>BTHU01000008.1:30799478-33319478 GCA_036184795.1 Tokudaia tokunoshimensis | reverse complement strand
AGTTAATTCCAAAGAATAATACCTAAGAAATAGGTCAAGGCAAATCAGAACTATTGAGTTTACTTAGCAACATCAAGAGAATGGGATAAACTTCAGGGATATCAGTGTGAGTTGATATCATCTAAAATATTTTTAAAAATATTTTGCAGCAGAGGTAGGAATTAATGAAAATTTATAATACCTGAGTTAATGTGGCACTCAAACAAAATTTTAGTTAAAACCATGTTTCCATTACTTACACCAACCTAAAATGGTTTGCAATCACTACTTTACAACACAGAGCATCCCTGAGTCAGATTATTGCCAAGCAGGGTCAACTCTTCCTCAGAAGAGTCAGCTTAGTTTGCTATTGGAATACTTTTATTTACCAATTAATATATACTTGCCCCTGCAAAGAGAGTTGGCAAAACACAGTTGCTTGATCAATTCCTAACCATGAGAAAATGAGACATGGTAGCACCTCGGTATGGCACAGGTTGACAGGAGGGAATGGCACATGACAGGGAGAGAGTGGGAGACGGCAGATCTGAACAGGGTTCTTAGGGCAAGTCACGGTCAAGGAGATGTCAAATAGTGAACAGACTTTGCACACAAGTAAAGACAAGTGAATATAAGGAAGCAAGAGTGAGCAAGCACCCTGCAGGGAAATTCCATAGCTCAATGTGACTAGACACAACACCAGGGCAAGCCTGAGAAATGTTTGCAAGAGTAGGCAGGGTGCCAGGTATGGTTATGTATACCAGTAATCCTAGCACTGCCGAGGCTTTGGCAGTAGGATCAGGAATTTAAAGCCAACCTCGAGTAGATGGTAAATTCAAGGTTATCATGGGTTACACAGTGAAACCTTTCCTCAAAAGTAAACAAACAAAGAAACAAACAAATAAATACATAATCAAGGGGCTGGAGCAATGGCCCAGCTGTTATTACCTCTTGCTGTAGAGGTCAGTGGCTTGATTTCCAAGAACCAATAAAGCGGCTCATAACTGTATGTAATCAAATTTTGTAACAAAATACAATCCAAAAAATGCTCGAATCTGACACTCCTATGCTGAGGAATGACCCAGGAAGGTATTGAAAGTGTTTGTTTTCTATGATTAAATCACTGTGACTTTGTAAGAGTAGGAAACCTTTTTGTATGTTCTGTAAGAACCCTCCAGTTTCTAGCATACAATTGCCTTGAATAGAAGCTGAGTTGTTCCAGGCAGTGTTTGCTGGTGTTGTACAGTGAACAGGCACAGCATAGAGTGGGTATGTTGGTCACTCAAGAACCAAGGGGTAGTAATGTTGAACAACATGGGCAAACATTAACAGAAAGACCCTGGACTAATTGTTCATTTGATGTAGAATTGTGTTTTGATGATTTCGTGTTCAGAAACCTATCACCATAGCCAAATTTCTTGAAATACTAACAGTGAACTTCACTCCTCATAAGGGCTATAAGCAACTCCCTACTAAAGGGTTATTGTACTTGTAAGGAAATTGGGCCCAAAATGTTTGTATAATTTGCACAAGGTTACAAAGCTTCCATCTACAGCGCCTTGTTTTATCTAAGCACTATGGCTTCACCATGGTTGCACTGAATAACTCTACATTACTAAACTAAAAATTTATACTGAGTTAGGTAACTCAGGCCGTGCAAGATAAGATCTGTTGTTTCTTGTTTCAAATACTTTGTTTTGTGTATGTAACTTGTAGTACACGTAGAAGCCTGGGAATCAGAAAAGACCATGGTGAAGCGCCAGGTGACTGAGAGGAGTGACAGAATATAAGTGGAATCATAGTAAAGGGGAGCAATAAAGTAGCGTGTGGGTTAAAATGGTGGCCTGAGTTTGGCCAGGGCTTGGGTCGCTGGGCAGCAGAGGCCAAGGACAGCAGGTTCTAGCTCTTGGACACCGCTGGATGTCACAGAAGATCTGAGAACAGAGTGGGAGACCATGGGCTGGCTCTAGCCTGGGGCCTAAGAGAAAAAAGACAGGAGAAGAGCTCTGGCCAGGTCCCACGAGGACGAGAGTCCTTGGTTGGCTTGGCAGAAATTGCATCTGGAAGCACAGAGAGATTTCCTGCGGGAGAACAGAAGCCCAGATCTTTAGAGGAAGACCTGCACCATTGCTCCGGAATGGTGGGTCCAGGTGAGAAGAGGCAGTCCACGGTTTTAAAGTGTTTATTGGTGGCAAAGAGCTGTTAGGAGTGAACCCATACCCCACTTTCTCAGGACAGGCCTGAGGTTAGTAGAGGCATGGAAAGGCAGAGAGAAGGGGAGAGTAGAGAAGTAGAGGCCAGCCATGACCTTGTGGAGAGAGGGGGTAAGGGAGAAGATCCGAAGAGGACAAGAGAGTAGCAACCAGGAAACAGGAATAAGAATAAGAGAGGCAAGAGAGTAAGAAAGAGAGGGGGAGCAAGAAGCCCCTTTTATAGTGATCCAGGCCTACCTGGCTATTGCCAGGTAATTGTGAGGAGAAGCATACCTGACTGTTCCCAGGTAACTGTAGGGGTGGAGTCCAGACAGAATACCAGGGGCTTAAGGTGTTGCCCTACATGACTGATGGCCACAGAATTATGGAGCTGAGTCCTCATATCAAGAGCCTAGTGTCTGGGAGCTTGGCAAACTTTCTTCTGTCCCTTGCAGAGTTGTCTGCTGGGTCTCCAGGACTTAAACCTAGCTCAACCAGGACACAGGCTGCCTTTCAAGGTTCCATAGTAGTGGAGTGATGAGTATGGGGAAATGGGGGCGTTGGGGACAGGTTACATAAAATAAATTATGCATGATGAATCTACACAAAAACTTATGACTCCAAGCCACATAAAATATATAGTAAGAATGGATAGTAGTACACAGGCTGCATAAAAGAATGGGGGGGGAATGGAATTCTGACAGCTAAAGGTTTAAACAGACAAAGAGGCAGGCAGGAAGTAAGGCAAGGTAGGGATCAGGGTACACTAATCAAAAAAATCCCTGTAACCTCATCTTCTTTTGAGGGACCAAACCTACTCCATCATAAGAGTGACCTCCATCTTAAAGAAAAGAAAAAAGCCTGAGAACTTGATCTACAGCAGAACCCAAGCTGCACCCATGTACCAGGGAGGACCCCACAGCTTGTCTTTGGCCAGAGTTACTCCCTAGCTATTTCCTAGCAACAGTTAATCAAAGATTAGTCTGATTGTTTCTGATGTACTTTCAGACCATTTGTGATTGTATATGGTCTTTCTTCAGAGCACCCACCTGTCTGCTTATAGTCATTCTATTAGATGCTTACTGGATGGGACACCTACTCTCCTACCTTCTCACTTGCTCCTATTTTCTGATGAAAACTTGTCCTGATAAGGGTTTGAGACTGCTCCTCCTACCCTTCTGGTCCTGCTGTGTCAGGGTTGGGTTGGAGGAGAGCCCAAAGCCCAAGCTTGTAATACAGAGACCATAATGCTATTACATGGGGAAAGGCCCCTTAGTGGTCTTTTGAGGTTAACGAATGCTTCCTGGCACAACAGTTTCTTTCTTTCTTTCTTTCTTTCTTTCTTTCTTTCTTTCTTTCTTTCTTTCTTTCTTTCTTTCTTTCTATTTTTCTTTCTTTCTTTCTTTCTTCTATTAAATATTTATATATACTCATATATATGTATATGTATGAGTATATTCATGCATGTATGTCTGTGTGTGCCTGGAACAAGAAGAGGTCAGAAGATGGTATCAGATTCCAGGGAATCCAGAGCTTTTCTGGTAGTGTTTGCTTTTGCCCGTGTCACATTGTACAACATGGTTCCTGAGTGCCCAACACAACCACTTTGCACTGTGCAAGCTAGTTACACAATGCCAACAAATGCTGCCTGTAACAGCTCAGCTTCTATTTAAGACAACTGTGTGCTAGGAATTGGAGTGTTTGTACTGCACACACAAAAGGGTTTGCTACTCTTGCAAAGCCACAATGATTTAATCTTGGAAAACAAACACTTTCAACTTTTCAAGGGTCATTCCTCAGCATGGAAGCATCAGATTGGTATATCTTTGGATTGTATTATGTTACAAAATTTGATTTTTTTAAAAAGTGAATGTTGAGTCACTGACTTCAGTTTTATTCAATGAATTCGGCAAATATTGACTTGAGATTAGGACAGACTTTCCAATAGTTTCTGAAACATCCATAAATACATTTATACCATTTCATACTACATGTGAAACAATGTTGTCAGCACAGGCTGAAAGAGACCGAAGATGCTCTATGTCCTTAACCATTGAATACACAAAGAAATTCATCTCTTTATTTAAAAGTGAATACGCATGTCCACACAGCCATCACATTGGTATGTATTTTTCTTCCACAGTTAATCAATGTGAAAATTTTGTGTGCACCAAAATGCTGCTCTAAATTTTCTATGACTTCAGAAGTAGATAAGTAATTTGTCTACTTTATATACACAGGGTCACATAAGAATTTCCCTATGGGAAGTTTCCCAAATGGAGATAATGTAACAAGTCCTCATTTGCAAGGTTGTGTGTGTACATGCCCATGCTCAAAACTCGGTAAGATACACTGAAAGGGTTCAATGCACATGAACTGTTTCTGTTAACACAACCCTGTTCTCACTGGAGACATGAGCTTCCTTGAGCAGATGCAAGAAGAAAACATCAATTCTGCCCTTTAAACTTGCGGAAGGGTCAGCGCCAACAGCATCTACAGGCATACCCAACCTCTTCAACCTTGCAACAAGAACTTGCCATCTGAAAAGTTTAAGTGCAAGACCCTAGTAAACGAGTCACCAAAACAATAACTCCTATTGTTTTAAATAGGCCTACAAATTTCTGATAGGCAACATTTTTATCAGTCTGTGACCCACAGGACTAAAACTGTTGAACACTGTGACTCTGATAACAGCAGCAGATATGAGGAGGGATTTCACTACAGGCTTACCATGTTTGCTAAGACAAAATAAATCCATTTCACATTTACTTTGAAAACCCTCTCACTTTGCTTTGGCATTTTTTATTTTTTTTTATTTTTTTATTTTTTTATTTTATTTTTTTATTTTCTAAGTTTTTTTTATTTACATTTGTTTTTCCTCTTGGTAATTCCTTCTCCCCAATCCCTGCCCCCCAAATGTCATTCAATAAATAGAAACAAAATAAATAGATGAGAATGTACATGCATTGTAATTCTAATGGAAGCATAGTTTCTAAAAAGTAGCATGAAAATTGTGTGTAACTATTTTTTAGTGGAAGAACTTATATTGGAAATTTCATTTTAGACAGAATGATTTTGTCTTTTAAAAATAAGAAATGTTTTATGGATATATAACTATCAGATACAACTATATTGATAGGAATTTAGGCTGTGTCTTTTGCTTTTCTTTATATAAAGTCATGTACTTCATTCATTAGCACATACACTATTTGATATACCATTGGTATTTCAAGATTAGAATTTGTAATAAGAATTATAAGATTGCCCTTCTAATTCACAGTTTTAGTATTATGTTTCAAAAATTCCAAGAAGACAAAATGAATGCCAATTTTGTTATTGGTATTTAATTAATACATCATTCAGTCTAAACTCATGAAACATTACAGTTCTATTTTATGAAGGGTTTTATATGTATTTTGACAGAACCCCTGGTAATTGAAATACATGTGTCTATTTTAAAAAAATGGTAATATTGTTTTACTATTTCAAATCAATATGGACTTTTACAGTAGTCACTTTGCTTCTTCTATAGGCTGGACTAGCAGTGATTCATCTCGTGCTGAGTTCTTTCTCTTGAATACAGACTCAAATCTCAACTGTTTACTGTAATACTTAACCACCTGGATACAAGCTTAAAATCCTTTAGAGATTTCTTAGAGCCTCCCAAAGCATGCGTGGTAAAAACAACAACAATAACAACACAACAGGAACAACAACATCAAAATGCATCAATCTCAGTTCAGCAAGGTGTCAAGGTACCACACCTGCATAGCACCCTATGTGTTCTAAGAACTGTGGTCCCATGAGCAACACACATGCTATCTCTAGCTTTTAGGGGAAGTGACTCTGATCCAATCTACTTTGATGAGATTCTCATTTCTAAGGGAAAACTCATAAACATAAAAAGGCACAAGAACTTAGGTTTGCATTCAAGTCTGTTCTGTATTTACCATGCCACTGAACCCTCTTTTCCAATTCTATGAAGGAATAAAGTACTAGCTTGTGGAACTAGACTCCCTATAATGATTACAAGAGTTAACACTTGCACGCTCCTGTTCTCTAATTATGATCTTTCACTTCGCATCTTTTCCAGTCACAGAACATATGCTCTAGTGGCAGCAACTGACTTTGAAGTACTGCAGTTCAGAAGAGGGGTCCCCAGACCACACTCTGCAGACCAAACGAGTTCTATCTGGAGATGGCCCAGGTCTGCAAGCTGAAAATCATTTTTCACATTTTCTTCATTAAATATTAATCCGTCTTATCTACATATGTATGATTCTGAGTTTTATGAATATACAATGGCTACAAGAAATCACCTTTTCATAAGGAGGTTGAGAATTTCAGTAGATTTGAATATTAGGAAAGAGAGATTTGTGAACTTTAATGTCAGAGAGAGCTCATCTTTTTGATGTAAATTAAATTCTGTAGTGAGCAAAGTTTCTATTTCATTTATTCTCTCATTCAGGAGGTGTATAAGCAAGGGGTTTCCTGTGTGTGGAGAGAAAGGCACAGACGTAGAAGTATTACTCTAGGTATAAATTAAATTTGAAAACAACAAACAAATCTATTTTGTGCACCAACAAAATTGAACTATGACAAGGTGTCTTTTTGAACCACAGTCTCAGAATCTGAAAGGGTTCTGGATAAAATACTGAAGAAGATGCAGGACAGCTCCTCACAAAGTCAGTCGTTGGAAGTGATTATTGACCTCTGTGTTGGTTGTTTTTTTTTTTTTTTATTTTTTTTGCCAACTCAAACTAGAGTTGCATGGGGAAAGGAAACAGATTAGCCAGCAAATCAAATCCCTGTGAGCATTTTCTTGATTAATGACTGGTGTGGGAGGGTCCAGCCAGTTGTAGGTAGTTCCACACTTTGGCTGTTGTTCCTGAAGTGTTATCAAAAACAAATTGAGCAAGCCATGGAAAGCAAGGCAATAAACAGCATTCCTCCATTGCCACTGCACCAGTTCTGCTTCCAAGGACCTGCCTTGAGCACCTGTCCTGGATTCACTCCATGTGAGATGAAATAAACCCTTTCCTCTCCAAGATGCTTTCAGTCATTTTTTTTTCTTAATCAAACAGAAAACAAACTAGGAAAATTATTTTACATAGAAAATAACACCATGGGGTACACAGCACATCATTGCTTTTTTCTCTTTTTTTCTAATATTATTGTTTTCAGAATTTAGTGCAATATATTTTGATTATATCCCCCAACAAGCCCAACTCTGTCCAAACGCAATCCCTATTTTTCTACCTACTTCTTTGTCATCTTTTGAAAAGCACATTAAATTCAAAATATGCTGACCAGGCACCCTTGAATGTGTGGTCTTCCACTGGAATGTTGTTGATATACCAGGAGTGGGACTTTGTCCCCACCTTTTTTTAACATGTTGGGATTTTCTCTGACTTGAGCTTGTGGGGCGCTTGTGCATGGTATAACAATTGCTGTGACTTCATAAGTAAACCATTCTGCTGCATCTGGAAAAAAAAATCTTTCCTTGTAGTCATCCACAACATCTGGTTCTTGTAAATTTTCTGCCTCCTTTTCCTCAATGACTCCTGAGCCTCAGTACGGGTGGATACAATATGGATGTCCCAAGTAAGACTGAGTTTTCTGAAGGCTCTTAATCTATGCATTTTGATCAGCTGTGCTGTCTGTGATAATCAACATCTACCACATATAGAAGTGTCTTTGATGAGGATTAAGAGATGGCACTAATTTATGTGTACAACAACACATCATTAGGAATAGTTTTAAAACTATGCCCATTTAGAAGAGTCATACTGCCTTATTCTCCCTTAGAGCCTACCATTTGTTAAGAAATAGATTTTGGACTCTGATAATGCAGGCATTCATAGGTTTCAACTTATGGAGGTGACCTTAAATCCGATTTAAAAGTGGTTGGTTACAACCATGATGAGTGTACCACTGCCTTATTCTCCCTTAGAGCCTACCATTTGTTAAGAAATAGATTTTGGACTCTGATAATGCAGGCATTCATAGGTTTCAACTTATGGAGGTGACCTTAAATCCGATTTAAAAGTGGTTGGTTACAACCATGATGAGTGTACCACTGTTACCCCAATGGGTATGTCTTATCACACAAGTTTTTATTGCAGCTTTCTGAGCTCACAGACTGATTGTCAGTTTTCTCCTCTGGTAGTCTACATAGTATCTTCCATCAGCATGAAAAGATACATAGCATCTTCCAGCAGCATGAAAGCATGCATAGCATCATCATCTAGAAGCCTAGTAATAAGGATGAAGCTTTCAGGTCACTCACTATCAGAATAGAGTTTTGTTTTCTTTTCTTTTTTTTTAAATTAAACTAATAAAATTTATTTTAAAATATACAGCTCAGTATTGACATTTTTAAATCATCAAAATAATTTATAATAGTTAAATGCCTCTTAAATATACATGATATCTTCTGAAGCTAAAAACAATAGGCACTCAATCAGTTTTTAAAAGATATTTGGAATATTAAACATGATAGAAGTAGAAAAATATCTCTTATGAAGTACTCTATGAAAGGAAATTGTGACAGGTTCCTGAATGGACAGAAACCGTTCCATCTCCAAGGGAGAATATGCAGTATAAATGCAGCATCATAGAATGAATTGAGTAGTGTTCCTTCTGTTTCTATTTTGTGGAATAATTTGAGGAGTATTGTTATTAGGTCTTCTTTGAAGGTCTGCTAGAATTCTGCACTAAACCCATCAAGTTCTGGGCTTTTGTTGGTTGGGAGACTTTTAATGACTGCTTCTATTTCTTTACAGGTTATGAGACTGTTTAGATGATTTATCTAATCCTGATTTAACTTAGGTATTTGGTATCTGTCTAGAAAATTGTCCATTTTATCCAGATTTTCCAGTTTTGTTGAGTAGTAGGATCTGATAATTTTTTTTAAATTTCCTCCATTTCTGTTGTTATATCTCTCTCCCTTTTCATTTCTGATTTTGTTAATTTGGATACTGTCTCCGTGCCCCCTGGTTAGTCTGGCTAAGGGTTCATCTATTTTGTGGATTTTCTCAAAGAACCAGCTCCTGGTTTTGTTGATTCTTTGTATAATTATTTTTGTTTCTACTTGGTTGATTTCAGCCCTGAGTTTGATTATTTCCTGCCATCTACTCCTCTTGGGTGTATTTGCTTTTGTTGTTGTTGTAGAGTCTTCAGACGTGCTATCAAGCTGCTAGTTTATGCTCTCTCCAGTTTCTTCTTGGAGGCACTCAGAGCAGAGATTTCCTCTTAGCACTGCTTTCATTATATCCCATGAGTTTGGGTTTGTTGCATCTTCATTTTCATTAAATTCTAAAAAGTCTTTAATTTCTTTCTTTATTTCTTCCTTGATGAAGTTATCATTGAGTAGAGTGTTGTTCAGCTTCCATGTATATGTGGACTTTCTGTTGTTTTTGTTGCTATTGAAGATCAGCCTTAGTCTGTGGTGATCTGATAGGATGCATGGGATTATTTCAATCTTCTTGTATTTGTTGAGGCTTGTTTTGTGACCGATTCTATGGTCAGTTTTGGAGAAGGTACCATGAGGTGTTGGCCTGTTTTCTATATTTCCAGCACAGTGGGTTTAGATGGAAAAAGAGACAGACAGCCTGTGATTTTAAAGCTTTATTGTATAAAGGTAGAGGGAAAGAGAAAAGGTAAAGGAGTAGAAGCCAGTCAGGAGAGAGATGGGAAGGGAATTGGAAAAGAAAGGCCCAAGAGGGCAAGAAAGAGAGAGGAAGAGAAGAGAAGAGAAGGGAAGGGAAGGGAAGGGAAGGGAAGGGAAGGGAAGGGAAGGGAAGGGAAGGGAAGGGAAGGGAAGGGAAGGAAAGGAAAGGAAAGGAAAGGAAAGGAAAGGAAAGGAAAGGAAAGGAAAGGAAAGGAAAGGAAAGGAAAGGAAAGGGAAGGTGCAGGCATTGCCTTACATGACTGATGATCACAGGGTTGTATCCAACAGTGAGGTGCTGAGAAGAAGGAATAGTCTTTTGTTTGAAAATGAAATGTTCTATAGATATGTGTTAAATCCATTGGGATCATAGCTTCTGTTAGTTTCAATGTGTCTCTGTTTAATTTGTGTTTTCATAATCTGTCCATTGATGAGAGTGGAGTGTTGAATTCTCCCACTATTATTGTGTGAGGTACAATATGTGCTTTGAGCTTTAGTTAAGTTTCTTTTATGAATGTGGATGGCCTTGCATTTTAGAGCACAGATGTTCAGAATTGAGAGTTCTTCTTGGTAGATTTTTCCTTTGATGAGTATGAATTGTCATTCCTTATCCTTTTTGATAACTTTTGTTTGAAAGTTGGTTTTATTAAATATTAGAATGGCTACTCCAGCTTGTTTCTTGGGACCATTTGCTTGGAGAATTGTTTTCCAGCCCTTTACTCTGAGGTAGTGTCTGTCTATGACACTAAGATGCATTTCCTGTATGCAGCAAAATGCTGGGTCCTGTTTATGTATCCAGTCTTTTTTCTAGTTTTTTAATTGGAGAATTGAGTCCATTTGTATTAAGTTATATTAGGGAATAGTGATTGTTGCTTCCTGTTATTTTTGATGTTATTTTTATGTTTGTGTAGCTATATTCTTTGGGGTTTGTTGAAAGATTACTTTCTTGCTTTTTCTAGGGTGTAGTTTCACTCCTTGTGTTGGCATTTTCTATCTATTATCCTTTGTA
Source organism: Tokudaia tokunoshimensis (assembly GCA_036184795.1). NCBI lineage: Eukaryota > Metazoa > Chordata > Mammalia > Rodentia > Muridae > Tokudaia > Tokudaia tokunoshimensis. The sequence continues at coordinate 33,308,629 of BTHU01000008.1, read as the reverse complement.
GTGCTGATTTGCAGAAGATATTGTATAATTTGTTTTTGTCATGGAAAATCTTGGTTTCTCCATCTATGGTAATTGAGAGTTTTTCTGGGTAGAGTAGCCTGGGTGGGCAGTGGTGTTCTCTTAGGGTCTGTATAACATCGGCCCAGGATCTTCTAGCTTTCATATTCTCTGGTGAGAAGTCTTGTGTAATTCTGATAGGTCTGCCTTTATACGTTACTTGACCTTTTTCCTTAACTGATTTTAATATTCTTTCTTTGTTTTGTACATTTGGTGTTTTGACTATTATGTGATGGGAAGAATTTCTTTCCTGGTCCAATCTATTTGGAGTTCTGTAGACCTCTTTTATATTTCTTTCTTTAAGTTAGGGAAGTTTTCTTCTATAATTTTTTTTTAATTTAATTTAATTTTATTTTTTTAATTTACATTCCAAATCACTTCCCCTTTCCCGTTTCCTCCCTCCCCGAAAGTCCCATAAGCCCCCTTCCCTCCCTCTTTTCTCCGTTCAACCCCCTCTCATTACTCTGTCCTGGCGTTCCCCTACATCCAGTCTTTCCAGGACCAGGGGTCTCTCCTTCCATCTTTTTAGAAATCTATTGATATGCTGATTGTGTTTAGGGTATTCTGAGATTCTGGGTCAATATCCCCTTATCAGTGACTTCATACCATGTGTGATCTTTTGTGATTGGGTTACCTCATTAAGGATGATATTTTCAAGTTCTGACCATTTGCCTAGGAATTTCGTGAATTCATTGTTTTTAATTGCAGAGTAGTATTCCATTGTGTAAATATACCACATCTTCTGAATCCATTCCTCCGTTGAGGGACATCTGGGTTCTTTCCAGCTTCTGGCTATTATAAATAAGGCTGCTATGAATATAGTGGAGCATGTGTCCTTATTGCATGCAGGTAAGGTCTCTGGGTATATGCCCAGGAGTGGTATAGCCGGATCCTCCGGAAGTGTCATGCCCAGTTTTCTGAGGAGCCGCCAGACTGCTTTCCAGAGTGGTTGTACCAGCCTGCAATTCCACCAGCAGCAAATTGACCCATCCTTATCTCCTTGCACTAAGCTCAATTCTAAGTGGATCAAAGATCTCCACATAAAATCAGACACACTGAAACTAATAGAAGGGAAACTAGGGAAGAACCTTGAACATATGGGCACAGGGGAGAATTTCCTGAACAGAACTCCAATAGCTTATACTCTAAGATCAAGAATAGACAAATGGGACCTCATTAAATTTCTTCTATAATTTTGTTGAAAGATATTTACTGGCCCTTAAGTTGGGAGTCTTCACTTTCTTCTATACATATTATCCTTAGGTTTGATCTTCTCATTGTGTCCTGGATTTTCTGGATGTTTTGAGTCAGGAGCTTTTTGCATTTTGCATTTTCTTTGACTGTTGTGTCAATATTTTCTGCAATATCTTCTACACCTGAGATTCTCTCTTCTATCTCTTGTTTTCTGTTGGTGATATTTGGATCTATGACTCCTGATTTCTTTCCAAGGTTTTCTATGTCCAGAGTTGTCTCCCTTTGTGATTTCTTTATTGTTTCTATTTCCATTTTTAGATCCTGGAAGGTTTTGTTCAATTCCTTTATGTGCTTGAGTGTGTTTTCCTGTAATTCATTAAGGGAATTTTGTGTTTCTTCTTTTAGTGCTTCTAGGTGTTTACCTGTGTTCTCTTGTATTTCTTTAATGGTGTTATTTATGTCCTTTTTAAAGTCCCCTATAATCATCATGAGATGTGATTTTAAATCCAAATATTGCTTTTCTGGTGTGTTGGAGTATCCAGGGCTTGCTGTGGTGGGAGAACTGGTTTCTGATGATGCCAAGTAGCCTTGGTTTCTATTACTTATGTTCTTACCCTTGCCTCTCAACATCTGGTTATCTCTGGTGTTAGCTGATCTTGCTGCCTCTGACTGTGGCTTGTCCCTCCTGCAAGCCTGTGTTTCAGTACTCCTGTGAGACCAGTTCTCTCTGGGAGGAATTTGGGTAAGAAGTGCTATGTCACAGGTTTAGCTCTGGGGTGCAGACGGAAACCAAAAGGATCCTGTCCCCATCTGTTCCATGGTTCCTGTGTCTTGATGCTCTGGACAGGTCCCTCTGGGGCCAGGAATTTGAGCAGAATTGAAGGTCTTATCTGTGCACACATGAGTGTCAGCACTCCTGGGAGATCAGCTCTATACAGATGGTATTTCGGTATGGAGTGCTGTGGTTCAGGATCAGGTTCCAGTGCAGCAGAATAGATTTTTCTATGTTCTATGATTCAAAGATGTGTAGACTTCAGCAATAAGATGTTACTTTCAAGTTCAAGAGGACAACAAAGAGCATTGCTAAAAGTTTGTAGTAATTAGAGAAACCTCACTGGCTAACAATTCCAAAAGAGGTAACCTATTCCTGATACTGGTCTTTTAATTTTTTACCTTGTGATGTCTAATAGGTACAATGTTGTCTCATAAAACAACTCTATTTCAACTATTTTTATGTATTGCATGATTATATTTTAGAAAGATTCTATAGTATTGTGTTTTATATGATTTTTGATAAATGTCTTTAGTGTTACTCTCTCCTTCCCTAATTTTTGCTTTGTATTCTACCCACCCATTCACTACCTCATTCAACCCTTCCTGCTCCATTATTCCCCATTCAACCCTTTATTCTATTGTATTCTATCTCTCCTCCCTTTATATCCTCCCTCCACCACAGTACCTTGCTAATTTCCTGACCTTCAGATGTACACCAAATGTATTTGTGTGTGTGTGTGTGTGTGTGTGTGTGTGTGTATACATGCACATATTTAGGGAATGTGTGAATGTACTGCTTATCTTTCTTTTTCTGATTACCTCACCAAAATTATTGTTTCCCGATCCATCCATTTACTTTCAAATTTCATTTTTCTTAACAGCTGAATGATATTCTGCAACATAAATATACTATACCTTAATTACCTATTCATTAGTTGTTGAACATCTAGGCAGTTTCTATTTCCTGACTATTTGTGACTTGAGTATCAATTGCAAAAAAAATGGCTTACCTACCAAAAGCAATCTATAGATTCAACACAGTCTCCATCAAAATTCCAAAATAATTCTTCACAAAAAAAATTAATTCTTATATTTTATATGGAAATACAGAAGACCCATGAGAGCCAGAACTATCCTGAACAATAAAAATATTTGCTAAAAGGTATCACTATCTCATATTTCAAATTATATCACAGGTATGTAGTAATAAAAATATCATGATTTTGTCATAAAAAAAGAATCATTGATCAATATAATAAAATTGAGAATTTAACCATAAAACTGAACACCCCAAATCACTTGATATTTTTTCTTTTTCTTTTTTTCTTTTTTATACTTTTTTGAGACAGGGTTTCTCTGAGTAGCTCTGGCTCTTCTGGAACACACTCTGTAGACCAAATGGCCTAAAACTAAGAAATCCACCTGCCTCTGACTTCCCAGCTCCAGTTGATTTTTTTATCTTTTTTTTATTGGATATTTTCTTTATTTGCATTTCATATGTTGTCCTCTTTCCTGGTTACCCCCAGAACCCTGTAAACTTCTATCCCATTCCCCTCCCCCTGCTTCTATGAGGATATTACCCCACCCACCCACTCTTGGTTCCCTGCCCTCTAATTCTCCTACACTGGGGTATTGAGCTATCACAGGACAAGGGTCTTTCTTCCCATTGGTGCCTGACAAGGCCATCCTCTGCTACATATGTCGCTGGAGCCATGGGTCCCTACATGTGTACTCCTTAGTTGGTGGTTTAGTCCCTGGGAGCTCTGGAGTTATGGTTGGTTGATATTATTGTTCTTTCTATGGGGTTGTAAACCCCTTCAGCCCCTTCAATTCTTCTAACTCCTCCATTGGGGACTCCAGGCTCAGTCCAATGGTTGGCTGTGAACATCAACCTTTGTATTTGTCTGGCTGTGGGAGAGCCTCTCAGGTGACAGCTATATCAGGCTCCTGTCAGCATGTACTTCTTGGCATCCACAATAGTGTCTGGGTTTAGTGACTGTATATGGGATGGAACTCCAGATGGGGCAGTCTTTGGATGGCCTTTCCTTCAGACTCTGCTCCACACATTGAGTCTGTATTTGTTTCCAATAGTATTTTGTTCCCCATTTTAAGAATGACTGAATCACCCACATTTTGGTCTTCCATTTTCTTGAGCTTCATGTGGTCTGTGCATTGTATCTTGGATATTCCGAACTTTTGGGTTAATATCCACTTATCAGTGAATGCATACCATGTGTGTTCTTTTGTGATTGGGTTGCCTCACTCAGGATGATATTTTCTAGTTCTATCCATTTGCCTGAAAATTTAATGAATTATTATTTTTAATAGCTGAGTAGTACTCCATCCTGTAAATGTACCACATTTTTTATATCCATTCTTCTTTTGAAGGACATTTGGGCTCTTTCCAGTTTCTAGCTTTTATAAATAAGGCTGCTATGAACATAGTGGAGCATGTGTCCTCGTTATATGCTGAAGCATCTTTCAGGTATATGCCCAGGAGTGGTATAGCTGGATCCTCAGATAATACTGTGTTGAATTTTCTGAGTAACTGCCAGACTGATTTCCATAGTGGTTGTACAAGCTTGAAATCTCACCAGCAATGGAGGAATGTTGCTCTTTCTCCACATCCTCACCAGCTTCTTCTGTCACCTGAGTTTTTGATCTTAGGCATTCTGATTGGTGTGTGGTGGAAACTCAGGGTTGTTTTGATTTGCATTTCCCTGATGTCTAAGGATGTTGAACATCTCTTTAGGTGCCTCTCAGCCATTAGATATTCTTCAGGTGAGAACTCTTTGTTTAGCTCTGTACCCCATTTTTTAATAGGGTTACTTGGCTCTCTGGAGTCTTGACTTCTTGAGTTCTTTATATACATTGGATATTAGCCCTCTATCAGATGTGGGGTTATTAAACATCTTTTCCCAATTCGTTGGTTGCTGTTTTGTCCTATTGACAGTGTCCTTTGCCTTACAGAAGCTTTGCAATTTTATGAGCTCCACTAGATTTTTTACATAGGCCAACAATACACATTGCGAAAAACAATATAATTTTCAATAAATGATGCTTAACAAACTGGCTAGTAATTTGTAAATGAATAAACCTTCATCCTTACCTCTGACTATGCACAGTTCCAAGTGGATCAAGGTTTTTAACATAAGATCTGATAGCTTAATATAATACAGGAGAAAGTAGGGAATATGCTTGAACTTATTGGCAAAGAGAAAGGCTTTAGAACAGGACCAAGGTAAGGCACACAATAAATGGGACCTCATGAAACTCTAAAGTTTCTATACAACAAAGGACACCACCATTTGAGTAAAGAGACAGGCTACAGAATAGGGGGAAATGCTTAGCTTAACAGATAAACACCTAACAGAATTAAAATATAAAATACACAAAAGATTTAAAAATCTAAACATCAAGAATACAAAGAACCCAGTTAAATCATGGGCATGAATCTAGGGCTCTCAAAAGTTGAAACATAAATCACAGAGAAAAAACATTTTTCAAAAAATGTTCAACATCCTTATCTATCAGGGAAATGCAAATTAAAACTTACTTTGAGATTACATCTTTCCCCAGTCAGAATGGCAATATGTAAATAAATAAATAGCAAATGTTGGTTTTTGGTTTTGAGAAAGGGGAATATTTATTTACGAATGATGGGAATGCAAACTGGTGCAGCCACCATGTAAATTAATATGAAGCTTCCTCAGAGGGCTAGAAATAGATTCATCACACAATCTATGTGACTCTTTGACCCCATACCCAAAGGACTCTATATCCTACTATTGACATGCCTATTACCGTACATTGTCAAATTTTAACATTATTGTTGAGAGTGGGTGCAAATGATCTCCAATGTAATTATTTAATCTACTCATATCTATTTGGTGAAATAGTTGAAAACCTCAAATAAAAAATAGTATGTCATGACATGGAAAATTCAAATGACATTTTCCTCAAATTGAAAACCAGACACAGTGGTTTCTGCTACCTTCTTTACTGTGTCTTGCTTGTTTTATGTAGTTGTTTAATGACTAGATTGAAGGATTATGTATCATAAAAAGTCTTATCAAATAAAATTTTACCAAAGCTTTATTCCTTAGCTACACAGTGTCAGTAATGTGTATGTGAATGTCCATACTCAATGGTACTATAATGTATGTGAATTAGGTAGTGTGTTTCTGTAGTTACAGTAGTGAAGCAAGGGATGAATTACCTACTACATCACTAGTAAACTCCCAAGGTTTCTTTGTTAACAGGTCTCATGTCCGTCATAGACACACACACACACACACACACACACACACACACACACACACACGAATCTGTCTTTTCAAAACTTTGAACTTAAACAAACCAGTTATTTCTCTTTAACTAGATCCCTCGAAAGTGTACAAAATGAACTTTGCTTACAAAACAAAAGTTTCATGAATTGGTCTGTGCCTTCTGACCAATGAATGTTTGCTTATTAACAGACACATAGGTGAAAAGCAGAATTTGAAAAGTCAACATTATACCATATTGGTAGTGAGATTTTACCAAAGGAATTAACTTAGGCCCACTCCTCAAACATTACAACTTCTTAGAACAAACAATTGCACCTAACCAGACCAACTTGCAGTTCATAAAATTTTCTTGATTCTTTGTCAATTGATTGTTTTCTTGATTACTTGATGTTAATAAATATCCCATAGAACCATAACTGAATATTTAGCCATAGTTTTAGAGAAGAGTCACAATAAAGTGTTCTTATTTTTGAAAAAGAACAACCTGAAATAGCATAAAAGTTGTATTTACTTTTGTCCTTCTAGATTGGGAAAATAGAGAACACTGGCATTTCCATAACCTTGTATGCATCAAAGGATCTTCAATAGGAATCCTTAATGATTGAATGAAGAACAGGAAAATCAGCAAATGCTGGAAACTGGGGGGGACTGTTCAACACAGGAGAAAATTAGCTGTCTAGCAGAACCAGCCTTCAAATTTCCTAATTTTTCTTGCTCTACTTTGCTTGTTCCTTTCTTGAGGTTCTTACATGAACAGTTGTTTTGATGTTCAGATAAGTGTGGAAAATTTTCTCTCACTTAGCCGAAATGGATATGTTAGTTTGATCAACCCTAAAATTAGCCCTTTTGTGTTTACACCTTCACTGAACCAATGGACATTTGTTTTCTGTTCATAGGTACTGGAGAATTTTCAAGAAAATAAAAATATCCCCTAATTCTACATTAGTATAAGGCTAAGTAGCTTATTAAAATGTCTCATAGTCTATTACATTTAGTTTGCCTTTGTACAACACGGAATACCCAGGACTCTCTCCAGCCTATGTGAGGAAGCATTACTAGAGATAATTCATATTCTGCTGAGTCATCTACCAATGTAGTCAGGTATGTCAAGTTTGTCCCTGTCTCTAGACCAATTATTTCTTTTTTTTTAATTTATTGTCTAAGTTTTTTATTTACATTCCAAATGATTTCCCCTTTCCTGTTTCCTCCCTCCCCGAAAGTCCCAATTATTTCTAGAGCTGTTCAGAGGTGTCATGTATATATAATGGCAAAAAACAGAATTGCTTAATCTCTTCATTTTACCAGTGTCTGCTATCCATCAAGTTGCTTTAAGATGGAGATTCATTCTATCTTGGATTTTCCCTTTCTGGGATATAGGTTCCCATGACATCATGTCCTGAAGGTAATCTTTCTTCAGACAAACTAAATGGTACTCCTAAATCCTCTCCTGTGCTTTGACCTCCTTGCTGTGGAGTCATGTTTACTGCCTTGGTGAAAAGGGAAGGCAGTTGGTCGTACTCCATCACCCCATAGCCTTGCCTTACATCTCACTAAACTTTCCAAGAAAATGATTGTGTAAACCACAACTATAGCATCCTTTTTTCCCTGATGTAAGTGGAACTGAGGTAAGCATGAGTTAGTCACTCCTCTGCATTCCACGTCTTTCTAGTCACACCTAGCTGTAGGTGCCTAAATTTCTATGCAATGGTCTCTCAAGCCTTGTAACTTTAGCTGAGCAAACAGAAGCCTGGGATCAAGGGACAGATCTACTTAGTTTGTCATATTCCTTAAGGACAGATGCTGTAAGGACATTTACATTGCATAAGAAATCTAGTTACTAAATCACACATCTTTGAGCACACGTCATTACGCAGCTGCAGACATTAGTGTCCATCTCGGTTCCCTCTGAATGTGTTACTTCTGAGCTTCTGTCTCCAAGCCTTTGCCACCTGGCTTTTCATCTCATAACCCAGTTGGAAAAGCCAAATAGGGTAAACACTGTCCTTGTCATTTCCCACCCAATTGCAAATGTCTCCAGCCAGTCTACTGCTAATAATAACTCCACTTCAAAAAATATCCAGTTTAGTCACAAAGTAATATCATATCCTCTTCATTATTCCATTCCTCCTATATCGTGACTCAGAAGCACATAATTGGCAGGGACCATTTTGTCCCTGTTCTGCCATCTGAGGCTTGAAGAAGAAATGTTCTACAAAATGTTTCTTAAGCAGAGAGACCAGGTGTCAGACACTAAGCGATATTAGTTGTGTGTGCTCTTTTTGGGAAGTCTAGAAGTCCTGAAATATTCAGAAGAGCTTTTCTCCAGTGTCCTAACTATAAATACTGCCATGCACCTATTCAAAGAGAGTGATGTTCAGTTTTTTAGGTATGTGTAAATACACACACACACACACACACACACACATGCATGCATGCATGCACGAGTGCACGTACATTCACATACACATACTTCGGTTTAGGAGGTATAAATATAGAAGAATACAGTGTATAACAACCGTGGACAGGTTATTCCATTCTTATTTTAGTTGAACCAAAATATTCTACACAAAATGTACAGAATCCAAGCTGGCAGGCAAACTAAAGGAAATGTATTTTTGCCTTGTTTTCTTTTGTGTAAAATTGCAATATATGAGGGTTTCTCAGCATCGTTGTGCGGGTGTAGTATGAGAATATATTCTCAGAACAATGTTATGTAAATGTATACAGTAAAAGACATAGAGTACAAAGGAAACTATATTAAAACATTCTCTTCAAGTTTAAATGAGTTCTGTGGTTTACATGTGCTTTTTGGTCAACAGACTAAAAAACAAAGTCAAACAGAATGAGAAAGTAGTGAGAGGAATACCAACTGGGAAATGCCAGAGGAATGGGGGAGGTGACTAAGGCTGTGAGTCTGTCACTCAAGCATGGGAATCAGAGTTCAAACCACCAGAACCTACATAAAAAGTCACGGAGTGGCACAGCACTCCTGTAAACCCTGCACTGGGGCAGTGGTGAGGAACAGGAACATCCCTGAAGACCATTGGCCAGCAAACTGAGCCAAGTCAATGGAGGGCAGTTTGTGTGAGAGACCCTGTTTCAAAACAACAAAAATAGATAACAAAAAAGGAAAGATATCCAAGATGTCCAATGCTAGTCCCCAGCCTCTACATAGGTACACACACACATGTGCACTTACAACTACACAGAAATTCAAACATACCAAAAAGTATACATACAACAAGCACCTATACCCAGAGTGACTGACAAAGAGAGAGCCAAAGAGACAGAGACAGAGAGGCAGACAGAGAGATAGACAGAGAGAGAACAGAATGGCAAAGCTATACTGACAAAGTATCATTTGTTGCCATCTTCATTAGTAAGAAAAAATTATTAAGTTCTAGTTAGAATTAAATAAAAGTACAGAGTCTATATTATGTCCACTAAAGTTCATGTATCTTCTGGATTCTCTCCTTATCTTTTGGGAAGTTCCTGGGTTCTCAGAATCCTGCAATGTATTGACAGTGGACCCTGTGTGTAGTGGCCATGTCTGGATATTTTTCTGTTTTTCTGGGAGGGGAGATTAAATATAGTTAGTGTCCAGCAAATGTCCTCTCCTCTGAGGTCTGCTTTTTCCCAGACCACTGCCACCCAGCTGCTTCTCTATCAGCATCCCAGTCACATCATCTCTCTCTGTGTGTCTTTAGTGCTAATGTTTAAAAATCATTCCTTCATATCTGTCTCCTCTGGTTTAGCTGAGACATGATCAGCATCTTGAAATGTATCTCCAGAAACAATCAATGTCCTGTTTAGGAGCTTTCAAGAACATAACTGCTGTCCTTGAACTGTTTCTTCCTGAATGTGAATGAGCACTTAGCGATGGTCTCTAGATGCCCTCTGGGGAAGGAAAATGATTGTATACACACCTGGTGAGGAGGAACTACAAAGAACCTAAGGAAGGATCAGCATGACAAGCCCTGGAGTTCTAAAACTGGACTAAAGCTGGGAAAACCCACACCCAGGACTGAAAGGAAACCTAGAGAAAAGTGAACCATCACAAAGTTAGCAACTTAACTTGTATACAGATCTGTCATACAGACTACTAGCAAGCCATGGGCCAGGTTCAACTCCTCTAAGAAGTAGAACCTGAAGCATCTCTTCTTCCTGATGAACAGCATTCCCAAAGTCTATAAAGGAGTCATGGGTTAGACTGCTTGCCCTTCAATGCTCTTTCTAGAACATTATTTAACAGACATGTCCAATAACTTTCTAAGGAATTACACAAAGACCATCTTCCCTGTTTACAGTTAATTAAGTTCCAAGACTGCAAAGTAAAGTGTTAATATGTATATTTATATCTTGAAAAAATACAAATGATTTCCATTCCACTCAAAAAAATCTCAGTGATTATGCTTTTAATATTTCTTCAGGCATTAAATAGTTTTATTTCTAATATTCTTGCAACATCTTTCTTTTTCCTTTTGTATGTTTTCCCCTTTATTCTTATTTTGGTGCTGGGGAGTAAATTCAGGGCTTTATGTGTTTGCTAAGGCTGTTTTCTCCTACTGAGCAACATCTTCTCTCCTGCATGTTTAAGAGTATAAACCTGAGTTGTCTGTTTTACCGCCTTACTCAGTTCCTCATCAACTGCCCTCCATTCCTTCTAACTTTTAGAAAGGGTAAGGACTTCAGTGGTTTGAATGGAGTAATTCTTTAGAAATATAATCCTTAGTGATTTACTCACCACCATCCCCCAAAGCCTTTATTTGCCAATATGATGACTTGGTTCAAATGCTGACTCTACACTCCATAGGTTCATCTAGAGGTGAATGATTTCAGGAGCTTCATATTGAGAAGAATTTTAGGGAAAACAGATGCTTGTTCACACTTTGCACTTGTGAGTGGGAAACTTGAGAGAGAGTGTATCCTGGGGAGCCTGTGAAAAGGCAGATTTCTGAGCCATGCCCCCAGAGTATCTAAACTAAATTAGGGCTGAGGCATGAATTTGCATTTCTTACAAATCCATAGGTGTGGTTGATGCAACTTACTTTTGTGTAGGTGAACTCAGATTCAGGTGTGGCTCAAATCCTTATTTTCTGAAGTATTTTATTCCATCCTAGTATCAACAAAGAAAGAGGTTTTATGTTTGGTCTTTTATTCTCTTTGAAACTCCTGGGAACTTTTCTTTTAGTTGGACTTAACACATGTTCTTTGCTTTATAATCTGTTGTGATTCTTTCTTCTGGTTCTTTTATACCCCATGAATAACAGTGGTCGAGGGCAAATTTAGCTTTGTGTGTGTCCAAGGCTGGGTCCTCTGCCCCTGGAAATTGTGTACAGACATCCAGGATGTTGGACATCTATGTGAATGCCACCTAACGATTGGCTTCTGGAAGTTCTACTTGTTGCCTGAGGGACCACAGCTGTTGGGTCCAAGAGCCATCTCCTCCTAGGCCTCATGGAGAGTTGTAAAGTTCCTCACAAAAGCAGAACATCCCTCCATCAATTTTATATCATCTGCATTTCTTTCTTCCTTCTTTCTTTCTTCTTCTCTTCCCTTCCTTCCTTCCTTCCTTTCTACCTTTTCACATTACATCCCATTTGCAGATCTCTTTCTTCTCTCTTTCCATTCCCATCCTTACAAGTCATTACTCCCATCCCTTCTCCTAGAGAAAAGGAACCACCCCACCCTGGGACATCTAGCTCCAGTAGGACTAAGCACCTCCTCTCACACTGTGGCCCACCTAGGTATTTCAGGAAGGGGAAGAAGATCCAACAGCTGGTAACTGAGTCAGAGACAGTCCCTGTTCCAATTGTTAGGGGACCCACTGAAAACCAAGATTCATGTCTGCTACAAATGTGTGTGTTTAAGAGGCCTAGATCCAGCCCCTGCATGCTTCTTGGTTAGCGGTTCAGTCTCTGTGAGCCTCCATGGGCCCAGGTTAGTTGATTTGTAGGTCTTCTTGTGGTATCCTTGATCCCACTGGCTTACTCAATTCTCTCCCCAAATTTTCCACAAGACTCTCCAAGATCCATCTGATGTTTGGCTATGGGTCTCTGCATCTGTTTTCACCCACTGTCTATTGAAGCCTCTCAGGTAACAACTGTGCTAGGCTCTTGTCTGTAAGCATAGCAGGGTTTCTTGAATAGTGTCAAGGGTTGGCTTTTTCCTGTGGGATGGGTCTCATGTTGGGTCAGTCAATGTTTGGCCATTCCCTCGGTCTTTGTTCCACCTTCATGACTGCTCGTCTTATAGACAGGACAAATTTGGGGTAGAAAGTTTTGTGGGTGGATTGATGTCATCCTCCTACTCGAATGCCTACCTGGCAACATAAGTCATTAAATGTCATTATCTGTTCATTTCTCCTGATGCTTACATGGTGGAGAATATGGGTGGAGCTATAACATGAACACTTTCTTTAAGAATTAACTTACAGTAATGATTTTTTTCTAATTGGTTGAAAGAACAGGTATACACGAGAAAGCCTTTGATTCTTCTCATTTAGAGAATAGATAGTCTATACGGATCTCTTCATTTGCACTCATCTCTGCCTTACCCCTCACTACAGTGCTAAATTCTCTGCTCACTCAAAAGATTTACTGCTTCCATGGCTATTCCTACAACCTTTTCTGTTGAGTAACCTCCCAATGACCAGTTCCTTCTCCAACGCTGTCTAGACATTCTTCAGTTGTTTGAAACCATGTTCCCTGGTCTCATTCCTCCTAAATGTGTTCAGCTACTGCACCTTGAATAAAAAGCAGCAACTTCTTTAGAGGCAAACAGACCTGAGTTTGAATGTTGGCTGTACCTAGGGTTAAGATCTATTCTAGAAGAAACTGGTCAGTTCTAAATCCCTTATTTGGGTGCACGAACTACTTGGGTGCAAATATACCCATTTGGGAAGAGTGCTGTAAATCTAATCTCAGTTGTAGATCATGTGACTATGCTTGGTGCGCCCCCAAACTAGCATGCTTTAGTCAACAAACAGCTGTTATTGTATGTTAATATGTCTGCATCCCTGTGTGTATATAGTTATTTATTGTAAACTAATAGGCTGTTTCACAAACAATGAGCATATAGCATGAATTGGTTCACATTTATGAATGACAAGGTACCATGCCCATGTTTCAAGATTTTATACCTGAATATTTATTTACACAAGCAATGGAAGTTATCAATAGACTAAGCAGGAATAACTACTGATTCATACATAGACCACACAGACAGAGATAAACACTTTCCTGGAGGCTTTACAGAGGATGAAGCAGACACCCGATGGCTGGTATGCATTTTTTGTTTCTGTTTTGATTTTTGCATCCCAACATCCGGATTATGTTTAAGGAGAAAAAAAATAAAATAGAATTTGCTGCTTTACCAGTTTTGATTTCCAAGAATGTTTACCATCAATTCAGTCAGACTCCGCCACCCCCAAAATAATCCCATTCAATTTCCCCAGTCTGCAATTATTCATGAATAATATCAAACTGAGAAACAACGGCTTCTCTTTAGTTAAAAGAAAAAAAAAAAGAAATGGCTGGTGGTTTTCACCCTCAGCAACATCAAACTCTACTTCACAGAGACGCTGGCAAGTTCAAGAGAGAGGACTGTGATTCTAGCAATTTGCTAAGGAAACCCTCCTTTCCTGGTGTGCTTTTGTGTTAATAATTTAAAGCTCAGCAATTTTTAAATCAAATCTTTCTCTGCTTATAAGAGCTAGGTCCAGGTATCTGGATGTCAAGCGGTGATTCCAAATCCTTCAGTGAAACCATGGGTGACTTGAAGCCTGAAATTTAATGGTAGCCAAATAATAAAGTAAGAAATATAAACAATTCACTGCGTTTCTTCTGGATATTGGTGTTTAGATTACATCATTCAAAGAAAAGAAAACTGTCATTTTTGTGGAGGTACAAAATTGTAAGAAAAAGATAATTTAGTCACCATTTATTATTGCTATCATTTGCCACAACAAAGATATAGTACATTTTAATAACATAGCATATTTATTGTATAAATATTAATAGTTTTGTGGACTTAAAGAAACATTTTAAATATTTTTATTCCTAAGCTTTTGACATTAGCACTCATTGGCATTTGTAAGTTTGACTTGATAGGTGCATAATTAATCTGCAGCAATGGGTTTAGTTAGGGACTGCTTCTGGCACTCTGGGACTATATATTCTGGCATTATGATGGTCTACACAGTGAGCACATGCCATCCAAGAGCCTTAGTAAGCATTCTGGATAGGATGGTAAGAGGCAGACATACATTCAGCTTACTAAAAGTTAGAGAACTGAATTAAATAATATAGTAAAAAGAAGATTGTGTGGAGAATGTTCTTAAGCCAAAGACCCTACATGGATGGATGCACCATGGATCAAAGAGGGTTCGAATAGCTTGGGATGGTCCTGGGAGGAACTGGATGAGACATTCCCAAGTTTGAGAATAAATTAGAACAGGTTCAGTAAAAGTTACATATCTTATCGTAGTCATATTTATGGTAATAAAATTCACTCTATATTTACAATTAGTCTAAAAGTGATATGCATGGCCAGAATACATGTTTGAAGAAGATGAACATCTTCATAAAAGTTGGCAATCATTCAAATCTTAAAAAAAATATATAAAAAAGAGTTTGTCCACTCTCAGAACATTAGCTAGAAATAATTTAGGATGAAATGTATGCAACAATTTCCTTCCATGACCCTATGCACCAAAATAATAGGGCTCACAGATACTGAGATCTGAACTTGAACTGACTTGCCAAAGACCAAGAGGGACAGCTCATTAGTGAAAAAGCAGAGGCGATTCTGACCAGGCATCCCACTGCCAAGAAGAGTTCAGTGTTTAATAGAGCTCATCATCTGTCTCAGTTTTGTTAGGTGAAGCAGAATTTAAAAATTAAAAAAAAAATAAGTATTCAAAGACTAAACAGAATTATTAGTTTGTCCAGACTGTAGCCAGTAGCTGAGAGAAGTTTTAATTTTTTTTAATGAACAGTGGCCATTAGCAGTTCACAAGAACACATTTCCCTAGGGTTTCTTGGGTCTTTGTCTGATTATTTTCCTGTTCTTAACCAGAATAAAAGTGAAACTCAAACAGTACAGAAGCCATTTTCCAGTTGCTGAAACAGAGGAGGTATTGGTATTAAAATTACAGGACCCGAGGTGACAGACACTACACACTCTCTAAGTTCCAAATCTTGGTCTCTTTATCTGTAAAATCAGAGGTATTAGCTGTACCTACCTTAGTCAATGAACAAAGTACTACAAAAAAAATATGTCTACATGAAAGAGGGATCCTTGGAGAGAAGTTAACTTTTTTTTTTGGTTTTTCGAGACAGGGTTTCTCTGTGTAGCCCTGTAGACCAGGCTGGCCTCGAACTCAGAAATCCTCCTGCCTCTGCCTCCCAAGTGCTGGGATTAAAGGCGTGCGCCACCACCTCCCGGAAGTTAACATTTTTACATTGAGCAAGTCAGATAATCAAATACCCAATTTAGGGGGAAATAATAAGATGATTTCATTCTTATAACTGTAAGAGATTAATTCTTGTGTGGTAAATGTCATTCTTTACTAAAACTGAAGGAGAAGGACTCCATATGCTGTGTCAGAGATCACACACATCTGGAGAAGAAAATCTATTTTGGAGGTGTTTGATAAAGAAATCTGGGGTATATACTGTAACAAGGCCAAGCCATTGCTGCCTTTGCCACCATCTCACCTGACATAACATCTTCCACGTGTAGTTGGCAGCTCATAGACTATGATGCATCAGGAAGTCAATGAAGGACTAAAGATAGACTTCTGAAAAATCAGCATCTTCTGGTACCGAGTGTTGGCACATCATCTTCTAAGAGAAAAATTTGGGAATTTCTTCAGAACTTCAAACACTCATGAGAACCTATTAAACTTTATCCTGGGAGACTATAGTATTTGTGAGTCAGCAAAATTCTGAACCTTTAGGTTCTGTGGGCCATAGTCGGTGCCCACCCCCCCCCCCGACAAGGAGAATGCTACACAGAAAGAAGTGGACACGACTGTTTCCAAGAAATGGACTTTGAAATGTAAATGTCATTGAATCCTCATGTTGCAAAATACCATTTTTCTTTGCATTTCTCTAAACTCTAAAGCCATAATAGCCACTGTTTGTATAATGGAGGTTATCAGGGTGGATTTGACCCTAGACAGGAGTAGTTTGTGAACCCCTAGCTAATTTTGAGGACAGCTTATCAGTGGTTCTCAACCTTCCTAATGCTGTGCTTAATACAATTCCTCATCTTGTGGTAACCCTCAACCATGAAATTATTGTTGTTGCTACTTCACAACTGTAATTTTGCTGTCTTTCTGAATTGTACTGTAAATATCTATATGTGTGTCTTTTTATGGTCTTAAGTGTCCCCCTTAGAAGGGTTGTTCAAGGGGGTTGTGTCCCACAGGTTGAGAACCAATGACTAACAAGCAGACATTCCTTTTTGGATTCATGCCTAGGTTCTCTGGAATGGTCTGTTCTTGGGTCTACACAGGCAAACTTCTCTCTAACACTGTTCTCTTTGCATAGTTTATGTGTGATCTTACCCACATGGTAGCTATCACATCTTCCCCTTTAACTGATAACTCAGCCAAGTCACGATTTATCTTCTTGCTCTCTAATATCCCGCTATCTCTTCCTCTCTCCTTTCTGGTGTTTCCTGCTACCTTTGATCATGAGGAACTATTCAAGCAGATTATAGACTCTAACTCTCATGAGAATTCTCAGGGACAAAGAAGACACATTTATTGCAGTTCTTTGTCAGTGTAGGTCAATAGGACACAGCCCAGGACCTTCCAGCATTGTGACAGACAGTGGCAGTCCTTGAGTAGTCCTCAGAGACAGGCTATGATAGAGCAACTAGAATCCATCACAAGAGAGCACATAGTAGTCTGTTCATGCTGAAGTGTTTACCTGACTAATAAAGGAAGTTTTTTCTGTCTCTCTGTCTCTGTCTCTGTCTCTCTCTCTCTCTCTCTCTCTCTCTCTCTCTCTCTCTCTCTCTCTCTCTCTCTCTCCACACACATACACACTGTGGATCAGGATGTAGCTCTCAACTACCTCTTCAGCACCATGCATGCTGTGCCTGTCACCATGCTCCCTACCATGATGATAATGGACTAAACTTCTGAAACTGTAAGTTAGTAAACAATTAAATGTTTTCCCATATAAGAGTTGCCATGGTCATGGTTTCTCTTCACAGCAACAGAACAGTGACAAAGACAGTATTTGAATCTT
This sequence comes from Tokudaia tokunoshimensis, assembly GCA_036184795.1. NCBI lineage: Eukaryota > Metazoa > Chordata > Mammalia > Rodentia > Muridae > Tokudaia > Tokudaia tokunoshimensis. The sequence goes on along the minus strand of BTHU01000008.1, from coordinate 33,291,051 downwards.
GGATCAATAATGCTCAGTGTTGGGATGAGGAATCTGCTCAATTAATTTTCCTTTTTTTTCCTGGTGTGTGTGTGTGTGTGTGTGTGTGTGTGTGTGTGTAAGCTACCACCCCTGATACACATATAAGCCTCCTCTTTTTCCAGGCAAGAACAGAAGCCTCTATAATGTGAAAACTACATGCCTGTGAGAAAGCACCTATCTTAACATCCTCCTAGCAAACACCTGCAGACACTCATAGTCTTTCAAATGTATTCATATCTGGTCCGCATTCAGAAGTACAAGAAAGACTTGGTTTTATTCAACATGCTAACCTGAAGTTCTCAACTGTTAAACTGTATAAAAATGCAGCAACCAATGTTGGTAAAGTCCTCCCCTATCCCCTGGCAGACACATAGCCCAGATGTTCATCATGCACAGCTGGTAGCTAGTTTTAGATGCTGCATTTACTGACTCCACAGCATGCTCACTTTTGTATAGCTCCTCTGGAACGAGGGTGCTGAACTCAGATCCAGTAATCATTGGGTCTTGTTATTGCGGCTGCACATCTTCAAAGGACAGTAGAAACCCTGACATGGTGATAGGACTTTAAAAGAGGAATCAATTTTCTAATTTTAACTGGCTGAAACTAGATGTAAGAATTCCAAAAAGAATACTATCTTGGGACGCAGGGATTCTGTATTCTGTTTTGGCCTTTTTTGTTTGGGCTTGGATTTTGTTCTGAAGATCTTGTCTGTTTCTCACTTGCTTTCAGTTTCCTGTTACACCTAATGATAGTTTACAGAAAGCACATTCTGATTGGACTTCTGGTATGTCCAGCCACTTCAGATTAGTTCTCTGCTTCTTAACTTCCATATTCTTAAAATGGGAATTATTATAGTACAACTTGATTCATTTAGCATTGATTTGCGAATCACAAAAATGTCTACTTACCTATAATTATAAGAGGGTGTATCAACTTATATATCTTTATGAAGAGAAGTAGGAGCTGCTCTGTACACAGTGGATAAAGTTCATACTTAGCATGAATGGATGTCTATGGTTAATCACTAGCACTACATTGACTAGGAAAGGTAGAACTTGCCTCTAATACTAGCACTTACTTTTAAGATAAAGGTAGGAGGACCAGAAGTTCAAAGTCATTGCCAGTCGCACAGCAACTTCAAGTCCAGGCTGGGTTGGACCTACTTTAGCAAACAAGTGAACCAGAGCTGAAATAGGAAACTTGTCAAGGCTTGATTGGCATAGTGGTTCAGCGACTTAAAGGTTTCCCAAACAAGTCTGGAGCTGTGGTCAAGTGATCTAGAACATATGCTGCTCTTCTAGAGGACCCTAATTCAGTTTCCAGCACCCACATATGACATTTCACAACCGCTTGCAACTTGTTAACAGAAGATCAAATGCTCTTTCTCTTCTGTTCTCTGTAGACATGGTATTTACAGTCACACACATACACACACACACAAACACACACAGAGACACAGAGACAGACAGAAACAGACAAACAAACAAACACACACACACACACACACACACACACACACACATACACACGGGGAAAGATATGTATAAAATTTAAAATGAATATAAAAATGTCTCTCCAAGTCTCATATGTTGAAGGCTTGATCTCCAAAATACCAGTAATCAGAGAATGAGAATCAGTAATGGAGAAATGATCAGATCAGTAGGGCTCCAACCTGAATTAAATTGGTGATACATTCACAGAGCTCAGTTGGTTATCCAGATGTGAGGTAATATTAATAATTGGGACATAATAAATAATGTACAGTCTTAGGCTCATGAATGGGATATTGTGTTTATATTTTTCTATCTTCCTCTATCTTTCTCTCCTTCCCTTCTGACATCTCTTTCCCTCATTCTCTTTCATAGATGCTTCTTCCTGCTATGAGACAGACTATCCTGAAGGGATCATGAAGACTCACAAGCACCAAGATACTCTTAAGAAACAAAGAAGACTTGGGAAGCTCCTGTAACTTAAAAGACTCTCGAGGCCCTTTCCCGTGATTATATAGTCTTTGGTGGAGTCGGTGTATGTCCTTTGTTCAAGGAGCTGCGCTGATGTAGCTTTTGTGAGTCAGCATCCTTGCCAGGTAGGCTCCTCAGTGATCCAGCTGCCCTTGTGTTATCTACTCTCCTGTGAGGAACACACCGGTTCACCAGGGTGGATACAGATGGAATTCTTTCTTTGTTCTGCCATTACTCTTTCTGTCTGCCCTGAATAGAAATAAACTCCCCAGGAAACAATCAGACCACACTGTTCTCCCCAGCCACCATGAGACAAGTGTCTTCGCTTTCTCATGTACTATCTGACTGGCCATGCTCTTCTGCCTCATAAGAGATCCAGAAATAATGGAGCCCAGTGACCATGGATCAAAATCTTTAAGACCATAAGTCAAGGTGAATCTTTTGTCCTCTAAGTTGATTTTATTTGGAATTTTGTCCTAGTGACAAAAAGCTGACTAATGTAGTCATCAGCCTCTAATTCCATGTGTTTTTTACTGTGGCATTTTATTCCAAGTCTAGATTTCTTTATAGTGATAAAATAAGAAAATAATCTTATATCCCCAAGTTGCAAGTTATACTCAAAGTCAGTCTCTCTCTCTCTCTCTCTCTCTCTCTCTCTCTCTCTCTCTCTCTCTCTCTCTCTCAGATATTTAAAATAATGTTTGTTGTATCCTGAGCTAACCTCACATTTTCTATAGTCAAAGTTGATCTTGAATTTCTAATCTCCCTGCCTCTAATACTCAGGTACTGGGAGTGTGTTGCCCATGGACATGGGTTACTATGCCCAGTTTTTTTAGTCCTGAGACTAGAAGCAGTGGCTCCATGCATATTAGATAAGTATCCAACTGAGTTATATCTCTAGCCTACAGAACCTCTATGGGCGATTCATTTGACAACCACCCACAGATGAGTAAGACCAGGATGATAGAGTGTGGTGAAGTGCTGAGGACCATAAGGAGGACCATAGGGACTGACTTTGGACTTAGACCTGAAATCTGAATTATAATAATGGAGACAAGGCTGCACACTCCTACAGTCATCATATATGTTTAAGTCAAAGGGGTTTAATGACTTGGAAGCTAACTTCAGTATCATCTTGTTCTAAGAGCTCTCCTAAGCAGTAGTTCAAAATTCCAAATTGTTACAATCTTGTGGCATCTCATCTTGTAGCTGCTTGGTATGTGCAAAGAAAGAACAAGAGCTTCAATAAGTTCCATTTACTTTCCATTTATCAGAAATGGTCAAAGGCAATTTCAAATATGAGAGTTTGAGAAATGTACATACGACTATGGATGCTTCTAAGCAGTAGAAGTTTACTTATTATCTGGTCATTAAACCATTATCCTTTCTTTACCAACTTATCATGAGATACAAGTAATAAGATCCATTTCCTGAATCAAGCAGAGTGTCATGCACCTTGATGTCAGTTCTAAGTATGCTTCCTTCTACATCACCAACCTGTCTGTAACTTATAGGTAGAATTGTTTGTCCATTTGTCCACATATATTCCATGGCTAAAGGTAGAGTGGTTACACCAAATGCAAAAGACACTGTCAAAAGGACAAAACGGCAACCAACTAACTGGGAAATGATCTTTACCAACCCTACAGCCGATAGAGGGCTAATATCCAATATACACAAAGAACTCAAGAAGTTAGACTCCAGAGAGTCAAGTAACCCTATTAAAAATGGGGTACAGAGCTAAACAAAGAGTTCTCACCTGAAGAATATCTAATGGCTGAGAAGCACCTAAAGAGATGTTCAACATCCTTAGTCATTAGGGAAATGCAAATCAAAACAACCCTGAGATTCCATCTCACACCAATCAGAATGGTTAAGATCAAAAACACAGGAGACAGCAGGTGTTGGCAAGGATGTGGAGAAAGAGGAACACTCCTCCACTGCTGGTGGGATTGCAAGCTGATACAACCACTCTGGAAAGCAGTCTGGGAGTTCCTCAGAAAACTGGCCATGACACTCCCAGAGGATCCGGCTATACCACTCCTGGGCATATAACCAGAGGCTTTACCTGCATGCAATAAGGACACATGCTCCACTATGTTCATAGCAGCCTTATTTATAATAGCCAGAAGCTGGAAAGAACCCAGATGTCCCTCAACAGAGGAATGGATTCAGAAGATGTGGTATATTTACACAATGGAATACTACTCTGCAATTAAAAACAATGAATTCATGAAATTCCTAGGCAAATGGTCAGAACTGGAAAATATCATCCTTAGTGAGGTAATGCAATCACAAAAGAACACACATGGTATGCAGTCACTGATAAGGGAATATTAACCCAGAATCTCGGAATACCCAAGACACAATTCACATATCAATAGATTTCCAAGAAGATGGAAGGAGAGACCCCTGGTCCTGGAAAGACTGGATGTAGGGGAATGCCAAGACAGAGAAGCGAGAGGGGTTTGAATGGGGAAAAGAGGGAGGGAAGGGGGCTTATGGGCCTTTCGGGGAGGGAGGAAACGGAAAAGAGGAAATGATTTGGAATGTAAATAAAAAATCTTAGAAAATAAAAAAGAAAGAATATCAAGGGATGAACACTCACTAGATCTTAGTTGCTACTTCCGTTCTGACATCTGTTTTCTGTTGTTTGTCTGGTTGTTTGAACTTGCTTTGTAGTCAGGCTGGCCTTAATTGCATCTCAATCCTCCTGCTTCAGTTCCTTCAGTTTCTGGGATAACTGCATCATGCATCACCATGAACAGTTCTGCATTCTGCAACCTTAAATTCTGGACACGTGGATTCTAGGCACCGAGATGGGGTGCAGGTTTTCTGACTGGGGAGTGGCTCTCAGACCACTTGACAGGATGGACTGGTTCTTCTTTTCTCTGTGAGGCCTCATCTTATCCACATTGGTCATTGCAGGGCCACCTTTTGTGAGAACTCTGTGACTCAGTGCCAGCCTGCTGGTTGTGAACAATTCAGGGTCCTGCAGGGTTTTTTAAATTCAAAATCAAACCCTCTGTTGTCCAAGGCTTCTGTTTGTTATTTGTTTTCCTAATACAATTTTCTTTAAAAAAAATATTGGGCCTCTGATCTGTTTGTTTCTGTTCAGTTCCCTGGGCAGGAACCTTAGGAAATTATTTTTCAGATATAATTCTAGAGCCTAGCTGATTTTTGTTTCTTTAATGTGCCTTTTCAATTTAAGAGCCACTTCCCTGAGGTGACATGGTAGAGAAGAAGAGAAGGCTGGACTCTTAATCTGATGTTTGCCTTGAGTGATTTTCCCTCCACTGAGAACTTGTGCCTTGAATCATTTCAATCAACTATGACGTTTCTGAGGGTCTTAATTTTTCAATGTCTTTTTGAAAATCAAATCTTAATTTTCTGGTATTAGAAACTTGAAAAAAATCAATCAAACAAGGATCTGAGTTTCTAGGCTGTTTATTCCTCTTATTTAGTCTGAAAGTCATCCAGTTATGATTAAATGTTCCACACAATATTAGTAGTCTGATTTCCAGTGTCTTCACCAGAATTATAAAGTCAATGAGTTTAGGCTTTCTCTCTAGATAAAACAGAAGTGCCATTTTACTCTCTCTTGTTATAACATATAATATCTGTACCCATTTACAGACCTTAAATGATAATTTAATATGAGCATACAATGTAGAAGGATGAAATCAGGGTGAAGACTAAATCCCTCACATTGATTCATGTATGTGTATTGGGATTTTCATACTCTTCCAGCGACTTTGAAGTTTATCATACATTGTAGGAAAGCCAGACAAAGTCTTCCTTTCTGTGTTTTGGGGCTCTCTTCTAATGCCTGCCTTTACCATCCTCTGATGGTCACTGTGATGCTCTGTTGTTCCAAGAGACTAAATTTCCCACTTCCATAAGTGAAAGAACATGTTGTGTTTGCCTCTCTTTGTGCCTAGTTTATCTCAGTTAAGTTCCCAGGTTTGGCTCAGCTTCGCTCAGTATTTTTTCTTTTTAACATTGCTTTCTGACTCATTCAGATGCCATATGGTCTAGGAGTTTTGTTATTGTGATGATGAAAGACTATGCTTAGTATAAATTTTTCTATGATTTAAGATAGCACAGACTTTGTCATAATAATTGGAGGCCAAACACAAATAATTTACATCTTACTCAGTTTAACCTAGGCTTCCCCGCCTTTTTGTAAGCACATATTTAGACCCTGTCATCCTTCAGCCTTGTAGCTCTGAATTCAAGGTCACTTTACTTCATTCAGACAGCTGAGAGAAGAAGGAAGATAGATATGAATCATGGGCTCATAGAAACTGCAGATGCCTGTACTGAGCATGCAGGAGACTGGCTCTGTTCAGTGATCTGTCATGGATGGAGCAGAGGCTCTTTAGGCCCTCCCTGAATGAGTGCTCACAAAAAGGGGCCTATCATGACTGCCCTCTGAAAGACCCAACAAGCAGCTGAAAGAGTCAGATACAGATATTTGCACCCAACCAATGAACAGCTGCTGCTGATCCCTGTGGTTGGATTAGGGGAAAGCTGGAAGAAACTGAGGGGGAGGAAGACCCTGCAGGAGTACCAGAAAGTCTCAATTGATCTGGACCCCCAAGATCTCTCAGATACTGGAACAACAACCAGGCACATACACCAGCTGATATGAGGCCCCCAACACACATACAGCAGAGGACTGCTGGATCTGGGTTCAGTCAGAGAAGATGCACCTAACCTTCAAGAGAATGGAGGCCCTAGGGAGTTTAGAGGTTTGGTGGGGTTGGGAGTAGGGGGTGGGGACATACTCATAGAGACAGGGGGGGTGGGAGGAGGTATCAGATATGGAACAGTAGGAGGGAGGACCAGGAGGGAAATGAAATCTGGAGTTTAAAAATAAATAAATAAATAAATAAATAAATAAATAAATAAATAAATTTACAATGTATAAAATAAAAGACTCTGGGTTATGGAGGAGCATTGTCTTTAATTATTCCTAGGCAGCTTTATCCATCAGGCTCCAAACCTGTGATCACACAGAATGTCCTGATTAAATTTAGTGAGTCACAAAGCCAAATGAATGAGTAGGAAAGTGAAAAGGAATTTGGGAAGAAGAAAGTGGGCAGATGGGTAGGTGTGAGAGGGTAAAAGAGGAGAGGGGTCAATATATGGACATGTGTAAAACTGTGAAAAAATAATTTTTAAAAAGAAAAAAAAATGGATATGGTGAGGCCACACCAGGTACTTAAACCAAGGCTGTTTAAATGGTTTCTACCTGAAATCTTTTGGCAAAGAAATTTTTTATAACTTACTACAAAAAAAACATAGGTGAAATAGATATACAAATAAAATATATTCTGATAATGAACCATAAATTCATTTAAAAATAAATATTTGGGGCTGGCAAAATGACTCAGTGGGATAAAGACACTTGCCACAAGGTCAGATTATATGATATGAGTTCCAGTGAATTCCATCAGTAGAATCTATATAGTAAGATGGAACCAACATCTTGTTCTTTGGACTCCTGACCTCCACAAGTGTCTGTGTAGCACCTGTACACTCATACTATACATATATATACCATATATATATATATATATATATATATATATATAAATTTGAAAGTGTATTGAATGATATTTGCTAAACTCATGTCAAAAAGCCACCTGTAAAACAATGTTGATGATTGTATTATTATAAGGTAGCAAAATTTATCTTTCAAAATTATGTCATTATGTTTCTATGAGAGCAGAAGCCTTTGTTTGTGCAGTAGGAACACTAAAACTTAGGAGTTTTGAATCTGAGCCAAGATGTTTTAGGCATAGTTCACTGACATAGTGTGTGTCATGGCATGCACAGTACAAAGCTTACACAGTGTGTGTTCAAAACCAAGGCTGCAGTGACATCACATGGTACAACAGGGACCATGGTTTCAGATATTTTCAGATATTTTGGTCTACGGTCATCTGTCTTCATCTTTTCTGCATGATTATGAGCAGAACATTGTGGAGAAAACATATGGCAAAGTGGTGGTTTAGATGGAGAGAGGGAGGAGGAGGAGGAGACAATTCAATATCCAAGATCATACCCTTGAAGACCAACTCTTTTCAATTATGTTCTGCCTCTTTAGTTCTTATCACTTCCCAATTCCATCACATTTGAACCCATCACTTGATTAACTCATTGAGAGTCCAAAGTCCTCAAGATTACTTCCCAAAGCCCAGCAGCCCAGCAGCCACTCTTTTAGCACTTGGCCTTTGGGAAATTATTTATATCCAAACCATAACAAAGACTGAGAAATTAGAGTAAGGTAGTAGTCCTTTTTCTTAGATGATTACATAGATATTATCAGAGGCAAGTAGTATCTCCTGCAGTCACCCCAACTGTAATGGTGTTTAAAAAGAAAGAGTACACATTCTATCTAAAAGGAAGGGACCAATAGAATCAAACAACCATAAAAACTTCTCTGCGTTGTTGAGAGACTAAAGACATAATTAATGCCAAATATTTACCTGAACACCTGCCACATCAGTGCTTTGTAAACCATATCCATTGGTGCTTATGTTTTCCATTACTACTTCTTATATAAAATTTGTGTTGGTGTAGGAATTAATGTTCTGGTAGATTTATTCTAGTTGAAGCATTTTATATTTCTAGTTTTCTCATTTTGCTGTATAAACAAATCTAGGGGAGAACATTTTCTTAGGAAGATTTTCAATTTCTACAAAAATGTTCTATTTTATGGCTTTTATTAGTAATTTCTCTGACATCTATACTATGGTTTTTTTTCTCATAAAAATGATTCTTTGAGGAAAAGAATCAAACCAACATTGATATTGAGAAAATAAATTTGACCAAGAATGTCTACTCTCTTGGTAAATCCCAAGAGGGTATGCTTGGCCTGACTTCTGTTTCCTAATGGTGTTGTTCAGACATACAAAATAAAACTGGCACATGTCTCTGAAGGGTCAGGGTGAACACCAAGGCTGTGGGTAGCCTAGAAACCAGGACTGTAAAAGGGTAAAGTGCAAACCCATTGATGTTTACCATGTTTTCAATGTGTCCCACCTCTGAGTTTATAGGTGTACAAAAGCAAAGAAGATAAACTCAATCTTTCTTTGCAAAGAGCTCCTTACCCTTTAAGTCAGACAATAGGAAGAAATAGAAGTAGATTAATTCTCACCAGTGTCAGAGAAACTACCTCCAGTGAAGAGTATAAGCAGATGCTGTGTGTAAACAGAAAGGGAATAAAGTAATCTTTTAAATAAATAAAGAGGAATATCCAAGCAACCATATGTAGGAAGAAGGTACCAGTTCAGGATGGTGTAAGGTCAGAAAAGCAGAACAGAGTAGTGCATGGCGCTTTGATGGAGGTGCCCCCCAAGTACAGGAGGAGGGTGATCATGAGCAGCAGACGACAGTGTAGCTGTCTATAAATGTCATTCCTATGTGTTCCCCAAAGAACAGAGACTTCCAGAGGAAACAAAGCCTTAAATAACAGGATGTGAAGAATGAAAATGAGTCTTTTGCCCTCAAGCATTTTTGTTTACACTTAATGCAATGTCCATTTCTGAAACTATATTATAAATGAAAAGGGAGAAATAAAATCCCAGCCAAATTACAATGAGCGGCTACTTGAACTAAATAAACAAAATCTACTACAAATAAGGTAGCTGGAACACAAATATGCAAGCCACAAAAAAGGTCCCTGTGCACAGTAAGGAGACTCTAGAAACCCATGCTAGGCTTAAAGCTTCTCTCTATAACCCCTGTCAAAAAGAAGATATTTAGACCTGGGGAGATGGCTCAGTGGTTAAGAATGCTGACTGATCTTCCAGATGATTTCTGATCAAGTCCCAGCACTACATGGTGTCTTACAACTCTCTGTAATTCCAATTCCAGTGAACTCAATGCCCAATTTGGGCACTGTGGACACATGGTGCACAGGTATGCATGCATGCATGCAGAAAACCCACAAACATGGGATAGACATAAAATAAACCTTTCTTAAGAGATGGTGTTCACATTGTACATCTGAATACTAAAAGAAGGTTCTAATCTCTGAGAACACTGGATTCACAGCTGAGGATTTAGAGCTGCATGATTTTAGCAGATGCAAATGACATTGTTTCTAAAGGAAGAATAAAAGGCAAACTGGAAGGAAGAGATTTCTTTTGGAGATTGAGTGTAAGAGGAGATTTTACAATCGAACAACACAAACAGCATGTTGTTGGGCATGCGTATCCTTCTCTGCCACAACCTAAATGAAAACTCAGTAAAGAGAATCCACTTGGCCATGGTATTTGCAGGAAGCACTGAAGAACCAAACAGAACAGAGCTAATTATAATAAGAATCATATGTCCTGAGTTCATCCTCCCCAACCCCAATTCTAAATATTGGGCCGACAAAGACGTAGAACAGTACTGCAAACCAAGTTAAATATTTCCAAGCAAACATTCAGAAACAGGAGAAAAAACTTTGAATTAGAAATTCATAAATTCAAGGCAAGCTGTGTGTGGTAGCTCTTTCCTGTAAATCCACTCCTAGGGAAACTGTGGGGGAGGGTTAAAAGTCTAAGGCCAACCTGGGCTATATAGCAAGTTCTAGACTAACCTGATGCACATAGTGAGACAGAAATCAACAATAAAACTCCAGAAAGAATTTAGGGGGAAAGTAGATTAGACATGAAGAATAATTTACAAAATGGAAATTTAGTCAGAGTTTCTGTAGATGGCTAGGAGAATAACAAAGGTTATTGAAGAGAGATTAGAAACAAGCAAAGTCAGAGATACATGGGACAGAAATGGAGGTTGGCAAAGGAGGGACCATATATCTAGGACCCTGAAGAAGTCAAGTATAACAATATTTATAATTATAATCTGAGAAAATATCACAGAAATAAACCAAAATCTAAATCTATGCATTAAAGCAGAGAATTTAGTTCCTGAAGAAAATTACTAGTTAAAAAAAAAAAGAAAAATATTTCTGAGATCTTTGATAGTTAATAAAATAAATAAATAAAATTCAAAAACTGAAACAAAACCAAATCTAAGGCAAAAATATCAAATAACTCATAAGACAAAATAATTCATTGCACTGTTTTGGGACTAGTAACCTTGAAGAACATACATATAACAGCTGAAGTTATGTCCAATGGCAGAGATATTGTTTACAGCATGTACTGTCCTGGACTGTATACCTAGTACCATAAAGATATATAGGGCCCTCTCACAGAAGTGACTGTTTCCAGCAAGAAATGTCAGTAGCTACTAAGTTGGTAAAAGTATAATGAAAATCAGATTATCAGTATAGTTAATAGTCTAAGAATTATCCTCTGCAGGGTTTTATCAATTGCAGAACTTAGAACAAGAATTAAAAGAAAAAAACCTGCTGACGTCACCCCTAACACAGCTAGTATAGTGAACATTCCTTCAGTGGGGAAAAGAAAACACAGCAGGCTTCCAATTCTAGGAAATGAAAGCCATAAAACATCCTGAAGGTAGCATTCTTCTTTTTGTTGTTGTTGCATATTTTATTTTCTATATTCTTTATTTACATTCCAAATGATTTCCCCTTTCCCGGTTCCCCTTCTTGACCCAAATAAATAACATGCATGTTGGCAGCCTGAACTGAGGTACAATATCCAGATAATGAACATCTATAGTCCCATCATTGTCTATTGGCACTCAGTAGGCTGAGGCAGGAGGACCTGGAGGCTAAGGATAGCCTACACTTACAGAAGGAGACTCATTGTCAATAAAACAAAAAAGACAAAACCAAACCAATATTTTATGGAGTGAAATTTTATGTGTGTGTGTGTGTGTGTGTGTGTGTGTGTGTGTGTGTGTGTGTGTAAACCAGCATGACAATTGTTAAATGGAATGAGATTTTTAAAAGAGATAAGTCTTATCAATAATATTTTGCTGACTGATTGACACATAAAAATACAAGTGCAACTTTAGAGGTAAAAGTTAATCATACAAATAACTAAAGAAGTCTTCAAATATGTGCACACTGTTTGTATATTATATATATGTATGCATATACAGAATCATATTCCTATACATGTAAGTAGCCATATATATATATATGTATATATACATCATATGTATATACAAACACATTTTCCTTATGTGCCCATGTACAAGTGTATATTGAGAGAATCAATCATGATACAAGATAAGTATACAGAGACTCTGAGTGAAAAGCAGGCAGAAAACGTTCAAGCTACTTCCGCAAATATTTTTGAAAAAAAAATCATTAAAAAATAAACTAATAGGAAAACCAAAAGCGAAATGTAAATGTGCTGGTGTGCTTCATGGTATTTTAACAAAACCACTGAGACTTGGTCATTTATTAACTACGCTATCTCATAGTTCTAAAGGACGGATAAGTCCAAGATCAAGTCCCTGGAAGCTGTGAATGTCTCCTTGCATCATCCCACAGAAGGGGAAGAAGGGACAAGAAAGGAAGAGATCTACTTCACAGAGCTAAACTGCAACACGAATGGATATCAGTCCATTCATGAAGACTGAGGACTCCTGACCTAAAGACCTCCCATGAGGCTTCACCCTGCCCCTTGTCCCAATATGGCAGCCCTGGAATTGAAGTTTCCCCAGTTTTCATACTACAACTGGAGGGAGTCTTTTCGTATAAGCGACAATGCTATACCATACAGAGTGAGCTACTAAAAAGTTCTCATCCAGGGTACTCAGAAATACTTCCTTTACAATTTCATAAGTAAAATTGGTTGATTTCAGATGTATGATTTCCTGCTCCATCTGATCCAAATTTAATAAACATATTCAATCACACTCAGAAAGATTCACACACTGAGCACGAAGTGACCACAAATAGGCTTTGTATTTATTTATTTAAAATGAGCTGAAATATCACCACATTTTGCAGCATGCCATTTGTCAGTACCATCCTGGATTCAGCCAATCTCCTTTTGTGAAAGCCAAGTTGGGGAACAATACCCATTTCAAATGGAGAGACCTAATGATTTGCTAAGGAAAAAAAATCTGTTGCAGAGCTAGGAACAATTTTATTTGGTTTAAAGTCACTGCAAGAATTTTATTGAGTATTTTTGCACCGATATTCATAAGAGAGATTGGCCTGAGATTCTCTTTCTTTGTCGGATCTTTGTGTGCTTTTGGTATTAGTGTAATTGTGGCTTCATAGAACAAGTTGGGTAGTGTTCCTTCTGTTTCTATTATGTGGAACAGTTTGAAGAGTATGGTGTTAGGTCTTCTTTGAAGGTCTGATAGAATTCTGCACTAAAACCATCTGGACCTGTGCTTTTTTTGGTTGGAAGACTTCCAATGACTACTTCTATTTATTCAGGGGTTATAGGACGGTTTAGATGGTCTATTTGATCCTGATTTAATTTTGGTACTTGGTATCTGTCAAGGAAATTGTCCATTTCCTCAAGATTTTCTAGTTGTGTTGAATACAGGTTTTTGTAGTAGGATCTGATGATTTTTTGAGTGTCCTCAGTTTCTGTTGTTATCTCTCCCTTTTCGTTTCTGATTTTATTAATTTGGATACTGTCTCTGTGCCCTCTGGTTAGTCTGGCTAAGGGCTTATCTATCTTGTTGATTTTCTCAAAGAACCAACTCCTCGTTTTGTTGATTCTTTGTATGGTTTTATTTGTTTCTACTTGATTGATTTCAGCCCTGAGTTTGATGATTTCCTGCCTTCTACTCCTCTTTGGTGTATTTGCTTCTTTTTGTTCCAGGGCTTTCAGGTGTGCCATTAAGCTGTTAGTGTATGCTGTCTCCCGTTTCTTTTTGGCGGCACTCAGGGCTATGAATTTTCCTCTTAGCACTGCTTTCATTGTGTCCCATAAATTAGGGTATGTTATGCCTTCATTTTCATTAACTTTCAAAAAGTCTTTGATTTCTTTCTTTATTTCCACCTTGACCAAGTTATCATTGAGTAGAGCATTGTTCAGCCTCCATGGGTTTTCTTTTGTTTTTGTTGCCATTGAGGACCACCCTTATTCCATAGTGATCTGATAGGAGGCATGGGATTAGTTCTATCTTCTTATATCTGTTGAGGTCTGATTTGTGACCAATTATATGGTCAATTTTGGAGAAGGTACCATGAGGAGCTGAGAAGAAGGTGTATTCTTTAGCTCTAGGATGAAATGTTCTATATATATCTGTGACAGATATGGCTGTGACTTCATGAGTTAAGTGTGAATCTACACTGGATAGTTCCCACACTACAAAAACACCACTGTATTAATAACGATAAAACCCGACTTCATCCTCTCTTCCTTGTACTATAGCAGGCAGTGGTTTCTCTACATTTGTATTTATACTCCAAGTGGTGCTGTTTATGTGGGGTTTTTTTGTTTTGTTTTTATTTTCTAAGTTTGTTTTTTAATTTACATTCCAAATCATTTCCCCTTTCCCGTTTCCTCCCAAGTCTGCTTAAAGAAATGCAGGAGACGATGGATCAACAGATGGAATCCCATGAGGAGGAAACACAAAAATCGCTCAGAGAAATGCAGGAGAACGTGGGTCAACAGGCAGAAATCCTGAAAGAGGTAATGCAAAAATACCTTAAAGAAATTCAGGAAAATACAAACAAACAAGTGAAGGATCTCAGCAAATCCATCCAGGAACTAAAAAAGGAAGTACAAACAACTAAGAAATCACAAAGGGAGACAACTTTGGAGATAGAAAACCTTGGGAAGAAATCAGGAGTCATAGATGCAAACATCAACAATAGAATACAAGAGATGGAAGAAAGAATCTCAGGTGCTGAAGATTCAATAGAAAGCATCGACTCAACAGTCAAAGAAAACGCAAAATGCAAAAATCGTGTAACCCAAAACATCCAGGAAATCCAGGACACAATGAGAAGACCAAACCTAAGGATTATAGGTATAGATGAGAGTGAAGATTTGCAACTTAAAGGGCCAGTAAACATCTTCAACAAAATTATGGAGGAAAACTTCCCTAACCTAAAGAGAGAGATGCCGATGAACGTACAAGAAGCCTACAGAGCTCCAAACAGACTGGACCAGAACAGAAATACCTCCCGTCACATAATAATCAAAACACCAAATGTACTAAACAAAGAAAGAATATTAAAAGCAGTAAGAGAAAAGGGCCAAGTAACATACAAAGGAAGACCTATCCGAATCACATCAGACTTCTCACCAGAGACTATGAAAGCCAGAAGATCCTGGGCAGATCTCATGCAGACAATAAGAGAGCACAAATGCCAGCCTAGACTACTATACCCAGCAAAACTCTCAATCACCATAGATGGAGAGACCAAGATATTCCATGATAAAACCAAATTTTCACAATATCTTTCCACAAATCCAGCCCTGCAAAGAATAATAGGTGGAAACCGCCAATACAGGGAGAGAAACAAAACCCTGGAAAAAATGAGATAATAACCTTCTTGAATCAAACCCAAAAGTAGATAACCACTCAAACATAAAGATAGCGTCAATAATGGCAGGTGGCAATAATCATTATGCCTTAATCTCTCTTAATATCAATGGTCTCAATTCCCCAATAAAAAGACATAGACTAGCAGATTGGATACGTAAACAGGACCCAGCATTTTGCTGCATGCAGGAAACACACCTCAGTGTCAAAGACAAACTCTACCTCAGAGTAAAAGGCTGGAAAACAATTTTACAAGCAAATGGCCCCAAGAAACGAGCTGGAGTAGCCATCCTAATATCAGATAAAATTGATTTTCAACCTAAAGTCATCAAAAAAGACACAGAAGGACACTACATACTGATCAAGGGAAAAATCTACCAACAAGAACTCTCAATTCTGAATATCTATGCTCCAAATGCAAGGGCACCCTCATTCATAAAAGAAACTTTACTAAAGCTCAAAGCACACATCGCACCTCACACAATAATAGTGGGTGACTTCAACACCCCATTCTCTGAAATGGATCGTTCAGGAAAGCAGAAACTAAACAGGGACACAGTGAATCTAATTGAAGCCTTGAACCAAATGGAACTAACAGATATATATAGAACATTTCATCCTAGAGCTAAAGAATACACCTTCTTCTCAGCACCTCATGGTACCTTTTCCAAAATCGACCATATAATTGGTCACAAATCAGACCTCAACAGATATAAGAAGATAGAACTAATCCCATGCCTCCTATCAGATCACTATGGAATAAGGGTGGTCCTCAATGGCAACAAAAACAAAAGAAAACCCATGGAGGCTGAACAATGCTCTACTCAATGATAACTTGGTCAAGGTGGAAATAAAGAAAGAAATCAAAGACTTTTTAAAAGTTAATGAAAATGAAGGCACAACATACCCTAATTTATGGGACACAATGAAAGCAGTGCTAAGAGGAAAATTCATAGCCCTGAGTACCGCCAAAACGAAACGGGAGACAGCATACACTAACAGCTTAATGGCATACCTGAAAGCCCTGGAACAAAAAGAAGCAAATACACCAAAAAGGAGTAGAAGGCAGGAAATCATCAAACTCAGGGCTGAAATCAATCAAGTAGAAACAAATAAAACCATACAAAGAATCAACAAAACGAGGAGTTGGTTCTTTGAGAAAATCAACAAGATAGATAAGCCCTTAGCCAGACTAACCAGAGGGCACAGAGATAGTATCCAAATTAATAAAATCAGAAACGAAAAGGGAGAGATAACAACAGAAACTGAGGAAATTCAAAAAAAACATCAGATCCTACTACAAAAACCTGTTTATGTGTTTTTAGCAACTGTACTCCTTTTCTGTTGCTACTAAGGAAAAAAACTGAATCAAACTTAATGCTTTAATACAAAGTTATTGACATCCAGTTCTGAAGATCTGAAGTGTTGCTGGGCTAAACTCATGGGTCTCCAGCTCACCCACCCCTCCTTCCAGAGGCTCTGGGGAATGGCCTGTGCCGTTTGCTGGCCAGCTGCCAAGCACTGCCCCCCTCCTTATTTCATGGTCCTTTTCTCAGCCTTGAGAGCTAGCTATGGAGGGTGGAATCTTTACAGGAATCTTTCTACTTATACTCACCCTGTTGTTGCCTTGAATAGATTTCTGTGACTACATCAGACCCCCCAACACACACATACACACACATACACACACACACACACACACACACACACACACACACACACACACACACCCCAAATGAATGGTAATCCTCTCATCTCAAGATCCTATACTAAAGTTTCACTGCATTGGGGTAGTATGCACACAGGAATTGAATGGTAATATCTCTTGTGCTATTTGATCGAACCACACACCCATGAGGAGTATCAGATACTCCTCATGCATCTGGTAAGAAGGAAGAACCGTTACACTGAGGTGGTGTGGCCATTCAGTGAGTTGACATGGAGAAATCTACTGTATCTGCCTTCAGTTCTTCCTTGTCTCAGTTAGCAGTGAAAACGCGCCATGTTTGGTTTTTCCTAAGTTCTGTGTCGCAGATCTCATGCTGAATAAGATTCCCAAGAAGCTTGCTGGCTTATATTCACTTCCTGGAAGCTCACCTGCTAAATAGAATCAGGGCTTTTCGGAATCTGGGGAGACTCAGGGTGGGCATAGATAATATTGAAATGCCGCGTTATCCAGGTGTTTTTATTATTCGTACTTAATACTGCCACAAAGTCTTTTAAGATACTTGAATTCATTGTGTTTCTATTTATTATTTTCACACCTGGAGGCACTTTTACAGAGAATGTAGCTTTAAAACTGTGAAGAAAAACAAATTAAGTGGAAGCATATTTGGGGGTCATATAGAGGTGCCTCCCCACCCACCTGCAGGCAGAGCCCTTGTTAAATGAGTTGTTTGCCGGATGTCGAATGCACACAAGAAATAATATAATAAATATCACAAACAGATTATTTCAGCAGAAACAAAACATAATAAGATTGTTTAAAAATAAATAATAACAATAAGAAAACATCTTTCGTGGCATAGGTTCACCCTTTGCAAAATAGCCAGATTTTAGCATCTAACAAATTCACTGAAGGGAGCTGGAACCTGGGCATTCATTAACTAAAGGCTCAAAGGTGTGTAATTTGCTCTGCCCCATCACTTCATATGTGTGTGCCGTATTATTTTGTATCCTGCAGAGAGACAGGGGATGTGTTTCCTCCTCTGGTCATGTAAAACAATTCAACAGTCTGGAACAATATCAAGCTTGTACCTTTTCTGTCACTTTGGGTTTATAAATGATCGAAAATCGGGGGTTAGCCATTCTAAAGTCAAACACAGCTGCAGCTGTGTGGAGATCACCATGTATTCGTCTGTTTATGTAACTGAGCAATAGCTTACTTATTTTTCTACTAAGCACCATCATAGACACCCAAGGGGAGGATTAGTAAGGCAAGCCCTTTCCTCGGTAACAGGGGCTCTTAAACTGTCTGTCCAAATCTGCCTTAAAGAATATGTTTTACAAGGAGACCTACATGTAAGCACCCTTTAAAAAGAAACAAATGTGCACGAAATGATGACCTTAACGTGTTTAATGCACTTTGGGTTTGTTTTGTATGAGGCCTCTTGCTTATGTACCTCAGGCTGACTTGGAATTCACTGGTCTTCCTCAGTTCCCCAGCACTGTGATTACAGGCATGATGCGTGGGTGGGTCTCTTTTGTTCTCCTTTCTCCTGCTATTTGCCCCTACTTAAAAATATGCTGGCCAAAATCCACGTAATCCATTTTCTGCCTGTTGTGTGACAAACATTTTGGGGTATACAAAAAACATGTCTACTCATGACTGCAAGGGACCTAATTAGAGATTAAAGTAATGATTGCATCGATGTCCAGTTTGAAGAAGAAAAAGGGAGAGTAGGAGGAGGAGGAGGAGGAGGAGGAGGAGGAGGAGAGATAACTCCAAAATCAGCTGTTCAATGGCTGGACCTGAAAAATCACTATGCTGTTTTATAACTCGTTCTCTCTGCAGTTTGGCTGTTCAGAGACTGTACTACTGTCAGCAATGGTTCACTCACTTTTACACATGGGGTAAGGACCCTCAAGAATCTGTCTATTCACTCAGACATGTGAACTTTTACCATGTAAGAGTCCTGAAGGAATGTTTCAGTTTTGAGGAAATGCTGAAATTCCACTGAGCATACACAACAACACTGCTAATCCCAGGGAGTGACTGACCCTTGGAAGACTACTGACCCAGGAGCATGGTACTCTTGGGAGAGTGTAAGCATAACGTAACCATAATCATCTTTCATGGAGTTTTTAGAACTGCACAATCCCAACTTCTCCCCAAATTTGTGTGATGCATCCTGAATGACTTGGACCTGGAAGCCAAATTAGGGAATGAAAAATGTTAGACACAGAGACACTTATATAGGGATTCTAAGATTGGGTGGGATGTGCTTGCTCTCACAGAAAGGTGCCTACTATGCGTGCAAGCCACCCAGAATCCCAGTGCTGTTGTGATGTGCAGCACAGGGAACAGGAGTTAGTCTAGGTAGGTCTCTGAAGGGGAACAGTCTCAGGCTGAAAACGTCAAGTAGAAGAAAGTGTAGTTCTTAGTTTTTGTATACTTTGTCAGCTTTCACACATGAACCAGAGCAAGACTTTGGCAAGTCCCAGGGATGGGAAGCATAGTCCATGCCAATAACACAAATTCTTTGGAGCTTCTTCCACATTCCACCTCTGTATATATGGATTTAGAACCTGTCATTTAACAAGAATACCAAATAATTCATATGCATTAAATATGGAGAACTGTCCTAGAACAAATTCCAAAAGTGGAAACCTTCCCAAGAAGAACATTGAGCAGAAAATGAATATTGTTTATTCCATGATACAAAGAATAACATTTTAAAGTGTTATTAGACAAAGTTGGCCATATTCGGGATGGTTATATATTATTAACTGTAATATATGGTTATATATTATTAATTAAAATTATTCTCTATTTAAAGATCACCTCTTCAGGAAAATGAGTCAATGTTTTTCTTATAATCAAGATCCACAGCATTTCTTTTCTTTCTTGAGCTCATGATTTCAATCATTATCTCCAAGGGATTAACCCTATTTTAATAGTTTGTACCATATAATCTTCCCTTTTTCACTATTTGAGAAGTTTCTGCTAGCTATAAATACATGCCTGTGAACACATATCAACTTGAGAAAACTTTCTTCTGCATAAAATGATGTTGTGCTTGCCCAAGTATAATTTATATCAACAACTTACTATCTAAGAAACAGGGCTTCCTTTTGGGGATGGGATTTGTCCATAACCAAGAAGAGGAGTACAGGGTTAAGTCAAAAACCCATTTCAAATTATACCTTCCTCACATAGGGTGATGCTTAACAATGAGATAGAAAACCATCCTAGTCTTTCTAAAAAGAAAGAAGACCCAGATTGGTGTGGTGGGGCACACCTTTAGTCCCAGCACTTGTGAGGCAAAGACAGGTGGATTTCATGATTCTGATGCCAGACTGGCCCACAGAGCAGGTTCCAGGGCATCCGGGGTCACACAAAGAGACTCTGTCTCAAAATAAACAAAGATCCAATGAAATTCCAATTGAATTTAGATGAAAATCGATGTGAAAAAACAAACCTAGAGAAGGTGAGAAAAATCAAGTTCCCTAAATATTATGCATGCTGTCTATCCTTTAGAAAGCCTTTGCAATCTTCCACGTATAATAAATCACAGTTGGAGACCCATAACAGTAATGGTTGAAGATAGCACAGATACAGCAATTCTCTCTCTCTCTCTCTCTCTCTCTCTCTCTCTCTCTCTCTCTCTCACCCACACACCCACACACACACCCACACACACACACACACACACACACACACACACACCATAAATCATAAAACAAGAGTACCAAGAACAAGTTGTCCTTAATGTAATTTTAGTAGCTCCAAATCTGGATCTTGCAGATACACACAGGGCAATGAGAACTACTATGGCATCCTATAATCAATACAAAAGCCTTTAAACATCACAGGGTTTTCCACAAAACTACACTTCTGTTTTGTTTGGTTTTGTGTATTTTAAAACTTTGGAGGTACCACTAACTTTTCAAGTATTCTAATATGTGTAAGGAGTGGAATGGGAGTTTGTCATAGTCTCAGCAGGTAGACATCACAACACAGTGAGCTAAATCTTTTCTTGCTTTGATAAGTGTAATCAGACTGGGAGTATAGCTTAGTACTAAGCACTTGCCTAGCGTGTCCAAGGTGAGAGAGAGAGAGAGAGAGAGAGAGAGAGAGAGAGAGAGAGAGAGAGAGAGAATGAATCACTAATTTATTTTATGGTGGGAGCAAGAAAGGATTGCTCCATTGTTGAATAAAAGGTAGAATAAGCCAGGGATAGGTCTGTTAAACAACTTATGAAGTTGAAAAACAAATGAAAGTGTGCTAAGTTCTCTCCTCCAAAGAAACTTACTTTAGGTAATCTCAATGTTTAAAAATAAATAAACCTCAGTTTACACTAAATCTGAATTTAAAAACTAAGTATTCACTTTTTAAGCAATTCACAGTAGGATGTAAGCCAATAGAAAATTCTCTAGCATATTTTAAATAGAATTAAATTTGCATGCAACTCTCTGGAATATTTCCTAGTATACCAAGCAAGGTCAGCTGGATGCACTGTTTAATGGCCAGCCCATAAAGGGTACCAAGGACAAAAGTGGTTTAGAGTTGCAGCTAGCAATGAGTTTCTATGGGTTGCAGTTAAAGCACAGCAATACCAAATAGTTTTAAAAGTGTGAACTTCCCATGATAACATTACATTGTCAGGTTTCATGAGCACAGTCACTGGAAGGAGAGCAATTCTTGATACTACAGGTGTTTCTTGAAGGAGCCAACCAGAGAAGTCTACCCAAGTGGTCAGTTCATCACATTATAAGTTCTTTATAATTTGAACATGATTCTTACAGTGAAGTGAAAAGACTTAATATTTATAAGCAAAAGGAGTGAGAGTAGTAACTTAGCATCATAGCAGTGAATAGCTGTGTGCAAATCAATGCAAATCAGCTTGAGTAAGAAAAGACACATTTGCCTTTGCAATCTAAATGCTTATACAAGGATAAACGGAATTTAGGAATAGCTGGATATAGATGCTCAGAAATGAAAGCAATGCTCTTGAAAAATCACACCTTCTAGCTTTTTGTTTGGTCTTCTCATGAACTGACCTTAGTCTTAATCAGTATGATACAGATGACATAAATATCCTGCAAGTCTTCATGAAAGGTCATTACCATTAGTTTTAATCAGGCTGACAAAATTGAGTGCTTCTGTGGACTCACTGAGAGATAACATGACTTATCCAAAGGAAAATATATTTCCTTTTAATATCAGTCTTAACTTATGGAAATATTATATGCATTTTAAAATATAGTCAGCAATGGAAGCTATTTAGGATTTGTAGAAGGCTTCTAGCTCTGCTTTTCAGATATTTGCCCTAGTCATCTTTTTACTTCCAGAGTTTCATGACCACCATTTGACCTAACAAGACATTGGGACTAAGCAAACCGAAAAAAGTGGTAGTTATGTTGTCAAGAACATCCTTCCTGAAGCTCATGAAGATGAACATGAACTCCAAGAAATTGTGATGTATTCAATGAAACTATATCTACAAATCTCCTACACTGTAGTCTGACATAGTGTGCATGTCTCTTCTCAGTGATCTGAGACTCTTGAGGGTTGTGGGCACTCACAGGCCAGAGCCCTCCTTTATGAAATATCCAAATTCAGATCTCCTGCTTTGATGAACAGAGCTGCAGAACAATATCTTGGGATGCTGCCAAAAGCTTATCGTCAGAAGTCGCCTTTCCTGCTAGCAAGGTATGTGTCTTTAGGTCAGTCTTTCCAGTGCTTTAAAAGTTTAACCACTGAGGCAAAAAGTAAGGGTAAATGAGCATATTTTTATAACTTTGCCACTCTTGATACATATTCTATGCTGATGAATAGTTTCTTTCTTCTAAGTATATCATTCATTACACCAATAACTACAAATTCTTACAGTCAGAAAGCATATGCTCATTTTCATTATAGTGGGCTCCAATGTAATTGATGCAATAATAAAGAATATTGTAGCTTCACATGACAAGAGAACTAAAGAGGAGGTGACTTTAAAGTTGTTTTTGTTCAGGTTACATTAGGTTTTCAGGGATCCAGATTCCACTGTC
Source organism: Tokudaia tokunoshimensis (assembly GCA_036184795.1). Classification (NCBI taxonomy): domain Eukaryota; kingdom Metazoa; phylum Chordata; class Mammalia; order Rodentia; family Muridae; genus Tokudaia; species Tokudaia tokunoshimensis. The sequence continues at coordinate 33,267,948 of BTHU01000008.1, read as the reverse complement.
TGGGCACTCTGTGCTTCTCATAATATTGACCACAAAATGGACAAAGCAACTAGAGAAAAGAGACTTCTCCTCCTTCAAGGTTTTTTCCTTAATAAATAGGAAACCATCTTCTAGAAAAACCATAGTTAATGTAACTAAGTATTTATCTTCCAAATGGAGGCATATTCTTAGTGTAACATTTGGTAATATCATTCCTTGTGACTGGACTTGTCTAGTGCTTGTTACCAAGTCAGTATTACCAAAGGAATAGGAATTGGCACTGCATGGTTTTTCTACCTACATTGGGAGTTAGGCTAACTGTCCTTCTCTATCAATTTTGGGGATGGATATGGCCACAGACTACTACCATGGCCAGAAAGAAAACAGAATCTCTGTTCAGCCATTAATGGCTTCTTCATCATGCATCCCTCACCAAGTTCATCCCTTGTTTACTCCAGAATATTTGATGCTGCCCATTGACTTTATTTGGGTTTCCTGATTTGCCTGAGATAACTGCTGCTCATCCCTTCTTCTTTTACCCTCCCTAGAGTTATATCATCAGGAAGAAGAATGTTCTCCAACATCTCTCCTCTCCTCTAGCCCTTACTGTCATCATCCTGTTTTCTGTCATGTATCACTTCTTTCTTCTGGAGAACCTCAAATTCTGCCTCTACATTGGTTACTTAGTTGTGTTGACCTCTCAGTTTTACTTGTTCTAACCCTGGAACTGAATGAATGGCTGAAAGTATTTCATTCACCTTTGAAGTAGGTGACCAGTATAGGGTCAAACTATAAATACAAACTCATGAAAAAGAAATGAAAAAAATCAAGAAATGACTACATACATCTTAGTTCAAGAACGGGAATTTGGATTGTATTTATCATAAAGGGTCCAAGGTGGTTTTTTGTTGCCTGTTTTGTTATTGTTTGTGTGTTTGTTTAAATTGAATTCCAGAACCTAACTTCTATTGTTTATCTTACTTAAGTCAAATAGAGATGCTAACTAACTTGCGACAAAGCTAGTGGGATTTGAAAGAACATAGCAGGACTAGCTGCTGACTACATCTGGGGTAGTGAAACACATCCCTATTATTAGGGCATAATTAACAACTTTCTTCTTATAGACATTAATTTATTTTGTCATTAAATTAATTAGAATTAAATAGGCCTTTAAATCACTGCTTGTTCCTGGAAAGAGAGATGTGTTTTTAAGTGTAAAGTCAAGCCAAGTTTCCTGTTGGTGTCATGCCCTCAGGAGCTGGAGAAGAGAAGTTGTCTCTTAGAGATGGGCTCATCAGGCTTCCCAGAGATCGTGTTGGATGCAACCATGCATTTTACAGGGAATGCTGGTGTGTATACTCTAATGATGGTGGAATAAACAAACTGCCAATGGAGCTATGAGGGGTGACCTATAACCCTATCTCTTTGTGGATCATACCAAGAGAATTTCAAATTGCAAGCCTGATTGGGCTACATTGCATGACCCTCTCTCATAAAGATGGGGAGAGATGTAGGAGACTGAGTGTGTACATTAGTGGGATAGTGCTTACTGAGTGTGTGTGAAACCCTGGGTTGTGTCCTTAGTATATAGGGGGAAGGCGAGGGGAAATGAAAAAGGAATGCACTTGAAGTTTCACAGGTCTACATCCCACTAACTTTTAAAGAGACCCACACAGACACACCCAAACCCACACACCCACACACAGACAGACACACACACAAACACACACATATACATGTACACACACACTGACAGGTACACAGACATACACACACATATACATCTACATACACATAGACACACTGTGTGCTTTTTTGAGAAAAGGAGGTAACATGTTATAGTCCATGGGACATGATGAAATTTTACTTAGATAATGAACACAAATGTTAAGATCTTGTTGAAATTAGAACTGCTCCTGTATATCCCCTCCCTCTCCTATATATCCCCTCCCTCTCCTACAGCATTTAGAGTTAACCTCAGACAATGATTGAAGCAGGTTATCCCATAAATAAAAAATGCTTTACTGTCTGCAAGCAAAAGCAAATACGAAAACAAAGCAAAACTTCACAACTAGACCATGATGTCATGGGCTTGTCAGATGCTCGCTTCATCTAGGTTTCCACATAAGTCTGCTTTGCTGTCTTCCCTGGCTTTCTTTATATTCTGAGTTCATCTGAGTTCACTTGCTTATTATATGATGCTTTAACTTCTGTTCTTCTTTATTCTTCTTCACACCAGACTCTGCCGTTTCCCATGAAATCCTTCAATTCAAGCCAAAAGGAAACATGTTTACTGTATAGTTTTCTCTCTGTGCAGAGATCAATGAAGCATACAGCATGTGCAAGGGCTTATATTGAAAATTGACATTATGCATTTAGTTTTTATTATGTCTATAGATTTCCCCCTTTTCAAACAATGCAAATTTTGTACAGAAGTAATTTCAACTCTTAGGATGAAATCACAGAATTTTAAGTACTTAAACACTATAAAGACTAAACTCTTGAGATCCCAACGGTTCTGGAAGAGCCTGGGTCCAACTCAATAGTATTTCCTAGCTTGGGGAACTGCTTGTGAGTTCTATGAGGATTTGATCAAAGTGCGTGCATACACTTCATGATGAATCCACAATACTGGGGATACCGGTCAAGTTACCTTCATAGAGTCTTAAGGCACCTCACCTTCAGAGTCAGAAAGGCAAATATTGGATGAAATGCAAACTTTTCCAAAAATAATTCTAATGGCAGAGGGGATGGATTCAGTGTCTTGGGCATTTTTATTTGCATTTGAAGTGAAAGATTTCCCTATGGAATACTCCTACTTGCTTAGTTTTGGTGCACTCCTCTGCTCTCACAGCTCCTTGCACCCCTTTCACTCCACACCCTTCCACCCCAGTATTCACTCTTTAATATTCACATCTCACATCATCTATTTTTCCCATCTTCTCCCATGAAGCCTCTCTTTTCCTGTCTCATGAGCCTCTTTCTAGCTTTCTAATCAGAATACACATTTCCCTCACCTAGATGCACACACTTTTCAGAACTAGGATTCATACATAAGGAAGAGTTTACAGTATTTGTCTTTCTGAGTCTTGGTTATCTTGCTGACTGTGTTTCCAGTTCCATCATTTCTCCGTTTCATAGCTCCTTAAAGAAGAATCAAATTCTATTGTGTATAACTACCATATTGTTATCTATTCATCTTTTCACAGATATCTCTACTGCTTCTAGTTCCTTACTACTATGAAGAGAGCAATGGTAGACATAGATACATGAGTTCCTGTGGCAGGATATAGTCTAGGGCAGATGCCAAGGGGTGATACAGACACAACATGTGGTCCTTCTACTTTTAGTTATACAAAGAATAGCCACTCTGATTTCCATGATGGCTGTATCACCAACGATGAACAAAGTTAGCTCTATCCCCATGTCCTCATTTGTATTTGCTGTCATTTGTTTCTTGATAACAGCCATTCTGGTAATAGTGGGATGGAATATCATAAGGTGTTCATTGCATTCTCTATTGGATAAGTGTATTGGGGGCTGGCAGGGTTGGGGTGGGGAGGACTAACATCTGCCCACTTCATTTTCTTTTTTTATGAACTAACAGGATCTTTTTGGTTTGTTTTTTTGTTATTATTGTTTTTGTTTGGCTTAGTTTGTTCTTTCATTTTCTGTTATTGTTGGTACTGTATTTTCTTGTTGATGGTGGTGGTGGTTTTCTGTTGTTTGTTGGTTAGTTGGTTGGTTGGTTGGTGTTAATTTTTGCTTTACCTTACTGTCTCAGCCTTAGGAAACATCAAAATCCAAAAAGTTTAAGCCTATGATTGAGAGTGATAGTTGAGAGGGTTAGGCTGTTACCTGTTGAAACTGATGCTGGATCAAGCCTCAACACTTTAACATTCACGTTTGAACCTTGAAGCAATATGTGAGTGAACAGGGATGTGGCCTCTGACTTGAAGTTTTTCTTGCGTACTAACTGGCCGCTGATCCATCCTGGGTGATGTTGGTACAGGTACAGTGTGTATCTTTCTTAACAGAACAAAACTAAAAGCTGTTTGGGGTCTTTTTTTTTATTAAAAATACAGCATTATCTGGCCTTTGACAACCAAACCAAATGTACAGATGGATTTCTATTTAATTGAGCTTTCTAAGAACGTTCTGGAGGCTGCATATTAAATGAGAGATTTTACTCTTTGCAGCCTCTAAATAAAGTTTTCATTGTTTTTTCCATAGTAGACACTTTTTAAAAATGTAAAGTCTGTAATATGTAAGCTGAGATAAAAAAGCAAATAGTTAGCTTACAAATTAGAGGATTTCATATATCTTGTGGGGAAGTCAACCTGCCCCTATCTCTTCCTCTCCCTTCTTCTGCCTCCATCTTCCTTCAACTCGTTAATGCAAGTTTTTACCCCCTGTTCATTCATTCCTTCTATCCTATCTTACTATGTGTTACTTGGATTGCAAGACTGCAGCTTTCTTTTTTTTTTCATTAATTTATTTATTTTACCTTTTTTTTTTATCAGTACACTATTGCTCTTTCAGACACACCAAAAGAGGGCATCAGATCCCATTACAGATGGTTGTGAGCCACTATGTAGTTGCTGGGAATTGAGCTCAGGATATCCAGTTTTCTGAGGAACCATCAGATTTCCCCGGAGTGGTTGTACCAGTTTGCAATCCCATCAGCACTGGAGGAGTGTTCCTCTTTCTTCACATCCTCTCCAGTACCTGCTGTCTCCTGAGCTTTTGATCTTTCATTCTGACTGGTGTGAGGTAAAATCTCAGGGTTGTTTTGATTAGCATTTCCCTAATGACTGAGGATGTAGAACATTTCTTTAGGTGCTGCTCAGCCATAAGATATTACTCAGGTGAAAATTCTTTGCTTAGCTCTGTATCCCCTTTTTTAATAGGGTTTTTTGGCTCTCTGGAGTCTAACTACTTGAGTTCTTTGTATATATTGGATATTAGCCCTCTGTCAGTTGTAGGGTTGGTAAAGATCTTTTCCCAATTTGTTGGTTGCTGTTTTGTCCGATTGACAGTATCCTTTGCCTTACAGAAACTTTGTAATTTTATGAACTCCCGTTTTTCATATCTTGATTTTAGAGCATAAGCTATTGGTGATATGTTCAGGAAATTTTCCCCTGTGCCCATGTGCTCAAGGCTCTTCCCCAGTTTCTTTTCTATTAGTTTCAGTGTGTCTGGTTTTATGGGGAGGTCCTTGATCCACTTGGACTTGAGCTTAATACAAGGAAATATGAATGGATCGATTTGCATTCTTCTGCATGCTGACCTCCAGTTGAACCAGCACCATTTGTTGAAAAGGAATTAAAACCATCCACTGGAAAAGAAGACAGTATTTTTAACAAAGGTGTTGGTTTAAGTGGTGGTCAGCATGTAGAAAAATGCAAATCGACCAATTCTTATATTCTTGTACAAAGCTCAAGACCAAGTGGATCGAGGACCTCCACATAAAACCACATACACTGAATTTAATAGAAGAGAATGTAGGGAAAAGTCTTGAACACATGGGCACAGGAGAAAATTTCCTGAACAGAACACCAATGGCTTATGCTCTAAGATAAAGAATCTACAAATGGGACCTCATATAATTGCAAAGCTTCGCTAAGGCAAAGTACACTGTCAATAGGATAAAATGGAAACCAACAGACTGGCAAAAGATTTTTAGATATATGCCCGAGGACAGGGGAATAAAGGGCAGCGATATGGGAGTGGGGTGGGTGGATGATCACCCTCTTTGAAGCAGGAGGAGAGGGGATGGGATAGGGGCTTTCTGAGAAGGAGCAAACATTTGAAATGTAAATAAAGAAAATATACAATTACAAAAACGATAAAGCAAAACAAAAACATCTCTGTGGTCTGTGGTTGAGACAGGACTTTCTGCTAGTAAAAGTTATTTGGGTAGTACATGCATTTTCTGACCAAAGTCAGAAAAGTCTCTACAAAAAAAAATTGTATTGGATCTTCCAACTGAGTCAGAATTCCTGCTAGAAAAAAATTATTGAAGAAGAGCAGTTTTCCCTCTCCAGATATCTCCAGACAGTCCAGCTCTCTCTACAGAAGATTTTAAAGCATTGGTATCTTGTTCTGTTAGCTCATCTCATACAGAGCAAAAGCCCAGTATTTTATTTACATATCAATTCAGTAATTTACTTCAGGTTCCCATTTGATTGTCCTATGAACCAACATCCCATGAATGTTGCCCCTTAATTCTAAGGAAACAGCAAGGACACATTTTTCTTGAACATGTAAAAACAATTCAGAGATGTGTCTGTCTCAGTTAAGCACAGGCAATAATCTAGCTGGATCAACCCTTCCCTGAAATTACCCATTTCCACCATGCCTGAGCCTAACCTAGCTTTATCCTAGGCTGATTCTGAACTCAGGAATATTATTGGCCTTTGTAAGCCTAAACAAATTATCTTAGCTGGCTGGGATCTCCTTTGATCACTACTTCCTAAATCTCTTATCTCCTTCCTAGTGATTTTCTTTTTTTTTTTCTATTATTTTTTTTATTTTTTTTTAATTTACATTTCAAATCATTTCCCCTTTCCCGTTTCCTCCCTCCCCGAAAGTCCCATAAGCCCCCTTCCCTCCCTCTTTTCTCCATTCAACCCCCTCTCGTTACTCTGTCCTGGCGTTCCCCTACATCCAGTCTTTCCAGGACCAGGGGTCTCTCCTTCCATCTTCTTAGAAATCTATTGATATGCGGATTGTGTCTAGGGTATTCCGAGATTCTGGGTCAATATCCCCTTATCAGTGACTGCATACCATGTGTGTTCTTTTGTGATTGGGTTACCTCACTAAGGATGATATTTTCAAGATCTGACCATTTGCCTAGGAATTTCGTGAATTCATTGTTTTTAATTGCAGAGTAGTATTCCATTGTGTAGATATACCACATCTTCTGAATCCATTCCTCCGTTGAGGGACATCTGGGTTCTTTCCAGCTTCTGGCTATTATAATAAGGCTGCTACTTTCTATATAGCCTTTTCATACACTGTTCACTTCAGCTGCGTGGATTTCCACACTCCTGTTTTCCCATGCCCTCTTCCCACTCTCTGTTCCAAACTTCCTGCCTCCCATCTCCACCTCCAATTTTGTCTTATTTATATGCTACCTTTTTCTTTATCTTCACCAATGGCCCATTCTAGTTTCCTGGCTTTCCTGTGTAATTCATGTTAAACACATAAAATACTTGGAAGCTGAGATCTATATATGGGAGAGAATATATGGTGTTTATATTTCTGAGTGACCTCGCAGAGTATAAGGCTTTCTATCTCTACCTGTTTACCTGCCAATTTCATGATCGTATTTATTTTCATAGCTGATTAATATTCTGCGTATATGTATAACTTTTGTCAAAAGGAGTTGAGTGGAGATAGCATGCATGCTGCTCCCAGATGACATGGGTTGTTAAATAAAACATCTGCAGGTGTTCTCTGCCCTCAACACTTACACAATGACACTTGTAAACAAACACATAATTAATTAACAATATGTAAATGTAATAAAATAAAAAGGTGATACTTTAGAATACATTAGTTTCCAAAAATGTATTATTTGTCAACACTTTCTCCATTTTTTTGCCTTTATGAAATTAATATTTCTGTGATTATAAATATAGACATTTTGTAGGAAAAATGAAAGATTTTGATTTTCAGAAATAATTGAAATAACTGGAATACACTGCTATTTGGGACAAATATTTGACATGACTGACCATGGTATCTGAGTATTTTTTCCCATGACATTAAATAATTCATAATGTTGAAAGATATTAAGTACACTTTATCTAATAGCTCTGCTTTTAAATGGATATATAATCTATTCATTGACATTCTCCAAATTAAGGACTTCAAGTATTCATTAACTATGGTTATTAATTCAGGCCTAAAATAACATTTTCAACATTTCCCTTCAGACTTTTGAATATGTTTTATTAACAGATATTCTGACATTGCAAAATATCCTATGTATTCTTTTTAACTTATCAATATATATTACATCATTTGCAATGTGGCATAGGTAAAGCAACATGGGGCATGAATTACTCTGTGCTTTCATACAGCTCAGGCTAGTCTCAAACTTACTATGTAGCTATGACTTCTTTGAAATACTGATCCTCCTCTATCAATTGCTAAAGTTCTGGGACTATAAATAAATACCACTATGCTGAGCTTATGAAGGGTAAATTCTAGCACACACTATTTCCTTTCTTTAGATTATGTCAAAACAAGTTTTTGAAACCTTTCAAATTATACTGTAAAAAAATTAACTGTGTCTTAAGTCCCATATATTATATATAAATATCCCATAATGGATATAGTATGTAGATTATGCAAAACTTGATGAATAAAATGTTCCATAAGTTTTCATTTGACAATGTTTAATGAATGTCACAGAATCCCAATATTGAGATATAGTAGTAGTAGATTATTTTTTAGAAAAGGATAATAGTAAGACTATTAATGATTACCTTGATAATGCTAAGTTGTTAGGATTTTTTTAGTCTTTATCTGGCCCAGACATAGAGCTCCAGCAGAAACCAACAAAAGCAAACAAAGTGAAGCAAAAATCTAGTTTCCAATCAAAGGACTGGAAAAGGAGCAGTCTGTTATGTGAGAAAGTGACAAGAGCAGTGTCCTGGTAATACCAGCATTACAAAAATGAACTGTAATTCACCACTATTCATACCAGAAAGGATAACTGGGAACCATGCCTTTTATCCCTACTGTCTGGTAAGAGAAATCTAATAACACCATGATCAGTAGCCAAAGCTTATAGCACTATCTGTCAGTAACAGAAATGAGTCATCACTACGATTTCTATGGAATCTTGGTAACAAGCCATGGCATTTACAGTGAAAACAGTTATATGGCTACCTGCAAGGCAGTCTGCAGAGGTCACATGGGATAAACAAATTCTCATCAAACAGAAATGATGATCTATTCTTCTGGTGTGTATGGAAACCAAATGATAAAGGTTATAAAATCCATCATGAATACAAAATCAATTCCATTGCTGTATATTAGAAATGAACATACAGACACTGTGAAGGCAGAAAAACATACCCTTTATAATCATTTTTTAAAAGAGAATGGAAATACAAGATCTGTATTCTGAAAAGGACAAAATATAAATTCAAGAAACTGAAGAGAAGCAAAATAGAGACCTACCACTTGATCTTGACAAAGGAGCTAAAACCATCCAGTGGAAAAAAGATAGCCTTTTCAACAAATGGTGCTGGCTCAACTGGAGGTCAACATGCAGAAGAATGCAAATTGACCCATTCTTATCTCCTTGCACTAAGCTCAATTCCAAGTGGATCAAGGACCTCCACATAAAACCAGACACACTGAAACTAATAGAAAGGAAACTAGGGAAGAACCTTGAACATATGGGCACAGGGGAGAATTTCCTGAATAGAACTCCAATAGCTTATGCTCTAAGATCAAGAATTGACAAATGGGACCTCATTAAATTACAAAGTTTTTGCAAGGCAAAAGACACTGTCAAAAAGACAAAGTGGCAACCAAGTAACTGGGAAATGATCTTTACCAACCCTACGTCCGACAGAGGGCTAATATCCAATATATAAAAAGAACACAAGAAGTTAAACTCCAGAGAGGCAAGTAACCCTATTAAAAAATGGGGTACAGAGCTAAACAAAGAGTTCTCACCTGAAGAATATCTAATGGCTGAGAAGCACCTAAAGAGATGTTCATCATCCTTAGTCATTAGGGAAATGCAAATCAAAACATCCCTGAGATTCCATCTCACACCAGTCAGAATGGCTAAGATCAAAAACACAGGAGACAGCAGTTGTTGGTGAGGATGTAGAGAAAGAGGAACACTCCTCCACTGCTGGTTGGATTGCAAGCTGGTACAACCACTCTGGAAAGTTGTCTGGTGGTTCCTCATAAAACTGGGCATGACATTCCCGGAGGATCCGGCTATACCACTCCTGGGCATATACCCAGAGGCTTTACCTGCATGCAATAAGGACACATGCTCCACTATGTTCATAGCAGCCTTATTTATAATAGCCAGAAGCTGGAAAGAACCCAGATGTCCCTCAATGGAGGAATGGATTCAGAAGATGTGGTATATTTACACAATGGAATACTACTCTGCAATTAAAAACAATGAATTCACGAAATTCTTAGGCAAATGGTCAGAACTGGAAAATATCATCCTTAGTGAGGTAACCCAATCACAAAAGAACACACATGGTATGCAGTCATTGATAAGGGGATATTAACCCAGAATCTCAGAATACCCTAGACACAATTCGAATATCAATAGATTTCCAAGAAGATGGAAGGAGAGACCCCTGGTCCTGGAAAGACTGGACTAGGGGAATGCCAAGACAGAGAAGCAAGAGGGGGTTGAATGGGGAAAAGAGGGAGGGAAGGGGGCTTATGTGACTTTCGGGGAGGGACGAAATGGGAAAGGGGAAATGATTTTGAATGTAAATTTAAAAAAACTTAGAAAAACAAAATAAAAAAAAATAGAGACCTACAGTATGTCTTCCATCTGTAAAGTTGAACACCATAAAAACATCAGATTCTCTACAAGTGAACATAGGAGTTTTGTTCTATCAAAATGCCTTCATAAATTTTTGTAGGTACAGAAAAAAATCATTCCAGAATAAAATGAGACAAATTAGCCATGACAACTAAAACAATTGTTGAAAAGGAAAAATAAAATGATAAGCCAATAATAAATCAAATTTCAAGACACTATATTGCTACAGTAAGAAAGGCAATGTTATATTGTTAGAGGGACCCATACAGAGATCAACAGAACAGAATAGACAAACCAGAGTTATCTTCACTTGATTTTGGATGAAGAAACAAACTCACTCAAGGAAGGAAAAATTATCTTTTAACTAGAGAAATTGCATCCATTCTTGATACTTGAAAGAATCAAGAATTTATGTAGTTTATGTTTTGTGGAGAAGTTCTCTAGTCAGGTCTGTGGTTTCATCATCTCTTGTGATGCTTTTGCTGTCTGTAGGCTCTGTAGTGGTGTTCCCTGTTTTACTTAGACTCCTTGGTCATCTGTGACTTTTCTTTCCAAGGCTCGCCAAATTTGTCAGTTTTCTGATGTTTTCCAAAACCTATCATTTTTATCAATTATTTTGCTATTGTGCTTCCTTTCTGACAATGAAAGTTTTTAATTCTCGAAAAAGTCAAGTTCATAGTACAGTCAGCATGTTATTTATATTTTTAAACATTCCATAATAGACTTGCACAATAAGATAAAATATTTAAATAAAAATAGTGATGACAGCAACATTTTCATTTATTATTCTTGTTTCCATATAAGACCTTTATATATTTCCAATTCAACTCCTTCATCAAATTTTTTTCACATGGTTTATAATTTCATTCACTTAAAAGTCTCTTTCACAGAGTAAAGTGGGTAATTTAAATGGCATTCAAAATGACAGTTGAATTTTTTTTCATGGATTATGCTTTGAAATTGCTTCTGAAAATTCAACCAGATTTTATTCTGTGTTATCACCTAGTTTTACACTTTCTTGCATTGCTTTTCAATTCACATTGCATCTGGACTTAATCACTGAAAATATTACCTAATCTGTGGACATTTCTTTTCCCACACATGAACCTAATTGTTTTAGGACCATTTATGAAAATAATCCTTTAGTCATTGCACTGGTTCATTTATTGAGCCCAATGACTCCTTGTATCTCCATTCAGTCCCGTTGATCTACCTGCCATTTCCTTTAGCAATGTCATTCCATATTCTTTATTATGCCTTTATTGTTGGGCTTGAATGTAAAAAGTTGGTGATCCCACTTTCCCGTTTTGTTTTGTTTTGGTTTTGGTATTATGAGGTTTAGTCTGCATCTCTGCTTTCCTGTGTATTTTTAGAACAAGGTTGGTGTCAACCTCAATAATTTCCTTGAATTCTGGTCAGAGTGGTGTTGTACATGTAGAGGAAATGAGGACATATCAATCTCTAACATTGTTGAGACTCTCTCTTGATAAACATGGACTGCTTTATAATCATTGAGATCTTCAACTTCTTTCTCAGATATTTGTAACCTTACATGATTATGGTATACATTTTATTATTGAGTTATTCTTTCACGTATTTAATTTTGAGGAATACTAGTATTATGACTTTTTTTATTTTTATAAACTTGAAACAAGCTGGAGTTATCTGGAAATTCAGTTGAGAATAAACCTCCTTCATATTGCCTGTGGGCTAATCAGCTGGGCATTTTCTTAATTAATGATTGATATAGGAGGGCCCAGCTCACTGTGGATAGTGCCATGACTGAACATATGTTCCTAGGCTATATAAGAAAGCAGGCTAAGCAAGCCACAAAGAGTATCTCAGTAAGCAGTACTCCACCATGGATTCTACTTTAGCTCCTATCTCCTGATTCCTGCCTTGAGTTCCTGCTCTTACCTCCCTCAGTGATGGAGTGTCACTAGAGAGGTATATGATGAGATAAAAACCTTTTCTCTCCAGGTTGCTTTAGGTTATGGTGTTTTATTACAGCAATAGAAACCTAACTAGGACAAGTAATATATATGTTATTTTTTAAAATTTCAGTTCTATTTTTCATTCCTGCTTTATGGAAAAGCAATTGATTTTTCTTAATATTAACATTGTGTCCTAGATCCTTGTTAAAATTGCTTATTGGTTCTAGGAATGATTTGTATGTTTCTTTTGATTCTGGTTAGCTCTTTGGTCATTTCTACATAAATTATTTGCTTTCTGTGAATACTTTGAAACAGTTGACCTCGACTTTTTCAAGTATCTAAGAAAACCATTTTCAACTCAATGGACTTTTCCCTATGAGGATGAGAAGGCTAATTACTGAGCTCTATATATTAAAATCAAAACCAAAATTCCCTAATTGCTTATGCCAGAGCATCCTTTTTTGAGAATTGATTTCTTTTCATGCTTTTTCTACATCTATTATGAAGAATATTAGACTCAGTCCATACTGATTAAAAAATATCAAATCAAACTTCAAGTCACTAGCCTGAATCTCCTCTGATCATAATGCATAGCTTGTTTGTTTTCTACATGATAACCTCTACTTGTTGATGTTTTGATTTTTATTATTTGCATTTTTAAATTAGTCCTATTAATTACATATTGGCCTTTCTGTATTTTCATTAGTTACTGTTTTGTGATGAGAGACCATGACTAAAAGAAAACTATGTGAGAAAGCAATTATTTAGCCATTTTTTCCCAAGAGATAGAATTGTGATAGCTATTCTTGGTTGTCATCTTGACTACATCTGGAATGAACTATAATTCAGAAATGGAGGACATACCTGTGAGAGAGTTTTTGCTTGGTTTGAAGTGGGTGAATCCACTTCTAGTCCAAACCTTTGAAGTAGGAAAACACACACCTTTTGACTCAGATCTTTAAAGTAGGAAGACACACTTTTAATCTGAGCCACACTTCCTGCTGGAATCCTACATAAGGACATGGAAGCAGGAAGCTTTCGCTATTTGCCTCCTTGCTCTTCTCTTGCTAACAACTCCATTATTTCACCAGCAATAGGACCTACTTTTTTGGAGTTCCAGTATCTACTGGAGACCAGCTGAGACATCCATACATGTGGACTGAACAACTTCTGGATTTTTTGGACTTTCCATACAAAGCCTGTCATTGTTGGATTACTGAGAGCTTCATATGCAAATACATATACATACATACAGGATTTATTGTGAAATGTGTGTGTGTGTGTGTGTGTGTGTGTGTGGAGAGAGAGAGAGAGAGAGAGAGAGAGAGAGAGAGAGAGAGAGAGAGAGATTCATTCTCTAAGTTCTGCTACTCTAGAGAACACTGACTAATACAAATGGCAGGGAAGGCATGATGTGGCTTCAGGTGTGAGCCAGTGGCTGATCAACTTTCCATGCACACATAGGAAGCAAAGGAAGAGAACAGGTAGGCTTAGGTTATATATCGTCAAACCCAGGAACCTATTTCATCTAGCAAATCTGTGCCTCCTGATGGTTCCATAGCTTCCCCCACAGGACACTGTCAACTGGGGGGCAAGTGTTCAAATGCATGAGTCTGTAGGGGCCATTTCTCATTTAAGCTACTGCAATGTTGTTTTAAAATTGCCAGCTTTTCCAGAGGAGACACAACATTAAATTTTCAACCCACTTCAGCGAACCTCTTTTCCCTCTCTGGAACAAATCCCCTGATGTTCTGGGAGTCTCAGAAGCTCCTCAGTACTTTTAAGTGGTATATTTCCTGACTACTTTTTGCTAGAAACACAATATGATATTGCAGTCTCCTCCCCAAAATCTGTATTCAGCCATTTGGTAGCTCTGTTCAGTAAACAATACTATTATCATTGTAAATCCTCAGCAAAGGGAAGCTTAGTATTTGTCCATTTTTTTTTAAAAATATAAATAATGCTACATGTCTGAATTACAAACCTATGTTTATGCCTACAAAAGCCTGGCTCTTGGCCAAACTGACTCTTGGAAGAGTAGCTAAAGAAACATAAAGAAATATTACTCAGCGTATAAAAGGAAGATGTATTAAAATTAGAATTAAAGTTGTGGTGGTTTGAATATACTTGGCCCAGGGTGTGGCACTATTAAGAGGGGGGTGGTCTTGTTGGAATAAGTGTGGCCTTATTGGAGGAACTGTGCTACTATTGGGGTGGACTTTGAGAGCCTCCTTCTAGCTGCTTGGAAGACAGTCTTTTGTTTGCCTTCAGAACAAGATGTAGAGCTCTCAGCTCCTTCTCCAGCACTGTGTCTGCCTGGATGCTGCCAGGCTCCCCCCTTGATGATAATGGACTGAACTTCTGAACCTGTAAGCCAGCCCCAATTAAATGTCCTAATAAGAGTTGCCTTGGTCATGGTGTCTCTTCACAGCAGTGGAAACCCTAACTAAGACAGAAGTAAACACCTGATAAGCATTCAAGGTACATTGTAGCATTTAATCCAATTAACCAATCCTTTAAAACTGATCTCTGCAACACTATTAAACTCACTTTATAGATGAGAAAATTGATGTTCTGAGAAGCAAAATGCAAGATAAATGTAGTACTTATTTGAGTAACATCCGGTGGAAAAAAGGACGTTTCAGTATGTATAAATTTTATTTGATATAAAGACCTTCAGATATACTTTTTAAAGAGTCATATGCTTTTACATAAATATAATTTGTTAGCAAAAATTTTAAACAAATTTTACACAGCAGTTTAAAGTGTTACTTTGATGACAGCAATTCTTGTAACTATGTCTTATACATGAGCATATGCATTGATGAGAGTATACTTGACTGAGATAATGGTTTTTCTGGGCCTATCAGTATGCTTCATGCTTTAAATATTGAATGCATTTGCTACACACCCAGTGCACCATAGGATTTATAAGGGGCAGAGTGTGAGTTAGACAACATTGAAAGCATATCCACCAGTCATAAAACTTTTACTTTCCATATTTTCTATTTTCTTATATTAAAATATTTTCGAGGTAGGCTTGATTTCCATTTAATTATTGCCTTCATTTTAATTATGTTCCTCCAATAAATGGTACAAGCATGTACAAGACCCTCGATTCTACCCCAGCAATGCAAAAACATGAGGAAATAAATTTAGAGACAATATCTTAGTCCCTCCCCTCTCCTGACATTTTAATCTAGCAGGTAAAACTAAATTTTTCTTCTGTGCCATTGAAAACATTCATGAGCATTTTTGTGAGTTCCTAATATATGATAGGAAGGTCATTAAGTATTCATAATAAAAAAGACCCTTGAAAGCAAGAAGCTTACACTGTAATTGAATAGTCAGTTAAAATTACCTATACATAATTTAATATACAGTAAGCTATGTAGGCATAAAGATATTAAATTTGTGTTATTTTAAGCCACTATATATAAAACAACAGATCAAATAAATTAAAGATAGAATGTATTAGTGTCCTATTACTACTAGAACGAATTGCTATAAATTTAGTGCCTTAAAATAAAACAAATTTATTATCTAACAATTTTCAAGATCAAAGCCCAGGCTGTATTTCACTGAACTAAAATTGAATCAGAAGTGCTTCAATTCATTCTCACAACTTTTAGATCATATTAGTCATTTCTTGGATACTGCAACAATCTCCTGAGAAAATCAAGTTGCCATTGATGAAGGTTTGTTTTGGCCCATGGTTTCAGTTATTTTGGTCCATTGTCTGATGCTCTGAGCCTGTGGTAGCACAGGGTATCATGTCAGTAATGCATAGCAGAAGAGAACTGTTCACCTCATGATAGTGAAGAGAAGAAGAGAAAAATCAAGGGGCCAAGGTTCCAAATCCCCTTCAACACAAACTCTTAATGACCTGGGATCCTTCCAACAGGTTCAATAGCCTGTTCTATTATCTATATCTTCAACAGGTTCTAACATTTTTGCAATAGTACCACAGACTGGGAACTGAACTGTTCAATCATTGGTCTTTGGCAGATATTATGATCCAAACTCCAAACCACAGCAGAAAAAAAAACCTGCATTCTTAAGTTTTATGGCTTATAGAGATGCCTGGACTTCTTTGCTACTAGATCCTTCCTGTGTTTGCAATCAGCAGCATAACATCTTCAAAGCTCTTCCTGCCTCTATGCCTGCTGTTGTCAACTCTTCTTCTTTCCTCACTTCCACACATGTGTCCCACACCACCTTACCCACACCCACCCCTACCCCCACGGCATCCTTACTTATAAGAAGTTTACATTACATTAGGCCCAACATAATCCCTTATTAAAACAAACAAACAAACAAAAAAATACCTTGATTCAGTCTCATCTGAAATTGTCTTTTGCCAGGTAAGGCAAAACATTTACCAGCTAAAGATGGAGGGGTTTGGGGAACATGTTACGTATCCATAGAGACAGAAAACAGAGATCTTTTGCTGGAATGGTAAGAACCTGGGTAAAACGACTATGAAACAATAAAATGTAGGTAAAACAAACAAACAGTAGTAAGTTCAGAATTCCAGCAAAATACAGGCTACAGAAAGAACTGAGAAAAGAAATCATCTCTCCAGGAGGAAAATCAAAAACAAAAACTGAAAGTATCTGAGATAGTGAAATTCGAATTGAAAACTATATCCCCACCATACCCTCCCTGGCTCGGCAAGGTGACAGCCAAGAGCCTGCAGTGGTATAGACATATAGGAGCCTGATTGCTTTTGCAATTCCATGAAATCCCCAGAGCATGGTCCGCATTCTGTTGGGAGAGCGGCTTCCTGGAAAGTCAGAGAAGCTGAGCATGGAGTTACTTGATCTGACTCAAAGCCCAGCCAGCCTTGGTGCAGGCTGGCAGTTGGGGGTGGAAGGAGGGGCGTGGGAATTTACCCCGAGGGAAGCACAAGTGACTAACACCTCAACTCCCTAGGGTTGTCATTCTCTGGCTGGGAAGTTCAAAGGAAAGTCTTCGAGACACAAACAAGCATTGGGTCCTTTTCATATCTCAGTACATTCCTGCAGATCTAAAAGTCTGACTGAGACTTTGTGGGCTTAGGAAAGACGACTGGAGAAAGGAGAAAATAGTCACTCACCTCTAGCTTACCTCGAGGCCATGAGCAAACAAACCTAAAAGCAAATTTCTTTTTGAAGTTTCAACTTGTATCTTTACGCACAGACCCACAGGGAAAAAGAGAAGGAAGATATAGAGACAAGATTTCTAGGGAAACCTTATAAATAATCATTGCTTAGCCAGTAAATTCTATGGACCCAAGAAAGAAGACTTAGAAATAAAACCCAGAAATTAAAGAGGAAGAAAATGTTTTCTGAGACCTCAGTGACCTTACAATCACTGTACTGTACCCTTGAAAATATCTGGAAATCCGAATCGTGGGTGATGTGTCTGGTTCTTGTATTTGAGACAAAGAAGAACCTCCTTTTTTTTTTTGTTTTTCTATCACAGAGACAAAAGATTCAAAGACAAAGACCAGTACATGGGAAGGTCCTGAGATGTGGAGTATTTAAGTGTACGTAGGAGGAGCTTATTTGGCACGAAAGACTTGTGTACAAAAAGGAAGAAGTGAAGTTAGCCCAAGCATTCATCATTCTCTGCTTCTTGACTGGACGAAATGTGACCAGTTGCTTCAGACTCCTGCCTCCATCTATCCCTCCTTCCTGGAAAAGATGAATCTTAAATTGTGAGCCAAGCTAAAGCTTTCCTTACTGAAGTTGCTTTGCTCAGAAGAAGAGAAAAGACTGAGACAAATGGGTTCAGGAAGAGATAATTTAGCTTTGGGAATGAATAGTTTCTGGGGCAAAGAGAAGGAGACGGACAGCACTGGTGTGAGAGGCTTCAGTAGGCATGTGGTGCATTTTCTTTGCTGGCATCTGTGATGTCTAAAAATCTGATTCAACCTTTATGTCTAGAAATGTTTAGTAGCTCATGTGCCCGACACAGAGGACTTGGATCCTCCCAGGGTCAGTCTCGTTCTCTTCTCCCTAGAACTGATCTAGAAAATGTTACAAATTCAGTGATGACAGAAGTATTGTGTGTGTTCTTTATATTTGCATATCTATTATCTAGCTTACAGATTTATATGTTTGAAGAATTGCAGTGTTTAAAGGGAAGACATGAGCTTGGGGATGTCCAGTTATATTCATTCCAAACAGGGAGAGAAAATGACTTTCTTTTTTTTTTTTTTTTTTTTTTGTTTATGGTTTTGGTTTTGGTTTTTCAACATAGTGTTTCTCTGTATACCCCTAGCTGTCCTGGAACTCACTCTGTAGACCAGTCTGGCCTTGAACACAGAAATCTACCTGCCTCTGCCTTCCAAGTACGAGGATTAAAGGCATGTGCCACACTGCCCAGCTAGAAAATGACTTTTTAAGAAGGAGTTTTTTCCACTGTATGGTTTTAACTTCTTTGTCAAAGATCAAGTGAACATCATTTCTGGGTCTTCAATTCTATTCCATTGATCTACCTGCCTGTCACTGTACCATTACCATGCAATTTTTAACACTATTGCTCTGTAGTAGAGCTTGAGGTCTGGGATACTGATTCGCCAGAAGTTGTTTTACTGTTGAGAATAGTTTTAGCTACCTGGGTTTTTTGTTATTCCAGATGAATTTGAGGATTACTCTTTCTAACTCTATGAAGAATTGAGTTGGAATTTTGATGGGGATTGCATTGAATCTGTAGATGGCTTTTGGTAAGATGGCCACTTTTGCTATATTAATCCTGCCAATCCACTAGCATGGGAGATCTTTCCATCTTCTGAGATCTTCTTTGATTTCTTTCTTCAGAAACTTGAAGTTATTGTCATACAGATCTTTTACTTGTTTGGTTAGAGTCACACCAAGAACAAATGGTGCTAGTTCAACTGGCAGCTAGCATGCAGAAAAATGCAATCTATCCATTCTTATCTCCTTGTACTAAGCTCAAATCCAAGTGGATCAAGGACCTACACATAAAACCAGACACACTGAAACTAAAAGAAAAGAAACTAGGGAAGAGCCTTGAGCCCATGAGCACAGGAGAAAGGTCCTGAACAGAACACCAGAATAGCTGAATAACAGAACAGAATAGCTTACGTTCTAAGACCAAGAATTGACAAATGGGACCTCATAAAATTACAAAGTTTCTGTAAGGCAAAGGACACTATCAATAGGATAAAAGAGCAACCAACAAAATGGGGAAAGGTCTTTACCAACTCTACAACCGACAGAGGGCTAATATCAAATATAAACAAAGAACTCAAGAAATTAGACTCCAGAGAACCAAATAAACCTATTAAAAAATGGGGTACGGAGCTAAACAAAGAATTTTCCCCTGAGGATTATCAAATGGCTGAGAAGTACCTAAAGAAATGTTCAACATCCTTAGACATCATGGAAGTGCAAATCAAAACAACCCTAAGATTTCACCTCACACCAGTCAGAATGGCTAAAACCAAAAACTCAGGAGACAGCAGGTGCTAGAGAAAGAGGAACACTCCTCCACTGTGGTGGGATTGCAAGCTGGTATAACCACTCTGGAAATCAGTTTGGTGGTTCCTCAGAAAACTGGACATAGTACTACCAGAGGACCCTGTTATACCACTCCTGGGCATATACCCAGAGGCTTCCCCTGCATGTAATAAGGACACATGCTCCACTATGTTCATAGCAGCCCTATTTATAATAGACAGAAGCTGGAAAGAACCCAGATGTCCCTCAACAGAGGAATGGATACAGAAAATGTGGTATATTTACACAGTGGAATACTACTCAGCTATTAAAAACAATGAATTCATGAAATTCTTAGGCAAATGGGTAGAAATGGAAAATATCATCCTGAGTGAGGTAACCCAATCACAAAGAACACACATGGTATGCTCTCATTGATAAGTGAATAATAGCCCACAACTTGGAATACCCAAGACATAATTCACATATCAAATGATGCCCAAGAAGAAGGAATAAAAAAGTATGGATACTCTGGTCCTTCTTAGAAGAGGGAACAAATTACCCACAGAAGGAGATACAGAGACAAAGCGGGGAGCAGAGTCTGAGGGAAAGACCATCCAGAGACTGCCCCACCTGGGGATCCATCCATATACAGCCACCAAACCTGGATGTTATTGTGGATGCCAGGAAGGGCTTGCTGATTAAAGCCTGATATGGTTGTCTCCTGAGAGGTTCTGCCCAGTATTTCCAGAGTTCCCAGGGACAAAACCATCAACCAAAGTGTATACATGGAGTTACCCATGGCTCCAGACACATAGGCAGCAGAGGATGACCTTGTTGGGACATCAAAGGGAGGAGAGGCCTTTGGTCCTGGAAAAGCTCAATGCAGCATTGTAGGGGAATACCAGGACAGGGAAGCAGGAGAGGGTTCATTGGGGAAAAGGGGGAGGGGAGACAGCTTATGAGATTTTCGTGGAAGGGGACCAGGAAAGGGGACAACATTTGAAATGCAAATAAAGAATATATCTAAAAAAAAAAAGAAGTAGCTTTGCCACTTACACCTTACTAAGCTAAACCAGTAGATGTTTATTTTCAAGAAATTTGAGGATATAGGCTCCCTTTTACATTTTTTAATCATGTAAGGGTTTACATTATATTAATTCACATAATTTAAACCTGTGATCAAAGCACACTGAGTAACATACAGAATGCTCTCAGCATCAGTAACAGAACACTGGATATCTATGGTTTGAATATAAGGATATTTACCTCCCATTACAGTTACCTGGAGGAACACTGTACTGATGCTGATGTGAGGCTCCTTTTCAAGTCCCTGCTTGCTCAGCAATAGTACTGTGTCTCCATTCTCTGTTCTCTGGCTTTCCTCTTGTAGAAGGAAGATGAATGCTATAGATCAGAGCATTGTGTCCTAAGATAACCATATCCACAATGGGGGAAGGGTGCTGTCTCTCCATCTATATCCACAAACAGGGCAAATTTGCTGTCTTTCCACATCCTTCTCAAGAAAGAAAATCTTTTCCTGAGGTTCAGGTAGCTAGAGCAGGATGATATCCTTGCTACAAGGAAATCTAAGTAATCAGAGGTTCACTTTGCTGACCTTGACTGTGAAAGACCTCCTTGTTTTGTTTTGTTTTTTTTCCTAAGTTTTTTAATTTACATTCCAAATCATTTCCCCTTTCCCATTTCCTCCCTCCCTGAAAGTCCCATAAGCCCCCTTCCCTCCCTTTTTTTCCCCATTCAACTCCCTCTTGCTTCTCTGTCCTGGAATTCCCCTACATCCAGTCTTTCCAGGACCAGGGAAAGACCTCCTTGTTAATCAGAACAATGATCACAGGTGACTGACACCACTACCTGAATATTCTGTGCTAGATACTTAATGCAGATCTGTGAGGAGTCAATGATCTCAGACCCATAGGAAAACTGAATTTCTGTGCATTTTGTTCCCATTACTTAGCATCTAGATCCAATTTTCCCTATTCCTCAGCCTTCATATAAGACTTGGAGTTCTACAGCACTTTCATTAGGATCCCCAACTCTAGTGAGGTGCCCTGAATTCAAAGATCATCCCTCTCTCTACTGGAATTTTCAATCAAATATGACATTTTAGGAGATATTTTGCCAACTGAAATAAATAATACAAGTTTAAACATAGAAAGAGAAAACCTTGACTTCCTTCCTAGGCACTTTTAACAAGAAAGGTAATTTCTTTCGCTGAACAATTATATAATTAGTTAAGTTTATGGAGGAATTTCCAATGGGAACATTACAGAACAAAGTGTCAGGGATTCTATTTTCCCTTCCCAGCCAAATTATATGTTGCTAGTCTTCTCTGAACAGGCAGGGAAGAGCACCACTACCATCTACCTCTGTCCTTTTCTGCTTGCTAACACAGCTGTACAGAACTATAAGGACAACCAAACCATATGCCAGTGTGCAATGCTATGAATTACCCAGGGCAAATCAATGGCTTAGTTTTAAAGATGCTGCCATCCTCTGTAGTGTATATATTTTATATACATATGCAATATGGATAAGTATGTTACGGTAAAGTTTCAGTTATGTCAGTGCTTTATAGAGAAGGCATGTTTCTCAATGACAGGATGCCTACCTCCACCAGATTCAATTGCTTTCTGAAATACTAGCTTTCACCACTTAAAATCCAGAAAAGCATAATGGTTATTTGTCTCAAGTATACACACATATTATACAGAACCACAAGCTCCAATTCATATATACATATACATATGTATAGATACAGACATGCACATGCACAGGTTGTCCATGCTGGAAAAATGTCTCAGCAGTCAAGCGCACTTCCTGTTTTTCCACAGGACTTGAGTTCTGTTTCCAGCACCTACATCAGATGACTCATAACTGCCTATTACTCTAGATACCCCAAAGTCTTGCTGCCCTATTTAAGCTTCTATAGCCATTTGTACTCATATGCACAAACATATGCACACACAAATTCCTCCCACCTCTGTCTCTCTCTCTCTCTCTCACACACACACACACACACACACACTCACACACACACTCACATACAAACTCACAAACACACAGACACACAGACACACACACACACACAAGTAAAATAAATATATTTTTATGAAGGTCAATCTTTCACTATAGATTATCTCATCTAAAATACCTGTGACTAGAGGTATTTCAGGTTTGGGAGTTTCTTCCATTTTAAAATATTTGCACCATTTGTTGGTTATGATTTCTTCAGGAAATGATTCAAAAGGTTTGAATTTTAGAGCATTTAAGATTTTTACATGAGGGGTTCTCAGCATGTCTGTCATATCTGATTTTTCCTTTGGATGTCTTAGCACTAAAGACCCTAATCCCAAAGAACTGACCCAAGAGCTCAGTAAAGAATTGTATCTCTTGCTTTACTGTGATCTTTCCCACACATACCTTCTGCCAAAAAAAAAAAATGAAAATGAAATCTGTGTTGTTGTGACTTGAATATGATATGTCCCCAAGAGGCCCATATGTTTAAGCATTTGGTCTCCAGATGGTGGTGTTGTTGAGGGAGAGTGTGGAACTTTCAAGGGTAGAACCTTGCTGGAGAAAGTAGCTCGATAGAGGGCTAGTCTTCTGCTTCCTGTCACATCTCCCTCATTCTGCATCCTGATGTCCCCATGTGCTAGCAAGCTCCCACTGCCACTGCCACAGCTGCTCTGCTGCCCTCATTTCCAATCCACGGTGGACTTTATCCTTTTAAACCAGCACAACTCTTTCCCCCTCTATGTTGCTTCCTGTCTGATAATTGTAAATGCATGATTAACGCTTCCTTATTGTGTTTTGTCCTAAATGCAAATGTTTTATAAAGTTCAAACTTAAAGACAGTACATATTAGGGTTAAAATTGTGTATTTCCCTTTCTTGGTCTACTGATTGTGTGTTGTGTTTTGGCAAGTTTATCAACAAATTTTTAAGTCTTGACAGGAACTAGATTGTAATTACAGGTTGACTAGATGGCTTAGTGGACGAATGCACTTATTACCAAGACCTCCTAAGTTCAGTAACTATTCAAATGGTGCAGGAGACAAAGGGCTCTGGGATATTTTTCTCTGGCCTCCATACCCATGCTGTGCCTTGTACATGTGTGCACGGACACACACACACACACACACACACACACACACAAACATACCCCACAATTAACTTTTTAAAAGAAACAATGATTTATGTAAATAGGACGTAAGCACTCAGGACTAACAAAATGCTTTGGACACACATTCTTGCTGCAGGTGTTGTTACCTGAAGTAGAGCAGGATGCTAATGATGCGTTTGTCAGCCTGACTAGAGTGTTTGACCCAAGGTGTATCCCATGAGTGTATCACTCTCTCTGGGGAGCTTTCCAACATTAACCTCTATGCCTTTAGTTATCTCCTCATCCAATAATACTTAGAGGTGAGCACATGGTAAAGACACCTTACCAAGAGAGGAGCTGGTTATTTGTCCCATCTGCCAATGTGCGGATATAGAAATGATTTTTTTAAATCTCTACATGTTTTATTTTTAATTAACATCTTTAGTTTACATGATATATTCAGCTGCCAAATCTTCATTATGATTCAATAAGGGTCACACTAGTGGCTCATCCAAAATCTCTTCATTCATAGATATAAAGAATGAAGATTGGAGGGGTCTATGAATTAGTTCCCTGGGATTGCACTGACAAGGCACCACAAACAACCTGATCTAAATCATTACCTCTCCATGCCATAGGTTAAAAGACTGAGATAAGGGCATCAGACATTCTTTTGAAGGTTGTGAAGTATGTATAGATAAATACAGATACAGATTCAGATACAGATACAGATACAGATATAGATATAGATTAGATATGGATATGAATATGGATATGTATATAGATTAGAGAGAGAGAGAGATAGTTTAGATACAGATATATCTGTCTTACTTAGGGTTTTACTACTGTAAACAGACACCATAGCCAAGGCAACTCTTTTTTATATTAGATATTTGCTTTGTTTACATTTCAAATGTTATCTCCTTTCCTTGTCACCCCTCCAAAAAACCACTATCTCATCCCCCCTCCTGTTTAATAACGTCCCCTTCCCACTTTCCTGACCTGGCATTCCCCTACACTGGGGCATTGAGCATTCACAGTACCAATAGCCTCCCCTCTTATTGATGTCTGAAAAGGCCATCCTCTGCTACATATGTAGCTAGAGCCATAGGCCCCTCAATATGTATTCTTTGGTTGGTGGTTTAGTCCCTGAGAGCTCTGGGGTTACTGGTTTGTACATATTATTGTTCCTCCTATGGGCCTGCAAACTTCTTCAGCTCCTTGGGTCCTTTCTCTAGCTCCTCCATTGGGGACACCAGATGTCCCTCAACAGAGAAATGGGTACAAAAAATGTGGTACATTTACACAATGAAGTGCTATTCAGCTATTAAAAACAATGGATTCATGAAATTCTTAGGCAAGGATGGAACTAGAAAATATTATCCTGAGTGAGGGAACCCAATGACCAGAATACACATGGTATGTACTCACTGATAAGTGGATATTAGCCCAAAAGTTCAGAATACCCAAGATACAATTCACAGACCACATGAAGCTCAAGAAAAATGAAGACCAAAAGTGTGGATACTTTGGTCCTTCTTAGAAGGGGAATCAAAACACCCAGGCTTATGACCAACCAAGGCAACTCTTATAAAAACAATATTTAATTGGGGCTGGCTTACAGGTTGAGTTCAGTCCATTATCACCATGGCAGGAACATGGTAGCATCCAGCCAGGCATGGTGCAGGAGGAGCTTAGAGTTCTACATCTTTATCTGAAGGCTGCTAGGAAAAGACTGTCTTCTAAGCAATTACAATAAGAGTCTTAAAGTTCATGCCCACAGTAACACACCTATTCCAACAAGGCCACATCTCCTAATATTGCCAATCCCTGAGGCAAGCATATACAAACCATCACATTCCACTGCCTGGCACACATAGTCTTGTTCAAACACATGAGTCTGTGGGGGCCATACCTAGCCATAGCATAATGAAAAAGTACATTTAGTCCAACTTCCAAACAAAGGCATTGTCAGGACTATCACAACAAACCCCACTCCTGGTACCAACTTCTCTTTTGTTTTTTTTTTTTTTTTTTTGATTTTTCGAGACAGGGTTTCTCTGTGTAGCCCTGGCTGTCCTGGAACTCACTTTGTAGACCAGGCTGGCCTCGAACTCAGAAATCCTCCTGCCTCTGCCTCCCAAGTGCTGGGATTAAAGGCGTGCGCCACCACCGCCCGGCCTGGTACCAACTTCTGTCTTAGGATTTTACTGCTGTAAACAGACACCATGACCAAGGCAACTTTTCTAAGGACAATATTTAATTGGGGCTGGCTTACAGGTTCAGAAGTTCAGTCCATTATTATCAAGAAAGAAGCATGGCAACATCCAGGCAGGAATGGTGCAAGAGGAGCTGAGAGGTCTACATCTTCATCTGAAAGCTACTAAAAGAAGACTGGCTTCCAAACAACTAAGAGCATTTTAAAGTCCATGCCTACAGTGATACAACTACTCCAACAAGCCTCCTAATAGTGCCACTCCCTCACTCCCTGGGCCAAGAACATATATATATATATATATATATATATATATATATATATATATATATATATCTTATACACAATCAGTTGTCCAAAGAGGACAAAACTAAAATGATTAGCTCCTCTTTCTTAAAAAAAACTCTCATGTTACTATAATCTTAATTATAAATAATAGATTAATCACATACACATGTAATTTTATTTCTTTGCATCTTGCAAACAACTTCTAATGAACTCAAAGAATGAGATGGTGCTGCTTGAAGGTTAAAAGAGATTCCAGGAGGAAAGCATCAGGAAAAAGGAAGGGATATTTCATGCACTTGCAGAGAAGACAGCTGATGAGCATGACTTGATCAGGTGAGAGAGTGGGCAGAACCTTTCTTCGTACCTTTTCTGTGAAGCTAAATGGTACTGGCAGTTGAGCCCAGAGTTTGAGTGTGAAGTGCCCACATAACTGGGTCACCATCTGGAGGGCCTGTTGGCAGTCATTCCAGGGAGTTTCTCAGCCTTTGCTGCTAGACAATAAGAACTGCCACACTGTGGGATTTGACTGCCCATCAGGCACTATATGGAGCCCTGGCTTCCACCATTATGTCCTGTGCTTCCTCTTCGACCTGGGAATAAGTGAGAGAATGAGGTTTGGAAGACCAACAGAGCTGAATTCTAGTCAGTGGATGAAGCTCAAAGTTCTTGTTTTAAGCCCTCGTGAACCTTGGAGCCAAGGCCTGCTCCACATCCTCTTCTGAGTCACCTGAGTATAAATTGGCAAGAATTCAACCACTAGGTAGTAGTCAAATAGAGGCATACAAGCAGACAGTGCACCACGCATGCCAGGGTGCTACTGCTGAGTATGCTCCTTTGCTTCTGAGGTGGACTATAGAGCTGAACTGTGGAGCACACTTCTAGGACACATGAACTCTAACCTTGAATGAAGACACCTCTAGTCCAATTTAGCTCCCACTATCTCTACCCTAATACACTAAATCTTAGACCCAATGCTTGTTCCAGGATGTCCCCAAGACCAACCTTTCAGGAGATGATGGTTGTGTGACTTGATTTCCTTCTGCTGCCAAATCTCTTGTTCCCCACCCATTCTGTCTGCCCTTCTACCCCTCCTGCATACAAAGGAACCAGACTTCACTGAACTGTGTTTTGCCACAGAAGAATCATTGATTATATAAGTGCAGTTCTGGAAATAAGATTTGGTAGTTAAATTCTGCTTTCTGTGACTGACTTGGTGATTAAACTTTCAGCAGTTTCAAAAAGCCTTGGGGAAACGTGAGTGAATAACAGTGTTTGGGCTGTGTGTGTTTGTATGTGTGTGTTTGTGTGTGAGTGTACATAGATATGTAAAGGATCTGTGTGCATCTGTGTAGTGTAATGTGGAGTATATATAAGTATACATATATATATATATATATGTATGTATGATGTGTTTGTTACATATGTGTATATTTGTGTGGTTGTGGATTATGTGTGTTTCTGTGTGTGTGTCAGTATATATGAATATGCATATGTGTGCTTATGTGTGTGTTGTATGTATGTGTGGTGTGCATATGTAGGTATGTGCATGTTGTGTGGCTACAGGTGTCTATGTGTAAGTGGTATGTGCAATGAATGTATAGTACATATACATGTGTGTATATATATGCCAAGGACCAGCCTCAGCTTGGAGAAGGATTCTGAGAGAAAGAGTGTCTGGGAATAGTGAAAAAGAACAACTCAGTCAAATTGTGAATCCAAGCTGACAACCTGTGACCTGTGTTCTGCTTGATATACCTTTTCCAGTCAGTTTCTCTCTATGTTCTGCTTTCTCTCCAGAGATTTCTCTATCTACATTCTGCTTGCTTGCTATTCTAAGAGAATGCCCTGCTTGTGTGTGTGTGTGTGTGTGTGTGTGTGTGTGTGTGTGTGTGTGTGTGTTCTCCAATCCAAGTAATTCTCTCTTTTTATCCTAAAATGTTCTCTGGATAGCTCATCTCCTGCAGTTCACAGGTCCAGTCTTTTATTTTACATATCAATCCAATCATTAACTCCAGGTTTTCCTTTTGATTATCTCATGAATCTGCTTCCCAAGACCCCAAACCTTTGATTCTTAGGAGACAGCAAGCTTACATTTTTTTTCTTAACTTTGCAAAAGAATTTAGAGATGTGTTTGTCTTTGTTAGGCACAAAGCAAATGATAAACTAGTTGGGTGGGATGCTGCCCGGAAATTACCATTTCCACCACATCTGAGCCTGGATTTGCTGTGTCCTAGGTTAACCTTGAACCCAGGAATTGAACTGGATTTATATCTTCCTATCTCTATATCTTTCTGCTGGCTTATAGTGTAGCTACCTCTGTTCATTTAGATTCATGAAGCCCCTCATAATTCATATTGAATCCTTATATTTTTGTGTAGTTTGAGAAATTATATATTTTTGAACTTGTGTTTTAAGAGTTCTTTCCCACAGCCTTAAGGGCTGCCCTGAAGGGCCCAGCATTTACCAGTTTGCTGAGACATAGCCACACCCTCAACTCTTGCTGCTTCTAAAGATCTTGGAGTCATTAACATTAGAAGGGAGGACATTTCTCAGAAGGAAAGAGTTCTCCACTGCTAGTACTGGTGTCAGAAAATATGTACTTTATTAGGCAAACAAGCTTATGCCTACAGCAGCCATTGACTCTTAGTGGCTCACACTGGGGTCCTGTCCTATGGACACGAACCACATTTCTCTGTCCAGACCAGGGCCACGCCAGGCTCAGTGTATATGTCTGCATGTGTGTGCACGTTTAAAATGTTAAAATGTAGGCTTTTGTTAATAGAAATTACGTTTTTGTATTATTTTCTAGGTCAGGCCACTCAGTGTGACTACTGTTGACAGCCTCACTGGAAACTAGGAGCAACATTCCTAAGGCAAATAAACAGCTCTTCATGCTTTACTCTCTCTCACACCTGGCCACACAATTCTTGTGTTACAGAAGAATGAGGCATCATTAAGAAACTAAGTTTTCTGTGACATACGTGCAGCTTTTGATGTCAGTGTTTTATGGGTTGGATTTAGAATGTTGCCCAGAGGCCAGTGTGTTTGAGCACCTGCAGTTCGGCTGGGGCTGCTCTTTGCTGAGGTTGTGAGGACAGGCAGAGGAGATGGATCGTTGGAAGTAGGCCTTTGAGCTAGCCCAACCTTGCTTCCCATTCTCTTCACTCTGCTTCTGGCCTGCTGGAGAGATAGAAGTCCCAACATCCCACTGCTGCTGCTAAGAGCAGACCAAGTTCCCTGAAACACGAAGCAGAGGAAATTCTTCCTTCCTTCCTTAAGTTGTTCTGTCAGGTACTCTATCAGAAGCAAAAGGAAACTAACACAGTGCCAATGTTCGCTAAGGAAGCCCTGTTCTCTGATCGTCAGTCACTAGGGTCTCTGAAGAAGCTGAACAGGGCTGCTTACCCGTGGCTAGAATGCAACCATCATGACTTATGTCCCGATTAGTAGACATTTCACCCTCCTCTGAAATGAGGAAACCTTCGGGGAGAAGCGTAGTGCTATAGCACATTGTTGACAGGGCTAGAAGAGTTAAGGATGGGACCCGAAATCTATGTACCGCTTCAGGCATTTGAAAGACCTCAGTGTGTTGGGGAGAAATTCAAGCCTTAATTCACAGGATTAGATATTTTGACTCTCAGGCTATAACCCATACACTGTAGCTGACAAAACACAGCCAGGCCATCTCCCCCTTGGTTTTCTTATCTCAAATCTACCAGCAAAACATTATTTTTTACAAGTAGGTCAAGAAAGCAAAGAAGACAAAGGCAGAAACACACTCATTCTCTTATCTCAAATTTTCACTATTTTATTCATTGTTTCTCATACAATGTATTTGATCATATTCTTTCCCTTCTCCTAGCTACTTCCTACCTCCTATATATGCAACCTCTCTCTCTCTCTCTCTCTCTCTCTCTCTCTCTCTCTCTCTCTCTCTCTCTCTCTCTCTCTCTCTCTATGTGTGTGTGTGTGTGTGAATAAGAAACAAGCTATCTCCTTACTCTTCTATTCAATATCTTCCTCTTCCTGTTCCACTATGAGAAACAAAGCTTTTAATTTAATCTCTTGTGCCTGCATCCCTGGTATTGTTTACCTGGAGACGAACACCAGAAACAGCAGATAAGGCATGATCATGAGAGTCACAAATCGGAGCACTGATCTGGGACTCCACCACCTCAACTGGGTTCCACAGATGCCCCTCCCCAACTGTTAGGTGAGACATTCCAGTGATATTACTGTCTGTGGAGATCTGCACATCAGAGGTAACTCTTGCCCAACTGAGAATGAACAAGAGTTTGAAATGGTAGCTATGCCTATTGCAAGGTCAGACTCAGTTGTCTAATCTTTAATTGACATAGGGGACTTGTTTCCCAACCCAACCCTCAGTCTCCTTTAAATCTTCCTTGTGTTCTTTATGATATGTGCTCCTTTATATGTAGTAATCCCTTAACAGCACATACATCTCAGTATTATTCCTGCCATATAATAAACACTGCTTGACACTGTATGTAGATAATGTCACTCTCTTTCCATGCATCAGGCAGCTTGCCAAGGGAAACATATGCTCTGTCTGGTAGATGAAGAAGTAGAGGCTGTAATAGTGACATTATCTTTTAACTAATATTATTATTTTTGTTGTTGGTGGTGGTTTTTCGAGACAGGGTTGCCCCGTGTAACCCTGGCTGTCCGGGAACTCACTCTGTAGACCAGGCTGGTCTTAAACTCAGAAATCCTCCTGCCTCTGCCTCCCAAGTGCTGGGATTAAAGGCATGAGCCACCACTGCCCAGCCTAATATTATTTTTTAACTGAATAATTTTCACATGTGGCATGTGTAAACAGCATTTTCAAAACATCTCTTACTCAGATATTCAAACTAAAGAAGTTTCTCTGTTTAGAATCAGTTTAAGGCTTTTGATCAGTGAAAAGTTTTACCCAAATTCCCACTTTCCTACACTAGAAGAATCCATAGATCTCAAAACAGTGTGGCGTGAATAAGGTCTGCCTATCCAGGCCCACAGAAACATGGAGCAGTGGTATGCTTGTTCCATTAGCATGCTGGAGGGAAATGCTATCCCTGAACATGTTCTGGATTGAGAGTCAATACAAACTCAAGAATAACTAAAAAACTAATTTGTATTTTTACTACTTAGATAAACCTGTCAAGCCATTTAACATCCAAGTCCCCATTTTATCTCTAAGACATACTGTAGCCTTGCCCACCAACATAAGGACCCATTGAGAGTTAGAAGTAAGAGACCTTTTCACAGTAAAGTGTCATACAGAAATAAATTACCATTGCTCTCTTCGAGATGCCAGGGGGTGAACACTGGGACACATTTCTTGATTCATTGTTTTTCTCGGAGAAATCTGTTGGTTTATTGTACAAAGAGATATGATGTCTTTGAGAATGATAAGCAGTTTGGTTAATATAATGATCATCTAAAACACAGCTTCAGGAGTTCAGGAGTGCCACCCCATTTGATTATAATGGTGATTCACTAGTCCTTAGGACAATAGGCCATCTGCAGAATATTTTCGGTTACACACACACACACACACACACACACACACACACACACACACACACACACTCATGAGCCTTAGAGGCCCACTCAGGGATGAATACTGAGCCATATTTTTGCTATCACAATCTTAAATACCAACTGAATGTCCTAGTTAAATTTTTGTCAACTTGACATAAGCTACAGTTATCCAGGAAGAGGATCTTCAATTGAGAAAATGCCTCTAGCAGATTGTCTGTAGGCTAGTCTGCAGGGCATATTCTTGATTAATGATTGATAAGCTTGGTCCCAGCTAACAGTGGGCTGTTCCACTCTGGCGGCAGTAGTCCTGGGTTATCTAAAAAGCAGGCCAAGCAAGCTATGGGGAGTAAGATGTAAGCAGCTTCCATTTAAATATATATATATTTATATATATATATATATATAGTCAGTTCCTGACTCCAGGTCCTGCCTTGAGTTCTTGCCATGACTTCTCCTCATGATGCATTGTAATCTATAAGAAGAGATAAAGCCCATTCCTCCCCATTCCTCCCCCAAGTTGCTTTGGTCACAGTGTTTTTAATAGCAATGGAGCAAATGGAGACTCAGAACTAGATGGCCATTTTGGAATGCATGCTCCATTTCCATTTGAAGGTCACAGATCTCACTCCATCCTCATGTCTTCTTAGCTTTTCTTCATGGATGTGGACACATTGTGTCTGGCATGAAGTGCACACTTGTCTACAAAGCCAACCCAGAACTCTTATAGATAACTCTGTGTACCTGAAGGCTGCTAGTCTCTACTCCTCAGCATGACTTTGCCTTTGGAAGACTATTAAGCCTTGCTGTTGAGAGCATGCATCGCAATCCGAGATCCTGACTGCCTTGTGATCACAGGACTGGAAATATATGTATATGTATATATGTATACGTATACGTATATGTATATGAATATGTATATATTGTAGTGGGTAATAATTAATAAAGAGTACCATCCAGCCAGACCTTTTCACCTAGTCCCAGTGGGTCTTGCTCAGGTCAGCTCTCACTGTCGCTGCTGAGCCAATCTTTCTCAGCTAGCTCTCACAGCATCTCGGCTGTGTTTCCTCTCCATCATAGACTCTGTAAATGGTGGGAGACCCAAGCTCCCGCCCTACACCCCAACACCTGATAAAGCATGATTCTTAAACTTGAATAGTTAACCGAATATATTTATGTATATAAAACTCCCAATTACATAATGCCAATTTGCAATGATAAAGTCTTATCCCAATTTTTCTAACCGCTCCAAAACATCAGAAATACATCTGAAACATCTGAATATCCGTGCTCAGCTCCAATCATCTCGTCCACTGAGCCTTGTCTCTCTTTCTCTCAGCCCCTCACTTCCCTTAGCTCCTCCTCCTCTCTCCCCTCCAATCATTGGCCTTTCACTGCCTCAATGTAAATGGATAGGAAATATCTTGCAACATATATATATATATTATATACAATATATATACATATACAATATATATATATACAATATATATATATATATATATATATATATATATATATATATATATACAATCTCTACATGTGTGCACCAGTCTCTTTTCAGCCATATGTGCAGAATAATGTCTGCCTCAGAGGGTTAAGTGAGATGATACAATGCTAAGATCCTGAAGTTACTTTAGCATGCATTAGCAGCTCATCAGAATAAGAATTCAGTTCTTGTCCACATCATGTTCATTTACAGATTCATACAGGAGTCTATGGACCCCTTCTCATTTTTTCTAGAACTAGCCTTCTGCCAGCCTTCTAGCAGCACTGCCTTCATGGACATCCTTTTTATATTCAAAATTGGGGCGGGGACAGGACTTCCACATGATTCAAATTACTTTATGCCATTAACGGCTTATGCTCTAAATGATGGGCCATCAAATCTCATGCTCTGGAGACTAGATGGATCATTAAAAACTCCAGTTCCCTCTGTATGTGAATGCTCCATAGCAGATGCTACCATCTGGATACGGTGGTCTTCCCGCAATGAGCAGGGATGGTTTAATATAGTGGCTTACCTTTGCAAGCAATTTCCGCATTTATTAGAAAAATGTGATCAGAAATCAAATTATATAGGTTAGAATTTTGGTTCCTTCCTAGACTTGGTGTTTTAACCTTGGCTACATTTTTGAAAACCCTGTGAGATGGAGATAGTAATGCTATTTATCTGAAGTCACTGTGGGTTTTCAGCTAGATAATGAAATAATGAGTGTCATAGAAAACTTTGAGTTTTTATATCAGTCTTATTAGTTATAACATTAGTAATACAAATCTTTTTGTAGCATAGATATTTGCCAGAGTTCTGCGATTTTATATCAAAAGAGGATAATTACCCACTGAAGTTTCTATAAAAACTATAAGCATAACCCTCATTAAATCTAAGACATTGTCATATGTTATGTAATGGCTCTAAGACATCAGCAGGTAAGTGGACATAAAATCCTTGTCATAAGGGAGGTTTCTTTCAGTGTTTTAGTTATGTTTGGTTTTATATGTATGTGTGTGGAAGCATGTGCATGTTCGTGTGTGTGTGTGTGTGTGTGTGTGTGTGTGTAAACATGAGAGCATATGTATTTATCTACCCATAGAGGCAGAAGCTATTCTTTAGGTGCCATCCACTTTATTGTGTGATTTTGTCTGTTTTGACCAAGGGTGCTTGTCTGGAACTCACCAAGTAGTTTAGGCTGACTGACCAATGAGCCTCAGGGATCCACCTGTTATCACATCCCCAGTGCTGGGATTACAAACATGTGCCAAACTTGCTTACCTAAGTTTCATCCCAGGTTGGGATCAAACCTGGGTCTTCTATTTGCTAGGCAAATGCTTTACCAACTGAGCCATCTCTGAAGTCCAGTTTCATTTATTTATTAAAGGAGTCAATCACAGCTACAGACAGGCTATGGGATTCTGAACTGATTTTTGTTGTTGCTGTTGTTGTTGTTGAATAGTGTAATTGTTTCTAGCCCCTCTTCCCTGACAGAGCAGGAACATGCCGGTGTGGATATCAACCACTATATAGATGGGCATCACTGAACAATCTCTGTTGTTGCAATATCTACCACTATGACAAAATATCCAAGATAAACCATTTATTAGGAAAAAGTTGGTTCTTGACATAGGGGCTTGCAATTCGTGGTCACACAGCTCACTGCTTTAGTATCTATGGCTAGGTCAGAACACCATGGCTGGGATTGAATGGCAGGTGCTATTTACATCATGGCAGATAGAAAGCAAAGAAAAAGAAAAGAAAGAAGGGATGAAGTCCTAAAATCCCCAAGGACCTGATTGTCTCCAACTAGGCCATCTCTGTCTATAATTTCTCCCACCTCCTAATAGCAACATCCCAGGGACCAAGGCTTCACCAGACATGAGGCTTTGGGAGACACTCCAAATCCAAGCCATAGGACTGTGTGTCTATAAGAACTAGGCAGGACCACATACTGATGACTCTACATTCAACTGCTTACCATAATATTCAATCTGGTCTTCTCCATATTATACGTCGTAACTTCCTACTTTAGCAGAGACATAGTGGTACTTAGACAGCATTGTTAGGGTGGCTCCCTGTCTCCCAGGGAGACAGTGTTGTCCCCTGTTGTGCAGTCTGCTGCACAATATTTCTCTATTTTAGTG
This sequence comes from Tokudaia tokunoshimensis, assembly GCA_036184795.1. NCBI lineage: Eukaryota > Metazoa > Chordata > Mammalia > Rodentia > Muridae > Tokudaia > Tokudaia tokunoshimensis. The sequence goes on along the minus strand of BTHU01000008.1, from coordinate 33,232,233 downwards.
TTGCAGACACTCTGGGCTTCTGGCCACACCTTTCACCTCACCTTCTTCAGCAAACTGTTGTATCTGTTTGTAATACAATTAGATTCTTTGTCAAATTTCATATTCCAGCCTCAGACCAGCTGACCTTTCATCTACATTTTTAAGTCTTGCATACATCATAGAGTAATGCTGGCACTGTTAAGTTCCACAGAGGTCAACAAATATACAGTAACATAAGGATCTCTTCCCTATACCCCCATTTCATCAGCATTTGAAGTAGTTTCTAATAAACCCAGCACTGCATCTGAGCTCTGTACCTCCACCCCACAAGTGATCATTGGGTTTTATTGTGATTTTTTGAATTATTTTTCTATTATTAATTTTGCCTTTTCCACAATGTCATTCAATTAGAATCACATGGTAGATAGCCTTTTTCAGGCCAGTTCCTGTCATAGAGAGATAGGCAGTTCAGGTTCCTCCGTATATTTTCTCAATCTCTTAGTTGATTCCTTTTAATCCCTAAATACCGATATCCCACTGTGTAGATAGGCTCCAGTTTGTTTATTCAATCACCTACTGAAGACATCTCGCTTGCTTCAGTTCTGCAGATTATGAATGAAGCTGCCATAAACATTCATGCGCAGGTTTCAGTGCACATAAAAGTTTTTCAAATCAGCTGTGTAAATACCAAGGAGCATGATTACCAGATCCAGCAGCAAAGAGACTGCATTTGTATTTCTAACATACTGACACCCTGGACTTAAATGTGGCCCTATCATTTGGCTCCTCACCATCGATAAATAAGAATTCCTATTTCCCCCAACTGTTGCCAAGAATTAGTATTGCCATTCCTTTCTTGAATTTTGTACATTTTCACAGGCTTATACTGATATCCAATATTTTATTTTGCAATCTTCTGTTGACAAATTGTTTTCATACAATTATTTGTCATTGGTATAGTCTTTCAATCCTTTTGTAATTTGTAACTGTGTCTGTGACTTATTTCTTTCATTATCAAGACCTAAGAGTTATTTGGATATTTTGAATCGAAATTTTATTGAGAATACACTTGATATTTTTTTCTAGTTTCTGATTGCTCTTCTCATTTTGTTAATGGTGCCTTTTACAAAGTAGAACTTTTAAGTTTGATAAATTCCAACTTGTCAGTTTTATTATTTCATGAATCGTGGTTTGGATGCTCTGTCTGAAACTCATCACCAAAGTCAAGACTGCCTACATTTGCCCCCTCATTTTGATGGAAGCAGTAGAATTGTTTACTGTACATTTACTTCTACAATCTGGTTTGAGCCTGTTTTTCTGAAAAAATATAAAATGTCTCCATTTTCTAATTATTTGTATATATTTTTTTACACACAGATATCCAGTTGTCCCAGCTATTGCGGAAAGGCTCTCTTTTCTGCAGTGTCATCTTTATGCCTTTGTCAAACACCAGTTAGCTATATTTGCATAAATTTGCTTAGGCTTTCTATTCTGTCCCAATAATTTTGTCTCTCTATCTGAGGTTTCTCTAATACTATGCTCTTTGCACTATTGCGCCTTTGTAGAACGTCTTCAGAACGAGAGATGTGAATCCTTCAGCCAGGTTCTTCAGTATCATGTTGATTATTCTTGAGTGTGTGACTTTCGAGGATATCTACAAAATAGAAAATGAGGATTTTTATGAGATTTTACTGAATATGGATACCTTGCTGCTAAAAAAAATTGTCACCTTTACACTGTTGAACATTCCATTGCAAGGACATCAAGTATCTACACAATTATTTAGATCTTTATTAATCTATTCTATTTGATCTTTATAATTAGCTGCATATATATGTATATATCTATATATATCTATCTATATATCTATATATATCTATCTATATATCTATATATATCTATCTATATATCTATATATATATCTATCTATATATATATCTATATATAGATAGATATAAATCTTATGTTTTATTAGGTTTACATCTAAATATTCCACATTTTGAATTTTGTTGTAGAAATTGCTCTCTTTTTAAGTTTTAGTTGTTAATTCAAGGTATTTAGGCAACAGAATGTTTTTTGTATATTAGCTCATCATTCTGCAAACTTGTTATAAATGTTTATTGATACCACACATTTTTTGTTTATTGATTTTGCTTTGGTTTTATAAATACAGTGGTATTTTGTCAATAGATGGCTAATCATATCATCTAGAAATAAGGAAAGTTTGATTCTTTTGTTTATGTGTTTTATATATGTGTGTGTTTATATATTTTATTTCATATATTTATTGCATAATTTTATGATCAAGAGATTAGTCACCTACTCAGCTCCTTCTGAACACAAAATAAGCATTCAGCCAGACCACAGGAGATAAAGGAGTAGTAGCATGGTGCCCTGGACTGTGAGTAATCTTTCCTTTCCTCTCCCCTCAATAATGAGGAGCTTTTCCAGAAAGCCAGCCCAGTTTGGAATGAATTGTTCAATGGTTCCTGCTGCTGCAGGTTGTAGCAGGAGCTGAAAAACTGCTAATAAATATGAAGACACATATAGTTTATTATATATTATATATAAGTGACACACAGAGAGAGACACACACACACAGACACACACACAGAGAGACACATGCACACACACTCATTTCCTTGAATTAGGCAGTACTCTTGGTATGATGTGGAATATAAATGAGAAGACTGGACATTGTTGCCTCAGTCCTGGCTTTAGGAAGAAACTCACTACATGATGTGGTAACATGACTTCCTTTCTTCAGTCAGGTGATACACTATGGATTTTCAGGTAACTGATCTAGACTTCTATGCTTGGAATTAATTCACTTAGCTACTGTGTTTAACTTCTTTTCTTTCTATACATCTCTAAAATCGAGGTACTATTATATACTGAGGAACTTCACATTTATATTCCTGAAGGAAGATAGTATGTAAACACATTTTCTGCAAAGTTTTAATCCATTTTGGTATTGGATGATGCTGACCCTTTGGAACTAATTATAGGTTCCTCTCTTTGCCCCTAGTTGATGGCAGAGATTATTAAAAAATGTTTTGCTAAGTGCTTCAAAGAATTATCAGTGCTTTAATTTTGAGACATTTCTACTTCATTCTCTTTGGGGAAGTTATTAGTTATTGATTCAATTTCCTTAGTGAATATAGACAAAGATTATTTTTCCTTATATGACTTTTAGTAGAGTGTGTCTTTAAAGTAATTTGGTAACTTCACCCACTTTATCAAATTTGTGCCCATACAGTGGTTAATATTCCTTTATTATCCTTATAATAGTCCTGATATCAAGTGATTTTTTTTCATCACTCTACCTACTGTAAATTTGGACCAGAATAGATCGCCATTTTTTTACTCACATTTTGAAAAAACAGCCTTAAGTTTAATTGATTTTCTGTATTGATTTCTGTTTTTAATTTCACTGATTTTACTTTAATTGTCATATCTTTATTTTGCATGTTTATGCGTAAACATTCCCAATTTCCTGGGAGATTGGTTTCTCCTTTGCCAAAGCTTTAAACATCACTTCCTCTGCATTCTACATATATTGATACACTATATTCTCATTTTCAATTACTTCCAAGTATTTTTAAATTGATTTTGCTTTCTTCAATCTGGATTAAATCTAAAACTGTTATATATATATGTGTGTGTGTGTGTGTGTGTGTGTGTGTGTGTGTGTGTGTGTGTGTAGCTATAGATCTTTCAGTTGTCTTTTTGCTAAGACAAATTTTTTTAAAACTAAGTCTCTGGTTTAATTCCACTGTAGCTCAAGAACTTCCCTTGGCTTATTTCTATTCTTTTAAGTTTATGAATGTATTTCTATAACCTAGACCCAAGCATGACATTTCTAGGTTAATAGTCCCTGTGTGTGAGAAGAAGAGGTGCAGTCAACTGTTGTTTTGTGGACAGTGCTAGAGATGCCAATTAGATCAGTTTGATTGATAGTGTGGAACACATCACATAGATTCTTCCTGCTCTTCTGCTTGTTTGATCTCTCAACTAGTAAATCTTTTCGGTTTTCAAGCAAATATTCTTGCTTAATGCTGCTTTTATAAAAGAAGCACACACCTTAAAGTTTGTTTCTATTTTTTTCTTAAGAATTGACCTTTTGATTTTATGTAATGCATGCAATTTTTCTGCTCATGGTATCGGCTTCATCTAAAGTAACCATAGCTATTTCATATTGCCTTTGATTCTTACCACTCTTGTACATCTTTTGTTTTCTTTCGCTTACAACCTTTCTGATTTTTATAAGCTGAGTTTCTTCTAGAAAGTGTAAGAGCAGCATTCTTATTCAATTACATCATAACAGTATCCACCTTTATTTTTTGTTATACTTTGATCACTGACATATAGAGTTAATTCTAATATTACTAACATAAAATCCAGTATGCTTGCAAGTGTCTTTACTTTGTTGCCTTCTTTCTTTGCTGTTTGGTTTCTCCAGTTTTATAAGATTTCAACATCTCTCCTCTGAAATATACCTCACTTTAACAATTTTTATGTTTCAGTTAACAATTTTTGCTTTAGTTAGTGTTGCACACACACACACACACACACACACACAGATTTAAATAATCAAACTTTATTAAAACTACTGTAAGACACTTGACTTGATAATATTCAGGCTGCTTAAAATGTTCACTTCTACAGGAGCAATCATTACCAGTAATTCTATTTATTGTTACTTAAAATAATCATGTTTTAAATAAGTTATTAAGAAATATAAAATGTTATTTTTATTTGTTTTTCTCTAATATTATTTTTGCTTTTTTTAAATCTCATTTTACATTTCCTTTTTCTCTGAGTGGGGGGAACCCTGTTTTAAGAGATATTTAAAGGGAATTCTGTCAGTAATGAATTTCCTTAGTTTTTATTTATGTTTGCAAGTCTTTAGTTAACCATTAAATTTGAATAATTCTTTCACTGTGAGCTTGCTAACTCGCAGTGTTCCCAGTCCATGGCTTCTTCAACAGCAAATGATGACTTTTATATAACTAATAATGGCAACCCTAGTGTTTCGTTTGTTTGTTTGTTTGTTTGTTTCCTGTTCATACTACTGTCTGTTCCCAAACTTCTAAGTCTTTTTGGTAAAATGACTGTAATTATATTTGGAAAAGCTTCAACGTGCTTACTGTAAGCTTTTCATTCTCTGTCACTGTCCCTTTTTCTGTCCTTAGTTTTCTGGCCTTCTAAGGTAAGCGTTCATTAACATATGATGAAATTTCCCTGTAGTTATTGTCTCATGGCTTCCATATTAAAACATCAGTGGGGGACACTCTACTGACCACTTCTCCAAAGGCCACCGTCATTTCCTCAGCTCTTTCGAGACAATTGAGGGAATATTAAAGATATTCTTTTCAATAAAATGATTTTTTAAACATTTTTTTGAGATAGGTTTTCACCTGGGTAACCTGGTTGGCACTGAATTTACCATGAATCCAACAGTGTCCTTGAGCTTCTGATTCCACTGCCTCCATCATCCTAGTGCTGAGATTACAGACATGTTATACCACACTCAGTAACAGTGGATATTTTCCCACCATTTCCTTTTGATGTTTTCTTAGTGTTCCATCCCTCTGCTTACAATGCCCATGTCTGTTTGCATGTCACCTACCCATTTTCTTAGAGTCTTGACATGCAAGTCAAATTTATTTAAATCTTCCACTCCGATTCTTCCAATTCTGTGGTTATATAATTCTGAGACTTGCTTAATTGGTTACATTGTTTCTCCTCTCCATGTTCTGGGCAGGTCTTACACATTCATTGCTGTTGCAAGCTGGATATATAGTGTTGGACACAGGATATTCCTGCAAAAAGGCTTTTGGAATAAGCATCTCTATTTACAAGGTTAGGGGTTGGTTGTGTTTAATATTTCCTGCAGTCATACAGGCCAGATGCTTCAGCCTTCTGTGGTGCTGGTTTTTATTTCTCCTTATGAACTTTGACTTCCCAAGAACATCTTCTCAGTGACCTAGTCTGAAAAATTCACTGAAAGATTCACTTCAGACTTTATAGTTCTTTTCAGTCCATCCCCTATCAATTTCTAGAGATCTGTGTAAAGAAATGTGAGCAAGTGCTTCTATGTAAGTCAAAGCAACTCAGTGGGATGAAACAAACCACCTGGTGCTGAAAATTAGTCCTTGTCTCTTTCTTTCAATACTGAATTTCCAGAAAAATGAGATTCAATTCTGATAACTCAATATTGTAATTTCTAGAGCTTTATTTTTAAAAAAGCTGCTCCTCTGGTATAGCTCAGTGCATAGCACTTGACTACCCATGAAGAGTCCAGGTTTGATCCCTAGCATTTAAGCACAATGCTTCCCCAATGCATTCTACCCCTCAAACGCCCTTACTTCTCTGATGAGTGAATAAAGAACATACAACTGAAGATTCATTTAAAACTGTAGCAGACAATGAACAGTTGGAGTTATAAAACTTAGACCTTTTCTGTTTTAGATATGGTGTGTCAAATATGTCCTTTGCCTGGCAATATACCAAAAGTGAGCAGGGGTTTGCAAGATGATGTGCTAAAGAACAAATCTTAACTAGGCTCAGAATTCAGGAACTCAATTGGCTAGTGAGTTGTCTCCATAACAGCATGACAAAGAGAATTACATTTGCCCATAGACCTTGTGGGGAGGCTCAGGTGAGATAATAACAGTCAATATACTCTATAATACACAGAATCACATAGAGTCTTGCTTATAGAACATTTACATACACCATGATTATATATAAAAGGAGATGTTTGAATAATATTCAAAAGTTTGGTAGGGATCATAGTTTTCCCTTAGTTTTACTTAGTCTCTTTTCAGATGACCGTCTTTAAAGCTTTCTTACATTATCTCCCCTCATGGGAGAACCTCCATTTCCTTAGCTCTGCTTTGTGATTCATCATTCCTGAAGTCTTGCTTTACTTTTAGCAAAGTAGAGAATTCCTCACTAGCTTTAGTATTTTAGGTGAACAAAAATGGACTCTCAGTTTGTGGTCCAGAGAGAAAAGGTAACAGGATGGGTCTGAGTGAATCATTCATTGGTAGAGCCTGAAGGAAGTGATGACAAATCTCATTCAGTCCCTTCCTACACAAAATTCTTGTCTGCAAATAACAACAAAACTGCGATATCAGGCATTAGACCAAGTTCCCACTTACGAGAGTCATTCACAGAGACCATTGAGCGGTCCTTCCCATCTTCGGATGGTTGATTTTTCTGCATCTTCTTTCTTCAATGGCGAGCTCTCTCCAGCCAGAATTCTAAGCCTAATTTCCACCCATTATACTTACCAGAGCAGTATTCTGTGCTGCTAACAGCAGATAAAAACTGTGGACTATCTCTCTGCATTATTCTCATTGACTGACTAAGAAATAAATTGAGTTCTAAGCACAGCAAATGAATAGCTGCAAGGTGCACTGGTTTATCGTAACATACCAACTCTCTCCTCTCCACAATTCAGTCATTATGCCCAGCCAGCTTCTTCCTGGGAGCCGGATGGAGCATTGCATATAGAATGTAGACTTTAAGGAATAGAATTGGTCTGACCTCCTGGAGCCTTTTCCTTATACCCTGCTGTCTTTTCATTACAGCTTCCCCATCACACTCAAACCCCAGAGTGGCTTGCCTCTAAATTTCATTAATAATTAAGAGCCCCAGACTCAGGGTGCCAAAGAGACTGAAAGTGGAAGAAGAAATATGGAAATACCAGATTCACTTGGAAAGTTATTTAAGTTCCTCCCCCCAAATGAGAACTTTCTAGTTATATAACACAAAGTCAAGGACAATGAGTTATGGGAAGTGTTAAATATGGGAGGGAACAATGAATAAAATGTGGCACCAAATGACCCTTGCTCTCAGAAAGCAAAGGGGAGCTCTCAAATACCCTTACCCCATTTGCTTTTTATCCTTCATATTATCCACTGAAGCTTCTAGAAAAGGAGATTAAAAGTTCCTTCTTCTAAACCTTATTTGTGTCATGGCTGGCAAAGTCCCTCCATGTTGAGGCAAATCTTGATATAGTAACAAACCACAGCCACATCTAAGAGAACACTGATGACATTTAGTTATGTCAGAGACTCTACATCATTTGTGGAAAAAGTACCAATCCTGAAGTTCATTAATAAAATGAGGATTAATGATAACAGCATGATTAGTAATTTTTTAAGACATAGAGCATTTCAAAAAAAAGAATGTATAATGTCTTAAAGATGATTTATCTAATTATACCTTTAAAGGACTAAAGCTAAACAAAATATAAGTTTGGGCTACTAAAAAAATGTGTTGGGCTGGGCGTGACAAGGCACCTCTCTAATAGCAGCATTCAGGAGGCAAGGAAAAGTACATCTCTATGGGTTCGAGGCCAGCCTGCTCTACATGGAAAGAGATGTTCCAGGCCAGAGAAGACTTTATGATGGACATTGGTTCATCCCTAAAACACACATACAAATAACGTAATATGGATTCAAAAGGTTATATTCAGAAATACGCATGCATGGACAAGTACATATAGGCATCGAATGACAGTGAAAAAGGAGGTCATGAATTTTAAGGAAAATGTGTAGAGGTATACAGGAGGCTTTGGAGGATATAGAGGGAATAAATATTGCAATTAAATTATAAGCCCAAAAGTTATATATATATATATATATATATATATATATATATATATGTAAAGAACAATAAGAAGCAAACAAAAATAGAATAAGGATAGTCTCTAAAATACCTTCTAATATGATTTAAACTACTGCTTCATTCAACCATTCCTTAAACTGTTAAGTGTGTTCATAAATGTAAAATAATATAAGCCAAGGGACCAGAGAGATAGGCTTAGTGGTTAAGAACCCTGGCTGGTTTCTTATATAGTTTATTAGGAATGAGGAATACTCCTCCACTGCTGGTTGGATTGCAAGCTGGTGCAACCACTCTGGAATTCAGTCTGGTGGTTCCTCAGAAAACTGGGCATAATACTACCAGAGGACCCTGCTATACCACTCCTGGGCATATACCCAGAGGATTCTCCAGCATGTAATAAGGACACAGGCTCCTCTATGTTTATAGCAGTCCTATTTATAATACCCAGAAACTGGAAAGAACCCAGATGCCCCTCAACAGAGAAATGATTGCAGAAAATGTGGTATATTTACACTATGGAATACTACTCAGCTATTAAAAACAATGAATTCATGAAATTCTTAGGCAAGTGGGTAGAATTGGAAAATGTCATCCTGAGTGAAGTGACCCAGTCACAAAAGAATATACATGGTATGCTCTCACTGATAAGCAGGTATTAGCCCAGAAGCTTGGAATACCCAAGAAATAATTTGTATATCAAATGATGCCCAAGAAGAAAGAAGGCAAGGCCTCTGGTCCTGGAAAGGCTCAATGCAGCAGTGTAGGGGAATACTAGGACAGGGAAGCAGGAAGGGGTTGATTGGGGAACAGGGTTTATGGGACTTTTGGGGAGGGGGGATCCAGGAAAGGGGAAATCATTTGAAATGCAAATAAAGAATATATCTAATTTTAAAAAAAAGAAAAAGAAAAATTTAAATTAAAAAAAAAACAACAAAAAGATCTCTACTGAATAAATTTAAGTTTCTTTCTCTAAAAAAAAAAAGAATGAGAATGACAAGCACTTATTTACATACTGTGAACCAGGCCCTGAACTGGATTTGCAGATTTCTTTAAGTATTATTAAAAACTCAAGATCCCAAAATGTATCCATTTCTGTGGTTCTCAGACTTTCTCTGTAAAATTGACAGAAATGAATAATCTTTTCCAGATTTCAGAAATAGAGACATTGAAGCCAAACTAAAATAAGGCTACTTCAGGTTACAATCTGGTTCACTTGATAATCAGGTTAAAGCTTTCAAAATGACCACCATCCTTATTAAACACACATGCATGCATGCTTGCATGCACACATGAACATATACATAAACTCACAAATATGCACAGTAAATTTTGGTTATTTGGTGTAATATTTCAAATTTAATCACATGCATACATGAACACATCCATATACTCACAAATATGCACAGTGAATTTTGGTTATTTGGTGTAATTTTTCAAATTTAATCACAAATGCATAACTTTATAACTGCAAATTTAGATTGAATAAATGTAAAATAGTTAAAAAAAAAAAGAGTTGGAGCTAAAAGAGCATCAACAAAACTAACCATTAAGGGGTTTTTACAGAAATAAAAGTTTAATGGAAAATATATTAATTTTACTATAAGGAAATCTGATTCATTTACACAGATGAAGAAAGGGACACCTTTAAAAGCATTTATAAGTCCAACACCTAATCAGTGGTTAACTATTTGCTGTATATTCTGTTCTCTGTCTACCCTGCCTTGGTCAAGCCTGATCTAGCCTATTGAACTGAAGAAGATCTCAGAAGATGGAAAGATCGCCCATGCTCATGAGTTGGTAGGATTAATATAGCAAAAATGGCCATCTTGCCAAAAGCAATATACAGATTCAATGTAATCCTCATCAAAATTCCAACTCAATTCTTCATAGAGTTAGAAAAAGCAATTTGCAAATTCATTTGGAATAACAAAAAACCCAGGATAGCAAAAAATATTCTCAACAATAAAAGAACTTCTGGGGGAATCACCATCCCTGACATCAAGCTGTACTACAAAGCAATAGTGATAAAAGCTGCATGGTATTGGAACAGTGACAGGCAGGTAGCTCACTGGAATAGAATTGAAAATCTACAAATGAGTCCATGCACCTATGGTCACTTGATGTTTAACAAAAGAGCTAAAAGCATTGAGTGGAGACAAGACATCATTTTCAACAAATGGTACTGGTCCAACTGGCAGTCAACATGTAGAATAATGCAAATTGAGCCATTCTTTTTTTATTGAAAAAGGAAGTAAAAATATTTTATGATAAAATTAAAGATTTACTTGGAAAATGTTTCTGACAAAATTGAAGAAGCATATAGAAAAAGACATTAAGATTGACAATTTTCATGGAAAATTAAAGAGTAAAATGGTAGACATAAAAAACATTGCTAAATTAATTGAAAAAGGAAGTAGAAACATTTTATGATAGAATTGAAGATTTACATGGGGAATATTTCCAATAAAATTGTAGAAAAATATAAAACAACATTAAAATTAGAGATTTTCATGGAAAATTACAGATATAATATATTTTTTTTCAATTTTACCAGAAATATTTTCCATGTAAATCTCCAGTTTTATCAGAAAATGTTTATAATTCTACTTTCAATCAACTTAGGAATATTTTTATTCCTACCATTTTATCTGTATTATATTCCATGAAATAGTCAATTTTAACTTGTTCTATGTATTTCTTGAATTTTATCAAAAATATTTTCCTTGTAAATCTTCAATTTTATCAGAAAATGTTTATAATTCCACTTTCAAATTGATCCATTCTTATCTCCCTGTGCAAAGCTCAAGTCCAAGTGGACCAAGGACTGCCACATAAAACCAAATACACTGAATCTAATAGAAGAGAAAGTAGGGAAGAACCTGGAGCACATGGGCACAGGGGGAAAACTCCTGAATAGAACACCTATAGCTTATGCTCTAAGATCAAGAATTGACAAATGGGACCTCATAAAATTGCAAAACTTCTGTAAGGCAAAGAACATTGTCAACAGGAAAAAACAGCAACCAACAGATTGGGAAAAGATCTTTACAAATCCTACATCTGATAGAGGGATAATATGCAATATATACAAAGAACTCAAAAAGTTAGACTCCATAAAACCAAATAGCCCTATTAAAAATGAGGTACAGAGCTAAACAAAGAATTCTCAACTGAGGAAACTCAAATGGCTGAGTAGCACCTAAAGAAATGTTCAACATGCTTAGTCATCATGGAAATGCAAATCAAAACAACCATGAGATTACACATCACAGCATACAGAATGGGCAAGATGAAAAACTCAGGTGACAGTAGATGCTGGGGAGGATGTGGAGAAGGAGGAACACTTCTCTATTGCTGGTGGGATTGCAAGCTGGTTTAACCACTCTGGAAATCAGTCTGGAAGTTACTCAGAAAACTGGACATAGTATTACTTGAGGATTCACTTATACCACTCCTGGGAATATACCCAGAAGATGCTCCAACATGTAATAAGGACACATGCTCCAGTATGTTCATAGCAGCCTTATTTATAATAGTTAGAAGCTGGAAAGAATTCATATGACCCTCAACAGAAAAACGGATACAGAAAATGTGCTACATTTACACAATGGAGTACTACTCCACTATTAAAAACAATGATTTCTGGCTATTATAAATAAGGCTGCTATGAACATAGTAGAGCATGTATCCTTATTGCATGAAGGTAAAGCCTCTGGGTATATGCCCAGGAGTGGTATAGCCGGATCCTCCGTGAGTGTCATGCCCAGTTTTCTGAGGAACCGCCAGACTGCTTTCCAGAGTGGTTGTATCAGCTTGCAGTCCCACCAGCAGTGGAGGAGTGTTCCTCTTTCTCCACATCCTCACCAACAACTGCTGTCTCCTGTGTTTTTGATCTTAGCCATTCTTCCTGGTGTGAGATGGAATATCAGGGTTGTTTTGATTTGCATTTCCCTAATGACTAAAGATGATGAACATCTCTTTAGGTGCTTCTCAGTCATTAGATATTCTTCAGGTGAAAACTCTTTGTTTAGCTCTGTACCCCATTTTTTAATTGGGTTACTTGCCTCTCTGGAGTCTAACTTCTTGAGTTCTTTGTATATATTGGATATTACATCCTCTGTCGGATGTAGGGTTGGTAAAGATCGTTTCCCAGTTTGTTGGTTGCCGCTTTGTCCTTTTGACAGTGTCTTTTGCCTTACAGAAACTTCGTAATTTTATGAGGTCCCATTTGTCAATTCTTGATCTTAGAGTATAAGCTATTGGAGTTCTGTTTAAAATATTCTCTCCTGTGCCCATATGTTCAAGGTTCTTCCCTAGTTTCCTTTCTATTAGTTTCAGTGTGTCTGGTTTTATGTGGATGTCCTTGATCCACTTGGAATTGAGCTTAGTGAAAGGAAATAAGAATGGGTCAATTTGCATTCTTCTGCATGTTGACCTCCAGTTGAGCCAGCACCATTTGTTGAAAAGGCTATCTTTTTCCACTGGATGGTTTTAGCTCCTTTGTCAAAGATCAAGTGACCATAGGAGTGTGGATTCATTTCTGGGTCTTCAATTCTGTTCCATTGATCTACATGCCTGTCACTGTACCAATACCATGCAGTTTTTAACACTATTGCTCTGTAGTACAGCTTGAGGTCTGGGATACTGATTCCCCCAGAAGTTCTTTTACTCTTGAGAATAGTTTTAGCTATCCTGGGTTTTCTGTTATTCCAGATGAATTTTTGAATTGCTCTTTCTAACTCTATGAAGAATTGAGTTGGGATTTTGATGGGGATTGCATTGAATCTGTATATTGCTTTTGGCAAGATGGTCATTTTTACTATATTAATCCTGCCAATTCATGAGCATGGCAGATTTTTCCATCTTCTGAGGTCTTCTTCATTTCTTTCTTCAGAGACTTGAAGTTCTTGTCATATGCTCCACTATGTTCATGGCAGCCTTATTTATAGTAGCCAGAAGCTGGAAAGAACCCAGATGTCCCTCAATGGCAGAATGAATTCAGAAGATGTGGTATATTTACACAATGGAATACTACTCTGCAATTAAAAACAATGAACTCACGAAATTCCTAGTCAAATGGTCAGAACTTTAAAATATCATCCTTAGTGAGGTAACCCAATCACAAAAGAACACACATGGTATGCAGTCACTGATAAGGGGATATTAACCCAGAATCTTGGAATACCCTAGACACAATTCGCATATCAATAGATTTCCAAGAAGATGGAAGGAAAGACCCTTGGTCCTGGAAAGACTGGATGTAGGGGAATGCAGGTACAGAGAAGCAAGAGGGGGTTGAATGGGGAAAAGAGGGAGGGAAGGGGGCTTATGGGACTTTCGGGGAGGGAGGAAACGGAAAAGGGGAAATGATTTGGAATATAAATAAAAAAACAGAAAATAAAAAAAAACAATGACTTCATGAAATATGCAGGTAAATGGATGGAACTTAAAAATATCATCTCAAGTGAGGTAACTCAGTCATAAAATAATACACAATGTATGCACTCGCTGATAAGTGGATATTAGCACAAATGTTCAGAATACCCAAAATTCAATTCACAGACCATATCAAGTCCAAGAAGAAGGAAGACCAAGGTGTGGATGCCTCAGTGCTTCTTAGAAGGGTGAGCAAAATGCTCACAGGAGGGATTATGGAGATATAGTGTGGAACAGAGACTGAAGGAAAGGCCATCTAGAGACTGCACCACCTGGGGATCCATCTCATATACAGTCACAAAACCCAGATGCTGTTGTGAATGCCAAGAAGTGCTTGTTGACAGGAGCCTGATATGGCTGTCTACAGAGAAGCTCTGCCAGAACCTGACAAATACAGAGGCAGATGATCACAGCCAACCATTGGACTGAGAGCAGGGGTCCCTGATGGAGAAGTTGGAAATGGGATTGAAGGAGCTGAGGGGGTTTGCAGCCTCATGGGGGTCCTGGAGCTCCCAGGGACAGGACCACCAACCAAAGAGTACACATAGCTAAGGTCTCATATGTGGCAGAGGATGGCCTTGTTGGACATCAGCGGGAGGGGCGGCCTTTGAGCCTGAGGGTGTTCGATATCCCAATGCAGGGGAATACTGAGGTGGGAAGATGGGAGTAGGTGAGTGGATGGAGAACACCCTCATAGAGGCAGGGAAAGGGGGGAGGATAGGGGGTTTCTGAAGGGGGGACCTGGAAAGGAGAAAACATTTGAAATGTAAATAAAGAAAATATCTAAATAAATAAATAAATCTTCTTTGGTAGGATATATTTTTGCACTACATCAGTGCCTGGTGTGGATTTTGTCCACAGAAAGCTTGATGTCTTTCAAGGAATCAGTCTCCTACATGAAAGTGTGATATAAAGATCTTGAAATGCAGCATTGCTCTGGCTAAGGGTCAATTATTTTGTGTATCTTTCATTGGGATATGTATGTATTTGCCTTTGGAAGCACTTTCCACTGGACAGAGCACTCAGAGAGAAGCACACTGTGAGAGCTAAGGATTTAATTAAGGATGCTGGACTGGCATGTGGCTATTGGCAGTCTATGCTCTAAAACAGATCACCCCCTTAAGCACAGGAGCTGGCTTCTAGATGTAACTATTATTGAAACCACCTTTCCACAGAAAATACCAATGAGATGACTTCTCTAAGTCAATCTCCACTCAGCAGCATCCCAAGAAACACTAACACATGGTGAGAGAAAGAGAATGAAAAGAGAAAAAGCAGTGAATCTTCATTTCCTTCTGGCATCATTAAACCAGTTGCCCAGAAGGTCTTATGAAGGATGTTTTCATGACTTGTGCACCTTAACTTTGACAGGGAGAAAACCATTGAGAAGACATGTTCCCCGAGTCCAGACACTTAACCTCATGTGGATGGCCCTGTATCCGTTCTTTTCTGATGGAGGTTATCCAACCAATGAGATAGAGAGAAGCATTCTCCATAGTAGGTCCCAGAGGTTTTGCAAGATTTCCTCCCTCTTCTACTTCTGATGGAGAAACATAAAACATGTTTGCTTCAGTGGGACAATAAAGCCGAAGTTCCCCTCTTGGAAAGCCATCACTTCCAACCTCTCTTCGATGCATGGACTCTGTGTGCTAGTATCTCCTGAGCATCTTCCATGTATCATTCCCTGCCATTCTCCCTGTGTTTGTTTTAAAATATCAGCACTGTAGATTCCTGCCTGGATGCTCAGCTCGATCTAAACTCAACAACTAGCACTAAAACAGGTGAGGGACAGTGATGCGGGGTCTATCCGGGCCATGAAATTCACCACCTTCGAAATATCAGCTTTTTAGCTGGAGGTGAGTGACTAAAACCTATAACAAGACAAGTCAAACAGGTAGAGTGTGAGGCCAGTTCTACTTGTGTGCTTTAGGAATATCGAGACACTGGAAAGGAGATGGGTCTGGTTGACAGTAGTAATAGGTCCAGTTAGATAAACAAAATCATCTTGGGAAGGTGTAAAAGGAATGTCAGACAGCCAAGAGCAAAGAGGTGTCTGAGAACAGGAAAATCTATTTTCATTTCCAGGATCCTAGACATTGGTTCAAAAACCTGACTCTATTTTTCAGTGCAGGGACTAATATCCCTAGCTCAGCAAAGCTCTCCAGGGTTGGGAGGAAGTATAGTGATTGGAGGTCTGACATATAACATGTAATTTCAATGGGAAAGGGTTAAAGAACTATCTCAAAATTCCTCCATTCCTCCAGAGGTCTTCAGCAGTGACAGAATCACATCCCTGAGGATTATTTCCTCTGCAGCTCAGGCTCCCGTGGACAACGGAGTGACTGGTCCCTAGCTAGACATTCTGTTCCTCAATCACTTCTGCATTTGTTGACATTACATCATTTTTAGAACGTGTTTGTGTGTGTGTGTGTGTATGGGGGGGGGAACTGACAATAATGAACCTTGCCACATTAGTCAAGTAAAAGAAAAGGCAAGAAATGGGCACAGGCAGATCACAGGAGAAAGATGCTAATTACTGGTGTCTGGGGTCTAGAGAGGAGAAGCAAGCAGTGGCATGGGTCATGTCTACTATTTAAGCACAGACCAGATTCATCTTTTCATGTGGTTAGTCTCTTTGCAGGTAAGCTGTGACACTAGGTCATCTAGCCCATGGCCCTGCTCTTACAAGGAGATATGGCTAAAACATCTCTGGGACTTGACTATTCTACTTATATCCTTTCTAACAACTTCTGATCAAAGAAGGGCCTTCCTAACTGACAATTCCCAAACATGGCTGTGGACTCTTAGACTCCAGTAGACTTTAATGTTGTATCAGCATCTCCATATGATTCCATGAATTGTTGAGACACATTCGCCTTGTATTGCTGGTATATAGGGACATGTCAATTGCATCAATTTCATGCAAATTATATATAACTGAACTCAGACTTCTTTAGTATAAGATGTGATACATGTTGGTTTTTCACTTCCATATACTTTTGTCTACTAAGTGTGCCTAGATTTATAGAGAGCATATTTCTACTCTGCTTAACCCAAAAAGCTAATTCCCCATGTTACAACCTATATGTAATAGGAGAAGCAAAGTTTGTAGCTATTTGCTAATTTATCAGTGGCTCAAATGTACTGGCATAGAGCATAAGGGGCTTTACAATAAGATTTCAAAAGTATATGTGCCAGATCTGTTTCACTTCGATTAACCTGCCTACACACACACACACACACACACACACACACACACACACGTGTATGTGAGCACAGACACACACATGCACGCACACACACACATACACACACTATTACCTTTTACTATTTCCTCTCATTTGAGACTAAAGTAATCAAATCATATTTTTTCATGATTAACAGACTCAATATCCTCTTGCAAACAGAGTTCATGTAAATAGACTGTGCAGGAAATAGAAGAGAAAATTCATTTTTATTAGACACATTGCCTAATTTTTCTGGTCCTGTTTCCTGAGTTCTTCCATCATGGACTTGAATATTTCTTTTCCTTTTTCTTTTCTTTCTTTTGTGATGATGAAGTCATTACCTATTACAGAGTTTACAATCTAATTAGAAAATGAACTTTGGTGTAATAACTGAGATTATATTATTTCCACAGGCAAGTGTGTTCTGCCTTAAATAAAAAGTGGGTGATGTGAATATGTAACAAAGAAACCTGAGAATTTTGGAGATAAGTAAATGTTATATGAAACTATTTGAACTGGGACTGTTGGAGATTAAGGAGGAACTGTACAGAAGAACTATGGATCATTCCCATCATGGGGTAGGATTGGTCCGGGGGTAAGGAAAGGCTTGGCTCATTCTGTTTACTCAAATAAGCCAGATTTCTAAATCACACTGAGAAAGTAGTGTGACATGCTGCTTCTTAGGTCATAGTCATTTCTTCTAGTGGCTTTTAATTGTTCTTATTTGTCAGTGAATCAATATAGAAGCACTGAACGGTTTTAAGCAAGATGGCAAATTTGTATCCGATAGGACACCCAGTATTAAGAGGGCAACAGCTAATGAAGGTTATGACTCTTGGACTTTGGTGTTAGCTCCTTAACGAAAGATGACACTATCAGCTAAAGTGACTAGAAAAGACCAGAGCTAGGAAAAGCACCAATTTTTGGATTGCATTTACTCTGGAAACCCTTTATTCTTTCTAAATAAATATGCCCAAAAGTCAGAGAATTATTGGGTAGGAAACCTTCAGTCTGGTGCTTGGCAGGCAAGTGGAGGCTGGAGAAATGAACTCCTAAGTTATTGTTGCATTGAGGTCAGTGAAGTCCTGGATATACAGAAGGGTATACTCTGATGTCCATCACTGAGCTATTCAAAAAACAGGAAACTAACGTCTAGTAAGAAAGGGTTAGGACTCTAAATGCAGAATTGCCTTTGTACAAATTATAGTCTGTTACACATTAGCTATGCAGACTCAAGCAATTCATTTAGTACCCTGGCTTCACCATTCCTTCATTAATATAGTTAGAACTCATAATACTTACCCCCACCCAGGGCTTTGGAAGAATTAAATAAAATGGCAAAGCCCTAAGAGCTGGGTGTCCACATAATGAGCACTTGCCAAATATTAGTTGTATCTTCTATTGCTTCTTAATTATTACAATCATCATAATTTATCATATACATTGTTAGAAGATGATTCTGCAAAGGAGACAGTGAAAAAAAAAGCCAAATAGACAATCGGGTAGGGTATAGTGTCATGGAGATAAAGGAAGGAGGAGCATGGAGAAAGATGGTGTTGCCATTGATGTTTAAATCTTTCCAAATGTCAGGAAAGATGAAAACTAGGAAGTGAATATTATACAATCTATAAGAGGTAGGTTGCTTGTTGCCTTAGAATATTTTTGCAAGATCTGATCATAAGTATGACTGAGAAGGAGATAGAGAAGTTGGAATTGAGAAAACTAATCAAGAAGGGAAGGTAACCAAGGACCGGTATCTTTTAAGAGTTCTAGAAAGGACCTCCTCCACAGCTCTGAGCAAGCTAGTGCCTTAACAGGGAGGAAAGGCAGCTCTCCATTGTAACAGTAGGGAAAGCAAAAAAGAAAGGCCTTGGGAAATACTATGTTCACAGGAAGTTGAGAGGTTTCCTACTCAATGCTTCCCATGTTCTCTTCAAAAGCAAAAGTGATATCTTCTTTTGAGAAAGGTAATGAGCATGAAGTGTGTTGTGATGGGGAAGTGTATGGGAGAACAGCAGACTATAGAGAACAGTCATATTAGTTTACCCATTCTAGGAGGAAAATTGAAGCATCTATAACGGGTAAGAAAATGAGTGGACAATGAAGTTCACTGAAGACACTGGCAGTTGTGAAGGGACCTGAACTTGGTAATAAAAACCCAATTTGGAATGAATGTGTATTATTTTATGAATTTTTCTATCATACCTTGATTTTGTAATAGAAAAACAATAAATGTTTGGATTCAAAAACAATAAATGTTTGGAGTTAGTATTTTAAGATAAGGGTGATATTTAGTATCGAGAAAGAGAACTTGAAGTCTTATGAAATAATGATGACAGGTTCTGGTGAGGAATATAGGTTATCACAAAGGGAGAAAGCAAGGGTATTGCTGATGAATCCAACAAAGGCATCATAGGAGTTCAAGCAAAAGTTAGAGGGGAGCCAGCCAGTGGTGGGGAATAGCTGGAAACACAGATTTGAGCTTTTGACAGGGAGAAGATTGTACTCCAGCTGTCCTTTTCCAATAGCATCTGAATTCTTTTCTCCAGAATTTGCTACTATCTCTACTCACATATGGGGAAAACCCATGCGAATAACCCAAGCACAATGCCATTGTAGCCACTGTATTTCCTCCACAGTGACATTGCTGGTCATTCTTACTGTCAAACAATCAAATAAATGAATCATACATGCTGTTCTCACTTCTCCTTTCTTTCTTTGCCTCTAGCAATCTAATTTTGGTCCCGAGTACCAAAAAAAAATATTATCTGCTGTTCTTTATGAAATCTAATAATCTGTTCCCCATTCATTGCCTTTCTTTAAGAAAGAGTGGAATTCGAGAAGCAAAGAAACAGAGAGGAAAATTCCAGTGCCAACATGACTTTAAAATGACAGCATGTTGGAAAAGCTATGAAATAATTGTTCAAAGGGTGCACAAAGCCTATGGGCAGTGAGAGATGAAACGTTTGAGGTAGAGGCAGAAAAAAATGGGAAAAACAGGATCTAAGTAAATCAAGTTGACTTTTTCATTCTAGTACTCCTAGTTCAGATGTAATTATATGGGCAGTAGGGGAATATTAAGAAAATTTTAGCAGCGAAATGACATGGAGATTGTGCTGCTTTAGGAAGATGAATCTGATCTAATTCTGAATGGTCTGGATATGGCTAAAAGCTGTGCATGTAGTTGGGAGAATTAAACTTTATTCAACGGCATTTCTCGAAGCTTCCCACGGTGGATGTGTATGACACTCTCTTATGGAAAAGCAGTGAGCTATCTCCAGGTATAGTTCAAGGCAAACAAGGTATAATATATACTTCTTAGGAGATCATGGTTCCTGTAAGAGAAATGGAGAAAACTTTGGATACATAGTTCTAATATAAGACATTGTAAGAAAGATTTCAAGACAAATAGCCATGACATTTAGAGTGGGTTTCAAGAAACGACTAATTAATATCAACTAAAGGTAAGTGTAGGCAGAGTGGCTTATAAAAGACATGCAAGAGAATCCACAGACTCTCCTACAATTGTACATTCTGAGGGCCTGTCTCACTATTACTCTACAGACTCGCTTTCCAGTGCCCCGTCTCAAAGGTTGACATTGGTTGGGAGTTTCAGATCAATGGTATGAAGAGTTTGAAAGTGAACTGGGCTTAATCCTCGGCAATGCTCTGACTTGAGGGAAATCAAAACTAGCCTACTGTAGCAATCTTGTTCTCCCAGTAATGAGATATTGTTGCTATTGATTCACCTGAAGACAGCATTGATAAGCTGTCCTGCTGGTGACTAGGGAGCAGTAAAAAAAGACAAGAACAAGAGGCAGTGGTGGCCACCATGAGAGTAGGCAATGAAGAGTCAGGCTTCCAGACTATACCAAGAGATGCTAATTGTTCTTTCTTGGGTTCAGGGCTTAGGGTAGCAAGGTATCCACTCATTGGAAAGAGGCACGAAGAACTGATGGGACAGAGAATTGTGTAGCTTCTCCCACTGACTTGCCTTTTATTCTCAGGCAGATCATTTTTCTCTGACTTATTTCCCCTACCTATAAATGGAAGATAATAATCCTTGGCCGTTGTTATCACTAACTGGAAAATGAGATCCTGCAGGTGAAGGACTTTGAAGTCACGTGGAGAAAGAAGCTCTTCCATAAAAGTTCCAGAAAGAAGTGTCAGCATCAACCGACATTTATGAACATGTGTTCTGCACAGCATCCCACTGCATGCCTTGCACACCAGATTAACAAAAACTGCAAATTATCCTTTGTCTGTGGAGTGGTTCCACATCAAAAATAATTAGCTGTTGAGATGTTATAAACACAGTCAGAAAAGAAAATAGTGAATGTGAAAAAGGAAAGAAAAGAGAAATATTTTTTTAATTCTTAAACCTCCAAGTTTGGCTCATTTAAGAGTTGTGTTTATTTTATTTTGTTTATTTTTTTATTGTTTATATTTCTTGTGCCTTCATCAAGAAGTAAGTAGTATGCACAAAGAAGATGGGAAGATGACTGCAGTGTGTGTCCATCTGCTGACTGGATGAACAGGAAGCTGGTAGAGCCCAAGAGGCCAGGGAAAGACACCAAAACAATCGGTAAGGCATCAGCTCTTCCCTGGTTGGGGGAGTGAAGTGAACAGGTTTACAGGGGGTTGGTGCCAGGATCAGGCTTGACCTCACTGCTGAGGGAGAAGTGGAGGTTGTGTATAGTAGGGAAAAGAAGTTTCTTCCTGCCAAGGGACTGGAAAAAGTCATAGCACCTTGCGCATAACACTGGTCTTGGTGTGTCAAGAACCTCTTATGTGTGAGTGCAGCTACTTTCCCAAGAAAATTAAAGTGCCTTACTCAGTTAACCTGAAATTCCCAACTGTGTTCTCCTCTGGATTAGATGTTTTCTCCCCAGGCTTTGGTCAGAGAGCACAAAACACTAAGACTGTCAGAGGTGGGACTCCACCACCACCTAGTGGACAGCAGAATACAGCTACCTCCTCACCCCTCATCACTCCAGAAAAGTCAGGGTAACCAACTCGCTAGAACACAACCAAAGCAGGAGTTACTTTAAAAACCATCTCACTGGGAGATTCACGTATCAGTCACCCACGAAGGTGAATTTTCAACCAGTTCATTGAGCTTCTGAAAACCAGGAGTGAGGTCTACTTTTCTGTGAGACGTGGGCACATACAGTCATGGGATGTATCACTTGACCAAGAAAAAGCACAGACCTCATCAGAAGCAAGCTAGCTTTCCATTTGAATCTAGGGAGCTCCCTAGTCTACTACATTGGTTCATTATGACAGATGGCTATAGTCATTTCCACGTCCACTGTCATTGTTCTGTTGGTCACTAAGTCTTGCTATTACACACACACACACACACACACACACAAACACACACACGTTTTTACATATGGTCATAAAGTAGCTTAAACTTGATGAGTGTTGTCTGCAGGAGTTCTCTTGAGGCTCAGTGACATATAAATAAGTTGATGAGGAACAATATCAGAATGTGATACAATCAATGTTATGCGTCAATGTAACAAGAGTGTGGTGCTAAGTTTTGGTCAGATACTAGTCTAGTTGCTACTCTGAAAATGTTTGTAGGTAGGGTTTGCATTTCCATTGCTAGACTTGGAATTACACTTATTACCCTCCATTACATGGAAGAGCTTCATCACCAGCTTTCAAAGAAAAGACTTAAGTGCCTATTGAAGTCTCCAGAGGTTCTTCAGAAGCCAAATGCCCTATCAGCTCCTCCCTGAGGCTACAGACTGCTGGCGGGCCTTCCAAAATCCAGCCTTGTCAGATATCATAATATCTTCATAAATTAATTCCTTTAAATGTTTCATTAATATATGATGGGTGGATGGATGGATGATAGATGGTAGATTGAGTGTTTCAGAAGTTAAGAGCAGATATTATTCTTGCAGAGAACCTGAATTACAACAGTTTCCAATTCTGGCTCCAGGAGGATAGGTTGCTTCTAGCCGCTATGGACACCAGCACTTACATACACATCCTCTTATAGCTATCCATACTTGCATATATTAAAGTCCTAAATAGAACAACAGATGATAGATGATAATACACACATATATGCATATATACATACATCTATATAGACACATGTATGAAAAAAATCTATATAGATATGCATGTTCTATTGGTCAGATTCTCTAGAGAGGGCAGGTTTGAAAAAGAAAGCTTTTCAAACTACTACAGCATCACAGTTTTAATCTACAGAGGGACTTAGTAGTTTATGTCAATAGCAACACTTTGGGATATGATTCAAGAACAGGCTAGTTAAGGTTCTCTAGACAAGAAAAGGGAAATGAGTGAACATGGCCTTATAGGAAACCATGCTTGAGTGTGCCAAGGTAGCTCTAGGTAGCTCTAGACCATGGTGCACAAGGTGGAGCATTCTAGCAACTGAGCTACAGTGGGACAGGTCACCTAGAAGCAGACCTTGAAGAGCATTGACTGTTAAGAGTCTGACTTCTGTCAGAGGCCCTGTGAAATTCAGTGTGGGCGTGAAAGTTTTGCATGCAGTGAAGGTGAGGAGTGGAAAGCCTGAGCCACATTCAAGGCTGCTTGGAATAGACTGCCTGACTGTAGAAAGCATATACTACAGTTTTCAACCAGGAATTCTAATAAGAATTATCTGGAGGTGTGAAGATGCCACAGTGGGCCACAGAGAACCCCGGAGACTCGGAAATGAAATCACTCTTCTCTCTGCTATTCTCTGATTACTAATGAAAGCAAGTGGAGCGTGGCGGCTGCTGGCTGGGAAGTTCTGCTATGCCATAGACCTCACTAGGTCAGCATCCACTAGGCTATTTGAATCATCTTGTGCAAATTACTCTAAACCCCAATTTCCTCATTTACAAACTAGGGCTAAGAATAGTCTCTGCTGCCTGGGGCTGTTGAGGGATTAAGGGAGATCAGGCATGCAGAGTGCTTAGCCCAGCACAGGGCACCTAACAAATGTTCACCAAGCGTTACTTATTATTGGGTTACTGCCACCAAGCAAGACCCTACCAGTGCCTGCTGTAAGGATGATATATTATTTTTAAGGTTAGTTTCTAATACCATCCTAACCTTTTTTTTTCTGTATTTTTTTAAGTAGTCATTGATCAGGCGTATATGCTCCCCATGTTGTTTTGTTTTGTTTTGTTTTGTTTTTCCTTCCTCTGAAAGAGGGAAAAGGGAAGACTCCAAATGGTTATCAGCCAATAATCCTAGGTACACAGAAGTTCAGAGAACATAGCTCTTATGTACACCTTGTAACTAGACCCTTAGGGTTCTTGGGGTGTCTAAAGAAATAACTGTAAGAGTCTCTAAAAAAGGAAACTTATTAAAGGGAGGTCCACAATATGCTTTTCTAATGTCAAGTTTCAAAAGGAAAAACTCTTTAAAAGCATCACTGTCTCCACCTACCTGTGCCCTTCTTCAGAACTCTAATCTCTGTACCAAGCCATGGGCAAGAGGTAGAGTGAGGAGATAGCTAAATGATGGAGAAGTAGCCTCATAGGGTGATAGAGAGCCCGAGGCAAGCAGACTCTCATTAATATATCCTGCTCTGCCCCTAGGGTAAGAATGACAGCTGGACAATCGCACCTGTCATCCACCTAGAAGTTGGTATTGGCAAAGAATTTTCTCTTTCAGCATTAATGCCTGTTAAATATTCCTAGGGCACTGACACATGTTGTGTAACACAGGTGATCAACTCAGAGGTTTTGAGCCACCAGAAGCCCACCCCTCATGGAGGTGAATGAGCCAAGCATATTATGCTCACACCCATCCACACAAGCAGGCATACCTTATTTCCACTGTCTAAAGAAACCTAATACTCCCGCCTAACTTTTGTGAGACAAATCCTGCATCACTCCATCTTTACTGGGGATCCCTAAGCTCAGCTTTCTTTGTCCTTTTTCTCCTCTGTCAAAGAGCTCTAAGAGAGTTGAGACATCAACTGCAAGAAAGTTGAGAGTCACATTTTTGTGCTCAATTGCATCAGTGCTCATTGAGAATAGGATTTTGTGGTGGCACATAACTTTAATTCCAGCCCTTGGTAGGCAGAGGCAGGTAGATCTCTGTAGGATCATGACCATCCTCATCTATATAGTAAATTCCAAGTCAGCCAGGACTACATAATGAGACTTTCTCAATAGATGATAGATAGATAGATAGATAGATAGATAGATAGATAGATAGATAGATAGATAGATAGATAGATAGATAGACAGAAGAGCTTAGACATGTGAGAGTGGGGGCAATTTGAAAAAAGGAAACAAACAAAGCAAACACCACATCTGGAAGGCTGATCAACTGATAAGAACTTGAGTGATTGTGGAGAGGTTGGGATGTGACCAGTCAAGCCTAATTTCAATGTACATTGGGCTATATTTATTCTCTTTCATAACCATTTTATTTTTGCCTATTTCTGTGTCTGACCTAATATCTTTTGGTGATTATGTATATCTTTTGGACTATGCAAACAGAACACTAGCTTCCACCAATCAAAGTCTAAGAATGTGGTCAGGCAGCATCTGAGACCTAGAACTCAGACTTTTCCCTTTTCTGTGACCTGCCTACCTGATGATTCTACCAATGTATCTGTGGCTTCTTTGCTCTGTGACTGTAAACACTTCACAAAACTGAAACCATGCTGGAAAATGAAGTAATTTGGGGTCACCTAAATCTGTGTTCCTAGGTCATGGTTAATCTATTTGACATCATATGTTTTATTGCCTTTGAGGGGAAAGTTGTGTTCTTGTGTTGACAGATGAGCATGTAATTCCCATTTCTTTTGGTTCTTAGTTTTTGGATTTTACTTTAATGCTGATCATTTTCCAGTATTGTATCTCTACTTAATCACATACTTAATGTGTGTGTATGAGATACACAGTCACAATCTCTAAATTTTTGCATAATTAGTAGCACACATTGCGTGAGCATCCTTAATCAAAAAACTAGAATTTCCCCAGACTTGAAGCTTGAATGCTCATATCACCTGCTGAAAATCCCATATTCATTCTCTGGTTACAGTCAAATTTCAGGGGAATTTAAGATATAATGTAAAATTACCTTTGAGCCATAAGCATAAGGCTTATACAAATATAAATTATGTGGCCCCATCCATAAAATATCTCCTTATATAAATGCAGATATTGCAAAATCTGAAACATTTCTGGTCCCAAGCATTTTGGATGTGGGCTACTCACCTACAGTACTAACGACATCCCAGAGAACACTGCCTTCATGCTTCCTTCCAGGGAAATGCATCTTCTATTCCTATAACTAATTTACAACCACAAAAATTCTTTCCAAAGGCCTTCATGGTTATAAATCTCTTCCATCCCATTTCTATAAATCCCACAGCCCCAAGGTGGATCCTATTTCATCAAATGGCATCTCTGGTACCTGAATGCCTACTAGATGAAGGTTGGATTTTGAAAGGTACTGATATTCCCTGAAATAAAGAAATACAAGTCTGGGGTTCTTTCTCTCACTGACAAATGGCTGAGGCTTTGGAACAGGCTTGGCTCACCCAGCACTTAGGAACTTAACACAGATGGTAGATGCTAAAGAAATGGCCCCAAATATTCCTTAACACAATTAACTGGAATGCAATTTTTCCTTCCGAAATAAGACTAAATAAGCTTACACCATAAAATTTTAAGAGATATTTAAATATAAAGAAATGTATAGTTAAGCAAAAATTTAAAAAGATATCCAATTATTCCTAAAATTGGTGTGTGTGGCATGTGACATTCCCTTTCATCTGAGCAACAAAAATGAAAATGTTCTCCTCTCAGCTGCAAAGCCTTTTGAGGATGACCTCAGCTGAAGAAAACCACACCCCTTCCAAGAGGAACCTGCATCTTGTGAACAAAATGGTATAGATTACTTGTTCTCAAGATAGCCCCAAAGAGGTCACTCAGCTTTCTGACTTCCTATGGGTATTGGCAAGGACAAAGTGTCTTGGAATCTGGCTCAGATTGAACAGAAATGAGAGATTACAATGATTATTGGATGATGGTCTTGAATCAACGTATGAAGAAAGGAGAGAGAAGAAGCATACTAGTTAGAAATATAAGATTCAAGGAAGAGCACAGCCAATTCTCTCACTACCTCATTGACACAACACTAATACTTATTAGTATCACATGATGCTTTAGGATATCCATGCACTGTCTGCCTTTTCTACATTTATCCCCTCATTTTTTTGTGCCTTAGTATATATAGGAAAGGCAGTGTATTGGACCAGATAATGTTACAGGCATTAATTTTAGATGCCCTGAATCAACTCAGCCATACTGTAGTGTAATAGTAAAATTTAGATAATGCTTTTCCTAGCACTACCTTCCCATCAAATAAAGCAGGCTTTACTAATAGAATTAAGCTTTATTCTTTATAAAACATGCTAAGTAAGAATGTATTTTTTTTTTGAAAAGTAGCCTCTCAGTTGTTACTAAAAGGTCATGGCATGCTAATGATTTATGATGAATGGTATAGAAGTACCACCCATGCACAGAGACCTAGGAAGTAGTTAAAATTGTCTTACTAACATGCTGGAAGAAAACAAACAATAACAACAAGTTTACAACATCAGTGGGGAATTTCTGACTTGATAAGAGACAGTGCTCACACAGATTCAAAATACTCCCAACAAGTGTGATACTTTGAGAGTTCAGGAAATGAGAAGGTGTAATTTTCATCATGCATACTTCCTTTATTTAGAGCTCTTATGAACAATGTTTCTGTTTCTTAACATTATACCTGGCATAAAAAACTTAAGTCATTTGCTATTAATTACTTAGTAAGTATAAAATACACAGAATGACTGCCAAAATACAGTGTGGTGTAAAATTTAGCAATGAGTGCTTTAATATATATATGTGATATGATATATATATGTATATATCATATCACATCACATCCCCATTTAATACATATAGAAACATATAGACCCTGAGGAACTCTTTAGAATCCTGATCATCTAGATCTAGGCTTGGGCTTTGTCCCTTTTACCTTTGCTTAGCAGTGTGAAGTGAGTAAAATAGATGAAGAAGAAAGCAACTGACAAGACTTCAGTTGCCCACCTTCCCAGTTGTCCCTCACCTAACATTGATGGACTCTGGCCCAGTGAGTTTGATGGCTCTATAATGAAATCCTGCAATCGTCAGTGAGATACCAGCTAATAGTGATGTTTCTTCACTGGGTATTTGTACCTAAGGATAAGGCGGGTCACGACGTAGGACAATTCACTCTGTAAACTAGGCAGGCTTGAGCTACATCCTTGGAATAAAAGATTACATTGACCATTCCAACATTTCAGGCTACCTAGGCCAGATCAGAACCTTAAGCTGTAGCAAAAGAAAATGACCCCTCTCCTTCATCTGTACTAGATATTTCCTGCCAAACTCTTGAAAAGGAATGATGTGGTTAATAGAGGTTCAGCTGGAGTGTAATCTAGAGAAAAGAGGAAAATAACCACATTCATTACTACACAGAAGACTGGGCCCTTGGAAGAGTACAGATTTTCCCAGTAGATAGCAAGGAGCCCTTGCCAT
Source organism: Tokudaia tokunoshimensis (assembly GCA_036184795.1). NCBI lineage: Eukaryota > Metazoa > Chordata > Mammalia > Rodentia > Muridae > Tokudaia > Tokudaia tokunoshimensis. The sequence goes on along the minus strand of BTHU01000008.1, from coordinate 33,203,387 downwards.
CTGTTGCCTTACAAAGTTCATTTACACCTTTTCTTACAGTAGGCTATAAGTTCCTTGACCTTGGCTATCCAAGAGGGGCTTAAACCTAAGCAAGAAAACTTCTATCGGAGTTGCTGCTTAGCAGTGTCCGTCTAGCAGCCACTGAACCAAAATCTTTGCCATCTGGAACTACTGACCCATTAGTTGTCAGCTTTTACTGCAGGATCAAATGTAGCTCTGTAGCCTAGCAGACTTAGAACCCTGCCAGGTTGAAAGGGGAAAGGAAAGCAAGTGGTCTCGAGGTACCTGTACTTGGTTTTTTCCCAATGGCCAGTTACTAGTGCTTGGGAAAAATTATTTCGTTTAGTAGGATTGGCACACCATATTAATGAAGGAGAATTAGCCACTAAGAATGAAGTCTCCTTCTTAATAAGTGTCTGAACTCTTGCTCTGGATTTGGTTCTGTAGTTACAGGAGTCCATTTAGGCACAGTGAGGATATGCAGAGCCACGTGGTATGAAACCTGGAGACAACAGAAGGAGGAAGGAAGGAAGTGAATATTGACAGACACCAACAATTCTGTCCATAAGCACTGGAAAAAGAAGCTAGCAAAAATATTTAAAAGTACAGACACAAGACAGGAACTGGAGACCCCACAGCACAAAGGAGATGATTTCCAGAAGGACCTCCCTCCCCCACCTCAGCTGCTAAAGGGAACTTCAGTGGCTATTGACAGAGAGGTTGTAGCCTTGCTCAGGAATAACCTCAAGGTTACCGTCAAGAAACAGACCTGAATAGAAAGAAGGAGAGATTTACCCAGAGCCTCCTTTCCAGTGCAGTGTTCCTGTGGTTTTATTTCAGCTCCCAGGGAAGCCTGGAGGAAAATATGTAATGGGTTTCCTGCACGGAGCTATTTGTGTCCATTCTCAGAGTCAAGGAGTTCATGAAGAAGAAAGAATCAATACCAAAGGGCAGCAAGAAAAAACAGGGCCAGGGTCAAGACTGTTATTTTCTGGCCTGGGCAAATGTCTACGGCCTAGAGCTTCCAGAAAATTATTAACAAAGATGGCCCTTCTTTAAGGAAACATGATTTCTTTCTCCTGATGCTTTTTAGCTCTTGAATCTGCTATTCCATTTTAAATTCTAATTACGAACAAACAAACATATTATCAAGGAAAGATAAGGGAAGGGTATCCAAGGCTGAAACAATGTCTAAAACAGTAACACCCCATCCCCAGCATACAGTAAATCTGACTGTCAGCTTCTGTATGTCTACTTGGTTGTGGTGGACAATCTTTTGATGTGTTCTTAGAATTCAGTTTGCAAGTATTTTATTGAGAAGTGTTGCATCTATGTTCATAAGGGATATTGATCTGTAATTTTATGTTTGGTTTTATGTGTTGTAAGTATCAGAGTAACTGTGGCCTCATAAAAAAGAATTGAGCAACATCCCTTCTGTTTCTATTTTGTGGAATATTTGAGGAGTATTGGGGTTAATATTTCCTTGAAAGTCTTGGAGAATTCTGCACTAAAACCATCTGGTGCTGGACATTTTTTGGATTAAGAGATTTTTAATTACTGCTTATATTTCACTAGGAGTTATAGGTCTGTTTAAATTGCTTATATGATTTTGATTTAATTTCCGTAGGTGGCATATTTTGAGAAAATTATCCACTTCATTTAATTTTTTACAAGTTGGTAGAGAACAGGTTTTTAAACTCTGCCCTGTGATTCTCTGGATTTCCGTTGTGTTGATTATTATGTTCCCACATTTCATCTCAAATTTTGTGAATATGACTATTTTCATTCTTCATTCTTTCTTTTTAGTTAATTTGGCTAAGGGTTTGACAATCCTGTTGATTTTCTCAGAGAAACAATTCTTTCTTTCAATGATTCTGTGTATTTTTTTTGTTGCTGTTGCTGTTTCCATTTTACTAATTTCATCCATGAGTTTGATTAGTTCTTTCCTTCTCCTATTGAGTGTATTTCTGCTTTTTGTTCTAAAGGATTTAGGTGTGCTGTTAAGTTGCTAATATGAGATCTCTGCATGTTTTGCTTTGTCTTATTTTGTTTTTATATAAGAACTTAGTGCTATGAACTTGCCTCTTAGTGTTCCATAGGTTTGGATAGGTTGCATTTTCATTTTCATGCACTTATAAGAAGCTTTCGCTGTTATTATTTTTTTTATTTTTGTTTTCAACACATCTGGACCAGTTTCCCCTCTCTCTGCTCCTCCTGTATCCCACTCAATCACTCCTCTTTCCCAACAACCCTCCATGGTTGGTGGAAGTGCACAGTTGTAAAACCACTGTAGAAATCAATATGATGGCTCCTTAGAATCAATCTACCTCAAGACCCAGCTATACCACTCTTGGCCATATACCCTAAAGACACGCCATTTTATCACAAGGACACATGCTCATGGAGACTTTATTCATAATAGCCAGAAATTAGAAACAACCTAGATGTTCTTCAATCAAAGAATGGATAAAGAAGATGTGGTAGATTTACACATTGAAGTATTATTCAGACATTAAAAAAAGAATGACATCATGAAATTTACAGGAAAATGGGTGGAACTAGGAAAAGAAATCATCCTGAATGAGGTAATCCAGGATCTAGGAAACTTTTAATTTTTTTCCTAAGTTCTGCCTTGAGCCACTTTTCACTCAGTGAGTTGTTCAGTTTCCATGAAGTTTGTAAGTTTTCTGTTGTATTCACAACTAGTGTAGACCATGGTGATCAGATGGGATACAGGGCGTTATTTCAATTTTACTGTATCTGTTGAGACTTGCTTTGCATTCTGGTATATGATCAGTTATAAGGAAATTTTCATGAGCTGTTGAAAAGAATGTTTCTTGTTTTGTATTTGGGTGAAATTTTCTGAATCTGTTAGGTCCATTCCTTTGATTACACCAGTTAACTACATACTTTCTCGGTTTAGTTTTTGGCTGGCTGACCTGTGTATTAGCAAGAGTGAGATAGGTGATAGTCATTTGCCATCTATGTGTGAGAGTCAATGTGTGATTGAAGCTGTAGTAGTGGTTCCTCTTTGAGCCTGAGTACCCTTTAAGTTGTTTGGTGCATAGATGTTAAGAATTGTAATGTCCTCTTGACAGATTTTTCCTTTGATGAATATGTAGGATCCTTCCTTATCTCTTCAGATTAGTTTTGGCTTGAAATCTATTTTTGCAGATATTAAAATGGTTACACTGTCTTGGGTCTGTTTTCTTGGAATATCTTTTCCTGTCCTTTTACCCTGAGGTGATGTCTCTCCTTGCTGTTAAGGTGTGTTTCTTGCACGCAGCTGACCGATGGATCCTGTTTTGAAGTCCATTCTGTCAATCTGTGTCTTATTATTGGGGACTTGAAAGCATTGGTGTTGAGAGTTACCATTAATCATGAGTGTTTGTTTTGTTGACTGTTATTATTTGGTTGTGGTGTAGGTCTTCTCTTTTCTTTCAGTTTTCTGGTCTGATATTCTTTATTCCTTGTTTCCTGGGTGCAGTTAGCCTCTTCAAGATGAAGTTTCTTTCTAGCACCTTCCATAGAACTGGATTTGTATACAGATAGAACTTAATTTTGGTTTTTTTGGGGAATGTCTTTCTCCACCTATTGTGATCGAAAGTTTTGCTGGGTATAGTAGCTGGGCTGCTATAGTCCCTTAGAATCTATAAAACATCTGTCTAGGCATTTCTGGCTTTTAAAGTCTCCATTGAAAAATTAGGTATTGTTTTAATGGGTCTGCCTTTATATCTTACTTGGATTTTTTTCTCTTGTAGCTTTTAATATATGTCCTTTGTCCTATGTTTTTATTGTTTTTATTATTATGTGGCATGAGAAATTTCTTTTCTGGTGCAGTCTATTTGATATTCTTTATGCTTCTCGTACCTTGGTAGGCACCTCATTCTTCAAGTTGGGGAAATTTTTCTTCTATGATTTTATTGAAAGTAGTTTTGTACCTCTAAACTGGGTTTTGTTCCTTTTCTCTATTCCTATTGTTTTTTGGTTTGGCCTTTTCATGGTCTGTCTCTCTCTCTCTCTCTCTCTCTCTCTCTCTCTCTCTCTCTCTCTCTCTCTCTCTCTCTCTTCTCTCCTCTCCTCTCCTCTCCTCCCCTCTCTCCTCACTCTTCTGATTTAACATTTTCTTTGATCAAGGTATCTATTTCTTTTCTATCTTGTCTACAATGAATGAAATTTTCTGTCTCTTGTACTCTGTGGTGAAGCTTGCCTCTCAGTTTCCTATTCCACCTTGCCCTCAGTTTAGGTTTTCTTGATGGATTCTTTTTCCTCTTGAAAGTCTGACCTGTTTCTCTCTTTCCCCTGTCTGGGCTTTCAGAGATTTCTTTAAGGATTTCCTCATTTCCTCTTTAAGGACTTCTAACATAGTCATAAAGACTAATTTGAGGTCTGTGTCTGTGTTTCACCTATACTGCATTACTCGGTGCCTGCTATAACAGGGTTGCTGGACTTTAGTGGAGATATGTTGCCCTGACTGTTACTAATTGTGCTTTTACACTGGTGTCTAGGCATCTGGCTTTGGGATGATTATAAATCTAGGTGCTAATATCTGGTTTTGTGTTTGTTGGGGGTGCTCCGTTCCTTGGTTTCTGTTGCCATCTCTGGTTCTTAGGAAAGTATGGTGGCTGTGGGTTATCTGGTTTAAGATCCTACCAGATATGTGTAGGGTTGTTGGCCCAAGACCACTCTGCCACTGGGCTTGGTTGCTTGGGGAGGCAGAACTTGGAGAGTCTGACTGCACTTATTCCATGTTGCTCCTGGGGTGGGTGCTGGGCTGTAGAGAAGGATTAGGACATAGTCTGAGACTTGGGAAAGCTGAACCTAGTGGGGGGGGCAGGGTCCCAAAGCCTGTGACAAGGCCAGGGCCATAGGATTCTCAGACTCTTGGACATCCAGGCAGTGATGGGAGTCTCTGAAGAATGGGGGATTGGCAAGGAACAGTGTGTAGTCTGGGGCTGGAGGATGAAAGGAGTTCTAGCTTGTCTTACAGGTGATTGTCCTTATCTTGGCAGACACAGGCTTGGTGGCAGTTGTGTCTGGAAGCTCAGAGAGGCTTTCTACAGGAGATTAGACTACAGTCCTGAAGGCCTTCTTCATGGCTGTCTATGGCAGCTCTTGATGAAAAGAGACAGCCCACGGTTCCAAACAATTTATTGTCATGGCAGAAAATGGATTCATAAAAGCATGCCCTCCTTCTTAGTTTGGACCTGAGATTAAATGTCTTTTGCAGGGAAGAATGTCCGGGAAGGTAAACTTATTGGCTAAGCCCTCTGGGTCTCTAGGTACCTCATTTGCACAAAGAACTATTTGGGGACTACATGACCACAGGTCACATCTTTTTTATGTGAGAAACATGGCATGTTTCAAGTCAGGAATCTGGCAAGGAGCTAGGAGTCACCTAAATCTCAGGTGACTCTTTACCTTATTGAACTTTCTGGCATGGTTTTACTTCCCACGGATATGGCCATTGGGGACTCCAGTAGAACATGTTTCTTGATATTGAGAGCTGACATTTATGAATGGAGATTGGTTGAAGGGAGTCTACAGGAGAAAGGAAAGCAAGATATACTACCAGAATCTGTTTAGTCCCCTGAGAATGGGGACAGAGATGGAGGAGAGATCAGCACCTGTAGACTGCTACAGAGCTGGGGGTACAAGACTGGGGGTTGGATTTGCAAATGAAGAGGAAAAGTGATATCTGAGGATCCTCCAGCTGCTATCCTGGCTGACCTGACTAGTTCCCAGGGCATGCCTGTGGGGCCTGGCAGTCAAAGCCTTCATGCCACAATCTTTTACATTTATAAAAGACCAATACCTAATTATTCCATCAGAATATTATTAAGGGTAAGTATTTAGGATACGTTTTAAAATATTATAAACTTTTCAGTAATGTGAATCCAAACAAACAAAATGAAAGGAAAAGTGTTGCTCCAATAGAGAGGCATGAAGAAGAGGGCTGAGCTGCAAGCCAATTTCCGGGAGTAATTGTAATCTGGCTCAGATTGAGAAGCCTTTGCCTTCAAATATGTTATTAAAATGAAATGGATGCTCAACCTCTGGATGACATTTTCACGTTTTGATTTTACAAAGAAGCAACTTTGTCATTTGAGTGAGGGTCATAGTTCAATGTGGCCACCAGATGGCAGCAGAGTTCTTCCCCTGCTACTTCCGACTTCCCAGTGATTGCTAATTAAAGTCCAGCAAACAGATCTTTGAAGCACTTGTGCTGCACTTGTCCTATAGTGGTATCTACTTCCTGACATTGTGCCTACTTCTTCTGCTCACCTTCCCTGAAGCTAGAAACCAGCCATTGGGAAAGCAGGCAGCCTAGGCTCAAATAGACGATTAAAGAGCCTGGGCACCAAATTGCACCAAAATCCTGATTAATGATAGAATCTTATTAATGATGGCATTGGAGATTGGGGATATACGTTAAACAATCAGTGTTGTCTCCTCGTCTGTCTTTGATAGAAATGTCAGCAATCTGTGGCAGTTTGAATGAGAATGGCTTCCATATGCTCATAAATTTAAATATCTGTTTGGCAGATGGTGATAGTTTGGGGGAAGTATTAGAAGGGGGTGGCCTTGTTGGAGGAGGTATGTTGCATGAGGTAGACTTTGAAGTTTCAAAAGATCCTAGCCATCTCCAGTGCTCTGTCTGTCTCCCGCTTGTGGATAAAGATGTGAGCCACCCAGGTGCTACTCAGCCTTCACTCTGCCGTGATGGACTCTGACCTTCTGGAACTGTAAATCCAGTTAAACTCTTTCTTCATAGGTAGCCCTGATGGTGGTGTCTTATCACATCAATTGAAAACAAACTAGTAGAATAGCAGACACAGCAAAGAAGATAAAATTATATTTCCCGACAGAACTCTGAAGTCAGTCATCTCCATTGACATAAGGGGTTAGTTGCACCTCTGGGTAGTTGTGTAAGAATGGCTTTGATGGGCTAGTAGTGAGGGAAATGAGCTATGATGAACAAACTGACTTACACAGAAGGAGGGAAGTTTGGAGCAGTTCTGCAAGGGTGGCATGCTGCAATTCAGAGCACAGAGAGATATATGGTCTGGAGCTCTGTGGTGGCATGCTTGAGCCTAAGAATAGCTTCCATCAATCCAGATGGCTGGAGAAAGGAGTAGGACGCTGTCTTTTGATTCTTTTTTTTTAATTCTGATGCTATGACTTGAACCTAGGACCCCACCATGTGCTAAGCATATACTCTACCACTGAGCCACACCTCCTGCTCTGAACAGTTCATTGTCCTGCAAAGTTACCATGCTTCCAGTCTCTAAGTCTTTGTTAATGATCTCCTACTTGTATTTATCAGGCTTTGGAAGCCAACCTGCCTGAGCCAAAAGGAAGTGGCAGTCAGGTGATACGGTGTTAATATAGCAGAGACAAGCAGCAGAAGAGGTGGACACTCTATTGGGTCTGTAGAATGCTACCTAGCACAGGATGCATTTTAAACAAGTTAGACTTTGTAGATTTAGATTATTTTAAATTTAACAGAAAATGAGGAAAAGTCACAGTACAAAATTACCCATAAACCTTTTCCATAGACTCTTGTTGACGTTTGACCCAATATACTTTATAATTGGTTCTAAGTCCATCAACATACTATCACATTTTTTAATAAAAAAAAAGACTTGAGGATAAATTGTATACACCATGGCACTTCATTTCTAAAAATGGTGGTATACATTTTCTTAATCAGAATGTCATGTCATTAATTGCAGTGCTAGTGCCAGTGTTCACAGTAATATCAACGTGCCTGTATTCTATAATCTGACACCCATATCACAACAGTTCCATGTCTCAATGTTGTCATCAGTAGCATTTGTTTTCTTCCAGAATAAGATGTAGTCTGGAGTCCATTAATGATATTTTCAGTCTGTGTCCCTGGAGCCATATCTAATCTACAGAAACTCTAATTCTTTTTTGTAGTTCTATGTAAATTGACATGTTTGAAGAATACCATTTAGCCTTTTTTAAAAAGGAAAACATTTCTTACTATGTGTCACATAGATTCAGACGTGAACACAGAAGATTCAGACATTGCCACCCTGAAGACATCCTTGATGATGCTGAACCCACCTGGAGACACACCAACCACTTCCTACTGATGAATGAGATTTTGATCATCTGTTTCTGATACCTAACTTCTCCACTGTGTAATTGCAACTTTGTTGCTGTTGCAATAAGCAATGTGTAGGAGGGAATTAAACTAAGTGTTGTTTGGCTCTTTGTCAAAGTTAATCCCAAGATCTATGACCCTTGTTCTCACAGTAGCCAGTCTTTACTGTAATAGTTACAAATAGTGGTTTTCTACCCCAGCTTCCCTCCAGTCAGCACCAAGCATTCTCACCTCCTTTATTTATTTGTTTATTATCTATATGGACTCTAGACTTCATGAATGTTTGATAGTCTATGGCTCACTACTTTACTGAGTAACCATGATGCTCATAGTCCCAGATTTAGCCAATGGGAACATTTTCAGGATGGCTGCCACCTCCATGTGGCAAATCCTCTCCTTATGCATTTAACCAACTTCGTACTTCCTGGCATAAGCAGTTCTGGATCATCTCACGACAAGCATCAGCCATTGCACTGAAGATCTGCGCACTTTCAGACTGAGAGACCAGGATTTGGATGCCAAGTATTTTTAGTCCCTAAAATATCCTTCAACATTTTCTGAGAAACAGAACTGCAAGTATCTGCACACATATGCATATACAAATATGCTTGTGCATAAGCTTGTATATTCACCTAAGGCAAGTATATTCAAATATGGACATATCCATAGTCCATAAGGATATACATATACATCTAAGTATTTTAGAAATGATGAATTCTTACTGACAGCTCTTCTTCCCACCCATCCCTGTGGGAATGTTTCTTTGTTCTGAGATGGAGGAGAGATACTGTGCTTGAACTGAAATACTAAAGAAAAATCCTTTCCTTTACCCATGACTGGGGGATGTATGGTTTATTTGCCAACAAACAATAGAATTGTAATTTTAATGAGAAAACCAGAAGAGTGGATTGAACTGAGAAAAAATGGGGAAGTCTCCATGAATATATTTCTGTTTATTTACAAATCCATACAAAACATTTTTTCAGCACCTACAAATTAACAGGGAATGTATTAGATCTTGGCACACAACAGAGGACAATTTAAAAATCTCTCAGTTTAAGCACCACTTAAATGTTAGGAAACACGAAGTCTAAAATTAATAGAAAATGTGTAACAGGTACTTTTAGCAAAGTGCCACATGAAAGACCACAGCAGGGAGCAGGATGTCTGACTGGAAGGACCTGGGCGTTTCTGCACGAGTCAGGTCAGACATGAAGGAAATGAAGGGTGAACCATGAAGTTACCTGTGACAGGTCTTCCAGGCACAGAAGGAAAGGTGGCATTTGATGGGAACAGTATGGGAATTAGTGTGGTGCAGTGCAGAGTACTAGGAGCTGAGATGGAGGAAGTGGGGGAGGGTCACATCACACATGACAACCTAAGACTTACACACAGGCTCCTACTGTGTGTAAAATGGATAGTCATCAAAAACTTTTCAAACAGGTTTACATCGTGACTTGCCACTGGTTTCAAAGTAATCACTCCAACTGCAATGTGGGCAGAGGACAGGGGAGACAGAAAAACCCAGTTAGGAGGGATATAGTAGAAGGCAGTGACGAGCACGATGTAGTGATCTCATGACAATATGGCTTATACTGCTGTTACCACAAAAGTGATCCATTGAAGGTAAAGGCCACTATCCATTCTGCATGACCTTACTGCTTGTTGCTGGGTATCACAGATTCAAAGATATTCTGCAGAATACAGATTGGAACAAGGAATTCACTGTCTTGTGGTAATATGGTTGGTGAGCCAGCTACCCACAGCTATTAAGAATCCAGTGTGAAAATCCCTGGGGCACAGATCAAAAACAGCCAAAAAAAGCTATGCTCACTTTCATGGAGGACAGTCTCTCTGTCTCTTTGAATTCAAGGGCAATTTCAAAAAGAGTATGGTTTTGAAAGAGGGTGGAAGCAGAAACAAAGAGAGGAAGTCCTCTCCCAGGTTTCTAAGTGTTGGAGGAGACATTGTCAGCCTTAATCCCAGTTTCTGTCATAGCTTCTCTGTAGACTGCGCAGCTCCATCATCCCTATGTCTCTGCCAACATTTTTCAAATATGCTCCTTTCATAGTCAATATGGAGTGAGGGTTTTGTTTTTCTGTTTTTGTTTTGTTTTGTTTTGTTTTGCGAGACCAATGGCTCTTAGCTAAGGCATAGAGAAGAATGAAAAATTATCAGAAAAGGCGGTGCTCATCAGCATATACAGGTCAAGGAGAAAGAGAACAGGATGGTGCTCAGATTTCTGATACAGGCACAATGCTGGCTTCATTTGCAGGGAAAATTTCAAGAAAACAGTAGAGCAGGAGAAGTGGCTGAGTTTGCTTACCAGGATGTTTGAACTGCTTACAGATATGATGGCATTCCCGGATGCTGTCAGCCTTACCAACAAGGCTGTGGTAACATGTAGGAAGGGTTGCAAAGGAAACAGTGATGTCAGGCTGCAGACAAGAGAAGCCAGCACAAACTACAAAGAACTTGGGAATGAGGTCAGTCAGAGAGGGGAGAAGGCACATAGGCAGGAGCAGTAATGGGAAGCATTTGCAGAGAGCACATGTAAATGCCTTAAACTTTAAAGGACTCTTTTCACTGTCCTTCTTATATTTCATTTATCCATATAGATGTAGTATCCAGCTGTAACTTAAGGGCTCTTTTGTATCATGCAGGCCTTAGCAGAATACCACTCATACAATGATTCATCAATATATGTACTGTGATTGAATCCCTGACCATAATACCCTGGGTCATTCTGTGAATCCTTAAGATGTTATTTCACTGACTAGGTCTTTTTAAAAATTAGAGCCAGGGCAGACGTGAAAAGGAATTCAATGCAAGAGGCTACAAATCAAAAGAATCAAAAATGATTTTAGGTATGTATTATCCTACAGAACATTTCTGTGACGTCTTCACTCACTTTTCTGTCCCTTTGTAGTGTCTTCTTGGGATAGCCTCCTCTAGTGTATTCCAGAAGAGTCTATCAAGACGGCTCATGTGATTCTTTAAAAGGCATCAAAATCCTCCCTCAAATGTGAGCTCTCCTAGCTGGTTTGTGTATTTCTAACCCAGCCCAGCTTCTCAACTTCTTTGTGCTCCAATTCCCCCCTTCTCCTTGCTCTTGTCTGACAGCAAGGTCACTTACTTGCGACTGTTTAATGTAAGGTAAATTACTGTACCTCTCTGGGCCATATTTTTCTCCTGTAGATAGATTGAAAAGATTATACGATTTGTGCTTATAACCACCTCAATGCTTTTTCCTGTACCTCAGCATATTCATCTTGCTTCACAGTGGGGTCTGCCCAGACTTGGATACTACCTCTGTGCCCTGGACACTGCTTTTGTTCTACCCCCGCCCCATAGTCACTCTTGCTGCCTAGGTTCATTCATCTCCTTGGGTTTGGGAGACCCATCTCAGGCATCTTTGAATCTCTAATGTCTTCTCTAATGGCTGAGACTCAAAATGGTGCTCCACAGATGCTCTGGCGCAAAGGTGGCTGAAAAGAACATTATTTGAATGTCTAGTCCTACATACACTGATTGAAAATTCCAGGCAGAATTCACATGTTGTTGTGAGCATGCCACGGTTCTGAAGCTCATTGTTTGCTTCTTTCTAATACAGAACTTCTCTGAAATGTAATGGATATTGTGCCTCTTTGTAGAGGGAAAGGATGAAGAATTAAGTCAAAGAATCTTTTGGCATGCTCTTTAAGGACTTTAGGAAAGAATTCTTGTCTTTCCTAGTGTTGGGGCCTGTGGTAAGCAGGGGCTTTATCAGTGCCAAACAGTGAGTCAGGGAATGGGTGGCCCATTCTGTGGTTTTCAGTGGGAGGTGGGGTGTGGGGCGAAATGTTAATATCTAAGACTGTCTTGTTCATGTACGTTCTTTAAAAGCCAATTACAAGGGTGTGTGAACTTGAAAAACCCCTCTTCTCAAGCTTGGACCAAAGGAGGACTTGTGCCCTGCGAGTGAGCTTGGAGGGGCTTTCCAGGATAGTCTCCAAGTACAATAATGTCATTTTTCATTAACTTTTCTGAGACCTGAATCCAATACAGCCTGTGGGCTCCATCCATCACTTCTAAGCTAGCAGTAAAGACACCCTTGGAAAGACTTACGCTTTCTGAGCCAAACCACCAACAACTACTCTTTCACAAAGGCTTCCTGGCCTAACCTACATTCTGTTAACCACATTGGCAATGCTCTGCAATACTGTGCTACAAGGAAGCCATCTTTCTGGGGGTAGGTATTTGGGGCAGACACTTAGAAGACCAATTTTAATGTGCAGATTATAATTTGTGGAGCTTTGAGTGTGGGTTGTGACAGAGAGGGCACTAAAAACGGGTCATGCATGGTTTGTTTTTATGGGACCAAGTGGGGAAATTGTGTGAGAGGATTTTTGTACAATTTCTAGGTAATATTTTATTGGTCTCTCTCATTCAGATACATATTAACAATTGTTAAACCCATGTCTTCCCCTTCCATATTGCTTGGTATTTGCCACACTGTCTATTACAGTGTGCTATCTATGAGTCAGTAATTAGATGCCAGTTTTTCCTGCTAGGCCTATTAAGACAGGCATTATCTTTCATCTATCTGCAGCTCTTCCACAGTAGCTACAATAGTGATGGTTAGTTTTCCCTTGCTTAATTGCTTTGCTTTGCCTGAGTAACTTTATAATCTAGACAGAGGTAATACAATACAATACTAGTGACATTTATGATAAGGAGACAATGAGTGAAATTAGCAAAATGCAGGGTCACACAGTGATAATTTCTGTGTTATTTATGAGCAGCTTTTGGTTGATAGTTGAGATTTTTATGACCAACAGGCAGTTATTGCCATTTAAAATTTTCACTTTATGGCATGCCAACCATACAGAGGAAGAGAAGGGGAAGGAAGGGGAGGGAGGAGAAGGAAGGAAAGAGAGATTACACATAAATCTCCCTTACCTATGATAAATAAGGACTTACTTTGTGTGCAGAGTAAAACCAGAGTTTCTTCGTTCTGATGGATAGAAATACAAATACCCAGACAACGTACAGAATAGACATTGACCTGTGAGATGGGTTGAGTCTCCAAGAATGTCAAACAACTGTCCCTTGGAAGAGCACAGTTGAAATAACATTTTTTAAGAGTTTTCAATAGAAGACTAAGATTTCAGAACATCTGAATAACTGCCTTGCTGTAAGGCATCTAGGGTTAAAATGTGAAGCCAGATAAGTAACAGGAGCTTCCAAGAGAAGAGATTCACTCAACTTAGGTGCATGACTGATGACCAACACTGAAGTTAGAAATGCTGCAGGCAAGCCCACACTGGGATGCCCATTTCCAGTGAGAAAATCTTTGAGTCATACCCACCTTTTTAAATTAAGAGATAAATGTTAGATTCCCCATTTCTCATGAGGGAATTACTGAGGAAGTGACCTGTAAGTGGCAAAATTTTACCTTCTAAGAAAGTAATCTAATACTTTTATATATCCATCCCATGACTAACAGCCATGTGATATTTGTAGCAGATATTCAATGAATGTCCACAGGAAAGCAGGCCTGTGCTCTGTTCTCACCTACTGGGTTCAGATGATTCAATTTCATAAATCTAAATCCTGTCTAAATGCAAAGGGTATGATTCTCACTTTGAAAATGAAATTGACATAAGAAAAAGCCTATGTCACATTAAATTTATATATAAATATATAATATAAATATATATAATATAAATAAATATAATAAATAATATGAATAAATAATATAAATAAATATAAATATACATTATATATACAAATATAATATATATATATATTCTGTATATATATATGAATCTGAAACACAAGCTTTTTAAGTGACCCACATGAAAACATCAGAAGACAAATAACACAGAGAGTGTTCTAGTGTTACAGTAAGCTGGGTCAAGATCCAAACTTGAACATGGAACTTTCTGGAAATGCTGGTCTAGCATACCTCACAGGAGCCAATGTCCAAGTCAGACTAAGTGTATTCCTGACATCTCAAAGCCCATATCTAAATATTGGCTCTCACCTTTCTGATCTGTTTCATGATCAGGAAGGAAATCAGTGGATATGGTGCACAAATCAGTGCAGTGTATGCATATGCCTGTAAGGGGAGAGAACACAAAGGCTGCCCTGACTAATCAGACCCAGAAAAGATGGAAGAGATAAGATGAATGTCGAAAGCATGATTAATGAGCAAAGTCACTGCCCATAGTCCAGCTCATTGTCAGCCTCTCTCTTCCCATGAGGGGAGCCAGGGTAGAGCAAGCTAAAAGACAGGAAGTGCTCCCATGTCGACAGCTGAGCTGGAACTGAAAGAACATAGCCATGGATCTACACTGATGGGTGTTGGCAACCAACAAAAGGAAAGGAAGGTCACCAAAGATGACCTTCTTCTCATGACTCATGATCTAAGGACTGTCAATTATTGCTTCCAATGCACAAATCATATCCCTGGTACTGGAGTCTGTCCACATTACCTGAGCAGCTAGACAAAAGTTCTCAAGTGGACTTTTGTGATCCAAAGAGACAACAACACTCTTTAGTCTCACACTTCTGCTAAAGATTCTTCCTTTGAAAATATATGAACTATGTAAATTTTTAATTTTAAAGTAATTTTCAGATTATGCCACAAATACTGTAATTTCTAAAGTGAAATAATCCTTTTAAGTCTTAACATGCAGCACCCTGTTCCACTCAATCCTTTCTTTAGATCTTTTAACCCCTCTGTATTCATAACTTTTTAGGGTGATACACATGATCTCTTCTTCAGTATTTCTAAATAATATGCTGATTCTGCAAGACTTTAGAGGAAAAAAAGCTACACATCACATTTTGAAAGCTGTCATTGGAGATGACAGACTTACTTTTCTGTACTTACTACAGTCCCAGATACTTGTATGCTGGGTTCCTAACATGGTTTATTATAGATGTTAGTCCAGCCAATGCATTTACATTTTGATGACAATCCAAAGATTCTTAAATCAGGGGACACATTCTTGTGACTCTTTCTGTCACTGTACCACACCATCTGTTACCAGGTCACCTGTGGCTTGTGAATTCAGTACTTGTGGTTTTTAAAAAATGAATCATCCTTGAATTTTCTGCTCATGCAGTTTTCTGTGAGCAAACAATTTGATGGTTTTCAGAGAACAGTCTATCTTCTTTCTCTTTGCTTTTCCCCCATGATCTTCTATAAAGCTTTTCCATGGCTTTAATTCTCAGTACCCTAACTGTTGTCCTCTGTCCGGTAGCCTTTGGAGGATATAATATCCTCTTTCCACTCCCTCTTTGTTTTAGTATTGCATTAAAACAAACAAACAAGCAAAAATAAAACCCACAACCATCAAGAATAATGATAATAACAGTGGCAATAATTTTAAGACAAAGGAGGCATGTTCTATAGTCAGTTGTAGATGAAGTGATGATGAGTTACTTTGTAGTACCAATATAATTGGAATAGTCTACTTGTACATCCAGTGGTCTATGTAGAGCCTGGTGCTGACAATCTTCTCTTAAAATTTGAACCTAAAGCCTCTTATCACATAGCTTCCAATCATACTGTTTAGAATCTTGCTGCTGACCAGACTCCCAAGACTTCTAACGTAAGGAATCCAGGACCCTGTGTCTAAATTGCTAATTACCCTATCAACTTACTTAAGAGTCATTTGTCAATGTTCATAAACCTCCCACCCACTCCCCATGTATCTTTTCCTTCTGGAAAATAAGGTATGATGAAATTCTATTTGGGATAAGTCTATGTGCTGGTTTGAATATGCTTGACCTTTGAGAAGTAACACTATTAGGAGGTATGGCCTTGTTGGAGGATGTGTGTCAATATGCATGTAGGCTTTGAGGTCTCCTAGTGCTCAAGCTCAGATCAAAATGTAGAACTCTTGGCTCCCCCAGCACCAAGTCTTCTTATACACTGTCATGCTTCCTGTCGTGATGATAGTGAACTGATCCTCTGGAGCTATAAGACAGCACCAATACTTTCCTTTATAGGAGTTGCCTTTGTTCTGGTGTCTCTTCACATCAATAAAACCCTAAGACAGAAGTAGGTACCAGGGGCAAGGGTATTGCTATGATAGGCCTGACGATGTTTTTGTTTGGAAGGGTATGGATTTTGGAATTTTGAATTTGGAAAGCAGTACAAGGCCTTAAGTGGGGCTTTCATATAAAAGTGATTTGAACTGTGCGGACCTGCCTCAAGAGGTTTCAGAGGAGAATTATAGCATGTTGCCTAAAGATCATTCTTGTGATATTTTGATGAAGATTGTGACAGCTTTTTGCCATATTTCAAAGAGTATGCCTGAGGCTAAAATAAAGAGCTTTAGATTAATTGCATTGACACACAAAAAAAGCTTAGTTTGAACTTTGTCCTCTGGTTCATTCTTTTGGAGGAGTGTTTAGATCAAACATAGCAGGCATAGAAAGAAAAGCACAAAATATATTGTTCAAAGATTAAAGGGGCACTAGGAAGTAGAAGTGAACTAAATCTTATGGTCAATGGTATTAAATGGAATTAAGGGAGTGGTGACCTCTGAGCAAGATCCCACCCAGCTAAGCTTATTGTTTATGCATTTGCAGTTGATCAAGGGATAGTTATGTAAGGTGTGATTATGACACAGCTATTGTTTTCATTTGGACATAAGGAGATATGGTAGTATTTCAAATTGACAAGAGATGGATTGTGATGGAGATTCTTTGTTGTCAATTTGACTATATCTGGTATGAACAAAATCCAAAACATATAAAGATCTTGTGAATATAAATTAAGGAAAAGTTCAGGCATACTGCACAATGCCTTAAATCTCAGGTGACAGAGGCAAGCAGATCAAGGCCAGCCTGATACAGAGCAAGTTCCAGATAAAGAAAAGCATTGGTCTAGATGTGGTGGTATACACGTTTAATCCCAGGACTAGAGAGGCAGAGGCTTACAGATCTCCTAGTTCAAACTCAGTCTACAGAGCAAGTTCAAGAACAGTCAAGCTTAGACAGTAAAGGAAACCTTCAAAACCAGAAAACTGGTAAAGATGTCATAGAATAAGGTCATATTCAGTCCCAGCAGCAGCAGAACTTGACAGCTTTGGCCATGTGACTCTGGCTGTAGAGTGAAGAGTGGAAGGATTTAATGGAACAGTTGATGCTGATTTTCTAGAGCTAAGAAATTAATGGTGATTAAGAAAAGGACAGCATCATTGTGTTAAAATCTTTTGGGAAGTGTTTTCTGAGAGCACAAAGAAGCTTTGTTCCAGAGACAGATATCTTGCTGGCAGCTGGACTTGATAATATGTAATATGCAAGAATCACTCAGGTGATACTGTTTTTGAGGGCATGATGGGGTCATG
The DNA here is from genome assembly GCA_036184795.1 of Tokudaia tokunoshimensis. Taxonomy (NCBI): domain Eukaryota; kingdom Metazoa; phylum Chordata; class Mammalia; order Rodentia; family Muridae; genus Tokudaia; species Tokudaia tokunoshimensis. The sequence goes on along the minus strand of BTHU01000008.1, from coordinate 33,185,903 downwards.
GAGAGCAACTGAAGCTTGGCACTGTGGGAGGTCTGAAAAGCCCATAGGTGAAGGTGCAACTTCAGTTGTAATTGATTGCTCAGGACTAAAGTGGTCATGCAAAGAAGTTGAGGCTTGGCACTATGAAGAGAAACTGTGAGGTGATTATAGTGCAGCCTAGTTGCTAGGAAAGACTCCAGCATATTGGAGATGCCAGTATTATGGGATGACCACCAAGAACAGTAGAGGCAATCAATAGAGAGGAGTCAGAAAGAGCCTGGAGTGCTATAGAGGGCAGAACTAGAGAAGTGAACCGAGCCCTTTGGAAGAGCCCAGAAGATCATGTGTGGATCCCAGATATTGGAATATGAATCTGTGAAGTTGAAGTTATCTTGGAGACCCCAAGATGATAGAGATGCCAGACCCATGTGATACCTGCTGAGGAACAATTCTAACAAACAGGGAATAAAACTAGCCTAAGAGAAAGAATTGAGTTACAGTCAACAAAGATGAAAGGGGTTGGAGATATGAAAAGCTCTTTGGCATCAGACATGGAGATGCAGAGTTTGAAGTTTGCCCAGATGGTTTTCTATCTTGCTTTGGTTCAATATTTCCTCACTGTGACATTTTGGAATGTAATGTATGTTCTGTGATGTTGGAAGTATGTGATCTGCTTTTTGATTTAGAATTTATAGGGCATTGCAGTTAAAAGATTGCATGAATCTCAGAAGACACTTTGAGTTTTTAACTTTTAAACAATGTTGAGACTGTGATATACTATGGGGACTTTTGAAGTTGGACTAAATGTATTTTGCATTGTGCTATGGCTAGATTTGGTCCCCATAGTCTCATGTGTTTGAATAAGTCTATAGGGTCTGGGAGTGGAATATGGTGGTTTGAATATGCTTGTCCCATGAGAAGTAGTACTATTAGGAGATGTGGCCTTGTTGGAGTAGGTGTGGTCTTGTTGGAGAAAGCATATCACTGTGGGCTTTGAGGTCTCCTAGTGTCCAAGCTCCACCCAGTGTGGTTAGAAAGCACCTGCCTTTGGATCAAGATATAGGACTCTTGGCTCTTCCAGCGCCGAGTCTGACTGTACACTGCCATGCTTCCTGCTATGCTGATAATGAACTGAACTTCTGAAATTGTAAATCAGCCCCAATTAAATGTTGTCTTTTATAAGAGTTGCCTTGGCCATGGTGTCTTTTCACAGCAATACAACCCTAACTAAGATAGTCCTTATATTAAATATTATTAACTCTAGAGAATTTATTTTTTGAGTAGAAAAATATCTGGATAAAAGTTACTTTGTGGAACATATCTTTTTATGAATAGAAAGAAAATCAGCTCATAGTCTCTATAATGGAGATTTGTATGTTTAAAATTGTTTCAGTATCGTTTGTTCTCTCTGCTGAAAGTCTTCCCAACCTTAAACTCCTCAGTCGCATCAAAATCGGAGCAATGGTTGTGACATATTGTGATGGGAATAAGTAGCAGAGAGAAATAAGAAAACTAGGGAATGCTACCAGACATGATTGGAAACTAAATGCTCCTTTCCTGAGAAGGTAAGCATACAGAGCTGTGATTATGTAAATGTAAAACATCCCTCACAATCTCAGACATTTGAACACTTGGTCTGCAGCTGGTAATCCTGTTTAAGGAGAGTGCTTAATCTATGGGACCCAGTGCCTAGCTAGCAGACATTGGTCACTAGGAAAAAGCCTTGAAGGGCTCTTACTAGCTTCTGATTCAAGGTATCTGCTCCCTGACTTGTTGCATGCCTGACTTAGGAGGTAGTAAAAGACAAAGCCTTCGACTGTGGTGTGGGTCCATAGTCCTATGGGATAAATGAGCTCATCTGGGGGAATCAACATTGAATAGGAGCAGCATAAGGCTGCACAGTGGGAGGCCCTGATGGAGTGGCCTGTCAGCAAGGCTCCACACAGTAGGAAAATGAGCTTCTCAGCCCTGCAGCCAATCACACAACTAAAACCCTTCTCAATTTTCAGGCACATTATACATGTACTAATTTGGTCAAGATCCATTATTTGCTGTTATCCAAGCATAATAACCCATTGTTTTGAAGTAGCTTCGCCTCAATTTGTTATGATAATTAGCACTAGGATTGGCTTCACACCCACAGATGTGAGGCTGGGTTTCAGAATCTCCCTGACTTGATGTTGATGAAATATGTTTATTCCCATATTCATGTGCGTTATTTAACCTCTCCTTCTCAGTCTCCCCATCTGCAAATTGCTGCAGCTATTCAATCACAGTGTTCTAAAGAGTAAAATAATTTGTGTGAAAATCCTAAGTCAGTTCTATGAAAATTACTGTTAGCAGGGACTGAGCCTGGGGCAATATTTTCATGCAATATAAATTCCTACAGAAGCAAAGCTCTTCCTTCATTTGATTCATGAGTATCTCTTAGAAAGAAAATAAATAAAAGTCTGGTTAAAGTGGTTTATATTAGAAATTTTATGTTGCAAACATTAAGTAAGTCTTTTAAGCCTAACAACAAAAAAAATTAGAACCTACTCAATGGCTAAGTAATGATTTTTCTGTGCAATTTTTTGGGAGCCAGTCAGGATGGCTAGTGTAGAAGCCTATTGAAGGTTGTTACTATCTATCCTTCATGCCATATATACCCTTCTCACCTTGGTATAGCTTTACTATGTCATAATGTCTTAACTAAAGATAATAACACTATGTAACATTGACTGGTGAATTTCTGTGTTCCAGGCACTACTCTAACAGGGGAATATAGCTCCTTCTGCCATTTTCTGTATCCTAAGAGCATAATGGCATTCCATGGGTGCCATGCCTGCAATCATGATTATCTTTTATTTGAAAATAAAAGACACAGAACTTTGTGAAGAGTGGGTTGTACAATAAATCAACCAATAGTGGCCACTTGGATCTTGGGAAACATTTTGCTGATGTTAAAACAAATGATTGTAAATTGGTCCTCATTAGTATTGGTGCTTGATGCAATGTACATTAGATTCTATGCAAGATTAAAGAACACTGACTGATATATAATATGTCAGACAAAAGGTTAAGCAGATGAAAATGAACATAAGCTGGACATAGTGCCACATTAAATATTACAACTAATAATACATTAAGTATTGACAGTCCCCATAGGAATAAAGGTCACCCTCCAGTGGTGTAGCTAAGAGGGTATCCTCAGAGTAGGACATGGTGACACACACTGGTAATTATAGCACCAGAGAAGTAGAAGCAGAAAGCAAAATTACTGCAAGATAGAGAATAGTTTAATCTATTTAGTGAGTTCCAGTTCAGCCAAAGCTACATAGTGAGACTTTGTCTTCAAACACACACACACACACACACACACACACACACAGAGAGAGAGAGAGAGAGAGAGAGAGAGAGAGAGAGAGAGAGAGGCAGACAGAGTGACAGAAAGACAAAAAGAGATAGGAGAGACAGGAGACACAGAGAGATCATCTGATTTATACAGGTTTAGTTTGTTTAACAAAAAGATTCCGGCATACATTACTTTTATTTATTTATTTATTTATTTTATGTATATGAGTACACTGTAGTTATACAGATGGTTGTGAGCCATCATGTGGTTGTTAGGAATTGAACTCCAGACCTCTGCTCACTCCAGCCCCTCCTCACTCTGGCCCAAAGATTAATTTATTATTATATGTAAGTACACTGTAGCTGTCTTCAGACAGTCCAGAAGAGAGAGTCAGATCTCATGATGGATGGTTGTGAGCCACCATGTGGTTGCTGGGATTTGAAATCAGGACCTTCGGCAGAGCAGTCAGTGCTCTTAACTGCTGAGCCATCTCTCCAGCCCCGGCATACATTTCTTAAACTAAGTCTCAGTTGTCTTATCTGAAAGTATGACTAAGAGTGCTTAATAAAATACCCAAGTATTAATCAAGATTACATATTTAAAAGTTTCCTCTTAGTCTGATCCAAATAACTACTTTTTTTTTTTACTTTTTGTTGATTCTTTGTGAATTTCACATCATGCACCCCAATCCTACGCATCTCTCCATCCCTCCTTATTAATCCTCCACCCTTGTAATCTCCCTTCCAAAAGAAAACAAACAAACTCTTGATATTGAAGCTGTGGTGTGTCACAGTGTGTCTCAAAGCATACCTTTTCCCCTTGAACAGTTTTAGTTGCAAATATTCATTGTAATGAGTCATTGGTCTGATTCAAAGTCTCTGGTTTTGACTTACATAATCAATACTGGATCCTCACCTGGTCTTATCTCAAATATCTTCTTACTGCCCTGTGTCAGGACACTTCTAAGCTTTGTTTCTGCCCAACCAGCTCCTTCAGTTGCTGTGCCGCAGCAATTCATAGATGGTGTAGATGTTGGGGGCAGGGAGAAACAACTCAAAGCCCTGGATCTGGGCCTGGATGGTAGGTGAGTCAGTTAGCCCCACAGCTCCCCCACACCCATGTCACCAGGGCCAGCTCTACTATGCTGCCCACGCAAGGCATGGGGTCAGCTATCCTGCCTGCCACAGGTACCAAGAGACAGGACAAAGGGTCATCTCTCCAATGACCTTGTCCTCGGGGCTGGCTCATGGGAGCCCATGACAACAGGGATAGGTCTGCTGTGTTGCCTATGTAGGCAGTTGGGTCATGTGGGTACTCCAAATATGCAAGTACCTCAGCTTGTGAGGGGTGGGGTCAGCTCTGAAGAACCTTTGGACATTAACATGGGCCCAAGGTGGCAGCCCAGACCAGGGATGTCAGAATGGCCTTTGGTAGTAACATGGGCAAGAGACATTAACAAGGAACCCTCCACCACCACTACTGCAGGGCCAGGTCTCCAGAAATGGCCCTTGATGGCAGCACAGGCTTGGGCATCACTGTGGCCTCAGGTGGCAGTGCAGTCTAAGCACATGTCAAGCTGTTCCTCAGCACTCTCACACCTCGTATTCCACCTCTCTTTATAGCGCACAAACCCTTCTGCTTCTCTTTCTCTCCCATCTCTCCACTACAGTACTTGTTCATTGTAGTGGTACCTGCCCATCAGCATTACCCTGTGGGGCCATCTCTCCTACAGATTTACTATTTTTAATGATAGTATTTGTCATTTCTTGATGTTGTTGCTAGCTTCGTGAATTTTCTTCATCTTACTGAAATTTTTCAGTCTTCCTCCAAACTTTTGGAATTCCACTACCAGGCTGAGCTCTCTGCCTTCCCACCATTTAAAATCAGAAAACATTACAGAAAGCAACAACTAGTCAAAATGTAGAGAACAACTGAGCTTAGGGTACCCAGCCACTTTGAGACATCTACAATACAACTCCTAAACCTAAGACTCATGGAACATCTTGGAAGAGAGGATAGAAAGGCTGTAAGAACCAATAGACCAAAAAGTCTGCTGTAAAAGTGGGCCTTGTAGGTATGACAAGAAATTAGCACCCATGAAAACTCAACAACATGGCTGCTGGAAGAAAATTTGAATGTTTTCAACACCAGTTAACATCCTAGGTAGATTAGGGAAATCTCATAAGCCCCACCCCTACATGAAGAGCTACAGGCATTGAATAAATACTGAAAGAGGAGAAGTTAGCCTTCCCCAGGGATGTGCACCTGATTGGTTAACCAATAACAAGTGTTCACCCTGAGAAACATCCACGTGCAAGCAATAGTGAACAAAAACTGTAGATTACATTTATATGCTTATTTGTTTACATAAATATATAACAAAAATGGTTAAAGAAGAGGAAGCTATGTGTTTCAGAGGAAGAGGAAACACAGGAAGGCTTAGAGGGAGGAAAGGAAGAAGGAAATGGTGTATTATATTCTAATGAAATGAAAACAAAATTTTAAAATAGGACAGGGTTTCACTATACAGGGTTTCACTATGTACCTGAAGAGGTCAACCCAGAAACTTTGGAAAATCCTATCAGACCCCTCTCCTCCTGGAAGAAAAAGGTCATAAAGAACATAGGCATCCCTCCCCTCCAGAAGGGAGGGGCTAATTACATTCCTCAGACCACAGGAAGGAGGGACCACAGACCACCTGCGAGTAGGGGAGGCCCAGAGCTCATAGACACATTCCACAACCATTGACCATCTACCTCATTCCCTAAAGACCAATCAGTTTGAAAGTCACACTGTTCTGCCAATCATATTGCACCTAATGGCTGCTGCCTTGAGAACTGTATAAAGGCTCACTGGACGGGATGTGTAGAGTCGTGTTCTCTCTCCCTCCATGTGCAGGGCGATCCCAGCATGCTGGAACAATAAATTCCGCTTCCTTTTTGCATCTATTCCTGACTCCACGTTGTTCACTCAGGGGGTCCTCAGTAAGCTAAGACTCACCAGAATCTTATATACCATGTACAGTCTGAAACTCACAGAGATCTACCTGTCTCTGCCTCCCCCAGGTGTGGGATTAAAGGCATGTGCTACACTGCATGACCAGCATACTCATCTAGCTCTTAAATCATCAGTCTATCTGGAGAGATTTCAGTTAGGCCTTCTCATGGGTGATGTTATAGTATACAATGTGTTCTGTTTCTCCCCAAGCTCAGGCCGTAGCTGAGACTGTAGTATGAACTTCTTCGTCAATGCAACTTGGGAAATTATTGACAAAGAAGAAAACAAGAATCCAAGTGCAGTGCCATTTTGTACAGAAAAGTTATCTCCATATATAAGAACTCCTCACACCAAATTCAAATGAGCTACCTAGATTATACCATTATTCAAAACCTGAGCAAACCTCTAACAGTAGCCAAAGGGTGATTGGAGAGCAGTTAAAAGATTTGAACTACTCTTGGGACTTAGGAATTTGAGAGTCAGCTTTCTCATCTCACTCCATGTGGAATAGATGGTACTTCACCTGCACCTGCATCTCCTGACCTCAGCCATTTGCTAACACTACCAACAGAAATTACATAGCACAGAAGTCAAAAGAGTGTGCTCTTAGTGACATAAAGCAACAAAAACAAACTAAATTGGAGCAACAGAAATTGACAAATGTCAAATGTTTTCTCCAACACAGCATTGTGTATCGACTAGAAATAATAATTCAGCATGATAGTGAGTTAGAGATGAGTATCTACACTTTTATCTTCTATGATACTTTTATTTTATTTATGTAAAACACTACTCCAAAAAAACCCCTCTAAAATAAACATGTGGAGATGTTAACACATATGATCAATTTGCTAGCTTATTTATTTTCCTTCGTGTGTATGTCTAAAATACTTTACAACTTGTGTGTATGTGTGTTTGTGTGTGATAAAATCGTTAAGGAAAACAATGTATTTGTGAGACAGTGAAAATAAGGAGGCATGTATTTGAATAGTTATTTTTAGCACTGAAGAGATCATTACTCTTGTCAGCCACTAATTTCTATCTACTAAAAAATTATAAGCCAGTGCCGGAGAGATGGTTCAGTACTTAGGAGTGTTATTGTTTTTGCAGAGGAGGGGTAACTCACAATCTGGTGAGCTCTTCTGACCTTCATAAGAACCTACACACACACAACATACACACATACACAAATAAGAAATAGAAATGAATCTTAAAATATTCAAAAGTCAAGCATGTAGCCTCATTCCTAATATCAGCTCCCCAGAAGCTGAAGCAAGAGATTGTCATTAAGTTCAAGGTTAGACTAGGTTATAGAGCAAGACCATGTTTCAGAATCAGTATAAAATTGGTCTAATACTTTGTACCTGCTTTATAGAATACCCAGAAGTTATATATCAAAAAAGAGTTGATGTAATAAAAGTGCAGTATACTGTGTATTATAAATTCTCATTAAACACTTTTTAACCTGAAAGCTGTTTTGATGACTTTTGCTGTTTTTGATGACTTTTGCTGTGTATACAGTAAGAAATTCTACATGGACAAAAAAAGATGGTGCTGACAGATTTCTAACTCGCCTGTGAACATGAGCCACTGCTGAAATGATCTACTGTGGACATCCACTGAGCAAGAAAATCAGAGAATCGCAGAACAGACTTGACTTACCAGCAGAGTGGTGACACTGGAGAAGTGCTAAGTGAGTACTAGTGCCTATTTGAATTATGCTCTGGTAAAAGCTAATTTAAATTTCTCAGACACCAATTTGACAAAGGTACATGGAGGAAGAAGAGGAATTCTTCAATGGAAAGCTTGAGATAATTCAGTAGAAAGTTCAAGTTGTGGAATTACTCAGCTGAGTTCTTGAATGGAAGCAAAGGGTGAAGGAATGTGAGCAGAGATAATAAAGTGCAATAGGAAGAAAAATTTAAAAGACAGGGGAGTAAGGATGAGCAAACTAGGGTTTAAAGACTAATCAAAGTCACGACTCTAGTCCTCTGAGCGGGCAAGAATTATAACAGGACAGTCCTGGGTGTAAATGACACCAGGATGAAGGCCAAGAGCACAGAGGTTTGTGCTAAAAACACATGGGGAAAGAGGAAACTGAGGTAGGAAAAGCTAAAAAAGATGTAGCTTGTGATCCCGGAAGGAGGAAGAGAACAATGGGGACAGAAAGCAGGACAGTTTACAGAGCAATCCCTAAGGCAGAATTCCCTGGAAAGTAAACTTCCAGGGTGGGCCAATCTCATTGCAAGTTTGCTTCACGACAAATGCCCTTTGGCTCTTAGTGCTGCTTGCCAAGGGCAGATAGGAGGACACTAAAAGCAATAAAGAGGGAGAAGGGAGACATTCCCAGTGTTTTTTCATTTGTTTGGTTTTGTTTTTTGTTTTGTTTGTTTGCTTCTTTTGTTGTTGTATGTGTTTTAAAATAGGAGCAAGAAGGGGAATGTAAACTGGAGATCAATATGTAATGTTTTAATTAGAAAATTGGGGTTGGAAAAGGAAATTGCCTGGGAGCCTGGCAAGAGGCTAGAAAGAAAGGACAAAGTAGCCATTTTCCTAAATTTCAAAGAAAATGGGTGGATAACTTCAAATGAAGTCACTGAAATAGTTCCCTCTTAGAGATAGGAGTGATCAAAAAATAGCTTCAATCTAACTACTCACAGTGTGTACTGCAGAGGTACAAGATGATGCTACAGAGTCTCTGTGACCAACGGTTAGACACATAAAGGTCAGTTGGACAGACAATTAGAACTTGGTTTTTAGGATGCTTTCTTATTAGAAATTTCCTGTCAGATGTGAAGAGAAGCCAATGAGATGAGTGAGGTGACAGGTGATCTCAAGCAGGTCTTCTACATGATACTACATTTGCAACTAATAACGCAAATAAGAAAAAGGTTTCAGAGATTAAGGAACAAACCTTCAAAATAAATTGAAAGCCATTGGGATGTGAAATAACTCCTACTCCCGCCAATGAAGATGTCAATACTGTAAATAGGTCAAAAAAGACCTAAATTTCAAGAGTTGGAGAGAAACATTCAAAACAAAATTGTACAAATTTTGTGATAATATCAATGACAATAATCACCAGTGGCTTTATGAAGTAACTATAATGTTCTTATAAGAACTCTGCACACACTTAGTAACTATGGCATGGAATCACAGGAGCTCTGTGGAGTATTATTAGCATGAAGAACTGAAACAAGGCAGGTCAAGCAAGGTTACACAACTAGAAGCTTGCAAAACCAGGATACAAATCCTGGCATTTATTCACCCATCTACACAGTCAACCACTGAGAAATGCTGGTGCTGAAAATTAAAAGTAGGACCTTAAAATAATTATGAAGGGATGTAGGTAAGAAGTATAGTTCTTGTCTCACACGCTCCAAGCACAGGCTTCAATCCCCAGCACTGTCTCCAGACAGGTGGTTGAGGATTCTTTGTTCTGACTGGACGGAAATTCTAAGTAGTTGTGATGGTTTGTATATGCATAGCCCAGTAAGTAGCACTATTAATATTAGAAGATGTAGCTCTGTTGGAGTAGGCTTGTCACGGTGGATGTGGGTTTTAAAACTCTCATTCTAGCTGCCTGAAAGTCAGTATTCTGCTAGCAGCCTTTAGATGAAGATGTAGAACTCTCAGCTCCTCCTGCACCATGCCTGCCTGGATGCTGCCATGTTCCTGTCTTGATGATAATGGACTGAACCTCTGAACCTGTAAGCCAGCCCCAATTACATGTTGTCCTTATAAGTTGCCTTGGTCATGGTGTCTGTTCATAGCAGTAAAACCCTAACTAAGACAGTAGTGAAGAAATGATTCAAACATTGTTTCTCTAGCAGTCGTCTTCTTCCCAGTTTTGACATGAGGGAGTAGAAAGGAGGAAGCAGCAGGAAACAGCTGGATCATATTACAGGCTCTGTGCAGGCCTCCAGTCTTGGGGCTCCTGGCATCAGACAGAAGTCAGTGTCTAGAATGGACAGCTTCCATTCTAGACTCCAATTAAGACTTGCCCCTGTGGACTCATGCTACTCTTTTGGTGAGCAAGGTCCAAAGAAGTTTCTTTCCTATGGTGCTGTGCACCATGAAGTCTACCACCACTCTTGTTTGTCCCTTCACTCTGCCCTGGTGCTCTGCCGTTCTTTGGATGCAAATATGATGGAAATACATTTATAACCCTCTCAGAGGAGAAAAGGAGGGGGAGTAGGAAGAGACTGGGTGAGGGCTGAGGGGGAACATGGAGCAGGGGGAGGAGGTCAGGATGTAAAGTGAGTAAATAAAGAAATTAATGGACAACAAAACATTGTATGAACTTCTAAAACAATAAGAAGCAAGTTTTGATATAAGGTGTTTCAGGTATGCATCTAGGAGGTAGTTTTCCAAAGAGAAAATATATAAGAAATTGTAGGTCCAATTCCATTCTAGGTCTCTTGGATGTTTGGACACACACAATAGTAAGTGACTATTGATCCATGAGCATCAATAACAACCATGAGGATGTTGAGATTTTGTTTTTGTTTTTAATTTGTGGTTTTTGGTTTTATTTTGTAATGGAGTCATGGCTGTGGCAGTGTTGAAGGATGTGTTGCAGACAACAGTTAGGAAGACAGCTATGGGTCCTTACGAATTCACAGCAGGAATAGGAATGGAACCGCTTTGTTCCTCTCCCATTCATCATGGAAAGTGTTAGAATTGGTGCCCCTTTCTAGTGACTGTGACTAAGGTTGTATGGATGGGAGGGTCATGCAAATCTCCTCAAGGCCTTATTTTCCTTGGGTAAAAAGGAGAAAAAAAAGAAAACAATGCTCGCTTGTGAGTTATTCTCTAGATGCGGAAAGGAGTATGGAAAACAACTGAATGAAGATGAAATGTTAGCCATGAGAATTTAAATTCATTTTTTAAAATAATAAAACTAAAGACAATAAGCATCTGAGAGCTTCAACTAAAGAAAAGCATTCTCTGGAGTTCTTTAAAAGGAGTTTGGTGATGGTGTAGGGAATGAGCTGTAAAAAAAATTAAATATTTTTAAATAAATTCTCAGAGCTTCAGAAGTAGTTCTGTCACCAAAGTTAAAACAAGCAAACAAACAAAAAATTCAGATGAGGTAGCACAAGCTGCTAGTCTCAGAGCAGGGTTGGTAGAGATGGGCAGGTCCCCAGCACTCGCTAGCCAACTTGGTGACTTCTAGGACAATTACAAACCATATGCCCAAAGAAAAATGAACAAAACCTGAGGAGTAGCACCTCTCTCAGTTACTTTTCTATTTCTGTGATAAAACACAGTGAGCAAGGGGATTTAGAGAAAGAGGGTTTGTTTGGCTAATTGTTCCAGGGGGATATGTCCATGGCGGCAGAGCTGAGGTAGCAGGGGTGGGAGCGAGCTGGAGCGACAGCTGAGATCTCACATCTCTGACTACAGACAGGAACGAATGAGCACACAAACAAATGAACAAGTAGGTAATAAAAAGGTCTGAAACTGGATCTGGAGAGGTCAGTGGTTAAGAACACGCACTGCTCTTACAAAGAACTCAATATCCATTCACATCAAGCTGTTCAGCAATGGACCCAGTGGTATCTTCTGGCCTCAGTGGGCACTGTGTTCCAATGCACACATCTCCCCATCTCCTGCACATATATGCACATAATTGAAATAATAGTGTTTTAAAACATTAAAATGTTTGGGTCAAGTTCTCTGTGAATCATAAAATTCAATTGTGGTATTAAATATTGTTGTTGCTATGGTTACTGTCACTGTCATTCCTCGTTCCTTTTTGGCCATCCCATTAGTTTTATACAGATGCAACACATTTAACTGTGGTTTTGTTTTCTGCAGAACAGACTGTCTAAAAAAGCCATGTAGAGGCAGTAGAATGGATTTCCTCTGTGATGTCACCGCCACACCTTCTCTTGGAAAGATAGCAAGCTAATTATTTTCATTTGGGTTCAATGAGAATCTGGTAAGATGCTCATAAGCTATAACAGGAGACTCGGATTAAGCAAGCTACTTATGTTTGGCGATGCATCACTGAAAGAAACAGAGCCATTGCTTCCCCAGAGATGGCAAGATAATAGTTCCTGCTTGTTTTCCTTTGATTAGAGGACATTCTTGGAATGCAACTCTTGGAATGGAACTGACTGCTGAGAAGGATCATCTCGGCGGGGGGGCAGTTCAAAGCTGCAGGCAATATAGTGACGCTATTAGGAAACTGAAGCAGGAGTGTTGCTAGCGCACAGCTGACAGGGAATCTCTAGTGGTACCTTGTCTCAAAAGCAACCTCCAAATTGTTATGTTGTTATTAATGTGGACAGAAACAGCTGTGCTTCAATTCTGTATATCCATATAACAGATAACACAATTTTAAGACCCTTCACTTTTTGAAACTGGGGAAGGTGTTGGGAAGGAATTATATTAAAAGTTCAACTATTTCAGATGATAAATACTCTCATGTTGGGATTTAAAATTTTGGTTCCTTTTCATTTATTTCATGTAACCCAGCAATTCTCAACCTGTGGGTTGTCACTTCTTTGGTGGTTGAAAGACCTTTTCACAGAGGTTCCATATCAGACATCCTGTATATCAGATAGTTACATTATGACTCATAACAGTGGCAAAATTTCCTTTATGAAGTAGCAATGAAAATAATTTTATAGTTGAGGTGTTCAGCACAACAGGAGGATCTGTATTAAAGGTTGAGAATTACTGAATTATAGCAGACAAAATAGTAAGATTGCTTAATTTACCCCCAAATATAGGATTGGATGTTTCCTTCCTATACAACTCTCTGCTTAACATTTCATCTTCCCAGAAACATTGAAAATGTTCTCTACTTCCTTATCCTTTCAACGAGTCCCCAAATGCTGTATTCCCTTTCATTAAGAGGAATAAAAATGTCGGTGCCACTGAAAATACAGTATCTTTATTCTCATCGTCTAGGAGACGGGATATGGTGAGAGTGTGAAGTGTCAGTCACGTCAAATTTCACTTCCTGCAATCGTAATCAAACCAAGATGGGCTGACTGGGTCTCATAGGCCCTCGATTTTCCAGGGAGATCCTGCTTCACATCTGACCTAGCTGCACTCTCTCTCTCTCTCCAATTACCCAGGGAAAACGTTAACAATGTCTGGCAATCACCCTTCCCTTCATCTACCTCCTGGCCCTTCTTCCATCTCCAGGGTTATAAAAATGACGGAAATTTGTTACGACTGATTCACATGGTTTGGGAGTTGCTTGCTGGGATGATTTCATAGTCTGGCTATTAGCTGTGAAGAAATATAATGCCATCCTTACATATCTGGTTTTAGTTGGGGGGGAAAAGGCTCCAATGAAAGCCTCAGGAGAGATCGAGAGGAATGGAGAGCAGGAGAATTAGCATTCCGGGGGCTCAGCATGGTGATTTAGTAGGGTGATTAGATGCACTATTTATCGTGCTAACGTTGGAGTTTGATGCTCTTTGGCTTTCTAACATGTAGTTTGCATGCCAGGGTAGAAAGCGACTGGGGAATACCCTGTCAGCCAGGTGGAGGGAAATGGTCAGAAGGGAATGCATGCTTATTGACTAGCTGATTTCCCCTGGTGGAGGGCCTAATGATGAGGACTGCAGCCCACAAGCCAGGGCTCTTGGGTTCAACTTCAGGTCCCATTACCACATTGATGGGTGGTCTTGTGGCAAAATACTGTAGTGGCTTGAGATCGGACTGTTGAAGGAATAAGCTTTATGTCTTTGTGAGAAGCAATCCTGCCTGTACCTTTGTTTCTCAATTTCCTGGTGTGGAAAGAGCAGATAGCAATGGAATCTCTTTGTGAGAATTCACGAACTGCACTGAGCATGGTTAGTGTCTGACATGTAAACAGCTCAAAATGAGAAAGATGGTGGGAAACACATTAGAGAAGTGTCTGAAGAATACCTTTCTTTAGCGAGTATTTATTGAACAGTTATGAAGCAATACATGCACATGATATCTTGTCTTGAGTCAAGATATCAGCTCTTGCCCTGAGTGTTGAATTTCTCAAGGGAAAGACTAATAATAAAAATTAAATAGAAAGGTCTTTGAGTAAATACGATGAGAGCTTAAGATGTTAGGAAAGAGTGGTGTAGATGGCTCAGTGAGTAAAGGTATTTGTGTGCCATGAAGCCTGACTTACCTAAGTTAAAATCCTAGAGCCTACATGGGGTAAAGAGAGAACCAACTCCTCGTGTTTGTCTACTAACCTCAACCTGACATGCTTGAGAGCGCTCACATACAGACACAATAAAAACTTTTATTATTATTATTATTATTATTATTATTATTATTATTATTATTATTATTAATCTGAAAGAGAAGAGTTCAGGGGGGAAATGCATGATTTTATATTGAAGTAATCGATCACAGGGAAAACCTTCAAATGTTTAGAGAAAAATTAAGTTGTGTTTTCTGGCATTTTGTGAGGTTATTAGAAATTCCATTCACAGTTAAAAAAAGAATGAAATAGAATCAGTAGGTATAGATGAAACTTAGTGGTCTGTCACTCCCTTACATGTGGGGTCGCAGGACTTTACTTTCCTGTCTCCATGTGAGTTTCCACATCTTTAAAATTAATACTATGAAGCACATGTAGTTTTGTTTTCTTTTGAGCATCAAGCAGAGATAATATATGGACATGGTTCTCAGGTTTTTCACTCAGAAGCATTGCAGTTAGAAAGTGTGCAGAGAATTCCAAATCTGTGTCTGCTCACTGTGTTTCCCTTTCTCTTCCCTTGATTAAGCATTCAGCACTGCTCTCCTGATTGCTGTTTAGGTGAAAATAAGCAGATGCATGTCTAAGATGCAATCATGAGTGTGCCCACGTGGTCTGCTGTGCCTGCATCCTAAGCCTTTCCAGCTTAAACTTGCTGTTACTCAAGGCCTGTTTAGGAGGGACTTGGACACGAAAGCACTTCCTTGCAGAGCAGCTTCCTGTGGTAAGCCTCTTTCACTTCCTTCCACATTCTGAAAACGGATGACATCCCTCATTCCTGCCTTAGGGGACCCAGAAAGCTAAACAACTAACTCTAGAAGATGGGTTACTTTAGAGGAAAATTGCTGTCCCAGTTCTACATGCACTCCTGGTACTGTGGCTCCCTTCCAATTCCTGTGTCCTGTCACCTCTCAGGATTTGAGAGACTGCCTTACTATGACGAGGAGATTTGATGTCTTTCCTTCAGGCTCTTCTCTGTCAGCTTTAATGTCTTGACAACATCACAAAGTAGCTCTCTTTCCTCACAAGGAACTGTGGGCCTGATGGATGCACTGCAGTGAAGACCATGAGTATTTCCTGTGGATGGGAAGCCTTTCCAAGAAGCCAAGATACAGGGTGATACTCAGCATTAATCTCTTAACCATCTTTATAGTTTGTGTCTTCAAGAACCCTCCAAGCTTGCAGGGAAAACAAGTGAGCTCTTTCTGCCTGCGATGGGTTTTCATGTTTCATGTCTGTTTTTCAGAGTCCATTGTGTGTTAGGATGGAAATCCAAGTGAAAATTTTTAGCTATATTGTATCAATCACTTTTTAAGTGTCAACTTACCAAGATTCAATTCACACACCTTACAGTACATTAGGTTAAAATGAACAACTCAATGGTTTCTAGTGTATTCAGAATTGTGCAATATTTACTAAAATAAGGTTTAAAGCATTTCAAATTACACCATAAAGAAACCCTACACACATTAACAATCACTCTTCATTTTCTCCCAATCTACTTCCATACTGGTCCTAACAGTTACTAGCTACTTTTTCTCTCCACTGACTTCTGTATTCTGCACATTTGTGTTAGGTGTGGTCATTGAATATGTGGTCCTCAATGATTGGCATCTTTCACTTAGCATACTGCCTCCTAGCCCACCATATTGTTCTAAGCATATTATTTCTTTTCATTGCTAAGTAGAATTGCATTGTTTGGATATACCACATTTTATTTATCTGTTGATGGACATATGCACTATTATTACTTATTCCATTTCTAAATTAATAGTCAGTTTATGCTTATCTCCTCTTTGAAAGCCAAAAGAAATTCAGTCCTGATTACGTCTACAAGCAAGAACACTGACCCAGAGCTGAAGGTTTTTGCGTTGGGCTGAAGGCATCAACAGGGAGAGCAGAGCAGTCATCCCTACACTTTGCTTTTTCTCATTCCCCTCACCCATGTTCCTTTTCCTTAAAGAAAGCACTAACCAAAAGATATAAAACCATGTGCAGTCAACAAAACGATACCACAGTTTTTCAATTCACTGTATAACAGAACCTCTGAAAGACACCAGCAGCCCTCCACTGCAAAAGTGAGAAGGGCGTGAGCCTGAGGACGAAGGTCCGCTCATAACATGACTCATCTAGGTAAAAATGGTGACTTAGCTTTCCTATCAAAGCAAGGAAAGAACTAGAATTTGCAGACAATAATGGCTTTTGGCTTCTATATATGCACAGAACATAGTAAGGCATCATGTCTGTAACAGATGAATGTACAAATGGACAATGTTAGTTAATATTTCCAAGCACTTACTCTGTCAATATACCGACATAAACAGTTAATAAATACTCTTGTAACAATTCAAGGTGAGTGTGCTTGGTAGATCTACATTGTTTTCATTTTAGAAAGAGGCTGAAGCAAAAGAAAGAAAAAAGGAAGAAAAGAAGGAGGAAAGAGAGAGAGAGAGAGAGAGATGAAGAAATCAACCAAAGAAAAGGAAAACTGTCAGTGCTCACCAGGTAATAAGGACAGGATTTGAGCCTATACTTCCACGACCCTAAATTGTACAGCACACTACGTCTTTCCTAAAGTCTCTAAAAAGATGCTTAGTGAATCAATGGGTAATATATGCAAAAGGCAATTTTAAAACAGCCATATATGAAAAAATAATAGTTCTGGAAAAGAAAAATACATAAGTGAGTTAAAAACGTATGGCAAAGGGAGAGAGAAATGCATTGCATATTTCTCTATCACTCTATAACTTCGCACCCAAAATGCTTCTACATGGAAAACTGGAATGCACTTGCAAAGGCTATGCCAACTGTGATTTACACTGCGTGTGTAATTAATAGTAATTCTTTCATAAACACCAGCTGCCACCTGCTTTCCCAGAATTACTGCCACCCTGCAGTTTCATGGTGTTGTTGCCTCAGGTGACTTGGAGGCTTATCCCCAGAGTTTGCAAACAATCCCCTGGTCCCAGTAGCCACAAAAGGATTAACAAGGAGTATCCTCTCTTCCCTGAGGCCCTTTTTGGTATCTGCTTCCTGATAAACCACTCAAAAGTGCCATACTCTTACCCTTCTGGAAATTTCTACTACAAAATAGCTGTACCCATGACTCAAAATATGCATGTCTTTCAATGCCAGCACAGAATGCTTAACATTCTGAGGTTTTGCTAGGTGTAGTATAACTGTAGACAGAAGTTCCCTCCCCCTGCCCTTGTCATCAAATCATTGACACCCAATGGACTGGACTCTAGATCTTCCCAGGAGACTATGGGATTAGAAAATATTTCAGCTATATTCTAGCTGTAGATTGTTTTCTACAGGGCTCACACATGAGCTACTAATTCTGTTCTAGATAGCCTAAAAGATTACAGACAGTCTTCAAGGCATTTTCTACACACAATCCTTATTCTAGGTTCCCTTCCCACGTGCTCAGGCAATTCCAAGTCTCAGTGCTGAGATATCTTAGGATCTATCTGAGAGACCCCTTCTGTTTCATTTTTTAAAATTCTTACATTGTTTTGGGAATCTGATAACATTTTTTACAAGTATGGGAATGGGGAAAGAGAAACAAGGCATGTTCTGACAAATATGATTTGAACATTGGGTTTTCAAGATACTTCTCCATGCCCCACCATGCACCCAATGGAGTAGGAAGAGGATGGAGATTATGAGACAGGTTATTATTAGAACAAGAAAGCACTTGACTTAAGAGATGGAGTCTGCTATTGAGCAAGCAAGAAAGTATGCTTCTGTGTGCATGTGTGTTTCCAGGCTAACAGGATTTGAAATGTTAGAGATTCAGTGAACCAGATCAGTGATTAAAAGATAAGGTCAACAGTAAACACAAATCAAAAACATGAGCTAAAGAAGTCACTTAGCTTTTTTTTTTTAAATAAACTGAGACTGATTGATTTCTTACTATATCCAAGTCACCAGAAAGATCAAGCAAAACGTGTGTCATGTAATTTACAGTTGTAATTTTGGGTGACCTAGCTTACACTAAAGATACAGAAAATTGTGTCTGTAGAGTGAAAGGAAAAAAGCATGATTGAAGCCAAGCAGAGTTGTCAGCAATAAGTCTACTCATGATGACTTTTGTATTATGTTTAGGAGTTTGACAAATTTGCCAGACAGATCAAGAGGCATAGCTATAACTATATCACTAAATTATTCTGAACAAGAAGAATGAGCTGCAATCAATAGGTCACAAACTAAAGAAGTAACTCAGACTGTTTAATTCAGTGACCTGGGCTAGTCCCAAGTTTCTTGGTGCCTTCGTAAAATAGTTGTACATAGTCTCTGAAAGAATTATTAGTGAGGAAGATCCTTAACCAACAGGTCATTGCAGAAGTAATTCATAGCTAGAAGTTCATGAACTGTGTGTAGGCACTAGCTTTTTGGGTTGGCCTGCTTTTATATCTTGCTTATTGGTCATTGTTGTTCTGGCTTAGAGTCTTTTTTAAATTTATTTTCTATATTTTTTTATTTACATTCCCAATGATTTCCCCTTTCCTGGTTCCTTCCCTCCCTGAAAGTCCCATAAACTGTCTTCCCTCCCCCTGTTCCCCATTCAACCCCCTCTCACTCCTCTGTCCTGGTATTCCCCTAAATCCAGTCTTTCCAGGACCAGAGGTCTCTCCTTCCATCTCAACCAGCTTGTCTAGGTCAGAGTCATGATGGATCTAGCTCTTCCATTTCACCTTTTATCATGATTGCTTACAAATCTTTTCTTTCTGGAAACCCTGCTATCAGGGCTGGTCCATCAAAATGAACCATTTAGATCCAACACTTCCAAGCACTCATGTTACTCTTCCACCTTTCCTTCATTGCTGCAGAGTGAACAGTTGACATCCCCTCCAAAGCTGTGCTTTCATCTCCCCCTATTCTCCAGATGCCTAGCATCTAAGACAGTTCCCTGAGTGCCAGATTCATCAAAAAGCTCCCCCAAATCTCCATCTATATGATTCACCCTTTCCAGAAACTCAGTATGCTCATTAAAAAGCTCAGGGAATCTCCTGAACCTACTACCCCAGGAAGCCAAGCTCCTTTGTCTGCATCACATTTCATGGTTCTTGCACAAGTTCTCAGATCCAAAGCAAGAGACTTGTCTTGATTGTTTTCTTCTACTACCTGCAGGTT
The DNA here is from genome assembly GCA_036184795.1 of Tokudaia tokunoshimensis. NCBI lineage: Eukaryota > Metazoa > Chordata > Mammalia > Rodentia > Muridae > Tokudaia > Tokudaia tokunoshimensis. The sequence goes on along the minus strand of BTHU01000008.1, from coordinate 33,166,248 downwards.
CCTCATTAGGGTCACTGATTCTGTCTATAAAATTTTCTTCATTTTTTTCTCTTTGTCTCTATCTCAAATCCTTCTGTCACGGTTCACATCCTCTCCCATTTCTTGGCCTCCTGCCATAGCATCTTCTCCAGTGGTGCATTCTGTGTCTTCCTGCTGTAATCTAGAGTCTCTGCTGTAAACTGTAACCTTTCCATGAGTTCATCTGATTTATTTTTTTACTACCTTAATCGTCATAGTGATTCTTCACTGTCCATAAATGAAGGATAAATTCATTGAAATCCATTCTCCAAGAATCCTAATGATTCAGAGCTTCTCCAGCCGCTACACAGCTCTTCATTCTCCTCATTGTCAGAGCCCCAGTAAAATTAGATTGAACTTGGGAGTGAGCTTCACACTTTCAGTGCCTGCATACCTTTCTTTGTCAATCTCCTTTATACTTCCCTCTGAGCATTTCTCCCTTGTGCCACCCCTATAACTTGTGTTTACTGTAATCAAGATGCTTAACTCTACATATTACTGCCAATATCCCCCCTTGGCTCTTCCCTCCCTTGGTCAGTAAACTGCTGTGTGATCTTTGAATATTCTACATCTTACTACCTCTCTCTTAACTCTGATGATATGCAGAGGTTTGTCTGGAGTATGCTGTGCATCTTGTTGGAAGATGTTCCCCAGTCTTTCTGGGATCATCTACTAGTTGCCAGTAGTCCCTGGCCTCCTCAGTTGACAACCAGAATAGCCACAGATGCTTCCAAATGTCTCCTGCAGAGAATGAGGAATGATGAAAGCCAGTGATGAAATTCATAACTTGGCATATTGTATAATTTGACAGTTCAAGGAGGTGAAAAGCAGGCAAGAAAGAAAGAAGGAAGGGGAGATAAATGTATACACGACGGACAAGAGAAACATACAACAATGTGGCAACTAAAATTAAGAGCCAAAAATATTCACTCAGCCATTGATGGCCTCAGAACCTAAAATCAAACTACACTCTTGGTGCTACTAATAGTAATATGGTACCAATAGACAAAAAGGTAAAAATAAAATAAATGTGCTAGAGGAATTGTAAATAAGAAATACTATAGGATGGATATGTAATATCTCTTAAAGGCACATGAGTTTGGGGCTTAGTCCTCAGCTTATATTGCTGCTGGGAGATGATGCAGATGGTACAGATGATACATACTCTTAGAGTTAGGGCTTAAGAGGAGGCAATGAGTCATTGAGAATAGCATCTCACAGGTTACTCAGTCCCTAGTTTCAAACTCTTCCTGTGTAAAGGAGTAATTATGATAGTTTCAATATAGAAGAATTATAATTAATACATAATAGATATAATCTATTAATTATTATATGCCTGTAAAGAATACATGACATCCCATGTGAGGGATGGTCTTTAAAGAGTATCATCTATATTCTAAACATTCATAAATGGTAACATTCAGTATGTTCTTCTGTATTAACTACTGTTGGTTCAGGGCTATGTTATGTTATACACTAAGATCTCAACTAAAGTCAGTGTGCCCCAATTGATAAATATAGGAGAAAGATCTGTCTTTATTACAACTGAAAAGACACCACGTATAAAGCATTCCTTCACATTTACAGTAGCAGATATTCTTCTTCAGGTCAGGCAAATACATTTCCATTATTATTAAGCCATCCATCCTTTCATTTTTTGTTTGTTTGTTTGCTTGCTTTTCACATACATGCAATATTCACTTCGGAAGTCACACAGATGGTGGAACCAAGTTTTCAGCCCTCCATATCTCCCTGTCTTTGGGCCTCTGTTGACTTCCCACAAAAGCCATTAATCACTCGGGTACAGATTCCAGAAGATCCTCAATGGGTTGAGAAAGTTGACATGTTTACTATGGTTGCCTTGGTCATTCATTAAGTCCTTCATGTCAAGTGCCTGAAATGCTGGCAGATGGAGACAAGAAAATGGTATTGTAAGATAAGGAGACTGTTTCCTTCACAGGAGGGTGAATGAAAGATGTTGGAAGTAAATGCTGGCTTACCTGTTGCAATATGTGCTTGATGTGGACTCCAGAATCACATTAGAACACAGTTTCAGGGCATCTGGTTTCAGTGGGGTTGAAAGTTTGTCACCTACGTGAAAGTATGGCTTTTATCCTTAGAGTGCAATATACACAGATGCAATGCAAGTGTCAGGTCAAAACAGACTCTTGTGGCACTTGATAAAAAATAGCAGTTGTATCACTTCTTCTAAGTCAAAAAAAGTCAAGACCAGTGGGCCCAATTCAACTGAGCATAAAGAAAATATTTCAAAATTTCATTCCTACTCTGAAAATGTGTCTTTTATGATATTGTATTTCACCTACTTGGACTTAATTTCATTTTAAAAGACAAATTTTACTGTATCACTTCTAAAATCTTCAGGTTTTTCTTCTCCAAAATTACACATTTCAGAACCATGAAATGATAGAAGTTGAGAGTTTGGATGGTGTTTGCCCTCTGAAGCTCATGTTAAACAATTCAATTCCCTGTATGATTCACTAAGAATTAGACAGAGGTGGGACCTTGAAGGGGTAGCTAGGTCTTGAGAAGGTGCCTCCCAGAATTCCTCCATCTGTGTGACTGTTGATGAGTTAGTTATCCAGTGGGGTTGCTCTGAAGCCAGGCTGACTAGCTCTCCTTATGCTCCACATCTGTCACCAAGCAATGCCCAGGCTGTCTCTGTCAGCCAGAAAGCCATCACCAGGCATAACCCCTTGACCTTGGAACAGAACTGTGGGTTGCTGTGAACCTCTTCTCTTTGTAATTGACCCCTTTTGTGGTATTGTGTTCTTAGCAACAGACATCAGGGAGGAAGCCTCCAGATCACTACTGGCTTCATTTCTCCATGTTCTGTGATCAAAGTGTGCTGTGGATTCAGAAATTGGGTCTCAGGCAAAGTCAAGAGAAAGATGGAAAAAGCCTGAAAAAAAAATAGTTACAAATTTTCTCACATTTTAGAACAACAGAAAAAAGGCAGTAAGGGGATTATGAATTTCTACTTGTCCAAGAGAATTTTAGTTAACAGCCAAACACACTAATCAGCATTGGCTTCCATCTGCCCCTTCTGTCTTCAAACACAGTTGCTCCTCACATCTCTACAGAGCTTCGAAATGAAAACTACAGAACAACATAACAGAAGAGCAGGGACTAGCCTACCTACTGCTGGAATATGAAAAGGTCCAATGATTTAGAATACAATCTGGCAGTTTTCCAAACAAATTGGGTGTACACTACCATAGAAGCCATCAGTCATATTGCAGGAATTTATGTAATAGTTGAAATCATATGTCCACACAAACACCTGTTAATGAAGGTTCACAGAAACATTATGCACAAAAGCCACAGACTAGAGGCAATCCTGTTGTCAATCAACTAACTGGTAAATTGGTCACACAGTCATATAGTCAGATACTACTTATCCACAAAAGGAAATAAGTACTGATACCTACAACACTATGGATAAATCTAAAAACAACAATAAAACCAAGTACAAAATTATATGTGGGAGAAACCTAACAGAGTGTTGTATGTATCATAGAATTTTATTTTCATGTAAATGTTTAGTAAAGGCAAAGCTAGAGACAGATAGAGAGAAATCACTGAGAGACTTGTCTTAATCAAATCTGGAAACACTGAGGCACTACAAATGGATATAAGGCAAACAGTTTGGTGATGAAATATTGGAAAACTGGATTATGGTAATGGTTGTGCATTGAATTTATTGACACACAACTAATTGTTTTCTTAACGATGGAGAACTTTAAACTATGTGCCTTCACAAAATTTATTAAACCAGAGTTCTAGAGCTGACAAGATGGTTCAGCAGTTAAGAGCACTGACTGGTTTTGCAGAGGACCCAGTTTCAGTTTCCAGCAGCCACATGGCAGCTCACAACAATCTGTAACACCAGTGTCAAGGGATCTGATGACCTTTGCTGACCTTTTGGGCATCAGAAGTGTACATGATTCATATATATGTGTGTGTGTGTGTGTGTGTGTGTGTGTGTGTGTGTGTGTGTGTGTGTGTATGTGTGTGTGTATGTGTGTGTGTACATGTATATGTACATGTATATACATGTATATGTACATATATATGTATATATATGTATATATACATACACACACAGGTAGGCAAAGCATTCAAAGACATGTCTTTTTTAAAAAAATAGTTTTCTCTTTCTTTTTTTGTAGCTTGTAGATATATATCATAAAATTCATGATTAATCACTGTACTCTGCAATGCAGGCATTACCTGTATTCACATTGCTGAGTTCGTGTCATTATCATCCATTTCTGGAACATTTCCATCATTTCAAACTAAACTCTGGTGGTTCTCCCATCCCCCTGTCCCTTGGCAACCACAGCTCTGCTTTTGTCTTCACACACAGCACTGCTATTCTTGGTATTTAGCAAAATTGGGATCATGCCCTGTTTGTGTCTCAGAAAAATTGATTATTTAGCATAATGTCTTCAAGGTTCATCTTGTAGCATGTATCTGAGTTATCTTTGCTTTTTAAGTGTGAATTTTCTTCCCAATGAATACAATATTTTGTTTCTTCCTTTATGACATTTGACCAGTTTCTATTTTGGGCTATGGCGAATAAAATTGCTATGAACCACAGTATCCTTGGGTAATGTTTTTGAAATATGTGCATTTTTCTTTGGGAGAAAGAATATCGACAGCTTTAATTATATATTCAAAGAGGGTTGTGATCCAAATTCTAATCATGGGGTTGACTATAATATATACATTTTGGCTGATGAATGTGTCTAGCAGTTCAGAATGGAATGTGTGATTACTATACCAAATGCTTATCATTTACTCACTAGATCTCACACTAACAAGAAATAGGGGATAGCATGCAGCCTGTGCCTACCAGCTCACCCACCCTCCACCATATACCAGGCTCTGCCTCAGGACTCTTCATTCATGATAACACTTGTCCTCTGAAACTTACTTTGAGGCAATGGAGAGTTAAGTAGTTTGCTCAGTGAGGAAAGAATCTGGATGATAACTTCACCTTTTTCAAACCTACAAGCTGTGCTACTTCTGCTCTGCAATGGTGTTTCTGGGGAAGAGGTTCTGTTTTCTCACTTGAGCACTCTGATCTGGTTTTTAACATGGTGACTTTTTCTCCCCAGAAAGATGATTCCATTCAAGAAACAAAACAAATAACTTCTCACACATTGTAGTTTAATTAGCAGAATCTACTAGCTCAAAGGAAGGCTTTCAACTCAACCAATGATTGCATTTGAGAGTGAATCTGGGACTGTCTTAAGCAAATAATGAACCCTTTGGAATGAGTCACTTCTATTTAGACTAAGTCTTCTTAAACTTCCTAGTATTTTCTTGGGCATAAAGGGCAGTTAAAAGGTCCTTATCATAGCAACAAGGACTGCATGGCCTTTCATGGTGGTCTTCTCTCTTAGAAAAACTTAGGCAGGTATTGGGAGAGATGATTGTAGACCATGCTTTTCCTAACCCATGGTAGGACTTTCCATCTATATATTCACTATGCATTGGAGTGGCTCAGTAGGCTGGTCTGTGGACAGAATGTGTTACTAATGCAAATAACAATTTTCTAGGGATATATTTGTGCTCTCAACTCTGACCATCTCATCCTCACCAAGGTTTTCAAACAACAGCCGCAGTTACTGTAAGTGGTTCTCCTACCAATTGTTGACAATTGTTATTCTTTCCAGGACTTTTCTGTTTCCTCTGTTTCTATTAATACAGCCTTTGGAGACAAATATAAGCAGGAAAAGAAAACACTGAACTATGAAGCCAGCTTGTTGCCTGCAGATCTAGCTGATCAAACGTGTCAGTTTGAAAAGGAAAATTGAATGAGACATGAATGATTTATGAAGTACCATAACTCATGGGTCTTCCTGATTGCTCTGCATTTGCACGCTATTGTGCTAAGGCTTACCTGCTGCTCTCGAAGCTGTGACTCTTCAGCAAGGCTCAATATTCTGTCATCTTTGTGTCCCATCCATCACCAAACACCTAGATAACAATCTGGTAGCAATATTTCAAAAGTACTCCTGCTTACTCTTTGTTGTTATGACCAGGAATGATATAACATTTAGTTGCCCCTCTCTTCTTTTGGCAATTGATAATTACACTCCCAAATGAAAGCATGATAGTAGACCATGCATTTCCTAATGAGAGGCAAGACGCCCCCGCCCCCCCATCTAAACATTCACTACGGATGAGAGCCAGTCAGCAAGCTTGTTTACAGACAGAAAATGGGTCTGATGGGTCTGATCCCCAGGTTGCGACTACAGAGAGGTGGTGAAATATTGGAGAAGTCTGTAGGGGGCTTAACTCAAAAGGAGTGTGCCCTAGAAAGAGACTGTTTCCCCTAGCCTCTTTCTTTGTTCCACAGCTTGTGATGTAAGAGCTTTTACTTCTTTTATTTTTTTTTTGGGGGGGGGGTCGAGACAGGATTTCTCTGTGTAGCCCTGGCTGTTCTGGAATTCACTCTGTAGACCAGGCTAGCCTCGAACTCAGAAATCCGCCTGCCTCTGCTTCCCAAGTGTCAAGTGCTGGGATTAAAGGCGTGCACCACCACCACCCGGCGAGCTTTTGCTTCTTGAACCATTTTCTTCCACCCCATGATGCTGTCTTGCCAAAATCCCAAAATAAAAGTGACAACTGAGCTTGAACTGAGCCAAAGAAACCTTTTCTCTTTAACGTCAATTATCTCAGACATTCTGCCCTGCTGGCAGAAAGCTGACCAAAATGTCATAGATGTTAATGTCTACAAGTACTACTTTATTATTTTTTCTGCTACTGACTGATGATCTACAAAGAAAACATCTCAAAAGGATAAAACTTTGCATCCTTGAGGTCTTTGCTTTCCACAAATCCACAGGGAGTTGTTATAGAATGGTTATAGAATTATATATATATGTGTGTGTGTATGTGTGTGTATGTATACACATATGTAATGTATATATTATATAGGGAGGGAATGCTACAGAATGGGTTGTTATAGAATGTTGGGTTATCAATAGGAAGGTGGTGCATGTTCCCTGAGTGAAAGCAAAGAAGACTTGAGCACACAGAGGCAGAAGGAAGGAAGGAAAAAAGGATTTGTGAAAGATAGAACCCAGGACTGAGAGTGAGTAAGCTATGGGATATAAGATGGCTGAAACCTACATTTCCCCATACACTGTCTCTAAAGTTACCCAATCTTCATGTTACATATCTGTGGGTAAAAGATGACTGCTAAGCACCATACCCTTGAGAAGTGCAGTAAGAATTAACATAGTCCCCGTGTCTGGCAACACTATGTGTCCAATAGCAATGCAAATCCCTGCTGGTCTATCACATTGTATGAAAGAAAGTCCTGTGTTGATGACTAAGATCAGTATGCAATGACAGTTACGAGTCTCCTTAGGCATCTCCATTCAGGTTGCATCCTCTTAGAACGTGTGTATCATCATGAGAGGAAGCAACTACCAAAATGACTTGGACTGGATATCTGAAGAATGTTGCTGAGTGATGCTGTGAGCTAGATTTTACTTGACTTGGAAGGATCTGATCACCACAGCAAGCATCTGACGATGTGTAAACACTTACACTTACTATCCAAATCATCACACTTAGCAGAAGAGGAAGCTCTCCAAGACTGCAGAACACACCAATCCAGTCAAGATTTGGAATCATATCCGTGCATCATCTACAGATCCTATGCCTCTCATTTAAGCAAAGTGTGATTTACATTCATTGTGTGCCTAATTGAAGGAAAAGAGAAATGAATGGTAAACAATCTCTTCCTCTATATTCCATTGAATTCTGTTACTTCAACTGCTGTTGTTTGTTTTATTTTCAGTGAGTATTTCTGTGTTTTTCTTCATAGAAGAGTGCTTAGTTTAGTCAACACACTGTGCTGAAGTGGTGCATATTGGAGCCATTGTTATGTCTCTCACACTGAATGGAAGTCACTTAGAGATACAGTGGAGTAAATGTTGCTTATTCATTCTTCCTGTGCCCAACATCTGTGCTGTTATTTGTGTGTGTGTGTGTGTGTGTGTGTGTGTGTGTGTTCCTTTACCATTCAGACTACAGAGAATGTCAGTAGTGGTGACTATTTCATATCAATTTAGTCTTGGTCTAAGGTTCAGATGACCCTGAATATCTTACAAAGACCATCATACAGGCAGTGAAGACTCAGTCAGGCCTCCACCCTCTTTCTTCCTTTGAATAGCAATTGTGTATTCCTCCTCTTACTTTTCCAACTTTATCTTCTTCATCACTTCTTCAGTAGAAGATAGATCAGTCATTAGAAAACAACTCAGTCATTTCAGACATACACACCCCTTCCCCATTAGTAAACAGTAGCCTGGGAGGTCTATGGAGCTTTCGGTTTGTACTGATAATAGTGTAGGCATAAATAAACAATTTATGAATCCCTTACGTTCTCCTTGGTTTTAATAGTTATCACTTAAATTAGAATTTCCTATAAACTGGAACATCACTTCAAATTTTTCTATAGCTAGAACAAGGTTGAACAGACTGTAGGAGAAATATCAACTACTGCTATGATCCAAACAGAAGATGAAGGTGGTCAGAGAATGTAGGCAGGAAAGTGGGGTGGGCTTTATTAGGAAGAAACACTTAGGAAAATACATCAGTGCAGGGTTTTCCCACTTGTAAAATAATAGAAAGCTAATCATAGATATTGTCATTCCTGTGCAGTGGACAACACATAAAGATACTGACAGTTTCATGACACTACTACCATCAGGAAGGTCAGTGGACAATACTGACAAGAATACACAAGACATGGATGCACCACACAAGAATGCCACATACAAGGAATCACCACAAAAGGATGGACCACACTGTGATGCACCACATAAGGATGCACCACACATGGATGCATCATACAAGGATGGACCACATAAGGATGCAGCACATATGAATGCAGCACACATGGATGTACTACACAAGGATGCCCCAAACAAAGATGTACCACACAAGGAGCGATCATACATGCATGCACCACAACAAGATGTACTATACAAGGATGTACCACACAAGTATACACCACCCAGGGATGCACCACACAAGGATGTACCACACAATGATGGACCACACAAGGATGCACCATACAAAGATGAACCACACAATGATGGACCACACAAGGATGCACCATATAAAGATGAACCACACAAGAATGTACCACACAAGGATGTACCACATAGGGATGCACCACACAAGGATGTACCACACAAGGATGCACCACATATAACTGTTAGGTAAAGTCTGGGTCCCAGTAATAAAATGTTATTGTTTTTTAAAACATGCTCAAAGAAGATATATATTATTAGTATTATGGGGCTAGAGTTTCTGAGAATTTAAGAACTTAGACTTTGGGTAGGAAGGGATGAACCAGAACAAAGTGTTGAGATACAAAGAAGACAAATGGACTTGTGAACTAATAATAATGATGGACCAAACGCACAAAATAAAACAATTGTGTACTGAAAAGAGACTAAAGGTTGAGGAGGGATGACAAGATGAGATTGTGATGTGACGCTACCTTATTGTTTTGGGATTGCAACTTTAAAGCTTTAGGAAGACATACATAGAGAAGCCACAAAGAATGGAACTTTTACATACTTTGAAGTACAGGAAACACAGACACTACCTACCATTCTCTCTGGCATGAAAAATAATAAAAATTGAATTTGTAAGGTGTCCATTTCATATGAGATTTATAAAGCCCACACCCAAGCTGAATCTTCTAGTGGCTGCAACTGAATGTATTTCACTTTACATGGGACAAGAGAACCCTTTGTCAAGAATCTCAAAACAAAAGGATACAAGCTATGGATGGTGACAGTGAAAATAATGACCAGCACACATGATCTTAAGAACCTCGTGTACTGGAATAGCCCCATAAAAATGTTAAGTAGTTTAAATAATAGGACCTGTAAAATATGAATGAAGACTGGTGGATGTTAAAACAGACCTAAGTGAGAATAAAATAGAGAAAATGTTTATCATTGAAATGTAAAGTTAGTATATTACTTAAGTAGCCTATTCAACTGGTCTTCAAAAATAAATGACAGCTGAAAAACATGTATCTAGAGAAACTATCACCATTTTATACAGAAGGCAAGAAACATGAAACATTCAACAGGAGACAAATGGGTGAGGTTCTGTCAAGCACTATCAGAGAGCCAATCAGGATCTGGAAAGATGGCTCAACAATTGAGGGTGATTGACACTGTCAGAGGCCCACAGTTCAGCCCTCAGCATCTATGTCAGGGGACTCAGCCAACTGCCATCACTATCTCCATTAGGATTCCATGCCCTCATGTGACCTCTGTGAGTCCTGTACACAGCTGACATTCACATATACATAAAATAAATATATGAGAAACTTATTAAATAGGAAAAACTATTCAGGCACCTGAAAATAGAAATGTCTAGGAAAAAAACTCTAGATTTGAGATACTTAATAAAGCATAAGAAACATCCACTACTAATTGAGGAGGAGTAGGAGGAGGAAGAGGAAGAGGAGGAGGAGGAGGAGGAAGAATAATAGTAATAATAACCATCATGATAATGAGGAAAAGGTAGACACTTTACTATGAGACACAAAGGAATCGCTGAAAAAGAGCTTCAAAGACAACACAAAAATAAACCGCCCATGAAGAAAGGCCCAGCTCAGACCTGACTTCTCCACTACAAGTGTGGAACAGAAATTGTAGTCTTAATATTCTGGAAGAAACCCAGCTTAGTTATTGTTGAAGAAAGAGAGTGGAAAATACATTTTTATTACAACAAGACCGAGAATATTGGAGCTGGGGAGAAGGCTCAGGTGGTAAATTGATTGACATGGCAACCAAACACTGACCCCCATGTAAAAATGCTGACACTCATTTGTCACCACAGTGTTTAAGGGATTGGAGTGGGAAGGTCCCTAGCCACCAGTCTAGCATGTAACTGGGTCAGAGCTGGTGGCCTGCAAGCAATGCTGATAATCTTTACACATAATTAAACATGCAGAGTAACACTGTTCTTGGGGGTTAGATGTAGATTCTCTGATCACTGAGTAAAACACCTGAGACCTGTATCAACATCTCTAAAGCTCCAGGTGATGTTCACCTCGAGGGAGGGAGCTATCCCTGAATGGCTCTCACCCTTGCATCAACAATCCTACCACTAAGATACTTCTCACTGGAAAGAAAGGAGTTGTTTCTAAACCACAAGAGGAGGCCGCAGGAGACAAAAACTTCCCAGAAGACACCAAGGACACACTTTTTATAAGATAAGAGTAAGCTCACCATGAAATATACAAAAGATTTATATAAAATAACAATTGTATATACAAATCAGGAGAGAAATAAGGTAAACAGGGACTTAAAGAAAAGGCAAAAATACCAAAAGTATCACAAGTACACAAACATATAAAATTATAAGTACAAATAGATAAGCCATTACTGTTGAAAGATAGTTCCAAACAATTTTTGTATGTTAAACCATTCCTATATCCCTTGAATAAAGCCTATTTGATCATGGTGGATAATGGCTTTGGTATGTTCTTGGATTCACTTTGCTAGTACTGTATTGAATTTTTGAACATCAATGTTCTTGAAGGAAATAGGTCTGAAATTTTCTTTCTTCATTGAGTCTTTGTGTGGTTTGGGTATCTGGGTGACTATGGCCTCATAGAATGAATTTGGCAATTTTTCTTCTGTTTCTGTTTTGTGGAATAGTTTGAGGAGCATTGGGATTCATTGTCTTTTGAAAGTCTGGTAGAATTCTGCTCTTAAACCATCTGTCCCTGTGTTTTTTGTTTTTGTTTGTTTTGTTTTGCTTTGTTTGAGGGTTTTTTTTGTTTTGTTTTGTTTTTTTGTTGGAAGACTTTGAATGACTGCTTCTAATCCTTAGGGGTTATGGGACTATTTCAATTGTTTACTCCTCTTACATGTGTTTGATTCATCTTTTTCTAGAGCTTCAGGTGTGCATTTAAATTGCTAGTATAAGATATCTACAATTTCATTATGAATGCACTTAGCGCTACGAACTTTCCTCTTAGCACTGCTTTCATTGTGTCCCATAAGCTTGGGTATATTGTGCCTTTATTTCACTGAATTCTAGGAAGACTTCAATTTCTTTATTTCGTCCCTGACCAACTTATTAATTAGTAGAGAGTTGTTCAGTTTCCATAGGTTTTTAGGCTTTTTCTTGTCCTATTGTTGAAATCCAACTTTAATCCACTGTGCTCTGAGAAGATACAAGAGGATATTTCAATTTATTTGTATCTGTGGAGGCTTGCTTTGTGACCAAATATATGATCAATTTTGGAGAAGGTTCTGTGAGATGATGAGAGGAAGGCATATTTCCTTGTGTTTGGGTGAAATATTCTGTATATGTCTGTTAGATCAATTTGGTTCATAACTTGTTGGTTTTATTTTTTTCTCTGCTTAGTTTGTGTCTCAGTGACCTGTCAATTTGTGAGAGCATGGTGTTGATATCTACCACTATTACTAAGTAGGATTTGATGTGTGACTTAAGTTTTAGCAATGTTTCTTTTGTGAGTATGAGAGCTGTTGCATTTGGGGCATATGTTCAGAATTTAGACATCACTTTGGTGGATTTTTCCTTTGATGTATATGAAGTGTTCTTTCCCATCTCTTTTGGTTAATTTTGGTTGAAAGTCTATTTTATTAAAGAATCTGTACTCAAGTTTTCTCCTTGGGTCTGTTTGCTTAGAAAGCTTTTTCCAACCCTTTACTCTGAGGTTTATCTTTGTTTCTGAGATGTGTTTCTTGTATGCAGAAGTACAATGGATCCTGTTTTTGCATCCATTTTGCTACCCTGTGTCTTTTTATTGAGGAATTCAGTCCCTTGATATTGAGAGATATTAAAAACTAATAACTGTTAATTCCTGTTATTTTGATGTTGATGTTGGTAGTGTGTGTGTGTGTGTGTGTGTGTGTGTGTGTGTGTGTCCCTTCTTTTGGTTTGCTGGTTTGAGGTTATTTATTTCCTGTGTTTTTTTGGGTTTGGTTAATGACTTTGGGTTGGAGTTTTGCTTCTAGTGTCTTCTATAGGTCTAGTGTCTTCTATAGGATTTGTGAATAGATATTGTTTAATTTTTTTGTAGAGTATTTTGCTTTCTTCATCTATAGTGATTTTTTTACTGCTTATAGTAGTATGGGCTGAGGCTGACATCAATGACCTCTTAGGGTCTGCAAGATATTCAGGTCCCTCTGGTTTTTAGAATCTTTGTTGAGATGTTGAGTGTAATTTGGATAGGTCTGCCATTGTATGTTATCTTTTTCCATTGTAGCTTTTAATATTCTTTCTTTGTTATGTACATTTAGTCTTTTGGTTATTATGTGGTAGAAGGATTTTCTTCTCTGGTAAAATCTAACTGGTGTTCTGTAAGCTTCTTGTATATTTATAGGCATCTCTTTATGTAGGTCATGAAATTTTTCTTCTATGATTTTGTTGAAATTATTATCTGGGCCTTGGAGCTAGGACTCTTTACCTTATTTTATTCCTATTATTCTTAGGTTAGGTGTTTTCATAGTATGTGTTAGAAGTAAGTAGTGTGTTCCAAACAAATCACACCATGCAGCAGGTGTCACAGGGGAGGTTTAATGGGAGGAAGAAACAGAGGAAGCCTCTGGAAGAGGGAGGAGAGAAGGAGGGACAGAGAGAACTAGGCTTTTATTGAACCTGTGACACATGGGCAAAAGAACATGGGACAGGGCCATGCTGCATGTGCAAAGGCACAGGTGCCATGCTGTCACCTCTTGGGCTACAAGAGATGATTTGTCTTGTGTCTTGTCACTGGGTCCCTTGAAAGCTGGCTGGAAAGATGCTTGATAGTCTTGCAGTCACTTTTAGTTGTCCATGGATGTGTCTGATTGCTAACAGTATCCCAGATTTCATGGATGTTTTGTGTCAGGACTTTTATATGTATATATATATATATATATATATATATATATGTATATATATATATATATATATATACATATATATATATATATATATATATATATATGTATATATGTATATATATATATATACATATATATATATGGTGTTTTCTTTGTCTGGTATATTAATTTCTTCTATTGTATCTTCTAAACCTGAGCTTCTCTCTTCCATTTCTTGTATTCTGTTGGTGATGCTTGCATCTGTAGTTCTTGTTCCCCTCCCTAGGTTTTCCTTCTCCAGGATTCCCCAAGTTTCATTTTCTTTGTTGCTTCTATTTCCATTTTCAGGTCTTGAACAGTTTTATTCATTTCCTCTACTGTTAAATTTTATTTCTTTAAGGTATTTATTCATTTCCTATTTAAAAGCTTCCATCATCTTTATAAGATTGGATTTAAGGGGGCACAAACTCCACAGCCAGTCCCACAACACCCAGAGGAAGCTCCACTCCCAGGTACTCTAACACACCCAGAATCATAGGATCAGAGGTGAGGAAGACATAACATCTGTCCCAACACCAAGAGTTATTGGGACCAGCTGGACCCAGGCACACAGGAACTCCACCAGACCAGTGACTCGGGATCCTTCTGGTCTATCTGGGTTGGTGCCCTGAGCAGACCTTGGGTGCAAACTCAGCAGCCAGTCCCACAACATCCAGAGGAAGCTCCACTCCCAGGCACATTTCCATGTCCAGGAGCACAGGATCCCGAGATCCCAGGAGCTTGGTCACACCAGGATCTCAGGGTCCCAGAGGCAGCTTGACCCCCAGGAGCTCGAATACACCCATAATCTCAGGATCGAAGGATCCCAAAATCACAGAATTATAGAGACAGCTTGACTCTGAAGAGTTCTGACACAACCAGGATAACAGGAAGGACAAGCTCTAGTCAGATATAATGAGGGCAGGTAGCGCTAAAAAAAAAAGACAGATGGCAAGAGGCAAGCATAAGAACATAAGCAGCAGAAACCAGGGTTACTTGACATCATCAGAACCCAGTTCTTCCACCATAGCAAGTCCTGGATACACCATCACACCAGAAAAGCAAGATTTGGATCTAAAAATCACTTCTCATGATGATGATGGAGGACTTTAAGAAGGACATAAATAATTCCCTTAAAGAAATACAGGAGAACACAGGTAAACAGCTGGAAGCCCTTAGAGAGGAAACACAAAAATCCCTTAAAGAATTACAGGAAAACACAATCAAACAGGTGAAGGAAATGAACAAAACCATCCAGGATCTAAAAATGGAACTAGAAACAATAAAGAAATCACAAAGTGAAACAATCCTGGAGCTAGAAAACCTAGGAAAGAGATCAGGAGTCATAGATGCAAACATCGGAAAGAGAATACAAGAGATAGAAGAGAATCTCAGGTGCAGAAGAAACCATAGAAAACATTGACAAAATAGTCAAAGACAACACAAAAAGCAAAAAAGTCCTAACCCAAAACATACAGGAAATCCAGGACACAATGAGAAGACCAAACCTAAGGATAATAGGTATAGAAGAGAGTAAAGAGTCATAACTTAAAGGGCCAGTAAATATCTTCAAAAAAATTATAGAAGAAAACTTCCCTAACCTAAAGAAAAAGATGCCCATGAACATACAGGAAGCCTACAGAACTCCAAATAGACTGGATCAAAAAAGAAAAGAAATTTCTCCCATCACATAGTAATCAAAACACCAAATGTACTAAACAAAGAAAGAATATTAAAAGCAGTAAGGGGAAAAGGTCAAGTAACATATAAAGGCAGGCCTACCAGAATCACACCAGACTTCTCACCAGACTATTAAAGCTAGAAGATCCTGTGCAGATGTCATACAGATCCTAAGAGAACACAGATGCTAGCCCAGGATGCTATACCCAGCAAAACTCTCAATTGCCATAGATAGAGAAAACAGGATATTCCATGACACAACCAAGTTTCACATCTTTCCACAAATCCAGCCCTACAAAGGATAATAGATGGAAAACACCAACACAAGGAGGAAAACTACACCCTAGAAAAAGCAAGGAAGTAATCTTTCAACAAACCCATCCAAACATAACTCCCCTTCTAACAACAAAAGTAACAGGAAGTAACCACTTTTCCTTAATATCTCTTAATATGAAAATTGATATTACCAACATATCCTAATCCATTTGAAATTTAAAAATATGAGGAATTAGAAATGTGTTGGCTGTCACCCAGTGGTATCTCTAATTTGGTAATTGGAGAGATGTGTCCAATATTAAACAATCCATATACACTTTGTTTGTACATGACAGTGTCTTGCTGTGTACCACATAATGGTCTTGAAATCATGCTTCACCTATCTTAGCCTCTCTATATGTCGGATTTTTTATTTGATGTTTCTACATTATACTATTGTTTTAAGAACATCTTACATATTTCAAAATTATTTATATAGCCAAAAGAAATATAGACAGTTAATTTGGGAGGTGACTTATAAGAGAACAAAGAGTGAGACTGAATGTTTTGCTTGATATTTATAATTATTGTATCAATTTTGAAGATGACCTTATAAGTTACTCCTTTTCTGAGATGAATGCTTTTCAAAATCATCACAGCCAATGAATCAGAATCTTACCCTTACCTAATGTCTTTGCCACCCTCTAAGCAGAACCATTGTTCATTGAAACAGTTGATGAATAACTTCACGGATAGACCAGCTTAATACACACACCATTTCTTATACGAATCTAACCTGTACCCTGTGGGCTGAGAATGATGACTATCACTCAAATCAAATAGCTTTGACCATAGCAGGAAATCTGTATCCAAATAATTGTGTCTACAATTCACTCCTTGGTGCAGCAGAACTGTCAAGTCTTAGCTTAGCTACTATGGAGGTAAAATCCTTTGGTGATGGGGAGGGACATTGAAGACTTTATCTTTTTATGTTCATTTAATAGCATGTCAATTATTTTTATGACTGGTATAGTATATATTGTGTTGAATATAATAAAAACTAAAATTAAAATTAAAAAATGGATTTAAAATCATTTTATTGTGTTTTGGTAATTTTAGTGTATACAGGGCTTGATGTAGTAGGATAGGTGGACTCTGGAGGTGCCACATTGCCCTGGCACTTGTTGGTTGTGTTTTATGCTGGTCTTTAACCACCTGGTTATTCCTGATGAAGCAGGACTGGTGGAGGTGGGTGGAGCCTTGGTTTGACAATGGTGCTGAGGGGACATTTGCAGCTAGGACCAGTAGGCAGGAGATTGAGTGGAGGAGAGGGGTCTGATCTGAATGTTCATGGTGCAGCAGGCCTGGTAAAGGCAGCAGATTCCTAAACTACATTATAAAATACCATGACATACAGCTGATAAGAAGTTCTGAAATATAAAAATGAATAAATGCTACACATAAGGAAATTGAGAACTGTATGTTAGATATGTTTTACTTTAAATTGTCAGTACATTACTATTTAATAGATATAATATTACATTTAACTTTAAAGTCTGTGACTTAGTATTCTAAGATAAAAAATCCCATCAGGAACCAAATGTTTAGAATTTGAGTAGGTCATTTATAAATATCTGAATTTTGCCCATGAAATGAAAAATTGCTAACTGTCTGGAACCAACTAATTATAATAGCAGAGATATTTCTGTGCCCCTCTTATGATGTTTGTTTTTGTTTTCTATTTGATCAACCTAAAATAGTGTAGGAAGAAACTTTCAATAGAGGATTGTCTAGATCATAGTGGCCTTTGTGATGTTATTCAAAGTGAGAAGACCAGTCCATAGTGAGTGGCAACATACCTTAGGCAGGGGATCCTAAACTCTGTAAGAGTGAAAAAAGGATGTTAAATGCAGCCATTCATGCATCCAGTCATTGCTCTGCATAAGAAAGAATACTGTAGAGAGGCAACAACCTATGGTCTACAGATTTGCCTGCAATCAGGGTTTGTAAATGTAGTTTCATGCATACCTAGTGGTGTGTCATACTACAACAGAATGGATCAGAGCTTGCTGGTTTTTACTGTGGAGCTACTTTTGAGTTATTTACTAATTACTCTTTCTGTTCTTGATAAGAGTCTGTTTAAATATTTTAAAATTTTGTCTATTCTCCTCTGTTTTTTCTTACTAGTACCTGTTTATAAAATTATTCCATAATATGC
Organism: Tokudaia tokunoshimensis; assembly: GCA_036184795.1. Taxonomy (NCBI): domain Eukaryota; kingdom Metazoa; phylum Chordata; class Mammalia; order Rodentia; family Muridae; genus Tokudaia; species Tokudaia tokunoshimensis. The sequence goes on along the minus strand of BTHU01000008.1, from coordinate 33,148,122 downwards.
AGGAACATGTTTTGAAATTTTAGTTGATGGTAACTCTTATTCTTGCTGATCTCTGTCTTTACAATGCATCTTTGATTAGAAGACGTATTTAACTTTTGAGAAGTCCTACTTACTGTGTATTTTGTGTCTGGTTATTGTTCCTTAAACAGTCTATGGACCTATGCTTTGCATTTGAACTCTGTGTCAAATTGATTTTTTTTGTGCATAGGGCGAAGTCAAGATTACAATTTGATTCTTACAAATAAATATTCAAGTCCCAGCACAATGTGCTAGAAAAAAAAATTGATTCCATTACTGAGCTGGCTTGACAACTTTGCTGTAAATGAATTGGACATACACAGAGAGACATACATGCATGCACTCACAGTCACACATACACATTTATATGAATATATATGATGCTATATATATGAAATGATATATGATTATATATGTGTGTGCTTATTTTTTTATGGACTCATTATGCAATTCCAGTTATGTAATATGATTTCATAAGGATATCACTGAGAATAATTTGACACATCTTTATATTTAGATCTTACAACCAGATCAAATTCTCCAAACATATTCTTTTCCTTGGGATTGTCCTGTTCTTACATGTCAGTTCAACTATCATGTAAGTTTTAGAGTTCCTACTCAAAATGCTTATATTTTAAGTGAAAATGGTGTCAAATGAAGCATTTTACCACTTTTAGTGTCCATGTTAGCAGTATTGGAAACACTAGGTCAGAAATATTGTCTATCAGTCCATTTTTGCAAGCATCTTTTCCAATTTCCTGTAGTACTCTTCTTTAAATTTGCCCCCTTGCACACATGCTTGGGGGTATTTGATTTTTTTTCCTGATATAAAGATGGCTGATATTTCAACACTCAGTTTTCAATAGTAGATTGACAGTTGTCACAATACATTTTGTTTTGCAACATCAGAACACCTGGGTATTAGCAAACACAAACATTTACTTTCTCATGTCTCCAGACACTGGAACAGCCAAGGTAAAGAAAACAGCAGGATTGCTGTCTGCTAAGTGCTACTCTCTTTCCTTCTTAGATGGGATTCTGTGACTGTGTCTTCTAGAGAGGAGAAAGACTTATTCTTCACTCAAGAATGAAGGAAACCCCTGTAAGGCCCTTTGTAATAACATTAATACCTTCACTAGGATGGAGTCTCATGACCTAAAAAGACCAACCATCCAACACTAGTCCACTTAGGATTTAATTACCACCACATGAATTCTGGTTTGTAGCCATAACATAACACCGGTTCCTAAGGGCTCTAGGTACATTGCTTTAGATGATGTTTTCAATATGACTAAATTACACGCAAAACAAAACAGTAACAAAAGCAAACCCAGGTTTATGCCTCCTTTTCTTTCCATGTGCTGTTTATTATTTTATTTTGTATTGCCTTACCTCTGACTTCCATGACCCTAGTAAAAGGAGAGAAGCCCCAATTTTGTTCCCAGCCGTGGAGGGTAGGAATCATATTTTTATTGTCAGGAAAACATTCCAGTTCTACCAATTTTCCTTTATTTTAGGAAATTCTATTCCTAGACCACAACATTTTCTGGGCTAGTGATGAATGGGGTCTCAACTTTGTCAACTGTTTCTAACAGTCAACCCAGCTTTCCTGTTTCAGTGTTGGTTGTCTAGTTTTGGGTAATAATCAGCTGATTGAGTTCTGGTTATTTAAATAATTTTGTGTTCTTAGTTTGTGTTCCTAGTTATATGTTATATTTTTATATCACTGGATTTGATTTGACAACTTTTCAATTAATGTTTGGGAATAACTTCCTAGGGAATTTTGCTTCTCAATTTTCTATTCTTACACCATGTTGACTTCTTTAAGTACTAGGGTTGTCTTAGATTCATAAAACTTTAATTTTGTTTATGATGGCATTAATTATTCTTTAAATATATGTTAGAATTTACCAGGGGAGACATCTGAGTTTTTAACATAGAACATCTTCTAAATTAATACACTCATTTGCCTTCACAGAGCTAATTATCTAGTTTTCTATTTATTTATGTTAAGATTATGGTTATAACAAGTTTAAGTTGTTGATTATGTTTGCATATCATTTTGACAGTGACTATTATCATTTCAGCATCAATAAATGCTACAATGATACTTTTCTCTGATTATTAATATTCATGGCTGATATTTCCACTCTCTAATAGCTTTATTAAGTTTGTTAAATTTAAATTTGTTAACCTGTGAGTCTTGTTGATTTTCTCCATTGTTTTCTGATCTTTCTGATTGACTTTCTATTTCTTCCCCCATACTACCTCCCTCAGCTGTGCTGGCATTTTATCTGATAAATCCAAAAATGTAACAAACAAACAAGCAAACAAACAAAAAATCCATATACACTTAGAGCTATAAAAGTATGCATGGTTCTGGACAAGCATCTCAAGTTCTTATATGATGTAATTTAACTATAATTCATCTCAAGGAATTCCTGTTTTGGGTGTGCTGAATGTTTTCATAGCTCTAGAAACCCCTACATTGCTTAATGTTTTAAATATCTGGCAAGATGATCTTACTGTTATCAAACGTTTCCTCAGTACCATCATCAAAGGACATATGAAATCCTTTCCATCATTTGAAATATATTGGAATGGCATACTATATGATCTGCTTAGTTAATACAACAAATATGGGCCAATGATGTATAATTTTTAGTTTTCATGTTAAAAAGTAAATACTTTTTCACTGAAACATTTTATCCTTGTCTTTTTTATTTAAACTGTTGATTTTTCTCCAAATTTCTATACTTCTCTCAAATTTATCTGCTTTAAACAGAGTTGTTCACTACTCTGTGTGTAACCAGGCATTTTCCATGACTTCCTATAATTCTGACTAGCTTTTTTGTATATGAAAATACCAATTGTTTAGTTCAAAAGTTCTTCTGATTTCATATGTCCTTTATTTTATTTTATTTTTTTTTGTAGTCTATTCCTAGTGTTTCTGGTATTGATGAAGCTACGTCACCTTCTTTGGTTATTTTCAATAGTGCATCTTTTCTCAAATTTATATTTCAAACCTGATTATATTTGCATTTCAGTTGTAAGTCTTGTGAACAGCATTTAGCTGTGTCTTGTTTTTATATTTAGTTTCATCCATTTGCCTTTATTTGCTAATGTGACTGGATTTAAATATGAACTTAAAAATCTGGGGATTCTCTGCTTGGTTGTTTGGTTAGTTGGTTGAATGATGTGGTTACTTTTGTCTTTGCTTTGTTCTTGTGACAGAATGTCACTTACTTCCCAGGTGCTCTAGAACCTGTGATATCTCTGCCTTAGGCTCCCACCAGGCCCACCAGGGTATCACCAGGCCCAGCTCATTCTGAAATTGATAGTTTCTTTCACTTCTTCGTTCTCTTTTCTTCTTTCCTCTTATGTTCTTTCAAAAGATGAATTAAGTGTTGTTTTGAATTTTGTTTTAATGATTTTCTTTAGTTTTGTTTGTTGCTTCCTTCCCTCCCTCCTTCCTTCTTTATCTCTTTGCAAATATTTGAGTCCTTACAGAACAGATAAAAATCTTACATAGTACAATTACACTTATCTCCCCTGCATCAGAGCATAGAATATATTTAATTTTTCTTCATTTTTTAAACATGAACTTTAAGAGAATTTATTTTAACTATTTCAATTAAATAGTTCATTTGGGAAGCTTAAAGTTACATGAAGAATAAAGATAGTAATTTCAGTATTGTCCAAATTAATTATCCTCTGTTGTCCTCTTTTTTTAACATACATTTCTTTTTTTATTTGTATTCCAGATTAATTTCTATGACTTTAGGCAATTGATTGGCTTTATTGTTATGTACTTAAGTAAGAACATGTTTAGGGATGTAAAATTTGCCTTCATGTTTCTGCATGTATATATAGTGTTTACTTTCAGATATAATTCTTCATTTTTATTTCTTCACTGGTTTGAATTTCTAGATTTTTTTACTTAGGGTAAAAACTTACCAGGGAAATATTTTCTAAGACTTTAATTTGTTTTGGGATGTTGCTATTTAGTATTACTTTATTGGATGTAACGAGAGGAAGTAACACTGTTATCTACTTGGGGAAACAGATATAACATGGCATGTGGTAGCTGGACTTATGACAGTCACATTTTATGATATTTCAGATCAATATGCATTAAATGGGAACCAGGCTTTAACCTTTGATGTTCTATAAACCAGGGATATATAATGTGACATTTTCTTGAGATGCTGAGCAGTACACAATGCTGCATCTCCTTGGCAACCTGGGGACTAAAGGAAAGCTGTGATGTTCCAGGCCCACCAGGGCATCACCACGCCCAACTCATTCTCAAATTGTGTTGAGAGCATTTTGTTGCCATTATTCTATATTTTATATGGTTATACATTTGATGTTGTGCTCGATGTGATGTTCTATGTTTTATTTATTGTCATGTTTATATAATGCCCCCTGTGAATCTCATACCTATGTGACCACTGTACCTTCCACAATGGATCCAATAAATTATGAGAGCGCTTCATTATCAATTAAGCTTCTTACTATTAGATGATGTTGCTCAAAACTAGGCCAATATCAGCTTTCAGATAATTTTTAGGGAAGGTAGGCTACACTAAATTACAATGAGCAGTGTGTAAATGTCATTAAATGACATAATATTTTCAAGTTCTATATTTCTTTGATGTGTAGCATTTTCAGTAATAGCTATAAAGGAAGAATTTCATAGAGAAAAGTAATAAATCAATCTCATGTACATAGTAACTTCACAGTAACAACAATACTATTAGTCATTTCTTGGAGAAACAGATGCTCATAAAGAAACATCTTGTTCACACTGAACTGATTATCAGTACTGATATTTTTGTCCAGCTGTAAAAATATTTACTTCATATATCATAAATTGTCAACCTAGGACTTCTTCATTAAATTCTTATTATGTGTTACAGAAGGTTAATAGTAGTGATTTCTGTATTAAACAGATGCCTAAAAAAATAACTTTACCCTAGAATATAGGTTTTAACATTATACCAATGATCATACACATGACCATTATTTAAATTAGTTAGATAATTAGTGTTGATATTTAGCCTATTAGTAAGCTCAGGAACACCTATGATGATTTTATGTTGTTGTTGTTGATGATGTTTTCTTTTGTTTGTAGTTTTTATTGAGATCAGCATTTAGTAAATGACTCCATGACTGAGAGAATACATGCATTCTCTCTGCCTTTCAAACACATTAAATTCAAGAAAATTCTGTAGTAAGCCAAGTATATCAGATCAATAGTAATACATCCTTTGCTTTTAAAAAAATTAGAAAAAAAAAACAACTGAAAAAATTGACTTTAGGATATGATTACTTGAAAAGGAGACGTGAATCCTGAGTCAGACTTCTGGAGACAGGAAAGACATCTGAAATCAAAGGTTTACTGAGCCATTACAGATGCTATTCAGAAAAGAAATGACCATATTACATGTTGAAGAATCTTCTGGGTATAGGCCCACAAGTGGTATAGCTGGGTCCTCAGATAGTACTATGTCCAATTTTCTGAGGAACCACCAGGCTTATTTCCAGAATGATTGTACCAGCTTGCAATCCCACCAGCAGTGGAGGAGTGTTCCTCTTTCTCCACATCCTCTCCAGCATCTGTTTTCACCTGAGTTTTTGATCTTAGCCATTCTGACTGGTGTGAGGTGGAATCTCAGGGTTGTTTTGATTTTTATTTCCCTGAAGACTAAGGATGTTGAACATTTCTTTAGGTGCTTCTCAGCCATTCAGTATTCCTCAGTTGAGAATTCTTTGTTTAGCTCTGTACTCCATTTTTTAATAGGGTTATTTGGAGTCTAACTTCTTGAGCTCTTTATACATATTGGATATTAGCCCTCTGTCAGATGTAGGGTTGGTAAAGATCTTTTCCCAATTTGTTGGTTGCCATTTTGTCCTATTGACAGTGTCCTTTTGCCTTACAGAAACTTAGTAATTCTATGAGGTCCCATTTATCAATTCTTTATCTTAGAGCATAAGCTATTGGTATTCTGTTAAGGAAATTTTCTCCTGTGCCCATGTGCTCAAGGCTCTTGAACACTTTGTTTTCTATAAGTTTCAGTGTATCTAGTTTTATGTGGAGGCCCTTGATCCACTTGGACTTGAGCTTTGTACAAGGAGATAAGAATGGATCGATTTGCATTCTTCTGCACGCTAACTACCAGTTGAACCAGCACCATTTGTTGAAAAGACTATCTTTTTTTCCATTGAATGGTTTTAGCCCCTTTGTCAAAGATCAAGTGACCATAGGTATGTGGGTTCATTTCTGAGTCTTCAATTCTATTCCATTGATCTACCTGCCTGACAGTGTACAAATACCATACAGTTTTTATCACTATTGCTTTGTAGTATAGCTTGAAGTCTAGGATGCTGATTCCCCTAGAAGCTCTGTTATTGTTGAGAATAGTTTTAGCTATCCTGAGTTTTTTGTTATTCCAGATGAATTTGAGAATTGTTCTTTCTAACTCTATAAAGAATTGAGTTGGAACTTTGATGAGGATTGCATTGAATAGGTATATTGCTTTCAGCAAGATGGCCAATTTTAGTTATTAATCCTGCCAATCCATGAGCATGGGAGATCTTTTCATCTTCTGAGGTCTTCTTCGATTTCTTTCTTCAGAGACTTGAAGTTCAACATGTAATAAGGACACATGCTCCACTATGTTCATAGCAGCCTTATTTATAATAGCCAGAATCTGTAAAGAACCCAGATGTCCCTCAACAGAGGAATGGATACAGAAAATGTGGCACACTTACACAACGAAATACTACTCAGCTATTACAAAAACTGAATTTATGAAATTTTTATGCAAATGGATATTTCTAGAAAATATCATGATGAGTGAAGCAACCCCATCACAAAAGAACACACATCAAAGGGAAAAGAGGCCCTTGGTCCTGAGAAGGCTTAATGCCCCAGTAGAAGGGAATGACAGGACAAGGAAGCAGGAATGGGTGGGTTGGTGAGCAGGAGGAGGGGAGATGGACAGGGCATTTTTAGAGGGGAAACCAGGAAAGGGGATAACATTTGAAATGTAAACAAGGAAAATATCTAATTTAAAAAAGATAAAACAATAACAAAGTAAACAGAAAGAAAAGAAAAGAAAAGAAAAACAAATGACCAGATTCAAAGACAGTTTCCAGCAACTAACACAGAATAGCTTGATAGCTATCTGAGAACATCTGTTGGACTAAAAGCTGAAGTGTATTTATGAACTGGGAGAAAGAAGACATGCACTGTGTATATTTATTCCACTGTGAATATAGATAAAAGGGGCATGATTGTGTAAAGCAGGGAAAGTTTTGTAGGACAACTGACTAGAAATAATTCTTGTTTCTGAGTGGACTGAGTTTAAACAGTCCAGAAAGTTTCTATACAAACAAGGGTAGGTGGCCCTGCCGACTGGACATGACAGGACTTGAGTTATTAACATACCACACACACACACACACACACACACACACATACACACACACACACACCTACCTTTCAAAAACGTCTTTTTCTAAGATTGATTTTTACTATTTTTATGCATGTGTAGGTGTGTGTGCCTGTGAATGGGTATGTATATGAAAGACAGGTAATCATAAAGACTGGCTGTGTCACACACCACTGGAGGTGGTACAGCTGGTTATGAGGTATCCAACATGGCTTGGCCCTGGAAACCAAACCTGAATCCTCTGTGAAAGTAATGGATGCTCTTAACTTCTGAGCCATCTCTCTATCCCGTGTATCTTTTGATTTTTTAAACCAGTAGCGTGTTGCTAGTTAATTCTTTCCCTGTCTTTCCCTTCATCCTCCAGCTCTTTTGTAACCAAATTTAAGACATCTTTTGCAATTATCATTCTAAATATTTCTTTCATAATTAATATAAAACTTTCTAGTATAAAACTTTGCCCCTTCACTGTTGATCACCCTTGTGGCATGCATAGAATTTAAGGAAGATTATTAAATATGAATTATAAAATTATCATTTCTCATAATCCAAATGTATATAGCTAAGTATATATCTTAAGCCATGTTATCATTATTTTAACTGTGACATGACAAGGTCTGAGAGCCTGTGTGTTCTTTGTCTTAATCATGATTTTCCCACTCTCTTCCTCTCCATGGCCTTACTTCATATATATTGTCTTTGAAAACTAAAGGTTCATGACTACTACATCCTACTGCCCCTCACAGTATAATATTTAATAAAAATGACTTCCAGAAACTTGTTCTAGAAAATTGAGTTCTTTGGAGTAGTTTTGGGAGTTCTGGAATTTGTCTTTTAATTTGATTAGATTGAAAGACACTAGTGGCTCTATTTCCACACAGTAGAAAAGACAACATTGATACTTCATGACACATTTTTTTCCCCAAGAAACAAAATACATTAGACCTTTGTAATGCACTGCCTGTAGAAAACAATGAGCTAAGTGATCTTACATACGTATCTACATTGATTTTTTTATAAAGCAAAGAAATATAGGAATCATTTTGTTGCTCAAAGTAGACCTGAACATATCAGTAAAAACCTTAGGTTTACTCAGGAACTCAAATTCTCATCTCAAGTACCATTTACAAAACTAGGAGGCTCATGTCTGCCATGAAGTGGACCTGTGTTTTTTGCAGCTGCTGAGCTGAGTTTGCTAAATGAGAAAACCAGAACTGTAATGAGCTGAACCACCAAGCCAACTGTCCTGACTTCACAGACCACCCACTGTTACAGAGACAGACTGGAGTGAACAGTGAGTCACACTCTAAGTGTGGGCATCACCATTTACTGAGCTAGGTCCTGGACCAAAAGAAAAACTTGAAAGTGGACTGAATAGCATGTGTGCCTTCATCCTTTGCTCTCTGCTGTTTTATGACAGATGCAATATGATTGACCACCTCAAGTTCTCTATGCTTTTGACTTTGTTTGAATGATGGACCACAGCAAGTCTATGAACAAAATACAGGCCTTTTCTCCCCTACATTGTTCTTGCAAGAGTATTTTATCATAACAATAGGGAAAGAAAAGAAGAGAGAAAGTGGTAGTAAGAAATGAGCAGTTTCTGTAATAAACAGGAATGGGTGTCTTTTAGGTCCAAGGAAATGTTCTATGGGAAGTTATGGAAGAGTTTGGAACTCTGAGTTAGAAAAGCTCTTGAAGGCTTCAGCAGAGCCTCAGGGACCATTCTTGTGGGCTCCTGGAAGACACCAATGCCCTGAGAAGCATAGAGTGGAGACCCAGTTCAGGAGATTTCAGATGAGAACAAAAACCTCTACCAGTAACCAGATAGGGGCCATTCATTCTGGCTTCCCTATGCTTCCGTCTTAAGAATCTAAGTGAAGCTGAATTTAAAGACAATTGACAGATTTGTTCAGCAGAAGAAATGTTAAGGCTAGTCAGATTGGTGCTGGAAGAAGTTGCTGCAGTCATGAAAGAGAAAATAAAGCACCATTGTAGAGAAACCTCCCATGAGTCACAGGGAGAGTGGGAGAACTTACCTACCAGAGACTCTATCTTGCAAAGGTTGCATGTCTGGGGAAGATGCAGATGTGTGGGGAAAGCCTAAGATCAAGAGGTTTCCAACATCTCAAAAGCAACTAAGAAGGTTTACCCCACAGTCAACACAAAGGAAGCTGAGGCTTCTACCATGCAGTGACCATGTTCCTCCCTGAGCTGGCAGCAGAGCTTGGCCATGTCATCTGTGTGGTGTTGCTGTCTTGTAAGATGCCAGGTTGAGAGGGTCATGAAGACAGTTGAGGAAAAACAATGTGTCAGAGTACCTGTAGAGAGGCTCAAGGAGGCTTTGTGTGCAGTTGTGAAGTAGAAACATATTTTGGAATGGAAATCCCAGGATATTGGAGATTCCAGGACTCTCCAACATGCACAGAGGAGAGCTATAGACACAAAGTGGAGCTAACATCAGCCTAACATCAGCCTGACTGCTATCCTGCCTTACACCAAGGGGAGCAGAGTCAGGAAAAACATGAACTCCCCAGTTTCAGTATTGGAGTTCATTGCTAAAACTACATAAAGACAATTCCTGATTTTTACTTCATCTTTTTTCTGAGTTGTAATACTGTTACAGGAAAAGCATAGACAGATTGAGAATTTTCCTTCAACCTTTGACTACCATAAATATGTTCATTTTTCACATATACATATATAACTGTACATTTATCTTAATGCAGATGAGTGGTTGATACAGAACCAGGTCTTATAGACAGCAGTATTGGTATCAGAATTTCCATTGCTTAAGAGATCAGTAAGTGAAAATGATGATCCATGTATGGTGGTACATTCCTGTGATGCCAGCACTGGGGTTTAGGCAGGATGAAAGAAGATGTTGGTCTGCATGTGCTACATACAAAGTACAATCTAAGTTACATGATGAGATTTTATCACCAAAGATGAAGAGGAGGAAGATGAAGATAAGGAGGAGGGTGAGGAGGAGGAGGAGGAAGAAGAGTTGCCTTTATTCAAGGATTTTAGAAATTAATGCCACCCTCAAGTACTTGTAAGATTCAAGTGTAGAGACTCTCTTTCAAACTTTCTCATTTCATGTACTCACTACACAGAATACACACAAATTTTGGGAGATAACAGTAGAGACAGTAGATTATCATAAGCTTAAATAGGCAGTGATTCAATTTATATCTATTGGTTATGGTTTTACTTCTTTTCTTCTTATAAACATCTTATTGTATTTTGTATTTATTTGTGTGTGTGTGTGTGTGCACTGTGTGTTGAGGGAAGTGCGTGCATGACATGACAGAGGTTTGGAGATCAGAGAATACCTTCTGAGAGCCAATTTTCCTTCCACTGTGTGGTTCCTGAGGATAGAACTAAAGTAGTCAGGCTTGATGGAAAATGCCTTTATCTGATAGGTTTTCTTCACTAACTTTAGTTCTTAAAGAAATGAATTAATCTCTTTTATACACTATATAGTTATCTGATACACAAAATTTTCCCCTCCAATTCCTATCTGGCAAACCCACCAGAGGAGGCAGAGGATATGATTGGTAGGTAAAGGTACTTGCCATACAAGTATGGAGACCTGAGTCTAAATCCCCAGTAACCACATGATGAGCATAGTAGAGAACTTCTATAAGCTCAGTGCTTGTGGGTGGAGACAGGCAAATCCTGGGGGCTCACTGGTTAGCCAGTTGTATTAGTCAGGGTTCTCTAGAGTTCCAGAGTATGTGGGTAGTCTCTACATAGTAAGAGAATTTGTTGATGACTTACAGTCTTTAGTGCAACTCCCCAGCAATGGTCAGCAGCAGATATGGATGGAAGTCCAAGATCTAGCAGTTGCTCAATCCCACAAGCAAGCAAAGAAGGAGAGGGTAACTTCCCTCTTACAATGTCCTTGTACAGGTCTCCAGCAGAAGGTGTGGCCCAGATTAAAGGCATGTGCCACCACACCTTTAATCCCAGACGACCTTGAACTCAGAGATCTCCCAGTCTCAATCTTTTGGAATTCATAGTCACTATGCCTCAAGATCTCCATACCAAGATCCAGGTTAGAAACTTGTGTCTCTCAGCCTCCAAATTAGGATCACAGGTGAGCCTTCTAGTTCTGAATTGTAGTTCATTCTAAATATAGTCAAGTTGACAACCAGGAATAGCCACTACACCAATATAGTCAAAATGGTGAGGGCTTCGTCCCAAAAGTGGATCATTATGTCAAAAAAGCTACATGTAGGAAATAATAAACATAATATTGCATGTCTACCAAATGTCAACCTTGGATAGCCACATATGCACACATAAAACATACACACACACACACACACACACACACACACACACACACATTTAAAAACACCCACTTACATCTGTTTGCTTTTTTTGTGGTAAAGTTTGTACTATACACCTTCACTGTACTAACCACAGAGCTGTATAACAACCCTCCAGATACACCTCATTCCATACTTTGGGGAAAATCTCATAGTTTCCCCTTCCATAAGGACCATGCTGGTTCATAGAACTGTTGGCATCATAATGATTAGAAAAAAATAGGAAAGGTAGAAACTAATCCAACTAATGCAGACTTATTAGTCATTCGTCATTATATAGCTCAGAGTACTAAAGATAAACTGACTAAAATCCAGGAGCCTCTGCTTTGGCTAAGTTCATAGAATTTCTATGGCATAGAGCATGCTGAGGTGTCCTTCCTGGAAACAAACATACATTGTTATATTTTGTCCTTCATTCAAGGATCAAGAGACGCACAGTATTTACTGGGATTTTAGGTTTTGTAAATTATTCTAGCAGTGCTTTTCTGGTCCATTTAGCAAGTGATTCAAAATAGGGTATAGGTGTAAGTGAAGTTCAAAGCAAGAGAATGTCAGTAATAGGTTTATAGGTTGTGCAATTGATTTTGACCATTGGCCCACTTGATCCAGCAGATCTCATTGTTACTGAAGTATCAGTCACAAATAAAGATATGGCTTGCAGAATTCTCTGGATTCCTATAGGAGAAATAGAGGCCTTTGAGGATTTTTACATGACCTTGTATTGTCTACAGAGGACTACTCTGCTACTTTTGATAGACCTTTCACCCTGTTACTGAGCCATAGCTGAGCCTGAGTGAGTGACTGTGGACCATCATGGTACTATTTGTACTGAGCTGCTGTATACTATCAGACTTGCTAAAACATACATTGCAGACTTCATAACATTCTATCATCAGATTAAAGTGGTATGTAAGTGATCAATTCAAAAGAGCCCTGAAGTCACAAGTCGAATCAAGAAGCGGCAGAGATGGCCATGTTCCTCACTCTTAAAGCACTGTTTTCTCTCTCCCACTCTGAACTTGTGGACTCATAAGTAGATTCATTAAGTCAACAAGCATAAAAAATAAATTCAGTCAGTGTTCCAAAAATTTTGCAAAATAGGAAGGCACAACTTCAAAGTAGATGGTTGCTGTCTTACAACCTCTCTGAGGACAGTGGTAACTGGAAAATTTCCTAATGAGCTGGAACGTCAACCAATGGATCAATTTGTTTGGGAAGAAATAGCTACACATGCAATAATATCACAAGTCACCATCTGTGCTTGGTTGGTTGTCTGGATGCTTTTGGAACTTGGAAAGAACATAATTGGAAAATTATTGGCTAAATATTTAAATAGCCTGTGTACTGACCTCTTTGAATAAGCAAAAGCATGAAGGTGTTTGTGGTCCATGTGAACACTAACAAAATGGTCAAATCAGCAGGGCAATAATCAGGGATATATAATGACCTCTTGTGTGATTAGACTTCAACTAGCCCTCCTTCCCCTCTATTGTCAATGCCTTGTGTATTCATTAGCAAAATAGCCACAGTAGCAATGATGGATTTATAAGTGGCTTTAGTAATGTTTTTATTCACCAAAGCTAACCTGGCTATAACAATCAAACTGAATTCCCAATCTCCCATCAGAATACACCAACAGTGAGCTTCAGATCAACTCTAGTAATCACAGTTACCTTGTGGCAAGAAGACTAAATGAGACCTCTTCAATTGTTGAAGGGAAAGTCTTTTTGTCTTTACTAAAACAGAGTCATATTCCAAATATGGGTTTGTTTTCTTCACAATCACAACTGTCATCAATCCTTTTATCTGCTTTCGGATATGTCGTCCATTGTTGTGGTATTTCATGTAACTTTGTTTTAATTGAATCACTCCTTTCACAGCAAAATAAAGTAAAGCTGTGGACCTATCTTAAGGAGTTTGCTGATCTTATCCTGTTCCTCACTTTATTGAAGTAGTTAGCTTCATAGAAGCTTAGGATGGCTGTTGGAAGATTTGGTTACATGGCTTTCTCAGTAGCAATATTTTCCAGGTCTATAGAAATGATCTCTAGTAGGGTCAATGTCATTCGTGTCACCATCCAATGTTAGCTGGGTGATTTCACGGTTTCAGGAATCAAAGGTACTAATTTACCAAAAGGCAACATAATTTATCATTTCATTCAGTGATTCACTAAGGTAGATGTTTGCTTAATTCTATGAATCTATGCTTTCAGACTGTAATTCCAAGAGAAAGGAAATCTCTTCTCAAGAAATGCAATCAAGATTCCATTAAATGGAAGCCAAGACTGCTACCTAACCACTTTATACTCTTCATGATTCTCAGTCAACAGGAAATAATGGAAATATTTGGTTAGTTGTACTGGTTAGTGATCTTGGTTACCATAGGGAAATTACTTCACAATAGAGGCATATGGCTAACAAGAAGTAATTACTATATTTTGTGACTCTGGTTAAACAAAAAAACCTGATTTTAGTGGGATTGCTTCAAGTTTCTCTCCATTTAGATTGATGCTGGCTACCGGTTTGCTGTAAATTGCTTTTACTATGTTTAGATATGGGCCTTGAATTCCTGATCTTTCCAAGACCTTTAGCATGAAAGGATGCTGAATTTTGTCAAATGCTTTCTCAGCATCTAATGAGATGACCATGTGGTTTTTTTCTTTGAGATTGTTTATGTAGTGGATTACATTGATGGATTTCCTTATATTGAACCATCCCTGCATCCCTGGGATGAAGCCTACTTGATCGTGGTGAATGATCGTTTTGATGTGTTCTTGGATTCGGTTGGCAAGAATTTTATTGAGTATTTTTGCATCGATATTCATAAGAGAGATTGGCCTGAGATTCTCTTTCTTTGTCGGATCTTTGTGTGCTTTTGGTATTAGTGTAATTGTGGCTTCATAGAACGAGTTGGGTAGTGTTCCTTCTGTTTCTATTTTGTGGAACAGTTTGAAGAGTATTGGTGTTAGGTCTTCTTTGAAGGTCTGATAGAATTCTGCACTAAAACCATCCGGACCTGTGCTTTTTTTAGTTGGAAGACTTCCAATGACAACTTCTATTTCTTCAGGGCTTATAGGATGGTTTAGATGGTCTATTTGATCCTGATTTAATTTTGGTACTTGGTATCTGTCAAGGAAATTGTCCATTTCCTCAAGATTTTCTAGTTGTGTTGAATACAGGTTTTTGTAGTAGGATCTGATGATTTTTTGAATTTCCTCAGTTTCTGTTGTTATCTCTCCCTTTTCGTTTCTGATTTTATTAATTTGGATACTATCTCTGTGCCCTCTGATTAGTCTGGCTAAGGGCTTATCTATCTTGTTGATTTTCTCAAAGAACCAACTCCTCGTTTTGTTGATACTTTGTATGGTTTTATTTGTTTCTACTTGATTGATTTCAGCCCTGAGTTTGATGATTTCCTGCCTTCTACTCCTCTTTGGTGTATTTGCTTCTTTTTGTTCCAGGGCTTTCAGGTGTGCCATTAAGCTGTTAGTGTATGCTGTCTCCCGTTTCTTTTTGGCGGCACTCAGGGCTATGAATTTTCCTCTTAGCACTGCTTTCATGTTCATAGCAGCCTTATTTATAATAGCCAGAAGCTGGAAAGAACCCAGATGTCCCTCAACGGAGGAATGGATTCAGAAGATGTGGTATATCTACACAATGGAATACTACTCTGCAATTAAAAGCAATGAATTCACGAAATTCCTAGGCAAATGGTCAGATCTTGAAAATATCATCCTTAGTGAGGTAACCCAATCACAAAAGAACACACATGGTATGCAGTCACTGATAAGGGGATATTGACCCCAGAATCTTGGAATACCCTAGACACAATCCGCATATCAATAGATTTCTAAGAAGACGGAAGGAGAGACCCCTGGTCCTGGAAAGACTGGATGTAGGGGAACGCCAGGACAGAGTAACGAGAGGGGGTTGAATGGAGAAAAGAGGGAGGGAAGGGGACTTATGGGACGTTCGGGGAGGGAGGAAATGGGAAAGGGGAAATGATTTGGAATGTAAATTAAAAAAAATAAAATAAATAATAAAAAAAAGATAATCTATTTCAATAAATGCAGTACAAATTCCTTTAAAAAAAAACCCACAATCGATCCAGGCAAGAATACTAAGTGTCTAATAACTTCAGTAACATTTTTGGTTTAACTCACCACATAAAGAACCAATGCAAGGTTCTTTACACATTATTCACTTAATGGGACTTTGTGAGAAGTTAAGTTTAAAGGTAAATATAATTGCTAATATATAAATATATAAACTTTGTATAATATGTCTTATTATCTACGTAGTATATATGTAGATAGATAGATAGATAGATAGATACATACATACATACATACATACATACATACATACACACACAGCAAAGGAGACCATAGATATATTTTCAAAAAATATTAACTAACTTGGGCAAACTCATTTTGAATGTAGGCAGTATCTCCCACTGTGATAAAAGACAGAACAGGAAAGTATCCAGAAATCTGGACATCCTCTCTTTGTGTTTGTCTGTCTTTGCCTCTGTTTTTATCTATTTCTCTGTCTCTCTCTCTCTATCTTGTTCTCCATCTCTCTGCTTCTCTCTGCTTCTCTGTCCCTGTGTCTGTCTCTCTGTCTCTGTTTCTCTCAGTGTCTCTCTCTGCCTCACCCCATCTCTCTCTCTCTCTCTCTCTCTCTCTCTCTCTCTCTCTCTCTCTCTCTGTGTGTGTGTGTGTGTGTGTGTAAAACATATGTAGCTTATTAGTTTATAATTAAAATATTTTGATTTATATTTTAGTGTTTTATATGTATGGATGTTTTGTCTGAATGTCTATATATGTACCACATACATGCCTGGTGTCCATGGAAACAAAAAGGAATGGGCTGGATCCCTTGGTACTGGAGATGTAGGTAGTTATAAGCCAACATGTGGGTTCTGGGCAATGACCCATATCCTCCAGAAGAATGGGCAATCTCTTTAGTTAATGAGCCAGTTCTCCAGGATCAACCTCTTGTTTTTATTTTATAGGAGTTTACCACTAAAGAGTTTGCCTTGAGTCTCAAAAGAGTCATCAAAAGATGAGGCTTTTAAGTCATGTTTGAATTACTAAAACCATGGGGATTCTTGGAGATGGACTACTAAATATATTTTGCCTTATTGATGGATCTCGGCCTTTTGGAGTCATGCTATGGAATAAGGAAATATGAGGTTGTCAGGTTGGCAGTAGATGAATTTGTGTTAGTAAATCTTGATGATCAACTAGTTTGGATTGAGAAACTCCTACTAAGGCATAATCATGTTGCATTTGTAAATAATTTCTGAATAGGATTAGTGAAATTGTGGAAGAACCACCCTGAATCTGGGCACTATTATCTCATAGGTTATAGGCCAAGATAAAGTAAAAGAAGCAAATAGAGGAAGTTCAGGAGGTGCACACATCCTCTTTTTGCTTTCTGGACACCTTGAGGGAGCTGTTCTATTCTAGAATGCCATTCTTGCCATGATGACTAAAACCATGAGCTAAAATAAGTCTTTCCTCTCTTTTGCCATGTATGTGATTCCAGGGACTGAAAATGACAGATACAATAACAATACCTTTCCTGGACCTCCATTATTCAGAGTGTGGAAGACAGGAATTCTCAGGCTCCATAATTTTGTAAAGAAGACATTTAGAAGAAACCTTTCTGTTTGTCTACGCCTTTTTATCTGTCTGTCTGTCTGCCTGCCTACCTATCCAAATTATGTTATCTCCTTTTCCTCCTGGGAAAATATCAGTATTCATTTAGCTCTCTTGGATACATACATTTTCCAATCTTAGTTACTATAATCTTTTTTCTCTTATTTTTTGTGTTATTTTATTTTAAAACTACTGTATGGCATTTACGACACATTTATTCCATGTAAGCACAATTACTTATTTGCTGGCCTCATTGTTCACTGTGAGTACAATGGCATGTACTCACCATGTTTGGAATTCATTACTTTGATTCAAGTCTTACTCAGTATGAATAGCTGTGTTTTTTATTCAGAAACACATTTTCCTACTTTAATTCTTAAGAGATCATCACTCAGATGTTTGCATAAAAAATGTTTTTTTTCTATTCATCTAGCTCTACTTTTATCAATTTCATTGTAAAATAATATCTAACTTTAGATTTTAAAAAGTTTTTGTTTTTAATTATTTTATTTATCTTTCTTATCCTTTATCAAATGTACCACACTGGAAAGTATAGACTTATAACCAAAACCATGAATGAATATATATTCACATATACACAAATATATGTATATGAACTACAAATATATATATATATACATTCATGCATATGTGAATATATATTCATGTATATGTGATTTTGGCTATGTATCAATAGTTTCAAATATATATGCATATATATGTCTATAATGTGTATATATGTTTGTTTAAATATGTATACACAATTTTTGTATATGTGTATATATTTGTATATATACTCTCTTTACTTTCTTTTTTTTTTTAATTTAATTTAATTTTATTTTTTTTAATTTACATTCCAAATCACTTCCCCTTTCCCGTTTACTCCCTCCCCGAAAGTCCCATAAGCCCCCTTCCCTCCCTCTTTTCTCTGTTCAACCCCCTCTCATTGCTCTGTCCTGGCATTCCCCTACATCCAGTCTTTCCAGGACCAGGGGTCTCTCCTTCCATCTTTTTAGAAATCTATTGATATGCTGATTGTGTCTAGGGTATTCTGAGATTCTGGGTCAATATCCCCTTATCAGTGACTTCATACCATGTGTGATCTTTTGTGATTGGGTTACCTCACTAAGGATGATATTTTCAAGTTCTGACCATTTGCCTAGGAATTTCGTGAATTCATTGTTTTTAATTGCAGAGTAGTATTCCATTGTGTAAATATACCACATCTTCTGAATCCATTCCTCCGTTGAGGGACATCTGGGTTCTTTCCAGCTTCTGGCTATTATAAATAAGGCTGCTATGAATATAGTGGAGCATGTGTCCTTATTGCATGCAGGTAAAGTCTCTGGGTATATGCCCAGGAGTGGTATAGCCGGATCCTCCGGAAGTGTCATGCCCAGTTTTCTGAGGAGCCGCCAGACTGCTTTCCAGAGTGGTTGTACCAGCCTGCAATTCCACCAGCAGTGGAGGAGTGTTCCTCTTTCTCCACATCCTCGCCAACAACTGCTGTCTCCTGTGTTTTTGATCTTAGCCATCCTGACTGGTGTGAGATGGAATCTCAGGGTTGTTTTGATTTGCATTTCCCTAATGACTAAGGATGATGAACATCTCTTTAGGTGCTTCTCAGCCATTAGATATTCTTCAGGTGAGAACTCTTTGTTTAGCTCTGTACCCCATTTTTTAATAGGGTTACTTGCCTCTCTGGAGTTTAACTTCTTGAGTTCTTTGTATATCTTGGATATTAGCCCTCTGTCAGATGTAAGGTTGGTAAAGATCATTTCCCAGTTAGTTGGTTGCCGCTTTGTCTTTTTGACGGTGTCTTTTGCCTTGCAAAAACTTTGTAATTTAATGAGGTCCCATTTGTCTATTCTTGATCTTAGAGTATAAGCTACTGGAGTTCTGTTCAGGAAATTCTCCCCTGTGCCCATATGTTCAAGGTTCTTCCCTAGTTTCCCTTCTATTAGTTTCAGTGTGTCTGGTTTTATGTGGAGATCTTTGATCCACTTAGAATTGAGCTTAGTGCAAGGAGATAAGGATGGGTCAATTTGCATTCTTCTGCATGTTGACCTCCAGCTGAGCCAGCACCATTTGTTGAAAAGGCTATCTTTTTTCCACTGGATGGTTTTAGCTCCTTTGTCAAAGATCAAGTGACCATAGGAGTGTGGATTCATTTCTGGGTCTTCAATTCTGTTCCATTGATCTACATGTCTGTTACTGTACCAATATCATGCAGTTTTTAACACTATTGCTCTGTAGTACAGCTTGAGGTCCGGGATACTGATTCCCCCAGAGGTTCTTTTACTCTTGAGAATAGTTTTAGCTATTCTGGGTTTTCTGTTATTCCAGATGAATTTTTGAATTGCTCTTTCTAACTCTATGAAGAATTGAGTTGGGATTTTGATGGGGATTGCATTGAATCTGTGTATTACTTTTGGTAAGATGCTCATTTTTACTATATTAATCCTGCCAATCCATGAGCATGGCAGATTTTTCCATCTTCTGAGGTCTTCTTCAATTTCTTTCTTCACAGACTTGAAGTTCTTGTCATACAGATCTTTCACTTGTTTGGTTAGCGTCACGCCAAGATACTTCATATGGTTTGTGGCTATCGTAAAGGGTATTATTTCTCTTACTTCTTTCTCAGCCTGCTTATCCTTTGAGTATAGGAAGGCTTCTGACTTGCTTGAGTTGATTTTATATCCGGCCACTTTGCTGAAGTCGTTTATCAGCTGTAGGAGTTCTCTGGTGGAGTTCTTTGGGTCGCTTATGTATACTATCATATCGTCTGCAAATAGTGATAGTTTGACTTCTTCCTTTCCAATTTGTATCCCTTTGACCTCTTTTTGTTGTCCAATTGCTCTAGCTAGAACTTCAAGTACTATATTGAAAAGATATGGAGAGAGAGGGCAGCCTTGTCTAGTCCCTGATTTTAGTGGGATTGCTTCAAGTTTCTCTCCGTTTAGATTGATGCTGGCTACTGGTTTGCTGTAAATTGCTTTTACTATGTTTAGATATGGGCCTTGAATTCCTGATCTTTCCAAGACCTTTAGCATGAAAGGATGCTGAATTTTGTCAAATGCTTTCTCAGCATCTAATGAGATGACCATGTGGTTTTTTTCTTTGAGATTGTTTATGTAGTGGATTACATTGATGGATTTCCTTATATTGAACCATCCCTGCATCCCTGGGATGAAGCCTACTTGATCGTGGTGAATGATCGTTTTGATGTGTTCTTGGATTCGGTTGGCAAGAATTTTATTGAGTATTTTTGCATCGATATTCATAAGAGAGATTGGCCTGAGATTCTCTTTCTTTGTCGGATCTTTGTGTGCTTTTGGTATTAGTGTAATTGTGGCTTCATAGAACGAGTTGGGTAGTGTTCCTTCTGTTTCTATTTTGTGGAACAGTTTGAAGAGTATTGGTGTTAGGTCTTCTTTGAAGGTCTGATAGAATTCTGCACTAAAACCATCTGGACCTGTGCTTTTTTTGGGTTGGAAGACTTCCAATGACAACTTCTATTTCTTCAGGGGTTATAGGACGGTTTAGATGGTCTATTTGATCCTGATTTAATTTTAGTACTTGGTATTTGTCAAGGAAATTGTCCATTTCCTCAAGATTTTCTAGTTGTGTTGAATACAGGTTTTTGTAGTAGGATCTGATGATTTTTTGAATTTCCTCAGTTTCTGTTGTTATCTCTCCCTTTTCGTTTCTGATTTTATTAATTTGGATACTATCTCTGTGCCCTCTGGTTAGTCTGGCTAAGGGCTTATCTATCTTGTTGATTTTCTCAAAGAACCAACTCCTCGTTTTGTTGATTCTTTGTATGGTTTTATTTGTTTCTACTTGATTGATTTCAGCCCTGAGTTTGATGATTTCCTGCCTTCTACTCCTCTTTGGTGTATTTGCTTCTTTTTGTTCCAGGGCTTTCAGGTGTGCCATTAAGCTGTTAGTGTATGCTGTCTCCCGTTTCTTTTTGGCGGCACTCAGGGCTATGAATTTTCCTCTTAGCACTGCTTTCATTGTGTCCCATAAGTTAGGGTATGTTGTGCCTTCATTTTCATTAACTTTCAAAAGGTCTTTGATTTCTTTCTTTATTTCCACCTTGACCAAGTTATCATTGAGTAGAGCATTGTTCAGCCTCCATGTGTACGTGGGTTTTCTTTTGTTTTTGTTGCCATTGAAGACCACCCTTATTCCATAGTGATCTGATAGGAGGCATGGGATTATTTCTATCTTCTTGTATCTGTTGAGGTCTGATTTGTGACCAATTATATGGTCAGTTTTGGAGAAGGTACCATGAGGAGCTGAGAAGAAGGTGTATTCTTTAGCTCTAGGATGAAATGTTCTATATATATCAGTTAGTTCCATTTGGTCCAAGGCTTCAATTAGATTCACTGTGTCCCTGTTTAGTTTCTGCTTTCCTGAACGATCCATTTCAGAGAGCGGGGTGTTGAAGTCACCCACTATTATTGTGTGCGGTGCGATGTGTGCTTTGAGTTTTAGTAAAGTTTCTTTTACGAATGAGGGTGCCCTTGCATTTGGAGCATAGATATTCAGGATTGAGAGTTCTTGATGGTGGATTTTTCCCTTGATCAGTATGTAGTGTCCTTCTGTGTCTTTTTTGATGACTTTAGGTTGAAAATCAATTTTATCCGATATTAGGATGGCTACTCCACCTCGTTTCTTGGGGCCATTTGCTTGTAAAATTGTTTTCCAGCCTTTTACTCTGAGGTAGTGTTTGTCTTTGACACTGAGGTGCGTTTCCTGCATGCAGCAAAATGCTGGGTCCTGTTTACGTATCCAGTCTGCTAGTCTATGTCTTTTAATTGGGGAATTGAGACCATTGATATTAAGAGAGATTAAGGCATAGTGATTATTGCCATCTGCCATTCTTGACGCTATCTTTATGTTTGAGTGGTTATCTACTTTTGGGTTTGATTCAAGAAGGTTATTATCTCATTTTTTCCAGGGTGTTGTTTCTCTCCCTGTATTGGAGGTTTCCACCTATTATCCGTTGCAGGGCTGGATTTGTGGAAAGATATTGTGAAAATTTGGTTTTATCATGGAATATCTTGGTCTCTCCATCTATGGTGATTGAGAGTTTTGCTGGGTATAGTAGTCTAGGCTGGCATTTGTGCTGTCTTAGTGTCTGCATGAGATCTGCCCAGGATCTTCTGGCTTTCATAGTCTCTGGTGAGAAGTCTGATGTGATTCGGATAGGTCTTCCTTTGTATGTTACTTGGCCCTTTTCTCTTACTGCATTTAGTATTCTTTCTTTGTTTAGAACATTCGGTGTTTTGATTATTATGTGACGGGAGGTATTTCTGTTCTGGTCCAGTCTGTTTGGAGTTCTGTAGGCTTCTTGTACGTTCATCGGCATCTCTCTCTTTAAGTTAGGGAAGTTTTCCTCCATAATTTTGTTGAAGATGTTTACTGGCCCTTTAAGTTGCAAATCTTCACTCTCATCTATACCTATAGTCCTTAGGTTTGGTCTTCTCATTGTGTCCTGGATTTCCTGGATGTTTTGGGTTACGCGTTTTTTGCATTTTGCATTTTCTTTGACTGTTGAGTCGATGCTTTCTATGGAATCTTCAGCACCTGAGATTCTTTCTTCCATCTCTTGTATTCTATTGTTGATGTTTGCATCTATGACTCCTGATTTCTTCCCAAGGTTTTCTATCTCCAAAGTTGTCTCCCTTTGTGATTTCTTAGTTGTTTCTACTTCCTTTTTTAGTTCCTGGATGGATTTGCTGAGATCCTTCACTTGTTTGCTTGTATTTTCCTGTATTTCTTTAAGGTATTTTTGCATTACCTCTTTCAGGATTTCTTCCTGATGACCCACGTTCTCCTGCATTTCTCTGAGCGATTTTTGTGTTTCCTCCTCATGGGATTCCATCTGTTGATCCATCGTCTCCTGCATTTCTTTAAGCAGTTCTCGTGTTTCCTTTGTAAGGGCATCTAACCGTTGATTCATTTCTTTAAGCAATTTTTGTGTTGCCTCCTTATGGGCATCCGTCTGTTGACCCATATTCTTCTGCATTTCTTTATGCAAATTTCGTGATTCCTTTGTGAGTGCATCTACCCGTTGATTCATCTCGTTAAGCGATTTTTGTGTTGTCTCCTTGTGCGCCTCCATCTTTTGATCCATGTTCTCCCGCATTTCTCTAAGCGATTTTTGTGTTTCCTTTGTAAGGGCTTCTAACCGTTGATTCATGGTCTCCTGTAACTCTTTATGAGATTTATTTGTGTCCTTCTTGTGATCCTCTAATAGCATCATGAGAAGTGATTTTAAATCCAGATCTTGTCTTTCGGGTGTGGTGGGGTATCCAGGACTTGCTGCTGTTGGAGAGTTGGGTTCGGATGGTCCCACATTACTTTGATTTCTGTTAGTAACATTCCTACGTTTGCCTTTTGCCATCTGGATACCTCTGGTGTTAGTTGGTCCTGCTGCCACTGGCTGTTGGTTGGACCTCCTGTGAGCCTGCAAAGCTATTTCTGCCCCCCCTGGATTGCCAGGATTCCCCTGGCACCGATTTCTGGGGCCTGCCTGCTCCTGAGTGACTTTGGAGCCCTAATGTGCCTTGCCCCAAGTGATCTTATATTGGGGAGGCCCTGCACATCCAAAGGCTCAGCCTAGTGGATTCCTGGAGCAGAGGTCGCCAAAGGGAGGCTGGTAGGCTCCTGCCCTGTGCAGGGGTGAGTGATCTCTCCTAGGGGGGGAGGGGGCGTCCCTCTGCCAGGCAGAAGTCCCACAGAGGAGCTGGCGCGCTGGTTACTGCAGATCAGCCCCGCACTTGGGAGCCGCATACACACAAGCCGCCCGAGACCCAAGCGATATTATGCCTGTCTGTCTCAGAACCTGGCTGTCCCAACTTCCCAGTCACTGGAGCAAAGATGGCGGAGTGCAATCTGCACTCTCTCCGTGGCGCCGCTCACCTGCAGAGGCGATGGCCTGCCGATCTGGCACCCAGATGACCACAGCGCTGACCCATTCTCGTGCACAGACGGAAGCCCCAACAGGCCGTGTCCCAAGTGATGTTATATTGGGATAGGGAGCTTGGGGTACCTGTCACTTCAGCGCAGTCTGCGGGAACAGAGGTCGCGGAAGGAAAGCTCTTTTATAGAGTTTTAATAAGACAATGAAAATTCTCTCTTTAACATATTAAATAATGGAATTTTCTTTTCAGAAAGTGTCCTACTTGGCTAGTAGTTGGAAATGCTGACCTTACATGGAAATGTTACCATGATTGATCATGTCCTTTGTATTTGAAAAACTGTTCTTCTTATATAAATGAGACTGGTCACAAAGTTGCTCTATATAGCACGCTGGCCTTGGACTCATGTTTCTCCTATCTTAGCCTCCTCAGTGACCATTGCATTTGAATTACACATAGGGACCAGTATAGTCAGACTAACAAATTACATCAAGCTTGCATACCCAGGAAAAGTCTCACATAGATATACTATGCCTTGCTTCATAAAGTTTGCTAATACTCTGCAGCATTTATATAGCTCAGGATGGTTTTGGATTTGTTATGAGGATAATATATGTCTCATAATATGATATATTCTTTCTTTTTTTCATTTCTGAAAAATGGTATAGACATTTGGCACATATCAAGAATGCTACCTTTATATGCATAGTATGTAATGTACATTTACAATGAATACATGTTCATTTTAACTAACATATTGCTTCACAAGTAGGAGTGATAGATACCTGTAGCAAATTATTATTCTTTTAATTTATTCCTTGTTATTATTCATCCATTTTCATAGCTTATTCTGAACCAATATATTCCAGCAATTATGTAAATAAAGTTATTGCTGCACTCATTAGACCAAGGAGCAATAGAAAATTCTATTACCTTCCATTAAGTTATTTCTACCTGGATATAACCTATAACTGATATAACTATATAACTATATAACCTATAACTGTGAGCCTGCAAAGCTATTTCTGCCCCCCCTGGATTACCAGGATTCCCCTGGCACCGATTTCTGGGGCCTGCCTGCTCCTGAGTGACTTTGGAGCCCTAATGTGCTTTGCCCCAAGTGATCTTATATTGGGGAGGCCTTGCACATCTAAAGGCTCAGCCTAGTGGATTCCTGGAGCAGAGGTCGCCAAAGGGAGGCTGGCAGGCTCCTGCCCTGTGCAGGGGTGTGTGATCTCTCCTGGGGGGGGGGAGGGGGCGTCCCTCTGCCAGGCAGAAGTCCCACAGCAGATCTGGCGTGCTGGTCACTGCAGATCAGCCCAGCACCTGGGAGCAGGTTACACACAAGCTGCCTGAAACCGAAGCGATATTATGCCTGTCTGTCTCTGAGCCTGGCGGTCCCAACTACCTGGTCACTGTAGCAAAGATGGCAGAGGGCACTCTCTGTGGCGCCGCTCACCCTGTGGTCACGATGGCCCGCCGATCTGGCACCCAGACGACCACAGCGCCAACCCGCCCTCGGGCACAGACGGAAGCCCCAACAGGCCGTGTCCCAAGTGATGTTATATTGGGGGGAGAGCCTGGGTACCGGTCTCTCCAGCGCAGTCCGCGGGAACAGAGGTCGAGGAAGGGAAGCTGGCAGGCTCCCTCCCTGCGCGGGGTCCCTCCACCAGGCAGAAGGTCCCACCGCGGAACTGGCGCGCTGGTTACTGCCCTCTCTTTACTTTCATTTTTGAGTTTTATGAGAATTTTCAAATTCTCACATAGGATAGAGTAAAACTCAACCAAATCTATACTCTCACTCATTACATCAAATGCAGCTATTTTTTAAACATTCTTCTTTTTTGACATTAGATTTTTCCCACTTTATGACTATCTATCATGATTTTACTGGCATAGCATTTCATTCCTATCAACTGAAGGATTGCTTCACGGGAAGAGTTTGCTCTGACTACATAGACAGGCCAATCTTTGAAGGTAGGTTTTATATCTTCAAAGAAACAGTTGTCTTCCTCTCCACTAATGATAGCAAAGATATGTGACTGATACATCCTTGACAGGTGAAGTAGCTGGTACATTTCTGTTACAATACATCATGTTCAGATATTTAGATGAACTTCCACAATTTGAAAATGGAGGTTATAGCAAGGAAAGAGAGAGTTTAAGTAAAGTCAATGAGGTTAGATAACAAATACATTTTCTACTTATAGTAACATTCCAAAATTGATTGACATTTATAGGACATATCCTAATCTGTCTCTCATCATCATTTATACTGAGCAGTATGTAACTCCTATTGTATGAAGACTGACTAGCATAGACTATGAAGATCCCTGTTTTTTGCAGACTTTGTTAAAAGCAAAAAATTGTGGTTATTGCCACCATTTTGGGGACATTGCATTTAGTTTTATGGTAGAGTATGTAAAGAAATCTCTACTTGCTTAATTTTAAATATGGTGATTTTTAAATTTCTTTTATATTTTATAATAGTTTCACACAAGAATACAAAGTACTTTCATCATCTCCATCTCTCTCTTCTCTCCAACTCCATGACCTTCCTTTTCCCCCTCTCAAATTTATATACTCTCCTTCCACAATTATTATTGTTTTACACACACACACACACACACACACACACACACACACACACCACGTTTTAGTGACTCCAAGTACTGTTTTCTGTACTTACATAGGTATAGGGTTGACCACTTAGGCATGGAAAGCTTATCAAGGGATTCATCACAGAAGCAAACTGATTCTTCCTCTGTCTGAAGCCTTCTAATGCCTAGAGCTCTTTTACTACAGATTGGGCCACCTGCACACTTCCTATTTTCATTCTGCTACATTGACTTGGGGACTACTGTGCAGATCTTGTGTAGACAACTGCATTTTTTTTAGAGTTCCTGGGTATGACATCCCTGTCATTTCACAAGACTCTTCTACAGCAGTCATCACGCTATTCTGGCTCTTATAATCTTCCTAGCTCCTCCTCTTTCACAGTGTTCCATGAGGCTTGGCTGTAGTGTTGAATTAAAGTTGTCCCTCTGTGGGGTTGGCACTCCATAGTCACTTGTTCTCTGAACTTTGACCAGCTGTAGCTTCTGTTTTAGCATCTGTCTACTGGAGGTAACAGAGGCTTCTCTGTTGAGGAATGAGAGCTGTGCTTATCTAAAGGCAAAAGAATGACTTTCAAAAGAGTGATTTTTGGTGAATTGATAGTATTGGACTCTCCTCTCCTTTTGGGTCTCTGACCTCTACAGCCATGGGTTCTTGTCTATGTTTACAGTACTAGGCACGAGTTCCCTCCTACTGTACAGGATTGAGTCCAATTAGACAGCTATTGGTTACACCGAAGTTATTAATGCCACTCTTGCACTACTGAGTATCTCTTGCTGGTTATTGTAGTTTACAAGATTTACAACTGGATAAAATTATTGGTAACATTTCTGTCCTGGCAGGTTTCATTGCCCCTTCTAACATTGTGAGAGCTGACCACCAGGAAGGAAGTTTCTAAGTCAGAACCAATTTTATTTCTCCAAAGCCCATGATGGAAATGTGTGCTATTCCTAGTGGCAACTTTTCTGAAGGATCATTTTGTAATGATGGTTTTATTAAGGAGAATCCTTAAGACATTTAAGATAAGTTTTTCCTGTCTTTGAAAATCAAATCTATATTATTTCCCATTGTTTCCATTTTTCTCAATAACCTACACTCAATACGTGAATGCATTCTGAAGAATGGGTCAATGTGAAAACACAAAGATTAGTTTGAATGTAGAGCATGCTTCAACTTGATTCTCAGTTTCCCATGCTGTAGCGTCCTTTATTTGTCTTTGTGGTTTCCTCTAACAGGGCATCTTCCTGTGTTCACCTACTCACTGCCAGGTAACTCCCATCAGTCCTGCACATTTTATTCAGCTTTTGTTTTGTCTTGTTAGTCCACCATGATTTTCCAGAACAGTTTAGACATTTCTCTAAGGTGCTGTCCCAAAAATATTTCCATGCCTCTCATAGCAACAATAGTATTCTACTTATCTGCATTTAATTTCTCTCTTCCTTTCTTTTGCTAGATATGAATTCTTTAATGGAAAAATTCATCTTCCATCCTTTTATCCAGATGTAAGACACTCTAGCAAGAGTCATTAAATCAATAATTATTTGAAGGATATAATTTACTAAAGGGGATAATTTTCATTTAAAGAAGACACATATTTATACCAAGACTGACATAATTCATGTCAGAGCTAGAAATAAATGTGATACAGTTTATTACATTTCTGAAATAGATTAGGTTACTTACTGGTTTGCTTATTTTTGGCTTTGTAAGATAGGACCTTGCCATGTAGCCTGTCTGGCCTTGAAATCATGATCTTCCTGACTTAGCCTCTCAAATACTAGGATCATAACCATGTGCCACCACATCTATCACTTTATTTCTTAATAACCACATGTATCAATTTATTCTGTTATCTCTTAATAGACATATAAATGTACCTTATATCTTCTATGTCATAAGCATAACAGTTTTGAATAATTTTGCGCAATATGTCTTAACTATAAATGACTTTTATATTTCCCAAAGATATTTGGCTTTTAGAGTGTATTGTTATCAAATGTATGGAAAAATATGTGATTATCTTTTGTTCTGAAACTTTTGAGAGAAATAAAACTCATTTGTACCCTTTGAAAATTCTTCTCCTCAGAAACAGAAGAATCACAAAGAGATCACTTTCTATTTAAACACTGACTTGTTTGGAAGGAATTAAATGGTGATTGGTAATGGGAAGGACTTTATAGGTTTCCAACATAAAATTCAATATAATGCTATCTCCCAAAGCATAGCATCACAACATCACATCCGCAGCCTTCAGCACCTTCTCATGCCAGCTTCTTCCCTAAATTTTGCATGTAGCCTCAGCAAAGCATGCACAGACTTAAATCCAGCAAGATAATCAAACATTCATTTGGAAATTAACACAGTGTGCTTGTCAAGGTATTGAAGATTTTGCTACATATAACAGGTATTACTATGTATCAGTGCTATCTATCCTTATAGAATTTTCTTTAAAATACTTATACTGTCTTATCATTGCTCTATTCTGAGAAGGAAAGGATTCTAACTTAGTTTCATCTAGCATTAATTTGAAACATTGGAGTAGGCCAAATGTTTGGATTAGAAACTGGGGAAAAGATCCATTTTTTTCAAGTTTTTTGGACTATTACAGCATTTTTTCAGAGCATAATTCAAATATAGGTTTTGATGTATGCTGTTTGTTCACTGGTGGTTAGGATTAGAGGACAGTTTCCCGTAGCTGAGGGAACATGCTCTGACATTTATTGCTAATAAATTTACCTTTGGAGCCCCAATCTGAGACTGACTAATCAGAATATTTGGTCCACTTTTCAAAGCAACTTCACTTCAGTCTTTCCAAGAAGCAAGAGAAAAAAGAAAGATGTTTTCCTGCATAGAAAAATAAATAAATAAAATCTCTCGTTGGTCCAGAAACTATTTGTCCTGGGAAAAGTTAAAACATGACTGATTTCTCTGCCCTCCCTTGTCTGTGGATAAAGTCAGAAGAGATGTGAGAACATTCTAAATGCCTGTGTGAAGAACCCTGAGGCCAAGGAATCTGGTTTTCCCAGAGCAGAGAAGCTCTGAGCGTCATAACATTTAAAGACATGAGTGAACATTTTGATGCTACAAAATATCCTTTAGAGGAAAATTGCATGTTGTTCTGGAGTCTTGGAGTTTAGATCGTAAGCCAACAGTCTACTAAAATAGATTACAGATAACTTTACATGGCGATGCCCACTGAACATATACTAGAAATAAAAAGCAGTGGGATCAGACTTGGAGAGGATGCTAGATGGTAAATGGGGTTAGGAGAAAAGTGTGGAAACAATCTTGGAAGATGGCATGATTCTAGCAATTCAGTCATTCAGGTTAAATATGTAAGCCTCAGAAACAGCAAGTGCAAAGTCTACTAGCTGGAATTAGCATGTAGTTATAACATAGAAGAGGAGCGAGTGTTTACAGAGGTGGGTGTAGGGAATGATACACAGCTCCTGGTAGAATACTGTCAGGGATTTTGCTATAAATCGTGAAGGAAAACCATCTGAATATTTTATACAGGAAAAGACATGACACCAAAGTTTAAAGGAACATTTTGTATGCTGTATGGAGAAAATTCTGTGTGCATTTATGAGCGTGATCTGATAGACAAGATAGTTTCTAATAAGATAGGAGTAGGCTGATGCAGAACCAGGTGAGAGACAATAGCAATTGAACTAAGCATCCGCTGTGGAGGGGTGCTGGATTTAGAGTAGACTATGAAAACAGGAAACTGAAACAGCACTTGCTGATGGGTTGGGTTGACAGGAAGGAATTTTAGGCCTGAGTCCTTAGACAAATGGTGGAGAAATGAAATAGAAACATACAGGAGCATAAGGTGTTTTGTTTGTTTGTTTGCTTACTGTTGCTTACTGTTGTGTGCCTATTTCATAACAGAGTGAAAATGCAAAGTAGGCAACTGGCTTGCTAAGCTGTGACTCATGAGACTAAGGCAGAGCTGCAACTCTGGAGCAATCCTCATCACCACACAGCTAATATGTAAAGTCAGGTTGCAATGCAAGAGTGAAAATGTGAACAGAAAGCAATGGACTTGAGATTGACCTTAGTGGACTATAACATCCTGAAAAGGGCAGATGGAGAGTCAACACAAAATAATAGGAAAGGATGGATGGCATCAAGAGCAGTAGGGCGGAGGGGTGGCCTTCCTGAATCCCAGTGATGACAGTGACTTTCACACTAGCCAGGCATAAAATGCTTCAGGAAAGTGAATGCAATGTAGAGAGATTGCGGAACTGGATTTGGTAAAAAGAGTGCCTTTAGAGAGACTTCGACAAAACTACAGTTTCTTTTTTTTTTTATTATTTTTTATTTTATTTTATTTTTTTTAATTTACATTCCAAATCATTTCCCCTTTCCCGTTTCCTCCCTCCCCGAAAGTCCCATAAACCCCCTTCCCTCCCTCTTTTCTCCATTCAACCCCCTCTCGTTTCTCTGTCCTGGCATTCCCCTACATCCAGTCTTTCCAGGACCAGGGGTCTCTCCTTCCATCTTCTTAGAAATCTATTGATATGCGGATTGTGTCTAGGGTATTCTGAGATTCTGGGTCAATATCCCCTTATCAGTGACTGCATACCATGTGTGTTCTTTTGTGATTGGGTTACCTCACTAAGGATGATATTTTCAAGATCTGACCATTTGCCTAGGAATTTCGTGAATTCATTGTTTTTAATTGCAGAGTAGTATTCCATTGTGTAGATATGCCACATCTTCTGAATCCATTCCTCCGTTGAGGGACATCTGGGTTCTTTCCAGCTTCTGGCTATTATAAATAAGGCTGCTATGAACATAGTGGAGCATGTGTCCTTATTGCATGCAGGTAAAGCCTCTGGGTATATGCCCAGGAGTGGTATAGCTGGATCCTTCGGGAGTGTCATGCCCAGTTTTCTGAGGAACCGCCAGACTGCTTTCCAGAGTGGTTGTACCAGCTTGCAATTCCACCAGCAGTGGAGGAGAGTTCCTCTTTCTCCACATCCTCGCCAACAACTGCTGTCTCCTGTGTTTTTGATCTTAGCCATCCTGACTGGTGTGAGATGGAATCTCAGGGTTGTTTTGATTTGCATTTCCCTAATGACTAAGGATGATGAACATCTCTTTAGGTGCTTCTCAGCCATTAGATATTCTTCAGGTGAGAACTCTTTGTTTAGCTCTGTACCCCATTTTTTAATAGGGTTACTTGCCTCTCTGGAGTTTAACTTCTTGAGTTCTTTGTATATATTGGATATTAGCCCTCTGTCGGATGTAAGGTTGGTAAAGATCATTTCCCAGTTAGTTGGTTGCCGCTTTGTCTTTTTTACACTAATACCAAAAGCACACAAAGATCCGACAAAGAAAGAGAATCTCAGGCCAATCTCTCTTATGAATATCGATGCAAAAATACTCAATAAAATTCTTGCTAACCGAATCCAAGAACACATCAAAACAATCATTCACCATGATCAAGTAGGCTTCATCCCAGGGATGCAGGGATGGTTCAATATAAGGAAATCCATCAATGTAATCCACTACATAAACAATCTCAAAGAAAAAAAACACATGGTCATCTCATTAGATGCTGAGAAAGCATTTGACAAAATTCAGCATCCTTTCATGTTAAAGGTCTTGGAAAGATCAGGAATTCAAGGCCCATATCTAAACATAGTAAAAGCAATTTACAGCAAACCGGTAGCCAACATCAATCTGAATGGAGAGAAACCTGAAGCAATCCCACTAAAATCAGGGACTAGACAAGGCTACCCTCTCTTTCCATATCTTTTCAATATAGTACTTGAAGTTCTAGTTAGAGCAATTAGACAACAAAAAGAGGTCAAAGGGATACAAATTGGAAAGGAAGAAGTCAAACTATCACTATTTGCAGACGATATGATAGTATACTTAAGCGACCCAAAGAATTCCACCAGAGAACTCCTACAGCTGATAAACAACTTCAGCAAAGTAGCCGGATATAAAATCAACTCAAGCAAGTCAGAAGCCTTACTATACTCAAAGGATAAGCAGGCTGAGAAAGAAGTAAGAGAAATAATACCCTTCACGATAGCCACAAACCATATTAAGTATCTTGGCGTGACTCTAACCAAACAAGTGAAAGATCTGTATGACAAGAACTTCAAGTCTCTGAAGAAAGAAATTGAAGAAGACCTCAGAAGATGGAAAAATCTGCCATGCTCATGGATTGGCAGGATTAATATAGTAAAAATGAGCATCTTACCAAAAGTAATACACAGATTCAATGCAATCCCCATCAAAATCCCAACTCAATTCTTCATAGAGTTAGAAAGAGCAATTCAAAAATTCATCTGGAATAACAGAAAACCCAGAATAGCTAAAACTATTCTCAAGAGTAAAAGAACCTCTGGGGGAATCAGTATCCCGGACCTCAAGCTGTACTACAGAGCAATAGTGTTAAAAACCGCATGGTATTGGTACAGTGACAGACATGTAGATCAATGGAACAGAATTGAAGACCCAGAAATGAATCCACACTCCTATGGTCACTTGATCTTTGACAAAGGAGCTAAAACCATCCAGTGGAAAAAAGATAGCCTTTTCAACAAATGGTGCTGGCTCAGCTGGAGGTCAACATGCAGAAGAATGCAAATTGACCCATTCTTATCTCCTTGCACTAAGCTCAATTCTAAGTGGATCAAAGATCTCCACATAAAACCAGACACACTGAAACTAATAGAAGGGAAACTAGGGAAGAACCTTGAACATATGGGCACAGGGGAGAATTTCCTGAACAGAACTCCAATAGCTTATGCTCTAAGATCAAGAATAGACAAATGGGACCTCATTAAATTACAAAGTTTTTGCAAGGCAAAAAACTACAGTTTCAAAAGGGCAGTTGGAGGAAATCTTGATTAGACATGACGATGTGAAATTATTTTTATCGCCTGGTTACAAGAAGTATGATGAAATCATCTTCAATATACAGTGGTAAGAGAACAAAGCAAGAGCTTGGGTTTTAGAACTGTACAATAATCAAGAAAGTTTTTGTGTGGGGATTTTGAGGTGGGATCTCTTGTAGCATGCTTCTAAACCTAATGAATTAATCTAGAACTATAAGAAGACTTAACATTTTGGGAGGACAGTCCTCACACTTCTGGAATAGGAAGAAAAACATGTACTGAGGGAATCAGTTCCTATCCACAATGACGTCATTCCCACCCAGCATTGGTTGGTCAGCTTCTCAGTAATGCCAACTTGACCCCACTGAGGCTTCCCATTGTCACAACTTAGTGTCAGTTGGCAGGTGGGACATGAGTTGACACCAGATACCGTGTGCTGGCATGTAGTTTTTAAAATGCTCTTACTGCCTGTGCTGGAGAGCTGCTGTGCTACCAGTCCCTCCTGGCTCCCTTTGGTTTCACCCGGCTGAGCTGCCAGTCCCAACCAGGCCTCTCTCTACCTGCCTCTGCTCTGGGGTGGGGGTGGGGGTCTCGCCACCAGCTCCCACCCAAGACCCTTGAATCTGCAGACAAAAAAACACACAGATCTGTTACTTTACAACTTGCTCACTAGGCACAATGGCTGGGCTCAAATACCTCCTGCCTGAAAATGTGTGCCCTTAGCAATTTGTTGTCTCCATCTCTCATTCTGCCCTAAACTTAGTGGCTTGTTCCAATTAGCCCCTGCCCAACATCTTTAGCCACCCACCCTTAGCTGAGACCGAAGGGCCTAGTTCTCCCTGAGGCCTCACATGATTGCAGCATCCTCCTTCCTTGAAAGCATGGCAGAAAAGCACCTTCTCTCCTTACTTGCGTTTCTTCTTCCTTTTGGGACCCGGAAGTCCCACCTGTACCTTCCACCCAGCAATTGGCTCCAGGTCTTCTGTATTGAAAAATTAAGTACCAGTTAGGAACTAGAACTTTCCCTCACAATCGTGTGCATAAGCACTAATTCATAATTCACTTACATTAGTTGATTCATTGATTGTTATAGATAAAATTATGAAAATTACATTCTTAATAAGAAAAAGTCAAGTTAATTGATACATCTATCGGCAGGGCAAACCAGCCTTAGAGGAATGGTAGTTAGTGAGGACACAACTAGAGATCAGAAGCCTCATATAACATTTTAAGGAGTATAATCATAATACAAACAGCTATAAACACCTGAAATATGTTACACATGATAAAATTATATTACATATTCTAAAGTATGCCGTACAGTTTTACAAAACAATAAAATTTGTCAAATATCTTTAATTTTTTAGATCTCATCCATTTTTAAATTTCAGAGTCGAGAAATATTATGCCATTCTTAAATGGGAATATAACATTTGTATATCTTTTAGCAGTTAACTGTAAGTAGCTTTGTAGCTCCATGAAAGAAAAATAAAAAGCATAGTTCTATCTTAATAAACCATCTGTCCTCCATCCTACCATCCTGTGAGTTTCCTTTTCCTTCAACATAATCACTGTTCAGATGTTTATGATATCCATTTACATAGGTCATGTTATGAGACAGCTCTAATTCATTTCTTACACATACAGTTAAGGATAAAATTATTCAATGAGACATCAAAATATCCTAAGGGAGTACTTGGGATTCAGCTCATAGCATAGAACTCAACAGGTATGTATAAGGCCCAGGATTCAATTCCCAACACAAGAATAAGCAAACAAAAACACGGCAAGACAGCCATCATTCAGGACTCTCCTAATAGGTTTGGGCATAGTAACAGTAGAGTTTTAGAGTGGAAGAGAAAGACAGTTCAACATAATATGGGGAAAATGGGATTTTATTTGGAGTAGAGGATAAGGGCTCATAGATGGAAGAAAGTTACTACCAAGTAGTAAGGGTAGGGATTATTTCTAAATTAACCTAACAGGAGTTTTATTGAGGGTAAGTAGTGTGATTCGATGCCTGAAGATGATGGGACATGAAGACCCTGATTAATGGTTTCTGTCTTACAGGGACAGCTTGCTGTATTTACTTAATAAGATTCTTTGCTTAAATAAAATGAGATGATGTGAAGAAGTGTACAGATGGATTTTGAAGAAGGTCCATGAACTTCTGCATAATTCAGGCCATTCCTACCATTCGCCCTTTGGTAGGGGCTCATCTATGTTTGTGTCATTAAAGAACATTTTCAGTGACTTTGCTCTAAGATTGTGTTTTAAATACTGAAAAGACAGAAATGAATCTGTGTTTTGCTGTAAATCTACATCATGCATTATAAACTTAAAAAAAAGTACCAGAGTTCTGTTTCTATATGAACATCTTTCCCAAGGTTTCTGATACCTTAAATAATTTGATACTGTCCTTAGGAAAATTGTGGAACTGACTAAGCTAACCTTTTATTTTTCCATAGATTTGGCATATGATGTCCCTAAACATATCAACTGAAGATGATCCCTTCTTTAAAGTTTTTAATTTAATTTACAAAACATATGTCTTTCAACACTTACCCACATTGCTTCCCATTCTGGATCTGTTTGACTATCAGACATAATAACCACATGACAAATATACTAAAATCTTCTTTCTGAGACAGAGAAGAAGCAATAGTTACCCACTATTGTGCTGGATGATATATGGTATTAAGTGGAAGATGCCCTTGCATCCTAATGTTCCTCATACAAAGTGCATCTCATTATTGTAACCACTTCTCCCATTGAAGCTCAAGACTACACTTAATTACTTCCAGGAGGAATACCCTGTTCTAACTTACTAGAGTACACAATACCCTCTCTGATTACAGAAAACATGACTACTTTGCATTAGCTAATTGTTCAAGTGTTAGGAACAGATATTTTACAAATGATAGTATTTAAGAATGGTAATATGATTATTGTCTACTTGAGTTTATAAACACAAGTCTTTTAATTCAGTCTTACTCACAGTAGTTATATTGGTACAACTAATCAAAATTTCTGGGTTTGTGCCACAGATTTATTGTCTCACTTAAAAAGTAAGTTTTAAAATGTGGATAGAAAAAAGTAACCTGGGGCTTCCATTACTACACACACACACACACACACACACACACACTTACTTGTGCATGCATCCTCACAAACATACACACATGCATATCCTAGACACATCCAAAGAATTTAAGATGTTGAGTTACCAGATGTAAGATCTTAAAATTTAAATGCCAACTGATTAAGTAAAAATAAAATAAAGTGCCTTTAATTGAGAAACCAAGTTTGTAATAAATTATTTTAATATTGTGTATATTGATAATCTATCATAAGATAAATGTGACTTAAATTTATCTTAAAATATAGATGGGAAAACAAAACAAAGAAATAGTTCAAAGTATGAGTTAATTATAAGGTTTTTAAATAAGATGAACCTAAATAAATGACCATAAAGGGAAGCAGAAAAACAAAGAAATATAAAATGAGAGAAAAGTAAAGAATTCACAGGGGTACATTAGGAAAGCTTACTATCTCAACTATTTGCAGATTGAATTATTTATACTGGTGACATCTGAAAATGTTTCATATATTTAGGAAAAACTAAGTATTGCTGTGATTTTCTTATCTTTTTCTAGGTATTATTTAGCAAACTGAATATGGATGACAAATGGAAAGTATTAGAAGCCAAAAAGTGTATGGGAGAGGAAGACACTAAAATAAAAAAATATTAAAAATTAAAAACATGCACAGGTAAAACCAATTGCATGAAGAACTAGTAAAAATTCGAAAGACTTAAAGGAGTCATGGGAAATACTGAATTGATTAGCAGTGAGACAGGAGTAAAGGTTAATCTGGTGAAAGAGACACAGGATAGTCCAACGCAGGGGACAGTCTAACTGGAGACCAGGGATAAGAAAGCAAAACCCAAAACTAAGCTAAAGGTACCTTTTGAAAAGAGAGGTAAACAAGACACACAACAGTTCCAAGTGGATTTATGCTGACCCACAAAATTAGGTGAGTATCAATGAAAAGAAAGAAAGAAATGGACACCAGGTTGCAAACAACAGCATTCCAAAGGTGAGTATGAGAACAGCCAGAAAGGAAAAAACTGACCACAGGTTCTGCCTCCCTACAAGGCAGAAAATGGGATGAATGTTTCCAATGTGAATGCAAAGAATACCAGGGGCTGGGGATGCAGCCTGGTGGTAGAGCACTGGTCCAGCATGTGTCGCCCTGGGGTCAAGCTCCAGTGTAGCAAGAAGAGAAAGAAGAAAAGGGAAGGAAAGAAGTAAGGGAAGGCAGTAGGGAAGAAGATGGAGTGGAGAGTGAAGGGGAAAGGGGGAAGAGGAACAGGAAGAGAGGAGAAAGGAGGGGAGGGAACTAAAGGAAAGGCTACTTCCTGTCATTGATAACTGGTAGAAATGTCTTTCAAAGTAAGTACAATCTCAAAGACTTTTTCATTTACCAACGAATCTCATTAAAGGAAAAGTCTAGAACACATACTTTATTTAAGAACAAAGAGGTCCCAGATGAGAAAGCTTGAATAAAAGGAAATGTGTAACAAAGGAAATGATAGGTATAAGAAAAAATATGAAGAGAAAGAGATTATGGATTATAATATGCTGTGAGTTTAAAATGGAATTAAAATGCATTCCTATAGAATACAAACCACGAGAAGTGTGAGTACTGCTGAAAGTGAGCTAACTGTTGAGGCTTGGCGGAGTAAAGAGACTTCTACCTGCAAAACAATTTAACCGACAATGGAAATTATTTTTTCAAAACATTTAAGATGTCTGAAATTATCCTCCTAAGGGAATATACTAAAGGCTAAAGTATTCATGTAAGAAAATCTGGGAAGTATTTAAAATATGATGTCAAGTGTTAGAGCTGCACCCTCCTCTCTCACAGATCCAAGAGAGTTGATATGTTACAGACACTTAATGGTGGACGCTCTTCTATGAACACGTCAAGGCAATCAGACAGAACCTTCCCCTTCCGTCAGGTTATAATCTATGACTACAAGTTTACAGTTCTTATCTTCTCCAGACCCAAGTTACAGAAGGTGGTCAGGACCCAAGTCATTTCTGCTTTCCCTCTACCAGCCCATGCTTACAGTACCTAGGCATTGGGGACTTAAAAGACTGGGATCCTGACTGCTTCTCCCACAGTTTCTGTAAAAGTGTTTCATACCAAATGGTGAAAGCTGAAAAAACTTAGAGGCTCCCACCTGCCTCAGTGCTCACACTAAGAGATGAAATGAAGTAAATCGGTAGCCATCTCAGCTGCTACGGAATGTACACAGGACTCTACCCAGGGGGAAGAGGCAGACCATGAGAAAAGACCTGAGGCTGAGGAGACTGACTCTGTAACAAGGTAAAGACAATGCCATACCCAAGCAACCTGTGAAACAATAGGAAACCTAAGGTGGTTAATTAAGAGGTTAATAACTGACACATCAAACTGACATAGCAGCCCTGTAGTCTAATAGAGACCGGCAGGGTAACCCCTCCTGGAATTCCAATTAACTTGAGGACCAGGAAGGTTGAGTGTGTCCAGCACTACATCATAGAGAAATAACCAGAGCTATGCATGTTTGAAAGTTTTTTTCCAAGCTGTATATCAACATATCCACACAGGCAGGAAGCTGGGCTCACTCAGGGTCTTCCATGCAGTCTCTGACAGAAGATTCTGGAAGGAAGCCAGACTGCAAAACAAAATAATCCCTGTTTGATACTGTGTTCCCTGGAAGAGTTTCCTTCAGAGAAAAGAACTTTCAAGCCACAATATCCTGACATCGTGTGTGTGTGTGTGTGTGTGTGTGTGTGTGTGTGTGTGTGTGTAGGGGCATTGTAAAACCAATCCCCAAAATATAGCATAAAAATCTCTCAATCTTTATAGCACTTTCCAAGACTCACATTCAATAATAAACTTAAGCAGAACCTTTATAAAATAAGTGGCTTATTCACATCTCAAGAACCTTCTGGAGGAAAAAAAGATAAACTCAACTTAAAAGGTAAAATCAAGAAGAAAGGGGGTCATCAAGAGCAAGAGGGGACAATACATGATGGAGGACATTAGTCACCTCAACAAAGGTAATTCAGTCACTAACCAACAAATCACCAAGCCAATAGCAATTAAATAACAATTTCTGAACAACTCAGGGGAAAACTATATACAGAGTTGCTACATTGTGTTATCTGAAATGGCCACTTTTCAATGAGTATTAAGGTCTATCTAAAGAAAAAGGAAAGTATGCTTCATACCAGGCGAAAAACTAGGATTTTGGGATGGCTCTTCGGAAGTGGTAGA
The DNA here is from genome assembly GCA_036184795.1 of Tokudaia tokunoshimensis. Taxonomy (NCBI): domain Eukaryota; kingdom Metazoa; phylum Chordata; class Mammalia; order Rodentia; family Muridae; genus Tokudaia; species Tokudaia tokunoshimensis. Next base: position 33,107,904 of record BTHU01000008.1, on the reverse strand, counting down.
GAGGCTGGACTAAGCTAGCAAAGATGCTCATTAACATCATGTAACAAATAAGAGCTAAAGACAATGAGGGCTCCCCACATGAAGAAGGTGGATGATAAAACGCCATCAAAAGCAAAGTGTGACAGCGAAGTTTGTGCCACTGAAGACCAAGCATAGCAAAATGAAAAACCCACCAAAGAGGCTCATGATAGATTTAAGATGACTGGAGGAAAAACCAAAAGCCTTAATTCACTGCTTAGATAGTTTTATGTATATGTAATACATATGTAAATAATAATAACAATTATGAAGGCTAAAAGAGAGATAGATTAAAACACAGCCTTGGGGGAAGATGGTGAAAATATAACAACTAAACATGTGGCATTTGATTTGAAAAGATGAATTTGCATGTAGCATCTGTCATTTGCTTTACTGATCTTGGCCATTCTGAGTGGTATAAGATGAAATTTCAAAGTAGTTTCGAATTGCATCTTCTTGGTGACTAAGGGTGCTAAATATTTCTCTAGGTGCTCTTATCCTGTTTGCATTTCCTCTTTTGAGAGTTCTGTGTTTAGATCTGTACTCCATTTTTAACTGGGTCATGTGTTTGCTTGATGTCCAAATTTTTGTGTTTATATATTTTAGACATTCGTCCTCTATCAGTTGTGTAGCTGAAGAAAAACTGTTCCCATTCTATGGATTGCCACTTCATCTGCATGATGGTATCCTTTGCCTTTGAGAAGCTTTTCAGCTTCCTGAGGTTTCACTCATTAATTGGTTTTTCTTTGTGCCTACACTATCAGTATTCCGATCAGAAAGTCTTTTCCTTTGTCGATGAGTTCAAGGCTATTTCATACTCTCTCTTCAATTAGTTCCAGTGTATCTGGTTTTATGTTGAGGTCTTTGATTCATTTGGAGTTGAGTTTTGTGTAGTGTAATAAGTTTTGATCTCTTTGGGTTCTTCCACATGCACCCACACAGTTTGACCAACACCATTGGATTAAGATACTGTCTTTTTCTAGTGTGTACTTTTGGCTTCTTTATCTGAAAAACAGGTGTCCATAGGTCTGTAGATCAATTGATTTCATTGATCAACATGTGTGTATTGTGAGGATACCATGCTGTGTTTATTAATAAAGCTTTGTAGCACCATTTGAGGTTAGGGATGGTGGTACTTCCAGCAGTTATTTGATTACTCTGGGTTGTTTAAGCAATCATGATGTTGTGTGTATGTGTGTGTGGAGGGTGTTATTTGTGTGTGTCCATATGAACCTGAAAATTGTTTTTTCAATTTCTCTGAAAATTGTGTTAAAACTTTAATGGGGATTGCATTGACTCTGCTTATTGCTTTGATAGAAGGGCCATTCACACTATATTCATCTTGATCCATTAGCATGGGAGAATTTTTCATTTTCTGATATCTTCATTTTCTTTCTTCAGTATCCTAAAGTTTTTATTGTACAAGTCTTTCACTTGCTTGAGTAGAATTACTCAGTTATATGTTTTGAGACTTTATTGTGAAAGATATTGTTTCCCTCATTTCTTTCTCAGTTCATTTGTTGTTTCCTATGAAGGATACTGATTCTTGTTCATTAAATTTGTATTTTTCTACCTTATGGAGAGAAGAAGGGGTTATAGTAGGCAGTATCAGGAGAGACAGTCAAAACTAAAAGTTAATTAAGGAGTTGCATAGAAAGCAATTACAAAAGAAGTTCTAATGTATATATATAATATATATATGTGTATACATATATCCATATGCACATACATATATAAAAGGAATCACCAACTAGCAGGGGAGACAAAGCCCCAAGTGGACATCTTTCACCACCAAATGACATCTTCAGTGACAGGAACGAGTTACATCTAATTGAGTCACTGACCATAAGAGTCCCATGGAAACCTTACAAAAACCTATTACTGTTGCCAAAGCAATTGTTCATCTTCCACAAACTGATGGCAAGGCCCTTGTGCTGAAGACAAGACCTATATACAACTCACTGAACATGGAGAGATTGAGATGACACCTCCTTAGGGTATTTTTTTTTTAAAGAATAAACACATGGAATGTTTTTTCTTTTTCTTTCTTTCTTTCTTTCTTTCTTTCTTTCTTTCTTTCTTTCTTTCTTTCTTTCTTTCTTTCATGTGAGTACACTGTAGCTGTCTTCAGACACTCCAGAGGGGGGAGTCAGATCTCATTACGAATGGTTGTGAGCCACCATGTGGTTACTGGGAATTGAACTCAGGACCTTCGGAAGAGCAGTCAGTGCTCTTAACCACTGAGCCATCTCTCCAGCCCCTCCCTAGAGTCTTAACCCTTACTGACTAGTTTGTGGTATTGAAAGGTACTCTGCATGCTACCAACTCGGCTACAAACCCTTCAATATACAGTGGTGACATGCATGCAAAATCCTCTAGTGGAATAGTGGCACAAAGTTTTGGGAGTAACCAAACACTCTATGATTGGATTTAAGGCCCATTCAGTGAGATGGCGAGATGCAATCCATACAGGACACTGCTTGGGAGATCAAGAAGTTGAGACTAGAGAGACGATGGACCTAGAGAAAAACCAAATTCTCCTGTTCTCCTAATATGTCAATAAAATTACTCCTAATAACATTATGCTATATTGATAGACCAGTTTCGAGCTGAGAGACAGAAGCTTACTCCTGATAGACAGAAAAAATAAAGAGACTCACAACTCAACAAAGAGAAGAGAGTAAAGACCTTGAAATATTCAGTCATAAATAGAATGTCTTTATCAAGTCCCCCCTCAGGACTCAAGGAACTATGTGGAAGAGGAAGCAGAAAGAATTTCAGAGCCAGGGGGATGATGAGAGGATACAAGGCCTTCTCAGAAGACCAGGATTGGGGCACATATGAATTCACAGAGGGTAGCATGCGCAGGGCTGGCACAAGTCTCAGCCTGATGGGGTCTCAGCCCTGATAAGGGAAGTGAATACAAGCCTCCATTTCTAACTCAGAAACTATCTCCAATTGATAACTGTTCGTGAAGGAAAAACAAATAGTTTTCTCCAATAGAGACCCAGAGACTCACTGGGTGTAGAAACCACACTTAGGGAAAGCCCCATGCCCAGCAGTAGATGGCCAACAAAAAAGGATTTAAATGTTTTGTTTGGTTTTGTTTTGCTTTGTTTTCATCTCATACTAGTAGCTTTCTCTGTGCTCTTTTCTTTTCTCTTCTTTCCTTTTTCCTTTTCCCCTTACAGGTCATTTGCTTGTATGGTTTATGGTTATGTGTCTTTATGGGATTTCTCTATGTGTGAATCCCCTCCCCCCAAATCTGTGTGCATGTGTGTGTGTGCGTGCGTGTGTGCGCGTGTGTGCGTGCGTGTGTGTGTGTGTGTGTGTGTGTGTGTGTGTGCATGTGTTTCTCACAAATTTTCTTTGTCTCTTTTTTGTTCTTATTTTGTTTTGTTCTCTTTAGTCTTATTTGTATTTATTTTATCTATTTTTATTTTCCTTCTTCTTAGGAAGCTTATTTGTTTTTTAATTTAAAAAAAAAACAGGATATGGTCTGGATTTGTGTGGGTTGGAGGTGAGGAGCATCTGGGAAGAGTAGAGAGAGAGGAACCAAAATCAGAATATATTATATAAAAAATATATTTTCAATAGAAAATAAATATAATTTTAAAGGTGATAACATCTTGATAGCCTAAAATTTTTATTTTCGCCATTTTTGGTGCACAGATCTGCAGTATTCATCCTATAAACACTGTTGTATAACAATTACTACTGCCCTTCCCAGAGCTTTAAATCATTCCAAACTGAAGCTGTGTATCCTTTAAGATAACTCAGACTCCTGAGTACATACCCCAAAGAATTTAAGTACACTACAGAGATTCAGGCAACACCCTTGATTATCACTGCACTAATCACAATAACCAAAGGAAGAAATCAGCCAAGATGAGCATCAACAGATGAACAAGTAAGAACATGTGCTATATATACACAATTGAGTTCTATTCAGCAATAAAGATGAACAGGAATTTGCAGTTAATGGGTGAATCAAGAAAATATAAGCAGTGAGGTAACCCAGACTCAGAAAGACAAACAGATATACTGTCTCTCATTTATGGAGTCTGTCTCTAGATCTTTAGATATGAGAGTATAGCTTAGAGTCACTGAAGAAACATGCACAGTAGAAGGAGACTAAGGCAAGTAGAGAGAAAGGAGTCTAGCGAGGGACAATGGGACATGGGTGTTAAAAAGAGAGACATACAAAAGAGGAAAGGGAAAGCTGGGATAGAGGGAGAGACAGCAGACACAAAACATCAAAGATGTTTGAGAAAACCATAGGCAGCTGAAGAGATGACTCAGTGGTTAACAGTACTTATTGCAGATTGTTAGGTTAAATTCCCAACACCCACACAGAATAAGTAGTGAAACTAATGTAAGAGCCAAAATACCACAATATCTGCTCTGAAATAGTGTCTCATATGTTTGTGTGTGTTTATTTGTGTGTGACAATTGTGTTGCAGCCATGAGACCACACAACTATGGTCACCTAAATGAAACCTGCCCATAACAACTTGCCAATGTGGGTGGGAATAATCTCATACAGCTCCGCCTCTAAAAGAAGCTATGCGCCACCCATGGCTGCCAAGAGAGTGGGAATTATTCTTCACAAGAGAAGAGTCCTTTGACAAGTTATTTGACCTGAATTAGTCCACTCTTAACATAAATACATAGAAAAAATAATAAATTGACTGAGTGTACTGACTTGTACACACACAAACACACATACACACACACTCTAATAATTACAAAAGAGGTCATGAATTTTAAAGAGATTCATGGGAATTCAGGGTGCATGGGAGAAGGGTGATGGAAGGGTGGAAAATGTATAAATGTGGTTCTAATGTATAAAAGTCTAAAATTTTAATTAAAAAAATAATAGAAGTATATCATCTTTAAGAAAATGGATGGAAATGGAAATCAAAATGTCAAGCGAAATAAGCCAGGCCTGGAGAGACAAATCTAATATACTTTATCTTATATGCAGAATTTATATTTGAATATAAACTATGCATGCATACATGTGTGCATGTGTGTGTGTGTGTGTGTATGTATCTGACATAAAATTAGAATGTCTGTGAAGAAGAGGATAGAACATGCCCAAAACAAGGGAAGAGGAGTTATTTTCCAGCACCCACATTGGGATGCTCACAACCCCTTGTAACTCTTGCTGCAAAAGCATCTGACAGCCTGCATGGATCTCAAAGAAAGGATTTGAAAAATTATGAAATTCCCTGACAACCCTAGTGGAACCAAACCAATTATTTCGTCTCTCTGTTTATTCAACTGCATGCAATGGCACTCTGTGGGAGGATCAGACGAAGCAGAAGACAGTTCCGTTGCACACCCATCACGAAGCTGTCGCGTGAGCCATTAAGAGTTTGTCTTCTTTGTCCCTTCTTTCTGAGTTTCTTAGAGGCAGGAACCACCTGTCTTTTTCTCTGTCTCATCCCCCGTATATTAGCAGGCTGCTTGGCTCACTTAAACACTCAGTAAATTTTTCTTGCATAAGGGGAGGAAATCTTGGCATTGGGGCCCATTATCAAGACTCCCAAAGGATGTTTTCCTTAGGTTTTTTTTTTCCTTTATAGTGTATTTGATAGTAGGTTGGAAGGGCAGAGCACTGTCTGACCACCAGGCTGGAGTGGTCACACAATGCACAACTCCTTCATCTTAAAGCCATAGCACCTGGTCCAGAGAAGTGCAGTTTTTTTGTGCCTCTGCTGGTCCACCATTCAGACCATACTGGGAATCCCCCTGTATCTGCTTGCAATCACTTGTGGCAGCACTCCTTATGAGCAAGCAGAGGTTAACTGAACAAAAAACCAAGGTGCTATAAGGTATGAATTCCTCATCCCTTGTGCTTTTCATTCAGCTAAACGCAGTTCAGTTTTTTAAAACAAGACAATTTCCTAATGTCCTGTTGGAGAAGCTGTCCTGAGGCACCTCAGCATGACTGCTCCACCAGCTCCCATGACTAAAGGTACAAAAATAAATAGATAGATGAATAGATAGATGATAGATAGATAGATAGATAGATAGATAGATAGATAGATAGATGATAGATAGATAGATAGATAGATAGATAGATAGATAGATAGATAGATAGATGATAGATAGATAGATAGATAGATAGATAGATAGATAGATAGATAGATAGGACCTTCTTGAAAAGCTGGTATGTTTCAGCTTTCTTCATTTTTTATGCAGAATAAAACCCGGTGGAAGTTGCCCACTGCACAAACATGGCCTCAGAATCTACTTTATTGCCTTCCTAAGAACCACAGAGTACCACCAGTGCAAGGTTGAAGGAGTGTCCAGGTGGGGCGAATTCTCCCCAAGCCATTCAAGAAAAGTATCAAAGTAAGTGAAAAGGTTAGAAAGGATTATCTAGTGTGGCCTCGTGACTTTACAGAGTAAAAACTGAAACCCAAGTGAATGTTGGTCCATGGTTGTTTGAAAAAGTACAAAGTATGTCATCTCCTTGAGTTACCCTTTTTCCTTTAAGTGAAAATGTGAGAATTTTAAGTGAATCTATTTGCTTCTCAATGGGTTACAATCATTGAGCCCAAGAATCCTGTTACTGGCTGCCTAGAGTACTTCAAATCACCTTCTGAATCTCCTTCTATGCATTTAGACCTGAAAGAAATGTGAAATGATGCTTTTGTCACAGCAAAGTAAAACCCTTTGAATGGCTCTTTATGGTGAGAGAGAAAAATAATGGGAAGAGAAACTGGGGGTTAGGGAAGCAGGATCAGAAAGGAGGAGCCAGGAAAGTAACACAGCATTAGTCTTCTTAAGAACTGGAAATGTGTGTCCTTGCTCTTATTTTGCCTCAATAAAGTGTGGCCTTTGATTGCTGCCTTCTAGCTTAGGGTGCAGAAACCAACTGATACTCCCAAGGTTAGCTAACACTTTCCTAGACAGCTCATCCATCCCACATGCTCATTTACTTCTGTGAGAGCAGAGTTCTGTGATCAGTCAAATATGACGGTGCTGCTGACTCTACCTATGGAAGACTCATTCCTGTTATAACCTGTGTGGGCTTCTGAAATTCTGGGTTAAGTGTTTTCTCTAGATTTAGAAAAGGTGGGCTTCCCCTCAGGAGACTACAAGGAAACTGGAGCAGAGGTTGACCCCAAAGGTTGCAAAGACACTGTCAAGGATGTTTAGAAGGGCTGATCATCATGGGATAGACATAAAGAATTAGCCTATGAGTATCAGAGAACAAAATGGCCCATCCCCCGAGGACACATAGGAAGCTTTTACCTTCCTATTGCTGAGCTGCCTCATAGATGTAAATATTTAGAGATCCAAATGATCCTTTATTGACTAGTGCCAAGCTATCTAGCAATGCTTTGAGAGAACCATTTGTCTGATGGTATGATATCTTAAGGTATAATAAATTGATTTTCTTTCTTTCCATTTATATACTCTATAAAGACTACCATAATGGATTTTTCCCCCTTTAAGGCCTCTGTGATTTCACCTAGACACACAATAAACTATGGGGAAGGGATGTTATTAGTATTCATAATCTAGTTTTAGCAAATGCTTTTTGGATCTGATTTTGATCAGAAAGGGGAAACTATAGTTTTCAAGACTTGATGGAAGAATAAGCCTAGATCAATAAGAACACCTGTTTAACAACATTCCTGGTACATTTTCAAGAGGAAAAGATGACTATTGTGGAAGTAACGTCCAATACAACTTCAGCCTCTGGCTGCATAAGTTCATAACACAGAAAAGCATTGGAGTCAGCCAAAAGGATAGTTTATCCTTCAAGATACCATTATTGTTATTTTTCCGTTGTCAGATTTCTCAATCCGGGCACAGCTGACATTTTGAGGCAGATATTTCTATAGGTGAAAAACTTTCCTGGCTTTCTGAAACAGTGTGTAGCAGCTGCCTGGTCTCAACTGTGTCAGCAGCAAATCTTACCTTTTAACAATGTGTCAACTTCAAATGCCTCCAGGTACTGCCAAGTGTCCTCTGAGAGTAAAATTGTTGTATAGCCAAGAGTCCTGAGAATTCAGCTGGGTTTCAGAGTTCATGAAAAAGCAAAACAAAACAAAAAACATGGTTTAAACCAACAGCTGCAACCTTGAGTTCCAGAGTACCTCTGTCATTACTGCATGACAGTCACCCTGAGCCCAGAGCCCAGTTCTCTCACCTTTTCTTCCTCTGGTTCATAAAGAATTATCCCCCACCCCACCCCCCATCCCCATCTTGAAATCCTCTGCTTGGTTTCAAGAGATCCAGAGAGGCATACAAAGCTATAAAAGGAGGGCAAGAATCAGCAGAGATACAGCCTGAAATGAATATGTAAGGAAACTAGAATCTGGTCCTGGAGAGAAAACCTCAACCCAGGCTCCCTGCACTCAGACACCTTCTTCCTGTCCTGTGCTTTCTCGTGCAAGCCTCCTTCTGAATCTGGTTTTCATTTGCACACCCTCTCGCAGCCATGAGCCTCCTTTCTTCTCATAGATAATTTGACTTGATTACCTTCTGAAAGGGCAGACAGAGCCAAGGAGCCTGGACTCACATGTCAGTCCTAGAACTGACTTAATTTGGGTTGAGCAGCCCCTCCCCCTCCCAGGAATGGCAGTGAGCTTAGAGTCCAACTCCCCTGGGAAGAGCTAGGAGACCCTGGGCCCCTCCCTCTCCATCTAAGTTAGGTAAGTGTGTCTTGGTACATAGAAAAGCTGACACCAGTTGACAGAAAATCAACAGTAGCCGAAAGGAACGCAGAAGTAGCCACTTGACCAGGATTGATTTGGGCTTCCGCCATCAAACTAGCACCAGCTAAGGCAGAAAACCGAACTCTGAAATAGCTAAAACTCAAGTTGTTGACACCAGGATCCCCTGAACTGAACTTTTTAAAAACATTTTTCGTACCACACTAGGCACAAACAGAGGTGTTTGGGGACTACTTGATGGTTTACTGTCTTGTCAGGCACAACCTATTAGAAGGACATGGTGTCATAAATGGTTTTTACACTGGCCCCAAAAATAAAACTCTGAAAGTAGTCATTCTTATGTTGTGGTAAAATACTATAGGACCAGACCCTTCTAAAACAAATGACATATGGCCACCTCACTGTAACTCCTCTCGTCTATGTCCCTGAAGGGCTTTCTTCAGGAATCTGTTTCCATGCGTCTTTCTAAATCTCAAATCCTCAATTCACTCTAAATTTGTTTTGCTATGGCTAACAAATATGCTTTTTAAACTAGGCTAATTAAACTGAGTTTTGCTGGTGATTTCATTTTTATTTTATGGAAATGTCAGAGACTGTCCTTCTGGTACATTGAGCATCTATAAAGTTTTCCTTCCTTGGGGTGGGAGGTGATCATTGGCAGCAGGGCTCTGACTATGCTAAAGGCATGCTCTGCGTCTGAGCTTCAACTCTAGCTCCCTTTTATCTCCTATGAATGTTTCACATAATTAATATTGCTTGTTTGGCTCCTTATAATTCCTAGTCTGGATCTGGTTTGAGATATCTTGGTTTATGATCATTCATATTTTGAATTTGTTAATCTAATATAGATTGAGACTTCTGTTATTTAAAAGGACCCGTAGTGGTTGGGTGTGATGGGACATGCTTGCCGTCCCAATATTTGGTAAGATTTGTCTTAAAGAAACAAAAATAGAGTTGTGGGCAGCTAGGAGGCTGGCTCAATTGGTAAGATGCTTGCAGCCTGAATGTGAGGTCCTGATCAGACACAGGCAGAGACAGCTCTCTCTCTCTCTCTCTCTCTCTCTCTCTCTCTCTCTCTCTCTCTCTCTCTCTCTCTCTCTCTCTTTCTCCCTCTCTCTCTTGGTTTTTTGAGACAGGGTTTCTCTGTATAGCCCTGACTGTCCTGGAACTCACTCTGTAGACCAGACTGTCCTTGAACTCAGAAATCTGCCTGCCTCTGTCTCCCAAGTGCTGGGATTAAAGGCATCTGCCACTGAAACAAACAAACAAACAAAAAAGAAAAAAAGAGAGAGACAGGTCGCTCTTAAGGAGCCCATTGCTCAACCAGTATAGCCAATTGGTAAGATGCAGGTTTTGTGAGACATCCTGTCTTCAAAAAAGACAATGGAGTTTGGTGGAGAACTATTTTTGACATCAATCTTTGGCTTGCAGGCATGCATGCACAAGCACACTATACACACACACACACACACACAGAGAGAGAGAGAGAGAGAGAGAGAGAGAGAGAGAGAGAGAGATAATCAACTGTTATAATTTAAGATGTGATTTCTGCTTTGAGATTAGGAGATCTTTACTCATTCCCTGTTTCAACAACCAAAACAGCGCCCAAATCAGAAGAGGTATTTGATGTTAAATTGTTTTGGAGGGGGCTTAGAAATATTTTGACTTTTAAAATACACTGCTTATAGGAGATCTTAAGTCTGAGCATATAAGGCACTTGCCCTAAGTCTTAGAACCAGAGTTTAAACTCCAGTCCCCACTTGGTAGAAAGACACAGTAACTCCAGTAAATTGTCTCCTAAATCCATAGTATGTGTACACACATATGCAAAAGAAATAAATGCAATGAAATATTAAATTTGAACATACACGTTTGAAAGTGCATATAAAATTAGCAGAAGCTTAGATTTGCCGTAAATATTACGCATCTTCAAGCAAGTGACTTCGTTACCCATTTATTTAGCCTGTTTCTTCATTGTCAAGTCTCTATGAGCCTACAGTCCAAGGCTGTACTGCCAATAAAGAGCTTAGCCCAGAGCTTTATAATCAGCACTCAACAGAAGTCAGCTGTTATGACTATCGCCATAAATGTTGCCATCAATGGTTAACTGAAGTAAGAAGATGCAGAAGGGAAAATATAATACATCTTAGAAAAAGTGACCGCGCATCTCCTAAAAAATCCAAAGTTCTAACAAAACGAGCTTAGATTTTCAAAGCTGTGTATTTGGGTGGGGGTGAGGGTGGGGGTGGGCGCTTACGTCTTGGGAGTGAATGTATAGAAATGGTTTTGAACATTCAGACTTTAATGTTGTTACCTCACTCTGACAATTGAAATGAACCAGTGAAGTTAAGTAGTATCTGAGGGGAAAAAATTCATGGTTGAGAAATACCCAGCCTGTGTCACATGCTTTTGGTTCAAGGTTGTGAAAATTAATAGTAGGAATGTTACTTTCTTTCTTCTTGGCTGGCAAGAGAAAAGGCCAAAGCTCAGAATTGTTGGGAGTGACAACCCAATTAATCAGGCTCCATGCCTCACACTAGGTGCAGAGCTTGCCCAGGACTGGGAAAGTTTTAAATGACCCCTTTGTCCTCAGCAGCACCAAAGTGAAATTCCTCAAGGATCACTTGCTTGTTGGCACCTGGTTTCCACACTGCAGAGCTGTAGGACAGAAAGTTCTTTGGCAAAAGAGACCAGGCTCTGCTTTTATGTCCACTGAAAGAAATAAAGAACAATGTTGTAATTTTGCAGGAACACAGCAGGCTTATCGAAATACACTGAGCCACTGGCAGGTATCTCTCTAGGAACAACTGAAACCAATTAGACTTACAAAGGCTGATGATGTCCCTTAAAAGGCCAGAAGTAAAGGCCTGGAATCAACTCCTAGAATGGATGGCAGAAAGAAATCTTAGAATCCTATTCAGATCTCCTTCCTTATACCTCCCAAATTTCTTTCATCAGCAGGAGACGGTTTTTAAGAATCAGATACAGAATAACTAGGTAGAATTAAACGTCAGAGGCAACACAAACAGACACAGGATGAGACCGATGATGGCATCTTTTTTTTAAGAGTGATATTATTTTTTGTATTTATTTACATATTCATTTATTCATTTTTACATCCTAATATCCGACCCCCCCTTTCCTCCAAGTTGTCCTCTTCCACAACTCCCATTCTTCCTCCCCTTTTCCTTTGGGAAGGCAGAGTCCCCCCTGGGTGTCACCCCACCCCAAGTCTCTGCAGGACTAGGCAGGTCCTCTCCCACTGAGGCCAGACAAGGCAGCCCACTCAGGGGAATGGGATCCACAGCAGACAGAAAAAAAGATTCAGGAACAGACACTGCTCTGAAGGGTGGGGTGTCTGCATAAAGATTAAGGGGCACATCTACTGCATACCTACAGGGGTCTACGTCTAACCCACGTTAGCTTTTTGCTGGTGGTTCAGTCCCTGGGAACTCTCAAGGGTCCAGGTTAGTTACTTCCTGTTGGAAGTCTCTATCCTCTTCATGTCTCTCAATCCTCCCTCCAACTCTTCCACCAGACTGCCGAGCTCCATCTAATGTTTGACTGTGGGTCTCTGCATCTGTTTCCATCAGCTGCTGGGTGGAGCCTCTCAGAGAACAATTATGCTAGGATCCTGTCTACAAGCATAATAGAGTATCATTAATATTGTCAGGGGTTGGTTCTTGCCCATGGAATGGGTCTCGATTTGGGCCAGTCATTGGTTAGCCATTTCCTCCATCTCTGCTCTAATTTTGTCCCTGCGCATTTTGTAAGCAGAACATAATTTGGGTCAAATACTTTATGGGTGACCTGCTATCCTTGTCCCTCCACTATGAGTCCCTTCTGGCTACAGAAGGTGGCCTCTTTAAGCTCCACATCTCCCATTAAGAATCAGACCTGGCGTTCCCCTACATCCAGTCTTTCCAGGACCAGGATGTAGGGGAACGCCAGGACAGAGAAACGAGAGGGGGTTGAATGGAGAAAAGAGGGAGGGAAGGGGGCTTATGGGACTTTCGGGGAGGGAGGAAACGGGAAAGGGGAAATGATTTGGAATGTAAATTAAAAAAAATAAAATAAAAAAAAAGAATCAGACCTGGGACAGGATTGGAGGGGATCTGTGGGGGGTGAACAATGGCATCTTATTTCCCTTTCCGCTTCTTCTTCCCCCTGGATCCTAGATGGGCTAGCAGCAGACACCTGTGAACATGCTTCTTCCTAAGCTGATGATCAGTTTAGAGGTATCCCCTTTACAGAGCTTACACAGTATGTCTGAACACTTTATCTCAATTGTTCCTGACTATATTACTGCAGGATGGGTTGGCAAATAGCCTGGGCATTGATGAACAAGGAAATTGAGACTCACAAATGTTAAGTTATTGAGCCCTCCTGCCCAGGACTTTTAATCCAAAAACTATTTTATGCTAGGTTAAGATGGAATTATTTCTAAAGACACACAGAGGACAGCTATATTTAATAATTTATCCAAAGTTATACAGGCATCTCAGTTTAAATAACCAAGGCCACTCATTGGTGCTTATAGAAACTGTCAGATGATATTTTGATGAGCTGTACCTTAAACCCTAAATGGGGTAAAATGTGCTTAATCCATCTCTAACCTACATAGTGGATGCTTTAAAAAAAATAACTTACTATGTTCTTGAAAATCTTATAGGCAGTGTTATACCTGTTTAGATTTTACATCATTTAAACATTATGGGTTATGTATTACTAATCTAATTTTTGATATGCAGAATTGAGGTTTCACAACAACAGTCAAATATCCAACACATTTCTAAAAGCTAAACTCAAGAGAACATAAATAACATTGTAGCTATTTATGACTTGGCCCAAGTCTTGGCCTGGGTACAAGGCAAAGAAAGCTATTGCATTTTTTTTTCTAGCATGGAAATTACACCATAGGGCCTTAAGCATGCTAAGAAAACCTTCTACAATGATCTACACCTCAGCCAAATTACATAATAATCTAAATGATGGTCTTTGCTACCTTAACATCCATTCCTTGGATTCCAGTGCTCTGCTTCTCCATCATACAATTGGGACCTAAACTTTCCCATTCTTTAATGAGAAATAAAAAGACCCAGTTGCCAACCCCATATTTCTCACATGTTACAAAATCATAACAGCAGTTGGCATACCTTGAAGAATGCTGTGGTTTTAACTCCATTCAGCTTCTCTACAAACTTTGCACAATTTGTCTTGGTCTCCATTGAACCTCCCTGTAGCAACTAAAAACAATACAGTTGTCTATAGTGATGTGATCTGGATGACCATGTCCTGGCTTGCAAAGCACATTTTTGAAGACAGAAATTTGTTTTGTAATGAAGAAATCTTTATTTTGAATATTTTTCCACCATAAAGAGCAACTTCTTGTCTAATGAGAAAATCCAGGAGTCTAGTTTCCATAGGCCTGATTGGCTGACATTCTCTGTAGCAGGACAATGGGTCATCCTGTGTTCTATGAATCACATTTGGTTTTCCACTTGCTCTACCTCACTGGAGCAAGAGCATCCACTTCATGCTCTAAATAAGCTGAGTGGTTGAAAGCAAGCTCAAGAGGTTTCCTCTTCCATGCTCCTTACATAGTGGTGGCTTTTGCTTCATGACATGCCTTTATAGGACATCTGACCTTTTGCTTATACATCTCTAGAAACATAAACAAAGCATCAACCCAAATGTATATAAAGTTCTCCAAAGATCCTCAAAGCATCATGTCTTGGCTCATTTCATGTGACAGAAGATATTCTATGGTAAAGAAACCTGATTAAAGTTATTCAACCCAATCATTGCTAAACTGACATGCTCCTGAGATTGTTCTAGTAAGCAATATTGAACACTTTCTAGTCTTAGGTGTTCATGGAACATTATTTCTGCAACTCCAGATGAGAGAATTCTGTTTTAAAAGGTTTTCCTTTTTTCAAGTTGCAAGAGCACTCAATGAATTAAAAGTGACCACAGTACACAGGGACGCCCTTTATTCTGAGGACATAATCCCAGCTCCTCCATCTGCATAACGTCTTTGCTGGTATACACCTCATCTCTAGCACTAACACATCACCCCATTCTTGTTCTACCTCAGTAGCATTGACTTAAGCCCATTCTAAGGAAAAATTCTGGAAGAATAAATTAGCATATACTGAAATAGAAATTGATAGGAAGAAAACAATATATACTGAATTGAGAATCAATATAGTATTGGCTTTGGGTATTAAGTGGGATTTAAATTCTCTTACTTATTCTTTTGTGTTTCTAGAATTTTCTATCATTACTTTTAAAATAGAAAAAAGGTAATTGAAAGAGAAAAAGAAGATTCTAGAAAAGAAATACTGACCTCTTTAAAGGTTTCACTGCTAACTTCTCAATGCCCTCGCTCATTTTCTTTACTTTCTTGTGCAGCCCATCCATACAGTTTATTGAGATTTATCATTTCCTAAATTCTGTTTGCTTTTCATTATATGGATGAAATCTTGTTGATATTTTTCCTTTGCACACTTACTTGTGCCATCTGATATTCTAAGACCTCACAAAAAAAAATCTTCTGACCCATGAGATTGTCTTATAACTAAGCCATGGTTGCCCTAAACATGAGACCCATCTCAAAGTCGGAATCTGATGCTTGGTTCTGTATGAAACTCTAATGCTGAGGCGATGGATGTGGACAAGCAGGAGTTCCCTTGAGTACAATAGTTACCTGACAGTATTTTAGTGAGCATGTCTTCTCACTCTTTCAGTGATACAAGAATTATAGATGGAAATGTAATGGCACACTCTGCCTTCTCATGACGCAGTGGCATAGACATGCATAATCCTTACCTCTTGTAAATATTGCTAAATAATTTGACTTCAAGTTTGTTTTTCTTAGGGGAAAAATCTCAATTATTTTTAAATGAGTAAATGAAATAAATATTTGAGAGATTATGGCTAAAAATTTGCCTTAAAAGTATGCCATCCTGAATTATTCACTGAGTAATTTAGCACCCATAGGACCCCAAGAGCAAGAAGTTCAATTTTGTATCCAATTCAATAATTCCAAATCTGTGTTTTATTGCTCTGCCCTCTCCTGTGACTTAAAAACCATGCTGTATAATGTTTGCTGCATGCTAAAGATTATGTAAAAATCAACTGAGCCCAACATATCTCCATTTTATATCTCAGGGTTAATCTATGCTCCTGTTGCCATAGATATTCAAGCCTGAATTTCTTTTCTTGTTTTGGTCTTTTGTGTTTCCATAGAAGACTCTCCTTAAATAAATTTGGAGACTTGCAAAGTCGGAATCTGATGCTTGGTTCTGTATGAAACTCTAATGCTGAGGTGATAGATGTGGACAAGCAGGAGTTCCCTTGAGTACAATAGTTACCTGACAGTATTTTAGTGAGCATGTCTTCTCACTTTTTCAGTGATACAAGAATTATAGATGGAAATGTACTTTGTCCTTCCATTGTCTCCCATGGAGGACTTGAGAGCTTAGAACTTGGTATTTCTCTGGTCCCTTGTTGATGAGACTCTGGTAAAGCCCCTGGTAATCAGGATCTAACAAAATGTTTTGCTTCAAAAGTGATCATTGTTAAAGAGAATGGCAACACTCTTAACATATTTGAAAAATGGTTAATTTTTCTCTTCTCCTGAATGAAACATAAAGAACATGTTCTCTGATTTTCACCTTGACAGCCAGATAGGTAGGCCTGTGGGTTAAAGACGGTTTGAGGGTTTCCTTAAGGATGTCCCCTAGGGATTTTTATCTCTTAATCTTGTTAGAGAGAGGACCCAAGAAAGTTTTCCAGTTATAATTCTTCTGTGGGACTGATTCTGTCATGGGCTCTGTTCCTAGGTCACTTGTCTAGGTGACTGCAGTAGTTGGCATTCACCGATGAATCCTGAAGCAAGTTTGCCCAAAACTCACAAAAGGCTTCTGGTCAATTCTGAGAACTGTAATTATTGAAACTGGAATTTCTAGACCCTAACCACTTTAACTTGACTCCACTTTTGATGGATAGGCAGTAGAGAGCTCAACCATAATGATTTGCGACAAGAGACAATGTCAGCCATGTAGTACCCATTGCTCACTGTAAGAACCACAAAGATTCATTAGTACATTATCCTGGCCAAGCTTCCAGATTTGTAGGCTAAGTGGATGCAGGGAGATAGCAGAGAAAGCTATACTGAATGATTGTATTCACCATCAAAAGATGCATGTAAAACGTTAGAGAAACCATGAGTAGGTAATGGGATGGGCATTCAGAGAAAATTATAAGGCACAGATATGGGAGAAATTTTGGAATTGCCAGATTATGAATTTAAAATACTAATTTTAATATACTAAGGTAAAGGAGAAAAACAGACAATAGTCAAAAACAGATGACTAGAATCTAGGATATGGAAGCACCAATAAAGCAGTAAATAGAAAAGATTTCACAATGTGTGAAGCACTGTAAAAAAATGGTCCGTATGTCTACAATGAGCATAGCACTAGGCCGTACAAAGTGAGAGACTAAAGCAGCTGCTTGAAGATATATGACACAAGTGCACACTGAATCCTACAGAAAAATATCTGGCTTTTAAAAGTGTAAAGAAATATCAAGAAATTGTGGGAAAACTACAGATGTATGAAATAAACCTAACGCTATTCATAGGAGAGAAAGAGAAATGTAAATTATTTGAAGTTGTGATAAACACCCAGCTATATATACTAGACTCTCAGAGAAGAGCATATGGATTGAAAGTAAGAAAATTAAATTATTAGCTTTACCTGTGGGCAAATAAGGATAAGACCCTCTCAGAGTTCTAGAAGAAATATAGATGGAAAAAGAAAGTAAAATAAAATATTTAAAACAATGCAAAAAGACATAGATTTCTACAGCCATATTTATCATTCAACAATGAGAATGAAATCATAATACATTTACTCAGTTATAGGTTATATCCAGGTAGAAATAACTTAATGGAAGGTAATAGAATTTTCTATTGCTCCTTGGTCTAATGAGTGCAGCAATAACTTTATTTACATAATTGCTGGAATATATTGGTTCAGAATAAGCTATGAAAATGGATGAATAATAACAAGGAATAAATTAAAAGAATAATAATTTGCTACAGGTATCTATCACTCCTACTTGTGAAGCAATATGTTAGTTAAAATGAACATGTATTCATTGTAAATGTACATTACATACTATGCATATAAAGGTAGCATTCTTGATATGTGCCAAATGTCTATACCATTTTTCAGAAATGAAAAAAAGAAAGAATATATCATATTATGAGACATATATTATCCTCATAACAAATCCAAAACCATCCTGAGCTATATAAATGCTGCAGAGTATTAGCAAACTTTATGAAGCAAGGCATAGTATATCTATGTGAGACTTTTCCTGGGTATGCAAGCTTGATGTAATTTGTTAGTCTGACTATACTGGTCCCTATGTGTAATTCAAATGCAATGGTCACTGAGGAGGCTAAGATAGGAGAAACATGAGTCCAAGGCCAGCGTGCTATATAGAGCAACTTTGTGACCAGTCTCATTTATATAAGAAGAACAGTTTTTCAAATACAAAGGACATGATCAATCATGGTAACATTTCCATGTAAGGTCAGCATTTCCAACTACTAGCCAAGTAGGACACTTTCTGAAAAGAAAATTCCATTATTTAATATGTTAAAGAGAGAATTTTCATTGTCTTATTAAAACTCTATAAAAGAGCTTTCCTTCCGCGACCTCTGTTCCCGCAGACTGCGCTGAAGTGACAGGTACCCCAAGCTCCCTATCCCAATATAACATCACTTGGGACACGGCCTGTTGGGGCTTCCGTCTGTGCACGAGAATGGGTCAGCGCTGTGGTCATCTGGGTGCCAGATCGGCAGGCCATCGCCTCTGCAGGTGAGCGGCGCCACGGAGAGAGTGCAGATTGCACTCCGCCATCTTTGCTCCAGTGACTGGGAAGTTGGGACAGCCAGGTTCTGAGACAGACAGGCATAATATCGCTTGGGTCTCGGGCGGCTTGTGTGTATGCGGCTCCCAAGTGCGGGGCTGATCTGCAGTAACCAGCGCGCCAGCTCCTCTGTGGGACTTCTGCCTGGCAGAGGGACGCCCCCTCCCCCCCTAGGAGAGATCACTCACCCCTGCACAGGGCAGGAGCCTACCAGCCTCCCTTTGGCGACCTCTGCTCCAGGAATCCACTAGGCTGAGCCTTTGGATGTGCAGGGCCTCCCCAATATAAGATCACTTGGGGCAAGGCACATTAGGGCTCCAAAGTCACTCAGGAGCAGGCAGGCCCCAGAAATCGGTGCCAGGGGAATCCTGGCAATCCAGGGGGGGCAGAAATAGCTTTGCAGGCTCACAGGAGGTCCAACCAACAGCCAGTGGCAGCAGGACCAACTAACACCAGAGGTATCCAGATGGCAAAAGGCAAACGTAGGAATGTTACTAACAGAAATCAAAGTAATGTGGGACCATCCGAACCCAACTCTCCAACAGCAGCAAGTCCTGGATACCCCACCACACCCGAAAGACAAGATCTGGATTTAAAATCACTTCTCATGATGCTATTAGAGGATCACAAGAAGGACACAAATAAATCTCATAAAGAGTTACAGGAGACCATGAATCAACGGTTAGAAGCCCTTACAAAGGAAACACAAAAATCGCTTAGAGAAATGCGGTAGAACATGGATCAAAAGATGGAGGCGCACAAGGAGACAACACAAAAATCGCTTAACGAGATGAATCAACGGGTAGATGCACTCACAAAGGAATCACAAAATTTGCATAAAGAAATGCAGAAGAATATGTGTCAACAGATGGATGCCCATAAGGAGGCAACACAAAAATTGCTTAAAGAAATGAATCAACGGTTAGATGCCCTTACAAAGGAAACACGAGAACTGCTTAAAGAAATGCAGGAGACAATGGATCAACAGATGGATTCCCATGAGGAGGAAACACAAAAATCACTCAGAGAAATGCAGGAGAACGTGGGTCATCAGGAAGAAATCCTGAAAGAGGCAATGCAAAAATACCTTAAAGAAATACAGGAAAATACAAACAAACAAGTGAAGGATCTCAGCAAATCCATCCAGGAACTATAAAAGGAAGTAGAAACAACTAAGAAATCACAAAGGGAGACAACTTTGGAGTTAGAAAACCTTGGGAAGAAATCAGGAGTCATAGATGCAAACATAAACAATAGAATACAAGAGATGGAAGAAAGAATCTCAGGTGCTGAAGACTCCATAGAAAGCATCGACTCAACAGTCAAAGAAAATGCAAAATGCAAAAAACGTGTAACCCAAAACATCCAGGAAATCCAGGACACAATGAGAAGACCAAACCTAAGGATTATAGGTATAGATGAGAGTGAAGATTTGCAACTTAAAGGGCCAGTAAACATCTTCAACAAAATTATGGAGGAAAACTTCCCTAACTTAAAGAGAGAGATGCCAATGAACGTACAAGAAGCCTACAGAACTCCAAACAGACTGGACCAGAACAGAAATACCTCCTGTCACATAATAATCAAAACACCGAATGTCCTAAACAAAGAAAGAATACTAAAAGCAGTAAGAGAAAAGGGCCAAGTAACATACAAAGGAAGACCTATCCGAATCACATCAGACTTCTCACCAGAGACTATGAAAGCCAGAAGATCCTGGGCAGATCTCATGCAGACACTAAGACAGCACAAATGCCAGCCTAGACTACTATACCCAGCAAAACTCTCAATCACCATAGATGGAGAGACCAAGATATTCCATGATAAAACCAAATTTTCACAATATCTTTCCACAAATCCAGCCCTGCAATGGATAATAGGTGGAAAACTCCAATACAGGGAGAGAAACAACACCCTGGAAAAAATGAGATAATAACCTTCTTGAATCAAACCCAAAAGTAGATAACCACTCAAACATAAAGATAGCGTCAAGAATGGCAGATGGCAATAATCACTATGCCTTAATCTCTCTTAATATCAATGGTCTCAATTCCCCAATTAAAAGACATAGACTAGCAGACTGGATACGTAAACAGGACCCAGCATTTTGCTGCATGCAGGAAACGCACCTCAGCATCAAAGACAAACACTACCTCAGAGTAAAAGGCTGGAAAACAATTTTACAAGCAAATGGCCCCAAGAAACGAGGTGGAGTAGCCATCCTAATATCGGATAAAATTGATTTTCAACCTAAAGTCATCAAAAAAGACACAGAAGGACACTACATACTGATCAAGGGAAAAATCCACCATCAAGAACTCTCAATTCTGAATATCTATGCTCCAAATGCAAGGGCACCCTCATTCGTAAAAGAAACTTTACTAAAACTCAAAGCACACATCGCACTGCACACAATAATAGTGGGTGACTTCAACACCCCGCTCTCTGAAATGGATCGTTCAGGAAAGCAGAAACTAAACAGGGACACAGTGAATCTAATTGAAGCCTTGGACCAAATGGAACTAACTGATATATATAGAACATTTCATCCTAGAGCTAAAGAGTACACCTTCTTCTCAGCTCCTCATGGTACCTTCTCCAAAATTGACCATATAATTGGTCACAAATCAGACCTCAACAGATACAAGAAGATAGAAATAATCCCATGCCTCCTATCAGATCACTATGGAATAAGGGTGGTCTTCAATGGCAAGAAAAACAAAAGAAAACCCATGGAGGCTGAACAATGCTCTACTCAATGATAACTTGGTCAAGGTGGAAATAAAGAAAGAAATCAAAGACTTTTTGAAAGTTAATGAAAATGAAGGCACAACATACCCTAATTTATGGGACACAATGAAAGCAGTGCTAAGAGGAAAATTCATAGCCCTGAGTGCCGCCAAAAAGAAACGGGAGACAGCATACACTAACAGCTTAATGGCACACCTGAAAGCCCTGGAACAAAAAGAAGCAAATACACCAAAGAGGAGTAGAAGGCAGGAAATCATCAAACTCAGGGCTGAAATCAATCAAGTAGAAACAAATAAAACCATACAAAGAATCAACAAAACGAGGAGTTGGTTCTTTGAGAAAATCAACAAGATAGATAAGCCCTTAGCCAGACTAACCAGAGAGCACAGAGATAGTATCCAAATTAATAAAATCAGAAACGAAAAGGGAGAGATAACAACAGAAACTGAGGAAATTCAAAAAATCATCAGATCCTACTACAAAAACCTGTATTCAACACAACTAGAAAATCTTGAGGAAATGGACAATTTCCTTGACAGATACCAAGTACCAAAATTAAATCAGGATCAAATAGACCATCTAAACCGTCCTATAAGCCCTGAAGAAATAGAAGTTGTCATTGGAAGTCTTCCAACCAAAAAAAGCACAGGTCTGGATGGTTTTAGTGCAGAATTCTATCAGACCTTCAAAGAAGACCTAACACCAATACTCTTCAAACTGTTCCACAAAATAGAAACAGAAGGAACACTACCCAACTCGTTCTATGAAGCCACAATTACACTAATACCAAAAGCACACAATGATCCGACAAAGAAAGAGAATCTCAGGCCAATCTCTCTTATGAATATCGATGCAAAAATACTCAATAAAATTCTTGCCAACCGAATCCAAGAACACATCAAAACGATCATTCACCACGATCAAGTAGGCTTCATCCCAGGGATGCAGGGATGGTTCAATATAAGGAAATCCATCAATGTAATCCACTACATAAACAATCTCAAAGAAAAAAACCACATGGTCATCTCATTAGATGCTGAGAAAGCATTTGACAAAATTCAGCATCCTTTCATGCTAAAGGTCTTGGAAAGATCAGGAATTCAAGGCCCATATCTAAACATAGTAAAAGCAATTTACAGCAAACCGGTAGCCAGCATCAATCTAAATGGAGAGAAACTTGAAGCAATCCCACTAAAATCAGGGACTAGACAAGGCTGCCCTCTCTCTCCATATCTTTTCAATATAGTACTTGAAGTTCTAGCTAGAGCAATTAGACAACAAAAAGAGGTCAAAGGGATACAAATTGGAAAGGAAGAAGTCAAACTATCACTATTTGCAGACGATATGATAGTATACTTAAGCGACCCAAAGAACTCCACCAGAGAATTCCTACAGCTGATAAACGACTTCAGCAAAGTGGCCGGATATAAAATCAACTCAAGCAAGTCAGAAGCCTTCCTATACTCAAAGGATAAGCAGGCTGAGAAAGAAGTAAGAGAAATAATACCCTTCACGATAGCCACAAACCATATTAAGTATCTTGGCGTGACTCTAACCAAACAAGTGAAAGATCTGTATGACAAGTACTTCAAGTCTCTGAAGAAAGAAATTGAAGAAGACCTCAGAAGATGGAAAAATCTGCCATGCTCATGGATTGGCAGGATTAATATAGTAAAAATGAGCATCTTACCAAAAGTAATACACAGATTCAATGCAATCCCCATCAAAATCCCAACTCAATTCTTCATAGAGTTAGAAAGAGCAATTCAAAAATTCATCTGGAATAACAGAAAACCCAGAATAGCTAAAACTATTCTCAAGAGAAAAAGAACCTCTGGGGGAATCAGTATCCCGGACCTCAAGCTGTACTACAGAGCAATAGTGTTAAAAACTGCATGGTATTGGTACAGTAACAGACATGTAGATCAATGGAACAGAATTGAAGACCCAGAAATGAATCCACACTCCTATGGTCACTTGATCTTTGACAAAGGAGCTAAAACCATCCAGTGGAAAAAAGATAGCCTTTTCAACAAATGGTGCTGGCTCAGCTGGAGGTCAACATGCAGAAGAATGCAAATTGACCCATCCTTATCTCCTTGCACTAAGCTCAATTCTAAGTGGATCAAAGATCTCCACATAAAACCAGACACACTGAAACTAATAGAAGGGAAACTAGGGAAGAACCTTGAACATATGGGCACAGGGGAGAATTTCCTGAACAGAACTCCAATAGCTTATGCTCTAAGATCAAGAATAGACAAATGGGACCTCATTAAATTACAAAGTTTTTGCAAGGCAAAAGACACTGTCAAAAAGACAAAGCGGCAACCAACTAACTGGGAAATGATCTTTACCAACCTTACATCTGACAGAGGGCTAATATCCAATATATACAAAGAACTCAAGAAGTTAAACTCCAGAGAGGCAAGTAACCCTATTAAAAAATGGGGTACAGAGCTACACAAAGAGTTCTCACCTGAAGAATATCTAATGGCTGAGAAGCACCTAAAGAGATGTTCATCATCCTTAGTCATTAGGGAAATGCAAATCAAAACAACCCTGAGATTCCATCTCACACCAGTCAGGATGGCTAAGATCAAAAACACAGGAGACAGCAGTTGTTGGCGAGGATGTGGAGAAAGAGGAACACTCCTCCACTGCTGGTGGAATTGCAAGCTGGTACAACCACTCTGGAAAGCAGTCTGGCGGTTCCTGAGAAAACTGGGCATGACACTCCCGGAGGATCCGGCTATACCACTCCTGGGCATATACCCAGAGGCTTTACCTGCATGCAATAAGGACACATGCTCCACTATGTTCATAGCAGCCTTATTTATAATAGCCAGAAGCTGGAAAGAACCCAGATGTCCCTCAACGGAGGAATGGATTCAGAAGATGTGGCATATCTACACAATGGAATACTACTCTGCAATTAAAAACAATGAATTCACGAAATTCCTAGGCAAATGGTCAGATCTTGAAAATATCATCCTTTGTGAGGTAACCCAATCACAAAAGAACACACATGGTATGCAGTCACTGATAAGGGGATATTGACCCAGAATCTCGGAATACCCTAGACACAATCCGCATATCAATAGATTTCTAAAAAGATGGTAGGAGAGACCCCTGGTCCTGGAAAGACTGGATGTAGGGGAACACCAGGACAGAGTAACGAGAGGGGGTTGAATGGAGAAAAGAGGGAGGGAAGGGGGCTTATGGGACTTTCGGGGAGGGAGGAAACGGGAAAGGGGAAGTGATTTGGAATGTAAATTAAAAAATAAAATAAAATAAATAATAATAAAAAAAACTCTATAAAAATTATTTCTGATATTTCTGATCAAATACCCAGTCATGAATGAAAACATTACATAAGGAATAGAAAATTTCTTCTTCTTGGGAAAGAGAACCTGTATAGTAACACCATATGTAAAATATGAAAAATAGATTTATTTCTGCTAAAATAAGGTCAAGTCGAGGATGTACCTAAAGTTAATACCACTCTTAGTCAATATTTTATTTGAAGGTGTAACCAAGGCAATAAGTTCAGGAAAGGCATATATCTTAGGAGAAACAATATAATTTTTGTTCATACATGACATAATACACCAAAAATCTTCAACAATCAACCAGTAAATAATGCAAATAATATCAGATGACAGGAAGATTGTAGAATATCCAGTCAATCTTCTTGGTCAATTACCTTCCCCTATTCCACAATAAAAGAGAGAAATTGAAATGAAAAATGTAACATTACTTACATTAGTACCAAATAGTGAAATATGCATGTATAAATCTAACAAAATTCATATGAATCCCATATGCAGAGCAAAATAAAGCTCAAAATACTAATGAAAGCAATAAAAATGTAAAGAAATGTGGAAATATGTTGTATTCATGGGTAGAAAGCCTATTATGTTTGTTTTTCCTAGCTTGATTATGGATTCTTCTTTGTCATCTCAGTGAAGATTTCAATAATTCTCTTTGCTTCTAATAATTGTCTAAAGAATTCTAAAACTAACATAGAAAAGTAAAAGGCACAAAATAACTACTACAATATTGAAAGAGAAAGCCAAGTACATTAATAAAACACAATAGAAACCAAAGTAAAGGTGCCACACTAATACAACCAGCCAGTTTTTGACAAAGGAACAAAAGCAATTCAATGAGACAGTCTTTTCCCATTATACCTGAGGAAATGAAAAATACTCAATTATACTTGAAACATACAACTTCATTTGAGATTTGTCTTTCTAAATGCAAAATTCAAAACCATAAAGTTTAGGATATAGCATGGAAGAAAACATAGTCAATCTTGTATTTAAGAGTGTCTTTCTCTATAAACACTAGAAATCTTATGAAATGATTTTAAGAATTAAGTTGAACTGCATTAAAAAAGTTCTGCCCTGTAAAGTACTATTTAGAGATGAACTGAAAACTAACACCAGAGAGAAAATAACCTACACTGCATATCTGACAAAGGACTATTATCCAAATATATAAAGGTCATTTAAAACTAAAGAATCACATTAGTAAAAGTATTAGAAACATGCAAATTAAAATAACAATTATATGCCAATACACATGTATTGAAATAGTTAATATAAAAGTCACTAACTGTCAAATGCTGTTGTGGGCAAAGGGGAACTCTCATTCATTGCTGTAGATATGAAAAATGACACAACTAGTTTGGAAGATTCTAAGTTTTCTACAGAATTAAGTCCACTCCCTTTACACACTTAGGAGTTGTACTCCTTGGTATTTATCAAGTGAGTTCAGCTCTTTGTTTCACAGAAAAGCCCATACACAAATGTTAATACATTTTTTTTATTTATAATTTTCCAGCCTTAAAAACAACCAAGAAGCTCTTCAGTAGATAAATGAACAAATAAAACAAAGTATCTCTTGGCACAAGTTATGTACATGATACAAACATTCACATCCAAAAGGCGTGGAAGAACCCAAAGAAATGTGTGTCAATACGTGAAAGAGAAAGACAATTAAAATCCATTATATTTAAATTCTAGATGTATTGTTCTACTCGCAGCCATAAAACATTTGGAAAGTATGTTTTGTTTTGGTATTTAAAAAATTAAGTGGGAAGTCTTACACAAAATGCTCAAAGCGTGATTCATAAAAGAAAACTGGTAAGTTCAATTTCATAAAAATGCAAAGCTTTTTCTCTGTAAAAGATCATTATATGAAGATAAGTAGGAGCTACACACTAGGAGAACACTGTGTATATCACAAATAAATTAAAGCATACCAAAAAAATAAGAAGACCTGCTACTGAAAATAAAGCAATACAGTAGAAAATGAACAGAAGATAAGAAAGAAATTACACTGAAAATCTTGTACAACTAGAAAATAAGCATATGAGAAACATGTAACATCATTAGGCATTAAGAATGCCAATCAAGACCACAATTATATATTAATTATATATATATATATATATATATATTAAAAACACACACATACACACATTTTATTTTGGCTCGTGGTTCCAGAGGAACAGAGTCCACCATGGTAGGGCAGGCATGCTAACTGTTAGGAAAACACAGGAGCAAGGGCGGGAGTCTGGAAAATGTACATTTCTTTTCTACATAGGAAGCAGAGGAAAGAGAGAGAGGAGGGGGAAGGAGACTGTAAACCCTTAAAGGCCAACCAAGCCTTCAAATACCTGTAAAGATCTCACTTTCAAACCATGATGAATTCAAATAGTAGAATATTTAATAATATGATACAGTAATACAATGGAATTATTCTCAGTAATAAAATAATCAATTATTGATGTAGGCAACAAATTAAAAAGGTTGTGGAGAGCATTATACAAAATGGGAGGGCAGTATGAAAATTGGAATTTTCAAATATAATTTCATTTTGATAATGATGTTTGAAACAGAGGATATAGAAATGGAAAAAAGTAATTGTCCAAGGTTATAGCTAATAAAAGCAGAGAAATAGCTTTTTTATGAAACCTAGTGATATGATTAGCTTTATGGTCATCATTACACAAATCTACAGACAAGAGAAAGAAAAATAAAATCCAATCAATGAATATTCATTTTCATTATTATCAAATTTTTACTTTTGAATTTAGCTATTACATAAGTAAAGTTACTGAGGGCACCTGGAAGACAGCTAAAGATTTCTCTGGCTATATTTGCAGCTTCCTGTGAGTCTATAGCTGTTTTAAAATGAAAATATTTTAAGTTCTAAGAGGAGTTGTGAGGGAGAGAACAGGAACAGGGGAGAAAAACCAAAAGTATATCAGAATAAATATTGGCACCAAAGCTGGTGAGTAAATCCAAATGCACATTGAAGATGTCCAATAAACTGCAAATATTATAGACACCAAGATCCACATCTTGACAAATTATAAATTATCAAAAGTTTACAATAGATTATCTTGGAAAATGACTCATCATATATAAGGAAATTATTACAAAATTAACTCCTGGAGTTTTACTAAAATTAAAGAAAACCCTAAGGTAATAAAATGAGAAACCATAAAGTAAATGGGAAAGACATCAACCAGAAATTTTATGGCAGGCAGGTCTCTCTCACAGAGATGAACATGGACCAGTGTGTATTTCCAAATAAACACAAGCAGAAACTTCATCGTAGTAAATCTTCCAAATGAATGCTTTACAGAACTTTTCAAGTTAAAATGAAATGACTGGTGAATGAATACATACATGAAGGAAGGAAGGAAGGAAGGAAGGAAGGAAGGAAGGAAGGAAGGAAGGAAGAAAGGAAAGAAGGAAGGAAGGAAGGAAGAAATGAACAAATACATTTTATATTCTTGGGGAGGGTAGAGGTGAAAGGGATAAAGGATTAAGGTTAGCCTCAGCAACATAGAAAGATTATCTCACAAGAAGACAAATAAAAAAATGGAGACTGAAATATGCAATTCCATGAAATTCTAATTTGGGGTGTACATTAATTTCTAACATACAACCAAATTATTAAATTAAACTAAAATTAATACTTTTATAATATCAGGTGTGTTTTTAGTGGGTCTGGGTGGCTAAATAGTCTACTGCACTGAATTCAGCAATATTTCATTTTTTTTTACAATTCTATGTGTTAGCAATAGGCACACCAATAAATAATTTAAACAAAAAACATTTCTGAGGCTGATGAAATTGTTCAATGGGTAAAGGTGCTTATTGTGCAAGTTTGGTGACCTGGGTTCAACCCCTGGAATCCATATAAATTTGAACAGAGAAAATTGATTCCACAAAGTAGAGTTCTGTTACCTCTATATATTCGCTGTGTGTGTACAGGGGTGTCAAATCTTGCCCTCACAATACACTAATGGTAACATTTTTTTAAAAAAAAAAATAAAGAATTCCATACAGTAGAATAAAATACATAAACTACTTTAGGTTGATACAACAAAAGGAGAGCAAAGTGTGTCTGTAAACTGCATAGCATTGCTTAACAAGCTTAAAATCCACTGGTATAACCTCATATTTGTGGTCTGAGAACGCAACACTAGAAAGCCAGTCTTCTCAAATTGAGTTATTGATTTAAATACAATCTGTACCAAAATTCAAGTGGGATTTTTATTGAAATTGTTGAATAAATGACTCAGAAGAGCTAAAATGATTCTTTAAAAAATAGAAGACTATTACACTGATTATAAGATCTATTGTAAAGGTACAGAATTCAAGACAGAATTATTAACACAAAGGTGCATATATACATTCATGGACCAGATCAATGTAAAGAAGCAGAATTAAGGACCCACAAACAGTTCTTTGATTTTATAATCAATTGATTTTTGACAAAGGTATAAAAGCAATTTGATGAAAAGAGTACTTGCTGTGAGAATGTTAGGTCAGTTAAACACCAATAGTCAGAAGAATGAACTCAGAGCCACATCTATATTATAGGAAAACAATCTAACTAAAAAATAGATCATAGAGTAAAATGTAAGAGCTAGAAGTATAAACGTTTTAAACGAAATGTATTGGAAAATATCCTCTGACAATGAATCAAAGCTAACAAAATAAAATCCATGAAATCGGGAGAATAAATCTAACTTGGAAGTCATCAAAATCAAGAAGGAAGATAAAAGAAAGGCAAACCTCTTGCTTTGAGAGCCACATTTCTGGCAGTGTTCAGTAGGAAGAGCTAGAATCAGTAGCATAGCTCTCTGCAAGTGTGGTCGAGAGATGTGCACTTAGGCAGGCTCAGCTCAAGCTCAGTTACTAACTGTAGAAAGTAAGGGCGGGTGGGTTCTAGATGTGGTGGCTTGTAGGTAATTTGGTCAGCATAATTGTCTGTGTCTACTTGATTGAACCCTGCTGCCCTTCTCACTGTCATTTATGCCAATCTTGGCATGTGTTTTGTTTGGTCATGAAGTCTCTATTGGGGCCATTACTTCAGCTTTGGTCCTAGGATGAAAAAAGAGTGTTGTGTAGCCAACACAAGGAAAGCTGGAATGGGAAATTAATAATTTTACCATCAGTCACATAAATTAGGTCATTTATTGTCATAGCAAACAATCTAGCCACTTTACACTGACACTGACACTTATACCTGAACTTGCTACCAAAAGTGTTAATTTTTTTCTTTAATTAGTTTTCCTTTATTTAAAAGTGGGTATTAACTGTATGGTTGGCACTCAACAGAGAAACTTGGAAAACTACACTCTTGATGTGTCCTAAAGAGAAAGCAGTCATGAGAAGCTCCTACAAATCAAAGGGTAGGGTTATTATTCCAGTGGCAAAATAGATACCATGTATGGGAAAAATAATTAACAGTAATCCAATTAAGTATACATAACAGCCCATGAAAGTCAATGACCTACAGCTTTATCCATGGAGGAATATTTATAAAAATAAATATCTACGTTAACTCAACCAAAAGTATTTTGAAAATAAAATTGATGACTTTTCAGGCCATAATTGGATGGAAATAGATGCCACTCTTTAGATGCTAGTGATTTAACTAGAACTCGCTAGGCCCTAGCAACGAATGTGAAAGTTACAGAATGTGGGTACTGACTGCCAACAAGACTGCGGCAGTCATCCCTGCTCCTGCCTCAGACTCATTCCGATGTGCCATCATCTGAGAACTGTTTGCTCAAATACTTTTCACCGATGTTTTATGGTTTTGACTTCCAGTGGACATTGGTTAGGCAAGTTCCATTAAACCATTTCTTCCCGCCAAGCAGTGGTGGCGCACGCCTTAAATCTCAGCACTTGGGAGACAGAGGCAGATGGATTTCTGAGTTCGAGGCCAGCCTGGTCTACAGAGTGAGTTCCAGGACAGCCAGGGCTACACAGAGAAACCCTGTCTTGAAAAAAACAAACCAACCAACCAAACAACGTTTCTTCCCACGCTGTTGAGTCAGTCATTGTTGCGGTGAGTTTTTGACTGCATCATTTTGTGCTCCCTGCAGGTTGAACCTGCTCACCTGCCCAGGAGCTATCTTGGATCCGCGAGTGGAAAACACACACACACACACACACACACACACACACACACACACACACACACACGCACATGCACACGCACACACACGCACAATTTAATTTTAAAATGCCTTGGCTACCTCAAAGGCTGGGCACTCCTAAAACTTCCCCTGCCACCTCAGGCCCAATTGGGGAAGCCACTTACACAAAAACTCACATAGCTGGTTGGTTTTATCTCCTGCCCCTACTGCGTCCTATTCTTCTTCCTAAGTCCTCCGATTCTCTCTGTGTCTTACCCAAGCAAATCTAAGTGTCCCTCCCTGTGACCCAACCATTGGCCGCTGGCATCTTCACTAATAGATCACAAACCAATCAGGAACAAGGTCTTTCAGCGTCTGGACACGCAGATCCAAAGCATTAGCACAAATATCCAACAAGTTACTTCATAAGTTCTTTGCTAACCCAACAGGGATGGTGGTGTAGACAGTGGTAAGGACTCTGTGCTCATGTACACACTATGACAAACGATCTGCTCCAGGAGTCTGATGGGTTGAGTTTAACATCATGATAAACTCATGCTATTCCCAAACAAGGTTCCAACAGTCTATTACATGAGAACCAAACCACAACATTCCATGAATACACTCCACAGGGATGTCAGAAACCAGAATACCAAAGTAACAAGGAGCTGAAGAGACTTCAGGGGCACTATTCATAGATCCAAGACATGGGGACAAAAATCTATGTCTATCATTATACTACAATATTACTATCTAAAAATATTCATAAACCCTCAATAATCATCAAGCTCCTGATTTAATGTTCACTGGAAAGATTAATGAGAAGCATTTCCACAATATAGACACTCCACTTGGAGGCCCAGAAAGCCCTGGGAAAGGGGAAGAAAAGACTGTAGGAGGGGAGATGGAAGATACTAGGAGAACATGGCACACTGACTCAACAAGCAGTGCTCACATGGGCTCACAGAGACTGAAGGGGCAAGCCCAGAACCTTCATGGGCCAGCACCAGATCCCCTGACTATGTTATGGATGTTGGCTTGATGTTCTTGTGGGACTCCTAACAGTGGGAACAGATGTACCTCTGACTCCTTTGCTGGCTCTTGGGACTCTTTTCCTCCTATTGGGTTGCCTTGTTCAGCTTCAATACGAAGACATCCATCTTGTCTTATCTTGTTTTGTCCTGTTTGTCTGTCGCTTCTTGGAGGTCTGCTTTTTTCTGAAGAGAAAAAGGGCAGTGAGAGTATCTGGGGAAAAGGGAAGGTTGCAGGGCACTGAGAGGAGTGGAGGGAGGGAAAATGGTGGTCAGCATTTATTGTATGAGAGAAGAATCTGTTTCTTTTCAATAAAACTTTTTTAAAAAGTCATTAATTTTTCCACAAAACAAAAAAATTCTGTAAGCATTATCTCTAATTTGTTATACACCTGTTGGATTATGTCTTAAATAACCTCATCTGTTGAGGTCTTGTTCCCCAGTTGGTGATACCACTTGGTAGGTTGTAAAGACTGGGAGGTGGGGCCTATTTAGAGTTGGTTCACTGTTAGAATTAATTTGGATGTCTTCAGGCTTTGCCTCCTTCTCTAAGTCCCAGCCACACTGATGTGAAGAACCTCTCCTGTCACAGGTTTCATATGCCCTGATGCATCATCCAAGTGCATGGGGCCAAGTGAACAATCTTTGGCCTCTTAGGTTGTTTTGGTCATACATATTTTCAAATGCATGAGGAAATTGATAAGGTTACATTCAAATGTGCCTTTAAAGTTCTGCTAGAGATATTACAGGTTGTGGTGATAGCCTGCTGAAAAAGATTTAAGAAACCTGAAGATATGATAAGCAATGGAAATGATGTAATTACTGTCATTTACCAGAGTAGAATTTGGGGTTACTCTCAGCCATTATAAGCCCCGTATTTGCCATTTTGTTCTATCTATTTTGCAAAGAAAACCAACGTAAGTTGCAGCAGGGAGGGCAGCTTTAAGACCTTGGGAAATATCCAAGCTTCTTAGTCATATCTGATTGTGTTGTCAGTGAACATGCTGCACTTCTCTGGCTTCCCTTCACCCCTGGGTAATTTATTGGGTCTTCCCCCTGAGCATTCCAAAGTTCTAGGGCTCCAATTTGGTTTTTATTAATTATCTAATTCTGGCACTCTGAAGATAGTGCAGCACAAAGGATAAGATCATGCGTCCTGCTGGTAGACTACTTGGCTTCAAATTCTGGCATCAATATTTAAAGCTGTGGGATCTTGGGCTGCTTATTTAACATTTGTGCCCTTGTTTATTCATTAGAAAATGTTAATATTAACTACCCTATGGAAAGATTCTGTGGCAGTTATGAGTTAGTAGAGCACTCAGAATGATAACTCTTATGTTATTTACCACGGCACATTAGTAGTATAATGAGATATGGAAAACACAGATAAACAATATGTGGGTCATGTCTCAGGATGCACTAATAGAACGAAATGTGGATATAAATAAACAACATCCAAGACATGAAGCTAAAGGAAGGTTGAGGTTTACTTTATCTGTGAATACAAATAAGAGAAATTTAAAAAATGGTGTAGAAAAGGACATAACCTCCATATTCTCAAAACTCTCAAAGCTCTCTCTCTCTCTCTCTCTCTCACACACACACACACACACACACACACACTCACACACACAGAGACACACACACACAGACACAGACACACACACACACACACACACACACACACACACCAGGTCAGTTGGCTGAGCATAGCACTCAAGAATTCTGGTTAAGATTCGCTGTGAGGGCATGTGTTTGTAAGGGGGATCCCTTTCACTAAACACTAAAGCCACAGCCTCATTCTCTCTCCACTCATTACAGGATCCTGTTTACTAGCCAATTAACCCTTTTAATTTTGGATGGGGTTCAGGTGTGGAGAGGGGAAGAAGACCTGTGAGTGAGAATGGAAATTGGTGGGTGGCATTTCTGGAACTAGCTGGAGACCAGGGATAGGGGAGTCTCCAGGGTGTTTATGGAGTTGACCCTAGTTGAGATTCCTACCAAGAGAGGGTGTGGAGACTCAAGTGGCCACCTCCTGTAGCCAGGCAGGACTTCCAGTGGAGGGAGGGGGACATCAACCCACTCACAAAACCTTCAACCCAAAATTTGTTTTGCCTACAAGACTGTAGGGATAAAAAAGGTGCAAAAATTGAAGGAATGAACAATCATTGAGGGTCCCAACTTGAGACCCATCCCCTAGGCGAGAGCTGACCCCTGAAGCTATTAATGTTACTCTACTATGCTTGCAGATAAGAGCCTAGCATAACTGTTACCTGAGAGTCTTCAGCCAGGAGCTGATGGAAATAGATGCAGAGACCCATAGCTAAACATCAGATGGAGCTTGGGAAATCTTGTGAAAATGTGGGGTTAGGGTAGAATTGAGCAAACACAGAGAGGTCAAGAACACTACATAAAGACATAAAGAGTCAGACACTCACCTAAACCAGTGGGGGATCACAGGAACTGAATCACCAACCAAAGAGCAGGCAGTGGCTGGACCTAGGCCCCCTGCACATTTGCCACAGATGTGCTGCTTGGTTGTTATATGGGTCTCCTAACAATTGGAGCAAGGGCTGTCTCTAACTCCATTGTCTGACACTGCCTTTCCCTAACTGGACTGCCTTGTTTGTTCTCAGTGGGAGAGGATATGCTTAGTCCTGCTGGGACTGGATGTCCAGGGTGGAATGGTATCCAAGGGGGGGGGCTTCCTCTTCTCTGAGGAGAAGGGGAGGGGTAATGAGAGAGATACTTGTGAGGGTGGGACTGGGAGGAGAGGAGGGAGGGGAGTTATGATCGAGATGTAAAGTGATTTAAATAATTAATTAATGAAAAATGCTTTAATTTTCTGTGTTTCTGGAATTCTAATAGATATAAAATCTTTCACTTCTCATCCAGCCATCTATTATTCTTGTCCAGACCCCAGCTTATCTTCACTTCTTTCTAGAATCCATCCTTTGTGTGACTGATGGTTTCTAGTCGAGCATAGCCCAAATGTCTTCAGTCATGTTCTTTCATAGCTTTTACCTCACATGACTGTTGGGATATTTTCCTTTTGTCAGATGGTTATGGGATATCTTCCCATCATCTACTGTTGTCTTCAATTTATTTCTTTAACTTTTAGCTCTTTGATTGTACATATCTTTTACTCCCTTGGTTGGGGTTATTCCTTGTATTCCCAGGGAGTTTTGAAGTTGTTAAAAATAGGATTATTTTTCCTGCTTTCATTTTCAGAAAGCTCATTATTGGTATAGAGAAAACTTACTAAATTATGCATGTTGATTCTACATCCTATTACTTTGCTCAAAGTGTTCATAAAATCTAAGAATTTTTTTGGTACAGGCTTCGATTTTTAAATATGAAATCATACCATCTGGGAATAAGAATTATTTGACTTCTCGTCTTCATAGTTGTAAAATTCCATTTTTTTCTTACCTCTTTACTATAGTTGAGACTTCAAGAACTATATTGAACAAGAACTGGGAGAGAGGAAAACCTCTGTCTTATTTGTATTTCAGAGGAATGCTTCTCACCTTTGCTTATCTTGTATAATGCTGCCTGTAGGTTTGCAGTTTATTGTCTTCTTATGTTGCAGTATCTCCCTTTTCTTCAGGGCTTTTATCTTGAAGGAATTCTGGAATTTGTCAAAATGCTTTACTGTGTATATTAAGATGATCCTGGAATTTCTTCTCAAAGTCTACTTATGTTCCTTTTCACACCTCTTGAATTTTGCTTATTAAATCATCCTAGCATTCATAGGATGAAAATAGCCATGATATTATTGTGTTCTTGAAATGTGATTGCGAGTATTTTACTGAGGTTTTTTTAATCTATGTTCATCAGAGAAACTAGTCTATTCTTTTGCCTTATTTTATTAATTATTTTCTAGTGTGATACCCAGCTTGAGAATCAGAGGAATAGATTGTCATTGTATAACGAGTGTGGTAATGTTTCTTCTCTCTCTTTCACAGACGCTTGGGGAGTGTTGATGTTATCCCTCTTTAATGTTTTGCTAGAATTTAGTCATCAATCTATGAAGTCCAGGTTTCATTTGGTGGGAGAATTTATTAGTGATTCAATTATTTTGGTTTGTCATACATTTGTTCATATTTGTAAGTTTTAATTTTTATTAGGTTTAAATTAATATGCAAAGTCATAGTTTTCATAATGGGATGTTTTAAAATTATCTTTAATGTTTTTTACAGTCCAGTCATTATTCCCCCTTTGGTCTGACCTCCAACAGTTTCTCATCGCATTCCTTCTCCCCTGTATCTCTAAGAGGATGACACCAACCCCCCACCCCACCCCACCCCACCAGGTCTCCCCACACCTTGGGGTCTGGGGCCTCAAGTCTCTCAATGGTCAGGTGAGTTTTCTCTCATTGAGGTCAGACTAGGCAGTCCTCTGCTGTATATGTGTCAGGGTGGAGGTGGCAGAAGTATGCGGGGAGAGGGGGAGGAGGGAGACTTATGTCAGTTGATGAATGCTGCCTGGTTGGTGGCTCAGTGTCAGATTTCAGGGGTCCAGGTTACTTGAGACTGCTGGTCTTCCTATGGGGTCACCCTCCACCTCAACCTCTTCCACCCTTTCCCTAATTCAACCACAGTAGTCCCCAACTTCAGTCCATTGGTTAAGTGTAATTATCTGTGTCTGTCTCAGTCAGCTGTTTGTTGGGCCTCTAGGAGGGCAGCCATGCTAGGCTCCTGTCTGTAAGCACACCATAGCATCAGTAATAATGTCAGGCCTTGGAGCCTCCCCTTGAACTGGGTCCCAATTTCGGCTGGTCACTGGACCTCCTTTCCCTCAGTCTCTTCTCCACTTTTGTCCCTGTAGTTATTTTAGACAGGAACAATTCTGGGCCATGTACGTTTTTGATGTTCTCTCACTGTCTTCTCCAATTTCCTGTCCTCCTCATCCCTTCCAGAAGCCTCCCCCCTTATTCTGATAAGCCATTGATATTTTTGTTGGCCTTTTTATTCTTCGTCCCCAGCTCCATCTTTCCCTTTAACTTCCCCTTTCTAGTTTTAGGGTTTACATTTACCCCTGACATACATA
This sequence comes from Tokudaia tokunoshimensis, assembly GCA_036184795.1. Taxonomy (NCBI): domain Eukaryota; kingdom Metazoa; phylum Chordata; class Mammalia; order Rodentia; family Muridae; genus Tokudaia; species Tokudaia tokunoshimensis. The sequence continues at coordinate 33,070,951 of BTHU01000008.1, read as the reverse complement.
TAAAAATTAAATTCTGCTATCCACAAATGGAAAACATGCAATATTTACATTTCTAAACCTGAAATACTTCATTTAAGACAATATTTTCCAGTTACAATTTTTTTCTGAAGATTTCATGATTTTTTTAAGGTCAAATACAGTCTGCTTTGCACATAAGCCACAATTTCGTATCCAACTGTTGAGGGACAGCTAGGCTAGTTCCATTTCTAATCAGTGTGAACGGTAAAGCTAGTGTGCAGGGGTCACTGTGGTAGAATGTGTAGTCCCTTAGTATCCAGTCAGTGTTGTAGGCCTGGGTCGTGTGGTAGCCCTACTTCTAGCTTTGTGAGAAATACCTGTACTGACCTTTATATTGGATGTACAGGTTTGCATTGGAAAGAAGGTTTACTTTTTCTTCACATCTCCTCTAGCATTTGTCATTTGTTTCTTTTTCTTTTTTTTATTTTCTAAGTTTTTTTTATTTACATTCCAAATCATTTCCCCTTTCCCGTTTCCTCCCTCCCCGAAAGTCCCATAAGCCCCCTTCCCTCCCTCTTTTCTCCATTCAACCCCCTCTCGTTTCTCTGTCCTGGCATTCCCCTATATCCAGTCTTTCCAGGACCAGGGGTCTCTCCTTCCATCTTCTTAGAAATCTATTGATATGCGAATTGTGTCTAGGGTATTCCGAGATTCTGGGTTAATATCCCCTTATCAGTGACTGCATACCATGTGTGTTCCTTTTTGATTGGGTTACCTCACTAAGGATGATATTTTCAAGTTCTGACCATTTGCCTAGGAATTTCGTGAATTCATTGTTTTTAATTGCAGAGTAGTATTCCATTGTGTAGATATACCACATCTTCTGAATCCATTCCTCCGTTGAGGGACATCTGGGTTCTTTCCAGCGTCCCGGAGGATCCGGCTATACCACTCCTGGGCATATACCCAGAGGCTTTACCTGCTTGCAATAAGGACACATGCTCCACTATGTTTCTTTTTCTTAATTGTAACCATTAAGTTGCAAGTGTGTTATGGACTCTTAAAGCAACATGGACTTGAAATTCCCTGACGCACAGGAAACAGACTGGTTCTTCAAGAATTTATTGTGTGCATTTCTTACATTTCTTTTTGGAGTATTGTTTGTTTAGTTCATCATCCTTTTTTTCTTAGAAGATTTGGGTTAGTTGTTATTGTTGTTGATTTGTCTTTCGTTTGTTCGTTTGTTTTAATTTTGAAATGCTTTGTGATCTCCAGATTTTAGGCCCTGACTATGAAATAGTTGGTACTTAAGTTTGTTTCAATCGATTGGTCTGACAAAATATTCTGACCAAAAGCTGCTTATATAGGAAAGAATGTATTTGACTTACACTTCCAGGTCACATTCTGCCATTAAAGGAAGTCAAGGCAGAAACCTAGAGGCAAGGCCCATGGAGAAACGCTTCGCTCGGCTCCCTCACTGCCTTGCTCTCTGCCACGTGCTCTGATTTCCTATGCAGACCAGCACCACTTGCCCAAGAAACAGACCCACCCACAGTTGTTTGGGGCCTCCTCCTATATCAATTGAAACAAGACATTCACTCACAGACCTTCCCGTATACCAATCTGAAAAAGGCATTCTGTTGAAACTCCTTTTTGGTTGATTGTAGGATGTTTCAAATTGAAAGTTAGCGCTCAGCAGGACAGTTAGTGTTTTGTTTTTTTTGTTTGTTTGTTTTGTTTTTTTCCCCCTCCTATTGTGTATCCTATCTCTTCAGTGTGCCAGTAGTCTCATTTGCTGTGCAGAAGCTTTTTAGCCCCATGGAATGTCATTCATCGACACGCAGGCTTATTTTCTGTACTGTTAGAATCACATTAAGAAAACTGTCTCTATGTCTACATTCCTCTGTTTTACCCTTGCAGTTTCAGAATTTCAGGTTTTCTATTAAGAACTTTGTAATATTTTGAAGTGATTTTTTTTTTGGTATAGGAATAGAGAGGAGGGGCTAATTTCATTCTTTGGTATATGAATATCCAATATCCCCAACATCAATTATTAAAGATGCTGACTTTTTGACGCAATATATTTTTGACCCATTTGTCAAGTGTTAGGTAGTTATTACTGTGTTGGTTTGTTTCAGGAAAAAAAAATCTCTTTTTTTTTATGTTGGCCTGTAAGTCTTGTTCTCTGCCAATACAATGATGTCTTTGTCACTACAGTTCTGTGTTATAAAATGGGATAGGATCATCATTCTTTTCTCTCTATTTGAATTTTACACTCGTGTCATCTTAGGATTGATTTTTTTTCTAGTGCTACTAAGAAAGCCATTTAAATTTTGATGGGAATTGCAGTGAATTTGTAGATAGCTTTCAGAAATGTAGCAATTTTCTCTAGATTAAACCTGTCAATCTATGAGCAAGAAAGGCCTGTGTATTTTCTATTGCCTCTGTTTTCTTCAGTGCATCTCATAGATTCCATCATAAAAACCTTTCACCACATGCTCAGCTTTATTGCTAGGTATGGAAATTTTAAGCTCTCGCAAATGTTATATTTCCTTCATTTATTTCTCCTACAGCTCATTCTCAGTGTATAGAATTCTACTTATTTTCACATTTTAGTTTTATATTTTGCTATGTTACTGGACAAGTTCATCTGATCTGAGTTTGCTTCTAAAGTCCGTTGAGTTATTTAAGTACAAGATACTGCCATCGGAAAATCAGAGAAATTCGACTTCTTACTGTCCAACTTGCCTCTTTTTCATTTCTTTTCATGTCTTATTACTTTAGCTAAAACTTTGAGTACCATATTGAACAAGTGTGGAGAATGGACAACCTAATCCTATTCCATATTTTTGAACAATCTTTTATTTTACTCCAATTTAGTATAATGTTGGATGTAGATCTGTCTTATGTTCCTACTACTCATAATTTCTTTAGGACCTTTGGCATGAGGACACGTTGAACTTGTTAAGTGCCTGTTTTGCATCTATATAGACAATAATGATGTTTCTGTCTTTATATGGTGTATGATATTTATTGATTCTATTATTTAAACAACATATCTCTGGCATGAAACCAACTTGTATGTGTGTTAATTTTAGTTCATGAGCATTTTATGTAGAATTTTTGCCTAATGTTACTCATGGAATGTAGTCAATGTATAGTTTTTTTTCTTCCTATGTCTTCTTCTGCCTTGGTATCCATGTAATCCTGGCTTTGCAAGAGTTTGGTGGTATCCCTTCCCTCTCTGTTTTGTGGACAAAACAGGACTATTTGAGTTTGAGGACTATTAACTTTTAGTCTTTAAATGTCTGGTAAAACTTGACAATGATTTCAATCAGTGCTTGGCTTTTCCTTGTAGGAAAACTCAAATACTATTCAATATTATTGCCTGCTCTAAGTCTTAGTTGCTTATATGTCCTTGATTTTATTTTGATATATTACATGTGTTTAAGAATTTCCCATTTTTCTAGATTTTTTCAAGCTTTTATTTATTTTTTTTAAATACAGGTTTTCAAAGTATTCCCTAATGAGCCTCTAGATACATGAGTTTGTTGCAATAAATTCTATTTCACTTCTAATTTTACCCTCTCTTTCCAAAGTGTCTGTCATGTGATAGATTTTAGAGAAGATTCTACGTGTTGTTAGGTAAGATAGTCTGTTGATCTTTGTTAAATCCAATTCATCTATGGTATGATTTAAAAATGAAGATATTTTGCTGACTTTTACTTTGGAAGATGTAGTTAAAGTTGAGAGCAGGATCCTGAAGTCTCCCACCGTTACTATATCATGATGCAACTGATCTGTAGTCCTTGTCTTATGAGGCTGAGAACACAAACATTTGCTGTACAAATAAATCACATCTGTTATATCGCCTTAATGAATTGTTACATTTATTAATACATAATGGCCTTCTGCATCTTTTTTGACTAGTTTCAATTTTAAATTATTTCATCAGGTGTAGCAATTGTTATGTCAGCTTTTTTTTAAATACTTTTATTTTTCTGGATAGGAAAAATTCAACCCTTTAACTTAGGTTTTGAACTTGCTTGTCAATGAGGTCATTTGCGTTGAAGTTCACTATTAAAAAGGGTTTGTTATCTTCTATGTTCTGTAGTTGTTTTGGTTTCTTAATTAATTGGTAGTTCTTTTTTTCATCCCTACTAGTATTGGGTATTTTCTTATTTACAGTCTTAGACATTATGATTACTTCTCAGATCGCTTCAGTTCATCTATTTCTCTCATGAAATGCATTCTTTTCTGTGCTTGGGAGAATCCGTCTGTCTTCTTCCTCTTTTGTGTATTTCAGTCACTGGGGATATTCTGTAAGGCTGGCTTGCTTGTCAGGCATTGCTTAAACTTGTGCTTAATTTTAAACTTCCTTGTTTCTGTATCAAATGTAAGTCTTAAGTGTGGTGGCAGTTTTGGCTGACAGTTATTTCCTTTCAATAACTGAACTACATCACACCCCAGTTTCCCATCTTGCCTGGTCTTAGGTGGATCTTTCTGCCTTTGAATGTGAATTGGCCTTTTTCCCTTCGAGCTTTAATGATGCTTCGTGGCTTCTGTGGTTGGCATCTTGACTGTGACGTGTCATGCAGAAGTTCTCTGGTCATGTTTATTTGGATTTTTAAATATTTTTGTTTTTAGTGCTTTTTTTTTCTTTCTCTGGATTTTCTTGCTATAATTTCATGTAATAAATTCCTTTTCATTTAGACTTCATTGTAGCCCTTTTCTTAACTCCATAGATTCCATGCTTGGTTTCCCAAATGCATTCCATAATTCTTGGAAGTTTCATATTTATTATTTTTCCTTATATTTGTGTAAATGTATTGCTGCCTTGACTTTGTCCTCCACTCCTGAACAAAGTTCTTTTCTTTGCTCTTGTTTTTTGATTATGTTTTTCACTCTGTTTTTTTGTTGAACTATTTCATGCCTGCAATTTCTATTTGGGTTTCTTTCAGCATTCTGGTTTCCTTGATGAATCTTTCCTTGGTGATTTAAAAATTATCTTCCAAGTTATTGGCCATTTCATCCACTTTGACAACTGTCTTGTTTAGATCCTGATTCTATGCATACTTGACTATCTGAGCCATTCACCCAATAACTGATTCCCTACAAAAGTGGTCCTCTATTGACCCTTTTTATTTTTTCATTTCAGCTGTTTCATCTCTGTTTTCTGGTATTGAGAAATTGTAAGCTTATGGAGATTTGGGGGATTTTTGTCTGTGTGTGTGTGTGTGTGTGTGTGTGTGTGTGTGTGTGTGCATGCCCTATCAGTAAACTACAAGTTCCTCCATGCACTCTTGTGTAGCTTGTTCAGGAGATGCCATGTATAGTTGAAATCAGGCTACAGAGAGAATGTCTCAGCTTCAATTTCCCATGCCTCTGCAACTGCAAGCATCATTGTCTGCCTTAAGTTCATATTATGTACTGCTTAGTTAATTAACAAGAATTAATTCCTTTCTAGAATTTCTATCTAGTTGTCTTTCATCATCTCTAATCACCATATATCCTTACCCTTTACAGCTTACCCACCCATTGGTGGGAATGAGGAAATGAAGGCTATGAAGATCCTTTGGCTTCAGACTCCTGTTTCATATTTCTGCTGTTATACCCAGAAGTTGTATTCCAATCTGCGTAATCGGAGCTCAGCCTACGCCTTGGGTTTCTAGAACCCTTGTTGTCTCTGTCTGACTGACTGGATGCCTGGTACACTTGACATCGTTTCCTTGTTTATCTCCTATGAAATTGTTTATATGTGTCTAGTAATTTATTTATTTCAGGTTGTTCTTTCCTTTAAAAAATAGTGTTCAAAATATTCTAATGTTCTCTTATTTTCCTCCCCATTTCATTGATATCTGTTCTAATGCTGCCTTCTTCTCTAACTTTATCAGTTTGGCTCTCCCTTTTCTTTCTTTTGCTTCTTCTCACTACAGGGTTGTTAAATTTGTGCATTTTTTGTTTTTATTATTCATTTACTTTATATCCAGATTGCAGCTTCCCCTCCCTCCTCTTCTCCTAGCCCCTCCCCTCTCCTCCCCCCATTTCCCTCTCCCTTTCTCCTCAGAGAAGGGCAGGCCTCTCATAGATACCAACCAGCCTTGGCACATCAAGTTGCAGTAGGATGAAGCATTTCTTCTCCGTTGAGCCTTGAGGACACAGCCCAGTTAGGGGAAAAGGATCCCAAGGCAAGCAACAGCGTCACAGACAGCCCCTGCTCCAGCTGTTAAGGGCCCTGTATAAAAATCAATCTGCACATGGGTTATATAGATGTCTTTGGTTTGTGGTTCAGTCTCTGTGAGCCACTCTAGGACCAGATTAGTTGATTCTGCAGATTTTCTTGTGGTGTTCTTTTCCCCTCTGGCTCCTTCCATCCTTCCTCCCCTTCCTCCATAAGATTTCCCTAGCTCCATCTAACATTTTTCTGTGGATCTCTGCATCTGTTTCCATCAGCTGCCGGTGAGCCTCTCAGGGGACAGTTATGCTAGGTAGGTTACTGCCATGTGTGTCTCTTTTTCTAAAGTTTAGTCAATTCTCTGTGTGTCACCTTTTCTTCTCCATGGTGTGAGTTTTCACCCTGATCTTTATTGCTTCTTTCCATGTGCTACATTTGGGTTAGGCTTTTCAATCTTATAAAACTTTCAACTCTATCATCTTTAAATTATTTGTGTGAGGGTTTGATTTATTTTGGGTTTTTTTTAAATTTTGTTTCTCAGTTTACCCAAGCATCTTATTTTTCTTAAGCTAGATTGTTTTGATACTTTGAAAAATCTGTCTGAGCAAATCCTAAGCATAAATACATTTAGCATGAGTTTCTGTTGAGTAAAGATACATATATGCCCATAGTTTTGCCACAGAACATTTATAGGAGAGTTGATGATTAAAAACAATGAATTTATTACTATTATTTCTTTTATTTTTGAGATTATAATGTAATTATATCACTTCATCATTTCCTTTCCTCCCTCCAAACTTTTCCATATGCTTCTTACTGTTTCTTAAATTTATGACCCTCTTTGTCATCAATTGTTGTTACATGTATACATAGTCTTGCTGTTGTTTCCTGAGCCAGTGGTATTAGTGTGGGTGAAGACATCTCAAAGCATTTTCAACAGGGATGTTTCTTAAACTCTTCAACTGTGCCTTGCATACAGCTGTCACTGAAAGTGAATCGAATACATTAAAGCATATGTATTTGCATAATCTTTCAGTATTTACTAAACATCTGGCCCTAAGTAATACACACACACACACACACACACACACACGCCCAGAGAGAGAGAGAGAGAGAGAGAGATAAGGCCATGAAGGGGTGTGTGTGTGTGTGTGTGTGTGTGTGTGTGTGTGTGTGTGTGTATGTATGTATGTATATGTAAACCTGCTTTGTCTGTACAATGTTACTTGTATGTACATTTTTAGGGCTGCTCTTTTGGTATTGGATAACCAACTGGTGTATTCCTTCCTGGGGGAAATTATTTCTCCCACTCTCAGCATATCTTAGTTGCTTATAGGGTTTGATTTTTTTATTTGTTTGAGTTTTAATAGGGTTGTGGCCTCCTAGCCTTTCCCCCATATTTTGCCATGTATATTGTTGTTAAACTTATTTAGACATGTTTAGACATCATGCTTAGACAGTCAAGATTTTATGAGTATAGCTTCTCAAATTAGTAGCCGACAGTTTCACAGCAATTTCACAAATCCTAAGGTTCTTAGACTCTTTCTATCACCTCTTCGGCAATCTAAGCCTTAGATATAAGAGTGTTTTGCAGATCGGCCTCGGTTTTCTGTAATGGTCTCTATCTACTGCCAAGTGAATTTCCTTTGATAAGGGGTAAGGACTATATCCATCTCTGTGAGTAAGGATAAATACTTAGAATATAGTTAAGGATTGTGCTGATTTAGTAAGGTGGTAGTTGTAGTGTCTTCTTGATCTATGGCTTTACTAGTTCTGGGTAGTTGGCTAGGCCTCTAGTACCAGACACAATTTCTCTCTTGTTGAGTGAGTCTTAAGTCCTACTGGAGAGCTAATGGTTACCACTGAGGTCTGTTTGCCACCACTGCACCCCTAAGGTTAGTGTATCATGCTAGATATTGCTGTGGTTTATGGTCCTCACAGCTGGGTAAGATGCTGGTTGTTTCCCTGCTGTGGGAACTTGCACAGTACTTTCTAGTACCATGAAAACTAGCTCTCAGGAAGGAAACATTCAAGTCAGCTCCAGCTTAGGATTCTCTGGACCCCTGCCACTGAAGCCCATGTTATCTTCAGAAGGAGAGACTCACTGTCCTTCTCTAAGGAGCAGCCAAGGTCAATAGTCTTCAGTATTTGGGGAATCTCTTAGACAAATCTTACAGACAGCTCAAAAGAGAGTTTTTCAAGTATAATGTTGGAATTTCTGTTACATGTTCTTTCACTCTTGGAGGTTACCTTTTCAGCATACATGAGAAAATATCATTTAAACTATATATCTATATGTATATAAAGACTTAAATTGCTATAGAGTTTTTTAATTGGGCCGATAGTTAGCAATATGATTCATTATGACTTTTTATACATCTTTAATATTATTTTACCCCTCATACCTTCCATATTGTTCTTCCCCACTAATTAGCACCCCTTAAAGCACTTGTACACTGCAGCCTCTCTTTCTCTGCTGCTCCCTAACAACCCCTACCCCAGCAATGGTCCCTTCTTAATCCCCTTGTTTCTCAGTCATGCAGGATACCATATCCAGATCTCTTTCAGGATCTGGGTTAGTTCATTCAATATGCTATTTTCTAGCTCCATCCATTTATCTGCAAAGTTCATTTTACTTTTCTTTACAACTGAATAGTATTCCATAGTGTAGATGCACCACAACTTCATTATCTTACTCATCTTTTGAAGTACATTGTTTTCATTTTTTGGCTGTCGTGAATAGACCAGCAATGAACATGGCTGAACCAATAACTGTGCAGTAGAATGTTGTATTATTTGAGCATGCACTAAGGAGTGGTATAGCTGTTTCATGTAGTAGATTTATTTTTAGTTTTTTTCTTTTAGTCTCTCTCTCTCTCTCTCTCTCTCTCTCTCTCTCTCGTTCTTACTCTTTCTCTTTTTGATAATTCCCCACGTTGGTTACAAGAGTGGTTAGGCTAGTTGGCAATCCCACCAACAGAACAGTTGCCATTTTAACTGGAGTGAGATGAAGACTCAAGGTCGTTTTTTTTTTCTCATTATTCTTTCTCTCTATGCACTTCTTTTGGGTTAGGCTCCTCTCAATTTTATGAGACTATAAACTGTGTCATTAAGTTATTTATCTGAGATTGGTTTTCAGCTCATCCAAGCATTTTATTCCCTCAAGGTAGTGTGCTGATATTTTGAATAATATATCTGAATGAACCTTAAGAACAAACACATTCAGCATGAGCATGTGCGGGGTAAATATATGCTCACAAGTCTGATACAGCTCAATTCATTTGGGGGAAGAGCTGATTGTTAGAGAGTAAAATTTAATCTGGAGTCACTCATTTTTGGAACTGTTTCATTTTGCCAGAGCTTTCCTATTTGTTTGGTTTCTTCGCTTGACTATTTAATAAGAGAATTGTACTGCCAAACTCTGGATCATGTTACGACTCCAGAACAAGCAGCAATGGATTCTAGACACAGGCAGTTCCACGTTGCCCAATCAGGTACACACTATAGTAGACCATTGATGTATAGAATAAAAGTAGATATAGCACTGAAAATATTTGAAATTTAGTATTCTTTATTTAATGTTATTCTCAAGCTTTCTTAGTGAAACTATACTGGCACAGTTTTAAGCAAGGTATACAAGGAAATATACGAAACGTGAGACCACTACCCTACAGGGATTATGACAATTTAGCTGAAGGAGAAGGAGCCATAAACATGGGGTAAATTAAACAGCTGCAGAATACAAATACCAGATCAGCCATCTAATTAAAGGCAGAGGGCAGTGTGTTTTATTGCCAAGAGAACAGGACAGGTAGTCATAGAAGAATTCAAGAGGGCACGATGTCATTTCAAGATGAACAATACGGGAGGAAGAATTGGCACCTGGAATTAGTGAAGGCTGGGAATGGAAGCTCCAGACACAGATGGGTGTCCAGGAGTATGTGACAGTGGGAAATGAAAGTGTATGTGCACATACAAATGATAGGAACAGCAACCACTGATAACTCATTGTCATAATGTTAAATAGATGCTACAACCTTTGCTGCTTCATGGCGGTTGTATTCTATTCTCACAGCAGGCTACCGGAGATATTTTACTACATCTGAACAAGCTTATACTAAGTGACTCATCTGCATGACTGAATAGTAATCTCAAGCCACCAACTGGATGGATGAGACCTCCTTCCCTCATCGCAAAGGAGCATGTTCACACCAAGAGAACCAATGGTGCTTATGGAGGTACCCAGCATACAAAGGTAGCCAATACATACAAATGCCTGCTTCAGTTTTTTTTCTGCTGACAAGTCTTAGGCTAATCTTCTTTTAGTCAAATACAAAATAGTTTTAAGCTAACCTCCAGGAAGCCAGCCGGAGTCACCCCTTGTATTCCTTAGCTGCTGGGTAGGCAGTAGGTAAACCTCAGAAGATTCCTGTCTAGAGTCACTTCCCATACAAGAGAAACCCTTCCAGGGGCACAGTTTGATATGCCTGTAACTCCCTTTCTTTCCTACCTCTCCATCAACATGCCAACATATCCTGTAAAATGTCCCTAGCTCAGCCTTCGAGCAACAGCTTAGCAGTCAAACTAATTAATGGTCTGCCTGCCCATTAACAGCATAAGTGTGCACTCCCAGTGGTTTAAAGGAATGGAGGAGAAAGGAGCAGAGGGGAAGACCTGGGCTTCTGAGACTTGACCCCAAAAGCTGTCTGAACTTAAAGAGTCAAAGAATATCCAGGGGGGAAAATGGCAGGTTCTGTTGTAAGCCACACCTCTAATCAGTGTGGTACAATTTCATAGCTTATTATTCCTGTGTGTGCCACAGCTACACTCTGGAGGGAGGTTTGGGGACAGTGATGGGAGCTAAGAGGAGGGGCCTCCACACTAGAAAGAGTCATATGGAAGCAATTAGCAGAGCCTTCGTTCAAAAAAGCATTAAGGTGCTTGTAGCACCGAGGCTCAAGTGACCCCTAGGCTGAGGCCATAATTCACCAACACTTAATACCACTCACCCTGCAGATGTGCATTTTATACAGAAATATCAGCTTACCACTTTGAAAAATTAACCTATCGAAGGCTGCCAGATTCGGACACCCTCGTGGGAGTATTATATATTGTCTGTACAGCTCTAGTTTGTCCCACCCATTCTCCCCCCGCCCAAAATAAACCCCGTGATGCCTAGGTTAGTTGGCAAACAAAATGACTAAGACGGGTGGGGAGTGAAAGAAAAATGAAGAACCAAATAGAAAGTCTGAATTTTTAAAGGAGTAAACTCCTTTCTTCCATTCCCAAGCTCACAGAGTTGAGAGAAAAAAAAAGTACGTCTTTTCTACTCTAACACACACTTGCCATCTAAATCGGAAAGACCAGAGCAATAGAGAACAGTGTGAGATGTCATCCTAAGGAGAAAGTGTGTAGGATGCCTCCATGATAATTTAAGGAAATACTTCTGGTACAGTAGGATTGCAGAAGGGAATAAAAACTCATTTGTTTAAATGTTCTTTTGTGATGTTCTGAGACAGTGCAATGCCAATTTAAAAGCATTATTGTGGCACCAAATATTTACCCTTCCAATTAGTGCTGAGAAATATTAATACCCAGTTTCAAGGTTGACACAAACAGCCTGTGACAATGCTGATGGGAAACTAATAAAAGAAGTCTTGCCCTAATGTAATGGAATGACACACACCAACAGTATTAACAATATAAACACATAAAAGCCATTAAATTAATATTAATATGATTAATAATATAGCTAATATTGAAGGAGTTTTACATTAAAATGTAGATTGGTAATTTGCAAGCTGTGTAAATAATATGTTGCTATAACTGTGTTGTATAAAGAAGACAAATGAATAAGAATGGAAGTCCCCCAATAGGGGACCAACTAAGTGCTGCACCCGTGCACAGAGTAATGAAGTAAGCTCAGTAGAAATCAGAATATAGGCCAGAGTTAGCACATACACTGTAATCTCAGCAGATGGAAAGCTGAGGTAAGGAAGATTCTGAGTTCAAGGCCAGTCTGGGCTGCATATGTGAGACTCAGTCTCCAACAAAATGAAAAGGGAAAGGAAATAATAGTGTAGAAAAGGTTTACAAACACAAAAATATCTCAGGCTAAATTATAAATGATAAAAATAGAAGCAAGGTTTACAAATTAGTGTGCTTCTGGATTCTGCAAAGCCACATGCTTGTATATCCATAAACTGGTATGGGATTATTTCGCAGAGCTAGCACTGGTGTAGCTGATGAAAGAACCTTTAAGCCAAATTGAGGATTTGGGAGCACTGTTCTTTCCACCAAGTTTCACTTTCCAAGCCCAAATAGCAGAACCTCTGTCCCCAAGGGCTCCAGCTTCACAGCTTATCTTGCCATAACTCCAATGCTTCCCCAAAGTCTTTCCATTCCTGTCCTTTGCTTGGACATCATCCATTGATGGAGCAGCCTGGATCTGAATGAAATGCCTAGCTTTATGACTTTGGGAAACTACTTTTTCTAAAATCTTTCCTATTCCCTGGTTTTTAAAAAAAAAAAACAAAAACCTAGCATCTGTGTAATAAGGTTGCTGTGAGCATTAAGGCAGACAACATGCTTAATGACTTAATGAAAACCCGTTTATATTAATTCTCTGTAATTCATGTCTAAATGCTAGGCTAATGTCTACTTTTTTTCCATATTAAGAGATAATACCCCATTGCTTCCAGATGGCAAGAAGCTATCATGTGATTCGTGATAAATACCTTCAGAAGTAGAGAGTCTGCTTCTACGATTGAACATAAGCTAATGGATAATCTGAAGGAGAAGTTTGTAACCTTGGGATTTTTTGTTACACTATCTTCCCTCAACTAACAGTGACTTCAGAGTACATAAATAGTGACAAATGGACCACAAGCTAACTGCCCTCCAGCTATTTCTGGTTATGTCAGCAAGCCATATTCAGTTGGGGTCCAATAAGTCAGCAAATTCAACAGAAGGGCTGCCAGGCCCTGCACAGGGCAGATCAAAAGACCAGCAGACCAGCAACAGCCTTGACAGCCAAAGGCTGGAAATTCAAACCAGAGCCCCCTGTTTTGATGCTAGACAGCTCACAGTAGGCCTATTTTTACAGAGGACTTTTAAAAAGTAATGATAATCATGATATGCACATTCCCAGTGGGAAAATTGGAGGATGGGCTAGAAAGAAGCCATAGCTGAACTCAACGGCTCTTTTGCTGCAAAGTCTACAGATGCAGAGCTGTAGTCAACAGGGTTGTATTGGACGCTAAGACGGTGGTGACTCCATTTCAGTACTGTGCAAGTGGAGGGTTAGGTTCATTTGCTTGAATGGAATGCTGCTTTTGTTGTGAATGCATTTATTAGAGCATTATTTGGAGGGAAGAGAGGACAAGAAGAAGAGGAGGAGAGAGAGGTCATCTTGAACAATGTTTTCTCCCTTCTAGGTCTCAATTTTATCTTCTATAAAAGAACTGCCAAGGTCCACTTCAACAGATTTCAGTTGCAGAGTTTCAACAGATTTCCACAGGATTTTTAAACCAGGGAGCTTACTGTGAGAACAAAGATGATGTCCAGACTTTCTAACATCCTGTTTGGGGTTTGTTTCCTACAGTCCATGCAATTCCTCTTGAGTTCCAATTTGTATGTCTAGGAGATAAAACTACATTTTCTATTTCCCACTTAGAAAGAGAAGATAACAGATCATTGCAATAATGCTTACATGAACCAAAGTCTGGTTAAAAAAATCTGCCTTTTACAAATGAGGAAGCTGAGGCGAGCTCTGAATTAACTTGTATAAACCTTCTACTAACCACTAAATACAAGAGGACAGCACAGAGATAGGGGAACCACCCCACTCAACTCCACCTTGACAGACGAACTAAGAACTCCAGTTACTAAAATGAAATTCTTTGCTCTGTAGCCAAAACAGAACTGCGTTTGGAAATCAGGATCAGAAGCTTGGTGATACTGGGTCAGATGTTTCTTACGTGCCTCCCGGGACCTCCTGTTCCTCTCTTGGATCTCTCAACACCTAGTATAAATTATCTGACATTAGCAAGGAGATCTTTCCATTTGTGGTCTTTGAAAAACATTAACGTACAGGAAAGAAAATTTCTCTTCGTGAGGACAAACGTAATCTTATCAGAAGTGAGCAGGACAATAACAGGAAAAGGGATGGGAGAGAGAAGGCAGGCAGCAGGAGAAGGCTCAGGGAGCCTCCTAATCAGAGCCTGGCAGCCAAGATCTATTGTGAACTGGAAACAAGGGTGGGGTGCCATCACTTCTGAATCTGACACTGGGAGTGCACATCCCCAAAATAGCTTTCAGTGGAGGCCATGCTGACTTGAGTCCTCAGGTTGCATGGACATAGAATATTTACACAACCAGCGTTTTCCTCATGAGTGACCTCCAGGGGGAAGCAAATTGCATCCAAGATGATGAACATAAATGCCTCCATGTGAGCAGGAGGAAAGGAATCTTCAATAAACTAAATCCATCTCAGTGACACAGAGGCCGTCTCTTATGCTGCACCTGCATCCCCTGCATCCCCTGCATGCCTGCATCCCCTGCATGCCCTGCAGTTACTGTAGTTTATCAGGGCAAGTTCAACCCAATTAGGTTCTGAGGTAGCTCTCTGCTCAAGCTTCATTTGCCCTGGGAACTTCTGACCAGGGTGTGCCACAACCATCCCTGAGCAGCAACAGTAACAAAGGAAACCCCCAAGATGCGATTGGCTTTCAACATCTGCATGGCCAAATCCTGATTTCCTTCTCTTGTGTGTCAATTCTGATGCTGCACGTTGTCTATAGCGTACATATTATATAGGGAACTGTGGGCACCTTCCTAATCATCTGTCCTCACATGCTCAACAGAAACAATGATGGCAACAAGGATCACCCGGACACACATATCTACATGATGAAAGATCTGAGGGCAGAGTAAATATACCGAAGACGGGAAGGCTGTAAGATTCTCTAGTTATGCCTTATACACGCACATAGAAAATCACTTATTTCAGAAAGTCTATTTTGGTGTCAGCTAGAGAGATGCTCAATGGTCAAGAACATTGCCTGCTCTTGCAGAAGACCTGGGTTCAGTTCCCAGTCCCCATGTCAGGTGGCACGCAACCACCTGTAAATGGAGCTCTGGGTGACCTGACATCTGCTTCAGCCTTTACAGCGCTGATCTCACACCACATTCCCACTCCCACATGCACACTCAGGCACACCATTTCAAATAAAAACAAATCATAAAAGTATTTGTTTCTGTGTTGAAAATTCTATTAAAGATGTCATACTTGGCCTTGTATAATTAGTCACGTTATGATGTCCCTAGAATCTTGGCAGGACAGGTGCCTTCTCTGCCACTTTATTTTAATTTTAAATTATTAGCTTGAATACAGTTTGTTATATCTCCTCCAAATGCTCTTTTCCATTCTTAAGTCATCAATCTTTCCCCCATCCCTCAAATGATAGAACAGATTGAATGTCAGACCAGAGAACTTAGCTCTTTGAGAACCTCAGACACATTGATTAAGAGATGATTCTTTGGGGGCAATTAAAAGATAATATTAAAAGGACTGGACAGTGTGACAAGCTAATGGTCTCCTGCTGCCAAAGAAGAGGTCTCAGGGAAACTGAGACATTATTTTCAAAGCCTGGTGCCATTTTACTGTCAAAGCACTGTCCTCTCACAACTTGGTTCCTGTTATGCCCCATGATTTAGAACAGTAAATTTGAAAAGAGGCAGGAGGAAGGGCTAAGTGCAGAGTTTTGAAGCTTACTAGCCAGAGAGTCACCAGCTGAGATGCACCAGACACTAAGCCATAGTCATGAGGAACTGTGCCACTGACTCCAGCCACAATGGTCTCCTGTCCCTGACAATAGCTCCTTTAAAAAAGACCCATTGATGTGCTCTTGTAGTACAGACATCTTTTTATATTCCAACCCCTGCCAATCCTTGAGTAGCACAGCCAAGAGTTCTCTTATAATACATATCCTTAGGCTCAGTAGACAAAGTGCTTGTTATGCAAGCAAAGACCTGTCATAACTTTCTGGGTTCATCTTTTTTGTACTTACATATTCAGTAATTTAAAGTAGCTGTGTCACAGAAGAGAAAGGTGGACATGTATGGAAGCCTGTGATAACATCACCAGCATATTCATGCCAACTATCAACCAACTCCATTTCCTTCCAACCTTTCAAATTAGCACACGTTACTGGACATTTGTAGGTAAAGGAAGATTCTTATGGATAGCATTTTGCCTGTGTCAGTCAGTAGCATGGAATCAGAACATTGGCCGTATATATTCTAAACTCTACGTCTGCTGGTTTCACATCAGACAGGTCAACCAACATGGACAGAAAATATTCAAAGAGCAAAGTGTCTGGAGTTGACAGCTGGAGCATCTTTGTTTCTCCCTAAAATATACAGTGTCACATCTGTTTATAGAGCATTTACATTGCATTGGTTCTTTTAAGTAATCTAGAGAAGTTTTAGAGTATAGATGAGTCCAGTAAAGGATATATATATATATATATATATATATATATATATATTACTATTTTCTATAACGGACTTTATCATCCTTCAATTTGGATGTGTGTTGGGATTCTGGAATGAGCTCCATTGGTGCTCAGACAACTATATTTCTCTTGTATCCCTGATTTATCATGTCACATATCATTAGAATACATTTATATTTTTTTCTCTGAAGACAATATAACAGAGGTAAATCTCTACCACATGAATTTTACTCTGAAAACTGTATAACAAAGGTAAATATGTAACCCATAATTAAAAAATAATTATCTTCCTTCAAGAGTAAATACCCAAGACTGGGAAGTGCAAACATATGAGATCAATTTACAGTGATCTTTGATCACACATCCTGTGCTTTGCCAAGTCCAGTCAGCTAGCTTGACTTAAGCTTGTACCACATCCAACCTCCAGGTTCTGTCTGGTGCATTCATCTTGTGCCCAGGTCCAGTCTGGCCTAGCCTAGGACACACATCTGTGCACCCACCCAACCCAATAACTGTAGCTTTCACTCCTCATCAAAGATGCTTCTGTTTGCAGAACATGAGCATCATTACAGTAGGCACAACTGGTCAAAACACAGAGAACAAAGGATGGCGTGTGCCCAGGACCAACTGATACATCCACAGCACAACCCCTACACCTGAGGTTAAGCAAACATCACAAATGACTGGGTGGAATGATTGTAAGAACCAGAGACCTGGATGCAGAGATAGTATGCCTTTTCTATATGACAGGAAAACTCCACCCACAAAATCTCAACACTGTGGTTGACTAAAATTGACCAACACAGGGACAACAATACGTGGCATGCCTACGTGGATGAGGGAAGTCTCACAAGGTCCCACTCCTAGATGAAGACCCACAGGCAATGACTGCTGAAGAGAGGGAGAATCAGTCTTCCCTGATTGAAGCCCATAGTTGGTTATCCAATAACAAGATGTTAGCCTTGCGCACACACACACACACACACACACACACACACATACATGTTTTTAGGGATATATGTGTGTGTGAAAAACATATGTGTGTGTGTGTGTGTGTGTATGTGGTGGTGGTTAGCCCTAAAAACAAATATATGTATATGTGTATATATTATAAATATAATATAAATTATATTTATAATTTCTTAATGTGTAATAATATATAATAAATAATAGCATTACACTAAATGGAATCAATGGGTTATGTGTACAGATATTATACTGAAATGTGTGTATGTGTATATGTTTAAAGAAAAGAAAAAGAAGCCATAATTTTTAGATTGAGCATGGTAAGGTAGAGTTGTGCACACATTGAGGGCAGATCATTAAACACAATACTCATATGAACTTCTTTTTAAACAGTAAATAATTAAAAGACATTATCTTCCTTCAAAAGTAAAACAAAACAAGGAGGGAAAAACACTGTCCAAAACTACCTGGGAGTCAGTGAAAGAGCCAGGGTTGAGGCTCTCACCTTGGAAGTCAGAATGATGCCTTCTGATTCCTTAGCATCAGTGAGTCATAATACTGCAGAGGTAGACTATTGATTCTGGGGCAGCAAACAGGCCAGGAGCCTGCTATGCCATACCACATGCCTAGGTCTCTCCTCCTCTTTCTTTATGCAAACTGAAGAATGGTTTAGAGCTCATGTCATACAACTAAAAAGTGAATGAATGTGAGTTCCAGTGTTTCAAATGTCTGTAGGGAGGGTGCTCTCATGAGCAACTGAGCCAAGGGTTTAGAGGGGCTATGAAGCAATGAACATTACATCTTGGACATTCCTGACCAAAGCAGAAATCAAAACAAACAAACAACAAAACACCTAGAAATGATGGGTTGAGACTTCTTGGCTATCTTCCAGACTTGAAATGAGTTGGAGGTGTTTGTATCAAAGAATCGAACAGATAATGAATAAAACATGTCTGGAATTTTGTGTCCAGAAAATGTGACAAGCTTGAATCTGATGACGTTAAGACTGATCTGAATGCCAGAACAGAGAAGCGAGAGGGGGTTGAATGGGGAACAGAGGGAGGGAAGGGGGCTTATGGGACTTTCGGGGAGGGAGGAAACGGGAAAGGGGAAATGATTTGGAATGTAAATAAAAAAACTTAGAAAATAAAAAAAAAGGGGGGGAAGACTGATCTGAAATGTGGGTTTCAGCTCCTCCAAAAATTCTTGAGAAATCCATAAGATTGCTGCTATGTACTGCAGCTTGTCCTGTGTGTATGGGAGCATCAAGGAGAGCGGTGAGATAGAATAGAAGGGTCATGAAGAGAAGAGGAGAGGAAAGAGAAGAGAGACAAAGGAGTAGAAACCACATTCTGAGTGGATCCTTAAAGCGAGCATTCTCCCCAGAAGCTTCAATGAACTGAGAATTTGACATTTATTTTTGAGCCAAAAAAAAAATTATTTTAAAAATGTTCTTCAGACGCTTGTGTAAATGCACTCAGATTTACAGACTCTGGTGTGATTACATAACGAAACTACCATGATTCTACTTTCCTTCTGGGTGTGAGATAAAGACAAATTTTAATCTTATTTTTGTATAAAATTGAGTGCTCAATGTTGATTCTTCTTACCTCATGAAAAGCAGTATTCCATATACTGAAAGTGAGATATCTCATTTTTTTCATCAAAAATTATTTTATTTCTCATATGTGTGAGAAATATGTGTGATTACACAGAACCCTGATCTGCTGGAATTGCACTTGTGAGTTAGAGAAAGTCCGGCAGGTGTCGCTGTAACACTGCTCAAATTCAACATAGTTCCTTCACAGGCAAGATGGTCAAGAGTCAATGTGCAGTCAGGGCTTTTGGTTGTGAACTCTCCACTAGCAAAGATCTTTACCTCAATTAGGGCTCCTGACAGTCTCAAGAAAAGCTACTCAGGACTCTAACTCAAATCTAAATGTTTGGAGATCCCCAGAGAAATAAATAATTGGAGTACAAGTTACCACATACATGGGAAAAGCAATTTGGCAATAGCTTCCTAGACATAGGTTTAAACTGTTACATGCAGCTTCATAAAATGCACTCTGTCCATCCATTGTTTCAATGCCCTGGGGCACAAAGTGCATTCAACCCAATGGTTTTGCCATTGACTCTCCTATCAAAAGTTGGAAGAAATTTAAGGTGCACAATATAATAATACAAAATTCCTTATAGACAAGCACTATAATTTCTTAATGTTATAATACTTGAAGTGTTTCTCTCTCCCATGAACCCGATGTTTTGAACTTCTATGGTTTAGGATATAAAACACCTATCTCAGAGATTTTGGGGTGGGGGGGCAAACCACATGACCTGCATGGCAGTGCTGGATAAAGCATTGAGCTATACAGCTTACGTTAATTAATAATAGTATTGTTGCCATTAAAAGTGGCTTCTGAGTTGAGATCACCTCAGCATGTCAAGCAATGAAGCGAGTGAGCTCATATGACTTGCCCTCAATGCTGGCTTCACTCATTCTGTGTGTATTATCTGCTGCTTCACGGTCATGTCAAACTGTAAAAGTCCCTAAGCCTTTTGATTTTTCTCATCAGTCTTGACCAAACTCCCCATGGTTAGAGACTGAAGGCTTTTTATTTCTTTCACCAAAGTATTTTCCATGTTTGCAACCTTATAATTAATTATTCCAAACATGCCTGAGGAGCAAATGAAACATAAAGCACTGTCCCAATTCTTCAAGATAAGATTCCACTTAGGCGTTCACTTCGAGGAGTCATCAGAGGGGAGAAGGCAGCAATATTCGGCCACTTTAGGAGAATTTAGCATCAAAGTAATATTTATTATAAAGTACTTAAAACATATTTAATAGGAACAGAATATATGCAAGATAGGTGAGGTACTAAATAAACGATTGTGCTATTATATAACAAGTGTGACTCTTCATCAAGAATTTTAATTAACAAAATGAGAAACATTGTCTAGAAACAGAAAATTAAGACCCTACATAAGAAATACATGAGAAATAGATTATAAAGCAAGTCTCAGGCCAGCCTGAGCTTTGCAGAAAAGGTGGTGGTTGGGGGGAGAAAGATGGTGGAGAAGGGAAGAAAGAAGAAGGAAAGGAAGAAGTTTGTCATTAAGACAGTTAAGCACAGGCCACTATTCAAGTTCCTCTCAAAATGGGCTCAGTAGCCAGGGCTACATCTCCGTCATTCCTGTACATTAGGCCATGTGCTTATTTCTTTATGATACAGAGGGGATGGGGCTCCTATGTGTGAGTTTGGGGCCAGATGGAATGGCTCAACTCATCTACCTGGATACAGAAGAGTTCAAAGCCAAGGACAAGTCTATGACAGAAGTAACCAATGCCCCTGTCTCTCCATATGGAGAAAATATATCTAATAGCTGGAAATCTTGCCTGGAGCATATTATAAATAAAACCCAATTCCCTCCTGGATTAAGCAAATGATGGTTTGGAATGTATTTTTGTAGAGCAGCTAACATCAGAGCTAATACAGGCGTTAGTAATCCACCACAAGCATTTTAACTGAAAAAAAAAAGACCTATATCAAATATTTCACACTTGGAAAAGGGAGCAACTGCCTTGTGGTAAACTCTTCAAAGAGCTTACTTACTTCAAGAGACAGAATTGGGCCATAACCTCATGGAATAAAGGCAATGGACTGTGTGGAAGGAGCTAACTAAGTAAAGACACCTTAGAACGTTGAATACACATAAAAGGACAACACACACACACACACACACACACACACACACACACACACACACACACACACACAGTATGCTGGTCTATCAAGACTCTCCTAAGTCCAGAGATTGAGGGAATGGCCAACCAATGATTGACCCACCCTAAGATTCACTCCATGGGAGAGAGCCAACCCCTGACACTATTAATAACACGCTGCGGTGCTTGCAGACAGGAGTCTAGCATAACTGTTCTCTGAGAGGCTTCGTCCAGCAGTGGATGGAGGCAGATGCAGAGACCCAAAGCCAAACATTAGGTGGAGCTTGCTCAGGGAGTCCTGCAGAAGAGTGGGCAGGGTTTGGGGGTGGCGGTCAAGGGAGGACTGAGGGCCAGAAGAGTGAAGGTCACCACCAGAAGACCTACAGAGTCAATTAATTTGGGACACTGAGGGTTCACAGAGACTGAACCACTAACCAAAACACAAGCATGGGCTGGATGTAGGCCCCTTCGCATATGTAGCAGATGTGCAGCTTGGTTTTCAAGTGGTACCCTAACAACTGGAGCAGGGCCTGTTTCTAACTGTGATGCCTGCCTTTGACTCTGATCCCCTTCCCCTAGCTTGGCTGCCTTGTCTGGCTTCAGTGGAGGAGGATACACTAAATCCTGCTGTGACTTGATGTGTCAAGGTGGGTTAGTACACACGAGGGTTTCTGCTTCTCTGAGGAGAAGAGGAAGGGGCAGTTGGGGGAAAGAGTTTGTGAGTGTAGAACTGGAAAGAGGGAAGGAGCTTCCAAGTAAAGTGAATGAATGAATGAATGAATGAATGAATGAATGAAGAGTGTGCTGCAGATACAGCGTGATTGGTAGAGCACTTGCGTAGAAGGCAAAACGTCCCCAGTTCTGTTCCTAGTACTGTCTAAACTGGAAGAAGTGGTGAATCCCTAGATTCCCAACAACAGGGAGGTGGAGGCAGGAAGATCAGAAGTACAACATCATCTTTGTCTACATAGCAAGTTCAAAACCAGCTACATAAGACCTTGTCACAAAACAGGAAAAAGTGAAAGATGCACAGAGTGATGTCGAATAAGATTGGGGAAAGGAGAGATTAAAAATAAAAGCTTGTCCTAGCTCCAGTTGCCCACACTATCGCTTGATCATGGGTTCACAGCCTTGCTGTTACCTTAAGCTATTCCGGGACAGAAGGCCTACCTTCGTTCTCTACCACACAAGTTCAGAATCTCATTCTCCTGGCAAAGGCAGCGTTGGATTCAGAAGGGTCAGAACTTGCCAGCTGCTTACGCATATGAAGCGCTTGCTTGGATATTTTTCTTATGCAATCTCAAATATTTACTTATCACATGATGTAATCTAAATCTGAGACTTCAGAATCACCTCCTAAAGCCAGGACTGAGCAGGCACATCCTGTTTTTTAAGTTTCTTCTGGACTTAGCATTGGGTGTTGATGGATTTTATGGCTCTTGGTGTCTGTTCTTTACTATTCAACCTTGGTGGAAGTAATAGTGAATCACTTGTCTGTGTGTTTGTTCCCCACTAATGAAAAACTTTATTCTTGATAGAAACACAGACTCAGTTACTTGAGGATAAGGTGACCTATCTTTTATAAGTCAACACTTTAATTTTGTTCAAGAGTCCGTTATTTTTCTTTTTAAGAACCAAACACTCCTAACCAATGCCTCATATTAAAGAAACGTCACAATACATTAGAGACCAAAATGCTTTAGCATCTTACTTAACTCTCCTTTTGTTGCAAATGACAATAGAACTTAAGATAGTGGTTCTCAACCTTCCTAATGCTGTGACCCTACAATACAATACAGACATCTAACCATAAAATTGTTTTTGTTGCTACTTCACAACTGTAGTTTTGCTACTGTTATGAATTGTAATATAAAGACCCATCTTTTCCTGTGGTCTTAGGCAACCCCTGTGAAAGGGTCACTCAGCGCTGGGGTTTTTACATGTTGAGAACCACTGGCTTAAGGGAATTAAAAAAAAGAAAGAGTAGACTGTAGATACTAAACTATCACAAAAACCAGAAAGAAGAGAGGGGCTAAACTTCAGGAAGCATGGAGTTCATAGGAATTATTAGAGTTTTGTTTCCTTTCGTTCTTTCTTTCTTTTTTGTTAATCTGCTTTATTCTTCTGTTTTGTACAGAATATTTTCTTAGAACCTTTTCACACCTGATGGGAAATCACACTGCCAAGAGTTTTCAAGTTTATGTCTCAGTTCAAGAATACCGATTATTCTGAACTCAAATTCTTAGCCCCACTCCAAATGCAAACTGTTAGAATCCAGTTGGAGTGACAGATTGCAACAGGCGTAGGAGTACATAGTCCTATGGTGCTGAGTAGAAATGGGAAATTCATGGAAGAGATGGGGGACAATTCTCAGAAATCCCCGGGGACATGTTAGATACACAAATAAATACTGAATAATTTATGCAAGGAAACATACATTCAATTTATGCACAAGAGAGTAAGATGGGCCAAGGAGCATATCCCAGTAAACAGAGCTAGAGAGAAAGGAATGAGCCAGCTTCTTAATCCAGTAACAGTAGCTGTTTATTAACTATTCTCTTTCATCAGTTCAATCCATAAGGGAGAATCTTGGTCCCATGAGACCATCCTAGGAGGAATCTGTCTCCTGTTTAACTCTTGCATGCTTTCTGTCCTGAGATCCTAAATACCAACATTCAGAGGCAATTACCATTTTTCTAGGCACTTTTCTCTTCCCCTCTGCTCTGTGCAGACACTGGGCATATTGCTCAACACAGATGGTCTCCCATCCCAGTGACTGCTCGCTAGAGTTGTCAGAGCAGACACCAACTGTCCAGTTTGATACAGATGATGCTTGAGAAGAGAATGTGACATTTGCCCTGAGGATGAATTCACACTGCCTCCATTTGATAACACAGAATGAGTGACTCCCAAGCATTGCTCCTTTGCTCGAAATTTCCCATCTTGTGGAGTTCAGCCTGTCAGGGCGGTCAAGATGTAGATAAGAAGGCAACATAATGAGCATGGCCAACATCTCTGTCTCAGTCTCTGTCGTGATAAGGGACACCTTTATGAATCTGAACCAAAAACATCAATTGTTTCCTTTAACTCTTTCAGCTCCAGAGGACCCACTCATATATATAATGTATGAATAATGTATGAACACTATAATTGATGAAATCATCCTAAAAAGACTACAAAGCCAGACCTGGTCAGAACACAGCTGGAGACTTTAGAGTAGTAGGGCTGCTGATAATAGAATCCACCCTGATAAAACCCCAATATAGATGCAGTACCTCCCAGTAGCATGGAGCCCGGACAGCAACTTCACTGTCCAGTTGCTTCACAAGTCCACCACTTGAACTGTTGGAGAAAGGTTAACTTGATGCCATACGTTGACATCCATTCTGACTACATTTCCTGCTATAGTTTGCTACTACAAATATAAGAACAAATGGAATGAAAAGCCAGAAAATGTCACCAACATACAGAACAGAGACTAGGGCAGCACTTGACTAGCCAACACTTCCTTAGGAAGGAGGTTGCTTCAGTCTTTTTTCTTGCGTCTAACCAGCCTTTGTACAGCTGTAAGAGGAGTGACATGTTTTGAGTTATGCATATAAGAAGGAATAGCATAGATTGAAAACTAAAGTTATTATTTTGCAACTTGTGGCTTTTTATATTCTCTTGCAAATGAATATTTTAATGAAACATTTCTTTTTTATGCAATATGTTCAGGTCCTAAAATTCTGAAAGCAAATGAAAATAAAACTAAGAATATTAAAGTGAGTAACAAACCTAGGAGAAATTTTTAATATTAATTCTTTCATTGAGTATGTCTAAAGACATGTTTTCTTCTTCTGTCTTTTCCTTGTACAAGTTTTGATCAAGAAACCAAGAGTCAGGGAATATATACTAAAAGAAGTATTTGTTCAGGAGCAATGTGTTTAGGTTCAGTCTATAAATCTTAACCCTCTTACAAAGCAATACAGTGGCTGCCTGTCAAGAAGAGCCAGGTCTGACATCAGAAACACAGAGGCCGGATATTCTTCCAGAATGGATTAATACCCAAGATGAGAGAGGAAGAACGGAAAACTTAAAAGATCTCATATGGGAAGGAAACCCTGGGTGCCCTATGATGAACACTAAGCATAGTTTGAAAGGCAAACTTCATAGAAAAGAAAGGTCAGTATCATTATCTGACTCAGGTGGATGTATTTACCAAAAACTCATATTTGCTTGCTTGTTTATTTGTTTGTCTGTCTGTTTCTGGTCAGAGCTTGGAGTTTCAACTATAATGTGTGTGTTTACCATTATATATATATATATACATATATATATGTCATTATATATATATATCAGTTATAATATGAATATATAGAAATATGTATATATATACATATATACATATATATGTATATATACATATATATATGTATACATATATATACATATATATATACATATATATATGTATATATATATATATACACACACAATCATACATTTTCTAAAGTTACAACTATATATATATATATACATATATACATATATATGTATATATACATATATATATGTATACATATATATACATATATATATACATATATATATGTATATATATATATATACATATATATATGTATATATATATATATATACACACACAATCATACATTTTCTAAAGTTACAACTATATTTCAATGACATTGTTGTCTACCACTAAGAACTCAATACTGTATTATATATATATATATATATATATATATATATATATATATATATATATACAGTCATCTCACTAAACACATTTGCAATGATTCTTTCTGGTAATTGTGTAATATTCCAAACTGATGTATCACACTGTTTATGCCGCTGACCCTTTCATAATTGATTTCAATTTCAGCCTTTGTTTTCCAATTACAAACAAACCTAATCAAATTCTGTTAGTGTACCTTGAGTATCTTTTAAAAATACAAATTTGCTATAATAGGGATTTGAGGATCTAAGGTTAAAATCGTATTTATAATTCTTGACACACATTATAAAATATTCTCAGAAAATAGAAACATGACTTTTTTTTTAAATCTCACACACTTTTTAAAGTTAAAAGCAATCTAGATTAAATAATTGAAACTGTATCTGCGTGCCTGCTGGAAAAGTGTTTTAAAACACACCAAAAACATAAAGATGCCTTAAGCTTTAAGAGTCATGAAAATGTGGGACTTCATGAAAACAGATCTCAAAGTCACATGAAGGGGAAGGCAAAAGTAAAAACGACAATATTCACCAATCAGGCAGCTGTATTTCCCATTACAGTGAAGGTTCACCACCTACAAATGAACTTCCTCAGTTCCAGGATCCAGTTGTCCACCATGTATGGTCACATCTCAGGGCAGTTCCATGCTCTTCCAAGCTCCTATCAGTATTTCTGATGCAGTTCCACCCAGTCACACTGACTACTGTTTGAATCTCCCCACACACACCACCCCCAGGAAACATATATCAGAACAGAGCTGTCTGTATTGGTTTGCTATTAAATAATTATCACATACTTTTAAAAAGAAAATTTGAAGAGTATAACTGGGAATAGGTGAATTAAACAAAGCGAAATAAAATCAGACTTCAGTGTCAGAAAACACTTCCTTGCACGCAGAGCAAATTATTTATGGAACTGGTTCCTCCAAACGAAGCAAAGGGAAACTTGTCATCTTAACACAAGTGAAAGGAAGCAGAGAACTATTCCTTGTCAGAGGCTCATAGTTATACAACAAATCCTGGATTTCTCTCTCCCTCTTTGAAAATAAGATACTCTCAAAAGAAACAGAAATATTAAACTCCAAAGTTGCTTTAAAGTATATGAAGTAGGTCACTATAAGACTACATGCACACACACACACAATCTTATTAGTACCAGTCAGATAAATGACATTCCTAAATACTGACAGATCTGTATATTTACAGCAGCTCGTTATAAAGTTCACCCAACTTGAAGTGGCACAAAGTTCCACCTCTAACTGAGAAGGTATTTGGAATAGACATGTACTAGAAGAGGGAAATCATTTTTCCCCCAATGAGGTGGCACTGGGTATATCAACCACACTCCAAGGCAGGCCTGGAGTTGAACAATATGAAATAGACTCAATGTTTCTTGGTTTTGTCTTATTTTGTCTTGTTTATTTTTC
The DNA here is from genome assembly GCA_036184795.1 of Tokudaia tokunoshimensis. NCBI lineage: Eukaryota > Metazoa > Chordata > Mammalia > Rodentia > Muridae > Tokudaia > Tokudaia tokunoshimensis. Next base: position 33,043,447 of record BTHU01000008.1, on the reverse strand, counting down.
ACGTGATTTTGTAGCTGCTGTTGTTGTTGTTATGGTTTGGTGGTTAAGTCTTTTGGGGTTTTGTTTTATTTTCTTTGTTTTTGATTTTAGGTTCCTTTTTTAAAAAAAAAATAGAGAAAAAAGGAAAGAACATGAAGTTGGATGGTAAGGGGGAATCCAGGAAGCTAGAAGGATATGACTAAAATATGTTGTTTGAAAAATGTTTAAATAATTCTAAAAATTGTAATCATGCAAAAAGCTCTCCTTTAGAAGCAGCTTTTCTCTCTTCCCCTCCTCTCGTGTGTGTGTGTGTGTGTGTGTGTGTGTGTGTGTTCTTAGTAAACTTATTACACATTGAAGGGAAAAGGAAAAATATCAGGAAAAAAAAGCCAAAAAGCAGTGAAACCACCCCCCCCATCATTTGATTTATTGTGGTTTACCTTCTATTTAAGCTCCTCACCTCTGATTCATTTCTTTTCTTTATAATGGCATTGAAGCTAGCTGGAGAGATGGATCAGCAGTTACACACAATTGTTCTTGTAGAGGACCCAGGTTTAGTTCCAGCATCCATATCTCCAATTCCAAAGGATCAAATCCCTCTTCTCAACTCTCAGGACCCAGGTATGCATAGGATGCTCATATAATTTTTCAGACAAAGTATTCATACACATAAAAATCTAATAATTCAATCTAAATAATTTTAATAAAAAGTTAGCATTGAAGTTACAAATTATTAAATTGATGATTTCATCATTCAGGTCTATGCAAACAAGTTTCAAGTTTCAAGTTTCATGTTGGTGTTCCACTAACATGAAATACTGTTCAGGGAGTTTATTCTTCCAGTGAAGCACTTATCACAATATGATTTTCTTTTATCAATCTTAAATTTTTTAGAGGGACAAAATACCTTCAAATTTTCTCTATTGAAATCTATTTGCAACTGAATTCATACTCGTGCCTAGAAGAAGACCAGAGCAGCCTTCCTGTCTTCTGAGCATGTCATCTCCCATGGGGTTTGTTTTCTCAATTACCTTTTCTCCATTCTCTCTCTGCCTCTATTTCTCTTCTCTTCTCTTCTCTTCTCTTCTCTTCTCTTCTCTTCTCTTCTCTTCTCTTCTCCCCTCTTCTCTTCTCCCCTTCTCTCCCCCACTTCCCTTCTTTCTCCTCTCCTCTATTCTTCTCTTTCCTCCCCATCCCTCTCCTCTTCTCCCCTCCCCTCCTCTCCCCTTCCTTTCTGTCATCCCCTCTTCTCTTCTCTTCTCTTCTCTTCTCTTCTCTTCTCTTCTCTTCTCTTCTCTTCTCTTCTCTTCTCCTCTCCTTCCCTCCTCTCCCCTCCCCTCCCCTCCCCTCCTCTCCCATTCTTCTCCTCCCCTCCCCTCCTTCCCTCTCATTTCCCCACCCCTCCCTCTCCTCTTCTCTCCTCTTCTCATCTTGTGCTTCCTTGTTCTACACTTTACCACCTTCTACTTTTCTTCTCTTCTTCCCCTTCTTCTCCCCATAACTTACGTCATTTTTGTGTTTCCATACAATTGCGTAGTTAAGAATGACTAGGTCATCAAAATCCCAACTCAATTCTTCATAGAGTTAGAAAGAGCAATTCAAAAATTCATCTGGAATAACAGAAAACCCAGAATAGCTAAAACTATTCTCAAGAGTAAAAGAACCTCTGGGGGAATCAGTATCCCGGACCTCAAGCTGTACTACAGAGCAATAGTGTTAAAAACTGCATGGTATTGGTACAGTAACAGACATGTAGATCAATGGAACAGAATTGAAGACCCAGAAATGAATCCACACTCCTATGGTCACTTGATCTTTGACAAAGGAGCTAAAACCATCCAGTGGAAAAAAGATAGCCTTTTCAACAAATGGTGCTGGCTCAGCTGGAGGTCAACATGCAGAAGAATGCAAATTGACCCATCCTTATCTCCTTGCACTAAGCTAAATTCTAAGTGGATCAAAGATCTCCACATAAAACCAGACACACTGAAACTAATAGAAGGGAAACTAGGGAAGAACCTTGAACATATGGGCACAGGGGAGAATTTCCTGAACAGAACTCCCATAGCTTATACTCTAAGATCAAGAATAGACAAATGGGACCTCATTAAATTACAAAGTTTTTGCAAGGCAAAAGACACCGTCAAAAAGACAAAGCGGCAACCAACTAACTGGGAAATGATCTTTACCAACCTTACATCCGACAGAGGGCTAATATCCAAGATATACAAAGAACTCAAGAAGTTAAACTCCAGAGAGGCAAGTAACCCTATTAAAAAATGGGGTACAGAGCTCCACAAAGAGTTCTCACCTGAAGAATATCTAATGGCTGAGAAGCACCTAAAGAGATGTTCATCATCCTTAGTCATTAGGGAAATGCAAATCAAAACAACCCTGAGATTCCATCTCACACCAGTCAGGATGGCTAAGATCCAAAACACAGGAGACAGCAGTTGTTGGCGAGGATGTGGAGAAAGAGGAACACTCCTCCACTGCTGGTGGAATTGCAGGCTGGTACAACCACTCTGGAAAGCAGTCTGGCGGCTCCTCAGAAAACTGGGCATGACACTTCCGGAGGATCCGGCTATACCACTCCTGGGCATATACCCAGAGACTTTACCTGCATGCAATAAGGACACATGCTCCACTATATTCATAGCAGCCTTATTTATAATAGCCAGAAGCTGGAAAGAACCCAGATGTCCCTCAACGGAGGAATGGATTCAGAAGATGTGGTATATTTACACAATGGAATACTACTCTGCAATTAAAAACAATGAATTCACGAAGTTCCTAGGCAAATGGTCAGATCTTGAAAATATCATCCTTAGTGAGGTAACCCAATCACAAAAGATCACACATGGTATGCAGTCACTGATAAGGGGATATTGACCCAGAATCTCAGAATACCCTAGACACAATCAGCATATCAATAGATTTCTAAAAAGATGGAAGGAGAGACCCCTGGTCCTGGAAAGACTGGATGTAGGGGAACGCCAGGACAGAGTAATGAGAGGGGGTTGAACGGAGAAAAGAGGGAGGGAAGGGGGCTTATGGGACTTTCGGGGAGGGAGGAAACGGGAAAGGGGAAGTGATTTGGAATGTAAATTAAAAAAATAAAATAAAATTAAATTAAAAAAAAAGAACAGACAAGTATAAATATAATAAATACAAAGGTAAAAAAAAAAAAAGAATGACTAGGTCAAGTCCTGAGTTAGGAAGCTCTTAGAGCGTGTGGTCTCCATCTCTGCACTCCTCCTTCCCTCAGGCCTGTTGGATTGAACTCTGAGCTCCTCTGTATGTGCCTGTTCTTCTTCCTTCATCATTGTTTCTCATGCCCTACTTCATAGAAGATACACAAAATATTTGACATCATCTTTCCCAAGGGTTTTTGTGTAAAATAAATAAAACAATTTCTGAAGGGAGAAAATAGAAACTTTGTGATGTGCTATTTTATAGTAAGTCAACTCTGTCAATAAAGAAATAGAAAGATCATCATATCATTTCTTCTTGGTTCCATCTCTGTCATGCTATAGAGCAATATGTCCGTAATTCTGAGAGGTGTTGCATCCTTCGTGGCTAACTTCATATGGAGTCTGGATTTCAATGCTTGGAATCTTTCTGCTTAGCAATATCTAACGATAGAAGTTCCTTTGGATTTTACAGTTTCCTTGATTTAACTTAAAAAACGTGCTAAATCCCTTTTATTTCTTTCATGTGAAATTCTTCCTAAAAGTTCCTTCTGCAAACAGCATAGCTTGGCCATGTGTTGATGACACATGATGCTGGGCCAACTAACTCTTTCTGGTCTCCACTGGCTCTTATTGCAAGTGGAACAGTGTCAGCACCTCAGCCTTAGGAAAGATAAATTGGAAATCAAAAATAAAGAAAACAACCAAAAAAGGGAAAGGCCTGTGTTCAACATTCTCCTTCTCTATCTACTTTTGTGTGTGGTACCAAGCTTTTCTTTGGTGGCCCTTCAGTTTATGTCTTGACCATCCTCATAAATTTCTCTTGTCAAAGAAGAAAAACAGACAATGCAAAAGAGCCTCACATATGTTTAATTTTGAGCATGCATAAAAAGTTCTTCTTATAAACAAAAAAGCTTTGTATTGTTTAGGGTAATCCTGGGCGCTTATTAATCAGCTGGGATTTGGTCTTTCCTTAATGCTCATCCAATTACAGAAAGGCCTCATTGGTGAGTTAATTAAAAAGTATTTAGTGAGGCTCTTTGACATGGCAAACATTTCTGAAAGTGCAGAACAAAACATTTGACAAGGACAACTTTCCTCTTTCAGGCAGTTGCCTGAAGAACAGAGAGAACTAGAGAACTTGTAAGTAATTAATCCAGAAATACAATGGTTTAAATGCTGGCATATAATAAGAAGTAGTAGCCATAGGTTAACTTCAAAATCAAATGACTCTAACAGGAAAGTATTGTTTTTCCTTCTTTTTTGTTTGTTTGTTTGTTTGTTTGTTTGTTTGTTTGTTTGCTTGCTTGCTTGTTTTTGGTATGGACCAAAATGTTCTCTATAGGAGAAGATAGGTTCTAACGCCTACATGATAAGAAGTCACCAGTGTGTAGAGTGTAAGCAGAAGTACAAATGTTAGAAAATGAAGATCCTAAATTGTCCATACTTGAGACAAAAAATCAAAGGGCACACATGGAAAGCATGCTGACCAGAAGATGTAGAGAGCTACTAGTGTGGGTATTTTGACAAAGCTAAATCTTTCTTTGGCTGGTCAAGCTGTGCAAAGAGGTTTGGCATGGAGTTAAAGTACATTTAGAAACTATAGAGACGTGTAAGTATGAGAGGATGGCAATACGGTGTACACATTAGAAAGAACCCTTTCACCACTCTGAGTAGAACAGACTCAACAAGAGGGAACACGGTGTAACCAAAGTTTGAGATTTCTTGAAATAATTCAAGAAGGAAATAGTGATTTTTTGGTGCAGCAGAAAGACTAAAATGTAATTGGCTCAAAATAAGTTTCAGTGGTGTGGTCTCAGTTCATTCTGTACGTGCCATGCAAAGTTTGGCATGCCCATTAAGTGAAGAACATTGGGTAAAGCTTCAGTATGCTTAGGATTATTCCCTTCTCTTTCCTGGACATCTTGTCCCTTCCAACTATGTGCAATGAGTAGAGGCAAGGACAAAGTGACAATTGCTGGATGCTTGATAGGGAGCTTACTGCCCTTGTGGACCTATGGTTAGGTCATCTAAGAAAATGTTCCGTTTATTTCCTTGAAAAGTGTGTGCTTAATTTCAATAGGATTCAGTCTGTCGCCAAATATGAATGGTTTGTAAGAAGAGCTGAATCATGTGCTTTGGTGTCAGCATATGCACTTGAATGCTCATGTTTCTACTAACAAGCTGCATGTCAAAGGCAATAGGCATCCAATATTTTGTTCTGTACAAAGGTGTCAGATTATAGATTCCTCTGTAAAAGTTCCAACCATCACTGAGCTCACTTTGTAAATATCTTCAGGAATCCTGAACTTCCACATCTAGAAGATTTTTTAATGACTAATCCATGGAAATTTATGAGTTAGAAAGATCTCATGGAACCTGCCTTGATAAGAGGAATGTAAAAACCTTTTTTGTTTGTTTTGTTTAATTGTCACATAGGCAAAAACTGAAGGAGCTGGAATTCAGAAAGAACTAACATGAGAAATTCAAGCAAATTGCAATGGGAGAGGGTGATGAGGAGACTGTGTGGAACAGGGGTAGCTGACCTGCAGCCAGAGTTGATCCAGAAGGAGAGTTCAGAACCTTCTTGGGTGTCTAGAAAGGGATGTGGGCCTTTGAAAATTAGGAAAGCAACATGCCCAAAATTATCTTAAACTGTATAACCATAGTGTATAGACAGAAGAGAAGAAGGAGAAACCACGGATAGGGTAGTGGCTGCATACTCGCAGCATCCTGGACTAGGCTATTGACTGGGGAATGCTTCTGCCATGTGCCACTTTGTAGGTTTGTGCAAACTCTTGAGAACTTACTAAGAACAGAACATCAAGAGCAGCATGGTGTGATTTGGGATTTTTTCATCTTTATCCCACAGCATACTGTCTTAAGGCAAAGGAGGCAAGGAGATTCAGGGTAGGGAGGGTTACTATTGGAAAAAGTGAATAACTTTTAGGGATAAATAAAATTGGACTCAGAGGAATCATTCTATGGTGTTTCCTAAAATCCAACCCCAAAGCCATATTAAAGCCTCTGTCCACCATTTGCCTCATAGGCCTCAGAGTATGACAGGTTTCCTCTAACAATGTTTCTAGCTAGACTGAGCTCCAACAGACCAATATTTTTGGTTAAAAGCAAAATGGACAACATACCATTAGTTTCTGCTCACTACAGCCATAAACATATCACTAGTGAGCGGAACACTAGTAAATGAACGGGCTGCAGGATGGTGTAGATGCAGTCACATTACAAGGCTGAACTGGAATTCAGAAGCCCTGGCACATAGTAAGCCTGACAGGAGACCACTTATAAGATCTTCCCTTCAAGAAGAGGCTTCCAATCACAGAGCCCTATCTCCTTATTCCCAGCCATTTGAATGTTTCCTCCAACAGGTCTACTGAGATAGGTTTTTCTCTTTATATTTCAGTCATCTGCTTTTAGTTAATGCCAGAAATATATTTTAAATCATCAGTGAAACAATCAAAGTTGACCCCATTTATTAAGGGGGTCCTCCAGCCCCCTCCACACTGGGGAAAATTGGTCAGTGAAGCCATCTTGACAAAGAGCATGAAGCTCTTCCGTGGTGTTCCTGTTTGTGCTTCTCTGAAAAGACACTGTTGTCACCTGTAATATATGGCCATAAGCGAGCTCCTGTCTGCAAGGCTAAAGAAAGATATTAACTGAGCATTGTGCATAAGGAAGGAGGATGGAAGGCGTTGATAGATCACAGCAGAAGCAAACCAAGGAAAGGTGGACCAGGACAAGGAGGCGCTCTCCTTCAGTAAGGACAGCGTCTGGCCTGTGTCCGTGGTTAGATCGTATATCTGACAATATCCTCCCCTTTAATGCTGTGCAGATTCAAGGTATATTATCATACCCTAAGCCTGAACTCTCTAGGGAAATTATGTCAAGCCATAACCAAGGAAGTGCAATTGTAAAACTCACCCCAGGAACCAGCTGTCTGGAATTCTCTTTTAGGAAACAACAGAGAATGTGCTCCAAAAGGTGGCACTATGAGACTGAGAATAATCACTAAACCTCACCCTTGTCGCAAGTTTTTGGAAGAATTATGCTGAGCATGAAATCCTAGTAGGTAGGGAGTAGAAATGAGCTTAGTTTTAGAACTTCAGTTCTCAGAGTGGATCGTCCACTCTCAGGAACTCTTCCCAGTTTGTTATGCAAAGACAACACATTCCTGGTGTGAGGAGGAAGTGAAAACCCTCCTATGAGACCTCTCTGCCACATCCATTCAGTAGTGCAGTCTGCTGATCTGTGCAGCAGTGTTACCTGAGAACAGAAAGAGAGAAAGAGAGAAAGAAAGAAAGAAAGAAAGAAAGAAAGAAAGAAAGAAAGAAAGAAAGAAAGAAAGAAAGAAAGAAAGAAAGAAAGAAAAATCAAGATAAACTTCTGGCAAAAGCTAAGGAGTTAGCAAAACCCTGAGAAAGCAACTTCACAGGCAGCTCCAAATGTTAACCTGTGCTGATGTGACCGGAAACTGAGTCATGCCTGCATCTCTAACTGCAGCTTTGAGACTACACCTTCAGAAAGTCAGAACCCTTCTGCCGAGAGTTACTGAATATCTAAACTGGCATTCTCTAACCACAGCTAAGCTTCCAGCCATGTTTTGAGAAAAGCTGTAGGAAAACTGAAAAGTCTCGTTGTGTCCATGGGACTGAATCGCTTTCCTTATTTTCGTCCAGGAGTTTCATGGAATAAGCATCAAAGTCCCTGCTGCCATCAATGGCAGAGCCAAACACACTCTTCAGCATGCGTTATTTACTGAAAATGAGATATGTATTTAATGTGATGCCAAATGCAAAAGGGAGACAAGCCAATCCCCAAGTCCATTCTCCTTGAACCAGCCATGAAGGTCAAAGCTAAGTACCCAGGAACAAACCTTCTCCATCACCATCTCAGCAAGAGCTCAGACAAGTGCAGGAAACCAACCACTGTCATGGACATGATGCCTCAGTCTCCCAGAATCCCCAGAGTTGGGTTACTCTGACTGAAACTCACTCACGAGTAGGTATAATCTCAGATCTTGAAGGGCCCCAGAAAGTAGCGAATATCTAGTTCAGCTGGACATTTTTCCATCTGTAACAGCAATGTGTGCTTTATATTCATTTACTTTTTAAATCTCTATACCTGCTTTTTTACAAATAAAGAAATAGAAGGGTTAGAAAATAGCTTTTCAGTAATTGTTCCAAAGTAATCAAAGACAAAGCCATGTATTTGATTCTAAATCCATTTGATTCTAGAATTTGGGCCAAACTATAAAGTTTAAAAATATTTTAATTGATACTCATACATACATATAACTTGTTTTGATGGAATCCATTTCCAGCCCCTCCCTTCTAATGCCTTACCTACATCCACCACCATTTTATCAACTTCATCTTTTTTATTGGTTATTTATTTATTTATTTATTTATTTATTTATTTATTTATTTATATTTCAAATGTTGTTTCTCTTCCCAGTCTCCTCTCTGCAAACCCCCTATCCTATTTCCCCTCCCCTTTGCTTCTAAGAGGGTGCTCTTCCGCCTACCTACCCACTTTAGTCTCACGGCTCCAGCATCCCCCTACGCTGGAGTATCAAGTCTCCACAGGACCAAGGGTTTTCCCTTCCATTGATGCCAGATAAGGTAATCCTCTGTTACATATGTAGCTGGAGGCATGGACCCATCATGCTTACTCTTTTGTTGGTGAGCTCTGGGGCTGGGAACTGGTTAGCTGATATTGTTGTTCTTCCTATGGGGTTGCAATCCCCTTCAGTTCCTTCAGTCCTTCCCCTAACTCTTCCATTGGGGTCTATGGGCTCAGTCCAATGTCGGCTGTGAGTATCCGCATCTGTATTAGGTGCTGGCAGAACCTCTCAGGGGACATCGATACCAGGCTCCTGTCAGCAAGCTATTCTTGGTATCAGCAATAGTGTCTGGGTTTGGTGTCTGCAAATGGGGTGAATACATAGGTGGGGCAGTCTCTGCTCTGATTTTTGTCCTGTAGTTTCCTTTAGACAGGAATAATTCTGGGTTAAAAATTATGAGATAAGTAGATGACCCCATCCCTCAACTGGGGGCTGTGCCTATCTACTGGAGGTGGTCACCACGGGTTCTATCTCCCCTTTGTTTGGTTTTTCGGCTAGTGTCATGCCCATTGGGTCCTGGAAAGCTCTTGCTTCCCTGGCATCTGTTTCATTCTAGTGGCTCCTCCCAGTTCCCCACCCCCCCACACTGCTATATATTTCTATTCATTTTCCTGAACCTCTGGACTTCTCTCCTATCTCTTCCCATACATGATCCTGCCCCCACTCCATTTTTCCCTCCCACTTCTCTCTCCCTACTCTATCCGTCCATTCCTCTACATCCTGTGATTATTTTGTTCACCCTTCTAAGTAGAATTGAGGAATCCACACATTGGTATTCCTTCTTCTTGAGCTTCATATGATCTGTGAGTTATATCATGGATATCCTGAGATTTTGGGCTGATATCCATTTATCAGTGAGTACATATAATGTATGTTCTTTTGTGTCTGAGTTACCTCACTGAGGATGATGTTTTCATGAAGTCACTGTTTCCAAGAGCTGAGTAATACTCCATTGTGTAAATTGTCACATTTTCTATATCCATTCTTCCCTTAAGGGCCATCTGGGTTGTTTCCAGCTTCTGGCTATTATAAAATAAGGCTGCTATAAACATAGTGAAGCATGTGTCTTTGTTATATGCTGGAACATCTTTTGGGTATATACTGGGTCTTCAGGTATAACTATTTCATATTTTCTGAGGAACTGCCAGATTCCTCTTTCTTCATATCCTTGCCAGCATCTGCTGTTGTCAAAGTTTTTGATCTTAGCCATTCTGATTGGTGTGAGGTAGAAACTCAGGGTCATTTTGTCTTATATTTCCATGTTGACTAAGGATGTTGAACATTTCTTTATGTGCTTTTCAGCTATTTGAGATTCCTCAGTTGAAAATTCTTTGTTTAGCTTGTTCCCATTTTTAATAGGGTTATTTGGTTCTCTGGAGTCTAACTTATTAAGGCTTTTGTATATTTTGGTTATTAGCCCTATATCAGATGTAGGGTTGGTAAACTTCTTTTCCTAATCTGTAGGCTGCCATTTTGTACTATTAGCAATGTCCTTTCCCTTACAGAAGCTTTTTAATTTTATGAGGTCCTATTTGTCAATTGTTGATCTTAGAGCCTGAGCCATCAGTGATCTGTTCAGGAAATTTTCCCCTGTGCCCGTGCGTTCGAGGTTCTTTCCCATTTTCACTTCTATTAGATTCAGCATATCTGGTTTTAGTGGAGGTGCTTGATTCTCTTTGACTTGAGCTTTGTACAAGGAGATAAAAATGGACCAATCTGCATTCTTCTACATACAGATCGCTAGTTTAACCAACACCATTTGTTGAGGGGTTTGGGGGGGAGTTCAGGGAGGGGGAAACTGGGAAAGATTTTAGCATTTGAAATGTGAATGAAGATTATATTCAATTAAAAAAAAGAAAGAAAGAAAAGAAAATGCTGTCTTTTTATTCCCCAAAGGATGGTTTTAGTTTCTTTGTCAAAGATCAAAATGACCATAGGTGTGTGGGTTCATTTCTGGGTCTTCAATTCTATTCTATTGATCTACCTGCCTGTCTCTCTACCAACACCATGAAGTTTATATCACTACTACTCTGTAGTACAGCTTAAGGTCAGGGATGGTGATTCCTCCAGAAGTTCTTTTATTGTTGAGAATAGCTTTCACTATCCTAGGTTTCTTGTTATTCCAGATGAATTTGAGAATTCTTCCTATCTTTGTGAAGACTTGGGTTAGAATTTTGACAGGGATTGCATTGAATCTATATATTGTTTTGGTTAGATGGTCATTTTTACTATATTAATCCTGCCTATCCATGAGCATGGTAGATCTTTCTATCTTCTGAGATATTCTTTGATTTCTTTCTTCAGAGACTTGAAGTTCTCGTCATACAGATCTTTCATTTGCTTGGTTAGACTTACACCAATATATTTTATATTATTTGTGGCTATTGTGAAGGGTGTTGTTTCCCTAATTTCTTTCTCAGCCCATTTATCTTTTGTGTAGAGGAAGGCTACTGATTTGTTTGAGTTAATTTTATATCCAGCCACTTTGCTTAAGTTTTTTATCAACTATAGAAGTTTTCTGGTAGAAATTTTGTGGTCACTTATGATGTATGCTATCATATCATCAGCAAATAGTAGTATCTTGACTTCTTCCTTTTCCATCCCTATTCTTTTGACCTCCTTTTCTTATCTATTTTCTCTGGCTAGAACTTTGAGCACAATATTGAATAAATAGGGAGTGAGTGGATAGTGTTGTCTTGTCCCTGATTTTAGTAGAATTGCTTCAAGTTTCTTTCGACTTAATTTGATGTTGGCTATTGGTTGACTGCATATTGCTTTTATTATGTTTAGGTATGTGCCTGTAATTCCTGATCTTTCCAAGACCTTTAACATGAAGGGGTGCTGTATTTTGTTAAAACTTTTTCAGTATCTAATGTGATGATCATGTGATGTTTTTCTTCGAGTTTGTTTATATAGTGGATTATGTTGATAGATGTCCATACATTGAAAGATCCTTGCATCCCTGGGATGAAGTCTACTTGATCATGATGAATAATTATTTTTATTTGCTCTGGATTCTGTTTGTGAGAATTTTGTTGGGTATTTTTGCATTGATATTCATAAATGAAATTGATCTATAGTTCTCTTTCTTTGTTGGGTCTTTGTGTGGTTTAGGTATCAGCATAACTGTGACTTCATAGAACAAATTAGGTAGTGTTCCTTTGGTTTCTATTTTGTGAAATTGTTTAAGAATTATTGGTATTAGGTCTTCTTTGAAAGTCTGATAGAATTCTGCATTAAAACCATCTGGCTCTAGTCTTTTTTGGGTTGGGAGATTTTAATGATTGCTTCTATATCATTAGGGGTTATGGTACTGTTAAGATAGTTTATATGATCCTGATTTAACTTTGGTACCCGGTATCTGTCTAGAAAACCATCCATTTCATCCAGATTTTCAAGTTTTGTTGAGTATAGGCTTTTGTAGTAGGATCTGGTGATTTTTTTTTAATTTTCTCAGTTTCTTTCGTTATATCTCGATTTTCATTTCTGATTTTATTAAGTTGAATACTGTCTCTGTGCCCTCTAGTTAGTTTGATTAAGGGTTTATCTATCTTGTTGATTTTTTTCAAAGAACCAGCTCTTAATTTTGTTGATTCTTTATATAGTTCTCTTTGTTTCTACTTGGTTGATTTCAGCCCAAGTTTGATTATTTTCTCCTGTCTATTCCTCTTGGGTGTATTTGCTTCTTTTTGTCCTAGAACTTTCAGATGTGCTATTAAAATACTGGTGTAAGATCTCTTCAATTTCTTTATGAAGGCACTCAGAGCTATGAGTTTTCCTCTTAGTACTGCTTTCATTGCATCCCATAAGTTTGGATATGCTGTGCCTTCATATTTATTAAATTCAAAAATGTCTTTAACTTCTTTCGGTACTTCTTCCCTGAACAAGTTATCATTGAGTAGAGAGTTCTTCAGCTTCCATGAATATGTGGGCTTTCTGTTGTTTTTCTTGCTATTGATGACTGACCTTAGAGTCTGGTTGTCTGATATAACGCATGGGATTATTTCAATGTTCTTATATCTGTTGAGGCTTGTTTTGTGACCGATTATATGGTCAATTTTGGAGAAGGTACCACGAGGTGCTGAGAAGAAGGTATATTTTTTGTTTTAGGGAGCGATGTTCTGTAGATACCTGTTAAATCCATTTGACTCAAAACTTCTGGTAGTTTCACTGTGTCTCTGTCTAGTTTCTGTTTCCATGATCTGTCCATTGTTGAGAGTGGGGTGTTGAAGTTTCCCATTAGTATTATGCGTGGCTCAGTATGTTCTCTGAGCTTTAGCAATGTTTCTTTTACAATTGTGGGTGCCCTGGTGTTTGAGGCATAGGTGTTCAGAATTGAGAGTTCATCTTCGTGGATTTTTCCTTTGATAAGTGTGAAACATTCTTCCTCATCTTTTTTGATAACATTTGGTCAAATGTCTATTTTATTGGATATTAGAATGGCTACTGCATCTTGTCTCTCAGGACCATCCTCTTGGAAAAAATTTTCTAGCCTTTTACACTAAATTGGTGTCTGTCTTTGTCACTGAGGTGTGCTTCCTGTATGCAGCAAAATGTTGGGTCCTGTTTATGTGTCCAGTTTTTTTAGCCTATCTCTTTGTATTGGGAAATTGAGTCCATTGATGTTAAGAGATATTAAAGAACAATGATTGCTGCTTCCTGTTATTTTTGTTGTTAGAGATGGATTGTTTGTGCTGTTCTCTTCTTTTGGGTTTGCTGTGAGAAGATCAGTTTCTTGGGTTTTCTAGAGTGTCCTTTCCCTCCTTGTGTTAAAATTTTCCCTCTATTATTCTTTGTAGGACTGGTTTGGTGGAAATATATTGTTTAACTTTTGTTTTGTCATGAAATATCTTGGTTTCTCCATCTATGGTAATTGAGAGTTTTGCTGAGTACAGTAGCCTTCCTGGCATTTGTGTTCTCTTAGGATCTGTCTGAAATCCTCCCAAGATCTTCTGGCTTTTAGTTTTTGTTGAGAAGTCTGGTGTAATTCTGATAGATCTGCCTTTATATGTTACTTTGCCTTTTTCCCTTACCATATTCAATATTCTTTCCTTGTTCTGTGTATTTGGTGTTTTGATTATTATGTGACAGGAGAAATTTCTTTTCTGGTTCAGTCTATTTGGCATTAGGTATGCTTCTTGTACATTTAAGGGTATCTCTTTAAATTAGTGAAGTTTTCTTCAATGATTTTCTTGAAGATGATTACTGGCCCTTTGAGTTGGCAATCTTTGGTCTCTTCTATAACCTATTATTCTCAGGTTTGGTCTTTTCATTGTGTCCTGAATTTCTTGGATGTTTTGGGTTAGGAGCATTTTGCATTTTATATTTTCTTAGGCAATTGGGTCAATGTCTTCTATTTTATCTTCTATACCTGAGATTCTGTCTTCTATCTCTTGTATTCTGTTGATGATGCTTGCATCTGTGACTCCTTATCTCTTTCTTATGTTTTCCATCTCCAAGGTTGTCTCCTTTTGTGATTTCTTTATTGTTTCTATTTCCATTTTTAGATCCTAGACAGTTTTGTTGAATTCCTTCACCTATTTTCCTCTATTTCTTTAAGGGATTTCAGTGTTTTCTCTTTAAAATTTTCTACCTGTTTACCTGTTTTCTCCCATATTTCTTTAAGGGAGTTATTTATGTCCTAATTTGACATCTGAAGTTGGAACTCTCAAAGCCTCAGTCTTGAACCCCCTTCTCCTCTTAGCCTATTCTTTCTCTCAAAATCATTTACTTTGCTTTTTATATGAAATTCCATCTTTATGATAAAGGTCTAGAACTAACATTTCTCAGGTTGCCCCTTTCCTGTTAAGGCATTTTCTATTACTTGAGAAAAATTATAGATCATTCTTACCATCAAACTTTCTCTCTGCTTTCAATAGAGCATCAAGTTCATCTACCCTTGCCTTCTTGACATCTCCCTAAACCATCCATTGCATTTCCACTATTGATACCCACATGCTGCCCAAAACCGCCATTCATCTAGCTATCCAAGGCTCTCTTTGCTTCTATTCTGTGTTCCTGTAGTCCTGTTTCTGTTCTCAATGGGTCAGCTAAAAGAAATATGTAAGGCTTAACAGGAAATGGGAAGCCTCTATTTTTTTTTAACTTCTTCCTTGAGGTGTCTGGCTCATTCTATACAACCGTACCACTCTTCCCAGGGTAGCAACAGTGGCCTTCCTAAAATTCCTGGAATTTAACAAGATCCTTTCTCTAATCTGTTGCTCACTGGGTATAAAGTGCTGGTAGTGGTTTGAAGCTAATCTTTCTATTGGAAGTCCCCAGAGAAACCTATGACTCAGAATACAGGCATCTCTCAAAACATGACACTTGTACATTCATATTTTCTTCACTGTGATGACTAAGTTAATGTGCATGTCCACATACAAACCATGGTCTCCATAAAAGAATAAAACATCACTTGATATATCACTGTAAAGTCAATGAGAAATTGCCATCTACTAAGCATTCAATGATTACGTGCTCCGTGGATAAACTAATGCACTAATGCATGAATAACAACTAAGAGACAAAAACAACAACAACACAAAACAAAACAAAACACACACTCCATGTGTCTCTACCTTCCCACCTCCTCCCCCAATGTACTTTATTTATCTTGAGATTTTACTGAGATATCTTCCCATTGGGAGTATTTCTCCTAGGTATAATTATACCTGAGATTACTCGGTTTCATCTGCAGCCCTGGCCAAGCCACTAGGTTTCCTTGCATGTTAATCAAGCCATCTGGAAAACAGGGCATGAAATTGTAAGTCCCTGACTAGAAGCAGATGCGGCAACTGAGCTGAGCTGTGTTTCCTTTTCAGTAACTAATTGCACACATGCTACAATATGGAAAAAAACATTATAAATCAATTAGGCTATCACAGCAACATTGTGCTCTGTAAATAGAGAGCTAGGCCTTGGCGCTGGGAGAGGAAGATAGGAACACCTGATTCTCTTTCAAATGGCCTTGGATAATCACATCTTTACATTTAATTGTTGCTCCCCTAATCCAGGTTACTAGGAAAGTCAGCTTACTGACATTTGTCAAGGGGTCTGATTTTTCAGAGTCAGAGGAGGGCTATTGCTGGAGGAGGAGGAGGAAGAGGAGGAGGAGGAGGAGGAGGAGCGTGGTTAAAAGTATTATAGATGCAAAGCACCCGTGCATTGGTAGTCCTACTTTATTTCAGTAGCCAGAGTTAGGGCTGGTTGGCACTTTGGAAAAAGGATGACAGAAACAAAGGGATGTGAACCATTGAGTAGCCAGCTATTGAGGTTTGAGGGACACTGATGTGGGCATAAGAGGAATTAGATGAGCCTGGGTTTGTATTTGTGGCAGAGCAAGCTTAAGAGGAACAGGTTGCAAAAGGCCCTTCCTGGTCTGTTTCTCCTTTCTGCTTGCTTTGTGTTTGCTTTCATGAAACTTATACTCTCACTTAGTGAGTAAGCATTAGAATGTGCTGCTTGGGATAAAATGATCAAGGTTGGAATGCCAAGTCTAATCCAGTAGTCCAGAGAAGCAGGGAGCAAAAGAAAGGCTGAGACTTTAGGACTGGGGAGATGACTCAATAGGTAAAATGATTTCTACTCAAGGACTAAGATGTCAGTTCATGTCTCTGGCACTCAAATGTCAGTTGTGTGTAACCCAGCTGTAATCCCAGAACACAAGAGGGGATCCAAGTTTAGGTAGATGTCCTAGTTAGAGTTGCTATTGCTGTATGAAACACCCTAACTAAAGCAACTTGGGAAGGAAAGGGTTTGCTTAGCTCACATTTCCATATCACTGTTTATCATCCAAGGAAGTCAAGAACTCAAACATCCAAGGAACTTGGAGGCAAGAGCTGATGCACTGGCCATGGAGTGGAGCTTCTTACTGGCTTGTTCTCTCTGGTTTGCTCAGCCTCTTTTCTCATAGAACCCAAGACCACTACACCAAGAGTGGCAACAGGCACAGTCTCCATATGGTCTCTTCCCCATCAATCACTAATTATTAAAATGCTTCACAGGCTTGCCCACAGCTAGATGTTTTGGAGGCATCTTCTCAAAGTTCCCTCCTGTCAGATGACTCTAGTGTGTATCACGTTGAAGTAAAACTAGACAGCACAACAGACTCGTTAATGGGTAAGTTCCGGCTCAGTCGAGAGATCCTGTCTCAATATACAAAGTGGAGACCAAGGGAAGGAGACACCCAACATCAGTCTTTGACTTCTATACAAGTGCTACATATGTCAGTGTACATGTTACATACATATGTACCCACACTTGTGTATGCACACACACACACACACACACACACACACACACGAAAGAAAGAAAGAAAGAAAGAAAGAAAGAAAGAAAGAAAGAAAGAAAGAAAGAAAGAAAGAAAGAAAGAAAGAAAGAAAGAAAGACTTCTGCTAGAGAGGTATATTTTTAAGGAAATAGACTCAATATGGATTTTGAAGATGCCTCAAAAGACAACTGTTAACTACTGAGTTAGTTTATAGGGAATAAACTGTTTGTGTGAAAATTGCCAGCAGGGACCAAAGCTACTTAAAAGCTGCCTCAGGCATTTAGTAATAAGCCCTTCTCTATGTCGTCTTTGACTTTGCCTTATCAAACAGTTGACTCATCCCTGGCTATGCTTTCTAATGTGTTTACATTAGAAGCTTCAAAAGTTTATCAGTGTCCTTGCAATCACTGCAGGTAGAACCTAGGCATTGACTCTTTTAAAGCCAACTCTAGAAAATTCTGTCACACAACTTCTTTCGTTCTAGAGAACAAAAATATCTTGATCAGAAATTTATGCATATTTGTGCATTGTATTACCAAGTTCTGGGTAATAAAGTACATCATCTTGGTTTGAAGGTCACATTTGTCCTCCATGAAGCTAAACAAGGTCGATGTAGTTGCTCAAAGAACAAGTAGAATTTAATCCAAGTTGATTTAATTATTCATCCCCACATGCCAAGCATCTCCCTCTTCTTTTACTCAGCCTCTACCCTAGTGCCCGGTGTATAGACATTTCTTTAAATTCCACTTGCTGATTAAATAATTGAGGGGATTTCTACAATTGACCATTTTCAAACCCAAATTCCACAAGATTCCTGTTGCGTTCTGCATATAGCTCAGGTAAACATAACCATAGACAATAGCAGGGCTATAGATATCTCAGTGGAAGGCCCAGGCTAGACTCCTTTCTTCACATATATCTAAAGTTGTGAGGCCCTCATCTTCTGTCTCTGCAGATTTAGGTCTAGGTCAAAGGGCAGGAAGAAAATAATGACTGGTTGTATTGTCTAGTGATGTCCAGTGCCATCTAATTTTGCTTGTTGCAAACTCAGTCCCATGTCCTGTGATCTCTCTGGAAGCTTCCCATCTAAGCCCATTCAGGGCCTTTGGAGTGCTTGCAGAACAATCTGTGTTCTGACCTTAGTGTTACTGGGCTCATAAATCACATAAGTCACAGACAAAATGGTCTGGATCTGCCATGGGCTGAGGTAGCATAAAAGAGAAAAGGATGGGATGAGGAGCTAGGTAGAAAATTTGGGTGGGAATTGAAAAGGGCTGAACCTTAGCTCCTCTGCAGAATGTATCCCATATTGTGGGGCAGAAGGTGTCAAGTCAATAATATCTCATAGCAACAATTTTTGAGTAGGGAGGAGTCTCAATTGGTTGATACATCAACCAATTCACATTAACCAATTCACAGTTGAGAAATGGAAATGTCTTAAACCATGACTGTTCTTAGCTAAGTAATCAAGTAAATTCATTCTTTGTCTTTTTCTTTCTTTCTTTCTTTCTTTCTTTCTTTCTTTCTTTCTTTCTTTCTTTCTTTCTTTCTCTCTCTCTCTTTCTTTCCTTCTTTCTTTCTTTCTGTCTGTCTGTCTTTCAGTAATTCAATCAGTCAATAGGTGTTTGTCTAGCAAAATCTCTGTGTCAGATAGTGTTCTCAGTATTAAAATAGAGCTTACCACTAATTAAACACTATCTGTAACCTCAGCAGCCTAAGAGGGCAGTAGAGAAGGAAATTACCATACGAAGAATACCATAGGGAAAAAAGGAGAGGAACATGTATTACATAGATTGTTGTTTTAAATATAAATATTTTCATGTTATTTAATTTTCATTGCCTTAATTAATTTTAATTGACATAGCAATTATGCGTCTTCACAGGATAGAGGATGATGCTTTTCTACATATAAACATCAGACAATAATTGGATCAGCATATTCAGCATCAGCATTATCTCACACATTGTTCCTTGGTCTGAGGACATTGAAATTCTACTCAGCCACACAAAAGAAGGGAGTTCTGTCATCTGCAGCAACATAAACAAACAAGAAGGCAATATTTTATAGAGAATGCTAGTGTGCAACTTTTCCATCTCCACGCCCTTGCCTGTCTCATACACCCACACTGCTTCATGTAATGTGAAGATTGTTGTCCCTCAATTCATGAAGTTCCCTAGACCCCTCACAAGTAGCAAAGTCCAATGGTAAGTGTAATCCCTTATATAAACTAACGCAATATTTATGTACACCCCCCCCCACACACACACACTCATGTACAATTGAAAGAAAGGTGGAAATAGATAGAGACAGGACCAATGATCTGAGGAGAGCAAAGAATAAGGTCATGTGGCGAGGGGGAGTCTGGAGAAAAACTGAAAAATCTATTTGTGACTCCATTATTTTGTGGGACCAAGGACAGGAACACACAAAGATAAGCTTGATGTTGCATTCCCATGAACTGAAGATACTAACTGGTTTTGACATTGTCCTTGCTGTCTAGCCTCTGCTCTCTGCATAGGATTCCCATTTTTGCAATAAATATGCCATCTTAAAGAGACCTCTACAGCTAAATTTAGTCAGTGTTTAAGGATATATTCTGCCTTAATTTTAGACTCTTCAAACAAACCAAACATGTTCCTGCCTAGGGCCAGTGTTCTTAGTTGCTCTCTGCATTTACAATTAAAAAAGCAATGTTCTCAGTGAACTGTAATACTTCTTAACATGATCCCTTTAGCTATCTCTTGTCACACACTTGTTTTCTGGCTAGCCTACCTTAGAATTGCCAGGAACTGGAAGGCTCTATTTTGCTCATTTTTATTGGAAAATAAATATGGATAGCATAAATTCCCAAGAATGCTATCATTTTTCATTGACTATTTTTGCTCATCGGAGTATAATTTTCATATGTGTGTGTGGTGATATGTGCTGTTTGTGGAGGTACTTTTCCCTCCTAGAAATTTCCTAAGACTGTGCAGTTGCAAGTTAGGCATTTGTAGCATGAATCGTTTCTGGTTATAGTTAGTAGTGATCATCTTAGATTGAAATAAACCTTGAGACAGAAAGCAACCTATAGGAAAGATGATTTCTCCCACTACCACATGACAGCAAATAGTCTTTATTTGCCTGTTTCATGAATAGACTAATCTCTTTGTAGTGTTTTGGAGAATGTTAGAACAGAAAGGAATGACCAGTGGGTCCAATACAGGACATAAAGTCCAATAATGGGGGATCTGGAATGGTGGCTCAGGAGTTCAGAGCACTTGCTGTTCTTGAAGAAGACCTAAGTGTTATTCCCAGAACTCACATTGTAGCTCACAACTATTTACAATTCTAGGCATGTGAGCCCCTCCTTTGACCTCTGAGGGCACCATACATCCATGTGGTATATATATATATATATATATTCCTTCAGGCAAGACATTCACACACGTGTTTTTATGGGACTTTCTGGGAGGGAGGAAACGGGAAAGGGGAAATGATTTGGAATGTAAATTAAAAAAAAATAAAATAAATAATAAAAAAAATTTAAATAAGAAAATAACACTTCTTACAGCCTCTCCAGATTTGCGAGTTAAACCTTTACTGCAAACAAAAGGTAAAGAGAGTGGTAGTAGTTGACTACAGATAGGCCAGCTCAGGGTCCCCAAAATGGGAGCTAATGAACAGCGTCAGGTGATAGCAATCAACTACCCGGGTTAGTTCAAATGGACTTCAGCTGTTAGATTTCTCCTAGTAAATTTTTCCAGCATCTTAAGTATCTATCTACCTATAATATATAGAACTCTGGAAATAAGCTTCCAAAGAAAGCACAGCATTTCCTGATAGTACGCACCCTATGGTAGGCACAAGGAGGAGAGAGAGAGAGAGCGAGAGCGAGAGAGCGAGAGAGCGAGAGCGAGAGCGAGAGAGAGAGAGAGAGAGAGAGAGAGAGCGAGAGAGAGAGCGAGAGCGAGAGCGAGAGCGAGAGCGAGAGCGAGAGAGAGAGAGAGAGAGAGAGAGAGAAATCCAATCTCCAGACCTGTATACCAGCATCAGAGATACTGCTTGGCTCAGCCAGTTCTTTTGGTAGAGTGTATTCTTGTTTCCTATAATCTTTTGGCTACCTGCTTTATTGCTGTTTCCCCTCTAAATTATCTCTCAGGACCACAAGAACTGATATTTCTGCTGGGGAGAGAGCCCAATGAAACCTGAAGCTTCTAAGTAACAGCAGCACAGCACATCTTCTTACTGTCTTCCCAGAAACAAGAAATAGCACAGCCCACAGAGATGAGCAGTGAGCTGGCCTGAGCCTGTTTGATGTAATGCAACAAATTTGTTGTTCTCTGGACCTTGGCTTCCTTGAAGTGATTTAGCATGAATTTTGCTTTGAATTCTGCTATGTCCTAAACCCCAGAATCTGCATATACACCTCATTTGTAAACAGGTTCTTTGTAGATCATCAAGTTGAGATGAAATCATTAGGGAAAGGCCAAATCAAATATGATTGATGGCCTTTTAAAAGAGAAAACTCTGGACACAGTGAGAAAATTTGTGGAAAGAAAATGCTGTCAAAGATATAGAAACAAGGGAGCTAGTGAGATGACTCAGTGTTTCTTCTTCCAGAGGACCCAGGTTCAATTCCCAGCACCCAAAGTTCATCATTCCAGGGGCTCTGATACCCTTCCACCAGTATGCATAAAATAAACGTGTGTGTGTGTGTGTGTGTAAGCCAAGGAACCTAGGGATGACAAAGGTCTAGAGAAATGCATGTGATCTTTGATTTCCAGGCATTAAACCTGGAAGACAAAAATTTCTTTTGTTTAAGCCACCATGTGTTACGGCAAACCTGACACACTAACCCATCATAAAACATGCATATTCACAAGCATACACAACAGCTCTATGCCCAATACTCACATACATACACAAACACACTAAGAGAAAGAGGGTGAGTGAGAGAGGGGGGAGGGAAGGAAGGAGAGAGGAAGAGAGAGTTTTTATGAGTGCTCATCTGTCCATTTCCATTTTCTGTTTCTTTGTCTCTTTACTTCCAGAAGCTGCAATAAGTAAAACGTATAGTTCATTTTAAGGGATGCAGAGATGGGTTATTCTAAAGATCACTCCCTTGTTCACATAGCCACTTAACAGAGGAACAAGAAACACATTTTTGTGAATGAAGAAAACTCTAGCCATGGAAACTTGACAACATCTGTTTGAGTCCCACAGTTATTCAGGGCCAGATGCTAATGGTGTGTGTGTTTGCACATGCAGGGAAGTTTCACTGACACTAATGAGCTATTCATTGTCCTGAAGTCCAGGACTCCACCCACTGGGCCTGTTCTCAGATGTTCCACATTAAGTGAAATATCGTGGAGTGTTGCCATGGAAACTGGAGGCCACAGCTCTCAGAAGGCCTCATGCTTCAGCATCTCCTAGAATTCTGAATGACCTGCTGTGTACTGATTCATAGACTGAACACACATTATTTGATGCCTGCTATTATGCCAGGCACAGGCCAAGCATTAGAAACACAACCCAAACACAACACCAGAAGAATAAGTAGAGAGGCTGATGCAAAATATTATAATGAGGGACTGCTTCCCCACAGGAACTGGGCAGCACCAGTTTCATAGGATGGATGTGTATCTAAGCCTCAAACCACGGAAAAAGTTTAGTTTAGAGCAAGTGACCATGGAAGCTATAAAGACAAGAAGGCAGGTTAGGCCAGGTGGCAAGAAGAAGCCAAGAAGGCTACAGTTCCTAATGGAGGAAACACTTGCTCTTCTCTGGTTGTGGATATACATCTTTGAATCTTTGGCTCTCAAAACTCCTCCATACTATTGACTCTTCGGTCTGTAAACCCCATAACTCCATAGACCAACATGTTCCACAGTGCATCGTTCCTTACCGGTTCTGCAGGACACTGGGCTACAGCCGTGCTTGCCCTAAACATCATGCCACACATTCCTGACTCCTTTCACCAGCCAAAAAAAAGTGTCTTCTCCTGGATTGATGTTCCCCATCTTTGAACTCACCCCCAAGCTTCTTTATATATTATTAGGGTGGGCGTAAATCCTGAGGCCTGCTGTGAAAGTCATTCCAATTGTCTGTGTGGCTCATTTTTCCCAGCAGGATACTCTGTCCCACAGAGAAAGTGGAAGCCTGGGAAAACACTTGCGAGGAGTTACGGAAAAAAAATATATTTGGCTGAAAAATGTCATTGAACTTTTAAAATTCCCTTTGACCCAGCTCATGTCTCTAGATGACAAATGCATCTCCAATAGATATCCTGAAGAGGATCTGAAGTTTCTGTATGTATGTGTACATGTGTGAGTGTGTATATATGTCTGTATGAGTATGTATATGTATACATGTGCATGTATGTGTATGTGTGTATGTACAAGTGTGTGTTTGTGAGCTTATATGTGTGTCAGTCTGTACTTATGTTTGGATGTATATAAATGTACATATCCATATATATGTGTATATATGTAAACAAACAATAAAAGCTGACTGAACATTCTCTTCTTTATTCTTTAATATATGTGACTAAACATTTTGCATATGCTGGCTGGTTTGTTGGTTATTTACCTCCCTGACTTGGGCAAAAAGGAGCAACTCCCTTCCTCAGGACAAAAACTATACAATAAAGTGTTAGAGCAAGTTTATCTGAACTTCCCTTTCCAACAGACAGACCAAAAAAGGACAGAAATGAAAATAGACAAAAGAACCCAGAAAGCATCCCATAGGCACCATCTGTAGTTTTATCAGTTTCTCTCTTTAGCTGTAGGCATGCAGATGAGAACCTATGTACCTGACTACCTCACAGAAGAGATAAGGATTAAGAATTAAGAAAGTCTATATAAGAAACACCGTCACATTTTCTCTGTCTCACCACATACTGGATACTATCTGTGGTTCTTCTATCATCGAAGGCGGGTACTAAGGAGAATCAAAGTAGGTCACAGAGGCTTAAGTTTCAATATGATGCTTGAATTATCTAGGACAACCAGAACAGAGTTTTGTAACATAGATTTGAATCTACATGAGATGTTTCTCAAGAGAAATCTTTTGGAGAGGTTAGTATTCTACAGGCCTCTCACATATGTCTGTCTATGCACACAGCTCTTACATTCTTCCTCATGTGTAATGTCAGGAAGTCACACTTTACAAAAAGTTCCCCCATGTTGCCATAAAGACTCTGTAACCGCATTCAGGTTGCTTACAGTACAAGTCCGTCTGAGAAAATACAAGCTGAGGTATTCTCACCAGCACAGAGGACTCAGCCTCAGAACCACTGTCTCCCACCATCCTCTACCCCATCACCAAAGGCAATGCACAGCACTTCAAGCCAGTCTTAGCTCTAGTCATTCTACAGAAGCCAAGTCTAGACCATGGAGCACTATGACATCTGGCCCCTAGAATTGTGAAAGAGCTGAAAGAAACTGCTGGAGCCTTTGCTCATGTCACTCAGTCCTTGCAAGTCAAAGGGAAGCATACAGCTGACTCAGCATCTCCTCAGATTCTGTCACTGAACCCAAACAGGAAAAATAGACAGGTGTCTAAGCTGATACTCACAGTGATCCTTGAGTCAACATGTTTTCAAAGATGTCACCAGGCATTTCCTATGTACTATATCCCCTACGCCTGGGTCTCTGGCCCTAGGCCTTACTGTCCAGCTGATGCTATCCAGGGACTGAGCAATTATCCCCAGTTACCACAGACTCACAGGATTGCACACAGACTACAATTGTCTTTGTACTTTCTCTGAGTCAACAAACAAATCATATTGTAGACCCTCTTAGTTCAGAAACCATAACCCATTAAATCACGAGGAAAGATTAGTAGTGTGTAATTTCCTGAAACAGACATTTAAGTTTGAAAATTCAGGAAATGCTACCTGTCTCAAGTAGTTTTATTGAAGATTATCCATTGTTGAAGGCATGAGCTTGTGTGACTGAGATTTCTGACTGTTTCCCATTTTCTCCCCTTGCTGTGGGGTATGTCCCTCAGTCTGTTATTAGCTAACAGGGTGAGAGAAAGAGAGAATGAGGTGAGAGGGAAAGAGAGAGGGAGAGAGACATAAAAAGACAGGAGAGGGAAGAGGAGACAGGAAGATAGGGAAGGGGATAGAATGAGAATGTATCAGAGAAAGAGAGAGAGAGAGAGAGAGAGAGGCATATCATCTTTCACAGAATCCTTGGCTCCTTGAGTCCTCCACTTTCTTCCATTGTTTAAGGTGCTGGAGATTGGAGAATATTTTCTTGAGAATTCCAATTGGTCAGGCACTGAGAAGTCCAGCATAGCAATCCTTAAGTCCTCAACTAAAAGGTTACGATAGAGCAGGCAAGGTAGGGTAGCCGCCATTACACCACCACACACTCATGTTACACAGATCCTAAGGGGAAAAAGCCTTTGTTCCGCTAAGCTTTGGAAATGTTGACACTACTCATCACAGAAGTGTGCCCCATTGTGTTAATTCCTGCCTATTTATAGAACATCTCCTTCACAACAGCTATCCACTGCCCAAACCTCACAAGCCTGTGTTTCACCAGACTATTTCTGGCTTGTTAGTCCTGACCTTGTCCTGCCTCACTCAAGCAGAGGTTTAAGCCTCAGGTTTGACAAGAAGGAAGCACTTGCAATGGCTTTGTAAACAGCCAAGACCAGGAGGAGGGTGGTGAGAAACCAGGAATCCCTGGTCCTTGTTCCACCATTAACATAGTCTCAATGGTAACATTGTTCCCTGAAAATGTCCCCTGTCCTCACCCACCCCCTCTCTCTGCAGAAAGCATTTTATTTATTCAATTGGTTACTATTTTTTCATTCATATAAATGATGGAGTTGGCCTACATGATTTGCTAGCTAGTCATTAAGGATTTATCATTAGATGAGGGTTCAGGTATTGTAACTTAAGTTTAATTCAAAATGGAGGTCTGGGAGATAATTCCTTTGGTAAAGTGGTTGCCTTGTAAGCATGAGGATTTAAGTTTTAACCCAGAAGCCACATAAAAATGACAGGAGGTGAGAGCTTATAACCACAGCACTGAGGAGGCAGAGGCCTGTGGATCACTGAGACTTGCTGGCCAGGTGAGAGAGAGAGAGAGAGAGAGAGAGAGAGAGAGAGAGAGAGAGAGAGAGAGAGAGAGAGAGAGAGAAAGAACTGGGCTCAAAAACCCAGGCTGAACAACACCTGATGAATGGAAACAGGGATTGTTTTCTGGCCTGCACACACACACACACACACACACACACACATGCACACGTGCACAACACAGATACACAGACAACAGAAACACACATATACACATATACTCACACGCACACACAAACAGATACACACAGACACAAACACACACACACATACACACACATATGCATACACACATGCACACACTCACCACACAGATACACAGATAACAGACACACAGACACAGACACAGACACACACACACACATGCACAAACAGGCAGACACACAGATACATACACATACACACACACGCACACGTACACACACACACACAAGATAAAATAAATAAAAATTGTCTGTTTCATAAAGTAAAATGACTTTAATTGAAGAAGTTGTTAATTCTGGGTCATAGGAGAATGCAGGAGTAAGCTCATCCCATCAGCATACACAAATATGGCCTGGAACTCTCGCGAAGAGAAGAAAGTAAGAAGGTATATTTATTTCTTTACAATAATGTAATTTAAATAAAAATGATTATGATTTGGGACATTTTTATACTTTGTCTTTTTAACTTTGGCAAGTACCTTTAAATACATTTCTCCATCCTGAGAAGGTATTGGCACTCTTTCAGAAATATAGAAGCTAGACCTCAGATACCTCACTAGCTCAGGGTCTTTGGAGGCAGGAAATGCAAACAAAAGGCCCTTGGTGATTTTATAATAACATAGTGTTAAGAATTTCTGTTTCTATAAGCATCTTCAACTATACTGCCAATTAATACAAAATAACAAATGCATTCAGATGTTAGCACATTAAATTTATTTTCAAAAGAAACATACTTAAATCAAGTACGCCACTGCTGCACATGTGAATGTGATTAATTGTTACAAAAAATCCCATGAAATATCAAGTAGAAATCACCCAAGAAAGTGAGGACAGGAGTCATGAAATAAGTTGTGGAAATTAGCAAGATAAAAGGTATAAAGTTAATGCCAAAGCATACCAATAAATGTCTAATGCCACGGGTAGGAGTCATTGCTAGCAATTAATGCTTTCATTTTATTTTAATTTTTTTTGGTATGGTGAGCATGTATATGGTTTGCGTGCATAAATACAGCTTGCATGTGATATTCACAAGTGTTGAGCAAGTACTTGTGGGTACTACAGCCCTTGGGTGGGGCCCAGTGAACAGTGAGGGATTTCCATACTACTCTAATAATGCAACTGCCTGTCTTCTGGTGAACCATGTGACACCAAATAGAGGGTCCTAGCAAAGTAGTGGAACCTCAGAATGGGCCCTGAACAGAGCAGTTGCTGGTCCCCCCCACAAATACCCCTGTCTTTCCAGAAGTCCCCCAGGTACTGGCAGCCTGGCATCTCCCCATATTGCTAATGGAATGAATGGCAGAGCTCAAATCGATTGCCCATAAGTCCAAAGGCTGTATAAAAACAAACAAACAAAAAACAAAACTCTTGCTGTTGCAAAATGCAGTAGATCTGAACTCTGATGCTGGCGTCTGGGGTGTGTTTCCCAGGTGACTCTGCCTCCCTCACCCCCTTCTGGATCCAGGTCCCCACACATGTGCACTTGTGTGTGTGTGTGTATGTGTGTAGGTGTATAGGTGTGTAGGTCTAAGATTGACTTTCTCTACTTCATTGATTATTCTCTACATTATCAATTGAGAGAAAGCCTAGCCCTTGAACCCAGACCTAGCATAGTGGGCAATTCTACCAAACCAGTTTGCTCCAGCAATCCTTTATCTAAATTCTACATGATGAAATTTCAGGTGGACTGCCACACCCACACTCACACATCATAAGTTCCTCAGACTTGTGTGAGAAGTGCTTTCACCTGCTTAGCTATCTCTTCAGCAACACAACTGCAACAATTTGTATGCATGTATACTCATTGTACAGAATGATAGATTTTATGAAGGTATTTCGATTCAAGCAAACCATGTGGTTTGACCAGGTTAACTTCACTTTCCTCTCCTGTCTTCTCTCCCACTTCCATTCGGTCCTTCCCTCTTCTAAATATACCCCTTCTGCTTCATGTCAAGCATTTGTTTCTATATTTATCTATGTTTATAAATATATAATATATAATAATCTAGGTTCCGCATGTGAGAGACAGCATGTACAAATTTTCTTTCAGAATCTGTTTTACTTACTTTTGTAGTATGATCTGTCCATTCATTTTCCTTCAGCTGACTTTTTAATGGCTGAATAACTCCTTCATCTTTTGATAGACATCTAGACTGATTGTTTATCTCAAATATTGTGAATAGTTGTGCAATAAACACAGAGGTGCAGGAGTCTGTGTATGCTGGCACAGATTACCAATGGACTGAAAAGGTATATCTTCTATAACTTTCTTTAATTTCTGAGTTCAATATTTTATTTCAGAGGCATGGAGTGTATTCATCAGGTTTAGTCTGTGATGGGTTTTGGAAACCTTTCCAAATGGGACTGTCCATCTTTTTAGTATTGTAAGTATTGTTATATAGAAAAACTACTGATCTATTAATGTTGAATTTTAAATCCTACTGGTTTGTTGAAAGATTTATCTCATCTAAGACTTCTCCAATGAACCCTTCAAGGCTTCTTAAAAACAGAAAGTGGCATCTAAAAAGTACAGTGATTGGGCTTTTTTCATCTTATTCACACCCATTTTATTTCTCTTGCCTGACAATAATGCTGAAACTTTGTGCAACATATTGAGAAAGAGAGGAGACAGTGGACACTCTTATGAAATTCCTCATTTCAGAGGAAGTAATCATTTAAGTTGTTTAAATACTCTTGACTTAATTTAGCTGACCACATGTGTCTAGAAATTCAACCATTTCCTAGAGTTTCCAATGTATTAAATAGAGGTTTTCAAATCATTCCATAACAGCTCTAAATTTTTTAATATTTGTTTTATGCTCTATTTTAATATAATTTAATATTTAAATTCTATTAATTTGTGTTCCAACATGTGTTAATGTGTCTTTTTCCATCTAATATCAACTTACTGAATGATAGCCTGAGACTTATTCAGGAAACATGCAGTTTTAAAACAAATGTCAATATTCCCAGAAGTAGTTTGGGCAGCAAAACATGGCAGTTATTTCTGAAATATTTCTATGGTAAATGGAATAAAAAAGTAGCTATACTCTTCTGTCCATCCTTCCGCCCTTCTTCCTTCCCTTCCCTCCATCCTTCCTTCAGCCTTCCCTCTTTATATCCTCCTTTAGTTTTTCCTCCATTCTTCCTTCAGTCAGCCATCCTTTTATGTTTTCCTTTATGTCTTTCATCATTGATATTTTTCTTGCTTTCCCCATTTTCCTCTCCATCTTATTAATGCCATTTTTTTCCTAAAAGCATATAATGGTTTAAACAACAATCTTTCACCAGCCCATCAAGAACTCTCAAAGCATGAGTCATAGAGTCTTAATTGCAAGTAACTGCTTAGAATTGGCCTGTAGAGATTTTTAAAGTAGGAATATATTATATAACATCTTGTTTAAATGGGAATATATTCAATGTATTGATCACAATGGTATTTACTGTCAGATATACTGTTTAAAATGTAAATGTTATCTACAATGAACACTTGAATTCAACAGAGAGAAAATCCCACTGTGGCAATGCAAAAAGCTTCTCTCAGTCTAAAATGTGACAAATACTTGTTACCAGATTTCAAATATCCATGCAAACTCTTCCTATCCAACTCAGCCTTGCTGTTCATCTCTTCACAGAACCATCTTTTCCTATGTGCAGTTTGCTACTCTGTCCTTTGATATATTTGGGAATAACTTGAGCATACCAATTTGTCTACTGCTTAAGTACAATCCAAAGCAAACATAATTGTAACAAGTGCATCAGAACCTGCTGGTCAAGTGGGGAGTTAGTCTAGCTGAGAGCAGTCCCAGGAGAGATAACCCAGCATCAGTTACCCAGTTCCCAAAGCAACCATGCTTAATTCTACCCTAATGAAAAGAGCTTGAGGCAAAGAGAAAGTAAGGAATAGATAGATGTATGTGCTACTGATGGGGAATACACGCTAGACTAATTGTGAACTTGGACAAATAATTCCTCAATTCTCTACAGGAAAGCTGGTCTAGGAAACTCCCAGTATTCTTAGATTCTTGGCTCAGCTCTTATAGGGTGGGAGCAAGCAAGAGTTATTGACGGTTTAAGTTTACAATAGAAAGCATTTTATCAAGCAAGTATCTAGATTTAACAACACCCAAAATGCAATTTATCTATTTGCCTTGACTTTTAACATTCACTATCTAACCGGAAAATACATACTGTTTTTGTTTTTCTTTTCTTTTTTGCTCCAAGTTCTTAACCACTGTTATTCATTTACCGGCTTCTCTCTACATGAGACTGGGCACAATCCAGATTCCATTACTTATCCTCCAATATGAAGCTGACACAAAGTAATCATTTTTACTGCCTGAACCTGGAGCCACAGGGAAAAGGAAGACAGGAAACATTCCATATAAAATTGATCAGTAATTCGACAATGGCAGATTATGGCTTTTGTTATAAATATTAATGAAAATATAATAGCCTGATTAGAAGATCTAATGATTTAATATCAATGTGTGGCTTTTTACCTTCAGACATGGAGACTATTTCATTAAATCAGCAATGATGTTTCTTCATCTGATTCTCTTTTCTATCACTATTATTTTTTAAAGTTTCTCATTTGCAATCCAAGCTACATTTTCTCCAGATGTCATGGAGCCTCTCACAAAATCACCCCTTTAACAACTGAGAGTCTTGCTTCTCGTGGAAGAGGCCTTGTAGTAACTGAGTAACAGAGATCGAGATATGTCTCAACCTTCTTCATATTTACATAGTCATTGTGTGGTAAGTAGTAAATCACTCCCCCTTCTTATTTTATAATTAAGTGTATTTTTGTGATATTAGCTAAATACCTGGTCAATCAACAAAGAAGGTTTGCAGTCACTTTCCTTTTAGAATTACTAATATATTACAGACCCCAGGAAGATGTCTTTGGATAACAACAACACAAGTCAATGAAAACTTTCACAAAAGACACTTCCAGAACTTGCCGTGGTTGGTGTCCACCCATGAGAGGGTGGAAGCAGAAACTCTGAATCCGGTAACATAAGAAAAGACTTTAATGCTAAAACAAATTTAAAAAGCGACATTAAGGCCTTAGGGATGCTGGGGACCAGACCAAATAGATGGTGTTGGTAATGGACTCTAAATCTTTCCATGATCACATGCTCACATCCATCTGCACATAACCACTTGAGTTCCCACATGAACACTGACAATTTGTAGGAAACTGTTTTTCATCAGTCTGGCAAGGAATTCGTTCCACATTCTTTCAGGACTTGAATTCTTTACAGGGAGAGGATAGAAAATGGGAATTTGTCTGAATATTTGATTTAAAATATATAACACCAAGTAGAAAGCTTAGTAATCCAAAGAAATAGCCTATTTCAAATTATGGCTGCAAAACATTAGTTCAAGGGTTCTAGAGCCCACTTTCCCTAGCATATGAGCTGTGGATGACACGTTCCTTATGAGATCCGTAGAGTAATCATACTGACAGAAATGACATACCCCTTCCTTTCTCTTAGATACTGTTACAAATCAACAACATTCTGGTGCCTTGATTGAGGAGCTAAGTATATGAAATTGGTCACTGGACAAATCTGTGGGTATTTTCTTAATTATTGATACAGAAACTCCCAAGCTACTATGTGGTCCTTGGCTGTACAAAAAAGTTAGCTAAGCATTAGCCCAAAGAAATGAGCCAGAAAGTCAGCCAGCAAGTATCATTCCCCCATGGTTTCTACTTCAAGTTCCTGCTTGAAATCATACCTCTGCTTTTCTCAGTGAAGGAGTATCACCTGGAAGTGTAAGCCACATAAAGCCTTCCCCTTTTTAATTTCTTTGGGTTAGAGTGCTTATCATAGCAACAGAAATAAAGTAGACCATATATCAAACATTACATATTAGAGCAATATGCTATTATGTCATGATTGTACTAATTATTAAATGGAAACTATATTTTTTCTCTCTCATTAAATAGTTATTTCACTATTAGTGATTGTGGTAGTGGGAAATTTTATTGAAAACTAGAACAAAAATAATCATTTATCTGATTGCTAGAATTATTAGAGAACACTAAATATGTTGCTCCAAACACTTCTGGCTTTTGTATTTCCAGTGAGAAATTGTCTATTATTCTGAAAGGCCTGCCTTTGTGTGTGACATGGGCCTTAACTCTCACAGCTCTCAATAACACCCTTTCTTTGTTCCATATATTTAGTGTTTTAATAATATGGAATGGATAGTTTATTTTCTTGTCCTGTTAATTTGGTGTTTCCCTCGTACCTACATGAACATCTTTTTTTCTTAGGTTTGGGAATTTTTCTTCTATGATTTTTTTTATTGAAAATATTTTCTATGCTTTTGGCATGCAATTGCTTTTCTTTTCCTATGTTCGTATTTCATAGATTGGCTCTTTGCATAGTATCTCTTGGATCCTGCTTGTTTCATTTGTGTGTGTGTGTGTGTGGGGGGTGATGGACTTGTTTGGTTTGTTTTTATTTTATTTGGAGGTATGGTTTGATTTTTGCCGTTGTTGTTTATTTGTTTGTTTTTTTGACAGACCTAGCTACCTAGGAACTCTTTATGTAGACCAAATTGGTCTTGAACTCATAAATCCATTTTCCTGAGTGCTGGGATTAAAGGCATGTACCACTACATCCAGCTCCATTTGTGCTTTTAAAAAAGTATCATTTTCTCCAGAGGATGGCTTCCCGTTAGGAGTGCATGGGCAGCACAACAAGAGACCATGGAACTGGGGGTCAGAGGTAGAAGGGAATCCGAAAAGACATAAAGTTAAAGGGTAGGGAAATTTGGTGGGACCTGAGAGGGCGTGAAGTTAGGGTGTGGGAGATGGGGTGAAGCTATGTTAGAAGGTAGGAGGCAGGGGTGAATCTGAGAGGATATGACGTTGGGAGGTGCTGGGGTAGATCTGAGAGCACATGAGGTTGGGGGATTGGAGTTAGAGGTAGGTCTGAGGCAAGTTAAGGGGAGGAGTGGAGAATGAAAAAGGTCAATATTCATTATGTGAAATATTCAACAAATAAAATATTTTTAAATTATTATTTTGTTTTATTAAATGAACCAATCCCTTTGCCTTGTCTTCAAGCCCTGGTGCTCTGTGCTCCTCAACACTCATTCTGTTGGCAAGGCTTTCCACTGAGCTCCGGATTAGACTTTGGCATCTTTTCCTTTACAGCTCATTTCACTTAGGTTTACTTCGGTACTTATACTTCTTTATTGTTTGTCCTATTTATTTTTTCTAGGTGTTTGTGCTCTTTGGACTTCAATCAAGACTTCATCCTTATCTTTTAAAGGTTCATTCTCATATTTTCTCCCGAACTCTTTGAAAAATTTGTGATTTTTTTTTTAATTTGTGTCTTAGTTTTCTATAATTGCTCTCACTGTGAACCATAACTATGGAACTGGTAATTTGTGGAGGGGACAAATTGTCTCTGTATTTCATATTGCCTGTGTATTTTGTGATTACATCTGAGCAACTGGAGTAAGGTTGTTGTTCTCCTAGTTTAGTATGTGTCCCCACCGCACTGTGTCAAGTGAGCATTTAGATCTGAATTTGCTCTTACTCTGGCTTAGCTGCTTTTGCAGCTGCCACAAGATGTGTGTAGCTCACTCTTATAGCTTCTGGATGCTGATTTATGAATGGAACAGCTAAGGTGATTCCAGCTCAGAAGTTCCTCTAAACTCAACTGTGGGTATTTTGTGCTAGTTAGCACAGGCTGGGATGTGTTGCAATATTGGTAGACTGTATCCCCTGAGTCATGAAGGGAGAAGGAACTCAGTGCAGAACCATAGATGGTGGGAATGGAGTTCTAGAGGCAGAATAGATGTGGGCTCTACCTAGAGGGGCCTGGGATTGCAGGCTTTGAGTGTGAAAGTAAGGTAAGGGCGTTTATACAGCACTTCTAATGGTCAAAGAATATCAAAGAGAAGGGGTGTGTTGGTCTATTGTTGTGAAGAGACACTATGATCAAGGCAACTTATCTTATAAAAGAAAGCATTTGAATGAGTCTTGATAACAGCTTCAGAGGTTTAATTCATTTGTCATGGCAGTAAGTATGTCGGAACATAAGCAGACATGACCCTTGAGAAGAAGCTGAAAAGTTCTACATATGGATCTGCAGGAAGCAGGAGGAGGGGACTGGGGCTGAGCCTATTTTGGGTTTCTGAAAAAGTCCAACCCCATTTCCAGCCACACACTTCTTCCAACAAAGCCATATCTTCTAATCCTTTCAGACCACTCCCCAATGACCAAGCATCAGAATATGTGAGACTTATGAGGCACATTCTTACTCAAACCACCATAAAGTGGGTGGAGAAAATGTAAGAGCTGAAAGACTGGGAGAAGGGCTATGAATTCTATCTCCTGGGCATGTAGTAAGTCATGCATGGCAGAGGGACTCATGGGTACCTAGCCCATCCTGCTGAACTACTAACTAATGATGCATTCTGTGCAAAGCAGTATCTTTGTCTTCAGATCAGTACACACTAGTACACCTACCAAGCTCTACTGAATAACACCATGACATGGTAACACAGGCAGCTATCTGTAAACTCACTGAATCACAGAACACAAAGACATAATGTGGGACGATGACTTGTATGAGGGGGGTCTGTTGACGGGGTGGAAGTGACATAAGAAAGGAGGAGGGTCAAAGGATAATATACATACATCATACACATGTATGACATTCTCTAAGTGCAAATTTAATTTATTATTAATAAATTTAATATTATTATTATTAATGAAAATGCATAGCATTGAGACAAAACAAAACAAAAAACAAAAACAACTGATTTGGTTCCATTATGCTTCAGCTCAGAATCACCTGAAATTTGAAATGAAAAACTGTGTCCTAATTATCTGATAGTTACCTTGTCAAGGTGAGTCTGTATTTTATTTTATCTCTGGTTTTGGCCATGGCTGTCTGTCTTTCTCCCAAGCCTATTTTTCTTCAATGAGTGAAATCATCAGTAGAGACTTAATTTAACAGAAAAAAAAATATGCAAGAAAAGATTTAGGATCCTGCAGATGTTTCCAGCTGAACTACCAGCTGGCACTGTGGTTGTTTGTATAGAGTGGAATCCCATAAGCCTGTGAAAGGGGACAATCAGTTTTAGCTGACTCAATTTTTTTTATTTCCATTTTTCCAACATAGATGAATATGATGCAAATTGTTTGAAAATAAGAGGCTCAGAGCTAAATACATTATCATACTCTACTGAGAAAAAAAGAGAGAAAGAGACAAAAAAAACCCAAAAACTTTCCTGGTGACGTGAGAAATGTCTAGAAATACTGTCTTTCAAATACTGTCTTTTCAAAGGTTGCTGGAAACTCTGTTACTTACTTTGACTATTGATGCTATTGTCGGTGCCACAAATAATTACAATATCTCATTTTTATAATGTACCTTCTCCAAGCAGTTCAAAGGTCTATGTAAATAAGAGTGATTAGAGACAGAAAGACCATGCTACCTCTACCCTCCAATGTAGCAGTGGCTATTGGGGATGGTCAGTAACACAACACAGTACAAAAACAGAATGTCAGAGTTAGAAAATCAGAGCTGTTGTTTCTTGTAGTTGGTGAGTAGTGAAACAGTAATGTGATGGTTACATGTTTTTGTTTTTGTTTTTGCTTTAACACAAGCTCGGGTCATCTGGGAAGAGAAAACCTTTATTGAGAAAATGCTTCTATCAGATTGATCTATAAGTAAATCTGTGGAGCATCTTCTGATGAATGATTATAGTGAGAGGGCTCAGTCAACTGTGGGTGGTACCTAAGTGTGCACAGTCAATGCGGCACCTTTAATCATACTCGAGCCCTACAGAACTACTGTGTTCTTTGAAATATTGAGTGATTTGATTCTTTTACCTCATTAGAGTACCTTTAAGAAACTCTGAACAATGTAACTGTGAATGGCAGAGTGGTAACACTTCCATTGGCTGTTCTCAAGATCAACATTAATAAGATAACATATATTTCATTTACAGGAGACCAATTATTATTCCAGGGACATTGATACAAGTAAGTAAAGCACTAAGAAAACAAACAAACAAACAACAAAGCAAACATAAAATGAGAGAGACAGGATTTGAATAAATGTATGTCTCTTGCATAGTGATCAATCTAAGTAGACAAGAAAATGGTTTGCTAGAAAAAGTCTGTTATTGGTTCTGAAACAAAATATGGTTAAAAACTGGTCTCTATATGAAAAATACTGATTTATCGTTGACTTTAATTTCTTCCATGCAGCTTCAGATGCCTTCACTGAAGGGAAATTCATGATGGGAATATCTCAGTGAGGGCTTCTACATTTTTTACTACTTAAAGGTGAGTTGAATAGAGCATAATCCATAATCAAGCACTCTTTGGGGTAAACTTTTTGACTTTGTCAGTATCAGTCGCATGTCAGTCTTCAACTCAGCAACAGGAAGCAGGCCATTTTTATGCAAGTCATGAGTGCTCACAAGGTACCAAAATGGCATGAAAACAGAACCAGCTGAGAACAGAAAGAGCCATTCATCAGGGATGCATGGCCTGGGGTTTCAGTGTGAGTGGGAGAGCCAAGGAAAGTTTGCCCCAGCTGCTTGACTCCTGCATTACTTTCTGGAGTTGGGCAACATCACTAGCAAACTCTGGATAGCTAGCACAATGAAACCCTACTTTTTCATCATTGGAGCAGTGGTGTGCTCTTAGCTTTAACATTAGTGTAAGATCTTCATGACAGCAGCTACTGAGCAGCGCTTTCTCCCACAAAACACTGGCCATCTGCTGTACCCAGTTTATGATATCCATATGACAACTTACATATCTCACCACTATCATGGGGTTTCAAAAACAGCAGTACTTCCCTTGATTCTATTCAAATGAAAAGTTTTAGAAATAAAATTAGCTTGGTATTCAGGATAAATAAACCAAGAAGCAATGGTCCCTGTACAGAGTAACATACTGCCACCCAGAAGAGTCCCCAGGACATCCATCCATTCATTCAGCTCATCTGTCATACACACACACCCTGCTAAAATCTTTACTAACAAAGCTCAGTAATTGGGTATGACTAAATTCTGGAAGATGTAATATCACGAATTCTTCATAAGACAGTATACTTATCTTTTATAGTGCAATTATCTAGCTACCATAGTTTGTCCAACATGGTAAAGTTATGATAAAATAAACTTAAGGATTCCATTGAATTGAACAACTGCTGAGAAGCACCTAAAGAAATGTTCAACATCCTTAGTCATTAGGGAAATGCAAATCAAAATAACCCTGAGATTCCACCTCACAACAAGCAGAATGGCTAAGATCAAAAACACAGGAGACAGCAGTTGTTGGAGAGGATGTGGAGAAAGAGGAACACTCCTCCACTGCTGGTGGGATTGTAAGCTGGTACAACCACTCTGGAAAGCAGTCTGGCGGTTCCTCAGAAAACTGGGCATGACACTCCCGGAGGATCCGGCTATACCACTCCTGGGCATATACCCAGAGGCTTTACCTGCATGCAATAAGGACACATGCTCCACTATGATCATATCAGCCTTATTTATAATAGCCAGAAGCTGGAAAGAACCCGGATGTCCCTCAACGGAGTAATGGATTCAGAAGATGTGGTATATTTACACAATGGAATACTACTCTGCAATTAAAAACAATGAATTCACGAAATTCTTAGGCAAATGGTCAGAACTGGACAATATCATCCTTAATGAGGTAACCCAATCACAAAAGAACACACATGGTATGCAGTCACTGATAAGGGGATATTAACCCAGAATCTCGGAATACCCAAGACGCAATTCACATATCAATAGATTTCCAAGAAGATGGAAGGAGAGACCCCTGGTCCTTGAAAGACTGGATGTAGGGGAATACCAGGTCAGAGAAGCGAGAGGGGGTTGAATGGGGAAACAGAGGGAGGGAAGGGGGCTTGTGGGACTTTTGGGGAGGGAGGAAACGGGAAAGGGGAAATCATTTGGAATGTAAATAAAAAAAAATAGAAAAAAAAAAGAAAATCAATGTCCTGGAAGACTAATGCAAAAATCTCACTAATTGATCACTAGTTCATATTTTACAGTAAGTGCCTTCAGATGGTAGAAATCACAGTGTGGTTTAAGCAGGTTTTAAAATAATTGTATTTAAATAGAGAAGTAGCTGCTAAGTAAGGCCAGAGCTGATGTCTAGGATATGCCCTAAATTTAAGGCTGTGTTTCCATAGAAGAAGCAATTAGGAGGCAATAATATTCTCCAAGCATGCTGTGCAAGCCGTGAAGACACTGGATAGAGGAAAAATGTGTGGATTTCTCCAGGTCAGAACTGATTTCCCATTCCTAGCTAAAAAGAGCACCTAAAGAACATATGGGGGGTGGGGGATTAAAGGAGCGTTATTGAGATAACTTAAAGCAATTTTATGTCAGCATTATTTTTTTTTTTTTTTTTTTGGTTTTTCGAGACAGGGTTTCTCTGTGTAGCCTTGGCTGTCCTGGAACTCACTTTGTAGACCAGGCTGGCCTCGAACTCAGAAATCCTCCTGCCTCTGCCTCCCAAGTGCTGGGATTAAAGGCGTGCGCCACCACCGCCCGGCTGTCAGCATTATTTCTAATAAACAAAGTACAGAAGGAAAGCTTAACTATTCCAGAAGAATTTATTACAGAGTATTCCCCTTTCCCAAGAAATGATTAACTGGTTTATTAGACTCTTAGAAAGACCTAAGAGCTAAGTTATATATTAACACACACACACACACACACACACACACACACACACACACACACATACACACATACACATAATGTTTTTATACAAAAGGCTTTTGCCATTTTATTTACTTACTTTATTTTACTTTTTACATTGTGTTTTCACCAAAGGCATAGTAGGCTCTTTCTCCCACATCTTATTAAACTTTTCTGTCTAGAAGTACAATATTGAATTCACTGTTACGAACTTAGTAACTAAATTAAATAAACTCTCCTTTCTTTCTCAAAGTGGAATTTATCAGTTTATTATGTTGAAAAGCTATTTACTGTTTTCTCTGTGACCTATGACCTTATGTAATCATTTTCTAATTGTTACTCATTGAAAAGCTCAAGTTATGATTATCAGTGTAAGAAGTTCCATATACATTTTTCCCACTTCCTAGCTTCTTTTTTTTGTTATTTCTGTTACAAATGATTTTTTTATTTTTATTCTATGCAAATGTATTTTATTTGTATTTAAATGTATTTATTGTATTTAAATTCTAGCCCATTGGAAGTGACTTTTTCCTATGTTGCTTGTTTTTCCCAATTTATGCGGTTTTTTGTTTTGTTTTGTTTTTTCAAATGATTTTCCTTCCTGATCTGTAATTCTCACATCACTCTCCTGTCTTGTGCTACTTTTTATCCCCCAAAGTTCTTGTACTTCTGTCTTATATTATTATGTTATTTACCTGCTTGTTTCATCATGATCTTTCTGTAATTCATGCTAGCTATTTGAACATAATTTTAATCCTAATCAACATTTCTGTTGAACTCTATTGATTTCCAACATTTCTGTAGTTCTTTGCTTTATATGACTATTTGTAGTGGTTTCAGTGGTTTGTCTTCAGTTACCTCTGAATGAACTAAACTTGGGCAACACTGGCTGTCTTCAGGATGGTCCTGTCTCAGTGCTTCAGGACCATTTCCAATTTGGCACATTTTTTAGTCATGACCATAAGCTGTGTATATGAACTTCTAAAACCTCAGTTCTCCCCATCCATATATAGATAGGTTGATTACAATCAAAAGTTTCTCAGTTCCTTTCATCCTGCAGGTAATCAAACTCCACCATTTTCAAATGGAAAATTGCCTGTTGGTTTTGTAAGGAGCTGTTTAGATGTGAGTGTATATAGCTATATTGCTGCTTGGATTACAGCAGACCAAATTACACCAAAAGCAATTTCTAGTTTAGAAACAGACAATTTTATATCAAAAGTATCTGGAGTATTGCATCTAAGCACAGTTACTGCTCTGCAGCTTGTAGCAGAGAAAGAACACTACAGATCACGTGGGGCATTCTAAATCCAAAGCAGCCTCATTCTGTTTTATGACTGAAGTCACTAAGCCTCAGTGATCCAAGAAACTCATCCAGAAACTAAGTGTCTGTTTTGTCTCTATTCTTAGGAAACATCTTTCATTACCCATCATTGTGCCTATAAATTGTGAGATAACTCCAAAACAAATGGTAGTAGTGATTAAGCAAAACGATACTAAGAGCCACATCCTCCAACAAGTAGTGAAAACTAATTATGATGTGCTGTTCTATTCCCAGCAATGTACTGACACGAGGGTCCTCATTTTGGTATTTCACTGTTACTATAAGAAGATAGCAACCTTACAAGAAGCTTGTGGATAGAATAGGGCATGCTTTTCAGGATCCCAAATCTACAATCATCATAAAACAAAGTTTGATTTTAAAAAACTAAGCAAAATAATTTGTTCAGTTATCAGCATGGACTCTAGGTAGAAGGACCTGGGAGAAGGGGGATGACAGCACAAGTGTTCCTTAAGATTGCTTCTTAAGTATATTCACAGCTACCCACCCCAGTCTAGGTCAACCTACAAACCCGTAGTATGACATCTGAATAGCGCTGTGTGCTTTACAAAAACCCTAGCCTCATCATACTCATTGGATTACTGCCTGAAACCCTCTGGGTTCCATTGATGGACTGAAAATACTCGGAATGAATATTTACTGGTAGCTCAGTGATCCAGACTTAGTAGTGGGCAGCTGGAAATTTAAAGAATTCACCTCTATGCAGTTAAGAATGGCAAATCTGAATGTCACTAGTAGGACTTTAAGTGCTTAGCAAATCTTAGGTAGGTCTGAAGTTAGACATGAAAATCATTTCTGGTTGCTCAGTGCCTAGATGACAAATTCCATATTCCAAATGGCATAGAGCTCTTCATGTTTGCCTTTGTTTCCAGACTCTTCAACCCTACTTTTTGCCATGTTCTCAGTATCAAAGGCGATATGTTACAGAATATAATTGCCCATGATCATAGTCACTGATATTGTGCTATGCTTTGATTGTGCTAAGTACTAAATTTGAAATGCTCCTTTGTAATACCTCATACCCCTACATGTACACACACACACACATATACAAACAGAGAGAGAGAGAGAGAGAGAGAGAGAGAGAGAGAGAGAGAGAGAGAGACATGCATATACACATGTATACATGCACCATACTCATAGCACACAAATACAAACATATCAATCCTTTATGTCCTAGCTCAAAAATGCTTTCCTTGTCATTTTTCCCTAACTACCCAGAGCTGTGATTTTTCAGAATAGGCAGAACTTTTTGACACCTAATGTGGATTAGTCCAATTAGTAGGTTTCACCAGTATGACACTGTAAAAGAGGCAATGTCTGCCAGACATGTCATTTTCATTCTGACTGTCTTTGAAAGTCACTGTCAACATTTTAAAAATCTGGGCAGAGTTCTGCTGCAAAGACCATGTGGAGAAGAACCAAGATGCTTATTGGAGAAGTCCACCTGGCTCCCAGACATGTGAGTAAAGGTCTCTCAGTGTTGTCTGCGAATGATCCACAACAAATAAGTCCAAGAGACACCACCACAGATATGTGTGGCTTAGCCAAGACTTTTTAGCAGTATACTGAGCAAACAAAGCCTTTTCTCTGAAACCACTGGTTAGGGAATGGCTCTGATGTGGGAGTATACCTATAGGAGTACAGTCAACTATAGCCGCATAAGACAGTCATGATGAATTCTGAAAGAGCACAGAACTGTCCCCTCAAGTTACTTCTACTAAAACACTCACACTTTACCTTGGTCACTGATTTGTGCCTTTCTCTCCTTCACAAGACTTTGAGGTCTCTGCAAGCAGATTTATCTCTAGAACCTCACGCTAAGTCGCAATATATGGTAGATATTTAAGAAAAAGAAAAGGCTAAAATCACAGAGAGCTGGAGGACTGGCCTTCAGAAGGTTGGTATTATTTGAGGGTGTTCAGTAAGCCCTGAACAAAAGGAACTTTCACTCCATGAGAATGATGAACCTCATGCCCCAGTGGTGTGGCTCACATGAGGTTAAATTTAGCAGCAGTAATAGATTGGAACTTTTCAGAGTACGAAGATTAAATGGCCTCAGATGAGCAGTATTTCAATAGCTCTGCCAATCTAACAGCCTAGGGAACTATTTGACTTGGAAACAGCAGAATGTGATTCCAAGCAAAATCCTCTAAGTCTTGGCTTTGAGTCAAAATGCATTATAAAAATAAAAACATTTGTTTTATTCAATTCCTCTCTAGAGTTTTGTGCAGCATTATCAAGAGTGAGTCAAATCCACTATGGCCTGGGGCTACCTGTTTATTACTGCTAAGGGTCGTCTCAAAGATCAGATCATCGTATTAATCATCCACATATCCTGTTTAGAATCTAAGGTTTGTCTATAGTTTAGCTGAATGAAGCCAACTGTTGAATCTTCAGATAATCCACTAGTAAGCATGGACATAAAGTTCCATTTTTAAATGTGATTCAGGGTACATAAGTGCGCTCTGAACCACCTTCATCCAATATCACAATGTCCCATGTCATCGATAAAATCACATTTGGTGCAGAATTGAAATTTGGAGCAAGGTTGATGATGGAACTCAGAAAGGATTTTCTTGGTGACATTTCTCTTTTTCTCTTGACTATCAATCTTCAACCCTAGTTTCTTTGTTAGCAATTCCTATTGTTGAGTAATAGGTTTTGTGAGATTTAACTGTATTCAAAATTAGCAAGAAGTTGGATTTAAGAAATGGGTTTCAAAGTGTCTTATTAAAATGCAAGTTGGGTTTTTTATTTTTTATTTTATGTTATGTTATGCTATTTTATTTTATTTTATTTTATTGCATCATGACCCCAGTCAATTCTGAGACTGAAGGCAGGTTTAATAATTTCCAATCCACTTTTATACCAATTTAATTACATGCAGGTATTAAGATCGATAGTAGTACAATGAGGAACAAGCAAGACAGTAAACACAAAATTATTGTCAAGGCAATAAGCAAAGTCCTGTGACAGTTTTTTTATTTTTATTTTTATTAGATATTTTCTTTATTTACATTTCAAATGTTATCCCCTTTTCTCTTTTTCCTTCCGAAAACCCCCTATCCCATCCCCCCTCCCCCTGCTCATCAACCCTCCCACTCCCACTTCCCTGACCTGGCATTCCCCTACACTGGGGCATCGAGCCTTCACAGAACCAAGGGCCTCTCCTCTCACTGATGTCCGACAAGGCCATCCTCTACTATATATGTGACTGGAGCTATAGCTTCCTCCATGTATAGCCTTTGGTTGGTGGTTTAGTCCCTGGGAGCTCTGGGGGTACTACTTTGTCTTTATGATTCCGATAGAAGATCAAACACAAATGGTCAAATGGTCCAAGAAAGGAATCAGGTATTATTTTTAAGGAAAAAAAGTTTCTTTATAACAGGGTAAGATGGAAGAAAGGGCCCAAATTTGGGTTGAAATGTGGCCTCTCAGCCTGGTCAAGGATAAAAAAGAGACTTCCTTGGAACTAGTTAGAGGTATTTCAAACATAACGGAGCAAGCTATGTTAGTAAGAGAAAATAAGCTAACTCACCTCCCATATCTGGCCACCAGAAGCCCTATGGAAATAGCTGGTGACTAAATGAAGAATATAAACCAAATTTTTATAAATTGAGAATTTACTGGTTTTGTGACTGTTGTGTAGGTGGAGGAGATAGGAAATGAATCAGTCTTGCATCCACTCTTGAAATGGGTGCCTGAGCAATGAATCAACCAGCCTTTTTACCTTAAGAAGCATTTGTATCTGAAGCACTCTAACCCTAAGAGTCTACCAGCAAAGACCCTGAATAGATGCAAATTAGCATTGTTATCTAGAAGTAGAGAGTCCCAGCCTAGTGCCAGTGAGTGACAAAAACTATGTGACTACTTCAAACTTCATATTCATCATTTACAGTTTTGAGGTAGTTATCTAATATTTATAAATGATGTTATTTCACAGATACAAAAATAAGATTTTACTAGGGTCAAAAAGATAGCTCAGTTGGTAAAGTCTCTTGTGCAAACACAAAGACATGCATTTGGATCCCGGCACCTATGAGACAAATCTAAGCACAGTAACAGTGTCTGCAACTCACATTTGGGGCGACGATGAGGTAGAGAATTTGAGGTAAAGTAATTCTTGAAGCTCATTGACTAGCTAGCCACGCTGAAATGATGAGTTTTTAGGATCAGTGATGGTGCCTCAAATAAAAAGTGGAGAGAGATTGAGGATCACATCAGATGTGGACCTCCATCTTCCACTAGCACTCACATGCATGCATACACATACTCACAGAAGCATGTGCATACAATTTACTACACATAGATAGTGAGATAGATAAAAGATAGATGTAAGATAGATAGATAGATATATAGATTGATAGATAGATAGATAGATAGGTGACAGATAAGAGATAGATAGATAGATAGATAGATAGATAGATAGATAGATAGATAGATAGATAGATAGGTGACAGATAAGAGATAGATAGATAGATAGATAGATAGATAGATAGATAGATAGATAGATAGATAGATGGAT
Source organism: Tokudaia tokunoshimensis (assembly GCA_036184795.1). Taxonomy (NCBI): domain Eukaryota; kingdom Metazoa; phylum Chordata; class Mammalia; order Rodentia; family Muridae; genus Tokudaia; species Tokudaia tokunoshimensis. The sequence goes on along the minus strand of BTHU01000008.1, from coordinate 32,998,491 downwards.
GGATGGGTGGGTGGGTGGGTGGGTGGGTGGGTGGGTGGGTGGGTGGGTGGGTGGATGGATGGATGGATGGATGGATGGATGGATGGATGGATGGATGGAAGGATAGATAGATAGATAGATAGATAGATAGATAGATAGATAGATAGATAGATAGATAGATAGATAGATAGATAGATAAGAGGTAGATAGACAGACAGACAGACAGACAGATAGATAGATAGATTAATCTTTATTCCACATGTTAATATTACTTTTAGACAATCAGAATTAAAACGCAGGTGTGTGGATCTTTCCTGAGGCATGATTCAAATGATCTGTGGTAGGATAACTTGAATTTTAGAATTAGAAATTTGATTGGTAAGTTATTTGCAGGTTAGAAAAGAAGCTCAGAATTGCTTTGTTTAGATTTTGTTTTCTCAGTTGCTAACCAATGTGTTCATAGTGTTAATATCAAGATCCAACAAAGTGCTCAGAGCATTTTAGAGTCATTAAACACTCTGTCCATCTATTCTCAAATTTGCATATGCAAAATTGAAAAAACTGAGCTCAAACTTATGTGATTAAGAGCCAAAAAATCCAAAGTATTTTTTTCTGTGTGTAGAAAAAGCATGGAAACTTGAAAATATCATCCTTAGTGAGGTAACCCAATCACAAAAGAACACACATGGTATGCAGTCACTGATAAGGGGATATTAACCCAGAATCTCGGAATACCCTAGACACAATCCGCATATCAATAGATTTCTAAGAAGATGGAAGGAGAGACCCCTGGTCCTGGAAAGACTGGATGTAGGGGAACGCCAGGACAGAGAAACGAGAGGGGGTTGAATGGAGAAAAGAGGGAGGGAAGGGGGCTTATGGGACTTTTGGGGAGGGAGGAAACGGGAAAGGGGAAGTGATTTGGAATGTAAATTTTAAAAAAATAAAAAAAAAAAGAAAAAGCATGGAAGATCTGTAGTAGGACTGTGTTTTCAACCCATTTCTGGGCATAAACAAGCAAATAGTATTTTTTCATTGTGAACTATTCAGTCTTCCCAGTATTATGATGGTAAGACGCCCTCCAGTGACACAGCTAGCTAAAAGAATGTGTACAACTACACACAGGAAAGGATCTTGCTTTCCAAGAGAAAACCAGTGTCCTGGATCAACCAACAACCTGAGACACTTTCTCTATATGTCTCACAATCTGTACATTAATTTCTTGTTTTGATTTTATGAAAAATAAAGCTATCTTTCTTATAAGGGTAATGCATACTACCAGGCTTAAGAAGTAAAAGGTTTTTCCCTTCTTGGATACTTGGAGTTATTTTTTTTCTCCAAAGTTGCATATTTGAACCATATGTGACCATAAGTGGAACATGTTAGTTTTGATTGTGCCAGAGTTCCTAGGGGGCTCCCCAAATCGGAGGATGTGGCTGGACACCCTAATTTTTGAGACCTAAATACCTTTGCTTCTGGCTGGGCTCCAGAACAGAATGTAGCAACTCTGTTTCCCCATAATTTCTTCCATTCCATCCATAATCATCTCCCTTCATCCCAGGAGCTAGTTTAGTTCACCCCGTGGAAGCTTTAATCAGTCAATTTTCCAGAGCAGAAGGAAGTGGGAAATGATTGACAGAGGGAAGAAGTAGTTATGGGGGATTCTGATACAATTGTGATATAATTGTTCTGATATATTTGTGTGTCAAAAGACATGGCTGCTGGCCCAGTTCCAAAGTTACCATTCATTTTGCTCTCTACTTCCCTTGTCTATTAAGAATGAATATGAACTAGATTATTTCTAAGATGTTTATGTTTAATATTCAATGATTCTGTGAAACACTTGTGTTAGGAACTAAGGTAAAAAAAAAAGTTTAATTCAAAATGTTTCCATGCATGCAGATTGCCACAAAGTAAATATAAGTAGAAGAAATAAACGCAATGATAATTTGAATCTAGGCTCTGGAATCTGTCAATCAAATTGTCAGCATCTTCTCCTGAAGGCAGGCTTTCCAGTAAGTGGATATAGCAGAACTGGTGTATATCTGTCAGAGAATTCCAGAGCAAAGAATTGGGAAATTATCTAAATGCTCACACACTCACGCATTTGGCTCCAGTGTTACTGCAAAGCCTGAAGTCCACAGATTCCAATGGCCAAACAGAAAGAGATAGGAGCTGATGGTACTGTCCTGACCCAGAATCCTATCTTCTGCTGTTTCTCCTCTGAAGGCTTCCAGTTCAGTAGATGAAGGCTACTGACCTTACCAAGGTTAGCATCCTCCACTATACAGAAGCTGTTCTTAAAGTGTTGACCCAATCTAGCATCTAGTCAGCATCTGATTGAATAACAAAATTATCGTATATTGGCCATCATAAGGCTATAAGTACTGCATTAGCAGTGTTCCCTTTTCAATGCAACTTCATTAGGGATTAAACAAAATGGAGTTTTGCTGTTGCATGCTAGTATATTGCTTCTTTCACGAGTTTCATTCGTTGGCATGTCACTTAACAAGACAAGCCAACTGATGATCAAATAGATGACTTGGTTGCTAAATCTCTTATGCTTAAGAATATTTAAGGGTTATGGCACCTATATATCCACCTCTATGTACCTTCTAATACAAAAACTGGAAGGTTTTTTTTTCCAGTTAAATGTGAATAAACAGACACTTGGAACTGTATAGCCTCCTTAGGATTAGATTGTTCAAATTCATGTTCGATGTCCTGATGCCTCCTACTTTAATTTTGAAATTTTCAGCAGATTATGTTTAATAATGGGTGGATTACTACTTCAAATGAATTTCCTCTAGAATTTGCATAGACTGTCATTACTGTATTTTTGACATAATATTCTGAATTCAGCGCTCTGATAGTTCTAGCCTGTGACTCTCTCCTCTGTGAAGAATCATGAGAAATATCTATCAACTCTATAAAGATATTTCTTACTCCAAAAGAAAATGTGTGTGTGTGTGTGTGTGTGTGTGTGTGTGTGTGTGTGTGTGTGTGTGTGTAACAGCTTCATATGCTCCAGGTGACATTATGAATTGCTACTTTTGTTTTTCTATTAATCACTGTTATAGGCTTGTTTTGAAAATAAGCTTAATTCCAGCCATTTGATTTTATCAAAGAAGACACAGGAACCAGATGCTGGGATGAAAGGCTGCTAGCTCAGAGAGGTAGAAAATTCACCCCGCTGACCTTCCTATTCTGCTGACATGCCAAACAGAAAAGGCTCCTTCTCCATCTCCACACTGTCTTAAAACCACCTTAAATAGCCTTCAATTCAAAGTTCCTCCCTTCCGTTCACTTACATTCACTCCCTGTCAGCGAGTTACTTACTCTGCCTCTTGTCCTAGGTTGACTTTATTTAGCTAGTGGATTGAAGGTGTGTGTTAGGGCTAAGCCATACCACAAGCACTTGTTTGGAGTAAACAGAAAGCACTAGAATCAAAGGCTGAGCCAAAATTAGAAACAAATCTTATAGTTCACAATGTCAAGCTCACAATGTGATCAAACGTCCTGCAATATAGGCTCCAGAAACACTGGAGTATTAGATGGAATTTATATAAAGATATTAGACTGTGCAGCACAATTCTATCTATTTAAACAGCTTAGACAGGTCACTTTTAGACAGTGTAGTCAGGCTTTGCAAGGTATTTTAGAATAACTTCCCTTTTGAATAATTATACCTTAGTTACCCTTTCACAATGACAGTAAAAAATATCAAGAACCATATCAATAATAGAAACATTTATTGTTCATACAAACTAATTACTCAGCATTGGAAGGAAAGTCACAGGATTGACAATGAACTCTATTTGAGTTTAGACATCAAGAAGATCACACACCTTCTGGAAAGGAACATCATTCTACCCTCACCCCCATCCATCCATTCCCATAATCCATCCTTCCTTCTCCAAGCATATTTTGTAAGTTATGAAAGGGGAACTAAAGTTGGAGACAACCATGTTCTGGGTCCAAAAATCTATGTCCCAACAAAGGTTCATTGAGGGCATGGGTCAGGGCTATCTAAAGGGAGCACGTACAAGAGAGAGGACTGCAGCTGGTCGAGAGTGAAGAGATGGTAGCATACAGACTTCAGGAGCCAATCTCTGACCCACAGTTCCTTAGATAATTTGGTATTTCCTTAGTAGTAAAAATATTTCCACAAATGAAGGCATTTCCTTTTCTTGCCAAACTCAATTTAGTGTGAAGATAAGAATATGTATGTGAACACTCAGCGTCTTGATTCATAATGGCCAAGTACTGGAAACCCTAGAGGTTCTTAGAGGATTGAACAGTTAGGAAAAATCATATGTATACCATTCATGTATACTGTGAGACACACAAAACTGTTGGCAGACACAATAACATACACCCAGGAAATGATGCCAAATAAAGAGTGTGAGACCTAAAGGATCACACACTGCATTGTTCCATTAATGTGAAGCTCTTTAGGTAACAGAATAGGAAGGAATGGCTTTGTAGCTTTCAGAGGTTAAGGTAAGAGGAAGAGAGTAGTGTGGTTACAAAAGAGTACTGCAAGTTCCTTCTATTCCTTGACAGCATTGATATCAATGTCCAGGTATAATTAGACACTGTGTTTTAAGATGAGGACAACTTGTTGTACATAAACTACCATAATGTCAAAGTAAAAATGTTTGACCTAAATATTGGTTGTGCATAGTATATGAGCCCATTTCTATGTAGTTTCAATTCTTTTCTGCATATCATTCTTCACCTGGGCCACACTGTGACTATGTGGTAGACCTCAACAAAAAGTAAGCTAGACATGCTTTTGCCAATGATCCCAGAACTCAAGAGGCCAAGTTCAGGTTCAGCCGGGAATATACACCAAGACCTTATCTCTCAAGACAAGTAAATAAGAAAAGAAGCCCATTAATGTAAAGTGACTCTTCTTATCTTATTCTTTATTTTCGAGGAAATCAAAGCTTCTCCTTGATTTCTAACCTCAATTACAGTTCCACAGGATCTGTGTATCTGAATATATGTTTTAAATAAGTTTGTATATGCTAACAAAATGTCTTATTAAATCTATAAATCAGACGGGGAAGAAGTACATCTTTGTTTTTTGTTTTTGTTTTTCCTGGAGTGTTCTAATAGAGACTTTGAGTCCTTTCAACTATTTATGCCTTTCTACTTTGTCTGCTGTGATTAAAGTATATACTTTTAATGGTTTCTTAATCTGAGTTATGAGTATTCATTTTCAGTATCCATTCATTTACTCCAGGGAGTAAAATATCAGACCAAAATGATTTCAGACACAGGGGGGAAAAGTCTTTAATTGTTAATCTTTGATTAACTTGCTTACTGAAGACCAGAAGCCAGCAGACAAAAAAGCTAAGAACAGAAGAAAGACAGAAAGAAAGAGGAGAGAGGGAGGGGAGGGAGAGGGGGAGGGAGAGGGAGGGAGGAAGGAAAGGAAAGGAAAGGAAAGGAAAGGAAAGGAAAGGAAAGGAAAGGAAAGGAAAGGAAAGGAAAGGAAAGGAATGGAAAGGAAAGGAAAGGAAAGGAAAGGAAAGGAAAGGAAAGGAAAACATAATTCTATTTTCTTCACATATTTTTCATCTCCTCACTAAAACCTAAGTGTACCTCATTCACTTGTGGCCACATTAAAAGTTCATGTACCAGTTAGAACTTAAATCTAACATGCAGTAGTATTTATTATCTGCTCTATTCAAATTCAGTATTGAGTCATCATTCAAGGACTCAACGTGTGTGTGTGTGTGTGTGTGTGTGTGTGTGTGTGTGTGTGTGTGTGTGTGTGTGTAGTGAGAAAGAGTTATGTATTTCATGGTTTTATCAGTTTACCTTCTGCTGCTCTGGTTTCCCAAAGGCAGACAAGGGAAACTTTTGGGGGAAAAAAAAACCAAAAGGGTATTGGGTAGCTTTTATTTGACTTCTGCTATATACTTCCTCGATAAAAGCAATGATCTATTCCAGACAGTCTCTTACATCAATAGCGTGCCATGAAAGAAAAAGATATAGGTACCTGTCATGGAGGACCCTCCTCACCCTAGTATCACATCATCACACCTGTGTGATCACCTCATCTCAACAGCAGTACACATTCAAGCAAAAGACCCTGCAGCCCAGCTTCCTCAAGCTGGTGAGACCAAAATCAACCTTGCTGAGTTATTTAATATAAGCCTCTCAGAACCTATAAAGTATCCCTCAAGAAGAGTTGAAATAGGACTAGAATATCTAATGGCTGAGAAGAACCTAAAGAAATGTTCAACATCCTTAGTCATTAGGGAAATGCAAGTCAAAACAACCCTGAGATTCCACCTCACACCAGTCAGAATGGCTAAGATCAAAAACACAGGAGACAGCAGTTGGTGAGGATGTGGAGAAAGAGGAACACTCCTCCACTGCTGGTGGGATTACAAGCTGGTACAACCACTCTGGAAAGCAGTCTGGTGGTTCCTCAGAAAACTGGGCATAACACTCCCAGAGGGTCCTGTTATACAACTCCTGGGCATATACCCAGAGGCTTCCCCTGCATGCAATAAGGACACATGCTCCACTATGATCATAGCAGCCTTATTTATAATAGCCAGAAGCTGGAAAGAACCCAGATGTCCCTCAATGGAGGAATGGATTCAGAAGATGTGGTATATTTACACAATGGAATACTACTCTGCAATTAAAAACAGTGAATTCACGAAATTCTTAGGCAAATGGTCAGAACTGTATAATATCATCCTTAATGAGGTAACCCAATCACAAAAGAACACACATGGTATGCAGTCACTGATAAGGGGATATTACCCAGAAACTCGGAATACCCAAGACATAATTCACATATCAATAGCTTTCCAAGAAGATGGAAGGAGGGACCCCTGGTCCTGGAAAGACTGGATGTAGGGGAATACCAGGACAGAGAAGGGAGAGGGGGTTGAATGGGGAATAGGGGGAGGGAAGAGGGCTTGTGGGACTTTCGGGGAGGGGAGAACCGGAAAGGGGAAATCATTCGGAATGTAAATAAAAAAATATAGAAAATAATAATAATAAAAAAGAAATAGTAGCATATTCCCAGGATTCTATTTATATGTTCCTCTTAGTTTCCTAGCCCTGTCCTTGGGAATGCTGTTTAGAACTTTAGGAGCTAACTGGCTTCAGAGCCACTATGGCATTGATTATCTTTCTTAAATACCGCCAGACAAATGTTGTAGCTCCAAGACATGGTCTTTAGGAGACTAGGGTAATTTCACTTGCTTTCTTCAAATTAGGACTTGAGAGAAGACATTCCATTTAACATTCTGTTTGATGTTATTTATAACACTTGTTAATACATTGAATGGAAGAGAGCAGCTAAATGGGCGAGTAGGAGCATGTGTGGTCAAGAAGAGTGAAGAAGGAAAACCATTTTGGTACAGTGACTTTAAAATCATTCTGTCCTAATTGTACAATTCTATTAGTAATTTATTATTATGTGACAAGATACATTTTGCTCAAATTTATCAACTTGAAAGAAATACATAGTTTTTGTTTTGTTTTGTTTTGTTTTGTTTACACATGACTATGAGTACAGAATCCAAGATGTAAATGCTTCTGGCTAGGGTCTGCCATGAAGTTGTAATCATGATGTTGACTTGGGTTCACGTTATCTATGAACTGAATGAGCTAGCGATCCACCTCCATGATGACTTACTGAGTTGGCAGCAAAATTCTTCACCACATGAGCCTCTTCATAAAGCTATTCACAGTATGACAGCCGACTTTCTTCAGCGCCATTATCAGTATAAGTATGGTACGGGAGAAAGGCAAGGGGAAGGGAGAGGAGAGACATTAGGTCACTACTTCTGGCATGTCTGTCTGTCTTACAGACCACCTCTGGCATAATGTTTGTAGTTGTGAATGAGTGAAGGCAGTGCTGATGGGTTCATCTTGGACACAGGCTATCACAGCCATTATTTATATAGCAAAACTTTTTGAAAGTACCTAACTTCAATGATGCTTGAGAAGAAATGAACACATTTCATCAATATCACAAACTTCTCAAGATGAAACTCTTTATCTGAATAGTGCTATGCCTATCAAGAAATTAAATTTATAATGAAAATCTCACAAAAAGGATATATATTGGCCCATGTAGTTTCACTGAAGAATTTTATCAACCATTTAAAAAAAACCTCAAATCAATTTTATATAGTCTGTCTCTGTGTGATTTTTATGAGATTAGAATTATCCTGATACTGAAGCCAGAAAAGAAAGTACCAGAAAAACAAAACAATAGATGAATATCCCTCACTAATTTAGATGTAAATGCCTACAGTGAAATTTAGCAAATTGAGTACAGCAATGTACAAAATGAATTCCACCCCATGACTAACTGGGCTTTCTTTCACACATGCAAGACTAATTCAGCATTCAGAAACAATCATATAAAAGGCCATATCAACAAGCTAACAAAGAGAAAACAAGATCATATCAGTCAACACAAGAAAAGGGCACTTGATAAAAACCAATGCTCACTTGGGGTTTTAAAAGGAGTTTCAGAAAAAAAGTTAATTTTTTCCATTTACTAAGAGGCATCCTTTAAGATCTTATAAACATCTTAACACAATGAAAAGTGGTTTTCCTGCTGTTCTGTTGTTCTCTAAGATTAGGAACATGATAAGGATGTTTAAGAATTTTCTTTTTTCAAATTGTAATCAAGATAGTTCCAGAATTTTTAAAGAAGGCAAAAAAAAAAAACAAGATTGGAAGTTGGATAAGGAAAAAAGATAGATCTCTTTGTAGATGATAAGATTGTCTCATAGAAAATTCCAAAGAATCTTATCCAAAGGAAAAAACCTGCATGTTTCTCTCTGTTTCACATATATATAGATATACATATGTGCATAGATATATTTCACATATATACATATCAATACATATATACATATACATAACATACAAACCTTTTCCTAAATACTGATTCAAATGCAGAGTAGACCAAATTATAGAACTGTCTGATTATCAGAACTAGTGAAAGATTCAAATAATCTTGGTATTGTGAAGTAAGTCAAGAAGAATCTAAGTGGAGGGAAATTGAAAGCCAGGAACCAAGCCACTACTGTGAGTCCCAGGGTCTAACCATTTGCTGGGAGAAAGAAGGCTCTACTCTTAAACCCACAGCTTCTCCCAAGTGAAGAGAACTGTGTATCTCATTTCCTGTGCATTTATGAAAGATTTTTTTTACCTTTATATGTATGTGTGTGTGTTTGTGTGTGTGCATGCACATGACTGCATGCTAAGTACATCTGTATGTGTTCATGCTTATTCATACAGGTACCTGCAGAGGCCAGAAGAGGGCATCAGATGCCCTGGAGCTGAATTATGGTCCTTGCAAGTTACCTGATGTGAGAGCTAAGAACCAAGCTCTGGTCCAGTGAAGGAGCAATAAGTTTCTAAGCACTGAATTGTTCCATTTTGTGTGCATTTTGAGGTTATATCTGTGGACCTATAATGACTGTACCATGTAGGATGAGGTGAAGGAGTGATCACTGTTGTTAATGTCTTAAAACCCAGAAACCTAGGAAGAAGCAACCCAAAGCAGCTCTAGACAGCCTGCCAATGATTCCTGATCTGTTCTAAAATTCTCTCTATATCAGAAATATTGTTTCCCTTCTGGAGTGTCAGAAGCCCCATACACTGGAAGTCAAACAGGAACAGATTTTGCATTGCATAAAACCAGGTAAAAGATGCAGTGGCCAATATTCAGTGATGAGATATCTTGCCTCTGGAAATCAAAAGGGTTGCAACCTTAATTCTGTGAACACAAGTGTTACATGGATAGTTCAGTTAATCCCTGTAAATATGAAAGTAGTAAAATGGTCTCAGCAATTACTTAGTGTGAGTGGAGAGCAACCCAGCATGGAGTGAGCTTGACTCTGTTCTCACTTGGGTTCTGTACGCTCTAGTCTCTTCATCAGAAGACACTGAAGAATGTACAGGGTTAGGACCAGGAATTAGGAATGTCAGCATATATTTCATCTGCTTTTTAAAAGTCTCTGCAGATGGCTCATCCATAGTCTTGTCCATCCCTACTCCCACGAATCAAGATAAGAGTCTCTTTGGTGTTCATAATAAATGAAAATGCACAGACCATTTCAGAGGACTGTGGTGCTTTGACTGATGGTGTTTTGAGACATGACGGGCTTGCTTGACCAAAAATACATAGTGTGAAGCAATTTGGATCCATGAGAAAGCTTGTCCTTTTACCTTATGCTTTATTGGTAAAAAGTCATCTTAACCCCTCTTACTCTCAGTGATTCATCTCTGAAACTGAGACGGTATTATCTTTCCTATTTATTGTAAATTGATTTGTGATTCATCAGTTGATGTGTGTTCCTGTCATCTTTAGACTAAAAATAACTTTCTAGGCTAGCTGGATGACTCGGTGGGTAAAAGTGGTTGTCACTAATCCTGGTGACCTGTGTTCTTTCTCTAAGTACCAAAATATAGAAGGTTATAACTTAACTAAGTCTCACAGGTTGTTCTCTGAACCCCACAAACAAGCTATGGCACCTGCACGTGTACATGTGTGTGTGCACGCACACACATGCCCAGACACAGGGACGTGGTGGAAGAAGGGTGCACATTTGCAACAAATCATAAATATAAAAGTAAATTCTAAATGTTTTTATTTAATTAAAATATTATTACATCATTTCCCTCCGTCTTCCCCTCCCTACAACCCTCCCCCACAGCTCCTACCCCCAGCTCCCTCTCAAATGCCTTCTCTACTTTCTTTTAAAATTAAAATCAAATCTGCTTTTCTTATGTAGTCAAAGCACGTCTTGAGCAGGCAGTACCATCCAGTATCCCAAACACCACATTGTAGAGTCTGTCATTTCTCCATCTGCCATTTCTCCCTCCATCTCCCCGTCTCTACCAGGCAGTGTCAGAGAATCAGACTGGACTCTATATATGTCTTTACCCTATAACTTCATTTATCAGACTGGTAAACCAAGTACATGTTCTGTGCTTGTGTGTTCAGATTTCTTCCACAACCTAGAATGTCTCCTCTAGGAATTCCCAAAAGAAGATCTATGCCATGGATTGGGTTGCAACGTTATTCATCTTTCTGCCCCCTTTTCTGTATTGTTTCCTTGGGGAAAGTAATGATAAGTTCTAGTTAGTTATTTTCTGCTTATGTTTAATTTTTGTGCAGTTTTTATAACATAAAAGCTGGTGTTTTGAATATGATAAATACTTGATAGATTTTTTCCTCTGTGTTTGTGTGTGTGTGTGTCTGTGTCTGTGTGTGTGTGTGTGTCTGTGTCTGTGTGTGTCTCCACATCCATCCACAGCACTGGGAGATATGTCTAACACATCATCGCACCTGCTTGTTAGGTGGCTGTTGAACATATGGACACAAGTTCTTTACCCACTGAGATTTCTCCCCAAACCAATAAAAGTTTTTAAATGATTGAATGACTGAGCAATGCCGTACTTTTAAATTCAAATCCATATAATTTTAAGACCTGATATCTGCCCTCCATCTTTCTGAAAAATGCATTGAAACAGGTTTTCTCCAGAAATTTTCTGAAGAAGCATATGTTTCCAAAGAAACAACGATGTTATGAGACTCAAAGGAGGCTGTTTAAGGATGGAAACTTAGTTTAGCATGCTGTCCTTTGAAGCTCTGATCATTCCCTTGCATTTCTTTCAATAGCTACAAAGAAACTCAGAGGGGGGAAACCTTTACTTGTGTCATGCTTGCACCAGCCTCTGGAAGCTCAGGGACTCCCATTGCTTCAGCTTTAGAACACAGTCACCTTTGACAGAGAGCTCGAGGACTTTCATCACCTAGAAAAATCTAGTAAAGGGGAGATCTGAGAGGATAGAGACATATCTATAGTCTCTCAACACTTCATTTAAACATATATGTATATCAATAAAAACAGCACCGTGGCTTTAGACAGAAAACCCCAGATTCTGCTTCTTGTCTTCTCCTGAATGCTCCTCTACCCACCTAGAAATGGCTGATGCCATTACCAGATCTTTTACACAGACCTGCAGGTCATTGACTAACTGGAAGTTCTCATAGCTGCTGCTGGAGAAGCCAGCCCTGCCTGAGACCATGGCTCCACATGTCAAAGCTTGCTTAACCAAAGAGATCAATGTCTTTAACTGAAAGAAAAAGAAAGATAATATCCAGGTACACTCTGAAAAGTAAAAGCACTTCAAGCTCATAAGAACATTTTTATTTTGTGAGGACACATTATTTTTAATTAACTCAAGGGCCGTAATTGTCTAATCAAGTGCAAATGTTCATAATGGACACTTTAAAAATATGAAAGCACTGTAGAACCAATCTACACAAAAGAAATGAACAGAACTAACACTCAATAGAACAAATCACACTTCAAGTCAAAGAGTGATCAAGGGGTCACCTTAACCTTGTAACTAACAGAAAGGTCACTCCAGAGGAACAAATTACATCTGAAGATAAGAAACACGCCTTTAGTAAAGACTTCTGACGTATCCTACTTGTTTAAAAATCAAGATATCCTCACTAGATCTGAATATTTTACACAAGTAATTCAGATTTGGCTGAAATTATGACCACAAAGTCGTCTTCAAAGTTGCACATGAGGAGTATTTTGTTTGAACAAAAATTTAATTCTCTGTAATATTTATACTGGAGGAAATTTATCATCCACATCATCTTGGTAGATTAAAATAAAATTTTGAACAATTTGTGGTGATTTAATTTAGAATAGATAAATGATGAGGATAATTAAATTATTTTTCTGCTGTTTACTACAGAACATTGTTTTCAGAAAAGATTATCAGTGTTGATATGTATAACTATAGTGAAAAAATAGGAATGATTTAGAAACAGAGACTGATGTACTTTCCTTGTGGAGTAAGTGGAGAGTTAACTTAGTATGTAAAACTGGGTTCTGGGTGGGGAGGACTTCCTCACATACTCTGTTCTTCCTCACTGAAACTCCCTTAATATTCATTTGCACTTTTGTGACCTCAGCCAGTGACACAGGGATTTCATCATAGCCTCACTCTCCTAGAACACCCTTAAGTGCTAAGCTTACATTCCAGAAACCTTGCATTTTCTTGTACACACCATCTAGATCATGGACCTGCCATTTCAGGATGTGGCTGCTTGAAAGATCAGAGGCGGAGACCTGGGAAAAATCAGGGAAAAACTGATTTCCCCTGCTGTCAAGGTTGGTGTGCACAGATCAATCCCGGCTGAGGAGAAAGGGGAAGCCCCTCCTTCCCCTTGCAGTGGCAAAAGAAATTGACAGTGTCAGCTCCACGGCACACAGACTAGGCCAGACCAAATCACCAGAGTGAAACTTCCACTGCCATGCTCTGGAAACTAAAGTCAGAAAACGTTGTTCTCGAATTTTTTCTAGAATCACATGAAGGCTCTCACTTCCAGGGACCACCTCTAATTGTACTATATATAAACAGTAGCTATCTCTCCTAATGCAGTTCTCCTCTGGGTTTGGAAGGAAAGATTTTTCTCTCTCCCTTGAATAATCCATCATGCTGCCTCTGGTATGAGACTGCATCTCTCCTAACATTTGCATGTAGCTCTCCCACGTCACACCTGATCAAGCCTGTAAGGGTCACAAAGATCTTCTTTTCTCTCTCCAATAATGCTCAAAGGGCAATTTCTTATTAGATCCATTCCTGATAGTGTGACATGCAACCTGTTCTTTGCTGTATCAGCACCCACTTCACAGCTAAACACCATGGACTTGAAATACATAAAAGAAAAGAAAATCAGACCCGAAGTTCACTGGTGATCATTTTCCCTGAATGTGGTGTCTCTTTGGGTGGTTTTCATTTCTAAGATTCCAGTTGGCTCTGGAGTGGGTGTGAGATCACAGATGTCCTCTCATCACCCTCTATGCCAGAGGTGGCCTGGTGAAGGTCAGGTGACTTTTGGTGACTAGACCAACACTTGAAGCAGGGCTGGGATACAGCTTTCACTGTTCACTACTAGGAGTTCTATGAGAAAACAAATTATCATTCAAAGTTAACCTTAAGCACACCTATGTGCTGCTAACCCTCTCTCACATCTCAGCTCTTCCATCTCTCATGCAGTTTCCACAAGGCATTAAAGACACCTGCCTTCCAATTTGTAAACCATCACTAAATTTAAGTGCATCATTTCGGCAGGCTACATCTCCAAATACATTTGTGTTCTGCAGAAGATCCCAAGAATATATTACGTACTGACTTGAGTTAATTCAAAACTCATGCTTAGGTATTAAGATTAACTGAACACTGATCATACTCATAAAAAACCTGAGGGATATTGTAATTGATAAATTTGGACATTAAATTTTGTAACAAAGTCATTCCCAGGGTAAAGAAAAGAACAAATCAATGTGTGTATATTTATGTGTGCATATATGAATATATATAAATTTACAGATATATACATGGAAAGAGAACAGCAGAGAGAGACACACATGCATACACACAAACACACACACACACAGAGAGAGAGAGAGACAGAGAGAGAGGAAAGAGAGAGAATCTTATACCTTACTACCTTACTACTACAGGCAAGTATCCGATTCAAAATGGAGCAATGATTTAATGTCTAAATATTAAGGGTAAGGAGTTACCAACAGATCAGTGACATACCACAAAAGTGTCCAACATAGAAATAAAATGACTATATTGAAACATCAAAAGGCAACTTCTTTTCATAGCCCACTAAGTACAATTAGTGTTGCCACAATATGCATAGATGTGGAACCATCCACTGGAGCATGGGAAATCTACCAGTTTCTTTTGCTTCAATAAAGAATGATTGATGCTTCCTCAGGAACTCTCCACTGACAGGGCTTCTTAGTCTGTGGTGGGGCCTAGAGACCACCTACTCTGTGCATTCAAGGTTTATGGCTTACTTGAGGTTGTATAGGTCTTAATCATGACTGCAAGAGCCATGTCACATCCAGGAGACATCATTTCACAGCATGCTTCTTCTTGATGGTGGGAGGATTACTTCAGTGTCTGTTTGAAGATGAGATCTTAGTCTCTCACAGCACTCTGACTAATTCTACTCTTCTGACTATTGCCTACTGACAAAAGGTTTTTGGAAGAAGACTGAGAGCAAATTTGTGCTGTGTCTAAACATGAAATATTTAGAAGGTAATTTGATAGTACAATTATTTCATTAAGTAACCACATCAAGTTTTACCCTAGAGTCTATGGTTGTCCCAGTCATGAGCCTTTTTACCTGGATTACTAAACCAGAATCCTTACTGAACATCAACTTTATGGTAAAATATGGTGCTAGCAGGATAACACTGAAGTTTATTGGAAGTTATATGCCATGAAGTCAGGTCAGAAATGTTTAAGGCAGTTGAAGTGTTTCCCTTTCATATTTGGGATTTGGTGTGGCTAGTTAAAAGAATCATGAGATCGAACAGGCCAATCCAATGGTGGGTAGGGACTGAGCCTCCAAAATCTGTACTTGAAGCTGTGTCCTCAACATAACCCTGTACAGTTTGTTCCTATACCCTTGGTGTGACTGTGATAGACCTGCCTGGAACCCTTAAATGCAGCTGAGTTTGGTCCCATTGCAGCCATGGGGATGCCTGGAGCTAACTCGAACAGAGTAAATTCATGCTGAAGGGACTCTTCTTCTCTGTTGCCTTGTGCCCAGTGAGCAGAGAAGCCAACCACATTATACTAGTTCTTGTCCCAAAGAATATGACTGACCAACCTTTTAATAATCAATGGAAAAAGAAGAAGTATGTTAGTGTTTGAATGAAAATGATCTCCATAGGTCCATATATTTGAATGTTTAGTCCCTAGTCGGTAGAACTCTTTGGGAAGGATTAGGAAGTATGACTTGTTTGAAATGGGATGTCATGAGGCAGAACTCTGAGGTTTCAAAAGCCCATGTCTTTTCCAGTTAGTTCTCTCTGCTTTGGGGTTGTTGTCTCAAGATGTGAGCTCTCAGCTAGTGCTCCAGTAGCATGCCTACTTGCCTGTGGCTATTCTCTCTGCCATTATTATCATAGACTCAAACCCTTAAAGTTGTAATCCCCAAATTAAGTGCCTTTACAATATAAGCTGTCTTAGTGATGATATTTTCACAGCAACAGAAAAATAACTAGGACAGGGTGATTATACCCCAGCCTTTTTTACTTTCAAATGGGGCCCAAACAAACAAAACACAGGAAAAGTAGAAACTAGCAGAGGAATACAATATTCTCCTTCTCTCAGTACCCTCTCACTTTCTTTCTACTTTTGAAGAAGCTGAAGGATGCAATTTCCTTTGGCTTTCCAGCTCCCTCTATTGTGTATGTGTATGGAGGTATGTATGCATGTTCTCCTATATGAGTAGAAATGCATGGGGAGGTCAAAGGTTTATGTCATATATCTTCCTAGACTGTTCTTCACCTTATATATTGAAGCAGGGTCTCTGGCTGAACCCAGAGCCTACCAATTCAACTTGTCTAGTTGTCTAGTTGGTCAGCTTGCTCCAAGTATACTCTCTGCATTTTTTAGTGTTGGAATTACAACATGGCAACCATACTTGCCTGGAATTCCTGTTGATTCTGGTGGCTCACAATCCAGGTTCTGTGCCTTTGTGGCTAGCACTTTCCCCAAAGTGAGCCAACTCCCCAACCCTCTGCAGCCCAATTTTCTCCCTCACAATTATGTTTTGTCAAATTTTAAAATGGTTTAGATTTTGTCATCTCTTTTCTAATCTCATTGCTTTTATTAGAGTTGTGAGCATAATGATTGATTCTTAGTATTCAATTTCTTTCTGTATGTTATCCATTTTGTTATTTGTTATACATGTACACACACACACACAGAGAGAGAGAGAGAGAGAGATAGAGAGAGAGAGAGAGAGAGAGAGACAGAGACAGAGACAGAGACAGAAACAGAAACAGAGAAAGAGAATAAAATATTACTTTAAATTGGTCTAGAATTATAGTATTTAAACAATCCATGAACTAAATGGGATAAACATTCATTCTAATGGCACAATACTAAGTGTGTGTGTGAGAGACAGATAAGGCTGTCTGGATTCTTGGTTCGTCTCAATGACAAGCTCTTGGTATAGCTGTCTTATGACAGAATTAGACAAGCATTATTGGGTTTTGGTCCAGAGAAGCAAGGAAGAAAAAAATAGGTGTAGTTAGGGAGGTAGAGGGAAGATGTGTACTTCCAGATGAGCTTGCAAGCAAAATTTCCAAGATTATGGGTAACGTGACTCAAAAAGAAAGCCAATAAAATAAAAATCATTTTCAAACATAAATTCATCTCATAAATTGATGAATGGAATGGAAAAATGTGATTGACATTAAAATCTTTTAGAGTCTTTTAAAGCATAAACAACAGGGGAATTCATAAAACACAATAGTTATATGGAGCAAAACAAGCAGGTCGTGAATTCTGGCAAACACTGGCATCAACACTCAATACAAAGAACAAAGGATAAAAAGAACCAAGTGAAAGAATGCAATGATATTGAGCAAGCAAACTATATGAGGTATCTATTATAGCATGCAGTACCCATTGATAATTGCCTGATATAGGAACTTATTTCATATTATAAATGAGTTAAAGCATGTGATTTTTTAAGTAAAGCAAAACTACAAAGAGAATATGTAGATTAATAGATTTAAGATTCCATAGCATAAAAGGATTTCTTGAGCCAAATGCAAAAAGCCAAAAATGAAGAAAAATACTGATGAACCCCAAACCACAACTTAATCTTGTATGTGTAGGAGAGCCTTTAAAGCAAACTAAAGGTCATTGTAAGGAGATGGTGTTAGATCCTGGGTCCTCTAGTTCAGTATAAGTATGCCTGTGGTACACCCAAAATAAGAGGCATAGAAATGATACAAAAAAGTATCAAATGATCTAGTGTAAAATACACAAACTGTTTCCATGAGTCATTTATGAATTATAACAAACTGAAGTGGAAAACTGAGTGTGGGATATGCATATAACCATGGGTTCAACTATGCAAATCATAGGGAAATTCAAATAACGGGGTCCATTTCCAAATCTGCCAGGTGCACAAAAGGCCAAATTTGGGCCAAAACAGAGGGGGCATGGTAATTCTCTTTTAATAAAGGTATAAATTTTCAAAACCATTAAGAACAATGATGGTCGACGAAAATGACCATCCCACATAATCGATCCACCCTGATGAGACTGTGATCATGTGCATTGCCCTACAGCAATGCTCAGAGAGCAATGGATAGGGCTATCTGAGGGTACCCAGTATGATAATGTGGTAAACATGGAAATGATCTCAATGTTAAGTGGGCAGTAGTGCTACATACATGCAGATATAGGGGTTTGTGTGCATTCATGTAATAACCTCTCCTGAAGTTTGGAAGGCATAAACTGTATATGCATTATCATGAGCTTATTTAAAAATATTGAATGACAATTGAGCACTTTACATACACTGTGTTTTATTTAAATGACTTAAGCCAACCACAGGCTCCTGTTTATCTATATGAACTATTTTACATGCATTGAATTATTTTGAAATAAACACATGTAACTTAATATACAACAGACTCCATTGATGGTTAACTCTAGAGGGGCGGGAATGCAGTAAGAAAGGGTGTCATGGGCTCTTGGCTTATCTGTTGTTGTTGCTTGTCTCCGGCTACATCCTGAAAGCATGTGGTGTGAAATGTCATCATTCTGTTCTGATAGTAGATGAACAGGTATTTATCAATTCGCCTGTGTTCTCTTTATTTTCCCTTTGGATTAGAGGAGTGGGAGAGTATCTAAACTCCCAGAACAGAGCTACACTGTGAGATACCACTGTTCCAGAATTCAGGAATGTTAAGGGTGATTTTGAGATTTAAGTGTGCATTAGGAGATCAGTCAGTGCATGTTGAGGAACCCAAAGCATCATAAAATTAATGAATGGGAGGGAGTTCTTGGATTTCAGTGAGGATGGCAAAAATGATCATTCATAGACTGACTATAACTATGAGATAATTTGCTAAGCAACCCAGGACCTCCCTACCTCGACTGATACGTAAAAAAATACAAGACATCAATCTATGTTATTGCCCTCATTTTGCAAACAAAGGTCAATGTAAACTAAGTGGTGGATATTTCTCTCTCTCTCTCTCTCTCTCTCTCTCTCTCTCTCTCTCTCTCTCTCTCTCTCTCTCATGTTTTTTAGGTATCCAGACTTTTTCAAAATGTTTTCAGGATTGTTGCTCTCTTCCCACATTCCCTTCTCTACCCCGTGTGGTAAGAATTTGACCCCAGACCACTCTTACTACCATCAGAATGTCAAAATGTAGATATGGATTTAAGGCACCCATAGAATAGGTCTTGGGCTTATCCAGAGTCCCTGGTGACAAAACAGGTACTTAAAAGTGCACTTTGGATTATACCTCTTAGTTTCCTTATATCTGGTTTTAATGGCATTAATGTGACCCAATCTATGACATAATACAAAAGCTTAAGGAAAACTGACAAAATGCTGGGAGGGTGCCAATATATAAAAGAAGGGACAGGCACAAAGTCAAGTTCTTGAGATGCCCAATGATTATGGGTACCTGTTCCACCAACAGGCCAATGATCCAATGGTCCAGATTTTCAAAGGATGCCCCACTTTAGTCTTAAAGACTTGGAAAATATGCCAGAATCTTCCACAGTCAAATCCTCCCCACACAATTCACTGCTGTACACTGAGTCTCTCTCTGAAGGACAGAGGTAAATGAGTCAAATATGGCAAGATTTAAGCTGTGGCGCAAAGGAAGTGTGGGTGTTTGCAAAACCACATTTTGCTCACCTCACAGGCCTTCGACCTTTTGGGGATGACTTTCAATTTGTCCTCTTACCTCCATGCTTAGACTGATTTCGAAAGGTGGGGAGGGGCACATCCCCAAGGACTCCATGTCAAAGCAAAGGAGATGGATTAGAGGTAATTAAGTCGACACTAGAAACTTATCTGTCATTGGATCCTTTTGGTTATGTGGATTCCTCAACAAGAACACTGGTAAATAACTGAGCTCTGGTTCAGAGTCCAGGGTCAAGGGTCAGACTTAAAACTGAAAACAGAATGGAATGAAGCTGATGTGTATGCCATTGCCTTAACCCCAGTCAGAATGGAGACTCCTAGAGAACAAGATTAGAAGAGACTTCTTCCCAAACTCTCCAGGAAGCAGCTCCATCTAGCACGGGCTTCATTTCTTTCCTCCTCTGTGTCTAATATATACCTAGGCAGAAACATTAATGGCAGAGATCCTCAAAACAAAATCCTACAGTTTTCAGTAAAACGTTTGAGTATCTATGTGCATAGAAACATAATCATGGAAAGTATTAGTTCTCTAAGTTTTGCTCTCAAAACCATGTATTTTCAGATCCACGCAGGAAAAATAAAGCCTTTTGGTCAGAAGCCAGAGAGTTAAGTGTGTACTCTGCTCCCTCTGTCTGTCTCAAGACCAGCTCTCCTGCTTCAATGATGTGAAGGATGTGAAGGAACCATTTGGTTCTGCTGAGCAGACTTTGTATGTCACGGCAGATACAAAAACAAGCAAACTGCAAAAATCAAGGTTGTCTAAAGAAACCAAAGTGATAAAACAAATATGATATTTGAGTAATTTACAGACCATGTCTCACTATGCTAATAATACTGTCTCCAGAGGAAAGTCCAAAATTCCAACAGACCTTGAGGCTGGGTGTATCACATGGTCTTCAGTATACACTGGAATCCCAAAGAGGTAGACTCTAATACAGTGAAGGAATGGACTTTCCAACAAGAGGAAGAGGCAAGCAGGCAGAGAATAAGGGCTTTATTCTTCATGTCTTATAAGCTGCCACCAGAAAGTGTGACCCAGATTAAAGTTAGATAGCCACCCCAAGTGATTCAGTCAAGAAAAACTAAACCCCTTCTAGGCATACCCAGATGCTTGGGTTTTAGTTAATTCCAGATGTGGTCAAGTTGACAACCAAGAATAGCTATCACAAATCCACGCCTTGACAACTTGACAGAAAATTGTATCTCATTCCATTATACTTAATTTGAAAATGAAAACAATAACCAGGTCATAATTATGCCTAACTTGATATAATTATGTTGAGCCTAGACAAGGGCCTTGCTCCAATTTATGAAGAATGGAGAATCACAAATACAAAGAGCTGTTTAAGTTTTGATTTCACATCGTTATATAACTTGGCTCTGAAGTCAGGGTCTGCTTTAGATACTTGTCTCATTGTGCGACAAAACACCTAGTGAAAGACACTTAATGAAGGAAGGGTATCCCATGGTGAGAAAGTTGTGGTGACAGGAACTTGAGACAGATGGTTACACTGCAGTCACAGACAAAAAGCATAGAGGAATGAATGCTAGTATTTGGTTTGATTTCCTTTCTTATTCAGCCTGGGCCTCTAATCTATGATATGGTGCTACTCATAGTTAAGATAGATCTTTATACCTAATTAACCTAATCCAGATAATCCTTCAAAGGCATGCTCAGATGCTAACCTAATCTAGATAGAGGCTTGTCTCTTCTAGAAGAGTCTAGAGAAGAGGTTCTCAGCCTGTGAAGGTAAAACAACCCTTTCACAGGGGTCACATATCAGATATCCTGCATATCAAATTCTTACATTATAATTCATAACTGTAGAAAATTACAGTTATGAAGTCACAACTATAATAATTTTGTGTTTTTGGGGACACTACAATATAACTGTATTAAAGGGTCAGAGCATTAAGATGATTGAGAACCACTGACCTAGAGTCTGTCTAGTTGACAATCCATATTAACCACAACTGGGGCCCTAGCAAATCTCATTTAAAATCAGCATTATGGTACTTACACATAGAAGGAGTTTTGGGGTAGTGTGGACAGCTATGCCACCTATACATCAAGTAGCTAAAACAGACTGAAACCTACTAAAATAACACCTAAACAGAATTCACCATACACAAAGACTATAAACTCAATTGCAGCAGGATGAGGCTCTGGAAGTGGCTTTAAAGATACTTAGAGCTACTTTTCTCTCAAGAAAATTGAGCTTCAATTTTCTCTGCTTTAAAACTTTAATAGTAGCATCTATTCCAACTATTTTATATAAGATTCTGGTTGGGTTTTTTTTTTTTTGGTTTTTTGTTTTGTTTTGTTTTGTTTTGTCAGTTTGACACACACCGTATTTATCTAAGAAAAGGAAACCTCAATTGTGAAAATGTCCCCACAGATTGACCTGTGGGCAATCTTGTGGGTACATTTTCTCGTTTGGTGACTGCTGTAGGAGGGTCTAGCTTATTGCCTAGGCAGTTATTCCTAAGATGCATAATAAAGACAGAGAAAATCACAGGAACAAGTCAGTAAGCAGAGTTTTTCCCTGCCTTGTGCTTCATGAAGTTCCTGCCTCAGTTTCTCTCAATGAAATCCTTTCCTCCTAAGTTGGTTTTGGTCACATTCTTTATCTCAGCATTAAGAACTTAACTAAGACACATGGCTAACTGTGAGACTCAAGCAAGTATTTGTCTTTGGTTGAATTGTTCCAGCAAAATGTCCCAGGAAGGGTGGCTTTTGTAAAGATGGATTTCTCAGTTTTCTGGGGCCTGGAAAACCCAACTTCAAGGTGACAAGAAACTATGTCTGAATTTCAGATGGCTGTTGCTTGATATAGTGGAATGAAGAGGAAGGGAATGAGAGAGGGGAGATGGAGAGGAAAAGAAGAGGTACAAGGAGACAGAGAGGAGAGAGAGGGAGGGAGGGCTGCTGTGTCCATGCTTGCAGCCTCAGTTCCACACTCCCATTGGATGCTCATTCTGATGCTGCCCCTCACACCACTCAGACTGCGCTGCTTAGATTCATCTATATGTTTGTGTCTCACGCTTCTGTTTTTCCATTCTAAAATACACAGCTACACTTCTGCTGCTCCATTCTAAGGTATAACCTGTGACTTTCCTTCAGGCAGAGCTGTAGCTTCAGTGCCATCTTTGTTATGGGCAAATAAAGCTTTCCTACACTAGTGCTTCTGCACCATATTAGCTAAGGGCAGTCCCAAGACCATCCACCATCTTTGTTATGGGTAGTTCCCCCACTGTGATGTCTTTAGGAGTACAGTCTGATTTAAGACCCCCAAAGACACTTTTCAATTAAGATAAGGTTTTCATTCTATCCTGCCTTGGTAAATAATTGCCTTGGTAAATTATGACTTTAATATTAATTTAAAGATTTTTAAATTGTAAAAATGTTAACTATCACTGCCTTAAATATATGTTTAGCCTTGTTTTTGCTACTGCTATTAAGTTACAATTTACTCTCTTTAATTGCTCGATATATCCAGGACAAGTAATTAAACAAGCACAGATTGTCTAACTAAGATATACTTAATAGATACTGGCTCTCAACTTGTCAGAAATCTGCTAAATGTAATGTTAAATGTTTAAGCTTATTATGGTAGACAAAGACTCCCAAATCCTGACAGTTTATCCTCCAAGGTGTCACTGAAGGAAGATATGGGACAAGATTCTGCCTGGATTGTGATATGATAACCACTGGAAAACACTGCTCCATTGTCTTTTCTGCTGCAAGGGCTCAGCCTATACTGTGGACAAACAGAGGGCACCCAGAGAGTTAAATGTCTCATATTGCCTAAGTCAAATTGAGTAATGTTCTCCCACATTACTACTTCACAGGAAAAAATCTTCTCATCTTCTGGACTTGACAGCCAGATTGACTGCCCAAGTTGTGAATGGAGACCACAGGATTCGGGAACTTAGGTAGTGGACTATTGACTAAGTTCTGTCATTTTAATTAAATAATGACATCTAGATTATAGCTTATTCTTCCACGATTTCTGGCTACATTGACAGCTAGGGTAACTACAGTTTGACAGTTAGAAAACAGACCTCTAACTCCTTACCTCAAGGAAATCCACCACCTTATTAGCCTATTAGTCAATTTTTTAACTAGTTTGGATTACCAGATCTCTTATCAAAGATAGACAGGTTTGTCTTTCTCACAAACTTCACGATAAAGGATACACAAGTTCAGATGTAAACTTTCACAGATGTAACCTTCTCTTACTTCCTTATCTAAACTCAGTTTCCAGTGACCAAATGCATCAGACTTCTTCTCCTTGTTATGCCACTGTCCTACCATTAACCCATAGAGTTCTTATGAATTAACCTTACTCTAATAAAACATTCCATTATACAATCAACTTTTATAATCACAGGTTCAAATTTTAAGTTTCCTTTTATTGTCTTTTAATTGCAGACTTAAAATGTTTCTCATGCTAAATTGATACTAGAAGCTATAATAGTTACAAATTTTAGGTTTCCTTTGTTATCTTTCAGCTATAGACTTAAGGTGTTTCTCATGCTAAACTATATGATCAATTATATTCACAAGGTTGTCAAAATTTCAAGTTTCCTTTAATTGTCTTTTAAATATAATATATTCAGTCTCCTAGACAGAAGGAAAAAGCTGTTCTTGCTTCTTCTGCTCCGTGGAAGGTTTTTTTTGTTTTTTGTTTTTTGGGGGTTTTGTTTGTTTGTTTGGTTGGTTTTTGTTTTTTGTTTTTTGTCTTCCTAAGCTCACCTAAACTTACTCTGAACTACCTCTCATGAAACAGACTCCATCTGGATGAGTACACCTGCCAATCAATAGCCTAAATTCCTACCTGTCACCTAGTCCAGAGAATGTCCCCAACCACCAAGACTAAGGGTCTCAAGTGTACGTGCAAATGTACGTGTAATAAAATTGTTTTCTCCCAAATGTCCTAAACTTTACTCTCAACCTCAAATGTGTTCGTGTGTGTGTGTGTGTGTGTGTGTGTGTGTGTGTGTGTGTGTGTGTGTTTCAGCATCTTTCCAAGTCCAGAAGTTTACTCAAAATCTACACCCAGGACAGCTACAGAGAAGTAACCCATAGATACTCCAATTTACTCTCACAGACACAGACACTTCTGCTGAACCTGCTCCTTCCTACCCACAGATGGTTCTATAGACCCTGGACAGCAAGGAAATAGCCAACTCTCTCCTAAGATGGACCAACCATCCCCATTTTCTTAAGTTTCCCAGAGACATGTGACCCCAAAGTCAGCAGGAAGTAACTAAGGATCATAACAATCCTATTCTTGCTTCACCATCACCTCATTCTAGTTTTTCTTTTTCTTAATTAAACCAAAATGGAGGAATGCTAGCATTCCTTCTAGGCTCCACCCCACAGTTGCCTGGCAACAACAAGGTATGCCTAACTTACTATAAAAGGGGCAGTTTTGCTCCCTCCTTGCCCTCCTACTCCCTTACTCTCTTGTTCTCTTCTCTCCCTGACCCCTTTCTCCCCTGACCCCTCCCCCTTCTCTCTCCATGTGTTCCTTGGACAGTCTTCTCCTCCTTTTCCTCCTTCTCCTTCTCCTTCTCCTCCTTCTCTCCTTCTCTCTCTCTCTCTCTCTCTCTCTCTCTCTCTCTCTCTCTCTCTCTCTCTCTCTCTCTCTCTCTCTCTCTTCCCAACTCCACTTCCCATTCCCTAAATAAACTCAATTCCATACTACATCCATCCTTTGGTTGGTACTTCAGGTGGAAGGCATGGGCCCACTGAGGCACCCCTCTTACCTTACTACACCTCACTCTACAAAAACATACCCTGGCTCTCTTCCTTTTTTAATAAATGCAACACATGGAATTATAAGAAAGTTTTGAAATATTCTCCATATCCCCTCTTCTCAACCTGCTTTACAGGGGAGGAAAGAGATATGCCTGGCTGTAAATTCCTCAAGCTGTTTAATTTGTCTAAAGCTCAATTTCACCATTTGTTAGGAGCGATTATAAAGGCAATGTCGACTTCATCCGAATTGTAATGAAGTTTAAATCAAATAACACGTTGCAGGCATGCATTAGTTCATATTAGCACCCAGTACTAGCTTGATAAATATTGTTAGTGTTAAATGCTACTGAATGTTAAATGCTTCTGTCATGCTTTGTTATTATTAGTATTATTATTAATCACAGAGTTGGAATACACACCCAGATCTCCCGACATCTGGTGTTCTTCACCAAGAGAAAGTGTTCCTATCGAGCAAAGCTAATTAAGGCTAAGAACAGGATTTTTGCTTAATGATAAATCTCATTAGTTTCTTCCAGCTGTGTTTGTTGCATCTAAACAGTAAAGTTGGTGCCAGGGAAAAACACTTCCTGGAAATATTCACCAAAAAAGCCAGGGAGGAGAACAGGATCCAGGATGGAAAGTATGGCAAGTTTTATCGGAGCATTTTTGCTAATGTAGCTGCCTTTTTGGAAAATCAAAAGGAGCATGGAGTTTGCTTGGAAGCCAAAGGTGAACCACACTTCTGCAGTCAGACAGCTTGGCTCCAAAGAAGGCAGTTCTTATACCTTATACCGGATTCACTTTCTTTCTCTACTATTTCTTAGTGTTTGAAATCTCCCCTTTACTTCCCTAAAACAACAACAAATCAAGCTAAAGTGCCCAGGGCATAATTAGTTGGGTTCCTAACCCATGTTCAAGGACCAAGTTCGCTGTCATGGGGTGGAGAGGAATGGGGCAGCAGGCAGGGGCGAGTGGGGGTGATTGTTTCATGTCCAGGGTCCTGCTTTAAGTAAAAAAAAATTGTTAAGGGATTAGCTCTGATGGATGACTGATGCTCTCAGCAGGCGTGGGCTCCTCGCCAGAAGTCAGCTCTGTGGACAGACAGCAGCCATGCCTGGGGTTGTGGGACTCGGCTGATAACAGGACCGGAAACCCATCAGAGACACCCACCCCTTACCTCTGGGCCTCATCAAAATTACCTGCCAGAGACTCTGCTCCAGACAAGCACCTTGTCAGCCTGTTTCTTAATAAAAAACAGCTGCTCCTGTTGGGAGGAGGGAAGGGGAGTAGCGAAAAGGATGAGGACAACACCATTCATAACTTTTCTGAGTGCAGAACTGAAAGTGGAAATCGCAGGAGGAGTCCAAACAGGAAATTCTGAGTCTCTGTGGGAATATTACCCTCTTCTAAAGGAATGATAGGAAATCAAAGCTACTGAATTTAAATTGCAGATGTCTTTGATCCTTAATAATGGATTTAGGGTAGGATCTGAACTCAGCAGCATCGTAGAGGTTCCAGGGGTTGTATTGCAGAATTTCGATCATGTAAAGGTCCTGTGTTGCTGGGTCTTTATCCGCAGTACTGTCCCCTGGGTCCTAGAACAGTGTCTGTCATGTCCCATGTGTCATAAACAGTTCTTGAGAAAATGATGAATGAAGCACATGACTCGTATTTTCTAAAAAGGGAAGATATTTAAACTTAACAGGTCAGGGTTTGACTCACCATCCAGTCATTTACCTAGCTCTACCATCTTGGGAAATTTGTGCAATCTATAAGATGATGTTGGAGTATCTACTGCCTATGGAGAGAGTGACTCAGTTAAATGTGTTATATTCTTAAGGATTTTAACAAAAAGAAGTGAAGCTCAGTCACTTAGCAAAGTCATCAAAGTACAGATGCTAGCATTGATATATGAATGTACACAACTTTCAGACTCAAAAGGAAAGGCTAGAAATGTACTATTAATACTTATGCTATGATATAGATGATTGCATGTCTGGGTCCCCAGGTGGGTGTACTAGGATGCAGTGGTGGATGGTTAAGACTTAGGGCTAGTCTAGTCTAGGGAGATGGCTCAGTGGAGGAGAATGCTTGTGGTAAAAGCATGAGGACCTGAGTTCAGATCCCAGCACCTACAGTAAAATGTCAGCCATGTACAACTGTAACCCCAAGTACACATATATACAGAGAAGAAGAGTTAAGGAATTTAGAAACATCCAAATCAATAACCTCAAAGTTCAAGGACACTTGTCAATTCATAAGAGGAATGGAGAGTTCTATATTAGGAATAATCTTAAGATGAAAAAGAAATGAAATATTTAAATACCGTAGAATACCACAGTGCTTCCTATATCTTTCTCTCCTCTCTATGCCCCTTCTCTCTTTTCCCAACTCCCTCTCTCAAAAGTTCTGCATGATTGAGATACATGATTCCAGATGTTGCTTGCCTTCTAAAGATTCTGGCCCTTCTATACTGCCCCAGCCTGTCTGTCATTTTCTCGGCTGTGCTGAGCCTCTGTATGTTCCATGTAGCTTCCTTGGTGTGAGTATGACAACCAACTTTTCTTATATGGTGTCAGACTCGACAGGAAGTCTTTTGGGACTTGGGAGTGATGGATTTAAGGGAATGACTCAGTGTTGAGAGACTGGGTTGAAAGAAAATCTCCCTCTTGAGATGCAAGGAGAAAGAGTAGTGAGAACCTTCTGTTTGGAAAGAGCAAGAGGTGGGCGTCACACTGTCCTCATTGAGTGTTCATAGTTCCTTTGTATACCCTTTGATAACATAAAACTGTTTGTCTTCTTAAAGCACTCAGATCTATCTTAACTTGGAGGAGTATATAGTTGAAAAAAGTTCTTCTATGTGGTTCTGATTGACAGAACCTATTTCCATCCTATGCCAAACCAAGAAACAGGCATTATTATTCGTGCCTTTCTCTACACCTCACTTTTCAATCCTTAGGGAGAGACAAGTTGTGAAATACTCACTCTAGGATGAGAATGTTTCTCTGTAAAATATTGTTCATTGGCAAAGGAATAACTATTTCCTCTGACAGTGTCACAATGATGTGTGTGTGTGTGTGTGTTTAGTCTTTTATTCTCTCTTTATCCTTATCACCTGTACATCTCCTATTGGACAATTAGGAAGGAAATAGGATTGTTAAGTTCTCAGTTTTGATATGGAAATTCATATCATTATAAATGTATCTACAACAGGGATACTTGATGTATGAGTGCCATTGTTATATCTAACTTTTTAAATATAGCTTTATTTCACATCATGTGGTCATCCTATAATCTACATTGCATGGTCACACATTTCCAAGTGTCAGAGAAATATTCTGTAATTTTACTAACATTGATGACATTCTTAGCTTCGACAAAGCAATGGAAGAGAAACTCATACTGTGTTCATTCTCTGTTCTCTTGTTTGTACTTGTATAGTACCTTCCCCTAAAAGTGAATCTGATTGCCAGGAAAGAGTTAGTTGTGAAATAGGTTTTAATATTGTACTTCTTAACAGGATTTTCATCTTTATCTGATGATCTAGTGTGTTCTCTCTGATGATGTCAGTGTAGTGTCATGCTGAGTCACTTTATCCTCTCTTCTCCCAAAGATAACATGGGGCAATTCAAGAAAGCTTTCTCAGACTTCGATGTTATTTCTATCATAGATATTATCAGTTCTTCCCTTATAATGCATAGGGCACATATAGCACATAGGTACCTCTAATACATCACCCAGTCTAGTTGATTCAGCAAAGTCTTTGTTCATTTGTATATGGGTTATATATAGACTTCAATGCCTGGATTTATATGTGATCACATAACATTTTCCTTGAGGAACACGAACAAACATCTAAATTCAATCCAGCTAAACAATGCTCAGTGAATGAGCAAGGTAACAATTTGACCAAGGTGCATCTTGATAAACCCATGGGTTTATTGGTGTCCACAGGAGTACAGGTAAGGAGTTCCTTACAGGAGCATGAATGTCTCATAAGCCCAAACCAATCCCAGTGCCTACTATGAATGCTGCATCTCTGGAGTTCTTGGAACAACTTGTATTTGGCTGAACGTTCATTTGGTCTCTTATAGGCAGTGGTGAGTCTTCTGCTGAGGAAATATTAACTGCTTATGTAACTTTAGAAAGAAGCCTTATGAATCATATAAATTTCTGCCTTCCCAAACTTGTAGGTTTCTCTTCCTTGTTTAATCTCATGAGGAGCCTCACCTCTTCAAAAAGGACTGGTTAAATTAGAGGAAACTGTTTCCAGCATCCTGCCCCTACTCTAGCTCTTATACCTCTCTGCACTCTCTTGTGATGTCTCTGAACCCTAGGAGGGATATTGATGTTTGATTTTTTTTCCTTCTCTGTCTATGGCTAAGAACAATAGTTATCTAAGGCCATAAGCACAAATACTTAGAAGGCAGATTGACAGGCACACCATATCCATTCAACAAAGCAATACCAGTCACTTCCCTTTCTAAGCCTATAACATACCCACCTACAAAATTTTGTCATGGCTTATAGGAACAGACATGGATTCCTTCCTGTTGATTAGACTCTGTGTGCAGATAGAAAGCTGTTGGTTGTATCCACAATATTTGTACCACTAATGCACCAGCAGGAACAATTGTGTGGCCATAGCTGAATAGTACTGGTGGTAACAGTTCCTTCCAGCAGTCCACACAGCACCCTTTGACACTATGAAAGCTAGACAGTAATGGAGTGAGGGATGCCAGTTCAATTCCACCTTATTTCTCCAAATCATTCAACTGAAGCTTGTGGTGTCTTCAGAAGTAGGGTCTAATTATCTGGTTCTGACATACAACCAAAAGAATTATCAGTAGCTTTTATTGATCTAGAAGTCTCTGGGATTTTTTTTGTCTGGTGACTAAGGAAAATAGCCCATCCTTAGCACTAGAATTTTTACTTACCCACCACATGACTTCTAAGAGTGACTTTCCCCCACCCATCCATGGTCCCTTCTGAATTAAAATTTTTAGTTGTTGTTTAAGTGACCGGTTTTCCTCTCATGTAACCCAACCCTAGTAAGGTTTTAGAGTAGATAGAAATGCCACTGGACTTGGCTGTTCTCTGCCTAGTGGCAGCAAAATGGGTGGGCAGGCTGGCTGCGGCGGGCTGCAGCCTGGAAAACTGACAGGCAGGGCCCGCATAGGAGAAAACTGGCAGGCAGAGACACATAGGGGAGAACTGTTGGGCAAGGCCTGCATAAAGAGAAACTGGCTAGGCCTGTGCACCGCACCAGGAATGGGGACAGCGGGTGCCTGAGTACCTATAGAGTGAGAGGCTGCCTGGCTAGAAGGGAGGTCTTTGCTCAGAAGGTGGGTATTTGTGTGGCCCCAGTACCTGTAGAAGAAGCTTGACTGAGAAGAGGCTGGGTCCTTTCCTGGTTGCTGGAAACGCTGAGGCCTAATCCATGTGGCGAGTTTTGATAAGAAGAGACAGTTCATAGTTTCAATGCTTTATTATAGAAAAGTAGGAAGAGAAAAGGAAATAGAAAAGTTAAGAGAGAAAGAGAAGATAGATGGATGAGAGCTGGCCATGATCACATGGAAAAGGGGGAAAGAATGGGGAGAGAAGGAGAACAGGGAGATAGAACAAGGAAGAGAGAAAAAAGAAGCCTCCTTTTATAGTGGGCTGGGTTACCTGGCAAAGGTAACCGTGGGGCTGGGAAAATCTGGCTGTAGCCAGGTGATTGTAGGGGTGGAGTCCAGTCAGAACGCTAGGGGCCTGGGGCGTGACCATACATGACTGATGGCCACAGGATTATGGAGTTGAGGAGTCAGGCGTCTGGGAGCATGGCTCACTGGTTCCATCCCTTATAGAATGTTCTTCTGGGTCTCCGTAGTAAGCCTTTCACAACCAGGCCACAGACTTCTTACATGGTCCCACATGTCCCTGTCAAGGTTAGTTCCCTATTGGCATGGATATGTAACATTGAGTTAAGTGACCCCCTTGATGGTGATGTTATATGTCTTGCAAGATACCTGAGGTAGTGTCCACACAGGTGGGAGCCTATTTATACACCTCAGTAACAGCATATATATAGTCTATTTGCTAGCCCTATACTAGGAAAGTTAACTTCTGTTTATGTCCCATCATAATATCTATCTACCAAGGCCACAGTCAGAAGTAGGCCTTACCTGACATTACTGGAGACTATGCAGTATATCCATATAGTTTATAGAAATGACAGTGGCTTTAGTGATTTTTCCATCCCACATTGGTTCCCCCGTGGAAACAGTTCTATCTAACCTGGTAAGAACGGCATCATATACTACCTCTCTCATATCCAATTCTCTCAGTAACATCTGTCTTTTCACTTTGATCTTCCAGTTCTTGACATTAATGGGGACCTCAGGCAAAACTTACTGAATAGCTCATAAAAAGCAGTTCGTCTAAGACTGACTTCCCTCATATCACCTTTGTTGACTTAGCCTTTCTCATAAGGAAAGTTCCTTTCCTCCCACAGAACGCAGGAAGACTCCATTCTCTCCCCCAAGTCCTACAGCTTCACAGCAGCCGGGCTCACTGGTTCACTCAGTGCTCACTTACAAGTGTTTCCTGTCAGGTGCTGACTATTCCCAGGTTATCAAAGTGTCTTGTACTGAGCTCATATTGAGACTTTCATTTGCTTTTGAGTCATAGATTACCCTTCTTGGTTACAGGCTAGACCCAGGGTATCTTTTAGTGCCTTCTCCTTGCTCTCTTCTTCCTCATTATCTCACTCTTACTCTGGGTTCCAGGTTTGGGGACTCCAGGAAGGGCTCTATAACAGGAACCTATCTTGCCCTCTTTTATGTTTTCTGCCCTGTAGCCATACTAAGCAATGAGCTGACACCTTCTTCTCATCCTCTCTTTTATTTAATTACAAGACTTCAGGGGCTAGCACTAAGTGAAGATTCCAGTCCGGTTGCAATCTCACCTTAACCAAGCACCTGTCCTCCAGGCAGCCACGCTACTCTCAGCTTTATTATTCATGGGAGTGACCACCCAATAGCCATAATGGCTTACCAACCATCTTTGTGCAGCGATCTACAGTCAAGGGCTGCAATGCACTCTTTAATCCATTTCAGTAATTCTCCATATGTTGGCTGTTACTAGGCTTGCAATCATAAACCCAGTAAAAGAGGATGACTACCCTGGAATCTCCACTAAGGATCTTCACCTTTCAGCAGCTTGTCCGTAATAGTGTAGTCTGTTGTCACCTGTCATAGAATGCATGCCACCCTTACAGCAAGACGGCACATCATCCATTCATCCATCCCGTGCCACATGAAAAAGAAAAATAATTGGGATTGCCCTGTGACACATCATACTATGCAACCTTGATTACATATCTCATCACCTAGTGATGGAACCATGCTGCCATTTCTCCCCAACTCAACTTTGCTTCTATTTGCCCCTGTTCAGAAACAGATTATGTTGTGTGATTTCTTAGGGAGATGTGAGCAGACTTCTGCTCACCTAAGTTAGAAACAGAACAACCAACTAAAGTAAAAACTCCACCAGTCTTGGCCTGGTGTGGCCTATAGTATAGAAGTATAGATGAGGGCTACTTTTAGGAGTATGAGTGAAGGGTTACTTATCAGAGCGTGGCTGTCTCAATGTCAGCTATGTCACTAAAAAGCCCACCCCTAATCTGAGCGGTAACTCTTGAAAGCTGCTTCCCTGGGCAGCTCTGCCTTACCTTGAGCAACAGCAAGCAGAGGAGGTGAGTAGAGAGGCCAGGGGTTGGGGAATGACTTGTGAATCTTGGAAGTTTCAGCTTTCCCAAACTTGAAAGTTGGGTTCACTTCTTTAGTCCTGTGAACCTCCCTCTTGCTTACAGGAAGGAATTCTTCAATAGAAAAAAATTACTACACAATATGTGTTTCATTTTGCTACTGTGACAAAGACAGTGACCAAAAACAATTTAGGAAAGGGGAGAGTTTATTTCAGCTTAACCGGTTACAGTGCAGTGTTGAGAGAACTCAGAGCAGGAGCTTCGGCAGGACCTTGGAGTAGAAACCACAGAAATGTTGCTTGCTGAATTTTCCAAGCTAATGCTTAGCTTCCCTATACAATCAGAACAGGTCTGCTGCTGATGGCTCTGGGGAAATATCCCCTAAGTCAAGATTTGGAACTGTTTAAGATATACTTCATGTGGGCCTTCATATGTGCCCACTTGTGACAGAAACTAAGTAATAATGACCTGTGTGAAGTGCCCAAGTATCCTCAAGTTAGAGGAAATAGCTCTGATTCACAGAAACAGGTAAAACTCAGCAACTGGACTTTGCATAGTAAATTACATCTGGTAAAGGAATGAAGGAATACATGAATGGCTCAGTGTATGTTTAGAGTATCAACAGAGGAAATCTCATGCTGAATGGCTTGATTTCCACTGTGCTTGTATTTCAACATCATTCTTGACCCTTGACATTTTCATTGTGCTTTCTTGGGCTCTGCCTACTACTAAACTTTTCCCTTTCCTAAATTGCTTTTGGTCACAGTCTTTGTCATGGGAGCAAAATGAAACTTGGACACATAATGCTGTGTATCAATTTTTTTTTGATTGAAAAATTTCTTCCTGAAAGTAAGAGGGAGGTTCATGAGACTGAGGAAGTAAACCCAACTTTCGAGTTTGGGAAAGCTGGAACTTCCAAGATCACAAGTCATTCCCCAACCCTGGGCCTCTCTTCTCACCTCCACTGCTTCCTGCTGCCTAAGCTAAGGTAGAGCTTGGTACCAAGGTGAGGTACACCAAGCATCTGTGTCTCTTATCAAACTAGTCAGGTGATGAAAAATACTTCAGTGGTAATGTACGTTTTATTATGATGAAGGTATTGTAAATCACTGACAGGAATTAGAACTTTTAAAATACAATGGTTGACATAAAGAGACTTCACTAAAACTTTGCCATTCATTTCTTTCTTTATAGAATAATTTGTATCCAATGAAATCACAACAAAAATCTCTCAAATGCTCATTCACGATTTGTATTATAACATGTGAGTTTGCTCAAAGGGCAAAAGAGATATTAGTCTCAATATGTCAAGATCTACTCAATATGAGTGGCAGAATCTGATTATAATATCAATTATAAAGATTCCTCAAGCCATGATTTTTAGTGTTGATATTCATCAACAAGGCTATCACAGAATAAGAACAGGCATGGTGCATGCCTGTAATTCTAGCACTTTGGGGGCAGAGGCAGGAGGATCATGAACTCATGTCTAGCATGGTCTATAGGGCAAGATTCCATCTTGAAAAATAATTATCACAGAACTGATTTGCTGCATATGTATTTCTATAAATTTTATTTTAATATACTTTATTTCTCAGTAAAATAAAATACAACACTTAAAAAGTACAGCCTACCACACAAATATATGTCTTGGCTTACCAAACATTTTTATCGTTTAAAAATGAAAAGCAATAATTATATCACTTCGGCAATGGCATTTTGGTGTCAGCAGAAACTGGACAGACTGGAGGATATTACATTACATTCATTATAGCTCTTACAACCAAAAATAAAATAACTAGTGACACCACTTTTCTTATATCAACATTCAAATCTCATGTGTAATAAATAGCATGAACTGATTTATGGAGCAATTACAAGGTACTAGTCAACATATGATTTTCATGTAATCTTCTAACATCTCTGTAGAGGAGGTAGATAGATTTTTTCTGTTCTTTTCTCTTTCTTTCCTTTATTTTTTTACTTATTCACTTTACACCCCCTCTTACTGCCCCCCTCCAGGTCACCCCCCCCACAATGCTTCTCCCATTACCCTCTCCTTCTCTCTGAGTTGGTGGAACACCCCCCTAGGCATACCCCCTACTCTGACCCTTCAAATCTCTGCAAGGCTAGGTGCTTTCTGTCCCACTGAGGTCAGACAAGGCAGCCCAGCTGTAAGAACATATCCAGGCAACAACTTTTGGGATAGCCACCACTCCAATTGTCTGGTACCCACATGAAGACCAAGCTTCACATCTGCTACATAAGTGCAGGGAGGCCTAGGTCCCACCTGTCTATGTTCTTTGGTTGGTGGTTCAGTCTCTGAGAGCCCCAAGAGTCCACATTGGTTGACTCTGTCGGTCTTCCAGTGGAGTTCCCAACCCCTTAGGGGCTGCAATCCTTCCTCCTATTCTTCCATAAGAGTCCCCAAGCTCCATCCTCTGTTTGGCTGTGGGTGTCTACATCTGTGTGAGATGCATCCAGATAAGATTGGCAATGGAGTGTAAACATCCAAATGTCCAAACATATGTCCTAGTCAAGAATTTCTTCACCCTAAATTTCTAACTCTCATTACTTCAGAGGGAAATGGGCCATTATATTTATTTCAATAACTTTTCAGAGTTAGACTTATAGATTCTGAGCTGCTTCCATAAGTCTGGCTAATATGCTGCAAAATTTTAAAAAAAGATAAACTTCAGTTTTCTAAAAAGTCAACATTTGCTGGGTATGCCCAAAATATAATAGTTTAGCGTGTGAAAGTTGTCCAACTGAAAACATCATGGAGAGCTACTAAGCAGAAAGGAAGAAAGGGAGACATTCTGCCTATTAAATGGGCCACAGAAGTCATTCAAGCTTCATTCCAATGATGCCACAGTTTCTATCTGCAAGACCCCAGTAGCATGATCCACTAAGGAAATCAGCTTATAGGAGTGTGGAGAAAACGAATTTGAGATAAGCTATGTAGAATTCCCTGCACCTGGATCACAGCCATCAACCAAAGGAACATGGGATAATAAAAGATACAAATTGGAGGCCAGCCCGGAAGGAAGGGTCCAGTGCTCACGTGAACATTCCAGTACATGAATCTTAGGTGCTGGTCACTGTGGGCAGACATGTTGGCACATGCATCTTAAGTGCTGGTCACTGTGGGCAGACATGTCACTGACTCTACTCAGACTGCAACTTGTTTCCTAGAAATCATCTGGTTACACATAGAGAAATTCCTCTTAAAGTCTACCTTGCTATTATCACATTGGATCTAAGGATGTAAATACACGTACTCACTGCTGGGTACAATCCCTGCAGTGGTAAGAGTCAGCTTGTGACTCATTTGTGTCATTCAAAGCCAGGGAGATAAGTAAACAAGCTCAGACTCTATTTCAGAATGAAGATGGACAATCCCTTGTCCCAGTAGTCCTGGTAAAATTTCCATAAAAGATATTGACATTTATATCTTTGTTCTGTCTTACTTGGTCTCTCTTGTGAGGGTGTTTTATTTGCTATACAATACCATCTGGGTTAAAACTGTAAATTATTGAATTTTCCCATTCATTTGTATATTATGCAAACCAGTTTGAATGCAATTTAAGAACATTCAATGTGTATGCAGAGCCACTGTTGCAGAGTGTTCTCTGCTGCCCTAATAGAATAATACCACAGCCTGTAATCTGTAAAGAATGGTTATTAGGTTCATTATTCCAGAGGCGAGAAGGTCGAGGATACCAGTGTCTGGCCAGAGCTTTTGGGCTCAATATTATCTCATGGTAGAAACACAGAAGGGCAAAGTTCCCTGAAAGAGCTGGTTTTAGAAACAAAATCACTTCCATGGGAACTTGTCCATACTCTAAGGGATAGCTTTAGTTTACTGGTGAGCCTAGAGCTCCTCATGGTCAAAGCATCTCCCACTAAACCCTGTTTCCCAATACTGGATCACTGGGGAATTTATACTCCAACATATTAACTTTAAAACACACACAAACCACACTGATCAGTGAAATGATGAAAGTCATATGTCTTAATGCATCATGCATATGAATTCTCATCTAACCAGAACAGTGGGAACTGTGCACACTCAGCTGTTTTGACTTGATTTCTCAGTAATAGATATTTCGCCATATTCTCTACTTATCCCTTGCTGGTGAGTAATGAAGAAGGAAAAGAAGACAATGGCTTATTCTCTGTTCTCTTGCTTCTCATCATTACAACAGCATGGACAGTGAGTGAGTCTAGCCAGCGATTGTGTAAATGCAATAGTACATCTTGGCATTCTCCTTTCTTAGAATCTACTGCCATCTGTTGAGTTGGACACAAGTTCAAATTTAAACAGAATGTGAGGCTGCAGGTGCCTACTCGTAGTCATAAGTGTAACATAGTCGTGCTGGACTTGTGGTCTTCTCTGAAGTCCTATTCATTGTGTGGCCACTGGCGTTTTGTGTTCATGGGATATTGTTTATGCTAAATGTGAACTGGACTTTAAGGAAAGGCTATCCCTTTTGCCCTAGATTGTGCTACTCTGCACACATGCCTTTTTTTTTCCATTGGGATTCAACTACAAAACACAAATCCAAAGGGGAAAAAAATTGTAAGACAACAACAGATAATCATCGAACCAAATGGTCTGATTTTCCAAGAAAGGGGACTTGTGTAATTACACCCATGAGAACGAGCCTTGGACTTGCCAACTCAGGGGCCTCACACATGCTGCTAAACCTGTCAGTATCTCAGACCTGTCTTATTTAATTTAGAAAAATGAACTTATCTATCTTTTAAACTTTGGGTGAAAACGAAGTTGTTATTATGAAAAGTAGTAGAAATTCTCTGTGGTATATAGTACA
The DNA here is from genome assembly GCA_036184795.1 of Tokudaia tokunoshimensis. Classification (NCBI taxonomy): domain Eukaryota; kingdom Metazoa; phylum Chordata; class Mammalia; order Rodentia; family Muridae; genus Tokudaia; species Tokudaia tokunoshimensis. The sequence goes on along the minus strand of BTHU01000008.1, from coordinate 32,960,353 downwards.
ATACAACTAACTATAACTGTTGTCATTATTATTATATTGTCACCATCATGTTTTCTTGGAGAAGAAATCAGGATGTTAAAGCGTGGTCCTAAAATGGTATTCAGGAATGCTCTTTGAGTAGGTTGTACTTATATATTTAGGAAAATACATGCACGCACACACACATACATACACATACATGTACATACACATGTATACACACAAATACATAGATACCTATACATGTTTGTAACAATAATTAATGAAAATAGTTCATGAATTTGAAAGAAAGCAAGTAGGGATAGATAAGGAAAGTAGGAAAAGAAGAAATGATGTGATTATATTAGAATCTAAAAATATAAAAGAATTAAGAAATAAAATTTTAAAAGGCAAAGATAATGCATTTTGAATTATATACAGTTTTAACAACTTTGCCTTCAGATTGTCACAAGGATTATTTAGGCATGTCGAAATGATATTTCTAGCCAGATAATTTATTGGTCTGAAATAGTGACCTGTGGATTAAAGAATGCTGCTAAACATGCCACAAACCGCAGGGAAATATCATAGGAAACCTTTCCAAACTAGGACAGCTAAAATGTCTTCACACATTACCACATCTCTCTTTCTCCAAGTATGAGTACATAGTCTCTCAAAGAACACATAAAACTGTCTTGTCAAAAGAACATACCAAGGGCCAAACAAGACTCCCTAAGCATTTAGTGCAAGCTCAAAGATCTCACATCTCACCACAAGAAGCCCCCAAAGTATTGTCTGCCTAAGAAGTGTTACAGTCTTATCTGCTGTTTTGTGCCTTCTTCTTTCCCTTAGTTTCCAAGGGTAGATAGTTGAGCTTTTCAAAGGGGAAAGGGAAGGAAAGAGGGAAGGAAGGGAAGGAGAGGAGGAGGAAGGGAGGGAGGGATGGAAGGAAGGACAGGGGGAAGGAGGCAAGGATGGAGATAGGGAAAAGAAGGAGAGAGAAAGAGAGAAGAGAGAGGGAGGAGAGAGAGAGAGAGAGAGAGACAGAGACAGAGACAGACAGAGAGACAGACAGACAGAGAGACAGAGAGAGAGACAGAGACAGAGAGAGATTTGTTCAGCTCTGGAAACTGTCAGTCTCTGAGAAGCGGGGTGAAGAAGCAGAAGTGAATTAGTGCATGTTCCCAGGCTGGATGTGCTGAGGATGTGCTATTGTCCAGACTGTGTTCTGGATCAGTCCCCTCTCCCCGACTGCAGAAGCTCCTTGGCATGTCTCAGCGCAGACATAGCCCTTATGGAAAGTAACAGAAAGACTGAGCTGATTCCAGTGAGTTTGATTTATCGGGACTACTGGCATTTGCCAAAGCAAGTGGTCTGTTTCGATGAGATGTTTCCCAGGCAGAAGGAAAGAAGAAAAAAAAAATCATCTGGCTTGATCCCTGGTCTCTTGGAAACTCTGAATATCATTGGTTCCCCACAGCAGAGAGGAAAAGAAAGAAGGAACTCCATCCACAGCAGGTTGCGAGTGTCTTACCTAATACCCCCAGCTCCTATCAGCTCCTCAAGGACTTCTATTTCTTTACACCAGTAATGTTAATAAACTCATGTTCTACACTCCTGACTTAAAAATGCTGGCTGTCTAACTCTCCTAACCAAACTCACCTCATCCTGTCTTCCTCTCATTCCCATCCTTCAACTCCAAGTCTACTCCCATCTGTTTTCTGTTAGGAGTTCATTTTCAGAGTGCAGGCTGCTGGAATTTGGAGTTCAGACCCCCTCGAGTGATGAGAGTCCTGGGGCTGCTGAAGGTCCCTTCACTTGGTCCCTGCCACCTCCCCCTCCTTCCCCTCCCAATGCCCCACTCGCCCTTGTGCAATAACATGCTAGAGCCCACATCTGTTTCCAATTCCATGTTCATTTGAACTGCTCTGGGAAAATGGAAGCTCTCACTAAAGGCTGGGGTCTTAAAGCAACAGCATGAATACAAATAACTTTATTTGTATATATATTTTCATCCATATCTGATCTGGAGTCAATGAAGAGCTCACCATTTGTACAGGTTGATAAAACGGTGGTTTCATAATTCCTTCATTCTGGGTCCTAACGATCATCTCTGTCCAAGTTCTCATCTGGGAGTTTTACCTGAATTCTACAATCTTAATTAGCAGAGTGCAAGTTCCCAAGCTACTGCTTTAGTCTTCAATTTATTGTCTGATTACAACTATAGATGTTTTCTTATAAGGGCAATAATATAGGAGAACGGAGAAGGGTTCCTTTTCTGTTTGTTTCCAAAATAATGGATGGGTGATATATGGCATGTGTCATCTAACATGGAAGCATAGCTGCATACTCATCTTTCAGGAAGAACACACAGTGGTCATCAGAGGAAAGGCAATAGATTATCTTCAGCCAGAGAAAGATGTCATGGTCATAATCATGAAGCTATTGCCTCTGTTTTGTAGGTTATGGTTAAATGAATTCAAAACAGGAATCCAAAAAGCTTCAGAAATCATAAGACCCTAGAAAAGGAAGCTTTCTTCTCATAGAAAAAAAAAACTGCAGTGATTGGCAATGGCCACGGTATGATGCATAATTCTCGATGTCACCTTGCCTGGATTAAGAACCACCATAGACATATATCTGACTTTATCTATGAAGCTGTTTCTCAAAAGGTTTAACTAGGGCAACATGATCTACCCTGACTGTAAGTGGCACTATTTTATGGGATTGGGGGAGAAAGCCCTCAAAAGGCCAGCATTTATCACTCTGTGTCTCCTTGTAAACATCAAATGTAGCAAATCAATGACAACTTAATTCTTTGTCATGTCCATATTTGCAGTGTCATGATGGATTGTACTCTCAAACTGTGAGCCCCAATTAATCCCTCTTTCCCTAATTGGCTTTTATCATGCATTTTGACACAGCAGTGAGAAAAGCACCTAAAACAGAACATTAATCCCAAGGAATAGGGTTGTTGAACTGATAAACCTGACATGTGGTCATAATCTTTTGAAACTGGTTTTTGGAGGAATGTAGAAGAATTTGGAGCTCTGGAATAGGGATGTCCTACAATGCTGTAAGAAGAACTTAATTGGTCATTTGAGCAGCAGTATGGAAGTCTAGAATACCACAAGAAATATGGACTGCAGAGGTTAGCCTGGCTCTTGCAGTTTCTGGGAAGCATAAGTAGCCTGTGAAGAACTATTCTAGAGGCCAGCCATATGATATTATGTCCAGGAGTCCAGCTTCATTCTGCCTATATCTTAAATTCATTGAGGATGCACTCAAAATTAATAGATTCATTTGTGTTGCAGAAGCAATTCTTAGATAAGAGCCTTTGGGCTGTGGCAATGTTACTGCTCAGTTCTTATCCAGGTTCACAGTGAGAGTAGGCGACAAAGAGAGTGAACTGCAAGCATAACTGAAAGATAGGGGAATGTGCAGTCTGGATAGAAAAAGCATGAACATTTCAAGGTGAGTGCAGCCAAGAAAGCAGCTGTACTGTTTAAGAAATTAGTCCCAGAGAGAAGCCGAACTGAGAATATCATCACACATGTCCTCTGGTCCTGTGATAAAGTGTTTCCCTGGGGTCAGCTTCAAAGGTACACAGAGGCTACTGTAAATGTGGCTTAAGAAGACAGGATACATCTAAAGCTGTCTGAACAACCTTGCAGTGATACCCCCATGTCACTTGTTTTACAGGTACTGAAGGTGGAAGGATAAAATGGTTGTGATGGATTGCAACACGGTTCCTAAAAGTCAAAGCAGACAGGCATTGTATAACAGGATAATTTTTCTCTGAAAGACCCCAAACAGGCATTACACAAAGCTAAAAAGATGAAGGCTACATTGAGACAGAAAATGAGGGATTCTGGAAACACCAAGACCATTTGGCATCTACTAAGAAAAGCCACATGGATTGGAGGCAGCCAAAGAGATTGGTCACATGGAATATATGGGGAATAGCAGGATGGTCGAGGCCACCTAAGGCAAATGATCCCATCACAAGCCTCAGATGCCCAGGTGGTAGACAGGGAACTACAGGATTGCTGCTTGCCCCATTGAGTTTTAGTCTTGCTTTAGCCCAGTCTTTCCTTGATATGTTCTTATTCCTTCACTTTGTAATGGAAAATGTCATTTCTGTACCATTGCACATTGGCATCATAGAATTGTATTTTGTATTGTATAGGCCCTCACAGCTAAGGGGTGGTCTGAAAGTCAAGACTCTACATTTACGCTTTTGAACAAGTTTAGAGCTGTTAAGACTTTGGTGATTGTAGACTAAATGCATTTTACTTTAGGAAATGAACAGGAGCTTTTTATAGCACAGAAGAACAATGTTATGTTTGAAAAGTGATGTGTTTGGGTGTCAGATCAACAGGCAATGGGGTTGTGATTATCAATTCTCATTATCTGCTTGATTGGATTTAAAATCATCTTAGAGACATATCTTGGTGTGTTTTTTTTAAGCTCTTTCCAGGGAGATTTAACTAAGGTAAAAAGATGCAGCTTGAATGAATGCAGACATCACCATTCTACAGACCACTGCCCTAAACAAAAGAGAAGCAAGGAGCACAGCAACACTCATTTTCCTCTTCTCCCTGACTGTGAGGGCAGAATGACCAGGCATGTCACACAGCTAGGGCTCAACTGTGCACCAAGATTTCTTATTTCCTTATGGTGGTTTTGCCAGGAATTATAACACAATGATAAATACATGCATTACCACAAATGGCCACCAGAAAGCATCAGAACCCCAATAACTAGAGTTAAAGGCATATGTTAGGTGCAATGTGGGTGCTGAGAATCAAACCTGAGTTCTTTGGAAGAGCAGCCAGTGCTCTTAACTACTGAGCCATCTCTCCAGCTTCCAACTGTTGGAACCTAGGAATCACCTCACAAACCACAGGAACACCGATCTCAGTCAGACGGGAATTGTTTATTGAGCATTTGCACCAGGACTGATTGATAAAGGCTGGAGGAAAGACTTGGGAGCTGGCTGTGACCCTGAGCCAGGATAGTGCATATCTTTTAAGTCTTGAAATCCACAAACATCTGTTCCAAATTATTTCATCAATCAGGATTTAGGGATAGGGGATTTCCTTAGTAACATGTCTTTGTTGTACACTTTTTCTGTTCCCATTGGTTGAGATATTCAAGGCAGGAAACTTGCCTTGTCTAACATTCATGTCTTAGCTTACTAACAAGGATGTCAGTTACCCACATACATGTCTCTTTCTGTCAAGTAGGATATCAGTTCCTGGGAAGGTCTAAGTAACTTAAACTTTATTACAGTCCTATTCAAAATTGAAGTCTTATTCTAAATAGGATCTTATATTGGTGCAAGTTCCTCTTGTATGTTGGGGTCCTTTCCAGGGGCAGCTTACAAATGGAAAAAAGCATAAAAGCTTATACATAGGTAGATGAAGTACTGCGCGGCAGTTGGGTCCAAGCTTATTGTAGCTAACTATACAAACCAATTCAAAATGAATTCTATTGTGATTGGTTTCCATGAACACCAAAGCACAGAACATAACAAAATCTGCAATCCAATAGAACATGAGAAAGTTTCCTAGTAACAGCTCATGAGAAAGTTTCCTTATACCATTAGTAACAGCACAAAATGGCAGACTGGATAGGTAAGAGTTAGCTAGGCCTTAACACAAATCCCCTGTTTTGATTCACCTTACTTTGCTGACAGTTCATTAAGAAGGTAAAGATCACAAAGGTTTTCAGATGACAAAAAGAACATTGGCTGTTCCATTTTAGGGTCTGTTGGAGTTTAAGATATCTCTTGCCAGAATACATGCAAATTGAAGAGTCAGTGAAGATGTCTATTATTCTTATATTTTGTTTTGTTTATTTTTATTTGTTGTTTACCCTAATGTATGTTTTTTGCACTGTGTTCATGCAGTGTCCACAGACACCAGAAGATAGCATCAGATTCCCTGGGACTGGAGTTACAGACAGTTGTTAACCACAATGTGGGTGCTGGGAAAAGAAGCCATGTCTTCTGATCATGGTGTTCTTAACCCAAGACTGTCTCTCCAACCCAGAGAGTGTCTCTTAACTAAGCAAACATAACCATGAAGGAGAAATGGCTTCTTGTTGAGCTCTTTCAAGGAAAACGTTTTCACAATATGTGTGTGTGTGTGTGTGTGTGTGTGTGTGTGTGTGTGTGTGTGTATTCTAGTGAGAGGAGAAAAATCTAAAAAAGGCAAATGAAAAGGACAAAATATTTTGAAACAAGATTCATGAACTCTTTCTTGTAAGGTAAGAAAAGTAATTTCCTTATGAAAAAAAAAAAAGAGTGTGCCTTCTCCTGGCTGTGGAAATCTTAGAGAACTTGAAATGAATGGGGACAAAAAATTGCTGACATATTAGAGCACTAATATAGTGCATATGATTTGAAAGAGAGTCAACCAAATGTTAGAGCCATCATTTTCATTATGTGAACATGGGTGATTTGTTCAGTAAAGTAGATTTGTGTTTCCTTGTTTCATCCATGAAACATTTAGTTCCTTATCAAAACTGGTCATTGTGGTCATGAATTTCTTCATGTCATGGCCAGCATATGATAACTGTAAACAACATGCTACCTGTTCTCACAGGACATCCTCACTGCATAGGAAAAAGACACACTGAATGGGACTCCTGGGCTTCCAGAGACATGCTGTGTGTTGACCTGCAGTGCTGGGCCCACGTGTTAATATCCACCATAGATAAGCTAATACAAATTGCACAGTATTCATGCAGCCATGCATTAGAGGTGGATACTTTTATAGTTCTCATGGGAAAGCATATAGGAAATGTTCAAGGCTTAGGTGCACCAGGCTGTCATCAATTACCTCCTGGACACATGCTCAAATGTCCTAGCAGTTAGAAACCTTAGGCAGGTGCATAGTTTCGAAGCTTTAGTAGAGATATGGAAGACACAAGCACATTGCCAGTGGGTGGCAAACATAAAGACAATCTCTGCTTCCCAAATAGTTCTGATCCTTGAGCCTCCGGGATAGCAGGCTAACATCCCAGTTTAACAGCTCATGGCAGATGAGGAGCTGCCACAGACAAAGGAACAGGGAAATGTGTTTGTGTTCCAAGAAATACTTATAAAATAATTGGTGAGGGTGCCTTCTTGGGTTACTTTGAATGGATAAACTGTTTATTTTTGTGAGGCTGATTGGGCAGGCATGGAGAGGGCTAATGTACTTGGGCTCTGTGTTTATTCCTTCTAAGAGTTCATGACTGATCAGTCATTCTCTTTCTGGAACAGATGTTATTCTGAAGGCTATTGCCAGTGGCTCGATGTCATATCTTTTCACCTCATTTCCTCCCTTGAAAGTCCAGTGGGCACAAGTAGAAAATATCATTCTTGAATCCCCAGCCCGGAAAGAATTCCGAGGCATGCTCATGGACGTGTCGCAAAGGACTCTCTCTCGTATTCACTCCCACTGATTGCTTAGGAGAGCCTGTGACTGTTTTCAATCAACTTTCACTATATTGAACTTGTCCCCAAATCAAGGCTTAATGAAGAAGAATTTTTTTCTTTAAAAATTCATCTTGACAAATTAATATACCTGTTCCCATAAAGTTGTGTTCATTTTTGAAACAAAAAATGTTTTAATACATGCCCAATCGTACTGATAATACTTAACACTGCATGCTGATGAGTCACCTGACATCACTCTTGGTGATTTATTGGGATTGTTTTATTAGTTCTTGCAAGAATTATCCACTGTGACTAGATGCTATCTCCTTCCACAGTTATAGATAAAGCAACAGAAGCACTGGAAGACTAATTCTTGCCCAAGATACTTGAGTCATGAGACCAGTAACTGAAGCAGCTGCATTTCAGAGTGCAGTAACTGAGTCAGAACCACTTTCTGAACCCTGTAGAGTAGGATGTCACGGTTCCGGTTTGACCACAGACATTACTAATAGAGGAGCAGTCAAGAAACATGAGAAACACTGCAAATTTATGAGATGGGATCCAGCACTTGTTCTGAATTAAGGTTCCCCTCTTCCTTGGGTTCATTAACTCAAACCCACTAGCAGAAGCTGTGTCCAGATCTACTGAATCTGATGTTTAGATGGGTTTTTTATTCCTTAATTATCAACACACTGCTGCTCCAATCTTCTATTAACTGAATACGTATTTTCTAATTTTCTGTGTGTTTATGCAAGCACATATGTTTGTGTGTGTGTGTTCACATGTATGTGGGCACATATGTATATGTGTGTGCCTGTGTGAAGAGGCCAGAAGTTGACATCAGACTCCTTGCTCAGAAATTCTCCATCTTAAATATTGAGACAGGCTCTCTCACATTACCACAAACCTCATGGAATTTCTTGCTCTGAGGATCTCCAGTCTCAGTCTCCCTAGCACAGGGATTACAGGAGAACCACCAAACCCACCCAACATTCATGTGGGTGCTGTGGATCTGAATTCCAATCTCCATGCTTGCACAGCAAACTCTCACCCACTGAGCTATTTCCTTAGCTTCAAATATTTCTTTTTTAGTATTTATTTCATTAATGTGCCTTGAAATAAAACATTGATACCGTACAAAGAGTTATTCAGCAAATATTACTTAGAACACTAGATTTTTTTAAATGGCATCAGATACCAGTTATGAATTATTTCCTTTGAATCTGTTAAGGAATTATTTCCAAAAACTCAGAAAGATGTTGATAATTTTGTTTCACTGTTTCAAAAAATAGACTATAAAATATTAATGCCTCTCTTTCTTCATCAAAACATATTATAGATTTTTTTATCTAGTTATGTAGATTATTACTTCTTATACTTGGAGTAACCAGAGTCCAAAACACATGAACACTTCCATTCCGAGGTGTTTCTTAGATATCTTTCTTAAGGTATGACACCTACATTTTGCCTCTACATTTGCTTCACATCATAGCATATGTAACACAAATAACATTTCCAACTCCGTGAGTCCAAGTGTCTCCTGGCTACATCATCCATCCTCACAGCATTTCAGAACCTTAAGAAAAATAAACTTCTTTCTTGGATTTGTATACGCCATCTCTCCCTAAATGACCATATTCCAGAGTCTTGGTCCTTGGCCCATGACAACATTTAATGGAAGATTTAAGGGTGGGACCCAGTGGGAGGTCCTTGACTGGAGACATATTTCCTAAAAGGATTAGTGGGAACTTGGCCATTTTCCTTCCTTTCTCTTTATTTTTTTAGCCAAGAGGTGAGAGGTTTTGGGAGGTACTGTCTCCATAATGCTGCAGTGACACAGCAGTAATGGGGTTACAGGACTGGGTAGAGTGGAAATGATTGTTATACCAAAACTAACAAAATTGTAAGGAAAATCATAGTCTTTTGTTCTTTTAAAATAGCTTTTCTTCTGTACATATGCATGTGCGTGCACTTGCACATGTGTGTGAATGCACATGCTTGCACATATGGATGTCAAGGGATGATTTGTGAGAAATGATCTTCTATTTCTACCATGTGGGTTCCAGGGGTCTTGGCAGTGACTGCCTTTTCCTGTGTAGCCACTCACCAGTCTGCCTAATATCTTTACAAGTTCATCATCTGTTGTATTTGTTAAAAGCAACAGAATTCTGACTAACACAGTTTTGGTGCTCAATGTATTGTGGCATAGATTCTCTTATCTCTTCCAAGAGTACCTTATAAAATATATTCTCTTATCTTCCAAAATTACTCAGAATAGTGTACACAAAGACTGAGATGATTCTCAGGAAAATGTGTAGAATTTATATCCTGAGATGTTTTGTAAGAATAGCTCATACTTCAATAGCATAGCAAGAACCCATTTACAGCTACAGAAATACTTTAGATTGTGGGAAATTGTTTCTGGTGCTTATGACCTAAAAATATGACAACGTTTCTTAGAGGTATAGGATTTTATATTTTTAAACATAAGAACATCATTATTCTTTTGACTCCAAGATAAGAATGTCTCCAAGCAGCCTGGAGAGTTCTGTTCTGGTTCATGTAGATCACAGCATAAAAGATCATGCTCCGTTCTCAGTTGTCAAGTAGCTGGAAAATTGTAAGTGGATAAAGGGGCAATCAAAACAGCATCATCCTCTGATTAAAGTGAGTGCTGATTTGAGAGAGATTTCTAGAAAATCAGATCTTCGCTAAGGAAGTCTCCTTCAAGCTTTCTTGCTGATGTTTCTCTCTCTCTCTCTCTCTCTCTCTCTCTCTCTCTCTCTCTCTCTCTCTCTCTCTCTCTCTCTCTCCCTCTCCCTCTCCCTCTCCCTCTCCCTCTCCCTCTCCCTCTCTCTCTCTCTCTCTCTCTCTCTCTCTCTCTCTCTCTCTCTGACAGTACTTGGCCCTGGAGGAAATGCCAGAGCATGGCTATTCCTCTAATCCATTTTCTGCGAGCACAAATCCTCCCTGTTTGAGTGCCATCAATCAAGTACTGATTAAGTTTGGCATTCTTCCAAATACATGTGACTTCCATAGTAATCTGTGAACTATCCTGTCTTAGCCAGGCTTTCTATGACTGCAACGAAACACCGTGACCAAAATGCAGATTGGAGAGGAAAGGATTTATTTGGCTTATAATTCCAAATCACGTTCATCATTGAAGGAAATCAAGACAGGAACCTAAACAGGGCAGGAATCTGGAGGCAAGAGCTGATGGAGCCACGCAGGAGAGGAGCATTGGGATTGGGGTGTGGTGGGGTGCTACTTACTGCCTTGATAAACATGGCTTGTTTAGTCTGTTTTTGTATAGAACCCAGGACCACCAATCCAGGAATGGCACCTTCCTCAACGGGCTGGACCGTCTGCCTCCCCATTGATCACCAACTGAGAAAATGCCTTACAGCTGGGTCCCTTGGAGGCATTTTCTCAACTGAAGTTCCTTCCTGTCTGATGTCTAGCTTGTGTCAAGATGAAATACAAAACTAGCCAGTACACACGTCTACTGTGTTTCAGTGGGAAGCTGGGCAGGAGGAAGATGTCAGGCGCCATGAGGCCAGCTTCAGGCCAGCACATCCTAATACAATTTCTGGAGATCCCAGACACCATACTATGTCACCAAACAATGCCTGTCCTGTTAACGCCTCTGTACAAGAACTAAGAAAGAAGGATGGTCTTAATTTTACAATGATTGGAGAGTCTCTATTGCTTGAGAGTGAATCACACCTCTAAGTGAATTCTCAGAAGCCCACTCTAGGACCATTTTCTCACCACAATGATTCTAGATTAATGTGCTTCATCCCAGTCATGCTTCCCAGAGAGAGGCACAATACCTCAGAGCTGAGGACCACGAAAGCATGTTTGTGTTTTAAATTATGGAAGGTAATTAGGAGGCTCCATGTTCAGTAAATGAAATGAAGTCTGAAAGTTACCACAAAACATCAATAAACCATAAGAAACACTTGCATCATGATAAAGAACCAAGCTGAAATTCATTCCAGAATCTGAAAGAATATTTTGTCAGCAAAAGCCAATCAGTTCAAATGATATAGAGCTAAAAAATAATGATAAACATTAATAAATTAAGTGAAAGACAAAGAGAGTAAAAATAAGATGTTGAGGAAGAATGTAAGAAGTGGGGAAACTGAGGTGGGAGGTACAAGGTCGTCCCCTGGAAATTCAGGGAGAGAGAGAGAGAGAGAGAGAGAGAGAGAGAGAGAGAGAGAGAGAGAGAGAGAGAGAGAGAGAGAAAGTACTCACAAACAATGTTAGGGAAATGTTTACAGACAACATGTACCAGGGTTCAGAAATCTTAAAAGCCCAAATTCTGTCCAAGAGTAAAAATTAATATACTCAAAGATGTATAAAAGTAAAGTAAATACTTAAGGAAATTAAAGCAAAAAATGTGAAACTATCCTAAGAATAGAGATCAGACTATTCTTCCAACCTGAATGTTACACATAACTAACCTCAAATTGTTCATCCACAAGTGTATCCTGCTTTGCTTTCTATTGCCCTTGAAAACACCATGACCAAAGCAAGGGAGGAAAGGGTTTATTTCAGCTCATAACTTACAGCCCATCATGGAGGGGAGTCAGGGAATGAAGTTGACGACAAGAACTCAGAGAACATGGAGAAATGCTGCTTACAAGCTTGCTATTCATGGCCCACTCAGCTGGCTGTTTTGATACAACCCAGGCATGCCCGCAGTGGGTGGATCATTCCATCAGCCATTAATCACGAAAATGCCCATAGACTTGCTCACTGGTAAATCTTATAGAGGCAAGTTTTTATTTTAGATTTCTACTTCCCAGTTGACTCTAGCTTGTGTCAAATGGACAAAAACTACCTTTTGACTGTGAGAAGAATATGGAGATGCATTTAAATAGCCATACTGTGTGTGTGTGTGTGTGTGTGTGTGTGTGTGTGTGTGTATAAAAGTCTAAATTAAATTGTTTAGAAAAAATAAGACAGTTAAAAATGTAAATAACATTAAGCTGTCTATTTTAAATCAACAAGGGAAAGTAGTTACATTGGGTTGGTGTTCTAGGATCCTTGCCTTGTTTACAAGGGAGGTATAGTTAATAAGGAACCTGAGGTTTTTTGATGTACTATACATGATAAAAATTTAAATATAGTAACTTAATAAATAGAAAAAGAGTTTTTCGCCAGGTATGGATGGCATATAGCTACAGACCAGCAGAGGGAAGGAGGAGGAAGAAGAAGAGAAGGAGGAGGGGGAGGAAGAGGAGGAGGAGGAAGAGGAGGAGGAGGTCACACATACAACTCCAGCCTCAATTGCCTAATAAGATACAGACCCCACCCAAAAGGAAAGAGAACGAGGGAGAAAGAGAGGAGGAAGGAAGGAAGGAAGGAAGAAAGAGGAAGGAAGGAAGGAAAGGATTTAGAAGAGGGAAGAAAAAACTGGACTGTGTTACCCTCAAAATTGTAGATTTTTTTTAAGAAACAGTAAAAGAAAAAATGTAAAGATAAGGAAAATGCTGAAAAATGTGATAAATCTAAGCATAGAATTCATGAATGAAAAGTTATTACACAAAGCAATAACTTAATTATGCTGTAATAACCAAGAAAAAACATAAAATTTATAGTAAAAGACTTGCTGTGTATAGTTGCTAAACAGAACCACTATCCTGCAGATGGTAAGTTGGAGCAAAACTGTGAGTGGAGATGGCGGGAACTGAAAGGATGCACAAATTTAACCTTTGGAGTGGCTGGTTTTCCACTTTCCCTGCTTAAGTTTGAGGACAGTTACAGTTAACACACCAGGTCAGGAAGCTTTGCCAACTACCCATGACACATCTGCTGTATTTCTGACCCAGTCCAAGGAAGGACCAAGCAATGGAATAGAGGAGGTGCTGAAAAGTCAGGATACAGCAGGCATGAAAGGTTCAGGTACGAATAATCCCAAACCCTGATCAATAACTCTGCCAGGACCCTGCTTCTCCCCAGTGTGCCTGTCTGAGAAGGCAGCAGAAACTCAGCTTACCATAAAAGGACTTGAGGGACACTCCTGTTCCTCACCAGATATACATTTGACAGTCTAGTCTTTTGATTAATGGCTTGCTAAGTAAAAGTTTTAAAAATCTTCAGGGAAAAGTCTCACAATCCAGAAACTCTATAATATGATATTCAGAATGCCTTTAGAATTAACGAATACAATATTCAAAATATTTTTAAAAATTAACTGATGGTATGAAACAAATAATGAAGAAGGGCATCTGAGGAACAGGAAGAAAAAGTATCAAAGTCACTCTGGAAATGGTAAAGCAATATTAAGCATTCAGAGTACGAATAAGAGGAATCGGAAAGGCTGAAGGAAGGTGATAATACAGACACAAAATACTCCAGGTGCTGGCGGTTATGAAATTCATGGAGAAGAAGAGATACAGAAATGTAAAGAATTAGGAAATCCAATGGACCCCGAGGAGGGTTGCCTGAAGATGTCCGTAACACAAGGCACACACACAAAGTTGTAATCCAAAGACAATGGGAATATTTTTAAATTAGCCAAAGGGAAAAAATGATAACCTGCATACAAAGAGAAAACTAATTCAAAGTACCGTTTGAATTGGAATAAAGACAATGGTGTTAAAAAGTCAACAGAAATATATGTAAATATACGTATTCCATATTTTGTGCAATATTTTGGAGCATCTAGGCTGTTACCTCCTCTTGCTCTCTCCCTTCTTTCCCTTTCTCTTACCCTTCTTCCCTTCCTTCCCTCCCTTCCTGTTTCCCTCCCTTCCTTCTCTCCCTCTATCCCTCTTTCTCTCCCTTCTTTCCTTCCCTCCCTCTCTTCCTCACTCCCTCTGTCTCCAGGAAATCTGTCTCTTTTGCCTTATATTTTCAATTCCATCTCTTTAACTCAGTGAAAATATATTTTAACAATGACCCACTAACGTTGAAATAATATATCAGATGTGGTATATTTACACAATGGAATACTACTCTGCAATTAAAAACAATAAATTCACAAAATTCCTAGGCAAATGGTCAGAACTGGAAAATATCATCCTTAGTGAGGTAGCCCAATCACAAAAGAACACACATGGTATGCAGTCACTGATAAGGGGATATTAACCCAGAATCTCGGTATACCCTAGACACAATTCGCATACCAATAGATTTCCAAGAAGATGGAAGGAGAGTCCCCTGGTCCTGGAAAGACAGGATGTAGGGGAATGCCAAGACAAAGAAGCGAGAGGGGGTTGAATGGGGGAAAGAGGGAGGGAAGGGGGCTTATGGGACTTTCGGGGAGGGAGGACATGGAAAAGAGGAAATCATTTTGAATGTAAATAAAAAAACTTAGAAAATAAAAAAAATATGAATGAAGAAAACCTAAAAAAAAAAAAAAGAAATAATATATCACCCAGGAGACCACAGCTACAAGGCACAGTAAGAAAATCTTTAAAGCCAATGATAAACACTATATGGATGTGTAGATATTCCCAAAGTGATAAACATTGTTCTTCTGCACTACTTGGGTAAACATTTTAATTAGTTGCTAAAGAATAATAACATAATATAAAGCTTATAATAGATGTGTTAGTAAAACACAAGGTATGAACAGGAAGGCAGATCAGTGGTTCTCTGGGACGCAGGTTGCGGCGACTAGGAAAAGAAAAATTCTGATATTACAAATTCTGCCATTTTGATCATACTCATTATTGCATAGATGTATGTAAATATTCCAAAATTATTAAATGTCACACTAAAAATGAAAACCAGCAGGTCATCTTCATTTCATAAGTGATAGTAATGAATTCAAAAGATGATAAACATCTCCAAAAACACTTGACAAGGCTAATTTTACCTTAAAACCAAAGTAGATTAGGATGGCCTGGGGCTGTCCTGGGCCATGGCTAGAGTCCTTTGCTGTAGACAAACTTGGAGAGCAGTTGGCAGCACCTCCCTGGAAATGGATTTACAACCCACTGCTGGCTCCAGGAGCAGGAGAGACCCCAGGTTCTCCATCTATGTGGGCTCCAGCTGTTCTGCTCTTGAAGTTTACTGAACAAGCAACTGTTTGGAGACAATTTAATTGTAATGAGCCTTCATAGCTAAGTGGTCTTTTATTAGACCGCATGCAGTTGGATTGTCAGGAGGGGCCACCTTCCCCCAGCTGTCTTCCAGTACTTCTCTGTTAGGGTAAAATATGACTTTAATAGTGTCACACCTGGAGAAATGCTCTTCCAGGCAGCAGCATGGATACCCACCCTCCCCCACTGAAAAAAAAATGGCTTTTGTTTCTTTATTCCTCAGGGCTGGGCTTGGCAGCTCTTTGAATGATCAGATTGATTTTAAAGTCAATAGAAACATAGCGTATAAAAAGCAAAAATCATGTTTTGGAGCTGACTTACATAATTTAAATAAAATACGGTGGTGGGTGTGGTAGGGGAATAGAACAAATAGACCATGAATACTCGTCTTAAAATTTCTTTATTCAGTCTGTGTCCAGGGAAAATGCAGGATAAACAACTCCATCAAGTGCAGGTTTAATGTCTCTTGGGCCCCGAAGCATGGGAAAAGTTACAATGGGCCAAAGCATGCTGGTCTCAAATCTGTGGGAACTGCTCGGCTAGAGAGTTACGAAGACAGCTAATAAAGTAAAAGACCCAACTGGACTTTGATTCCTAATACAAAGTAACTTCCGGGAATGGAACACAAAACTCACTCTGCGCATTGCACAGATAAATGTTCTATCATCCTCCAAATAAGTTTCAGACAGCTGCTTTGGATACTCCAAACTCTTGTGTCCTTAGGCACCACCCACCCTATTCCCAATCTCTAGTCTCTGCCATGGTAACTACGGCTCAGGGCCATTCATAAGTTTGAGAGTCAAACGGGTCTTGTCTCTCTGACTGCAAAGCCTGTGATCTTCATGTTCACCCTGTGGCAGCAAGTGGGTGGAGACAAATTCCTCCTGTGTTCCTCCACTGCTAGAGTATCTTAACAAGAATTTATCCCTGATATCTCCATCCTCCTCTGTGTGAAACAAGTTCATGGTATAACCTGACCGAACCATTTTGTACTTCCTCCCTTCCTCCCAGCCACGAAGTATCAAATATCCTTTCACCGGCATGTACTTCCCCAGGATGCTGTTTCCGTGTTCCCAGTCACACATGACATACAGTGGTAAGATCTAAATCTCTCCACTTTCACATTAAAACATCCCAGATCCCTCTGGAGATCAATCCAAGCTCTGTGGAGAACCAGAAAGTATCTTCAAGCTGTTCCTTGGGGAGTTTAGTCTCTTGGCTTCTCCTCTAAGCAGCTGGTGTTCCAACAGCAGGGAAAAAAAAAGGAAGGAATGAATAGGGTTTCTTGAAATACAAATTTCTAATTGCGGAGGGGAAGAGAGTAGGAGCATTTGGGACTCAAATATTTTTTAGTTACTAAGACTTTGAATCAAACTCTACAGTGTTATTTTTCACATTCAACTTTTCTCCCTTTCCCTCCCAGTACTCTCCTGCTTTTGACCACTGCTGTCATTACATGCTGGAAGGTTTTTAGGAGCTGTAATCTCCGTTTCCTTTGAATGGCACTTACTTGCTTTGCTCTCGGACAGAATCACCAGTGCTTCATAATCAAGGCCTGGTCTTATTTAATAGTATGAGAGTGAAAGGGATGTAGGGAGGGTTTATTGTTTTTCTAATGATATTCACATGAGCTGCTGTGTTCCCATTAAAACGGGACCTGGGTATGCTTAGATTTTTATAGGAAGGCGTAATGGCCAGGCACTATGACTACGGTTGGGTTCCTCATGTGGCTCTTTGGAAATGAGCCAGCATGGCAGGCAGAAAGAGGATGGTTTAGGTTTAACATGTAGACATTCTCCAATATGTTTCTTCAATAAATGGGGAAAAGAGGTTCTTCTAAAATAAAATCAAAACTGAGATGTGCCGAACTTATCTCAAGCATAGAGAATTTAGGGCGTGGATGGAAGAACTTTATACTACAAATTCCTGTCATGTTATAAAACTGTCTTTCCCAAAGACAGGGAAAAATACATGGCATCGATCAGGGCATGAGACTTCCAACAAAATCAACGGTGGGAAATGTTCCGGATGCTGATAGACAACCAGTGTGTTGATCTCCAGCCACGCAAGTCCTACACCCGCAGTCAGTAAGATGAACAGGCACATGGAAGGCATCACCTCGCATGCTTCGAGGAGTGTGAAGAAGACACCCACTAGGTAAAGGAGTTCACAGAGAAGCTGACAAGAATTCTTCCAGCTTGGTAAAGGGGAACTGTCCTTCTCCTCTCCCAGTTTCCCTCTTGGGAAAGAATGACACTTTTTCACTGTCCCCTTTGGGTTTTTTTTATTATTTATGTTTTTATTGGTTATTTTAATTATTTACATCTCAAATGCTCTCCTCCTTCTTGGTTTACCCTCTGCATAACCCCATCTACATCCTTCCTCCCCCTGCTTCTATGAGGGTGCTCACCCACCCACCCACTCCCACATCACCACACTAGCATTCCCCAACACTGCGGCATCTAACTTTCACAGGACCACGGGTCGCCCTTCCAGTTGATGCCAGATAAGTCAATCCTCCCCTACATAGGCAGCTGGAGCCATGGGTCCTTCCATGTATACTCATTGGTTAGTGGTTTAGTCATTGAGAGCTCTGGGGGAGGGAGGTCTGGTTGACTGCTATTGTTGTTCTTCCTGTAGGGTTGCTAACCCCTTCTTCTGCTTTAGTCCTTTCCCTAACTCCTCTATTGGGGTCCCTGTGCTCAGGCTGATGGTTGACTGCAAGCATCTGCCTCTGTATCTGTCTGGCTTCCCACTCCTAGGAGTCAACAGACATTATAAAGGCAGCACACTTGAAACAGAGGCTGATGGGAAAGAACAAAGTCTCTAACTCCCACCAAGGGAATAAGGAAGGTGTTCAAATTTCCTCTCAGGCAACCTCTACAGCTTGGCTTCATTGACTCTTTCTCCAAAAGATCAAGTCCCTGTTTAAATAAAGCATTATATTTGAGAATTATCACTTTTCATTTTTGTAAACTGTCTCAATCAGACTGGAAAGACATTTGTCTTAGTAGAACACTTGTTCCCTGTCTCTCATGCCTGTAGTCCAGAAACTCTCAGAATACATGAATCTTTCAGAGGTGGTATGCTCCGTCCAGGCTTCAGACTTTCATTCCAGAGACATTTTACATAAAGTAGCCCTCCTTAGTTCAACACTTCTGAGCCTAAAAATGATGGCATCTGTGTCTCAAAAGGCCACCTTAGAGGATGGAGAAGAGAGAGAGAAAGAGAGAGAGAGAGAGAGAGAGAGAGAGAGAGAGAGAGAGAGAGAGAGAGAGAGAGAGAGAGAGAGAAAGAGAGAGGGAGAGAGAGAGGGAGAGGGAGAGGGACAGGGACAGGGACAGGGACAGGGACAGGGACAGGGAGAAAAAGTGATGTAAACATTATAAAAAGCTACACTGGGAAGAAGCAGTTCCAGGGTTTATCTGGAAACCTTATTTCTAGCTTCTGCCCTGGAGAACGTAGGTGTCATTGGAAACCACTTGGGTCAGCTGGATTAGCAGCAGAAGGATGGAGGTCAGGATGTGCCAAGCAGGTGCCTCTCAAAGACAGAACACTGTGCTGATGGTGTACCCATCTCTACTTTTTCGGTTGACTGGAAACACCATTTCAATACAAAACAGGGCTCTAATTTTTTTATTAGATATTTTCTTTATTGATATTTCAAATGTTATCTCCTTTCTCCTTTCCCCTCCGAAAATACCTTATCTCATTCCCCATCCCCCTGCTCACTAACCCACCCACTCTCCCTTCCCTGTCCTGGCATTTCCTTACACTGGGGCAACAAACCTTCACAGGACCAAGGGCCTCTCTTCTCACTGATGTCTGACAAGGCCACCCTCTGCCACATATGTGGCTGGAGTCATGGTTCTCTCCATGTGTACTCTTTGGTTGGTGGTTAAGTCCCTGGGAACTCTGGAGGTACTGGTTGGTTCATATTGTTGTTCCTCCAATGGAGCTACCAACCTCTTCAGCTCCTTGGGTCCTTTCTCTAGCTCCCCCATTGGGGACCCTGTGCTCAGTCCAGTAGTTGGCTGAGAGCATCCCCCTCTGTATGTGTCAGACACTGGCCGAGCCTCTCAGGAGACAGCTATGTAAGGCTCCTGTCAGCAAGCACTTGTTGTCATCCACAATAGTGTCTGGGTGTGGTAACTGTATCTGGGATGGATCCCCAGGTGGGGCAGTCTTTGGATTGCCTTTCCTTCAGACTCTGCTCCACATTTTGTCTCTATCTCCTCCCATGAGTATTTTGTTCCCCTTCTAAGAAGGACTAAAGTAGCCACACTTTGGTCTTCCTTTTTCTTGAGCTTCATGCAATCTGTGAATTATATCTTGGGTATTCTGAGCTTCTGGGCTAATATTCACTTATCAGTGAGTGCATACCATGTGTGTTCTTTTGTGATTGGGTTGCCTCACTCAGGATGATATTTTCTAGTTCTATCCATTTGCCTATGAATTTCAGGAATTCATTGTTTTTAATGGCTGAGTAGAACTCCACTGTGTAAATGTACCACATTTTATGTATCCATTCCTCTGTTGAGAGACATCTGGGTTCTTTCTAGCTTCTGTCTATTATAAATAAGTCTTCTATGAACATAGTGGAGCATTATTAAGCATATGTGTCCTTATTACATGTTGGAGCATCTTCTGGGTATATGCCCAGGTGTGGTATAGCTGGGTCCTCAGGTAATACTCTGTCCAATTTTCTGTGGAACCGCCAAACTGGTTTCCAGAGTGGTTGTACCAGCTTGCAATCCCACCAGCAATGGAGAAGTGTTTCTCTTTCCCCACATCCTCTCCAGCATCTGTTGTCACCTGAGTTTTTGATCTTACCCACTCTGGCTGCTGTGAGGTGGAATCTCAGGGTTGTTTTGATTTGCATTTCCCTGATGACTAAGAATGTTGAACATTTCTTTAGGTGCTTCTCAGCCATTTGGTATTCCTCAGTTGAGAATTCTTTGTTTAGCTCTGAACCCCATTTTTTAATAGGGCTATTTGGTTTACTTTTAATGTACATATAAAGACACACTATTTGCTCACAGTACAAACACTGCCAATTTTTTAAAATATATTTAATCATTTAAAACATGCTGCCAACACATACAATTACCAATCTATCACTAATTCAATTATAAATACATATGTAAAAGAGATAATATAAGGTTTGTTCATAAGTAGATGGACACAGAGTTATATAAGGAAAAATTTTTCTGCTAAGAAAATAAAATAGTATTTTATATCTTTATATATGTGCATTTTTCCACTTAATTGTTAAGTCATCTAAAATATTTATATGTAGTATTAGATATAAGAATTTTATTACATATCTTATATTTATGACCAATATTCTCAACATTATCTAATATAAATATATTTTACCAGTAATTTTAAGAGGCACAATTTATCACATGACTATTCTGTGTACTTGTGCATCTATTTTTAGGCTCTATTCTATTACATTAATTTATTTGCCTTTCCTAATGCCAAAAATATTTGTTTTAGACATTACCCTGGCTTAATCTCTTACTAAGTATAAAATAAGAGAAAGCTTTCTCACTAGAGTTTTTAAAAATGTTCTTGGCAACTTTCCAATGTTCACTCTCCCGTTTGACCTTTGGAATTCATTCGTATGATTAGCCTCAATATCCACTCCCCAGAGGGAAAAATAATTGCCTTCCTGTTGGAATTGTGTCGGATTTCCATATATGCTTGGAAGGACAGATAGAAAAACAGCTATAGAAGCATCAACTTGTACCAGGGTGTTTAGTCTTAGGCATGCATATCAAAGGTCACCAGAATGTCAGAGCATTTAAACTTGAAGGACAATCCAATCATGTCATCATTTGGCATGCAAAGATAGACAAGTGAGTTGATTTTCCTGAGGTTTGATGTCTCCATCAGTACAATATAGATGTCAGTGTCCTGTGGGTTTTTTAGCAGCAAAGTATGTAGTGTGTCTAACAGAACATGTGCTCAACCCCTTCATTTCCTTCTTCTGATAGTCAATTCTAAGTCATTTTCTCAACTTTCTTTTTCAGTTGTATTACTCAATAGTTTTGTAGTCATATTGTGATAGCTCTCTAATTCTGGACCTAGAATAATGGGCTGAAGGTCACCAGTCAGTTCCAACCCTTATCTCAAGGAATTAACAGTTGGTAGATGAATAGACATTTCCACTGATTGATTATTTACTAAAATAATCAACAAAAATTTTGCAGTTTCATTAATATTAAAAGTTTTCAGAACTGAGAATTAAAAGCCAGGTATAGTGTTCTAGAACTGTTATCTCCGAACTTTGGAAATTGAGACGGAAGCAGGCATGATCTACATAGTAAGTCTAAGGTCAGTCTAGGCTATGTAGTAGACCCTTTTCAATACGAAGAGGAGAGAATCATGAATTAACAAAACCTTTTCTTCTCTGAAAGGTGTATTATAAGAAAACCATGTGTATGTGAATGTGCACACATTTGTACGCGGTGTATGTACATGTCTGTGTTCATGTGGATGACTGTGCACATGTGTATATTGTCCAGAGTCAATCCTTCTCCACTGTATGTTTTGAATCAGCCTCTCTCTGATGGTTGACTTTGAAGCTTTTCACTGGAGCTAGACTGACTTATCAGCAAGCTCCAGGGCTCTGCTTGTCTCCTCCCACTCAATAATACAAGACTATTAACAAAATTAACTGAAACTCTATTATGCATATCATTTTTGAAAGTATAATCCCAAAGATAAATCTGTCATGAATTAGCACGATTCAGTAGGAGCCAAGTCTTTTTTCTTCCTTTTGCATGATCAACTTTATCTTAACATTATTGTCGTTGTTCTTTGTTTGTTTTTTAAGGAGTATGAGTGTTCGCCTGCATGTGTGTGGGGGGATGGGGGTGTGACCTATGTGCCTGGTGATCACAGGGGGCCAGGTTGCATACCCAGGAACTGAAATTACAGATGGTTGTAAGCTACAGTGTGGATTCTCTGAACTGAACCTGTGTCCTCTGAAAGAGCAGCCAGAGCTCCAAATTGTTCGAGAAATTTTTCAGCCCTTCTTGAGGGTTTTAAGATAACTATCATATGGTTCCAGTGTTATACCATTTTGTGTAAAGGGAATATTTGTATAATCTTGAGTAGCAAGTGTCTTGAGAATTCTTTTTCTTTCAAAAACTTGAGTCAGATCTTTACTCAATTACTAGGTACAATGTTCAGGTAATAGGTTTTAGAATCTGTTTTTTCTAAATAATATGATATATTCCTGAATCTAGAGGTGCTGTCGTATATTATCAAGAAACACTTTCTAACACCTATTTTTTTTGTTGTTTTTTTGTTTTTCGAGACAGGGTTTCTCTGTGTAGCCCTGGCTGTCCTGGAACTCACTTTGTAGACCAGGCTGGCCTCGAACTCAGAAATCTTCCTGCCTCTGCCTCCCAAGTGCTGGGATTAAAGGCGTGCGCCACCACCGCCCGGCCTAACACCTATTTTTAACCTGTCATTTTTATTTCAGCTAGTCATTAGCCTTAGAGCATGTAAACTTGCTTATAAAGTATAATATTGATTCATCATGATTTTGATCAGCAACTGACCACTAAATCTTTACTTATATATTTCTATAGTTTCCTTAGATGAATGTATATTGGGATCATTTACTTATTTTGGTTGAGTTATTTTTTATTTATCATTATTGTTGTTTTGAGTTATAAAGGGTGATATATGACATAATTTATCTTTTATTATTGAGTTACACAACATAGTACATATATGATTCACTGATGGTAAAAAACATCTATCATTTGTATTTTATTATTGAGTTGTAAGATATACAGATGGATGATAGACAGGTAGATGATAGATATATGGATAGATAGATAGATAGATAGATAGATAGATAGATAGATAGATAGATGAGAGAGAGAGAGAGAGAAAGAGAGAGAGAGAGAGAGAGAGAGATAAAAATTCTTACAAAGTAAATGGCTATACTGTCCCATTAAGGGGTTGTCTTTTCACTTTCGTGTTGATTAGCTGTGAAGCTTAATTTCTTTTTCTTTTCTTTCTTTCTTTTCTTTCTTTTTTTTTTCTTTTTGGTTCTGATAAAGTCAACTTTATATACTTCTTTTGTTTCTTATGCTTTGAGTTTCAGGAAGAGTGCTGAAATTGTGAATATGTGTCCCTATATTTTCTTGTAAAGTTTTAGGTCTTAGATCAATTTCTAATTAATTTTTAAATGTAATATGTAAAGGGGGATGAATTGTCATAAAACCATTCATAAATTTAAACTAGAACTTACTTAGCTTTCGGTCTCTTGACAACCATATGATTTAAGCACATGCAATTTCTTTGTGTTCAACATTATCCTGTCCACACACATGTTCATTTTGGTGGCAGACCCATATTATCTTGATTGCCTTTCTTCATATGGTATTTTTAAATAAGAAAAATGAGAGTTGTTTTAATTCATCCTTCATCATAATCGTTTTTACTTTTCTGAAATTTCACATGGATTTCCACTTTGGCTTGCCAATCTCCATGAAGAATCAAACTTAGATTGCGGTGTGTA
Organism: Tokudaia tokunoshimensis; assembly: GCA_036184795.1. Taxonomy (NCBI): domain Eukaryota; kingdom Metazoa; phylum Chordata; class Mammalia; order Rodentia; family Muridae; genus Tokudaia; species Tokudaia tokunoshimensis. Next base: position 32,936,358 of record BTHU01000008.1, on the reverse strand, counting down.
CCGTGTTGAATGAGTTGAGTAATATCAAAATACCTTTGCTAAGCCCTCTAGTCTGTCCACTGGAGTAATATTTTTTAGTGTTGTATTACTTTAATTCCTTTCAATCAGGCTTTACAGTTTTCAGAATATAGTTTTGTTTTTATTTATTCCTTGGTTGAGTATAATACTATTGCACGTGTTTACTTTCTGCAGATGTAATAGCTTCCATAATTTATTTTATTTACTGGTCATGCCAAATAGAAACAAAATTGATTTTTCTGTATTGGTTTTGTTCCATGCAAGTTCACTGAACTCCCTTATTATAATAGTCATTAGCAAATTCCTTAAGATACTGTCTGTGTACAATTATTCATTCCTTGAGACAAGACAGTCATTGTTACTTTAAAATTCAAATATTTTTGCATCTTTTCTAGACTAGTTCCACTGACTCCCATCTCCAGTATAAGTTTGACAACAAGTACTGAGAGAGGACATTGTCTTTTTCCTAGTCTTAGAGGTAAATCTTTGAATTGTTCAATGTTAAGCATTTGAGCTATATATTTAGTTTGTTCTTTGTTATTATAATGAAAAATTTTGTTGGTTTGTTCAAATCCCTTTGCACATCTGTTGAGTTAATCACATGATTTATTATTTAATTTGATGATTAATATTTATTTTGTTAATCATTTCAAACGCTAAGCCAGCCTTGCATTCTTTTGTTCATGTTATTTATTCCTTATATGGCATTGGATTCAGTCTGTGAGCACTTTGTTTATCTCACTTCATACACACTAGCTATAGTTTGGTAGTTTCCTTGTTCTGACTTTGAATGGTCTTGCTGCAAGAGTGATAGAATGAGCTGGAGACTGTTTCCTCTTCCAGAGAACATGTTTAGGGAGACTTGTCATCGACTTCATGGTTATAAACCCATTGAACCCCAGACTTTAAATTGTGGAAAGTTTTCTGCTTTTTTGGCTGGCTGGCTCTTAATATTTCAATATTTTTGTTTGCTAATATGATTTTAGATTGCCTATTTCTCCTGGAACTGGCTTAAGTCGCTTTTAGCATTCTAGAAACATATCCATTTTGTCTAATGTACTTAGTATGTGAGTGTACAATTGTTCTTAGTAGTTTTCGCAATACCCTTTCTTCATAAGCCAGTAGTTATATCCCCTTCATTTTGGATTCTGCTGCTCTGACTTTACCCCATGGAGTTAACATTTGTGATTGTCTTGTGTTTTTCAAAAACCAGCTTCAGTGTTCCTGATTTTTGGCTCTCGTTTTTATATTTCCTTTGTATTATTTTTGCCCTAATCTGTATTATTTCCTTCCTTCTTTTCTTATTTCCTTCCCTACTAATTAATTTGAGATTTTTCTTCTCTTCTAAAATATGCATTTATAGACCTAACCCTGTAGCACAATATACATGTCAATGGTTTGTTAATTCAGGCAGTCATGTCACATTATTCTATGAGTTAAGAGGCTTAAAAATAAACAATTTTTTTCTCATAATTTGGAAGGTTGGAAGTTACGATCCATCATTCACTTAGGAAAAGATCCAGTGCTATTCAGATGTGGTTTGCTTATTATCCCTAACAAAATATTTGAACCAAAATAAACGGTTAAGGGTAGGGACATAGGGGCCCTTCATCTGTTTGTTTGTTTGTTTGTTTATCTGTCTGTTTGTTGTCTCTGAACAACTCCCTGAATATAAGAAGTAAGCACTCCACTGACAAAGAGACCCAACAGTAGCCCCAGTTATTGACTCATCTCTTCCAGCATAGATCCATTGTCTTTGTCCTCTGAACTTCCAGGTTTGCTGTAAAATTGTTCTAAAGAACAGACTTTGAAAAAAATAATGAATATATTAGTTCCTTTTCTGTTACTGTGATAAAATAACATAACCAAAACCAACTTAAGGAGGACTTCATGTTGTCTTACAGTTCCAGAAGGCTCCTGGGGAAGAAGTTCAAAGACATCTGTCATTCTAACCATAACACTTAGGATAAAGGAGAGTGATGCCTGTTGATTCCACTGCAAGGTTTAAAGTCTATTCTAAAAATAACAGAGTAATATATATTAAAAGGCTCACAGACTAATAATAGAAATATTTACATTTCAATATTGTCTGGGTTTGGGGGAGTTAATGACAAAGACCTAAATATCACAGATATGAGCTTTATATTCAGGTCCTCCGAAGAGATAAGCATATATACACAAACACCTTCTTGGCCCTTGTTTTGTAAGAAGACACTTCCTTCTAGACAGATGGCAGTTTTCTGAAGGCAGGGTTCACTCTGGGGCAGAGTCATTCAGTTGGTGTCAACATAAATAACTGTTGACTTGCTGTGGAAAGCCAAAACATTACAAAACAACCCCCAAAGATTTGATCACAGGGAATTCTCTTTTATACCATATTACCTGCGTAATTCCTGTACCCAGTCTCTTCTTGTTGTCACTACTGATATTTGCATGTAAACAGGATCTTAGCTGCTTAGAAACTCATTACTTCTGCTTTTCTTTGCTGAAACAGACTTATTTCTTTAACAGGAAGAAAGCTATCTATCTCTCTCCTGTCTACTTGTTGATCTCATTTAAAATAGAAACATGAAGTTTGGTTTTGGACAAAAGGATTCAACTGTTCTATTGAGTTCTGTAATCTAGTTCTCACTAGGAAAGGGTTATAAAAGAACATTGCTTTTAATTGCTGATGTTTTGTGATTGTTCAAAACCTACACAGAGTTGGTGAAGGCTCCTGAAAACAGATTTCATATTTTCTCAATTTTTATTATTATTATGAGGGTGGGGGCACACATGTCATGACATATGTCCACACATATGTGGAGGTCACAGGATAATTTTGTGCAGTTGGTTCTCTCTTTTCACCTTTACATAGGTTCTCGGGATCGAAGTCAGATCACCCTGATTATATAGCAAGCAATGTACTTGCTCAGCCATTTTGCTCCTCAGAGTTTAGATAATTGAGAAAAATAATAATTGAGAAAGATAAATATCTCACTGAATATATATATAATATAATATATACTTTAAATAATACATATATACACATGAATGCACAGTGGCATTACTGTAGATCTATATCACTGACATGGTTCTACATGTGTTGCAATGAAAGAAGATGCCCAAATGCCTTCAAAATAGAAACACCAGAAATGCAGCTATACAATACAACCTCTTCCCTGTCCTTCTTCCTCCCCCTTTCTCCCTCTCCCTCATCCCTATCTCTCTTTCTGAATGGTAGGAGGGTCTGTGGGGAGGGTCATAGGCTTGCCTTGCATTTTTCTGCTCTGTAGTAGGTTTCTCCTTGCTATAGTGAATTCATAGGGCTTTTATAATAAAAACACCCAACACAATCAAGCATGGGCTTCTGTTTCTTTTCTGGTGCAGCTGTGTGACAGCAATGAGAGTATGAAACTGTAACATCAGGATGCTTTTGACACCCTACAAAGCAAGTGTCTCCAGGAGATTCCTTGTCCTTAAACAATTCTCACAGACACAGTGTTATTTTTATCTGAAAGTTCTTTCAGAAATGAAAGACCAGGGCTAAAAGGGTAATCTTTTCCTTCATGGAGCACAAACGCAAAAGTCAACCAGTGCTAACCAGCAATACAAAGGATGAGAACAAACGATCCTTAACTGGGCAGTCTTACATGCCTGAAAACACTCCAGGAGGGCAAAGCACTGTAAGTTTGCAGCCAGCCTGGGCTGCAGGGGAGATGCCATCTCAAGAAAATAAAACCAAAAGAACAGGAACATTAAAATGACTGTAGATGACTGTCATTTTTCTTTGTTGTTTGCAAGAAATATTTTCAGACATCCTAGACGATCTGTGAAAATTAACTCTTCATCCATCCAAAGAAGGGTCACCCTCAGAGGAAGGAAAAGAAACAAAACACCATGTTTACTACAATCTACATGCTAACCTCAAGGTGCTAATATTAAGATATGGAACACTGGGAAAGATTAAGTCAGGAAGGCTCCACCCTCATCTCTGGGATTAATAAACTTAAGAAGCAGGCCTGGGGATGTTTGTTCAACACCCTGCTATATGATATAGATAGCACCACTAATGAGAACCAACCCTCAGAGGACCTTGAAACTTCCAGCACTTTCATCTTGAACTTTCTAATCTCCTACAATTATGAGCAATGAAGTTCTAGTGTTTATCAAAAAAGCAAAAACAAAAAAAAGCACCTATTACAATGGACTAAATAGACTTAAATTTGAGCAAACACATTCAGGTGAGTGCCTCATAATTCATTCAGCCTAAATCTGTGTTTACCAAGGCAGCTCCTACCCTACTCGGGCCTCTTCTAAGTTCTATGAAGAGACCACTTCTACTGATGACCAGAAAACTCTCTGGTTTTCTTTGTGTTTTGGCAAAATAAGGAAGTGAAAATGATGGCATTGTTCACAATGAACTTTTGTTTTGAGCACTGAAGAGTAAAGCTTACATCACCAAGCATTGTTCAAAAGGGAAGAAAATTCTGGTGACCTTGGATTAAAAAAAAAACCACTACCTCTGGTCCAAGAATAAAGAGGAAGGATTACATTCTTGCCCAAGTCACCATCATCACCATCTAAGTGATCATGAACTAGCAGGTGCTATTGGTATCCCTCACTGTTGTAGGGGAGCATAGTTCCTGAAGATTTCATATATGCCATGTAGGCAACCTGTACTCAGGTAGCCTTAGCACATGATATCCAAAATACAGTAGGCCACCCTGCTATTTGTGAAAACAGCACTAGGTTGCTCTCAGCTTCTTCTTGCCCTTCCAACTGAAGCAGATTGCAATCCACTCGTTCATTGGTTCCCTCCCAATATCAAGATGAAATGAACACCCTGATCTCTGAAAACAGAAGGACACAGATGAATCTGAACAATCAGGCCTTGCTAGAGACTCAGTTCATTCCTACTAGCTCATGCTCATTGGTCATCGGTTGTATTGCACCTGCTCCCTGCATCCTTCATCACACAACACAAAACTCATAGGATTATCTACTGCTTCATCTTTCCATCCTTGAAGCCTCCAGGGTCATGGAAAACTTGTATAAAAATGATGTTGTGCCCTTTCTTCTTGTTGATCTGTCATGTAATAGCAGTCAACGTCATGAGCTTAACAATGAGAACAATACTGTTTAACAGTTACAACTTCTAAAATCACACCTCCCATAACCACATCCACACAACCATGAGTCCTTACCCACCCCTCACCCTCCTTGCCTCTAAGCTTTCTTCTTCACATATATCCAGTGAATTATCTTCCAAGCTAATTCTACTAAAATATAGAGCAGAGTAATTTCTCTCTAAAGTTCATTTTCTGAGTATATTAATGATTTCACTGTATCTCAAGCCAAAACAATGAAAACAAATCTCAAAGTGAACTTGTAGTGAGGTCAGTACTTTGGAAATAGACAATCTTGCATCATTTAACTAGTATTTGCCCAACTTCAGAGGTTTGGGCTGCTAAAGGAATCAAGAAATAGTGTAAAAAAAGAAACCACCTAGAATCAGCCATGGAAATCCCCAGGTAAGTCACCGTGGTGATTACCTCAAGGGCCAGTTGGCTTCCTCTACAGCTATTAATAAGCCCTTGAGCAGTCAGTGAAGAGATGGGTGTGTGCAGAACTGGGTGAGGGCAGAGGTCTCTTCTCTTCCCTGGACTGCATTTCTTCCTTATTTCAGAAGCCTCCCCAAGCCTATTCCCATCTTGGTAGCACCTCAGAGGATATCTGAGCAGACAGGAGTTCAGCTTGCTCTGCCCTTCCCCCTTCTACCTCTGATTTCCTTATCTGAATGACAGATTTCACCCCCTGTTCCTCCATGCCCCCAATTTTCTTCTCTTCTTGAGGAAATCCAAGAAAGAAGCAATTTATTGAAGGGCTTTTCGTGACATCTAGGTTTAAAATCCAGGCAATGATTTGGAAGAGAACAAACGATCTTATTCCCCCTTTCTTCTTTGAACCACCATGAGCAGAAATGCCATTGGTGTTCACAGATGATCCACACATTTACAAAGCAAGTCTTATTTCTCGATGGCTTTGGTAGGCATGAGAGGAGTTGTGTGAACAGTAGGATTTAAGTATGCTTTGCAACTGCTATGTAACTGTTTGGAAGTGTGTGTGTGTGTGTGTGTGTGTGTGTGTGTGTGTGTGTGTGTGTGTGTGTGCCCACACAGGATGCTATCACCCATCACATCTTTAACCATGGGCTTCGGTTGAATGTATTTTCATACTGAGCATCTCCATAATCACTGTCTGTAGCCAGCATCATTAACATGTCCATCTCCTTTACTTCAGTCTTCAGAGGAAAGGAAAGAAGAGAAGATACTATTCTGATCACCAGAAAAACCGAATTTAGGCTGGGAGTCTTGGCAAAGGGACAGGAATTGTCTCATGCATGACTGGCTACGTTTTCATCCTAAGGCATAGCACTAAGCCATTAAGTTCTATTAAAGGTTTTATGGTCATCTCCCGTTACATAAATTTTGAATGTTATGATACACTGAATGGCCCATGGAGTGATGAAACTCACCATGAAATCTCTCTAATAAGAAATGTTTCATATTCAGAAATGTACATTATTACATAAATGGTAAATTTCAGGAAGTGGATATTAGTTGATGTTGGAAAATATTCCTTCAGGGTGAGCTTTCTAAACCTCAAAATTGGAGTAAATTTGTGGCACAATGACAAATCTTTTTGTTTTGAACTATGAATTTACTGAGAAAAGATCAAGATGTTGGGAACAGACCAAAATAAAAATAAATAGATAACTTACCTCATTCAATTTTCTTTTAATGAGCAAAGACAATAGACATAAATACCCGGATGCTCACAGCTCCTTTAGTATATTCAGGTTGAATAGTTTTAGACAAAGAGACTTTTAAAAGCGTTTAGAAATATGGGCTGGAGAAATGGCTCAACGCTTCAGATCAGTTGCTACTCTGCGTATGCAGAGGCCTGGGTATGGTTCCCAGCACCCAGGCCAGATATGAAAGTTTAAAATCAAGAATTTTCTTGATTTGTGTTCATGTTATTTGTATGCGTGATTTGTTTGCATGTATGTATGAGCATCTCAAATGTTCCTGGAGACCAGCCAGGAGAGGAGGGTCAGATCCACTGAACTACAGCAAAAGTTGTGAGCCACTGGGCATGGGTGCTGGGAACCAAACCCAGACTCTCTATTAGAGAGTCTGTATGACTCTTTTAAAAGTCCTGAAATTCAGTTAGTAAGAAACGTCTTTGTTCTTTCAAATACTGTTGTTATACAAATAGAACCATATGTCAATGTTCACTGGCATGAAAATGATCATCTCCTTCGTTCCGTTCTTTCTGTTCCATTTCAAAAAGAACCTTAGCCTGAATTTTTTCTTAAACTTTGAGTTTGCTTGGATACTGTCTTTTTTCTTTTTCTTTTTCTTTTCTTTTCTTTTCTTTTCTTTCTTTCTTTCTTTTTGATATTTTAACATTGTTCACATATTTTTGTCATTTATTTATTTATTTAACTATCTATCTAACATTTCAGATTTTATTCCCCCCCCCAAGTCCACCCTCCAACTGTTCCACATCCTGTACTTCCTCCTCATGGTCCTGTCTCCATGAGATGTCCCACCGCCCACCACCCACCCAACCAGACCTCTAAACTCCCTGGGGCCTCCAGTCTCTTAAGAGTTAGGTGCATCTTCTCTGACTGAACCCAGATCCACCAGTCCTCTACTGAATATATGTTGGGGGCCTCATATCAGCTGGAGTATGCTGCCTGGTTTGTGTTCCAGTATCTGAGAGATCTCAAGGGTCCAGGTTAATTGAAACTGCTGGTCCTCCTACAGGGCCATCCCCTACTCAATTTCTTTCAACCACAGTGGTCAGCAGCTTCTGTCCATTGGTTGGTTGCAAATATTTGCATCTGACTCTTTCAGCTGCTTCTTAGGTCTTCTGGAGTGTGTTCATGATAGGTCCCTTTATGTGAGTGCTCCATAGCCTCAGTAATAGTGTCAGGCCTTGGGACCTCCCTTGAGCTGGATCCCACTTTGGGCCTGTTGCTGGGTCTTCTTTTCCTCGGATCCCTCTCCATTTCCATCCCTGCAGTTCTTTCAGACAGAACAATTATGGGTCAGAGTTTTGAATGTGGGATGGCAACCCCCTCCCTCACTTGTCTTCCTGCTGGAGGTAGGCTTTATAAGTTCCCTCTCTCTACTGTTAGTCATTTTATCTAAGAACACTCCTTTTGAGTCCTGAGAGTCTCTCACTTCCCAGGTCTCTGGTGCATGCTGGAAGGTTCCCCCAAACCTCCTACCTCCAGAGGTTACCTGTTTACATTCTTTCTGCTGGACCTCAGGACTTCAGTCCTTTTCCCTCACCAAATATGAAATCAGGTTCCACTCTCCCCCCAGCCCCCACCCCCATGCACTTTCCCTCCCAAGTCCCTCCCTCCCTCCCCACTTGTGATTGCTTTCTTCTCCCTCCCAAGTGGTACTGAGGTGTCCTCTCTTGGGCCCTTCATCCTGTTGACCTTATTGAGTTCTGTGGACTGTATCTTGAGTATTCTATAATCTTTTTCGGCTAATATCCACTTATTAGTGAGTACATACCATGCATGTCCTTTTGATTCTAAGTTACCTCACTCAGGATGATATTTTCTAGTTCTATCCATTTGCCTGCAAAGCTCAGGATGTCCTCATTCTTAATAGCTGAGTAGTATCCCATTGTGTAAATGAACCACATTTTCTGTATCCATTCTTCTGTTGTGGGGCATCTGAGTTATTTCCACCTTCTAGTGATTACAAATAAGGCTACTATGAACATAATGGAACACGTGCCCCTATGGCATGGTGGGGCATCTTTTGGGTATAGTCCCAAGAGTGGTATTGCTGGGACTTCAGGTAGATCTATTTCCAGTTTTCTGAGGGACCTTTAGATTGATTTCCAGAGTGGTTGTACCAGTTTGCAATCCCACCAGCAGTGGAGAAGTGTTCCTCCTTCTCCACATCCTTGCCATTATTTGTTGTCACCTGAGGTTTTGATCTTAGTCATTTTGATTGGTGTAAGGTGGAATCTCAGGATCATTTTGATTTGCATTTCTATGATCACTAAGGACTTTGAACATTTCTTTAGGTGTGTCTCAGTCATTCGAGATTCCTCTGTTTTGAATTCTTGGTTTAGTTCTCTCCTCCATTTTTTGATTGGGTTGTTTGGAGTTTTTAGTGGCTAGCTTCTTGAGTTCTTTATATATTTTGGATATTAACCTTCTGTTGGATTGGGGTTAGTGAAGATTTTTTCCCAATCTGTAGGTTGCTGATTTGTCTTATTGACTATGTCCTTGCCTTACAGAAGCTTTCCAATTTTGTGAGGTCCCATTTATCAATTCTTAATCTTAGAACATGAGCCACTGGAGTTCTGTTTAGGAAATCCCCCCCTGTGCCAATGAGTTAAGGCTCTTTCCCACTTTCTCTTCTATTAGATTCAGTGTACCTGGTTTTATGTTGAGGTTCTTGATCCACTTGAAGATATTATCTTATGTGAAAAGTCTCAGAGTAACTGAAAGGAGCTGGGAATCCCAGTGCACCTGAGCAAATACTATAGGGCACTACAATTTAAAGAAAAGGAAGAAAAATATGAGGTGGGAGAGGATGAAGGAGGAGGAGGTGAAGAAGAGGAAGAAGAAGAAGAAGAAGAAGAAGAAGAAGAAGAAGAAGAAGAAGAAGAAGAAGAAGAAGAAGAAGAAGAAGAAGGAGGAGGAGGAGGAGGAGGAGGAGGAGGAGGAGGAGGAGGAGGAGGGGGAGGAGGAGAAGAAGAAGAAGAAGAAGAAGAAGAAGAAGAAGAAGAAGAAGAAGAAGAAGAAGAAGAAGAAGAAGAAGGAAGAAGAAGAAGAAGAAGAAGAAGAAGAAGAAGAAGAAGAAGAAGAAGAAGAAGAAGAAGATCAGTTCCTAAAGAAGTATATACTCTGTCACTTTGTTTAAAAGGAGGCAGGATTTAGGTTAGGACGGTGTGATGGTTTGTATATGCTTGGTCCAGTGAGTGGCACTATTAGAAGGCGTGGCCCTGTTGGAGTAGGTGTGGCCTTATTGGAGTAGGTGTGTTACTGTAGGTGTGGGCTTTAACACCCTCATCCTAACTGCCTGGAAGTCAGTATTCTGCTAGCAGCCTAGAAGAATATGTAGAACTCTCAGCTCCTCCTGCATCATGCCTGTCTGGATGCTGCCATGTTCCCATTTTGATGATAATAGACTGAACCTCTGAGCCTGTAAACCAGCTCCAATTAAATACTGTCTTTTATAAGATATGCCTTGGTTATGGTGTCTGTTCACAGCAGTAAAACTCTAACTAAGACAGACAGATAAGTTCTACTTTCAGATGAGGAGGAAAAATGCATTTCAAAAGCAGTAAATGTGATATGGATCATACAACACATAAACGCAATCACAAGTGCATTTGAGTACACTGCTAGGATTGTAAATACTCATATGTTATTAAATAATCTTTAAGAGAAAGAGGTACCAGAAATAATTCTATTAAAATCAATACTTGCATATCTGTTCATTTCACTCCACTCCTGACTATACTGAGGTGTACACTTGTCTCATCTGCTAATGTAGATCAATGCTTTCAAGTGTTGTTCTTTATTTGACCAATTCATCAATCTAGAGGTGGAGTGGTGGGTTTTTGAGTTTAGATAGCATGAATATAGCTTCATTCATTTCTAATACTCAGTCTTAAAGATCTCAGTCTTGTAGATCTGTACCAAACCATTTGCTATAGAAGCAAAACAAAACATGAACACTTAGGAATGCTTTAAAAGTTTTTAACTAGGACATTTCCAGAGATGAAAGGGGTTTTATTCATAAGGATAAAAGGGTTACTTCAAATGACATATATCAGGATTTCAAAGAATGCTAACATAAATTAGAATCAATGTATCTTCTAAATAAGGTTCAAACAGTTACGGAACCTAGGGATGAGACTCAGTGATACAGTTTTGCCTAGCATGCTAGAGGTTAATGGTTTGATCCACACAACCAAAAAAGACAAATGATTAAGATGACTTTTAAAAATCCATAGGCAGCAGAATAGAATAAGAACTCCAGAATTAGACATGTGTACACAAACAAGTACACATGACTAAAAGAACAATCTCAGCTAGAGAGAAAACCTTAAATAGTTCCATGGTCAGGATCAAGGTAATTGTTATTTTTAAAGGGAAAATGAAATTAAATACTAAATTCATATCACATATGATCATTTTATTACTTAAAGTCTTAGTTTGAGAATATTAGCATATAATTTTTTAGAAAAATATACAGAACACCCTCCTTATCACAGGGTGGGAAAGGATTTCCTAAGACACATTACTTATAACTCTCCAAGACAATATTAATAAATTTAATAAATTTGACTACACCAGACTTAAGAAAAATAAACAAAGCTATAAACACAACAAAAGACAATATATACCTATGTGTGTATATATATATATATACACACATAGGTATATTTATATACATACATATATGTATGCATGTAGTGGCTATTCCTGGTTGTCAACTTAACTATATCTGGAATGAACTACACTCCACTATTGGAAGGCTCAGCTGTGATCCTAATCTGGAGGCTCTGTAATACAAGTTTCTGACCTGGATCTCAGCATGGTGATCTTGAGGCATAGTGACTATGAATCCCAGAAGATTAAGACAGGAAGATCTCTGAGTTCAAGGTCATCTGGGACAAAGCAAGTCCCAGATCCAGGTGTGGTGGCACAAGCCTTTAATCTGGGCCACACCTTCTGCTGGAGACCTACATAAGGACATTGGAAGAAAGACGATTCTCTTTCTCTTCTTTGCCTGCTTGCCTTGTGGGACTGAGCAACTACTAGATCCTTGGACTTCTATTTACAACTGCTGCTGACCTTTGTTGGGGAGTTGGACTACAGACTGGAAGTCATCAACAAATTCCCTAACTATATAAGTTCTGTGACTCTAGAGAACCCTGACTAATACAATACGTGTTATATATTTTTAAGTCTAGCTGTGGTCAAATTTATGTACATATGTGTATATACGGATGAATTTTCTTTGCTTTATTGTTTGTTCCATTGAAAACATCAATTTTACTTTTGTTGATTGATGGTTGTATTTGCTATGAAAACTTTAGAGCAGCATTTTTTTTCTTTGTGTCTTTAATCTGTGTCTTTTGGCTTGTATTGTTTCTGGTAAGAACTTCACAAATTAGCATTCAAGTCAATATTTTCCTAGAGGCTATGTGCTTTTTTTCTCTCCAACTCTTCTTGAGGGCCTAGGGATGAAATCCAATGTCTCCTTCCATATAGCAAGCATGTGCTCTATCACTGACCAACGTCCCAAGTTATCTCTGACTTACTTTTAAATTGTTTTGGCATTTGGGAGGTGGCTCAGTCACTAAAGCACCTACCATATTTGCATAAGAACCTGAATTTAGATTCATAACATACATGCAAAGGCCAAGAATGGAGTTGCACATCCCATAATCCGGTGTCAGGGTATATGGAGAGACAGGCAGATGCCTGACACCTCCAGGCCAGTAAGCTTTAGGTTCAGTGAGAGAAAATGTCTGAAATAAAGCAAAAGATGAAGAGCACGGAGGAAGACATACAGTGTCCGACTCTGGCCTCCACATGTACATGTGCATGTGCATTTGCACACACACACACACACACACACACACACACACATACACAATACAACGTACACAGACACCAAACTACAGACACACACACACAGGAACACATACATACATACAACACAACCCACACGGACAACACAAACACACACAACCCACACAGACACAATACCACACACACACACACACATACACACACTCACAATGTTTTTTCACCTCACATTCACTCACACCTTTCTTCATCTACACGTTGATTTTTTTTCTTGGAATACCTAATAATTTAACCATGAACTAATAATATTAGAGCAGGTGGGAGAAGTCAAATGTGAGCCTACCTTGTCTGACGTTCTCTCCACATTTCTGTGTTTACCGGTCCACTCCACTTTAATTGTTGCCTCTTGCCATGCATTTTGCTATTTAAAAAGTTAGTATTAACACAACGTTTCTTCTTGTAGAAGCTCTCCAACATCTCTCAAATCATTAAAAATAAATTATTTTTAACATCAAAAGCATTTAGTTGAATACATTTAAGACAGCTCTATATTTATAAATGGATGTTTATACATTTGGTATATTTGTATATATATGTATAAATGTGACTATAGCTTTGATATATACAAGTAAATTATATAGTATGTGCGTGTTCACACAGACATGTGTGTGCATGCAAGTTTGTGTGCATGTGAAATTTCCAGCTTATTCAATGAGTCAGCTACTCTATTCTTTGTCCAAAGACAGTGATTTATTGGCCCTTTCCTATTTTAAAACCATAACCAGTAAACGAAGCCACTTTTAATTAGTCTTTCATGAACATTGCCTCAGGCCCCATTTTTATGCCATAAGCAAGTCTCGAGCACTCCCAGTGTATGACACAACTACTATATCTAATCCTCCAAGTGAGCTTTTTCAAATGATGGAAAATGTTTTCCACCAACTAAAGATTCCAGGCCCCTTGAGGCTGGACCTCAACCCAGTCCCTGCTGACTGGCTCATTTTCCCATTACCTTTTAGCCTCTGTCACTAAATATCTGAGAACTACTAAAAAGAATTATTTATTTTGCCGACAGTTACAGAAGGTAAAGCCCATGGACTCTTGACCCCAAGCCTTTGAATAGATCTTCACACACGCAGAAGGGTGTGGTAGAGGAAATCCTTCGCTTCAACTCAGACAGGAAACAGAAAATTCTCCCCATAACCTTCAAAGGCACACCCACAATGAGTATTTCCTCTACCTTGGCACCTGCCTCCCAAAGTTTCTGCAACCTATATACATAGCACCAGAGTCCAGGGAAGAGACATTCAAGCCATGAGCCCACTGGGGGCATTCCATATGTAAAACATAGCAGACTTATTTAAGTGGGTTTATTTGTTTTCTCTCTTTCTTGTTTTAAACATATCTAAGCAGTATTGAAATATACACAGCACACTTTGTCAATACGTGTCCAGAGAAGTTTTCCTTATATTCCTTTTAGCTTTTCATATACTTAAAGTCTATATTTTCATTCCTATTTTATTGGAGTCCATATTTCAAATGTACTGATCAGATCTAAACTTTTTCCAGCAAAAAATAATTTCTATCTTTCCCATGAAGAAGATAGTGATCTTTACTCCTTAGTCCTCTCTTTGTATGTCTTAAACTGCATTTGTTTATGTTTTCTTAGTACTCATATTTTACCATATGTGATACAGTGGATTCATTGATTTTTTTCCTAACATTTTTGTTTATGTTTTTTTTCTATACAGGCTGATTCTTTTTATTTATTTACTTACTCTGTTTGCTGAAGTATGATCCTTCCTGGCTTTCCTATTGAAGTTAAAAAGTCTTTTGTAAGTATTGAAAGCTAAATTAGTTAACTATTGCATCTCATAGACATTTACAAATAGAACCCAGCTGTCTACACCTGGGCATGTATCCAGAGTTACGTACACCCAGGGGTCTGCTCATCCGTGGTTACTGTTGTTTCATTCACTGCTCCCAGGAAGCAGAATCAACCTAGATACCCATCAACAGATGAAAGGATAATGGAAAGCTGATATACCTGGCAAATGGAATACTATTCAGCTATAAAAAATGAAATCACCAACTTCTCGGGGAAAATGGATGGTCTTGAAATGTGTACTATTAAGGTCACACAATCTCAGGAAGAAAAATAAAAGTAAATATTTTCACACATATTGGAGAGTAAGAAAGGATAAGTGTTAGGGGGTGAGAAAGGACTGAAGGAAGACAGTAGACACATGAGTCATGAATATAGTCAGAATATAGAGTTAATTACTCTTCCAACTTCCACTCTGCCATATATTCTTCATATGCTGGTGGTGGATAAGTGCATAAAACTGTATTTAATAATGAAAGCATAAAACAGGGTGTGACGCTCCAGGGTTTCAGAATGGCTATTCCAGCTGTATGGGCCACTGAGACATATAGACTTGGCTAATTTCACTATGTGATTTTTTTTTATTTAAAAATTCTTAAAGTTTTACTACATAATCAAAGATTAAAATTAAGAAAAGATTAAAAATTGTTTTAGCTTATTGAATAAAACATAAATTTGTACACAGGAATCATTACCATTAATATTTCATTATGTGTGTCTATTGGGAAAGGCTTAAATCAAGCTATGTGTATTTATCTCCTCAAATGTTTATCATTTTGTTATAATAAAAGGTTTCAGAGTCTTTCTAGCTTTTTAAAATGAAGAGTATATTACTTTCTGTATTCACCCAAATAGAGTGGTGCACCAGAACTCATTACCCCATCTGGATATTTGTGTTCGTCGATCAGTTCCCCGTCTCTGCTCTTGACTCTTCGGGCCTCTCAAGACTTGCATTCTACTCTCTCTGACCTTCTATGAAACTAAGATCCCATATTAAGTATGCTCACGTGATACTTGTCTTTCCATGCCTAGCTTGGTTTATTTAACGTACTTATAAACACACAAACACAATTCATTTCTTTCCAACACCCAAATTTCTTGATGAAAGTTTTCTTTTGAATGCTATATTTCCTTTCCTTGCTGATACTCTTATACATTTCCTATTCTTGGCAACCTTGCATTTATTGCACTATATGCTGCTAAGACTTCACTACGCTTCATCCCAAACGTTCACCTGTTGGATTCTTGATTCTCACTTCAGGCATAGGATCCGGAACCTTCAAGATAAAGGGTTTGCTGGGAGCTCGTAAGGTCAATTGAAGACTTGTCCTGTGTAGAGACCAAAGGACCTTTGTCATCTCCAGGATTGAGGTCTTACTGGCAATCATCCCTTGTCACTTGCATTCCCAGTGATGACCTCTGCCATAAAGTGACAGAGGCAAATCAGGGCCCTCATTGCAGCCTGCAATGTGCTAGTTCCACCTTTAAGATCCCAAATCAGGGCCCTCATTGCAGCCTGCAATGTGCTAGTTCCACCTTTAAGATCCCAAAACTGCGAGCTGTACAAAACCCTTTAAAATAAAGGTTATCTATCTTGGGAATTTCTTTTACAATAATGAAAGACTGACTAATATGTATTTAGTTTATCTCCATCACCATCCCTAAATTTTGTACAGAAATATTTATGAATTTATTCAAACATGAAAATATATAGTTAATTTTTGCAAATATCACATCTTCTACATTTCTTGTATCCTTTCTGGAAAGTCTGCTAATTATGCTGGATTTTATGTAGTATGTGAATCTTTCTGACACTTTTTTTTTAAACACATGTACACTATTTTATAGTGTATGTTTTGAACAATCTCTTAAAATCTATGTTTAGCACTAATTGTTTTGAAATTTTTTCAATGTGTTTAATATTTTTAATAAGTCAAAATTTTCTGCTTTCTGACTTACACACTGAGTTTTTATCTTCAATAATAGCAGTTTGCAACCTTGATAACCTTTTAGATTATTTTGCTTATTACTTTGTGTAATATTGCACTTCTTATATGTTAAACTATTATAAAATGTCCTATTTTGTGTCATTGAATGTGACTTGCTCTGTTTCCTGAATCAGTAGACACTATTTATGATGTCATATTTGTAAATCTGACAACTTTGTATAATTTGATTATAATCCAAGAATAAATATTGATGGAAGCTCCTATCATCCTTGGACCTGACATGATAGTGGCGCTTTTATTGTGGGGGTAACCGACAGTTGTATAACAGGACTTGTGGCCTGCTTGGTGGGAGAGAATTCATGCTCACTACTGTAAACCTAGTCAACTGCCCACAGCTGGAGAGACCACAGTATTAACCTAAGGGCTGACCTAAAACAGACCGTGCTTTTCTCATATTCACAATTTCATATCCTATAGAAAGGCAGCCTTCCGCTATACTAAGGTTTCAGTCCACGCTTAAATGTTTTGCACTTCTCTTTAAAAAGAATGAAGCATCTTATACTGGTTTTGCTAAGAGGACCAGATTCTGAAGTCCTGCTACACATCTGAGACTATGGCCTATTCATAGTTGTTTGAACTCCAGCCCCCAATAGCTTGGAATCATTCTTAGTAGTGTTGTCTTTGATATGTTCCTCCAGGTATATCTGGTCAGTCTAAAATCATTGACAAAATTTCTATGTTAGTTAAAATTCCACAGTCAGAAATACATTTTCTATGTTATTATGTCTCCCAAATATCTTGCCAAAATCAAGCCCTTTCAGGTCATCATAGCTAAACCTCTGAAGACTTATAATGTGATGTGCACTGTGCTGAGGGCCTTGTGTTCCTATGTACTCAACTATATTCTCATGTATCTTTTTAACACTGCGAGGTAGAGTTTGTTATTACTCTATTTTTATAGATAAAGTTGGGTCTAAGAAGGTTGTTCCTCAAGTTTTGATAAATAATAGGTAATCCTAAAGGAATTCACATTTTAAAATTAGACTTTCCTGAAACAATGTTTCCAAATGTTCTTCCCTCTACACAACTATTTCCCCCTGGCTCTCTTCCTTGTGTAATGATTCCTCCACAACTCCTCTTCTAATCTCAAACACCACTTGTATTAGCAATTCTCTCCTGTTATAGCTTAATTTCTGTCACTATGATAAAGTATTCTGACCAGAAGCAACTTAGAAAAAAGTTTATTTCAGTTACAATTACAGCCCAAAAAGGAACCAGCCCAAAAAGTCCAACAGAAATCACAAAAATGTACTCCCTGACAGCTGCCTCACAGGCCAGATTTTGTTCAACTAGATTTTTTTATACAGTTGCAGACAACCAGCCTAAGGTCACCGACAGTGGCCAGGGCTCACCTACATCAGTTAACAATCAAGATAATCCTCAATAGATATGTCCAAAAGCTAATCTGAGCTGGACAAGCCCTCCATTTTGAATTTCTTCTCCAGTAACTCTAGGCTACATAAAGTTGTCAGTCAAAGCTGGCGGGGGCTTCTCTTCTCTGATTTCCATAGTTGTAATGTATCACAGTGCTATTACAAAGATAAATGAGAATATGGTTGGGTACACAGGAACATAAAACCCTTATTTTGTATTTCTATATGTACTTTTAAATTTGTTTTCACCTTTGAATTATTAATTATTTTAATAAAGACATCTTGCTTATCACCTCTGAGTGGCAGTGATCTTAGCAGTCCATGGCACAGGATATTTACTAAATCTTTATTTCTGGATCATTTTCATAAACATATTTCCTTATTTTAGCTGAAACAATTTTATAAATGGATACCAATATATCGTATTGTTTTATAGCTTAATATACAAGAGAAAACATGGAGTTTTGTAGTCAGGATGGTCTACTTTTATGCTCACTTTCATTACATTTTGAGAGGCATGAATTGGCTTAAATTCCTGTCAGGTTCTTCTTGGGTTAAATCTTATCAGGTTCCCATCAATACAACATGAGTTGTGTGTGATTTGTACTGTGTGGTACTTAGTTTCTGATAGTCCCTGATAGTTGTAATCATAGCCCTGTATACTTTTCTTCCCTTGGATGTGGGGTGTTTGTTTGTTAGTCTGTGTGTTTGTTTTCTAAATGCTGCTAGTAGACAGAACATTGCAGAAGCACCAGGATGAACATCTGCTCTTTGGTTTTAAGACTACAAGTCTACTATAGATTTTTTTCTCTTATTTTTTTCTTGGGTCCAGTCCATTTGAGAGAAGCCATCCTCCACATATTGGGGCAGCCTTGTGGGCAAAGGCTGCCAGCAGTCACTCTATAATTTTGGAATTGAATCCTCCCTAAGTTGAGCCTTAAAAGGATGGCAATCCCAGCCTCCACTTTGAGCAGAGCCTTTGACCATCCCTATGTCATAACCATGTAGCTAAGTCACCTCTGTATTCTGGGACTATTGAAACCCATAGAGAAGTAGTATGTGTTGTCTCCCTCAATAAAGTTGGGAGTAATTTGACACACAGTTGTCCATAAGTCATGCCACTGCTATTTTTTTGAAAACCTGTATGCTAGTCCTTGGCAAAATTACAAATACTTGTTATATGATATATTCCTTCAAATTGCAATATTCCCTTTAAATTAAAACAGTTTACACAGAACAGGGAGAGGCCTAGTGGCTCTCAGATGGTAAATAGGGAGTCAGTAGATGTCACATATCTAAGAATAGAAGAAGCTTGGGAGATTCTTGGACATTCCTATCAATAGTATAGAGGTAGTAGCTAGTTTCTGGGTGTGGAGACTGACAAGACAGACTGCAAAAGAAACAAGCTGGACTGGGGAAGCCACATGCAAGTGTTCTAGGAGGCTCCAAAGTTACAATTTTAGGGAATCATCGCCCACATTGGGGTTGCTTTCTAGTGATGCTTTTGAGTTACTCCTGCTTCTTGGAAGTAACCTCTCACCCATCCTTGTGTTAGGAATCCCAGTTCAAAAAGAGCTTAATGGGTCACCAACATTCTATTCTGGTGCAATAGTGACTTTGTGTCGTGGACCCCCTTTCTGGGGTCAGTGGTTATATGTGTTATGTCTACTCGGGAAAAGTCTGCCACTTGACAATGATAATAAAACCTAGGAAAAGACAGGCCTTGGGAAATTTACAAAACTGGGAGAAGATAAGTAAAGATCTGTCAGTTTAGAAACATGCTTCTTTCTATTTAATTGTAATCCATCAGTGAGTGAGCTGTCGCCGCTCCACCTGTTAATCACGTGGCTAAGAGAGACCAAGGTAAGAACATGAAGCCTCCTAGGATGTGTGGTTACAAACTCCCTGAAAGGATGGACTGACTGCCTCGAAGGGTTACCCAGAAGGTCATCTGAGGCTCTTCTTCAATCTCTCTTAATTTTATTTCCACTTTTAAACTTGCATGAATACTTCTGATGATAATTACCAAATGTTGATATGTATGGAAAATCAGCGTTCTACAAATAACCGACTTGGACAGCTTTCATACACGTGTGGATGTTTGAAATTCAGCACATTCTGTTAGAATCACATGTTTGCTTAGAGAAATATTAGCAAAAAAAATTGTGCTGTGAATACACACACACAAATACACACACAAGTACAGATGTAGAAAAGACAAAATCTTGAGTTGAACATGTGAGAACTAAAAATACAAGATGGGACTTTAAGTGGTCCATCTCTGCTAGCCCCTGGCCATAGAGCCCTATTGATCTCTCACTGTACTACGCCTGTGTATGGTTCTATATTAATGGGATAATCATATATTTATCAAGTTCAGTGCTATCACTACCTATGAATTTTATTTAGTCCATGTAATGTACATATTTACTTGATTGTTGGAATTCCATTTCGCTTATTATAAGTAATTATACTTAATTCCCAATAGTTGCCTTCTTGAGACTTTGTGTATCATCTCCTTCCATGAAGAATAGAAGCTTGTCCTTTTCCTAATCGACACAATGTCTTGCGTCAGGTGTTACTGGGAGGAGAGAAAGGGCTGATATTGGGTTGTAAAGGTAATACATACACTTAAAAATAATAAAAAATAAAAGCAATTCATCCCCCCAGCAAGGGCAAAGAGACACCTTGTTGGTGGTATTGGTCTTATATCAGTCAAGGGCAGAGCAGATGGAAGACCTTTGCTATCCTAGCTTGATGTCTGGCTTGGTGGCCAAAGTTGTTTTATGCCTAGGACACATAAATCAAATCCCAGCAGCACAATGCAGGAGGAGGAGGACAGACAGAGACCTGTGGACCGCCATGCCACCCACAGACCTAACCTTCTGCTCACAGCACAACTTGCTGACACCAACTTGCTGGAGAAGACCACCCAGGGGTCCACCAGCCATGTGACCAGTCTGCAACAGGAGCCACCACAATGAATGATTATGTGGTGGATAGGTGTTAAAGAAAGAGGTGAAGCAGCTGAAGCATTATGAAGAGAGAGTGGCCAGCCCTGCCACCTGGAGCCATGATGGGGGTCCCTGTCCTTAGGTGTTCACTGAGGGCCATATTTGGGTCTGTGGCTACGTGGTGGCAGGGTTCAGTTGTCTATGTTTGTGGCTCATATTACAACTAGAGAACATGGAGATATCCGTGGTTGGGGCAGCCACCAGGGATCACATGGGTGTCCAGGGAATTGTCCCTTCCCCTCACTAGCTGTGGCACTCTGTGGATCTGGCCCCATCATGGTAGCACTCAGGAGAGTTGGCCCTGCACCTCACCTGGACAGTACAGAGGATCTAGCCCTGGTGGTAATGGTGTGGGTGAGCTATCCCCGAGGGCATGAGTGTAGCTGGGAGAGCTGATCCTGCCACTTGTCTGTCATGGGGTGGCATAGTCTCAGAGATAATGCCCCAACCCCTTACCTTTCATCACCGCCAGCAGTCTGGAAAGCTGCCCACAGGGTCATGAGCATGGGAGAGCTGGCCCTGTCCTTCACCAGCTGCAGTACTGGAGAAAGCAGGTCCTGCGCTTCACCCAGGCAGCACAGTAGATCTGGCCCTAGTGGAAGGATGAGCTGGTTCCAAGGGTGAGAGCATGGGAGAGTTGGCTTTCCCACTCATTGGATGCGAAGTGGCCTGTGTGGGGTGGAGGGAGTGGGGGATGTCCCGTTGCTCCTCCGTACCTGAGGCAGTCAAGAGAGCTGGCCCTGAGGGCAGGAGAGCAGGAGAACTGACCCTGTCTCCTGCGGATGATGGCATTGGGTGGCCTAGCTGGAGCAGTGCTAGAGAGCTCACCATGGTGATGCAGATAAGGGAGAGCCAACACATGCTGATCAGCTCAGCTACCACCTAGGCGCAGACACAAGGTTCTAAGTCAGCCCAACAAAATCTATATCATCTGCAAATGGTTGGGATGCACGAAAGGGCCCGTCCTGCTGATCCAAGGCTGCAGCATCTCCATGACACAGGGCAACAACAGAATAACTGGGTGGAGGATGGGTGAAGATCCAATACTGCTGGTGTCACAGAAGCCAGAAATTTCAAACCCGACCAATGACTCACTGCAATGAACATTTGCAAGTGAAGATGTGTGGACAGAGAGACATACGGTGGGACACACTGTAACACACCATAGCTTCCACAATGAGGTGTTTTCTGTGCTATGTTTTGTTTGTTTTTTATTTGGGAGGAGGGTTGCAGTGTAAAAGGTGGCTATGAGGGGACAGGGAGATGAACAAAACTGGGTGCATGATGGGAAACTCACAAAGAACCAACGAAAACTTTTAAAAAGGACAGAAATGAAAAACAAGTCAGTTCCTCGCAATTTCAGCTCAGTAGTTTTGTTTTCTCCTCAACTACTGCCCTGCCGTCACCTATGAGAGCCTCCGGTATATTGACCAAGGAAAACATTAGCCACCCATACTGCAAGCTGACATCTTGAAACTTAAGTCCTCACAGGTTTTCACTCATACTTTCTTCACACTTAAAACCATATTCAGAGTCTCCAGGGTCTTCATTGAACATAGAGTGCACCTGTTTGTTTGTTCGTTTGTTCTGCTTTCTGTGGGTTTGGAGACTGAGTATGTAAAACAGGCACTTTGCACACTTAGCCATCTTCTCAGCCCAACATCCATGCCTTTGTTTTCTGTGGCTGCAAAGGCAAACAAACTGATACATTCTGGGAAACCAGCACTAAAATGGTCCACCTTCAAGAATTAGATTGTTTGATGTGTACAGGCTGAGTGTGTAGGCGTGGAGGGGTGTGAGCATTCCAGTCTACCCACCAGGGGTTGCTAGACATCAGATAAATTCTGAAGAGAAAGATGTGAAAATGGTAAATGAGAACAGAAAGACAGTCAAAGAAGAGACTGTTACCCTGGCAAGGCAAGCAGCCCTTCAGCTAAAGGATTCATAATGAACCATTGTGAGCTTAGCTGCAGTGTTTGTGAATGGAATGCTTTCTGTTGAATGTAAGACCGCCATTCCATAATTCACAAAGTCTGACTCAAAACGGGCCAGGAGGTATGAGCATATCTTAAGTGTGCACTGCACACATGTCCCCTCTTGTGACCCACAGTCACTTCGGTTTACTCTGTAGCTCAGACGTTAGTGAGCCACAGCCAGGTTATAGAAGAAATCCAGCCATGAAAAGATAATCATCCGCCACCTCTTTTCCACACTGATAAACTTTCCAACTGGAGGACTGAGCTCTCCTGGCCACTGAAGACTCCTTCAACTAGGCTCTCTTTCCATCAGGGAAATCTCACAGAACTCGGTTTTAGAATCCTCACATTCAGAGGTCTAGAAAAGTTCAATTAGACTTCTCTTCTGTTTCCTTCTTGAAGCAGGCTCATCAAATTCATAAGGAAATATGATAAAAATAATCAATGATTTCAGTTTTCAAAGACAGGCCCGCTGCTTTGTGCTGCTAACGTTATGTGCCTGCGTCTCCTGCTGCCTTGCCACTGAGCCCACAAGCCCCTCCTCTTATTTTATCCTCTCCAAAAGCAGCAGACCTGCTGACCCTTCTTCTGAAACGAGATGCACAGTACACAGTGTTCCCTAACTGCATACAGATTCTCTTCAGGGAAGAGACTTTATGTAAATAGAGATATCCAGAAGTTACATGATAGCCTCATTCTTGAGATAAACTTCGGTTTAATCACTGATCCTTCCAGGAATAAGAAAACAGATGCAA
Source organism: Tokudaia tokunoshimensis (assembly GCA_036184795.1). Classification (NCBI taxonomy): domain Eukaryota; kingdom Metazoa; phylum Chordata; class Mammalia; order Rodentia; family Muridae; genus Tokudaia; species Tokudaia tokunoshimensis. The sequence continues at coordinate 32,912,700 of BTHU01000008.1, read as the reverse complement.
ATAAATTGTTCTACTATTCTTAGATTAATATTTAATTTTCCTTTTCTTCCCATGATGGGAACTCTGTCACAAAAGAGAGGGTGGAGAGCAGAGGTGGAAGTAGGAACAAAGCAAAGAAAATACTTCTTGTCCTGGTTCTCAACAAGTCTCCTAAGCCAGGATTTCGGCTTGTCTTCTTAATCGCGACGCTAGAGGGAGTCAAACCCAGGAATCTGAAATGATCCCCGGGGCTGAATAGTAAGGGCGGTTGTTACACCTTTCTCTTTAAGCAAAAGCTCCTTAGCTCGACTGCCCCAGAAAGACGCCCAATCTGGAGTGCTCTGCCTTGCTTACTCTGAGGTTATTATTTCTAAAAATAGTTTCCTGAAAAATCTCTCTAGTGGGCTGGGAAGCACGCAAGTGAAGTGTGGGGCCCAAAAGTGCTCTGTTCTGCTTCAGCAGGACCCTGCAGGCTGAGGGTGGGACAAGAATGCTAGCCAAGAGCACCGAAAGAGGTCGTAACCTAGACAGAGCGTGTGCCTTGGGGTTCAAATAGGGTATTCTCACTGGTCCTCGAGGAAGCAAACGTTTGGCTGGGGGCTGGGAGCCCCAGAAGTGAACACTGTGTGTCCGGTGGCTGTGATTCCAAGGCTGCTCCTAGCCCCCACTTCCCCATCGCACACAAACCATACAGGGCACTAGGCTGCTTCGAAGGACCCAGTGGTGTCGCCCCTAAATGATACAGAGGCAGATGAACGCGGTTTTACGTACCTCTGCTGGTCTTCCAACCATTCAGTGTTTCAAGGGTGGCATGGGGGTTGGAGAGGGCTCCAGATATGGTCCGAGATGGGAGGAGACAGACAAATCCAAGTTTGGGAATTCCATCCATTTTCTCTCTTCCATTTCATCTCTGGTCACATTTGCAATTCCTAGGAGAATATTACCACTTTTTTTTTTTGAGCCATTTTGAATTTTGTTTGGATTTGCTCTAAAAATCCCCTAAAGACCAAAAGCAAAGAACTTTTCTAGTGTTCTGTCCTTTTGGGGTATGGGTATATGGGGATGGGGGGATAATTTGAGCATTCATTTTTTGATATCCTCAAACTATACAAAGCAGGGTCCCAGCCTTGTCTCCAGCTTTCTTCTATCACCAGCTTGACTGATGTTAGGTAATTAAACTTAGTGTCCCTCAACATCTGGAAGCCTGGAGGAGTATGGAGGGGGGCCAAGTTTTAGCATTTAAGTCTTGGGTACAAGGCAGTTACAGAAATCTCAAGGAGCTCAACGAGTTGCCTGAAACACAGACTCCAGGTTAGACCCAGAGTTATCCCATCCTCCAGAGAACCTCCCAAGAAAGATATTGGAGGACAAGACTGGTCTATTTCTTCGATGAATTCGTGAGATACTTTGGTCTGCATAGATTCTGGGAAAGCCCACATCCTGAACTTTCAGAATTATTGCTAAAATGAATGTATCCTGACCAAGCCTTTATGCTAAGAAAGTCAGCCTTGACTTTATACAACTTCTGAGGTTTGGTACCAGCTCAGTTCATATGTAACTGACTCCAAACAATGTAGTGAACTTCTCTAATCACTGTCACCACCACCACCACCACCACCACCACCATCATCATCATCAAACAAGACTATCAGAGGAAATAGTCTGTTAGTTCCTTTTTGGTTTAAAAGTTCCATGATTTCTGTCTCTCTATGGAAAAATGTGAATTTTTCTATCTGCTGACCTAAAAGTCAAAAGAGAGAAGCCTAAGGTAAATGCGGGCAAGCCCGGGACGCCTAGCTGTATTGTGTAGGAGGAAGACATTTTAGAAGGAAACGAGTTTCATATATTCTGCCTGATATGGTTATCTCTAAGGCTGGTGCCCGTGCAAGCAAGATCAGGGTGCAGAGGGAGGGGAGGGAGACACGTTTCCAAATGTCAAATGTTTATCGAGGTCTTTGAACTCTGACAATCTAGGCTTCCGGTAACTTTGTTCTTTGCATTTGTGAAGAGAGAGACGAGGAGGAGTAAGAAGGAGAAAGTTGAAAATGTTCCTGCAATGAGAACAGTATCATGTAGGTCTGAGGCAAAGATCAGGCCCATGATATACAACTTACTTGCAGTTAATCTGGGACTCTCCCCTTTCGATGTCTTTAAGAAAATCCCTTGTTATAACTCTGAACTGAACCTGAACCTCAAACCATGGATTCTCCGTGTGCCTCTTATATAAAGATGGCACACTTACCATGAATTCGGCCAGCACAGGATGAGAGCATTATGGAAGCTTCTATCTTCAGGGATCATATACCTGTTTGAAGGACATAAGACACCCGAAGGAACTAACAATACAATTTGAGGCTTTTTTTTTTAAATGCTGTGGGGTAACGATTTATGCAGGCCAAGGCAAAATTTTATGAAGGTCAATCAAACAGAGATGGAAAATGCATCTGTAAACTATGGTATCGGAAGGGTCATCACTGGGGAAGAAATGAATGTTAAGTACATGAGTTTACACAAGCACACACACACACACACACACACACACACACACACATACATATATCTATGTATAGTTTTTGAAGAAGAAAACAGGTTAAAAAATCACATTTGCTTCATACCTACCCTCTTCTACATGTATAACTAAACAAGTACCTGACACCTACTGTCTGTCCCACATCCCCACAGTACAAGCCAGTATAAGACCCTGCAAGTTCTTTCCAGTATGAACTCTGGTCACTGAATACAAGACATCCTCGAGGTGGCAAATCAATTAAAAATGGGGGTTCCCTGCTTTGTGAACCTGGGAATGTCAACTACTACTGGAAGCAGTCAAAGAAATGTAGCTTTTCTGCTAAACCTGTCACCACATGTCATTAGGCAGGGTCAAGAGCAGCAGAGAACTTTTAATCCTGCAGTCACAGCCTGAAGTTGTCTGGAACTTCTCCATCGAGTGTGCATACTCAGAGGGTGTGAGCCAGCACTCACAGAGAACCACGGGATATCATTGAGGCAGGGAAGCACATTGCACCACAGAAGAAAGCTGGCTGGGAACTGAGGAACTGAAGGAATTTGGGGAGGAAGGGCTGCAGTTGAGAGCAACGGGGGCTGTTGTTAAGTGTTTTGGTCTGTGACACCACGATTCAAGGAAACTGGCTCTGCCAGACTCTGAGAGGGAAAAAAAGAAGATTCCTAAGCATTTCCCTTGGAAATCACCTCTGAATGGGTGCCAGGCTCTTCTAGAATCTGCACTTCCACTCGCGTACACTGTGTAGGTAAGAGGCGAAGGGTGGGCCTGATGGAAAACACGGAAGAGACCACCTGCGGCTGTTGCTCTGTAGCATGCTCTCATCAGCCAGCTGGACTACACCCCAGTGTCCCATCCTGTACATTTACAAAGGCATCTCCTTCCTGTAGACAGGAACAGAAACCACCAGGGAGGGCTGGAAATGGGGCTTTCCCATGTGGCATGCTCTGCTGATATACTCCACCGTCCCTAAGATACTCCCCGAATAGGCAAGGGCAAAAACTACAGAAAAATCCCACCTCTGCTCTGACCAGGCTGCTGGTGGGCCAACAATTAATGTGAGAAACTTGGATCTGTAGTTTTTATCCTGTTCTTTGTCCTATCTCAGAACCTACCCAATTTCAGACAGAAAAATAGGCAGACAAATAAATTAGATAGATAGATAGATAGATAGATAGATAGATAGATAGATAGATAGACAGACAGACAGACAGACAGACAGACAGACAGACAGATAGATAACGTCCCGAACAAAGACTATGGTGTGGCAAAAGGAGAACAGATTTGCTTTCTAGAGGGAGAAGGTACAAAGATGGTGGTAGAGTGGGGGTGCTCCTGAGCCTACAACTCCATTTAGAGAGGCAGAATAACCCAGAGACTATGGCAGCTTAGAAAGTCCAGAAATGCGTTCTCCACCTGAGGGACAATAGAAGTCATTGCTGGGTACTCCATATGCCCTCCCCCAAGGGTGGGGGTGGGGCACATGCTAGTCACACCAACCTTATCTTGCTCCTTTGTCTCCTAGCCAATGCCCACCCTGCCTGCCCGCCCCCCTAGCTGTCCCTGTCCTTGGAAGCCAGCTGCAGCTTGTAGGAGAACCAAGCCCTGTCACGGCTGTCTCTAGTGTGTTATTGTTAGTGTTACGTTACAAATCCTGTTTCCATGCCAGGGTCCCTCGGGGGTCATAACCAGAAGAGGCCGTGACCCTGTCAATAAACAGAACCCCAATCCCTAATGTAACCAACTTGCTTTCACTGGGTCTTTTCCACGGCTTTATGGGTCAGATTGCTCTCCTAGGTCGAATCATTTTAGCAAGGGCTCTTGGAAGCACAAGAAAGTTTAGAGGCTGATCACTGTGGCAGGAGGGAGTCAAGATGAAGGGTGTCTTGTGTCTCCCCAAAGTTACCCACTTAACAGGACAGGGGTCCTTAGAGTGGTGACTCCAGTCAGGTTGCTCTGCGTGTCTCCTAGTCAAGGTTCCAGTTTCCTTGGAAGACTACCCTCGGCAGAGGTCTGAGCTGGTGTGTCAGACAGAGTGTGTGAGGGGTGTGGATACGTATGGAACAAACAGGAAAAGGAGTGCGGTATACCCTGACCTAAACCGCAGTGCTGGGAGATGTGCTTCACTGCAGCCCACTCAGAATCATCTTCTACAGTTTTTCTACCCAAAGCAGAGGTAGGTGATAGATGGTGGGTAGAACCAGGAGGAAAGAACAGAGAGGAGAGCCTGATCTATCTTATGCCAGAAAAGCAGATCCCACTGACACACAGGTGCTGGGGAAGAGAAAGAAGACGGGGCAGTTCGATTGGTACCATGCATGGAGAACGGTTTCTTTTCTTCTGCCTTGCATCTAACAGCCACGTACCTCAGACATCCCGATACCCTTCTCGGGACCTCTGGAGATGTCACTTGGTATAGATCTCTTGGCTAGACCTAAAAATCAAAGTATTCTCAAGCATATGCCATTGAGACCATAGAACTGACACGTGGGGCGGGGTAGGGAAGAAATAGTTATAGGTTCTTCAACACAGCTTCAGAGTTAACCTCATGGCTTGCCCTTCCTCTAGACTTGGGTATTTGGGGGAGATGAGAGCATATGAAGCAACTGAGCTACATGGGCAGGATTCTTTCCACTGAATTAATTACAGAGCTGAGAGGAGATTTTCCGATGGAAACTTCAAACTCTCTACTTGAAATGAAGAAATTAGGTGGTGGACAGAGGGCCGTTGGTTAGGTGTGTGTGTTGCTCTTCCTGAGGACCCAAGTTTAGTTCCTAGTTCCTACATTAGGTAATTCACAACTGCTTTTAGAAATATTGTGTGTGTGCTCTCATGAGCACACACACACACACACACACACACACACACACATACACACAGAGAGAGAGAGAGAGAGAGAGAGAGAGAGAGAGAGAGAGAGAGAGAGAGAGAGAGAGATGAGTGAATGAATGAATGAATCTTTAAAAATAAGTAAATAGGAAGCAGTTGTGGATGAGAAGAAAAGCATTTTTCTACAGTCAACGACTCAGTTCCTAGTCCTGTAAAAATGTATCATAGACTAGAGAAAGGGGCCACCAACAGAAAGAATAACAGAGCTAAAAGAGGAGAGGGAGCTGGGCAGTTGGCTCAGTCCTTAAGAGCATTTCTTGCTTGTGCAGAGGAGTCAGGTTGGATTCCTAGTATCCATCTATACCCATGGCTCAGACCTCTCCATAACTCCAGTTCCATGGGATCAGCACCCTCTTCTGACCTCTGCAGGCCCTGTGCAAACATGTGACCCATACACATACATGTAGAAGAAACTCTCCATGCACAGAAAATTAAACAAACACATCTAAAACAAGAAAAAAAATTAACAGGAAAGAGAATGCATGGAGGACACTTTTCATCTCTACTCTGAGTCTGCCTAAAACTCTTAGGATCGTAGAGCAAGGAGCACCTTTGGTTAAGTTAGATCTGTGACCTTAGGCCTGTGGTCACTGGAAGGAAGACCTGGGGGTGCGAAGATTTGTTCCTGACATATTCCCAGCATGCAGATCACTACTTCCCTAGCATAATGGCTCAGTATCTCTTTATGGAGTAAGCAGAGAGGCCTTGCTGGTCTACCCTGGCCAAGGTCTAAGATCAGAACAGAGTGGGGTCGGGTGGAAACAAGAAGTCTTTTTAAAGGTCTCCAGTCCCAGCCACCGATTGTCCTGCTCATAATCTTTGGAATTATACAAATTACATTTTATAGACTTCTTTGAAAGAAGAGACTTTTGCCCAAAGCCACTCTGTTCTTTGATAATGGAGCTGGTATCAAATTCCAGTCACCTCTGTCCATGTCTGCACTCTGTTCTCAGGTCTCATTCCCCAACACTTTGCTTGGGTCAGAACAACTAGCTCAAGTCTTGTAAAATAGTATCACTTCTCACAACACAAACCAGGTGCCAGGCTCGCACCCTTTATGGGTACTGTCACCGTTCTCCTTACATCCAGTCAGTGAGAGAGTGCTGTCATTAGGTCAACTCACTGGTATCCACTGAGGCACAACGGAAAGACAGCCTTTGTTTGTGCCTGACGCATGTTAAAGCTCTCCAAGGCCCCACTTCACAGCAATCTGAAGTTAGAAAGGTATAGTCAGTACAATTGGCCAAGACTTCTAAGAACTCCCCTGGGCACCCCACACAGGGAGTGAGATCAGGGAGAAAACGAAGGTTCACACAGAGGAAGAGGTTCCTGCTCCAGCCTCAAGAATCAGGAGAGTCTGAGCCCAAGCTCTGTGGCCTGCCTTTCTGCAGGGAGAGGGGAGGGGTGCCTTTCTTGTCCCTGTGTGTGCAGAAGGCTTGCGTGTGTTTGTTTAGAGCAAAGCCTATACTTAATTGCTACAAGTGAAACAGATTTTATAAATAGATGTGAGCATGAATGGTTTTTATGATTAGCTTGTTTTCAATCACCATGCTTGACCGGTGTCTGTGTTCAGCTAAGTAAATATTTCTATGGTGATAGTGTACACAATACAATGGCCATTATTTAATGTTAATACAAGTACCATATGGGAGGTCTTATCATGCTAGAGCCCCAAAGCATAATAAAAGCAGATAGGACTTGATAGGCAAGGGTGGGCCTTGTTGTGCAGTTTAGCTTGATAAGACATCTGCTCGTGCACATGTTGGCTGCACAAGGATTGAGGCGGGCAGGGATGAGTCTCCTGGGGGAACTTTGTGACCAGATCAGATGGCTTGTGAGTTCCATTTTATTCACTTGGTGACCTTGGGTAAGTCTCCAGACTGATTGTTTAAACATCTATGTCTCCCTTCCCCAATTCGTGGACTTCTGCATGCTTCTCAGGAGACGAATGGAGATTAATTAACACCTGGCAGCAGCTCCATGCACTATCTTTAGAACAAAGCCTCAAGGAAGGGTGGGGCTGAAAACCCGCCCCGTGCATTGAAGCACGCCAGCGTATAAAAGGGAACAAATCCAGCATAATATTTTTTTTTCATTTATAACTGGAAATTTGAGAAAATTGGAGGTTTCCTGAGATTAGTAAAAACAAACGTGTAAAAGAACAGAGCCTCTTAGGAATTCACTATGCTGCAAACACAGCCAGTGTCTTTTCACTCGGGAGGGACAGCTGTGGTTATATGGGGCCTGAAGCTGGAATCAGCCCCCTCTGCCAAGGAGCCGATGAGGATGACAGAGCTTTCCACCCTGTGGACAGAGACAGTTTACCTTCTCAGACCCACTTCAGTCTCCCACTTTGCCTTTTAACCTAAGAACACTGCAGGACTCAGTGTGCTAAGCTGCCCAGCATCTGTTTATCTATCGTTTGGCATTGTGTTCAGAGGCCAATGCTCCATTCTAGACCTTGCTCTTTTGTAGTTAGGTGTTATAACAAAGGACTGTCAGCAACAAACCTCTGAGTAACTGCTTTACTCGTTCTGTACAGACGATGCTTCTGCACTCGTGATGCCACCGGCCTCAGCGACGTGGTAGGAGGGGCTGTCAGCATCTCCACTTTAAGGATGAGCAGACAATCTTAAAGAGGTTCTTGTCCACATGAGGAGATGATGCAGAGCTAGACTCCAATCCTGGGTCTTCATCCCAGTGCTGATGGAGACTGTCTTAGACAGAGCCCAGATCAAGGAACTTTCCTGGCTCCCTCTCAGGAACTCTAGATTAAGTTAAAGCTTTTCTCTGTTGTTTCTTTTCCTTCTGGAAATGTTGTCCTTCTGGGAGCCCCTACTTCATCTCCCTTACCCATCTGGAATTTAGTGGCATGAAAATAGATCCTTAGCTTGTCTCCTTTATAATGGGGAGGGGGGAGGGAGGGGTGGAGCTCTTCAGAGGAGAGAAAACACAACAATGACTGGCAAAGGCTTACAAAGGAGATTTGAACTCCCAACTGTGCTATCTAAGACAAAAAGATTATTTCCATGCTACTTACTACCATCACTATCAACGTTGGGAGAGTATGTTATTCAGGATATTTGGAATGGCCACTAGGTAACCATTGGTTAATGTGAGCTGAAAAGAGAACTACATGAATGGAGGTGGGTAGGTGACTACATTGGTCCATTGTTCTGTCTCATGGTATGGTTTAAAAGGATAGGTATGCATGTTCCCAGCAATGCCACAGGCCAGTCCATGCCCTGAAAGGCATTTGCCCTCATCCAGAACCTGGGACCAGGGAAATCACTTTATCTGATGCTAGGGACCAGCTTTAACTGCCCAGGAGCAGGGGGTGAGAGGTAGGAGCTCTGGGAGTAGTGTACACACATGTGTTTGTATGTTTGTAGCCTATTCTTTAGCCACCAGGAGAGGATGAGGGGTGTGGTGAACCAGGATATTCATAGTACGGGCTGAATAGTGAGAACTCTGTTGCTGATTTCAGCTCAGCTCTTTTTTTTTTTCAGCCCAACTGCCATGCATGTTTCTTATTATTCTGTGGATTTGTGTTGCATCGATGGGTGGGAAAAAGCTGGTGAGGCAATAATCATGTAAGTGAAAGCAATGAGTCTCTGGTGTCCTCTACCAATTTCCCAGAGTCTTTGCTAATGCCTCAGGGCCTCCAGGGCTTAGAATTACAGCTTTCAGTAAATACCCTTAAAGTTATTCTCTAGAGTGAAGCAGCCCCTAGTCCTTCATAGAATCATATAGCCAAACAAGGCTCCGGATGAGGAATTCACTACAGTGGGAGATGTGTGTACTGAACAAGGGCCAGCAGAATACCCATCAATTGTAAGTATTCTCTGACTTCCAATTCATGGCTCTGCTAGGAACCACTTTTAACAAAGAAGGAAACAGAACCCAGGTGGCTCAGGAGGTTGCAAGATCACACAGGTAGTCCATAGGGGAGCTAGGGCAAGACCTAGATAGCCAGAGTTTCACCAAGCCAAGTGTTGCCTCTTTAGGAAGCCAGGAGTGGAGATGGGGTGTTTGACAGTCTCCAGGGATGGAACATGAGCATAGAGCTTACGGGTGTCGGCAGGAGGATATTTGGAGACACACAAAGGCAGATAGAAAGGTGATCCAGAGAGGCCAGCTGAAAGCCAGAAGCCACTGTTTGGAAAGGTTTTGCATGTTAATATTTTTACCAAGATATATGTCTCTTTTTTCTTAAAATAATATATTCTTTTGAGGCTCTTACTTCTTTTCCTCTTTATGAGCAATAATGTTTACTTAACTCCTTAGGATGTAAATGTGCCTTGGGGCGATACTGCTCTGACCTGATTCTAAATATTATGCAAAAATAACTGCCGTAGTGTTAACCAAGTTTAAAGATCTAATCAATTACTTCCCCTAAATCTTTCTTGTTTTTCAATAGTGACATTTCTGAAATTACTAAGTAGATATGCACCATATCATTTGTTAAGCTTCAGCCACATTTCATAGTAAATTAAAAGAAGAAAAAGGTTCATATATGTATATGGACTGCTGACAGAGAATTTCATGAATTTTTCCAAGGACAATATTAAGAGAATTCTAGCAAGGATAATCAAGAAAAGTTCAAACATAAGAAAAAGAGAAGTAAAGAGAGGGGAGGGAGGGAAGAAGACAGAGAGAGGAGGAAGAAAAGAAGGAGCAGGAGGAAGAGGAAGAAAAGAAGGAGGAAGAAAGAACAGAAGGAAGGAAGAAGACAGAGACAGACTGAAGAGATGGCTCAGCAGTGGAGAGTGCTTAAGGATTTTTCAGAGTCGCTTGGTTGGGTTCTCAGCACCACATCCAGAATCTCACAACAATCTATGAGTCAGTGCAGTTTAAAGGAATCTTGTGGGCTCTAGTGGTCTCTGCAGCTCCTGTGCGTTCTTGGTGAACAGCATGCAAGCATGCATATATAGACATAAAAAATATACTTTTTAAAAGGAATGAAGGAAAAGAAAAAAATCAGACACAAGCACACATACACATACACACACACACACACACACATGCACATGAAACTCAGAGTCAGGCCATGAGTCCGTGACATGTATAATACACACATATATAATATTACCATGAATAATATCAAATACTTAAATAACAGACACAAATATCAGGCTATACTTCCTGTGCAATACCATGTTACAAAACAGCAACATACAATGTGATCTCATCCTTTAAAACAATGGCTGTCTACATGCCTGAGTAGTGTGTTCAGTGATGAGTGAAGAGAATTACAGGCTGACAGGGTGCATGTAGAACATAAGCCCCGAAAACACGACTTGGCTGCAAGACTAAGATGCTTACAGTACCTTCACTCACATATACTGCATATATATTTGAGAATAAAATATGAAACAAATCTTCAATGACTGATATTTCAGAAATTGACATTGGTGTGTCTCCATGGTGGTAAAAGGAAGCTGGGACTGCTTTACCATCACAGCCAATTGATTCTGCCTGATCCATTCTCACTGAATGTCCTCCAATGCTCGTGCTCATGGGGACTTTTGAGAAAATAGCCATTGCCGGCCAGCTTGAGTCTTTGAGCTTCTGTTACTGTTCACAGTTTAGTCTTGTAAACCTGTACTATTATTGGCACTTGTCCCCACCCCTCTCACCTTTTGAAAGTGCTTCATGTCAGGGATTAGTTTCCCACACCTTTGTGATATCAGCCCAGTGCAGTAGCTTAGAAAGGCACCTTTCCAGGGTGACTCACTCCAACAACTCTGTCTTGACTATGAGCAGTGCAGAATGGGATGTTAGGTCTACAGAAATGTACAAGCTGGAGAGCCGGCAGCCCAGGTCATGCTTCTGCCCGACACTGTTGCCAACTTCTCCTAAAATGCCTATCTGCTTTACTCTTAACAAAGTGTCACAAGTTAGGAGAGAGAGAGAGAGAGAGAGAGAGAGAGAGACAGAGAGACAGACAGACAGAGACAGAGACAGACAGAGAGAAAGAAAGAGAGACAGAGAGACAGAGACAGACAGAGACAGAGAAGGAAGAAGAGAAGAGAAGAGAAGAGAAGAGAAGAGAAGAGAAGAGAAGAGAAGAGAAGAGAAGAGAAGAGAAGAGAAGGGAAGAGAGAGAAGAGAGAGAATCAAACAGAAATGGCATTGGATATAGGTAGAACTATAACCTAGATCAGTACCAGATATATGGATAGAAATGCTCAGAAAACAGGGTGTGTCTGTGTTTGCACATAATCATAATTTCACGACTGAAAATCAACCCACAGAAGTCTGTTGAAGTCTACATGGAGATGTGGATTTCCTGTCTTAGGAAGGAGTCTGTTCCAGATGCTCCAGTGATTGTTACAGGAACAGGATCTCTCCATTTCTCTCTCTCCTCTCTCCTCTCTCCTCTCTCCTCTCTCCTCTCTCCTCTCTCCTCTCTCCTCTCTCCTCTCTCTCTCCTCTCTCCTCTCTCCCTCTTCCCCTCCCTCTCCTTCTCCTTCTCCATCCTCCCTCCCCCTCCCCCCTCTCTTTCATAGTCACATTTAGGATTACAGACTTCATATGGGATGGGACCTCCTGAACTCTTTTAGACAGGACCAGCACCATCTGCTGTGACACCTCTTGACAAGACTAGAAAACCAGGTTAGTGTTTTCCACCAGTGTCTCTGTCTCTTACATGTGTGATGATGATCAGTATCTTGTTGCCCTAGAGACTGTCAGACCTGGCATCTCTGTTTATCTGCAGAATGTTCTCAGTGGTTTCTAAAAACAGGTGTGGCCTGGTTAAACAGAGCACAGCCACAAAAAAAAAAAAATTTTTTTTTTGAAGTTGATTTGACACTGGTGGCTTTTACCAACTTTCCAAATGTCACTCAATCTCCTTCAGAGTCTATTTGTCAAAGAGCTGGTAAATGACTTACCTGTCTGTTTTGTTCTATGTTTTAAGAGATGCAATACTAGATAGGCAAAAGGCTTTCTAAGCCCCAAATTGCACTGCGTGGTGATAAGTGACTTATGTTGTATATTGACAATGAGTTCTGGTTCCCTCACTGGTGGTGTGGCTTCTGAGGTAAACTACAGGAAGAAAACCAGTTCTCATTGGGTGGTAGGCTACAGAGCCAGCCAAGGGTGCTGATACCATCAGGAGACTGGCAGACAAAGCTTTTCTGGCACAAAGCTCATGGCCCATGAAAGCATCACAAGTTTCTTAACATTGGGGTAGATTAAGCAGCAAAAATAAGACACATCCTATTACACTCCAAATATCTCCCCCAAATTCTGGGAAAACAAGTGCCCTCTAAAGAAAATCCTGAAAATCAGTGGAAAGTCATAAAGAAAGTGGTTCTTTTGCCAAGGATGAGCTATTTTAAAGAGGTCTGAGACCTGACTGCAAATGAACATATGAATGAACAAGTAACTACACTCTTCAGAGTTCCAGAGTGCAGATCCAGGTCAGCTAAATGGACTGGAGGCTTCCAGGCAAATGATTTGGTACCCTGGAGGCAAGTCATTTAGAGGGGGGCTGTAATTGTTTCATCCAGGCCATTAAAATACCAGAACAGGGGACCAGGCCCTCTAGAGCACTGTTTGTCAAGCCTGATGTAGAAGGGTTTCTGTACCAGGAGGGAGATAGGACTAGACCTCTGAGGTCCTTCCCAAATATAAGATGCTATCTGTCTAATTTCCAGTCACACTCTGATGCTGTCTTGGTCTCTCATCAAGGTATCAATGGAATTTGGATTCCTTTCTCCTTAACTGTTCCATCATTGAGAGACTTTCCATCTTGAGATCAGCTGTCAGCAGGAGCTGTGATGGAGGACAGATAGCTCCCTGCATCTCCAGTCTGATGAATTAGTGCCCCAGAGCTTTAGTTTAGGAGACAAGAGGCCTATAGGAATTGAATGCTAGTTAATACCATGTGAAATTGATCAGGTTCCTATTTATGATTGTTTCCTCAAAGGAAAACTTAATTTTCACTTTTTTTTCTGAGTAGTTGAGGTTTTTGTTTGTTTGGTTGGTTGGTTGGTTGGTTGGTTTGGTTTGGGGGTAGTGGTGCTTGGTTTTAAGTTTCTCCTGAAATTCCAAAATAGATTTTGGAAAAATCAACCTTTTAAAAAATATTTATGTATATTTTAAGTGTATGTATAGCTACATATACATATGAACCTCACATGCATGCTTAGTGCCCTCAGAAGCTGAAGAAGAAGTCAGATTCCTAGAACTGGAGATATAAATGGCTGTGACCCACCACATGGGTACTGGGTATAGAACCCAGGTCTTCTGCAAAAGAAGTAAATGCTCTCAGGTCTCTTGGATAGCCAAAGTACCTTGGGACTGTATTGTTGGTAAGAGTTAAAGTATACTATTTTGGTTTGAGAATTCAATGATAGGTGCTGGCCTAGCAAGCCCTTGTGTTTGTTGCCTAGCAAAACAAAACAAACAAAACAGTATTGTGGTCTTTTTAAGTGAGAAAAGGTTTGTTTTCCACTTATTAGATGAGACTTTGTTTGCTTCAGAACCAAAAATCCTTGCTCTCCCAGCAATGCTGCAGAAAGACTAGTGGTGGAGGAGATGGCCTTTTAGATTCTATATCTGCAAATAAAGACAAGCACACAGCAAGCAGAGGAAAAACTGTCAATTCTAGCTTGGCATAAGATGACCAACTAACAACGAACGTGTGGATCAGGACATTCTCATGGGAAGGGACATGCTCTCCAGTGCCAGGCTTCAATTATTTATGCTGATTAACTTTAATGACTTGACATTCGCTGTTAATTTGTCCCTGAAAGGAAAATGTCATAGATTCTCTCCAACGCCAAGCAACAAAAAGTGACTCCCCCAGAACAAGACACAAAAGTTCACAGAATGAGGAACAGTGGCGCTTCTCACACCTTTGTGAAAAATAAAACTCGTGACCACAGTACACTTGATACTTCACTGTTAGGCTTCAACATTTCTGCACAGCGTCTGTGTTCTGTTTTCTGTAAGCAGAGTCAAAGAAGATAGAGGCAGCCACAGAACTGTACTCTGCTTTCAAGGGTGCAGAGAAAATATTACACTTCTAAACTGTGGCAACGAGACACACCCTAAAGAAAGAGTGCTTTGCTTCTTCACAAGAAAACAAAAACCAAGATAGCTTGTGATATCTCCTACATACCAAGAAGAACATGGCCCAACCTTTAAAAGCCATGCTGAAGTAAAGAGGACTGGTACTTAACACACTGGTACTTCCACTAAAGGGCCCTTGTACCATGGTCTGCTCTCAGTACTTCCAGCTCCAAAACTTCTGAATATCAAATTCTTCATCAAAAAAATTTCCTGTGGCCCATTGTCTTAGAACCCAGTTCTTTAGAGAGTGCGGGTCATCTGGGTACATTATTTGTTAACCCCAACATTCAGGTCAAATATCAGCTTTGTGTGCAGGAAGAGAGTCACTGGAGACCCAGCCTTTGTGGAAAGCAGCGTTTTCGCGACAGAGGGTTCTCACATGGTGGAAGATTGATGTAGAAGAGTATGAGCGGCTGACAAAACTGGGGAAGTGGCATCATGTGGGAAGCTGCCCGCTCTGCTCATGTGTGGATTCAATACGGTGGGAAAATAGCACCCTTTACAATTTTGCAACTTCCTTACAGGGTGGCACTCTCATAAGATGAGAGTCAAATGTTCATGCTGGCACTGGCCAGTCAGGTTCTAGATATAGAAAACGGAAGGCTGCATGATCATGGCATTGCAAAGAGAGCTTGAGCAGGGTATCTGGACATGTAACGACTTTCAACCCCATTTCCCCACGCAGTCTCCTCTCCTCTGCCCTCCCCTCCCCTCCCCTATTCTCCTCTCCTCTCCTCTCCACTGTTTCCTCCTCTCCCTTTCTCTCCCCTCCCCTCCCCTCCTCTCCTCTCCCCTCATCTCTAATCCTCTCCCCTCCCTTCCCCTCCCTCTTCTCCTCTCCCCTCCTGTTTCCTCCTCTTTCCTCCCCTCCAGTCTCCTCCCCTCCTCCCCTTCTCTATTCCTCCTTTCTTTTTCTTTCTTCTCTCCCCATCTCTCATTCTAATTCTCTCTCTCCTCTTCTCTCTCCTCTCATTCATATGAGCTAAATAGTAAAACACACAGTTTTGTGCCTTCCTGCCAAGTCACAGTCATTGCAGAAGGCATGACGTCTAACAGTTATCTATTTAGCATCAAGCTCACCAATGTTTTTGCAAGCTTCCCTAGCAATCCAAGATAGATCTAGGACACTGTAAGGAAACCATGTAATTCCTGTATATGGCCCAATGTTGGTCACACTATAAATTGCACAGATTGTCACTTCTTTCCCAACTGGCCAATCAATTCATTGATAAGAAAGAAGCATGTATTAAGTTCCTATTACTCTGCCAAGTACTCTGCGGTGTGCAGAAAATGTAGTGGTGACTAAGACAGAGCTCCAGTATGGTCAAGTGACAGCATCAAATAAGACAAATATCGAGAAATGAGTCATAGTCATGTCAGATATTTGGTATACACTGATAAACAGACTAGCAGAATGCAGAATAACATCATGCAAAAAGAAAAAGAGAGGTTAGAGTTTGGCTTCATACTGAAGCTTAGTGGTGCTAGTTACCGAGGGAAATAGATAAGGATTGAGAAAAAGCCCATATTCTGAGAATTTTCTGTGTAACTGAGTAGACATAGTGCTATATAGAAAACAACATGAAAGCAGCTAAGCTGATTATAAGTATACCACAGCAGGAGCAAAGGGACAGAGAACTGTACGGCACGGCATGGTGAAAGAGCAACTAACTGATCTTCTAATGCCTTGGCGGGCATATAAAGAGTCTTGGAGACACAGGTAGAAGAAACAAAGGAAGGTTTTGGACTTTCAACTAAGAGATTTCATTGTCAAGGAAAGACTGCTGATAGCCCTCAAAAAAGGTTTTCAATTTGCAAATTGTGTCAACACAGATGTTGACAAATTTTGATCAAATGCTCTTTCTATCCAGAAGCCAGAGGGTGACTTCAAACTTTAAACTCCTGAATGGATGTTTTATTCAGCACTCCGGGTGTGTGTGTGTGGGGGGGCAGTCTGAACTAATTGCTGGCACAGAGTAATGGACAAGTGCATGTACACTGGATGAACAAGTGTGTGTGCCTTGGATGGGTGAATGGGGAAGTAAGGAGACTGGGGCTCTTGGCAAGAAGGCTTATGAAAGAAGCTTAGACCTGGGCCAGTATAGGCATGGGTGACACCCCTGACATTTAATACTAAATAACCCATAGTCACCAGCCTTTGCCTTACCTGAAAGCTAAAGAAAGGAAGGCGAAACAGTGTGAGTTGTAGATTACAGCCACATCTTATGCCTAGAGCCCTGCACAGGGGATGAAGCTGGGGCCTTTTCTGACAAAAGTCTAAAACCACTCTTCTAGGCTTGGCTTCTGAACCCTATAAAAGTACAAATGTTCTAGTGGAGAGTAGTTCTAAGACAACTCTTGTATTCCCACCACCCCCTCACTAATTTTTCGGGTGGTTTGTTTACTCTGCTATACTTGTAGGATAAACACTCCCCATCCCCACCTCAGATACCCTCCCCCCAGCAATTCTGGAGGCCAAAAAGCCTACAGACACCTATAAAGTGGAATGCCTTAGTCTCAAGGAAATCTCAAAGTGGTTAATCACCTGCCTCTTTCTCCTTCCTTTACTTTGTCTCAACAGAACTGTCGGTAGCTTCTTGCTGCCAAGAGGCCCTGAGAAAAGTGCACTATGCTCTTCTTCCTTAGAAGTTGAAATATTTTTTGGCCCTCATTGTTATCAACTAGGGCTCTGTGTGCGTGTGTATGTGTGCGTTCGCATGCGCTTGCGTGTGTGTCTGTGTGTGTGTGTGTGTGTGTGTGTGTGTGTGTATGTGTGTGTGCATGTGTGTGTGAAATGAATTATGTGACACTGCCTCCAAAGAACTTCTGACATACTACAGACAGATCTGGAAATGGGAGAGAGGTAAAGTAAAGGAACCAGAAGAGTCTAGAGTCTTTTTGCCTCAGCTGTACCCTGGATATCGGCCGCTGGAACCTTTCATCTTTTTGGTAACTCTACACCACTTCCATTGAAGACACCAGCATGAGCCTCCACTACCCAGGGCAATTCCCACCACGACATGAGAAAAGAAAGCACAAGTGAAGTGGAGGTCTGACAGAGACTCTCCACGTCAGCAGTGTGGCCATGGTTGGTGTGAATACAGATGTGGCCTCTCACTTGCTGGGGCGGGAGCTGTCTTCTCCCCTTCCTCCCATCACTGGCCAGGAAGAAGCAATGTGTGTAACTCTGAGGGAGAGGCTGGGGTGGAGCACAACTGTCACATACTGCTGAGCATAATCTCAAGCTGCAAGGCCCCTCCTCTAGAAGGGATGGGCCGTGACACCCGGTCTTCTCATCAAAACCAGTAGCAGAATGGGAGAAGATCCCCGAATGATGGAAAGTGGAACAAACAGAGTCTCTCTGGGAACACAGAGGATAACCATGAACACTCCTATGGGAAAGGATAGTGCTCTGGTAAACATTTGCTTAATCTCCCTGTCTCCAGAGGGACAGATGGATGGTTAGCTGAATGACTGTTTAACAACTGTTTACAATAAGAAGATGGTAGCCGAGAACAGCTCCTCACCCCTTGTTTCAGAACAAGCACTTCACTGCGGCCTTGGGACAACTAGACACTCATGGGCACACTAAGGTTCAGCTTTCAGTTCAGGCTATCTGGAAAGGTCAGAAGTCCCTCCCTTTCCTTATATCTCATTGGTTCCCAGTGAGTGTCAGTTAATGGGGTTTTACCTTGGCCTATCTCCTTTCAGGAATTCTTCCTACAAGTCTTAAGCACGTTGAGCTAAAATAACCCGCTTTTCTTTGGTTTTAATTTACCTCTTCCTGAGAAGGGTTTATATACCTCCACTTTCAGTGGGTGTCTCTATGCCCAGGCTTCGTTTTAAGTAATCTGTTCTGCTTGATCAGATCTGGTGTTGGCCTTCCTATCATCACATAGCCCTAAGGGATTCACTACTAAGTCTTCCTTTTCCTATCCTGAAATAAACATTCCATGAGCTAGCTTGGGTTTTCACCAAAAAAAAAAAATGCAGCCTGGACTGACTGTGGTTAAAAGTCCTGGAGGCCCACACAGAATACATTCAGCTTATGAAAATTAGCAAAAAGACAGAAGAGAAAGTCGTGAGAAATGTTCATCTTTACTACAGAGACTCTGGCCATGCTTCAAAGATGTGCTCAGCCACTCGTACTCAGTAGGAACTACTTGCACAGTAGGGTTTGGGAAATGATGCCAAGAAGGTGACCAGAGATCAAGATAATGTGTTGTGGTGATTCCTGTGGTCCTCAGTCCAGGAACAGCCTGGGGAGTGCAAAAGCCAGGAAACCCAACAATTGATCAGTAGGTGCAAGGAATACATATCATATCTTAGCAAAAGACATTCACCATGAACCCCACGGGGTACCTCGCCACATGTTGACCAGTTTAGAGGAGAATAGCAACAATCTAATAGTAAAAGGGCCAGCACCTGAGCCTTAATGTCATGCTGCCAAGACTCTAGCCAAAACCCTGGCTCGCAATGCCCTGATTTGAACAAGAGTTCTGTATCTTAGCTGACTTTTTTACATAATAATAATATTAGTGGTACTTGTATCATGGAGTGGTTGTGAAGATTATATAGGATGTCACATTTAGAATAGAGTTGCACCATAGCTATAATTCAATAAATTTTGACCACCGCTCTTACAGTAAGCTGACCAACAAGATTTCTTACTTAAGAGGAATTATCTATAATGAAGTCTACAGCTCAAGGACATCATTTCATTTTCTGCTTTATTTTTAATCAAATTAAAACTTCAAAGGAAGTCTTAATATAAAAAATCTTTTAACTCCATGTCCTTTATTCTGTTAGGTTCTGAAGAAGGACTAGATAATTCCTTTCCAAGTTTCTTAGATTAGGTTAGATTAAATGTGACCTACACAGACAGAAATTAAAAACCCTGTAATTGAACAACTTCTAAAGAACCTTAAAAAACTGATGACTGGTTTTGAGGCTGGAGCACATTGAAACCATTTGTAAGTGAGAGTATTGGCTGATAACTACTCCTTGTCCTCTATTCACTTTCAAACAGAATGTAAGATGTTGGAACAAACAGAATGGAAGCCATGGAGCAGGTTGGGTGGTTTGAAGTTAAGTAGAGATTCTAAGTAGTCGGGCACAATACAGACCTAGGCAGCTAACACTCCCCTCAATGTTTTCTGGAATATTTTCTGAAACATTCCAGAAATGCTTTCTCTTGGTCCTTCTTTGCCTTGTTAGCATTTGTATTTGCAAACCACCTAGCTGTACAAGTCTTCCAAGAGCCTCTTTTCTGAGGGCTTGACATTGAGATGAACATTCTGTCCCTCCAACTGAGAGTCCCAGGGCCTAGATGAACTCATATCTCTCATTATGAAGAATCTGTAGCCTGAGATCATGGGATATACACCCTGGCTTTATACTGAAATTTCCAAAACAAGATCACAGTATTTCACCAATATCACTATATAATTTAAGCAAACCTTGCTGTCTCAGTGGGAAGATAATTATTTACCATTCCTAGACCAGCACCTCTGCCTTAACATCTTTATTTCTCTTTACCTCTCAACATTTTTATTTAGCAATTACCACTATTTAACATAGACACTATTAAATGTGTTTGCTTAGGTTATTGTCTGTCTCCCATAAAAGATTAATAGCCACGTGAAAGAATACATAATGACTATTCTGTTCACAACTCAAAATCTTACCCAATTCCCTTCTGCCAAGTTGTAATGAAAAAAAAATCAACAACAACCAATTTCAATAGATTACCATTGATCTTACAAAGGAAACACGAGAGATCTTAGGATAAAAAGCAAAATCATGAGCATGGCTTACAGGAACCCATGACTCCCACCCGAAATTTCAACTTAGTTTAGTGGAACTGTGTCCACTCATACCAGACAGATACACTTACATTCACTACCTGGACCATCTGCAGTGGATGGAACCTTCACACAAATGGAGATGTTCTCTGCCTCCTAGGACATTTTTCTGCTGTCTTTTTTAATGTTGACTTGGGAAAACAGAAACAGTCCCCTCAGTCCTGCTCAGTCTGATTTGATGCATTTATATTATGTATATTACATAAGCTGCTTATTCTCTAATGATGCCCACATGTCACTTAC
Organism: Tokudaia tokunoshimensis; assembly: GCA_036184795.1. Taxonomy (NCBI): domain Eukaryota; kingdom Metazoa; phylum Chordata; class Mammalia; order Rodentia; family Muridae; genus Tokudaia; species Tokudaia tokunoshimensis. The sequence goes on along the minus strand of BTHU01000008.1, from coordinate 32,892,120 downwards.
TAATAGGGATAGATCTGAAAATATAGTTATAAAATATCCTGGCAAATCAAGATTGTTATGGTGTCACAGGATACACAATTATATGGCCCTCTTTTGTGCACTCTACCACTGATCAAAATATCATTGTGCACCACATCACTGTGTATGTTCATCCTACAAATATATAATCAATGCCCACCCTGTAGATACAAGCCCCAGGAGCAAAGAAACTGTAAGCGTTTCACTCATCTTTGCACTCACAAACTTTAGCCCCTGATTGGCCTTGTATCTTAAAAGAACAGATAACTTTATGCAGTCATTACTTTTTCTTTCTTTAACTCAACAGTACTCAAGATCATACTTTTTATAGAATTTTATCAATAGGAGGAGGAGTCTTTAATCAAACCTCAGGTACAAGAAAATTGGCAGCTATTTCTAAATCTAGAGGTCCTGCCTTGACATCGTCTACTTCACTTCCTAATATTTTGCCTTCGTACTCATCATGAATTACAAGCACCCTAGTCAATATGTCTGTCTATATCAGTGGTTCTCAACCTTCCTAATAGAGTTCCTCATGTGGTGACCCCACCCAACCATGAAATCATTTTCATTGCTACTTCATAACTTTAACTCAGCTACTATTATGAATTGTAATGTAAATATTTTTTGAATTAGAGATTTGCCAAAGAACTCATGACCCACAGGTTGAGAAACACTGGTCTACATTCTCTCTCTCTCTCTCTCTCTCTCTCTCTCTCTCTCTCTCTCTCTCTCTCTCTCTCTCTCTCTCAAGCTTCATAGGGGGTGGTACTGGGGTTTTTGTTTACAACTTACAATCACAGTGCTTAGAACAACTCTGGGAACAGTGGGGAAGTCAGTGGATATTTATTATCAAATAGGATAGTTGAATTCATCACTAGTAGGCCCATCAAACTGGGATGCTAATATTTTTTGAGCAAAACCATATGAAAAATCAAGGACTTTTTCTTATGTTATTAGTTTTCTGAACCAGCAACTGGCCACATGTAGTTATTAAACACTAAACTGTGGCTAGCACAAAAATGTACACAACATGTAAAACACACTCTGGATTTCAAAGAATTAGTATGAAAAAAGAATATGAGGTATTTTATGAATATTTTATAATGGTTGCATACTGAAATGATAGTATTCTATATATACTAGGTTAAATATAATAAATTATTAAAATTCATAATTAAATATTACCTTCTTAATGAAACTACTTCCCGAGACTACTAGGAACTTTTAAAAGTTCTATTTGTAGCTGTATTTCTGTTGGAGACTGTTCTGAAATATAATTTCCTAATGCTTCAAATCACTTCCTTGAGAAAATGTTAGGCTACAGATCAAAACTTAAAGACCTTAATGTTTAACCCTCTTTGAAAGAATTCCTATATATAAGGAATTATATTCCTGTATATAAGGATGAGATTTTTAAAAATAATTTTCTTAGGCATGAAGGTTTTAATCTCCTTTCCAGACATAAAATAAATGTTGATGGAAGACACGGAACCCTAATCTCAAATGACAGTAAAAAGCCTGTGTACTCTTCATCCTGTAGCATATAGTTGCACTGGTTTTCTCAATTCTGTATTCAAAAATTACACTCACCTGGTTTGCCTTCAGATTGACATTATTCATTTTGCTTAAGATTATATCCTCCCCCCTCCCTGAAATAACACATATAACATTTTTTTTTTGCCTTCTTCATTTTTTCCCACGGTATTAGAGATCGAGCCTAAGGCTTCATGAAAGTTTGGTAAGCATTTTATCATTGAGACACATTCCCAGACATCTCTTAAAGTTTTGTTACAAGATGAGGTCTCGGGGTATTGCAGAGGCTGTTCCTGAATTCACTTTGTAGCCTAGGCAGGCCTTGAACTTGCTATCCTACTGCTGCGGCCCCCAGATTGACTGGAATGGCAGACCCGTGCTACCAGGTCTGGCTACTACGTGGCTTCTTTAGAGAGGCAATTTCCACTTTACAGTCTGAGAGTGAAAACATTTTCTCATGGATTTAATCATTTTTAAAAAGTGGATCAAATCAAAGAATTCCATCTGAACAAATTTATCCACGACCTAGTGAGCACCCATAAATTTAGTCTGGAGGTGTTATACATAACCTATCAGTGTGACCTCAAAGAAGATTGTATACTGAGTCTTATCTTTGAATCATTCATACGTAGGAGAAGGCATGTAGCTGTTGATTTCAACATCATATGGTAAATTCTAATTATCTGTTAAAGAGAAGTGTTGGGTGTAATTGATGAGCCAAGAAAAGGAAGCAGCTCTAGCTCTGTGTGTGTGTGTGTGTGTGTGTGTGTGTGTGTGTGTGTGTGTGTGTGCGTGTGTGTGTTTAGGGTGAGGCAATAGGAGAGATAATCAGGGATGACTCTTGTAGTATCTTTAAGAATGATGCTATTGATTGCTTAATAACAAGATCTTGATTTCTCATCACCATCTACAACAGAAACACTGAGCTTGAAAGTGTTCACTTCTCCCTTATCTGGACTTTCACTATAACAGTCCCCAGTCTGATTGTGCTAATAAGGTTTAATGACATCATGGAGATTAACAAAAAAAAAAAAACATGATGAAGATTTTCTATGTTCCTCTCCTTTCTAAAAAACCCTCTGTTACCCAGAACTAAAAATATTTAAAAACAAAAACAAAAAAACCCTGAAGCCCCTCTCCTTGGCTAAAATGACATGACTGATTCCACCTCTCACTCCATGCAGACAATGGTCTTGTTCTCTACTCCTTTGAATTACCAGAAGAGCTGATGGCATTCTGAGATGTCTTCACGCTCCCTGCACCATTCTCTCAGGACTCAGTCACCCTTACAGGAGATAGAAGGCCTTTTAGTAAAGCAAAAAGAGAGGCCAGACTTCTTAATGACATGACAAATGTCCAATTTTGTCCTATTTTTATCTGGTATTAAAAGCCTGTAGAAATTTCTTCAATCAGGAAACAGTTTCTAGGTCCTGCCATAGATTAGCACGAAAAGTTAAAATTCAACTTCCTATGTAAGGCATAGATAAATGACTAGTGTTACGGGAGAAAGAGTAACAGCTATGCTAATCTTGATGGTTTTTATCAAGCAGATGATTAGGAAGCAACAGCTAAGTTTTCCGCTTATATTCTTGGCTTGGATCCAACACTTGATGTAGCAAAAACTAATAAATAAGGGCTGGTGAGGTGAATCAGTGGATAAAGGCATCTGTCCCCAGGCCTGACAACCCATGTGGTAGAAAGACAGAACTGACTCCACAAGTTGTCCTTTGATCTCCACATGTGTACCTGGGCATGCACGCACGTGTACACACTCACACTTGTAATAAAATACAGCAAAATATTTTTTAAATGTCAACTGTTGAATATTTAAGTAAATTTACATAATGTTTAAATATTGTTTCATGTTTACAAACATTATTAAGTAAGTCATTCTACCTTAAAATTACCTCCTTGATTATATAATAAATTCAGAAAATTCATTTATAACTTGGAATCCTACCAAAAAGACAAGAAGACATGTTCTTAATCTGATGAATAAACTGTAACCTCTCATATTCCTCTAATTGCCTTGACTGCTCAGAAACCCAGGCAGCGCTAATACTCAGGCTAACTTCATCAGCCTATGCATCTGTGTGTTCTTAGGGGTGTGCTATACAGATTTCTATCATGAGAAGATTTTCAGAGAATTTTCCTACCAGTTGCAGATGTACAATGTGTATAGCGTATTGACAATTCTAAGACACCAAACAAGAAATGCTTTTATTCATTTTGCTTAACTTTTCCTAAATGTGGGCAACCACGGAACCTACCTCTGCCCGATACCTTTTATCCCAGAGCACATGACGTCAAAACACTAGCAACCCTCAGTTATGGTTGGTTTCTTTCTTCTTCTCCTTGTCAAGGTTATTTTTGGTTTTCTTCTTTCTGTATCTATTTATGATGCACAAATAACAACACAAACAACAAACTGTAGACACGGGTCTGTGTGTCTACACACACACACACACACACTCACACACACACACATGCGCATGCGCATACATGTGCACACACACATATGGAGAGGGGCAGAGGGGATTAGAGAGAGGAAGGACCCGTTCTCCTCTGCGGTTCTTTTCTTGTCCCAGTGGCTATCTTTGTATATTGTTCTGTGTGTATATTTGTTAAAAATCAGGTCACTGTTTCCGTTAGGCTGCCCCACTATTGGTTCCCAGTTGTTCCTGGCAGAGCTGTACATGAGCAAGAGCCTTCTAGGGAAAACCCAAAGTCTTTCAGGAAGTGGTCTATGATGGTGTGCTATAGTAACTGATGAGTTTCCTTCTGAGTCAGGGATACCACAAGGGGGTCCCCAGGAATTGACATCTCTCTAAGAAGATAGAAAGATCTTTTGAGACTGAGATTATGACTGCCTCTCCTGTAGCTAAGGACCCTGGAGATTAATAGAATACCAACCAGACTCGAACCTAAGTCCTCCGCTCTCTAAACATCTCTCATCCCCTTACTGCTACCCTTGTTTGGAGCACTTGTGGTCTTTGCCTTTGGTTTTACCTCCATTATAATGAGAGGCAGGCCCTCAGGCTGCATCTCCTTATCACTGAGGGAGCCCTTGGACACATTTTACATCTGTTCCCAAAGCTTTCCTGTGAAAACGCTGACCTATAAATATTTTTGGAGAACATCATCTGCCTGGACAATAGTAGTCAAACCCTTCTGCAATACTGGAAGGCCTTTAGCTTCCTCCTTCCACTGTCTTCAGGCATACAGTCCTCTAATTAATTAATGCGCTGTATTGGGGCTAGACCTCATGATTTGTCAAACTCATGAACAAACTAATTATAAAATGAAAATGAACAGGTGTGCTTACACTTGGCATTTCTTCCTTAGGTGGTGCATATCAAAAAACAATCTAATGATGTACAACTTCATGGTCTAGTAAAGCCTATGAAATTTGTGGTTCTTAATAAAAAACAAAATTAGTTGAGAAAATAAAGAAATAAAACTCACAACAGTGTCTTGAGAAACTACGGAGTTTGGTGTTTTGCTTGGGCAAGAAAAAAAATCCAGGACATTAAATAATTGGGTCACCCACTATCACCCAAAGAAGTGCTTCCTCAAGAGAAATACACATCTTGCCCAGAAAAGCCAAAGTGTGAATCTTCTCATCTGTACTAATGGAAGTACATGGCAGATACTACCTGAATGAGGAGGCCCTAGGTTCTGGGAACTCTAAACAACCTTGCTAAGTGACATAAGCCATATCCTATAGGACAAATGCACTGCAAGAATCTACATAGATCAGGTACTCAGATGAGGTATGATGATTAATTCAACATGTACAAGAAGAAAATAGAATGGCAGTTAGTTACCTGGTACTGTGTAGATGGGTAGAACTGGGAGTTAGTATTTCATGAGTGCAGAGTTTCAGTTTGGGGATGTGAATAGTTTTGCAGATGATGATGGCGGTAGCTATAAGTACTATCATGTACTTAGTGCCACTGACTAAGGCCCTGTAAAATGGTTAGGTAGTAAATTTAATTTCACGTATGATTTAAAACTTGGGGAAAGAGGACTGGAAAGAAGGCATTAGAGAGTGTGTGCTTGTGCATGTTACTGAGTACTAGCGTTTGGGGCCCAGCATCTAGCTGACAAGCAGGCAACATGCAAAGGCCCCAGCATCTAACCCCAAAGGATCTGACACTCTCACCTGATGTCTGAATGTGTACAGGCATGTGCACCCATACCCACGTGTTCACAGGCACTCACACACATGTACAAATAAATGTCTAAATCTCAAGAAAAATGGTTAAGGGTTAAGGTTACATACCATATTGTAAACCTAATGCTTGCAATTTCTTTACAAATATAAATTTATGTTCCCCTAATAGCAAAAAGGCTTAACACACACACACACACAAATATATGACTAAATCTCTTTTTAGAATTCAAGATAAATGGATGAGGGTTAAGGTTACATACAATATTCTAAACATATTTGCAATTTCTTTACAAATATAAATTTATTTCCTCTAATAGTCAAAAGGTTTATTTAACACATAACGCACACACACACACACACACACACACACACACACACACACACACACACACCAGAGAGAGAGAGACAGGCACACAGACAGAACAAGAAAAACACATTCCTGAATTTCACACTAAACTTTTGGGATGTCCGGCATTGTCAAGTGACCAAGATGCCACATTTTAACACATCTAAAATTTAAGAACCACTAGGTTTAACCCATACCTAATGATTTTTTTAATTACTGTCTTCCTATTTTGACAAATGGTGGGATAAAAGCTAAGTAAGAATTCTTGGAACCACATTTTTATGCAGATCTTGCCTGATCACCATGCTCTTATCAGATCTGATCTCAACATGGGCCACTAACATTTATCTAAATCCAGAATGAATGGTGTTGAGGTAGCCATCTTTTTATTTTCTAAATCTCATCTCTAACCCTCCCGCCCCCCAAAATTAAAGGTTCTAACCCTGGGAAATTGAGTGCACTGCTTGGGTCGTGACCAGGCTTATTTTTCTCTCTTTCCCTGTCACTTCCAGTGACCCCCTCCAGCAAGGGTCACAGCCAGATTTGAAACTAAATACAAGAACAAGAAGCAGGAAAGGGTGACAAGGGCATCAGGCTATAAAACCTTCTTGTCCCAACACAATAAAAAGAAAGGACAGGCCTGCAGCCCTTGTCCTGGGTATGGCAGCCTGGGGACTTGGAAGGCAGCAAACCTTGATCACTCAGGGAGTCTAAAGCTCTTTGGCTCCCAAATACTTCCCTTCTCCATTTGCAAAATGTGATAAATGTAAGAGAAGCATTCTCAAGGCCTTTGACAGTCTGCAACTGCATAGAGTAAAACCACCCTGCCCTAAAATAATATCCATCATCAGCATCATCGTGGCTTACACTCTTGTTAGCACAAGGTTTTTAAATAAAGGATCTGGCACAAGGTTGACTCAAGTAATGTTTCTGCAAGCAAGAGAGGTCATCAGATGGGGGCTGGAGAGATGGCTCAGCAATTAAGAGCACTGACTGCTCTTCCAGAGGTCCTGAGTTCAATTCCCAGCAACCACATGGTGGCTCACAACCATATGCAATGGGGTCTGATGTCCTCTTGTGGTGTGTCTGAAGATAGTGTGCTCACATATATAAAATAAATCAATCATTTAAGAGAGAGAGAGAGAGAGAGAGAGAGAGAGAGAGGTCATCAGCTCTCCCAAACTTGCAAGACAAAGGGGTATTGAGTGGGTAAAGGTACCAGTGTATCTGAGAGACTGTCAGGGGACATGTGTTGATCATCTTGTGATGTATATACAAATGCTCTCTCTCCTGGTATATAAGGTACATTAAGGAAAAGGAAATCATGGTAAGTTTAGGTATTCAGTGAAGATGTCAGAGGGCGTGATTGTGGCCCCGGAGACTCTTCTCCATTTTTTCCTGACCAGTAATTACTGACACATGAGTCACAAAAAAAAAATCCACTAAAGAACATGAATTAGTAGGTCCAATCTTTACTTTAAAAATTCAAGACCCCAGAGTTTGGGGGACAAACATACATGCTGTTCCAACCTGGAAGAATGAGCCATGGGTAGGTTTGGAAAGTATTCATTCAACAGTGGTAATGAAGTCTAGCACCGACTAGCATCTCTAACTGGACAAGAGAAATGGCTGACTGAGAGCTAGCCCAGAGAGGCCAAGGGAGCACACAAGAAACAAAAGCAGTAGGAATGTTTCAGGGTGAGGGATTTCCTTTCTCCAGGATGCTCTTGGGAATGAACCCCTATAGCCAGTGGCATCCTTAAATTCCAAGTTCCTGCTGCTGGCCCTAGGGAATAGAAAGCTTGGAAGCAATGCCACAAACCATCTCAGATGTTGTTATTCCTCTTGCTGCCTTGCTCTCCCTTTTTAACTGGATGGTCACTGTGCTAGGTTTGTGGACACTAAATGTCATGCCCATTTCCACGATGATTGTTGAATTTCTTTGGAATATCAAAGAGTACCAGCGAGTACTTAAACAGCTACTCACAGGGCACTCTCTGGTACCGTAGTTCCCTCATTCTAAGAACCAAAGTCATTTTTTTAAAAGCTCATATTGAGGCAACTACCTGTGGCTAAAAATAGAAAGGCCAAGGTTGGTGAGAGATTGGTAGCTGGAGGATGTGAGACCTTAGCACTTTCTGAGAAAGCAATGGCTGTGACCTCCTAGCCTGAGCACGCGCTTAAGAGGAAACAGTTCTCCTCACAGTCTGAGAACATGGACAACAGAAACCCTGAGGGGGACCGTGACCCCTAGAAGTGCTGAGCAAGCACCTCTGCTTTGCATTTTCAGATAGGATGAGGAGAGCATGGATGAATACGTCACAGCTAGCCATGCCTTTGCATCAGCTCCACTCCTTCTCTGTCTAGTGTAATATTTTAAAGCAGGTAACTTAAAGCCTTCAATTCTCTGTCTAAAATACAAAGCTAGCAATAACTCCTAGTTGAAATGATGCAAAAATTCAATAAAACCATTTGTATATACCTTCCTCTGCTTGCCTGTGACCATTTCTGCTTCTCAATATCTTTCTGTAAACAATTAAAATGAACAGCTTCTGGGTATGGATAGATAGATGTCTTTTAGTTAGTTCTAGAAAAAAAAAACAGTCTCCCTGTCATGACACCTTTCTTTTTCATGGTTGCATTGTTGACTTTGCTGAGTATCCTTAATCTGGATAATTTTCTCCTTTTCAACTCAATTTCATACTTTGTTAAAAAAAAAAACCCCAAACAAAAACAAAAACAAAAAACCTTCTCAGTTCAACTAGCTACAAGATTATAGAAAGGGTCCACAAACTGAGTGCTACTTGACTTTGTCAGTTGAATTTACTGACTCTTATTCTAGTGATAAAGATTACACTCAGATAATCCCTACCCAAAAATCAATGACTAAATCTTTCTACCTGGGTCGTTAGTTTGGAAGGTGACCTTGTATGATCCTGATCCAATGAGCCAAGGAGCAGTGATGGAACAATTGTCAGAGCAGAGAAATGACCGGAGGACATGTGGATCAGAGCCTTAGAACAGACAGAATTGCATGTGAATGCTTGTTCTTCTAAGGCACTTCTTACTATCAAGTTAGGACTGGGAAATCACCAGGGTACAGGGTACAGTGGTAAGATCCTGGCAAATAAGATTTTCTAGGTCTGTGTCTATGTCTGAAAACTCAACAGGACTACTCCCCATTCAGGTCAGCCCTCCTTGGAAGTAGGGTATGGGAGAAGATATCAGCTCCAGTGAGCCCCGAATAGCAGAAGAATGTCAAGATAGTCTTCTGCCCAGCACCAGAGCAGAGTGTGTCAGACCACTCGCAGCGCTACTGTTTGATCTTATCGGGCTGCTGCGGAGGTGAAGTGTAGCTGGTAAGGAGTTCGTGTCTGTTCATCGTTGTGGTTGCCCCCAAGCGGAGCCAGCAAAGTAACACTTGAAGCCATTTTTGCAGAGAACTGCATAAACAGCAGAGGCTTGGAGCCAGTCAGTGGTTCCACTGCAGTTCAAGAAAACGCCCACAGAGTGGTAGAGGCAGCTGCAGAATCACCACAGAACTGAGCAACACACAAAGACACAAACACACACCCCCACAACAGCTTAAACCGAATGGGCAGGAGCAAGGGTTCCTATGTCAGAAAATAGGCAGCAAATTCTTTCAAATGGTATTATCAGTGCGTCAACACGAGTTCCTTTAAGAGGTTTGCCTTCTGCAAAGAAGAATCATCACAGTTATTTGCCACCTAGCACAGGGTTGAAGGCCAATAGGGACTTGCAGGTGGAACAACTCTCTACTGCCTTCTTTGAGGAGGGCACTTTTGAAATAAAAAAGAAAAAAAAATCCTAGTACCCAGAACTTGAAACCGAGAGTTTTTATTTCAGAGAAGAAAAGAAATGATTTCTCTCTAGAGAAGCAAAGGAAGTTCAAATTAGGGCTTTGTGGGAGTTCGTAGACACTTTTAAATGGGAAAGGAGAGTTGTTAGTGATCATGATTATTTGTGCATGCAAGTAAAACGTCTCTCCTTCAAAGTGGAATGGCCAGTTGTGGGTTGACCACGCAAACAATCAACACACCTAAAAAGATAACACAGTCTCACTGTGCAGCCAGCTCTGTGACGGGAGCCTATGGGAGCATATGTGATGTTCCTTGGCTTTATTATTGAACATAGGGAACCAACATTAAAGAAGTGGACACTGGAATATGAACTCTAACTGGTGCTCTGAAGAGACAGTGTGCAGAGAGCAAGGGCTCCAGCCATACTTCTGGTCAGCAGAGCATGTCTTTCTCACTTATACAATTTAATTGTTTTAGTAAACGTCTTACATGTAATATTGTAGAGCTATGTACAACCAGTTGAAAGATGCTTCTTTCTAGAAGGTAAAACTTTTAAAAGAACTCAAGACTGTTGACATGCCCATTATAATATTTGAAAGTAAAAGATTGATCAGGAGGTTATTTTAATAGCTACATTCTTTTTTCTAAAATAGGACATGAACAGGTTTCATGCTGTCTACTTACGTCTGTGAGATCCCTTATAGCTAAGCCTAGAGACACAGAAGCTCTTACCATTCACTGGATGGAAGCATCCAGATACAGCAGACTCCACCAATGTCACTCTCCAGAAATCAGTGAAAATTTTGCTATAACAAACACTGTTCACAGGAGTCTGCAGTAGGACCTGAGGTCTGTCTCCTCTAAAGCTTTTCTACATAAGGAAGATGGTGAAAATCTTTGGAAGCACATCTTGAGTAGCTAAGTCTTGAGGAAGGAATCAAACTGTACAACATGTTCAGTAAGTAGTCTTAAATTCAACACAAATATATTGAAGACCCACTGTCATATTGCTTTCTCTTATGCCTTAATACTCCCTTCATTTAGAAAAAACATGAGAACATAGCTTAAGAAACAAACAGCTCAGTGGTTAAGACACTTGCTGCCTTTGTTGAAGACTAGAGTTTGGTTCCCATCATTCAGGTCAGGTGGCTTACAACTGCCTGTAACTCAAGTTCTGGGCAATCTGATACCCTCCTCCAGCAGTCAGACAACACACACACACACACACACACACACAAATACAAACACACACTTTAACCTTTAAAAAAAGTTTAAATGTTGAAGATGCACAGCTCATCAGGTATGTGTGAGAAAGGACAAAAACGGACAATGGTGGCACCTTCATTGACCTTGTCAGTGGTTTCATTGTGGTAGATGACTTACGCATAGCTTGAGCTAAATCGCTATGACAGAGAACTCTTCAACACTCTGATCCATCTTAGACCAGGTTACCAGTCTCCCTTCTCTTCCAACGTATTGTTGTTCCCCTCGATATCCTCTCCAGATGGCCCCTGAGTATGATGAGTATGTTGCTGGTTCTTCCCACGTGACACTCATCACCAAAATGAAACCTGACACCAGAATTAGCATTTTAGCAAGAAGATGATGAAATACATTTAACCTTTGAACTCTCTTGGCTCATAATTCCCTCTGCTCCTCATAAAGTCCATGGCTTTCTCTGAAGGGTAGGCTCATACAATACCTGTCATGCCGAGGGGATAGCTAAGTTGTCCTTTTCATGGTAAGAGTTCATTTCTAGCCAATACGCATGAACCTTTATACAAATTGAATGTCCAAACCAGAGTTTGAAGATAGTACCTAGATTCCCTCCACATTCAGAACATGAAGAGAATCAAAGGCCGGGATGAATGATACAAGGAGTATTCTGACTACAGGTGCAGACCTGTGTCCACTATCAGGGCACAATTGATGTCTCCCAAGGCAGTAAAAGGTTCATGCTATTGACACTTCCTTTTTCATCCTGTTCATAATTAAGTCTGTCACTTTGTCTAATTCCCTCTTGGTAAGAAGTTTACAGTGCCAGAGATGTGGGATTGGCAGCATGATCACTGGCATGTGGCAGCAGTTGCAATGCTCAGTGTTCCCTGAGTGGAGTGGGGACTTCCTGAGGACATAGACAAGAGGAGGCCGACACATAAAGAAACATGAACAATAGCTCTTGATGACATTACTCTTTGACCTGACTCAAACACAAACCTTATGACTGAGAGACAGAGTCCAATGCCAGACACGCAGTTGTCCAGTCAGGATGCCAGTATTTTATGAGCATTTTTCACGAACCCATTGCACTGTTCAGGAGAAAGTACTCAAAAAGGATGAGACTCAGGCAAGAGAGCTTATAGGAAACCTAGGGTTCAAAGGGAGTGTTAGCTGAAGTCCAGACACCCTGAAAGAAGAGAATCAGGCTCTACCTGGCTCTTCACTCAGCAGGCTGTGAAGACTTGCACTAGATTGAATCAGTTCCCAGTTTCCTGTTTAGAACGTGAGAGAAATGAGTTCTTAGTGAAGCTATGATTTAAACAAGTGCTGGATTGATAATCTCTCAACATGAGACTTTTTGGGGATTGTGGCATGAACTTCTGCACTAGCCGGCTGAAATGTATTCTGTCATTAGCAGTGTCTCCTTATGAAACCAAGATGACTACATTTTATGAGATTTAGAACTATCATGGTAACTAAGATGGAGGCAAATTTGTCTTCTCCAATTCATTTCACTCAGAATCAACTTGTCTGCTTATGGCAAAACAGCTTAAGAAACACATTATAATTAGACAGTGCGTCTTTTTTTTTTCTTATTTTAACATTTGTGTGTGTGTGTATACATTGTTTTTTGTTTTGTTTTGCCTTTTGATTTGAGACCAGATGCCTTTGATGAGCTTGGCACTTACCAATTTTGCTAGACATATCTATCTGCAAGTGAACCAACAGATGCTCCTGCCTCTACACACACACACACACACACACACACACACATACACACACACACACACACACACACACACACACACACACACACAGAGACCACTGCTGGGATTCCTGCCATGCACCACTGTGCTCAGCTTCCTTACATGGATTCTGGTGGATGAAACTCAGGTTCTTATTTTTGCACAGCAAGCACTTTACCGACTAAGCCATCTCCCCAGCTCTCATTTTTAGTTTCTCCAAATTATGAATAAAGAAGATGAACTGGAAATGTTTAAAGTACTTCCTAAACACTATGCTTCTCCTCTGCTGGATGCAGAATTTGAAGCCAGATGTGACTATTAGTATTCAGTCTTAGATATCTGCCAGGGCCTGTGTATGGAAATCCATCAATAATATCTCAATAATAGCTTCAAGAAAAGTTACGTGGAGCTTATAAAATGTTAATCTTAATCTTTCAGCCTGGAGAGCAACAAACAAACATTATTAACTTCCTACAGAGAAGAATGTTCAGATAGGCACCATGGGATTGAGAGATAAACACTTCAGAATGGAAACAGAGCACATTGATGAAGCACTTGGGTGAACTCAGGCAAGACATTTCTCCAATTAGGTTATCAAAGCCGAATTCCTGTTATTCCTTTTGGAACTCTTTTTGCTTATGAAGCAGATGTGAATTGGAGGGCAGACTGGGCCCTATTGTTGTTCTGCAGGCTTGCTTGTGTTAGGTCAGCATGTCAGTTCCCCTACCTCCTCCGTAAAGACTGAAAACCTCTTTTAGAATCAGGACAGGAAGTACACCAGTTCCTTAAACCCTTTACTTTCTGGAGAAATCATGGGTGGTGAAGATGTTTCCTGCAAGAGCCACTTAAGTGTTGTTTCATTATCAGTGGAATAATTGTCCTGTGGACCTCTGCCCCTTATGAGTGAAAGAGCAGTTAAGACAGAGCCCACTAGCCTAGTACTGTCACAGTTGCAAGCAAGCAAGCAAGCAAGCCTGTCACCTTCTTGTATTATCTACAAATGGTGTTTGTTTCCTTTGACGTATATTCTTACACTTGGGGCTGGAGGGATTTCTCGAAAAAACAATATTGTTGAATATACCAACTCCCTGCCCCCAGCCACCCTTTCTGTTTCCTTTTCAGGGCTCCAGGAATTGCTAAATGGCATATCCTGGACAACCAACCCTCTTCAGCTAAAAATACCAGAGGGTGAGCTTATCTCGAACAATGCTTCCTCTCCAGGGGGTTCATAGACATTATCTCATTTATCCTTAAAAACACCCTGTGAGGTAGGACATGGCCAAAGAACTGGATCCCAGAAAGGTAAAGAGACTTTAAGACAAAGGTCATTGGTGAAGGTTTGATGCTGAAGTCTGGTAGAACAGATCAGATGTATAACTTCCAAGCTGTAGTATCAATCCATTCACCAGGCATCAATGACCTGACTCTGGGAATCCAGAGACGCCTTATAAAACAAATACAAAACAAGACTCCTGGCATTCAGGCAAAAGCAAAGCTTAGTGGAAATTGGATCCCCAAAGCTACTTCCACAGGGTAATGATGATTTCTTTGTATCTACAACAAACTGGATAACCTTGATCATCTTTTCAAACTGCCCCATCCCCATCCTAACCTCAACTACTAACGTAACTTCATGTCTCACCTATACAAATGGATAGGAACAACTGGCTTATTTGTCTCAGTAGAATTGAATATACCTCTCTCCCTTCAAGAATTCATACATGATTTGGTTATATATACTTCAAAAACAGATTCCACAATCCACAGAATGCATTGTTTTGCTATTCTGTACATTGTCTTAAATTCCGTTTCTTAAGACTTGGTCCCATGCCCAAACCTAGGAGTCATGGCAGCTTCCATGACTCTTAGGTACTTATGCAAATTATGTCACTGACTTAAATATCTCCTGTATGCCCTCTATGATTAATTTTCTTCCCACCCATACTCATGCCTAAGGAGACTGAGCTTGGAAGCATGAGCTGAGGAGCTCCCTCCTCTCTGGCTGCCTGCTGATTTAGCAGGAGGTTAAGAGGAGACAAGAGTATGCTGTTAGTTTTACCTTATTTCTTCCCTGTAGGTTATCTATGACTGAGTCCTGGCCACAAGGCCAGCTCCACCAAACATTCCTTCAAACACTGCTCGTTGTCTGGGTTTTTAGTAAGCATCACTTCCTGATGGCCACCAGCCTGGACGTTTTAAAGGATCCTGCTGCTAATGTTGCCAATTCTTTTGTCGTCACGATTATATGTATTAAAGCCACAACACATTCTGTAAATAGTTCCTTCATAAGCTTGTTCCAGCTCCTAGATAGAGTGGATTCCATTGGTCCTAGTTTGCTTTTCTTATCTCGTAATAAAACCATGATCAAATGCACCTTAGGGAAGAAAAATATTTATTTCATCTTACAAGTTGCAATCTGTCATTGAAGGAAGCTCAAAGCAGGAACCTGGAAGCACAAACAGAATCAGAAAGCATGGCGGAACACTGCTTACTGGCTTGTTCTCTTGCTCTCACTCAGCAACTTTTCTAATACAGCCCAAACCTATCTGCCAAGGACGGGAACTTCCCACAGTCAGTGGTCTGAGCTCTTGTACATCAGTTAACAAGCAAGAAAATCTTCCACAGACATGCCCATAGGCAATCAGATGGAGACAATTCTTCAACTGGGTTTTCCTCTTCCTTAATGTGGCAGGTCAACAAACAAGATTAGTCCTTACCCTCTATCTGTTTACTAAGGATACCCAAACTAATATAGTTCCTGATTTCTGTTGCTTTCCTGCCTTTCAGAGAGTTCTTACCTTGCATTTTATGTGTATGATTGTTTGCATATATGTAGTTATGTGCACTATGTGAATGCTTGAGACTTAGGGAAGTCAGAAGAAGGCATCAGATCCTTGGGAACTAGAATTGCAGCTGATTATGAACCACCAGATGGGTGCTGGGAACTGAACCTAGGTCCCCTATAAGAGCAGCAAGGGCCCTTAACTCTTAACCCATTCCTCCAGTTCAGATAGCATTTGTACTTTAAATCCTCAATATATGTGACCTTGATTCCTAAGTTACTTCCAAATATCTCCCCCTGCAGTCTCTTAGCCATTGTTTACATGTCTAAAATAAAAGTGTATCAGACTTGCACAAATCCCTTTAAGTTCCCAGAGAAAATCAACATTTCCTTGATTGGTATGCCTGTGTCTGTCAGTCTTTTTGGATTAAGTCTTTCATCTCTGCTGCCAGGATATCTTCAATAAATATTTACTGTATGAATGAGTATTGAATTGGACTTTTGATTTTTTTTTAAGTAAACACAACTCTTTGCTTTCACAACTTTCTTTTCAGTTAAGATGTAGTTTGGGATTACCCTGAAGGAAGCCTCCTGAAGAAAACATAGGAGTGCCAACAGTTCAGTGCAGGGCCATTTAATTTGAACACAACTGTTGTCTTAGGTCACGGTGACAACTGAGCTTAAAAGCAGAGCCTTGCACACATCTCAGGTTCAGTTCCTAATTTCTCGACTAGTCTTATGACTGTGACTCTTGGGAAACTTGATTCACATTCTGTGTCTCAGGTTACTAAGTAATAAAATGCAAACAATAAAAGTATCTAATTCATGAGTTCACTGCAAGGATTAAAAGATTTAGCACACAGAAAATACTGCTAATGATATATGAAGTATGAGAGGAAACAAGAGAGTCAATAAGCATTTCTTAACCAATCCTATGTTCACAGCATCCAACAAGGTTGCCTTTATGTAGTACGGTTGCTTATCCTTTAGTCAAATAGGTGTCTATCTTCTAGTATCAAAGACGTGACAATGTCAATCACTTGAACCTCTGGGTCTTCACATGAATTTTTCAATGCCTCTACATGATACCATGAAGTAATGTCCCATACACTCACTTCTTTTCCCTTCAGTAGTTTTTCAGAAGCCAGGAGATAATAGATAGAAGATAGAAAATAGTTATATAGATAGATTGATGGATAGGTTGCAGATAGATAGATAGATAGATGATAGATAGATAGATAGATAGATAGATAGATAGATAGATAGATAGATAGATAGATAGATAGATAGATAGCTATCCCATAAAATTATAAGGTAGCTGGGAGATCCCCATGTCTTCATGTTATTATAGTTCAAACTGTTAAATATTGTTTTTTATTCAATTCCATGAGCTTTGAAAACCCTGCAAGACATAACTATACCCCTATATCTTCCTCTCTTTGATTTTTTGAAGACTCTTACATCTTCATTTTGTCCAAGGGAATAATAGAAAGATCTAAATTTGAAGTTTCAACTTTATACTTACCGATGTTTTTAATGATTAAATTGGTTATTAAATATAGATTCTCTTAAAATTCTAGAAAAAGAAGAAAGTCTTCTCCTTTTAGAATTTTAAGAATTCTGTGAAGAAAAAACTATCTTCACAAAATTAGTGAAAAAATTCTAATCTTTTACATTGTTTTTAATCTTTTGAAATTTACATGTGTATTTACAGTTGAGAAGATATTCTATATCCAGTTTTATTTTTGAATTTTTCATATGTTCCAAGAATAGTCACTGATCCAAATTATATATTTATGTATGTGTGTGTATATGTATGTGTGTATATATATATGTGTGTGTGTATATATATATATATATGTGTGTATATATATATATAATTTGTAATGAAATACTTTAAAACAATATGTAGTATATGGTACATATAACATTCAATCTGATAGTACATAATATGTATTCACATACAACCTACGTCTTTGTGATTAAAATTATTCTAGTTTATAAATATCTGGAAGGATTAAACATGGTATTTGATTTCAGTGAGATCACATATACTCCAGGGACAAATGTAACTTATGTCTGCTTCCTTAACCCAGCTAGCATGTCAAAGTAAAATATGAATATCCAATACTCCACAGACATGGGCTGCCTGGGCAAAGATGAATAGGAAAGAGGGTCTTATGTGGAATCTCACTGTTCCTAGAAGCTCAGCATTCCATAGGTACTCATGTGCTAAGTGGAAACTGAGTCTAAAAGGTTGAGGTAGTTTATTCATAGAAAGAATAGGGACCAGCCACTAAGTAAATACTGTAAGTTCTTTAGAAAGCTTTACAAATAGCCACTTGCTCACCTGCTTAACCAACATAAAATTTCACACTGAAGAAGCAGCCAATCGTTCCCCCTTGATTTGTCGCCTCTTCTGTACTCTTCACAGTCTCAGCTTACTTACAAGGATACGTTCATGACTTAATAATGTAGTTCTCAATAGTAAAAGAAGAATGACATCTCTTTCTGTTCATCTACTTCCATTCACTAAATGGATCCAGGGAGATTGACACCAAAACTGAGCACTGGACCCTAGCCTGATTCCTGCAGATGCTCTGTCTTGCTTCCATTGGGTTCCCAGGGGCACACAGACAAAGAATGTGGTCCAATAGCCCATTCCCCCATGGCACAGAATAGCAGTCTCTGAACACTAGACTAGCTTCCTGTAAGTCAGCAACATAGAGACCTTTGACATGTAGAACCCAGGGAGAGGTTCTTGAAGGAACAATGGCCCATACAGTAAACTATTTACACACCCCACCGCCTTCTGTTGTGGCTACTGAGTCACCTGGCAACTAGTATTGTTTAATTTGCAACCCCCAGACCTCCCTCAGCAACCCCCACAACTCCCTGCTCAGTTCTTGTCACTGATAGAATCATCCAGGTCCTCTCTGCCCCCCCACGCCCACCGCCCGCCTTCATCATTTCCCCTATTGTTTGTCGGGCTGGCCCTGACCCTGGTATTTATAAAGGCCACTTCCTGCTGCATCATTGTGTGCTCTGTAGCTGTCAGTTCCCCACATTTCCTGACAATGGGGAGTAGGGGGGGTTAACAACTCCAATCCAGCTCCCAACTTCCTCCATGTCCTGTTTACTGCACTCTGCAAGAATCTCTCCAGCCACATCGCAAGCTGAATCCATCAGCTCTGATTTATTCCAGCAAGTACTTCAGTGAGAGCCAGCATGGTCTAGTCTAAAGGTTTGTCTACATTCAAACATTCCTGAGAACAAAGGGCTTCCATGTGATCAGCATCAAAGGTTGCATGCGTGCCTGGATTGAGGGTGGATTCTATGTTAAGGCCAAAGATACTGGTTTTGAGTCAGACAGCATCCTTTTCTTGGCTCTCAGTATGTAGAAAGTCTGATAATTGCAATTTCCACATCATCCCCTAAATTTCCAGAGTTAAGCCTCTGCAGGTGTGTAATGTGAAAACAACCATAAATAAGATAAAAGCCTGCCCTAATGGGCAAATATCTAGGAAGGCAGGCATAGCCTTCACAGAAGCATAACATTTGTGTTTCCTAAGATATCTTCCTTTCCATCTCTGACTTGCTCTCCGTAAAAGATCACCTTCTGTGAGAGCACAGTGCCTCACTCCTATAGGAGCACAGTGCCTCACTCCTGTGGGAGCACAGTGCCTCAGCTCTCACACATTGGTGAATGGAGAGAAGAGTAGCTTTGTGCATCTGCTTCCGTCATCTCTCACTGCTTTCTTTTTTTTTAAATTTTCTATATTTTTTTATTTACATTCCAAATCACTTCCCCTTTCCCGTTTCCTCCCTCCCCGAAAGTCCCATAAGCCCCCTTCCCTCCCTCTTTTCTCCATTCAACCCCTTCTCGTTACTCTGTCCTGGCGTTCCCCTACATCCAGTCTTTCCAGGACCAGGGGTCTCTCCTTCCATCTTTTTAGAAATCTATTGATATGCTGATTGTGTTTAGGGTATTCCGAGATTCTGGGTTAATATCCCCTTATCAGTGACTGCATACCATGTGTGTTCTTTTGTGATTGGGTTACCTCACTAAGGATGATATTTTCAAGATCTGACCATTTGCCTAGGAATTTCGTGAATTCATTGTTTTTAATTGCAGAGTAGTATTCCATTGTGTAAATATACCACATCTTCTGAATCCATTCCTCCGTTGAGGGACATCTGGGTTCTTTCCAACTTCTGGCTATTATAAATAAGACTGCTATGAACATAGTGAAGCATGTGTCCTTATTTCATGAAGGGGAAGCCTCACTTCACAGACACCCCTTGCAGGTCTGCATCCAAGATGACAAAGTGAAGCTCAGGGTGATTCTGCTGCAGAGCCCTGTTCCTGCCAATGCTGGAGTTTTTAAGTTTATTGTTTCCTCCTCCTTCAGTTACCAAAGTCTTTTATTCTCTCAGTCAGTACTTTAATTTGTCTTATTTCCTCATCTCTTTTCACCCATCATTCATTTTCCCAGGAACATGCTGGAATACAACTATCAAAAGCCTGTACCCCATTTGGAAGGAAGGGTGTATTGCTAAGTCCTCAAGACTCACATCTGGTCTGGATTATTCAAGGTTCAGTCTCCCTGGATATGGTCCGTGTCAAGTCAGGTGCTAGTCATGGTGTGCTGTCTGTGAGGTTCAGTTGTCTCACTACAGAACTCTGACTGCTCTGCATTGTTTATTATTGCAGCCGGTGCTCTGTTCTTAGTGGAGAACAAAAGAAGACAGCTAGAGTCATCAGCACATTAGTCAGCACTCCCCTCATACCTTCATTTTGCTTTGGCAAACCCATAACTTTTCCCTAGCATCTGGCCACCAACGGCCAAGCACCTCATTCTCTGAGAGCACCTGGCCCCTCTCTCTGTCCCTGACCTTGGGCTCAAAGACTGAATAAGCTATGTGTTTGGCCTGAGTTGCATGTTCCTCCCAGTATGACAGTCTCCACCCTTGCCCTCTCACCCAACAAGCATCCTGTTTCATTCTGCTGCTGCTCCAGACTGCAGAGTTCCCAGCAGGTGATGCACCAAACTCAGGACCAGTGACAGGGTGAGTAATGCACAGGGCAGCCAGTAGGTCAAAGGGCAGCTGTTCCCAGGATTGCATCTCTTTAGATGAGGAGGCCCAGTAACTGTGATCACCCTGTGGAATTAGTCCCCAGAGCTGATGGGCAAGATAAAGCACATTAATAAAACGTGCCCTCTTTGATTTTATGCTATGGGGCAGAAGCTTGCCCAGAGCACCTAAATTCTCTCTCTTAAGACTGCCCCTGCTAAAGGATCAGTCTTATCAGCACCGAAGTTATCAAGTAACTCTAGAATGTACCTAAGGGGGGGGGCTAGAAAAACTTTTCTTTTATGAATGAGGAAACAGAGTGGTACATCTTCCATTATCTACCAGCATGACTGGCACTTAAAATGCCTTTGCACTATAATGCTAATAGAAATAGAATTGTAATAATGAAGAAACTCAGGGAGAGGGTGTGCGCTAAGAATTGAGCAGATACAATAGAGAGAGAGAGTAACCTGTCAAAGGGGCATGAAGAAGAGGTTCATGTGCATAAGACCATAGGATATGCAGCACACATGAAGCAGAAGGTGACCTTATTTTTTTGGATAAAAATTTAGATCATAGTGGCCTGGAAAGCTACACTTCAGAGCAAAGCCCTCACTCACCCCATCATACTGGATCTGTTAAAGGGTGCATAAAACCTGATAAAGGCACCCAGGAGATAATACAATAATGAAGGACTCTGGATCTTAGTGCAAAGAGAATTGGAGGGAGATGAAGACGGCATGGAAGTATGAAGCCTTCCAGATTGATGTGTCCATCACTGTGCATCCAGTGGGTATCAGAAGCTGAATCTGTCACTGTACACAGTGTACACCAGCATTTATGAGAGTGAGTACTACAAATGAGTAGTTGCTAGTCTCAGTCACTCTTCCATTCACAGTGGTCTACAGGACTGCCACAGGTCCCAGCAATTAAATGGATGTTATTCCTACAGAAGAAGACAGATGGTAAATGCAACAGGCAATTTCAAGGACTGGAAAATATTACATGCTGACTATTTCCCTACATTGATTTCCCAGGATTCCATGGAAAGTAAAGAAATGACCCAAGACTTGATTTCAGAACTGCATCCTCAGCATGGTGCAATCCACATGCACTTGAGGGTAGAACCGAGTTTGGACAGAGATATCTCAATAAAGAAGTGTTGGAGAAAACAAAGAAATTGGATTCTAGAGAATCTCGGTGTTAGAATCTACAAAACATGTTTAATATTCCATCACTGGCTGTGGACCAATAACTGTAGATGCAGAAAAAGACGATGACTCTTACATATATCTTCAGGATTTTGAGACTCGAATTATCTGTTATGCATACATCTACTGCCCTCTCAACTTACATCTCCTAAGTATTCACTTTGCCTTATGTAGGCAATACATCTTCATGAATGAAAATAAACACACAGCTCCTACATTTAGTTTAGTCACAGAAAATTAATTAGATAAACAAACAAAAGAAAAACAGAAGTGTCCCTTTTGAGTGCCTACCTACGACAGCTGTGCACTTCAATGGAACGTTAACAGTAAATAACAAATGCCACAATGTTCCCATCATCTGCAGACAGATTTGCAGCACAGAGAATGGCAGCAGCACAGGTGATTCTGAAGAGGCTTCAGATTGTGTAGAGACATAAGAATGAGAAGGCATATGAGGCCTGGGGGGCTGCAGACACTTTTACTTTATAAAAACACATGTTGGAGCTGGGTGTGACGGTGTAATCCTTTAAACCCAGCAGAAGCAGAGGCAGGTGGATCTCTGTGTCTACAACCCATTCTGGTCTACAGCCCATTTAAGGCCATCCAATGATACATGGGTGAACCCCTGATTAAAACAAAACAAAATACCAGAGACTTTGCATCACTCATGCAAAATGTTTGAGGCCAGAGTTACTATTTGCTTGTATATAGTAAGACACCCTGGGTCAAGATGTTGCATAAGCATGCGCACATAGCCCAGATGAAATTTTACTCAGAATTCTAGTGTACTTGCTTGGTTATTTATTTATGTGGTGATGCTGGGGATTGAACTTCATATTGTGAATATGCTAAGCACACACTCTACCACTAACCTGGATACCCAGCCCTCAGAGCACCTATATGTTGATAGGAACCTACCGCAGGAGACCATATGCATTGCCTAAGAAAATTTAGAAACTCTTGGTTGGATAAGTACATAGTCTTATGAACTTATGTACTTGTATGAACACTGTGCTTTCAAATGCAGCTTTCAGTGTCAAATAACAAATTATGGTCCTAGCTACTTGAGGGACTAAAGTAGGAGGATCACTTGATACACACACACAACCCACACACACACAGTAGGAGGAATGACAGTCAAATTTAGTCATGTATAAAAGGAAACCTCTCAGTATAAACAACTCAAATGAAACAAGGGTGTCACAGAGACAGAATTGCTGTATGATTTCACTTGCATGTAAAAGAGAAAGTTAAATTTATGGAAACAACAAATAAAATTAGAAAGGTGCCTGCCAGTGTCTGAGAGGGGCACAGAAGTGGAAAGACACTGATTCAAGTGTATAAGCTTCCAGCTGTAAGATGAATGGGCTCTGATTCATCACACCTACAGTGTGTTGACTGACATACTGTACTATAGACTTGAAAATGATTACAACCAAATCTCTACAAATACACAAAAAGTCAACCATACAAGTTAATATGCTAATTAGCTAGCTATCCTAGTCATTTCAGAATAGATAGATGATGATGATAGATAGATAGATAGATAGATAGATAGATAGATAGATAGATAGATAGGTAGATAGATAGATAGATAGATAGATAGATGATAGATAGCACCAAACCACAATGTGCATTGTAAATATATTCAACACATATTTGCTAATTTTACTCATAAATCTGAAAAAATATAATTTCTGTATTGAATAATTATAGATTATATGACATAATGACAAATTAATATGGATTGAATTTGTAGTATGACTTTGAATTTTGAGTTTTTTTAGGTCTCTAATATTATCTTAGGACTTTGAAAATCGTATAGACTGCAAAGGTACCATGCCTTCTTTGTACATAGGATTTTTATGCTGTTTTGTTTTGTTTTGTTAACAGTCTGGTACAGATCCTAAGAAAATTTAGAAACTCTTGGTTGGATAAACATATAGACTTATGAACTTATGTACTTATATAAACACTGTGCTTTCAAAATCAGCATTCAGGCTCATTATCTAATTATCCATACACTTGATAGCACATACACACTGATGACAGCAGCTAAATTCCTAGTGAACATATTTGATGAGTTTCTTGGCTTTTGGCTGTGTTGCCTGCAACAAGGCCCAACACTTTCCTTTGGTTAGTTGGTTAATGTAAAAGCCACTTCAAAACCAGTCTGAGTCTGCCTATAGTGCTGAATTATTCATGGTGGGCCCAGGGAGTATCTGGCACCTCACATTTCCTTTTGAAGACTTCTACACTTTATCCCCATATGGATTTTTAGGAGGATGGCAGACCTTATCAAGAATTCATTTATTTTGCTTTTGAAAACAAAGAGATGTCCCCACCACAGCACTGGGAAGAATGTGAGATGGGAAAGAGACCGCTGAAAAAGAAATAAAACTCCAGACAGGGGAGAAAATGGCGGAAGTGGGAAGAGTCACCAGCTGAATTCTGTTCTCTTTCAACCTGAGGCTGCCTCTCCAGGCCAAGGCTATAGGTCCTCCAGCAGGGATCAATGGGCGCATTTCCATATCAAAGACACAAACTGCAGAGGTTCCCAGGGAGAGAAGATCTAAGCAACCAAAGTCCAGAGCCTTGGCACAAGTTTAGAAAAAAAGTTCTTTAAGATCTTCTGGCAGGTCCGACCTGAATTTTCTCATCTCCAGTCATCTACTGCCCTGCTCATTAACCACTCCTGTAGTATATTTCGTTCTTTCCCTTTAAGAGGCTTGCCCATCCCTGTACATGCTTAGGGCAAGAGTGGTGGTATATGGGCATGGTGATGGTACCTGGTGGTAGTATTGTAAGCTCACAGTAATGGTGTGCTCATATGAAAAGCACCAGGGAAGACAGTTTTGTTCCATCCTTCAGATTCCCAAATGAAACCTACTGAACTTATGACCCTTCCAAAGGCTTTCCTTCCCCCAGTCCCATCCAAACTGACTGCATACACCCAGGAATCACAAAAGCTGGAGGACCAAGCTGGGACCCCAGCATGTGAAGAAGCAAAGCAGGGGAGATGTTCTGGGGGCTCAGGTGTGAGATGAGTGAGGCAGGCTTGGCCTCCGAGTCAGGCATGTGGTCCAACAAATGGTTTAGCCTTGTGGAAGGCACAACAATGCACT
The DNA here is from genome assembly GCA_036184795.1 of Tokudaia tokunoshimensis. NCBI lineage: Eukaryota > Metazoa > Chordata > Mammalia > Rodentia > Muridae > Tokudaia > Tokudaia tokunoshimensis. The sequence continues at coordinate 32,867,062 of BTHU01000008.1, read as the reverse complement.
TTTCAATCAAGTTGCCTGGGTGGAGCACACCACCAGCTTCAGGAAGTCCCCTGTCCAAAGCTATTCATTAGCTGGATCTGTGCAAATAATTTGCTTTCCATGTGCCCCATAACCTCTCTAGGCTGAGAGCCCAGCCAGGGGCTGCAGGAGGGACCTTCAGAGGAACAGTGGCAGTTCAGATATTGCCATAGCAACAGAAGGCTTTATTTATTGAACTGAAAAGAACAAAACAACAACCAGCTGTCTTTTAGACAATAGGGTCACGTCACTGGAACCCTCTGTGCCTCAGGTGACAAACCCATTCCTGATTCTCTTCAGCTTCCCCACACAGCCTTTTAGAGAAGGTGACCCTGCAGGTTGCCCAGACCAGGCCTTCTGAGTAAGAATGTAGCCCTGCAGCTGTCTCTGCAGATGTTTCCTGGACTGAGCCCAGCAAGGCTGGAGACACAGAGTTTGACAGTGAGAGGCCAGGAGGGACAGAAAGCAGCCTGAATTCAGCTTTCATGGCCCTCTTGTCAAATGAGAGCCAGGCTCAGTGAAAGAGGGGCCTTGGAACATAAGATCCTAAAAGATGACTGTTGTTTTGGTTTTGGACAGAACAAATTGATCAGAAAGAACAGTGGGCATTGGAAAGCATCATGGTGATGGCCAAGAAGAAGCAGGAAAACAAAACTAGAAATGTCTTCTCCTATGGTCCACCACTCAGGATCCAAACTGATGATCTGATGACCTACCTTCCCAGGCTCCTTCCAGTTCCTCCAGTTTGTGCAAAACTCTCGTCCTTACAGGAATGTGTTACAGCCAAATCAGAGGGGTTACAAATGCTTACAGGGTCTCTACCATAGGTTGGGCACTGTTCCAACCATTCTGTATATTACCGTAGTCACTTGGCAGAACAACTCCAAGAAGGATTTGTACAGTTTTTATTTCGTGGGCAATGATAGGACATTAAGTGACACAAAGCCTTATGTTTAAACTCCCAATGTTTGGACTGGGGAGTTACTTACTATCTTATTACACTTTATTTATCTTCCAGTAATTGATTAAATGGTTGATTAATTAATCTTTGATTTTAAATTAACCAAATATTCTGGCAAGTACTTGAGATATAAATAGAAACCTAAAGTTACCTGAAGCATGGACTCTAGGTCTTTACAAGTTGCAAGTAGATAAAATATGTGTTCTGTGAGGAAAACAAGGCTAATGGAGGCTGTAGAGGTTCTGTCATGGGCTCTGTAAAGAACCTGACACTTCAATTACAGTTTAAGGGAAATAAAACCAAAGAAACAAACACAAGCGTGCTTCAACACAGACTAACATATTTACAGAGAGAGATTTCCTGGATTGGTGACTGTGATATGGGTATACATGGAGCACTAGAACACATGAACAAAAGTGATGGGCACAGGCCGGAAAATGAAGATTGTTTGGTTTTGGGGGAATCTGAAGATAAAAGGGTATTTCAATAAAAGAACGACCAGAAATCAGTCTTCAATGCATGCTATGTCCACCAGGGAAAGGAGAGAATAAATGCGGCCCGAAGGTGGCAATCACAGAGCAGGCAAGAAATGACAACTTCAACAGGACGGCTGTAGAGTAGTCATGCAGACACACAGCAGCTGCTGACACATGGACAGTTTGGACATTCTATAGGAACCCATGGAGGAAGTGGGTCAATCAGAGGCCGGAGAGAGGAAAGGCATTGTGTGAAACTAGCTGGGAGAATGGCGGGAAGGTTTACATGGATAGTTCCAAGTCCAAGCTGGAGATGCATGTATCTGTGTAAAGTGTGGCATTGAAAACCTTAGACTAGAGTGTAGGGCTTTTCAAATGTCACTCAGGAGATTGAAGGCTCGTCTGCCTTTATGATGGGATAGGGAGGCAGAAGAGGTATGAAACAAATTGCAGTGTAGTTTTATTATGAAAGGAAAACAATGTGGACGTATACTTCCCTGAAGGCATCTGATATCTCTGACCTGCACACAATGCCCGGGACCACAGTCTGATCCAGAATGGGAATATGACAAATATTTATGGAAAAAATAAAAGCCTGCATATTCAGGGGAAATGAGAAAAGTAGTTGGCTTGTGTGTTTGCCTCAACTCTAAATCCTACATTGTACCATATATAAGGGATAAATGGCACAAATACGCTTTGCTCAAGATGCATAGGAGGTACACTGAAGTAGAATTCAAATCCTCCCATATCATGGCACCTTTGAAATTCTTGACCATGGAAACTTCCAGGCCCCGCATATACAGAAGCAAATATTGAATGACTTCGTGTATGTTTTTCTCCCCTGGCAATTCTCAGCTCTGAAAAAGTAGACAAAAGTCTAGTGAGATAATTCCGTAGATAAGTGTGCCTGCAACCCAACCATGCAACCATGCAATAAATTCACTCCCCAAAACTCCTAAGGCAGAGGGAGAGAGATGACTTCTGAATGCTGACCTCTAAGTTGCACGTGCAGGCGATGACTTAGTCATTCACATAGGTAAACAATCCACAATAAATCATAAACACATACATGACTTTAGTAAGTTTGAAGTAGAAATATTGATCTCTTCATCCTGTCCACATCTTATTTATAGATTGGGACACAAGTGTCATCTCCAACCTTTCAAGGAAACATTAAAAAAAAAAAAAGCCAGGTTCTCACTAGTGAGCCCTAGATGGCCTGAAATTCATGATATAGAATAAGAGTCACAATGCTCTGTTTGTCTCTGATTCTTGCGGGCTAAAATAAGTTAAAAAGCATGCACCACTGTGCCTGGCTCGAGGAAACATCTTTTAAGATTCTGTGGCCAGATAATATTAGATGCTGTGCTACATGACATAATTATAAGGATAAATGCTTTATGTTATTATAAACAACATTTTTTTTTAAATCTCAAGAATCATTTTGGAGAATTGGTTAGATTTGCTACAGGTGAGAGAGGGGGATTCCCATGTTCTGTTCCAAATTGCCTTCCCTAAATGACTGTGACGAAGTAGGAATTTGGTGCATACATATCTGATACTGACTAATATTCAGCCCTGGCCAAAAGCAGGCACTGGGCAGTAGACTAATTTCCTTCTTAGTTTTCAGGTCAGCTCTGTAAGATCTATGTGGGCCAACATGCTGAGGGTGCAGTGGTTTTGCGCTAGTGGTTCTGTGTAGATTGAAGGACGGCTGAAGAGATAAACAACGAGACAAAGAGGGTGTTGCCACAGATACCTGCATTTGTTTCTGCTTGAAACCATGCACCACATACTGGCTCTTCTGATCTCTCACTGGTTCCTTTCAAAGACTCTGACCTGCACCTTCACCTAATTCTCAAACCAGGATGCTGAAAATTCATGTTTTTCCAAAAAGCAATTCATTTTGCTATTTGATTACACTTTTGTTACCGTTTTCTGATACTGTCTTTGTGTTTCCCCTTCCCCTGCTTAGTATGTGACGAAATTGTCTCACCTCAGACTTAACTAAGAGAGGAAATGTTGAAATCTACTGTTTCTGGGGAATGTAATGCTCAGATATAGATTAGCTTCTTTGGTTTGAGTTTTCAGACCCAAAGTGAGATCAAACATCTTGAATAAGATCACGCACCAGCTAAGGATCTGCAACAGGACATGTCATTTATGGCGACCACATGCTAAGATGGTAGACAGTGGGGAAAACAGTTACCTCCTCACCTTATTCTCCTCAACTTTGATAAGACACCAAGTCATGGGGTAAGAGATGATAAAGAGATGTTTCCAAATAGAACTTAGTACTATTTTTGCAAATGCTGATGAGAAGAGGGAGAAGAGAATTCAGAAATGTACTCTCCAGTCTACATATCTGTTTCATGAATGGTAAGCACAGGGCCTCACATCCACTCTTCTGCAAACCCATTCTTTTCCATGAGATGAAACAAACTCCACAAACCAGTAATATAGACTAATGCTGAAATCATTTGGGCCTGGTTATTAGTCTTCATGTCTAATTAATTGCGTCAAAAGATTCATAATCAACTCTAAATCTGCTCTAGAAATCAAACATAAACATCTATCATGAAAATGAGTAACACCAGATGGAAACTCTGACCCTGATGATTTCTGACATATATTTAGCCTGTGAATACAATTAGATGATCAAAATAAGTAATCATATATTACAACTGAAGAATCATTTTCCATAAAGATACCCAAGCCTTTGAGTAAAGAAAGTAAAAATCTCTTCTTCCAGGAGGAGATTTTAAAGTATTTTCATTTGCATTTTGGCTGGATCCTTAGGTTCAAGCCAGATCTTAAAGTGAAGATCCCTGTAATCAGCTGACAGAAGTTTGAGTTCTCTTTGAGTTTAGGCAAAATCAAGAGAACCTTGAATTTCTGCATAGTTCTCCAAGGCTAGAGAGCACAAGAATATGCCTCTATGGCATATTCCCAGAGCTTCACTGATATCCAGTGTTGAGTTACTTCCAAGATAGGAAGCAGCAATGGCATGAGAGAATTACTTAATTGATCCATCATCAATTTCCAGTTATAGAGCAAATGAGCAAACTCCCACCCAACAAGAACTCTCATAAACAATCACTTTGGAGTAGTGAGTTACCAGAACTTCTTTCTATTTGGCAGCCAAATGACCAAGAACAAGGTTCTTCAGAGTGATGCAGATTCTAGTATCACAGAACTTCCCACCTTTAAAAGTCAGTGTTTAGTCTCCAACAAAAATAAATCCTGGTGCTGCTGTAGAATTCTTATTGCAAGAACAATTCCTCATAGACAGTTCATTAGCAGGAAAACTATGGCTGTATGTGATAACATTCATGTACCTATACCTCTACATCTACATGGAAACTCTAGAGTCTAGACCCATGAAGCAGGCTCACCTCAACATGTGTTGCCCTCCATCCAATTGAAGAGGTAGGATAGGTAACCTAGCCACCAATTTTGAATTCTCAGAATACAATTATATGTCCCTTCAGATCTCTTAGGGCAAAGAAGAAAGTGTTAAAAATCAATGACTGTATAGCTTGTCTATGCAGAGAACAGTGTGCAGGTATAATCTCACAGATAGATGTGTTAACAATAGCTGGGCATTTTTCCTGGAGTGTGTACAATGCCTTCATCAAATCTGAAGGACACTCTGAGACGATGCAAATAGTACTCATTCTAAATCCGACAGTGTTGGGATTCTGGCTTTGCTAGTATCTTAGGATACTTCTCCCTCTATACTTACTTTTTGCTACAGATATATAGATAGAGAAGAATTAAGATATTTGACTTTCAACTCATGCCATCCTCTCCAAGATCCTTCTCTGACCCCTCCATTACTAGGAGACTGACTGTAATCTGAGTGGCATTTATAGTTCCTTTTTATGCACTCATGGATTTCATACTTTCAGTGACATTTTGTCAAATGCAAGGCATCAAAAGTATGAAGAACTGACCTGCACTATATTTCCTGGGTAGCCATTTCTTGCTTTACATATGTGCTTTTCTCTGAGCCTCACAGCAATGTTGTGAATTCTAAATGAGGAGAAGGTACATTTCCAGTCCATCGCAGATTATACAAAAGAACCTAAAGAAAACAAGTGATTTAACACACTATGTAATTAAAATGATGGTTGGATGGTTGTGGTCTAGCTTCTATATGTCTTAACTCACATGCTAATCTCTGATCCAGTAGTCTAAAGTGTGTGTGTGTGTGTGTGTGTGTGTGTGTGTGTGTGTGTGTTTTCCATACTTTCTTCAGGCAAAGTCTCACTATGTAACCCAAACTGATTTGTGCTTCACAATCCTCAATCCTCCACCTCAGCCTCCCAGTGGTGGTGGGATCACAGGGATGTGCCACAATGCCTGACAATTCTGTGCTTTTAACTGAATAGAATCCTTTATAGACTATTCTCTCAAGCTACTTTCTTTGATATTCATTGTAACCCTACTGAGATTCAAACCCAGCCAACAAAATGACACAGGAAGTTAAGACTTGATGCTGTGTTCTGGTTAACCCAAATACTGCCAACTAACAACTTAGCAGAATTTTCATAGGCCAAATACAAAGGGAGTATCAGCCATTCAGTTCTTGTAAGGTACCAATCATCCACTGTGTAATTTTTCTTGACATTTATTTTCAAATACCCACATATAGAAGCTAGACCTTTCTTTTCCCACAGGTATCACCATTTGATTGCAAAATAGATAAATACAGTTCATTTAAACCACCTGCATGAAGTCACATAATTAATGAGTGACCAGAGTGAAACTCAAACATGAATATTTCAGGTTGGAAAGTCTAAGCTCTTCCCACAGGGAACAGGGAGATGCTAGGCATGTACACAAACAACTTTGGATCCCGGTCACATCAAGCATTTTAACTTCAAGAGAGAGTAACCCTGAATAATTAGCCTGACTTTGTAACACCTGGAAAGCCTGAAAGAGTAAACTTGGGAAAACAAACACTTTCAGAAATAACTTCATCAAATGCTTTGATGAGTCAGATGGCAGGTTTATAAAATCCTATCACATCCCTGCAAAAAGAGATGGCTTACCAGCAGGCAATGATTGGTATTCTTTCATAAATATATCACACAATCTTTACGCCAACGAACTTCCCAGCAAAGTAATACTAGCTGGTTGCTTCGGGGATAGTTCCGTGCACAAGGCTACAATTTTCTTAACCATACTCATCAACACGATTCAGTTTTGCAGAAGGAAGAAATGACCCCTCAGAAACTCAATAGCAGTACAACAAACTTGTTGAATGATCCAAGCTCTGCTAAGGGTCGAGACACTCCAGGACAAGGGTTTCTGTGAAGGAGAGCAGGCTCCTATCTACTTTTCCAGTGATCTTCTATACCAGATCTAGCCTCCATGTGGCCAGAGCAAAGAAAAGAGTCAGGGTGTCAAGTGAGATCTCTGTAGAACTTCAGCCTAGAAGGATGCATACATTTCCTTTGTCTCCCATTAGTAAACATCTGTCACACATCCTTCTCAATACAGGAGACTGTGGAACTCACCAGTTTCTGAAAAGATGAAAGTGTCTTTTCTATACTTCTTTTTAAAGGACAATTATCTCACCATCAATACATCATAAAAACGAATACTTTTATTTTCCTTTCAGGGTCATTCTTTACCTTTCCCCATCCTAATCCATGCCCTAGAAAGGGGAACCTGCATCAAATGTTCACCTGACCTTGGACTTCCTATACCTTGGACTTCCTATACCTTGAACTTCCTATACCTTGGACTTCCTATACCTTGGACTTCCTTCTTGTCCCTCTTCTGCTCCTGATTCAGTAGGATAGGATAATCAAGTCAAGATGATGGTTATAGTTTATTCCTGTTATCACAAATGGGGCTGGGGCTCCCTCATTGTCCACTCCCATTCTGTCTTTGTGGGTTCTCAAATTTCATCACTTCAGGGACCCCAATAACCTACTTTTAGGATCATGGAAGTACCACACAAATTCTTGTGTTTTTCCTCAATTTATCTCTGGAAATAGTCTCATCTAAACACTTTTGGACTACCCAGCCAAAGCACTGGGTGTCCTGTTCTACACAATTGACACTGAGACTCTACAAGAGAGACTACAAATATATATTTTACAGATGGGACCCGCTGAATACTCTGCTATATGGGTTAGATATTTATCAATTTTTAGCAAAGCCTGCTTTTAATAATCTCATCAATTAGTGCATCAACTAGTGTACCTTATTTTTTCTGTTTGGTTTTATCCTGAGCGTTTTTTTAGAAACGTTGGTTTCTTTTCTGCAGAATTCTTTCCTTGCCATAGAAAATTATCCAGAAATATCCCCCAGCCCAGAGTGCATTGCTCTCCATTACTTAAGCAGTTTTGGCTCACTCCAGGCACATTGTCACCCATCCTCCATGTCACAAGGGGAACAAACACAAAGTATATTGGCCAAATCAGGCCAACTTTAAATAAAACATAGCCACACTCATTCACTTATTATGATGCCTGCCTAATTTCATATGGAACAACAGAGATTAGAAGTGAAGGCAGAGACCCCATAACCTACCAACCTAAAATATTTATTTTTGTATCTTTCTCAGGAGAAGTATATTGCTCTATAGCCATACCACAGGATCACCCAAAATAGTCAAATATCATATTATTTAAGGCCAAGAATGAGGACTGCCCCTTACACTGCAGCTGCCTGTAAAATATCAAATCTGATATGGACTACAATCCTGCCGTTTCCATAAAACATTTCCAATGTCTCCAGTTCAACTTTTGCATTTGAAGGATGTAGCCCTAATTAGCATTTCCTTTATAATGTCTAATAATAGACTTATTTGTGTCTGCTTCTCTGTATTAGATTTAAAAGGAACCTGCAGACAAGAATTACAATTTATGTATCTTCAGATCTCCTTTGACACCTGCAAAGTGCCTGGCGTATCATTGAATGAGTGAATGTCTACAGCACCAGGAATCATCAGTTCTTCTTGTAATTAGGAAATAGCATGATCAGGGGATGTAGAAGAATATGATTCCATAGAAATCTAAAAGAGAAGAAGAGAAAAATCTTTAAAAATATCGTCCTTAAAGACACACGTGTGCATGGCTGAGAACAAATAACTAGCCCTTCTCATTTTCAGCAGGAAGGCAGCAGGAGCCCAAGTGAAATAGTTTGTACCAATGTCAGAACTCACACACTGACATGAAGGAGTTTTCTGAACCAGAATTAGTTAGTTACATACCAGTAGGTGGTTTTGTGGGATGCCTCAACATCCTTTAGTACAGATCACTTAAAAATATCCTCATGTCCACAGTTAACAGCACTAATTTCTGAATTTTAATAACCAGATTTCCTGTGTTTTATAATATAGTTTCAGATCTCATTCCTTCAGATCTCAGAATGACCTTGCAGGTTTAAGCACAGCTTTGTATTGTATTAATATTCAAAAGAAAGACCATAAAGTAAGTACTCAGCAGTGCTACCCACCAAAAAAATAAGCAGAGAGAGAAGAGGGGCAGAGGGAAGCAGTCAATCGCCAGTATGTGAAAACCCAAAGTGGAAAGCAGATGGGTCTAGTGGGGGACGGTCTTGAACTAGAATTAGGCAGCAAGGTAATAACTGCTTTGAGGAGCTGTAATCCCATATCTAGCCTTAAATGCCCTGACCAAAAGAACAGGTAGAGAGAGGGGAGTAGAGGACCTCTATACTCTCTCAAAAACTGTTCTTATCAATTTCCCCCAGGAATCACTGCAAAGTTTTATCCACAGATCTTTTTCTCCTTGTCAAACACGTGTCTCATTCATGTGAAAATACAAGGCCATGGATGTATTCTAATAGATCTTAGTTTAAGAGAAAGGCAGGCGACATTTAGCCTTCATGCTGAAGTTTGTCCTGGGGAATTCCAAGTTCTGCAATAGAACACTAGGGTTTTCTAGGTCGTTGGCTTTTCATTGCTGTGTACTCTTGAGAAATCTGGTTGATGGGCACAGCAAAAGCCTTCAGGAGGCCTGAGCTAGCTGGAAAGTGTAAAGGCCCCTTGTACCTCAACCTGTTTGTCACAGGATGGCACACCCTGAAGGCTGGCTCCTCCCCATGCTGGGCAGATTAGTGTTTGCTAACATCTGCTAAAGACCCAGAGCCTTGGAGCTGAAACCATTACATGGAAATAGTGAGAACAAAATTTCTTTTAATGATACCTCATTTTGCAGATAAGGAAACAGGACACCAGAAGAGAGCAACTTAGGATCAGGCAATTACGGAGTGCTATGTGTAAGCCTAAAATGTTGGTAATTTGTTTTTATACCCTCTTACAGAGACTTCAGGTTGACTCTTCCACTCTTCTGAGAAGATGCTCTATGATGTGTCATGGTGGTAAGGTGAGGTGGATTGGACACGCTGCATCCTGAGCACACCAAGTTATCTGAGCTTCCAAATCCCTGGTAGAACAGTAGAGTCGATGTAACAATGTAACAATTTAAATGCTTAAGTGCTTCCATTTCTTCTTGTTGATTGTTTGTTTGCCTTTGCTTAGTTTCTAATAAAAATATCACCAGCATACTTAAAACATAAACAATTTTGTTTAAATGTATGGACTATGGAGTAAACAAGTCTTCAGAGACTTTTATGTTCCGATTTGAAGCTTACTTTCTGTGCTTCAGCTGTGTTTTGAGTTACTTCACACCTCTCCTTAACTACAGGCAAATGTATGAAACAGTTGAGAGGGCAATCTCCATCTCATTTCAGAAAGGCTTCACTCAAGCATAGCGTTTCATATGGAGTGCTCCCCTCTACAGAGATGGAAGGACATGGAAGCTGGCCCACACTCTGTACTCCTAGGTTAATACTTTAGATTTCTTAAACCAATGAACCTCCACAGGGGCATTGAGGAGGCAAGACAGGAGAGCGGCCCTCTGCATGTGAGCAATGATAGAATGTACTGTGGCCTGTAGGAACGTAGGAACAATAGGAACGGGATGGAAACAGACTGCTTTTTATTATCACCATTTACAGGCAACTCTAAGCAAAGTTGGTGATAAAATACTACTTCCAGATGGAGTTAACAGCTCCCAACTTGACCTCCCCAACTCATGCATATACTACTAGACCTCAGATTGATGGAGAAGTTTTTCTTTGTTATTTATTAGGTTAGAATTCCTCCCATTTGATTATTCTTGACAAAAAAAATCATATAATATAAACTATCCAAATTGTTTTCCCCATTGCCATATATTTATAGAGAGAAATTTCATTATTCCTTGTTTCCCATATCTTATGGGTGTTTCTTAAAGCCTTTAGAAACACTTACTTCAGCAAACAACAGATTTCAAAATAAAGACAGACTTAAATATATTAAACAACAAACATTGCTAAATTCCTTTACTAATATGAACAGGATTGCAGAAATTCGGAAGCCCCCTACACAGGACAACTGTCATGTCTCTTGAGATTTTAGATCTATACGCAGGCTGCAGCCAAAATAGAATATGATCACATACTGGATTAACTTATCAGTTTTAAAGCTGAACTAATAAAGAACAACTGTCCATACTCAACAGATAGGATTAAACCAAAATCGAAAATCTAAGTTAGCTCTGGTGGGGCAGTACTCTATTTCCATCTATTCAAGAAACTGAGGCAGGGGCATCACAAATTTAAGAGCCACTAAAATTTATTAACAATGTTCCAGTTTCTTGGTCTGAGAACTCTTTCTTAGTTACAATTATATATTAAGTTATGATTTTAAAATGATAGCATTTCTAAAAGAGAAGAAAAGAAAATTCCCTTCAAAGGTCGTTGCATAGATAGGAAATGTAAAGCAAACACACCATGTTTGCTATATATATTAAATCAAGGGCAGTGGCTAACATCAACCAACTCTTGGATCTATTCCAGATAAGAGGCTGGACCCCATCCCCCATACTAGAGTGTCAACGATGTTAGTGAAACAGCTAGAATTTTAAGCTGAGTAGAACCTTAGAAATCCCACAGGAGCGTCCCACTCTATGAGAAACTGAGATTTGGAGATTTGAAATAACTTCAGAAAAATCACCCGGCTGGTTAGTAAAGATGGGACACGGGACATGGTCCACCAGTCACCTGAATCACAGTCACCTCTTCGCTGGAGTCCTGAGTTTACCACAACAAGCAGGGATTCCTAAATTTACTGATCGGTGCCCCTCAATAAAACTAGGGCCCCTAGTAGATGAATAAAATAGCAGACAGTGAAGAACCTGAACGTGTAACATTTTATAAGTAAATATCTATTCATTATCCACAATAAGAGATTAGAAACAATGAGTGATAATGAAACCACACACTTATATAAATGTACTGCAACAAAAGCTATTTTAAAAGCAAGAACTGTGTTTTCCAGAATTTTCCATTAAATGCTTTCAAATCATGATTGATGGTGGGGTAACTGAAACCCTAGACAATAAAAACACAGATGGGGGAAACTTTGCATGTGACAGTGAACAAGGAAGAAGGTTTTCTATTATGAGGAGACACGGACTATAAACCCTTCTCCCACTCAATCTGAACCTACAGTACTTCTGCTTAGTTGACATCTGAGTGACATTTAGTTGACATAGGTATCATTTTTCCTTCATCCACGGTTCACATTTATTCCATGATTGACTTATTTGGTCTGGAATTTATTCTAGGGACTTGATCACCTGATGACACGTCCTGATCTCCTCATTCTCTCAAGCTGCTTAGAGAAGTCATTCAGATCACATCCGGAGCTGTGGGAGGACAAGAAAACATCATTTGAACCAAGCTAATAAGAGAGGTTGAAGAAAATATCAGGAGGAATCAACCAGGCTTTGGGTTTTCTTTCCTGGTCACCCTCTTCTCTGAATTGTCACACTAAGCCTTCAGCCACTAATGAATCCAGAGTCATCCTGTACCCAACACTTTCATACCTGTATTGAAACCAAGCCTAGAAAGATGTCAGTAAGTTACGTTGTGTCCATTCATCCAATCATATGCTACCTTCCTAGTCAAAGGCCACAGCCCCATTCCTTCATGTCAGCGGTTGGCTGATTCTTTGTCTATTCATCCCCATGCCCCTCTGGTAACTCCACTCCAAACCCAGCCTCATCTCATGGGGATTATCACTTGAATTAGTCAACAACAGCTCTGTGGGCAGAGCCTAAAGCTAAGCCTAGCCAGTAGAAACGGGGAGTTACCTAAAGAGTGCACAAGGTCTCTACCCATCCAAAGATTCACTCAGTCTTCCCTTTGCCCAGAGAACCAAAGTTTCAGGGCAATTAGCTAGTTCAAAGTCCTCTCCTCAAAACATGTTTAATCTAGGAAGCCACGAAACAGCAGCTATCTGTAGCAGCAGGAATCTAGAAACATCTGGGTTGCATCCCAAGCTGCCAATCTTTCTTACTTATTAATAACAGAAAGGGCTGACCAAAAAACTGCATAAAAGGTTATCAGCAGCTCTTCTTTCCTCCGGAGCATCTTTGCAATGGCCTTGATTGATGCCAGATTGCCTGGCAAGGAACACAATGACTATTTTTAGTTTGCCTTCTATCCGAAGGACTTTTATTTCAGCGTGTGAACCTTTATAAATATTTAAAAGGGGGGGGGGAAAGGCATGAATGGAAGAACATGTGGCCTCTCGGATAGTCATCAAAGATGTCTGCAGAAATTGTGTGTGTGTGTGTGTGTGTGTGTGTGTAGCTGGGGTGTTATCTAGAGTTACAGGACCGAATGTACATGAATAGAGAAAACATGCAAAGCCTTGGAGAGAACTTCAAAGCCTAAGAGAATCCAAGGCTAATAAGGTACAATCTCAAACTCTATCCGACACCCTCATCTCATTCTGCTTTTTGTTTCTCCACACATAGACCAGCCATGCTTACCTGCTCCCTCTTTGAAAAGTGGAAATATTAAGTGGAAGAGGCCGGGTGAAAGTCTTGGGTCTTCAAATGACTGATACCTCCCATTAACCAGAGGCAACAAGGCATTGCCTCCTCTTAGAATGCCCATGCATGCAACAAAGGTAAGACTAGTGCCCAAAGCTACATGTGACCTTGGTTAGGCTCACTCTGAAATTCTTATGATATTCATCCAAAGTTCTTCCTTAATTTCAGAAGAATCTGAAATGTCTTCTCTTTTGTTTTCTCATATAGCACATTAAAAAGTCAATTCAGCAAGCATTTTCTGAGTGTCTGATACCCCAAATACCAGTCCTGGAAGAAGAACTGGAGAGAATCAGATTCTGTCGTACATGAGTGGGGGATATTCTCTCTGCGTCTCTCGGCACTACTTTAAAAGGCTGAAGCTCTTTCCAGAGAGAGGAGCCTTAATGGATTTGAGTTTTAATTGAGATTTCACCCAGTTTATCTGTATTCGCAAACCTGCTGATTATGTATCTCACATAGCCAGAGAGGAACTGGCCATCCACAAATCTCTGTTATAATTCCCTAAATATTATTTATTGAGCAACTGCTAAGCTAGGTCTTGAGAATAATTCAAAAGAACCACAGCCAGGGTGCCTGCTACTGCAGAATCTACAATCCAGCTAGAAACTACCTGCAAAGCAAAAAATATTTGTCAACCTAATAGGCATGTCAGGATATCTGAGCCTAGAAGCACAAAAGAGAAATTCGAGCGAGCCAACAACCGTGTTCCCTCTCACTGATCTCAGTATACCTCTGCAGGAGGCTATAAATAAGACTTCAAAGGTGTCACAAAGAGATGATAGCATACTTAAAAAGTTCTTCTGACCCACCATCCCCTAACTACATCCATGCCAATAGTTCTGGAGGATCTGGAGACCCAGCATCATGTCTCAGATCCTTTTCTTCATTCCCTCAAAGTCTGTATACTTCTTCCTCTAGGACACTCGTCGGGCAGGCGTGTCCAGCTGAGGATGCTGGTGGGTGAAACCTCACGTCTCCCAATGAATCTCAGTTTCTATCTAGACCCCAGCCTCACCCTCTTGGTTCTAAGCCCTCACATGAGTGCTGAGTTGTGGGTGTCCTCTGGACCCCAGGGGAACAAAGGGAGTATGGTTTCAATGCTTCAAAGGAATCGATGTGAATCGCCCTGGCTGCTGTGCAAACTTCTGCTCATGTGAGCAGAATGCTACTCATTCTCTGTGAGTACTGAGGGAACACTGAAAGAGAGCTAATAATAAAATTATTATTGTTGTTGTTGTTGTTGTTGTTGTTGTTAATGTTATTTATTATTATTTTTCAGTTTCTTTTTTGGCTTTTTGATATAAGGTCATGGAGACTAAGCTGGTCTTGAACTCTGGATTTGAACATTTCCGAAATGTATTAAACACCCTGTACCCCAGCATATCTGCCCTGCCTTTCTTTTTTCCCCCCATACATAGCACTTTCAATAAAGCTCTGGGGTTCTTCAAATTATTTGACCTCCCTTATCGCCTCCAATTCCAATATTTCTGCCAAATTTGCTTTTATAACATATCTTTGGGGATTCTTCTCTGATCACCACCCACCACAACAACAGATCATTTCCTAGCAACTTTCCTCCTATAGTGCCCGAACTTTGAGTAGCACAAATACATTTTTTAAACAGCTATTACTTGAGATGGGATGTTGGCAGACCTGTCCCCCAACTCGTGGGAACAGATTGAGAGTAGAAACCATGTCTTCCATATTAGAAGTCTGAGCACTTACCTAGTCTGCCAGGTATATTTTGATGCCATGCTATGAATTTATTATTATTATTGTTGTTATTATTATTATTATCATAGTTGTTGTTAATGTTATTTATTGTTATTTTGTTTCCTTTTGGCTTTTTGATATAAGGTCGTGTAGACTAAGCTGGTCTTGAACTCTGGATCTTCCTACTTCTACTTTCCAAGTGTTGAACTCATGAGCATGAGCTGCCATATTTAGTTTTGAATTACTTTTGAAACCCCTGATGTACCTCAGTTGGCAGGGAGAAGACCTGAATGAAGGGTATTGGATTCTGTGAACAGGATATAGAAGCACCATAATTCCTTTCTAGAATCAAAGTCTCAACTTTAGTCCTAAGGTTGAGACCAAACTCTGAAGTCTATGTCTCCCTAAGGGATCCCAGATAAGGATGTAATCTATTCTGTGGGCCTTGCCCTCTCCCCCTTTTTGGCCTGTGATTCTTAGCATTGCAGAAATATTACTCCCTGAAATAGACTGACCTTTCAAAAAAGTAACCAAAATCACGCATTCCAGCTGAGGACACTGAACTTGATGTTTTTAAAAAAGTGTAAGTTTCTGTGCCAACATAATGAACTTGCTGGCTACTCCCCTGTTCTCTCAATTTTCAGATAAACAAAAACGTGACTCCCAAACATTGCTTGAATTAAAAACATTTTGTGTTTTTTTTTCTTTCTAACTTAGTCAAATGTTAGTGAAGGTTTATGAAGTACACAGTTAAGAGTCACCCAAATTTCATATTTTTTTTTATTTTAGAGTCCTGACAGTGATTGTGTCATCAAAGATGGTAAGCACCCTTGTAAAACTTAACATCTATGGAGACAAATGCTGAATAAAAACACAAAATCTTTTGCTGTGAATTAGAGTCATCGATTTCTTACAAATAACAACAGTGCCTCACTATTTACTAAATGCAGTGGTCGTTTTATATAAGCATCTCAAGAAAGTAGGGTGGGTATTAGATATTATTGTCCTGTTGTCTACATTTTATATAAGTATCTCAAGAAAGTAGGGTTGGTATTAGTTATTATTGTCCTGTTGTCTATACCACATAAATACATAATAAGGTTTGGAAAAATAATAGAGTCTAAGTCACCAAAGGACAAAGGTTTTGGAGACCCACGTGATATAGCAGAGACTCTCATGGCTGCCATCAGAGCTTGTTTTAGTAAGCAAACAAGCCAAGACATAAACCATACCAGCCCTTAAAACAAAATTCAGCCAGTGAACTCCATTCATAGGTCCAATATTCTAAAAACTT
The DNA here is from genome assembly GCA_036184795.1 of Tokudaia tokunoshimensis. Classification (NCBI taxonomy): domain Eukaryota; kingdom Metazoa; phylum Chordata; class Mammalia; order Rodentia; family Muridae; genus Tokudaia; species Tokudaia tokunoshimensis. The sequence goes on along the minus strand of BTHU01000008.1, from coordinate 32,850,670 downwards.
GGCAGGACTTACATTATTTAATCTGCATAGGAGACTATGATGTAAGCTCCATCAGAGGTAAACAACCAAAAACCATGATATAAAAACATGAGAAAATTGCCTGGAATCTTATGATAACTGGTCAAAGTCCTGAGTAATTTGACACTAGAGTTTATGTCCCTATACACCAGGAGGCACTTTCTCTGCCCAGTCAGCTATCCTCTCTCATCTCAGCAGTCTGGTGTGGAAGAGAGGTAGATGTCTAATTTGCTGGCTTGTTAGGAAAGTTAGAACCAACATCTATCTAGTTCCTAGTAAGAATTTTGGTACATGGAAATGCTCCAAATTTGCAAATGTTACCAGCATTTATGATATCTAGGATATGCTAGTGCAGGATGTCTTATGGACACACACAAAGGGGACCGTGTGTTAGCTTCATAAATCTAGCTATCCCCTAAAATAACATGCAAAGTTTGCTCTCTGTCTCTCTGTATAAACGTGAGTGTGCAGTTCTTCATCTGGAACTCTTAAAAATACTCATGTTCTTCCAAAGCATCACTAGCTGAATTACAGCCAATCATAATTGTCAACATAATTGCATTGAGAAACATGTAGGAGGTTAGTAAAACAGGAGTCTGGGTACGTCTGTGGGGATGTTTTCAGAGACTGAATCCTGAGTACTCTGGGTTAATGGATGCTGTAATCTACATATAGACTCTGAATTTAAATAGACCATAGGGAGGGTGGTGAGACCTTGGAAGATGTGGTCTGGTTGGACAATGTACATCACTAAGGGTTTGTCCTTGGAGATTACATCTTACTGCTCTCTCTTCCTGTGACAGTTCTATTCTGTTTCTTGGCATGATGATATGAGCCAGCTGTTCTACAGTGCCCTCCCAGCCACAGTAGGTGGAAAGCTCTGAAACCATGAATAAAATAAATCTTTCCTACACCAAATTAAATACCTTTGGCATTTTATCACAACAACACAAAGTCCAAGGAACACACTCTAGTTCTATTTTAAAAAATTTTTTGCAGTGTGTGTGTTAGTGGGGTGGGAGAACTGTGTGTGCAAACCACAGTACACATGTGGAGGTTAGAGAACTACTATCAGGAGTTGGTTCTATCCTTCTACCATGTGGGTCCGGAGTATTGAACTCAAGTCATCAGGAGTGGCAGCAAGCACCTGAATCCTCTGAGCCATCTCATCGGGTGCTGATTTTGTTTTGTTTTGTTTTTTAATAGGAGAAATATTTAATACTTTCTGCTCAACAGTCACAGTACAAACACACTGGCCAGGTTGACTTGCTTTTAAGTTCTGCCCACAGTGAGACCTGTCTTCTTCCAGTGTGATAAATAATGGAGATCAGACATTTGAAAAGAATGAACCCTGTATCATTGCCTTCCTCCCTCAGCAAGCTGGGTTAAGGGTTGAATAGAAGAGTCCATCATACATGTGAACATGTGTGTTTACACAGACCCTCAGGGTAAGTCATTCCTTCAAGAAGGGCTAAAAACCTGTCCTGAATTGGCTTCACTTACCAGAAAGCAACTCACACGTTCACCCTGTTTCCTAATTAAGCTCCCACTGGCCAACAGCAGAATCGCACAAGCAACTTTGTGTCTGGGTACATTTGACAACCTTGTGAGATACTCTTGGTGTCGCTTGCCTTGTCTGGGTCCAGAGCTAATGTCAGGCCAGTTCGCAGGAAATGGGAAGAGGGCGCTAGAGGACACTGCTTCGTGGAACGAGGACACAGTAGGAACGAGCTACACCTGGTACTCAAGGCATCACACCATCGAAAGACAGCACAGGCATCTGGTGTCAATTTGTATGAGGTTTGTGAGTTCAGACTAGCCCAGTGCTGTTTTTCGTGAGGAGGTTGGGGATGGGACTCAGAGGGTCTTGATTAGGAGATCGCCTAGTGCCCCAGCTGAAGAGTAACAATGATATAGAAACAGTGTGAAGCTGCGCTTGCGCGCCACCTCCGCACCTGCGTTCTCACCTTGCCTTGTCTATTTCTGCTTCTCTGCCACCTCTTCTGCCACTCCTTCAGAAAAGCAGCTGAGTTTAATACATTTGGTGAAAAGAATGAGATGTCCCTGACCAAAGGAAGCTATGACATCTCCTTGCATGTCAGCTCAGTGGCCCTTGGAAAGCTGTAAGGAAGTTTGCGCTCTCTCTCTCTCTCTCTCTCTCTCTCTCTCTCTCTCTCTCTCTCTCTCCTTTCTCTCCCTCTCCCTCTTTCTTTCTTTCATTTTTACTTTTTTTATTTTATTTATTTATATTCCAAATGTTGCCCTCCCATCCCCAAGCAGAGTTCTTACCCCCATGCTACCTCCCCTTCTCCTATGAGAGGATGGAAACCACCACCACCACCACCATCCACCCACCGTGGGGCATCAAGTCTCTACAGAGGATTAGAGAATGAGGCTCATCCTCTCCCACTGAGGCCAGACAAGGCAGCCCTCTGCTATACATGTGCCAGGGCCTCAGACCAGCCCATGTATGCTTTTTGGTTGGTGGCTCAGTCTCTGGGAGTCCCAAGGTGTCTGGGTTAGTTGACACCATTAGTCTTCCTGTGGGGCTGCCATCCCCTTCAGCTCCTTTGATCGTTCCCCTAACTATTCCATAGGGGCCCCTACCTCCGTCCAATGCTTGGCTGTGAATATCTATCTGTATCTGTCTCCGTCAGCTGCTGATAGAGCCTGTCAGAGGACAGCCATGCTAGGCTCCTCTCTGCAAGCACACCATAGCATCAACAATAGTGTAAGGGATTGATTGCTTGCCCATGGCATGGGTCTTATAAGGAAGCTTTAAATAAGTGTGCTTCTAAACTGAATTGCACTTGCACAGTTCACTTAGGACTTTCCACTTCCATACTAAATGTAAAATTCTGAATGATCACATTTACATAATTCTTTGCCACAATCTTTGGTTATTGGAATCATCTGTAAACTTTGTGAAGGACCCAACATTATGATTGTATTCTTAAATGGCATAAAGGTTTTAATGTTTTGGGCTTCTGTTCTTACCATCTTTCTTTCTTTTTAAGATTTATTTATTCATTTTATGGATATGAGTATACTCTAGTTGTCTTCAAATATACCAGAAGAAGGCATCAGATTCCATTACAGATGGTTGTAAGCCATTTTGTAGTTGCTGGGAATTGAACTCAGGACCTCTGGAAAAGCAATCAGTGTTCTTAACCACTGAGCCATCTCTCCAGACCCTGTTCTTATTTTCTAATCAAGGATCTAATATATGTTCTTTACGTATGATTTTACAATTTGTTTTTTTTAATCTTATTGCAATATGCCTATCAACCACAGAGGTAGAATTCATAAAGACATTTGTGTTCAAGTGTATCAGGTTCATTGGCCATCTTCACCCCCAAACCATCACTTTCTCTTTCCCCTCACTCCCCTAGTCCTCTTCTTCAGGATAATCTACCCTACTTTAATGTCATAGGTACACAATTAATTTCATTTATTTATTACATATAACATATAATATAGACTCTAAATATAAAAGAAAACTTCTGATATTTGTCTTTCTGAGCATGGCTACTTGTTTAATATGATCTCCAGTTCTAGCCATCATCCTGTAGATAGCACAATTTCATTCTCCTTTATGGCTACATAAAAGTCTATTATGTATGTATTACACACACACACACACACACACACACCACATACATTATCCATTTGTGTGTTGATAGACATCTAAGCTAATTCCATAACTGAATACTATGAACAATGCTGCTAGAAATATTGTGTGGGTGTCTCTGTAGTATGCTGACTTAGATTCCTTCAGCTATAGACTTAGGTATGGAATATATGCATCTCACGGTAGTTTATATTTTCATTGTTTGAGGAACCTTCGTGGTGATTTCCAGAGTGGTGTAGCAGCGCACATTCCCACCAGGAGTGAATAGGGTTCCTCTCTGCAAATAGCTTTGCCAGCGTTTGCTCTCGTTATGTTTTCCTGGTTGGTAGGAGAGATGACTGTGATTTGATGGACTGCTAATGCAGTTTGAGTTCACATTTCCTTGATGGCTAAGGATGTTGGATATTTTTTATATTTTTATTGGCCATCTGTACTTCGACATTGTGAGGAATTACTGTTCGTTTCATTAGCTCATTTACTGTTTGGATTGTTTGTGGTGGGGGGTGCTGTTTGTTTAATGCTTTGTCTGTTCTAGATGTTAATCTTGTATAAGATCTGTACCTAGCAAATATGTTTCTCCCATTCTGAAGCAGTCTTTACCTGGTCGATTGTTTCCTTTCCTCTGTAGAAGCTTTTATTCACTTTATGCAATTTTTATTTGCCAATCTTCCTGTTGTTTCCAGAGCGATCAGAACTCCTTTCAAAAAAAATCCTTGCCTGTGCCTCTATCTCAAAATGTTTCTCTGTGTTTTCTTTCAATGGTTTTAGTTTCCTGTCTGACATTATGGTCTTTTGTCCATTTTTAAGAGTCTTTGTCAAAATGAGAGCTAGGAGTTGTTAATATTATCACAACAACAACAACAAAAAGCCCAGGATCAGATGGGTTTAGTGGGGGAATTCTATCAGATCTTCAAAGAAGAGCTAATACCGATACTCTTCAAACTATTCCACAAATTAGAAACTCAAGGAACACTACCCAATTCATTCTATGAAGCCACAATAACGCTTATACCTAAACCAAACAAAGACCAAACAAGGAAAAAGAACTTCAGACCAATTTCCCTTATGAACATTGATGCAAAAATTCTCAATAAAATTCTGGCCAACCGAATCCAAGAACGCATCAAAACAATAATTAACCACGATCAAGTAGGCTTCATCCCAGGAATGCAGGGATGGTTCAATATACAGAAATCCATCAATGTAATCCACTACATAAACAAACTCAAAGAAAAAAACCACATAGTCATTTCATTAGATGCTGAAAAAGCTTTTGACATAATTCAGCATCCCTTCATGATAAAAGTCTTGGAGAGATCAGGAATTCAGGGCCCATACCTAAACATAGTTAAAGCAATATACTGTAAACCGGTAGCTAACATCAAACTAAACTGAAAGAAACTTAAAGCAATCCCACTAAAATCAGGAACCAGACAAGGCTGCCCACTCTCTCCCTATCTATTCAATATAGTACTCGAAGTCCTAGCCAGAACAATTAGACAACAAAGGGACATCAAAGGTATACAAATTAGAAGAGAAGAAGTCAAAGTATCACTATTTGCATGATACGAACGTATACTTAAGCAACCCCAAAAATTCCACCAGAGAACTCCTAAAGCTAATAAACAACTTCAGCAAAGTGACTGGATATAAAATTAACTAAAACAAATCAGTAGCCTTTCTCTACTCAAAGGATAAACAAGCCAAGAAAGAAATTAGGGAAATGACACCCTTCATATTAGTCACAAATATTATATAACTTGGTGTGACTCTAACCAAGCAAGTGAAAGACCTGTATGACAAGAACTTCAAGCCTCTGAAGAAAGAAATCATAGAAGATTTCAGAAGATGGAAGGATCTCCCATGCTCATGGATTGGAAGGATTAACATAGTAAAAATGGCCATCTTGCCAAAAGCAATCTACAGATTCAATGCAATCCCCATCAAAATTCCAAATCAATTCTTGATAGAGCTAGAAAGAGCAATCTGCAAATTCATTTGGAATAACAAAAACCCAGGATATCAAAAATTATTCTCCAAAACAAAAGATCTACTGGGGTAATCACCATCCCTGACCTCAAGCTCTACTACAGAGCAATAGTGATAAAAACTATATGGCATTGGTAAAGAGACAGGCAGGAAGATCAATAGAATAGAATTGAAGACCCAGAGATGAACCCATACACATAAGGTCACTTGATATTTGACAAAGGAGCTAAAAACATCCAATGGAAAAAAGGCAGCATTTTTAACAAAGGGTGTTGGATAAACTGGAGGTCAGCATGCAGAAAAATGCAAATCAACCCATTCTTATCTCCTTGTACAAAGTTCAAGTCCAAGTGGATCAAGGACCTCCACAAAAAAACAAGATAAACTGAAGCTTATAGAGGAGAAACTGGGGAAGAACCTTAAACACATGGGCACAGTGGAAAAATACCTGAATAGAACACCAATGCCTTATGCTCTAAGAACAAGAATCGACAAATAGGACCTCATAAAATTGCAAAGCTTCTGTAAGGCAAAGGACACTGTCAATAGGACAAAACGGCAACTAACAGATTTGGAAAAGATTTTTACCAATCCTACATCCAATAGAGGGCTAATATCCAATGTATACAAAGAACTCAAGAAGTTAGACTCCAGAGAACCAAATAATCCTATTAAAAAATGGTTTACAGAGCTAAACAGGGAATTCTCAACAGAGGAAACTCAAATGGCTGAGAAGCACCTAAAGAAATGTTCAGCATCCTTAGTTATCAGGGAAATGCAAATCAAAACAACCCAGAGATTCCACCTTACACCAGTCAGAATGGCTAAGATGAAAAACTCAGGGAACAGCAGATGCTAGAGAGGATGTGGGGAAAGAGAAACACTTCTCCATTGCTGGTGGAATAGCAAACTAGTAAAATCGCTCTGGAAATCAGTATAGCAGTTTCTCAGAAAATTGGACCTGAGGATCCAGCTATACCACCCCTAGGCATATACCCAGAAGATGCTCCAACATGCAATAAGGACATATGCTCCACTATGTTCATAGCAGCCTTATTTATAATAGCCAGAAGCTGGAAAGAACCCAGATGTCCTTCAACAGAAGAATGGATACAGAAATTGTGGTATACACAATGGAGTACTATTCAGCTATTAAAAACAATGAATTCATGAAATTCTTAGGCAAATGGATGGAACTAGAAAGTGTCATCCTGAGTGAAATAACTCAATCACAAAAGAACACACATGGTATGCACTCAGTGATAAGTGGATATTAGCCCAAAAGCTCAAAATAAACATGTTACAATTCACAGACCACAGGAAGCTCAAAAAGAAGGCAGACCAAAGTGGGGGTGATTTGGTTCCTCTGCGAAAGGGAACAAAATAATCACAGGAACAATTATGGAGACAAATTGTGGAGCAGAGACTGAAGGAAAGGCCACCCAGAGACTGTCCTACCTGGGGATTCATCCTATAAATAGTCACCAAACCCCAAAACTACTATGGATGACAAGAAGTGCTTACCAAAAGGAGCCTGTTATGGTTGTCTTTTGGAGGGGCCCTGCCAGAGCCTTACAGATACAGAGGCGAATACTAGCAGCCAACCATTGGACTGAGCACGGGGTTCACAATGGAGGAGTTGGAGGGCAGATTGGAGGAGCTGGGGGTAGGGGGTTTGCAGGCCCATGGGAAGAACAACAATGTCTGCCAAACAGATGCCCCAGGGTTCCCAGGGACTAAGCCATCAACCAAGGTGTACATGTGGTTCCAAAAGATTGGCAGAGGGATGCCTTGTCAGGCATCAGTGACAGGGGAGGTCCTTGGTCCTGTGAAGGCTCAATAGAGACCGCAGTGTGGGGAAATCGAGTGGGGATCATGGGAGTGGGTTGGGTGGAGGAGCATATTCTTGGAGGAAGGGGGTGGGAGGATGGGTTGGGGTTTCAGGGAGGGGGGACACTGGGAAGGAGTATAACATTTGAAATGTAAATGAATATATTCAATAAAAAGGAAAAAAGAAAAAAGAATGAGAGCTAGGGCCCTGAGTTTGAGTCTCCGATGTGTGACTCTCCATTTTCCCCAGCACCATTTACTGAGGTTTTTCACTTCTCTGTTATATATTTTGGGCCCCTTTGCCACCTGTAGCTGTAAGAGTTCCTTTCTGGGATCTGATTTTCTGGGTCTTTCGTCTGTAGGCCAATACTATGCCATTTTGGCAGTATATTTAGTATATTTGTAAGTATAATTTGGAATTCAGCATTTTGATATTGTTGCCATATTTACCTGTCTCCCCACGATTCCATTATCTGTTCAGAAACTTTTGTGCTCCCATGTGGATTTTTAGACCTCTTTATGGGAAACATTTCAGTAAAGTGGGGTTTTTGAACTGTAGTTTATTTTTGGTCAGTTAGTCATTTTCACAATTTTAATCCAGTCTATTTGTGAATAGGGAGAGTTTTTCAATAGTCTAGTGTCTTCTTCAGTTTTTTTTTCTTGTGTATTTTTAAATCTTCATGATAGATTTCTTTTACTTCCTAGGTTAGGTTAATTCCTATGTATTATGTTTACTATAATAAACGAGATTGTGTTCTGAAATTTTTCTTGGTCGATCTGCTATTGGTGTGTAGAAAAGCTACTGCTTGCCTGTTAGCTGTGTGTCCTGCTGTTTTACTAACAGGGTCCGTCAGTCCTGGGGATTTCTGCTTCTTGGGGATCTCTCGGGTACAAGATCACATCACCTGTACCTCTTCTTTTACTGTTGAGTCTGATCTTACACCTCTAGATAAGATATCAAGCACCATTCTGAATAAGTAGAACATTTTCAGAAGAAATACTTGAGTTTTCTCCATTTGCTGTGTTAGCTATAATTTTGCCATGTGTAACCCTTAGTATGCTGTTGCATGATTTTTCTATCCCTAGTTTCATCAGAGGCTTTATGACAAAGGGATTTTGGTCTTTACGAAGGCCATTTCTGCATCTACTGAGATAATTATGCTGTGTTACACTTATTTGATTTGTATGTGCTGGATAATAATTCAAACTTTAATCACAGTGTTGAGTATTAGTGAATCATCATGGGAGTCAACTTGAAAACAAAGGTCTAGTTTTAGTATGAAACTTCACAGAGGCTGAGGAGAGATGTAAGGAAAAATTCCAAAATTTCAAAAGATCCCCCACCTACTCTCTCACCGTTGTTCTGGGGCCTGGCACTCAATATGCCTAGGAAAAGTCGTGGTTCCTTTGTCTCTAAAGGGTTAGTCTGTTGATTATCATTTCCCAAGTCTCTGTATCTAGACTATCTTGTGATTTCTTTCTCTAAAATCTCTACAGTGACAAGTTTTCTTCTCTTGAAATCCTAACCCTGAAGATCTTACCAAGTCTTTTATTGTATTCTTCCATGTTATATCAGTATTTTTTTGGTCATGCTACCTTGTGCTTTTGGTTATCACAGGTGACTAAAGATAACTACTGTCAAATTGAACCTGCCACTTGATATTTCTAATCTATAACCCCCAGCTTGGATATCGATAGCAACAATTTATCCAATTGAAATACTGCTGACTATACATCCATTACTCTGTCAAGGATAGATGCATTCAAATGTCTTTGCATAAAGATTAAATGAACATCTTGAAAGAAGACCTATCTCAAGAGAAAACTGACCAAGAAATGATGGCTTGAGTAATAAAAAGAATAAGCATATCAACCTTTGATGTGACGACAGCCTCTTGAGTGTCTCTGTAAACCAGGCACAGCGTGGAATCCTGTGTGAGAACTCTGTGGCCATGGTGAGTCTATCACAGTGCTAAAATGAAGAAGGCTTAAAAAAGGGGTCTAGATATTGACATAGTTACCAGGATAAATCCCTGGATTCTATCTTGAACATTAAAAAATGTAAAGAGAATTGTGGACCATGGTAAGTAGGGAGATGGATTGAGAAAGACCCAATTATTCTCATAAAATGTATCTGTGGATGGAAACCATAAGAGTAAAATGTGGTGAGACAAGATACAGATACAAGCAAAAAGCAAAAGAAATTATTCTCCAAACCCAGGCTTTAAACAAGAGTCTCAGAAATAAGCTTGGCCCCTCTTCACTCGGCAGCCTATTATTCTCACCAAACTTTTTGCACCATAATCAAATGTGAGTTTCCCAAACTCTATAGCTTTATCAAGAAGCAGAATACTAGAGACACAGCCTCATAATATCTTTGGTGACTTGCAAACTCAAGCAGGACTCTTCGTCAGTATAGTGAAGATACATAAACGCTACAGTGAGATCATGCTCTGAATATCATGAATGGAGTGACTGGTTTAAGGATAAGCAATGGTTTGAAGACAGAAGCTTAGCAGGATGCCCATAATTCCAGAAATTGGGAGGATGAGATGGGATGATTGCCATGAGTATGAGGCTAGGCTAGGTTGTGTGCTGAGTTTTTGGCTAGTTAGAAAGTGAAACCCGACTTGATCTCATGTTGAATTCTGTGCAGTTGGTATTGGCAGAATAGCTCACAGTGCATTTACCATAGTGTAAATGCTGGTAGCATAGAAGCTAGGAGCACAGCATGGCTTCTGATCACAACTCTAGAACATGCTGGACCATGTGATTCTAAGCACCCTGGACAGTTCCTTTGCACGCCTTTCTACCCCATGACTCTGCCCTTCGGGATAAATCGCTGGAACTCCTGGTACACAGGTCTTAAATTCATGTATCAGAAAATACCTCAGTTCTTACCTTGCAAAACTACCCTCTGACTAGTGAAAAGTCTGACATTGAGGAGTGAACCACCATCCCAAACCACTTTCTCCTTCAGGATTAAAAATTCTCAGGTCTTCTAGATCTTATTATGAAGATTGATGAAAATACTCTTAAAAATTATTTTTATAAGAAGAGACTTTACACACATCTATTTGCCAAGTCTATTTTCCTGTATCTCTCTCCTTCTAAATATAAGCAAAAACTGTAAACGGGACACATTCCTAGTGTTCAGGTTGGGTTAAATTACTTCTCTATTGAGTTATTTGTCTCTTTTTTTTGTTGTTGTTTTTCTCAGGCCCAGGATGACAATGGTTGGTATGCAAAGATGTCATAGAACCGACGACTCCAAAAGCAACCCTAGTGTTCAAGGGGAGTAGAGAAGGTCACAGTTGCAGTCCCCTTAAACATTAGCCTGGCAGACCCTTAGGTTAAGTCAGAGAAAATTCTTCCAATAAAGCAGGAGCTTAACTTTAGGTCTTTGTGAAGAAATGTGCAAATAACTCAGCTTGGATATCTTTAAAGTCTCTGTCTTTTGATTTCAATTCAAATTATTTTCCTTAACAAACATTTTTATAAAGCCGAACTCTTCAACTAACATGTTCCTACTTATAATTTTAAAGTGTCCCACAAAACACAACTGTTCAAAAAAATTAGAAGTTGTCTCAACTTTATTCCATTCTGGCAGGAAATATAAATACATTCCACTACAAGTAGGGTTTGATCCTCAGGACAGAAAACAAAAGAAAAATAAATACAGGATGAAAGTTTCATCAAAAGAATCCTACCAGGGGGAAGACTCCAAGGATCCAGTGTGTCTTCCAGACACGACAGGGCTATGCACATATTAACTCACAGAGACTGTGGCAGTACCACAAAACCTATGCATAAGTTCAAGCCAGAAAAAAACTCCCGCATGGAGGAGGGAAAGTGGGCACAAGGCCCACCCCTAACTAAAAAGCTATTTGCAATAGATATCTGCTCAGAGCAGAACACTTGGTTTTCTTCAGTGGCCTGGTACTGGGTTTATCATCAGAGTAGTAGGCCAACACCAAAAGGCCTCTGTGTGTGTGTGTGTGTGTGTGTGTGTGTGTGTGTGTGTGTGTGTGTGCATGTGTGTTTGTGTGTGTGTGTCTGTGTGTCTGTGTTCATTGTTACAGTTGGTATTCTTGTCTTTTAAGGTTTTGTTTTGTTTTATTTTTGGAGAGATTATTTTTACTTTTGTTCTGAAAAGGAGAACAAACATGAAATCAAGTGGATAGGGAATTGAGAGAATTGAGGGGGGGGAGAAAAATATGTTGAAAATATATTTTATGAATATTAAAATAAATTAATTTTAAATAAGTTAATTAATAAAATAAGCTTACCAAAAGTTGGCATGTTTCAAGTTTCCCCAAGTTTGAGAATAAGCAGTTTCTGTTTTAGCTCCTGGTCTCCAGTGAGCAGGTGTTCCTGGTTTCTATTCCATGCTGGTTCTTCTCCTCTGCTTATCCAGATTTCTATGATCTTTCTACTTACAAATTCTCTTTTCTAGTGACTGTAATTTTCTAAATTCTCTAAAAACTTAAATGTGCTAATCTACCAATCATTGAAAACTAATTAAAGATTTCCAAATGATCTTAGCTAAACGCGACTGAAAAGAACTTACTTACAAATAAATTTCAAGGGGCATTTAGATCAATTTATGTGAAACTGAAACATTTGCAACGTTCAATTGATGGTCTTATATTTATTGCTGTTCTTATATTTAGAATCAAGTTCATTGTTTCAGGTAAACCTATTTTTAAAATTATAGTTTTTCAGCAGTGAGATTATTATTAAATTGCTATAGTGTGTTTGTTTAAATGAAAAAGTAAATAACGGATTTGTCACCTGAGTTTCACTCATGTCTTTATTTATTGAGAGTTGTTTATACTATGATATATAACTGCTCATTTATATAATTATTTTGAAACATTTAATTTTGTCTCACATGTAGGACATTTTAAACTACTTACATTGTTCAAAATAAAAAAAACACTCCATTTTGTTTTCAATGAGTAGGCTTTCAAAGCTATACTTGATTCTATGAATGGAGGGAAAAACTACACATTTTCGGTGCTATTTTTATAGAATTTCCATTTAAAACATCTGAATAAGCCTCTTTCAACCAGGGTTCTCTAAAGAGAATTTAGTTCTACCATGCAAAGCCATCCATTGTATGTGTGTGGGACAGATAAACTGTCTCCTCCACATTAAGATTGGTATTAACTGGAAACTGTCTGTGGTAGTATTGAGAAAATAGCTTCTCAAGTCCTCTCTCTCTCTCTCTGTCTCTCTCTGACTCTCTCTCTCTGTCTCTCTCTGACTCTCTCTCTCTCTCTCTCTCTCTGACTCTCTCTCTCTCTGTCTCTCTGTCTCTGTCTCTCTCTCTCTCTCTCTCTCTCTCTCTCTCTCTCTCTCTCTCTCTCTCTCTCCCTCCCTCTCCGTCCCTCCCTCTCTTTTTGTCTTATGTCATTCAGCTGTAAAACCTTAAAATACCAATACAGAACTAGCAGTTTTTGCTGTGAGTGAATATTTTCTTCTCTAAAGGGACAGAACAAAAGCAAGCATTGTTTCAGTTTTGTATTAAGTTCTCAATAACATTTGTAATGAAAAAAAAGAATCACCTCAAAGAACAATCATTTTTACTGTCCTCAAGAACGACCATCGTAAAATAACTGTTAATTTCCCGTGCTTGCTGCTACTTCTTCAGCAAACTTGTGGGGGTTTGTATGTTCTTGTGACCACATGGGAGCACTTCGGTCTCCAGGGCATGCGGTCACTGCGAATAAACATTTCACATAGGACGCACACATCATCGACTTGCTACTTATATTTTTATTCAAGGCATTTGGATTCACTTTGAACTTATTTCTTCCAAAAAGGATATTGCTGCTCTTGAAGCAATGAATGATGATTGTGGACCTAGCTAGTAACAAAATCATCAGCCGGGCAGTGGTGGCACACGCCTTTAATCCTAGCACTTGGGAGGCAGAGGCAGGAGGATTTCTGAGTTCGAGGCCAGCCTGGTCTACAAAGTGAGTTCCAGGACAGCCAGGGCTACACAGAGAAACCCTGTCTCGAAAAACCAAAAAAAAAAAATCATCAGAGCAAAAGCATTTATAACTCACACTTCTTTCTCCATCCAGGACAATTCATCTGTTTCCCACACATCTAACATGGCTGGCCACTTTTGACACTGATGCTGCTGATTTCAAACCTGGCAATTTGATGCATCTCTCTCGACATGGCAAGAACAAGTCATGACTGGCTGTTGAATCAAGTGCTCTGAGGACAGCAAATCCAATGTCTTTCCTAGTTTCACTTAAGACTCCAAAGGATATGTTCTCTTAGGCTTCCTATATATGAGCATGCTCCTGATCAGTGAGCAGCTAACATTCCTCTCTGGGGAAGGAGTCATTCATTAATGAGGTTCTTTTGGCAAGAGTGACTTGTCTAGACATTAAGACGAAACCTCTGTTGACTGCAGATGAAACTCACATTAGAGGAGATCCCAGCAAAATCTCGTCTAGCAAACTCCATCTGACAGATAAGACTAATTAATGGTCTAATGCAACCGCTACTATTAGAGAATGAAAATTCTGGAGCAAAGACAGAGAAAGCTGTACTCTATGTAATAGGCAAAGTCTTTACACTGTAGCATGCAAACTGAGACACAGTAAATAGCCTACTCCAAAGCAAACAAACTCATTTTGCCATAGTCTTCTGCAGGACAATCCTCGACAACATACACACAAACTGAGGCTCAAGGAACACTGTGGGTAGAGACAGAAAGACTATAAGAGCTAAAGGATGGGGAAGAATGTGAAAGGCTGCCCTCTGGAACTGACATAACTATTGCAGTCACTATGGTGGTTACTACACAAGACCTGCACAAGATCGAGCCAGTCAAAACTCCAATGTGAATTGAAGGGCTTATGATGTTCCACCAATAAAGTAGAAGTATCTATTGGAGTTGATTGCTACTGTGGAGGAAGAATCATTCTATGGGGATGGGACAACTAATAGGTTGCTAATGCTCCAATGGATAACCCCAAACTCATGCCCACATGGACAGCACTAACTGAATTTGGTGGGGAATGGGATCTTCAAAAGAAGAAGAGAACATGAAGTTTGAAGGGAGATGTGTTGAGGAAATCTTGAGGGAGTTAGATATGATCAAATTTCAGGATATACATGTATGAAAGTCTTAAGAAAGTTTTTTAAGTGCTTAGGTTTTTATGTCACAATGTTCAATAAAGATGATAGTTTTGCTGCCATCAGTAATCATTACATTCTGCTCTCATCCATGGTTCAGAAGTCATCATGTTGAAGCTGGAGAGTAAAAAGAACTTTTGGAAGAACAATAAAAGGCAGTAGGACTATCTACACATTTCAGAAGAAGGCTCAGGGCATGGAGAACAGAGTGTCACGGAAGTTATAGGAAGCCTTCTAGAAGCTTTAATTCTGTGCCTAGAATCTTACTAAATGCATTTGAAGTAAGATTTTCCCTGAAATATTCTCAAGATGTGGATGGACGCAGAAACAAAAAAAGAAACCAGGGGTTCATAGAGGATACCAGTAATTTGTTTGGCACTTCACAAAGTGAGAAACAGAATTGAAAACTGAATGGGACTGATTAGAGGAGAGAAAAAAGAAAAGCAAGAACAGATTCTCTGAGAAGAGTGAGCCTTGCCCTGAGGTGTACCAGTCACGCACTTAGAACTTTTTAACATCCAATCCTGTTTAACACATGCTAAAGCCCCAGCTGGATGTGATTTTCAATTCTCCTCTTAATTTTTCTCAGGTGCCGAACTCAGTAGGACTCAGCTGCATGAAGCACACATTATGGTGGAGACTGTCTCGCTCAGTGCTTTATGGCAACAATGAGCTAGATAGGAAATGATCTTATTTTAATTTGGAATGACAGGCCACATGGGGGGTTGGGAGAAAGGAGTGCTGATCTCGGATCTAAAATTCCTGACAATCCTGTTACAAGCTAACTGTGGCAACAGATGGATCCCTGCCCTCAGATGAAGGGAAATCTTGGGCCAATTAAACTTCAAGGTGATATATCTGTTCTGTTTTCCTTAAACTGCAATAATGCAAAGATCAACAGAAAGTTCCTATTCTATTATCTGTTTTCCTAGGTAGCCCTCACTGAAGGAAGAAGAAAGCAGAGTCCTGGGAGTCTGATTAATGTGGGAGACACTGAAAATACCAACTGGGGTAGGGCAGGGAAGGACTGGAGTTGGGAAGGGAGAATCTGCCTGGGAATTGTGGAAAAGGAGTTGTGTTTAACAGATTTGTTTTTGCTTCTTGCTGGGGTCTATGTGACTGAAACTCAGTCGTGATTTTTTTAAAGCTCCTCCTGCTGTTTTTCTGCTTGTTCAGAACTGAGTGTTTGAGAGATATTTAGACTCGGAAAATAAAAATAAACAGAAGGGTAAAGTTTCATGTCTGGATTTTTTTAAAAGAAATATTTTTGGAAGTTATATATCTGAGTGACTTCAAAGCTCATGTTAAGCCCTTTGTTGGTATTTCATTGGGGTTTGCAATTCTGACTTAATCTAAATGAACTCGCGTTTTCGGTGTTTATGTATCTAGTTCGGTATGCTGGGAGTGAAGGATCCTTGTCTGGATGAGCAGAGGAAATGCATTTCCCTGGATGTCTTTCAGGAAAGCTCTGTCTTGAAGCAAGAGTGAGAGAGGACAGGAGGGGTTCCTCTTGCCTTCAATGTTGTAGTTACTAACATTAGTGGTTTGCTTCTTGCCAACCAGACATAACAGTGGTAGTTAATCTGCTAGTGGATAAGGTTGCTTTGATTAGAACTAAGTGATCATAAGAAGGCCCAGCCTTTCTGCTGAAGATGAAGAGCCTGAAACACCAAGGGGTTGGGATTCACTGAAAGTCATACAGATAGGCAGTAACAGCACACTGCTTAGCTTAAGGATGGTAGGTTTAGGAGTAATTATTCCCTACCTTTCTCCTTAAGGGTCCTCTCTGTAAAACTTCCTTTCTTTTCCTCCACAGGTCAGAACATTGAGAAATAGAATGACTTCCTTTTGTCAGTAAAATCCAGGTAGCATTCAAGAAACCACTGTTCCATTAGTACTACAACTGTCTTTTATCAACCATTTCAAACTCCAAAATGCTCTAAAACTCAAAGATATTTTTAACAAATAACCAAACTTTTTGATGTAGACCAATACAACTTTACTTAGTAGACTTTATTTTTTGTTGCTATTCATTATGACTTTTTAATCAAATATTGATACATTTATCTAAAAGATATGTCTCCAGGTCCCACCAGGATGTAATATAATGGCATAAAACATACACTGTATTTTAAGATTCACAATATTTCAAGTTATGAAAGATATCTTGCAATTTTGGAATTTGAATAAGAAAATTATGGACATACATCATGTGCTTTCAGAACCATGGAAAAATTCAAAGCATGATTCGTAGAACCGAAGTGACATGATCCAACTAAAATTTGAATCTTTCAGCAAGGTGGAAAGTCCACTTCAAGTGGCAGTGTCTCCTATACGTGCTGATCATGTGGTCTATGCTATAACAACAAAAATAAATAAATAAAAAGCAAGCAAGCAAGCAAACAAAGAAACCATGTTGAATTTCTTGAGGAACTTTCAGGGCCTTTTTTTCCAAGAACTGAAAAGGCCCCAGCCCTAAATCCAGAAGGTCCAGCACACCCAAAAACTCAAGAATGAATGGAATCCAGCAAAGGCAACAAAGCTAAGAATCATCTTAGTGAAAATCACCTATGGAAATCTACAGAGGGATGGAAAGCCAAGCTGGGCTCAAAAGGGTTTGCAAAGCTCCCATATACTTTGTCCTGGTCTTGGAAGCCAACCATGCTCATTAGCCTAGAAAATGCTGTGGAAAATCCTGCACAAACAGCACCAAATGTATCAGTTTTACTTATTTTGACCGGAAAAGCCATTCTTTCCTGAAGTCTCTCTTGACATCTTGAGGTTTGTTTCCATTTCCACCTAATAAGAACATTGTTTGCCGACAGGGACCAGTGCTGGCTACTCTGGATTCTCTGGATTCTCAAGTTGAATGACAGAAAAGAACATTTAAGAAACTACATCACAGAAGAAAGATGGCAGTCAAAATAACAAGGAAGGTTGATGTGTGGGGTTGGGAGAAGACTGTTTGGGGGGTTGGGAGGATGCAGTTGTTTGAGGGTTTCTAATGTAATCACTGACGACTCTCTTCAAATGCTTCATCAGGTATCCTAAGACATTACAGCTTAAATGGTATCCTTAGATATTCCTCTTGTTTTAAGTTCTTACAGAATACATATGATATATATTTACCATCTTAACACATTTTAAATGTACACTTCAGTGTCAGTAGATGTTCTCATGTTGTTGTATAACTGTCACCAACACATAGACACAAAACATGTTATCCTCCTAAGCTGAGACGCTGGTCCCTTTATACCATTCCTCATTTCTGCCTTCTATTTGGCCT
This sequence comes from Tokudaia tokunoshimensis, assembly GCA_036184795.1. Lineage (NCBI taxonomy): Eukaryota > Metazoa > Chordata > Mammalia > Rodentia > Muridae > Tokudaia > Tokudaia tokunoshimensis. The sequence goes on along the minus strand of BTHU01000008.1, from coordinate 32,832,755 downwards.
GAGAAACTACCGTTCCATTTTCTCTTTCTATGAATCTGATTACTCCAGTGGAATCATATGGTACTCCCTTACTAGTGACTGTCATAGTTCACTTGACATACTGCTCTCAAAATGCATTGATAGTTTGCCATGGGTCAATTTCCTTCCTCTAAAGGTTGAATGATATTTGGTTGTGTGTGTGAGCCACATATTACTTATTCACTCACAGTTCAATGATGAGTGATGGGTGTTTGGGATGCCTCCACCTCTCAACTACCCAGAATATTGCTGTGATTAACATTCTTTGGAGCTCATACTTAGGATCAGAGAGCTGCATGACCTAACCATTTTATCTTTTTTTTAAAGTAACCACCATTTTGTCTTCTACATCTTAGCCTTAGTTTTACTTTGCTGCCAACAGATCACGAGGGTTTCCACTTCCCTAAACCCACACTAACATTTGTTGTGAGTCTTCTCATGTGCTTCTGATGCACCTGTCAAAGTTCTACAGAGAAATATCCATGAAAGTCCTTGCTTCATTTTGTATTCAAAATGTCTGGTTTTAATGTTGATGAGTTATAAAATATAACAAATTAAGACAAATTGTTGTTTCTTTCTAACTGTTCAAAGGTTCCATTTTTTTTCTAAGCCCTAACACCTGTTGGATATCCTCATTTGCCTCTGGACCATCTGTAAAACCACTGGGCAAGCTTACAATTAATTAATTAATTAATTGATGTTTATCATCTAGGTATGTGCATTTGTTAACACTCTTGGACCTCCACTGAACTGGATGTTCTATCATTTTTTCAACAAATTCTTATTTGGCACTGCTTATATATCTTGATCTTGGGTACTAGGGGATACATCATAATGAGCAAAGATTTCTTTGGAATTGAAATGCCTGAATTATCATGTGTGGAGAGATAGAAAAGGGAGAACTTATTTTAGGATCACAGGGTTCTGTGAGGAGAGAATTTCAGGAAGTGTTAATAGGAAACAAAAAGACCTGAGGTGAGAAACTGCTTTGCATCTTCAATAAGCAGGAAAGACTAATGTGCCTGGGTGGCACCTATGTGACGGATCATGCTGTGGACATTACCCGAGTGAGTGGAAACAGTGAGACAGGTATGACTTTGTTGTTGTTGTTCTTGTCCCAAAGAGTAAAGAATGTTAAATGTAGACAACAGAAGCATAATCAGATTTCTGTTTCTACAAGGTTAATCAGTAGATAAGATTCCTAGCCTGACAAAATGTCTGTATGCTATCAACTACCAAATAAACTTGAAATTGTTTCTGACTTTTCAAGCAGACTCTAAAATCCTTGAAGTCTAAATCGAATTACTATTCCCAAACTTCCACCACTGAGTACTGAAGTGGATTTAAATATATTGAATAGATAATTAGGCTTTGCAATTTTGTGGGATATGTAAGGTGTCATCATTTGAAAGGTGAGAAGTCTGACTAACAGGTGATCCTGTGTTCCACAGTAACACAGGCCATGATTTACTCTGAGAACCGTGTCCCAAGCAAGGTGTTCCTGTGGATCTGGGTTTCAGCGCATCACTCAGCAAGTTCTTGTTTGGTGCTTACAGAGTGCCAGGCACTGGGTGAAACTCAGCCTCAGCTGTGAGTAAAACCAACAAGGACTCCTCTACTTTCAACGGTGCTTGCATTCTAGACAACCTCATAGCTTCTGCCCATCACAGTATTACAATGTGACACTTTCTCTAGCACAAAGTAGATATATTCTATACAGCATAAAGAGGAAGAAAGTAAATTATCTTCTCAAATGGAAACAGAGAACTCAAGCAAAATACGTGTTCCTTTCCAAGGAGCAAATGCCCTCCTATTTCCTGAGTCTGCCTTCTGCACGTTCATGGTACTCAGAAAGACACAATCCCAGAGGATGAGGCATGCCAGTAGTCAAGGGCCTGGTGGACATCTCCAGTACGATGCTCTCTACATCGTTTTTATCTCTCACCCTTGAAACGTTCCTCCTAGCTTCAGGGATTTTTGCAGTTCAACCTACTCCCTATCTTAAATGCTCCTTCATTCCTTTTGAGAATCCTACCCATGACTACCCTGACAGAAAAAACACGGGCTGTCACTGACATTCATTTTCTCATGGTTCTGTAGAATAGACCAAGAGCAATATACCAGTAATGCAGTTTAAGTAAGAGCTGTCTTTACAGCTGGATAAAAGGCTAGTTTCTTTCTCTTAGTTCTCCATGACAGGAGGAAGGGAGTAAACTATCTTGTTGTCTTTTCTCATAAGGATGCTAGTCTGATTTGATGAGTCTCTACCTTCGAGATGCCAATTAGTCTTAATTACTTCCTTAGGGGCCTTATTTTCAACTTTCAGTTTGCCAGACTTAGGGCTTCAACATCTTCACATCACATCACATCACACTACACCATGTCATGCCATGTCATGCCACATCATGTCACTTCATATCAAATCACACATCACATAATACCACACTATGTCATGTCAAATCATGTCACATCACCTCACGTCACATCACATCACACTTTCTTGACAAAACTGGAGTTAGTCTGAAACCCCTCTAGAGAATAAGACTTTTTCTAAACTCAACAATAAAATTGTTTTCATAATCTATGAATCTATTATGTACAAGATTTGCTTGCCAATTAGCATCAATACTAACACAGTCTGAAAGAGGGAATCAGATCCTAGATTTTCATTAGAAGCTAATATGACCTGGAAGTGTGATGGGCAGATGAACACAAAACTCAGCATCTCCAAAGGAATGAAGGAGGAAGAAGTCTCTCCAGCCTTCCCCCAGTGTGATACTCTATACTATAGTCTATAATCCTATGGAGTCTATAGGAAAGAACGAGAACACCTTCCTGTGAAGAAACTCTCTCTAACACCGTGGCAGTGCAAAGCCCCCCATCCAGTACCCATGGCTGTTTTTCTGTCCTTCTCAAAAAAAAAAAAACATCAAAGGGAGGCACATCAGCTGAGCACACGGAGCCAACTTCTCACACCCACCTGATGCCTCAGACAGCAAAGTGCCAGAATGAATCTCCATTCTAAACCACTCGGGTAATGTGGCCATTTATAGATAGAAGCGGGAGATTAGGACTGTTGAAAAGGGAGGGGTTTATGCTCTTCGTTTGATCCCTGCCTGGCACTCTCCAGAACTGCCATGTGCCCCACACCTGATAAATACTGGTTTATAAATGGCAAAGACGAGAATTGAAACTCATAAATCTACCCCTCTCCCCGGCCTTTTGATGGATCTAAAGGATAATTAAAACCATGCTCTCACTTTGCAAATGAAGCCTCCTCTTTTTGGTAGCCCCGTTCCCAAGGAACTTGAGGGCAGTGTCAGTGCAAAGGGTGGCTTGGGTTGATGTTATCCAGGTTGTGAAGGAGCTGCCTCAGGCTTCAAGGATCTCGGGATGTATGTGCACCACCCAGGGCTGCTGTCATGAACTGGGACCTCTACAGAGTTCTACGATGTGCTTTGAACTTGGTTAATGTGCAGTGCTAATGAGGCACTGGACAAGATTTAGTTCTTTCCAGAGGAAAAACCCACAGCTTTTATTATGTGTCCATAATTTGTTGCTCCAAACTTCAGTAACTGCTTTTCAGTTATTCACAGAGAGATTCCAAGAAGTATTATGAGTGCCAGAAATAAAGGTCCCAAATACTTTATAGCACGTTAAATGAACAGTCAGTCATGAAGGCTGTGCACTACCAAGGAAAATGCTTGTAACACAGCTGCATGTAGAAAACGAATACTACATCAGGACCACAGAAGGTAAATAGGAATCATGTTTGCAATGTCTTTCTAATTATCAAGTGGTTTGTATGCATATGGTTGAGATAAGGAAAAATGAAAATGCATTGAAATGAATAGCCCCACCCCCTTGCCCATCAAATCTTAGCCTCTGCCATTCTCCAAAGCAAACATAACTCTTTGGGGTATTTATCCAGACATATTATGTTTTGTACCATAGCTCTTAATTTGTTCATTTTATGCATTATATTTTAAAATTCTCTGTATGATGGATTAAGAGGTCATATAACCTCATCCTAAACCCAGCATCTTGCTACTAAAAATCATGTCCCTTATTCTTAATTGTTTAATAATTGTTTGCTATGGTTATTTTTGTATCAACTAAAGACAGAGCTTTTGATTCCTCATCTGGCCATCCTGCAAGATCAGTATAGGATCACAGCTCATCCAATAACCAGCTTTCACCTTTAAACTGATTCCAGAAATTGAAAAGCAACCAAGAATGTCTAATATTAAACACAATGGAATTAACCAGAATTTTCATGTTATAATGTTTTGCATATTCCCCGAATTTCTTTCTTGTAAGTCAAGCTTTATTTGTCTATAGCAATGTGAATTATACTTTAAATAACACTACAATAATTTAATATAGTTTTAAACATCTATAGCAATGTGAATTATACTTTAAATAACACTACAATAATTTAATATAGTTTTAAACAGAGTGGAAAAAGAGAATTTTTCAGGTAATGGAAACCCTCCCGTATGAAAAAAAATTAATCACTTTTTTTCTCTAATTAGATCAAAACTACATATGTATTCAGGGACCAGTCATATCCGGTCGCTATTGTGCTAATGGTCTATGAAATTAAAAAGAAAGGCTAGCTTTCACAACCACTGTTCCTAAGAATACCATGTGTTGTATTTGTTTGAATGCAAAGAAAATGGTTCTTGCTACTTTAATTCATATGTACATGGTAGGTGGAACAGGAGAACTCTGAGGCAGTTGAAACTGGAGTTGTGGATCTTTCTGTGCTCTCTTACAGCTCATGTTTCTTTGAACAAACACATCATTCTTCCTCATCAACTAATATTAGCCTGTCTTGGTCTCCCCTCTATATATTTGAATTTTACCTACATTTATACCTATCTACACACACACACACACACACACACACACACACATATATATATATGTTCTAGACTAGGACTTGGATATGAAGAGACAAGTGGCATTTTTCTTAGATAACATTTATTTTCTTTAATTCATTCTTCTTCTTATAATATATAATTTGTGCCTTAACTCACCTTCTTTGCATCCTTATCTAAGTTTCTCCCAGACAGCCTCCCTGTCCTGTTCAGTGGAGGGTTGTGCCCTGAGGAACACTGTGCAGTGTTCCTTTGGGCCTCACTCTTTTCCAGGATTGGTACCCACATGGCTCGCCTGTTCAACTATAGCACATCTTCCCCTGTCCTGTCACAAAGTTCTGAATTTGCTGCAGCACTCAACTTCTCTGCTTGTCAAATCATAATGGTAATGTTGTCTTTCCTGTTGTGGATGATTGGTTGAAGAGGAGGAGCGTTGTCTACTCTAGACTATGAGGCATAAGGGAAATTTTTATCAAGGCTCTCTAGTGAAATCCTTAAAAAAGAACTCATAAGAGAGATGCCCTTTATTCTTCTGATCATTATTATATCTGTAGGTGATAATTTCATATAGAAGTAACTAAATAATGCAAAAAAAATTAACACAAGAACTATGTATCCTACCGAACACAGACAACTTAAAACATAGGTGATCTACCTGAGTTAATTCTACAGTTCTCCATATCTAGACCTGTTGCTAGCTGAGATAATGAGCAACTCTGTAGAAGTCAGTTGATTAAGAAGTTTCTGTCTCATGTTAAAAGACATTCTATCCCATGCCTTTTAGGCAGGCATTTCTTCAAAAGCCTCCCCAAAATGAGTAAGAATAAAAGGGATTTTCTAAGTCCCTAAAAGTACGTGAGGGATTAGCGATTGTTCAGTAGGAAAAGTACTTGCCAAACAAGCGTGAGAGAATGGGGTTCACATTCCTCATGACAGCCCTATGATCTCAGCACTCAGGAGGAGGACACAGGGGATTGCTAAAACAAGCTGGGAAGACAGTCTAAGCAAACGATTGAGCTTGGGATTCAGTCAGAGACCCTACCTCAATAACTGAACTGGAGAATAATCAAGAAATACAGTAAATGCCAACCTCAGGCTTTATGTGCACATGCACCTACAGGTACTCCCCCACATAAAATTCAAATTGAATTTTGTAGAAATCTTTTCCCCCACATATTTAAGCATAAATTTTATTCCTTTATGATGCTAGATATCATTGCAAATGGTATCTATTATATCCTTTGGATAACTATGAATTCAATTGCTGTTTTAGGACTTTAGCATCAACAATGTATCAGGTTCTAGGCAGTCTGCTAAGAAATAGGCAAAGAATACACAAAACATAAGGCCTGCTCTAAAGATCTCTTCCCAATGAGGAATTAAGGGGGTAGGGGATCTCAGAAGTACTATACTATAAAGAACAAAGTCTCAAGATGAAACTTTCGGAATCTCCTTAACTACTGAGCAACCCACAGTAATGTCTTTTAAGCTACACAAGTCTCAATTTTCTCAAAATTAGAGAAAAGATAAAGAATAATACTAACTTCCTTAAAAATATCACTATGGGTGTTTAATAAGATAGTTCACTCCAAAAAATAAAGAAGTAAAAGGTTAATGGAAGCCAAGCTCTATGAAGAAAGCCAGTAGTATCAGTTACCAGGAAACTGAAATGGAAAGATCACTAGACCCTAGGCATCAAGACCAAACTAGACAATATAATGAGACACTGTCTCAGTCAAGAAATAATTTCTGAAGTTCTGGGCACAGAGTTGCACTCTGCAATCCCCAAATTGGGAGGCTAGAATAGGAGGACCTTGAGTTTGAGCCCAGTTACTCTAGGCTATATAGGAAGACTTTGTCTCAAGACCAAAATAAAGCAGCCTAGTAGAACATGGATTTTAGCAATCCATTGACATTTTTCCTTTTATTTACCCATGATGAGTCTTTCTTTCAAGGAATCCTTCCTATAACTAGTATTTGGCTTTACTTATTTATCTTTATTCTAAAAACTTAACGTCAATGTGAAATCTTATGTAGTTACTTACTTTGGATCTTTTTCATGGACTTTATATAACTCATTGAACTTCTATATTTTATCCATGTCTATTTTAGGAAGATCTTGGAAGTTCTGGCATCATTTATATTACTAGGATTTCTTTATAAATTAACTTTCTCTAAAAGTTAGCTTGTCATTTCTCTCAAAGATAGAGATGAAAGCACTATTTATTTTTGCTCTATTAGTGTTGACCTGTACACAGACACACTGAAACACATATGATTTTTTTCTTAATATCTATATGACTTTGAATATATCTACCTAGATTGTGAATATGTTTAATTACTTCATTTGTCTCTATTCCAAATAATATAAGATTTGTAAGCTACATAGATATGGTATGTGAATGTGTGTGTGTGCATGCATGTGTGTGTTTGTGTGTTTGTCTGTGGTATGTTGTGTGGTAGGAGGGTGGTACATGGGTGCAGAGGGAATGGTCTGAGTCCTTCTTAACACAAACATTAATAAGATGTATTATAAGCCAAATCATGTCTTCTAATATTCGTATGTTGAAGTCCTAACCCCTACTGCACCATAATGTTTGAAGATAAGATCTTTAAACAATCAATTAAATTAAAATGAAGGCACTGAGGTGGAACCTAATCCAATATCATAAGAGAAGGAAATATGAAAACACAGATGGCAAATGTGTGTGCAGAACAACCTTCTGAGGACAAAGCAGCGAGAACACAGTCATCAAAAGCCAAAGGGGCCCACCTAAACATTCTTCCCCCATCATCCAGGTTAGAAACCAATCTTGCTAGTGTCTTGGCCTTTGACTTCTAGACTCTACAAGTGTAAGAAAATAAGTGTCTACTGCTTATCCCACCTTTTTTTTTTAATTTTTCATAGGAGGCTTAGGATTTTGATAGCAAGAAGGAAAAGGAGAAGAAAGAAAAGGAATGCTGTGCTTGATATTCAGAAAGAAAATGATGAGTCTTTCTCAAAACAACAAACCTGAGCGCTGGCTAAACTTTAACAGGGTAGAAGTCTTCTCATCCAAAGGGTCCTGTTTTTACAAAATCATTGCTTGAACAACACAAATTATTAAATGAAGTTGAAGATACACAAATTGTGTTCTAAGAAAGATGTTTAGGAAAGAAAAAAAAGACAAATAAATACTTTTAAAACAAACTAACAAAAAGCACAGAAGCCTCATGCCCTTTCTGTTTTTAGGAAAGAAAGGGAAGGAAGATAAATAAGTTGCAATTGGTCTTAGAAAGATGGATCAGCCATTAAGTGACCTTACCACTCTTATAGAAGAACCAAGTTAGATTCCAGCACCCATATAGCTTCTAACCATTTCATTTCCAGGGATATGACGCCCTCTTCTGGCTTCCACAGGCACCTGCACTCATGTGCAATACACCTATATGGATACACACATATTCACATAATTTTGAAAAATGAAAATAATCTTCAAAGGAAGCCCAGTCCTTATTTTCACTCATAACCTCTGGAATTGAACTTTGAACAGGACATTAGGGGCCTAGATAAAACTCCTGGATAAGCAGGACAGACTCCAAAATCACAGAAGCTGCTGACCTACTTCCTATTTCATGGGAGACTAGCAAGTTTTTTAATGGATTCCAAGATGGAGTTAAGGTCAAGGACCTGTTTAAGAAGATTGACAACCAGATCAGGGCTACTTCCAAACTGGCTCAAGAGAAAGAAGTAGAAACAGAGGAGAAAGGAAATCAGGAGAGAGAAGGAGAGAAGAGGGAAGAGAGAGAGAGAGAGAGAGAGAGAGAGAACACTGAAAGCACTCTGCATGGCTGGAAGGGTGGGCACTGAGGCTGGGCGCTGGCTCTGCAGAATGTGTGTGAGATGTAAGAAACCCAAGCCTCATAGGTTTTTTGGAAGACAGACAAGAAGTAGAGTAATGAGAATTGCTGACCCCTAACTAGAGAATACCACTATCAGAATAGATAAGGAGGACCATAGACTTAACCATAGGAGCCAGGACACACAAAAGGACAAAGCCTGCTTCAGTGGCCCTCAGTTCAACCAACTACCCCTCATCACGAATAAGGACACCAAGAACTGAGGTCATTAGAGAGATCTGACTTTCCCATGACCTGCACATCCTATAAACATTCTCCCACACCTGAGAAAGTAGAGGCACAGAAGGGAAAAGGCAGGCAAAAGGCCAGAAACTTAACCCAAAAGGCATTGGCTACACAAACAAATACATACCACTCTAGACTGGAAATCTGAGGCATTATTGTTTGACAGCTTTACATACACACAACACACTGTGTCTTACTAAACCATAGTGACTCATGCAGAAAGGTTAGACACAATGTCCTTCTGTACCTTGAAGCACTGCGTAAATGAGCTGCCCATAGGTGCTGTGTGCACACAGAATGGATATTGAGGGATATATCTGTCACTCGTGTGAAAAACAAACCAGCAAACCAGCTCCCTGCCACATAAAGCAAAACGCCTTAGAGGAGGATCTGCGACTCGATCTCGATTGTCAGTCAGCAAATAGGTCTGGATTTCTTTGATCCCTCCCAATTCTCATTTTGGAATGTGATTTGCTGTTCCATGCATGCTCCATGGCTCCTCCTCCACTCAGTCTTACTCCTTACCTAATCACAATTTCTCAAAGGACATAGAGGTAAATGCTTCTAGTTTTCTCCCTCCACGTATTTTGGGATGTCAGACTTGTGTAATGATCAAATGTAACAACACAGGAGACCTTAGAGTCTTTATTTTATAGAGAGAAAACCGATGTGTAAAGGGTTTAACTAATCCAAGCTCATTGCTTCAAAGGAGGGGGCTGGATTGAAACCCAGATATCTTTTTACTTCAAGATAGAGTTTCACTATGAAATCCCAGGCTATCCTCAAGTGCATCATCTGCGTGCATCAGCCTCCACGAAGCTGGGATGACACAAGACTAGGCACCACCACATCCTGTTCATATGTGTAAAGGCTTCCCTGCTACCCAACCTACCTCTTCCACCTCCTTCGCTTCTTACTGCGTGGACCCACTAGTCCAACATAAATGGCTCTTCTGCTGCAGGCTTGAACCATTCTCTCCATAGCATGGTACTTCTTCTCCAGGGTGCTCAGACTTACTCTGAGAAGTAAGTCTTGACTTACTTCTTGAAAGTAGCCCAACCATGGTGTGGTGGTTTGAATATGCTTGGCCCGGGTAGTGGCATTAGGAGGTGTGGCCTTGTTGGAGAAAGTGTATCACTGTTGTGGTGGGCAATGAGACCCTTCTCCTAACTACATGAAAGCCAGTCTTTTTCTAGCAGCCTTCAGATGAAGATGTAGAACTCTCAGCTCTGCCTGCACTGTGTCTGTCTGGATGCTGCCATGCTCTTGCCTTGATGATAATGGACTGAATCTCTGAACCTGGAAGCCAGCCCCAATTAAACGTTGTCCTTATAAGAGTTGCCTTGATCACAGTGTCTGTTCCCAGCAGTAAAACCCTAAGATATCTGGTTGTGGCACCATCATATTCTGAATTCTGTTTCTTTGTCTAATATCAGTCTTACTTCTAGTTTAAGACAAAGTTCAATTTTAGAGGGAAATGTTTAGAGGGAAATGCTTTGATGCCTTTACATTCCTTATGCCTCATACTCAAGTATCCGCATTCCCTTTTTAGTTTTTACTTCTTTTTTAAAGATTTTTTTTTATTCTTTGTGTCTGAGTGTTTGCTTGAATGTATGTATGTGCACCATGTGTGCACCTTGTGCCTGAAGAGTCCAGAAGAGGGGGTCAGACCACTTGACATTGAAGTTACAGATTGTTGTGAGCTGGCATGGCTATGATGGGTTATTTTCTTATTTCTTTGTTAGTTGCTTTCGAATAAAAATATGCTGCAGAATAGCAGCACTGGGAACACACAATAAACCACACATATACATAATTATATATATATTTCCTGTAGGCATGATGTGCATCTATCATAATACACAATAATACATGTACCGAGTGCATAATGAACAATAATGTTCATGATATAAACAAATACAGCTACAGTCTCATGAGATAATAGATATAGTCTGGGGTTGATAATATACTAGACCTCACATAGAGGGACAAATTCTCCACAGACTTTCACAAATACTAATACTGGAACAGGTCTGTCCTGTCTGCCACTCTGACTGCCACACTGACTGGCCTGCTGGCCGGGATGCATTTGTGACCATTAGACAGGCACACAGTTCCTTTCCCACTGCCCCCCTCTCTCATTTTACAGCCTTGTTTGGATGTGAGTTCTGTTGTGAATATTGGAACTGCTTAGTTTTGCCGTGAACCAGAGACCTATCTCAGTGACCCTTACTGCTTACCTGCAGTAATACCCAGTCCTTCTTATCTACACCCCTGTGTTTTTGATCTCTGAGATACTGGCAATATTTTCCCATAGACCCTAGAATGGGAAAAACAGCTCAAACAGTGAAAAGTGATCTGAGTTCAGCCCTGACAGGCCCTGCTGGCTACAGCGACAGCATGAGCATCCACAAACCGGATGCCTTCCCTCTCTAAAGCCCCAGCCTTCATGCTTGTCTTGCCTGTCTTATGAGTCACAAGCAAACCCCACTCCTTCCCCATTCACATTTCCCATTCACCCCTCTCTCTTACAGTGCATTAATTCATATAAAATACATATTAAACATCTGTGAGACTGCATGCTGAGGACAGAAAGGGAGGCACACTAACACAATCCTTCCATTGTTGCTGCCCAGACCAAACACCATCTCCTCCAAACAGCCTCCTCGAGCGTGTGCGGCAGTCACCCCTCACTTCTGGACTTCTGTGACAGTGTTCTTAAGTTTCACACTTTAGCTTGTAATCATCTCTTTCATGTGTGCTAGGGTGTCATGTGCATTGCTTCTAAAATGAAAGTCCGCATCCTTTATTCCTGAGATACTTCCTTAACGTCCTCTAATATAATCACAGAGGAGTCCCTGACCTATCCACTCAGTACTTCTTTGTCATGATTTTTTTGTTGTTGTTGTTTTTGATACAGACTTCTGGCTGGCTTGGAGTTTACCATGCAGATCAAGATATCTGCTTCCTGTGTCTAAAGGTGAGAGAAGCTATGCATTCACAACATTTTTTTTTCCTGTGGTTGTTGCTGTTGTTTAATAGGAGTTATTTGGGATGAGGTTTGCTTTGGTCTCAAATAAAGTCTTTTCAGGAAAGAAGAAGAGAACAGCACTCTATCTTGTTTGCTATAAACAATCCAAATTGTCCCATCAACTCTGACCCAAATGGTTGGGTTTGGAGAGCAAAGCTGACCATGGGGAGAATATACAGTTGATAGTGTTAGTGTCAGGAAGTTTCTCTGGGCTCTGCCAATTTGACGAGCTAATGCATCTAGCAGGGTAAGTCCTTTTGCTACATGTGTGCACAAACCTTCCAAGACCCAGAGGTCAGGATAAGCACACGTGAGTAGTCAACTGCCACTTGAGAATGACAAGAGCATGCCAGGCTGGTGGAAGCTGGGCAGGGGCAAAAGCAAGGAATGGGGGTGGGAAAAAGAAAGGAGGTCTCTCTGCCCTGACCCAGAATGGGAACAAGGTGAAAGGGGAGAACCCAGGGCCAAGGCAGTGACCCAGAAGACCCAAGCAGAAGTAAAAACAGATGCGAAACAGAAGCTGTCAATATCCGGAGGGACATGGGGGTCTGCCCTGAAGGAGATGACCCCGAGTACGACGCACTGTTGTTGATGTGTCTTGACTGGGACTGGCACTCCACAATTAAAGCTGGACAGCCACAGGCGTGGAGAGCTGCCCAGAGCACACAAAACACTTTGTCCTTCTAAGTGAACAGGGAAAGGAACGCACCCCATCGAGCCTGGAGGAGTGACCCTTCCCATAACTCATCCACTTGACACACAGATACCACGCTCATTACCCATGCCAGGTCCCAGAGACTTGAGTTATGTAAGACACATTCTTTGTCCTCAGGTTGCATATTAATCAGCCACCCCAGGGCTAATCCAAGAACTCAGTGTCATAAGCTCCCTTATACAGATGATCATAAAGGCTGGAGCAGGGGCCTGGTGGCTCTGCTAAAGGAACCAAAATAGCCTGACCTCAGACCCAGATGACCCCATCACTCGAATAGCATGATCACAGGCCACAGACCAAGTTTTGCCTCTGGGCAGTAGAAAGGTATTAGTTGACTGCTAAAAACCAGGAGGATAGCTCCGAAGCTCCAGCAGCTCTTTCTTTCTGGCTCTCTTCCTTACACTAACCCACACAGCCATTCGTGGGCTGGCCCACCCGGAACTCAGCGTTTCTTTTTTTTTCCCTTAAGCCAGATGTGACTGTTGATTTTCGGCCCCCAGAAGACACCCCAGCTCCCATGCCAAAATCAGCAGAGTAGTCCCTGGCTGGGACTTAGAGGGATCTGAATGTGGAACTTTAGTATTTAAAATATGTATTTCCAAAGCACCAGCTCATAATTGCTATGTTATGACCACCATTATAAAGAAGAGGAAATTGAGGTTAAGAGAGATTAAGTCATTTACTCCAAAGTCACTAAACAATCAAGTAATAAAGTTAATTATCAAATGAAGGTTAGCTCTGATACCTCCACCTGTAGGCACACTTCCTTCTCCCTAGGGTTGCTTTGCTCCCCAAAGCGAACCACTACAGATCACAGGTGAACCTTCGTGAATTTTTTTTTTGCTCTGATAGCCATTCTTTACTGCAGAGACCCCTCTTTATTTGGTAGAATATACTGACTGAAGCGTCTTTGAACACACTTCGTTGCCTTGTTTGCATGACTATCCATTTCCCCTCTGCAAGCTTTCTGTAGATTTTTGTCTGTATTTTTTTTTCTACCTTAGGATCTAGTCCCAAGGCATATACACTACAAATACTTAATAAACATTTCTGGAATCCAGATCCCTTTTGCTCCAAATCTCAGGTACTTTCCACTACAATAGACTTCCTTCCTAATCTCTTTAACTCCCCAAAGTTGAGCTTGATCAAGTAGAAAACCTTATCTATAAGGTGTATGTTGAAATCGCTTCCACTCTGGGTGGTACCAAAGTCCCTATATACTCTATTTTCTTGCACCTCCATATTGAAAACGTTTAATTTATAAATTAAGCATACTAATAATAATATCTAATAATAAATTAGGACAATAATAGCAATGGATGGTGATGGAAGTTATTTAAAATATATGAACTCATTGTTTACTTCTGGAATTTTCCAATTAATAGTTTTGAACCTTTCTTAGTTATAAGTAACTAAAGAGTTCAAAAATCAAGTGTGGAGAAGGAGGGACTCCTGAATTGATTCTTACTGACTTCACTCAGAAGCCCAAAGTTACAAATACATCTTCTCTCCAGGGTCTCCATTAACACATGGGGGCCTTGGGTAAAAATTTAACGAACACATTATTCATCAACCAATATATGCCCTGTGTTATCTGCCTTTATGACAAGCTCTAAGGTCTAAAATGACACAAAACTCTCTGCCTCCTATGAATTCTGCAGCAGAACAAAGAGGGTTGAGAAAGTGCCCCACTTCTCCCTGTGACTGCCCTGTCGCCTTGATTTCAAGTTCCGGTTCCATCCACCAGCCTGCAATGTAAAAACCTTGGTCAAGCTTGAAGCCTATGAGCTGTATAAGATTTACATCCCACCCTCAAGGCACACACCCTAGAAAGAAGCCCAGGGAAACCCTAGAAATACACCCGCGGTCATTTGGCCAAGGAAATCCGGGATCACAAGTACCCGAAGTGTGACTTAGAAAATGTGACTGACCAGAGTTCCTGGAAGTTCCTGGAAGTTAATCAGACCTGGTTCTGGAAAACAACACCCTGGTGCCGAAGCTGGGGTGGCGCTCACTTCCCCTTCCTTTAAGTTAATAGTCATACAAAAACCAACTTGATTTGGAAACGACCACCAGAGTATGGCTTCGATTCCCTCATTTAGATGAAGCTGAATTCCTTCAACTACCCAGTTCCTGTCGCCAAAGAGGAGGCAACGCCCAATCCAGCCCGCTTGTCCTGAGGGCTAAGTGAAGAGAAGGCTGGTTAGAATTGTATTCTCTCACTGTCCTTGTTACTGAGATAGTTGATGTAAGGAGGGCAAGAATTTCAGGTGCCAACAGCCTGGGCCAGCAGTCTGGTTTTCCACTGTTTTCTCTGATAAAAGAAATGGGGGATGGGGGGAGGTTTGCAGTGGGGGGAAACATATGTTTTTATCCTTGCCAGAGAGTTTCCATTTGATTTGGGGACAAGAGGCAAAGAAAACACTATGAACTCAGTCACCCACATTGTAACAAGCAGCTGTGTAGGGGGCTCTGGGTGCCCTTTGGTGCTGCCTCCAAGTTAAAAAAAAAAACCTGACCCCCTTCCTGACAAATTATATAAAGATCAAGAGAGCTCTTCTTGACATTGGCTGCAAACAAGACCAGCAGTGACAGGAGACAGAGGACATGGGGGCTGGGTGTGGGCTTTGCCTCCCTCAGGCTGGACTCAATCTCTTGTCTAGAGTAAACAAACAAGGTCATGGGAGAGATACATCTAAAATGAATAGGAATGAAAACCACGAGCTGTATACTCCCAGAAAGCACTTGTCTCCTAAACTTTCTCTCTAAAGCTCAAACACCCCAAGCCCCCAGTCATGATTTCATTGTTCTGCTGGATTCACTGGTTTTTAATGTATTTTGAGACTAACTCCTAAGGCCTTACCTCTCTGTGTGCAGCTTTGGGTCAGATAGTGACTTCTGAGATCTGAGAGGTCATTTCCCTTCCTTCGTACACAGAAGCAACTAAAGGATATTTGTGGAGTGTTGCTGATAGCGTCAGTCAAATCAGAACATTCTAAGTCAGCACATGAATGTGAGAAAATTAAAACGGAAACATGAATGATTTCAGAAAATCATTGTGTTGATGCTGGGTCCTTTCACAAAATGATTTCTTTTGGTCCAGCATTCTACTGGTGCATAGTAAGTGCCATTCCCAATGCCACAGCTCTCTCTAACAGAGAGAGGACATTGGCCTCCACACTGTAACAGCCAAGGCTCACCATGTCTTCCTTTAATAACTGTGTATGTCCTCATCTGTCCCACAGATATGTGAAGTATATATATCCACAGGTGCTCCTGTTCCTCAGAACGTGGAGTTCTTTAACTTCTAGTAGTGGACCTGATTTTAAGGAAAACATAAGGAAGATCAGTGTCAGTCTTCACTTTCTGAAGACGTTCTTGCTTGCTGGTCCTGATGCAAACAGAATCTGGAGAAAATGGGGACAGAAAGAACTGATTGACAAGTAATGGTAGGTTGGTCCCAAGACCAGGCCAGTTTGGAGCTAGGTGGCATATTTCTTAGAGAAATTAACTTCAAAGCAAGTTAAAATGTTAATTTTGTTTACTGAGTCATAAATCATCTTGTATCTTGTATCTATGATATATCACAGAGAGGAGGGATTGTTCATAGTAAGGAAACTGGGATTTCAGTTTGGTCTGGAAAATATGAATTATATTTCTCCATTAGATAATAAAATTATAGCCAGGAGAAATAACTTGACCCAGAAACAGGGAGGCAGCAACATTTGAGCTGTATTAAGAGGGGAAATAACTAGCTTTCTATGAAATCTAAACTTTATTTTGGCCAAGTCATAGCTTATAAGAAAATATAGATATTTTTGCTCATTATGCAACCCCCCTACCTGACCCAAAATAATTAAAAATCATGCTTTTGATCTCTAGTCCTCTTCTTTCTCTTCCTTCCCAAATGTCTTTTATATGCACACACACACACACACACACACACACACACACACTGCTTGGTAGTATTTACTAGTCCTGTGTATGATGTTCTTTTGTTGTGTTAAGAGGTAAGTTTCCTGAGGACAGATGTCAGCAAGCACCTCTGATCCAACTGTAAACTGCAGTCTCCCGAAGCTTCATGCACAAGTATATACTGAATAAATATTTGGTCTGTGGAGGGAATGAGAGCAATGGGTGGGATGTGGCATTGTATATGTAAAGCTTTCCCTTGGGCATCTTAGACTTGTACTCACAAATTTATCCCCAAATATACAGAAAATGTGGGAAGAGGGATGATTCTTTGTCTAAATTCAAAGACATATGAAAAAAAACTAAGAAATATTGAGTGTCTACTGAATATTTTTATTTACATGCATTCCATCTTATTTACCTTCTCAGGTCAATAAGAAAAGATACTGGAGTATATTTTATTTACCTGAAGTAAATATGTATCATATACTCTTCAAGAAAACCTAGGCTCAGAAAGGTGTGGTTACATCAAGAGACACACAGCTTTCATGTCTGCAGGGTTTCAGCACCTTAGATGGCTCAGGCTCTGAACTTTCTTCCAATACGTTCTGGGAATACTTCTGAATCTTCTCTCATTTTACTAAAATGAAATTCCAAAAGTTCTCTGTTAAAATGAAAGATTTTTTTCCTCTATTCAAAAGGAGAGGGGGAGAGAGAGAAAGGAGAGAGAGAGAGAGAGAGAGAGAGAGAGAGAGAGAGAGAGAGAGAGAGAGAGAGAGAGGAAAACTTCCTCTGACCAATGGAAAAATAATCCAAAGCTCTGCTTCCTGGCAAAGAGCCCAATAGTGTGGGCCAGGCTGTGAAAGAGAAGGAGACAGATTCTCATGGAAAGCAACCTCTCCACCCACTCATATTTGTGTTTCTCTGAGGTTAACCCAGGGCCCAGCCACTGCCGCCTGCACATCACTTTGGTGACTGTTCCCACAATCAGCACACAGATAGTGGAGGGTGGAGGCATTAGAATCTTATCAACCCTATTAAAAGATAAAGCCCCCCCAACTCAACCCTTATCAATATAAGCTTCATGCACACCAGTCACAGCTTACAAGGGAAGCAGACAGCATGTTTCTGATCAAGGTTCAAGTGGGATCCAGGCAGCATTTGCCTAGCCAGCATGGCCTTGAGAGAGGTAATTAAAACCAGAGCTGTCTGCTTTGTTTTGATATTAACCAGACCTTCTTTTGAGGAAATATATGGTAATAAAATGGATGAAATGGTGGGGTAAAAAAAAAATAAAATTAACATCCTCTTTCAAAGTGAACGAAATGCTTTGTGGAAATCCTTGTTTCATCTTCATAGATGGTTTATAGTCAAGGTGTGATTCCAGTCCATTGTTGCTTCTCTCTCTCTCTCTCTCTCTCTCTCTCTCTCTCTCTCTCTCTCTCTCTCTCTCTCTCTCGTTCATTCATTCATTCATTCACTCATTCAGTGAGCAGTTTTAGAGTGCCTGCCAAAAATCATCCTGCATTAAACACTGAAATATAAACCCATATTAAACAGAGTCCCTTCTCCTGAGGACAGGAGAAGACAAAGGGAGCAATTGACCTCCTAAATTGTCCATCAACAAATTGTCTTGCCAACAAGTTATATCTTCACTTTCTGCTTTTGATAGAAGTCTGCTATTCTGCCCTCTCCTCCCAGTCAGCTCTTGCCCATCCTCTGAGACTCCAAGGCATCAATTAACTCAAAAGCCAACAATCATATCTCCCCCTCTCTGACTCATCCGCTACCACATTCCAGTGGATCTCTCTATTCCAAAGATTTTTATATTACCTGGCAATTTTCTGTATATTTTTCTTTCTCTTCTGCTACATCGAGAAAGCTAAGGAGCCTAGGACAGTATACAACATAGAGGGTATCCCACAAATGTGAGGGAAAAGGCCTATTTTTTGTGCAAGGTATAACAGATACAGCTCAGGAAAAGAGGAATGGAAAAAGCTAGAGAAGCCTTGACAGAAAAGAGTACTGATCTGAATCTTGAAGAATTAGCATGAAAAAATAGTTTTCTCCAACAGAGACTCACTGAAGAAACAAACCACTGTGAAGGGTAGGCCTTGTGCCCAAAAGAAGATGGCCAACACAAAACAAACTCAACAGCATCTTCACAGGTACTTTGTCTCAAACAATGTGTCAAGACTTTCTTTTCCTAACCTTACAGGTTTGTTGAGTGTATATCATGGTTTTTAGCTTTGTGTTTCCATGGAGTTCCTATGTGTGTGAACGAGTGTGTCTCTGTGTTTACGTTTCTCATGGTTTTTCTTTGGCGCTCTTTCTTCTTTTGGTTTGTTTAGTCCTAATCTGACTTGTTTGTTTTTGTTTTATCTTATTTTATTATTATTCCTTAGATGTCTGCTTATTTTCTAAAGAGAGACAGAAAAGGGTGTGGATACAGAGGCAAGAGGGTGTGGGAAGGAACTATGGAGGAGTTGGGAGAGGGGCAACCATAATCAGACTATATTGTATGAGGAACAAATCTATTTTCAATAAAAGAAAAGTAAATGGAAAAATAAGTAAATTAAAAATATAAGCAAAAGAGGTCAGAAAGTGTTTGGAGGTCATTTCTGGCCACGTTCTGAGGTTAGTGCTGCTATAAACCTTTATCAGAGAATCTCTGTTTCACAGGGGGCAGTGGTTAATACAGAAACTTCGAAAATTCACAAAGCATGGAGAGTCAATGGCTGAGGAACCCTTGCTGTAAATGGAGCATCTCTATCCCCCTCTCCCACCGCAAGGCTCAGAGAACAATGCAGAAGAGGCAATCGAAAGACTTTAAGAACCAGAGGTTAGGGAGAATTGCTACAAAACTGTCATCAGGGCATTACACCATTGCATCATGAACTCACTGCAATTACAGTTACCTGCAAAAGACTTGCACATGGTTCCAGCAGTGACCATTTCACCATGTACGGGGGAGGAACTTAGGAGGCTCCACTCCTCACTGAAGAGCTTACTAGAACCCCACCCCTCATTGATGAGTTTACTAGGCCCCACCCCTCACTGAAGAGCTTACTAGAACCCCATCCTTCATTGATGAGTTTACTAGGCCCCACCCCTCACTGAAGAGCTTATTAGGCCCCACCCCTCACTGAAGAGCTTACTAGAACCCCACTCCTCACTGAAGAGCTTATTAGGCCCCACCCCTCGTTGATGAGTTTACTAGGCCCCACCCCTCACTGAAGAGCTTACTAGGACCTCACCCCTCATTGATGAGTTTACTAGGCCCCACCCCTCACTGAAGAGCTTACTAGAACCCCACCCCTCATTGATGAGTTTACTAGGCCTCACCCCTCACTGAAGAGCTTGCTAGAACTCCACCCCTCACTAAAGAACTTACTAGAACCCCACCCCCACTGAGCAACTTACTAGACCACACCCCCAAATGAAAAGCTACCAGTTTAAAAGAAAAGGAGAGAGAGCAAAATAAAAGAGGGATAGATGAGAAAAAGGATTGCCACAGAAGAGGCAGAGACAGAGATGGTAATTAAGAGGATGAACATGGCCCAAACTCTGTGTACACATAGATGAAGTTGTCAAAGAATAAAATAAAAATGTAATACACACTATTAAAAGTCTTTTTTTTAAGGAGTAACTTCAGAGATGGACAAATTGAAGAAAAAAGCATGTCCAGGCAATGGTACCAACAGCAGATGCAATGACAAAAAGAAGAAGTGAGCGTTCAAAGGAATATCAGGCTCCTCACATAGCTGCTTTGATGTGTCAAGTTGTCTGGGTTAACAGCCAGCAAAGATTATTTCTGGATGTGCCTGTGTTATTACTTCTGTGTATGAGAGGGTTTCTGGGAAAGACTGGCTTGTGATTCAATAGACTGAAGAATATCCACCCTCACCAATGAATCCAGGAATCATCTCATCCATGGGGGCTTCCATGGAATGAAAGGCAAAGGAAAGACCAATCACTCTTTCCTTTGCTGCTGAAGTATTCAGTTCCTCCTCCTGTGCATGGAAATCAGAATCCCAGATGCTCAGGCCTTTGGATGTTGAAACTTGACTAGGGACTCCCACTCTCATTTCCACCCAAAGTCTCAGGACTTCAGGGTCAGGCAAGGTTTACAGGTGTCTAGTTTGCACAGGGCAGATGGTAGTGGGCATATGATTATAAACCCTCTTACTGATCTTCACACTTCCCATTGCCTTTCTTGCATTGGAGATGTCTGAGCCATAAATAACAAATCATCAAGTGTTTAAACATCAAAAAATGAGGATAAAGCAGATCACACTGAATTGACCAGGGGCTTTGCATACAAATAGGAATTTGAGTTTATCTGATAGGTATGCAGAAAAGGACATATCATTTATTTATTTCCTCTCACTGGAAGTATCTGACCACTCTATCAGTTCACCAAGTCCCACAAAGTAGTATGTATAGTAACTGCAATGTTGCAAACCATACACACAACTTCACATTGATCAATGACCCTTTTCTTTTGTTATCTCTTCTTGATTCTAACAACATGGGTTATGATGGAACTTAGTCAAAAAGCAGCAACAAAGCAAAACTCAATTTCTAGACAATGACCAAACTAGATCACCAGATTCTGACTTCAGGACAGCATGTTTCAAAAGTAATTATTCTTCACTGGAAATTCTAATAGTAACTGTGGCATGGGCTAGTTATTCAAACCAGGCCAGCAAGAACACATACTCTCTCTATGCCTAGTCCTGTCATTTGTTTTCACTGATATATTATTTATTCAAAATGGTATATTTCAAAACCTTGCAAAGTGACACATTTTTCTCAGACTTGCCTTTTGTTCTCAGACTCAGTTTTAACACAATCCACTTGATAGAGTAAAAGGCCATATGAGACAGATACCGAGGTCACAACCAGTAAATGTCATAAAAAATGGATATCCTTTCAATAGAGATGTGAGTCTCTCTGCCGTGTTAATGAAAAACCATTAGACAAACAAATCCTTGGGGAAAGGATGGAGGTGTCAGACTGGGCACAGTCCGTTAATGTGGTGACCACTGATGGACAGCAGCCAGCTGGGAGCAGAAGCTCAGGTCTAGAAAGAACAAATGCTTACACTCAATTTGAACTCTGTAGGGACGCGCAGCTCCCTGCATCGTCACAGACTCTGCTAGTCACATTTTCCCCCATTGGCTGGACTTTCCCTATGGCTTTCTTTGTTCATTTCTCACTCAGTCTTCTAATTACGAATGCTCAACATAATTGTGATATTCTAGCATCTCGAAAACCAGTCAGGATAAATAATCATATGTTTATAAGATTAATTTCAGAAATAATCAGGGAAATGAATGTAAACAAAGCCACAGTGAGATACTATTTTCTTCCCACTTGGATACTGGGAAAAGAAAGTCAGATATTGTGTTTTGGTGATAGGTAGAGAAACTGTAGCCATCATCCATCATTAATGGGAATACAAAATGGGGTAGATAATTTGGAAAAGACTACACGTTCTTCGGAAGTTTAAGTACATTTGTTAAACAATCCAGCAATCCCACTCATAGATAAATCCCTAAGAGAAGTAAAAATCCACAGAGGAAATTCTGAAACCTAGAAAAGTTAAGAAACTCATTCCAAGTCAAGAGATACACAGTGAAAATTTGGAGTAATAACAAATACACACACATGCAGGTGCATGCTCATGTACATGCACACACACATGTAGATGAATGCACATGCACGCATACACATGTAGGTGCATGCTCATGTACACACACACACATGCAGGTGCATGCTTGTGTACACACACACACAGGTGCATACTCATATATACAGATGCACACACATGCAGGTGCATGCTTATGTACATGCACACACACATGCAGATGCATGCTCGTGTACATGCACACACACGGAGGTGCATGCTCATGTACACACACACATGCAGATGCATGCTCATGTACACACACATATACAGGTGCATGCTTGTGTATATACACACACATGCAGATGCATGCTCATTTACACACATATGCAGGTACATGCTTGTGTGCTACACACACACAGGTGCATGTTCATATAGACACTCACGTGTAGGTGCACACTTGTGTACAGGCACACACACAAGCAGGTGCATACTCCTGTACACACACACACACACACACACACACACACACACATGCAGGTGCATACTTCTGTACACACACACACACACACACACACACAGGTGCATGCTCATGTACACTCACATATGCAGGTGCATACTCATGTACATGCACACATACATGTAGGTGCATGCTCGTGTACATACACATACACATACGCAGGTAAATGCTCGTGTACATGCACACATACATGTAGGTGCATGCTTGTGTACATACACATACATACACGCAGGTAAATGCTCATGCACACGCATAAACACACAGGTGCATGCATATGTACATGCATACACACACACAAACAAAAACTACTATCATTTCTCAGATCTTTTATTTCCATTATTTCATATTGATGCCATATTAAGCAGTTTTCTGGGGCATACATAAGGGTCTGTGGTGTGACAAGCCACCATACAAACTGTCACCAAAACCCTAAAGTGGATAGTAAAGATGTGAGTAGCATAAGAAATTTGATTCAAAGCTTTCAAATCATTTTCTCCAAAAACCACTATTAAAGAAATAGCTGTGTTTACCTCAGAAAAGTTTGCCATCTACGGGAACTTTAAGAAATGTTTTGTATGATCATCTGTGTAGCTTCAAACAACTCTGGTCTAAGTTATATAGATTGGAAAGATAAAAATCATTCAGCAACCAATGCTGATTGTCCTCAAACCTGGCCTTAGCACATGGACCACTGAATGCAGCATAGACCTAAATTTGATTGGTTGACTACAAATTATGTCATTTCTATGAATCAAAGCTAAGAATCCCTGAAAGAAGCCAGGCACAATGGCACAGGCCATTAACTCCAGCACTAGAAAGGCAGAAGAAGCAGGTGAATTTTCATGAGTTCAAGACCAACCTGCTCTATATGGTGAGTTCCAAGTCAAATAGGATATAGGATGAGAACCTGACTCAAAGCAAGCATTTAAAAAAAAAAAGAATCACAAAAGACCCCAGGCAGCAAGTTCAAAGCAGGTCAGAAGAGCACTTGTGAAGAACTGGCTCCCTGGTATTCTAAGATCCCAGACAGCTCCCAGAGCAGCCTGCTTCTGTTAGGAAGACATGTGTCTTGGATTTTCCGCTGGACCTATTTATACATATTGCTGCAGAATATTTATTGTAGTGTCCCCTCTTCTAGTCAGAAGGATTCTGCTTTGAACAGTGAGTTATAAAATGGTTATCCTAACCACATGGACAATGTCTCACATTTAACATTCAACACACAGTGAGTTCAAGGTTTAACAGAGAGTGTTAGGCAAACCCAGCTCCATTGTAGCAAAGGCATTGTAATCCAAGCAACAAAAATCTGTGTTACTCTAAACATCAGCCCAAAGCAGACCCTGGATATCAGAAAAATTATTTAGCTTCTTTGCTCTATTCATACTAACTAAGCAATGGAAATACTTGTTTGGATCTCACAAGGTAAGAAAAAATACTCATGAAAATCATGAAGCCATTAGTCCAGGTTGTTGAGTAGAAACTGAATAAATACTTAAAGACTAGTAGGATGATAACAGAACTCATGTTGATGGATGTCCAGAGAAAGATAAGTTGCCTCTAATTTTCACACACACACACACACACACACACACACACACACACACATACACAGAAACACACACACACACATATATGTATATGTATGTGTATATGTATATGTATATATATGTATACTTGGCTAATGTTTTATATATACATACACAAAACATACAAATACATACATACACTTCACTGGCTATTAGGTTTTTGGTCTTGGATGGTGTCAGCTACATAACCAAATCTAGAATGAATTAACCTTTATCATATATTGTGTATATCTCAGTGTCTGGGCTGGATAAATGATTATGTCATTAAATCTTCATTACAATCCAGTGTACTGAATATTCTTATTCTCTTCATGCAGGTGAGCTAATTAAGTTTAGGAATAAGACAAATTACCCAGTGACTCAGAAATCATAAAGGAACTCAGTCAATCTTGAACTCCAAGCCAACATTACAAGTTCACTGCTTAACAAGCTATGCCAGCCACATGGCTGCTGAGAACAGCAACTACAACGATGAGCTAGCCACCAGATGGACCATGCATATTTTTCATATTGAAATAGTTAAACCTCTTGTTATAAGAATGGCCTGTAATAAAAAGATGCTTTCTTCTCCACGTACTATTCTCTTGCAGATCTTCAGAAGTCTGAGTCTATTTTTAATTCTTTATGTTTTTCTGGTGAGTGGATTCTTGCATAATTAAAAGAAGAAAAGCAGAAAAAAAGAAGGGAAATATTCCTTGGAATTTCTTTCATGCTCTGTTCCCAGCCCGTGTGTGTATTTCTTGGTGTGTTTTTTAAAAGGTTGCATTGACTCAGCAGCAGGCCAGCCAACTCCGTGACAGCTCATCTCTGGTTTCTATTAACTGTGATTAATGCCAGGGATCATGTTTATGCTCTGAGTCTACACACCAGTTAGGGGCTCAGGGAATTCGGTTCCGGCTTGTATATAAAAAAGAGTATGGGGGCGGGATGTGTGGGCCAGAAGGAGCCAAGCAGGAGAGGCCAGAGCTTTGGAACTTGTACCAGCTGTGATGGGAAGGGCGACGGGCAGCAGGAGGAGGGATACATCATGACTGGATTCCCAGTGGAAACTGTGTCCTTCTCTGCTCTTGTTGCCTGCCAGACTCTATCCTGGACACTCTTAAAAACTGATAGAAGTATGAGCTGAAAGCTGTGCCCTTGCCAGATCAGCGGGAGGTCACCACAATCATTCAATTAATGAATAAATCCCTCTGCAATCCAAGGGTTCATTAGAATCAACACTCAGAGTGGGGGATGGGGTGTTAGGGGATAAATGAATTGTCAACAGACTGCTTGGAAGGGCATCAAACCTGTGATTGTTTTCTGGGGACTGGTCCTCTCCATGATTTATTTAATAATTAAATCTCGAGGTTGGCATAGACCTTGAAGGTCACCTAGTCAAGCTTCTACTCCACGTTGGAGTGTGTTATATCACGTCTCACCAAAGATTGTGTCTGATTAATTCTAGTCATGAAGGACTCATTACTTCCTAAGGTATCCCACTCAATTTTTAAAACACCTCTAACTATTTGACAAACCATTACTCATGCATTCAGTAAATGTTTATTAAAAGTTTAGTGCCCAAGTTCTGTTCTAAAGAAAACTAATAAACAAACAGACAAAAAAAATCCCCTGTTCTTTTGGAGTTTCCCTTCATAACATTAAGCCCAAAACAGCTCTCACTCTCATTTATCCCCACTGAGGTGCTTATGGTGTTCTGGGTTCTCTCCATGGCTGCCTGATGTCATCCTGCCTGTTATTATATGTTTGTAATTGCGCTCATTGTTGTCTTGTGTCAGTATCAAAGACCATGAATAAGAGGATCCTTTTCTGTCCTGTCTTTTCATTTCCTCCAATCTTCCTTGGTTACCTGTTTGTGAGGTTCTTGACTAGACTGCTTCGTGTGTGTGTGTGTGTGTGTGTGTGTGTGTGTGTGTGTGTGTATGTGTGCACATGCACATGTGGTGTGTTAAAGCATTCTCTGGTTTGTTGATGATGACCTTGAAATGTGACACTCAGAAATTAGTAAAATCTTCCACATGAGTTCCAACCATCACAGAACACAGCATAACTATCAGTGCCTGCCCCAGTTCTTAGGTATCCCATAGTTCAATCCCCATTTACCATGTCATACTTACACCACCCATCACTATTGCCATAGCGGACTCTCTACTCACTTCTCCAAACCTGTGACGCTAAAATACATATACACATTGGAAAGAGGTTCATATTAGCCACTAGCCAACCATAGCCAAAGCATTGTTGAGAAGGTCTTGGAAGGAAAGATTGGCAGTCACATGAAGAAGTATATTTTCTACCATCCTGAAAACCACAATTGTGCGCAGAGCCCAGCAGTGTTATCCAGTGAGCAAGAGGTCAAGGATCCTCATGAAAATGTGAAGTTTGAGCATCAGCTGATGTGTCTAGGGAAAATGAGGCAAAGGTAACTGCATCTGCCACAGAGCCTGTGAAAATTAAGCTTACTACATGTTGGGTGTTATTTGTAATCAGCCCTCTATACCCATGGATTCCATATCCACTAGTTGGGATTGGAAATATGTCAGTAAAATGCCTAATGCGTACTGTGCAGATACTTTTATTGTCATCCTTTTCTAAACAATACCCCATAACAACTATTTACATAGCATTTATATCACATTACATATTTCAAGGAATCTGTAAGTGGGACAAAGCATGCAAGACAAGAGAATTATGTAAATCACATACAAACACTATTGCATTTTCAATAAGGGACTTGAGCATCTATGGATTTTGCTTCCAACTGAAAATCCGGAACTAATTCTCCAGACACATCAAGGGACAACTGGCACAGCACTATATTTAATCTTCACAATGGTTTGAAGGTTCTGGACTATCTTAATTTCAGGAGTGAACAAAAATAATACAAACAAAAATATCTTCACATTCAAACATATTTAAAGGTAAAATAAAACAGTTTCATGAAATCAAAAGCCAATATACCTGACCACAATCATCTTATGATTGCCCATTTTCCTTAGAAGATGCTAATAATGTTCTTTAAGAGGGAAAGAGATACGTATCTACTCAAACCCATTACTCCTCCCAAATTCTCTTAGAAAAGTTCATAGCTGAGCAAGCTTTAAAATAAGCCAAAAAGGAGAAGGGTGCTCAAAATGTCCATTTATTCTGGAGCCACACAACCCTCAGGCTCTAGGGAGTAGCTGTGTTCTCTAGGATCCTGACATGAAAGGTCCTGATTCCAATATGTAGACTGATGAGCACATCAACCTCAGAATTCAATGGAAGCTAGAAAGGTAGCCCCACGGATGAAAGCACTTACTGTGAGTACAAGCACAAGGACCTGAGTTGGAATCCCAGCACCCATGTAAATATCTGGGTGTGGTCCATTTGCCTCAGCACTGTAACCCCAGCACTGTAGAGGGCAGACTTGTCAGGAGCACTGGGGCTTTTCTGATCACCAGCTTAACTTCGTGGGGAGACCTTGTCCCTGGAAAATAAGGCAGAACATGGTAGAGTGGGCATGATAGTTGGTTTTATGTAATGTGGAACAAATGAGAATCACCTGAGTAGGGAGATGTGCCTGAAGGATGCTCTTGATTGCATTAATTGGTATTTGAGGATCCACTATGACTGTGGATGATGCCTTTTGGTAGAAGTCCAGGTAGAAGAGGGTGTGGCAAAAGAATGGAGATTCCTCTTTGGCTCAGTCTGCCTTCCCTTTCTGCACAGTTGATTTGCAGTGTCGATGCTGTTGCTGATTCCTTTATTAATACCAGAACTAACATTTCCAGACTTCCGTTGTTGACCAAGAACAAGCAGTTCTCCAGAAACCTTTTAGAATTCGGTACCAGATTGGAAATGTCTGTGGCTATCAGGTTGTTGCTCTCCAGAGTGAGACAGTCATTGTGGGGTTATTCCGTATGCTGCAGCACCCAACCCCAGGGACCAAGCATCTATGAGGTTCTCAGCATCTCAGGCATGAGACAACTTGTTATTATTTCAATGTACAATGAATTAATAAATTATGATAATATATACATTCATTCATATTTGTTTTGTTCTTTTAAGAAACCCTGACTAATTCAGCTGAACATCCAATGCCTCCCCTGACCTCTGGCCTCCATGCACGTGCACAGGAATGGACAACTATACAGTATACTCATACATAAACGTACAGAACCCACACGTACACATGGAAACACACAAAGTCAAATGGGGTTGAGCTTGACTACTCTTCTGATTTCTCCTTTTCTATTGCTCATGCAGCAGTTCACTGAATTCTGTCAAATATCTGACTCTGTGCCATGTTCTCTGTAGTTTCCATACATGAGGAATATGGGCTACTGCTTGGGAGACCTCTCATCCAGATTATTCTTATTTAGGGCTCCCTAGCTTCCTCTGAGATCTCAGAGTGTTCTGTATAAGACCACATGAAAGGACTTTCCCCTGCCCAGTCACAGGAAGTTCTAAGTTGTTACCATTGACCTCAAGGAGCCCGTCATCACTGAAGCCTGCACACTGTGTGAATCAGTACTTAAGGAAAACGAAGTTTCCAATTCTTGCGATGTAAATACAAAGAACAGCATCCTTGTTGTTTTCTCTCTGTGTATGGAGAAATGTTTCTTTCTGTTTGTTTATCTCCATATTCATGAAAACCCATTTTCCTTTCATTTTTTCATATTATTTCCCTTTCTATCCCTCCTTCCTATACTCACCAAGCATTTACAAGGAAACAATTACACTGTATAACATAAATCAGAATTATACATTTTCTGTATGCTGTGTATGTGGTTGACCAAGATGCCCTATGGCCAGTTCACTGGGTATCCATGTATATTGTGGCTAGATAAACAGTGCTAGGTTTCTCAAGCACTTGTAAGTTTAGACCAATTTTCCATCTCATTTTCTCCTGTATATCTAATCAAAGTGAGGATTCAAGGACTTTCTTAATGTGTATCAGTTGAAATATACAGGCTTCAGAAAGCTAGGTTATTAAAGGGAAGGTGGCTCTGCATTAAATGCATGCACCCAAAGAGTTGGTACCATAGATATTGACATGTCCAGTACTTTTATATTTGGGGGCAAAACATGAGATAAAGAGTTGTAACCTTAAGATGTTGATCTGTCATTGCCAAAGTTCCCAAAATAAAATAATAAATTGGATTAAACAAAACTCCTACAGAGGTCTATACCCACTAACTCACAAATTTACTCAGAGAATCAATGTGTCTTTCCACTTGAAATTCCTCCAATTTAGGTTTAGATTAGATGGTAGAATGCTCATAATTCTCTTGAAAATAACAACTCATGAAGCCTTTGTTTGGAGTTCTAATCCAAAGGGCAACCCCTCACAGAGGATGAACTAACCATGGGGAACACACTACAAAGCCCCAACACTGCTGGTTAGGATCTCACAGTCCTGGAAGACCTGTAGATAATCTTAGAGCAGAAGATGGGTGTCTTCATGGGTTCATCAGAGCTCAGAGTGGTCTGAGAAATACAGTCCATGGTGACAGCCAAGGAAAACAGTTGCAGAAGGTTGTCACAGCCTTCCAGAACCATACCTGTGATCTACAGGACTCCAGTTTATTGCAAGGAAAAAAAATGGAAAAATCAAGAAGATATAATCAGTCTTGTGGTAGTGTTTTGAGAGATGGAGAAAGGACAAGAAAAGGAACTTCCAAAGCCAGTTCTGGATTGATGTCACAGAAAGGGAGGGTCTTAAAATCTAGAGTGGGCTTTAGAACTGTGTGTAAGGGAGGAGGTCAATCCATGCACAAAGGGATCAAAGAGCCTGCAGGGTCTAAAGAGTTAGAGCACATATAAGGGATTCGAGAAGATGAGAGGACCAAGCAAACATCACATCACACACCATATTAACACTGTTTAATTTTATCCAGTGTGCGATTTTTTTAAAAGTACACTATTGTGTTAGTTTTCATTCTTATATTTACTTTTTATATGTAGGGGTGTTTTGCCTGCATGTATTTCTGTGCACTACACGTGTGTCTGGTAATTTCAGAAGCCCAAAGAGGTGGTGGGATCCCCTAGTGCCAGAGTTACAGACAGCTGTGAGGTACCATTTGCATGCCGGGAATTGAACCCAGGTCCTCTGCAGGACCATCCAGTGCTCTCAACTGCTTAGCCATCTCTCCAGCCCCAAAGGTTGAATTTTTAATAATCTTCCTATATAGGAAACATACAGAATTAGAAATGCAAATCTTATTCCCCCTTTTAGGCTTCTGAGATAATAAAACTATGCTTTATAGTTTACATATCTTCAGAACATCAGGACAGAGTCTGGTTTAGAGAAAACTAACAGTAAAATCTAGCAACCATGGGTCTCAGCAATTTGAAGATAATAAAACCAAGAGTCTAGCCTTTACAGCTAGTGGAAGAGGCAGGAGCAAAAACAGATGAGGGGCTGAGGAGATGGCTCAGTGGTTAAGAATGCTTCAGTGTGAGAACCAGAGTAGGTCCCCAGGACCCACATAAATGCCAACTGGACATGTCTATCTCTCTGTAATTCAAGCTTTGGAAAGTTGAGACAGGAACCCTGGAGCAAGCTGACTAGAGAGACTAGACATATTGAAGAATTTTGTGGAGACTCTGCCTCAATGAATAACGTGGAAAAGCTATCAAGCATGATTCTGGAAATCAGCCTGGTGGCCTATGAATGCATATAAACACTCAAACATGTAAGCCTTGGATGCACACACTGCACACCATGCATGCACAGTACATGCACATCCACACACCACACATGTGCACGTGCATGTGCACATAAACACACACACACACAGAGAGAGAGAGAGAGAGAGAGAGAGAGAGAGAGAGGAGTTCAATGTCATTAATTAAACGATGGCGTTATTCACTGGATGCTTGGAAGCATGGAGGGTCACTAAATATTTATGCTCAATAAATAGTTGTGGTCCAAGTGTGTGGGAGTGTTTGGGGATCTAAAGCTGGCATAAGACACACAAATAAGGAGTGTGATACTGAAGAGACCACCTCGAATTGCTGCATTTATGAGCGCCCTTGGCCCTGCTGATGTTTAGCTGCATGATTCTAAGCTATTAAAACTCCTCGAAATGTTTTGTTTTGTTTTGTTTTACAATGTTGGGAATTAAATGACCATACTTTCTAAGTTTAAATTTTGATGAACTCTAACTTGAAGTTGAACGCTTAGTTCTTCCTCTGCTCAGTTCATGTTCCCATTGTGTGTCCTGGAGTGTAAGGAACCCTCCCATAAACTTCCCAGCCCTGAGTCTTCTTTCACAAATCAGAAGGGCAGGCCACACTGGGAGCTCAGACTGGTCACCTGCAGTACCCTCACCTTACTCCAGTTGAACAGAGACTCTGCCCTCCTGACGAGGCTCGAAGAGCTTGCTTAGACATCTAAGCTGCTTCTCCCTCCCCTTCTGTTTTGTAAGAGAGAGAGACTTCTGGGCTGCGTCTCCTGTTATCTGGTCCATTTTAAAAATGAATATAGAATAGCCAAAACCTCCCTCCAGGGGAAGCCCTCATGCACTATTTTAATTGTGTGAGATGAACGAAGCCCTGTTGAACTACCCTCATAAATCAACTGACAGTGCTTCATCTTTCAGGATAGAATACAAATTCAGAGACAGGGTGAACATCACCTTAAAGGACAGAAGGGGGAAAGGGAGGATGAGAATAAAGAGTCAGAAAAGATGCTTAGGATTTGAACTGGCAGGGAGAGAGAGAGACAAAGAGACAGGGAGAGAGACAGAAACACAGAGACAGAAAGAGACAGAGACATAGAAACTTCTCTTTCTCATAGCCTGGTTATTGTTGGCAGGCCTAGAGGTTCTGCTAGGAGGACCTCCCATGATGTCCAACCAGAAAAAAATAAAAAAGATGAGAGTACTCTGGTATTTTCTTTTTAATTAGTGTTATTTATAGGGCTAAGATTGCTGTGTTTGTGTGTGTGCCTTCTCTTTCCCAGTGGTCACTGTCAGCTCTTTTTGTCTCCTCCTCACAGAAACAGAAACACAACCTCCTCACTTCTGGTGATAGCATCCCCAGAGAAGCCAGCAGGCCCTGCTGAGTCAGGTAGACATTGAGCTGAGTCTTAAGAAGTAAGATCCTGGGACCTTGCCCACCCCTTATGACTCAGGCGAGAATGAATTGCTGACCTCTCTTGGATGCCCCTGTGAAGGAAGTCTCTGGTGTCGGTCTGGACTGTGATCCGGGAATCTCAAGAGAAGGGGCAAAGATTGCAAATGAGTCTCCCAGAGAAGCAGCAGAGTCCGGGAAACAACGGAAGCACCTGTGAGCAAAGCTACCCACAGCTGTCCCCTCTCAGGTCCTCCAGATTTGGAGGAAGGAAGGAGGACGCCCTGGGGAGCTGCAGCTGACTACAGGGAACTTAGAAGCACAGGCTCCGTTGCAGGGAAGGCATAGGCAAGTTGCTTCCCACCCACCCCACCCCACCCCCGGAAGTCAGTCTCTTTAGCTCTAAGATGAAGTAGCTTGGACCCATGGCCACCAGGAGAACTCAGTGTTCTGTGACTTGGGGAGTTCTGTAAAGAGGACAATGACTCCATTGCTATTTTTCTCAAGCATCCTCATCCCGGGCTTTGCATTTCTCAGAAGCCCTCTGTGCAGCAGCCTCTGGAGCGGTCATGCTTCTGAGCACAGGGAGAGAGAAAGCAAGGGTGCAGTGTGATTCTGCTCTGCGTACAGAAACACCAAGCCGGAGGACATCATAGAAAAGTAGATGCTCTGGAGCACGTGCTCTGAAATACCTCTGTTTCCATTAGCAAGCAAGTAATACTTTCTCTTGCCTCAAAGAATAAGGAGAGTGAAAAAAGAACTCACACACACAAACAAATTGCTACATAATTGGCGGATTTTAAGGGTATGATAGGCAAGGTTTAATGTATAATGACTTCTTCCAAATGAGAAGATTTGATTTTTGGTCACTCCCTGGTCTCTGATAAAATGCTTTGCCACCAAACTATTAGGATTAGAATCATAAAGAAAAGAATGAGAAGCTAAGAGATCCCCCACATGCAAGAGTCCTGGGGTCCAAATGTCATAATAGTTCCCCATCTACACCACAGTCTCAATCATCTGTCCACTAAACAGCCTCTAAATGCCAAATTGTC
Source organism: Tokudaia tokunoshimensis (assembly GCA_036184795.1). NCBI lineage: Eukaryota > Metazoa > Chordata > Mammalia > Rodentia > Muridae > Tokudaia > Tokudaia tokunoshimensis. Next base: position 32,799,217 of record BTHU01000008.1, on the reverse strand, counting down.
AGTAGTGGAAAAGTAAAACAAATGGCGGATGGTAAGAGAAGAAAGGATCTTCAGAAATTCTGGAAAGGGTTGAAAAGGACGACGGGAAAGTTCCACAGGAAAAAAATACCCCACTTGGAATGGATAAGCCAAGTCATCTTGTGTCCTGTGGAGAACCTCACACCAAGTGATCCTTGTCACTCGTCCTGGCTTCCTTTGTGTCTCCCGCCATTCCTCTCTTGTGTGGCTCCCCCAGGACCTCTTAGCTAGCACGCCCTCCATTCTGTTTCAGAGCAATAACTTTATAAAGCAGACTATATGCAGTCTGCGTACTGTTCTCACTACTGTGCCAACTACAGGCAGAACTTCACTCTGCTTCCTTCGAGCTCTTCAGAAGAGAAAGAGGATGTAACAGTGGCAGACTATATATTTAGAGACCAAGCAACCAGAGCTTGAGTGTTCTGGTGTGAAATGAGGCTGAGAAGTTGAAGAAGGCTGAGAAGAAGTTTCTTCTGCTCATATGAGCCATATGTACATCCTTATGTGAGGTAAGGACAACCCCCTGGGTTCCCCCACGTTATTCTCTGGAACTTGCTCCCTGCCTGCCTGCTTGCTTCAGGATCTTGCTAACTTGGTCGTGGTTCACATATGCTGAGAAAGCCGTTCTGGAAGAGAGAAGTTGTTATCCATTCCCCAGTTTGTGCAATCATCAATTTGCAAAACCCAAACCCATTCTACCCTGCCACATTTTGTCTGACCCCAAACAATTAAGGGACCCACACTGGTCATTTGCATGGCATTTTGGATCCCCAAAGAAGTATGAAAATAAAGTTCTTCATCTTGGAAAGATTAGCTTAAATAACCTCACAGCAACTTTTCAGTCCTGTTGGTCCATAGAATGCTTACCAATCCCTTCTGACACTAAACAAGGTCATTAATGATATATCTGATAAGAAATTATACAAAGGAATGCAGTACTAACAACTCTGGAATTTGACCCATATTTGAACACTGGACAGTCTCATTTCATCTAAGTCCATCCTCATGTTTTTCTGATTCTCTTTCAGCTAGCCTGATAATGAGATTGTTGTTGTTGTTGTTGTTGTTATTGTTGTTGTCGTCATCGTTGTTTAGAGCAATGGATGAGAGAGAGTAGCTTTATTCCATAAAACAAAGAAAGTCACTGTCCGTATACATTTAGAGACCCTCATTTAAAGACCATGGACCCTTGCACACAACACTAATACTTAAAACAGAGATCTAGATGACATAGGTACAGGGACCAGATGTCTCCTTTGCCTTTCTCCATCAATGAAGAGTGTCATAGTGTGCCCTAAGACATTTCATCCCTAAAAACTCTGTTTATATTTTCTACAGTTTCGACTCTGTGGAAGCTGGGTGTTCCATTCACATCTCTCTATTTCTAACACAGACTTCTAGTAACATACAGTCTTCCTTTTATCCCTTTGTTCAAGACTTCCTATATTTCTAAATCAGCAGCTGTCTACATCTGGCATAACCAAGACTTTTTGAATTTGTCACTTCCTAGTTTTCTAGAAGATGACAGATTCTGCCAATTCTAACGATTCCTCTTATTTTTTTTCTATCTTTGTTTTAGGAAATATTGACAAATAGCTTTTGTTAACCCTACTTTAACAAGAAGATCCATTCCATGAATTAATGTCATTCTATTGTATCTCCATAATGCCCTGGTCTGATTTCGATTCACCAAGATGTAAGCACTCCTTGGTCCTTAGTTTCTTTCCATCAAAGCTAACATCTCTCCTTGATTTGTCACTTTATGTCCATGGTGGCTTTCAGACTCCACGGAGGAATAAAGTAAAGGATAGGCAGCCATTAAAAGAGTTTCCCCTAAAGATTTTCCCATTAGCTTCCCATTCTCTAAGAACTGTCTATCTTTTGAGAACTGTCTATCTTTCTTGCACCCAAGAGAGAGCTAAACCAAACAATCAGGCTGTGATTCAGCCCCTACACCTCATGTTTTGTGACATTATGACTGCTTGAGACACTGCACACTCATTTTTTCTATTATTAACATAAATACTAAACTGCTTTTTAGATCTGGGCTCAAGTCCAACCATTGATAGATAAAGAAGTTACTTGAAAGATATGTGAGTCAACCTCTAGTAGAAGATGATAGCATTATTTCTCAGCATGTAAGTCATATCCTCTTTCCGCCAGTTACAATTATACTAATGATCTCTGGCAAATGAGACAACTTCTAATGCTCAGCTTACTTGAAGAAAAATATTAGATACATCTACAGCAAAGTAATATGTTTTGGAGTAGCAATACCTTTGAGATAATAATGGAACTTTGTGGAAGGCTACAGTCATTAGAGCGAATTTCCTTAATCTTTAACTTTAATTCATTCCCCCTTTATACCACCACTTGATCCCTATGACCACTTTACAATGACCTATTATCAATTACAAAACCAGATATGACCTGGTATCTCTCTATATCTGCAAATGTCCTCTGCTGTTCTTCAGCTCTTGGTTGTACATTTAACATGGTGGCTTGACCTAAATTATGCAATGTTCTTCCATATCATAATCTCTAATGATCTTCACACATGATCTTGTTTTCACCTAGAGGACTCGACAGCCTCCTGAAATTGGCTCAATGACTTATTTTCTCAAAGATGCTCCTCTTGGACCACAAGTGAATTCACAGGTTAGTGAACATCTCTAGCCTTGTCTCCCTGTACTGGACTAATTATTTCTTAATAGACTTACTTCAGTCTTTCCAGAGGATTATCCACCCACTCTAAGATTTCATGTCTTCTTCATGTGGGGCTCTATGTGATGTAGGCCTAGACAATCAGTAATTGACATAGAGATAGTTTATTGACCCAATCTCACCTTGTCTGCGAATGCTGGAGTGAAGATTTATATTCTTTTCTATCCACCTTAGATATGAGACTTAAAGTCTGGAGTTATCAAGCTTCCTGAAGCTTTCTGAAAATAGTGAATACCCCATAGCACAGAGCAATGAAGTGGAGAAAGAAAACTCTTAGCCAGAGGCAGCGCAGTTCACGGCTACTGCCTATTGAGGCCAAGGACATCAACTTGTTACTAGTGTAAGCTAGCAGAGGTCTCCTTTTTCAAATTTAACTTATAACAGCTTGGGTTTCTTCCTACTGCACACTCTGTGTGAGGGTCTGTGTCTTCTTGCATTTGGCAATCACCCTGGGGTAAGCATTTGTTCAATTTATGTTTTGTGCCACAGAATGTATCATTGACTCTCCAGTTTCTAAGACAATGTAAACACATTGTAAAGTGTCAATGAACACTTCTGAGTAAAAGCAAGACAAAGTGATGGGCTACTCTGAGATTCCAATAGCCAACAAGTGTTTCCATTCCAAGGGCCTGGCTCAATTATGAGTCTGTTTCTATAACTTAATGTTGGATGTGATGCTCTATGTGTGGAACACCCAGCTTCCACAGAGTCGAAACTGTAGAAAATATGAACAGAGGTTTTAGGAATGAAACGTCTCAGGGCACACTCTGACACTCTTCATTGATGGGAAAAGGCAAAGGAGACATCTGGTCCCTGTACCTAGGCCTGCTATATCTCTGTTTTGAGTATTAGTGTTGTGTGCAAGGGTCGATGGTCTTTAAATGAGGGTCTCTAAATGTATATGGACAGTGACTTTCTTTGTTTTATGGAATAAAGCTACTCTCTCCCATCCATTGCTCTAAATGACAACAACAACAACAACAATCTCATTACATCACTGCTCTACTCCCTCATACCCAGCAGAGTAACATATCTGTGTCAGCCTTGGCCATGTGCGTTGCCATGTAGATCAGCCAACTTTCACCACATCACCTCCATTATGCATGACTTTCAAGCCCTCTGTACACCACTGGGATAAAGGAAATTGCTCATATAATGCAGACTCTCTCAATTAAATTATACTGTTCCAAAATGTCGCTAAAATTCATGGAGCAGTTTAATCTTTAATGTGTTGGCCCAACTCAGTTGGTTCTAAGCTAAGGCAGAGAAAAAACAGGATTTCCCTCTGAAACCAGCTTTTTTTCAAGATTGGAAACTTCTAGAAATAAGTAAGAATTTAAATTAAGAATGTTAAATGCAACATACATCTGATCAGTCTTGGTGGGACCTCATTTTTAGGCTTTCAGCTTCAAAATTCAGCAGCTCTAATTATTACAGGACTTTGACCTTATACTAGGGCCTGGTTTCGATAGTTCTTTGGTTGACTTTTAACTAGCGCAGGCAGCAAAAGCAGATGCAACCTGCAGGTTTTAGAAGAAAACCATACGGATTTTTGACCTTTGTGGGCCACTGTAGTTTATGGCAGTTTTGTTTGCAGGTGAGTAGCTTTTCCTAGCACTCACAAACCTCAGCACGATGACAGATAAAACAGGGATATGGGATTGACTTGGTAAACATATGTGATCTGGGCTCACTCTGACAAGGATTTGATCAAAGGAAAAAGCCAATACTTGGACTGTAGGCACCGTGGCTGTGAGGGAAGAGGGGAGCCCTGAGAGAGAAGGGGTGTGCGGAACAGTTATCCACTGGTCCAACTAAGTTTCTAAATGGAGAATGTAAACATAAATGTTAAACATCAAACGTCCTTACTGACTGTGTGTGCCATGGAGCGTACTGTTTAGGGCCTACTTTTAGACTATAATCCAGGGACAATCTTACATCAAATATACATTGTTCCATTGTTGCTATTGTTTTGAATGACTTTTACATCCAAGAGAAGGAAATGTGGCTGAAATAACTTGGAATTAATGATATCTATGGATGCTAGAGTCACCAAGTTACCTTAATTAATTATGAAGTTCAGAAAAATAATTTCAGACTTTGGAGTCCTAAGTTACCTTCATCCCCTACTCCTTTCTCCCAAAAAAGAATAGCATTTTAGAAAACAAAGAAGAAAAGAACATCTCATATTGAAATGACAGAGGTGAAAAATATATGAAATTAATGTTAAGCTGAATACTAGAAGAGAACTTTAAATATTTGTGACACAAAATGCTTTTGGGAACCTAAGAAATGTTGACAATGAGAAGCCAGGGAAGAGTTCATCAGTTAGTATCCCAAAGTACATGGTCACCTATGAAAACATATATATAAATAACATTATATAGACTAAGCCAGTTTCACTTAGGAATATATGTGTATATACATATATGTCATAATATACATATACACATACACATATACACACATGTACACATATACACTTTATATATATAAATTATATACATACACATTTTATACATATACATTGTATACACATACATTTAATACATATACATCATACACACATACATATACATAGACATTATATACATTATATATACATGCATTATATATACTATATACATTATATACATCATACACACATAACATACATATACATTATATACATTATGTACACATACATTATATACACTCTATATACATTATATATACACATACACACATACATATGTGTATGTGTTAATACACATGTGTTAATATACATATGTGTGTATATGTTAATAACAGTTCATGAAAAACAGTCCATGAATGTGAAGGAGAACAAAGAGGGATATATGAGAGTTTCGGGAGGAAAGAAAAGGAAGGGGAAAATGTAGTAATTATCTTATAATGTCAAAAATAGGAATGGAGTCTATGTGTAAAGTCTGAGAGGATCTTCAGAAAAGGGAAACATGATGTGCTTGGATCAAACAGGATAGAGCAAGAAAGTACTTCTTAATTTTTATAAAGAGAAAAAAAAGTCAAAAGTGGGGTGGCATTTCCTGTCACTTTCACAGGAAAGCATTGCTCCAGAGACCCTCCCAAGGAGTCTTCGGTGTTCTTAGAGAATTTGACTTGCCTTTTACAATGTCATTGGCATGAAGACATAGGCTGAATTGCATATTTTGATCCAATAAAAAGATAATCCCAAAGGCAACAGATTTGTTGTGTTGGAGGTAATTGGCAATTAGCTATCTGTTCTAATTGTTCTTTAATGCCTTGAACACATCTGGTTCCTCAAACGTGTCCCCTTCGAGTTGCTTCACCATGTGATGTGGACCTTTAGTAATGAAATAACGTAGAATCAAGACGTCATCTCTGCATACGTGAATGGGAGCCATGTTGAAGTTTTGGCAGTTATTATTTAAAGCAGCTAGTAGAGAGAAGTTTTGAATGTTCACAATAGATTTCTGAGCTGATGGACCAGTTACCCCGACCTGGTTCTTATACACTGCCCACATGTTCTGAACCATTTCATCATACTTCACAAATTGAATATTTTCACACATATGTAAAATAGAGGTAGTCTTTTAAAAGAAGTTTTTACCTAATTACTTTAGAGATAATAATAAGCGTTTACATAAATCAAATAGTTCACAAAACTTAGAGTATTTCTCTAGAAAATTAAGACTAGACTAAGTATACTCATAAATGAATAAAGAGTCCTATTTGTCAAACCTGCCAGCTTGAAAGAGTGTTCACATTAAAGTTCAAATTTACATGATTAACGTGAATATTTAAGTAGGTCAAACTAATTTAGTCATTTTGTTTGAAGATAACCTATAAAATTCCCCTGATCTTAATAATGCCAAGAATAATTCAAAGACATATCTTATTTCCACAAGATTTAAGCATTTCCTGAGTTTGTTCTATTGGCTCACTTTTTAAATTAGCTAACATTACTCCCATGGAATCATTAATTGTAAAAATTATTAAATGTGGATGTGATTAAATGTATGTGTACATTTTTAATATCTTTATAATGTTTCAGGTTTTAAAACTGCCAGGATCCATACTTGACCCTATGCATGCATGAGTGTGTGTGTGTGTGTGTGTGTGTGTGTGTGTGTGTGTGAACTTTAGTTTCATATTGTTATACGTCATGAAATAATAATACTTCCTAGTCAGGTGAATGAACATGTTTGTTTCCCACTTACTAAAGCCATAACAGGGTCTGTGCTGTCCAATTGTATCTCACCTTGACCCAAGCTGGAGCCATCTGGGAAGTGGGAACCTCAACTGAGAAAATTCTGCTTCCTATCAGATCGGCCTGTGGGCAAGCCTGCAGTGCATTTTCTTGATTTATGATTGATATCAGAGGGTCCTAGTCACTGTGCATGGGGTCATCCCTGGACTGGTGGTCCTGGATTCTATAAGAAACCAGGCTGAGTAAGCCATGAGGCGCAACCCAATAAAGCATAGTCCCCCCCTCCCCCCCATAGTCTCTGCATCAACTCCTTCCTCCATGTTCCTGCCCTTCTTAAAGCCCTGCGCTGACTTTCCTCAGTGATGCTCTGGTACCTGGAAGTGTAAGATGAAATAAACTTTTTTCTCCATAAGTTGCTTTTGGCAGTGGTTTTTTATCACAGCAATAGAAACCCTAACTTAGACAGTGTTGCATTTAATTATAGCAGGTACTGTGGTACTACATGTCGTGTCGTGTCCTTGCAAGTCTATTAAAATGCCTACGCATGAGTAATTATTAGTTCCCTTTGTCTTATGAATACCAAAGTTGGTTAATTTACTTATAAGTTATAGTTGCTGTGGACGATTAATACTAGGCTGGCACACATAGTGACTAGTTTCTGAAATAGGCTGCGTTTGTTTCAATGTTTTACCATCAGTCTGGATAATATGCAATCAAGCTATATGAATGTGTAAGAGTTGCCCAAATAATCAACAGGATGTGATCTGTACATAGAGATATTTGTTTTCTGTTTGCATTCATCATACAAACATCAGAATGGACTGAGTAAATAACTCCATAGATGAGAGTCCTTGCTGTGCAAGAGGGAGGACCTGAGATCAAATCCTCAGAACCCACTTAAAAATCCAGGCACATAGTGTGAGCATCTGCAATCTCACCTCTCCCATGGAGAAATGGAAGATGGAGACAGAAGAATTCCTGGAAGCTTGAAGGCCAGCTAGCCCATCCTATGCATCAGATAGACAACCAAGAATCTCTCGCAATCAATAGTAAGCAATGACTAAACCTATCTTCTGAGTTTCATAGGTAGAGCACAATATGCGACATGGATTCCCACACTCACATACATGAATGCACATACAAGCACACACACACACACACACACACACACATATAACCAAAATCCATGAGAATAGTTTTCCCCTAAACTGAGTTCACTGGCTTTTCCAGAATATTACAGAGGAGAGTCAAAGTAAATCTCAGATGTATATAATAGGGACTGATATACTGACAAAGTTGTAGAAGGGTTCTGACAAATTAAGTTTGAGTCTTGTTTTGAATTATTATAAATTTTAATCTGACAAAAGTATAAAATATTTTAAAACCTTGATGAAGTTTGCAACTTTGCTACATATGTTCATAAAATAATTGTTATAGGAGAAATGTATCAAATATTGGGTCCCATGAAACTTGAATCTGGCTTTCATTATTAAATTGTGATTGATCTTGAAGTACCTAGTTGTCTCTTAGCACTGGTTAGCAAACCTTGTTAGTCAATTAGTCAGTTAATTAGTCAGTCAGTTTGCTTTTAACAACCTAAGCAATCTCCTCAGAGAGCAGACATTCATTTTCTCAAAGAAAAATCATTCTATGCTTCGATGTGCTGAAAGTTTTCTTCCTTTCCTTTTGATTGATAAAAATAAACAAAATAGTTCTTACAATGGTTCCTTCTTCTCTGATTACTAAAAGCTTTACCATGATGCCGAATGAGAAACAGCCAGATTAAGAAGCAGCAGAGGATGTATACGCAGAACACTTCTTATTCCACAAGTCTCCATGTGAGTCTGGAAGCTGCAATCCCCACTCTGCAGGCTTAGCAGGCAAGCTGGAGACTTGGGAGAAACTCAGTCTTCTGTTCAGACTGACACTGAAGGGATATGGCCTTGGCTCATTGTGATCAGGAATCTGATTTATTATTTATAAGAAATCCTCATCTAAGAAAATGCCCTCAGGGAAATGTCCAGGATTAAGCTTGACCAAATATCCAGTCACCATGAGCCAGACTGAATTGATCTATACATTCAGCCACAGGGCTTTCAGGGACTTGTTCTCTGATGTCTTTGAATTTGTTTTCTAATATCATACCCCAGATTTGACAGGGAAAAAACAAAGTTATACCAAAACTATCTAGAGAGATTTCCCAAAAAGCTCTATCCAATTTTGAATATTTTTCTTTCATGTTATTAAAAAAAAAATACTAGAAGTTAATAGGTGTGTTTGTTACAAGATGTGCTTAAAGAGTCCATGGTATTTCTAGAACTGCATGTGAGATAACATGGTAGTTGTACAAAGGAAAAAAATGTTATCAAGGTAAGTGGTCAAGCTGAACATGGTGGTACAGGCCTAAAATCCCAGCACCAGGGAAGCTTAGACAGGAGGAGCGGGAACTTGATGCCAGCTCGGTCTACACAGTCCAAGAAATGCACATTCAAAGACTGTTCCTTTAATGGAAAAGACACTCCTGGAGATTCCCAGGTATCTCACCCTCAGCAGTATATTCTTGCCCTCAGCAGAAATTCTAATCAGGCCTTCAGAGAACTGTTAAATATTATCCCCAACAGAGAATTTTATCTTCTATTTGATGTCACTGTAACTTAATAAATTAGCCACACAGTCCATAGCTAATTCAATCTCATCTACAAATGTTTTCCTCTTTCCTATGCTACTTACTAGAAGGTTGGGATCCTTCCTTGTCCTTAGCCAAGGATGGTAGCAGAGTTTTTATGAAAGAACTGGACCAGAGATTTTAACTGCTGACGTATCAAGTACATACCCATGAGCACTGGCTTCAGAACATAGTACTCACAAAACTTAGTTGTGAGCCTGGGTAGGGATTTCCAGAAATTGCCTTCCTTCCAAAGCAGATGATTTCATGAGCACAGACCTTATATCCAGCAGCACAGGAAGGGGTTACCTAGATAGAATGAACTGATATGGGAGATTTTCTTGTGGCTATTTATTTCATGTACAACTTATCTTTTAATATTCAGTATTTTGCTAGAAGTAAGAGGACCTTTGTTCTCTTCGTGAGATACGTCAAATTTTCAATAGTAAATTATGTCTCTGCAAGCTAAAATTAAACATACAAATGGCAGGAAAGTCTCAATGACCATTCAGAAATGGGTCTGAGCCTTTGAAGGCCACTTGGTATCTATCACTGCTTGGTCAGTTCTAATAAATGAACACACAAATTGAATATCTCCAAGTTCAAACCAACTAAGTGAGAAATTCTTTGAAATCCACAGTTTGGGGAGGCTCTGACATGACACTATAAATAGAAAACTTCACACTTTTGAATGTTGTTGAATACATTGTTATTCTAAATATTGTGTAAAAATTATCTTGTGGTAAATAAATATGGTGTGTGTAGACTATAATTAATTTTGTGTTTGTATTTGGGGGGGGGTCCATCCTCATGACATTTAATTATGCATATGAAAATATTCTAAATCTGAAAAGTATGACATACAAAATATTTTCACGTATTTTAGATAGCACATATCAAATCCATGGCTAAGTAAAGATATTAATGAGTATATCAAAATGTGAAAATAACTACAGATCATATGTCAGTGGATAACCACTGTTGTGTATCAATAAAACTTTATTTGCAAAAAGAAGTGACAAATCTGATTTGAACTAGTTATCCAGTTGTCACAATTGACCCAAAGCATCCTGAAGTTTCTCTATCAATTGCCCTAGGATCTTAATTATTCCAGAAGCAACCCTATTTCTAAGTCTAATTTATATCAGGCTTTCACTTTTTAACATGATTTTTAAAGGGTCTTTCAATGGTTGAAACATTTCTTTCCCCTGTCTAATTGGATGTTTTATCTCCAGCAAATACCAGCCATCTTCCATCCAATTTAGAATTAATTAGCAGAGAAACATAGGAGTGAGACAGGTGGGATCAAAATGTCAGTGTTATTACAGAGAGAATCTTCTGTGGCGAGTGCAGTTGTTTGCAGCCAAGTGGGCTTGCTAATACTTCATCTTGAATTAGGCAGACCTGTTCATCCAGTCACACCCACATCTGGACACAGGCTTCACCATGTGGAGCTATGTCTGCAAAAAGCGCCAAGAACAAGAATATGTGTGTTCTGCAGGACTGTCTCAGGAAAGGCAGAAGGAAGGGGCTGAATCATGGACAGCCCAGCTTTTTTCCCAAGTTATCAATCAGAGAAAAAGCATTCCTCTTTCCTTTGGGAGGTTTGGGTTGGGAAACAGAGAAGAATGTTTCTGTATTCAAGGTTTTGTCCATCATGAAATAGAAACCAGGAAAAATATGAAAAGCTTATCTTCAACATCCACTTAATTTGGTCCGACAGATGTCTGGTCAAAATAGTCAGTGGTCCTTCATCCCTTTAAAGCCCCATTCTGATGTCTCAACCAGGCATGAAGGAGGCCTTATTGTCGGGATCTAACCTGTTCCTCCCTCTGCTCGCTCCTTCTCCTGGCCGAGGGAGTCTTTAGTCAGATGATACTCAGATCACCACGTCTTTTTCGCTCACTGCCCCTGCCATTACATGCACCTGGAAAGTGCCCCTCAGTTTTCATGTTTAATCCATACCTACCATTTAGGGCTCAGCCTCACGATAAAATCTGTAATCACTCTGTTTCTGAAGATCTTTGATCTTAAACTCTCAAGACATTGAGGGTCTGACCCTAATCATAAACATTTAGAGTTTATGTTGCTAATTAATTTGCACAACTATTTTCTTTTTATACATACTTATTATTTTTATTTCACATACATGAGTGCTTTGCCTGCATGTGTGTCTGTGTGATGGTGTCTGATCCTCTGGAATGAGAATTACAGATAGCTGTGAGATGCTATGTGGGTGCTGGGAATTGAACCCTGGTCCTCTGAAAGAGCAGCCTGTGCTTTTAACAGATGCTTTTAACATTTCTCTAATCTGCTTTATTATATCCTATTGAAAGATTTATATTTTTGTTAATTCTTTGAAGCTCGGAATTACTTATTGTTATTCTCAACGTGACTGCCACAAGGATAAGCCATAGCAGAAGTGCTCAAATCTTTGCTCTTCCATAACTTTTCAAAATAAGCTATCAATTACACGTGTGCAACTAAGGATTTCTCAGAATTCTGCAGACTTTGTTGATAAGTGAAAGTTAACAAGAGTGGGCTCCATTTATAATCATCGTCCTGGAAACCCCATGAAGTTGGCTTTTAGACAGGTTGCCCCGGTCCTGTTGAAATGCAGGTGTGCTGGTTTCCCCATAGTGCCTTCTCTGTGAGCAGCTCTGACTTCCTGGTAACTCACCTGCAGAAACAGAGCTGGAGTGCTTAGAGGCTTGCTTCCCGTCCACGAGTCTACAGAGTCCTTGGTTATAATGTCAAAGCAGTTCGGAAATTGGCAGACAGCACAGAGCATGTCAAATTGGGTGACTTCATAAAATGCTAATATCAGCTGCTCAGAAACACCTTTAGTTTTCTCCTTACATAAGGAGTTAAGTGCAGATGTGACACCACCATGCTGATGAAGGAGCTTTGTAAATCTGAGAGGAACTCTGCTTGGTCACAGCATGAAGCTGGGTCTACTTTCATTTCCGTAATGGCCAAGGATGTTGAGTGCCCTACAATACACAGAACTACACAGATGCTAGACAGTGAAATGTTACCTTCCTCAGCAAGTGGTTATCTATGTTTGCCTAGACATACTTGTGGGTGGAAACTGAAATTATCTGAGCCCGATACTTAATTCCATTTACATAAAAAAACACCTAGAACTCGATTTTTGTATGTTGTGCAGTTTGGTGCAGTTGGAATTTTCTGTAAGTATGACTGCTGTGTAAATCATGGAAAGGGTGTAATTTGTCCTGCATGGAAATTTCAAAACTGCATTAATCATTTTGAAAAATCATCCTGTCAGGGGCAGTACCATTTCCATACCCACTGCAACACACCCATCGGCTGCTGACTTGCAACCTCAAGCATTTCTTCTGAGAAGCTTGTTCAAGGACCTTCTTTACTTTCCCCTCTACTCTGTAAACACAGTGCAGTCCCAGCACACATCTCAGCTTCATCTACAGTTTTCATCCATATGCCCATGTCCCCACTTCTAAATTGTGAACAACTTCTGAACTAAGATTATGCCTTTGCCAGTTATAGCTTAAGAATCTTGGGGGTCTTTTGGACAACCCTTACCAACTCAAAAGAGGGTTTCTCATGCCCACTGTCCAGGTTTTTGTTAGTCTGTGGTTCTTGTGGGAAACACTGTGAGCCCAGGTGGAGAAATGTCACGTAAATTTTAAGTTCACAAGGTTTTAACTATACATAAACAACTACAGTCAACTAAGGAAGGTTGAGAGTAGGGAAAAATAGTCTTCCCCAGGGAAGAATACATCAATTAGCTATCCAATAACCAGTGGTCAGCCCTGAAAACATACATTCAAGTAACCCATGATTTTGTCAAGAAAAGAAAAAAAGAAAAAGAAAAGCTGGAACTTCCATCTGAAAGAATGTTTTAAGCTAAGAAGGTGACAGGCTCGGGATTACTAAACTCTCATCAGGTGTTTATAATGTGCCACCAAACCAAACTGAAATTCTGTAGTCAGAAGGAAAACCAAGGAAGCCATTTTCTTGTTGACCCCATCATAGACAATAATAGTTGAATTAGTATGCACATGCATTGTGGGTAACAGGTAAATACATGAATTTACCTGTTTGGTAAATTCATTTGCCATTTGGTGTGAGTGAGTGAATTCATGAAAAAGGAATGAATTAGTGAAAGAATGGGTAAAAGTACACCTCGTGTAAAGGTGTAGCATCTATGGAGAGAGCACTTGATTTCTGATGACAGTTCTGCCTCTCACTTACTAGACGGATGACTGACTGCATTGTGTCATTGTCTCAGTGAGCCCCAGGCTCTTCATTTGCAAAAAGGAGATGACAGCACAGTCCCCAGCCAGGTGTTAGAAGAACTGTTGTGGTAACTGCCCTGGACATTTAGTGCCAGGCTGGGCAACTGAGAGACCCTGAGTTAATATCAAATGCCAATCTCAAAGTTGAAAGGATCATGTCCTGGGCACTGTAAGATCTCCTGTACTGAGTTCTCACTCCCCTTGTTATTCCAGAAGCAAGCTTCATCCTAATCCCAGCCCTGCTCTGTGGCCAGCCCTGTGCTCATGTGGTAGCGATTAAGCCAAAGCCCAAGCCGGGACCAGATATCGTTCAATCTTTCTTGGCTTGCCATCGATCCTCCTCAGGTCTGCCTGATGCTGTCATCTGGCTTCAGCTCATCTGGGGGAGGACTGGGAGAGGCCAGACAGCCGTGAATCTTACTGTCTGCTCGCACATGTTCACAGTCTGGAGGAGACTAGGAAGAGCCCCTGTGGGGGTGGAGAATGTATAGCTCAGTAGCAAGCAGAGTCCAATGTGCTTACACTGTCCCTCTGCAGAGAGCAATGCCCAGGCTTATCCAGCAAAGTCCTAGGAAACTTCTAGGTAAAAGCACAAACGAAAAGAAAGATGTTGGATCCTGGGGCAGGGCTGCATGTGTCCTTCTGGGGAGCAAGGGAGCGCTCAGATCTCAAGAGAGAAGTGACCTTGTAGTTTAATTGGGGGTGGGGGATGGGGAAATGCCAATTAAATTAAATAGTATATTTTAAGAATGCCTATAAAGAAGACAGACTAGAACCATGCCAGAGTGGTGGTAGAGCTCATCCTTGAATGGTGAAATGAGAATGTCATGTGTGTCAGAAGATCTCCCCACATTCCAAATGAGTTGGTGAACTGCTTTTTGTGTTACACTGCAGTTCTGGAGAACCAGTCCCTCCACATAGAAACAGTACATACTGTGTGTCCCTTAAAATGCTGCTACAAAAGCTAGACTTGCCCTTTCCTTTAGGCAGCCTTCTTCTGGTGTCAGAGATGAGTTGAATGTTAAGGAAATCATTTAGCAGGGCAAACTCGGCCATTTGGCTCAAGTCCATCATCTGCACAATGAAGATGAAGGTAAGATAGTATCACCCCTTATTAGGACCATATTCAGAGACTGAAAGTGGGTGCCTCATACCACAGATAGCGCTGAACCCTGTATGCAAGCCATACTGCCAGAGTCTGATAACCATGATGACTATCCAGTATCAGGATAGCAGTCTATACAGCATGGATACATTGGCCAAAGGGAAAATTCATGACCCAGGGCAGGAGATAAATTAACAGGGGTGATCCTATTTAGCACTTCTTAAATTTAAATTTGTTTGTTTTTAGAATTTTCCACCTACTATTGTTGAATCATGGATAACTGTGGAAAATAGAGCCTTGAAAAGAGGGACTTCTTTATGTCTAACACAATTCTTCTTCTTCTTCTTCTTCTTCTTCTTCTTCTTCTTCTTCTTCTTCTTCTTCTTCTTGGTAAAAATCAAGTGAGGTATTGTATGTAAAGTACTTAGTGTACTTCTAAACAGGGTATTTGAAGATTTGAAGGATTGTTTGGACTCTAGTGAGTCTGCTCATCATGTACTTGATGTTAACGGAGAGCCCTCAACTCTGGTCTTTACCTAACAAGAAATGAAAAGATGAGAAAAAGGAGAAGCTGAATAATAAAAAGACCCCGCTGGCATTTGAACTCACCTTGGTGTGACTAGCTTTTCAGGTCTCTGATTGAAGCCTGCAGTGGTTATATAAACAGAGCTCTGCAGTCAGACCTCAGCCTGCTCATCTCCCCTACTAGCAACTGTGTGATTTGGGGCAGGATCCTCTCTGAGAGTTTCTCATCTGTCACTGGGTAGTGACACATACCATACACAGCTGGCATACAGCTAGACACCAATCCAGAAATCATACAACACATGCCCAAGAACAAGTATGGGCTCCACAGTCTGCTCTTCCCAGGAGCCAATCAGATGCAACCTGTAGCCATACTGTGTAAGTCAGAAGCTCTCCCCTATCCTGCAGACAAGCTCTTTTCACTTTGCTCCATCATCCTCGTGTGCTGGGACTTGCATAGGTGCTCTTAGTCTGTCCTCAGATGTGACACCCCAGAAGGACAGGTGGATCAGATGTGTTCTCATTGCTTTCTTCACACCTGGCATGTATCAGGCACCCCACAGACTTGGAAATGAATAAATAAACAACTGGATTCTTTAATTAGTACTCTAAAGGAAACATGGTTCTGGGGAGACACGAAGAGATTGATGCTCTAGTTAAATACGGACAGAAGGTCAAAGACTGGTCTCTGTTGATCTCTCCCTGATATAACAACAGCTAATAATTTTCCCTCTGAGCTAGTTTTTCTGTCTCCAAAATGGAAAGAATACCCTCTACCAAGTTTCCCTGAAATTGCTATTTGACGGACAGGTTTTAAACATGGAAACATATTTGCTTCCAGCATTATAAATCACCATATAAAAATGAAATGTTGGCATCCCTTTTTAAATAACAGTGTTTTATTACCTGTGTGACGCCCTGATAGGAAAAATGTCTCCTCAGTGTGGGAGAAAGCAGAACACTCGTTTGAGATCCACAGCTAAGTTTCAAACTTGCTGTTTTGTCCTGCCCCTGCCCAGCAGGCCCTCACTAGATTGGCACAGCTCTCAGAGCTCCCCAGGATACTGAGTATGGCTCTAACTTGCCAGTCCACCCTCTCAAGCAGGATGTCCTGGCATAACCAGCCTGGACCCAGCCCAGACTGAGTAATGAGATACAGAGACTGTCGCCGGGTGAAGCAGCATTTGCGTCAGGAGTTGTCACTTTCTGGCGGTTGCCTGGTGACCCTCATGGAAAATGAGATGTGGCAGGCCACACCACAGAAACCACTCCCTCAGCTGGCCAGCTTGTTGGAAAGCCAAGTGCCATGGGAGAAAGGGATGCCCCAAAAGAGCTCTCCCAGAAGCACCCTTTTGTGTGGACGTGGGGGGAAGAGATTGAAAGAGAGGTTTGGGGAACATGAGCTGTTCATGAAGACAGAGTAGGCCCAGCTCCATAGTGAATACTTATCCCTCACCTCCTCAGTGTTAGGAAACACATGCGCACATTCCACCAACAAATGGTAACCCACAGCTCCAAAAACACATAAAGATGTGTTCAAAGTTGTTTGACTTGCTGTCCCAGGCTGCTACCAGTGATGGAGGTTGTCATAGAGGGGGAAGGCTAGGCACACAGGGATGAAACCACTAGCCCAATGGAAGGAGACATGCCTGAGACAGGAAGATTCTTTTTCTGGCAATGTGGCTGTAGAAAAGAATACCGAACGGGAGTCAGATGGTGTTTGGTTGGGAAAATAGTAAGCCTTGTCAATGGAAAAACAAGGCACGCGGTGTACTTCAAAGAAACAGAGCAGTAGGCATGTAGGTTATGGTGATCAGAAGTGTGCAGAGGCCCCGTGGGTTAGACAAGCTGTTACACCTCTCCCTCCTGCCTCATTTAATTTCAAGAGTATTATAATAGTGTCTGCAGGTGTCAGTGTGCTTGCTCTAGAGACAAACACATTCATGCTCAGAGAGACTAAACAACTTGTCTGAGACTACACAGCTACACAAAGCCAAGACAAAATGCTAGTCCTGTGATTTCAAGTCTAACAGCCCATCTACTCACATTCTTGCAGGAAGACTTGTCCACCACTATCCATACCATCTTTCTTTATTCTACTCTTTCCCTGTACCACACACAGGATAGGCTTCCTACAATCTGGCTGAGCCAAGAGCTAATTTCACTGATTAGCATGTTTACTTATTCATCCAATGCCCACTTCTTGAGGACTTACAGATTCCCTATCACACTAGGTGCTGAAGACAACGAGGAGGGAGATGTATCCCAATCCTCAAGAAGGTAAAAGTATTTAATGCTTCAAAAGAGATCCATGGACTTATGGAACTACTCATCAAATACAATGCCCCAAATGCCTACCCTTTCAAGAGAGTCTCCATTATGGCTCCGGCCATACTTAGAAGAAGCACAGCCTTCTTGTCATTCCTTTCTGCTCCAATCAAATGCATGAGTACTGTGTAAGTTATCACTTCAATCATCAATGGTTAGTGTTTGTCCAATTCAGTGAAGTTAATTAATGAAGTTATGAAAATTAATGATGTAACTATTAATTTGTTTGAAAACCTTTGATACAAATATTTCAGTGGGGTTGTAACCAGCACTTACATAATGGCCAATGATCACTGAAGAAAGTGGAGATCACAGCTGAGGTGGATCTCATTCAGGAGAGGAGTAAGGAGCCCCTCCCAAAGCCTAGCCCTCCCTATCTGCCTCCAGGGCTCAGATTTGGAACAGTCCTTGGGTTTCTGGGTGCTTCATTTCACTTGTACTTGGCTGAAGGCAGCTTCCTGTTTCTAAGAAAAGACTGGTTGGATGTCTCAGGAGGTCCTTTGGACAGCAGATCCTGCTGGCCTCAGACCCGTCAAGAGAAGCCTGGGTGGGGGAAGGGCATCTAGCCATCTGGGGAGGATTTGTCCTCATTAACCCTCTCCAACCCAAAGAGTTCCAGGGGCACACACTGCTAAGTGATTACAAATATTTGTGAGATTGGATGAAAAATGAAGTTTACATCTGGACCAAATAGCGTGAGTTATTTGGAGAACATCTGGATTTGCTAAGCCTAAATAAAAGTCAGATAGGCAAGGACCACAGAAAGGGACCCTTGTGAACACCCCCCCTGGATACTGAACAGAGACTCAGCCTGGTTTCTATGCACAGCTCTCTCCAGCTCTGCCTTTCTGCTTCTGGCCCTGATTCTCACCAATTGCTTTTCCAGTATTATCAAGGGCTGTTGCCATGGAGACAGCTGTTGTGGCAAACAGAAGTGTCCCATCTTTGCCCTATGGCTTGCAAACTGTGGCAGAATGTGGACAGAAGCCATGGCATGGCCACAGCCCTCAATGAAACACTCTGGGGACATACTTGATGGGAATGGAAAACCCCACAGGAGAACTGACTGGGCGCTGCCCTCTGAAGCAGCCAGGCCCAGCCAGCCCTTCAAGTCTAGTGCAGGGAATGGTTGCCCCCACCCCTGCACCTTGGAAACCAGCCTCCAACAGTGGTGGAGTCCTCTGTAGCCCTGCTCACTGGTAAGCCACAATTACCAGCATTCCTTGCAGTGGCTTACAAAGGCTGTGGGTGGAAAGAACACTGAAGTTCTAGGAGCTGAGTACCAGCTTGAGAATCTCAGCCACCTGGGGTCAAGCCCTAGTCCCAGAGCTCATGGCATTCTGATTTTGCACAAAAGCTATGCGGACTCCCTGAAATGCCAGTGAACTCATTAAGAACTCCCCCTTAGATTGCTTGTTTCATCCTCTGAAACTGTAGGTAAGATCTCGTTTATACTCCTACCTAGCTCAATATTTCTTTACCAGTGGCCAAAGGGCCATTTTAAAAAGAAAATTCTATCATTGCTTCTTGGTTGAAACCATCCAGTGTGGCTACCCACACCTTCTGGTGGCCCTAGCACCCATGGTCCATTCACAACCCTCCACCCCCTCCTCACCAAGGCCCTTGTGGCCTTAACTTTGACTCCACTTTGTCATCCCTACAGGGGACATCCCTTCTATGACACAAAAGTCACCTTCTCAGAAGAGAGCCAACCATCTGAAACTTCTGCCTTCCCCTTCCAATGCTCAATTCTGTCCTCTACAAGGTTTTCTCTGTAGTATTTATTAATTTCTGAAGTTATCTTTATTATTTTCATGTTTTTTGTCTCTCCAGGAAGAAGCAGCCCCATGTTTGTTTATAGAGTTTCTCCAGTAGTCCCTGATCAATAACAGGCACTATGTGACTGTATTTATACTGATATGTCTATGTGTTTTCTTAAGGTATTTAATTCAGTGCCTGTTTAATAAGCATTTTTGTTATATTATTAAGTAATGATGCACTGCATTGTTTGACCCTAATAATGATCATCTTTTATATTAAATTAGTCTAGTGCAATTCACTGAGTATCTTGACATTCATGATTTTACCTGAGTCTTATAGCTGGTATACAAAATGACAAGCACTGATTTGGGGGTTGCTATAGTTGTTATAATTGCTGTTTTGTTTGTGTGTATATGTGTGCACATTGAAGGAGATTTACATAGGGCGAGAGGGCCATGTTGCGAGTCTTCCTCACTCCTTTTCCAACCTTTTCTTTTTTGATACAGAGTCTCTCATTGAACCTGAAGCACAACATTTGCCTAGGATGACCAGCCAGCAAGATCCATCGACCTGCTTGTCTTGGCCTCTCCGGTGCTGGAATTACAGTGCCCAGACTTGGCATTCATAATTTTGATTTGCAGATGAGGGAGTTGGCAACTTGAACTATAAACCAGGCCTTTGAACAAGACCAAGACTCTGTATGATTCTACTTTGGGGTACATGGAGTTTCTAAGCAGAAAACAAACATTCCTGTGCACTTTAGAAGTCCCTTGGAGAGTGTGGTTAGCAAGGTCCTAGCCAAGTTTTATAACCCACAGTGGAAGTGAAGCCACTAGGTCCCTTAAGGTTTGCATCTCCTAGAGCTTAGTACAGCACTGTTTCAGATCCCTGCCATCTTGACTGAGGTGTCTTCCAGTGGGAGGCCCAGATTCCTTCCACTAAGCAGCTGCCCCTCATGCATACAAGCTCCCCATTCCCTAGCCAGCATAGAGAAGATATGCCAATCACACCTTCCCCTAAAATTCAGAGCTTGCTGTGGTGAGAGGGTTTGGAACACACCAACACGCTTATTCCCTTCTCTTTCTTCTGAAGAGTAAACAAGAACTCTTCCTGCAAGTGTGGAGTGTGACACATGGCACAAATGGACCAGTTCTACAGCCCTGAGGCAGACTGGGGGAAGGGATCTTTCCCTGTCCAGAGTCCACACTTTGAGTGCAATGAAGAATATCAGGCCCTTGCACATGAGTAGTCCCCTAGGAGGTATTTTTCAGGATATGGAGACAGGATCTGGACCCATCTACCTGAGTTGTGTGGTTCTAGGGCATCCTCTTCAATTGCCTTGGAGAATTTACCACCGTCCTCAGTCATGTCTCTCTCCATCAGATGTGTGGAAGAGATAGAATCAGAGGTCATATTCTGAGAGTCTTGGGAATATTCATAGTTTTACACATTTCTGTTGGGCAACAGTATCCAGAACTACCCTTTCCCTTTCCCGCCCACATCCAGCCACAGATGTGGGATTCACAGAATTTTGCCAGTAGCTATTCTTGGGATGATGGAAGAAAGTTACAAAGCACCCAGCTTCTGGAGAACTGCCCACTTGGAACTCCAAGCATCAACTGTGTTTCCTAGTTCCAGTAACTAGGAGGTTCCAAGGAGCTATGTTAATTTACATCTTAAGGATATCTCTAGAGAAGCAGGAAGCACATGGGTAGAGAACAACCTACAGCCAGTCTAGATATCAGTAAACTCAGGCACTTATTAGTGGTGTAGATGTGAGCAAGTTATTTAGCAGGCTCCCTTGCCTACATGCAAAGTGGAGGATGATGAAAAAGTGCACCCCTCTTCAAAGAGTCTCTTAAAGAATAAATGACTCAGTTTATGATACTACCCAGCACACAGCAAGATCTCCACATAAGTTAGATATCATAGTTGCTGTTATTTTCACTGTTATCACTCAGTTGATTGTATGATACAGTTGAATTCATCAGATTGTGTATGCATCTCTGTCAAGTCTGTGGTCAATATCCCCAAATTCAATTTGCTTTAGATCTCTGGGTGCCTCGTATGGCTCATCCTAAAGAAAACCAAAGTCAGGATAATAATGTTTGTCCCAATAACAAAGTTTTATTTTATAAAAAGCTTTGGAGACAATTTCTAGACACGACCATCATTTGAATCAATTCCTTTTTTAATGGAAATCCTCACTTTTATCATTAGCAAGGATGGAAGCTGTCTATTCCATTCGCCATGGACACACAGCTATCTATACCTCTTCAGACTCTGCACACACACACACACACACACACACACACACACACACACAAATATTTTAATGGAAGTTTTAGAATAAATGTAAAAAGGAAGAGGTCCTGCCTCAGAATCAGGAGCACATGGAGAGAAGGCACTTGTACAATGGGAAGATGGAGTCCTCACTTGCCAGGACCAGTCTCCACTTCAAATAATCTGCTAGCCTCATAAACCTTCACCATTTTCTGGAAACTACATTTCCCAGAATGTTGGACAAGACACAGAAATCCTTTTCATATCATGTGAATCTTACATTTGCTCTGTTAAATTGGGCCAATTCACCAATGGAAATATCCCTAGACTGAAAATCAGTTCTGTCCTCATACTAGGATTCAAATGGGCCAAGAAACACAGGAGCCCAGAGATAATACTCAAAGCCAAGCCCTATACCTCAAAGGCCCACCCCCAAAGATCCCAAACCTTCCAAAAGAACCAGTACAACCTCAAGTTCCAGTAAAAGAAACTCTTCCAAAAATGATCAAGTTTGTAACAGAGAATGATTATTTTCCCTAACAACTCTCATGATAAACTAGTCCACCTAGTCCTAGCACAGGGTAGACTGAGTTATAAAGTCTGCTGAACCAAGAGCTGTGTGCTAAGAGAGCTATGAAAAACTTAGCACCCATGAGCTCAGGCATTTTCCCATCTTAACAGACTCATCTGTAATTTCCTCTGCCGATGGAACCATACCTCTTAACTCTGGTGGTCCCTGGATGCAGGACACCAAAATAACATGGTTAAATAGAAAGCAGTTTCAACACAAAAGGAGACATCGTTACTGAGACATTCAGTTTTACCACCAACCATCTTTACCACCAAAGCCATCTAGAAGATGGCATTTTCTAACACTTAATTTTTATGCTCTCATGGCCTCTCTTGCCTAGCGCAGCTCCAGTGTGGCCACACTGCCAAATCATTTGAGCGTCTGCTTCCAGATCCTGTTTACTATCATGTGAGGTCTGTGGGTGGCGAGTGCAGAGTTGGAGCCTTGGGCCTGATTTGGGCTCTGCAGACTTTCTCATGGAGGGGCAGCAGCCTTGTGTTTAGTGGGACTAGGCAGAGTATGAGGAGATCTGCCAGGCTCAGCTACTTGTCTCCCTGACTCTATCAGGAGCCAGGAGGAAGGCTCTGAGCCAGCGCCTTGGCACAGACAGACACATGCACATAGGCACTCACACACTCACTTATGCATGCTCTCATTCTCCCTGCCCCCTGACTCCCCACGCATTACACAGAGATATCCCAAGCCAGGATTTCTTTTTTAGCCCTCACTAGCCTCTGCTAGACTTGGCTTTTCCAGTGAAAAATGAGCCCTAAAGCCCTAGAGCCTTCTTGCTGATTTACTGAGAACGTTGCTTCCACATGTTTTCCCTGCTGCAGCCAGCCCCAAGAGTCAGAGAGAGGAAGAAGAAGAAAATCATAAATGGATAGTCAGATGGGAAACAGATGTCCTGAGTCACCCCTGGAATGGAATTCTGTCCCTGAGATTAGAAGGCAGGGGCCCCAAGGAACAGTTCCTGGCTCTACCTGCATTTCACCATCCCCAACTCTCACTCCACCTGTGTCGTCCTGGCACCCAGCCACATAGGTATCAACCTGCCTGGCTCTTTTGTTTCTGATTTTACCAACATAAGTGAATGATAGATAATCTCACACAGGCACATGTTAGACACAGCTACTTCCATCAAGATGCTTAGATGGTGGGGGAAAATGTAGTGGCAAGAGGACATGTCGATTCAAGGACTGAAGTCTAGTGCCCATTGTGTTGACCTAAAGCAGCCCATAATGTCAGGATCACATGATGGAATGATGCCTTGTAGAGGGTAGTTCTGATGTTAAGGACCTGTTCCCCAACTGGTTCTTGATCTGTCAGTGAAAAAGCCATGAGCCAATTGCTGGGCAGAAGGTACAGGCTAGATATATGGATCCCTGGAGGAAAAGGAGATGCAAGGGAGGAGAAAGGATGCATTCTTTGGAGGAAGGAGAACTAGGCAACCATGTGAGGTCTTGGGAGGAGCTGAGGCCTGGGGCCACTACTACAGATGGGTAGTCATGGGTATTTGGTAGGGACTAGTCATTGAAGTTTAGGGCAGGTGGGAAAGATGGAGCTAAGAGTATAGATAAGGGCATGCTTTCCAGGCAGGAGATAGTAGTGCCCAGCAATTGTGTTCTAAGGCAAGTTGAAAAGGAGCAACTACGTGTGTGTCTTTTGTCGGAGAATTCAAGGGAAGCTGGGTGGGGGCTAGCAGCATGATCACCTCCCTGAGTAAAGGTGGGTAGAGTGTAAAACTACATGCTACAATGCCTCTTTCCATAACCAAGAACAGAAAAAGAGAGGAAGAGACCAGGGATGCACGATTTCTTTGAGATCACACCTGTAATGGCCTGACAGCCTCCTGTTACCCCAGCTCCTAAAGACTACACCACCTTCCTGTAGTGTGTACTTGAGGGTCAAATATTTAGTGCTCAAGCCTTTGGGACACTCCAGATTTGAACAATACCTATGTGTCTTCTAGAAAGCATTAAAAGCCAGGCTCGGTGTCTCCCGTGTGATCCCAGTACTCAAGAAGCTGAGAGGAGATTCACTGAAAGTTTAAGACCAGACTAGGCTACAATAGGGAGTTAAACCCCATCTCAAAACATTTTTAAAAATAATTAAACATGGATTTGGCACTTAGTATATATTTAGCAAAATATAAGACTATCTGAGTGGGACTGGAGAGATGGCTCAGAGGTTAAGAGCACTGGCTGCTCTCCCAGAGGTCCTGAGTTCAATTCCCAGCAACCACATGGTGGCTCACAACCATCTGTAATGGGATCTTATGCCCTCTTCTGGTGTGTCTGAAGATGGCTACAGTGTACTCATATACATAAAATAAATAAATCTCAAAAAAAAGGAGACTGAGTACTCAAACTAGTTTGCTTTGAGTTTGTTTTTAATCAAAATTTATAACTGCTTGTGTCTAGCAAGTAATCACAAATGTGGTGTTTTAGGTGTTAAGGCCAGCACTTCATCTTTTCCAAAGCCTCAAAGTGGAATCTGTGAGCCCACATGGGCCCTCCAAACTCCCTTATTCCCTGTCTACACACCAGCCACTGCATCCTCCAAGTTCTTTTGCTCTGAGATATAGTGGGTCTCTCCACTTGTCCCTCATCCAGTCACTTCTGACATAGGCTATTCACAGCCCAAGTCAGGCCTCCAAACTTTTCCCACACCCCAAAATCTGGCTTCTTATTGATGGGCACATTGTCTGTTTGGCACTCAATTCTTTTTAAAGTTTCAGCTCATCATACTGTGGAAAACTAAAGTCCCTTAACATCACAGAGCAGTCTGTGCTCTGACTCTTATTTTCCTATCCAGTCCCAACTGTGGGTATTCTCAGTCCAGAGGAGATACATTCTTTTAAGAAAATCTCATACTACATCTGCAGTAGTCATGTCCTCCACAATAGGAGCTTCTCTGTGCTGCCTATAGGACACTTATACTTCGTGTCTGTGTGTGTGTGTGTGTGAGTGTGTGTGTGTGTGTGTGTGTGTGTGTGTGTGTGTGTGCGTTCTCTCTCTCTCTCTCTCTCTCTCTCTCTCTCTCTCTCTCTCTCTCTCTCTCTGTGTGTGTGTGTTAGCTGTTTTGCTTTTCAGAAACTCATATATCACTTGCTGATCTTAAACTACTCACTGTATACTTGATAATGACCCTCATCTTCAGGTCCTCTTGCCTCTACCTCCTGATTACTAGGATTCTAGTTGTGTGACAACACACTTACTTGGGGTGTTGTTGAGGATCAAAATCAGGGTTTCGTATTTCCTAGGCATGCACTCTACCAAATGAGTTATGCCCACTGAGCCTCTAATAAGGGATCTCCCATCACCTCTCCTGTGACTTACAGACCCTTGTCATTCTACCCTTTTCAGTCATTTGTATCCTCCACCTATCACCATGGTTAACAGGGAAAGGTTTCCATGCACCAGATCTTAGAACCACCCACCCCCTTTTAAACTGGCCTCTTAAAAGAAGATCAAAAATTAAAGCAGATGGAAAAACCAAAATATTAACCTTAGTCTAATAAGAATGTATTTATACTGATGGGGAAGCAGACAAGAGAATGTCCTCATGATGACACAGAATTAAGCTAGCATACTTCTCAGGAAGACTCAGATAGACTGCATCATGTTCCCCCCTGGGAGTTCTACACCAGTATGCAAGTAGTAACATGGACTAACAGAAAGGATTATGAACCCATTCAGCAGGACTAATCTGCTATAAAACTCCCTGATATTACTACTTAAGAGTGCAGCCAAAGATGGGCAGAGAGAGGCTAGGTCTTCTCCACTGATGGTTCACTTCTTCCTTAAACACCAAGAAGAAGGAAAATCTTGTCTTTCTCCTATGAACACATCTGTATTATCACTTTTGGTATTGAGTTGGGGCCTTTTCCTTGATACTCATGAGAATAAAGGCAACTTAAATGCAAAAATGATGCTTCTATCACCTAAGCCAAATATAAGCAAATACATTAAATGCAACACAAAGGAGACATTCAGGCTCTTTGCTCAGTGAGAATGAGTGAAGAACTAAAGTCTGCTTGCTTAACACGGAGCTAATAGATGAAAAATGGAAGAAAAGGAATGACCCAGGGAAGGAGATACACAGGAAAGTGTATGCTTGGGCAGGGTGCTGGCAAAGGAGAAGACTCTTACCACACAGAAATAAGTAGGCTCTGGCTACACCATGCTCACACAAACATAAAGGAGACCCTATAGTCTAGGCCAAGGGTGTCAGCAGTTTCATAAACCTGGTAACATGAAACTGTAGCAAGTCCCTGGATAAAGGGAATTCTTCATGAAAGAAGTTCACAATATGGCGGAAGAGGCAGAATGAGCATGATGTTTTTTGTTTTGTTTTGTTTTGTTTTGGTTGTTTTGTGTTTTTAACTTAGAACAGTTAATTAAAAGCATCAAAAAGCCAACCATCCAAAAGAGTGGCTTTCCTTGAATTTAATTTTTTTTCCTTGAGTTTACTTTGTTTATGCAGTAGAAATGATATCTCAAGCTACCAGGAAGCCTCTGGAGGCCTGTGTATTGACTCGGCATGGCCCCAAAATAGTGCCCACTAAGAGCATTCATACTCATATCAGGAGAGATGCTTGGAGCTGCTGTCACTAAGGCAACAGGGAGCTGGAGGCCATAGGCCTGGGCATCATGGGGGAATCCTAGGCTGCCTGCTTGGGTGATAAAGAATCTAAGTCTGGGAAAGCAGCACAGATTTCCACTCAGAGGCAAGTTAAGAAGGTGGGACACTTCCTTTCTCATCTGCTATATTCATTTTCAGCTGTTTTCACAATATAGTGATATTTACAACACCAAATGATACCTTATTTGCCCACAGGAAAAAAAATCTGTTAAATCTAAAGTTCACCAAAAGAGTACTAAATATAACCGAATACTGAGTCCTGATAACATTTGCATTTCTTTCTATGATGGTTCAGTTTAGTAGGTTGTATCATAGCCATGTACAGAATTTTTCTCCTAAAGCCTCTTTTGGGGGAAACAATACTGTTCATGTTGAGGAGCCCATAGATAATCATAGTTCATATTTCTGCTTTGGTCATTCCTAAGTGTTCCAGAGAAGGAATCTGTCCCACTAAAACCATTTGCAATTGGAGATAAAATGTTACGGGAGTAAATATGAAATCTAAACTTGAGGAAAGAGCATCCATTTGTTGTCTTCATCTGGAAGAAGTAATGGAAATGGACAGAGAGAAAAGCAGGGAAAGGGCTGACTGTGTGCAATGATAAAAACCTACAGGGGAGTCTAGACAGAGCAAGGGAGGGAAAGGAGCATCCAAGTTGGTGCCTCAGCATCTGGGCCACAGTTATTGTAAGACTTATACTTCGGGGCCTGGAGAATTCATAGACCATAGAGCAAAACTTACTACTGCCACCATTTTCCCAAACCAATGACATTTGTAACTATATTCTGAAGACTTGCAACCACAGAAAATTTAGATCTCAAAGAAGTTTCCTTTTGCAATAGATGGAGACTATTAGAGATCCATAACTGTTCAAAATGACAAAGTGATGATAGGGTGCCTAGCTCCAATTGTCCCATCTACAATGCAATCTCTATACCAACGTTCAGAGATCCTAATGTAAGTAGGGGCGGGCGGAAAGATAATAAGAGCCAGAGGACCAGTGTATGTGCTTCAAGGTATACTTGTAGACATGACAAAGAAGTTACACCCATGAAGTCTCCATAATCTGGTTGCCTAAACAAGATCTACATAATAACACCACCAGCTGACATGCAAACATGGATGGCAGTAGAAACTTTACAACGTCCTGAGGCTAGATCAAGAGCTGCAGACCACCAATAGCTAGCTACTGAGAGAAGATGTGTCCCCTGAGCATGACCTCCTTACTAGGTTATCCATTCCCAAGTGCTTAGCCCTAAATGCATGTATATAAAAGCAACACTGAATAGACTCAGTAGAGTGTGCATGTGTACATGTGTGTGTGAGTGTGTGCCCACACATATGTGTGCTTAAAAATAGTAATTTATAAGTATGTCATGAATGTGAAAGGGACTTGTTAGGAGCCTGGACAAGTTGGAGTGGAGGAGGGGTAATATGATATAAAAAACAGTAAGGCATGAGATTCTAACAAAAAGGATTTATGTTAATGATTTAGTAAGGGCTTCTATTGTTGTGATAAGACAACAGGAGCAAATGCAAGTTGGAGAGTAAAGGATTTATTTTGCCTAATAGCTTATGAGTATATCACTGAAGGAACTCAGGGCAGGAACCTGGGGGCAAGAAATGGAGCAGTAACCATGGAGAAGTACTGTCACTGGCTTGTTCCTCATGGCTTGCTCATCCTATTTTCTTATACAACTTAGGATCACCTATCTAGGTTTGGGACCACCGATATCAATCACCTACTACTCACTACCCAGTGAGCTTGACCCATCCGTGCTAACCATCAATCAAGAAAATACCCCAAAGACTTACCCACAGTCAAGCCTGGTGAGGAAATTTTCTTAATTGAGGTTCTCTTTCCAGAATGACTCTAGCTTAGGTCACATTGACATAAAGCTAGCCAGTACAGTGGCTGACACACATATAAGTTAGGACAGTGCTAAATGCTTATAAAATATGGGTTTTCACCTTGAAAGGTGACACCAGCTATTGCCCTCTGAGACCATGAAAACTTAGGACAAAACAGTCATTCCAGTAAAAGAGAGGGTGGTTCAGGGGTAGACTTTTAAAGTGTAGTGTTCTACTTTAGGAAGTAAAAGACATAATATTGATCCACCTCCAATATTTTATTTACTTAAATATTACTGTAGAAAGACTTGGGCCAAATGAAACAGGTTGGAATGAAGTTAGTTTATTTAGTAACATCTGCTCACATATACCCTGAGTAGAAATGGAGAACATTTAGGGATAAAATGCTGCAATAAGCATTAAAATTCTTGTGTGCATGAACTTTGACCCAGTAGAGCAGTTAGTTTAGGGAATTACCTCTGCTCTGAAAACTGCCTTCCCACTTAGAAGAGAAGCCTGCTTGTCTGGGGAGTGCATGTCTTTTCCCAGACACAGCTGTACAGTCAGGAGTGGGTACTAAGACCTTTCCTTGGGACTTTTAAACTGTCACCAAAAGAGGGAGAGTCATGCCCTTGCTATGCAGCAGTACCCCTGATGCATGAACTGTGACTGTCCTGAGGCCACATGGCCTGTCATTTGTAACAAGAACAACATTGGAAGTGAGCCTGCAGAGAGAAGAATGGGACAGAATCTCAAACACAGAAACAAAAAGTAGACAGGAAGGTTCCATGACTTTCCAGTCCCATGGTTTGGAACTTCTACAGACCAGCTGTCTTCTTAAACAATAAAGGGGCTGATTCCTCACCCCCTGAATCCTCCCAAACTACTCCTTTACTCTAGAAGAACAATGGCTATTTCTCACTACTTGCAGCTAAGTAAATCTATTCATCAATCGAACTTTTATGATTTAGTCTCAGGAAGATACTTAGAGACATTCAAAGTTATGTCTGTAAAGTATGTATGTATGTATGTATGTATATATGCATGTATGTATGCATGTATGTGTGTATGAGTGTATATATGCACATACAAAGTATCTATGTAAAGAAAATATATAACATGGAGTTGGGATGTGGTTGCCAACAGTCCTAGTGTGGGTTCACTAATGATAAATGCCAACAGGTTATTACTACTGCTAGAAAATTTTTACTTAATATTTAGTTTATGATATTATTTTAAGATGATCGTGTAAGGGTTGGGCATGGTTCTTTTCAAATAGCAGAAATAAAAACAAAAATCTAATTATCACTATTTTGATTTTTACAATCAGGGCCAAGTCTTATAGGTGAAACATTCCAGAGTGTCACTCAACAAGTGTAGCTTGAGACTTGTAATGTTTAGATCCTTTTCTTACTGATGATCTTGACAGAAAGCGTTAGATAGGAAACATGTAGGTCAAGTTTAGGAATTATAATTATTTATGACATGAAAACAGAAGGAAAAATGACTTTGAACAAATTCTACCTAAGTTACAGTGCAGACTGGATGCAGACGACCATCTACAGGCACAAACTTGCAGTTTAGCACACAGTCATAGATGATTTCGGTAGTTGTTACCAAGTTTCCCTTCTTAGTTAAGGGGAGGCTTGGTGGCTAACTCGAATCCCTTTCTTCCCCTGCCCCTGGGCTGCTTCTCCCACCGTGGTGATCATTACCACCTGACATTAAGATCCTTTCTTGGACTAAGCTCTTACTATGTGTGAAAGGTTTGAGGCAAAGACCCAGAAGCAATGAAGACTTTTCCTTCTCATAAGCTAGTGTGCAAACACGAGCTTATACGAGCAGGGCGGCAACAGTTCTCCTGGAACTAAGAACTCAGCCCATGACCATGTATTTACTTTGTAAACGCTGAAACTCAGAGCTAGAAGTATTCAGTTCTTAGAATTTTCTAACCGCATGGAAGCATAAGATCTTCCTCATGACTCTAAAACTGATGCTCAGTATACTTTTGCCATTATTTATTATAAAGGTCGCATTGCCAGCTGAGGCTAGATTTGTAAACTATCATACTTATTGATTTCCTGAAATTCTTGTTATTTTTGCACTTGAGTGGCTGATACAAAGGTACTTTTAAATTCATAAAAGAGCATGCAGATGAGATGATAACACCTTACACGCTACACGCCCCATTTGTGTAAGAAAAATGAAAGTAATATTTTTCCATCGTCACATTAAATGAATGTATTTCCTTTCATTACTAGGTACCAGCCTAGTACCACTGTTTTTTGATGGTATATTTAATGAGACAAGATCATCATGAAAAGTTGGCCTCAGTCTTGATTGTGTAGGCCATATACAAAAATTATCAATAGCTTTATCTACTGTGATAAAAGGAAAGAGAGGAAAATGGAAGGAAGGAATACCAGCTATTATGCGTATATAGTATTTTTATGACAAGAAACTCAGAGACTATTTTTAGAACTGAAGAATTAGATGACTGTAGGGTACCGAGTCATCATCTAAAATCGACTTTATACTTATGTTCCCGTCTGT
This sequence comes from Tokudaia tokunoshimensis, assembly GCA_036184795.1. Lineage (NCBI taxonomy): Eukaryota > Metazoa > Chordata > Mammalia > Rodentia > Muridae > Tokudaia > Tokudaia tokunoshimensis. The sequence goes on along the minus strand of BTHU01000008.1, from coordinate 32,767,716 downwards.
GAATAAAAAGCAAAATAGTCCTAAGTTTTACATATAGTGCTGTCACAAAATATAAAGTATATAATCATAAAGATAGCAAAACGGCCAGGAATTCACAGGAAAAGGAGTAAAAAATTCAAAGAGAAGAATTGATGGTAAGGGAAGTCATGCTTGTGGGTGGAAAGACCGATTATGACGATAGTAATTCCAGACTGATTGGGAGATCTAATGCTTTGTTCAACTAAATCCCACCAGGCTCTTCTGTGGAGATCTCTACACAATCTAAAACTAGTATGAATGAAAAGGAACAAAGCCATTTTTACCTTCAAAAGAAACAGTGCACCAAAAGGTAAGGCTTATCCTGTCTACTTGTGGAGTATGGTAAACAATGTGATTTGGAGAGAATGACTAGTCCTTGAGAGGCCATGTAGGTGAATGGACTTGAATAAAATTCAGGGCTCAGAAATAGACCCATATTTTTTCCAGCTGTCCTTTGATGAGTATTCTAAGTAATAATGTGGAGAATTCATTTCAACAAATAATAATAGGTGAACTATCAAACATAACTGTGTAAAAAGTTAAGTTTGGCCAACATTTGGCAAGACAGAACTCAACTGAATCACAGACCTGAATGGAAAACAGAACACTGCTAATTTTTTTTTTACTAAACCTAGGGCAAGATTTTTGAGTTAGGGAAAATTTCTGATACAATACCAAAAACCCTAAGCCATAGAAGGGGGAAAAGTAGTTACTCCCCACCCCCAAATCTAGTCCTCAAAAGACACTATTGTGAACATGAGAGGTAGGCTGACACGGGATAGCCTGACATGGGGCTGCGTGTCTGCGGTTCTCATTTGTTGCAGGCTGAGACAAGAGAATTATGATTTTAAGGTCACCATGGACTACTATTATGAGACATGTGTGTGTGTGTGTGTGTGAGAGAGAGAGAGAGAGAGAGAGAGAGAGAGAGAGAGAGAGAGAGAGAGAGAGAGAGAAAGAGAGAGAGAATATTCAGATCAGAACATATTCAAGCTCATATATTTGACCAAAATGAACAAACAAAAACTCAAACAGCAACATAGTTCTTTTGTTCAAAAATACCTCAAGGACTTTAAAACTTAAGATGATGACAAACATGATTAAAAATGGCAGAAGATTTAGGAACTGTATTAGTCAGCTTTGTGTTGCTACAATGAAATTCCTAATGTACTTAATTGTGAAGAGAAACAATTTGTTTAACTCATAGTCCTGCAAGTCCAAGAATAGGCAATCCCGCTGCTTTGGTCATTTGGTGAGGCCGTGTATCCTAGCAGGAGCCTGGGATGAAGCAGTTTCTAAGTCAGGATACAGAGCAGTATGAACAGGAACTGGGAAGCTGCAGCATACTTCAGAGACGTCTCACAGGCCCCACCTTCCTAAAGTTTTATCACCTCCCAGCAGTCCCAGCCTGGAACCAAGCCTTTAATATGGGGACCTTGTGAAAACACTCATCCAAATCATAGCAGACAGAAGAAAACTTGCAAATCTCCCACCAGCTTCCAAAGAAATGCCAACTAGCATTAGTCATCAGGGAAACGGAACTAAAAACCACAAAGCTCTCCCATCGTTCTCACTAGGGTGCCTAAATGAAAGCAGGCTTGTCTTATCAGTGCTAGCAATGAGAAGGGACAACTGGAGCTCTCAAGCACTGCTGGCCACAATGTCAGTTAGACCATCCCTAGAAAGGGCATAACACTTCTTAAAAGACAACTGCACTGTCCTGCTAGTGTGTGGCACAATGTATTTATGACAAAAATAGACAAATCCCAACAGAGAAATATCCTACAAGTTAGTCCCTCAAAATAGTCATTGTTGTAAGAAACACGAAAACTAGCTGACTCAGCAGGCAGAAGTGCTTGCAGCTAAGCTGATGTCTTAAGTTCAATCACCAAGATCTACAAGATAGACGAGAACCTACTACTCCACCTCTGTGGTACACATGTGCTGTCTCACACACATAAATAAATTGTTAAGAATTTAAATTGGGGAATCCTAAGCATTTAGCACAGCTATGAGAAGCTAGCGAAACAGGCAATGAGGTGACCTAGCTAGAAACCTAGGACAAAACGGACACTGAGTGAAAACAGAGGCAATGTAGGTAGAACATCTCAGGTCCCAATAATATATTAGTATTGATTATTAATCATTGGTTCGTAAGAGAGTAAATAACTGGTTTTAAAAAAAAGAAAAAAAACATGTGTGGGCTATTAGCACCATCATTCAGCGTTCCTGTAAGATTTAAAATAATTCCAAAAAAATGAAAAATCAATGTAACAACAAAAGCTGAAAATCCTGCACATACCTGCACATATACATGCATAAACTACACACATACTTTCACAGAAATAAATATGAGTAAATATATAAGTAAGTAGTTGCTATATAGCCACTGAAATAACAAAAAGAGCAAAATGTTGATAGGATAGTATGAGTTATTTTAACACACATGCATCCCAAATCATTACACTAAGGGAAAGAATCCAAGCAAAAGACTGTACGGTGCAAGATCAACTTATACAAATGACTTGATCATTCACAGCGATCCCCTGTCTGAAGACAGATGACCAGTTGCTGAAAACAGGTGATGAGGAGAATCTGGAGCATGGGGGTGGCAAGTGGCTAATTGCACAGGGCTCGAGCAAGCTTTGGAGCTGTGGATGTCCTTAGCTGTAGTATAGTATAGTGAAGGCTGCAGAATTTACATTGTGCCAGACCCTATCAAAGGGCAATTGTAATTTGTACAGTTTGTTGCATGTCAATTATACTTCAATGTAATGCCTTGGTTTTTATTTTAAAAGAAGAAAAAAGGAAAAAAAGAAAGAAAGAAAGAAAGAAAGAAAGAAAGAAAGAAAGAAAGAAAGAAAGAAAGAAAGAAAGAAAGAAAGGACCTATTTAGATGTAAGGTGATGATGGAAAGGTGCCTGTGCTTGCTTGCGTGACAGCGACTTCCATCCTTACTCTTCTTGTGTCACTAGTAAGTCTAGAGCAGTGGATGACAAAGTGAAATTCAGAATAAGTAGAATCACTTAGAACCATTTTTAAACAAGGGGTGGCGGGGCAGGGAATCCATGCTCTCCGTTGTAAACCAAGGATCTGCTGAGATTCACGTTTGTAAACAATTTACTTTTGAGAAATTACTTTTTCCTTGTAGTGGTTATGAGTTTCCTGGCCATCCACATCCTAATCTCATGACCTCAAAATCCAGGAAAATAAGATGGTGTCTCGTTGCTACTGGAAATAGAGAAGTTTGTGGCCTCAGGATGACTCAGGCTTGTGGTCCTGACCTCGTTAGTGCAGGACATCAAACAGTTGAGCTCACTGGTCACTGAAAACATTACAAAGGAACTGAACGAAGGCAAAGCTATAGTAAAGTTCAGCTGTGCATGTGTGTGAAATGTAGAACTGAACCCGCTTTCTGGAATGGTAATGCTAACGCACCACCACTGTCAATGCAAACATTTAATCAACTCGAAAAGTTTGCCCTTTGTCATCTTTAACACCTCCATGGTCTTGTTGCATTTTATTTAGTATTATTATTGTGTCGTGGGTGGGGGAAGTAAAAGGGACCCTGGCCATGCATGACGTGGGGCATTCAGAAGGTGGAGGCCAACTCTGTGGAGTCATTTCTCTCCTTCTGCTTTTACATGGGTTCAAGATTGCTGGCTTTGCCATTTTACCAACAAAGACATCTTGCTGTTGAGTTTATTCTGCAGCAATCCAGTATCACCCACTTTGGTTTGAGGAGGTGAACCCCTTTGTGTCCGATGTGGTCCTGAAGATAGCTGCCTCTTCTTATCTTTTTTATTAGATATTTACTTTATTTACATTTCAAATGTTATTATCCCCTTTCCTTGTTTCCCCTCCAAAAACCCCCTATCCCATTCCTGCTCCCCCTGCTTACCAACCTCCCCACCACCACTTTCCTGACCTGGCATTTCCCAACACTGGAGCGTCGATCCTTCACAGGAACAAGGGTCTCTCCTCTCATTGGTCTCCAACAAGGCCTTCCTCTGCTACATATGTGGCTGGAGCCATGGGTCCCTCTATGTGTACCCTTTGGTTGGTGTTTTAGTCTCTGGGAACTCTGAAGGTACTGGTTGGTTCATATAGTTGTTCCTCCTATGGGGCTGCAAACCCCTTCAACTACTTGGGTCCTTTCTCTAGCTCCTCCATTGGGGACCCTCTGCTCAGTCCATTGGTTGACTGTGAGCCATGGGTATTTTGATCCCCCTTCTAAGAAGGACAAAAGTATCCATACTTTGGTCTTCCTTCTTCTTGAGCTTTCTGTGGTCTGTGAATTGTATCTTGGGTATTTCGAGCATTTGGGCTAATACTCACTTATCAGCGAGTGCACACCATGTATGTTCTTTTGTGACTGGGTTACCTCACTCAGGATGATATTTTCTAATAGCTGGCTTTTCAATGCCTTCTGTTTGTTCCGTGTTACTTTTCCCCAGTTTGTCTGGTCGTGCTTCCATTTTAGTCAATTTTCAGTAACATCAAACCACTCATCAAACCTACTGCTGAATCCTACGTCAGCCCACCTCTGTCCTTGATGCTTGAACTCTGTGCTTCTGTTTCCATACACTTCTGCCTGTGTAATAAGCCTGTGCCGCCTGCTCTCCTGTTTGCTTTAAACAGGCTGTTGTCTTTTAAAGGGATTTAAATAAGAAGAAAATGTTTACTTATATAATCACTATCTCCGAGGCTCTAAATTACATCATGTACTTCCTCATTACCTTCTGCTGTTGTCCTTTACCTGAAGGACAGCCCTTACTGTTTCCTATTGTGCCTCTCTGCCAATCCTGACGTCTTTCAAAAAATGCCACCCAAATCAGCCATCCTTTTAGTTTTTGAAAGATATTTTCCCAAGATACAGAATTCCAGATTGAATTCTCTTCTTTATTATTGGTGTACACTCTTTCTTTGCTGTCTTGTATCTGCTGAGAAATTATTCTCCTAGCTCCCATATTTGATGCATCTTCCTCTGTGGCTATGCGTGTACTTGTGCATGCGTGCCACAGTATCCCTGTGGAGTTCCGAGTTTTGCTTTGTAAGGTTGGTTCTCTTCACTTTTATGTGGGTCCCGAGGATCAAATTTAGGCAGTTAGGCTTATATGGCAAGTGCCTTCACCCTCTGAGCCATCTCATTGGCCCCTCTGGATACTTTTTTGGTTTTGTTCTTGGTTTTGGTTTTACATTTATTTATTCTAGAGATTGAGAGATAAGTATACGTGTGCTTGAGAACACATGCAGATGTCAGAGAACAATTTGGAGCTGCTCTTTCTTTCTCCCTCCCTGCCACCCTCCCCATCTCTCTCTCTCTTTTTCTTCCCATGATGCAATTCCTGGAAAACAAACTCAGGTTATTTGGTTTAAGACCAAGCACCCTGGTCCACTGACCCGTCCTCCTGGCCTGGTCCCCCAACCTAGCCTCCCTCCCCACTACTTGTAAGAGTCATGTTTAATCGTTAGTTCTGAGCAATTTGGTTTAATTATTTCATGCTTCTAATGCTTTTGATTTCCTAGATCTGTGGGCTGACAATTTTAAACAAATTTGGAAACATTGTAGCAGTTGGTAATTCTTCAAATGTTTTGTTTTCTTTCAGTCATCTTCCCTGCTATTTCACAACTCCAATTCCGTATCTCCAAGTCCTCCAACTCACTTCACAGCTCCCAGACACTCCACACTTCTTGTCTTGCAGCTATCTTCTCTATATGCTTGATTTGGGGCATTTTCTGTTGCTACATCTTCATAGTTGCTAATTTTTTCCCACAGTGTAGAGCCTGCCATCCATCCCACCTGGAGAGTTTCATCTTCTTTACAGTAGCTCTCCCCTCTACAGTTAACTTAGATTTCTCATGTTCCTTGCTCATTCAATCTTTCCCTAGCTTCTTTCTGGTTCGTTGGTTGGTTTGTTGGTTGGTTGGTTGGTTGATTGGTTTGGGGTTTTGTTCGTTTGCTTTTGTTTTTGTTTTGTTTTAAAGATAAGGTTTCTCTGTATAACGCTGGCTGTCCTGGAACATTTGCTGTAAACCAGGCTGGCCTAGAACTCAGAGATCCACCTGCCTCTGCATTCCGAGTGCTGGGATTAAAGCCGTGCACTACCCCCACACAGCTTATTAAACACAAAGAGTTACTGCATGCTTTCAATGCCTTTACTGCTAACACTTCGTTTGTGGCATTTCTCAGAAATTTTTAGGTAAATGAAATTTTTTTCTTAACAGTGGCTCATATTTTTCTGCATCTCTAAATGTGTGGTAATTCTTTATTGGATGTCACACAAGGTGGACTTTCTAGACATTTTTGCATTCCTAAAAGTACTCTTGAGCTTACTCGAGCACAGTGTGGCTTCTCTGGATCTTGTTTTGAAGATAATAGAGCCAGGATGGAGCAACACTGGTTGAGAGCCAATTTCACTGAGGCAGAAGCTGTCCACACTTTTCTCCAGTGAGGTGTGACTTATGCAGTCCATGCACGGGCAAAACAAGCCTTGGACAACAGCACTCACTATCAGACTGTAGAAGGTGGATCTGAGGACTTCAGGAGTGTCCCTTATACCAACATATTTATCAAAACACATCAAGCTGGTGGACCTGTTGCTTTTAGGTCTTGTTGATGGCAGAGATATCACATAATGAAAGGCACAGTAGAAAAAGCAAAGCCACTCACCTTCTGGCTGACAAGGAAAACCAAATGACAGAATAAAACCAGGAATCCCAAATCTTCCATGATGATGTCCTAAAGACTCTTCATTAGGAACCACCTACTGGAGGTTATACCACCTCCCAGTGGTATATAGGAAGCCATTGGAAGGTGGACCTTAGGGAAACATTTGTGACCTAAATTGTACCAACTGTCTTCTTAGTTGAATATATATTTAATGAAATGACTTTGGAGTGTTCTACCTTGCAGAGTGGATGTAAGAGAGAGAACTAATATTTTATGAGCACTTGCCATTACATTTTAAAGGCTGCTTTATTCCATTATTTACTCTGTGAATTTAAGTACTACCTCCTCACCTGCAAGAGGAAAATGGTAGGTGTTATGTACCAAGTTAGCCCAGTTTGCTCTTAGGGCAGAGACACTGGTATTGCTACACTAAATAGGGGCTTCGTTCTTTAAGTAGGCAGAGAGTCCTCATGCCTTGCCACGGGCTGCACAGAGTTCATCTGAGACTCAAGGAAGACTGATATGAGGCAAGAAAAGAGGCTCAGACAAAAACCAAATGAGGCTCCCGCACAGCAATGGTAGTGATGGAAGGAAGGAATGTGCAGCCACTTGCTTATACCCTGGAGGCGGGTTGTAAAAACAAGGGTTACTTTGTCCTCAGATATGGGAACAACGTGTGAGTCCAGGGTCAAAGATGTCAGGTTACAGAATGGAGTGAACATCTTGCCTCTATCAGTTCCTCCAGTTCGGGCAAGCTTGACACACAGGTTGCTCACCTGTCTGGCAAAGACTGTGGGTCTTTGGGAGAGGAGTTCATCCATAGAACAACGGGCTAGAACTGCTTCCCTGAAGTACATTTGGATCATATCCTCCAGCTGCAGCAGTTCAAAGTCACCTTTGCTGGAGGTTACTTCTGTGCAAATGAATCCTCTCTAACATCCATAATTTAGGGGTGCTCCTAGTACAATAGAAGGCTAACTTGCTGTCTCTCTCCTCACCCAGAGTACAACTGAAAGGAAAACATTTACTATCCCATAACTTGGAACGTTTCTCTGGACCCCCAATGAGCAACCCCAGCGCCACCTGAAAGGGGAGGATGTCACTAAGGTTAAGACTTGCCTGTGGTCATAGAGGTTCTTCACAGCCATAAAACACTGACTATACCAGATATGAATAACATATAGGAAAGTTCTAACAATTTAGAAAGGGTTTGGACTAAATCTTGTCAATGTAATTAAGTCATTGTTAATTTTACTTTCAATATATTAACAACAATTTGTTTCAGGGGCAGAAAAGAAGACACTAGAGCCTTTCCATCATCTTCTTGTATCTGAATTGTGCATAGTGTCTACCACCTATGTTCTCATTGCTGGAGACATGTAAGCAATGTGCCCATTTCTTGAAGATTATCTGGGTGAAGTTAGCTCACCTGGTTTGTAAATTTACTCATTGTATCTATAGAAACTTAAGAACATTGCAATAGGCTGAAAAGAGAAACAAGGGCACCAGTGTAGGCCCCCCACCCACACACTCATGATTCCCTCTTTCCCTAGGGATACTTTGTATATATGCAAATGACCCAGACAGACAGCCTAAGGGAGAAGTAATGTGTATTTTCAGTATGAGTAAAGAAAGGGCCTTTTCTAGTGTTACATTAAAAATGAATTTAAATAGAGTTTCTACTGGTTTCCTCCATGATGGTTGAATGGAACACCTCCTCTTTTGGTGACCCCTGACCTACAGGATAGTTGTGTTATTGCTGGAAGAGACCTTATTTGGACACAGAGCACCATGGGTAAGATAGGGAGAGCAAGCCAGTGAAGACTTGGAGTGACAGAGGGAAAGAGATGAGAACAGAAAGGCACCCCCACAAGAGGACCATGGTGTGATCAGAGTCCTGGGCGAGAAGCAAGACTTGAAGGACCCAGAACATACTATGCAGAGACTGGGTGGTCCCCATGCAGAGATTACAGATCCCCAGCTTGGGTCTTAGGGCTTCTATCCCTTTGAGCCCAGGTCTTTCTGAAGCCATCCTTCTAAATCCTTGAGTACCAGGATAAATGAAAACACTCCTTGGAGCACATTGAGCCCTTACAGTTTGTTTTCCAAGATGTAAAAGAAAGGCATTTCAGCCCTTCCGCAGATAAAAATAACTTGCCGTTGACTTTGAAATCCCTTTCATTTGTCTCCCACAGCCCAGTGCCATACAATGGCACTTTGTGTACAAGCCTTCGGAGTGGGCCAGCTACCCCCTTCCCTCTGCCTGCCAACAGCAGGAGGCCAGCAGAGGCCTTGGAACCCTGTGCCATAGTGGGAGAAGACTTTGGGCTGCCCAACGTTGCTGTTGGACATCAATCAGAAGGCCTGGCTGGGCGGGAGGAGTCTAGTGAAGAAAACAAACAGACCCAGAAGTAGTGGAAAGTGCTGAGTCCCAGCGTTGGCAGGCACTCTGCTGGGACCTGCTCTGCCCACCTGCAGCTGCGGTGACCCGCTGAAGGCCTGGGTGCCTGTGGCCATGCCCACAGCCTATTAAGAGGAGTCAGACCCTCGTCTCTCTACAGAAAGGCCTTCTAGAGTCTACATCCTGTAAGTCCAGAGAAAACATGGCTCTACAAAGGGAGAGAAGGCTTCTTAAGTATACCTTCTTATACATTGACCCACTTCCTTGATTGTCCACATCCAGAGCCATTATGAACCAGTGGCAACGACTATATCACCCCCTGTGAGGTCATTATCATTATTCCTATTTCATAAATGAAGAAAGTGTGGTACAGAGAAGAGAATGAAAGCAGCGTGTCTGGTCACACAGCTCAAAAAAGACATGAGCTGGGTTTAAAACCGTGTGGCGCAGCTTCAGAGTGCCTACCCGTCAATGCAATGTCTCCTTGTTTTCACTTCTCAATTTTCCTCTCTAGAAATGCAAGGTGTAAGACATTAGGAGAGAAAAAGCAAGATGGAGAATAAACAGAATAGATTTGGAATAGAAAGGAGAAATCACCAAGGACTAGAATAGTACAAAGTCTCTAAAAGCAGTAGGCTATTAGCTCAGAAGGAGTGCTGTGAGGGTAAGTACAGAGATGGAGAATCTTCTGTTTTGGAGGGAAGATACAACAGTGCTGGTCAGAGACTCCTGCTTTTCCTGATGCCCCCAGAGGGATTCTGGGAATGTGCTCAGGATCACTTGCCAAACATCCAAACATGGCTAGGCTGCTCTCTGTGTGGCTTGAGGAGCAGAAACTGAATCTAAGACACGAATATCAACTCTCTCCTATTCTTCCTATTACAACTTGGGTAGAGGAGACACCAGGGCTGGTGAGGGGTTATAGTACCCTTATGATGAGAAGAAACAGTCCATTCTGAGTTGATTTCCTTGTTGGGCACACTTAAAAGAGTCAAGTTTTTAACCTTTCTTAGACTTACAGGATGATCTTGAAGCCAACTCTTTGGACAGTCACCAGCGAGCAATATGACTGAACTCTCCTTAACTCTTAGGATGTGATGATAGGACTGGACTTTACCTCTAACGTTCTTTTCATATCTAAAATCCTTACCCTGATGATGCAGGTATGAAACCACTGTGTCAATCCCACTGGAGAGAGATTCTCATTCATTTCTTAGGTGACCTCAGCATTTAGCAGAATATTGAACCCATCACAGCTAATACAAATAATAATGAGGACTAACACCAAATCCTCTAGGGATGAACTTAAGCCGGGATGCACTACCTGGAAATTGGATGAGAATAATCCAAGTAGAAAAGAGAGACGAGGAAGGGGACAGGGAGAAAATAGGATTTGCATTCTTGTACTAGTTCTGTCACCAATGGGATGATTGTCAGGGGACACAAGTCATGTATCCTCCCAGGGTATTGTATAATGTCAACTTAAGATGATTTGGATTCTAAAATTGTAGAATCAGACTTCCAACATTTTGATCCTTGGCCGTCATTCTTCTAGGAGTGTCTCACCTACAGTCCGAATATACCATATAATAACTATGACTGTGTCTCATTCCAAAAATTATAAGTTTAAAACATTGTAAGATGGGGGCAATTATTTTGTAATTCATTTTTATTTTTTTTAAACGTGATTGACCATGACCTTTGTAGACAATACGGTTGTGATGAAATTATAGATTGGACACCCATGAGTGACTTAGCCACTGTTGTGTTTCCCAAGGAGACCTTTCAACACACTATTGAGGAGAAAGGAACTGCCAGAAAGAGCCAGTCAGGATGATTGGAGGACACTTGGGAAGCTCCCAGAGTCCCTCGGATATGTGGTCCCCTTTGGTTTTAATTCTGTCTTTGTTGTCTGGGCTCCAGAATTTGGATCATCACGTATAGCAGCAGAGGGAAGACTATTTAGAATTTGTAGTCAGAGTTCTGAGGTGGAATTACAAGTAGGCTACACACTCAAGTTCCTAAAGCTACGAACATGTGTTGCCAGTATCATGCAGGTGGCACAATCGAACTCTCCTCCAGTGCTCTGTGATGGGGCATAAAAAGGGGCTTTAAATCCCTTGGGCACCAGGACACAGATGTACTCCACAGTTGTGAATACTTGGCTTTGGAGAAAGCAGATACCTGCATATATACCCACCACTCCAAACATCAGTCATTATCTATCATCCTATCTATTTAAGATGCAAATACACTCACATACAAAATACATACGGATGTGTCTATGTCCCCAACTAAAGGACCACATATCTTTGTGTATTGTGACTTTATTTGTGAACCTTCCATAAATAGAGAAGTCAGAAATTTTGGAACAAGGTTGACCTAAAATGTAGCTTGGGAGAAAGACAGGCTCTCGATTCAGTCATTGTTAGAGATTGGTTTGGGGTTGGGCTGTGTTGTTTCCTTCCTTTCTTCCTTCCTTCCTTCCTTCCTTCCTTCCTTCCTTCCTTCCTTCCTTCCTCCCTTTCTTCGAATCATTGGGACCTTATGTATGGTAGATAAGTGCTCACTCATCATTGAGCAACATCCCCATCTCTGTATTAGGTCTTGAACTTTCTGTCTCAGAGATCTGTGAGGCCTGCTACCATTTCTTATGAACACTGCACAAAATTCCCAAAGTACATAGAAAGTCCCGACTGCCATCTCGCCTCCATAGTTTTGAGGAGCCTTGCATCGACAAAGCACTCTCAGACCAAGCTACTAATTGTTACCAGTGGTGTTGTGGGCATCTGAAGACTGGTGCCATTTCTTCAAGTATCAATGTTCTCTTGTTATTTCGAGGTACACCTTGGGAACAGATCTTGACAAATCAGCTGTAGTTTCACATTTGTCTATACAAAGGTCTTCCCTCTGATGCTAGAGAGTAGCTCTGATGCAATGACTTGAACTGATAATGTGTCAAGCAGGGGACATAGAGGAGACACTGGTCATCTCTGACCTTAGTAATTACCACAAGTGGCTGCTGAAAGTTTCCTGGATTCTTTATGTCTTATCATAGGGTGTGGTCAGAGACAACCCAACATCAAAGTTCCCTGTGCAATGCTGTGGCTAGGCGTATCAGAGCCTGAGTGACAGAGAGGCGAGATTAGACAGGTTTGTAAACTCCCTGCAAGCTTTGGGAATTGGGAGCATGTCACAAGACCTGGCCATTGTAGATTTCCTCTTGTTGCTGTGGGCAGATGTTTCATTGCTATCGTCCCTTTGGACGTCAGCACATAGAGATATGCCAGGTCACTGAAAAGTGGCTTTCCCAGGACAGACATATTTGTCAGGAAAATGGAAAAACAAAGGAAGGGACTGGGACATAAAATAAAACAGGAAAGAGCATTGACCCAAGGCAGAGGTCACTTTATCCCCTAGCCTGGGTTCTGAGCTCTCAATTAATGGGTGTGACCCCAATTTTGCCTTGAGATTTTTCTCCAGTTGATCAACAACTGATATAATTAGACCCCTGGAATGACTGCCTTATTACAACAGGCACCATAGAGTGGTTTTTTTTTTTTCTTGCTATTCATTGCTTTTAGGACCAGATGGGTTTTATAGCATGGAGGGATCCCTTTGGGTGGTTTGCAGCCAACAGGAATCTCAGTCAATATGGGATAGGCACCAAGTGGCTAGGGTTGGTCCTAGAGGCAGCTGCCAGGTGAGTCAAGGATCCTCCCAATCTGAAACAGAGAAGAGCAGACATATTACCAAGCACCTCCAGGGTGGACTCTACCAAAAAGGAGAGGACTTTGAGAGCTGAAAAGCATCCTTGCTAAAAAAGAGACTTTGTCCCCTTCCATGTCTAGAAAATGAAGTGTACCTCTTAGTATCAGGATTATGGATCCCACAGACGGTGAACCACCACCCTGTGTCCTCAAAGGCAGTCTTTCAAGTTCGATGGCAAGTACATGGCATAATGGAAAAAACAAGGGATTAGAAGTCAGAAGGCTCTCTGACGAGACTGATGACCTTTGAACTCTCTTCCACTAGAGTTTCTTGAATTCAATAAGCTTCATGTCAAGTAAACATGAACTGAGAACAGGTATCTATGAGAGAGCCATAGACTCACATTCTACAGGAAATAGGAACACATGTAAATGAATGGGGCTGGCCCACTGGAGATGAAATAGGAGATTCTTATTCATCCAGGGAAGAGAACTTATTCAGTGCCATGGCATATGTCAGGAGGTTACTCATTTGGGCCATGTAAGTGGGTTCCACACTCTGAAGGACAAACCATCTCAGAGATGGGATGTTTTGTCATCACTATCTTCTACATTCTCTCCCTTATTTTACCCCAAACACAGATCACACTCGCTTTTTTAGGTTAAAGTAGTTACAATTCACTACGTTGGAAAGCTTTGTCATGGTTTGGATATGATTTGAAGCTATCATCCAAAGATATGTGGCATAGAAGTTTGGTCCCTAACATGGTGGTACAGCCTCTTAGAGATGGAGTCTGGTGGAAAGTGCTTAGGTCAGGAGGAAATGGCCTCAAAGGGGATTCATGCTGGTTTTGAAAAATGACTTAGTTCTCTCAAGAGTTATTATAAAAATACTAAGCCTATCTCCTGAATCCCTGTGGCTCCCTATCTCATCAGGGAGGGTCTCTGTCTACACCCACCCAACACAATGCCAGCACCATCAGGTCCTCACCAGAGGTCAAATACCGAGGGCTACTAATTTTTGATTTTGGGCTCCAAAGGTCTGAGCTAAAGAAAATGCTTTTCTCTGCTACTTACCTCAGTTATGCTCTGATAGCACAGAAAATTGATCCACACATATCAGCTTATCAACTCAGAGGAAGGAAGCATGGTCAGAGCTTTGTTTGGGGAAATTGGCTATAATATCATGGCAACAAGGATTCAAATCCCTGGGCACATCTTCTTATTTGCTACCTTCTGAAAGCATGTGAAATCTGTGTATCCCCACTTTCTTTTAAATGACTCCTTTCTCCAGCTCCTCTCACCCATCCTTCCCAACTCCTACAATGGTTGCTCTATTACTGCCTTTCCTTCCATAATGGCTTCCATACAGAGGATCACTGGTGTCGTTAAGAGAGCACCAAAGCCCAATGGCCCGAAAATTCCACATTGAATCTGTGGCTTCTGGATGCAGAGAGAAGGCACCAAGCTGACTTCATTCACATGTGCCTCATGCTGTTTGCTGTGGTCTACATGTAGTCAGATACCCTGAGAGATAACGTAAACTTGGAGCAGTTTTTGTCCAAAGTTTTGACTGAAGCTGGAATCCATTCTCTGAATGGTTTTTTTTTCAGGGGCAGAAGATCTCAGATGTGGCTTCTGGTTGGCTTGGGAGTAGGGGCTTTGCAGTTGAGAAGGACAAAATATGAGGACCTAATTTCCTCAAAAAAAAAATGTTCATGAGTAGTGGCTTCACCAGATTCCCAAGACCAAAGCTATTCTCCTAGCCAGCTGGGCTCTCTGACCACTAGACCACACAGTCCGAGTTTAAAGTGTGCTCAGCAAACCTCAAGTTCCAGGGCTGAAGAAACAGATCTTCCAAAAACAGAGTTCTCTTTGTGAACAATTCAGCAAAAAAAAAAAAATTCTCTTTCCAGCTGTGAGTTGGGATTCATGTTGCAAATGTTGGTGTTAATTAAAAACATCCACCTTCTACAGTTTCAACTAGAAAGAACTGCATACAGAATGCAGCGCTAAGCATTCCTCTCCCAAAACACTTGGAAGTATGTATTCTATTCATGCCATAGGTTGGATAGGGTTCTAACAGATATTATCCTTCTCCATTCCTAACCCCAGTGGAAAAGTTGAGGCCAAAGAGATGAATGTGATGAGTTCTAATTGCCAAAGAGCACAGCTTTCTTCAGAAGAAATCAAATACCACAGTCTGTCTATATTAATATCAGGAACTGTATCTAGCTGGACTCCAATCAATGAGTCCATTGAGTCATCAGTTTTTTTCTTCACATGGTTCTTAGTCCTTCAGTCGTGAACAATGATGTTTGACAAGGCAGGGGGACAACAGCAAAGGCTGAGACAAACAATACAGGTAATCAATGGGACACTAGTCCTGTGTCCCTATATCCCTAACCCTTTATTAGGCAATCTTTATCTACAATGATCCCAAGATGCAGGATGTGAAGAACTGAACTGTATTTCTTTTGTGCTTTTCACTGGTTGATTAATTCCTCCTAATTCTCCCATGGTGTAGACAGGAAAGAATCGAGCCAGAGCCACTTCATTAGGAATGAATTTCTTTGTTTCTTTAATTTCACACAGTTTAAAATACAATATGAAATCAGGCTACAGTATATAAAAAACTTTCCAGCAAGATGATGTGCCAGCATCAGCTACTAAAAGAAACAAACACAAAACTCCCCCATAAGAATTTTTTTGCATTTGTTTTTTTTAAAAAAAAAAAACAAAACATTTAAGACACTTACATCGCTACATCTCTAAGCTACCTCAGTTCTGATTTTTAAAAAGCACCTGCTTTTCCTTTTTAAATCTTGCTTTTTAAATTTTCAGCATTTAAAAAATATAAATTATATGAAAATACAAGTTGGAAAAAGTCAAACACAATATAACATCTTTTTCACCCCGATAATTCTCAGCTTAAACAAAAAAAAGGTATCCTTAAAAAAGAAATTCAATAACTGAGGCAGTATTCCTGATAGAGATATTTTCATTTTAACATATATACTTCATATATGTATTTGTATACATATACTTGTGGTTCCTTGAAACGTCTTTGGAATGTACAATGTACGTAAGAGTTCAACAAATTTATATAGACCCCAACAGAGAACGCAGCATGCACAGCATGGCTGGAAGAGAGAAGGTGTGATCTCACCATGAAGGTTAATGCTTTAATACCCAGAGTGTTGGTCTCCAAAGTGAGGAAGAGCATCTCCGAACTAGAACGCTTACACTGGTCTCCATGGCCACAACATCAGAGCTCTTTGTAGGGAGTATCCTTACCCCTGCCAACTCTGAGCCCAAAGTCAACCACACAGGTTAAAGCATTTCTCTGGGAAAATAATGGAGTCACCCAGCTAGATCGGATTTGTTCATCCTTCCTCTGAAGTGAACGTGTTCTTAAAGAGCATCAATGCAGCAATGCCGCCACATTTCCAGTGTATAAACCACCCGCCACTCTTCCTGGGATGGTCTCTGGCCTTCAGACAAAACGGGGGAAAGCATCCGGCCAGATGGACAACAAAGCTGTCTGACTAATATACTATCTACAGATCCTGAAATGGTGGACCTAGGGAGAAAGGGCATCTTGGCAAGTCAGCAAGCTGAGGAGTGTGGGAGGCACTTGCTTATGTCTCATCTGCTAGACCACTGCAGGTGGTAGACTCTCAGAAGGGGCATTTTCAGCATGAACTGAATACAGGGAAGGATGATGACTTGGGGAAGTGACTTTTTTAAGCAAAGAGCAAATAATGATATCAACCCTGGCTGTACTCTTTCACCATTTTGGAAATGTGGACAGACTTAAGTAGAAAATTCAGTACTATTTCAGCTGCAGTTTTATACAAATGTACACACACACACACACACACACACACTCACACTGCCAGTGCCCAACAAAGATCACATAAAATAAGAGAAAACAGCACAATCCAAATGATCCCACCTAACACTCCCTGAGCAGCTCCTAAATATTTTGAGAGCTTCATTAAGGCACCTGCATTTGTAAGATTAAAATATATAGCTGGAATGTTTTGCCTTTGCTTCCTTGTGGGGATGCTCCCATCAATCAGTACAGAACACCCATGGTAATTCAGAGTCTTCAAGAGAATCTGGGAGTCAGCCACCGACTCTCATGAAGATGATACCAGGTAGTTACAATCCCCGAAGGGTAAGCCTCAACCAATTGCCTCTTTTCCCTCATGAAGTCCACTGTCACTGTCTTAATTAGGCATGTATACAGTGGAAGGGATTCTAATGATACCAGCAAAGTAAGTTTCCTTACTTTGTTTTTACCCACAATGCCTTATTTTCAGGTCTCCTCTCCCAACTGGCAAGAAGATGGCTGCCTCGATTAAGTCTTTGAATTTAAACTTGGAGGAAACTAAACATATATCTAACTGTCACAGGCCACCTTATTTTCCTTACCTAGCTCCTTCCCTTGTATATTCTCTCACCTGCAGTTGACCTTCTCTTGCCCTCTGCTAAGGCGGCAACAGGTCAAGTCCCAGTGCTCTCTACCACTTCCTCTGCAAGCAGCCTCACCTGAAATCCTACCTGACAAGCGCCAATCTTCAAAGGAAAGCTTCTTTCCAAAGGAAGCCAAGTCACATGCTACTGAAGTACCCTCTTCATTTCCGTGGCCTCTGAACCCTGGCAAGTCTGTACTCTTTGATTTGTGTTGTGATGGCTGAAGTTACACTTTCACTCACCTATCAGGAAGCATCACATTCCATTCTGACTGATTAGTGAGGTGGGGGAGGGGCAGCAGTGTGGGATGCTGGGGAAAATAAGACATCTAGGAGAATTGTAGAATGTTCTTTTGAAATAGCATGTATTTAGGCCTTAAGACCCGAGGGGGTAATGCCCTTGCAAACAGCTTTTATTCTGAGTCTTCTATGTTTCGGTTAGCGATTTACCCCAAACCAGGTTAATCCTCCTCCTTGGATTTCCTTTCCAAGACTTTAACAGTGCTCTTATGTTGTCAACAATTCCAAAGCAGAGCTGCAAAATACATTCAGTGCAAAGACTTAATGCCCCTTAACTAGCACTAAGTCCAAAGCCTGACAGTAAGTAAAGGGATGGGAAATGTGTTTTTTTACAAGCCGCAGGTGGAATTCACAAGCACAGTTCCCCTGTCCCCAAATCAGCATTTGTTTCCTTTAGCTGTAAGAGTTTGGGGTCTCTGATCTCAGTACAGAGCTTGGATTTCCCAATGGGGTCTATATAAACAGTTGCCTTTCACTGTGACAGAATCCTCAGTCAGCAAATAACAAACTCACAATACTGCAATACTGAGATCATCTTAGAGCTTAAGACGATTTTTTGTTTTTTAAGAAAAAAAAATACTGGCACAAAATTTAATAAAATAAACTTCAACATAAAAACAGTTTTGGACCCCCTTCCATTAAAGTCCATCTTTGTTTCAAAAAGTAGAAAGGTTAATAATTCTTGAGTTCAGTAATCCCCTGAAGAAACTGTTTTCATCCCACCCTCCAAACTGACTTTCATCAATCTCTTTACTTTTAATGTGACAATTCCTCCCGCTAGTAGATCCACAACTCAAGATGAGAATTTTTTTCTTTGATTAAAAAAAGAAAATGACTGGACACATAAGTCAGGTCCGTCAGGTTTCTGAGAAGATCTTTTTCTCCCTCCTGAAAATCTGCTCAGGAACTTCCAGCCCCACCCACCCCACAGGTCCTGACTTCCTCTTTCCGGCCTTGCCAATGGCCAATGGAATACAGCTGCAGTTCCCTAACCTCCCACCCCTGAATGTGAAAAAAAACGAGTTCTGGAAAATAAAACACAGAATAACAATTAAAAATGAAGAGTCCAACCAACAGGGTTGCTCTTTGAAAGGTCTGGGCAAGGCTCCCCAAGCCCCTCGCGTGTCCGTTACTCGTCAGCATCTGGCTTCACATCCAGCATGGCGTGCAGCTCCTCGGGGGTGTATCCCAGCAGGCTCTGCAGGTCGCAGACAAAGCGGTACACATAGCGCTTACCCGCTGTCTTGTGGATGATATTTTTGTCATAATAGTAGCGAAGGCCACGGCTCAGTTTCTCATAATTCATCTTAGGTTTGTTTTTCCTCTTTCCCCATCTCCTGGCCACCTATAATAAAAATAAAATTAAATACAAGTGGATAAACGCCTGGAGGATAATACCACGATCCATGTCCATACTGAGGAAATCCTTCTGATTTTCATTTCCTTTTTTAAAGATATTTTCAGTTATTTATAATAACTATACATCGAACGTATAGTTAAGAGTCATGGGCATTCCGGGATTATTTCAAAAGATGTAGGCAGAACAATGTAACATTTTGATACAGCTATGCATTGTATCATGATGAGACCAGGCTAAATGGCATGTCTCCAATCACAGACATTTATCATTACTTTCTGGGGACCACTCAAAATAACCCACATTAGCTATTCTGAAATATCTGCTAATGTTCTGTAGCCACCCTTCAGTGCCACAGAGATTGCAGAGTTGCCTCTTCCTGTAACTGCATCCTTGGGTTTGCTAACCAGTGTCTCTCCATCCCCTTACCCTCCTCCTGACCATGCTCGGGTAAGTCACTATTTTATCGTCTATGTCTACAGAATCAGCAATTCGGTTTCTACATGTAAGAGAGACTATGTGCTGTCTTTCTGAGCCCAGAGTATTCCTCTCAATAGAACAATGTCCCTATTCCATACACATCACTGCAATAGAACTTCTAAGTTCTAGTTTCCAAGTGTTGAACTCAAATTTAAATGTTTAAACTGATGAAAACATAGTGACTCTGAGCTCCTCTGGGATACAGTTAAAACACTTGGTCTTGAAGGAAAAAGAAGAGTCATGGGGCAGACATCCCTCTGGACCACATTATAAGCAGGAATCCTTAATTTGAAAGCAGAGAACTGGACAGAAAGGTGAGGATGGGAGGAGAGTGCTGGCACCTCGGCATCCACCTGTAGGAAGCATCCTTTCTAGACCAGGGTGGAGACACGGTTCTCATGTCTGCCAGAAGAGTCATCTCCTCTCTCATATACCAACCATTAATTAAGCACTCTGGGATGAAAGGATGGAAACGGTCAGAGTGAATGCATCTTTCAAGGACTCTCAGATGCACAGAGTCAGGAACTAGACAGAGGTTAGGACCAACTCTGCACCAGGAACTTACACACATCAGTTTGTCCCAGAGTGTGTACACGCTTTGCGTTCTGCCAGTGATGGAAGAGAAGCTCAGGCAGGCGGCATCATTTGTTCTAGGTCCCGCAAGCAGCAGAGCTGAGCTAGAAATCTGGGCCCGTAGCTTCACAACCCCAGCATTTTCTCTCACCCATTCCCAGCCCAGGACTCCCAAGTCACTCATTACATACCTCATCTGGGTCGGAAAGCTTGAATTCCCAGCCATCTCCTGTCCAGCTGATAAAAGACTGACAAGACTTATCAGTGAGTAATTCCAGAAGAAACTGCCACAGCTGGATCGGCCCACTTCCTGGAAGCACAAGGCACAGTAGCTTGTTAACAAAACACACTGAAGGCTCGCAGCAGCTAGTCCCACTGTGCAGCAGCCCTCATCCCCCCTCCCAGCCTGTCTAGACAGGAGAAAGCTTAGGCAAGCTATGGCACACTGGAGTCAGTACTCTGAGCTCACAGAAAGGTAAAGATTTTCCTTCCAAAAGAAAAAGAAAATCGCACAGGATGATATACCATTGGTCTGTTTTTATTAATTTCCAGGTTGGTATCCTTTAATTGCTCTGCTCTTTTAATTCCAGAATTTTCTGGAAACAAAACACAAAGTCTATCTTCACACGTGTTCTAAGGAAGTACTAATTTTGTTTGTTTGTTCTGAAAGGACTTACTACAGAGCACTGGCTGGTCCAGATCTTATAGACCAGGTTGACCTAAAACTCTGAGTTCCACTTGTCTATGTCTCCCTGGTGCCAAAGGAGTTTAGTCCCTCCTTAGTACACACAAGCTTTGTGTAGCAAAGGATCCAGCACATCATTACCACAATGAGAACATACCTTCAGCTCTGTGATGCCATCTTGAAAGATACATTGTAAAAATAAAAGCAGTCAGCAAATGCCTTCTAAGCAAATGAATTATTTGAAGAAATGACCCAGAGGGCTGTCCTTCCCTTGCTCCATATCTACCCACCTGTAAAAATCCACTTAGTACACAACTCAAATACATGTTCAGATTCCCTGGGAGTCCAGTTAAGTTAATGGCTGTTGCTACCTGTCTGAGCTCAGGAAGCTGGAGATGGTAAATAACAGACCCACTGAGAAGCCATTCTTAGTGACCTAGGAGCTAAGAAAGCAAACCTCTCTTGAGAAATGGACTATAATAGCTCAGATGTCAGTTATAAGTTTCCTGATGAAGCTCAGTCATCTCATACATCCCTGACAGAGAGACAGGAAAGATGGCATGAGTTCTATCCTCACCCTCTATTAACACTACAGACCTCAAATATGAGAAAACTCCTAACAAAAACGAAAGGGAGCTGCAATTCACTGTGCTCTTAGCTACACATCAACGCTTTCTTCTCCGCTTGTGAATTCTCAGTGACTCAACGGGATAGACACTGTTATTAGTCTATCGGTTTCTACCACTCTTCAGCAGAAAAACAACAACAAAACCACAATGTGCAACATAACTATCTAACTTGGGTAAAGCCATTCAGTTTAGAAACGGAATAGCTGGGTTAAGACCTCAGATTCTTCAATACATTGCCCAAACCAAAAGTCAAGGACCTAATGAAATTACCTGCCTGGTTTCCATGACTCAAATGCTGAATGGTTCTGGCTTTCAGGAGCCATCTTCCTTGCTTCTCACAGTTGTCACTTGAGGCACACACGACCTACTATGTTGGGTACCCATCCCCACAAGTGACACTGCCAGCCCCAGAAGACCCCCAGCAGTGGCTAAGTTTTATACTATTAGAATCTCTCTCACACTGTCTTAAAATTTTCTCTCAGAGACTGGTTAATCTATTAAGATTAGGAGAGGGATGGAAAGATGAGAAGACCCAGGCAGGTCCTAGTCACTGACAGGCGGGTAACGAGCATATTTACAGGTCCTAGAGAGGAAGACTCAGGAGTACAGCACAGGCTGGGACAGAAAAAAAAAAAAGAAGAAGAAGAGGACTTCAAAATCATATTATCAGCACCAACTCGGAGACGGAAGCAGTTTTCCTACAGTGTTACCTAAACTTCAGTGCCCAAGAACTCACCACAGACTATGGGCATCTGCGCACTGATGGCTGAATATAGCTGGGGACAGGGGAATTCTAACCTGAAAAGCTTTTTCTCCTTAAAGTTACTTTTCCTATGTTGGGGGGGGAGGGGCGGGGAGATGGACAAACAACCAAAATAAAAAAAAAAAATGGTGATATGAGCACTGGTAATCCACCTCCTAGGATCAACTATTCTTGCCATCTTTTATTCTATAACAGAGAGAAGAAGAAAGTACCTAAAGCAAGCAGAGCTTGAAAGGTAAGACACATCTCTGGTAAGCTGAGTGGCAACATCAGCTCAAGTCTCCTTCCTGGGACTCTTGCAGAAAACGCAGGTTAGCTGACCCAAGTGCTCCTGACAACCCGCAAGAATTTAAATGCTAGCATCCATCTGTGTGTGGTCCCAGCATTAGCAAGGCAAAGTGAGAAGTGAGAATTCCAGGCTATCCTTGTACCCTGGTCTATACAGTGAGACTCCTCCCCTACCCACCCCAAAGTGGGGATAAGAACCTACACACCATTGTACCCAATGAGACAATCCCATGGCTAATCCTAAAACTTCCCAACTGGACTCTTAATTCACTTCTACACATCACCCTTTTGTTGAAGAGAGCAACAGAAGGAAGAAGGGTATAGAACTGTGACTTCCGGGTTATCACTTTCCTGGATGGTGTCACAAGGACCCTGTTCCTACAGCAACACATCAGCTTCACTTCACTTCTGGAGGGAAAAATCAAGTCTCCATGGAGACACAGGCATGCAGGCGGCTCTGGGGTTGCAATGCTTACTGGCTTTGCATATCTGCCAGCCACATCCAAGTTCACGCCCTACACTCATGAATGAGACTTGCAGTCCCAGTTACAGGTCTCCTGAGGCCATTTCTTAACTGCATAGCATAAACCTGTTCACACCCTCAGGGCTCCAGCCTCCTTCCTTTGCCCTTGCTCCAACACGTTCTGAAATCTCAAAGCTTCTTCAATTCTCCTTCCCAGATCCTGGCCCCATCCACCTACCCAAATGGATTGTGGTTCCAGTGAACCTCTGTCGCCCAGAGCAAAAACTGGTACTAAGAATAGCGCCAGTCATGGGAAAGGGGAGCTCACATGTTAAATGTGACTCACAATGGCAGGCCTGTCTGGGGCCCCCAAGGCAGTCAACGGCGCCCTTCACCATGCTGCCCCACGGTGTCACACATCAGGAATCCAGTCGCATCATTGGGAAACTATGTTGCTCCAAGTAGAGCTCTGAGCCACAACAACAGAGGGGTCCCTGTTAGAAGGAGGTCTTCAAGGCAGGGCATAAAGGAGCACAGGACACACACCCACAGGCCCATCTCCCATCTTGCTCCCATCTCCTGAGTAGACTTCGTACCCCTTGCTCTGCTCTTCTCCGGCCACCCCAGTTAGGGAATTTCCTGATGGCTTTTCCTTCCCTCGAGATGAGAGGAAAATTCTTAGACAGTGCTGGCAGTCCTAGTTTACAAAGCACAATCCAGACTTGGAAGAAGTACATGGAGCAGCCTGGGCCAAGAGACAAGAATACCAAGCCCACTGCCCTCCAGGGGACCCTAGAAAGGCCACAAATCAGAGGCAACTTCACATAAATCCCCACTCATCTGGATTATATTTCATGTCTCTAGTCTTTATCTAGAAATTGCAAGGCCTAACGCCTAGGTCGATGACTGAATATTGATGTCTCCTATGTTTTGGTCACTGACTCCGAGGCTAAAACTTGAAGTAAGCTGGGAATAAACCTTATTAAAGTGTGTGCATGCACATGCACAAATATCTGGCTTGTTTGGTTGTGGCTTTCCGTTTGTTCTTGGTTGATGGTATTTACGGAATTGGAGATTAAACCTAGGACCTTGCACCACATGGTAGGCAAGTTTTCTAAGACTGAGCCGTGCCCTCAACTATTTAATTACCTAGTCATATAAGCATGCATGCATTTTGAGATAGGCTTTCACCACAGTTACCCAGGCTGGCCTTGAACTTGTAATCCTCCTTAGGTAGGTGCTAGAGATCTGAGGATTAAACTTCATTCCTTATGCTTGGGAGGCAAGCATGTTGCCAACTGAGCCCTCTGCCCATTTCCCCAGCCACTTTCGCTGTGGTACCTAACACCAAGACTTGACGGTTTGCTCCACGCCCATCACTCTCATCATTGGAATGTATGCTCCCAGGGAAGTCTCTGTTCTCAGCCCTGAAGCCTAGACAACACCTGACCAGTACACACCTCCCTGCTAACAATTCTAACACTATGAGTTTTATCAAATGCCTCCAGCTTTGCTCTCTTATGTTTGTGGGGCCAGGCATGATAGCTCAACATTTAATGAATGCTTTTGCAAAAACCATCATCTTCAGCGGGGGTAGGGGGGCATACATGTTTGAAAGGTGCCTAAAGGTCTCTCTCTATTAAATTATATTTGGGACTAGAATATGGATGACACCCAGGCTATGCTTCATCAACATGCTCCCAAAATGAAGCAGCCACACCTCTTGTCCTTGGGGGATTCATGGTGCTCTAAGAAGCTGAAGTCTTTAGTTCTACTCTGAAATTCAAATTGAATACCTCAGTGTGGCTAGGATGGCATATTTATTTTAACCTATGAAACTCTCATGGTTGATCACCCTTGCAACAGGGCTGACTCTGCCCTGAGACACATCTGGCAGGTGGCCCTGAAAGAGCGAATAAGCCTGGCTGGCCCCTCCCTTCCAGCCAGGTGTCTCTGCCCACAGTCAACGGTGACAGCAAAAACAGAACACTGGAGTCCGGAAATGACCCGTCTGCTCAGCATAGCCTCTTTTTATACCCCGGGGAGCACCTGTCTCTGTGATGGGGTGGGTGATTCCAGAGTCTTAGTACACCCTTCTAAGTCATTTACAAACAATCCCAGAATCTTACTGTTTCCATGAAGTCATGGTGTTGAGGGGCCAATTAAATAGAAATCACCCAACAGTCTCTTGCTGTGTCTCGGACTCAGCCCAAAGCTGCACCAGGGCCTGTTTGCAGATCATACAGCTCTGTAGTTCTGCACTCATGGCCTGGAAAAAACTTTGAAAAGAAAGAGCAAAGACTGTCTGATGGTCACCTCAGTTCGAGGCCTAGAGTAGTCACCTCCTGTTTCTTCTGAGTTGTGACTTTCTGGTGCCACTGTGCCATCCCATCTGGCCTCCAACATGGCCTAAATATGGTAAGTCCTACAGCCTTCCCACAGTGCCTTGGTTTAGTAAGTCCCTACTATCCTATCCTATACTCTACAAATATGGCTCTGTGTCAAAGCCTACAAGTCAAGAATAGTGGATAAAATATAAGCTCTACTAATGAGACCATTAAAGCTATACTTGCTAAACACAGTGATGAAAAATAATTCAGAAACCTAGAAAACACACACACACACACACACACAGAGAGAGAGAGAGAGATGCATGCACACATATATTCTCATAAAGCCTGCATAGACTGTGACCCCTACAGAACTTTGATTTTAATTCTTCCTGGTTCAAATGAAATATAATGCAACTCAAACTCCCTGGGCTTTTTTTTTTCTGTTCCTAAAATGGAACAGTAATTCCACTTGTCATTAATTTACAGATGTCCATTAGGCCTGTCTTAGAGAAACACAGCAGGCATAAGGGGAGAACACTAAGGAATGAACAGCAGAGCCGAGCAGACTGGAAGAAACACTGGAATCATGCAGTAAGGCATAAGATAGAGGGAGAGGCATTTGTCAAAACAGAATTTTCAAAGAAATAACTGAAAATTCCCTAGATAAAATTTAATAATGCTTCCAAGAATGAAATCAATCTTTCATGTGGCAACTTTCAGAAAGTATAAACTTGGGAGATTTTTTTTTTAAAAAAAAAATCAATCTTATCAATGTAAATTTTAAAATATCTGAACAGAATAACCACTGAACATTTTGTTTTAAGTTCAGAATGAGAATGAAACCCATCCTCTAATTAAGAGTGGATACGCTCCATAAGAGGTAGCAGAATTAGGAACCATCCTGGCTTGGGGAAACCTGGGTCACAGATAGACTTAGATCCTCTTTCCCACAGGGTGCATTTTCCCTAATCACTCATGCTCTGACCAAGCCCCCACTACCTTCCCCAGTGCTTGTACAAACATGCTTCTACGTGGTCTACCAGTACTGAGAAGTGGAGTGCCTTGACTGGTTACCGAGACTCAGGCAAACCAGCCACTGGGTCAAGTGGGCAGCGACGGGCCAGCTGGGCTGCCCCACCTGGGACAGTGTTCCCTGAGACTCACCGGGCTAGTTTGCCTTGGACTGGAGAAGGCAGTTACACATTTTTAATGTATGAGAAAAGGCCTTTGTTTCAGCTGAGGCTCCGCACACCTGCGAGCATTCAAGTGTCCACAAGTGAGACAACTGCTTCGTTCTCTTAAAGGGGCTGCCTCATTTATAATCTAAAGTTTAGACACAGCCTCCTGTCTCTAGGTCCACCATAGATGTTGTCGTACTGAGTGAAGCTCAGCCTAGCTTGCATATGAGCTTGCACAGCCCCGTCAGTGAGCCTCAAGTCAGGATGTGGGTTTCTTTACAGCCTTTTCCTCCTGGTGTTTTCTAGGGAACAGACTTTTTAAGAAGCCACCAGAGAGAGCTCAGCTGGGGTCATGTGTAGGGAGTAAGCACTGTGTTATAAACCAATGGACTATTTCTTTCCTAATCTATGTAAATATCTTAAAAGGAAGCACCTTGCTCTGATACCCAGGTAAGCAGAAGAGAGAAGGATGAGTTGACTGATTAGTAAGAGTATAAGCCCAAGACTCCAGACTCTGTAAGTAACTCTGGCAGACCATCTCTGGGACTAGCTTAACTTTGGGGGAGAGGTTCCTCTGCATTTTAGGGATAAAGAACATTACCAGTCTGGTTGGTCTATTGTAACTCTCAGGGAGACGTATCATAAGTGTACATCAGTATGTACGTATAGCTCTGACATGCATGTAGCCAGCAACTAATTTATGAGCATCTTTCATGTATTGGATTATAACTAGATTGGGGTGGAACATGAAACAGAATATTAGAAGCAGCGTGGGGTTATAGGAAAAAAAATCTTCTTGGTTCACCATAATGCAAAAAGCTGAAAGTGTCCTGCCTACGCCTCTGAAGAAGTGGGGCCAGAGAAGGAGCCTGGAGAGGCCTTCACAAGAAACTGCTCCCCCATATCTGAATGTCAAACTCCTCCACAGAGCTGTATCCTGCCACCTCTTAAATACCTTGGGTACAACACTCCTCCCAGAGTCTAAACTTTCGAATTAAGTCATCCTAGGAGAACTTTCACTCTCTTTATCTATCAGGGAGATGTGAGTCACACCACTGGGTTCATTACAGCCAACATTATGCACAGAACCCCAAAGGTCTATCATGGGCCGCTGTGACCATAGAGACACACGATTCTTACACTGGCCAGACAGGGAAGCTATGCTAGCTTATTGAGATGCCACTTTTGTGGGTCGGGTCCAATGTGGCTGTCACACTAACTGCTGTTCAAGTGTCCAACTGCAGGGGACATTATAGACCTCCTCTGTGAAGTCCCTTTCAAGACCAGAACTGCTCGGGACTGTTAAAGTCAGGGACAAAGCATAGCAAGGCCCAAGTCGACCCAGTCCTGTGACACAGAGGTATTTCCACTGGGTAACTGTGACCCAAAGCCTCCTTACCAGCTTGGCTGAACCATTTCACAGGCTGAGATACAGATGGAGCAGAGGCACTTCCTACCTAAACCTCCTTGGGTCCAGGTCTGCAGCATGTTCTAGAGGCTTCCCTGCCTCCTCTCCTGTTCCTTCTTTGTCTTTGGAGACACTCCCACTCACATTGTTTGCATAGCAAGCCATTTCTTTTTATCTGCTTTTCACTATTTTGGATACTTTCCTAATTGTTAGCTAGACAATGTGTAAAACCTTGGGAAGAATCTCATGTGCTCTGTGGCTTTGGTCTAGACATTCCCTTCCCCCTCAAAATCAATCCCACACTTGTAAAAACGAGAAAAGCAGAAGCTTCCATGTGTGGTTTTGGTGAAAAGTTAACAAATATTACTATCTGAAAGTCCAGGACACAGTGGGTGCTGGTAAATATGTACCACACTGGGCTGCACAGCAGATGGGACCTAACTAACATTAAAGATCTTGCTTTGCCCCCATGCCATCAGCAACTGCTGGAATTCTATGAGTGAAATACACCTCCTGACCTGGAAGAACTAGAATTATACAGCAGAGATGAAAGGGTTAAAGATTAATACGTGGTAGGGATGAATGTACTCTCTGAGCGGACTTCCTAGGTGCCCAGCACCCTTCTGCATGGCTCCATGAATTCACTAATTCACACATGCTTATAAGATGGGATCCATTTATTACCTCAACCTTCAGACAAGGAAAACACGGCACAGGGTTGTGAAATTTCCCAATGTAACAAAGCTTGGCAGTGGCAGAGCCCAAGTCTGTGCTCCTGGTCCCTACAGGCTATAGCCTCATGGTGGAGCACCTCAGAGTGGCCATCCCCTTAAGTGTCTAAACTGGACTTCACTGTAAAGGCATGTTTGAATGGCAGATGCCACTGAAGACAAGGCATCAAGTAAATCTCATTTTGGGCGTGTGCATGGGAAGAGGGGTGCTTTTCTGGAACTGAGCCTCTGTGCTGGGCAGTGTTTTCTTCACAGCAGGGACAGAAGAGTGCTCAGGGCAAAGGAGACCCCACAGGGCAGAGCTGAAGAATCTGGGACACATCAGAGGCAATAGGGACTTTCCAAGACCATTGCTTAAAGGCAGCCAGGGCTTGTGTGGATGTCTCCCAGCATGCTGGCTACACTGCTCAATGGAAACATCCTGCTTCAAAGGCAAAAAGGTGGAGTTACACACTGGAGTCAGAGTGGAATTCCCAAGCAGACACCACCCAACTCCATCATGCATAATGGGAGTTTGTTAAAGGAACAGTGACCCCCCCAAATTGTGAGACTCTGAGACTTCTTTAAATCAGACAGGAGAGCTGTTTCCAGAACAGAGAGCTAACCTGTAATCCAAAATACAGACAGGTCTCAGAGAGATGCAAGTACTTCAGGGGTTCAGACAGACTGGAAAGCAACTCCAAAGGCAGCATGTGCAGTTTGAGCTCAAGGCTCTGAGGAAGCTCCGTCAACCCTGGCCTTCAGAACTACAAGCAGAAATAGGGAACCCCTCTTCCCATAAAATGTTAAGACATTCAGAAACAAAAAGTTAACAACCGTGTGGCCAAAGCCTCCAACCATAGGAATTCCTCTGCTGGTGGAGAATAATTAACCGTTGTTACCACACTAACCAGTTGAGAGACAGGAGCTGTGAAATGGCTCTGCAGGCTGCAGACAGTCACTCTCCTCCCGCCCACATCTATTTCTGGGAATTTTCCTCCCTGATCCTCCAAAGTGATTCGCCATTAACCTACAACTGAACAGCATGCTAATCAACCCAGGATTCTACTAAGACACCCACTTAAATCCACCTTTGTGAGTCCCGGGGACCTGCTATCAGGCTACACAGTGACTGAGACTCAGTCCCTCAGGCCTCAAGGCTACTGTTGGGCAGGGAGATTTCATTCACTTTCCTGCAACTCATCCATCACAGAGATATAAGCTCAAGAAGGAACGTGGTCTACATCCCTCTTGTTCCTAACTTCCTTCTTCCCTATGGAGACACTGTACAGGGACACTCCACACTCACACCATACTGCCTTTGACAAGCTTATGAGTTAGGTCATCTTGCCGGACCAAAGGAGTTCAGATAAGTCATTACCTAGCATCTCTGGCTTTTGGAAATGTGGCCAATGCTCAGTGTTTGCAACCAGGGTCTCTCCCCATTCTGACAAGTTGGCCTATCTCAATGCTAGCATCCTCTCATTGTCTTATGCCAGCAGTGTTTGCATGGAGAGATTACACCAAGAGCCTAGTTCAGGGTAACATGGCAGAAAGCTCCATCTTTCCTAACCTATTTTTGGAGTATGGGAAATCTACACAGATGCATGCTATATTGCAAACTTAGCAACCTGTCTCCCTTTTCCTTATTGCTAGCTTGGGTCCATCAAGAGCTTCTCAACACTGTCACCATTTTGTGCCCTAGTACATGCAGACTATTTTGCAACTCAGTTTTCATCAGAAGACTGTGAGTGTATGTGTTATGTCAAAATCACAGGTCATGTCCTGAACTGAGGGGCTTGACAGGCCTTCCTTTTATAGCCAAGTTGTTTATTTTCTTCAATGTGTCTTATCAGTAGCTTTAGGTTACTGTACCCTAAGGCTCATCTACAATCAGACCTCAGGGGTTGTGAGTTTGAATTGGGGATTTGTGTGACTTAGGCTGACCCTCCTCTCATCTGTGAATCTGTCAGAATATCATTCATTTTGACCAAAGGTAATTTAAGAGGACCCACAGGGGAACAGCTGGGGCTGCTTTTCCTCTAAGTCTGATTCCTTTTAGTGTGTTTCACACACACACACACACACACACACACACACACGAGAGAGAGAGAGAGAGAGAGAGAGAGAGAGAGAGAGAATATAAAACATTCTTTTAAAATGGTCATTAACGAATGGCTTTAGGTATAGTCTTTTTCCAGACTCTGGGTGAAAAAGAGCCTTTCTTCCTTCCTAATTACAGCTTAGTGGGTGATGACATACCCAGACATAGATTACTAGTAGGTCACCTGCAGTAGGGTTATGAATGGGCCTTTATCGGTGACTGTGACTAGGAATATGGAATAAAGTTCAATAATGGTGATTCACAGGCCAAGAACTCTGTACTGAAGCCAAAACCAGGTCTTACCCTTCCCCCTTACCCTTAGTCACATGTATGAAGTGTTAATTAGTGACAAGAGGCCACCTGGGCCTTAATCCCCCTGTAAAGGACATGGAGATACTCAAGGAATGTTTCCATTCTTTAACATGAAGACCAGATGGTGCACTGAAGCAAGGCATGCAGCACTTAAAATTCATTAAGGAGTTAGCTTCTTGCAGAATGAAATTACCTGACCTTGGATAAAGCATGATCTTTGTGCTCAGTTTCACCATCTCTAAAATGGGGCCAGACGGGCAGGGAGGAAAGGAGATTACTATTTAATAATCCAGTATATTATCCCATCCCTACATGCAAATCCATTAATTGATAAATGAATTACACATTGTGCTGGACACTGGAGGAAGGGACCCAGGATTGCAACGAATTGATGATCTCAGCATGTAAGCACAGACTGAGTGCTTGGCATTTTTCTAAGGTCTATAAGGAATTCAGGAAACAGTGAGATGGTGGCTCGCAGTGTTGTAATTAGAAGGGATTGAGAATGCATCTATGAACAAGAGAAAATAGAGCTTTGCGATGCTATCAGTCCGATAACCGTAAACAGTAAGGTAAGGAGGTACATCTCGGCGGAAGCCAACATTGCACTTGATGTATTCTTCACTCAGCTAACAGGCAGGCTTTCTTTCAAGCCATGTTATCTGCCTCCACATCTCGACCTCATTTAACAAGTTGCCATGGGAGCCCTGCTAAGGTTGATGCAATTTTCTTATCTTTGAAGGAAGAATGTAACTGTGCAAGAGAATGTGAAAACTCCGCTTCTAACTAACTGATTTCCACACTTACAGTTCGGTAACTAAGATATCACAGGAAGGAGGACAATGCATTCCTGTGGAGGCAGTAAGGACAGACAACTCAGCCCCTGCTCTAGGGATGTAAAAGATCCTTCCTCTTCTCAGCTTGGTACATCTAAGCACACACGTCTAGGCCAGACAGTCACGGTAAGCACATGTATGCAGTCCAAGCCAGGTGGCCGTGGTGCAGAAGTCTGGGTGCCCCTATTGTAGGTCACACACAAGCCGCAGCAATTGAATTTTAGAACAGAAAGGGGTCAGGACCACAGATAGAAAACTAGCGAAATGTTTATACACATGTCAAAAGCACTGCCAACAGTGACATAATGATTTCCACTTTTCAAAGTACTTTTCAAATGTCAGCTCATCTTAACACACCTGCATGAAGCTAGACACCCATTTGCAGACACTCTAGCTGTCACCTCAGACAAGAGACAACACAGGAGAGATGCATTCCATCTCTTGTTCATCCATTTCTGAGAAGGGGCCACCAGACCACCGGCTCAGAGAACCTGTACTGGAGGCAGGAAGTCTTCCCTGAAGACAGAGCTCATGAGTCTGCTGTCACACACCTAACAAACCCCAACCTTTATTTGGACCACAGCAACAAGAGACTCTAGTTCAAGCCTAAGGACATTTAGAATAAACTGGATAAGACAGCCTCTGGGCCGGGCAGTGGTGGCGCACGCCTTTAATCCCAGCACTTGGGAGGCAGAGGCAGGCAGATTTCTGAGATTGAGGCCAGCCTGGTCTACAGAGTGAGTTCCAGGACAGCCAGGGCTACACAGAGAAAACCTGTCTCGAAAAACCAAATAAATAAATAAAAGACAGCCTCTGGGAGGGGGTGGAGGTGGAATGGGGGTCTTATCCACACCCAGTTGGTGCTCATTTGCTGAAATAATCAATTTATTGCAAGTAGGGGTTTCTTCTCAGCATGTCTAGCACAATGTCTAGCACTCATTTAATTAATCGATTTGGTTCAACTGCGTTTTCACACATCCCCCACTGTCAGGATAAGGATGAACAGTTCTACTTCACTAAAGTAGAAAAAGGTACAAGGTGAATTTGCCTAAAATCACACAGTGTGTTAGAGCCTGGGAGGGAGCTCAGGGAACTTCTGGTTTCTAGTCTATTGTTCTCACCACTACTCGAGTCAGAAAAAGCTAAATCCATAATTGTAAAGAAACAGAACCTAAATGTGGATATGATTTAATTTTTCCCCCATTGGAAGAGCTTAGTCTTTGAGAAAGTGAAGTGATGACCCCTGTCCCATCTCCTCTCTTCTCCTCTCCTCTCCTCTCCTCACTGGCTGTTTCGCAACTTTATCCCATGTGGAGAGGGAAGGAGAGAAGGAAGGGAAGGAGGGAAGGATGGAGGGAGAGAGAGGAGGAGGGAGGAAGGGAAAGAGCCTATCAAACAACTTTCAAACAAGAATACCATCGATCCTCTGATCACTACCCCAGCCTTTCTCTTCCCCTCTAGGCAGCCCTCTCCCCTCCCCATTCTATCATTGCATCCAGATGGAGTCTAGTCTAAATTCCAAAGTCCTACATTCTTCTACCCATTGAAAAACTTCTTGTACTTTTTCTCATCTTGGATATCTTCAATGAAAATGAGTAAATCTTCCAATAATCTCCTCTCCAGAGACAGAAAAAGATCCGCTTGAAATGTACCAAGTCCCCCACTACTAATATCTTCCAAAGAAAAAAGACATTTAGATATTTCAAAAAGGTTTTCAAGTTTGTCTTTTTCTCATGATTCTATATGTGGTCCTTGTTGACACTCCCAATCATAGATGTATCTCCTGGGTACTCTTTGATGCAATGACTATCCTGGTTAGGGTCTTTGTGGAATGCAATATAGAGAATATATTCTTGATCTTAGAAGGAGTAATTTTTCCAAGTATATAAATTTTGCTCTTAAAGATTAGTTAATTTTCAGAAAAAGTACCAAGACTACCCTAACTCACTTGAAGAAAAATCAGTTATGCCAACCGAAACACCAGGTCTGTTGTCCATCTTCAGTCACACAGGGCCCTCACCTGTCCAGTTGAAGACATCTTAAGAGGCTGGCACTAAACAACA
Organism: Tokudaia tokunoshimensis; assembly: GCA_036184795.1. Lineage (NCBI taxonomy): Eukaryota > Metazoa > Chordata > Mammalia > Rodentia > Muridae > Tokudaia > Tokudaia tokunoshimensis. The sequence continues at coordinate 32,733,951 of BTHU01000008.1, read as the reverse complement.
TCTGGCTAACAAAAGTTAACAGCAGCTTTTCTCAAGTGCACTTTGTAAACCTTGAAAACACTACAATCTCACAGAGAGAATCTGATGCTTAGCACATTGAGTTTTTCAGTGTTTTTGAATTTTTCTCAAACTATTCCAAGGCTCCTGGATTAAATTATGAGCTGATGCTCATTGGATCATTGGAACAGTGAACTGCCTGGCTCTACTATCAGCTTCTCTGTCAAAGCCCTAGCTTGGTGAACTTTGTCCATTCTCTGGGTTCTTTCTGAAATCACTACTAATCTAATGATAGTTTTTACACCGGAAAGAAGACCAGCCATAAAGTGTAGTAGTGGTGACTTGTTTTGTTGTTGGTATTGTTGTTGTTGTTGTTGTTGTTGTGCTATGGAAGCCCACAATGGATCTGAATAAAGTTTAGAACACTGTTCCTAAATTCAAACACCAGGCTGCCAAGGTAACCATACTGTGAAACTCTCCAGCATGCAGGCCAGTCAACTCTGCCTTTGAGAAAGCCAGCTTCTGATTTTGTATTTGAAAAAAAATCTCCCCAGAGCAGGCCAGCAAAAGTCCCTCCTATACCACCCATAAGGCAGTTTCTAGAAATTCTCAGTCATCACAGGTCCCTTCCCCAGATGTGAAAGAAGTTCAAAGGTTAAATTTCCTACCACTCTTAAAAATGAACCCTTGAGATAGGATGATACTATTGTCTTCCAAAAATCAGTGGCTTTTCACAAGCAGAATGACTTGAGGCTAAAGACCCTTCAGAAACATCTACTCTTCACAAGAACAAAAAGGGACTCCCTTGGGTCTCTGTGTCTTGCACTTGACCCTGCCCACAGAAACATGCAATCAGCCACCTAGACAGGGGCTAGGTGCCTACCTGTGTAGCCAGCTAGGGCAGCAGCAGGAATGACAGGCTTGTCCTTGTTGAGGTCAGCACGGTCACGCACATAGTCCTTGAAGGTGCCCTTGGGCTTGTGGTTGGGCAGGGCAGCGGGATAGTCCTCGGAGTCGAAGCTGTCATAGGAAGGGACACGCTGCAGGCTGTTGAAAGATGACTGGCTGCTCCAGGACTGGGTGAGGCGGTCACAACTATCGTAGCTCTCTATGCTCTCAAAAGAGTCCTGGCCCCCGAGTTTACCTGGAGGTAAAGGAGGAGGTAGGAAGAGGGCAGGGAAGAGAGGTTGGGAAAAAACAGCTGTAAAATCCCTCTTATGGAGGACAGATTGCTAATTAGATCTGGAATGGGATGAAGGGAGAGAGGGCCCAAGGAGACAGGAGTCCCAGAAGTCTACACTATGGGAAAGGATATTGGCCTGGACACAACATCAGAGCCGCTGCCACTGCCTGGCTTATAATTCCTAGCATAGTGACCAAAGTAAGCCTCTACTCCTCAGATCTGTCATAAGGACAGAACCTCAAGAATTCTAAAGCCAGAGATATAGAAGCCTGGAGTATTACTTGTCATGAGATTTCTGGTTGATACATTAGATTTAGTAAGTTAATGAAAAAAGAAAAAAAGAACACTGTCAAATTGATTTATTTTTCAATCCCAGCCAATGAAATTATTTCAGAAGGCCCAATTTGGGAAAATATTTTGATCATAAGAAAAAATATTCCATTAGACTAAGGGCAGATTGGCCTCCCTTGACCTTGAAACTAAAGCATTACCTCTTAGGTACTTTCTCCTCACACAGTAAGTCATTTCTTTATGACTCTCAAAAGAAGAAAGAAGTTATGGAGTGCCTTCAAGGACAGTAAGACAAAACCCACCAAGACTCAGTTATTCTTGTAGGCAGTAAACCGTATTAGTCACCCTTTCCAGTAGAGTTTAGAACTTGGAATTCCCACTCCCTGGGCAGGAGAAGCAGAAAAGATGGCTGAGGAGTGAAGGCCCAGAGCAGGGTCAGAAACCCTTCACTGTGTGAGTTGCTTATGGCATTCTGAACCAACCACACGATCGTGCAAGTTCATTCATTTCCCAAAGCAGGTTATACACTGCTGCTGTGGGTGCACAAGCATTCCTGGAGAAGTAAGTCTACACTGGCAAAAAAAAATGCCATTAAAAGTGGGGATAAGAAGGAAGTTTTCAAAGGAAAATCAATACACTGAAGATCTACAAGGGATTCCAGGAACATTTGTGTTCACGTCCAATGATCAGCTACTTCTCAGGCAGCTCGAGGCAGACCTCAGGAGATAGGATGGCCACTCCTACCCAACATGAGCCAAGAGATGGAAAGATGTGAGAAACGCGTCTGCAGAAATGTCCTTGAAACAACTCTCAACTGTGAGAAGCTTGTTAAACCCTCAAGAGGAGCCTTATCCAATCACATCAGCGTGCTCCTGGCTGAGGATTGGTTAAGAAAACAATACTCAGACATAAGCAGCTGCCCAAATTGAAGTCAAATACCAGGGGAAGATATTGTTCCCAAAACTACAAAAGAAATCCCAGATAAACAAGAGCTTCTGCTGTGAACATTCTGCCCTGCTGCTCCCTCCTGTATTGCTGACGACAGAAATGACAGAAATGTCATATCTCATTCTACCCTCTGCTCACTTGTTCAAAAGATGGCAATGTTCAGAAAGCAAATCAGAGCCTAAGGAGTGAGTGGTCCAGCCTATACCACATTAGTCCCTTTCCATTACTATTTTTTTAGTCACATTAAATGTCTCAAGAAAGCAGCCCCCACACGAAATGCCACAGGCTTTCTTATCAGGGCAGAAAGTTCCTTAGTATCTCATAAAAGGTGTGTTCTCATACTAGCTATGAATGCTAACTGCCATTCCATTACACTCTAGCACAAATACACCAAAAGCCTAAGAAAGAAAATCCGTGTTTCCACCAAGGATGGCCTATTGTCTGAGTCACCCACATGTAGGTATTCCCTATCCTTTAGTCTCTTGCAATTTTTCTTATCTCTTCAGCCATTTTTGTATGTGGAGGGCCAGGATCTGAAAGGGCTTCATTTAGCATAAGTGCTAAAGTAGGCGTCATCACTCTCTTGCAGCCTCACCAGATGCCTCTCGGTTCAGACTGTGGTTTAGAACAAAGTGCAGCTTTCGTCTTAGTTCTATTTCACAACCCTGGAGCTGGAAGCCTTCATTAACGGGTATTTTCCCCAAAACATTGACTTGAATCCAAAAAGATTAGACACTCGGTCCTGCTTCTCTGTTCAATCTGGGAGGCACACATCCCCGAGACTAGTACTGACCATCTTTTCTAAGAAATGCCTCTGCAAGATCCTTCCAAAGCTAATTGAGTCCACCAAACAGCACTCTGAACAGGAGAAGGGTAGCCCCACAGCCACCACAGAAAAAGACTTACACAAAGACAGGCCTTAGAGCTCAAATAAGTGGGACAGAGAAGTACTTTGTATACTGTAACACAGCATCTGAATACTGCGATTATTAATAGTCAGCTAACAGTAATGTCTTCAGTCTAGACCAATCACAACAGTCAGAATCAATGGCCCTTTGGCCATTGTTACAGCACATCTACCATGCAGCAAGCAGGCTTGCACAAGCTGGTCTTTCCCTTAAGTCTGTGGCCCGAGCTTGGAGGAGGTGAATGACAGCAGAGCCACAAAGAAATACCTAATGTCCTTCGGTAAGGATGAGTTTGGGTTTATAACTATTAGTTAGGGTTTGAAGGAGGAGTGAGGACCCAAGAACCAAGAAGAAGAAAGGGAGAGAAGGGCATTTCCACAAATGTAAAACTAGCCACAATTGTAAAACGATATGATTACAGATCTACACAGATTTACAACACAGCTGAACCCCAAACCCACAACTCGGTCTCCTTAAATATACAGAAAGACAGCCCCACAAGGAAGAAAATGGAGCTAAGACTTCAAGCTGCTTAAGAAGTGCACAGATGCATACACTTGAGGGTATGTATTTAAATAGACATGTACCCAAAAATAAAAGACAGGCAGAAAGGGGAAGACAGACCCGGTCCCACCCATTCCCTTTGGTTTGAAACACAAACAACCGAGGAGTGTAAGAAAGATGATCTGGGTTCTGATTTTGCAGGGGTTTCCCCTGTACAAGGCCAGAGAGCTCTCCCAAGGTTTGCTAGGAGCAAACATGAGCCTCAGTAGGAATGGTTAACGATGGCCATGGCTCTCATCCTTTTGGAGAACACTGAGCAGGTAGCTCAGGGAGTCAGTCATTCAGTGAACAAGAATCACTGCCTTCCTCTTCCTGTCTTAATACTTTCCCACCAGGAAAGTCATTTCTAGGCTTTTCAGAAGCTGGTGGGCTTTCCTGGATGAAGAAGTCCCTCCTTCTATCAGATTTCACTTTTTCTCAGCAGCAAGACAATCAGAACATGCTGCTTCTCGTAGTGGAATGTTCATAGCCTCGTCTTAAACAGCAGGTACACTTTACCTTTGGGACATCAGGTCAGCGAGACTTATTTTGAAACACTGACTTCACTGCCAGCGAATGTTTTATCACTGTTATAATAGCCTTGTCAACAAGAGTACCTTCTTTTGGAAGCCTCTGGCCACCTTGTCCCCTGGTCTCCTAGCTAAATACGTACTTTCACCACACTGTTGATGACCAGTTCCAAATAAACCATTGGTTAACCATCTTGTATCTTCCCAAACCAAAGAAGTTGCAAGTGGCTAAGTTCCCAGGATGAGCAGCAAGGGTCATCCCAGGTCAAGCCAGGGTCTACAGTATGACCCAGGTGAACCCTGAAAGGATTCACTGGTACCTGAAAGCACATGCCAAATTTCAATAGGATTATGATCTCAAGCAAAACTGTCTTAAAGAAACTGTAGCCTGCCTTTCAAAATCCACCTAGAAATAATATGTAGGGAAACCATTTTACCCTGATAACACATTTGATTATTACTCTGCCATACTGAGTTCCATCATGGACCCCAGGATCTTTGTCATCATGTCTGATAAAGCTAAATTCCAACGACAGAAAGGTCTTCTTGTCTATACACTCAAAAAAATGAAAAGCTAAGACTGATGAATATAAGAACAGTAAGTAAACAAAATGGGACCTGAACAATGAATGAACTGAGGTAATTCTTGTACACCCAAGGAATCTGAAAGTAAATTTGACCTACCACGACTGGCTCTCCCCATGCACATGTTGTCTGGAGTTAACACCTCTTGCTTGATGGCAAAGTAGTCTGTCTGCAAGGTGTCTGTCTGGAGAGGGTCCCGAAGAATGACCGAAGGGTAGTCGTTCTCATACTTGAGGGACAGGAGTTCTTCCGAGCTGATGGGATGCAGCGTCTGATAGGACTCTGTGATGAAGCTGGGCTCTGAGAACTCTGAGGGAGGAACACACTGAGCATGCTCGATACCATAGCCTAAAAAAGGAGAATGTTTACAATTGGAGACACTGGTACCCAAAAGAATCAATTCTTACTACTTATCATGGCCCCACCATGTGATATGAGCTGACTCCCTTAAAAGAGGACTTGGGTTCAACCTTGATGTACAACTTGCTATCTGCAGCCCTTGATAAAATACCTTTCCTTTTGACCTTAATTTACTGGTCTATAAAACAAGGTTGATTAGGTGTTCCTCAGCACACTGTGATGAAGAATAAATGAGACTGTGTGTGCATGCACACTGTCTGCAACATTTCTGGCACTCTTGATAAACTCAGGATATGTGGTGAATGTAACTGTTGCCATTGAAATAAAAACTGTAATAAGCAAGAGGATTTTAAAAAAATAAAGCACACCTGTTTAACGCTACCTTTGAAGTCAGGGGTATCAGAGAAGCCAATGATACTCCTTTTCTCTGGAAAAAAGTTACAGTGTGCTAAACTATCTTGCACTTAAAAAAAAAAGTTTTACTTTCTGCAACAGAATGTGATTCTTCATGGTCCCTGTGGAAACCCAGAGGATTCCATAGCAAATCCAATCATCTTTAATAATAGGCAAGGAAAGCATGTAAGTCAAAATCAAATCTCTAACCCAACCTTCTCCCAGTCACTAGCACATAGGATTAAGTAAGATCAAAAGCTGCCCGGGGTGTATTCTTTCCCAGTTGCAGGAACTTTGTAGACTGATAAGCACACATATGAATTTAATGCTTGTACTTTGTGAAAATAAAAAAAAATTAAGTCATAAAACAAGTAACAAAAAGCAGAGTATAATTAAGAAAACATTACTTTCTATAGAATTATTATTAAAGCATCTGAGATCAACTAAGCCAAGGAGCCTTTCCAAGTTCCCTACCATAAAGAGCCAAATACGGAAGGAGAGTGGAAGACAGCACTTACTAATGAAGTAATCCGAGGTGTAACGGGATTCTGGGTAGGTAGGGTTGACTCCATTAACCTGATACGGTTTCACATCCTCTGTAAGAAACATACCAGAGAATAAAATAAAGATAGCATGCAAGTGACACTTGACCTACAAGGATCTTGGCCATAATGACCCCAAGGGTCTCAAGCTTTTTTATCCTAAGTCTGTAAGCACACTATGGAGTTGGTGCCTTGGTTGCCTGGATGGAGCCTTATCTCAGGATGACATCACAAAAGTATGGCTAAGCTTATCATTTCAGTAGCTGTGAAACGGGATTGGTCCATTTACCTTATGAGGAGACCCAGTGGGCAATCACTGAGGGTTGAGAAAACAGGCATCCCTATAGGGTGGTGTCTTGGTGTTTCCCTTCAGAGAACTGAATCTTCAGGTCCATGATCAGCACCTAACACTCAAACCAATCAACTAAAACCCATTTCAGAACACACTCTAGCCTTTAGGCAAGTAGATATTTGTAACCTCCACTTTTTGCAGATATCTGGATTTTTTTTTTTTTTTTTTTTTTGAATTCTGCTTTTCTCGTTGTTCTCGGAATTCAAGTTCAGGCCCAGACAAGAAGCAAGACACTGCTAAGGTGACTCCATTCAGTGAACCATGAGAACTTACATAAAGTAAGAAAAGCGACATATCCACACTGCCTAGATGCCAACATCATTGGGACCCAGAAAGAAATAAAGTGTAGTGGAGAGCAGAACTGTCAGGGTGGGCTCAGGGTACTCTGGCTACCCTAGCATCAAATGCAGTAGCGATTGACACTCTACAGGGCCTGACTGCATTTCTTTACAAAAATCAATTGTAAAGAGAGACTGCTGATACGGGTTTTTCCTCAGGTATCTGCTAGCCTGCTGAGAGCTAAGGCTGATGGGAAAACAAGTTTATGCCTGCACTCAAAAAAAAAGTTCCCAGTTGAGATAAAATGATTAAACTCTGCTTGAGCTGCTTATCAGATTAAAACATCCCCTGCACCTTTGGCTTCCAGCTCCACCCCAAGCAGCTATGTTCTCTGGCTGCCATGCTGCCCATGTTTGATCACAGAAGGGACACTGCCCTGTGCACAAACATCCTGATCATCCCTTTAGAAACGTGAATCCATAGAAAGACAGTTTTACTGCCTCAAGGATCGAGATACCGACTGGAATGACAGGACTTGCCTCCTCGCACAGATCACACCCTACCTCACTCCAATTCCCTGACAGCACTCCCCTGCATGAACACAGCCAACAGTTAATCCTGTCTTAGTGGTAGAGTTTCCTCCGAGAGCACATTATCACAGCAAGAACACTGGGTGGGAAGTGAAATTAAAACAGACTTAGAAGTAAGTGAAGTTTAAAGGGTTGATCACTAATGGAGGCAAATTCCAAGCGAAAATATATTTGGCAGCACTTTGGAATCAAGGATATGAACGGACCATGATCAGTCTTAGACAGACTGAGACTCCCCCCAGCTCCTGGTATCCACTGTAGGGATTCATTCTGAGTTCAGAGAAGCATTGTATTGACAGACGATGCTTGTTTTCATGGTCTGGTGCAGCCTGCTGTTGTGTTCAGAAGGCGGCAGTTAAACCAGCACTCCAGGGAAGTCTACCACATCTTTCTTTTCCTCTTACAAACAGGTCACTCATGTCAGTGACTAGGGGTCAGCACCAGTGCAGTCACTACAGCTGTTGTCCACTCCTGAGGAGCAGCAGCCACAGGAAGAACCACCAAGTCCTTAACTGTGTTCATCCGGGGATCATTTTCGACAAGAAGCTGAGGTGAAGGAACGTTCATCACATTCATGTGCCTGGAGGAATGGGACCTGGGTCTCTCCTCAGCCCTGAGTGAGGCATACTCTCAAACAAAGGTCTTACATGGAATGAGCTGTATGCCCTGCCCCCAGCGGCTGTGCCTAGAGCTTGAGGCTGGTGACCACAGGGAAAGGGTGGGCCTGGTTACAGAGGGCAGCAGGCTTCTAGGCTTACAGTCAGCTGTAGGGCACTGCTGACTGCTGGTAACTGCAATTTATTTTAAGAAGAAATTTAGACAAATAAGCACAGAAACACCCAAGTTTGCCGCCCGCTAATGTTGCTATACTCAGCCGGAGCTACGGGACATGAGTCACTTGGTCCAAAAAGGTTAGAAGAGGCCAGTAGAGGAGTCTATGTCATTACAAGGTTGCAACACCACGTCCTGATATAACCTTAGCTTTGGCTCCGAGGGTAAAAGGTATTCTACACTGCCAAAATCCCAAGCCAGTGAGTGGCAGAGAAACTGTCTTGCTAATGAGTTTGGAAAAGCTATACTCTCCTGTTACCAGAGATTATACACCATAGATCAACAGAGTATATAACAGAGTTTCCAGAGCAGGCGAAAGACCTGTTTTATAAATCCAGATTTATTTAAGTCCAGGCACTATTTATTCAAATAATGTATGGGTCTAAGAAAATAACATGAATTGCATACAAGATGCTAAAGAAGTACAATCTTGTTTAAAAATTAAAATATGAACTCCTAAGGCATAGAAGAAAATAAGCTAGCATATACTGAGCTCTTGCTTTGAGCCAGGTTCTGTACTAAATACACCCCCACATACCATCTATGTCATGGCTGAACCCCCACAGGCAACAGCAAGAGCATCCCGCTGTCGGGCCAGCTTTTCTCCTACTCTTAGAGAGACTCCACCCAACCCCCTTCCCTGTTCGCACACATTTACCTTTCTGCAGGATCTCTAGATGCTCCCATAGGATATCCCCAACAAAGTCTGGAGCCAGCTCGAGGAAGCATTCTTTACCCAGGGCACACAGTGCTGCTCCATTCATACAGAACTTCTGGAAGTCCACACCTTTCAGGCTGAACTCATTCACAGCCCACATCACCCAATCCCGGACATGGGTTTCTGTCCACTGCCGGGGGTCTGAGAAGAGAGGCCAAGTGAGGATAGAGTAGGTCAGGCTGGGAGGAGGCAGGGAAGGGATGGAACAGAGCCGGGATGCTAGTTATTCTCACACCTAGGGAGCAGCATCTTGTCTACGTCCTCTCAGATTCTTCTCCCCACATCTAACACCCCACTTTCCCATTTCATCAGATAGGAGGAGCTAAAGTCAGTCAACAGTAATTCCCTGCCTTTTATTCAGGCCAAGATTTCCATTGATCTCTCCTCTCACCCTTAGTCCCATTAAAAAATATTAAAAGCCCCCAGATAAAGGACTATGCCTTCTTTAATGGCAATAATAACAATGTAAAGTGTTTTCCACAAATTGCTCATGCCTCTGTCTGCTCTCAACTCTGCAATACACTTGATATTTTTATACTTGATTATTTTTAATCTTAGCCACTCAAGTTTTATAATAATCACAGCAGTTAGTAACAGTAAGTCATTCAAGTGTCATTATTTGTGACCACAGGCCCAGCTTTGGGTAGCAGTGATGACATAAAATCTTCATACGTGACCTAAGATTTGACAGAGCTGTACCTGCCAAGGACACCAGAAAGGATCAGGTTACAGTAGGCTGCCATGTGCACATAAATGATGCATGATTCAAATGTAACTGCATGAGCTGCTGGAACACCCAAGGCTCAGAAGTCACTTTGTTCTGCCTTCTGGTCCACAAAGATGCTTGGGGTGGTGGTCCACCCAGGTTTGGAGTAAGGTTGTAAACAGAGGATGTAAAAACTGTACAGATGTATTTTAAAATCTAACCAGCACTTTGGTCTGGCCATGATGGAAGTCTTTTATTTACAGTTAGATGAGGTGTTATTTACAGACAGTCTTCCTCCAACTTTCTTAACAACAACAACAACAACAACACAAAACAAAGCAAAATAAAATAAAAACAAGGCATAGTTTGCCTACTCATGGCTGTCCAGGAAATGTTCTAGGGAAAGCTGACAACTCACAGTTCACTTCTTTATGATAACTCCAGACTCTTTCCATTCTCAGTAAACCCTTTTAGGTAGGAACACCCAAAGGACAAGCATAGTTGGCCAAAGTACATGAAAGATAACAGAGTATAAGTATAAAGCAACACAGCTCCCTGGGTTCATCCATGGTCACCCATATTGACTCTAAAATAAATTTTTCCAAACTTGTCTGCAAGTTGTAATTGTTTGAGACGTTTACAAAATAAAGATGTCAGCAGCTGTTAAGATCATTTGAATTGGTCGACTTTAGGGCTTATCCCAGAAGTTCTCAAAGACCCAAAGATGCTGATGTACAGACAGGTCAGAAAACACTGTCCTAAGCTCACGGGCATTGACAGGCTGAGAAGAGCATCAGTCCCTGTGTCTCATGGATGTCTGCACTCACCCATCACAGCTGATTCCACTGTGGCTGATCTAAGCCAGCCTAGCTACAGGAGAGGAAATGAGCCTTCCCTAAGGATGCAGTCCTAGTGGTCCCTTTTCCTACTATCACAAGTATACCTTTGGGGATTCCCAGTCGCTGCTGTTCTTTTGTGAAACCACTGAAGGTAGCTTTCAATGCTTGGGACATCATTTCTTTGCTGCTCGGAGTTAACAGCGGGACATCTGCGCATTCCATATCTGTAAGGAAAAATAAAGCAGCATATGAAAAACAAAACCCACATAGGTAATTAACCACTCACGAAGAATGAAAGACTGTGAATGAGCCAGAGAACGCAAACTGAGAAAAGAACTGTGTTCAGGTCTTCATCACAGCAGGTAAAACTGAAGGGGTTTTCCACAATATACTAGGCCCCTTTGGAAAAAAAAAAAAAAACCCTGTGTCTTGCTTACAACACTCTGAATCCTAGTGAACAAAAATGCTTATTCTTCCTTCTGATTTCCACTACCCATACCCCTCCCCCATTTATCCATCTTATTCATTGAAACCATTTGTGCTACTACATATTTTCGGTTACCTATTTTTAAAGAAAGGAACAATATTATTCATGTAGCCAAGAACTACTTAGTGCCTGTAATGCACAGGGGATGGGAACAGAACAGAAATAGCACATGTCAAGACAGTGAATTGTGAGCCTTGCAGCGGGTTCAGTCATTAAAAATCTACAGACACAAATGTTCAAATCCAACGCCAATAGGGCTTCAAAAGAGAAGATGCCTGTTAGCCAAGAACAGGAACTGCTCCAGAGGACAGGAAAGCCTTGCTCTGGCAGAGGATAGTGAGACCTGATGGATACCCAGAAATTAGGGAAGAAACCTACACTCTGTGCTAGCTGTTCTCAGAGTATGGTGCCCCTAGCAAACATGTCGGCCTCACCTGGAAATGATCAGACACAAATTTTTCAGTTTTACTGGAGGCCTATTGGATCAGAGCGCATGTGTCTGCTTCTCAACACAAAATCCAGTGCTGAGCCCTGAACTTAAGCAACACAAGTTTTTGGCACAACATAAATGAAGGTCATGAGATCAGAGGTATGGAAAAGACAAATGGAGAGGTTTCTCACCTCCTTGCTTAGGTTTACACCAGGAATTTTTTGTTTGTTTTGCTTTTGTTTGCTTTTGTTTATATTTTGTTTGGGTTTTTAGGCTATTGTGAATGGAATTATTGCCCTGATTTCCTCCTCAGTACCTTTGTCCCTAGTAAATAAAAAGACAACTGATTTTTTTTGGTGTGAGTTAATTTTGTATCCTACCACTTTGCTGAAAATTAGCTGGTTAGGAATTTTCTGTTTGCGAACACTGTCATGTCGCCTGTAAACAGGGATACTTTGACTTCTTTTCCTATTTGTATGCCTTTTACTTCCTTTTTAGGCTCTAATACAACTTTGAGCACTATAGTAAATAGCAGTAGGGACAGTGTTACCATACGCCTTCCCTGAATGATATAGAGAAAGCCTGCTGAAACTGAGCTGGGAGCTCCCCTCAAGCTTAGTCTTCACTGTCCTAGATGCTACGCAGGCTCCTGGAGGAAAGACAGGAGTGCTCTTACACAGCTGTGAGCCCTACAAACTCCAAGAGTTCAGCGAGCAGACAAGATGTGCTGACTTGGGCAACACTGGTACGACCATTACAGAGTAGCCAACTTCTCTGTTTTTGAGGCCCACTCTACAGGACAAAATCCATGCCTGCTACATTAAACCCTGTCAAAAACTCAGGGGGTAACTTAGTACTACTGTTTAGCTAAACCGGCATAGCATCAAACTGCCTTCTAAATATTTATGTTTATATTCATCAACAAATGCTAATCCCACCCTTAATCAGAGAAGCTGCTTCTGCAGTAATGGTGATAAAGGAGACTTGTAGCCCAACGAGGTGCTGAGAATATGTGATTGCAGATGAGTAATCAGCCCCAAACAAGAGCTTTACACCATCCCCTCTAAGGTTCAGGAGAGGAAGCAGAAATCACGGAAGAGCTAGATTAGAACACACAGAGAAGCGTTACAAAAGGCACAGCCACTGCAATCTCACACAGCAGCTGTGGATGCCCATACCGGCTCAAGAGAATAAGCTCCCCGACAGCCCAGTGTGGATGAGAGAGGCTTAGGGAGCCCTGCCCTTCACTGTGAACTATTCACTAAGTAACAATGCAGCAAGATGGGGTGTCCTTGTTAGAGTTGTGTACTCAGTGATGACCCCACCAGGCTCCAATGGATATTTCTAAACCAAACATCACACAGGTGGCCCTGATTAAACTAATTGAGTCACCAAGTCAAAAACAAAAGTCACGTCTAGGAAAAAAACTGAGGGTGTGTGTTGGGGGGAGTACTGACAGGAACAGTAAGAAGATAAGAGAAGAATAATCAGAATAGACACACACAAACACATACATACATACACACACATACACTCATACACAAATATGTACACGTACATGAAATTCTCATAGAACAAACTTAATTTCTAAACTTACAGAAAAGGAAGAAATAAAACCCTGGAATACATAAAAGAAAAAATAAACGAACAGCTGCTGAATCAGAGTAATCAGGAGGTGAGCTGTTTGACGTGAGCCTGAAGGGTAAACGTGGTGGGAACATTAAATAGGTCACCTTTCCCCAAGGAAAACAGAAAGCTGCTCTAATTTAACCAGGGAAAATGACCTCGCTGCATTTGTTCTCCAGGAGACTGCCTTGGCTGATTTGTAAAAAGAGCTCTAGGTGAATATGAGTAGCTGTCGGGCATTTCTAAGAAAGTGGTAGCATTTGTTCACCTGAGAGATGACAGTGGCTTCTACTACATAAGTGGCAATGCTGGTAAGATAGGCAGGCCTGAAGTGTGCACAGGAAATCCCAATTTATGATTTATGTGGGTGGGAAAGGACAGTGAGGTATCAAATCCTGAAGACCTGCCAGTATCACCAGACCCCACACAGTTATACCCTCCCACACTTGCAGGCCCTGTTCCCAATATGGGTACATACACAGGGTCAAGGTCAAGCGTCTTCTGAACTCATCTTGGGTCAATCTCTCCACAGAGCTAATCCCATCTAGCTTTTCTGTGACTTTTTGAAGTGACTACCTTCACTGCCCTGAATTTTAGAACCCTGAACTGTCAATGTACCACATTCAGAAATGGGTGGAAGATGACTAAGTTCCAGAAGAGAATACTACATAAGCTCCTCAGCTAGCTTGTTCCAAGTCTTGTCTACCAGGAAGGAAGGAAGGAAGGAAGGAAGGAAGGAAGGAAGGAAGGAAGGAAGGAAGGGAGGAAGGAAGGAAAAAAATCTCTTAACATATATAAGGGAAATAATGAAAATTAGTGTCCTCTAAGAAAAGGAGCCAATATATTGCCTCTGAATGTCAAAATGAACAGAAGCATCACTGCATGACAGAGTACAGCTTCCAGCCACACTGCCAGGGAGCAACCTAGTGTCTGGACCAGCCTAAGAAGATGGTTCACTGTGGCTGTTCTCCCAGTCCCTGCCAGTGTTAAGAAATTGCAAGTCCTCAAGAGTGTTTGCATTGCCCTGGGACATTCCAAACAAGTTCTAATGGAAGAATCATCAGCATGCCTTCCAGGAAGACTGACAAAATGGTGGAAAATCCCAGATTTTGGAATAAAAAAAAATAAAAATAAGCTTGGGAAAGAGAAGGTTGTTGGTTACATAATATCCAGCACTTCAAACAACGGCACAATCATCAAATGGGCCACTAAGAAACATATCAATGTTCTCCACTTGTTCTTCACCAAACTAAGAGTGGCTTAGTGATCTAGAATATCTCTCCTTTGGAGCACATGTCAGTATTACTCTGGGGAAAGAAGCCCTTTAGCTAAGCAGGGAGCATGCCTTAGGAGTAGGGAGAACTCCAACATCCCCAGATGTTGTACTCACACACAATTAATCAACAAATATTTTGTGGATTCAGTATTTCTCCATTGAATCAACTCTGTTCCCTTCTCTCCCATCCAATATAAATTCAGGAACTTGAACTGTAGGGGTTTTCCTTTGTGTCTTTGTTCTCTCCCTTAGATTAAAAGCTCCATGAAAAGAACTTTCCTGATAGTGGAAATTGGCTCGGGCCACATGTGGAAAATGTAGGCCAAGCCTAATGGAGTGTCGATAGGGCTACTATAAACTGAGCCTGGGATGGAACTGGCAGGGCCCCACGTCACCTTCCTCTACACATGCATGCTGGGGAAACGTGAAGCCCTTGTGAGATGATAGCCAAGCAAGGACAGCAGCAGAGAGCCTGGGAAGGAGGAGTCCCTGGGGCTGACTCTTTCAACTCTAGCTCTCTGGCATCTTGTCTGGCCAAAAGTGCTAAGTGGATACTTTTCCATGCTGGTTTCTGCTTCCTGTCAGGGCAGCAAGCATTTCCATACTCTCACGTGCTTTCTTTCATGGAAGCATCTGGAACTACTTTGACTTGTCCACCTCTATGCCACCTCTAAAAGTCTACATGAAGCTATGCCCCTGTTGTAGAGAGCCCTGTGTACTGTGTCTCCTTGAGACACTTGGGTTGGGCTGTGAGCTCTAGCAGACGACACTGTCACTGTCCTTGGAAAAAAAAGGCTGCAAAAAAAGAAATTAAGAACTTTTCTGAATTGGTAAAGCTCAAGATTTAAACTTTTTAATATATCATGCTCTTTGTTTACGTATGAGAACAGTTATCTGGGATTGTCTTTTCAGTGGCATGGACATTTCATTTAAAAATGATCAATAGTCAAGCTCAAAAGTGAATATATTAAGCTTTTTACTTTAAAGTCCAGTGCAAAAGGCCCTCAATATTATCTGTGATTGTGTAAGTTCTGGTAATTATTCATATCAATGATGATGATGACAGTGATGGTGATGATAATGTTAACTGTGTTGATGGTGATGAAATCATTAAGTAGGTGGAGACCCTGACATGGTTTAGACAAGCAGACATCACTGATGTTCCTAAATTTACCTTGTTACTTTCTATAATACTTTGCATCAATACAGATAGCTTCTAATCTTAGCAGCATCTGGACATTAATCAATACCTCTATGAACATTAACTAACTTGCATTTCTTAGAAACCTACTGAGATTACCTCTGTGGTAATAATTACAATATCTTAAATTCAAATAACAAGGTGTCTCGAAACACAGAGAACCTGACTTAAGAAACAGTATACCAATCTTCTGGAGACCCTTAACATAGTGGAGGGTCATACATTAAATTGGAGTCATATATTAGACTTCCGTCTACTGATTTTTCCTCAGGACCCTACCTCTACAAAAACATTTATAGGACTTAACCTAGATTTCTGAGAAGACAGTGGTACAGAAGCCACTAGGAGAAAAAAACAAAAAACAAAACCAAAAAACAAACAAATGAAAAGAACCATTCCAAGATGCACAGACTAGAAGCAGGCAGGCCAGCTCTCCTGGAATCTATAGGCTTACTGAGTCAGCAGCATTCTGAATGCAGAGAAACACCTGCCTGTGTTTCAGTGTGACCCACTCCTAACAACCCAAAACCTTTTCAAGTGAAATGTAAAACAAGTGTTTCTATTCTATTTGTGTGTCAGTCAAGGTTGAGGGCTGTTAGGTTTCCAAGAACCCTTCAAAGGTGTCTTATATGTCTTTTCTACCATTCTTTGGAGTTCTCTGAAACAGAATTGCTCATATCAACAATGTTACGAGGAACTTGACCACGGTAGCTTTTGCTCAGGAGGATGTTCTAAGCTTAGAGCCTTTCAAGTTCTTTCTCCTGTTGTTCTCAACAAATGATGTAGAAAAGACCACAGCATCTGGGACCCACTGGTAAGACAGTAAGGGGTCAAACCAAAGACAAGAAATCCCAGAAGAACACCCAGTGTCATGTGGACACTACTCTGGGACAAAGTCTGTACTTGGCAACACTGCCAGTCCTGTGTTGGGTACCGCCATAAAGACAGTAGTAGCTGGGGTAGAAGGGAAAACTAACTAATGGTTGGCCAACTGTTCATATACCTTTCCACAATATCCCTGGGGGGAAGGAAAGATGCTTCTGAGTTCCCATTTTACAAATGGAGAAAGCAAAACTCCAGAGGGTTTAGCATACAGTCACAGAGTAAGATGAAGTAACTAGGGCCAGAAGCTTCTGAAATAGCCTTCCACTTCTGGAATTGCAGTGTCTTCCTGCTCAAGTCCACTACCCATGGGAAAAGGTTGTAAGACATGTAAAAATTTCAGAGCTGAAAGAGACAAGGTTTTTCATGTTTTTGTTTGAAAGTTATATAAATGTGAGATATTTTTAAACACTTAATATCATTCCAAGACTGCAAATTTCATATAGATAACCCCCAGAGAGAGGATCGGAAACTGTTTACATCATCTACTGAATCTCTTTTCCTTTCCCGGGACAAAGACCTCCTTCTTTACCCACCAACCCAGCACAGGGGTTAAACAACAACCTATCTCCACCCCTGTCTGTGCTCACTCCTGAGTCACCCTAATGGGTGAATGTACATATAATAAGACTGATTAGTACACAAAGATTTGCCAACTTTTTCTCCAAGTAAACAGAAACCAAGAAGAACCCTTCTGACTTACAGAGAGAAGAAAAGGAATGCCCAAATGCAGAAATGGCATTCTAAAGACAAGGAAAGAAGGGGATGAGAGACATGCATGTGGTTGGGCTGACTTTTTTATCCAAATCTGTTATCACGTTCTCCATTAGGCAACTCAAGCTAGATAAGCCACCTACCCAATTCATCTCTAAAAAGAATTCTGTTAAGAGGCAGTCACTCCATCGCTGGGTTTTACAATTTTCATCTGATAATTTTCACACATAATAATGTAATGAACTCTTACTTCATCTGTCTCCCTCTCTCTCTCCCTCCTCTCTGTCTCTCTCTGTCTCTGTCTCTCTCTCTCTCACACACACACATATACACATATATGCACACACACACACAGAGAGAGAGAGAGAGAGAGAGAGAGAGAGAGAGAGAGAGAGAGAGAGAGAGAGAGAATAAAGCTAATCCAAGCAAAATGTTATTTCACCTACTAATATTTTATTGTCTTGAGGATTTTAGATAAATGTATATTATAGTATGAAAGTTAAGCGACAGATATACCTGATGCCAAAGAAATGGCGCATAAAATGATCTTGCCTGGCATTTCCATCAAGATCTACATTTCATTTATGGGCCTACTTGAACAACAAAACTCTGTCAAGGCAACAGCACTATGATCTAGAAACAGGCCCAGGGGGAGCAGAGACAGATGGCTTCAGATTAGGAGGATAGAAAGCCAACCTGAGACTTACATGGCCTACATGCGGAAGACTGAAGTTATCACTCTCCTTCCTAATGGCTCGTGACCTTGTGAACTTTCACCTGGAACTAAGACCACACATGGAAAGGCTGCCATTCTGACAAACACCAAAAGGGCAGTTGCAAAGGAGGGGCCATGGTCAAGTTGCCTGGAACAAGCCCTAGTGTGGGAGAACACCGCAAGGAGAAAACTGGCTGTAGCTGGAGGAGCTGAAAACCCTGGCTGTTGGAACTTGCCGCTGGCTTCTAAAAGCATGTCCCCCAAAAAGTGGCCAACCATGCGAAAAGAATGGGAACTCAAAACCAGTGAGTACTGCCCTGTCTCACTCATGGACAGCAGGACAGAAGCAGAGTTAAGGGGAATGGTACCTTCTAACTCGCTCTTAAGCCCACTAACAAGCTCTAGAACCCTGGCAGACAAAACTTCCATCCCAGAGGCAGGTTAAGGCAGACACAGACAGGAGGGGAGGTTCTTCTGCAGGCCTGGCTCAGGTTTCATTAATGAAGTTATGAGACAAAGCAATAAACGAGCATCCACCTGGGGGCCACACTGGGTCCACCCATTCCAATCATGCAGTGCAACATTGTTTCAAACAATGGGACAGCATGAGACATGGAATGTATTCCAACCAAGTAGAAAAATAGGTAACTGAGTGTGTGTCCTTCTCTATTCAAGCCTCTAGCAGGCAGCAGCCAGTAAAAACCAATCCAAAGAAGGGAGAAAGAAGCAGTACAGAAAATCCCCAATTCACCCTCCAGTGACCTGGCTGCCCAAAAATGTAAGCCAGTCTCCGATTACAACATCTCTCTGTGCCAATGCACACAGCCACCAGGGAACACACACAACGTGCCAACTCAAAGGTGGATGCCTCTTCTCAGAGGGAAGCTGCCCTAGGACAAACGAGAGGGTCTCCTAAAGGACAGAGCTGCTCTGAGGCTGAGAAACAGTGTGCAGGGTCTGCCGGGCACATCGAACATCTGTAGGAAGTGACCTCAGACTTCCCCCTCCTTCCTTTCTCCCATCCCCCTGCTCCATCCCCCCAAAAGTTTTAACACATTATTACCACTGGGGTCCTGAGGATTTGGTGAGTCACCAGGCTCACACATGGTTCCAATGAGCCCTTGACCATTACATGGTAGGCAAGCAGGAAAAACAAATGAACGCAGTTGTAATTCGGCAGCGCTGGAGTTCAGACCTGCCAGACAAAAGGGATTGCAGGCATGTTCCCAAATGTGTTCAGGCACCTGACATGCAAAAGCTATTTTTAATCACTGGATTTATTTCTTTCCAAGGCCCTCCACCATCCTCCACCTCAGCATATGTATAGGAAGGCACAGCAGGACCCAAATCAATTCCAGGTGTTCAGGGAAACCCAGAAAGGCTCTTCCGTTCCAGGCTAGCAGCCAGAAAGCAGAACTGGCCCCTGGGCCCTGCTCAATGATCTTACTCTGCTCCCTTGGACAGCTCAAGTCTCCCACACAAAACTCCCAAGGAGGAAACGTGTGAATGAAGATGCCCTGCTAGAAGGCCTTTGAAAAGTGTATCTTCTTTAGCAGACCCAGTAACTAAAGGCCCAAGAAATGGTCTCAAGACAGAGATCCGACACTTCGTATTTTTTTTCCCATTTTTGCAACTGTGTGCATTTGGGAGGTTGTCAGCTTCCTGACCCTTGCTGTTCTTGTAAGCATTGTAAATGAAACCCCGTGTATTGCTTGTTGTGGCTCCAGTCTGATTAAGACGCCACACTCTCTTGAGTATCTACTAAATCCCACTAGATGCTGGCATTTTCAAATGCCTGTTCTATAACCTTTATTGCAGAGCACACCTCTGAGGGAAAGCAAGCTTGGGAAAGTTATCTTCACCTGAATCTCTCTCTCTACACCCCACTGAAGGAACTGAGCAGTTTCTTACTTATTCTGCATCTTGTAATCCAACCTGCTAGGGGAAAATCTTTTTGGTAGCTGTCATCTAAAACATGTTTGCCATGATAACACCTCATGGCTACACTGTATCCTGAAGATCTTTTAGTTTTTAAAAATGTCCCATGAGCACCACCTTAGAATCAACGAGGCACAAAGAAAAAGTGAAGTTTTGTATTCTAAACTCTTTCCTATATACTAAGACTTTCTTAAACATGAAATAAACTATTCTAGTCATTTATGGGCCCTTAATAAAAATGATCCCCCCACAATTTAAAGGAATGGTTGAAAGACAAAGGGTATGGTTAAATGGCAGAAGGTATATACATGTTCTGGGTTCTACCCCTACCACCCTGTGATAAGTTCTGCACAAAGACCATCTGGACGGAATATGGAAGTCCTTAACTTTCAGCTATTTACAAGGTGTTTCACATACATCAGAGCACTTCCAACCAACGTGACTATCTTCAGCTCTCATCACAAAATATTGCCTTCATATGTCCAAAACTTCCCAGGAAAATATAATCCCTTTGTCCTGATAAACATAGTACCAGGCACTGGTATCCATGGAAGCCATAAGTAGATAAGACCAGATCTGCTCGTGGCCATACTGAATGATATTGACTCCTTCTCTCTCTTATGCCTTCTGGCTTTGCAGGGCTAGGACTGGAACCCAGGCATTGCACAAGCCAGTCAAGTGTTCTACTACCAAGCCCCAGCCCCACCCTTATACCTCTGATATTACTGATCTAACCTTCAACTAAAATAAATACTCATGATATGGTTATAAGGCTCTTTTAGTAATAGCGTGACAGAATCATCCCAAGCACAATGATGGAAACAGTCTGACCCTCTACATCTTGTTATTATCCTAGCAAGGGATGCTACTTCCAGTTTATTGCTATGGCTTCCTGGTGAATCTTTACAGACTCATCGGCTACCATCCCAGGTGGATTATTAAATATCAACTTATTTTAATTTCACTGGCGTCCCACCTATAATTACCATCACTGCTTGTTAGGCAGAGTTTTACAGTTTACAAAACATTTTCTCAGGTGTTTTAGTATTATTTCCTCCAGTCCTCAGGTGAGGAAATGAAGACTTGCAAAGGCTACCTTGGTTATTTCACCACAGGAAAGTGATGTAACCAAACACTCAAGTCCAGATATTTGGACACAAAAGGTAGGTATTCCCTCTCTGTGTCTGTTTGTAAAATTGCAAGCATGAGAGGTAGAAAAGGCAGGCTGGTCACAAGGATATAAGATGTTTCTTTTCCATTGTAATTGGGTAGGAAGTTCTTCCTGGAGAAAAGTAGTCCTCAGTCCCAGAGATAGCACAAGGCAGTGGCAACATACAGTGGCCCCGTGTCACCGCACCACTGCATGGCCCTCCCAAAAGTGACCTGCTCCCACTATTGGCTCAGAGCCTACAATAAGCATGAATAAGGGGGGCTGAGGATCCCCACCCCCAGGAAAGTAAAGCCAGGAGAGGTAGAAGATGAAACATTTTCTCCATGGGCAAAGGAACAATCTGGGCAAACAAATGGAGCAAAGCCGGTTTATTTAGGCTGGAAGAGGTAAAGTTTTTCTGCACTTTTGAACTATTTTCTCAAGGCCTGCCTCTCCCTCCCACGCAGGAAGCAAACACAGAGCAGGCCTCTTCCAGTGAGCACTCAATGCAGGCCTCTTCCAGTGGCTCAAAGCTAGCTGAGGAAGATGGTCTGAGAGAGTTGAGCTGGGGCCTGTCTAGGAAGAGAGGGCAGGAGAGGAGGCACAGGAGACAGCAGGGAGGACAGGGCCAGAACAGAGGCAGGAGGCCAAGTGGAAGGGGCTAAGGAGACACAGCAGCTTACGACTTACTCCCAATTCAGAAAGGAATATTTTCTATGAAGTTTGAAAGGAAATTTTCTACCTATTTTCTTATTTATTTAAAAATTATATGCATTTAACCCCCCTCCCCTCAAAAAGGACAATTTTCCAGTGGGGGGAAGCCTCGTTTGAGATGAAAGCCAGTGTTCAAAATCCCTCAGAGGAAGCTGAAACCCCGAGTGTCTTGATGCTACAGAAAGAAAAACAAAATAGACATTCTTCCTGTGCTCTTGAGACTTTTTTATGCAGATGTGTTTTTCTTTTAATAAATAAATCTGGGCAGAGAAGGAAGATGCATATTCACACACATCCACACAGCCCAACTGCCTGCATCCAAACCAGAAAAACCGTTACACAAAATGAGTAACCCCACTTTCCCAGTAGAGAACACAGAGGCACACAACACGGCACCGCCTGCAACAGACTGTCCACATATTTGGGACCTAAGCTTCTGGGACTGACAAAGGAGTGATGAGCAAAGGAGAGGCAGAACCCGGGTGAAAATCATCATTCTTCTCTAACAGTCATCTGGCTTAAGACACCCAGCTGTGACCTACTTTGTGAGCCTTTCAATTCATTCATAAGCCACGATGGCTATGAGAAGAGCTATCATACACATTTTGTCAAAAGACGCCTGCTTAGGAGTTGTGTCCTTCAGACCCGGTTCTGTGGGTCAAAGCCCTTGCATGACCAATCCTTCAGCTAGTTGTTTTTCAGCTTTTATCCTCCCTGCTAGATAACCTCTCTGTCCAGTTTTTAAAATTCCCCTTTTAATGCGATCATTCACAGTGGCCTCTTGTTTTACCTAAAAGCAGTCATGCAACGTCTGTACCCCCTTAAGGAGCATCACAAACCTCCATGGAGAACGTCCAATGAACAGGGTAAACTGAGGCTGATGAGATGGTTGCCTAAAAGTGAGAACATGGCAACTACTCAGCAAAAGACAAAATAGACTGCCAGCCCTTCTCTAGGCAAACTCACATGGAGCCAGTCCCACACCTGTATAGCCTGGCCTTTATTGATTTTTCTATAGCAAATGTCACTATTTTGAACCATAATTCCCCATGTAAAAATCTTGTTTGAATCCATCCTATTGGCTACCCATTTCAACCTTTACACTATCTGCAACTTACTAAAAATGCATTCTGCATCTTTCTCTATTCTAAGCCCCTTATGATAAAAAACACTGAAGAGGCAATGGTGAAGTACTGAGCCCTATAATGTAACACCGCAGACCATGCATTACTCTGACACAGGCATATTAATCACGCCCCTGTGGGGACAGTTGTTCAACTCCTTACAAATCCTCCTGATTCTACTATCAACACATCCACATATCTTTGTCTGGACCGCAAATATATCAAGGAAAGACTCAGACAAAAGCATTGCTGGCATCAAAATAGGAGGCTTATAATTCAGCTCATCTACACTGTAGGCTGATTCTCTCCTCCGGCCTCCCCAAGCACCAGACAAGTGCAAATGAAAATAGCCAGGCTGAAATTCAGACTTCTGCACAGTAAGAGAGAGTTGGGGGCAGGAGCAATGGGGAGGGGGATGTGGGGGGGTAGGCTTCAGTACCAGAAACAATGGGCAGCCAGAGAACAATGGTTACAGACAAAGTCTTGGTCTATTTATATCTGCCCCTGTGAGTCCCAGACAGGAGGAACTGGAAGTCTGCCCTGTATGCATAGCTCCAACTGGACCAGAGCTGGGAGGAAGATGAGGTCACCACAAAGGCTGCCTGCTGCGGAATGAGCTATTCTTTTGCTCATACTGTTCCTTCTCAATCTAACAGGTCTCTTTAGCCAAGTGTAGAACTGGTTTGCCCTCCGTGGTCCCCTCTGAGATGGGTGGACCTGAGAGGTAACTAAGGCCTCTTTCAGGGATGCCAAGGATAAATCAGCCCAACAACAGAGATCAGTATGGCTCCAAGACATCAGTCTATTTAGGTCTGTTCATTAACGTGGCTGGTGACCCTACCACAGAGCTCTTCTATGGCTAAGTTCCCTAGCTCACTCCCTTGGAGTTGAATAAAGGGACAGGGGTGCATCCCAAGGCAAAAACACTTGTCCAGCATGCATTCTATCTGGGTTCAATTCAGCACCAAGGAGAAAAGAGAGACCAAGAGCAGAAATGCATGGACACAAGTAAAGATCGTTCCTTCCCTTTTCTTGCCTTGTCTTCCCTTTGGAATTTCATCTTTTCTCCTAACAGGACTTCATACTGTGATAATCAATGTTTTTCCTTCCCTATTAAGTTACTTATATTCTTGCTCTTCCCACAGGCTTACTAAGATGGAAGCCAGCAGTCAGATTAGTCTGTGTTAGAACACAACCTGCTACAGGCTGGTGCCTGAAGGAAGCCATAGGAAAAGAGACCTAGCAGTGAGTCCCTGCAAGCCGTCACCCTGTTACCTGTCCATCCCATACATGTGCCACCTGTGTCTTAGAGCACTGACAGGCAGCCAATAGTCGGCAATGTCATCCATTGGATTCAGCCCTAAATCCTAAGTACAAACCCAGATTCTCCCCCCACCAAAAAAGCATTAGAGACCCAGTCTGTGGGGAAACAGCTTTCCACTCCTGCCTCTGAATCTCCACTGATGACTTCCTTCCATGCTCCTGGAAAACCAACACTTAAATAAGCAAAAAGAAGCAGAAGTCCAGTTTTTCACTGAAATAGCTTAAACTGTGGAAGAGAGACACACCCCCTCCCATGTTGAGAAGGAATCGGTGGCAAGCACTTCAATGTTGGATCACTTTAGAGCTTAGCCAGGGCATTGCTGGGTCCAACGGACTTGGTGAATAGTTACAGGCTACACTGTGTTCCTTCCCCAACCTCATTCACTCACAAGTGCATGAGGTAAGATGCTTCCTCCCAGTTCAGAGTCCCTGAAGGCACACTAATAAATCTGAACTGCCAAGATAACTGAGACACTATGTGCCAGGACACACTAACAAGCGATGTAGTCACTCAGTATCAAGGATGATGAGAGAAACCCAGAGAAAGACCACCTTGAAATACACCAGACAATGGATGTTGGAGTGGGTGCGTGAAACACGGATCTGATGCAGTATCACGGTCAAACCCTGCTTCTTTCATTTCTCTCCACCCATTTTCCCTGCAGGAAAAAAAATGTCTCCTTCTTTCCAAAGGCCCTGCTGACTCATCCCAGAGTAATTCAAGAGAGCCACATGGGGGCCACATGGCAGGAGTGGAGAGGAGGGAGGCAGAGGCTACCACATTCATAGCATTCATACCCAAGGCCAGGCTGACATCAGAGAAGATGTGAAAATTCCCACCTGCGGCTTGTTTGGCAAGTACAGGACACAACCCTCCTCTCAGCCTATCAGCCTTCAAAATTCCCTGCACACCAGCAAGCAGTGGCCTTGCCCCAAACTGGAGCATCTGGAGTTTACAGCCTCAGACTTTATATGTTCAACAATTCACAGAATAAAGACCCTACGAAGTCCTGTAAATCCCAAAGTGTGACTCTAAGGAGGTAGACCCCTAGGACCCGAGGCATTTAAGTAATAATTAAGAGTGGGTCCCTGCTAAAGTCCCCTGGGTTGCTAAGGAGTCACTGAAGACCCAGAGAGGTAAACTTGGAAGAATGCATGATTACTCTCCCTATACCATTAGGTTCCCTGCTAACCCTGTCATCTGCCCTTCTCCACAGTTGGTGCAGATCTACCCAATCTATAATTTGGGCCCATCTCTTCAGCTTTGGCTAAAGAATAGTAAACCATCACTCCATGCAGTCTGCCTGAGTCTTTATTTACCCCTCCTTTGCCTTCTTCCTCTATACACCCTCACTCTGGCTATGGAAAGCCTCATCTGCAGCCAAGAAGCAGAAAAGAATTTACAGAAAGAATTTGCTATAAAACCTTAACTACTCCTTGGAGGGAGGCTCTCCCGCCTGGCAACCAGACGTAATTATAAGATGAATGAAAGGGAGGCAGCCAGTAGAGGAGGAGTCACGGAGCTCTGTCACTGGCCAAGGGTCCCACACTATTCCTGCAAGAGTTAGACGGCCTTTAGATGTCATCTACTTCCAACTTTTCTTTTCCTAATGGGGAAAGGAAGCCCAAGAGGTGACCCACCATTGTCTTACCAATTCAGGACTCTTTGACCCCCTGCCTAGGATTTTCTCGGTCTATACTACCACCTTTTGCTAACTGCCATGAACTAGGAGGAAGAAGGATCCCCCTGCATGTCTTTCCTACCACCAAGCCCTGGAGCATCATTCAGGATCAACATCCTTCCCCAAGTTCTTCGGAAACCCCAGGGGACAACCATCCCAAAAGCCAGCACATATGCAAATGGTATGACATATTATGGCTCCCTCTACTACCTGCTCCCATTGTAGTTTACAAGGGCTGAGTGACAAGCACCAAACTGTAGACATGCCCCTCACACACAAGAGAGAGGTTCCCGGGGTGTGTCAGGGATCATTAAACAAGCAGTGTTTGATGGCATGACACTGGAATGTAGACCAGCTCTGGAAACAGAGGGTGCCATTCTCATCAAACCAGGGGCAGGGAGGACATCAGTTGATGTCTCATCTACAGATCTGTATCTAAAACCACTGAGAGGAGAACTATGCCATTTGAAGACTCTCCAACATTACCATTTCAGTTCTGTGGTGCCCAAACAGAATGACCTAGATACAATGAACATCACAGAGACACAACACCGCCCAGGACATAACGTCCAAGTGCAAGCTTGTGAAGCGAGCCTCCATCTGATGAATGGAGCTGTCTGTTTCAGCCCAAAGGGCCTGAAGTCTTGGAGCAACTCAAGTACCTCTAGTCCTAAAAGCAAACACATCTGGAGCGCTGAATCTACAGATTTATATCTATCTATCTATCTATCTATCTATCCATCCATCCATCCATCCATCCATCCATCCATCCTAGTTGATGCCTTTAAGCCACACAGGTTTCTTCCTTCTGGGTCTCCTATAGGAGCCCCATGCACCCAGACTTCAGCATACTGATGATCACACTGCTGCCTCAAAGTCTTGTCCACACAGGCCCAGAGCAGACAGCTCTGGACGCCTCTAACAACAAACCCAAGAGGCTGACCCAGTCGCCAGACAGACCCAATCTTCAGATCAATGGGCTAGACAGACCAATAATTGGAGAGCAGAGGAAAAGTGATCAATGCTAAGGGGGCAGGAGCTGAAGCTGCTCTCTTCATCTGCCAGGGTCAGGTGGGAAAGAGAGGCCCCGGATGCACAGCCCTCATCCGAAGTTAATAACTGGCTCTGCCTCATCAGGAAGCCATTAGGAAATTGCAGCCACCACAGCCCAAGCTCCCTGGGCCGAACTGTCTGCATGCAGTCGGGGAAAGCGCTCATTACCTACACCCAGCATTCCCTGGGTGGCTCCAATGAGAGGCTTAAGCAAGCCAGCCTGCAGAGTAGAGCAGAGAGCCCGAGTACTGAGGAGAGGCAAGCGGAAAGTAGGTCCCTAGAGATGGGAAGATGGAGAACTCAAGTCAGATGTGTGCTCTGAGCACTCCTAGGGAATGTGTCCTTCCTGGACAGCATCAGCTTTGTCCGATGAGCACCAACCATAGGCTGTGGGTATGCACAGAGCTTCTCTGGGAGACACTGAAAACATTTTGAAATGAGGTACTTACTTGTGATAATTACACAACTCTATGAATGTACTAAAAGTCATTGAACTTCTACTACATGAACTCTATCTTAAGAGAGAAGCCATCTACTGACTCACAGAGCAATGGGAAGACCTTGGTGACTGATAGCCATAGACCCTCCATTTGGGCGTTCCCCTTCTAACGGGACAAACCGGCGCTGTTAAATACACAAAAAGCAGCACATGCTCCCAACTCAAGAGTGGCCAAGACTTTGCAGTGAGACCAATGTGGCTGAATTCCAGAAGCTTTGGGAAGGGGAAGAGGAAGGGGACTGCAGATGTCCTGGGATGGGAGGGAACCAAGGTGATGAATATGAAACCAATTACTGAGGAGAGAAGACAGAGAGAGGCTGGGCCTCCAACACCCACCTCAGACATACGGAAATACTTCCGATGGCAGCTGGACTGTGTGCGCCTCCCTGAGACACTGTGGGGGAAGCTGGGCAAGGGCCATGTCCAGAGCAGACACCTGGTGTCACTGACTTCTGGGAACACTTACGGAGCGGCCCCGGATCCCTCTAATTTCCTAGCCCCTAGCCACACCCAGAAGAGGTTTCCCAGGCCCTCACTTAAGACCCTCAGAAGGAAGTATACCTTACGCTCTGGCCCCTGCCCACTGGCTAAATGTTTCTCTCTCAACCCCTAGGAGTTGATGGAAGAGGGATAAATACAACAGGATTTCAGGAAGACGGACATCAACAGAACACAGCATCACAGACTGGGAACTGAGGCAGGCCCTGTCATAACACAGAGACAACACTGACAATCACTTAGGGAAATGGTGAAAAGAGATAATGAGTTCTGTCCTCTGGAATGTCCCAACCCGACACTGACGGATTCCCTAACCCTTACTCAGATGGCACAGGGCTCTCACCCTTGATGAATGAATAAACCAGGGCATAGAGGCTCAGGGAGAGAAAAGAGAAATGGAGATCAGACAGACAGAAATCAAGAGGGTAGGGAGGGACTCTGGTTCAGGGCACATATGAGATCAAATTCAGAAGAGCGAGAAAGGACAGAGAGAACGTGCTTCAGAAATAATTCTCTGAGCCCTACACACCCTCTGGTTAGGATCGAGCCCTGCCTTGGCAGCAAGTTCATTGCTGCTTTATAATATACTGAATTAGTCACTGGATTAGCAAGCACATTTACACACACTGGCACACAGCTGTTTAAAGACACACGATCCCCTTTCCTAGGTGCTAGATTCTGGTTGTAAATCATCTACTGCAATCAACTGGTGAGGCTCAGAGGTGCATGGGTTTTAGGGAAAGTCTGGATGAACCGGGACAGTCCAACAGGCACCTGTTTGGGAACAGGAGGAAGAACTCTGGGGTAGGATAGCAGGCTGCTTCTGTGTCAGGTGCGTTCACTGCCTACACTTCACTCTCACACCTATGGTGAGGGGCATTGCGTGGCTCAACAAGGGACCAGGACATTTACTCGCCTCACTGGGGTTTCTGGTAGTAGTTTTCCTCCTTAAGTCACATGGCGTAGGTCATATCCCAAAAAAGAAAAGAGTTACAGAGCAGACTGAGTGCCTTGGCAATGGGAATCACTTGAGCTTTGATGGCAAGCCTCCTTGTAGCAGTTCGAAGGACAGTGTCTCAAAATAAGGCTCTGGACTTAGAAACTCTGCCAAAGCCTGAACTCAGATAAGGTAAGTGTGTGAGGAGAGAGACTGGAAAATAATATAGCCAGCCACAGGGCCGTTCTCGCACACTTGGTTAAATGGGTGTCGAGTGGAAAATTTTCTGTAACCAGGTTAACAGCAACCACAGTTTTAACAACCGCTGAAGTAGGAACAGTGTCAGCAGCAAAGTAAGACTGGTACAGAATTTGGTGGGTTGAGACAATGGTGACACCATTTCCTGAGACCCTGTGGTGCGGTCTAAAGAGAAAAAAAAAGTATTTTAGAGGAATTATCTCTAATCCTTGCCACAGCCCTGGGCATGCTTTCTTATTATCTTCATGTAAGGATCAGAAAAGCAGGGCTTGGGGAAGGTAAATCATTTGCCTTAGGATGAATTAGTGAATAAGAAAGCAGCACTCAGCCAGGGCTATCTCACCTGCGCTCACTGAGGAGTATGCTTCACCCAAGGTCAGAGAGCACTTGGTACTGAAAAGCCTAAACACAAACCTTTCTTTTTGATTAGTTCTCATCTGCCTAATGGGAAAGGAGGATGGATATGTAACATAAGATCATGATAAGCAACCAATGACACAACTAAATCCACCCAACAAACTTAAGAACCCAGCACTAATGACTAAATGAGATGAATCACATTTAGACTCTGTTGGAACAGGAACTGGGGGAGGGGAAGATCCACAAATATGGTGAGTAGGCTCTGTAGGAGGAGACGTGTGTATCCTGCACCAGCCTTTGCTAATCCACATACTACTCCCCTAGAACTGGGTTGCGTCGGAAACACACTGGAAATGTTATTTTCCTACGCAGCAAGGCAGCTTGGAGTTAGCAGTGCCTTGCTTCATCCTTACTCATTACTCACTCACTGAGCATGCCAGCCAGCAGTGACTGCTAACCAGAGCGCCCCTGAAGCCACAACTCACCAGGGCCCAACCTCACTGACTCTCTCCTGCTGTTTTGTTCAGTAAGCACCCAAACTCCACTGGAGGCTCTGAATCTTCTAAATCATTCTTTCAGGCCATCCAACGCAGAAGATTCCGGTTAAGGGAAGAAGAACAGTCACCAGGATCCCCTAAGAGAGGCCTTAACAAAGTATCATTTTTAAAAAGAGGGAGGGAGAAGGACTCCTGCTCTGACTCCTCCCACCCCCCCTCCTGCTGAAGGAGGTTAACTGCGGGTCCAGCGTGTAGTTGTTGATTCATTCCGTGTGTGTTTATTTTTTTACAAACATTCCTGCTGCATCAAGTGGCCTCAAGGCCTAAACTTCTGTCCCCTCCCTGGAAAATTCTCAGGCATGGTTGAGCTCTCACTTCATTCCTCGGTTTCCCAGTCGGCAACAAGGGGGAGGGGAAGGGATGGGGGAGGACAAAGCACAAAGCACCAGTTCTGTGTGCAAGTTCAGCAAGTGTGCTCTCGTTTATCTATCTTGAACTTGAAAATACATGCTAGGATTTACCCAAACCCATCCCTATGGTATAGATTTATAGACAACTGAATGATTTTTCTTCCTAACGCCAATCTTAATGAGGATCTTAAAAGAATATATAACACAGAGACTAGCATTCCAGGAATCAAAGTTTCTCCTAAGAGTCTTGGCAAGATTTCTCTCCAAATGGGTGCTATGTTCCCTGGTCTCTGTGATAAAGCTCCAAATAAAGATCTGGGGCTTCGAGCTTCTATGGCCCTGAGTAAATTATTTGAAATTTCTGATTCCGTTTCTTATATGGAAAAAAATGGGGCTGAAACATTAACTTCACAGAGGTAGCTAACTAACGGATGTGAGTGCTTCGTTAAAGGTCCTTGTGAAGTACCTGGCACATACCTGGTACTCTACAAACATGACTTTCTCTTGTCCCTTATGGTGCAGGAACAGCTATGTCTAGAAAACATAAGGAACACCTGACTGTTTTTGCAGAATGTTTTATTTGTCAGGAGACAAGGGAGGTGGGTAGTGGAAGTCATGATCTACACAAAATCAAGGATATGCTTCCTGGACACGTACATGTGACTCACCTTGGAGAGTTCATCATATTGAACATCACCACTCTGTAACAAATCTCCCGCTAATTAAACAACTCTCCCTGCATCAGCAGTGACTCTACTCGGGTACTTTCTAAACATGAACTCATTAACTCTCCTACTCTCTCTCTCCCAAAGAGTGACAGCCGACTCAGAACAGCATCCTTAAAGAAGAAGACAGAGACTATGCACAGAAGCCTGGATAAAGACAGACTCTCAGGTCCTGAATCTCCGGACCTCAGAGGGACACAGGATAACAACCTCTTCCCGCCAGCTCAGTACACAGCAAAGGAACTGCTCAAGCCAGGCGAGATAAGATCAAGGACTGACCCTTTAGGCCTGCTGTGAGCTACTTGTAAGTGGGAGGTTCTAAATCAGATACTGACCCTGGTTTGAAGAGGAGAATCACCTTCTGGACGCATTAAGATTCACTTTCTATGTGCTCTATAATTTTCCTGACAAGAATTGAGTGCCCAGACTTTAAAAAAAAAAATGCCAAGCCTAAAACTCTTCTTTCTGCTTTTGCCATGTTGTACCACCACCTCCTTCCCATCCTCACCTTCCTCCACCCCCTTAGTCCTCCAGGGAAACCCAGGTTACTGGTGGCTACTTAGGATTTATATGCATTTGCAAGGAAACAGTAGCAAGCCCAAGGGGATACTTCTCAGGTCAACAGTTTGTCATTTCGCTTGCTTCCAGCAAGACCAAAACAAGGAGGGGAGGCGAGGCTGTTGATTTTTCTTAGGAAGAATAATTGCAGATCTGGCCCAATCTAACTAGTTCTAAGTGAACACACATACTCACCTATACCTAGTATCACAACTTAAATGGTATGTCTGTTTTAAATAGACATCTAGGATGTCATTAATTTAGGATGTCATTAATTCTTGTGTGCCTGAGAGGCACAGTTCTTTTTTTATAAGAGGTGCTATGACATTCAAATTTTTCTACTCTGTTTTGTTTTATTTGTTTTTCAGAAGCAACCTCCAACTGTCTGACTTTCCCCCTGCTCATCAAAATGGACCTCGAATGACATACACAGAGGCCTAGAAGACCCAAGCAAAGCACATTTCAGTTTAATGTAGGAAAACAGGATTGGGGGATTCTTTTCAAATCTCAGAAATAAAAAGACAAAACAAACAAACAAACAAACAAACCCTTCTAAAGGTCCAAAGTCAACCTCTCTCAAAAGAAAAGTGCAAATTTGTTTGTCCAGTGCCCTCTAGAGCAAGCCACTTTTCTTTCTGCTCCTGGTATTTTGGCTATCTCTGCCACTTTCCTAGATCTGACATCAGAAGGGTCTAGGCAACCTGTTCAAAGCTCTCTAGTTAGCAATCATGTAGGATTCACTGAAGATGTGTAAGACATGTAGAGGAAGGGTACCTGCAGCAACAAGAAGGAGGCAACTGCCATGTTGATATTTCAATCTCATGCTGGCGGTTATCACAATTGTGGAGGTGCTCATCACACAAGAGAAGGTTTAAGCTGAGTGGCTAAATGGAGCTGTCAGGACATCTGACAAAGTCTGCCTATGGCTGTATCATATCCTTGCGTGTGGCACTGAGAGAACAACTTGGCATCCCTTCAGTCTACTCCCCTTGTTCACAAAATATCAGCAACTCACAGGATTAGTGGGATCTCTGGCCGGTAAAGGCGTGTGTCAAACTGTAACACATAACCAGATTACTAGGCAGTATTTAGGCAGACTGCTAACTGCGCCTCACAGCAGACCTCAGCAACCCCTCCAAATTCAACATCTAAGTACTTCAAAACTGTGATGATAGCATCCGTGTGATGGGTCTTTGGCACAAACCTAGTATTCAAAACCTAATATACGTATGTACGTATGTATGTATGTATGTATGTATGTACGTACACACACACACACACACACACACACACACACACAGAGGGGGGGAGGGGAAACACACCCCAATAGCACCAACAAAATAAAGATGGGTAGGAATTAGATCTGCCCTCTGATAAAAACTCAGTGGCAGTCTTCCTTGTTTTCCTTCCAAATCAACATGCTGTACCTAGGCCCTTGTTTCCCAAAGAAGGGGTAACTGTGACAGATCTTTTTCAAAATGTAGAAATAACATCAATAAAATGAGATCACAGATAACAAACATGCGTAGGCGACGCCACAGCCAGCCACAAAGGCAGCCTTTGAGAAGCGAGAGGGTCGCTGTTGACACACCAGTGCACAGTTAGAGCTTCCTGGATGGCTGGGAAGCCAAAGCAGGTGGCATCTTCTCTGCCCTCAACTCCACCAGGCAGACCATGCCCACGGAGGGGTCAGCTGGTCGCTGCCCAGGAAGCATCTGTGAACAGTCCCACAGGCAGGCATGGGCCCTTCCCTCTGTGCAAACAGGCAGTGAGGACCTTGACTCACCAGGCTTGTCAGGAAGAGGTGCTGAGGGGCCTCACAGCGGAGTACATTCCTGCTACAGGAGGGGACTGTTTCTCAACAGAATAGAGCAACAAGAAGGGGCAGCTTCCATGAAATAAGTCATTACCCAGACCGCATGGGCAGCTGTGGGGATACAGCTGGGTTAGTTGCTCTGTCTACCAGACTCCTATCCTACCTATCTCTTCCTCCAATTCAGACCCCTCCCTGGAACTGCCTTCAGGTGGCCCTGTGGCCAACACTTAGGCAAAAAAGGAAGCTGCTGTGTATATTGGAAGACATGACTCCTGGCCCAGCATTACCCTGAGTCGACATATTCAGAAATGATCACAGACAAGTTCGAACCAGGCGTTAACGGGGGAGCCTGTTACATGTGTTCCTTGGGATAGCTTCGCACAATTCCTAATAGCTTTCTGTAAGCTGCCATTTACAGAGGTACCTAAAGTGTCCCAGTGACTGAGTCAAATTAGTGATCTGTATTTGACTTATTGGCCAAGACTTATTTGGCCAATAAAGAAAGTAAGATTCAGAATAAATGAAATTATTTTTCCCAAAGTATACAGGAATGCACTCTCTCTCTCTGTCTCTCTCTCTCTCTGTCTCTCTCTCTCTCTCTATGTGTGTGTGTGTGTGTCTGTCTGTCTGTCTGTCTGTCTCTGTCTCCCTCTACCTCTCTGGGTCTATTTGTCTCTGTGTGTGTGTGTGTCTTTGTGTGTGTGTGTCTTTGTGTGTGTGTGTGTGTGTGTGTGTATGTGTGTGTGTGTCTCTGCCCCTCTCTGATGTTGAACCTACAAAGTAAACTTTATATTTCACACATAATACTTAATTCTACTCTGATGATAGGTCCCTCTAGTCAGTCCTGATCATTCTCCATTGAATTCTATGTATTAGTAGTATTTGAATGGTGTAAGACAACTTACACACAATATAAAGAATTAATCCAAAGGTTAGGTAAAAATACCAAGAAAAATAAAAATCGATATAAAAATCAGTCACATAGAAGTTTATTGACTGTAATAAATTTTGAAAAGTATAATTTAAAATCAGACCTATCATACATTTTTATTTTGAATATGAATGACAATGAATTACCTTAGGAAAACTTGAGTTTCACTCATACAAACACACACATAAATCATTACTTTAGGAACAGGTACAAGGCCTGGCACATACTGGGAGTTCCTAAAGCTTTAAAAAAAATCATCTGGGGGCTCACAGAGACTGGGCCATCAACCAGGGAGCAGCTCAGGGCTCAACTTAGGCCTCCTACACATCTGTAGCAAATGTGTAGCTTGGTTTTCCTGTGGGTCCCCTAACAAGAGGAACATGGGCTGTCTCTGTCTCTGTTCCCTGCTGCGAGATCCCCTTCCCCTACCTGAACTGCCTGGTTGGGCCTCAGTGGGAAAGAATGTACCCAGTCCTGCTGGGACTAGCTATCCCAAGATGGGATGGTACCCAAGGCGGGTGGGGTTCTCTAAGGAGAAGGAGAGGGGTAAGGGAGGAGGAGGGATTCGTAGGTGTAACTGGGGGAGGGGGGAAGGCTGTGACCAGAATGTAAAGTGAATAAAAATAAATTAATTATTGAGAAAAAAGTCTTCTACAAACACAAGTGCCTGACTAAGTTATTTTCCATTTCTTACCTTAAAAATATGTACCTGATTGATTCTGTCATGTTCTTTGAGGTTTAACGCCTATTCTGATAAACTGATACAGAGGTTTTAGCAACTAACAGTTATGAGTGGGAGGGAAAGTAATGCAAGAAAAAAAAAAGCTCAGCCCTCTCAGAAGCCTGCTCAGTAACACTGGTCTGCCCTTGAAACCACCATCCTTTTTTTTAAGTTTTGAAGTTTTATTATTTTAAATTATGTGTTTGTGAGAGTGTCCATGGGACTGCAGGTGTCCACTGAGGCCAGGGATGTTGGGTCCTCCTAGAGACAGAGGTATGGTCAGCTGTGAGATGCAAGATACAGGTTCTGGATACCCAGAACTCAGGTCCCTACAAGAGCAGTACATGTTCTGAGCACTGCCCATCTCTCGAGTCCTACCTCCCTATTCTGAAAGGCAAAGGTCTTCCTGAGACTCCCGGTGTCTCTTAAATCCTGGCATCTAACAATTCTCTTCACTCTCTATGAACTATACTTTTTTCCTTCAAGCCTTTATTCCAAACTTGCAGTGTTTTCATGTTGTTCTATATTAAAAGTAATCCACCCCTCCTTCCCCTGATAGCTCCTCCAAATGCCTTCAAGTGGCATGTGATCTTCAGAAGGCTGGCCCATGAAAGCATTCTACCCACGAACTATTGAAAACAAAAAAAACACAAAAAACAAACAAACAAACAAAAAAACCACTCATGAGAAAACGCTGAGAGCCTGGACCCATGCATAGCCTCATAACTGGCATGGGAAAAACAACATCTGGGTTATCCTGAGCAAGCAGATGCACAAGGAGTTTACAGCATTGGAAAATAGCATCACAAAGAGACAGAGCAGGCCCAAGACCATCCACCAGGCCATCCGAGACAAGAAGTCCTGGTCCAGTACAAAGCTTGGTCCAGAGGAGGATGTTTTTAAAAGTCTACAAAATTCCGCTTAAATTCCTTTTATTCTTTCATTCTTTTATTAGTTCTTTTGTACTCTTCCTGCCTTCCTTCCTTCTTTTTAATCTTTTAGCCAAAAGGGATGTTGTAATTGAACCTATCCTCCTCTCCTGCACAGATGAGGACTTTTGCAGTATTGTTTTCTTCTCATCCACTTTAATGATCACACACACACACACACACACACACACACACACACACACACACACACACTCTTTTTTCATTTGCATTTTTATCTCAACATTATAAAAACTCATCTTGGATTAAACTCTAAAACAAAACGAAATTCTACTTATCTTCACTACTGTAAAGATACTTCCTGCCCCTAACTCAAAAGTTCATTTTTCTCACTCATACACATACTCCTCCTCCTCTTTTCTCTCTACGTGGGAAATGTATACAGTTCCCCTGCAGAAGAACTCTGCAAAACACACTTAATGGCTTCTCACAGCTACCCATGGCTACTAGGAAGTTTCAAGCACTCAATGTGTATGAAGTACATTGTTTTTAGTGCGAAGAAACACTATGCTTTGCATTGAAGAAAAAATTAAAAGAATTACTCCTCATGGTGGAGGGAAAACATTAAACTCTCGATCTGGTTCTGTTTGCCTATTGGATAGTCTAAGCCTTTAAATGAGCATTTGGCAGAGAATAGTCTGGAGAAGGTTCTAGTCTACACTTAGTGCCGAAGTTCAGAGACCTTCTTCTGCTAGGAGGGCCTTACTTTAAGTGTTATTATTCTGGTATGATTATTATTAATACAGCTCTGAGAGCATCCTGTTCAGATGGTAAATCCTGTCTGTACTGTTCCAGGATCTCAAATCCCCTGTGACTGCCTACAGACCTTCTGTGCTCACCAGGTCTAATGACACTGTGTGGGACAATATTTTACACCTCCATGAAACAGAACAGAAAGCTCCACAAAGAGGCACTGTGGAATAATATATGAACAGTTAAAAAAAAGAAAAGGGGGGGAAAAAAGACCCAACCACAACTGGGGTGTCAAGTGACAGGCCTGAGCACAGACCAGAGCAACAGGGAAGAACCTGGCATCAGGATGAGCAAAACAAATATTTCAGGCTCCGTCCTGCAGTATGTTGACTGTGTCATTGGTCTCCGCACTTGAAAGCAGGCCTACAACCCTCTACTAGATAACAATTCCTTCCTACATAGGAATCACAGGCTAGTAAGTTGCAAGAAGAGGTAACCCAGACTTCGTAAATGTGGTTAAGCTAAAACAGTTTATTGGTGCAATTTGGGAAATGTGTACTGAAGTTTTATAAAAAGGTGTCCTCAACCCTTAAGTAAAGAGAAAAGAGGCAGCTACAGAACATGAGCACCGAGGATGATAGATTTGGGAATAGCTCTGACCCTTCTAACCCAAAGTTAAGCATAGTTTAATAGCTACAAGCAGAACGCAGATCTAGAACTCTGCAAACATGGAGGCAAATGCTACCCGAGCTTCCACCTGAGCAGAGAAATGGAACCAGTGCAGCACTATGGAGCTAATCACTGCGGGCATCTCTCTATCCATACACAAGTTCTTCTTTATGATGGCTGCATGTACCAAGGATGCTAAGTACTTAGAGAAACACCCCCCCACCCCATGATGTAATGGTAAAGGACTCAATATTGACCATGGATAAGGAAGCAGGGTCTGTCTCTCAGTGAGCCATGTGCTGATGAGACTATCCTACCTTCCCCTATAACAGCTCTAAATGTCCTCACACAGCAACTAGAATCGAAATAAATAAATTTTAGGAGGAAAATAACCCAGTTATTTTTGTGTGGAACACAAAGGAAGTTACCCAGAGCCTTCTTATAAAGCACAGAATTAAACTTCAGCTGCCTTCGGTTTGCCAGTGGATACCTTTCATCATCCAGACTTGAAACTCTGGATCCACAGACTCACTGGTGCTTCAGGAGATAAAATGGTAGAAGCTGGAGGCTCAGGGACTTGATGGGTCCCACCAGAGACGAGCCTAGAACACCTGAAAGTCAGGGAAGCACAAGAATCCTGGCTCTCCCTTCACCACCTGAGGTTGGAGTGACCTGAACCTTTAAGCTTCTCCTAAAGAATGCACATCTGGCTGGCCACGCTTGGGGACACCCTTTCTTCAAGCTATTCAGGGTACTCGGGTGACAGTTCGGCTCAGAGGATGGCAGAGAGGACCCCTGTACTCGCCGAACCTCCAAAGCACCAGTCAGCCAGCACAGCCTTCTTATACAGACTATGGTCTAATGTCCAGGGTGGTTGGAAATAACACAGTGCTTTTACTTCGCATACAAAATGCCTGCGGCATCTCATCGGTGTCTAAAGCTCGAACGTAGAAAAGGCATGTATTTCTATGAATATCACGTTCTCCATCCAGAAAAAGAAAATGGGATGAATAGTATTTCCCACAGAGTGAGTGTGAATCAAGTGTGGTCCAGTACAGGACCATTGTAGACATACAAAGCAAATGCGATAAACATTTCAGAAACTCCCTACAACAGTTAGGTAACGGGAGTCTACCAACGGCAAGCTCCTGGAACTCCGTCACAGCTACACTTCTCATTCTGTCTATAATTACATTGTCCCATTTGCCAAAGGAACCAGCCTCTGGACTCTGAAACAGGGATATTCTTTCCTGGAAAATCCTGGCCGCCACTAACCAGCTCTTGCTTTTGCAGAAACTGTGGTAGGGCCCAGGGCAAGCTAGGCTTGGGGAGGTTGACCACGGCTGCTTTGTCTCCTAGAGAGAGAAGATGTTCCTACAGGGTGGTCTGGCCTCTTTAAGAGGAAAAAAAAAAACAGCAACACAAACCAACCAAAAATGCCAGGAATGTAAGCTCTGCCAACCAAGTAAATAAATAAAATGTAAAATACTTTATAATAACTGGACAAGACACATTTCTCAATCCAGTAGGATGGAAAAAACCCTACTAATCCCCCAACTCTGCAAATGTTGCCGTTGTCCTTGGACTTGGTATATTTCCTATTCTGAGGTATCAATGACCGGTTCTATCACCCAAAGGAGTACAATAGCCTCTAGACCTTACAGAGTGACAGACCTCCAGACACTCTGCAAGTGAACTGCTCACCAGATTTGTTATCTAGAGCTCAAAATAAGGCCCCGCTGGTGTGAGATTTCAGGCCAGGTCTTTTTCTCTCTTGTTCTTTCTTTCCCAAGTGGTAGATTTGGGAGACATATATAAACCAGCCATTAGATTCCCTACCAAACCTTCCAAGGTCCTCTGAACATTCTACACCGTTCAAGGTTTCTATTGACTTGCTTCTTCGTTAACTGCTCAACAGACTCCAATACCCGGTCCCGCACTGAGTTAAGATTTCCCACATATTCCGGCTTCATCTTATCCAAGGATTATTACTTTCGGTTCACACATGCAGGAGTTGGAGCACAGGGAGATTAAGTAGTCTGCCCAAAGTCACACAGCCACTAACCAGGGATTCACACCCAGACAAGCTGGCTCCACAGACCCTGTCTAAACCACTGGGCTATTTAGTCACTAACAGAGTGTGGTAACAAGGGATCTAGAAACACAGTCATAAGCAAAGTTGGCAGTCAGCAGCCCTCCCCACCCCCCCCTTCCTTCTTGCCTGGAGCAACACAAAGATGGTCTAAACTAAGAAAGGACAAAGCTTCTTCCCATCCCTAAGGACTATAATAGTCCCCAAGGGATGGACATCCTCTATCTAAGTAAGATGGAAGTTGGGGCTGGTCCTTATAGTCTTATACATGGGCAAAAAGCCAGGATGAAAACTGCTGTTTTTCTATGTTTTCTATGAAAACTACTGTTCATCTATGGCCAGTGTCTTCCCCTCACCGTACAGGTGAGGTGGAATGGGAAGGAGAGTAACAATGAAGAGGCATTTGCTCACACACCCTGCCTTCGTAGCCTCAGCCCTTACTCAAAAGCCTCCATGCCAGGAAGGAACCAGGAACAAGTCAAGGCTGCACTTGGTTTAAATTGACAGCAGACCTGAGAGAAGTGTGCAGTGAGACAGTGTGCCCTACTTTACACTTGCGAGGGAAACCAAATGCCCATGTTATTGTAGAGTATGTACTGATGTTGTCAAAATGTCAGACCCAAGAATAAAACCAAAGTGAATAAAGGTTCTTGGCCAAGTCCTAAGCACAGAGAGGCTAGCAAATATTCCAGGTGTCCAGTCTCCAATTTGGACCCTCAGACTTCCCACTTCACTTCTTTGATTCTAGGAATCTGAGGAGGGGGCAGAAAGGAAGTTCTGATTTAATCTCTGAGGTAGCATCACACCCGACATTAGTTGTCTCTGCTCGTGAGAAACGAAGCAATACAAAGAAAAACCATTATGATAAACACTAAGGTCCCAGTCATGGGCACAAACCCATGCTATGAATAGTCAAACTTTGACACAGGTGTCCTGTATAATCTGATGGGCCAGGTAAAGCTCTACTTAACAACTATTTATTAATATTTTTCTTTCTGTTAGCCGAAGCTACCAGTCCTGGACGGGGCTTCTTCCATCTTTGCACCTAAAAATTTAAGTCTCCATTGAAGTTTCTTTACTGAGCCTCCAAAAGTAACTGAAGTATTCCTCACTGTATGTAACTGACAAGTTAGAAACGGATTCATCTTCCTTCAGCCTCTGGCTCCGTGCAGAATTTTGCCAAAGTGTCTTAACTTGTTGGTGCCTCTAGCATGTCACCTGAGGTATGGGTATAATATTTACATAAATGCAACTACGGTCCAGAAAAAAAATGCTTTAAAAAGTTATAATAAACAAATCATTGCTCTTTATTTTATCTAAGATATATATATATATTTTATCTAAGATATATATATATGTATATGTATATATACATATATATATATGTATATATATATATATACACATACATATACATATATATTCATAGTGAATGACCGAAGACTCTTAATTTCTTGGACCAAATGAAATTTCTTTATTTTGTTGCACTGAAGGTCTGTGGCTTGGAAACTTTTTTCTTTTCTTTTCTTTTTTTCTTTTTAATTTTGGGAAAGGATTTCACTATATTGCTCAAATTGGTCTTGAATACACCATGCAGCCCCCAGGTTCACTTCCAACTTGCATTCCTTGAACATTTTTTTGATCAAAAAAAAAGAAAAGTCCCTGTAAAGGTACTTCATATAATGAAAACAAACTGCAGCATCAGGCCTGCCTAGCTCTATTTAACTGGTGGGGCAGCTCAATGAAGTTACTCACCCACAGTTTATTTGTTATCGAGAACTGAAGTAATAGAATCAAATGCTTTGAAATCTCATAGATTTAATATTAAATCACCAAAACACATGCTTCAGCTGTTGCTATGATCTAAACCATGTGCACCCAGGGGCTCCCATTCACTGCCAGCAGGAAAGAAAGGTCCACTGCAGGTATGTGAACTGACATAATGAACATGATGTTTCCCAGACGCCCAAATCTGTCCCTTCCCCATAAACACACACAGCACATATAAACAAGTCATTCTTAAGGAAAGGGCCTATTAGTTGAGTTTATATCTTCTCTGTGAACTATCCCATCGCTTCTGCTATATACGGTTTCAATCAACTGTAACACCGAGAACTCCTGGCTCCCCTGAAGGCCCAAACACAACCTTCATAGCACTATTTCTATCTGTAGCTCTGAGTGCCTGAGAAGTCTCCACAGCTCTAGGAGGGACCCCCAGCTCAGCCTGGCTCTGAATGTCATCACACTGTGACCAAGCCCAGTTTTGGTAGAGAGCAATCCGGCACTGGATTTCAGGAGAGTCTCCAGAAGGTTTAGGACCCAAATGGCTTTATTAACATTTTGAAACACATCAGAATATCAAAACCTCATCTTGGCGTGTATTGAAAGTATAAAGAACAGGTTAAATATGCATTTCTTTATGGCAGAGGCAAAGATCGGGGACAGCAGTTAAAGTTATGGATAATCAGATCCAATAGAGGTGTGTGTTTTGTCAGCTGATTGTTTTCCAAAATGCATCATTTTCTCCCTGTATCTTTCTAGAACCTTTCACCTCCAAAGCCACTTTTCTCTGAGTCCAGCTTCCTATCATGCACTTTACACTCTGCTAGCTTCAGGAATCCTGAAGAGTTGACTCCATCTGTTGAACACCAAAATTTCCTTCTAAGACAAAATTTGATGTCTTTACTCTCCCTCTCTTCTTCAAATCCTTTAAGCCTGATAAATGAAACCATGAACCAAAGACACTAAGCCACATCTGGTGGTGGAGATGCTTTCCTTCTTCAAGAACCTTTGGTATGGAAGGCCAAAACATGGCAGAATAGAAAGTTAGTTACTACAGGGACCGGGAAGGAATCAGACTTTCCCAAAGTTAAACAGATTCATTTTGTTTCTCCTCCCACTACCTCTTCCTCCTCAACTTAGAAAAGGGGAGTGAGGCTAAGGGACTTATGACAGGGGCGCTCAGGATGCAAGTGCTTGAAGGCCAGGCAGCTAGCCAGCCACCCTTTCAGCACTCCACAGGGCCCTCCCATCAAGCTCCAATACTGGGGAGACAGAGTAGGGACGGGGGGGGGGGGGGTGACCTGAGAGGCAGTGTCAGGCCCCCTTGCTAACATGAAGAATACTACCAGAAGGTTCTCGCTTATGTGGGCAAATTGAAACACGGAATTAGGGCTCTGGAAATTCTATAAGCTTTTTCCCATTAGTCACAAAAAACTTAGCTGTGAAAATAAATACACCGCCCCCCTCCCCCCCCAAAAAAAGCCAAGGGTCTCAGGCCACCAACACTCCTCCTGGCTTCGGCA
Source organism: Tokudaia tokunoshimensis (assembly GCA_036184795.1). Lineage (NCBI taxonomy): Eukaryota > Metazoa > Chordata > Mammalia > Rodentia > Muridae > Tokudaia > Tokudaia tokunoshimensis. The sequence continues at coordinate 32,691,125 of BTHU01000008.1, read as the reverse complement.
TCCCGGGCTCCTGAGGGAGCAGTGCAGCCCAGAGGGGACCCGGAGCTGGGGTGGGGGGCCTCACTGTTGCCACTCACCCGGGGAAGGGAAAAGCTCCAGATCCACTTTTTCTGTCTTGATGATGGTGAGAGTCGGCTTGAGATCGACGGCCGCCTTCATGGTGCCCGGAGTTGAGGGGGCCGGCGGGATGAGAGCAAGTTTGCTGTAACTGTTGTTTTGCTTTTTTAATGGGGGATTTTTGAACCCGGGGGAAGGGGACAGAGCGCAACCCTAAAATCTCTAGTTCCCGCTGACCGCCCCGCGGGAAGGTGCGCGCCCAGCCAGTCCGCGCGAAGTTAGCACTTGGCGGAGCAGAGAGCGCGTTTGGGTCCCAGCCTAGTCCGCGCCTCGCCCGCTCGCTCCACCGTCCCGGGCGCTCGCTCCCTCGCTCGCTCGGCTAGCCGGAGCTGGCGCAGTGCAGCTCGCCTCCGCTTTAGGGCGTTCCTCACCGAGCCCGGGCCCAGGGTCCCAACGCCTGCCCTGCCCACTAAGCGAGGCGGCGAGGGCGGGGCGGCGGGGCGGGGCTTAGAGACTGTAGCCAATCATCGCCAGCCTCCCAAAAGCGAAAGGAAGGGCGGGCGAGCCTAGCCCGGCCGCACTGCTCCAGCTACTCCGCGCGCGCGCGGGGCTAGGGCCTCAGCCCACCGCTGGTGAGAACGGCTGGCGAGCCGCTCCCTGGCGTGCAGGGGCTGCTGCCACAGTCTCGGGAAAGTCCGTCTGATTCTACACGCATTCTTGAAGGCTTGGTCACCCGCTGCGGCCCCGCTCCAGTAGCAGCATAGTTTTCCAAGTGCGTGTACATCATTCATCCACAAAGCTTGACACACAGGACGTGAGGCGTGGGTGCGCAACGAGGGGCGCGTGCGGGGGATTCCATAGCGGGGGTCCTGGGAGGGTTCCGGCCTAAATATGATTCAGAATCCCACCCGTGGAATGGTTGGGCAAGGCAAGGGCAGCATGGGTGAACAGAAAACTCAACTTCACTAGCTCAGAACCAAACCTATTGGAGACCCCCAAAACTCAAGTCCCAAAGCTCCTGGATAAGCCAGGGAGTCCAGAAACTGTAACTGAGTCTCTAATTATTCTGTTCCTCTAATGTGTCACCATTGGCCGACCCTTTGTCAGACACTGCTCTACTAGGAAAAAAAAAAGCATCGTTTCCTACATCACCACATCCAACAGCACTCTGGTATGAATGAATCCCTGGGGTGCATCACAGTGTATGTCCTTGTCATATTTGGGAACTCCCAACATGCTAGATAACAAGATGAGTGAGGATAATCCATAATTTACCACTGATAGCCATTATACATCGAGATAATTGGTATAAATTAACAAATCATCCAGGACATAGTAGTATATGTATAGCTGGAGCAAGGCACTGACATCTACCTTTGAGTAAAAGACAACATAATAAATCTTCCTGAGCGACCTCAGGGAAAGCTATTCTTAGTACTGTTTCCTGATTTCTAAGCATGTGTGAACTGCTGCCACTTGCCTGCAACTGTAACTTCTGCTCCAGTAAACTTATTCTAACCTGCTAACTTTTATCTAAGCATGTTTTTCTCCCTTTGAGCTTTAGCAGTGTACAGAATTCCCAAAGCAAATCTGACGGGTGGGGTGGAGGCAGCAATGGAATGTCAATCTCTGGGTCTCTGTCAAATCTCCAGTCTCCACCCTTCTCGGATGACCAGAAGAAAATATGTGTATGTGATAATCCTCATTTATTTTTTTGGAAAGAACAAAGACTTGCAGTCCAGCTGTGTTTCTGCAAGGTATGAGAAAACAATGGTGGCCTCCAAATGACAAGAACAGACACTTCGGAGCCTGGGAAAAGCTTAGGGAACCAGCTGATGAATGAATTGTATGTTCACATGCTCAAATAAGCAGCAAGGCAAAGAATCTTGGACTGGTCCCCGCCTTATTATGACGTCTGTAGAACTGGACAAACTAACAGTTTCTTTGGGGAATTTTCATTTTGACGTTGCAGTCTTATGAAAAGGCTGGAGAATTTTTACTTTATTTGCAAAAGCGGTTTCCTCAGAATCCCTCCTTCCTCATGCCCTCCCTGAGGCCTCTTCCTCCACTAAACTAGTGTTTAGTTAACACTACTATTGACATGCAAGCATGTCTCTAAAGGGAGCCTCCCACTATCAGGCTGTGAGCATTTTCTACCACCGTGGCAACAATGGGCGAACATGTTCCTTGTAATGCTTCCACAATGACCATCAGTTTGTTGGTCTTCCTGTTCCTAACCGTGTCCTGAAGTACAGGAGCTAAAAATGTCCTAATGTCCAAATCAGAAGGTGTGATTGGGACGATTCTGATGGCAGATGTTCCAAACATCTGACGTCCCACATGTACAACAGGATCTGGTTGAAACTTCCTGGAGGGTGAGACGCACTGACAGAGATCCAGTTAAGATATTTATGCATTTTGAGGACACCAATTATCCAATCAGAACTCTCGATCACTTAATTAATGTTTGACAAGTGGAATTCAAATTCTCTTTATAACACAAATAGATTTCCCCAAACATTCTTTCAGAGTTTAAAAACCATTACTGTTTTACCTACCCAAAAAAAAAAAAAATCATATCTTTTGCCCCAAGTCTAGGACATTACACGCATTCAATAAATATTTCTTGAGTGAAGTGCTATCAGCTTACTGGTTGCTCTGGGCTTCTGCTAGTGCACTGCCTGTAAGGAACAAGACCTAAGAGATGTCAGTAACTCTGCAGTGAGAGTCACCCTTTGTTCCTTATGGTAAAATAGAACTCCTGTCTCCACCACTTCACCTACTTCCTTTCACTTACCTACCAGCCAGAAAGTTCTGCCTTCCATATACCTGAACACACTCTTTCAAGACTGATGATTTTTAAGGCACTTGGTGGTGGTAGCGGGGGCAGGGAGAGAGAATTTGCTTTCTACTGGGAGAAAACAGATTTGTGTCCTTAAAAGTCCACAGACTCTAGCTAGTTCTACCTGATCAAGGGTTGGGCGAGCTTGCAGAATATGGATCTCGAGTTCCCAAAGGCATGAATGGCATCAAGACAAGAGTCACCTTTATACAGAGGTTTCCTCACCACCAGGAACACGTTACAAAAAATAATAATCTTCCTTCATTCTTCCCTCAGTCCTGCTCCAAACTCATTAAGTATATATATATATACCTTAAATTCAAAGAATCGTGGATGACATAAACTTTCTATCTAGACATGTGCTAGAATTCGAACTGCATTTTGAACTTTTAAAAATATACCTCATTACCGGTAAGCACAAAAAACATTCAGACCACTGACGACTGATGCCAAGCAAGCTCATGACTCACAGATGTTAACTTACTGGTATAAATGTAAGATTTAAAAACAAAAACAAACAAACAAACAAACAAACAAAGCCCTCAGTTAACAATCGGCCTAAGCTGCTCTTGTGGTCCCCTTTCAGTCTGAGAAAAAAAAAAACCTACAATCCTTATCATACTCTGAAAAACACTTCAAAAACTGAACTCTGTCTGTACCACAAAATTTCTATTTGTTAAGTTTAGTGCAAAGCACAGGGGTAAAAAATGCCCAGTACCTCAACATCACCAAGCGGCAATAAAATGGAAAATCGGACATATTGGGGAAATTGAAATAACTATTAATTAAACTGTAATTCCAAAAGGCCTTCGGGTCAGTTTAGGAGCTGAGCCAGGGACTCGGAAGGTGGTGTTGATGACTGAAGGCTGGCTCTGTGACCTCACCAAAGCCATTTAACCTCTTTGGTGTCACAACCTCATCTCTGCTTCAGGGAATAACGCCAGCCCCTGGATCCTCCTAGTATGTAATGCAGACTCATTAGCTATTATTTGAGAAGAACAATACACAATAGGCCATAAGAGAGCTGCAGTTGGAGAGAAAGGGAGGAGGGTGGGGAGGACTTGAGGATCTATTTGGCCCAGAAAACTCTGTAATAAAAGAGATAGTAAGGGTTCAGAAGTAATAATTGTTTGGTTAACTAAGAAGTAAGAAAGTTGGTTAACTTAATCTGCTAAATTATGACTGATAAATTACGTAATCCTGAAACTCAGGGTCCCTGTGTTTGAAGCAGGGAAAATAAAAGCGCCCGTGTTTTAGGATTATTGGCATGAGGCAATGCATGCCAAGCTTTAGCAAAAAAAGGGAAAGGATGATTACTGTCTTTAGGATCCAGAATACAGGAGAATATTCGAGAGATCACTTTAAGGCTTTCTCTCTAATCTCTGTGGAGTAGATCAGATCCTCAGCTAACTGAATTGTCATCACCTGGGAGAGTTCAGACGACCATCATGTTGAATTTTAGAACCCAACACCCTTACATGGTTCTTGAATAGAGAACTAACCAGCGGTAGGTAGCCTTGGTTGAGAAACTTCAGCACTGACTGAGGAAGAAAGCCTGTGTGTTTGTATTGGTCCTGAAAGTGAAAGGGTATTGTTCTAGATCATCCTGGAGGCAAAACCTCAGACCCTCATCTCTACACAGTTCAGTGAGATGGAAGTCTGTTAGTGGCTTTTACCTACAGCCCTCCTAGTCACCAGAGGAGAAAATTGAGCTTATTCTCGCCACACAAAACCCAATCCCACCTGCATCTGAACAGATAGGTGACCAGGCAGCTTCCAGAAACCCAGCAAGGTTCTGTGCAGTCCTGGGCAAATGCACTGCAGACTAACCACGCTCGTTCCTTGTGGGAGACAGCTTGGCATGGGCTATAAGGAGAAAGGGGGTCTGGCTTGGCTCCATTGCTGTCTGCAGTTTCTTAGACTATAATTATGAGCCATTCAAGTGCATCTGCAGCCCCAACAATGTGGGATGGATTGGCCTAATCCACAGACCAAGCGACATTTTCAAACCCATCAGTTTAGACATCACGTATTCTTCTCACAGCAAATCAGACTTGGCACAGACAGAAAAAGAAGAGGAGCTGCCAATCAAAACTGCAGAGCTCGGGAGCCTTCACACCCACGGTCAGCTCGTTTTCTTACTCTCACTGAACATCGTTTCGTGACCGTCATTGTTTGCTGGGCCAGGAGAATATAGAATGTGGACTGTCGGGGATCATATCATTTAGATCTCAATTTAAGTTCTTCTATACTGGATTCATGGATGGAGGAAGGAGGGCATTGGCACAGATGGCAGGAGAACCATGATCGGGAACAGTGCAGAAGCCCCTAACTGCAGGCTTTTACACTATGGCAACGGATTCCATCCTATTCCTAGGGCTCCAGGTGGTTTCATCTTTTTTTTTTTTTTGGTTATAAAGACAATGCCACACTTCAAAACAAATTTTCCTGTAAGTTTGGCTTGGATTTTACACTCAAATAATTTCACTGTGAAGTCTTTCCCTCCTCCGCATGCCCACTCACATTCATTTTTAAATGCTAAGTCAGTCAGTTCACCCAAAAGACTTACATGTGCCCCTCTCTGGAGATGAAGATGCAGAGATGAAGTGGTGAATTTATTTATCCATTCTGTTTGGGGAGTTGGGAGTCAAGCAAAAAAGCAGACAGTTGTAGAAGGAACAGCTCTGACAGAAGAGGGGAGATGCTAAAGGAATGGAAGCAGTGGTCTCTGGAAACAATGGAGAGGTTGAGAGGAGTCAAAGGGGCAGCAGCATCCCACCATGGGTTTATGTCCTAGCTTTTCTGGGTCGTGAGTTCCCCAAGAATCCAGGATGAAATTTGCACCTGCTAATGAATCCAGGACTTCCAGGAAGGGAAGCCAACAAGCACAGAACAAGGGGGGGGGGAGAGGGAGGGGGAGGGGGAAAGAGGGGGAGGGGGAGGGAGACGGAGAGGGAGGGAGAGAGAGAGAGAGAGAGAGCTACAAAAGACTCAGGGCAGAATCTTAGGGGTCAGGGTAGGCCTCAGGAGGTCGCAGAAGATGGCAGGGTCATGGAAGATCGCAGGGCAGGTCACACTCAAACGTACAGGCTATTTTTCAGGGTTTCTTTTCTCACTTGGACACTGCCTGTAAGGAAGAATTTCCTCCTTACAAACTTTATCTCCCCTACTACAAGACAAATCTTTTCTGTTCAGCAGCCTGGGCGCCTACGTGGTATGTGCTGAAATAGGCATGTCTGTGTCCTCTATTTTCATTATACCCTTTGTCATGGAGCTGAATACAGCCGGAGCTCAATGGATAATTATATGTCATTAATAAGCAGGTAACTTCCTGACATCTCAAATATGGATCCCTACAGAAAAAATAACAATAAAACTCATTTATTAGATTTCTTTTGCCTAAAAGTCAGACAAGGCTGTCCAAAATCTACATTAAAGAACAAAATGACTCTTTTTAACCAAAAAGATCCTTGTGGCGTTTTATTCTAGTTAATTCTGCTTGCTCCGCTTATCCTCTCATCCACGGAATACTTAAAATGCTGGCGGGGTCACTATATTATCTTGATTTCTTTTCATCCCTGTTGTCACACGTGTGGCTGACTGCGGAGAATGGCCACCACATGGCAAGCTAGGTGCTTTCTTGTCAGTCTGAACGCTTCACATAGTAAGCAGCTTAGGTCTCAGACTCCACTCAGAAGCCATCTTGGGCCTCCCTCAAACTGCATCTTCATTTCACGGACCACCGTAAGCAAAGACCAGCAATATATATACATATATATATATATATATACATATATATATATTACTTGCAAGATGAAGAAAATACATGCAGTGGCTTCAAGTTTGCATGTCTTTAGGAAAAAGAGGAAGGCACAGCTCACAGGGAGGTCTGTACTTTCAGATGTCTCATCTCCGTCTGCTGTAGAGGTATCCCCAACACTGAGGAATGAAGGGGTGGATGGGCTGATGCTGGGGTTGTGAAGCAGGTTGGGAAGGGGAAGGACAGGGAAAGTCACTGAGCTACCGATGCCTGAAAGCACACAGGGACATGGAAAGGTGGCTGACCTCTCTTGTGGTGATAAAAGCATACTCTCTGCATCTATTTGTATCTTCAAGTAGATAATCAAGATGTAGGAACAGAAAATTTGGTTAATCCTCAGCCATGGGAGCCAAGAAATCCATGGGTCCTGACAGGAATTGTGGACAAGCACACATTAGTTTTCATTTCTTTTTCCAGTACTGAAAAACAACAAAAACTCAAATGAGTCACACTGGGAACTTGGTACTAACCAGTACACACAGTTTGAGTACATTCCTACAGTCATCCACAGAGATTATGCTTACATTATGCACCTTTCCTTGAGTCTTATGACAGTTTCATAATGAATAAACAGGAATTCCAGCGTTATCATAATTAACACTAATAACAGAGGAATGAGAACACATGCACCACTTCAAATCTAGATGGTGTGTTTGTGTGTGTGTGTGTGTGTGTGTGTGTGTAATCTGAATTCCACAGATATGCAGACACATAAACCTGGAAAAACAACTTTAGGGTGTCCAGTGTATTAGTGTATCAGTATAATTACATTGATTTTTTTTAATATTCCAAGTACCTCCAAATATGGCACTCCTATAAAACTGACAGATGAAAATCAGCCTCAAGAGGGGATATGTCCACTTTCCTTGGATCGCAGTTCATGATGGATGCTATATGTCATGAAGGCTCAAAGAGAGAGAGAGAAAGAGAGAGAGAGAGGTGAAGTCCAGCTTAATCTGCATGTGCTTCCTCCACACCAATCCTCTACCTCAGGATGGCTCCCACATACTGAAATTCCTTTCTCCTTGGAGACAACGAAGAGGAGAGAAGCAAAGCCCAGCCGTACATAATGCAAAGATGTCTTGCCTTCTAGTATGCAAGCTTGTGAAGTCACGTGTGTTCAAGAGCTCCAGGCTTAGAATGATAACTCCGGAGAGGAGAGGTGGCAAAGAAAGGAGAAACCGTCTAGAAGTTCCTTCCTAATGGAAATGCTTTTCATCGGGGATCTGAAGCACATTTTCTCCCAGATTGGGAAACCAGTCTGAAAAAGTTCTTCACAAAGAGGCCTTGGGTGGGAAGCACCCCAAGGGACCCATTGGGAGAGGGAGGAGCACAACTGGGTGGGGAACTGGCAGCTGACTGCTAGGAAAGAACAAAAGGCAGTCAGCTCTCAAGTGGCAGATTCCCAGGACAGAAGCCTTTCCAGGAATCCTAAATAATGTTGAATAGATGATAGATGATAGATAGATAGATAGATAGATAGATAGATAGATAGATAGATAGATAGATAGATAGATGGATAGACGGTTAGATGGATAGACGGTTAGATGGATAGATGAGAGGGAGAGGGATTGGGAGAGGGAGAGAGACTGGAGACATTTCTTTCAGTATTCTGCCTTCAGAAAGGACCCAACATTCACATAGATGCCAATATCTTAGAGTTAATAATGCTTTCTCCCGTGGAGAACTCTTTTAAATTGAATGGAACTGAGTTGTAGAGGTAAGGACACAATTCCAAAAGATGCCCCAGGTTTCAAAGACTCAGAACACTAATAGCTTTTTGGCAAGTACAGCTCTCAGGCTTTGGTGTCCTCAATGATTGGAACAAACCATGAACCTCTAAACTACCCAAGAGACAAAGAGGTGGAATAGCAAGTGACAATCATGAGCAGTGCTTTGACTAGAGCTGGGCTGACCTTTGCCACTTCTGGCCACCTGTCTTCTGGCCTCAAAAAGCTTCAATTTCTTCATCTCTCAATGGAGATGAGAAAAGCATCCAATTCAGAGTTGAATATGATACAAATTGTGTCCAGTGCATTATTCATATTGTGTCTGACAGAATGAGTATCCAATAACTCTTAGCTGTTGTTACCACCTTTAAAACTTGGAATAGGACCTAGAGTAGTAGCATAAACCTTCAATCCTGGCATGTGAGAGGTGGAGGCTGGAGGACTGGGGCCAGGATGGGGTACTCAAAGTCATCTTTGTTGTAAAGGTTAATGTCAATTGTCAATTTGGCAGAATCTGGAGTCACCTGGGAAATAGACCTCTGGGTATGCCTCTGAGAAAGTATCTTGATTTCATTAATTGGAGTGGGAAGATCCGGGAAGATCCACCCATTGTGGGTGGTGCCATTCCCTGACTGGGCTCCTGGACTGCGTGGGTGGAGGAAGGGAGCTGAGCCAAGGGAACTGAGCGGCCATGAGCAGTCTTTACTCCCTGCTCCCTGACCGTGGATGCCCAGTGAACGACTGATTCAATTTCCGGTCATCATGACAGACTGTACCTTGAACTCTGAGCAAAAGCAAACCCTTTCAGCCTTAAGTTGCCTTTGACAAACAGGAAAAGAATCTAAGACACTTGGTTACTTGGCAAGTTTGAGGACTGCTTGGGTTGCATGAGACCCTGTCTCTCCCCACCCAGCTCCATCCACACCAGAACTGTAACTTTTGATTTAGTGAGCACAAACTTTTCAAGAATGTTAATCCAAACCACTGAACTCGGTTTTCGTCACAAACAGATTAGACCCTGGCGTCCCTCTTGGTGTGTGCCTTTTACCATCAGACACAGGGAGTAAAGATAATGTTAAGCAAATAAGTTGCACAAATCCTTGATACCGTACCCTGGTAGAAGAAATGACAATAATTTCCTTTATGGAAATATGAGACATGGCTGAGGAACTAGGTCACATGCTCATAGCTGTACTACCAATTAACAGCAAAGATGTGTGCATACCCTCAGGGCTCCTTCCAAAACCGGGTCTTCTTCTCTTAGGTGCAAGATGTGATAGCCATGCAGTATTTGTATACACCTTGGAGAAAATCATATCTTCTTAAAGCAGCTGGCCTCAGCATTCATTCAACTTCCTGTTAGTACAGGAATGTATCCAAACAGTGACAGAATTACAGATATATGTAGCACCCCTAAAAGACTGGATTTGCCATCTGGATGTGAAATGGCATTTTATGTGCTGTAGATGGCCTCCTGTGTGGGCTAGTTGCCCCAAAGAATCCTAGGAAAGGCTACTACACTCTCTCTACTCTTTGGGCTGCTATTGTGAACCATCACTTATCCGAGTCACCCCCGCCCCCAGCAACACAGATTTTCTATTTAGGGGGCTTCAGCTACATGATTTGCATTCTGGCTCTACCATTGCCTGGTGCCTGGCCAACAAGGCTGGCAGTATGGGACTCACACCATCACTCCATTTGCCTACTCCACCTTGGCAAGACCAAGGTCTTACTGTTGGGAAAGCAGAGTTAATTGGTATTTCTAGGGGTGTTTGGTTAACTCACCCCACCTTAGCTCCAAGTTGGTAAAAGTGTAGCTTTGCCCTTTCCAAAAGCCACAGCAAATGAATGATGGGGAAATACTCCACAACGCACATGGCTGAGTCTGGCTTGCCTTTTCTTTCCCCTCTTTTTCTTTCCAGTGACTTTGGGGAGGTTTGGGCACTGATCCTGCACACACAATACACTTCTTGTTCTGCTTTTCACTGCAGAGCAGCCATGAATAGCTCTGTCTAAAATTATAAGTAGGGGCAGCCCCGGGCTGCAAGAGATCAGAGCTCTCATGCTGGGCTTCAACAAAGACCCTGCTCTTTCCCAACAATTAGCTGCGCAGAAAAGGACATCTATCTCCCTCTATTAAACCCACCACGTGCCTTCAAGTCAGCCCATTGTAAAGCTAATTAAATAACACGCCTCTCTCCCCATGCAGGTCTCCTGATTAGTTTCTCTCAGCCAGAAACTTTTAGGCAAAGAGCCTAGAGATAGACAATCCAATCTTCTAATTCTCAGAAGCCCCAGCCCCGCATCACCAATTAGCCACAGCCCTTGAAAAGTCACCCTTATCAATACCAAGGAATCCATTCATGTTCCCATTTCCCTCACAACTCACTCCAGTCACTCCCAGCTTGACAACATAGAGCAAACTAACATTTTTTTGAAAATAACTTATTCAGGAAGGCAGAAGTTTCTATCACAGTATGGTCTTTGGGGAGCATCAATCCACATCTCAGTCAGTAGAGTGAAACATTTGGTGAAAGATTTTGACAGGGCCAAAGGTAGGTGCAATCAAAGAACCTTCAGAAGATGTCCCTTTGTACAGGGAGGCCTTGGACGTATGTAAAAGATAAGCACAACCTTCTGGGAAAGGCAGGACTTACGCAGGAGAGATGGGATACAAAGAAATATTCCCACCAGCTCTTGTTAAGCATCATGTAGAAACAAATGCAACCCTCTAAGGTTCTACTGCCAAGCAGCTAAGATCCAAGTGGAGGCTCAAATGAGGTCCCGTTTTCCCTTCAATCTCATTTCTCCCTTTTTCTCCCAGAAGGCCCTTGCTCTCTTGCTAGCCACCCTGGACTTTTCAGAATCTAGGACTATATGCTTTTTTGCACTTTTACAAGTCCTAATCTAGCATCCCGACTGTGCTGACAAGATTGAACAGCAAACATTTCCTCCCAGATATACTTTCTAAGGTCTTCCTTGCTACAATCAGTTGCCTTTTATACTGGGCTCTCAAGACATCGGCTTTGAAATGTGTATATGCAGGCTTCTGGTGGAACAATTGTCAGATTACTGAAGATAATCCAATAGATGGATGGATGGATGAATGGGTGGGTGGGTGGGTGGGTGGATGGATGGATGGATGGATGGATGGATGGATGGATGGATAGATGGATAGATGGATGGATGGATGCATAGATGGATGGGTGGATGGATGGGTGAATGGGTGTGTGGATGAGTGGATGGGTGGATGGATGGATGGATAGATAGATGAATGGATGAATGGGTGTGTGGGTGGGTAGGTAGATGAATAGATGAGTGGGTGGGTGGATGGATGGATGGATAGATAGATGGATGAATGGATGAGTGGGTGGGTGGGTGGGTGGATGGATGGATGGATGGATAGATGGATGAATGGATGAGTGGGTGGGTGGGTGGATGGATGGATGATGGAACTACTTTTTGTTGAGTATGGTCTGAGGTGGTTAGTTCACTTTACTACTAATTTAACATCACAACAGTTGATCTTTATGTTTAGAAAGGGGACTGCTATTTTACAACATGGATCTCCCAACTTGAAATTGTCAGAACTCATTCTCTCTCTCTCTCTCTCTCTCTCTCTCTCTCTCTCTCTCTGTGTGTGTGTGTGTGTGTGTGTGTGTGTATGAGTTTGTATATGTGTGTCCTCTCTGTCTCTCCTCTCTTAGAAGGAGAATAAAATAGGCTAGCCATTTGGCTTTAGAACTGAATTGTTTCATGCCAGCTTCTGGACTTAAATCTTCCTTCTTGCTTTCTTAGACTCAGAAGAGAGAAAAAACCTTTCCTTCCAACAGTTTTTGAGATGACTCACACCAGGTATATCACAACACTTGGGAAACTGAGGTAAGAACTCGGTCAAGAAGTTAATGACAGAGTCAGCGAGATGGCCTAGTCGCTAAAGGTACTTGCTGCCAAGCCAGGTGACCTGAGTTTGATTCCCAGGTCCCACACAGTGAAAGGATAGAACCAACTCCCACAAGTTGTCCTCAACCTTCTCACTGTGGCACATGTGTACCCTTTCCACACTGTCAAATCCCCGAGATTCAAAAGCAGCCAAAGTAATTAAAGTCTCACCCCATAACACATAAGCTTTGCAGCGGAAACCACTGTCTGGGGTCCTTGTAGGCCTTTGTGACCACACATAAGTGGCATGCATCGCCATTTTCTTTGCTCGCTCCCTATCATCAGAGCTCCTAAAACTATATGCTTTCTAAAATGTTCTATATAGTTCTATATGTTCTATACAGAAAACCATAAACATTCAGATAGTAAATAATAGTAGTAAACGTGCTTATAACCTCTGTCCCTAGATGAAGTGGGAAAGCACCATCATGTGCTAATGCAATCCTTCATCCTGGCAAGCTTTCCTGTGTACTGATATGGAATGCCTACTTTGTGATGATCACAGTGTATTGAAAGCTTGAGAATAGTGTCTGGCTGGCAGTGGGCTCTTTTACTACTGCCCTCTACTTTCTCTTCTCAAAGGGCGCCTTAAGGAAAATTAACACAAGACCTCTTAAACACATTGAAAAACGGGGCAATAAATAAGACAAAAAGGTCTACATTTGCCTATAGATTTGTATCCTCAAGATAGGCATGAAAACAGCCACTGAGTATTGAGCCTGGAGAACTCATACCTACTAATGTATCAGAGATGTATCAAGTAGCCTACACTATACAAATAAACTTAATAACAAAGATTAACAGAAAGTGTGGTTGGAAAAGACTTACTATAATGAGTATAAATATGCCATTGTAATAATCAAAATAAAATAATATGTGCATATTATAAAAGAGATTTAATCAAAGGGTTTAGAACTTTAGAAGAAATATATGTCAAGTCTGCACTGTCAGACTCATTGAATTCAGGAACCAAGTACATCAGATAAACATGGTATCATATAAGGTGTTAGAGACTAGAATTTATTATATGCATTAGAAACACCTGTTTTCTGAAAATAGCTCAAGCTTTGAGCAATGTTAAAAGGCATATCAGACAAACCAAGACCTACAAGAAGCCTCTCATTAGGAGGAAGAAATGCTCAGAATTTGCTAGAAGGGGCAGTGGGCTGACAGTTCTTAACAATATATTTTAGTAAGCAGGTTATTTAAGCAATGCTTCAGATTAAGCTAGCCATATAATTCTACAAACAGGATCCCTAACAAGGAAATACTCATTTCACGTTATCTTCAGTTTGGATCCCTCTAAGGGCTTAAGGGATCAAACCTTAATACTAAATAGAAACAGGCATCTCTCCCTTCCTTTGATTGAAGTCACAGTGATTGCGCCTGCTCTAGCATGGAAGCTCCAAGAGCATTTCCAACCACTTCACTGAACAGCATTTTTGAGATAGCCAAGAGGAGAAGCATCCCAGCCTCTCCATATGTACCATTTACTGGGGTGGAGACAGTCTTTCCTATGTTCTATTTAATTCTGATCCAAGACAGCTGTGCAAAATACTGAAGGCACGTATTAGCTCAGCCGTTTCAAACTGTCCATAAGTCTCATCTACCACTCCACGACATTTAACTGTCGTTGGCTTCTATCTATAGACTTCTATTAGGCGTTTTATCACTTTCACGCCACAAGCCAACTGAATCATCATTTTCCCAGCAGTAAAAAAGTAAATACAGGGGAAAGAAGGCTTGGGGTGGCAGACAATGAGATTATTAACCCACAATTCCTACTCATCCTCCCTTACAAATAAATGGAGGTGTTCTTGGGAGGTGGATACAGTGAAGTTCCAAGGGATATGTCCACCTGAGCTCAAGAATGAACCAAGAGAGGAAAGAACTCCCAGCTGCAGATTAAGAGAAGCAGAGGGAGGACTCAGATGCCTTCCCATAGGAACTAGAGGTGAGGGGAAGCTGATGTAAAATAAGTGTCTACATCCAGAGCATTGGGGTCTGTTGTGTATCTCCTGACGATGTGGCAGGAAAACGCTGGAAAGCCTTGGGAAGAGGAACAGCCAAAAAAGAAAAAAGAAAGAAAGAAAAGCCCTGTTTCTCGTTGTTTTGTTTTCATTTTACAGGCATTTAGGGATTCTGTAGTTAGTGTGTGCTCCAAAAGAAATTTGATAATAATGGAAATGAGCTACATACGCACCAATACTACATTCTGGGGGATGTTCCACCGCTCTAAAGCTATACATCCCAATTCATCACCAAAGACATCTGCAAGAAAGAAATTAAAAAAAAAATGGAACAACACAAGGAAGGGACTTGGGTGCAATTTCACGTCCACTGCTTATGGACAACTTCAATCTAAGAGACACTTCTACTTTCCTTAGACTCAGTGTTTATTCCTCCTCAATGCCCAGATTAAATATACTAATTGTATTAAACCTCTTGTCTGTGACAAACTTTGTAGGTCCAGGATGTTTATGAGATAACTGCTAGTGACTTTTCTTTAAAATTTATCAAAGGCAAAACAAGAAAATTAAAGAAATGCCAATATGTTTGTATAAAACACATGAAATTACCTCCAATAAGATTTATTGGTTGATTCAATTTAAAAAAAACAAAAACAAAGATATTATACTTCAAAAGTCTTTTGGCTTCATTGACTTCAAAGACACTGAAGGTGTTTTGAAATGAAATATTGTTTGTTTGGGTTTCGGTGTAATACGGGAGGTAAGCCGAGGGCACCAATGGTCCTGTTTACAGATGTGGGAATGGATGATCATATACATAGCTAGAATTGCAGACTGTGCCTTCTTCACAAGTCCCTGCCACCATGATCTTCTTGCTGCTTTGCCCTGTTTACTAGGATCCCCCATCACTTACTACTAGGTTAGGATTCAAGCTGGCCTGAGACCTGCTTGTGAGGCTGACGAATTACTTCAGCTATATAAAGATCAACTTACTCAGCTGTAAAACGGAAATAATACTAACTCCCAGGATTCAGGGTAAAATTCAAATAGGGTAATATATGTAAAATGTTAATGTTAACTATGTCTGGCTCGATGTAAATAGCATAAATGGCAGGGTTTTTTTTTCATGCTACTCACACAAATACACCTGTACACACAGCTTCGAACTCAAGCATTTTCAAATCCTAAAAATATTCATTTATCAGAAAGAGCAGTCTGAGGGTCATTCAAGACAAATAATAATCTGTGTCCTAAATCAAAAGAGCCGTTCAAAAATGTAGGCGGGCTATGTATTTAAAATCTTCCTGCACAAGAATAGCCAGGCAAAGGGGAAATGATAGTGTGAGATAAACAGATTTAGTGTGTGCTTAGAAAAGAAATGCTCTTATTTTCACAGGGCACACAGAAATTAATTCAAAACAATAAGAGACTTAAATGAAGGAACAAAATTAGCATGACTCTGCAGGGAAAAATTGAAATAAGTAAATCTTCATAATGTTATAACTTCCACAACACACACACACAAATAGATAAGTTGAGCTATATCAAAACCAAAATCCTTTTTTGTTGTGTGCCACAGGTTGTATGATCAGGAAAGACAGAGACTGACTGATGTTACGGGAAGAGACAAATGATGCTGCTAGCGAGATACTTGCATCTAGACTACTCCATACAGAACTCCTAAAATTCAGTAGTTCAATAGACAACCCAGTGGAGAAGTGGGTCAAGGATCTGAATAGACAAGTCTCCACACAAATTACACAAGTGTCCAATAAGCAC
This sequence comes from Tokudaia tokunoshimensis, assembly GCA_036184795.1. Classification (NCBI taxonomy): domain Eukaryota; kingdom Metazoa; phylum Chordata; class Mammalia; order Rodentia; family Muridae; genus Tokudaia; species Tokudaia tokunoshimensis. The sequence goes on along the minus strand of BTHU01000008.1, from coordinate 32,674,985 downwards.
ATTTAAATATGCTCCGTGTTATTAATCTTAAGGAAATGCCAACCAAACCCACAAGGAAGTACTGCTTCCCATTCACTGTGAGGGCTCGAATCCAAAAGACAAAAACGAGTATTGTTGAGGATGCAAGGGAGGTGGAATCCTCACATATACATGATGGGGATGCAAAGTGGGCAGCCAGTGTAACTAATTGTTTGGCCATCCCATAAATAGTTAAACAGAGATGACTGAGAAATTCTACCCCCAGGTCTATACCCAAGAGAAATGAAAACATGCTCATGCAAAAATGTGCATACGAACGTTCACAGTATCATTATTTATAGTAGCCACAAAGTGGAAACTACCCAAATGTCCATCAAGAGTTGGGCAAAAAAAAAAAAGAAAGAAACCTGTGGCACAGCCATCGAATAGAAATGTTAATGAGTCGAAAGGAATGAAATACAGACTCACCCTATAATGTGGATAAGCCTTGAAGACATTGTGAAGGGAAAGAAGCCAGTCACAAAGGGCCACATAGTACAGTCCTCCATTTATAGTTACAGAATATAGTTAGATTCATAAAGACAGACATGAAAGCAGCGACTACTGGTCAAGAGAGGAAAAGATGAGGGACAAGAGCTGCTACACCCTGGGACATCTTTTTAAAAGCACAAAGTATTTTAAATTTCAATTGTGATGTCAGTTGTACATTACTATAGCTATACTAAAAAAAAAAAAATCTTAAAACATGATTTGCCTATAACAAAGCCTCATGGGAAAGTATAGTTGCCTCTAGGCAATATGTAGCTTGGGGCCATTCAGCTGGGAAATTTCAGGGAATGGTCCAGACCAAAGTCTGTCTCTTGGTTAGTATTTAATATTTAATAAAGCTTACTTTAAGTTTGCCCTCCCCACAAAAAAGCATGCATTTTAGACGAATCAATTGTTATATAACATATGTACATATCTGTAAATAAGCTTACTCTGTGTGTGTGTGTGTGTATGTGTGTGTGTGTGTGTGTGTGTGTGTGTGTGTGTGAGTAAGTAAGTAAGTAAGTAAGCTTGTTTTAATTTATTTAGAGAAAACTAAAACAACTTCAGTTTTCCAAAGGGGAAGACAAGAGGAATAAAAAGAGAATGGATTTCTCATCATCTAGAAAAATCTTCCCAGTGGGGTCTATGAACATCATCTTAAGACCATTTACTTAACCAAAGTTCAGTGGAAAAAAAAGCCTAACATTTGCATGACCTTCTTTTCTAAACTTCCTAAGTGGCTTAGAGGGAGGCTGCCTGGGGAACTCCAAATGGAACCTAAAAATATTATCTTCTGGCTTTATAAACACCAGGAACGCTAATGAAGTGAGGGGCAGCAGACCCAGGAATGGACTATCTCATTCAGGTTGGGAGGCAGGGTGTGGGGGTTGGGGAGACAACACATCCCTGAAGGCAGGCGAGAGGGCCAAGGGGGCCAGACAGGTCCAGGGAGGTGGAAATCAACAAGGGGTAGGAAGAAAAGAATAACAATGATCTAGGATACATAAAGCAGAGCCCGGGTGACCACTACTCTAAACACCAGTAAAACAAGCCCTTTGTGAGTCAGACTGCCCAAGTTTGGAAAGGTGACTGCTCCATAGTCAGTCTGGCTGGACCCAGACTTGCACTTCACTTGGAGGCCACCTAGAGAGTCATACTGTGCTGGTCTCCCTTCTGCAGCATAAACATTCCTTTCCTCATCCCCTCCTCCCTGGTGCTCATGTGACATTGCCCAGCATGCTTATGTTCTCTGTGAGGTCATGTCAAGACCCTGAGGTCTTCCAAGAGAGTCACTTCACTCTGTAGCCCCAGCACCTCAGGACAAATCCATGTAAATACATGGGAGAAGAAGAAGTTCTCCCAGGTCTTTCTTGACTACTGGAATTCCCATGAAGAAGTCAATACATTCCTTCTGAAGCTAGTTTGAACCAGTTTTCTACACCGAAGAAACATAAGGAACCACAACTGATGCACAGATTTAGACAGGAGGGAGAGAGTCATTAACTGCTAGTTTTCTCGTCTGGTAATGATGCGCCTCTCACCAGGCAAAAATAGTAGTTTGAAGATTAGGCCATGGAGACAGGGAACATTCTGTAAGACTGATTGGCTGTCACCCAGGGGCCCTATGGGTAACCCAGGTTCTCACTGAAAAACACTCTGGGAAACACCTCCATGTGTTAAAGCTCAGAAGATTCGACTGGATCACCTTTCCTACTCTTCTTTAATTCCTAAATCATCTTCGAAGAGGTGCACTGTTTTCACAGTGACTACTTTAAAAGTAAAGCACACATGTGGATGTGAAATCTAAGAGACCACAGCCAGGCAGAGGACAAGGAGTGGGTTCGAAACAACCAAGCAGTACATGCTCTCCCTACTCTCTCCTTTAAAACTGTAATGTTATAGGGACAGCGAAGGTATCGTTTCCCATGTGCCCACCACTCCATGGACACTGGGTTTCCCATCTGAAAGGCATAAAGGGATGAGTGGCTGATAATAGGAAAGATGCAGAATTTCATTGCAAACCCTTTTCTCTAGCCCCACTCTCTTACCAGGTGGCTTCCTACAGCCAATACAAGCAGCCTGTGTTTCCTCTTTACCTTGGAAGCAACTGAAAAACAATTCAGTGACTTTCCTTTGCCCTTGATCTGCTCTTTGCCCTGGGTTTCCTAAAGCACTCCATCAAATGCCCTTTTAAAAGTTTTGAAGTTCACATCTTACAAAATAGAACCAGATAGATAATAGTAAGAACTTATTCCAATCCCTTCTGAAATGTCCTTTTGAAAAAAAAAACAGCAATCTTAAAAGATATTTGAGAGGAAGGAACTCACAAACTCCTTTAATAATTAATTTCAGAGTCTGCTTTCTTCCTAGCTAATTTAAAATTTCCCCCATTTAATACCATCTTTCCCTGATGCTATTTTAAGAAGAGTTAAATTTATGTTCATCTTTAATTTTAATTGATTTTATTTAGTTCCAGTTCGCTGAATATTTGAGCTCAATTTTTGTAAAAAAAAAAAGGGGGGGGGGAGGGAGAAAAAGAATAAAAGGAAAGAAAGAAAGAAGAAAGAAAAAAAGCAAGCTTTTTAAAAAAGGAAAAGATCACAAGGGAAGATCTGTAACTATTTGGCATCTTATTCTGTATTGTATTGTAACAAAATTCCCCAAGAAAGCTGAGTAGTAAAGGAAAGAGGCTTAAGTACACGGTTCAAAAGCAGAAAGGGCAACCATCAACATCTTCTGCTCTGCTTTAGTGAGGTCCTCCTAGCAAATGATGTGACAGCAGGGAGGAGTATCATATGACAAGACAGAAAAAAAAAAAAAGAATCCAGGGAGCTGTTCTCCATTCAGAGGAACTTCTCAGGAGTTACAGCACTCCCCCAGGACTGCACAATTCCTGTTAAGGATCAAATGACTTCACCCTAGAGCCCTCTGTAAGCCTCTGTAAGTCTCAGTGTCACAGGAGGGGTCCATGTTCTAGCCCGTGGAACTTCAGGAACATTCACAAATCACATCCCAGGCACAGCATAGATAGTGCAACACACTGAAGCTGAACATATCTGCATTGCAGAATGCATACTACATGCTAAGAATTTAAGAATGGCCTTTCTCCTCACCTATGTATTTTATTTAAAAAAAAAAGGGGGGGGGATCTCCTTGTAAGAAAATAATAGAGAACAAAACAAAAATGTTCCATCTTAAAAACCTGTAAGATCAGAAGGGAGTTCTGAAAAAGCAGATGGGAAAGCAATTGTTTACTGAGGAAAATAAAAGCGGAATTCCCCTCCTCCATCGCCCACTCAGTATGGCTGAGAGCTGTAGGCAACCCTGGGGAATGAGGGGCGTGTGCTGAGTCCAGAGCCCATCCCTTCTCCATGCTTTTCCGGGCTCTGCTCTCAGACTGTCAATTCTATTCTCTGCCAGACGCTGGCTCACTCCGGCTCCCAGCTCCAGAGCCGCAGCCCTCCATCACATTGAGTTTAAAATAAAGAAATGCTTTTCCTAAAGAATTCACACACAAATAATCTCATTACCCCAGTGTTTGCATTTATACAGCAGACATCTTCTGCCAGGAGGAGAGGGGGGGAAAAATCACTCTACGCTCACTCACACGGAACAGCTGCAAGGAGAGAAATGGTATTTAATTCATTGTGAAATATTCAACAATGGCTACACTGCACTTTTAAAAGCCTTTTGATAGTAAAACCCACAGGGACGGCCCATCCTGTGTGCTGAAAAGCAGCTTCCCCACAATTAGTCTCTTTATTCAGGTCTGAACATTCTGTGTAAACTTCAGCACGTGCTATGGACACTGTGGACCTTCAAGGGTATAACCTTTCAGAAACTTTGTATACTTTAGTCTTATTCCAGGCCTCTGCTCACAAAGCTGTGCTGAGGGCCGGCAGGGGTGGGGGAGACCCCAGAGAGAGAAGCAAAGGGAACTGGGATACTTAGGTGAAAAGGAAGAAAATCCTCCTGACCCCAGCTGAGTCACAGCAAAGGGAAACGCACTCACCACGCAAGCCTTTGCAAACTACGGGGGTTTATTCACGGCCTCGAATAACCAATGTTGGAGAAAAGGAAAACCCAAGTGGAGACCCAAAACTAATCAGGGGACAGTGGCTCATTTCCCTGCTCCATCTCTGAGGTTTTTCGTGGGTCTCTGGTTTGTAGGAAAGCAAGCAAGCTTACATTGCCTTATCCTGGCAGGATAGTGACAGGAGTCACTGAGACGGAGGTGACAATGAAAAATGAAAGCAGAGACCTTCAGGACAGATGACATGTATGCAGTGATTGAGAATGGACCGTGGAGCAAGCAAAGTCTCTCTCTTAATTTCTCTATCTCTCCTTCCTATAGCTTCATCTTCTTCCTCCTGTCTCAGAACTACACTTCAAGTTTTCATTCATGCTTGACGGGAATAATATCATCTTCCTAGGAACATGGCAAGGCGAAAGCCATATATGCAGGAGTCTCAACACCCTGGAGGTGTAAAGAATAGCAACTCCCCCTCACACAGCTCTGGGAAAGGCCTTCTCTGGAATAAGATTATTCAGACTCACATTTTACCAGAGAAGAACAAGGTATTGGCATATCTAATACTTTTAATCAAGAAGCAAATATGCCCAGGAATCTGCCTGGACACTCTGAAATGGTGTCAAAAGACAAGAGCCAAACAGACTCCCGTGGTTTCCCTGTTTGGGGAAATTTAAAGTCAGAACTTTCCGTTAACAAAAGGAGTGATGAAAGGCCTACACACATCAGGTAGTGTAATCTTTTTTGCTCTCCCTAATCTCCCTTGGGATCTCCAGGACAGTCTACAGGCATATCTGATTCCAGATGCAGCTGTCCATTTTCAGTATAAAAAAATTAATATTTGGCGTAGGATCACCAACCAGCCTTAAGTCTTGTACCACTAGGAATGCCTATCTAACACACCAATGAAAGTTACAACCACTAAGCCAAGTAGTAGAGTCCATGTAGGGCAATCCAGAGTCCATGTACGGTAATCTCTCTCTAGAGTGGAAAGGTCTGCAAACTACCATTTATCTAAGTTATCTTGTGGCAACTTGGTCAGCCACTTCAAGAAAAGCCAGAGATCAGACATGAAGGCTAGGACCCCAGAAGATGGGGTCTAGGCAGAGGCAGTTGGCTGGGATTGTGTCACACCCAACAGATCTCCTGCACTGTTGCACTATATATTCTGACAGGTGATCCAGACATGACTGCCACCACATTTTCTCCCACTGTGTAAGGTGAGGGTGGTGAGCTCAATCTATGGCCCATTAGAGAGTAGAGAAGACGCCGTCTCAAGATATATCCTGAGTAGCGCAAAATAAAGCAGAAAGATGTGTCTGGACATTGGGCAAGGCCATGATTCTTATCTCCAAGACAATGGGATGGAAACAACTTCCAGATTTAAATACAATCTCTGGGGATTGGCCAAAGCAGTGGAAAGGGATTTGGAGGAAGGAAGTTGACAGCAGTGAATTCAGTGCTGTTCAACAAGATATGCTGGTGTACTCTCCGTATCTGCTTCAGCGGGGCACCATGGAACCTTCCTCCTTACTACAGAAGATCCTAACTCCTCTGGAGTCCCAGGCCATGCTGAGAAGCAGGGGAACACAAAATTCTTGCTTGTAATATTGTTTCTTTTAGTAAGACTGTGCTTTCCTAAAACCCAATTAGCAAATCTAAGACTTGGGAGAAGGTCTTCAGGGTTGGTGAGGTACAAGTCGTTGAGCCCAGGTAGTTAGGACCTGGAGTTTCTGCTTCCCGAGACTTGACCAGGTTTTCAAGAAAGGAGCCCAACTTGCAACGCAGGTCACTTGCTTTGGGGGCTGAGGTTTAAATCCCACCTGAAAGGATGAACAGAGGTTGTGGAAATCTGTTTTATTAAGAAGCAAGAGTCTTCAAAGGCCACACGTGAGTCTTAATAGGATATTCAGGAATAGGAAGTCAATCCTTATAAAAAATACACAGTGATGCAGAGAAGAGAGAACCAGCCCTCCAGACAGTGAGACAGGGCAAGTTCTGAACTGAAAGCCAGAGGCCATGCACAGGGGCAAGTTCTGAGGGCCAAAGGCTGCCCACACATCAGGGGAGAGGTGATCTCTCCCTTAGTGCAATTAGGCCTCCTGTTTGACCCCTGACTTCTGCCCCATGGGATATTTATGGTCTCTGGACAGGCAGCTAGGAGACAAATGAAGGAAGATAGATTCTGAAGGCGGCGCTTAGTAGGGAAAGGACTAGAGGAGAGAACTGGGTGGGGGGTGGGGGAAGGGTGGCAGGGGAAGGATGGAGAGAAGGTAGGAGAGGGGAGACAAGGAAGTATGGAGGGAGGGAAGGAGGCAGTCAGGCAGGCAAACAAGCTGGCTTTCCTAATAGCAAGGTTTCTCCTGACAGAGGGTGGTGCCCTTGCTAACCCCCAACCCACCCACCCACACACCTATCTAGAACTCCCACTAGCCTCTTGCAATCTAAATCTAAGTTCAGAATCTCATCTGTTCCAACCGTCTATTTCTTAAGCAGATGCGCCACCACAAACCAAGGGGACAACAGGCAGGTCAGACAGGCAGGTCAGAGAGCCCCTCCTAGAGTTAGCAGTTGCAGCTGCCCAGGCTGGAACCTGGATGCCCCACTTCGGAGCGGCTGGGATGCTGCCTGGCTGGCAGTGCCGGGGTTAACCCGGCAGCCCTGCAGAGCAAAGATTTCTGTTTTATTTCAGCGGGGGAAGTGTGCGCTGCCTGATTAGCTGCATGGTTTCCTCTTTTCCCATAACCTCCAGACCCCCACGGCCCAAGTGTTTACTCTCTGAAATAAAAAATCTGCTGGTGTTTTTCTTTTTGTGTGCTCGTGTATTTTGGGAGGATTGCAGAAGAGGAAGGCGGGGTCAGGGTGAGGGACCAGCCTGGGGGAAGGGAGGGCGCAGCCTCCAGCTGCAGAAGCTGCCGCTCAAGAAAGCAACTTCTTAACGAGGGAGCTGGTCTCCTGCTCTGGCAGCTATAAACACACTGAACATCTGGAGGCCAAGAGTCTCTCCCGGCCAGACGTGAGCACCACAGGCTGTCCCTGCTCGCCCGTCCCCACCCCCTCGGCTCTCACACCCCCTCTTAACTCAGCTCAGCTCCAGTCCTCTCACATCATCCACCCACCCGACCATTTCCATTCACAGAGATCCGCAGCACCCGCTAGCAGCCAGCCGGCCCGCGGGAGCTGAGAGGAGACGAGCAGGCGACGCCAGCCAGCAGTGGCCACCCCGCCCCCGCCCCTGTTCCAGAAGAGGGGTCAAACTGCTAGAATCCAATAAGAACTTGGTGCCCCGGGGACCTTTTCCCAACTCGGACTAAATATTTGCGGTTTGAAGAAGTTAAGAGAACTCTCCCCACCCCCAACTCAGATTCCCCCTGGGAGTTCCAGTGCAATGCTGTTACTTCCTTGACTTTTTTGAGAAACAAGGAATGTATCTATCAGGTGGCCAGACCGACAGAAGGCTTGCATGCTAATTGTCACTCTGCTAGCCCTGCTGAGATGAGACGCTCTGCACCTGGATCTCCTTCCTTTCCCAGCACCGAGGAAGGGATTCATTCTCTCACACACCACCAACCAAAGTCCTCCACCTTCCTTTGCATCACTCCAGTGAGCCTCAATCCCAAAAGGCCCTGAGCTCTTCTTCCCAGGTGCCCCTCTGTCTTGACTGGTGAAATGAGTTTATAGTGGGGGCAATGTTCGCAGATGTGATCTACGCGTTATATATAATAGAGAGGGAGGAGAGGGAGAGGGCAAGGGGCAACGGGGAGGAGAAAGAGGAGGAAAGAGAGAGCCTGAGGATAGGATGTTCCTTGGGCAATGAGAATGTAGTCAAAACTCATTGGGTCAGAGTCAGGCACCTTATTTCTCTGGCTCCTTTGAATCCATCCTTGGACTATGGTTGATGGGAAGGGTGGCATTTATTGTCTAGAGACCATGGCCTTTTACGTCTTATACTGTGGCACTAGCATAAGAACTCAAAATTAAGGGTAAGGACCTGTCTGTTGAAGATTGGAAACCCAAGAAACTGATTAAAAACTCCAGGACATGATGCTGTGTTCTTGTTCTCTCTACCAAACCAGGTTAAATCCTCTGACTAGACACAGTTCTATTTAGATTCAAACCCTTACACAAAATGTTCAAGGAATCTGAATGCTAAATAGCATACACTCAAAGGTTTCGATGAGGCAGGAGGTGGGAGTCTAAGAGAGGAGGCGATAGAACCCTGGTCAATAAGCATCAGCCACCCACAGCTGGCCAGGGGGCCACCTTTCCTTGCAGAGAAAGGCTCAGGCACACAGATACCTCGATATCAAAAAAGCACAGAGTAAATGCAAACATGGAGGAGTAGTAAGTGGATTTGGGACTAGGCTCACATATGCTCTCTTAGCCTCAAGTGTACCTGGACACCTTCCTCTAGGGACCTAAGAAAAGCAGTTAGACCTGGTCTGTGAAAGATGAATGTTGAGACAAGACTATAGCTAGCACTTTCTGAGATAGCACAGCTGCCAAACCAGAATAAGAGGAACCCAAGTTGCCCATCTCCCTTAGTAGTCAGACCCTATTTGCAGAAAAGACAATTCTCTAGTATTAGGCTTCATAGCCTGTTCCAGGCCAGCCAGGGCTACATATAGACTGTCTTAAAAAATAAGTAAATATTCAAAAATAGTAATAATAATAATTACAATAATAAAAACAGATTAGTTGTAAGGAACTGCCTTTTCAAAGTTTAGACCATTCCACAGTGAGCTGGAAAATCAAGAACATTCAATAAGTTGTTGAGAAAGGGGGCCCCTGAGAGGCTCCTCATTTACCTCACTATAGGCTACCATAAGTCTTCTCTGACAGAAAGAGCCAAGCATTCTGTCTGGGACAGATGAGTCCAATATTGTAATATCCAATGTTATAACATCCAGAATGCTCACAGGTTTACAGGCTTAGAATTGTTTTGAAGAACAAAGAACCTTAAAAAAAAAAAGTGTTCTAGAAAAAGAAAAATGTGTCCTGAAGAAAGACAGAACAGATATGGCCATCAGACACAGTCAGCTGAAAGAACAAACCTGCTGTGAGCATAAACATTTCCAGGCAAGGTGAGTCCCCGCTGAAGTCTTGCTGGCATGTCTTCAACACTCTCAACACTTGAAAGCCAAACTGTAGGCTCTTGCTTCCCTGCTGAAACGTCCCACCTGGTTGTCAATGGCCCTTTCCAAACACTGCCCAGGTGTGATCCCTCCCAGCCGCTGGGCCAGATGACAGAGCCCCAGGAGAGACCATGAACCTGACCTCTCAACATGTCTCCCACACGAACTTCTAACGTTTATTTGGGAAAGACATTCTTCAATTCCGCCATTTTATTAGTAAATTTGTTTTAGAAATTTTAAATAGTGAAATACAAAGTCACCCCCTGATATTGCCAAGCCTGTGTCATACATAAGTGCAGTATTTCATATGGGAACCATTTGTTCTATCGTAAAAAATGTACCCCCCTCAGATACAATTTTTAAAAAGTTACATGCAGGCAAAGATTGTGTCTTCTCTTTCCCCATCTGTCTTTAGGACCCACCATGTGCCACTTGAGGTCAAATGAGTTCAACCAATCAGTGGGTCACTTTCTGAGTCAACCCTTAGACATTTTTGGATTTCCAAAATGTACTTCACAGAACAGTGAGTCAATGATTTACAATAGCGAACTTGCACGTCACGTTTACTGTATGCCGACATGCTTCGAGCTTCACAGATATCAACTGAGTGGGTCTCAGAGTGTGATTTCTGGACTTCCAGCAGCAATAACAGGGGCAGCTCCTGGAAATGTATTAGAAAAAAACAAGAAAACATTCCTCAACCCTAACACTGGAGTAGAGTCTTAAAGCCTTTAGCAGATTCTGAAGTTCTAGTTCAATGAGTTCAGAGCAAGAGTTAAATCTTACATCTCTAAGATCTCCTCCTCCTCCTCCTCCTCCTCCTCCTTGAGCTGCTGCTGCTACCACCACTATTGCCACTGCCTGTAAAACAAGCTTTGAAAATCTCCCTGGCATATGAAGAAACAGAAGAATCATCGTCAAGTTGCCCAAGGTCACACAACGAGAAAGATCTACTATACACTTCGGTAATCTCCCTTAAGATCCTGGTTTCCTTACTCTTGGACCATCTCTGAACTCTTTTTCAAGACATTGAGAAGCAGCAGGATTCTGTGTATGGAGTAAATAAAGGTTCTACTGTACTTAGCAACCAAAATATACCAAACCTCATCATACAAGGAAAAAAATCACTGTCTACTAGTTCAAATCAAGGACCACAGTAATGAGAGTGAAATTTTTTCTCTTCTTTGCTCTGTGGTTCTGCCTTGCCTCCCAGCTTAAGCAAGTTTTTGACATGAGTGTATATTGATCAAAATGCCACTGTTAAAAATTGCGATGATTCAAGACCAAATCCATCCCTGCCTCCAAAAAATACTACCTGAAATGGAAAAAATTGAAAAAAAAAAAGGAAGGGGACCAGAGTATCGTATTTTCTGATACATGCTATGATCAGTCATGATGACCCTAACCAAGAGGCTGAAGTCACATGTGGACAGCTGGCAGCTACAGCTGAACTATAGTGTCATGTTGTCTCCATGTGGAGTGAGGTCTCTGGCTTCTGATTTCTGATTTCCAATAGAAGACAAGCTTTGCTTGACTCTAGGCAGGACTGGGGTCCATTTCCAGGCTTACTGTTTCATCTGAGAATGGCTTGTATCGACCCTGTCGCTTCTCAACAGGGCTGTGGACAGGAACTAGCTCTAATGCCTCAGGACAGCAACATTTTAGTGAGCTCTTAGAGACAGGGAGCAGGAGAACAACTCACACAATCATTCTTGTTATGGTGATGGAGAGAGAGGTGCTGAAACTGAGGGACAGAATAGAGGAAGAGAACAGAAGAGAGACAGGGTCAGTGGGCTACACTCCAGGCAGACTATAAACAGCAACAGACATTACAGCCCTTGGCCTGTGTAAGGAGCGCCATTGATTCACAAGATTCCCTGACAGAAGGATGACGAGAAGCTGAAACAGAAAGGGCCCATTCATTCATGCAGAACACCAGCCCTTGGCCCCCATTGGCTCTCCATAATGGCTCCAGGCTGATAGCAAAGAGGGGGCCGTAGGGAGGGAGGAGGAGGTAAAAATGAAAGAAAATGATGACTGCAAGATCGTTGTGAAGCAACGTACAGCTGCACAGGCAATTGCATGCAAATGTGACTTCCCTTTTTAGCTGTAGTGAATGTCCTCAGAATCGTGTGTTTTTTCTCTTTCATGCCATTTCTCCTCTCTTCCGTCCCTTGTCATTTTTCTGGGCTCCCTGATTCTTTGTCCCTTGTCATTCATCTTTCATCATCTTTTCCCAATACCATCTCCGTCTCTACCAACACTCATCTTGTTTTCTGTCAATTCTGCACATCTCAGTTTTCCTCCTCTATTCCTTTTCACCTCTTCTTTGCTTTCCTGGTTCCCGACTCTCCCTTCCCCTTACTGGCAAGGCTTTCTCTATTTCAGCCCTAGCTTTATCCTCTTGGCCTCCCTTCTTCCCATTCCACTCCTCCTCCTCAGCCTCTGCCCCTCCATGAATGAATGGGAACAATACTCTGATGAAGGCCACTATGAGGAAGCCTGGGTGTTCATGGTTGGCCCCTCCTGTCAGTATTCCAGTCACTGACAGATGTGTAATCCTTGGAAAAGAAGTCCATTCATCCCTTCTGAGAGCACAGACGTGAGGCAAAGCAGGGGTGGGAAGTAGCCATGAGTCGGAGGAGGGGAAGGAAACTGAAGTTATAAATAGGATGAAAGAAGATGGGAGGAAAAAAAAACTGGAGTATTTTTTTTCCCTTTCTTTTTATTTAGCATATCTCCACCAAAAAAAAAAGTGCCACAGCTGGAGAAATCATTCCTTCATCCACATCCACATCTTCATCTTCCTTCTTTAAAAAACCCACAATAGCTTTCCAAAGGACAACCCATCACTGAGAACTGGACCATAGCCCAGAAAGAGTTCCTGCAGCTCCTTCATCTGGACAGCTTACAAGGCAAAGGGCAGACAGGGAAAGGCTCAAGGTTCTTGCCAGATCTTTCCATCAGAGGGAGCCTGGGGAAGTGGGAGCTATTGCCTCTATTTGCAAACAGATTACCACCAACTAGTAGGGAGCCAGACCCCATGGAAGCAGCCTATCATTCCAAACTGCAATGGCTGGCATGCCAGGCCATTCTAAGGATGGTTATTATTCCTACCCCAAAGCCACAAGCCTAGGCAACCCGAGCTTCTGTCTTGGAACTGTAAGCTCTGGGGAAAAGTGCTCTATCATATTGCTAAGAATTCTTTACATTTTAAGGCTAAGAACACTGTGAGTTATTCGTTATTCATATATTTCACAGAAACTGTCTCCCTGACTCTGAAATCAAAATATTTTAACTGCTGAGAAACTTGGCAAGAAGAACAAATAAGATTATCACCCCCCCCACACACACACACACACTTGTAATGATGTACTCCACAGTTAAGAAAGAGAAAGGCTCTAACCCATGGGATGGGTCTCAAGTTGAGCCACTCATTGGTTGGCCCTTCCCTCAGTCTCGGCTCCATGTTTGTCCCTGCACTTCTTGTAGGCGGGACAAATTTTGGGTTGAAGTTTTGTGGGTGAGTTGGTGTCTTTATCCCTCCACTAGGAGTCCTGCCTAGCGATAGAAGGGGGACACTTCAGACTCTATGCCCTATTTCTAAGAGTCTCAGCTAGAGTTTCCCTCATAGACTCCCTGGAGCCTTCCCTGTCTGAGGTCTATAGTAATAATAATAATAATAATCCTAGAGGTAATAATAATAATAATAATAATAATCCCAGAGGTCTGCTCTCCCTCTAGGATTATTATAGTAGTAGTAATAATGATAATAATAATAATAATAATAATCCTAGAGGTCTGCTCTCCCCACCCCCTACCTCAGAGGTGAAGGGGAGGTGGGAATGGAGGGAAGGGAGGTGTGAGGGGGGAACTTGGAGGAGGGAGGACTGTGATCAGGATGTAAACTGAACAAATAAATTAATTTATGTAAAAACTTAAAAATAAATTTAAGAAAAAAAGAAAAAGGCTATGTCTGTTAGGAAAAAAAGACATTCTCACCTTGGGTTTATGGGCAAGTGTGTGGGGACACTCAAATACACATGAGATTCAATTTGTAACATGTGGAAGTGTCATCAGAGTTGCATTCAGTGAATAAAAACCCTAAGGATTGTGGCATTAATAGTATTCAAGAATGATACAAACCTAGGCATGACCATGTGGGCCTTCTTCTTATAGAGATGAAATCTAATTTGTTCACAATTCTAATGACTCAATTTGTTCATATCCTTACATCTCCAGTCTTGAAGTCTAACCACTGTATAGGACAATTATCCTCCCAACCTCTCTGTGCAACAGATACACAGCTGAAAAGAGTGTGTGTATGCTTTTAACTGTTTTTAACCTTTGAAGGAATGAAGGTACCACAAAGGGAACAATAGCATAGATGTTACTTCATCAGCAGACTATTGATGCCAACCTGTCCCAGGACCTGAGAAGAGCCTCCTACACTGCCCAACCCACCACAGCACACCCCTCCCTGCCTGGGAGACACATTGTGCTTGGTAACTCTGTTCGCTTCTGCTGTGGGATGAAGTATGGACTTCGAAGCAGATATTTGTTTTATTTTTCCATTTTCCCACAAGCCACTTACCATAAGTCAGAAGGATACTGAACAACCACCAAAATAAAGCATTCCACTTAGTTCCCAGAAATTACCGCAGTCTTGTCAGTGTCGCCTGTATAATTCCTGTGAGTTATATATTTCAATATATCGGAGCAATGACATTTCTTATGCTAAGAATTTGACCTGACAAAATTTTGAGTCATTTTACTTAGTGTGTGTGTGTGTGTGTGTGTGTGTATGTGTGTGTGTGTGTGTGTCATACATTACATTTTATCTATGTCATTAGAACATGGTCTCAAGGACAATTTAATTTCACAGTCCCAAATTCAAGTCTACACTTGGCAATTTCTTCAAATGCTGCTGAGCAAACAAAGCCTAATGGAGTTCAAACGAAAAAGAAAGCAAGTCCTGAAAATGGAACAACAGAACTCAGGTAACTTGGTGTTCTGGTTGTCCTGGGGCAAGCAGGCAGACTTGCTACAGACAGGGCCTCTGGGGAGTGTCACCTTAGCTCAGGAGAGGGTGGCCTTGTAGCCAGCAAGTCAGGAAGGAGGAGGAGTGAGGCCAGATGCTGCTGGTACTGGTGGTTGGGAATGGGGAAGGGGTATAGGAGAGAGAGCGCAGATGCCAGTGGAGAATAAAGAAGATCCCTGACAAAGGGAAGAAGTTTCATCCTGGAAGGCGGCTAATCCTTACGCCTCTGTTTTTCCAGTTCATCAGCTATGATGGTAACCAAGTTTCTCAACAACCGCCCTAAACGGTGAAAAGTGCACAGAACGCACAAGCTGTTTACAAAATCAAGACCAAAAGCAGCCCTTCTTGGGCCCACTGGTAGAGTGTCACCTTCCTGTTGGACAGTAAAGTAGCACAGAGTTACTGGGACACAGACAGGGGCTTTCCACAAGGGAACAATAGGGTATGCACCAGTGCACCTGATGGGGGTGCTATTTCAGAGAACGAGGCCCTCAGCAGGTTTCTCTTGGCCTTCAACTCTCTCCTCATCTGCAGCTTTTGTTTATATTCCTACCTGAGCCGCAGTGTTCAAGGCCAGTAGGAACTTCCTGAGTGGCTGTCTCATCCCAGAGTGGATAAAGAGGTCTTTGCTGATGATAATTGGACTGGAAACCACAGGTCATTCGAGGATCTTCAAACGTGTTGATAGGCCCCTGCCTCTGTGACCAGTGAAGAGAAAGAGGCATGTATTAGGAGAAAACCTAATATTTCAACCTTATTATAAATATAACTTCACACCATCTAATCCCAGCTATGCAGGGACAAACTGCCAGTCAGAACCTACCGTTCATTCCCACACAGTTTCCCCTCCAACCTCACAGGGAATGAGAGGAACTTCTTATTTAGACTATGACTTCATTTATTTCCATCCATACCTTTACATATTTGGGAACCAGCTTTTATAACCTTCAAAACCATTCACAGTGAACAGCAGGGCAGAATATTGACCATCTCATACTTAACACACTCTGGGATTTTTCTATCAGTATTATCTCCCTCTATAAGAGCATCATAAAAGAATATTCCTACCAAACAGCCCAGTGTTATAGAATAGGTGAAAAATGTCACAGGTAAAGGGGGAAAATGGATCTAAGGCGTAAAATCCACTTCATTTGTCGTTAATTGTCAGGATGGGTTTTGATGACATAAACTGCTGAGTAACAACTATTTCCTGTACTGTTTGGAGATTTGTGCCACCTCCTCATTAGCTTTATTAGATTCACAAAATATACAGTGTGAGAAACCAAAAATTGCTATGTAGAAAACCACATTTCACAGATTTAAAAGCCTTATTCCTTGAAGGCAGATGGATTCAAATTGAAACCCGGGCTCTGCCACTTACTCATATGGGAATTCGGGTCTTCTCCCTAATCTAAACATTGGTTTGTTCTTTCATAAAATGGAAATAATAAACCAAATTTATAAAGTAGGAGAGCTGAGGGACTAGAGAGATTGCTGTGTGGTTAAAAGCACTTGTTGCTCTTCCAAAGGATCTGAGTTCAATTCCCAGTGCCCTCATACCCCCGCATAAGCATCTGTAATTCCAGTGTCAGGGGATCGAATGCCCATTCCTTCTGGCCTGCTTGGGTACTAGGCACGCACATGGTGCATAAACATGCATTCAATCAAATCATCCACACATATAAAATAAAAATGAAATTTTAAAGATGTATAAGAAAATTACATGCAAAGCAAAGTTAAATATAAAACATGTTGAACAAAATTATGTGCTTATAAAATGTATGTAACAAGTATTCTAGGTAAAATTTTGTCATTAGTACAAGGTAGATACTATTTTAATGTAATAGACAGCTGGGCATGGTGCACAAGTGTATTATTCACGAGGCTAGAGGAGGAGAAGAGCAAGTTCAAGATATGTCTGAGCTCCAGTGGGCTGATGTAGATGCACGGGCAAACTCTAAGGCTGCCTGACTTATAGCAAGTTCAAGTAACTTAAAAAGATCGTGTCTCAAAATAAAAAAATTTGAGTTAAAATGAGTTTTTGGTTTTTTTTTTTTTTGGTCAAAAAAGGGCAATCTGTTTTTATTCTTAAAAAGAAACTGTGAGCTTCACATGGATGACACCAATGGACAGACCAAACAGGATGGGGGGAGGTCCACAAGCCTACAACTCTATGTAAAGGAAAACTGGGAGTGGGAGAGGTGGTATTCCCCAAGGAAGAACACACAAATTAGTTATCCAGTGCTTGAAAACATGAATACAAGTAACATTATAGGTGCTGAAAAGGTTGTATTTAGGAATATATAAGCATATGTATACATATATGTATACATATGTGTGTGTGCATATATATATATATATATGCAATAGCAATTAATGAGTAGGACTTGAGTGATGGCTTAGCCATTAAGAGCACTGACTGAGTCCTGAGTTCAATTCCCAGCAACCACATGGTGGCTCTCAACCATCTGTAATGGGATCTAATGCCCTCTTCTGGTGTTTCTGAAGACAGCTATGGTGTACTCATATAAATAATAATAAATAAATAATTTAAAAAAAATTAATGAGTAAAGGGGGCATGAATCTGAAGGAGAGCAACTGGGAGTGTGTGGGAATATAAGAGGGTTTGGAGGGAGGAAATTGAAGGGAGAAATTTTGTAATGATATTATAATCTCAAAAAAATTAAAAATTAACAAAAAAAGAAAGGAAGAGAAAGTGGGAGATAAAGATGGCTCATTGAATGAAGGCACTTGCCGCCAAGTCTGAGAACTTGAGTTTAATTCCCAGGACCTAGGGAGAAGGCAGAATCAACTCCAGAATGCTGGCCTCTGACTTCCACATGCCTGCCTTGGCATGAGTATGTGGACACCCAGTACACACACATACAATAAATAAATAAATGTTAGAAGAAGGAAGTGAAGGAGAGGAGGAGGAAGAGGAGGAGAAGACATCTGTGGGGCTTAGGAGATGGCTCTGTGATAAACCACTTGCTGACACATGAGACAGACCCCCCAGAACCCACATAAAAAATCTGAACAGGGCACTTGTGGTCCCAGAGTTCTGTAGACCGAGACAGGGAATCCCTCCTGCAAGTTGGCCAGCCAAACCAGGCAAATTGGCGAGCTCCCGTTCAAAAGAGACATTGTCTCAGTAGGCACAGTGGAGAGCGATGGAGGACACTGCCCAACACCAGTCTCTCGCTTCCACATGCATGCATGCATGCATCAACACAAGAGAAAACATACACACACACACACACACACACACACACACACACACACACACACCCCACATACATACACATACAACCATAAAAGAAAAAAAGAAAGAAACTGTTTTTCGGACATGTTCTCTCTGTGGTTGCCCTCAATCAAGCTAGAGGGCTGTTTTTAAGAGTGAGGTATGGTAGGTCTGTCATTAACCGCAAACATCTTCTCTGGCAGATGCTTCTGAGAAGATCTTCACAGTTCTGTCATCTAAACACCTGCCTGTTTATTAGACATTTCACGAACCCTACTCAATAGCCATTTCATAGAGCATAAGAAAGACCTTATTACTCAACAGAACCACATCAACAGCTTCTATTCATTATGAAACTGTCCCAGTTGAGGAGAAAGAAGCAGGGTCTTAGCAGGTCAGAAATCTAGGTGGTGTAGCCTCCACCTCATTGTTTAAAGGGAACCACCTAAAATAAGCTGCCCCACAGTAAGGCTCATCACCTGCACCTTCCTCTCTTGGCTGCAGCAGAGATACATCAGAGAACTGTTTGAGCGGCACTTCAGTCCTTGTCATAGTCTGAAGAAAAGCCTCTGGTGGTTTCTTACTTGCTCATCCCCAAGTGATTGCTGAAAGGAGCTGACACTGCATGCCTGCCAGTCCCTGCTGGGATACTAGGTACCCTGTAAGTATGGCTGCTTTGAATCCCTACCACCATCCTCTAAAGCTAGCACCCTAATCTCCATTTTACAGAAGAGCAAACAGAAATGTGTAGAAGGAAAGTAAATTGCCACAGGCCACTCTGTTCATAGAATAATGGAGACAGAAACCTAACCCAGTTCCATTGGATTTCTGGCTGCTTCTGCTTCTACTTGTACAACGCGAGGCTATGTGACTCAAAAACAGCTTGTTCAAAACTGACTGTTAGAAGTCAGGTGTCGGAGCACTTACTTGTAACCCCAACACTTGGGAGACTGAGGTAGAATGACTAGTTTGAGTCTGGCCTGCATTACAGAGCAAGACTCTTTCAGTAAAAACCAATTCTATAACATGTATGTGTTTGATGAATTATGCCAGTGTAAGCCACAGAACTAATGGACAGTACACTTAGTCTATGCCAGGTATTGTATAGGATTCTAAGAATATAACAGGAGCAAGAAATGAACTACACCCTTAGGAGCTACACAACAGTTTCTTCCTAGATTGAAGCATTCCATCCTGCTGAGAAGCTCCTAAAGCAGGAAGGTAAACTACTCAAAATAGCTTCAGGAAGTACCTGAAACTGACCAGATTCACTAAGCCCCTCCCTGCCAGAGTAAGCAATAAGAACTGAGAGTCCTCTCAGAGGACCATAACTGAACAGCAAAGAACACTTTGAGACCAGACCAGCTGCCTAGAAGAAGCAGAAACCAGACAAGCTGCCTGTAAGAGGTTTAGAGGAACTGAGTCAACTTTGTCACTTGGAAGGGATACTCTCCAACCTATGGAGCTGCCTGCGGGTTTTGTAGTATGCTCCGGGTTCCCACATTTTGTGAGCTGTCACCCATGCTGAGGTAGGCTTTGGTGATACAGATATCTTTGGGTCATTTCTGCTCCTGTAAGTAAACTCCTCACCCATGTTTCTGTTAGCAAATTCAATAAAGCTTATTACTTAACCAAGTTGGACTTTGGTGATATCCATATTTTTGTCTATCATGGGATGACTATCTAGGGTGATTAGACGTGTGCTTTGTCTCCCCGGGAGGGGGGGGGAATGTCACACAATGGGAGCTTACAGAAAAGTAAACAGGAAGTTACATTGAGATGGTGTGACAGTATTGAGTACCAGGGATAAGGAAAATTATAGTGACATTTTTGAGTCATTTAAATCCCAGGTATAGGGATGCAGGGCTGCTTCAGACATCTGCAGCACTGACCATGATTTGCTTCATGCTCTAGCAAAAGCATGGTTTTGCCAGCTACAGATAGTTTCTGTGATTTTGTGATGTTTGGAATTCTGGGAACTTTCTAAGGGTATATAAATGCAAGGACCCTGAGAGGCAGGGTCAGTGTTTGTTGGTCGTTTATCGGAGTGGTTGGGGTTTGTTAGTAGTCATGCTCAAAGAAAAAAACAAAAGAAATTAGATTCTCTCTCTCTCTCTCTCTCTCTCTCTCTCTCTCTCTCTCTCTCTCTCTCTCATCTAGTGATAGAGGTTGAAACCAGATAGATAAAGAGTAGGAAAAAGAAGAATCCACAAAGTAGCAAAAACAAGCTACAGTAAGTAGGAGGGAAGAAGAGAAGAAGGCAGACTAAGAGGATGACTATAGTCTGATTGCATTGGTGAATGATCAAGAAATCAAAAGGTAAAGAAGACAGGCCCACAACTACCAAAAGGAGGAATGAAACAAGGTTCAGGCAAGTCAGAGAAAGCTGGAGACTTTCTCTGGTGGGGAAAAACCTTGGAGAAAAGCACTATCTTAAAAGTACTATCTTGGGTACCCTGTAATCAGTGTGATAAACAAAAATGATCAGACCAGAGGTACAAGTAAGAAGCAAGACATAAGTACCAGAACATGGAGGTTGTGGATGTGATTTATTAACCCAACACATTCTAAACAGAACCACTTGATGGTGCTAAGTAGGCTAGACTGGGCAGTAGAAGAAGGGGAGGAGGTAGGACAGTCAATAAGAATCCTATGAAGCAACGTGGAGCTGAGGCAAGACCATAAATCTATACTACTGACCCAGGTATCACTTTTATTTTCACATTATTTAAATTAAACATTTATTTCCATAATGATTTGTACCTGATTATGATTTGTAAAATTGTATTAAGATAGTCTTCAGATTAATTGTGAAATCTGGGTGCCTACCTCAACATGAAGCATCATTAATCTTGACTAATCCAGCTACGAAGAAAGACTTAGATTTGTGTCATCCCAGGGGTGAAGGTGGAAGCAGAGGCGCAGGAAGGATCAGCATGATTTCTTGAATGAGGCAAAGGAAGAAAAGAGAAAGAGAAATCCAAGATACCCAGAGTGCTTGCTCCTATGCAGTGAAAATGCTGAGCTTCAGGGACTGTGTAAGGAAAGTGGAAAACAGTATCGCTTTGGGATGTGTTTAGATAGAGGAATGGCAGAGCAACTCAGTAGATAGAACAGTCTATAAGACAGGAAAGGGTGACATCAGAGCTGCCTGCAGAAAGAGTCTAGTTTGAGCACAGATTTAAGAAAATTAGCAGGTAAAGCAAAAGGGAAAGCCATAAAGTATGGCTCTTTTGTTTTTTCTTTTTCTTGTCACTGTAAGAAATTGCCCAACAGAAACAACTCAAGGGTAGAAAATTGTATTAGGCCTTGAAGTTTCACAAGGCCATGGTCCACCATATCAGGGAAGTCAAAGTCACGCAACTTAGTCTGAGACACAGTAGTGCGCCACAGTGACTCCAGCAGCTAACCAAGCAGAACATAGACTGGAATAGGGATCTTTCAGGACCATTCTTAGTCACTTCTTGTGCCATACAGCCCCACTTCCTGAAGGCTCCTTGGCTTTTAAAATCCTAGCACAAACTGGGGAAACAAACCTCTAAAACACGAGCCTGTGGGAGAAAGTTCAGATTCCCAGCTCTGTAATGATACAAGAAATGAGAGTAGAAAACAAAGATGCAATAGGTAATGTTATAGAAGAAAAAAACAGCAATTGTATACAGTTGTGGTGGCCAACATCAGAGCTTAAACATGAGGAGTAGTTTCTAAGTGCCCACTAAGAAAGAATGGGGACCATGTAGCCAAAGAATAATAGCCCTTTACTGTGAAGAACGACTCAGGGAGCATCTCTGCAGAGAGGCATTATGGGAGAGCATCCAGGAGCCTGCTACCTAAAAATCCCATCTATATAACTCTGGAATCCAGTAGACCAAAGACACAACTTTATCGCTACTCTGCTCTAAGGGTGGGCTAAATGTACTGGCCATCTTCTCAGGGGACCAATCCACTCTTACAGTAAAAGCCTCTCTGCCTGCACTTCCTCCTGCTTCATACATCAGAGTCAGTTTCAGCTACTGTTCCTTCTTGCCTGCAGGCAGCTCTGTCTCCAGAGCCACAATTTCCCCTCCCCTACTAGTCTTGCTACATCCCAAAGCCATTCTATTTGCTCAAAGTCTCCAACATCCCCCAACATTGAAAAAAAAAAGAATAGGGGGATATTTTTATGATACCAAATCACAAACATGTGGAGTCAGTATATCTGTGAAAGTGTGTGAGCTGTTTTTCTAGTACCTCTCCAGCCTTAGTCAAACAGCCTACAGGTTGCAGGTATTTACCCATTAACTCCCTCCTCCCTCTCCTTTCCCTGTGTCCATAAAGACACACTGCCTTTCCCTTGGTTGATTATTGAAGACCAGGATTTAGCCTCAAGCCATAAACATAGAAAACACAACAAATACTTCAAGATGTTTTTCAATCCAGAATTATAGTAGAGTCAGCACCGGGCAGGATGGACATTGTGATTTGTCATCTAGGATAACTGCATTATGTTCTGGGAATGTCAGACACTCACATACTCTACCAGGAACACAGAGGAAGCTTGTGTGTAAGTCCTGTTCCACCACCACAGAGCTGTATAACCTCTGGCCTGTCACTTGACCTCTCTAAGCTTTTGCTTCCGGAGGAGGATAGCTCGATGATCTGCAAGTTCCTTGCCAACTCAAACTCTCCATTTTGCTGACCTGAACACATTCCTTCTCCTGACCTTGTAACTGGCAATCTTCAGATCAACTGCCCCTTGGGACAGAAAAGCAAGTCCATTGGGCCAAAAGTTCTCAGAGTCATCATGTGTGCTCATGGCAGTGTCCCTGTCACGTATTAAGCCTTCACACTGTGTCCTTATGCTTTCCAAAGCCACCCTCAAACAGTGTTTTCCTCCCATATAGCTATAACCCACTATTCAGAAGAAAAAAGTGGGGCTTAGGCAGTTCCTGAGGTTGAGCAATTACTGGGCTCTCCTGTGGTGAAGATTATAAAATACTGCAATGCATAAGACATCCCACAGACTTCTAATAGATCCGGAAGTCTCTGGGTCTTACAAGATGCTGTGTAAGGCATCTTCCTTCTTCCTTTTTACTGACTGCCAAGCACGTCTGAAAGAATTCTTTGGGTAGTGCTCAGGAAGAATTCTTATCAGGTTGCATTTGGCCTCAGAAGGGTACAGGGACACAGAGCTGATTCCTGGGTACACTTGTCCTGCTCAGTTGAGAGGTGGGAAGGGAGGCACAGCCTATGTCATCTGAACTCTCCTGGGGGTGCCTGGGAAGGAGGGGGCACAAAGGGGGTGGTAATAGCCACCAGGAGAAGCAGGAACATAGAAAATAGCAAAGTCCCAGGGGGCAATTTAATTTTAGACTCAAGGCCAGGAAATTCTTTTTAAAACAATGAGAAGTGATAGGCTTAGGCCTTGGAGAAAGGGCAAGCTTGACCTCTAAATGCTCTTAGAAACATAAAGAAACAAGACAACAAGATGGAGGGCTGAGGGAGAGAGGTGGCGTTTTTTCATGGGGAGCTGCTTTTGGCTTCCCTGTAGACCACTGGGAAGAACATAAGCCCCCCACTCACATCGGACATTCACTGAGACCCAGCCCAACAGCTTGGGCATGGTGGAGTATTAAAAAGTCCCTGAAATCTGAAGACATTACTGTCTTGTTGAGAAGTCCTAGATGAGATGGATGTCACTTGTTAGCTTTGAATTCCTAGGGTCTCTGTGTTGCCCCTTACTCAGCCAGAAGCCCTTAAACTTGTATGTGTAGCCTCCAGGGAATGGCAGTTTCAGGCACCCCATGGTGTGAGGTGCATGGTAATGCTGATTTGGAGTCTTGGGGTAGAATTCAGTCAGGAGAACTTGGCAGGCAGGATAAATGACAGTCAGTTTGGCAGTTGGTTCAGGGGTCTATATAATAGAACTCTGGCTCTTTCTTAAGTCAGGGGAAGCCAAGTTTTCATAAATAAGATGCATAAATAAAAGTTGGTCTTAACTTTCCATATGCTATCAAATAGCTTTTTGAAAAATGAATAGGGCACACAACTTAAATTCTATCACTCAGGAGTCAGAGGCAGGCCAATCTTTATGACTTTGAGGCCAGTCTGGTCTACAAAGTGAATTCCAGATCCTACTTTAAAATAATAAATAGTGGTGGTGGTAGTGGTGGTGGTGGTGGTGATAGTGGTGTTTCCAAGACAGATTTTCACAGTGTAGCCCTGGCTGTTCTGGAACTCTATCTGTAGACCAGGCTGGTCTCGAACTCTCAGAGATCCACCTTCCTCTGCCTCCTGAGTGTTGGATTAAAAGCATGTGCCACCAAACCTATTTTTGAAATTTATTTACCAATATGAAAACATAAAAGGTGGGGCATCCAGGAGGTGAGAAAGTCATGGGGTGGCACCTCACAGATGATATAAGACACTTGTAAGATAGCTTGTGGAAGTAGGTTCAGTCCTGTAAGGACAGAACATTCGTCTCCCCTAGAAGGCACAGCAATTAGGCACCATCCTGGAAGGAAAGACTGAGACCTCATAAGATCCAGAACCTATCAAGGCCTTGATCTTGAATCTTCTTAGCCTCCAGATCTGTGGCAATAACTTTATCTTTACAAGTTTCCTACTCTCATAAATTTAGCGATAGAAACAAAAACAGATCTAAAAAGAGATTAGAGTCACATTCTATGCTTTGTTGGTATTATGAAGTTGGGCAATTTATTTAACCATGTAGAGCCTTTGTGTTCTGGTGTTGTAACATTCAACTTGTAGCCTGACTCTGAAATTATGTAGTTTGTACTGGCTTACCCTAACAACTCAGAAATATCAAGTTTCCTAAGTTGGTAGAAAAATAGATGGTTGAAAGACAAACAGATGGTCAGATGGACAGGTGGTCAGACACCCAGGCAGATAGATAATAGATACATACATAGATAGACACACATATACATATGTAATTATTATACTTCCATACTTTCATAAGTGTAGAGCAATAAGAGAGAAAAAAAATCTTTTCTGGTTTCTGCTGAGATTCTGAATTTCTTTTGAGTGTTCCCACTTTTCTAAACAAAGCATTAACTACAACTCTACATGATTCCTACAGAGCCTGGGTAGTATCTATTACGGATTCACAGTAGCAAGCATGGTGGCCAAACACACAGCACAGGAACAACACGTGATCACTCCATGAACACACCCAGAATCCTGAAGCATGAATGGTAGACATGAGGAGGCTATCATCAGCCAGAGCCAGGGCTTAGAAGAGAATTGCTGTCCAAGGAGGCCCAATTAAACCAAACTACTCTAGATAAGAGAACCTGGTCTGGTTACACAACAGAGCTGTAAACCACCAGCCCATGACAAGAGAAATTTGATCTGGTGGTAAGAGGGCTGTTTCTCATTCAAGGGAGCATGAAGCAAGGAGATTTCCTAACAAGAATGTCACCACCTGAACCCCATCTTGTTTAATAGCACCCCTGTAGAGACAAGTGAACATCTTCTCCTCCCCCCCACTGCCCTGCCCCCATACCAAGTATCTTCTTAACACAATTTAAGAACCAAAAATAGAAAGAAAAGACAAGGTGAGGAAAATGGAATTAACTGAGCTCATCTTCATGGAGGCAGTGGTCAAGAGTGTCCAGTAGAAGTAGGACTATGACCTTCACGGAGGATTATATTCACCTGTTTTGTAGACCGGAATGCCATGGGTCAGAGCGTTAATGGTTTGCTCACTTCTGCTGCTTAAGGAATAACAGACTAGGTTTTTCTGCCTCCAACACTCATGTACTTTTCGAAGTGGTCCTCTACAACTTGTGGTTATCATTTGAATTATCCCCTAAAACCCAAGTAAGAATTTAATCACCATTATGATAAGTCACAGAGTGGAACCATTGATGTGGACTGAGAACAAAGACTGCTCTCCTGAGCTGGTCAGCGCTGTGATTGAAGAGGCAGGTTCCTGATGAGAAGTGAGCTCAGGCCTCTTCCTGACCTCACTCTCTCATGCTCACCCCCCCCCGCACCCCTCCCCACTCTCAAACTCCACATCCTATGTTTGTAGATATAATGTTATAGTGCATCATGTAAAGATTAGCCATGATTTATCCAAATGCTGGTTTCTGGAACCCCATATGTTGTTGCAATCCTTATTCTGAGAATCTCCTGTGTCAATGTTGTATGCATTGCTCCCCCAATTATTCCCTAACTGGTCAATAAAGAAGCTGATCAGCCAATGACTGAGCATGGTAAAGAATAGGGCTGGACTTCCTCCCAGCCAGGAGAGGGGGAAAAGAGAGAGAGGAAGTGGGGATTAGCCACTGGAAGAGAGTCTGGGAGACACCACAAGAAAGCACTTGGACCCCAGAGAGCTAGATCAGTGCTAAAATGCAAATGTCACTGGAATTTTGACTGGGAGGTAGCCTGATAACCTTGGAAGATTAAAATACTACTCAGTTGTTATCCTTTAAAGCTTGTTACATAAATATGATAGTCCAGTCTCAATTGTTTGGGAGTTAGCTGGGTTAAAAAGAAAACTGCAACAAACGTCTATAAATTGCCACTAAACATAAGATGACTCCACAATCTTTAGACACAGCAAGGTCTTCACTAGATATAGCTCTGGAGTTTTCGGTTTACTCTAGAATGGAGCCTAAAAAGTGTCATGTTGTTGTTGTTGCTGTTTTGTTTTGTTTATTTGTTGATAAATTACACAATCTCAAAAGTTTTGTTTCAGCAGAAAAAAAAAAAGAATATAATCTGAGTGCATCCCAAAACTATCCGGCCTGGGACCACAAGCCTCATCTTGTGGACAGGAGATATATATATATCTCAGAAAAGAAAAACACAATAACACACAAAAGAGGCCAGGCTGGGTGGCAGAGACGTGTAATTCTAACTATTTAATAGGGTGAGGCTAGAGGATCACAAGGTCAAGACTAGTATGGGAAGATTAAGAGGACCCTGTCTTAGGTTTTTTAGAAAGTATAAAGATGGCTGGAGGTTTATTGCTCAGAAGTAGAACACTTGCCCAGCATGCTTGGGGCTCAATCATCAGCACTGTATAAAAGAATGAAAAAGGAAGGGATGGGGGAGGGGAGGAAAGGGAGATAGAAAAGGAGATTTGCTAGGTCTTGGAGAGATTGACAGGATTCAGAATTAATCTCAATACCTCTGAGATGGGGACTGGAGAGATGGATGGATGGTTGAGCGGTTAAGAGCATATAGTGCTCTTGCAGAAGATGTAGTTTCAGTTCCCATCACCCAAATCAAATGACTCACATCTTCCTATGACTTCACCTCTAGAGGATTCAACAAGGCTACATGCAAACACAGGCACACGCAAGCGTCTGCGCGCTAACACACACAAACACACACACACACACATACACACACACACACCATCTTAAAACAAAGAAACAAAACCCTGAGAGAGAGAGCGTGTGTGAAGGCTGTCATGTGGGACTCACTCTGCAAATGTAAGTAGCTGAACCTCATGGCTGGGATTCTGCTCTTTGGCATCACCGATTTAACATTCAGTCAATGGGGCAGGCACACAAGTCCCATTAGCACAGTCTAGGACTATGTGACAGATGCCTCTCAAGGTGACATGAAGTATGTACTCAGGCACATTTCCTTCTCCCTGACCCTTCAGTGATCACCTGTATGAAGTAGTCCCGATTTCATGTTGCTTTACTCTGCCTAACACAGAAGCCTTCAGACAAAGGCAAGACTGTTAGAAAGTCTTAGAAATATTTTAAAGTATGTGTGATGTGTGTGGCAGCCTGTAGGGAGTTGGAGAACAACTTCATGGAGTCAGATTTTCTTCCACCTTTACGTGGGATCTGAAAGCTTAGCTCAGGTCATCAGGCTTTCGAAGCAAGTGCTTCTAGCCACTGAGCCATCTCCTTATAGAGAGAATACCTTGTATATTGTATGGATGTCAGTTAAAAGAAAAACCTATGGCCTATGGGAAAGGGTAAGATAGAAGGTAGGATATCTGGGTGGCAGGAAGGATTCTGGGATGGTGGCAGCATGAGAGATTCGCCAGGGAAGATGCGATGAAATAGACACATGGTACCTGAGTACAGGTAACCAGTCATGTGGCGGAATGTAGATTCATATAAATGGGTTATTTTAAGTTATTAGCAAGTCAGGGAACAAGCCTAGCTATATGGCCTGGGTATTTGTAAATATATTTTGAGTCTGAATAGCTATTCTAGGAACTTGAGGCCTGGGAAGAAAACAGAACATTACAATGTCACTAACCTAAAATTCTTTTATAAGATACATTCACAGGTTTGTTTGTTTCTAAAGTTTTATATAAGACAGTTTCTGAAGTTTTCATTTGGAAAATACAGGCACCATGCTTATAAAAGAAGTATATTTGAACTAGGGTGAAAGAATGGGGACTCTTCAGTGTGGTCACCCTACCCTCAGACAGGGATGGATGTCTCCTAAACAGTCTTTTCAAAAGACATTTTGAATGTGGATTTCTTTTAACCTCTTGGGTATCGGTACATTCCATGTGGAACAGCACCCTGGGGAACCCACCCTTGGCCCTGATCATATTGCTATGTGCCCCAATGCCTGCAGTTCTGAGAAGAGGTTGTAGGCAATTATTAACCCTACCTTCCACATTGGTCAAGGTGCTTCCTAGTATCCTGTCCACATGGGCCCCAAATAAGGTAATTCCTTTGGGCATCCTCCACACTTCCTCCTTGTCAGGAGGAACCTTGACATAACTCTGACCCTAAACATAGCCCAACCTATGTTATATTTAGTTAAAACCATAAGTAGTCTAGCCCTCCCATGCCTGCCCTCCTCCAGGTAGGCCAGCAGGGTGGTGTGCAAAGAAGAATTATTCAGGAGAGGACCAATGAGGCAGTGCTGGAGGGACTTCCAAACCCCACAAGGGCTAGCCAGAATATCATAACAGGAAAGAACACTTCCTTGGTCATATGAAAGGGCCCCACACACTACCCATGTAAGTACCTGGAAGCTAAACCCCACCCACACAAAAGCCAGACAGCTTCCAAAAGTGTTCTTTCTTTACCTCCTGGCTATGACCTCACATCCTTCATTACAGTCTCTAGAGGAGATGACCTTACAAGCCAGAAGACTCTTTGCCCTGCTTATGACAGATTGGCCTTGGGGCAGAGAACATGAGATCTTCATCAATGGGCCATTACCTGAGAACTGCAGAACTTTAACAACCATGGATAATGATGTTTCAAGGATGCTTCTAGTACAAGAACCAGAGAATGCTAACAGGACTTTCAGCTCAAAGTGTGGGACTCAGCTACCTGGTAATCTTTCAGGACCAGAAAATACTTGATTTTGAAAGATGTCTATTAAGACAATATGCTAAATGGAACCCCTTGGGCTTGAAAGGCTGTCTCACTTCTTATGGTGATATTTTATAAGTAAATCAAGCCAGCTTAGACCAATCTGGTCGTGTAGCGGAATCTGCCATCAAATGTGAGGCTGTTCTGGACCATCATTTTTGACTGAAGGATAACCAACTTTAAGAGCTGCATATCCTTGCTCTGGAGCTGTTGGGGTAGTATAGAAACTTGGCTATATACCTGGTCTTGTCCAGCTAAGGGACAGTAGCACTTCCCAAAAGGTGACAGCCCATTATGTCTCTAGGCATCATGCAATATCTCCTCAAGAGGAGTCATATTCTCCGAAATTAAAATCCTTCAGCAAATCCAGGATTCTTGGATTTCTATTTTATTTTCACATAAAACACAGATAATCTCATAATAGAATTCCTCCAAGAGGTCCAAAGTTGAATGTCTTCTGCATGTGTCCAGAGGCAAGAAGAACTGCATAGAGGCTGGATGGGTAAGGGCAGGAAGCCGGGAAGAGAGCATCACTCACCGCCACTGTAGGATGAGGTGCAGAGAATGTGGAGAGGCTGCCCATGGTGGGATCCACATAGTAGCTCATTCTGTTCTTCACACCTGTGCAAGAGAAAACATTGACTGAACCTCTGGCTGCACAGGGGTGTGGGGACATTAACCCCTAAAGGCATCTGATCTTAGACCTAGGAGCCTTCCCAGCAACCATTCTGTTCACTTCTTTGTGAGGCAGAGAAGTAAACAGAATTCAGAAAGGGACATGGTGGGATAGACCCTAACCACAGCCAACCCACATGGATAGCAGATCATGTCTGTGTGCTGCAGACACTGCAGACAGTGACAGGATCTAAACCTTTTACAGAATTTCTAGGCATCCATCCATATTTGACATCTCCCCAACCCCACCCAGACCTGTCATCCAGCAAGAATTCCATATGGAATAAATGAATTACTGATAAAAGAATAAAAGACTGTCTTAGAGGAAGAAGAAAGGAAAAAAAAATCTTCCATGAAGAGCTCCCAATCCCAGGCACAGAGATAGACAGACACTTTCTAAAGAAGACTGGACAAATTCATCTCTTATCAAGAGAATGACTTGAAAATAGTTCTTGTTGAGAGCTATTACCTCCGTTGGAAGTCTGAATGGGAAGAATGTTCATGGAACATTCTGACTTAGAGGGATTTTCCAACAAGCTACTGGTCACCAAGAAAATTGTTGATATATCAAACATTTCTGTTGAGTTGAGTGCTCTGCAGGGTACAAAAGTTCACACACTTTCATAAATTCAATGCTATACATAAAAATATGCCTTTCTTGAATGATCGAAAAGATTACATTCCTAGGCCTATCGTTCAGAGGCCAAATTCCTATTGTTAGGAAGTGACTTTTCACCGTTCGTTCCCCCCTCCCTCCCTCCCCCATTGCTTCTCCAGTTGCCACCCCTCCTTCCCCCCTCATCCCTGTGTATACTTGCATCAATCAACCTATTTCAAGAGAACATAGCAAGTACAGAGATTGGTTTTATGTTTAATTTGCAGTTCCAGTTCCCTATGTTGATAGTGCCAATGGCATAGCTATCTATGTTCATGGGGCTGTATTCACAGGATAGGTTAAAAAGCCTGGGCAATACGCAATTGTGTTCACTAAAGGCCTCATCAGCTGAGTCACAGTTTCATCTGGACGAGAAATCTGAGCTTTTAAGGCAGAACTTATCCTACAGCTGTGCAGAGTTTTGCTTTGAAGTATTTTACCTTATTAAGATGCCTTTCCTCCTCAAAGTAGAATATAGTCTAAATAACATTAACAAGAAACAACAACAGCAACAGCAAAATAGTGAAAGATCAGTTAACTAAGATTTCTAGGTAGGTAGGTTATGCTAGTTAAGATTTCATTCTTGTTCCTGTTGCAAAAAAAAAAAAAAATGAGGCTAGGAGAAGTTCTGCAGTGCTAATTGTTGTGATCATAAAAAGAGAAAGAGGCATGAGAATATGGTATACGATGCAGTGTGGGGGAAGGAGGTGCCCCAGCGGGCCCACGCCGAAGCATCCCTTCACCCGAGGAACCAGACACACAGCGACATAGTCTAGAATAGAGCTTATTCAGAGCATGGGATGGAAGTTAAGGGGGGTAGTAGAGGCAGAGAACGGCAGAAAGAGGGAGAGAGAAGCAGAGGCCGGCCATGACCACGTGGAGAGAAGGGGGAGGGGAGGAGAGCCCAAGAAGGGCAAGAGAGAAGCTGAGAGTGAGAGAGGTAAGAGGGATAAGAGCTGTAAGAGAGCTTAAGAGAGCGAGGAGGGGCTGAGTAGGCCAGGCCTACCTGGCTGTTGCCAGGTAACTGTGGGGAGGGGCATACCTGGCTGTTGCCAGGTAATTGTGGGGTGGAGCTTAGACAGAACCCTAACAGTAATGATGAACGTCTAAGAAAGGTCAAGGACGGCCATCCAAGAACACTGTCACCACCTATTGTCTGTCCAATGATTTTGCTGAAATGACTGTGTTGCTCCATGACTCAGGCTTTGAGCTGAACACTGAGCATGGACTAGGAATTAGAATAGAACTACACAATCTGGACCCTCACGAGCCCATCTCAACCAGGTGTTGTAGAGATGGTATCCAGTTGTTCGATGACCTGTCCATCTCTGAAGCAGTCTCTGTTACCGATTTTTGGTTTTGTTTTAATCTGAAAGTTAAGTTTAAAGGCCTTAACAAGTCACTCTCAAAATGTATTGATATACACAAGGATGAGACTTCAAAGCTGCATTGAATACCCTACATTAAAAATGGCTTACATGATGAGAGTGCCCGAGGAAAAGCTGGCCAGCTGGCCAGGGTCCACAGGATGGTTTGCATCTTTATACTGGAAATGTCCAGGCAGGAGGGGATGCTACTCCCTGGGAACCATTCAATCTTTTGGTTTCCCTCCAAAACCCAGCAGAGATCCTATGGTCCCTACAGGCCTGTACTCTATCTCACAACCGTACAGCAGGCGTTATTAGAAATCTATTTATTACTTCAATAATTACTCTGCTCCTTCTATGTATGAAGCAATGTGCTGGACCCTTGAGATGTACTAGTAAACAAAACAGAGATTCCTGACCTCTTGGCTTTTGGCTTCTAACAGAGTCAGGATGAGAAAGCTGAGAAAGATAGTCTATATCTTCAGCAGTGGAGAAGAGAGATTCATTCACATGGAATTGTATTGTATTGTGATCAGTAGTTCGCCAAAATATGGAAAATGTAAGCAGCCGTTGGTTCTGTTGGGGCACAGGGAATAGGAAATCGTGGAAGATTGAAGAGAGAAGTTTAACCACATGGCCCTGTGAATCATTTGGACTCCCCCAGCAGCAAAGGACCTTCACCCTTCTGCATGTGCAGTACACATATACATCTGCAAGAGAAAGAACTTTGTGAATTGGCAGTATCGTGCTGGAGCCCAGCTCAAAGACAACAAGAGTTTCTGTCTGCCAGCCAGACAACACTCCCCTTCATAGCAACACACTTGGAAAAAGGTCCAGTGGAAACATGGTTTCTCTTCCAGTTGATGGAGGGAGGGAGGAAACCTCTGGCCGAACATCTGGTGCATTCTGTGCTGGACCATACGCTCCACAGCATGAATGACACTTCCCTTGGGGAAAAGCCCTTTGCCCAGGGAGGAAACTGAAAAGAGGGAGTTGCCAGGGATCTCAAGGGCTCTCATCACAGGAAATAACTCTGGGACAGAAACGGATTGCTGCTTTATTATTTTTTTGGAGAAAGAAAAAAAGAACCTGCCCTTTTCCAACTTGCAGATTGTGACATAGAACAGCTGCTGGAGATCTAACCCTTTCTGAAGATGTAAAAGTGTGTGTGTGTGTGTGTGTGTGTGTGTGTGTGTGTGTGTTCTTGGCTCTTTGGCCAACAAGAACTCCCTCCCACATGACTACTTGAACATCAGCTGGACCTGAACATCTTGTCTTGGCTTTGCACATGTGTATTACCTAAATAGAAAACAACTGTCTGATCTTAAGCCTTCCTCTCTAGTTGAGAAGCAGCCCTGAGACCTGTCTCAGTGTAGAAACGATGGGAACATGTGGGAACACTGAATCACTCCGAGCTAAATTCGCTTTTCCTTAGTGGAACCAGGACTGCCCAACTAGCAGAATGGGTGCTTCCAAAGCGAGGTTGCTAACCTCAGATCCCCCACCTTCTATACTCCCTGCAAATCCACAGCCCACAGAGCCCCTGCTGTATCCACAACCTTCCACTCAGCTTCTCCCTCCCCTGCTCTACTTTGGTAGAAATGATCCTGGAAATGCCCTTTGTCTTTAGTTTCCCCCAAAAACTGGGAGCCCTGTGTCTCCTGAAGGCTTTAGGCTGATGTCAGACCCCAGTGTCCCAGCCCCAGACTCTTGGCCACTCTTCACCCCATCAGGGGGGACTAGCTACTCCTTTCCAAAAGTCTCCAACATATTATCCGTCTATTGTTTGCACGTTATCACACCGTTCTACCAACATCTGTTTCCATTTATCTCTCCCACTCGATCCTCAACTAGTCGAAGGTAGGTGCTTTGCCTTTTTCACTTTGCATGACAGAAACTCGATGTTTTTAAATCTGTGGGTGGGTAGACAGATAAACAATCCTCATAAAACTAAGCATGGAAGAGATGGATCAGCTGGGGATGCGTTTGTTTTACAAAATCGGAGGTTCTGCATAGATTGCAAGTCTGGATAACGGTTACTTGAAATGAACGTGCTCCAAGTCCATCTCTAAGCAGAAATTGTTTCGCCATGTTCGCGGGACTACGTGTTTCAGGTCGCCTTATCTATCAAACCTTTTCCCACTGCTCCATACAAGCAGTCACGCCAGGCGCTTGGTCATTTTTTCCCTTTTCGAGCCCTACCTCACTAGAAATCAAGCTCCCCAGAGCAGGATTTAATCCATCCCTCCATCTCACTGGGTTCTCGCTGAGTTTTACCACGTGACTGATATGTAACTACCTGCTGAGGATTGGCATCTAAATTAGAAAACCTGCACTTTGGCTCCCTTTCGATGAGGAGGAAGTGTAAGATGCACTGTCTGCTGGACCAGTAGATTCCGACCCTATAGCTTCAGTTTCACCCTTCTTTTCGCTTTCTCTACCTTCTTCATCCTGGACCTTAGGGACCAAGTAAGATAGCGTTATCAGTTGAAAACAAACAAAAAACCAGTCAACAGTCTGGCCTATGGGAATGTCTCATATCCAGTATAACTCTTGAAAACGAGTTTTCCATTCACTTCTAAAAAGTGTTTGTCTTTGTAAAGTATATGGCAATTTCAAGTTCCACCTGGTCCAGGGTCTTTTAACTGCCAGGACCTGCTGGCCCGACATCCTGCTCCTGCCCTCGGTCTAGAGACAGTAATCACAAAGCAGAGATTAGCAAGCAACAAGGATGTGTGAGGTTAAAGCAACAGAAGAATCTGGACCCCGGGAGATAAGCCTTCATCCGAGCAGAATCCAGTTCACACAGTTCTGCCCTGCTTGATCCCATCTGTAGGTAAGGTCTCATCAGTCAAAAGCTTTTAATTTGAAGTGATTAGCTCTTAGCAGAAATCTATGCCCTTAACCAAATACCCCTGCAAACCACACTTGATATGCCCCCCACCCCCCACCTCCCATTCCTCAAGCACTTAGAATTCAAGTACCAAAAAAGACTGAGGCAGAATCATAGTGAGTTCATGGCCATCCTACAGAGTGAACTCCTAGTTCAAAGTAAATAATCTCTCCCAAATGCTTAACACAGTAGCATACATTTATTACAAATGTTTTTAAAACCCTCCTACTCTGAAATCATTTTTCTCAAAAAAAAAACAACAAAACCAAAACTAAATTCAAAATAGAAAGTCTTGAAATTGGTGACTACTTTTAATTTAAAGACAGCTTTCTGAATGTCAGCAAATAGTTAAATTTTTGAAAACTGAACTTTAAAAGATGTATGTTGTCTGTTATTTATATTGAGAAATCAACTGTTACTGTTATGTTTGCTCAACGAGGCTTCTTTTGAACTGTTCTGTGTTATTTTATAGTTAGTCCTGTTATTTTCTTTACCAACTAACAAATACCTAGATGTGGGGGGAAATAATTCAGAAAAGCCTCAAATGGTTGTAAAAAGAAAAAAAAAGTCTCCTGCAACCCTATCCACAGGTAATCCTCAGATCCACAGATATGCTGTTTTATACTCTGCTTTTTTCCATTGATATTTGACATAAGACAATGAGTATTTTTCTATGTCAGTGAGTATTGTTTTCTCTTAAGACTGTAAATACATACAAATACTCTGGGTCTCATACCATACACTTAGCCAACATTATATTGTTACTGACTGACTTTTAAGATGGGGTCTTTTTTAATATAGCCCAGGCTGGCCGAGACTACCCTACATACCCCAGACTAGCTAATTTTGACAAAGAAAAGAAGTCTGTCTGTATGTGGTCAAAGTTGATGTAACTTTTCCTGAATATTCTCAATGTTTGGCTGGTTGGATGGAAACTGGGGGGTGACTCTGGCATCCACATGTGTCCTGAGCGCCATGGCCACCCTGGTTTTCCATTTGTGAATGACACTGAAGTCCAACAAAGTATGATACTCTGTTATCATCTCCCCTGGAGTCATGAGTTACCTGAGAGAGAGACTATGTCTTTTTAAGTGGTGCATATCAATCATACAACCTGCATTTGTTGACTGGGTAAAAGAACATGTCAGGGCATATCCAAAAGGATGAAGATCTCTTTAAGATAAAACTATCTCATCACCTAATGGGGAGGGTGATTAAATATATATTTAATATATATTATATATTATATATAAATATATATTAATATATATTTAAGGACACTTAAAATGTTGACTACAGATAATATTGTATTTGTCTCTAATCTAATTAATGTACCACACTATTTCATCTGTCTTCCTCCATCATATCTTAATTCCCATACACAATCTACAGTATTTCTCCACTCATTTTTGTAGCTATCTTCTTGAACTGTTAGCACAATGAAAGCTACCATGGCCAGTTTTCTAAAAGCTCAAATTTAAGAGAGCTCATATTAAATAATAGACTGTCCTGCGGGGTAGAGGGGAGGCAGAGGTTCTCAACCTGTGTGTCATGACAGGGATTGCCTAAGACTATGAAAAAACACAGATCATAACAGGAGCAAAATTACAGTTACAATGCAGCAGCTCAAGTAATTTACAGTTGGAGGTCACCACAAAGTGAGGAGCTGTATTCAAGGGTCGCAGTATTAGGAGGGTTGAGAACCATTGAGAGACAGACTGAAAGGGGGTGGTTAGAGTGTGAAGATCGAGTGACCCTCATTTTCTTCATTAAGGACCGCAGAGTCACGGTAGTAACTGTACTTCCCTACTTTAAAGACAGAGTTCTGAATTACATGTGCTACCCTCTCCTTCTGCATCTTCAACAGTCGCCTACTCCTTCACAGAGCTCTGAGACAGCAAGTACTAACTGCAGTGCAATCAGCATGTCTTCTCTCTCTCCCATGTTCCTGGTAATTATCTGTAACCCTCTCTAAAACAAAATGACTCATACCTCTCTGTTCTTCTGCCTCCGAATTTTCAAATTAAGCTTGGCATTGTCAAGACCTCTATGAATACATATGACTACTCTTTCTTATAATATTAAAATGGACTCATGCCATTATGACTTTATAAACATATATTCTTTTGCCCTTCAGAGAGACATAGCTCACTAATGTCTTCTATAGAGGACTAAAAAGTGGTTAAGGGGGCTAGAGAGATGGCTCCTTGGCTAAGAGTTGATACACCTCTCACAGAGAACCTGAATTAAGTTCTTAACACCTATATTAGGCACCTTCCAATCTTATAACTCGTCCCCAAGGTATCTGATCCTTCACCGAACTCTGCAGGCACCTGCCCCACTGCCTAGCCACATACATGAGCAAATACTTTAAAAATAATCTTGCAATGGTGGTTTTACTCTAGTACACTACAGGGCTAGGAAATAAAGAGTGCTTCACAGCAGACATTTCATCCGGGATAGAAATTGTGACACAACTGCCATGGCCACCTAGTGAGGCCAGCAGTGCCCAGTGAGGCCAGCAGTGCCCAGTGAGGCCAGCATTGCACAGCTGCCATGCTGTGTCACAATGAATTGTTGACAATAGACCTAAAGGTTCTCCTGAGCTCTGAGAGCCTCCAAATTCCACTAGGCCAGTGACATCTGTAGTCTCTGAAACATGTCAGAAACTAGCAATCTACTCCCCCTAGTCACTGAGCTCGCATGTAGGAGCATGTCATAAGAACAGTGGACCTCGATAATAAGAATATTGCACTGACAGTATTGTTTTTCGATCCCATGTGAAACTATTAAAAGCAACAAATGAGCACACTTGGCCTTCAGATGCACTGTGGCCAAGGTAGGCCATGACAATGGAATACGATTATTCTATACTTCAGACCTGGAAACAAAATAGAAGAGTCTGGAAGAATGATGTTAAGTCCTCCTTTCTTCTCCATCATGGATGTATTAAAGGTCAGGGTTAAACAGATCCTTGGCCAAGTCAAACTCAAAGAATTATAAGACAAAACTGTCAACTTTCACCCAATGCTTGCCGCTAAAAGAAATTCTCCAAGAGTCTAGAATCTTAAATAATTTCTTTTCAATCCATGGTGTGGCCCCCATTTACAATCTAGAATTTATATTGAGTCCTTGCTTCTCAGAAGATCTCAGCAAAACAGAAAGGTCATAGAAAGACCCGGGCAACTGGATTGTTTTAAATGTATCCCTCTAAAATGGAATTAAAAGACACCAGCCGACACGGATCGCTCAAATCTGGCAAGCAACTTCTGGGACTATGTCTAATTGTGATTTTTCATGGTGGGGTTTCATTTGTTTTATTGCCCAAATTCTAAGGTTCCAATTTCCCAGTGTAATGCTAAACAGCTTGCTGGCATTCTGCTACTAAAAGGGGTTTTTGCAGAGTCAATGAATTTTCAACTCAGAAAAAAAAATCAATCAAATCAGCTCATTTTTATTTCAATAAACCAAGGCCAGAGAGCTGATTTGCTAAGAACAGCTTCGGAGTTGCAGATTGTGTATGGGCACAGCTCACCTTCCCGAGTGTGCAATTCGTTGCCTAGAATTTCTTAGCTTCAAGGTCTTAGTTTTCCTCAACCATAAAATGAAGACAAGAATACCAATCCTTTGAGGACTGCTGAGGAGGCATATACAAAATGTAAGTATTTAGCTGTTTTATCAACAGTACCTGGTATTCACTGTTAGTAGTAAAGATGGATCTTAGTAATGTTATTACATTAGTATTATTTTTACAGCTGAAGGTAGCAGAGGTTGCCTATTTAAGAATGAGGTATAATGGTGCTTGTCTTTAACCCCAGGATGCAGGGGCAGGTAGATCTCTGCGAGATCCAGGCAAGCCAATAGTGAGGCCGACAGTGCCTAGTGAGGCCAGCAGTGCCCAGTGAGGCCAGCATTGCACAGTGAAGCCAGGAGAGCACAGTGAGGCCTCCTCTTAGAAAAAAAGACAGAGGAGAGAAGTGGGCTGGGTCGAGACCTGAAATCCCATGGTCTAAATCTTTACCTTCGCTTCTAAAAACCGACATTTAAGTCATCAAAAAATACCTTTCATAATCATAGGCTGAATGTCCTTAGTGGAGAATTTTCACGAGACAAAAGAGGCACATTTTTCAGTGAATGCTAGGCATCCTGTACCATTGTTATGCATACACCCAAGAAGCAAACCTATTCTTACAGGTCCAACAGAGCTCCTGCAAAGACTGCAACTGCAGTCACATAAACCAGGAACTGCTGTAGATTCCTGAATTGAATACACACACACACAAACACACACACACACATATATGCATATACATATACATATATACTGGCACATATACACATGTACATAGATATATATGTATCTATGTACGTATATATGTACATGCCAGGCACATATATATGCCAGACAGAATATATATATATATATGTGTGTGTGTGTGTGTGTGTATGTATATATGCATATATATGTATGCTTATGTGTATTTTTATATATATGCCAGAATATGTATATCCATCTTTTGTGGACTAACACTTCTAGCAACTCATATTATGGCTATAAATAAAGGCAAGTTAATAGGCTGCTCTAGAAAGCATTGAAAGGGTTCATATTTGTCCGGGACTTCCACTTTTGTAGCTGTTGTTGCCTTTGATCTGGGGCAGTGCCGCCCAATGAAGTGCACATGAATCTGAATCCCACAGTTCTGGTTACAAAGCATCTCCAGTTCACTAGGACAACTATGTCCGGACAAGGCTCCAAGTCTAAGGGCCTCACCCAGGAGCATTCTGGACTCACCTGATTACACTTAGGAAAACTTTTACTAAGATGAGAACATAGGAAGCA
This sequence comes from Tokudaia tokunoshimensis, assembly GCA_036184795.1. Classification (NCBI taxonomy): domain Eukaryota; kingdom Metazoa; phylum Chordata; class Mammalia; order Rodentia; family Muridae; genus Tokudaia; species Tokudaia tokunoshimensis. Next base: position 32,635,277 of record BTHU01000008.1, on the reverse strand, counting down.
GAGTCTACTGGGAAATAGAAGCAAATGCTGCTCCTGAGCAGAAGTCTGTGTATCTTAGGTCCAAGGCACACCTGGCTAAAACAAACTGAACAGCTCAAGAGAGGCTCTGAGTCTCCCATGCCAAAGCATGGTCAAGACTTCTGTCTTTCCCAAGAGACTTGACTAGTCCTTTATCCTTTTATAACCTTAAGGAACTGAAGCCCCCAGGATCCCTCAAGGCCAGGAATTCCAGGGCAAGGAGTCTAGGGAGACCTTCTTACAGGGGAGGCAGAGACTGGCAGCTGGTCTTGTTGCATCCGCAGGAGTCATCTAAGGACCATCACCCAGAGGCACCAAAAGATGATTTTGAAGATTGACTTGTCCTAATTTTTTTAAAAGACTCAAAAAGCCTTTAGAAACTCTTTAAAATATTTCTGCAAATGTTTGTGCTCCTAAAAGTATTTTTTTAAAAAAGCAAAAAAAGAAAAAAGAAAGAAAGGAAGGGAAGAAGGGAGGGAGGAAGGGAGGGAGGGAGGGAGGGAGAGGGAGAGGGAGAGGGAGAGGGAGAGGGAGAGGGAGAGAGAGAGAGAGAGAGAGAGAGAGAGAGAGAGAGAGAGAGAGAGAGAGAACCTTATTTTCTCCATGAGTGACAGACTCCTGACATTTCTACTCAAAGTCCCCTACTTTACTCAGATCAGGAAGTGCTGACCCAGCTTTTCCTGGAGTTTCTGGAACCACACCTGCACTGTGGATACAGCAGATTCACCATCTTTTGCTCTAAGGAGAAAAAAAATATTATCTCAAACATCTTTTCCTCCCCCCCCACGCCCCACTGCTCAAGATATAGTTTTTGTTTTGTGTCACTTGAACTCAGAAAATATTCATAGACTCTAAATATTAAAATTGTTTCGTGTTTTATTTTCAGCCTTCCCCCCCCTGCAGAATATTTTCTAAAATAAATAATGTAAAATTTAAAATGTGTATTTATATATTGTGTGCTCCTCACTAAACAAGGCTGGGAACAAAGGATAATCTGGATTTAAGACCACGCTAGGATGGTTTACTCACTTAGATGATTCAGACATGCAGTTTTTCTCCAGAGTCAGTACCTTCTTAGCAATGAATAATTTACAAATTCACCTTTAGAAAGTAGGCCCTCTCCACATTATCCTCCCAGAAACCTAGCAAACTCCAGGCTGCTTCTGTGCAGCTTAGAGTTCTGGCTTCCTGTTATTGAAGCCAGAAGACCAGTGATCACACTCTCTTGGTTCTGGTCAAGTCTCACCAAGAGCTCACCCTGCTGATGTAAATGAAGTGGCCCCTGCAGAACACCTCTAGGTACTTGCTGAGTGACTGCTCAGAAAGTTAGACTGCTCTCTTCTCTTAGGTGGGCCACAGTTCCTAAGAGTTCACCGTGTTAAAAGAGGCTGGAAGACCACACCCCCTAGGTAGAATTAAAGGGACCAAGGAGATTCTCCATGTCTAAGTTTTCCCAGGATTAAAGAAACAAGAGTTGCTATAAATGCCATTAAATTGCTGCCTCACATATTAATGTCACTGAGATACTAAATGCCTTCAATTTCCCATGAAGAAAAAGGAGGGAGGAAAGAAAGGAGGGAGGGAGGGAGGGAGCCCCAGCTTCTGGCATATACTCATCTCTTCTGCTTTTTGATGTCACTGAGGAATTTGAATACACAATGAGAAAAGGATCATTGTCAAGAGGCTGTGTCTCTGTTCACCAATAAATAAAATTGCAAAGACCACACATAAAAAAAGACATGAGAGTACAGGGGTGGTGGTCATGAGAAGATGTATTCTCTCAACAAGAGAGAAGAAGAAAGTCATAAGAATGATTACATTTCATCATAGAAATGTATGAAACTGTCCATTAAAAAACATCATCAGGTTCAGCAGAACTGCAGTTAGGGGTGAGAAATTTACCAGCACGCTGAGGCTGTGTGGGATCATAGGCAGAAATCTCTATGCCCAGTTCCTGTCCTCACTACATTGTTTGGCTTAACCCAGCTCTTTCTTAGGAACCTGCACCCACATACCCAATTTCTTATACTATTGCTTCAGACTACTCTGGCTCTGTTGGCTCTTTTCTTTTTCAAAGCTCTATACTACTTAATTATAGACTCCCCTCTTTGTAAACTAGGTGGGACACCAAGAATCACCTGTATCCTCAAAGAAAATAAAGCACACTGTGTTCATTCAATAACCTCAGTTACAAAGACAGCTTCCCATAGAGTCCAAATGCTTGTCCGCTTCGTCCACTTCATTCCAAAATTCAGCTCTGACACTCTTAGCTTTTGAACTTCACTATCCCCAGGAATTTGAATAGGCAATTAGAGGCATGTGGCTCTCAGAGAATCCAAGGTCACAGACTGCCAGGTGCCAGGACTACCCCCATTTCTCCAGACTGGGCTGTGGCGTGTCCCATCCCGGCACCTCTGGTAACTAGCACCTGGGTGTAAGGTGCCTGTGAGGCAAAGAGCCCCTCAGTAATCAGACTGTGTGTCCCAGGTCCCCAGCAGCGGATCCAGGACGGAAGAGGCCGGCGGACTGATGCCTGATGTTTGTTATTCCACTACTGATCGCTAAGTATAGAAGTTGTCGATTTACAATTAAAAGCAGCGTGCTTCAAATATTAATATTAATAACCACAATGCCTGGACACATGAAAAGGCCTTTTCATCTTCAAAGCACTTCTCACGAATTAACCCTTCACAGCTCTCTGGTCTGGGTTCTGGAACAGCAGATAAACGAGAGAGCTGTAGAGACCACCCAGCTGCCCCACGGTGCAGTGAAACAATCCAGACCCCAGCTGACGAAAGAGTTAAAGTGTTAAAGTGTCGGTAATTTTACAAATCAAACGAAGTGGCCAGAGGTACGTTTCAGGATCTGAATTTCCTGTTGTTTCCCACCCAGTTCCATGCACCAGTACCAAGTAGGAAGGAAAACGGCTTTGGAATGAAAAAAAAACCACACACACACAGAAGGGACCTTACAATGGAATGTCACGTCATGATCTCACCACCCAGGATCTTTGCACAGCTCACTCACAGAAAAGTCAACTTTGAAAGGTGATCACAGACATCTTTACAGTAACAAGAAGCCCCCACCCCTTGCAAAGGGGAATTGCTGTCCCAACTCCAGCCTCCCCCAGGTACAGCATGGGGAAAGAAAGTCCCTCTGACCTGAAGACACCCCCACAGCCAACAACCCATAGAGCCTTACAAAGAATTGGTGGGCTCTTGCAGGACCTAAGTCACAAAGTAGAAGAAATGATCCAATAGGCTGGCTTTTCAGAAAGTCTTGGCCGGTAGCAATTTCCCCTCTCCGAAAGCCATTCATTAACTTGCTGGTAAGAGATGGGACAGAGCAGCGAGTAGACTTCACTAAGGATGAAAAATAAGAAGAAATTTTCTAAGCGAAACTACAGTTTTATTTCTCCGAAAGGGTTTGCAAGGGGTATTCAGAATTGTGAAATGTCATTTGCAAGGATCTATGATGTGTGCTTTGGGGGTTGGGGGGAAGGTGACAAGAGTCTTGATTTTTAAGCTTATCTAATGAGAGCAGGAAATAGTTTTGAAAAATATTGTTAAACAATGGGATACGTGAATAGGCAAAGATGCAAAAAAAAAAAAAGAAGAAGAAGAGTAACAGCTGTATCCTGAAAGTTTCACAATTTACCCTTTAATTCATAAAATGTTGGGGTGGGGAGGAAAAGTGGAAAGAAAGTTTCCGACAGAAACTCAGCACTCACTTACTAATTTGCTGGAGAGACTGGTGAGGAATGGAGTGAGCTCCACCGGAGGTCTGCCGCTCTTTCCAGTTAACTACCTGCGGGAATCCTCCGCTCCCGGCTAAAGAGGATGCAGAGACCATAATACTCCTAATAGAGCTGCCTTCTGAAATGGGGGTGTGGTCAAGCTAGGGAAGAGGCGGTATTCAGTCAGCCTTTGGCACCAAGGCAGGGGTCACCAGGGCAGGCCCTGTGATCTAAAGGGGAGCTGTTGGTGGCAGCGCTAAATTGCACCTGATTAGTTTTATCCTTCTAGTGATGCTTCAACTAAATATGACTGAACAGGGGCAAAGTGCACAAGAGGAAGGGAAGGAGGGAGGGAGGGAGGAGAGGGAGAGGGAGAGGGAGGGAGGGAGAGAGAGAGAGAGAGAGAGAGAGAGAGAGAGAGAGAGAGAGAGAGAGAGAGAGAGAGAGAGGAAGAAGGAGGAGGAGGGAGGGAGGGAGGAAAGGAGAGAGAGAAAGCTCCTTGGGAATGCAGCAGATTGGTGCTCTACTGGACATGTGACCACTTCTGCCCGACTTGGCTTGACTTTCTCAGTGGAACTGTGTTTGCCTAGGCTGTGAATCATGGGACAGGGGGTCCTGTAAAACCACTCAGGGGACTGTCTCTAGCAGGATACCTGTCACCCACTTACCTACTTAGGTTTCTTGTTACTCTTTATTAACCTGATGTGTGAAGACTGCGTTGCTCATATTGGGCATGTGATGAGAAACACATCTGAAACATCAGTAAGCATCACAATGTATTTCTTCGCAAAATAAGATTTTGGCTCAGATCACATCAGATGATCTCACTGGTCTCCATTCACTAGTATGGATTAAACTGTTGTCATCTTTCCCTGACTGTATGTGGAGGGGAGCCCACCAAAAGCAAAGTTGGGGGTTCCAAAAAGTAAGACTTCTCTTCTAAGCATGGTTCCAGTTAATCCTGGCCATAGAAAGTACATCAGTGACCCTCAAGGCTTCAGGTGATGCCTGCCATAGATGGACATTAGTGGATTTGATTTGTCTATGATGTAGAGATTAAAAGGAAGAAATATTCATATATGTCTCATTTTAAGAAAACATAAGCAATATGAAAGTCTTAAGCAACTCAAGGTAAACATACATAATCTCTCTTTTTCACCTAAGGGGGTGACAATAATGTTGCATTTCTATGAATAGGGAAAAATTGGAAAAGTTTATATTGACTACAGTTCCAAGACTTTTGCCCTAAGATTCCATTTATGTTGAGTAATGGATGAGTCAAGATGTTCACAATTGCTTCCTTTCCTTCTTAATGAAGACACAACTACTCCATTTGAAATTCCATAAAGACCCAAAATGTCATTCAGAAAACCATCATGTTTATCCATCGCTAGTAGCACAGTTCCGATTAGCTTGCCGCTAACTAACACAGGATCTAATGCTCTCTTCCCCTTCTGTGTATCAACATGATGTGGATGATGGCCCTGCTTCACTATCGGCTCTGCAAGTTTAGTTTAATCAATGTCGGCACTAGACACTGGTCTCAGCACTGGGAATCTAACCGGATCACACTACTGTGGCAAGAGAGACACAAATATCAACTATTTCCAGAAAGCATAATCTGTGCTGTGAGAGAAGTCTCTGGAAGCTTCAGCCTGTCCCCTCAAGCACAATCAGTTCTGGTGTGCTGCCCAGCTTAAACGTGGTCAATTAAATCCATCACAATTATTTATCATTGTAACCACTATTCGTACATGAGAACTGGGAAAAATAGATGTCAATTTATGTTCTATCAAAGTGAACAGTGCAATTATTGAGGGTTTTTTTGTTTTTTGTTTTTTGTGTGATTTTTTTTGTTTTTTTTTTGGGGGGGGGGTTTGCCCTGCACTTGTCTAGTAGAGTTCATATAAAGTCAGCCTTTAGGACCTTAGCCTTATCCTCTGCTGTAACCTGTCCTAGTGCAGAAGAGAATAGAACAGAACTACAAATGGTACAGAAACCATTGCTAACATAATGTGCCTAGACAATGGATGCCCAGGAAGGCAGCATATTTTTATTTTAGATAGTATCTTCAGAAATACAGCATTGGGTAGATATCTATATACAAAAGAAAGAAATGAAGCTGGATACTTACCTTTTAGAAACAGTTTGCTATATGAGAAGGAAGATCTGAGTTCAATCCCCAGTGCCCACAGGAAAGCTGGGTGGGTGTGGTGTCGTGTGCCTGAAGTCTTAGTGGTGGAAGTGGAGACAGGAAAGTCTCTGGAGTTTGGCTGCATTGACAAGCTCCAGGTTCAGAGACATGCAGTCCAGATGTTCCTGAATCAAATGTCTCCTGTGTATTAATGTCACTTGGAAGACAGCCCATTCCTTGGTACTGGCTCGGTCAGTTTAGTTTAATAAATGTGGGCATCATGCACTCCGGTAAACTCAAAGAATAGAACAAAAGGACACTGGTGTGGGAAGCGTTACACATGAAAGCGACGTACATGTTTTAAAATAAGGTTGAGGAAGACATCTGATCAGCCTCTGACCTGCACACACATATGAGCACATACCCACACAGTTTCTAAGATGTTATGATAATATGATATATGCTACATAAGAAATAATTACTTTGTCTCAATTTGTGTTAAATAAACCTTACAGGAACAAGTGCTGCTATCAGACAGATGTCCAGAGCAAAGAAAAATGACCTTCCAGAAGAGGAGCTTATGAACTGAGGCTAGGGAAGTCGCCCGCCCGGTTGCTAAAGTTCTGGCCTACCATGTGGGAAGTCCTGGGATCAACATGTTGCCCTGCTTACACTGGGTATGCTGACTTACACCTGAAATCCAGAAGAAAAGATGGAATAATGGCTAGGAGCATGGGTTCCCCATTTCATAGAGACAGACGGCTCCCTGACAAAATGCAACTTCAAGGACAAAATATTTATCTCACAGTTCCAAGTGACAGTACCCACTGCAGAGAAGTCGAGAACGTGTCACATCAACATCTGCAGGCAAGAGGCCACAGAAATGAGTGCATGCATGCAACTGCTCCGCTAGCCTTTCTCATTCATATACAGGGTGCTGGGCCCAGCCCATAAAATGGTGACACCAGGGTTGGTCTTGATTGATTCAGTTTTTTAAAATGTCCCTCACAGGCAGGCCTATGGGCCAATCTGATGGAGACCATCCCTCCTTGAGACAGTCTTCCTAGTTGATTCTAGCTTGCACCATCTTGACAAAGTGAATCATCGTAGAGAGTTATGTGAAAAAACCATTAACGAGCTGTTGCCCCTCAAATTAAAGTTTATAGGTTAGCCTAAATAAGTGAGGTCAGTGTAGGGCAGACACGGCTGAGCTAGTGCCTATATGGATCTCCAGTGCAATGATGCACTGGCTGTTTACATTGTGAAGATGCCATTTCCCCTTTCCCATGCTAATAAACTACTGAGCAAGTCAATACCTCCTAAAGAAAAAAAGAGGGTAAATTCCTGGACATAAAGGTGCGGGTGTGGTGAAGACCTTCAGTCCTTCCCCACCAATCTTCTCTTATTTCTACCCCAAGCCCTAAAAGGTAAGAGCCCTGTCCCAGCAGCTTATAGTAGTTCTTTACGACACTTTCCACATAGAAAGTCAACTCTAAATGTGGAACACCAATGTATTTAAGGAAACCCCAAGCAAAACATTAGTAACTTACCACACCTAGCATATCACATCATTTCTTCCTGCTCATTTAAGAGGGAGCTGCCTTTTTTGATGCTTGGAAGACTCCCTTTACACAGGAAAGTGACATCTGAACAAAATATCGAAACAGTACAGGTAAAATACAGATTCCATTATAGGCTCAGTTTGTCACCGAATATTGAAGAGGCCTCAGAAGGATAAGATAAAAGGAAATCGAGGAGCAGAGAACCTTTGTCAAGTCACACTGGGGCTCTGGAACCTCTTAGCCTGTACTTTGTAATGAATCGCTCTCTTTCACATGATCAAAAGCTGAGCTCCTGTCCTGAGCTCCCAGATGGAACTCTGGTGGCTCACATGTGCGTGCACACATCTGGAAGCCAGGCACTCTTCCTTCTGTGTGTGTGCCAGAAAGCCTATCTAAGGGGAAAATGGACTCCTTGGCATCGTCCTCCGGGACCTGATAAATTGTTGCACCCTTCTTGCCAGCACCAACTTTCTGTTTTGACCGTCTTTCCTGTAATCTGAAGTGGGCTGGGAGCAGGGTCCCAGATGCATCTCCCACAGAGCGGATTTGGTGATGTCTGCCTGTGTTTCCTCACACCGTGTGGATCCTGATTATTGAGCCCTCTTTGGAACCCACAGATCCAGAGTCAAGGCAATGGCGGAGTGCTGGCTATCTTATCCCGTCAAAGCCCCATCTCTCACCACCTACTTCTTTGGCCCCCTATTTCTTCCACTGTAAGTCTGTCCTCCTTGCCTCTTCTCTAACAAAATATCTCTCACTTTTTCACTCTGTCATCCTAACTCACAGGACACTTTTGGTCTCAATGACAAGATGAACATATGGTTGTAACATCTACAAACTAGAAGGTTATAGATTCAAAACCAAGAGTCTCCCTCTGATAAAGATTATACGTAGCATAAGCTTCTAGAGCATATTTAAGACCAAACTTCACCTAGTCAGATCTCAGCCCTGTTTCTTCCTATGTTACCATGAGCATTTTATTTACATATATATATATATACATAATTCATAAATACATACATATATGTGTATGTATGTATATGTGTGTGTGTATTTTACATGACACACCATAAGATTATTATGAAGGTTAGAAAAATCTATGAGCACTTTGAGTATGAATCCAATACTCAAAGGAAAGATTGTGGCTATTGATTAGTGTTATGACTAAAGTCAAGGCTCTGCTTCTGATTCCATTCCTGCAGACTTCCTGCATATCAGAGGAAATCCATGGGGCTGCTGGCCTCCTGGCTGCATGCTGGGCTGCTAATCAGGACAGGAGAGGCTGGTTGAATGCCCAGAAAGATAATTAGGACTTGCTTGCTAGAGAAGGTGTCCTGGATTAGGCAGACAGCAGCATCTATGCCTTGGTGGCCTACACAGGAGAATGTGAACTGCCTTTCTTTAGAAATTGTCCACTGAGTGTAGCCTGAGCACAATCTCAAAGTTAGACCTTCCCAAGACACCAAAACAGGGCTAACTCTTTAGGTTTCCCCAACAGCCTGCTTTCACTGGGAGAACACTAAAACCATTAATGCAGTCTTTAGTCTGTGGTGCATAAAAATGATCCTCAACTTTCCTTCTTTGATGGGAGACTGCAAGGCATTCTGGGAACACTCTGTGCTCTCCTTTTTCCAGGGTTCTTGGGAAGTGGTGGCCTGAACTCCATGCCTTAGGCATCTTCTGCTCCCATGGGCTAACTCAGTATCATCTGCTCAGAAAAAAAAAAGATAAATAAATAAATGCTTCTCAGATCAGAAACACAGTGATCAAGAACTTCTGAGGCCAAGAGTCTGTGGGATGGAAATCATCCTTGGGTATCTGCAACCTCATCACCTCTCACGTAAATAAACAAGAGTTAGAGAGACTAATCTCTTGATCAAGAGAAAGCTGATAAGGCTGTCGAATACCTTCAAAGTGGCATCATCAGCCTACATTCAAAAATCAGCGTCCCCTGCATGCTGCTCATCTTGGATGAGGCTGGAGAGGTATCACTAGCTAAATAGTCACACTGAAAAAGCAAAATTCTTGTTGAACATCAATGAGAGGAGAGACCCTTGGACCTGTGAAGGCCATCTTGTAGTAGAATGCCAGAACAGGGAAGTGGGAGTGGGTGGTTTAGTGAGCAGAGGGAGAGGGGATGGGATAGAAGGTTTTCAGAGGGTAAAAGAGGAAAGGGGATAAAATTGAAATGTAAATATAGAAAATATTTAATAAAAAAAGAAAGAAAAATCTAATTAAGCTGATATATTGTTGGAACAAACCCCCCATTTTCACACCAAAAACAATGGACTTCCCTGAATATTTCAGGTCCCAAAGACCAGAGAGAAGAAAGAACACTCATGCACCCCAAAAAACTCACCATAGCTTGGCCATCCATCCCCTGAGTTCAGTAACCACAGCCACTTGCAGCTGAGAGACGTACAGACAGCCACCTTTTTCTGACTGTTAATGCAGTCATTGCACTGGCTTGGGACTGATGAATGATTGGAATTGGATGAATTTGTTTTTGAGTCCTTTTAGAATATCATTCAACCAAATACCAGGTTTGTTGCTGACATCTTTATCCTCCATGTTTCCTTTTCTTCTTGGACAGACCAGAGACCATTTCTGTGCTCAGGGACTTGAGAAGACAAGTTAAGAAGATCCAGATGTTAGTCTATGTCTTTTTATTGGGGAATTGAGTCCATTGATATTAAGAGATATTAAGGAATAGTGATTGTTGCTTCCTGTTATTTTTGATGTTATTTTTATGTTTGTGTGGATATCTTCTTTTGGGTTTGTTGGAAGAAGATTACTTTCTTGCTTTTTCTAGGGTGTAGTTTCCCTCCTTGTGTTGGCGTTTTCCATCATTATCCTTTGTAGAGCTGGATTTGTGGGAAGATATTGTGTAAATTTGGCTTTTATCATGGAATATCTTGGTTTCTCCATCTATGGTGATTGAGAGTTTTGCTGGGTATAGTAGCCTGGGCTGGCATTTGTGTTCTCTTAGGGTCTGTATGAGATCTGCCCAGGATCTTCTAGCTTTCATCATCTCTGGTGAGAAGTCTGGTGTAATTCTGATAGGTCTACCTTTATAAGTTACTTGCCCTTTTATCCTTAATGCTTTTAATATTCTTTCTTTGTTTAGTGCATTTGGTGTTTTGATTATTATGTGCTGGGAGGACTCTCTGGTCTGGTCCAGTCTGTTTGGAGTTCTGTAGGCTTGTTATATATTCATGGGCATCTCTTTCTTTAGGTTAAGGAAGTTTTCTTCTATAATTTTGTTGAAGATATTTACTGGTCCTTTAAGTTGGAAATCTTCCCTAACAGAAATATTTTTACATGTAAATCTTCAATTTTATCAGAAAATGTTTGTAATTCCTCTTTCAATTAATTCAGTAAGTTTTTCATGTCTACCATTTTATCTGCATTATTTTTCATGATAATCTTCAATTTTAACATGTTTTTCTATATATTTCTTCTATTTTATCAGAAATGTTTTCCATGTAAATCTCTGATTTTATCACAAAATGTTTTTAATTCCACCTTGAATTAATTTAGAAAGGTTTGTTTTATGTCTACCATTTTATCTGTATAATTTTCCATGAAATAGTCAATTTTAATGTGTTTTTCTATATATTTCTTCAGTTTTATCAGAAATATTTTCCATGTAAATCTTCAGCTTTATCAGAAAATGTTTATAATTCCACTTTCAATCAACTTTTATACCTACCATTATTATATCCATATAAAATTTTCCATGATAACCTTCAATTTTAGCATGTTTTTCTACATTCTTCTACAATTTTATCAGAAATATTTTCCATGTAAATCTTCAATTCTATCATAAAATGTTTCTACTTCCTTTTTCAATTAATTTAGCAATTCTTTATGTCTACTACTTTACTTTTTAATTTTCCATGAAAATTGTCAATTTTAACATGTTTTTCTATATATCTCGCCTATTTTATCAGAAATATTTTCCATGTAAATCTTCAATTTTATCATAAAATGTTTTTACTTCCGTTTTCAATAAAAAAATGCTTAAAAAAACAAAGGCAGCTTTTAACATTCAAAAGAAGAAGAAGAAGAAGAAGAAGAAGAAGAAGAAGAAGAAGAAGAAGAAGAAGAAGAAGAAGAAGAAGATCCAAATGTCTCACACTCTTGTATCTGGCATCAGCCTGAGTTCTACCTCCACAAGGAGGAGATACTCTTTGGCCATTGCTATATCCTGTCTCTCATTAGGTTCTGCCTTCTCATTATGAGTCTCCACCACATATTATTTTCCTTCTGAAAATTATATTGATTTTTTTCAATATTCATTTTCCTTGCTTGTAGAAAAAGCAGGAAGAGATGGATTAGTCTTTTTATCATTATTCCTTCAATACTTATCCTGTGTCCTTGCCTGAAATCCAAATAAAAGCTAAATAAATATTGATAGATGAATCAGTGGGTGACTGGATGGATGGATGATGGATGGATGAGTGAGTGGATAGATGGATAAATCTACTAATGCGTGATAAATAGCTAGATGGACAGATGGATGGTTTGATGGATAGACAGACAAATGATTATTTAGATGTTGAATGTACAGATGTTGAGTGTACAGAACCTAACTCATCTGATCATTTCTTAACTTGTTGTGGTGCTGAGAATCAAACTCTGGATTTTGTCGACACTGAAGAAATATTCCCACACTGAGCTGCACCTGGGACCCCTGGCTTTAGTCCTTTGATCTTTTCATTACTGCTGGTGTCAGATAACATAATACCAAACTCTGGCAGCCTTGGTCACCTCTGGTAGACACCATAAAACTGTTGCACAATGAACTATCCCCCCCCGCCCCCGTAGCAACACAAAAAATAAAAATAAACCTGTCATGAGTATAATTTACCTTTTATGTAGCACAAAGTGAAGAGATGACAATTGACCAGAAAATGCAGGCTGTGTAAACAGACAGAATGAGTCACCACCCTTTGAGCTGTTATCAGGGCAACTTGGTCTCCATCTGGTCTGGTATTCCCTGATTCTCTAAGACCTTGTCTGGATACATCCTCCACTTTATTTTTCCTTAAGGAGGAGTAGCATAAAAGAAACTGTGATTTGGGGGATATACAATGTCCACTGGAAGCCATTTCTACAAAGTTTTCTTTTTCTTCTTTTCTCTTCATTACTATGACCCTTGAAGGAAGGTAGACAGTATGGTTTCTCCACATTCCACAGTTTTAGTTGAGACAGAGACAATGTCTTCACCACCCACAAAGTTAGCGAAGAGGCAGTTTTTCAGTGTCCCTTGAATAACATTATTGTCTGTTTAGTATTATGACGATCATAGTAGTGACCACAGTGACCTGCAACCAAAAGCCAAACAGAATGGAGGAAGGGTTCAATCTCACACAGAGCACTTTAGCCTTTGGCTCAATGGAATTGTCTAAATTGGTAGAGCATGGCTTCACTTTTGAGTTCGTTTCCCATGAGTTTGAGGTCTAAAAGCCACCCGAACTGTGTTAGTTGTATTATGACTTGTTAATGGCTACAGAGCATACTTCACAGTGAGCAATGCGTATAGGCTTTGGCTATAAAAGCCAATGGTTTACAAGCCCATCTGCCCTCAAGAGCTTTTTTAAACCAACTAAGGAAAATCACATACCTTTGAATTCCAGTCTTATACCAGCCAGAAGCATCTTAAGCCACCAACAATGCTGACCTTACTCCCTGTGACCAACTCACGAATACTAAGCACCTGCCCGGTCATCTGAAGACCCTGAGCCAATCACCTTCTGTCATTTCACACCCCAGATCATCCTTGGCTGAGGACTTTTAATTTTATTTTAGTAACATTAAAAAAAAATGGGGGGAGTGGGGTGGACCAGATGGCTCGGTGGGTGAAAGTGATTGCTGTAGAAGCCTGAGTTGGAGTCTAGAGGTCACGATAAGAGGAAAGAGAGAAATAATTCATGAGAGTAGCCCTCTGATCTTCATGCCCATGTGCCTGCCCCCGCCATGTCATACTAACAAAATAAAATGACGAAAGCCCCACACTTTTGAAATTATGAGTGTTTGGATAGTAGATACTTCTGAAAAGGGAAAAAAGATAGGACAACAGTAAACACAAAAAACTTTCTTAAAGTGTAACTTCTTTGTGCTCTAAGCAGGCACAGTATTCTGATGGGTCAGAGATACAGAAGATTCTAGGGAGCGTCTACCATTCAAGTGACCAGAGTGCAATTGCATTTTGGGTGAAAATTCTGTGTTGACATTATGATCTTCCCTTAAACATTACTTTCCAAGATTGAGAGTCAATGAGTTTTTCTTTTGTTTTGTGATGCTTGGGATATAGAGGTGGCATCTGGGGCTTTGACCATGCTAGAGAAGCGGCTGGGCTAGAGCCCTGGTTCCAAAGATTCTATTCTCCAATTCCAAAGCAACTTGGTCTTCTATTTTTTTTTCTCTTCAATTTATTCTTTTATAAGCTAAAAGTAAAATGTCTCAATTATTTAAAAACTGGGAAACTAGAAAATGTCAAGACAAGAAGATCCAGTGAATCTCTAATCATCTAGAGTGGGCAGTGATAATGTAGGAGTGGCTACCTATGTCTCTGCTATGTGAATAAGTATTATGTTTCATTCAATAAAACAGAGCTCACTGCAGGTGACATTTTAATGTATTTTTTCTTAGTCATAAATCTTAACTATAAAGTCTACCTTTTACAATATATTTTTTTAAAAATACCTGCCTGAAAATTCTCACATATCTTCCTCAAAAGCTAGAAACTGAGATCAGAACAGTGCTCCGTGTCATACTGACACTTTTAGCAGTGAGATAGATCACGAGACTAGATTTAGCTGTTGTCTTCACTAACCATCTATGTGTTAGAAATAAGGTCTTTCCCTGGTTGTTGTTCTCCTCTATGCAGTAAAGGATTACAGAGTTGAATTTCTGAATGTCTCCGATGGGAGACTCCTGGTGCGTTGGCTGTATGCTCCTGGTCTTAACCGCCTCTCCTTCCTTGCTTGGTGTTTCCATATGAAAGGGATTTCCTATTTCGCTTTTTCCTTTGACCTGTTTACCTTTAATATTTTCCACTTCCTTCTCTCTGAAACAATGAAATGCAATGCTTTTCGTCTTCTCCATGGAAGATGGGTGACTGGCTGATTCCACCACTCTGTACCCTGGGTTCTAATTTCCTTCTAGAAGAGAAAGCTCTGCTCTGCAGTTCATGGAGGAGGGCAGGTTCTCTTGCATAAGCTCCCAGTGTCAGGCCCATGCCTCTGAAGTGAAAAAATACTCTAGGGTTCCTTCTTGCAGGCTCCAGCAGAGAGAGGCTAAGTAGAGTTAAAAGTACACTTCCATTGAGCCAGAAAAGTCCATCTTTTCTCTTGTCAAAGAACTCGCTAAGATTGTATTCCAATTCCATGTCATAGAGACCCTGGGAAGAGACTGAAATTTCCACCCTAGACTCTGAACATAGAAGGGAGACTCAACTTGCTTGCAGTTTAAAATGCTTAGGGATTCCTGGAGTCTGATGTTCTAGTTGTGGAAAGATAGAACTACATTTTGGGTTGCCTGAAACTCCATTGTATAATTTCTGCACTGATGAGTTCCTGGGACATCGTGCCCATGCCTCACAAGAGGGGCTTCCCTCAAACTCCAGTCCTCCTAAGCTATATATGGACAGTTTAAGGCAGGTGTGGAGATCAGGCACAGGTTGCATATCTCTCAACTCTGACAGTCTGTGAACTTCAAAAATGCTAGTATCTCCCATCACAGATTCTTCTGGAGCATATCCAGGGACAAGATACAGAGAGCCTCCTGGTGTTTTGTTTTTATCATGAGTTCCACCCAGCCTGGGACTTGCAATTCTGGTGTGAAGTAGGGAAAGTCTGAAGGACACAGCCCCAGCACATCTCATTATCTCAGGGGATGCTGACTCCCATGTATCTGCAAGGGTGATATCCAACCAATAAGCATCTATTATGAGGCAGTTCCTGCTTGACTATGTCCCTCCTGGCTTCAGCAATGTCACCAAACGCAGCAATATTGGATCCAGCTTTATGCCTCACCCTTCCTGCTGCCTGTACTCTCAGCAAAAGATCTATTCTCTGTTAAAATGTTGAAAATTAAAATGAGGAGAGAGAGAGAGAGAGAGAGAGAGAGAGAGAGAGAGAGAGAGAGAGAGAGAGAGAGACTGCACTTAATATGAAGGCATTTGTACATGCAAGGCATTGGAGATGCTGTTTGTGGCCTCTCAGATGAATCCTGCCTTGAATCCTTGCAGGAGCCTGCTAGAGTATCTCATTGTTGTAACTGTGAGTGTCTCATAATATACCACTATCACACAATTTGGACCAATAGGGAGTGTATTTCAGAGCAAAATGATGTACATAAGGTTGTGTATAATGATGTGTATAAGATTCCTGCACTGGACTAGCCAAAGCCTATGGTTTCAACCAGGCTAGATATCTGTGAGTCTAGTACTGGTTGCTCCTAGGTTGCTTTTTAGATATGTAAGGGCTGAAATGTAGACTAGGAAGTATTTTACTTTAAATTAACCAACAAGGGCCAATTGATGAATACCAAAGGGAGGTTAACTTTGGCACAACCCAGGAAAATAGCCAACCATCTAGAAATGATATGTAATTCACTTTATTCAAGCCCACAGAGATACAACTTTGGAAGAATGACACAATGACAGTTAATCCCCTGGTGTTAGACTGGGTCCTTCTGAGAATGCCACATGTATCTGGATCCTGGTCAGATTTTGACACAACCATGGGTCATCTGAGAAGAGGGGAATCTCAATAGAGGGAATGTCCAGATAAGATTGGCCTTTGACCATACCTTCATAGAATTGTACTCATGTTGATTGACACAATGGGCTTAGCTCACCATAGATGGTGTTGTTGGGCATGTAATCCTTGCTTATTTAAGAAAGCTGACTGAGCATGAGCGGGAGATACTAAGCCAGTAAACTGTGTTCTCCATGGATTCTGTTTTAGTTCCTGTATGATTTCCAGTCCTTACTTCCCTTGGTTATGGACTGGTTGTTAGCTGGAAGTGTAAGCTAAATAAACTTTTCCCTCTCCAAGTTCCTTTTGGTCATGGTATTTCTCACATCAACAGAAAACAAAAGATTGAAGTTCACTTATTGGTGGGTTCTGCACATGGGATTCTGTCATTGGAAATGTTCTCCATCTTGTCTCCATAACCAACTTGTATTCAGTTTTCCCTCCTCTCTCCTCCTCTCTCCTCCTCTTACTCCCCCTACTCCTCTTCCTAGTCTTCACCCTTCAGAGTGTACAACATCAACATCTCTGCTAAGTGAGTAATCACATCCCCAGTTCACATCCCAGGTGCCTTGTGTACACATCAGAACTGCATTCACTGCCATGCTCACGACTTACTCCTTTACATTCAGGGCAAGAATTTTGCCTTTCTCATCTTGCTTTGCCAAAATTTCACCTGATGTGTGGTCTTCAGGAAATTCTAAGTGTAAAAAATTTGTTTATAAATACAAGCTTGTTATATACAATCATGCATCCATTAGAAAAGTGGTAAAAGTGTACTTTTGGTTTTATTTAAGAACCCTCAAGGTTAGTTGCAAATGGAGTTTCTGGAGGGATCAAATGGAGCAAAATATGAGTGTCCTAAAACTTTAGACATAGTTAAGATTCTCTCAAAACATAATTTATGGCAACTATGAAAAAGACAGAGAACAAGGAAGCTTCATCCCCAAAGCCCATGCACTTACCCTTCCTACTACAGGTGTCCAGGGTTATCTCCCTGGCTTAATATGTGATACATGAAGAGAACAACTTATGAGGTTACCTGACTACCTCACAGACGATAAAAACACCCATCTTTTATACAGAGAAACCAGGGCCCCTTTGGATAATCTTAGTCTCATTAATAAAATGATTCAAGAATGGACTCAAATGGAAATACTAGGGAAAATTTATTAGAGTTTAGAAGTAAAAAAAAAAAAAACAAATAAAGCTAAGGCTGGCAAGCTGTAAAAGCTCTGTCCCCACCCAGAAGAGGATAGCAGAAGAGAAAAAGGGGAAAGGTCATGGAGTGGAATGAAGGTCAAACACATAGCCACCAGGCAGCCACATGGTGGTGGAGAGGAGGATTTCCACCAGTGGTTCTCAACCTATGGGTCACGACCCCTTTGGGGGTCATATATCAAATACCTGACATATCAGATATTTACATTATGATTCATAAACAGTAGCTAAGTTACAACTATAAAGTAGCGACAAAAGCATTTTTGTAGTTGGGATTCACCACAACATGAGGAACTGTATTATAAGGTCACGACATTAGGAAGACTCAGAACCACTTCAAAAGAGGGAGGAAGTCCAAAATTGGGGGAAAGTCCAAGGAGTTAGGAAAGCATGCTTGCAAAAGAGATAGAAAGAAGAAAGGGAAATGGGTTTGAATAAGCCAAGAAAGCAGCAGACTTACATACGGGTGTGGTCTATAAGGGAAAGTACAATATAGTACCAAAGGGCTAATTATTCCTCCTATCTCTTTAACAGGGCTTAAGGCGAGTCCACCTTCCCAAGG
This sequence comes from Tokudaia tokunoshimensis, assembly GCA_036184795.1. Lineage (NCBI taxonomy): Eukaryota > Metazoa > Chordata > Mammalia > Rodentia > Muridae > Tokudaia > Tokudaia tokunoshimensis. The sequence continues at coordinate 32,617,279 of BTHU01000008.1, read as the reverse complement.
GTGGCCCCTGAGACAAAGTGACTGAACCAGCCCAACTGGAGTGCTTGGTCTCCACTCAGATTCTGTGCTCTTGGCCATGAGTTTTTTTCTACACATTCCCATCTTTTTCCTTCCCATCCTACCCACCTGCTTTATATACACGGTATGTACCATGTACCACCATGTGACAAACCACATTTCTACTTGTTCATGTCATTATTGTTTGACTCCCCAGTCATTAAAAGAAAAGAACCTTTGTGGACTTTACTTACTTCCCAGAACAAGAAGACATTTGCTAAGCAAATAGATGAATCAATTAATTGTGGAAGCTAAAACCTAAGGTGGCCCAATAACAATTCAACAATACAACTGAATAAATAAAAGCCATAAAAGTCTCTGGGAACAAAAATCAAATGTGTGCAGAGGTGTGGAATATTAAATAATGTAAGTTAAGAGACGGAAGATCAGTGTAGGAGCTCCGGCACTCACCTCATTGTTTCCAGGAAAGGAAGAAAATAAAGAGGAAAAAAATTAGATGAAAACTGAAGAAATTCACCTCCTTGTAACTGAAATTTCATCCAAATTTAAACAAACATACAAAAGCCTTTCTGAAAGAAGCTGGGACATTATCACCCACAACAGGGAATAAGATGGGCATCAGCCTACAGATTATCAGGACTTGGCATTAGAGGATAATAAAGCCAGGTCTCAAAAAGTTTAAAGAAAAAGCATCTTAACCCTGAAATTTCATACTTTAGCTATCAATCAGGTGCAATAGAATAAAAAAAATTATTTTCAGACTCACAAACAAAAGAGCATAAGTATTTCCCTCCAGTGAAACCTTTCTTGGGGAAAAACCAAAGATGTACTCTAATGAAATGAAAATAGAATCAAAGGGAAGTGGAGGGTGAGGTCTATGAAACTGTGGGAACTCTTCAAGTAAGTGAACAATAGGTAGAAAAAGGAGATGTTTCCAATCAGAGCATCAGAATGTGGAAAGAATATAGCTAACCTGCATTTTAAGAGTTGGATGGAAGCTGGTAGCTTATCCTGCTTCAAAACAAAGAAACACCAAGGAGCAGAAAAGCCTGAGCCACAGAGTCCTGAACATGGAATGAGGTCCGCGTTTAGTCACCACAATATACAAGGCAGAGGCTGCACCTGACCTTAAAACGTGGAATAATTCTCAGTGGTCCATAGTTTAGGTGGCATGGAATCATGCTTTGTCTTGTGAAGTCTAGGTACATGATTTAGTTCTCCAGTTTATTAACTTAATATGAGTGTATCATCATCTTAACATAGATTTCAGCTTTTAGAATAAATCTATAGATAAAGCATAAATGGCTTAATAGCACTTATAAAATGGAGTGAAAACTTAACCTTGGTAAGATAAGTAGATATTTGTAAAAGGATGAAGAAATATGATGTTGCTAATTTCTTTGTTTTACCTGACTTGAGATCTGACTTATTATTTAATAAAAATAAAAGCATATTATTCAACGTTATAATGAGAGCAACAGTGAAAATGAATATAGTTTAAATGGAGACCTTCCAGGCATGTGGCCAACTCTAGAACTAGGAATATTAACTCACATATTTTTCTATCATTTTGTTCTATTTGACTTCATTATCTGGACTTCTCTTTTCTTCCTTTCCCCTTTCTTCCATCCCTCTTCTCATTTCTTTCTTTCTTTTACCTTTATAATCTTTATCAAAAGGATTTCTTTATTTTCTTTTTTGTGTGTGTAAAGTGTGTGCCTGCATGAGTTTATAGGCATCCTGTGCATGCAGGAGCCCAGAGAGGCCAGAGGAGGACATGCCTGGAACTGTAGTTACTATGCACAGGTGTGAACAGCACATGTGATGGGATTGGCATTCAGCTCAAGACACCCCAAGACCAAGTTCTCAGTACAAAGGAGACAGAATTACAATGGACCAGGGAATAAGAAACAAAGACAGGAGATAGAGGAGAAGGAAGAAGGGGACAGGAGGAACAAGGGAGAGGGACAAAGGATTACCTCTAGGTAGAGAAAAGACAGGCAGATGTAGCCCATAGGCAAATGCAGTTTATAAAGGTAAAAGGAGAAACCCTGCGTTAGGATGACCTGTTTAATTTTGAATGTACACGTTAATAAGGTGAGCCTTGATTGATTGATTGCTGGACTTCAATACTTTGTTAGTTCGACCTCGGTAGGAAGCCTCACAGGGAGGAAATGGCCAAACTAGTAAATAGACCTTCGTGGCTAGCTGTAGGAATGTAATCTGATGTTTTGTTTTGTTTTCAAGAAAGTGGCAATAGGGGAGAAGGGCAAGGTCTGCTGGAGCCAGATTTGTCCTGCTTGGGCTGGATAGAGTCCCTTTAACGTGGGTTCAGAAACCAAACCAGGTTCGAGAGCAGTAAAGGCTCTAACTGCTAAGCAATCTCTCTAGTCCCTTAGTCTTTTCTTTTTTATCAGAGGAGACCGTTTGTACAGAAGGTACTGGACCACAGTGATCTTCCCTACAATATCATTATGTCGAGATGAAATCATTAAGTACACCAAATTTCCAGAAAGGAAAATTTGGTTTTCTTCTCCTGGTATAATTTATAGGGAGGCCCTGAGACATTCCCTGTAAATTAGAAAACAGAAGAGTATACCTCTGGAATCTAAAGGAAGGATAGTTTCAAAGCTCAGGGAAATGAAAATATTTGAGGTTTGATTTTGGTTTGCGGTGCTCCTGTGGAGTTGTTGTTATATTTTGTTTATTTGTTTACTTTTTTTGGGTTTACCTTTCATTGTTTTATTTTTGACATAGTGTATCTCATAGCACAGGCTAGCCTCCAACTTGTTATATAGCTGAGGATAACTCCATACCCTCATGCCTCTACCTTCAGAGTGCTGAGATTACATGCATGAGCCACCATGCCTCCTCCACACACATGCACGCATGTGTGCAAGCACGCAAGCACAGTTTTAATATATTTCTACACATCTGGAACTGTCTTCCCATTTTGCCATAGTATTCTTGCCCATTATGTTTTCTACTTTGCTCAGAGTACCAAGGAACCCTAGGTTACAGGAAACTTTTACAGAGAGTTGTTCTTTGCCTTCTAGAACTGGTAGTTAAAGAGGCAGGCCACACAATTCAAATCTATTTGTGATATGCAAGTGAATGTACCACTCAAGCAACTGTATGGTTTTTATGTCAGTAGCTCCAACACTTCCTGTAGCCGAATCAAGCTTCCAAATCTTCTGAGAAATTGCTGACTGGCTGCGTACTCTGGGCTGCCCGCCTACGCAGCTCACAGCTACCTCACAAACAACCAGGTAGGGCGGGGTGCAGGATGGGGAGCTTCCTCTGCAGATGTCTGCAGATCCAGCCTCATCCGTCCTAGTGTAAAGATGTGTTGCCAGGCTCCAGGTACCCACCCATCCTCTGGCATCAGTCTCAAGGAAGAGAGGTGTGAGTGGAGGCGGTGGACCACAGCATCCCGTAAAATTTCTCTCTCCCCCCCACAAGCAAGGCTCCCCTCTGTTCTGAACAAAAGCAGTTCCAGTTTCTCTCCCTGTAGTGATGGGGTGTGTTGGGTTGGAGATGGGGGTGGACAGGAAATATTGAGAAAGTGGAAAACAAAAATGATGTGTGTAACTCCTCATCTGGGAAACCTGCGCTCCTGTTGCCTGTATTTATAATATTAAGGAAGAAAATTACAAGTAAAGTAGTCAATGAATTGGTATGAATCAGATCTCTGTTCTTCAGAAAATCCTGTATGGATAGCTGAGCACAGGCTCCTTGTTGACTTGTAGCATTGGTTTTATGGAAATAGTTTTCAAATCTGCCCTGGCCTCTTTCCCTCCCAAGAGGCAAGGAGTAAGATAGATGACTATATAACTGGATAGCCTGTGGTCAGACTTAGGAAAGGGGCAACCTCTGTTCAGCTCCTCTCCATCCTACATAAACTGGAAAAGAGGTGAAGCAATGTTCCCAAGGGGGGACTTGGGAACAAAGAAGGAGAGCCAAAGACTTCATGACTCACCCAGCTTCATCCAATGCCACCCACATCCCAGGGTTGGATATACACTCTCAATGCCAAGCCTGTCTTTCCCAGTCAAATATAGCTTATGAGAGAAATGTCTACAGTCTAGGCGAGCCAAGAAGTTTGATGGCAGATCGAACAGTGGGGTGGGAAGGGAGGGAGATGAACTGTTTCACACATGTGTGAATTCCTTTCTAGATTCAACTCAAATCATATTCTCAACTGCTTTGTCCTGCTGGTTAATTTGTGCCAGGCTGTATTTTTTAATAATGGATACAACTGAAGCTCACGTGGATTGACTTGGATCATCGCCAGCCTGCGCAGATAAGACCCGATTTGACTCCTGGGCATTCTGACTTTAGGGACTCCTCTATAGATTCAATTGTCAATATGTATTCATCTTTGACCAGACAATGGGGATTGGAGCCACTGGATCCAAGGGCGAACTTTGCATGTGGCCTGTGTACCCAGCTCTGTTTGACTGGGTTCTACATTGAGCAAGAGGCCTGGGTCTGTTTTAGCTTTCTAGTGTTGTACATGTCTATCACCTTTACATAGAGACTTAATGGTACCTCAGTCCCACTGAAGCCTCACCAAGAACTCAACTAAGCAACAGACTTCAGAGCATCCTGGCAATACTAAAATGTATCCTCGAAGGGTTTTTATTTGGTATGTTTTGTGTTGTTTTCTATTTTTGCATGCCACTTTGGGTTTTGTTATTGTGACTTACCCTTTCCCGTTAAGAAGGTTCAAATTTCCTTATTTTAGTTTTCATCTCCACATGGGCTGCTTTGGTATCTGTCTCATTTTCCTATGCTGACTGAGATGACAGTTGAGCAAAGTCAACTGGGCCTTCCATCTTCCTCTCCTTGGACAGCTCTCGGTTGTGAGGCTCCTGTCATTATTTGAATGGCATCTGCCACAGCAGAGATACAGATACAGAGATCTGTGAGCTCATTGGATCCTATCTCTCTTCCAGGGCAGGATATGTGTTCTCAGAGTACTTCCTGGTCTAAGGTCTGCTTTGGAGTTTATTTATCCTAGGTTACAGCAAACATGGCTTCACAAAAACAGGAAATAGGGCCTAGTCTTAGCTAATTATGATTCCAGTTGGAACAAAGCCATGGAGGTATTGTGGAAGTGAAGCTCGAATTTCCATACAAGGCTGTGTGGGACCTCTCTGACCATCCGGAAGTGGAGGCTTCCCAATGGTGACAACTGTCACAAGAGTTCGGAGGCTCACTTAGTCCTACTTTCATGTTTCACAGGGCCAACGAGATTAAGCACAGTTATTTCAGCTGGTGACATTCTTAAATTAATCCAGATTCACAGCCAATTTAATTTCCTCTCATTTTTGGTCCATGCCTGCATTTCAGAACTGCTCAATGAAATGTTTAATTAATTAAGACTGACGGAAAAGGAGTCCACATGTTTCAGGTAAGAAGGAGAGGAGAAAGCAGACCAGGATTCGCAAACCCATTGTGTGAAGGGAGCTTCCTTTAGATGGCGAATTTGGGTTTTAACACAATTCCAAGAAACACTTCCCTACCAGTGTCTATAGTGCTGATCACACAAAGAATCAACACTATTGCTTGTTGGATATGGAAATAAAATACTTGATGTGGACTATCTATCTTAACCCATCAAAGATGACATTATGGTTCGCATTAAAGAGAAGTGAAAAATGAAGTTACACAGGGTTAAATAATTTTCCCAAGGCAACATGGCAGTAAATGAGTAACTAATTTAGTCTCAAGCTCGTGGGACTCTTGAGCTCATCTCCTAGACCACAATGTTATGCTGATTTTCTAACCCTTAGATTATTTTTGGAGAACATTGCTTTCAGAGAGAAGTGAGAGGCAACATTCATCAGATAATTTTAACCAAGCCCCTATTTCTGAGATGTTTTCTTTCCTCCCTTCCAGGGGCCTCCACTGACCCTCTTTGTGTACCCCTGTGGTCCCCATTCCCACCTTCTCTCTTTACTTCTTCACCAACAAACCTCTGACAGGATCCTAGAATAGGTCCTCTTTATTCTAGCTAGGTTTGGGAGTAGAAATGATCTCTTGGGTGCCCTTCCAATGGGTCTGACATGACAGTCCCAAATTTGTCCCACAAATTGCTTCTGATATTTTGGACAAATACACTATTATTCTTACCCTACCTCACAGCCTGGAGCCTGGAGCTCAGAAATCAGATATAGCTCTGAGCTGAGCTAGAACTGACTTTGGATGCCTACAAAATGATGTCTGTGCGTACTGAAGCTCAGAGACTACCCAGTGTGACTACCCGGCCGGCTTCACTGAGATTCCAAGCCCCAGCAGCATGGCCCAGATGTCATTTACAGAAGTTAAATGTTCTTGGTCAGCTGAGGTTTCTGTGAGAGTTCCTGCTTGTGTTGACTGTGGTATTGTTCACCTCTTACCATAGAAACCACATTATTTTGGTCTCCTTTGGTTGTTTCTGTGTTGCTTTAAATATTGTCTCAGTATAAGGGCAAATGCAAGGTCAACATGAGCTTCATCAACAAGTTTAAATGGCAGCCTCCATCTATGAGAGCAGAGCTGAAAGAGATGAGTCAAAACACCTGTGTCCTAGCCTTTTTAGCAATGAGGGGGTCAGTTTCCATAGAGTCACCAGCAGCAGTAAACTGGAGAACCCCATAGTGTAGAGATCTCCAAGCATTAAACACTCACATCTTTTCGGATTCTTGACTGACCCTGCTGCGTGGACAAGTTGTCATCTGTAAGTAATTGCAATTTTCAGAAGACTGGAACCTTTCCTTCCTGAGAAAGCCCAGCTAAAGATATCTGAAAGAAGATGTCCATGGAAAAGAAGTATATGGTGAGTGTAGGCAAGAGCAGCTTGGTTGGTGGAGAAAGAGCAGAAGTGGTCCTGCGTCTCCGGCCTGCCGAGGATGCTTCTGTGGGTGGTCTCAGGCTCTGGGTGCACTTTACTCCTGTAGACCCTGTTTCAAGATAGCTCAGCAAGATTAGCTCATCCAAACAACAAGTAACACACCCTTCTGTACCCTAGATACTAGATAAGAGCTGACAATCAAAGATAAGTTAAGATTCTGCTTTTAAAATGCTTGTAGCTTATCAAAGGAAGAAACAAGCTGCTACAAGTTTTCAAGGAAGGCTTGCAAAGAGTTAGGTGATACAGAGTTAAGGTAACAAAAGCCATCAACACTAAGGGTCTTTTTTATCTTATAAACTCTTTCTGTTTAAACCTTTCATTACTTAAGAGATGTTTTCCAGGTCTGAGTCTCCTATTCAATTGCCTTCTCCATCTTTTTGCAAGCACCATCTGAAATCTTACTGTCCCTCCTATGTGGCTTGACAAGGAACAGGACCTTACACCACCTCATAGTGTTCTACAACTGTCTCAGAGATGATGCGTCCCCGTCCAGTAGCAAGTTTCTTCAAGGCAACGTTGAGACTCGTGATTAACTGCTCAGTAATACTTAAACCAACATTAAGCACATGAGAAAAATCACCAGATATTCAGTATCTTTCCCAATCAGAGTGTGTAGCAGGCTCCCTACTTCCTTGCCCTGAAGTTGAGAGAGGCCAGAGAAAGGCAGAGGATTTGCTTTCACCAATGGATTCACTTCTGGCAGAAGCTGAAGAATTTCAGTCTTTGTGTTTTTATCCTCTGGCACGTGTGGGGGAGTGACAGCTGCATTTCAGCCTGATCCTAGCAAAGGCCCCCACCCCCACTCCTGCCAGCTCACAGCGTTCACACAGCAAGAGTAAGAAGTGTCACCGACTGCATGACACTGAGGTTTGGCACCTGTCACCACAGCATAATCATCCCAGCCGACACACAGAAGAACGCGGCAAATATTTGCTGATGTGTGTACTGATGGCTCCTAGATACCAGATTGGGAAGGAAGAAAACAAAGTAACTTTCAAAAGGTTACTTATGCTGGACTAACAAAACAAAATCTGTTCAGTACATTCTACATCTACCTATAGCTGCCTCATAGCCTGATACTACTGAATCCTATGTTTATGGTATGGTCCATACATACATCCTTAGGGCACAGTGGTTTATAAATCAGTAATTAATAATACAATAGAGTGGTTATGATAACATACTCTATAACACAATTATTTATAACTTACTTTTTTAAATTTTATTTCTGGAATTTTCCATTTATGACTACAGACTGTGGTTGACCATAGATAACTGAAACTATGGAAAGCAAAACCACAGATAAGAGGGGTAACTACATTCATTGCTGTTGTTCGTGTTTTTACATTTCTTTTGCTTTTCTTGTTTGTTTTTTTGTTTTGGTTTTTCGAGACAGGGTTTCTCTGTACAGCCCTGGCTGTCCTGGAACTCACTTTGTAGACCAGGCTGGCCTTGAACTCAGAAATCCACCTGCCTCTGTCTCCCAAGTGCTGGGATTAAAGGCATGCTCCACCACTGCCCGGCATTGTTCATGTTTTTAAGACATCACTGCTCAGAGCCTCTGGTGGTCCCCTCCACAATCTTTCGCCCTGAGGTGTCTTGGTCTCGGTCTGTGGGTATTAATGGCCAAAATGAGAAACCTGGAAAAGGGGATGAGCTGGAAACAAACTCATCCAGAAATGCAAGGACTAGAAGTGAAAAAAGAAAGTCTAGAAGAACATCCAGTTAAAACCCCCTGGGAAGGCTGGGAATGTAGCTCTGTAGTAAGGCTTGCCTGGTGTGGAAATGACAGTGAATGGTGCCATCTTTCAGGACTTGGCCTCTGTTATCAGGAAAAACCTGAACCATTCAATTCATTTCACCACCCTGCTGCTTGCATGTCTCTGAGTAAGTTACTTTGCCTCTCTGACCAGGGCAGAGCCTTAGTCTGCGAAACAAAACAAAGAGAGCAGAGCTGAGCACTCAGAGTGGTGGATGTGGGGGAAGACACAGTCCACGCAGAAAGCGGTTTATAGTCTGAGCTTTGATAGACATTTCCCTGGCTGGGGACTGAGCACAGCTGACAGTATTCACCTACTACCACAGAGCCTTGGGTTCGAATCGAAAAACCAGGTGTGGTCATGCATGTCCATGGCATGCCAGCACTCTTGTTACTCAGAAGACAGAAGCAGGAGGACCAGGATTTCAAGGTCATCCTTGGCTATATAGTAAGGTTATCCTAGGCTGCATGAGACCATATTTTAATTTAAAAACAAAAAAACAAAATAACCCACCTCTTTTCCAGTAAAGTAAGCATGATTTTTTACTGTTTTTAGTGCACAGTTACTATGTGTGTGTTTTTTTAATGCCTCTACAAAAAATAAAAGGAGATGGAAAGATTCATTAAAAAGCCATAAACCCCAAAGCAAGCTGTGTCTGAACTCAACTTCCAGGAAACACAGACGCTCCTGGCCAGAGTGCGGCAATGAGGCCGTTGGCCCCTGAGAAGGCTGGGATGACCCTTGTTCCGTGCATCCAATGCACCTAACCTCAACCAGAAAAAGGTCTCTCTGGAAAGTCTCCAGGAGGGCTGGTCAAGTTATGGAGACTCTGATATGGCAAAGAGAAGGGGCCTCATTCCTCCCAGGCTTCTTAGGAGGACAGAGGCATCAGCCTCATCATAACAGCCCCCTCAACTATGATGCCACCATCCAGACATCACCTGGGCAGCCTCACTGTCCTCTTGTTCCAACTGAATGTGGCTCCAGAAGTAGCAAATGAGGTGCTCTGACCTCCTGTTTATCTACCTTTCCCATGACCAGTGGCACTGTCCTAGAACCGTACACCCAATGCCCTCTGGAAGTTATGCCCTCTCCCCAATCCCAGAAAATGATTGTCCCTAGTGAGGTAAAGAAAACAGAAGCTCGGAATTAAAAGATAGACGATATCCGCATCTGGAAACATTCACATGACAGCTCTCCAAATGACTGTCCCAAAGTTCCAGATTCCTAGAAACAGCAAAGGCTGCCTCAAACTGTAGTCACTAGACTATTATCTTAGTCATGGTAACGATTTGGGTTTGATTTGAAAATTGGAAACAGGGAGATACGTTTCTGTCCAATGACTATCCCCACTTGCCCATTTCATTCCTATACACCCATACTTACATGCATTGGGCCCTGTGCTTACAATTGCCCTCACAAGTGCTAAGTGGGGACAGCAGAATAGTCCACAGCCTCCAAGAGCTTCCAGTCTGAGTAAAAAGGCAGGCACAGAAGCAGGACTGTCATGACCAAGTTCACTGCACAATGGAGAAGCGGGCCCAGTTTGTCCCAGGGCATTCAGGGAAGGCTTTCTGGAGGAGGGGGAATGCATAGCATGAAATGAAGGATTAAAGAGAAATGGATGGAGGAGACAGATGAAAGGAGGTGAAAAGATTCTTTTTGGGAAAAGGGAGGTGAGGAAACAAAGTGGTCAGAAAACCAGCCTTGCTGACTGTTCCTGGAGCTTGGACAGGGGTAAAGAACAAGCAGGTAGTGGAGATTTCCTGGCACCCAGCAGATCATGGGAAGGTGGACAGAAAAGTGAACTGTGATTGTCAAAATATCCACAGGCCCCAAAAGCACACACGTAAGCGCTCTCTCTCTCTCTTTCTCTCTCTCTCTCTCTCTCCCACATTTTCTCTGCTTTTACATCCCCTTTGGTAAGTACTGAAGCCCCCAATGGTAGGAAGCATTTATCTAAAAATAGCCCCTCTCAAAGACCCAGTCTTTTCTGAGTTTCACAGAACATCTGCTCAACAGTTTCCTATAACTGTTTTTGGCCATTAAATCAAAGCCGTCAGAAACAATGTTCTGTTTCTGTCTTTCAAGCAAAGAATTGCCAGGAGGCCTTCCTCTGTAACCCAGACGACAATGGGGCCAGAAATAGCTAGTTCCACAGAGACTTTGGAACACCTTACTACCCAGGTCCAAGCAGAATTACCCGTCTTGTTTTTCTTTCTTTTTAAAGACACCATTCGACTCCCCTTGTACAGAAAAGAAACTCAGATAGGCCTAACCTCCTGGGAGAGGAGATACTGCCCTATGCAAATTACCACCTGCAGCCTGGGGCCCTGTGGTTTGTGCAGCTCATGGTTGGTAGGGACCAGAGACTGGCAAATGTCTCATACCAGGCTGGTAGGAACAGCCGCTGGTATGGGGCTGAGGATCGGATGGATGGTGGGTTCTGCCATGTGGTTGGCTTTAGCTCTAAGCTCTAGCCATGCTGTGCATTGAACCCCATTTCTTCATGTGGCACAAAATGTGGGAGTCTGTACTAACCTGTGTTAATCCTGGTGTACTTGCAGACACCAGGTTGTAGGTCCTAACAGGTTCTCCCCTAGACTACACATCCAAGTAACAAGGATCCTGGTGAGACATTTTTTCTGAGTTAGGTTGCTCTTATTGTCTGTTATCATCTGAACAGGCATTGGCGCCATAGTCCTTGGGCAGATGGTAGAAGGAGGAAGAAGGGACCAAGAAAGAACTTGGTGTGATGCAAACTGCACATCGCTCAGGCCAAGGCAAGGGGCTAGCTCAGCTTAGCAGCAGAGTCAAGTGTGCATGGGGTGGCTTGGTGCCAGAGGCCATCTGAGAGAACATGAGGGAGCGAAGCCCTGCTTTAGCATGACCCACTGTATGCAAGATCCAATCAGGCCTGGGAGTGGGATGGCTGATATACATTAGAAAGCTGGATCCAGCTCCCAAAGATCTGGGGAGATGGCCTAAAATGTTTCCTTACTCTAGGCTAGAACTTTAGTCTGGGCAGTGAACTTAAACATGAGGCAAAATCCTCAAGGCAACTTCCTAGTACCAAGAGTTAAGAGTCAACACCACAAGTGAACAAGGGTCATGTGACTCAGATCATGGTACACACAGCTTATGAGTGACACAGGTCTCCTCGAGCCTTGAAAGTAGCAAGTGGTCCCCTGTCACAGCATTGCAAGTTACAGCCATAGGGCTGGCTCAGAGTGGAGATGGTCCAGTAGGCCCAGGGGAAGCCAGGGAAGCAGCTGCCAGGGTGGGTCTATTAGGCTCAGCCCTCCCCAAGATGTAGCTCTCTACATTTTTGGATGCTGTCTTTTGTTTGTATAGATCAGCCCTGGAAGTTTGGGATAGAAGTTGGTTTCCATGACTCATGTTCATCTTGATGTATGGTCAGACAGTATGCCAATGGACTATGGACCATCTGACCTGTGGACATAGCTAGGCATTTGCTACCCGGGCAGTAACTGCAGGGGCAGAATGAGAAGTAGCAGCAGGCATTTCCTTATGGTGTGTGAGCACTGAGCATAGCCAAATGATGGCTTACTCGGAGATGATGTGGTCCATTTTCTTCCTTCGGTTTCCTCCTTCCTCATTTCTATTCTCTCCTCTCCTTTTCATCTCCCTGCCTCCCACCCCCTTTCAGGTGCAGCTTGTACCATAATGTTATGAAAATAGTTTAATGTCACAAACAGATATATTATATATTTTATTCAATGAATCCAACAGCCAGCTCAGGTGGAGACATCATCCTAACACATTTGTAGAACTCTCCCACGACTGTGTCAAAGGCAGAAGGAACAGTGCAGAGACCCACAGCCCAGAGACACCTGCACCTCCTGCCTGAGCACACGGCACACAGCCGTCACATGTTACAGCTCCTTTGTGGAATAATTTCTGCACACCTGTCACTTCTTAAAGAAAAATGTCAGGTCTACGGATAGATCTGTGCTCTGGCAGCAGAACCAAATGAGCTGCTTTAGGGATTGCCTGGTACAAACCGTGTGTGTGTGTGTGTGTGTGTGTGTGTGTCTGTGTGTGTCTGTGTGTGTCTGTGTGTGTCTGTCTGTGTGTGTGTGTGTCTCTCTGTGTGTGTGTGTGTGTGTCTGTGTGTGTGTGTCTCTGTGTGTGTGTGTGTCTGTGTGTATGTGTGTGTGTCTATGTGTGTGTGTGTATGTGTCTGTGTCTGTCTGTGTGTGTGTGTATGCGTGTATGTGTCTGTGTGTGTGTGCGTTTACATGGGCATAGGTGTTTGGGGTGGGTGTCGGTGTGTAGCTGGGTGGAACAATGACTACTTTGGGAGTTGCTCACATCTCCCATTCACTCAGGGACCTGCCACTCAGTCTCACACAACTCCCCTTTCAGGCTTTCAGATCAGAGTTTATCCCTGTATCTTGCTGCCCTTGGCAAAGCAGGTCTGCCACCACGGAAGGGTAGGAAACCCTGTGGGCCAAAGCAGTTGTGTTTAGTGTTATAGATGAGGTGAAAGGCTTCCTAGGTAATGATTTTCAAAAGCGTTTCCATTTCATTGCCCCTGCCTACCCAGGAAGATGAAAGATCAACCCCCAGGCTCTCCGAATTAGGCCATGCATTACAGCAAGACTGACTAACAGCCAGAAGATGCTAGGTTCGTCACACTGCCTAACCCCAGGTGTCTGTCCCAGCCAGAGCCCTACTGTACCCTCTGTGCTCTGTGCTCCAGAAGCACAGTGGTGGCCGCTGGTGGCATGGGGCCCCCTGAATTCCTGGGAGGCACTCACATCTGTTCCCACTGCCTCCGTGGGATCAACAAGTGGAACACCCAGGACAGACCCTCTGAACAGGTGCTCACCTTTCCCCATCTGTCCTTTCATGCAAGCTCAGAAGTGCCACCCTTGGGTGTGCCCCCACTGCTCCCTAGAAGTCCCCTGAGTGCTACATCCTCATCCTTCCCTTCCTGTAGAAAAACCCAGAAATCTGCTGCGCAGAGGAAGGATAGGAAGGGGTGGGGGTGGAGATCTATGGTGAGCTGACAAGTGCAAGACAGGCCAGGGCAGCAGGAATGTGGTTGGTCCAGACAGGATGGATCACACTCGAAAGTGGCTCGGGCACTCACGGCATGTTTATTCATGTTTATGCAAGGGCATGGGAGTCAACGGACTTTATCAGGCTGGGGGTGGCATAGACAAGTCTGAGCCCTCCCAGGACCAGGCACTGAGGCCTTCAGAGGACCTTAAGAGATTAAGGAATCCTTAACAGAGTTTGTAGCATCCCTGAATTTGACTGGTTTAGGTCTAGGTGAGGAGAGGAAGGTAGACATGGATGACCAGGAAGAGGAAGCAGATCTTCCTGAGCAGGCATCCCTACACACTTACACAAACACCCACACTTGCATTTAGTTAAACATGGTTGCCCAGGCTCCTCCACATAACTCTGAAGTTATAAGCAAATCAAATTCTCCAAGACCTGAATTCCTTCAATAACGGCGAAGTAGGTATTTCAGTGAAAGTTGTTTCATAGGACGACTGGAAAGATCAAATAAGAAATAAACAAAAATTATTCTCATGTAATCCTCCAATACTGACATTACATCTGTTCCCTGTGGCCAATGGGAGGTCCTAGGAAGACCTCATCCTTCCACCAAGAACAAGCAAATGAGTAGACCTCTTAGATGAGAGACTCAATCAAGGTCATGAGGACATGGAGAGTAAACTTGTGACTGCATAAGCGTAAAGCCTGGGGCTATACCCAGTAGTCCTCAGGCTATGATATCTGATCCTCAACTAAGAATGGGGTCTGTCCCAGTTTCCTCTCTGTTTCTGAGATAAAATATCATCACCAGAAGCAACTGTAGGGAGGAAAGTTCCAGATCACGCTCCATCATTGGAAGGCAAGGCAGAGACTCAACAAAGCCTGCTTGTTCTTCCATACAGCTATACGCCAACCAAGGAGCGTAGGTCACCACTGGAGACATTCAACAGGATCCATGGAGGGGGATGCTTTCTCCACTGCTCACTGCCAGCTTATCCTCTGCTAACTTTCTTATACAATTCAGAGCCACCTGCCTAAGAATGGTGCCACTCACGGTGGGCTGGGCCATCCTATGTCAATTAACAATGAAGACAAGTTCTCCTCCAACCCCCCAGACTAATCTGACCTAGACAATTCCTCAACAGAGACTTTTTCTTTCCCTGTAGGTTCTGTCAAGTTGACAGTTAAAGCTTACCAGGACAGGGTTGTGTGTCACCAGTTGGGCCCACTACAGAGCACCTGTGGTGTGACATCCGACTCTGAGACTCAAAAGAAAAAGTCCTTGTTCTGGTGAGGGAAGAAGAAGGCCAGTAAGCTGAGAGTATGCCAAGTGCTGCAGGTGTCATTATGGGTAACAGAGCGGGGGATGTACAGATGAGCAGACTGGGGAGGGGCAGGCAGAGCAAGCCCTCTGAGGAGGGAACATTTCCAGAAAAGATGGATGAGTCTGTGTGTTCACTCTGGCTTCTGTGACAGGACAGTGAGCACAGAGCAAGGAGGACTGAGAAGGACGCCATTGTGGAAGTCCAAGTGAGACGTAGAGGTGGCTTAGCCAGGAGGAACCAATGTGGGATAGGACTAGGCAGCATCAACTAACAAAACTTGCTGGCATTGTTGGGGCTGCAGGTACGGAGAGGTCAAATAGACAGATTCCACAACTGGCGTGTGGAAGCAAGATTATGGTGAGAGAGATGAGGGACAACAGGGTTGTGTGGCTCAGGCCAGACTTGTGTATAGCTGTATGATTCCAAGGTACCTGTTTCTCAGTCTTCTGAGTGTCTGGAATCACCGGGGAGTTTGGACCAGAATTAGAGGTGTAAGCCTAACACTTTAGAAATGCCACTTAAAGTAACAAACCAGGCAGAGATCTCTGAGACACGGAGGGAAAAGAACAAAGGGTCAAAGATGCTGCATATGAAGAAGGTAGGAAAGCACAAATGAGGAGGGCCTAGTCTGCTGGTCGGCCTGCATTCCCACCCACTTAAGAAACTGAGGCAGTTGGCCAGGCAGTGGTGGTGCAAGCCTTTAATCCCAGCACTTGAGAGGCAGAGGCGGGCAGATTTCTGAGTTGGAGGCCAGCCTGGTCTACAGAGTGAGTTCCAGAACAACCAGGGCTACACAGAGAAACCTTGTCTCGAACCAAAAAAGAAAGAAAGAAAGAAAAGAGAGAGAGAGAGAGAGAGAGAGAGAGAGAAACTAAGGCAGAGGTTTTCAAGTTCAAGGCCTGCCTTCTACAGAGCGAGTTTAAAGTGAGGCCAGGCTACTTAAAGAGACCCTGTCTCAAAAATGAACAAGTGAGTAATAAATAATTTAAGCTCTGCATGTTTTGCCTGAATGTGTGTGTCTATCACCCTGAGGCCAGAGATGGTTTTTGAAACCCGGGAAATGGAGTTAAGTTGTAAACTGCTATGTGGGTGTTGGGAACCAAGTCTTCTGCAATATTATTAAGTGCTCTTACCCTCAGAACCATCTAAATAATTTTCTTAAAAGAAAGGAAGTTCTTGGAATGTAGTTCAGTGGTAGAATACTTGCCCAGAATTTGAAAAGCCCTGGGTCTAATCCCTACGGAGGTGGAGGGGACCCTAAGTACTGAGTATCGGCTTCTTGTTACAGATGAATTCAAAGAGGGATCCAACAGGTTGCCAAAAGCCTGAAACTCCTAGAAGGTCCTCTGCTTCTAAAGGACCCTCCCCACCCCAAGCCTGAAATCTCTGCCTGGAATCCCCCGAGACAAAGTATCAAAGATTGTTGGAGAACAGTTCTCTGTCGGAGAACACTATCTCCATGCAGCCTCTACCTCCAGATTCTCAAAAGGCAAAGGAAGGATCTAACCTCCAAAATTGGAGGAAAACCCTAAAATAAGTGGACTTTATAACAGGGCAGAGTTTGAAATGAATAGTGGGGGACCAGAGGTTAAGGACAACCCTTCCTGCATGCCCTTAACACACCTCCTAACTTCCTGATGGCTACATGTGGTTCATCTGGAGAGCCAAGGGCAGCCAGACCCAGACCCAGACCCAGACCCCACCACCCAACCCCCCATTTGCAGCATGTGGTGGGACTGAGGAAGGAAAGAACTTGCCGTGAAGCCTCATCTACAGGTCTGGAAGTAACTGCCTTGTCTTGGGCTCCAGTGTTTATGGATAGGAAGGCGACGGGGCCCGGGCCCCAGAAAGGAAGGCAGAGCCTCATCTGCCTGGGCTGATAAGTGATCCTACAAGACTAGCAGAAGGATCAGGACAGAGATCTGAGAGGATCCAGATGCTCTTCACAGCAGGCTCAGTTCCTGATGAGGATGGCCTTTAATGTCTGCCTCAGCTCCTGGGGAGAGGGCTAAAGGCAAGGATCAGTTCCCACCCCAGGCAGGGAGGGGACCCAGCGTATGATGAATCTACCCAACAACTGACTGCTACTTCTCTACACTCCAAGATGTGGACTCCAGGCTCTATGCAGTGCTCAGAACTGAAAACAGAGGCTTAGGACTGACATGATCAGTAAAATAAGTAGTAAAACGTAGACATTGTTCCCCAAGTTCAGATACTTTAATAGATCCAACTCTCAAAACAGGAGCCATCAGCAAAAACATTGTTAAATCCCCTCTCTTTGATGAATGTGAAACTAAGTCTCGAAATGAGGAAGAAACTTTCCCAAGATTGCACAGCTAATAAAATTCCCTCTGCCACCTTTTGTTCCAGCCCTTACCGTTTCCCCAGCATCCTGGACTTGCTAACACAGGTAGCCACTGAAGTCCTTGATGTCTGCAGAGAAAGAAATACTGAAACATTAGATGCAAATGTTCATATTACATCCAGAAAAGGGTGTGTGTGTGGGGGGGGGGAGATGCCAGCAAAATGGTATGCCAGAATGCTCAGCCCAGATGTTCCAAGGTCCTCTCCACCTGAAACAAAAAAGGGAAAAGAAGTAAATTGCCCATTTCCTTCTCTCAGGAGTCTGACAGAACAAAGAGAGCCAAGACAAAAGCAAGGGAGGATGGAGAGAAAGCCACTGGGCTGTGGGGGCGGGTGGAATATCAGCCTGGCCTGTGTGAAGCAAGGCCTTTCCGTGAGCCTGGGGATGGTCGCTCCTTATTCCTGTCCTCAGGACTCTTATTAGGAAAATCACAGTGGAGGGGAAAACAACACTTGATGATAGATGACAGAGAGACAAAGACAAGGAGATAGAGATGGAAATGGAGAGACAGAAACAAGCCGGGGAATGCTGTACCTTCCTCTCAAACCCTCCAAGTCTGTGAGCTCTGGTGGTTTGGGAAGTGGCCCAGAGCCTGGAACTCTTAGGGGAGAAAAGATTGGAAGTGTGTTTCTGGACTTCCTGACTTGGTGATTGCTAGAGACCAAAGGCAGGCAAGGACGAACACAGGAAGAAGCTGAAACACAGAAAGCAGACAGGAGCTTAGAAATGTCATCCCGCCAGGTACAAGTGAGCAATGAGATGGATCTGCGAACCTGACCTCATTCTGGTCCTAACCGGCCTGGAAGGAGGGGGAAACATGGGCTTCTGTAGCCAGTCCTTCAGCCCTATGCTGTTCCTTCAGTGGCTGGTCATTCCTTGTGCAGTACTTCTCAACTGCCCTCCCACCAAATTCCCATGAACTCTGAGCTCCAACAGAAGCACCATCTACCCTGTTCTGAGTCTCCTCCCTGGCCCAGAGATGACGCTCACACAGTCAGCAGTGTCCCTGTTCTGGTGTTCACCCGAAGTTTCCAATCTCTGCCAACCTGGTGGGAGGAGGAGACAGTTGGGAAATAGAGAGAGGCTCTCTCCTTGATATTATAAAGGGGGAGAATTTTAGCCAGAGGTTGCTTTTTGTTGCAAAGAAAGGAAGCAAATACCATAGCTTCTTCAAGTTGGTCCTTGGCTCAAGACAAAGGAAGAGGCTGCTATCAATAGTGAACTCCAGCAGAGGATGCTGCTGCATCCATGTAGGACAAAAATCCTACATGGTCCTGACTCCTGCGTCCAGTCCAAAATACCCCTACTGTTCTTTGTCAGCAGCCCTACATCCCACTGCAAGCAAGATACTATAAAACTCAGTGCTAGGAACACAACAGAAGGTACTGCAAAAGAACCAGGTTCCTGTCTGGACTGTCACATAGCCTACCAGGGACTGTGCATGTGATTGGCATTGTGATGAACTCTAGACATGAATGCATAGCATTCTTTTAAGACCATACAAGAAGCACGCAGTGTGATGTGGGCAGTCAGGCAGAGCATCTCTCAGGAAGTGACTTTGGGAGGCATGGAAGAATGGCCCAGTCAGAGTTGGTGGAATAGGGTATTTCCTGCAAAAATGCTGGTTGAAAAGAAAAGCCTGGTATACCTGAAAGACAAAGAGACCAGGAGGGCTCAAATGAAATGAACGTGAACGAGCCACAGCAACACTTCAGAGGGTGGGAGACAGTTGGGTTTGGGAGTTGAAAACCTCTTTGCTGGTAGAGTCTCTTGACCTTGGAAGCTGAGAGCAATCCGAAGAATAGTCAATGTAGACACGTGTAACACCAAGGCTGTGCTTCCCTGAGACTTGTGGATTAGGAGCAGGATAAAGGGAGCCTGGAAGGTCAGTGGTGCCTTAGGAAGGGAGGCGTAGCAAGGGGCCAGCTGAGATTAGTCTGAAAGCATCGCAGCCCAAGACAGGGCTCACGGGGTTCTGCAGGCAGGAAGACTTGCTTCTTTAATGGCCTGGGCACCCATCAGCAACCTTAGTGAATACCTCAGCTGTGTCCAAGTCCTGGCTAGTCATTGGGAAACCTGTGCTAAACTGTGCGTTCCAGTCTGCAAAGAGGGTAAGTACACAGAGAAGGGAATAGGTCTCCAGAAGAAAGAAATAAAAACAGGTTCAGCCTGGAGAAGTCCTGAGGATGAGCAGAGAGAGAAAGCTAAGAAGAACAAGAGACTCAGGAAGGTCTGCAACCCAGATGGTGAGAGCCAGGTCAGCCCTGGAAGAAATTCAGCCTGCGTGCCCAGAACTGGGGTCAGAGGGTCTCCAGGTGATCCTAGGAGTGAGCCACTGTGGTCCTTTCACGGATGGGTAGCAAGTGACTCAGGTGGAACAGACACTTGTGCAAAGCTACCAGCCTTGAAGGAAAAGGACTCCATAGCATCCCAGTCACAAGATAGCACCAAGGTCTCTAAGAGGCACTTTCCAGGCAGCAGAAGGGGTGGAGTGTGTTGATAGAATCATGTCCCTACATTTGAGGGACTGGGAAGATATCATAGTACCAGAGGGAGAGAGAAAAGGGCAGCAGGGTGAGGGTGCAATTAAGAAGGATGATTTAAATTCCATTGAAGATCTCTTCATCTTACAAATCAGTGGCCACCAACATCCACTCCCCTGCCCCAATACATGGTGCAGGGGTGGAACCCAGGCCTTGGGCCTATTAGGCAAGCACAGTATCACCTGGCTCTACCTTCAGCCCCACAAACTTACTAAGCAGCAGAAATAATTCCAAATAAAAGATTCAAAGGAAAGTTAACAGAAAACTGAGAAGGAGATACAGTGTTTTTTTTTTTAAAGGAGGAATTCAGTAAGCCCCAGTTCTAGGACCTCATCCCTACCCTCTGACCCTCAGGACTCCTGAGGGCAATGTGAGAAAGTCACTGCCAAAGACAACTTGAAAGATTGAACCAACCATGGACCAGAAAACAGAGTTGGGCAAGAAGGTCCTCAGCACAGAACTGAGAACTAAAGAAGACAGTGGTATCTCTTGGGAGAACACTGTTATGTGAAGTGTGGGGACACACACTGCTGAGTAGAGAAGAGTCTATGACCGTGAGCCAAACATTCAGCCCAGTGGTTTCAGCCATGTTAAATTCTAATTCCATGTTCGTAACCAGTCCTAGGCCTAACTTCATCTCCCTTTCTGTGGGTGCCCCTTGTTCAGCTTGAGCCCCCTTTTTTGTCTCTGACCTGGCCATAGCCACAGCACACAGGGTCATGTCTAGGCCCCTTGCATTTGACTCTCTCATATACCAGTTTGTTACTGAGGACAGTCTCTCTGGCCTGTTTTGGGCTTCCTTAATTGCTGTTGTTGTTGCTGCTCTTGTGGCTTGTGAGACAGAGGCTCACTCTATAGCCCACGCTGGCTTGAAACTTACTGTGTAGTAGCTCAGGTTGGTCATGAACTCACAGCAATCCTCTTCCCTCAGCCTTGGACCACTAGGGTCGCATGCAGGAGTCGACGCACCGGTTTTTGGCTACATTTCAGTATTATATTTAGCTCCTGTGCCATCCTGAGGATGTGAATATATTCCTGAGTCATGACTTTAAGAGGAAGCAAGAGCAGACAGCGCCAGAGACATCGCTGGAGATGGTTTATCACTGTTCAGCCAGGCCCGCCAGCGAGAGCATCAGCCGCTAGTTCCTCAAGTTCAGCCCAGCCAGCATAGCTGATCCTCAAGGACAAGGGCACGCTCGTCCCCTCGTAGACATTCCAGAAGCTCTGCAGAGTCCATGTCAGGAGAAAGGGCATCACGCCACTGTTGTTCTTACGATGGAGACGGTGAGGCTGCCTGATCGGAGAAGGGACACAGTGAATCCTTTCTAAATAGCCCTGAGTTGGGGTTTGGAGCCTTCAGCTCTGGACTTGTCTCCTTGAACAAACCACTTCATTAAAAGGTGCTTACAAAAGGATGTTGACCATGCTAGGAGGTAAGGAGTGGTGGTCACCTGCAGAACAACTGTCAGGGTGCTCCCTAGCACCGACACAGGTAGACACTAAAGTTCAAATGATTCTCGGAGTCACATGGTCATCGAGGCTTTAAAACACGAGGGCATCATATGGAGTTAAGGTGTCTCCACTCCACAAATCCTTTCCTCCCCGGAGACCTGGCAGCTGCAGCCTGTCCTCTCCTCCGTGCAGAAGATGAACCAGATTTCAGTGATGTGCACACTCACCAGGAACTCAGGCTGGCAGTGTGGGATTCAGTATTTCAGCAGCACAGAGGGAGTGGAGATTTGCAGATCTTTTACCTCACAGACAATGACCAGACAGATGTCCTTGCATAGCTCCATAGAGCAAGGGAGAAGAAGATCTCAAAGCAGAAGATACATGTCAACATTTAAGCACAAACCACTGCCTGCCAGGGACCCAAATGGCCAGGAAGAGAGTTCGTAACTGTAACATTTAGAGAGTCAGTTTTCTAAGGCCTTCCCTCCCCTGCTCTGTTCCCTGCTTCCCCCGAGCACATCCCTCTGTTCCTCTACTGGCTCCTACTCCTGTTCCTCTCCTCTCCCATTTTGTGCCTCACTTTCTACCCTGTTTTCCCTGCAGTAGCTCCCTGCCTCTCCTTGTCCCATACCATTGACTGCATTGTAGATACTTCCGGGTTTCTCAACAGAAAATATGAAATGATGTGTGAATCACTGGCTTGGGGGTAAGAGCGGGGATGAAGACATTCTGAAGCTAACCCGGTGACTAGTTTCCTCCAGATGGACAAGACTATTCCCAGGAGTGCTGCTCAGAGAGGGTCTGCTCTGGTGACCCTGTTGCATGTCCAGGGACCGTACAATCCCTGTAGGATGTTAGTCACTTCATAAAACCTTCTGGGCCACTTTCCCAGGCTGTGGGGTCCTATAGTAGATTTCCCATAGGGTCTCCGAGCCTGAGAACCTATGATCTCACGGCTTGGTGGTCGGTTCATGTTGCATCAGACTCAACTTGTCTCTGAAAGCATGATTTCAGCAAATGTCCCCAAGCAAGGCTGTAAACTTTCTTAACTTCTCTCAGGGAGGGAGTTGCAGGCAAGAACCTATCTTTTCTCCAGCCCCCAAGCTCTGCAGTGCCTAGAGGTATCTAGTAGACTTACCTCAAGAAAACGCCACGGATATTATATGTGCCTTCGGAAGCATGCCCTGGGAAGCCCAGAGATGGTCTTGGGGCACATGAGATGGCAGCAAAGTTCCTGGAGAAAGAAGGCTCCCAAGATCCCCCAAGTACCAGGAAGCCTAGCTCTTAGATGGCAGACTGATGCAGTCAAGTGTGAACTCCTCCCGTGTTTTGTGTTTTGTTGTTGCTGTTGTTTTGTTTTGGGTTTTGATTTTGGTTTTTCCCTTCCTTGTGTTTGTTGGTCCCTTATTTAAATTTCTCTTTCTTCCCAGCTACTGGCCTTATCTTTGGACTCCCTTCCATATATTAGCATTTCTCAGCAGCTGATCATCGAGTGGAATGGAGACATGGAAAAACCATCTTCTCAGTGATGGCTCAAGGACCACATTTATTTAACATCCATCCTCTGTCAGTAGGAAAGGGCTTACTTACAGAGAGAGGAATTCAGATTAAGAAAAAGAACAGAGATCAGAGAATCAGAGTTTAGAGAAGAGACAGAGAATGTGGCCCTGACAGAGACAAGACCAGGACCTGTTTTGCTAGTTAAGTCTCTGTGCTGAGTCGCATTGTCCCAGCTAAAGGTGCAGGCTGGTCCCACAAAGGGTATTCTTGTTATGGGGGGTGGGGCAATCAGGCATGGTGGAGAGCTGGCCCTCTCTGCAAAACCGTTGCCTCGTCACCCACCTCAGAATAACAGTAACAGTAATGGTTTAGAACTGAGCTGAATTCATCCCTTCTCAAAAGCAGAACATTCTTGCAATGTTTCCACTCTTGGTGAAGTATAGAAGTAGGTCAGATGGACTGTGAAGCAGGCCAGATAACTCATAGAAAAAAAATGTCAGGCAAAGGAACAACTCCAGAATATTCCCAAATCTGAGATCAAAACTTTTATTCCAACTATTGTAGACAACCATCTACCAGCAACACCACGTGCTTCTGAAACCCTTGAGAAGGTAGGGTTTCTAAAGCCCACCACTGACATTCCTTAAAGGTTCCACCCAAGGAGCTTGAGTTTGAATCCAAGGCAGGGGTCAGAGCAGAAGGAGAAATCTAGAAACCAGGAGAAAAAGTAAATGCCTTGGCCACAGAAACATCAAACAAAAGAGCAGTTGTCTTCTCTTGACCTTGGCAGAACTGGTCCAAAGCAGGTAAGATATTGGACCTTCCCAAATGGGACACTTGACAGTCAGGTAGTCAACATGTGTCAGAGGAGATGCCAAAGCAGAGACCAGTCCTGGTACTTGAGAAGAGGAGATTTTGGTACCAAAAGTAGTTCTAGAGCAATAGGAGCATAAAAAGAAAATATTTAAGTATCTGGAATAAGCTTTTCAATGTGCCAGCGCTGCCTCTCCGGTTGCTGAAGCCTCTCCTAGAAGCTTCAAGAGTACTAAAAGCTCTTTGTGCTAGGAGACAAATGTATTTGATTATTCGGATTCACCAGTTGTGAACTGCAAGAAACTTGGTGACTCTGTGTATAAAATGTCTGACAAAGGACAGAAAAAAATTAAGAAAAGCAATAACGCCACTTAGTTGCTCGTAGCATGTCTGAGTGAATTGACAAAGGAAAAGAATGAGCTCCTTGAAGGATAACAACAAACGTAGTGGTAAAACTGACCAGCTCCACGTGCACATAAACAGTCCAAAATTTCCTAAGAGAATCTTCTCTCCAGCAGCCACAAAGCTGTGGAAAATCAAACTGAAGCCCTTGTTTTACTATGGGCTGAATTACAATGAAAATTCAAGTTCCAGTCTTGGAAGGTGTCAGTGGTTAAAGTAGGGGCATTAATTGGTAAAAATCTGGCATTCTGTAACTTTGGATGGAGATGTGTGGGAGGAAGCTACTGAGGCTCAGAGTCTCAAGTGTTTATGTCACCTGAGGAAGTAGCCTCTCCACTCTCAGCAGAAGATGTGCTTCCACCCCCAACCCCTGAAAAGCACCTTTTCTGCCCTTGACTGAAGGAAATAATCCTTCATTATCTGCTAAACCAGCAGTACCTTTCCCTAAAGGAGACGACAGGCAAGACAATTCTGATGTCCTTCAGGGCTCAACAGTAGTTTCTCTAGACCTGTACCTAGACCTAAGGCTTAACAGGGAGGTAAAGAGTGTAGTCCATGAGGAGTTGTGCTATACAACTAAAGAGCTTGATGAGTCTGCTAATTCATTCAAGTAGAAGTCTGGGGAATGTGTAGGGATGGATTTTAAGGGTGGGGGATAATGGTGGAAGGAACATAAAACTAGATCAGGCTGAGTTTGTTGATATGGATTCACTGAGTAGAGACTCTGGATTTGTTTGCTTGTTTGCTATTCCAGACAGAGTTTCTTTGTGCAGCCCTTGGCTGTCCTGATACTAGTTCTGTTGATCAGGTTGCTTTCAAACTCACAGAAATCCATCTGCTTCTGCCTTCCAAATGTGGGGATTATAAGTGTGTGTCGCCAATCCCAGTGAGATTCTAGATTTAATATAGAAGTTTGCATAGTCTTAAAAATTGTTAAAAGTTTGTTTGAAAGGTTGACTGTAGTGTTTGTCAAGAGATGGCCTACTGAAAAGGAGTCAAAGATACCTGATACCCCTTAGCCTAAAGGCTCAAGGAAAGTGTAATGCTAGAGTGGATACAGTGTATAATACCTAATTCTCTATAATGGAAAGGACTAGAAGTCATGCTCTCTACTAATCCTATAAGACACAAAATGGTGAGGGGCACCAGCACATTTTAGGAGTTTTGCTGTTACCCTTTTCCTTGTGCCAGACCTTAGGGTTGGAGATGCTACTGTTCAATTGGACAGACTAAAGGCAATGGGTTTAGTTGGGCCCCAAGTTATCAGGGGTCAGGTAGCGGCACTGAATCACCAAAGGCAGGGTCATCATCGTTATTATAATGGGCAGAATAGACAAAGCATAGCCATAATGGCCTAAACAATAATGGTCAGCACGGGCAAAGTGAATGTTATGGCTTGTATGGACCTTCAGTACTGGCTAACCAATCCTGATGCTTCCAAGCATGCAATACATAAGAAGCCTACTGCATTCTTAGTTATTCTGTAGAAGCAGAAAAATCCTCAAGTGAAAGAAAGGCTACATTGGGTGAAGGCAAAAGGGACTCTCAGCCCATGGACCAATTTCCAGACCCTGAACTCCAAGAAAAAAAGGAAGGCTAGGTCCTCCTGAGGAAAAACTCTGCTAAAATACCTGAGAGTTTTACTGTCGGCCTTCCTCCGGTCCTTCCTCAGACAGACCTACAGCCTTTTATAAGGGTGATTGTCCACAGAGCGAAGGGAAAGAAGACTTTCCATGATCTCTTGGAGACAGGCTCAGAATTAACACTGACCCCCAGTGAGCACTGTGACTCTCTGATTTAAGCAAGGGATGATGGGAGCAGGTGAGTGAGTTTTGGTTGAAGTCTAGCTTATAATAGGTCCAGCGTTTTCCCAGCTCCTAGGGTACCTACTTTCAGTGGCTCTTTCTCAGTTAAATGCAAAGAAATTAGAGCTAAAGGGGTATTGCTGAGTTGAAAGGTACAAGTTTACTGCTGCTGGGCAGTAGTTCTCTTGTTACCTAGTCCTCATTAAGTTTTAATGACAGCCCCATAAGGGGGCAAGCTCATTTCAGTCTGTGCATCTGAGTGGACTCCCAGGATGGTAGGGCAACAACATACACTGGGGTTTCTGGGCAAGATTCACTTCCAAGATCCTGGTCCAAATGTCTCCTTGAATAGAATCTATCTGCTAGGTCACGTATCCTGATTCAGCACTGAGAGTAAAGTCACCCTAGCATGCACACAGATAAAGGGAAGTGAACTTGCATCCGGCTTTGTGTCAGGGATGCTCCAAGCCTGCAGCCCACACCACATGAGTTAGCGCTCATGCCTTGCCAGGTTCCCACATTCCCTTTACCCTGTAGTAGCATCCCTAAGCAGCTGCAGCTTTCACCATGTGACTTTCCATCAGTTCTGTCATCTTTGCTCGTCTCACCCCAGACATTCAGCAAATCATTGAGCCAGGGCAGGCTCAATCTAAACTCAAACTTTTTGAGTTTAGATCAAACTTCTAAAATACTACTAGATCCAAGAATGTTGGATAAGGAATACTCAACTTATATTTATTAAAACTTTCCCACTTCCACTTCTGAAGAAAGGGTCCAAGTTTACAATGCTGTACCACCTCATATCCCCTATGCAGTAGATATTTTAATAACCATGCACTGGTAATGAGTCCAGAAGCTCTATTTCTCAATGAAAGGAGAAGAATTGGCAGAAGGCGGGGCCCGCACAGCAGGCTCTGAGTAGTACAGAGATATCCCATGTCATGGGGACCCCGGCACAGGTCACTTACTCGGTACCCACCCTGCCTGACCCTTTCTCGCTTTGAACCCTCTATACACCTCTGCTCCCTTCTAACACTGTTTGCCATGCTATTCCAATCAGATGCTATCCACAGGCTCCCAAAGTATCCCTGAGCCCAAGTCTCCCTGATCTTTTTGCTCCTGAACTGGTTTAAAGATACAGGGCTGACGATTTTTGTTTTTTGTTTTTTGTTTTTTTTTCCCCCTCAGCAACTCTGCAGGTGACTTTCTCTGCAGGCTTTCTGCTGGTGACTTTCTCAGGGCTGGATTTCTGTAATAAGGAAAGCACAATAAACAGGCAATCAGGGTAGAGAAGGGTGTGAAGGCAGCTGTTGTTCTTGACAGTGGTCCAAGGACCACCTGTGTCTTCTTGCATCTCAGGAATGTAAGATACAGGGAACTGAAAAGCCTGTTTAGAGCCAGCCTCTGGCCCAGGCCTCTCGGCCCTGCTCCTACACTGTGTCCCAGGTTCTTGCTACAGGGCAATCTAAAAAAGCCATGGTTTGGAGTGTCAGAGCAGTGCGTGAGAGATGTCACAAACACTGTGACGTGCGATGTTAATATCAACTCTGTGTCATTCTCAGATTTTCTCATGTGAAAAGGAGAAATGACATTTAACTCGAAGGGCTTTACATAGCATATTTAAATGAGCTAACAGACGTAACTTGCAGCTATCTGATCACGCAAAAATTAACATGCAAACCATTTTCTTTTTCTAGAGTACCACCAGGCTCAGAACTGGTTTGAAAGATCATATTAGCTACCAAAAGGGAGGGAAACAAGGATAAAGAAGAGAAGAAAAGGAAGTCAGAGGAGTCTGAGGTGTATTCGGATGGGAAAACGATAACAGCAAGTGGGCTGCTCTTTGGATGGATGGGAAAGTTGTGAGCCACAGCACAAGGTATCAAGTGAGGCGAGACTGTGGAGGAGGGTCTCACGGTAAAATATGAAATGGGTTTTTTGTTATATATAAGAGTCCAACAGCAGACAGGAGCCCCCATTAGCCTGAAGCAAACCTCATGGTAGGCAGGCTCGATGAAGACTGTGCTCAGGAAGTGACAGGAAATAAGGCTGGTGGGAGACAGATACAGCTGTATGGTGAGGGACTCAGTTTGCCTTGTTGAGCAGTGGGACTGGACTAGAGAAGTTCCCAGCAGGTACCTGGAGATGAGATTAGTTTGCCTAAGGAAGGGGCCTGAGGCTACTGTGTGGGGACACGAGGTAAGAAGGGAACTGTAGAAAGAACAAATCTGGGACCACTCCCAGTAGGGAAAGCTGTAGGTCAAAGGTACCCAATGCTAGTGGAGTGGAGTCCTCAAAGCCCTAACAAATACTAACCCCTCCCCCAATCTAAACCAGGTTGAGAGGCAGCCTCTCTTCCTGCTCCTTTCAGGGCGGCTGTGAGGCTGATCTCTGCTCGCAGTTGCTCTCTAACCCAGAGGCAAAGGTGACTAATCCAAAGGAAAGGCCCCCAAAACCAAAGGGAATATTTATTTTAAGTAGTTTGACGTCTGAAGGAAGGGGTGGAGGAATGGAGGCGGGGGGGGGGGGGCCGGGGGACAAGGTCTGAATGGGAAGCCATGACATTCCCAGATCCTAGCCATTGTGTAAAGAGAAAAACTCCTCAAGATTGTGTTTGTCCAAGAAATCAGACAGTTTATGGTCCCTGAGTCAAAACACTCAGGGGTGGAAGTCAGAGTTTCCTGGACTGAGCGCACTTACTAAATAAAATGAAAGGAAGGCACAATTGGAGGCGTGAACTGTTAGACCAGTGAGGCTGGTTGCCAGGGCGGGAGCCCAGCAGATGCTATATGCAGAACAGAGGCAAAGTGGTCTGCCAGGCCCACCCACACCCCACTGGGCCCCACTGACCATCCTGCATCACTGCTGCAGTCACAGCTAGAGCCTTCTGGGGCTCCACCTGCTCCCAGACTGCTTGGACATGAAAAGGATTTGTGAACCCAGCCAGCCTTATGGACACCAGGCAAATTGATGCTGAATTTGTACCCACTCTGGAGGTCAAAAAATTAATAACAACAACAACAACAACCTCTCTTGCTAACTTGGGGAAAGGTTTTACTGTTGTCCTGTAAAGGACAGGCACAACAAAGAGCTTACCAGATCCCTCTGTCCTGACTGGAAAGGCTGAAGGGCGGAGGGGAATGTATCCCCTATATGGAAAGAGGATACATAAGTCTCCCAAAGTGGGAGGGAGAGAGAAAAATAGGGAAGAAGGAAGAAGAGAGAGGGAGAAGGCTTACCTGTAACATCCTTTAATATCCTGGGCCTAGTCTATTCTCTCCACCCAGATCCTACACACTTCAGCAGCTTAGTAATCCCACTCCTTGATGCATGCATGGTAGCCATAAGTAAAGACCCTGTGTCAGCCGACCCTGGGGAACATGGATGGAGAAAGAGTGCGGCCTGACAGTGTGATATCCCACCCGAGTTCCCACTCACTGAGGATGGCCTGTTGGCGACAATCCAGCTGTGGATGACCCTCTTGGATGCCTTTGGATTTGCTCAGGGACCTAGGCATCACCAGGTGATTCCCACTGGACTGCAGAATCAGCCCGGGGCTTCAATTCTCAGGATCTTATTGGTTCACACTTTCTAGAGCTCCCTGCAGCCTCAAGTGGGTTTAGCTCAGTATTCATGGGTATGACAAACTCCGAGGGAGGTGTGAAATTTCTCGTGAAATGCAAGGCAGCAACACATCTCAGAAAGAATGAAAGAGGAAAGCCCCAGCCCAGGCCTGCAAACTGTTTACAGTATCTGCTGATTTAAAAAATGCACAGGGGTGTGGCTTTTAAGAAAAAGATAGATGGCTAATGTGGGGTTTTTTTGTATTATTACTATTGCTATTATTTAAATCCCTGTAAAGACCATTTTTCATGTGATCCCCTGTAAACAGAAAAAAAAGAAAAAAAAATGAATATGCCTTCTATAGTGAAGTCTGATGGCCGTAAAGAGGCCTCTGGCTGCACTGAGGTCCTTACGGTGCTTGGAGTGCACAGCAGATTGAAAGCTCGAGCAGGTAGACCAAAGCCAGGGTCAGGAGCCGCTTCACTGTGGGTGGTCTAAAAAGCCCATTCACTCAGGACCAGAGCCTGCTGTTAGGAAAACTGAAAGATAGCCACTCACTGCCACATCTCTTCCTTTGACCCCTCTCCTCCTCCTCCTCCTCCTCCTCCTCCTCCTCCTCTTTCTCCTCCTCCTCCTCCTCTTCTTTCTCCTCCTCCTCCTCTTCCTCCTCTTTCTCCTCCTCTTTCTACTCCTCCTCCTCCTCCTTCTCCTCCTCCTCTTTCTCCTCCTCCTCTTCCTCCTCCTCCTCCTCTTTCTCCTCCTCTTTCTACTCCTCCTCCTCTTCCTCCTCCTCCTTCTCCTCCTCCTCCTTCTTCTCTTCCTCCTCCTCTCCTCTTCCTCCTTCTCCTCCTCCTCCTCCTTCTCCTCTTCCTCCTCCTCCTTCTCTTCTTCCTTCTCCTTCTCTTCATCCTCTTCCTCCTCCTCCCCATCTTCCTCCTCCTCCTTCTCTTCCTCCTCCCCCCCTTCCTCCTCTTATTCCTCCTCCTCTTCTTCCTCCTCCTCTTCCTCCCCCTCCTTCTCCTTGGCCTCATCCTCCTGCTCCTCCTCTTCTTCCTCTACCTCCTTCTCCTCCTTCTTCCCCATCTTATCCCAAGTAAGGGATTATCAAGTGGATCTCATTCAGACATTAGAGGGCATCTCTGTGAATGGTGTCTCCTTCATACAGGGCAGAAAAACTTAAACCAGAGCAGCAGAAGACGAATAGTGCACACCAAGCTAGGAGGCTGAGGGCCAGGATTGGGGAGCCTCCTGGAGATTCAAAAGACCTTCTGGTGCATTTCATGTGCTGTGAGATGGTCCTGCTCATTTTGCCAGAAGCAAGGGTCCTTTTGGTAAGGGTTGACTTGGGAGAGTGGGAGAAGGTATGGAGGGTAGGGGCATAGAGCAGCATCTCAGCTCTGCAAAGGAGAGAGACAGGGACTGACGGAGCTGAGTGTATTTGACCTTCAGCCCTGGCCACTGCTCAGAAAGTTAACACTGGCAATTTAAGGAGCCCTGGACCTGAATTACTAAGGCCAGGGTCTCAGCACAATCATTCTGTTAGATGTGGTAGGTCTATGGTAATCCACCTCTCCAGCGCTGTGCCATTAAACAGAATGTTCACAAGATTGCTAGGGAAGCTAAGTGACAATTCTTTAATTCAGGGATGGTCTAGTGGTGCCCAAAAATAGTGGGATCAGACACATTCTCTCTTCTCTTGTTTTCTTTTCTTCATCATTTTTTACCTTTCTTCCCTCCACCTTTTCTAGTGAGTATAGAAGGCAGGCTTCCTGGATGATAGGTAAGCTCTCTCCCACCACCAAACTGTACCCTTGCCCCTAGAAGAGCTCTCTCTTTGGAGCAGGGCCAGCCTCCTCCTCCCCAGTGACAGCAAGGACACTACCCACCATTGTGCACAGACAAAGAGCAATTGTGGGGCTCTGTGGATTCTTATAGGAAAATTTAAGACCAACCCAGGAGGTTCCCTGAGGAGGAGGAGGCCAATATAGATCCCAAAGTGGATGTGGCCATGCCCTAGGTAGGTACAGGCTGGCATTTTGAGACATTGGCTTCTCCTAGTGAAAGCTGCCTAGGGGAGACACTCCACTTAAGAAACTCAGCTTTGGTGAATAAGCAAAGGGAAAATCAGACCTAATTATTTCCCAGGGTTGCTATGTTCTCTGACAGGCTGCGTTCCTGTTAGCACTAAGCCCAATCAAACATTTGTTTATTCCTGCCATGGAGACACAAGCTCTAAGACACCTTCCCTGGCAAGGTTAAAGCTGAAGCCTGCACTTGACGCTGTCTTAAGAGTTGCTGCTTTTTGTGTGTTGTGTTTTGTTTCAAGACCGTTTTGTATCTTTCTCTCTAACGTGTGCTGAGCAAAACAAAGGAAAAACCACAGGTTGCAATAACCTTGACTTCTGAAAAGTCCTCTGGTTCCTGCAGTAGAGCGAGTTTGTTTTTAAGATCTGTTTTGTCACAAAGATAAAAGTCTCCGCAGTTAGGGTTTCAGCCCTTTGAGTTTGTCTTTTTCATCCTGTGAAATTTCAAATTGTACAGTGGAGTACGTTAGCCTGGAACTTGAAGAACACGGCTCAATGGCGCCCTCTGAAGGCCAATAAGGAGAAGTACAGGGCAAGAGGACATGGTGACTGGAGCCTCCCCCGCAAGCCTGGCCAGTCAAGATGAGTTCCCATCTAGGCAGGATCCACTCCCTGTGTAACAAAACCGAGCGGCTGCATTCCTAATCCGGTCCAGACACACCGTGCTGATGTAGGTGTGCCCGCCACACAGTTAGGCATAAAACAAACAGGCCTTGGGTTTAAGTCCAGCACAGGGTTACTTAGCCTCTTTGACTCTGTTTCTCTCTTTACATAATATAAAATACAAAATATTACCATCTTTTGCTCTCTTTCAGACTCTCGCGTCTGAAAGAGTAAAGTCCATACATGCTCCAAATACTTTAAACAACGAAACTATTGTGTAGGTGGTGTTTAGAGAACTATAACAACACACCCAGTTACTACAGAAAAAGTATCCCAGGCCAGGCTAAAGAGTGTTTCCCCATCTCTTGGGGAAAGGATCTCTCTCTCTCTCTCTCTCTCTCTCTCTCTCTCTCTCTCTCTCTCTCTCTCTCTTTCCTTTAATGCCTTGCCTTGCAGTTTCTTTGCTCTCGGCATGCACCAAACATCTCACAGACCCTGTGATTTATGGTGTGTTATTATCCACTTTGTAACAAGAAACCAGGCCCACGGTGAGTTAAGAATTACCCCATCTCTTAGCTGGCAAAGGGAGGCTTGATCCCGGTGCTATGTCATGGAAACCCAACAACCCTGCGCACTGGGACTCCTGGTCATTGACAGACTGTCCTTCTGGGAGAGCTAAGAAGAAAGAGTGTGGCTGGCCTGGCATAAAATAATTAATAGGGACTTAAGTTAGACTCTCGTTCTTGGTAGGCCATATCCAGAAGTGGCGGGGCCGTGGGTTCATCTGAGCTGCCTCATGCAATAGGGCTTCCTTCATGGATAAAAGAAAATGATACTTCATTGTAAATATCTGTCGTAGAATTTTCCGTGTCCAATCATATTAGGGCAGTTGAAGGTCTGTGATTGGACAGGAAAGGGGAGGCGGAGCTAGGAGTTGGGGAGGCAGAGAGGTCGCAGGAGAGAGAGGGAGAGGAAGGGAGGCTGATGTGTTGTTATCAAAAGGTTAGAATATTTGGGTTAAAGTTTTATCATTATCAATTGTCTCTGAAATTATTTATTGGCATCTTGTAAATTGTGATTTTACTGATACATAAATCTAATTGACTAATAAGCTTTAAGAGTTTTGATTTACTTGGTTACTGGAATGTGGGTCCACCGATTAAAGGGGTTTATGAGGGAGAGAAAACACGGCTGGGATGCTGTGGGAGCTAGCTGGGAGAGAACACGCCGAGTGGGACCCCGCCGGGACATGATATTGCGGCCTGGCGGGGCAAGAGAGATGGCGGGATCATCTTTTAATATTTCCCGCAACAAGTATCTACCACTTTTGATTGCTCTATTTAGTTGTCAAAAAAAAAAAAGGGATATTTTTCACCCCGTAGCCACTGTCAATAGCGCTGCAAGAGCAAGGAGAATTCGATGTTAGCAACTCTACAAGATGCTGACGTCAGCTCATCTGAGAAAAACCCTGAAGCAGATTCCCTGGGTCACCGGTAGTTTTAGGTTGCCACGGTAGATGTATCTCTCTGCATTTCCATCAGCAGTGCAAAGGTTCCAATTTCCCACACCCTCTCCAATGTTTATTCTTGTTTTGAAAATGCCGTCTGACAGGTGTATGATATTTTCTCATCGTGAGGGAAGAATACAGGAATGAAATGTCATATTGACAGTGAAAAAAAAAGTCAGTAACTGATATTTGGACAGTCTGCATGCTGTCCAAATCTGACTTTAAAACATATATCAATATACCCTAACTACAAATTCTTAGTATTCTTTTTGTTTATCCAAAATTCCTTATTGATATTTACCTTCAGAAGTTGGAGGGGAAGATCAGTCCAGAAAGCACTTCCTAACTAGACATGCCATGCATTTTTCTTAAAAAGTGAATCCCTCTGGGCATGGTACATTTTTAAGGAAAAGTCAAGCAAGTTTGGGGTAGGAGGACAGAGCTGAAAATCTGTCTTCTTTGTGGAGAGGGGAAGCCACATTCAGAGGGCATTTTTCTTCAGAAAGAATCCTCGCAGAACAGAAGTTCATGAGCAAGAACATCCTTTCAACCAAAGACCTCACGAACTCTGCTTTGTAGCGACCCCTGCTGGCCAGATGCAGGTGGTACAATGTAGCCAACTACCCGTTTGTCTTGAGATGCTGATAAAAAGAGGCCAGCGGATAGGCAGCCCCTCCTAGTCTCTTCTGCCCTCTGAGTTCTGGATTATCGTGAGTTAAGTGAAATCTTCCTGGTCACCCAGCCTTTTGTCTAGGAGCTGCTAAGAACAGAGATAGGCAGAAAGGAACCCTTCTCCCTAGACACTTAGAGATGACTGCAGAAGAGAGGGTATCATGCTTGCTAGAGGGTGGCATTGCAGCCCCCATATAGAATCACTAAAACGTTGGCAGAAGAGGCACTGTGTGAACTTCTCTGGAGCACTGAAGCAGAGAGTGTGCAGAGGTCTAGGAAGAACGCATGCACCGTGGGCACAGGGCTCAGCCCGAGTGGGGAGCAGTGGTATGTGAAGGTGCTGTCTGTACTGCTAAGGCTCCTCCTCCTGATGACGTGCAAAGCAGAGCTCTCCTCTTCAGAGAATAAGGAACACTGGTGAGGTGGGCTTTCAGGACCCTCACTAAGGAAGAGGCTGGCTATGCCCCTCCCAGAGACCCTTGGCTTCTTTGTTGAGACACCATTTGTCACTTCTTTGCTCAAGACTGTTGGGTGTAGTAATGACCGCAAGACTAGCCTAGGGAGGCTGGTAAGAACTTTTCATCTAAAGCCGGTGGAAAATTTCTCTCCTCACCCCATGGGATTTTGGGTCCCACTAGAATCCAGTTCAGAGGTGACTTACAACAAAGCAAAAAACAAGCAAACAAAAATTGAATGTTAACAGTAGTGTTCCTCAGTTCTCCTTCAAAGCATTTAAATGTTTAAGGGCATTAATGTTTCTCAGTCATATTGGGTGTGCCTTGTGATTGACAACTGAGCCAGATAAGAAGTGACAAGTGTCAGAGGAGAGTCTTGGACCTCTTTCTAGTGTCGTTGGTACTTTCAAATGTCCATAATAATGTCCCCAGATGGAATCATCAGGGTATGTATGCCCCGGTTCAACTAAGATCCGATCATAGCACCTGGCAAATGCTTAACTGTGTGGGGAGTCGGGGGACTGCTCTTGACTACTGTGGGGCTGTGCTCAGCCTCTTGTCACCTGGACAGACAGTGTGAACACAGAGGAAAGTAAACGACCCTTTCCACATCAAGAACCAATATGGACGTAGTAGTGCTTTCCTCCAAACCTCTGCAGTGAATCGATCTACAACTAGGAAATTAGACAAAGCCCAGAACTCCCCAAACTGTCTGCTTGCCCCCTAAACACTACCTGACTCTCACAAGCCCAGAGGAAGTCAAGTGGCCTCCTGGCCTCAACATCTCCCAGTATGTTCAAGGGCTCCAGGCAAGGAAATAGGACCTTACTTGGACCCCCAGTCCCCAGATCATTCAGATGCTGACCTAGTAGCCCAAGGGTAGACCAAAGACAAAGCTTCTGATAGCCTTCTCTCTGGGAAGAAGGGAGAAATGGGGCTCCTTGTGATCCTAGGGGGTCCAGCCTCAAAGACACTTGTTAGGAAGGCTTGGGGCCCTCCTGTCAGAAGCTGAATGGGAAGGAGGCAAGTAAAGATGGAGACATTTGAAAGATAACCCTGAGAGTCTCACTCTTCCAATAAAAATGGGGATGAGGGATGCTGTAAATCCTTGGACTGAAGGAAGCAAGTGGGGAAAGCTTCATCAAGACAGTGAGAGGCATGGAAGAAGGATCCTACTAAAAAGAAGAAAGAAAGGGAGCTGGTGAGAAGGCCGGGTGCCAGCGGAGTTAGGAAACCAGGCATTTCGGTAATAAAACTGTAGCTTCAGAAAATCAGTTTGAAAAAGGTCAATAGAGTTGAAAACTCCGTTTATCATTACTCTGCTTCCTAAAGTGTGGGACCAAAGGCAGCAATTAGCAGTGGAGACCTGGGCATCAGGGTTCGTGTCATTGTTCATGTTCAAAATCAATTATATACACACGCACATGTGGACACACACACACACACACACACACTTATAAGTTGGTTGGGGAGTGTAGAACAGTGCACTACTTTATTGAGAAAAGTTAACACATAGAATCAAGGGTTGACAATGCCACTCAGACAACTGCCCCATTGAATGCTGAAGCATAGAGGGGGAAGGTGGGGCTGGGGACAGGTTGGTAGCCAAAAAAACGAAGAAGAGATGCCAGGGACTCACAACCACCTGTGTGATGTCAGAGCAGCTGAACTGAGCTACTCAGCTGAGAAAGCACATGAGGCCAGCTACTGAGAGGAAGTTCTCAGTGAGTGTCCAGGCTGTTTCTGTGGGGCTGGAGGGGCATTATGGCAGGAGGCCAAGGCTGAGTGCAGGGCTAATAGGACAGGGCAAGTATTGCAGACAAAGCTCGACCAGGCTTACTTACACAACCAAGTAGTAAACCAGAGTCCAAGATAAGCCCAGGTTCTCAGCTGATGAGGAAACCCAGCGTGCGGTAGTGAAGGAGTTGTGCCTCATCATCTTCATCCCATCTACCTGTCAAGAGAGGTAATAAGCTGCTGACTAACCCGTTCATCCCATCTAAAAACTATCTGCACTGCACCGTCTAGATTGGAGAGTGGCCAGACAGCTACGTAGCCTGTTGTAGCCCAGGAAACCCGACACAGAAAACTCACCCTCATAAGTGTCCTTCAAGGAGGCAGAGAACAAAGAAAGACGTGAAGAAGAGCCCATATTAGCTTTCTGTCACTGCGACAAATAACCAGCACAATCAACTTAAAGGGTACAATTCACTTTGTCTCACAGTTGGAAGGCGCCGGTGCATAGTCAGTGGTCTACTGCATTGTGACCTTGTGAGTCAGTAAAGGGCATTGAGGTTGGAACAAGGCTGCCCACTTCACATCAGCTGAAAAACAGAGAGGAGGGGAGAGGGAGAGGGAAAGGGAGGGAGGGAGGGAGGGAGAGAGAGAGAGAGAGAGAGAGAGAGAGAGAGAGAGAGAGAGAGAGAGAGAGAGAGGATAGGAAAGGGTGAGGGTCTGAAGATACCCTTCATAAGCGTTCCCCCAATGACTGAGCTTCCTTCCACTTGACCCCACACCCCAAGTTTCTGCAACCTCCCGGGAACACAAAGAAAGAGCACTCAGACCGTTAACAAATGTGACATCCAAGATCTAAACTCCAGCATGTTCCGAGACAACTATGGCAAGAGTTGCGGATGGAGATAGGGAAAGGAGAATAAACAAGAGAGAGGCAGAGGAAGGCAGAAGTGAGTTGGGGAGATCGCTCAGTTAAAACACACTTGCCACCCAGAGTGATGACCCGAGTCTGGTCCCAAGGGCCCACCTAAAGAGAAGAACAAATCCCACACGTTGTCCCCTGGCATTCACACGCATGTCATAGAACACACCGTGCCTTGTCAGCACAATAAGAATCAAGACGTTGAGGCTGGAGAGCAGTTCAGAGCACGGGCTGAGTTCAAACCCTAGCACCCACATGGGAGCTCCCAGTTCCAGAGGATCCAACACCCTTCACATCAATGCATAGAAAATAAATGTTAAATAAATTTCTTTAAAAACCACTTTAAAAATAACAAAGTTGAAAGGAAAAGAGGGCAAAGGCGTCATGGCTCAGCGTAGCTGACATCTAATGCACACATTTTGGAACAAGTTATTTTAATGCCCAACTGGCCTAGGATTCAAGACAGAATTTGGAATTCTAAAAAAAAAGTTGTCAAAAACAAAACAAACAAACAAACAAACAAAAAAAAACCACCTCTGTGCTGTTGATTTAATCCCAGGGTTCTGTCTGCAGACTTTGTCTCTTTGTTAGGAGGAGGGGTGAGGAACCAGGACCCGAGTTCAGCAAATGAGGTTGCTGAGTCTTGAAGCTTGCTGCTGCATGACTTGGCATCTGTGGTGTGCAAGGATAAGGAGGACATCTCTGTAAAACACACAAGGTCAGGTCAGCCGTATCCGCTGCCCTGAATAACAGCTCCGCTGGGTCTGTAGTGTAATAATACGGCAGCCATGCTGAGGATCTTGAAATACAAAAGCTAACCCTGGAGATCTGTTATTAACAACAGGGACGGGGCAGCACATCCTGAGACAATAGACGGAATCGACCCAGAGCAAACAGGTTCTGCCGAGAGAAGTGTGAGAATCCATTTTCTCTGTGAGTAGAAAATCTGCCGTGGAAGAGCCCAGGTCAGCCTCATTCAGACAGTCCTCCTTAATTTCTCACCAACATTTATGCACTGTCTACCGAGTGCAGCATTGGGATACCTCCAGGATCCTTTCTTTCTCAAAGTGTTTACTATGGCAGAGCTACACTGCCCAGGACCCTCCAGGAGTCTGCCCCCTACTGGACATATGCTCCAACTGCAGCCTCTGATTCCACCCCAGGGACCAGGCTCTCAGAAGCGTCTGCCTCTACCTTTCCATGCCCCTGCTCCCGCCCCCGCTCCACACCACCCCCCCCCCCCGTCTTCTCTGCTCCAGTGCCCAGGAGCTACACCCCCCGGACGGTGGCTGAAGTGTCTTTCTCTGTGACTAAAGCAACAGGAGCTGCTCTCTGCCTCCCTTCTTTCTGGTTTATTGCGCGCCTCTATCCTCCTCCGTGGCAGGATTAAAGTCACTATATAAAACCCACCTGCGATACTCTTAGGACTTTGCCCTGATAATAACTGGCCACACAAACTAATGTCTGTACCTTCTCCAGCAGAGACCAGAGGTCTTGGAGAGTCTGGAAGCTTCCTCCTGTCTTTAACCCTTTCTCTTACAAAAGGATCAATTCCAAAAAGACGGAGGTTGGTCAACAGCCTTGACTTTGGAAAGTTGAGCTTAACTCAATTACTGTCAAATCCATACAGGAAAATTAGACTAGAATTACTGGACCTTGAATTCCCTCTCTATCTTAACTTAACGGCCCTATTTGCCTTGATCCCTGTTTGATCGCTGTGTGGAAGCCACCAGAGCAGGAACACAAAGCTTCCCAAAGGCTTTTCATTCCACAAACAGCCAGATCAAAGGAAAATCCAGAAATTCCTCAAGGTTCGCTTAATTCCCTCCCTGTGACATTTTTGACTTTTATGTCTTCCTTTTTATTTCTCCAATCATTAAAATTTTAGATTTTATAGGGGAAACTGTGAGCATCGTGGTACCGATCTGATTTCCAGAGATGAGATATTCCCTCAGGCACCTTAAGGACTCCCCAGTCCCACCCTGGGACAGTGACACACATGGGATTCTTAAGTCCCTTGCTCATGCTTCCAAATGCCAAGGGACCATGCACCACACACAGGGAGCTGCTTTCTCTCCTCAAGTCCTCTCCTACTGTTTTGCCTGTAACCCATCTCACCCCTCCCTGCCCTTCTATGTCTACTTAGAAATCCTACATTCACCCTTCCAGTTCCTGCTCAGCTGAAACGCCCTGGGAGATTGTCACCTGGAAAGGTGTTGTATGTCTCTGCTCTCCTGGCACATTTGACTGAAATTCAGGGTTGTATACTATGCCCTTCCTGCTACCTTGAGCTCCACGCAAGCAATGTCTGAACACTTATTCTTGAATGACCAGAAAATAGAAAGAGTATCATCTGGAAATGACAGATTCTTACAGACTCTGCTGGTAAATAATAGTATAGTACAGTGGTTAGAAAAACCAACAGACCATCAGATGGGTAGATGGATGGGTAAATAGATAGTAAGAAGGGGTCCTCGTTCATACAAGACTTCCAATATCATCCCTTCCTAGTCTTCAAATATCTAAAATTACACAGCTTTCATGAGGTGTGCTTGGGGTAGGGGACAGAGAAGTTACTTCACTCCATAATGTAAGCACCAATACTCCCCATCTCCTATAACATTGAAAACCTCAGGAGCTAAGGATTTAGCATGTAAAGGGCCCTGAGTTTGGTCCCCCACATCACATAAACACAGAAGCATATGTCAAAACTTGTTTAATGTTTTGTCTCCACTAAGTAAGAATTGAGCACTGTCAAGGTCTTCTACCAGGCTGCATATTTGGTAGGAGATGCAGGCTTTGGAGTTATTTGATTCTCCATGGGTTTTTTTTTTCCAATACACCAGAATAACTATCTTATCCAGAGATTAAAAAAAAATCAACCCATGAAGTTTCCGGCCTCTAATAAAGATTCCTCCTGGATGTCTAAAGCTTTCTGAAATTCCTGTTTGGAACCTGAAGAGGAAGTGTGAGGATTTGGGGCAAGTGGAGAGATAAGTGTGAAACAGGAAGGAAGAAAGGAAAAGGAAGAAGAAGGCAGTCTGTGTGGAGCTCTCTGGCCATTGGGCCCCTCCACTGCACACGGTGAACCCACCCATGAAAGCCTTAGCAGGACACGTTGGTTCTAATGGAAACAGGAAGCTTGTGAGGAAGTCTGGGAGAGGAAGGGCTGTTTTAGAAGATAAACCTATGACCTGTAACCCCATAGGTGGTGCCTGGTTGGCCATAAGCTAAAACAAATAGGAACGTCAAAGGTTGCTCAGGTTTTGTGTTACTACATAGTGATCTGGCAGAAAGAGGGACCCAGATGCTGGTGTCTTTCCTGCTGATGCTGTAAAGAGGAACAGAAGGTGTGTTTTAATGTGCGAGACTCCTCACTTCCCTTACATGCTCAACAGGCAGACTGGAGCCTAGTGAATCGCAGTCCCCACGTTCCCTTGCACAACATCCCTGGCAGCTCCCTCTCTACTCTGAGAGAAGATACACCCTTGTCCAAGACTGAGGTAGAGAGCTCTCCCATATATACCCAAATGGACTCTTATCATACACGTCTAGGCCAGGTAGCGACTAGGCCCCATTCACTTGGAACTCCCACCATAAAATCCACAGGCACGTACCATCTGGAACCTAGGTGGACATTCTAGTCATCTAAAGTCAGTTCAGTTCTGGCCCACTGGAGGGGCTGAGTGGTGAGTGCCTTCCAATGACTTTAAATGTGTTAACTTGGTGCACCTTAACACTAACAACCTTCCTCCCAAGATCTCCTAGTAGACAGGAGATCTGAGACATATAGAATTCTTACCCAGGGAACACTATGCCCTGGTATCATAGCTACAGAGCCACTTTTTCAACCATAGGCAAAACTGCCCCTTGTAACTTCTAGAACCATCCAATGGCACAAACATATCCCTCCACCTTAAGACACAGGATAAGGAGTAGCCACGGCAATACCTTCAGAAACTTACAGAGTCAGGCATGTTGACTTAGGCTAGGCCTGCTCCAAGACCTTCATGCCCTGAGTTGTTCTTCATCATCATCATCATCATCATTCGCCATGCTTTGCAATGGAAAAGTGAGAAGAACTTCACAGTCTGAAAGTGCAGCAAAGACATCACCAAGCCATTCAGACTCCCCCCACTATTTAGAAGTTTCTGCTCTTGCCAAGGTTGTGCTGAAATGTCATTTTCCATTGCACAGGGAAAAGAGAGATGAGCACAGGTTGACCCACTCTAATCCTTGAGTCCAAACTCCAAGATCTAAATGTTTTGTAAGCTTAAATGGCATCTAAAATGGAAAACTCACACACAAAGCTGTTTCATGCACAAAGTTGTTTATAAAATTACACAAAATTCCTTGATGCTATGTGTATAATGGATATGTAGAACATTAATGAACTCTCTGTTATGACTTGGACTGGTCCTCAAGCTATCTCATTGTATCTATGAAAACATTTCAAAACCTGAGTCACTCTGCTCCAAGGCATTCTGGGTATCCATTTACTGGTGTAATTTCTATGTTCCAGGAGCAAAATGATGCCAATAGTTTAGAGGAGCAAGTATGTGTCATACTGTGACCCAGAGATTCTGAATAGAGCCTCAGATTTGAAAGCATCCTCAGATGCAGGTCCCCTTGGGCAGTATCCCAACGCCACTGCACTGGACAGGCTCTGGAGACAGGCCTGTCCTTAGCATTTTCAGTGTTAAGATCAAGAACACAAGTGCGAGGGCAGAACTTATGTCTAAATGCTTAGAAGTCTCAAGTTAACAAA
This sequence comes from Tokudaia tokunoshimensis, assembly GCA_036184795.1. Classification (NCBI taxonomy): domain Eukaryota; kingdom Metazoa; phylum Chordata; class Mammalia; order Rodentia; family Muridae; genus Tokudaia; species Tokudaia tokunoshimensis. The sequence goes on along the minus strand of BTHU01000008.1, from coordinate 32,575,055 downwards.
CTGGTGCATAAATATGCTCTATCCTCCTAACTTGAAAGTCTTTGTAATACAATCTAAAAGCCTGTGGAAGCCAGTTGGGGCATCCACCTTTCATCCCAGCACAAGAGAAGCCTAGGCAGGTGGATATCTGAGTTTGCAGTCAGCCTGGTTTACAGAGTGAATTTCAGAACAGTCAGAACTACAGAGAAATCTCTCTCTCTCTCTCTCTCTCTCTCTCTCTCTCTCTCTCTCTCTCTCTCTCTCTCAGACAATTCAAGTCTTATTTTGAAGTCTTGATATCTCCCCACCCACCCACCCACTCTATTTACTTACTTATCTGTTTTATTTATTTATTTATTTATTTATTTATTTATTTATCAGTGCTGGGGATCAAACCCAAGGACCTTCTGCACACTAGGCAATCATTTGATTCTCAGCCCCACCCAATAACTCTTCTAGTGTGACAGCAATGTTTAGGTAACAAAACCAAAGACAGATGAAAACAACACACTGGGAAATTAACATTTCCCCTGTGCTAATATTTCTTTTTTCTCCATTAATTAATTTATTTACCTTACATCTCAATTGCAGTTCCCCCTCCTCTCAGTCCCCCTCACCAACAGTCCCTCCCCCCATCCTCCCTCCCTTTCTCTGAGAAGGGGAGTTCCCCTTCCAGATACCAACCCATCCTAGCACATCCAGTCACTGCAGAACTGGGTGCATCTCTCCCCTTGAGGCTAGACAAAGTGGCCCAGTTAGGGGAACCGGATCCACAGGCAGTCAACAGAGTCAGGGACAGCCACTGCTTCAGTTGCTGGTGGGCCCACACTAAGACCAAGTTGTACATCTGCTACATCTGTGCAGGGGGGCCTAGGTCCCACCCGTGTATACTCTTTCGTTGGTGGTTCAGTCTCTGGGAGCTGCCAAGGGTCCAGGTTAGTTGACTCTGTTGGTCTTCTTGTAGAATCTGTGTCCCCTCTGTGTCCCTCAGTCCTTCCCCCAACTCTTCCACAAGACTCCCTGTGCTCTCTGAGCTCATATTTCAACCATGCTGAACTTATGTTCTATTGACAGTATTGAGGAGAAAAAGTAATTGTATCCAAAAATGATCAATCTACTTGGTTAACACAGAAATTAAAGGTATAAAAGAAGAAAGTAAAATCTCTGCTCATAGAATTTGTATAGTGTTTTCCCATTAAAAAAATTCTAAATTTCTGGTCATAGTGGCTCATCCTCTTAATCCTAGCACTCAAAAGTAGAGGCAGGTGGATCTCTATGAGTTGAAGACCAGCCTGGTCTACGTAGCAAGTTCTAGGCCAGCAAGGAGTACATAGTAAGATCTTGCCTTTTGAAAAAAAAATAAAATATGTGGTTATTTATGAAGGTTGAAAAGGAGAAGTACCAATGATAAATAAAATGTTTCATTTTAAATCAAAGCTGATTATAAAAACTGGAAATTTTCACTTCACTTTCTTAGAAGCACAAGGAAAGGTCTTTGGAATTCTCACAGGGTCTTTCTGATTCCAAGTACAGAGATGCAGCATTGCTCCACCTCACCCGTGTGATGTCGAGACCTCCATGTGTGCACACTGCAAGAGTAATAGGAGTTACTCAACATTTTGAAATGTTCCACAGGTGCCTTGTGCTACAACTTGCTAACATTGCTTTCTAGTCATCTCAGAGGAAGGAGTTGAAAACCTGAACTGGTCTCTTTTCCAGGCTAAGGTAAAACTTCCTCCACTCACCCCAAGTCTTCTCCCATGATGATAGCTGTGTAGCATCTCAAACCCTCACAGCAAGCAAACTCGGAACAGGGAATTGCTTCCTGAGACCTTCCTATGACCAATCGCAAGACCTGTGCACAGGGGAATAAAGAACATCCTTTTCTTTTCCTTCTAAAGACTTTTCAGTTTTGCCTTTCATTCAATCTTTTATTCAGGGTCATCTCAGAGCTTTAACGTGTCAGTAAGAAAGGTTCTTGAGGGACTGGAGAGATGGCACAGTCTGAAAAGGGCTTGTGGTGCAAACAGGAGAAACTGAGCTTGGAACCCCACACCCACATGAAGAGAGGCTGAGCTTGGATCACCAGCACCCATATTAAAAGTCAGTGACACATCTGTAATCCCAGTCTTGTGTAGGTGAGACAGGAGGATGCCGTGGGCTTGCTTGTTGACCAGTCAGTCTATTGGAATCAGTGAACAGCCAGTTCGCAGGATTCCTGTCTCACAATCCAAAGTGGCAAGCGATTAAGGAAGATAGTTGGCTTCAATTGCTGGCCTTCAACACTGGGAAGGAGTATAGTGCTTTCCTTACAGTTCCCAGGGTCCCTTCATTCACTCTCAGGAATTCTTACTAGCACCTGCTGTGTCTTCCCAGGCAGCCTACCATTAACATACAAGGTTTCTGCACAGAGCCGCTGATTGTTAGACTATATGACCTTTTCCTAATTTCTCCTGTTGCAGATATAAGGTCAGCTTCAGTTTGGTGACTTCTCATTTAAATGTCACTTGTTCTTTCTATCTGGACATTCAAAACTTTGTCGTCCACACCCCCCCACCAACTTTTAAATCCCAATTTAAAAAAATGTGCCTACTATGATGCAGTATTTATTCTGTAACACAATATTTAAGTCCTTGCTCTATGCCAGGCTTTACTATAAATCTTTTCACATATTAATCCATTTCAGCCTCAATGCAACATTCTGAGGTAAATGCTACTGTTGTGCCCATTTGACATATGAGAAAACTGAGGCTCAGAGATTAAGTATATGGGTCCAATTTCAAGCACCCGATTAAGGACTGGAGTGATGGAGCATCACGTCCAAGGAGTCAGGATCCGAGTCACTCGCCATTCACCATATGCTCTTAGTAACCAAACCCAACTGGATCTTGGAACTGATGGACTTAAGTTCTTTAAAAAAACAACAACAACAAAAAAAACAAAACAAAAAAACCCTAGGAGTACATTATTCTACACTAGAATTTATTTCAGCAATGACTCAATTTTATGTATATTTTTGGTTGTTTCTAGAGAGTTTCCCTCCATCCATCTAGATCAGCTAAGCTACTTCCCTCCTTCATTCTCTCAAAGTATTCCTCGTTGAAGTCTAAGCTCATATAATTTTGCCATTTGTCTGTATCCAGCCATAAACTATAATTCATGTGATGCCCAGGAGTGTCTTTGGGGAGGGTAATATATTTTGTAGTTAGCAATGAGACTGATGGATTTCTTAGGGCAGAGAATGTCTTCTTCACGGCACTGATGCCTGATGAATGTAGGTACTCCGTGTATATTGGTTTCTATTAAATGAATGGATGAAGTTCTGGACTCCAGGTCCACTCTGAAATACTGAGAAATCCTCTAGAGCTTTCTCCTTTGATTGGCCCATGAGCATCTCACTCAGCTAAACTATGGAACTTCTACTCAGCACCTGCCTGTCTTACAGGGTCACACCAGAGATGCTCAGTGAGCTGGCGTACCCTACCCTAGGTTTCCCACACACAATTAAACAAACTAACCAAAGCAAGCAAATAAATGAATGAACAAATAGTCTTTCCCCATGTTCACAACAGTTCTGACGCCAAATATGAGTGTGTCTGCCAGCCTAGGCAATTCTCCAATTCACTAAATATCAGTTAGCTTTCTTACAATTCAATCTCATATTCACAGTGTCTACCTAGAGTTAGGTCAGGTTCCCCAAACTGCAGGCTGCCATAAAAGTCAACTCCACTTCAGAGGTCAATCAGGAATGGGGTCTGCCACACTTCCTACCAACGGGCTATCAATCCGGGGTTCCCAAGAACTCATTTATCAGTTTCATACTTTGCAAGAATGGTTCCTAGAACTAAAAATCTATCTCTAGTCAGCATTTATTAGGAGCCTTAAAGGAAACTGGTGGTTTGAATGAAAATGGCCTCCTTAGACTCTCAGGAAGTGGTACTATTGGAAGATGTGGCCCTGTCGGAGGAAGTAGGTGTTTGGGGGTGGGCTTTGGGGTTTCAGAAGCTCAAGCTAAGCCTAGTATTATTCTCTTCCTGCTGCCTCACAATCTGGATGTAGAACTCTCACCATGTCTGTTTGTATTCCACCATGCTTTCTGCCATGATGACAATGGACTAAAATATTGCTCTAAGCCAGCCCCAATTAAATGCTTTCCCTTACACAAGTTGTTGTGGTGTTGGTGTCTCTTCACAGCAGAAGAAACCCTAAGGTACATACAAATGAGCACTCAGGTGAAAGTTAAACAAGATGAGACTCACAAAATGGCCCTGAGTCTGTGTTGGCAATTTGGGATGTACCTCTTTCCCAGTGCACGGACTGGTGTACGATGACAACCTGGAGGCTCTCCAAATGCCACAGCTCAAGGTTGTCATGTATGCTTTACTTCGTGAGCATGGTGGAGTAAGGGACTGTCCTTGATAATTAAGCTCAACTTCTAGTCCCTCCTCCACTCTTTAGAAGTCAAGAGCTAAGGCTGAAAGTTTCTATCTCAATCACAGGCCTGGTTCCTCTGGTAACTAACCCCACCCACCAAGATCCACCTCATTTGCATAAAGTTGGGTGTTAGTGAAGAATCATATTATTAGAAACAACAAAATACTCCTTTCATCTCTGCTAGGAACTAGGAACAAAGGTCAAATATGGAGGGTATAGTGGCTATTCCTGGTTGTCAACTTGACTAAATCTGGAATGAACTAAACAAGAATTGGAAGGCTCACCTATAATCCTAATCTGGAGGCTCAGAGATACAAGTTTCTGACCTGGAGATCTTGATGCATAGTGACTATGAATTCCAGAAGAGTAAGATTAGGGGATCTCTGAGTTCAAGGTCATCTGGGATTAAAGGCGTGGTGGCACACGCCTTTAATCTGGGCCACACCCTCTGCTGGAGGACATTGGAAGAAGGAAGATTTTACTCTTACTTTTCCTGGCCTACTTCGTGGGACAGAGCAACTGCTAGATCCTCGGACTTCCATCCACGGCTGCCTTGTGGGACTGAGCAACTGCTACATCCTTGGACTTCCATCCACAAGTATTGCTGACTATTGTTGGGGAGTTGAACTACAAGCTGTAAGTCATCCACAAATTCCCTAACTATATAGGGACTACCCTTACGTTCTGTGACTCTAGAGAACCCTGACTAATACAGAAGTTGGTACTGGGAGTGGGGTACTGCAGTGATAGGCCTGACCATGCTTTTGTTTGGAAGAATGTGGATTTGGGGACTTTGGATTTGGAAAGCCATGGAATACTTTAAGTGGGGTCTAATGGACCAGCCTAGTAGGAATATGGAAGACAGTGGTGCTGAGGGTCATTTGAACTGTGTAGGCCTGATGGCCCAAGAGGTTTCAGTGGAGAAGAACTTTCATATGTGGCTGAGAGACTGTTTTTGTGATGTTTTGGTGAAGAACATGACTGCTTTTTGCCATTGTTTGAAAAGACTGCCTAAGGCTAAGGAAAAGAGATGTATATTTATTGTATTGACAAAGGAAGTCTCAATAAAGCCCAACAGAGACTTTGTTCTCTGGTTAAGTCTGATGAAGAGCATTTTGAACAAACATAGCAAGCTGAGAAAGGAAACATACAAAATATATAGTTTGAGTATTAAAGGGACATCAGGAAGTGAAATGAAGCTGAATTCAAGGATATTAAATTGAAATAAGGAAGTAGTGATTTTGAGGCAAGATTCCTCCCAGCTAAATTTAGGTCCAGGCATGGTAGTACAAGCCTTTAATCCCAGGAGACAAAGATAAGCAGATCTCTGAGTTCAAGGCCATCCTAGAACGGAGAAAATTCTAGGTGAAGAAAAACTTAAATCCAGGTTTGGTGGATCACACCTTTAATCCCAGTGCTTAGGAGAAAGGCATGCAGATCTCTGAATTCAAAGTCAGTCTATGGAGCAAGATCCAGGTCAGCCAAACTTAGGTAGTGAAGGAGTTGGAATAAAGGAAGCTAGTGATAATGTAATAGAACAAGAGGGCCAATGTTCCAGCTCCTGCAAACAGCAGAACTCAGCAGCTTAGGCCATGTGTCTCTGGCCTTATATTCAAGAGAAGAAGGAGACTATTGGGACAATTGATGCTGGTTAGCTGGAGCTAAGAAATTAGTGGTGATTAAGAAAAGGCCAGCATCACTTAGGTGATATTTTCTGGGAAGTGTTTCCTGAGAGCACAAAGAAGCTGTGTTCCAGAGATAGCCAAGGTTGTCCCTCATGCTGCAGCTATACTTGGTAATGTGTAAGAATAATCCAGGTGGTACTGGTTTTGAAGGCATGAAGGCATCATGAAGAACAGCTGAGGTTTGGCACTGTGAGAGGCCATGGAAGGCCATTGGTGGAAGTGCAGCCTCAGTTGTAGTTGACAGTCAAGGACTGAAGGGGTCATGGAAAGGAGTTGAGGCTTGATACCATGAAGACAGCCTATGAGAGGCTTTGGTGAAGCATAGTTGCAGTAGAAGACCCTAGCATATTGGAGATGCCAGTACCATGGGATGACCACCAAGAACAGCAGTGGCAGCAGAATGGGTGAACTTGAACTTAGAGTGCTACAGAGGGCAGAGCTGGAGAAGTGACACCAGCCCTTTGGAGATGCACAGAAGATCATGTGTGGAACTCAGACATTGGAACAAGAAGCTGTGAAGCTGAAGTTGACTTGGGGATCCCAAGATGTTAAAGATGCCAGAGACACAGGATGCCTGCCAGGAAAGCTGCTAACAGGGAGAGGATCCAGCCCAGGAGAAAGAACCTTGTTGTAGTCAAAGATGAAAAGGGAGCTGAAGATCTGAAAACTGCTTTGCCATCAGACATGGAGATGCAGAGTTTGGAGACTGCCCAGCTGGTTTCCTGTCTTGCTTTTGGGATTACAGTTAAGTGATTGGGTGAATCTCAGAAGAGACTTTGAACTTTGGACTTTTAACACTGTTGAGAATACTATAGACTGTGGGGACTTCTGAAGTTGGACTAAATGTATTTTGCATTATGCTATGCGTAGGTATGGCCCCCATAGACTCATGTTTGAACAAGCCTATGGGGACCAGGGAGTGGAATGTGATGGTTTGTATATGCTTGTCCCAGGGAGTAGCACTATTAGAAGGTGTGGCCTTTTTGGAGGAAGTGTGTCACTGTAGGGTTGGGCTTAAAGATCTCCCTCATAGATGCCTGAAGATGCCCAGTCTGTTCCTGGTTTCCTTTGGATAAAGGTGTAGAACCCTCAGCTCCTCCTGCACCATCCCTGCCTGGATGTTGCCAGACTTCTGCCTTGATGACAATGGACTAAACCTCTGAACCTGTAAGCCAGCCCCAAGTAAATGTCTTTTATAAAACTTGCATTGGTCATTGGTGTCTGTTCACAGCAGTAAAACCCAAACTAATACAGAGGGTTTTTCATTTGTTTGGTTTTTGTCATTTTAAAAACTTTAATTAGCATATGTGATGGTTAATGTCATCAACCTGACATGATCTGGAATTATCTAGAGGACAAGTTCCTGCACATACCTGTGGGAGATTATCTAGATCAGGTTGAGGTAGGAAGACTCTTCTTAACTGTGGGGAGCACCAGTCCATGGGCTGGAGTCATGGTGTGAATAAGGAGAAAGGAAAGGGATCTGGGCAGTAGCACCCATCCGTCTCTGCTTCCTGACTGCAGAGGCAGCATGGCCGGGTACCTCCAAGGTTCAAAGAAAGAGATCTGTGTAACTTAAGATGAAGGGAGTTTAGGCTTGTAAGAGCTCTTCCAAGTACAACAAAAACCAACGTTCATTCCAAGGGGAAGGTGGTGATTGGGGGTAGAGGTCAAACACCCACAAAGCACCTGCTGCCTGCTTCTCTGCTCACCATTTCCTCATCTGTGCTAGAATCTCTCGCTTGAATTAGTTACAATTTGCTTCTACAGCACCACCGCACACATTTTAAAGTATAACTGAGAAACAGCTTCTGGTCTCCATTTTAGCTATCTAAAACTTCTCATTACAAGTTTTAATAGCATTGACAAACTTTGGAAGGGCATCCTGCTGAATGTGAGCAAAAGAAGGGGTCAAGAATATGGGAACTGGAGAAACCTGCGATCTGTCCCCATTCCTCTCTGCAAGATCTGGGCCAGTCCATATTCCCTTCTTGCCCGAATAGTTCACATGGTTCTGCTGTCAGGAGACCATCTGAAAATCTCTAGTTCAAGTCAACAAGGTGGGTGTGTCCCCTCCTAGAAGGGGAAGAAGGCATTGAAAGCAATGCCCAGAGACACTCTCTGCCAGAGACCAAGTCAGATAACACCAGCAGATGCTAGGAATTACTTCAGTGTTGATGAACCTGATATGTGCCTGAGGAGAACAGAGGGAATTCAAGCCATCCGAGGATACAGAGGGTGCACACGGGTGGCCCAGTCGCTAGCCAGCATCTTATTTGGTGACCCATGAACCTTCTGGGGTGGGTAATTATAGACTAAACAAAAGAGTGAATGTCTTAAAGGCTCTGAGAAATTTCAGAACTGTAAAATGACAATGGGGTCAGCTAAATGCTAGAACATACAGGAGGAGGGAGAGAGGGATCAAGGGGAGGGGGATGGAGGGGAGGGGAGATGGAAGGGAGGGGAGGGAGGAATGGAGGGGAGGAAGGGGAGGGAGGGAGGAAGGGAGAGGGAGGAAGGGAGGGAGGGAAGGGAACATGAAAAAAATAGCAAGATGGTGGGTGATTTCAATGGAATAAGAGAATCACAGGAATAAGCAGACTAATATTAAACACAGGGAAGAAATAGAACTGAAATTACAGAAAATACAATGAACGTAAATGTTCTAGGAGGAGGCCATGGTGAAAACACCATTCTAACACTCATGTTGGTGATGGGGGTTACAAATGCAGGCCGGCCTCCTGCCAGCCCAGTAGTGTTCCTGAGAACAAATCAGAAAGGCTTAAACATGAGCGATACCCTGAATCCCCCCTAAGTGTAAGTGTCTTGGTGGGGAGAGGGGAAAAAATAGCCCAAAACCAGAAATGTTCACCACACCCCAGATACAATCAGCAACAAAGTGTTTCCTGATTGTAGACACATCTACAACTTAACAGTAACCAAGAAAAGGCCCAAACACAGGTAACATGGGTAAACATACTGTGTGACCTAGAGTGGGCCAGAGAAGAATATCAATAGTGGCCAAATAATTCTGGAGAAAGAACACAAGAGCTAAACAAATGTGTGCTCTAAGAGAAAGTCCTCAGCTACGGGAGAATTCAGAAAACACAGCGATGGAGACCAAGAATGAGGAAGCCTGAAGTCAGGGATTAGAGCAGACAGCACGTGCCTCAAGGAATTCCCTGTGAAATTGAGTCCAAGTTCTTCTCACCCTGGTTCCATGAACTGCAGATGTCAGAAGTGGCTTTATCAGAGACAATGCAGTGTAAACTGTATTAACCAGCTATCACCTGGAGCAAGAACTTGGGGAGAGCAATTATTACAATACCTGGGTCTAACACTGAGAGATTCCAGTGTTTTGGGTCTGGTCACTGCCATTGACTCTGTGGTGGTCTGAATAGGTATGGCCCCCATAGACTCATGTGTGTGAATGCTTGGCCCATGGGAATAGCACTATTAAGAGGTGTGGTCTTGTTGGAGAAGGTATGGCCATGTTGAAGAAAGTGTGACACCATTGGGGTGAGCTTTGAGGTTCCCTGTTGGCAAGTTCTGCCCATTGTGGAACAAAGTCTCCTTCTGCTGCTCTTGGATCAAGATGTAGAACTCTTGGCTCCTCTAGCACTATGTCTGCTGGATGCTTCTTACCATGATGATAATAGACCAAACCTCTAAACCTGTAAGCCTGTCTAAATTCAATGTTTTCCTTTATAAGAGTTGTCTTGGTCATGGTGTTTCTTCACAGCACTAAAACCCTAACTAAGACAGACACTGAGATAGTTTTAAAGAATCTCACAGAATAGTAGTGGACAAAGTTGAGAACCTTTAGCTCATTGTTCCCTCTCCCACAAAAATTCTTGGAAGTTTTCCATCCAACCTGTCGCCATAGTCCTCCTTATACCACACCTGGATTTCTGCCCCATCATGCCTCTGAAATAGTTCTTTCTAAATTAAAGGTTCAAATACGACAAATCTAATAGGCGTTTTTGCCGTAACTTTAGCTGACCACTCTAGCACTCGGCAGTTCTAACCCCCTTTTTATGGGCTCCCCTTTTTGGGGGGTTGAGTATGATACCACTGCTCAGCCTTTCTCTGCTCTGACATTCCTGTGCGTGTCCCTAGGAGGGTCACCCTTTTTAGCCAGTCAATAGAAGTGGATGCTCTACTGAACCTTTGAGTGAAGAACAACTCTTCTTACCGTCCCTCCTTTGGGTCAACTATGGATTCCATCTGTTTAAAAAGAGCTTCCAAATGTCTCTCTTTAGCTAAGATTTTTCTCATGAGCTCCTGCACACAGCATTCATGTAAATGCTTCACGCCCTGGCCCTGGGGTTCCCATGATGCTTTCCCTGGGTACTCAACATCCATCCGTGATCAGAGACAGACAGACACCAAGGGGACTCTGTCCTCTCCAACATTTTGACCCAGCTGGAATCTCCTCAGTGTCTCCTTCCTGCCCACCCCCATGAGCATCCCCCACATCAGTCTGCTGAGGTCCCCAACCCTTCCAGCAGCCTGCTTGACAGTTAAGCTTTGATAACTTGACCTCTGTGGTATTTGCTCTCTGCACTAACCCCCACCCCTAGAAAAAAAAAAAGCTCAAGTTCTTAGTGTGACTTCTAAGGTCTCTCCTGCAGGGGTCTTGCCTCCTCTCCAGTCCCTTCCCATTTCTCTATGCATTCCAGCACAGTGACCTTAAAATTTTTCTTCATGCATAACTTTTTCCACTCCTTTCCCTCTGTAGAGAAAGATCTCTCCTATCTCACAGGCTCCTCCAGGTACCAGCTTCCTGATCCTGACCAGTATGGCCCTGCAGGGAACTCGTCCCTTCCCTCCACAGACTACAGAATGAGACCATATCTGAGAGAGAGAGAGAGAGAGACAGAGAGAGACAGAGAGAGACAGAGGAGGAGAATGAGGAAGAAGGAAAGAAATACAAACAATAACAAACAAGTAATAAAAGATTACAAAGTAATACACAAGTATAAAATAGACTGAAAAGAAGTTGAATCATACCAGCTATGAAAATAACTGCAGTCAATAGTCAAAATACAGCATCACTTTGGAAATCACTTTCAAGGATCCCATAAGGACACATGAAATTTCATACAATAAAAATATTCAGTAAGAGCAAATTTTAATTTTACCTCCTGCCCAAGAAAAATAGGAAAGGAATCCCAAAGTGTTCATGGCTATTATCCTGTTTGTCACAACTGTAGGTGGTTTTTATTTTCCTCTTTGTGTTTTCATTCTTTATGAGTTATGTATGAGGAAAAGATTTTACTCTTCCAATATGAAAGAAGTTATATTGGTCAATAATTCTTTGTGTTATCAGGTATGGAAAACCAAATTCAGAGTGATTTACAAGGTCCTAGACTGTAGCTAGCATCCTTGATGAGGGTTAGTGTGGCCAATCTTCACTCTTTTCCTGAAATTGTTGCTTTCTGTTCATTTTAGTCTTTCACTTCATCCTCAGATTAAGTTCTCTCATGACTACAGAATAGCTGTGGCGATTCCATGTGTCTCACCCTTATGTCTGGGCTGCACAGGAGAGCAGTCCATCCACTCAGAATGAACTACCTTAGCACACATGACCACATTTGAGCCAATCACTGAGGCTGGAGGAGGCTGCTAAGTCAGACAGACACAGGGTTGTCCCCTTGGGGAGTCAGCTGGGAGGGGCTCTGAAGACACCAAAGGGACTAGGGTGTGAAGTTAAAGCATAGAGCTGGGTTCAACGTGGAGTAACAGCACCCTCACACAGGAAACTTCAAAATTCAAAGCTGCTGGGGATACTAGCAAGTGCCTTTAGGGACTTAGGGACTCCAGTGCTCAGGAACCAGAGGTGAACAGATCTCTGTGAGCTTGAAGCCAACCACGACTCCACATGTAGACTCTGTCTGAAAAGTTCAAAGCTACAGAGTAGAGTTTACTGTTGCAACAATTGGGAGGAGCTTGGGTAGACAGGGGCTCCGTGGCACAAGCTGATGAGTGAGACTACTCAGTGAGCTCTGAGTCTGATTTGGAGAGTCTGACTGGAAGCGCAAGGTGGCAGAGCAATGGAGAAAGCTTCCTGACATCAACCTTGGGCTTCCGCTCATACACACCACCAGAGTCACAAACACGAAACAAAGAAATGGTATGGAGCTCTGCGTGAGAATTTCATTCTATCGATGCAAAACAAAATTAAGACAGAAGTCAGGGGTTAAAGGGTGGGAAATAAAAGGGGGGATTACAGGGCTGGTACTGCAGCTCAGTGATAGGATGGATTGCCTTGTATACAGAGGCCCTAGATCCAATCACTTATACCACTAAAAAAGGAGGATGAAGAGGAGGAAGGAAGGAATCTATTGAGTTCGGGCTGGGATCATAGCTCAGTGACAGTGTACTTGACTAGTATGTATGAGGCCCTGAGTTCAATTCCCAATATTGACTTTAAGATACACTTTCCAAGCATTAGCTCTAAAGTGTCCAAAATGCAAATATCCTTTGCCAGAAAGACCCTGATATAGTCATCTGGAGAGTTTTCATGTGTCTTACAACCATCCTATACCATCCTAACGGACTCCTCAGAAGCACTGGAATGGGTACAGCTTTTGAGCATCCTCAGGACTGAATAACTAATGTTAAATTGAACTCTGTTTAGAAAAGTTTTTAAAGTTATTTTAACCTAGGCTTGCTGGCAAAAATTTGTAACCCCAGCAATTTGGGAGTCGGTGGCAGGAGGATCAAAAGTTCAAGGCCTACTTGCAATACATAGTAAAACACTATCTTAAAAAAAAATACTTAAAAATACTTAAAAATTAAGAGGTAATAAAAGGGCTAGAGATATATGGGAATATGGTTCAGTTGGACACTTTTGCTGGCATACATGAAGGCCTGAGTTCAAGGTTTTTGTTTGTTTGTTTGTTTGTTTTTGTTTATTTGTTTTTCGAGACAGGGTTTCTCTGCATAGTCCTGGCTGTCCTGGAACTCACTCTGTAGACCAGGCTGGCCTCGAACTCAGAAATCTGCCTGCCTCTGCCTCCCAAGTGCTAGGATTAAAGGCGTGTGCCACCAAGTTTAAATAAAACATATCTATTTTACATATAAGTACACTATTGTCATCTTCAGACATACCAGAAGAGGACATCTGATCCCGTTACAGATGCTTGGGAGCCAACATGTGTGGTTGCTGGGAATTGAACTCACAACCTTCAGAAGAGCAGTCAGTGCTCTTAGCCGCTGAGCCATCTCTCCAGCCTTCCCCCACCCCACCCCTGCCAAAAAAAAAAAAACTTTTTAAAGAAAAATATTCTTTAGAACAAAAGCGGCAACAATACCATTGTCTCTGGTGTCTACAGAGGAAGATTATGAGAAAGCAGCAGCCGGGGCTCCAACAACAGGAGCAAGTTTCTGAACAGTGGTGGGGGAGAAGTCTGAACAAGATGGAGGGGTGTCATTGCTACTGTGGCCTCTTTACTCACTTCCATAGGCAGGACAGGCTTAGGAAGTACCAGACGGCATCCAAAGCCCCCATGTTGCATCCTCCCTGCCCCGACTTCTGTGTCAATGAAAACACTGCCTGGAATCTCAGCATCAGAGATGTTTACCTCGGTGTAAAGCAGTTCCTCCCTCTCATCCCCAACTCAGCAAGAATCCATCTTTGTTTCTTTTGCACATGGCAGTCTTGTTTGACAATATAATGAGGGCTTCTTAGCCAGATGGAAAATGCCTCACCTGAGTGTTTAATGTCAAGGCTGCCAAGGCACGTGGCCCCCAGGCACTCCCATCTCTGGGGAAGGGGTTGCAGACCTCTTAGCTCCAGCCAAGGGCTCGAAGCTGGCGTCTTGCCCCACTAAGCCACTTTTGCAACAGCAGAAAGGCAGGAGCTTCTGTCGGTTTCCATTTCCTGAAGTGTGCTGGCTGGTGTCACTGAGGTGCCTGGGTGTAGTTTTTTTCCATTAAGTCCCTGGAACAGTAAGAGATGGGAAGTGGTAGACTGTGATCGCAGAAAAACAAGCAGATTGGGAGGTGACCTCAGTAGGGATTTGGTCTGTGGATTGGCTAGATGTGGCAGAAGAAGGGACAACTGGGCTCCTGCCATCATATAAGCCTGAGAAACTTTCTCTGCATCCCAGGGAACTCACCACACAGTCTATACAGCCTACAGCAAGACTATGGGGCCAAAAAAAAAAAAAAAAGGATAAGCCGGGTGGTGGTGGCGCACGCCTTTAATCCCAGCACTTGGGAGGCAAAGGCAGGCGGATTTCTGAGTTCGAGGCCAGCCTGGTCTACAGAGTGAGTTCCAGGACAGCCAGGGCTATACAGAGAAATGCTGTCTTGAAAGACAAAAAAAAAAAAAAAGACTATGGTGCCAAGACCACTTTGAGGTCAAATCTACAGAGTACATATAAGAGGGAACAGGAAGAGCATCCAATTAACGTAAGATGACAGGGACCCAGTAAAAAAAGATCTGTGTGGAGAATGCTACTAGACTTTTGAGTATTCCTTTCCGAGCAGGCCCTAATCAGCTAATAACTTCGAATGCATCACATTCTATACAAATATTTGCCTTCCTCTCACCTCTAATACAGAGCCCATGATACTTATGCACTGTACCCTTGCTATTGTTTGCTGGTCTTTCCTTACTTGACTTAAAATGAAGGACCATCCTGGACCAGACCCTAGCACCTACAGAGTGCTCGGGATACATAATGGTTGTGGTTGTGGGTGAGGCTTGTTGATAGGCATATTATTCTTAATATGTATGTGTGGGGGGAATTCACCTCTAGTACAAAAAAATTACCAGTCACACAGTCTGGAAATGTTTATGCCAGAATTTAATTTGTAGTAGTTGAATCAACCAATTAACTGAGGAATAGAAAGAATATGGTCATTTGAGGAAGAGCACAAAATACATACCTTAAAGGGAGCACTTTGGGGCCTCCAGGAACCTTGAAGAACTAAATCACCACTCTAAATGAAGAGATTTCCTTCAGATTAACTCAGTCTTCCTGCCTGCTTTGAAAGGAACCAGTCTCATTGCCACTTCCTGATGCTAGAGTGCTGCCACTTCTATGCTCCAGCGTCCCCATTTCCTGAGCTAGGGTACTGTCACTTTCTGGTACTTGAGTGCTTGCCACTTCCTGGTGCTGGAGTGTCTCCACTTCCTGGTGCTGGAGTGCCTCTACTTCCTGGTGCTGGAGTGTCTCCACTTCCTGGTGCTGGAGTGCCTCCACTTCCTATGCTGGAGTGCCTCCACTTCCTATGCTGGAGTGTCTCCACTTCCTATGCTGGAGTGCCTCCACTTCCTGGTGCTGGAGTGCCTCCACTTCCTATGCTGGAGTGCCTCCACTTCCTGGTGCTGGAGTGCCTCCACTCCTGGTGCTGGAGTGCCTCTACTTCTTGGTGCTGGAGTGCCTCCACTTCCTATGCTGGAGTGCCTCCACTTCCTGGTGCTGGAGTGCCTCCACTTCCTATGCTGGAGTGTCTCCATTTCCTGGTGCTGGAGTGCCTCCACTTCCTGGTGCTGGAGTGTCTCCACTTCCTGGTGGTAGAGTGCCTCCACTTCCTGGTGCTGGAGTGCCTCCACTTCCTGATGGTGGAGTGCCTCCACTTCCTATGCTGGAGTGCCTCCACTTCCTATGCTGGAGTGCCTCCACTTCCTATGCTGGAGTGTCTCCACTTCCTGGTGCTGGAGTGCCTCCACTTCCTGGTGCTGGAGTGCCTCCACTTCCTGGTGCTGGAGTGCCTCCACTTCCTGATGGTGGAGTGCCTCCACTTCCTATGCTGGAGTGTCTCCACTTCCTGGTGCTGGAGTGTCTCCACTTCCTGGTGCTGGAGTGCCTCCACTTCCTGGTGCTGGAGTGCCTCCACTTCCTGGTGCTGGAGTGTCTCCACTTCCTGGTGCTGGAGTGCCTCCACTTCCTATGCTGGAGTGCCTCCACTTCCTGGTGCTGGAGTGCCTCCACTTCCTGGTGCTGGAGTGCCTCCACTTCCTGGTGCTGGAGTGCCTCCACTTCCTATGCTGGAGTGCCTCCACTTCCTGGTGCTGGAGTGTCTCCACTTTCTGGTGCTGGAGTGCCTCCACTTCCTGGTGCTGGAGTGCCTCCACTTCCTATGCTGGAGTGCAGCCACTTCCTGGTGCTGAGTCAGAGACTGCTGCCACTTCCTGAGGCTGGAGTGATTCTACTTCCTGCTATGGTGCTGCCACTTCCTGGTGCTGAAGCATGAAACCACTCATCTGTTGAGTTCTGCATCTCCTCATCTACACTGATTTTACCCAAGGATCAGAAAACAACCAGAAACACTATTTATGAAGGTCTGTACTGTGAACTTGGCAGGAAAACTTGTCACTATGAGACAAGTGTCTGAAATTTTCTTGATTACGTTGAGGTGAGATGATTTGGCAGAAAGGTGGGTGTTATCGCCCCCTGGGCTGGTGTCTCTGACTAAGGGGAGAGCCACCAAACATTAGACCATCTTCTGCTTCCCGACTGTGGGTATAGTGACCTCTTGCTCCCACTTCCACACACTGCACACACTACCACACTCCACACACTACCAACAGTCCAAAGTCAGGAAACAGTAAGTTAAAATAAACCCTTCCTTCCCCAAGATGTTTTTGTCACAGTTACAAAAATACTGTTGCAGCTGGGCATGATGACCGTGCCTTTAGTCTCAGTACTCAGGAAACACAAGAAGGTGGTTGTGTGAATTTGTTGCCAGCCTAGTCTACATAGCAAGTTCCAGGCTAGCTAGGGATATACAGTGAGACCTTGTCAAGAAAGAAAAAAAGAAAGAAAGAAAGAGGAGGATAGAGGGAGGGAAGGAAGAAGGAAGGAAGGAAGGAAGGAAGAAAGAAAGAAAGAAAGAAAGAAAGAAAGAAAGAAGGAGGAGGAGGAGGAGAGAGGGAGGGAAGGAAGAAAGGAACAAAGGAAGAAAGAAGGAAAGAAAGGAGAAAAGAAGGAAGGAAGAAAAGAAAGAAAAAGGAAAGAAGAAAGAAAAAAGAAACAAAGAAACTATCCAAAAAGTGGTACTCGCATGCTGTTGGTAACCCACAGCTGTCTAGTTGGTCTTAAAGCCCACTCAAGAGGAGATAAATCATGCTCAGTAATAGAAATCTAGCCAGGGCTACTTAGATCATGAACCTTAGAAAAGAATTAGACCAACACAATTCCTTACAATGCTCTTAATTTTCTCCTTATACCCACAGATAAGTGTAGCCCCCACCTCTCATCAAAGAAGCCATTGTTTACATCAAATGGAGACCACCACAGAAACTCAGACCAGGACACATAGACCATAGGGAGTCCAGCCCTAACAGAAACACCTCCATTACAGCTCCTGAATCTGTGACTCAGGGAACATCACAGAGTAGGGTGGAGGGGAGATTATAAAAGGCAGGATACCAGGATGTGTGCTGTCAAACAGTCTCTCTTAGAAATGGCTGAACAAACAAGACTGGAACAATGGCAATTGTCATGTTAACATGGAAGGGGAAATTCCATGGGTCCTGCCCCACCCCTAGACAAGGAATTATGTGTGACTAATGACTGTGGAGAGAGAGAGAATTAGCCTCACCCAGAGGTGAGCCCCTTTATTGCCCATTCAATGCAGAGTGTCACTTCTAAAACCACATACACACAAACAAAAGCAGACTCAAAAGGTTGTGTTCATCACAACCTTCTGCACACATATACATACATACATACATGCATACATACATATGTTGTCATATACATATACACATACATGCACACATACATACACATGCACATACATATACACATATACACATATGCATTGCATATATAGTGTAACATATGTACGTAGCAATAATAAAGGAAAAAAGACTATCAAATTAAGAGTGGCAGACATGGAGGAAGTAGAGGTAAGAAAGGGAAGGGAGAAAGTAATGCAATGCTATTTTAACTACAAATATATTTTAAAAATGCAATCAACCATGAAGGCCAGTTATCAAAAAACTAAAACATAATACTTTAAAAAAAAACACTGTCAAATAAAAGGAAAGATACGAATACAAATAGATATGCCAAAGGTAGGCAAGTGACAGTCAAATGAATTATTTTTATCAGACAGTTACAAATGATTTGCCTTATTTTAAAATAGAGATCACACTTTATTGCAACATAGCGTTGCCTTGCACAGCCTTGGTAACAGTGAAACTCCACTAGTTGCTAACCCACTTGCTTCAAGGACAGGTAAGGTTTGGAGGCTCAGCCACTAAGGTGCTTGGCCCACAATAATCACCCATACTCACAGAGGAAATAGTGAAAATGGGACCTGGCGACGGGCCTGGAGGACCTAAGACGCAGCACAGCTATGTATCTATTTCTCTCTGTTCTCCTTTGACATGTCACTCTTGATTATTCCCAATAATGTCGAGTTCATAATTTAGATGTAGAGGAAAACCACACTTCCTGTGTGGTTGTGTGCATGCATGTGTGTTTGTGAGTGCATACATGCATGTGTGTGTGAGTGCATACATGAGTGTATGTGTGTGTGCATGCACATTTATGCATGTATGCATGTGTGTACATGCACATGAGCGTGTGTGTGTGTGTGTGTGTGTGTGTGTATGTGTGTGTGTGTGTGTGTGTGTGTGTGTGTGTTTGGTGGGTTACTTTCTTTTTAGTCGCATGGGAGTGAAATGAGCACCAGCTAGTCTGAAATGCACAGCTTGCCTGCCCCCAGTGGTAGATTGCCTAAAACCCAAGGAAACCAGACTTTAAAAGTAAAAGGAAAATCTCCAGTGGAGAATGTGGTTCAGTGAAGAGAGGTAGAGAACCAAAGAGTTGAGCCCATCAGGCAAGAGACATGTCCAGAACAAAGGAGAGGCAGGCCACCATTTCCCTGCAGATGGTCGCCAGAACGTCAGAGCCCAAATAGACCTGGAAGTTCTTAGAAAATTGAGATGTTCCTTTTAAAAAATGATCTCTGTAGTTATCACTGGGGCAGCTCACTCCTTGAGGGCCGTTAACCTTCTGCCCTCCATCCCTAACCTTGAGATCCCGAGGGTATCTATCTAAGAGACTGGCTTCCAGAGGGGGGTTCAGTGTTCCTCTCTTAAGAGCCCCCAGAGCAAATGACTGAACAGATTAGGGTGGGTTAGACAGATAACAACTCAGACCCTTTTACAAGCCCAGTTTTCACTCGACACTCAAATTCCCTTCTGTGCCCCACAGTCTCTCTGAGCCCAATGGCTGGATAGTATTACTGAAATATCTCTGCCAGCCGAGGACGTGGAACCGTGCAAAGCCAGATGTTCTTGTAACCCTGTTTTACTGAGTTATTTATATCCATATAATATTTGACATTTCCTGTGTTGTTAAAGAGTTGGGGGCCTTTGGCATATTTTTTAAAAGGATGGGGCCGACTTTTCAGTTTTTTTTTTCTTTGATGCCCAGCACCAGAAATAAGTATTATGGAGAGAGTCTGCAAACAGAAGCCCAGATACCTAAAGTCTACCTAAGTTTAATGCCTTTCATCTTAAGTGATCTTCAAGGACATGAAGATGCTGGAGCCACCTAGACAGAGCATATGAGTTAACACACCCCCCCCACGCACACACACACATACACATACGCAATGATGGCATATATGCTCCTGAGCCTAAAATAAGCCATCCAGTATGCAAAGAAAACCTTTTTAATGAATATGGGAAACACAATCTGAATTTCTGGAGCTGAATTTTATGGACACCTGATACATGAACTATGCCATCTCTTTAAACTTGGAAGATATAGACAAGGCTAGTAAAAAATTCTTCAGCCTTCGTAAAATACTAACTGGCAGAATTTTCTGACTAAATGAAATAATGGAAACTTTATAGAGTTAAAAGTATTTGGTAGATCCCGTGGGGTAGTGATATCCAAACAGTGAGTGAAAGTTGATATTCTACATAATTATCAATTTGCTCTTTTTTGTTGTTGTTGTAAAGATCCATTCACAAAAAAATACTCCTTTTAATGTTTGAGATAAAACACAACAAACAAACAAACAAAAGAACAAAACAAATCAAAACAACCTTCCCCCTAAAGAGAATGCAACAAAGAGAGAGTTTCTAATTTATGGCCAATTCTCGGTAGTTCGATCACTCAGCATAGGATTCACTGAGCAGCACAAGGAAGACAGGACATACAGAGAACTCTCTGGTCTCCAGAGTTGCCTTACAAACACCTTTTAAAAAGTAAATAACCTCTCTTTGTTAGACATTGGGTTGGTTGCCCTGCCCCACAACCTCCTACCTCCCAATGAGTTTTCTTTTAGAAAAGTGGAAGGGCTGGGTGCATATCACTGTAAAATGAGACTTCCAAAACCACTGTCTTCGCTTCTGCTCTAGCTTGCCCTTTCCACTCTGAGGCTAAGGCCTTCCTGACAAACCAACTCCCGTCCGCTGGTTTATCAAAACAAGATGTCGCCGCACACTGACTAACCTGAGCACAGAGAGCCCACTCCAAACTCTGGTAACTCTTCTAAGCTGTGCTAAATCCCAAATAATGTTCAAACAATGGAACTCAGCCTCTTGAAACAGATGGGAGAAGAGCTCTCGAGGATGCTGGCTTGCTCAATCCTGTCGTCAACTGTGAACCCATTGCCTCGCTTTCCCAGGTTCTATGCTAACAGTTGAGGGTCTCTCCACTGCAAAAGCTGGAATAATCTAGAAGGCCAGAGACTTGAGTTGTGGGTCTATACCTTACAGACTCTTCTAGACTCTATCTAGGTTGCTCAGGTACAAGTCACAATCTTTCCTCACCTCTTCAAACTTAGAGTTACGTTTCTCACCGACTCTTACTCAACTTCACTGTCGTCCTCCTTCAAAGAGTCCCAACACTTTTCCTCTTAACATCTATCTACTATTTTTGCTTCACCCTGTGACTGCAAACAACCTCTAGAAGACTCTAGAAAGACACCCTAACTAAGAGATCCCTAAGACTCCCTAACTATAGATCAGCGAGAAAATCACCTCAAACTTCCAGAAAACTGTTCATAATAACTGGGCTCTGCATGTTGGTCACAGCACGCTGAAAGAATGAGATTCCATTGACCCCTGTTCCGTCATCCAGCAGATCCACATGTCCAACATGGAATGATTTATGTAGACCAAACTGGCCCCAGACTTGGGCTTACCCTGACTCAGCCTTCTAAGTGCTGGGATTGTAAGTGTTCAGTACCTCACTTGGATCAGCCTTTCCTTTCCTAAAGCATAAATTTGAGCATGAATACAGTCTCCTTTTTCACCAGGCTGCCTCTGTTGGGAGAGAGATTTACACACAAGAGCCATGTCCCCAAGAAAATACAATGCTTTGTTCAAATGTATCAACTGAGTCACACATCTGGGGCCTGAAGCAATGCACTGCAGATCCTGGGCAGTGAGTGTGGAGTGGGTCCGTTAATACAGTGTGAAGGCTTTCACGCACATAACTGACACCATCAACTTGGCAACTTCTCTAAGAAAATTGAGCGAATGTATAACACAAAACACGACATCAGCACTATGGGGAAAACAAGCTAATGGCAACAAAGACATTACACTGGAGTTGATAACAGGAAAACTCCTAAAGATGGGAACAATATGTTTAAGTCTAAAGCAGGATATCCACTCAGATACTGGAGGAAAGGAGCAGCATTCCTTTTTAGAAGCATTGAAAAGTCTCTCTTAGAGCAGTAAAGATTCTAACACAAGGGGACAGAGGCAAAGGGAGAAAACGTGGCCAAAGAGCCTAGTACACTGCCTGTATGGAACAAGTACTCTGTAATTTGTAGTTAAAATTTCTAATAACTCATTGTATCAGAAACAGAGAGTGTTTCACCTTCAAATGATGAGGTACAGAGCAGAAAAAGTTGCCTTCTGCCAGACCCAAACCCTTCTCCTAGCTGTTGTTGTAAATCCTTATCCTCAAAGCTATAAGAAAGCAAACTTTCAACTCCCAGTCTCCATCCTATGAGTATAATAACCAAAACTTCTTTAAAAATGAACATCCAGTTGCCAGATGTCTCTAACATCTGGCTAAACCTATAAAACTATTCTCTACCACCTTACCTCCTTCCTAACTCAGAGCTGGGGGCGGGGGGGTGGTGGAGGGGAGAATCTCTGAAATCTGTGTTGTAATGAAATACGATCTTGACACAGTCACCTCTGTGACTTTGTCCTTCTTTGTTGTACGTCTTGTCTTTCGACACTCAGAGGTGTCATATGGCATTGAAGAATGTGACTTCTACACCAAAGGGACTCAGAGGAAAGAAACTTTAAAACATTCTATGATATAAGCTTCAGTCCAAGCTCCAGGGCATCAGAAGAGGAAACCTGAGTGTAAGAGGTCACAGAGTATGTATGTCAGGGAGAAGCTGAGAAGAAACAGAAGGACAAAGTATGATAGCAGGCCTTGACCTACCAGTCAAGAGAATAGTCACAAGAATAAGTGTCCTGGGCAGAACCTAGGAACTGCTGGAGCCTCAGCAATAGAGGTCCACCTGAGAGGGTAAGGAGGAGAAGGAAGAGTCTTCTCAGCCACATTTTACCTGCTGCCAACCACACTGGGCTGGAGAGCACCCAATCTAGTCAAGGTGTGTGCATCCACCAACCCCAGCTCTTTCAGGTGAGAGTTCCCCACCTTGTAAGCATGTTTCTTCTCTAACAGAAAGACACCTGGCCAGCCTTCAGGACCTTGCTGAGCCCCAACTTGGGTCTCATCTTATGAATACTTCAGGACATTCCATAGCTCCCCAGGTCAAGACAGTGTACCCTATGCCTGATCAAGTAGTAGTGGACTACAAAGCAAAGCTCAACGCTGGTCCTTGGCACATCTAAACCATGGTTTCTCAGCCTCAACACCAGCGACGTCTGGGGATGCTCAGTTCTTAGTTGTTATGAGATACCCTCTGCGTGACAGGGCATGAGAGGAGAGCAGCAATCTTGGACTCCACTATCAGATGCCAACAGCACATTGCTTCCTGGTGTGATGATAAAAAAAAATGGGTAGAGGCCTACAGGTAGAGACCCCACTTCTTACACAGAAGCTGTACCAACCCCAGAACATCATATCCATTGTTCACACACACACACACACACACACATACATGCACTCATGCACACATGTATACATGCACACAAGCACACACAATACAGAGAGAGAGAGATTTTAAACTAAAAAGCAAGAAAACAAGGATAAGGAGCTAGAGAGATGGTTCAGGCAATAAAATATCTACTGTGCAAACATGAGAAATTGAGTTCAGATCCCCAGCCAGCACTCATTAAAAAGCCAGGCATCATGGAGTGCCTCTGTGATCCTGGTGCTGCCTGATGGTACAGACAGATCTCCAGAGTTCACTGGCCACTCAGTCTAGCTGAACTGATGAGCTCCAGGTTCAGCGAGAAACCCTATCTTTAA
The DNA here is from genome assembly GCA_036184795.1 of Tokudaia tokunoshimensis. Classification (NCBI taxonomy): domain Eukaryota; kingdom Metazoa; phylum Chordata; class Mammalia; order Rodentia; family Muridae; genus Tokudaia; species Tokudaia tokunoshimensis. Next base: position 32,551,564 of record BTHU01000008.1, on the reverse strand, counting down.
AAAAAAGCCAGAGAGCAATTGAGAAAGACACCTTGCACTGACTAACCACTGGCCTCCATGTTCACACATGCATGCACACACACACGCACACGCACACACACACACACACACACACACACACACACACACAAACACTTATGTGCTTCAATAAGTACATATGCACGCAGCGTAGTTAGAAAGATGCTGACAGCTTGTCTTGTTTGTAAAAACCGAAATCCAGCAATTATTACAACCACTTCTGAGCCAAGTGCTTGTAGGAAGAATGCACTTGCTCTGTTTAGGTTGCCAGATCTTACTTATGCCTGGAGACAAGGCTGGTCCAACAATCCCTAGAAAGAGGATTGCACGGGAAGAAGGTGCACACCAGGCTGTAGTGAAGGATGGAAGGGGAGCTCTGTCAGTGGACAGACAGCCTTCCAACCCTGTTTAAGATATGAGGCATATGATTCAATCCCTACTTCCAACTGAGGATGTTATCAAGCGTTTGGCTGGTTGAGTTGTGGTTGAGGTCTGACGGAACACTTACTAAGGAAGTGAGGTCCCATGAGGATTCTGGGAGAATTACAGGAGCCATATTCCCCCAAGGAGCAGTCGTGGAGAAACTGATCAAAAATAGCAAAAGTCACACTTCAGGGCAAAGAGAAGCAAAAGGCATGAGAAGAGCAGCACAGGTGAAGACTGATAAAACAGGCACCGCCCACCACACCCTTAGCCACGCCTCACCAAGTCTTCAGTCATCTCATTTGCTCCATGTAACAGAAAGCCCCTCTACACGCTCTGCTTGTCATTTAACACATTGCAAGGAAGTTAGCTGGCCCTATTTTTATGACAGCTTCTCTTCTGAAACATCGTAAATCTCTAGCCCTTCTCCCAGTGTTGGATTTACTCTGTTTCCAGGGTTTAGCAGCAGCTGATCCTTGGCTACTACCTCATAATGGCCTGAAGATGTCTCCTGAGAGCAGAGCTGGAGAGCTGAGAAATCCCCGCTCTGCACAGAGTGACTGCTGGAAACAAATGGAGTTTGCATGTCATCCTGTGATGGAAGTCACTTTCCCCATGACTCCTATAGATGAGAGAGAGAGAGAGAGAGAGAGAGAGAGAGAGAGAGAGAGAGAGAGAGAGAGAGAGAGAGAGAGAGAGAGAGAACCCAAAGATGAGTTCTTTTCCCATTGAGGAATAGAACAGAAGAGTTAGAAGCAACCATTCTATCTCCTCATCATAGTCAACTCCCCTCCTAGGCTCCACAGAACAGTGTGAGACCCAGCAACTCCAATAACTCCATGACTCTTCTGGGACCCCGCACCATATTGCTCCTCCTCCGCATCCCTCACCTTGTCAAGAATCTCTGAGTTCTCACCTGACTCACAGGTGATTCCTAAGATGGGTTATCACTAAACAGAAAGGACAAAGGTCCAGGAAGGTTGGTCTTGTCGTGAAAATAAGTCATGGGCTACATCTCTTCCGTATATACTCTTTCCAATGGCAGGCCCCCACCTATCTATTCAAGAGCACTCTCCCTCAATCATGCCGTCTGTATGTCTGTACTGGCGGCCTAGAGAGACTCAGACACCAACTAAGCCTTTCACAAAGCTCAAAGGGCATACAGGTTCTCGAAACTCTTCCAGGCTCTCCTTGCATCTACGTGAGGACTCGCAGATCTTAGATCCTCAAAGTCCAGACTTAGAGAAGATGACCATTGGCCATCCAAGCAAGAGGCTGGGCCTAGCTCTACACATGTGCACACTAAGTTATGCGAACCCAAGCCTTCTGTTTCTGTTTATTTGTCTTGCCTTGTGTTGTTTTATTAACCAGAAACTTGAAAAGGAGGCTGTCTTTGTTGTGTTGCCATTTGGCAGAGGACTAGAGGTTACAGTAGCAAGCAGAGCCTAAACAATTTTTTTTTCTAAATCTGGATGAAAGTTCCTTCCAACTTCCAACTATATCCGATTCCCTGTCTCCTGCTGAACCTCGGAAGAACTCCACACACCTTACCTTCAAAACACAGAACCCTAGCCAACGAAAATGGAAAAACATAAATTGTTGTACATAAAATGAAAGATCAGGGCTACAGACAGGCCTGTGTCAACAGGGTATTTTTAGTCACTGGGGAATTTTGGTTTTTTTTTTCAAGTCAAGTTTTAAGGCATGGCTTACTGCACATGGACCTGGGATGTACTCTTTAGGACTTTACCATCCACAACTATCTCTTCTCACTTTCAGCAGAAGGTCATTTAGAAGACTGGAAAAACTGAGGCTGGAGAGATGGAAAAATGACTTCATAATTGAGAGGCAGATGTGAATGACCAGATAGGGCAGCCCATTAGCTAGTACATCCCTTAGGGCAAAGACACTGGCTCCTATCCTTTCTGCTCCCATTTCTATGAACCATTGGGTCCCTCCCCTAGAACACATCCTCTGGCTGTGCATCACGTTGTCTTTCTCCATTCCCAAGCTCAAAGTGAAAGACCTGAAGCGTAGAAAGAGCTTGCTGCAAGGCTCACAGCATTCCCAAGTCTTAACTGAAGGGGTGTTAGACAGAGGGTAGTGGTGGTGATGGATGGGTACTGGTCAGAACTCGGTCATCTCCCCCTCTGCTCTGTGCCAAGACAGGAGATGACTGCCATTCAATTTTCCCCCTACTTCCCTCGGCAGTTACGGGTGGCTAAGTCTCACCGACCAAGCTGTGGCAGTTAAAGGCAGGAAATGGAATTGGAGAAGACAGACTCAAACTCAGCCACCATGGAAAGAGCCCAGGGTACTCTGAGCTCTTCCAGGCCCCAAGGTCTCCAGCTGTGTTTGTACCTGAGCAAATGCGCTCCAGTCAAATGGCCCAGTGTTTTCTAAACTGCCTCTGAGCCTGGATTCTCCCTGCCCGTCTAGGTTGTCCTAAACCTTTAAGGGTTGTTAAGTGACCTGTGCTCCCTGAAAAGCAGATTCCCTGTGGCCAAGGGACACTGAACCAGGGTGAGGTCATGCCTCCTGAACACTTAGAAAGTTCTGAATGCAAACAGCTTTCCTTTCTCTTCACAGCTTCCTCTCACAGAGGGATTCCCTCAGGAGACAGTCCGACATGTCTGGGGGTGATGACACCCTTTTCCAGTTCCAAACAAGCCAGAGATCTTTTGTAGCCAAAAGATGAACATTTGGAGCCGATAAAAGAGACAGTTTTTCCTGTAATGGTGCAAAAAGTCATGGAGATGCAAAACACTATACTAACATCATCCATTTTTAAGTGAGTACAGAGCATGGTTTATCCACTAGACAAGATGAATTCTGAAGAGAAAACCCAATTCTTGCCCCTCTCGTGACTGTTGGTGCCCATGAACCCAAAGCTTTCGTGCATTAATATGCAACCCCAGGGCATGACTGCCTTGTCATGCCACCTAACACCGTGACAGTGAATCAGCAATCAATCAGTCATACATTCAGTTTTTTCTGGTAAATGAAAATTTATGAGCTCAGCCCTTGGGTGGGGAGCTGATTTTTATGTAAATAATTCAGAATATTTTTTATGAATTTTTTTTTGGTCTGGTGATGCACACTTTGGCAAGTGTGGCTAAAACTCAGTACTTTACAGTTAGCTACAACCTCATTTCATTAAGGGAATTGTACCAGGGAGGCGTTTAAAGTAAATGTTTATCAATATGGTTACTACTAAAAGTAGAATTCCATCCAGTGTACTACATGCTTCTATATATAATATAATTTGATCTCCACTATAGTTCCTAGATACAGGGGCTGTTACCAATCCTCACTGTTCTGACAGGAGAATGGAGGCTTGGGAACGTCAGATAAGCAGCAAAGCCAGAGTCCTGCGGGACTGAATAACAGAGATGTGCCACAAACGTAGGACTGTTTGACCAAAGCCGGACCTCAGCCACCGAAGCACACTGCCTCTCTGCACTTCTTGTGATGTTAGATTAACAACAGTCACCCTATCATATAACAATAACCATCCTTGACAGCTCTGTGGATCAGTTCCATTTTGAACATTAATATATAATCACATTTCTAGAGACCTTTATTTTTCAAGGAGAATTTAGAGCTGGGAACATAGTTCAGTTGGTAGAGTGTATTCCAGGCCAACTTGGGTTACAAGAGTCCCAGCCTAAAGAGAAAAGAAAGAGAAGGACAAAGGTAGTTAAAATATAGACACAAATTAATATTTATGCATATGCACCATTGTAGGATTGCCAGGTCTCCCTTTGGAGACCCAGTACTTTAATCTCTTAATAATCTAGAGAAAACATAGGATCATAGTTCATAGTCTCAGTATTGAAACATTTGTGTCATGCTGAATATTGATGTCAGCGACTCAGCTCAAGCTTTAGTGACAAGATGAAGAACAACATAAATGGTGACTGTAATGAGTAAGGATATAATAATAATAATAATAACATAATTATTATAATGTTTATAATTATTATTATGTTCTATGCCATGCAAATCCATGCAAATAGGAACAAATCGGAGAGCAAACACACAAAGGAGAAAGGAAGAACATGTTTCGCTTTGTTGTGGTTTTGGTTTTGGTAGAGGGTCCCAAGCTGGCCTGGAATGGTTATCTTCCTGTTTTTACCTACCAAGTCCCGGGATTAGAGTGTGGGCCATCATGCCTGGCACAGAACAACTCTTCCGTACACAAGTGTTCCAATGAACAATTGCAGAGCAAAGAAGTGAAGTCACCCTTAAAACACCATAGTAATTACTTCTCAATGTGAAACCCACCGACAAATGGTAAACTCAATGAGCCAAAGAAAAAGTAAGGAGAAACAGGCATTTGTCTCCCCACAAAAGTATTCACCAATTGCTAAGTATCTTCTTTCAAACTCCTGTCCAAAAAAAAAAAATAGTTTATAATAGAGAATTTTGACCAGGAGGACTTTGACCAGAAATCATGCTTAGTGGTGCTGCTATGGTTTAGACATAGATACCGTTCCCCAGAAGTGAATGTGTTACGGCTAGGGCCTCTGCAGTGCTACAGCTAGGAGACCTCCTTTAGGAGGTTGGAAATTATTTGAGGTCCTCTGGTCATTAGAGGATACTCTTGAAGAGAGTCGTTGCTGTCTCAGTCTTGCCTCTCTGCTTCCTGGTTCATGACGTGAGCAGCTCAGTCTGTGACTATTTCCCACTGCTGATGTTCAAACACCCTTACTGGAGGCCCAACACAAGAACTGCCTGCCTACAGACTGCAGTTTCCAGAACTGTGAGCTACAGAAACTGCTCTCTTTTGTCAGGTGACTATCCCAGCACTGTTAGAGTCACACAGAGCCAAATGTTACTACAGGATTAGGTCGGACAGTCCTTGTGCTTCTGACTTGATGCCGCAGAAGATGCTTCACTACAGTGGTGTGCTTCCAAATTGGCAGTACCTCAGCTCAATTACAAATACACTTCAGACAAAGTCAAACACCTACTGACTGGGTGTTATCTCTCAGCATGCTCCCCCACTATGCTCCAAAATGTCAAAGCTATAAAAATGAAGGAAATACTGAAGGATTCACAGACCTTGGTGACCAAAAACATCTAGCCATTGAGTGCAAGGTGAGGTCTAGATTGAACTTTGGAGTGAAGAAGGGAAACCAGCTCTGAGAGTCTGCAGTCTAGTGGTAGGTAGCCTTGGACCAAGGCTGGGCCTGAGCACTGAGCCAAGGCTGGATGACACAAAACAAGGGGGGCTGGGTGTGTGAACTCTCTGTCCTGACTCTTCTTCCTGGGGTGTCAGGAAGAGAAACATAGGGTGACACTAAGTTCTTTCTCTCTCTCTCTCTCTCTCTCTCTCTCTCTCTCTCTCTCTCTCTCTCTCTCTCTCTTTCTCTCTCTCTCTCTTTCTTTCTTTCTTTCCTCATTTACTTACACTGGAAGCTGGAAGCATGAAACAGGAAAAACGGGGAATCAACATTGTCAGTGAAGCCTCCAGCACCCATCACAGAAAACAGCCACACAAGCCAGATCTGCCATGGGGGCCAATAGCAAGGCAACCAAGAAACACAAGAGAGGAAGTAAACAGGCTGAGTGAACTCTCCTAGGGCCCCACTGCAGTACAAGCTCCATAAACTCCATACTGATGCCCAGGTATGGGTTTCCCTTTGGACAATCAGCGTCCACCACGTCTGGTAAAGGAATATGTGTTTATATTCTTTTCAAGAACAAAGAAACAGTTCATGTTTGGTATTCTGACCATCTGGAAATTGGGCACAAGTTTCTGTCAGATCTTTCCAGTGGCACACTATCCAACGAGGAGCTACACTCCCAGAATAAAGCCACTGAGTCACACTCGCCTGTTCTGACAGAACTGAAGTCTGTGCCTTTATTACAGTGGCCTCTTCCAATAGCAAACGCAGTGACATTGGAATTGAATTTGTCCTAATATCAATGCGAGAGGTGAAACGGGGCTTTTCCTTATACGAAAGCAACATTTATTAGTAAATAGTAAATATTTAACCATGCCAGGCATAGTGGCACACATCTTTAATCCCAGCACTTGGGAGGCACAGACCTCCAAGGTAGATCTGAGTTCCAGGACAGCCAGAGCTACATAATGACACGCCTGTCTCAGGAGGAAAAACAAAAAGTTTAATCATGGATTTTATATTTTTCCCCAGAGTATTAAAATGTAATTTAACTTTAAGCAATTTAGTGGCAGTTTTTCAACAGCAGATCAGTTTCATTGATGAATATTAACCATTTTCCTCAAGTAACACATATACACACTAACACAAGCTAAATGTGCTTATGGGGTGTATGTGTATGTGTTTGTTCCTGTGTGTGTGTGTGTGTGTGTGTGTGTGTGTGTGTGTGTGTTATAACAAGTAGTTATGATGTTATGATGTTTCTTCTTATTTTGTGTTCATGAATGCTGTGTGGATGTCTGCCTCCATAGCTCCAGCCCAGTGCATTGTGGGACTCAGCGACTTCCACTTTTCCTGCAGCAGTTAAGCAATTACAAGGGAGCTGAAAAGAGAAGGCCAGAGCTTCAGCCCTGTGTTCCCTCCATTCCTGTCCCCACTGGGGAGGGCAGGAAATGCCATCCTCCACAGGAAAGTCTGCTATGGTGAGATTTCCCGATTTACTTTACAAATGCAAGAAAGCCAGATACAGGCTGAGATAAGTACTCAAGATTGCAAGTGCTTATCATCTGGCTGGCTTTTGGGCCCCACCGCCAGGGCTCATTGCTCTTCTAGAAACACAAGTCAAATTTAAGTTTGGTTCTAAATGGGAAAGAGTGCCCAACTGAAAACTGTGACTGTCACCCACCCTTGCCAGTCCATTGGAGGAAGTCCCTCCAGTCAAGTGCCAGGCTTTCACCATGAGGATCCCTTCCATGGCAAGTTGAGGGCACCTGGCCCTGCTCCCTGACTGCACATTGTAATCAGCTAGGGGCAGGAGCATGTATAACCAGAGTGGGGTGCCGGGCTCCCCAGGTTTGCAGCTAGAACTACCCTTGGGTCCTTGTCTGGCCTGTGGGGTTTTCACTCCTCCGTGGTTCTGAGGGTTCATCGTTGGAGTCATTTAGATAAAACATTAGTTAAAACGGACAGTATGTGGATCTCTCAGGAATAAAAGACAGCTAGAGAAGGTAGCTAGCTCAGTTAATAGGCCATGTTGATCTGGTTCTATTTAAAATCATGTATGCTCTGACAGAAGCCCACTCACTCTTAAGCAGGAGTTTGGGGATAGAAAATGAAAGATGGGGGTGGGGCTTACATAATGGAAGAATCGATCATTTCAAGAGTCATTTCACAGCCTCCCTTTCCTTCTGGACATTTTTGGTAAGGTATATCCAACTGTTAAAGGCCATCTCCCTGAGAAGTAGTTTGCAAGCTGGAGAGGATGAAATCTAACCCCCTCCCACCTCTTTTTCCTTCCCAAGTCCCCACCATTTTGCAGTAAACATGTCACAGCCAAGACCGATCATTTTTAAGGCAAGCAGGATTTGGATAAAAACACATGCCTCCCCCCTTTCTCTCATCCCCAAATCTAAGAGACACAGAGTTCACAAAATCTGGTTTAAAAACATACACCAAGAAAATGAAAGCATGCCTTCCACGCTTGATCTCTTATCTAGGGGAACCAGCTTCCCTCAGAGGGGCTCTCAAGGCTGGGAGTCCCAGTGTTTATTGTGTTAAGTGGGGCACATTGTTTTGTGTTCAGCTGTGACATACAATAAAGGAGTACTGAGAGACAATGCTCTGTCTGGGACCCACTTCTCCCACCCCACCCTACCTACCCATCCACACCCGTCTCTTAAAGTTGAGGGCCACCAAAGTAATAATAACAATGACCAATGTTTGATTAGGAAACTATTGTGTGACATCTTTTCTTTTTGGAAGATGGAAACATTTGGCTGAATGGATCTAACTTACCTAGCGGATCGCTACAGACTCTCCTCAGATATTTGTTATCAGGGATATTGCACAGATCTTACTGTCATCCAATGGACCCCCCTCTCCTACCAACCTAAGAGACATATTACATATAACATATTACATATAACTGGCATTGGGTTGCTTCTACACAGGTTTTTCTTTTTCTTTCTCTCCAGCCCACCCCCTTTGAACTCAAGAAGGAAGGAGAGGAACAAATAATACAGCATCTATGTTTGGACAGCCCTGCTCTCTGTTGTGAGTGGCTGCAGTGGGTATACTCTGTGGCTCTGTGGCAAGTGCCCCAAACCTGTTTGAATTTCAGTGAATGCAGTCATCTACATCAGAGCTGCAATGGGTGGACCACTTCCCTCACTCTGTGTTGTTAAACTTTGAACCCTTTAAAGTAGCTGATGACCTCTTAGTCACGGTGAACCTTCCCTACAAAAAGGTCCTGAACCTAATGCTTTCTTTTAATTCCATTCTCTGTCTTCCTTTTCAGGCTTGAGTAAGGCCAGATTGATGGAGCAAAGATAACATAGACTTTGCAACCCTTTACCTCCTCTGCGATAACAAAGCAGTATTGCTCAGGAACTTTCCACTGACTGCCCCTCCCTCCAAACATACCTACAAAAATGAATGAACCGACTGCTCCATTCAGTCAGAAAAGGCAAGTTTTTCTGGAACGATAGTGGAATGACTGAAAAAGATTCATTCCACAATTTTATACAGAGGCAGGCATCTATATGTAATACATCCCACCAACCTGAGAAATGCTACAGACTAGATATAGAGCTGTGAAGGTTTAACCTAGAACAGGTACCATGGATTACCTCAAAAAATTAACTGTTAATAATTGATATCTATACAGACGTGAACTTCAGAAGAAAAACTTGCTGGTGGAATAGGTGGACTGAAGGTGTCATCGATGACATCTTTGCCTTCTTGCCTCAATACACTGTGCCTAGTAACTCAAACTCCTCCGTGTCCATCTTGGCAACCCCTGCACAAGTTTGATCTACAGGCTGAAAGCGAGTCTGCTAGCCTTGGAGGCTGGTTCAGCTGCTCCTGCTCACATACAGACCCTTTAAGCTTTCCCCCATCAGCTCCTTAATTGTGTACCTACTGTTACCCCTCTCCAAACCCTTTTGTCCACTGAGAATATATATCAACATCCCAGGGAAAGAGGGGGTGAGGCAGGCAATATAGGATGGGGATCAAAGGTCCAACCAGGTCACATGCCGTGTGTGTCCTAGGATGCAAAGAGACCCCCGACCAACCACTCTTACACTGGACTTTGGTTTGATCATTGCCTCTATTTCCTGGACTTATCTCCCGCTCCAGATTTCCCATCCCTTCTGGCCCTAAAATATCTAGAAACCCAGTCTATACTTGCAGTCTGTCAAGGACCGCAAGAGGCTTCAAAAAAAAAAATGAGAGACAAGGAGGATACCTCTTTGTTGTTTTCGTTTTGAAATCTGAAATTTTGTCTTCAAAGAATAAGAAGTGACTTCCCTCTTTCCCCATCATTAAAATAGAAAGGTTAGGAAAAAAAAACCTGTGAAAGACGTTGAAACAAATGTGGCTTTGGATTTTATTTTGGGTAGAAAAGGACCCCAAACATGGAACATAGGTAGCAAATAAACACCAATCATTTCAGTATTCAATAAACCAGTATCGATGTGTCAGTAGATCACAAAAAAGATAAACAAATTGTCAACCTTGTCATGCCCCTTTGACTTGCTTGGAGGAACCAAATCATGGGAAATGCAACAATCTTTGCTAGATCCACCATACAAAAGACTAGAATGGGTTGGTTAAACATCAGAAATATATTTGCTCGCCCTGCTGGACAGTGAAAACCCAAGAGCAAGGATCTGTTAGGGCTGGTCTCTTTCCTTCGCTAGAAAATGACACCATTCTTCATTTTCCCAAAGTCTTGTCTCTGGATTTGGTCTTCCCTGGTTCCTAGTTTCCTCTTCTTATAAATACTTACCATATTGGATTAAAGCCCACCTGCATGACTTTAGTTTTTACTCTATGACCTCTTTAAAGGCCCTGTCTAATAAAGACCTTCGCGTTCTGGAGTCCTTTAAATATCCAGGAGTCCTAGTTGCCTTGCTCCGAATCACAGAACTGCTGGATGGACCACAGTGTCCCTCCCGGAGTTTCCTCTCCTTTCCCCTATCTGCCAGTCTTCAGCTCCCCCTTGCTTTCCTGACCTCCATGTCAGCGTTGCTTTCTAGATTCTGGGTGGAAAATCTATGGGCCAGGGAACCAGCTTGATAGAAGACAAGTCGCCAGTGACGCCTCACTGGAGATACCAGCTGGCTTTAATGAGTCCTTCCTGAACACCCTTCCCACTCATCACATGTACACCAGGCTTCGGGCACATGCTCATATCTGAAAGCCTATCTGAAGGGAGCTCTATAAAGCTATAAAGCACTCCGTTCATTATCTGCTCATGCAGTTTCTTAGATCACAGATTGTTTTTTTTATCCACTTGGGCAAATGACAGGAAAAGAAGGAACTAAGTCACAAACATCAAGGCTGTGTTACAGAGCCTAGAATAGGTAGCACCTCCATCTGCTTAGATATGGGACCATTGTAGTTCATGGTTAAGCCACCTGTGTATACATGAAGCAAGTGACCATTGATGCCAGGCACTCTCACTGAAACAGCCACTCAGGTAAAGCTTAGCCAACAGCACAAATGTGACATTCTGGGTCATTTCCCATTCTTCTCTTGTGTTATTGGTAAGGAGAAAGATGATTAGTTAAAGGTAATTGCTACCTTTTCTATACTTGTCCGCATTTGGGTGGATACTAACATCTTTGAACAAAATTAGCTCTGGGCCTGTCTTCAGGATGCTCATGAGAGAATGAGGAGAAAAACATCCAAGAGATATTTCTGCAAATGAATCTGACCTCAGGACGATACAGAAAACACAAAGAAGGAAAAACTTAGAGCAGTGGTTCTCAACCTGTGAGTTGATGTCCCTTGCATAGGTGTAAACAATTCTTCCAAAAGGGGTACATATCAGGTATCCTACATAGCAGATATTTACATTACAATTCGTAACTATAGCAAAATTACAGTTAGGAAGTAAAGTGAAATTATTTTACAGTTGGAGTCAGAACATTATAAGGAACTGTATTAAAGGGTCACAGCATTAGGAAAGTTGAGGACCACTGGACTAGAGAGAGGTAAGTAAATGATCTCTTAATAGTCTCCCTTTAAAAAAAGAATAGGCAGGACCTGGTAATACAAATCTGTGATCTTGGGAGGCTTACACTGGAATATCTCAAGTTCAAGACTGGCTTGGACAACTTAATAAGAACCTGTCTCAAAATTAAAGGTGAAAAGAGAGCTTTAATATAGAGCACTCTCCCAGCCCTAGGTCCAGTCCTTACTATCAATTCTACAAAATCTAGAAATAGATAAATAAATAGAAGGAGGTAGAGCGAGGGAGGGACACACCAGGGATGGTAAGGCACTAAACAGTTTGATTGGTCCTCACTTCCTCTAGAATACCTGAAGCCCTTCAGACTACTTTCCTAAAGAAAGCTTATCTTTAAAAACACGGGATGTACATGTAGACAGTGATTTTTATTGAGCATTGTTTGAAATAGTATGTTGTCCCTTTGGGAAAGATGACATCTCCCCAAGACTCCTAAGAGCAGAATTCCAGGGTCTGTGGCTCTGAACTGTTACCCCTCCCTTCCTCTGCTGTGTTTTCCTAAGCTATAGTCAGGAATGCATAGGGAGGGGCAACGTGGTTGTGGGCAAGGATCCCGGGCAGCTCCAGTCACCGGTCCCAGCCTGGCCTTTCACCTTCTAGCTCTTGGGTCTGCTCTTATTAAGGAGCAAAATGTTTCAATATGTGGCGCTTTGGGGGAGGGACGGGAGAGAAAATCGGGATATTGTTGGAAAGGAAATAATGAATAACGCCCTCCAGTCTTGAGCAGAGCCCCCCACTCGGGCAGATCTGGGCAGATAAAGTATGCTTTCTCCTAAAATAGAATTCTGTCCCATGCCTTTTGGCTAGAAATGTCCAGAGTCTGTAGGGAAAGCAGGGCGTGCAGGAGAATCATACTAAACTAGCTTTGTAAAGGTTCCAGAACCCAAGCATCCTGGAAGCTCAGCGCTCCAGAGGGAGCAAAGAATCAGCACTCTAGGCAAACGAAAGTGTGCATGCCTGCTGCTATTTTTACAAAATGCTATGCCTCTATCTCCACTCTCTGTTGCCTCTGCCTTTGCCAAGATAGCTAAATAAAAATCTAAGAAGCACTGTGGTCCCTTAGAGCTATCCAGGCAGGCCAGGTAAGCAGTTCCCCCTGGAGACTCTTGAAGGGGAGTGTAAGGATGTGAAATCTGCCCACCCCATTCTACAAAGGCAATGAGACCATATTGCCAGGCAGTTTTGGGGAATGGCCTGTTGGGGGCAGGGGAAGGCATCTGATCAGACCAGGGTCTCTGAAACCTGAGCCCCATCCAAGGCCTTCCACAAGGGGAAAGAGAAGAAATGAGTAACATTTTAAATCCCATGAAAACAGAAGTTGGGGCCAAAACAACTTGTTAGTGAATGCTTTTCAATGCCTGAGCTCCTGAGAAAAGACTCAACATAGAGGTATCTCTGTGATGGCTCTATTTTACCCAGCCCTAAAAGAGAAGGTAGTCAGTCAGAAAGTATATTTCTGAGGGGATCAGATAAGGGGCAAGTAGGAAAACAGGAGCCTGAATGGGCATGAGTGTGACTACTAAACAGCCAAGTCTGGAGAGCTATTATTTACACAGCAATACATTCAAACTTTCCCAGAAGAGTTCAGCCTGGGATCCTTAGCTGTGTGTCTGTGTGTGATGCTGTGTGGTTTCTAAGTATTCCTAGAGATTTCCTGGTAACATCGGGAGGTTTGTGGAAAGGCAGCTGGGGACAGATGGGTGGCTGTCTTTTTAGAACAATTCTGTCAGACAGCAGTTGAAATAATGATAAGAAACCGGAAATCAAATTACAGGAGGGGAAAGCCAGAGGGGAAAGAGGTAGGGAGATGCACAGAACTGGCCAAGGCAGGCTAGGAAGGCCACAGCACAGCAGTTTCTGGTGGCTCCAGCAGAGGTTTCGGGTGTACCTGAGCTGAGGATGCATCTGAGCTTTGAGCAAGGAAGGGCGATTTTTAACTACAGGAGGCCACCAGGTTTAATTCCCCATTGTCAAAGTCCCCAGAGCTGGGTCATAGAATACCACTGTGTCCACAGCCAGAACATGCTAGAGCTCCCAGCTTAGTCGGTAAGGGTGTCTTTTAAGGTGAGTGTCCTGTAGCACCTACTGGCTCCCTCCCCTCTGAGGATCCTTCCCTCCATCTCTCCCTTTCCCACTCTCTTGACTGCCCTGGTACCCTGGTGAGGATCTCTTCCTCCCCCCCTGTTCACTTCTTTTCTCCCTCCCTGCACTGATTTTCAGAGAAAATGGGGAGAGTGAAGAAGAAGCGCTGAAGTCTGAATCAGCAACAGGGAAATGCATGTGCCAGAGAACTAGTACCCAGTCACTGAAGTACTAAGTGCCTGTGTTGTGGCTTGAGGAGTCAAAAAAGCTGGAATTTGTTAGTAGGGAGAAAAGTACTTTATCAGAAACACATTGGCTGCTGGAGAAGCTCTGGGCTTGCCTTTCAGAGAAGGGAGGAAAGGAGGGGAAGGAGGCAGCCGCCAGTCTCAAAGCAGAGGACAGACCTGCACAGGCAGAGGCACCTGACACCTTAGGTGACTTTGCTGCTCCAGCCCCTGTATTCCTAACCTAATAAACCACCTTCTCTGCCACTGAAAAAAACGAGTCCCGTGCACTCAACATCCCAGACCACTGCAGACCTGTTAGGGAGACTGCAGAGGGAGATGTTAGATCCTCTGAAAGGGGCCCCCACAGACCTCAGAACCTGAGTCTTCCTCCCTAAGGCATCCATACCCTGGATGGAAAGAGCACCTGCTCCAGCCTGACTTAATTGTAGGAGAGCCAAGAAGACCTCTGCCCCAGGGCCTATAGTTACCCTCTTATCATCCATTCTCTGGTGACTATCAGCTTGAAAAAGACTCCTCTCCCCTTCGCAAGGATCCTCTCTGTCCTCTAACCAGGATGCACTCTTCAAAACTCTAGGCATGAAACCTCTCAAGTCCTTGTGAAGCCTGCAGTGTCTGGTTTATACTAAGAGAAAGAGCTGGTTCAGTCCTCCTCAGGTCTCCTGGCCTGAAGGTCTATAGGCAGAGGCAAAGAGTCACCAGAGGCGTCTCAAAGGACCAGACAGATGAGAGCCTCCACCTCCCATTGCCTTCTCTACTTGGATCATGTCCTCTCCTTTACTACATTTTTGAGTTACTTATATTTTTCCTACTCAGGTTGCTTCTGGAGTCTTGAGGATTCTTCTTCTTTAGCACAGGATGTTTCAGACAGTCCCTAACACACCATCTTATGTCAAGGTAAGACTGGACAGCATCTTTAAACAGGCAGTGATTTTCCCACAGCTCTTCCCACCTCTACTCTAGACCTTTGATCTGGTCCTTCGTTATCCAGGAAAAAAAAAAGAGTGACGTTTTTGCCTTTCTGTGATCAGGGCTGCATTTGGGGGAGACAGGGTGTATATTGCATGTGCAATGTGCATGGGTGTGCGCACGTGGACATATGTGTGACGATGTGCAGGTACATGGGCTCAATTGTTTCTTTTACTGGATGGACCTGCTTGGCCCTCAAACCTACCTAAAGGGCCCATCCCTCAAAAGCTCCGATTGCTATATTTGACAGCTCGTCTAAGGGGTTGTTTTCCCCTTTCCACAACTGTTCCCAAGAATGTAAACAAACCAGACTGGGACATCTGGGTTACACGTTCAGTGAAAATCCCCTGGCGGGTGGGGTGGGGGTGTGCACTGAATGTACTTGCCCAGAGTAGAAAATGAGCCTCACTCTGCACAGTCAAGAGCCCAGTGGAGGAGGAAGGACTCACTGGAGGTTGCAAAGGTGCCTCCTTTAGAACTGAACTCCTTCGTTCATCCTGAAGTCCTGTCCCAAGTGCCCTGCCCACACGCACACCCAGATCCAGCATCCCCCTGCTTTCAGAAAAAGGGAAGGAAGGCAGGGATGGACCCATCTGCCAGAACCTCTTCAATATAGGTTTCTTGGGTCTAAGGAGTGAGCACTGATTACTTGTCTAACACCTCAGAAACTTGTTGGCAGTGGGAAGAGTCTTCTCTCTTCCTGCCTGCTGTCTGAAGCAGTGGAGAGAGCCAGGAGGATTACTCCAGCAGGAGTGACTAAACAAGGATGGGAGGGGTGGAAGAGAAACTGGAGTAAAACCGTGTCAGTAATTAGCCCTTGCAGAGATGGATGGATGGCTCCCAAGAGGTGTCACAGTAAATGATGAGATCAGACTGGAACAGGCGGGGCCCTTGGGCTCCAATTTTGCAGAGGTGTAGTTCCTACCCATACCTCTCCCAGCAAAGAAGCCAAGCAAAGGGCTCTTCCAGCCTTACATATGGTGTCCTAAATGGCCTTTATCCTGCAGCCGCTTTCCAGCTCACACGCCAGGTCCTAGAATCTCAGGGATAATAACTCTCCAAAGGGCAAGGGGAAAACCCAGGGTCTGACCCAGGGTTAAGGGTCATGGAGAAAGCAAGCTGAGCCAGGACAGAGTATCAAACCAGCCTGGGGTGGGCAAAGAGGCCCTGTGAGAGCTGTGGGCTGCCACAGGAGCCGCTTGCCTCAGGAGCTCTTTCCAAGGGGGAAAATGGATTTTTCAGCAGCCACAAAGTTTGTATTGTTGCACAAAGGAGTTCATTGATGTTGGTGAAAGTTCTGCATGGCAGGACAATCTTCGGTCTGTTCTGCAGGCTTCCTTCACCGACCATTTGCCAGAGGGGTACAAACTGCCAAGCCCTTGCTGTTCTCTGTCTGCACCAGCTCAGGGTTGTTGACAAACACAGGGAGCCCAGGTGACCTGGCCCCAGAAACCAGGAACAAGAGGCCCTCTCCACCCAGTCTCTGGGTGCTGCTTACTACAGACTGAGGGCTCAGACCTAGTCCTGCAGGAGAACACTTTTCAGGGTGGGGATTAATGGAATTAGAGAAAAAGACAGAGGGACCTAGGTGACTCTTCAAGATGCCAGTATGTTGTCCTAGATGCCTAGCTATTGACAGCTGCCTCCCCTTTGCCAGGCCCTGTTCTGAGCATTGTGTTTGTACAATACTAGTAATAATGAAAGTGTTTCGCACTAAGACATTAAAATGTGACAGAGTTTGTAAAGGAGCAAGTTCAAGACACAGACACAAAGGAGCGTGCATCAAGCTGCCGGAAGAAGTTCTAGCATTCATGTTCACCATAGCAGTTTGAGATGCATCTTATTCTGTGGCCATTGTACAGAGGGGGACTCTGACTTAGAGAGGTTAAGAGTCCAGAGGAATCCAGTGGTCCAGCCTAAACTTTCACACATGGTTAGAAGATGGATAGAGAAGATGAGAAGACCCAATGCAATAAGGGCCCAGTAATAACATAGTACTGGAAGACTGAAAATCCTATTCCATCAAATGGGGCATTTGCTTGAGATCTGATACACACACACACACACACACACACACACACACACACACACCTGCACAAGCCTGACAGGGTTCTCCTCTTTCTGCTCTCCACTCTACCAGCCTGAGGATTCTGCCCACGCTGCTGCTTTTGGGGGGTGACATCCTCCTTCTCTCTTGGCTCAGACAAAGGGAGGCTGCTGGGTCCTGAATCTGCACAGAGATACTCCCCATGTTTCAGGCATGTAGGTCCTGAAACTGCGCTTCAAGGATCCTGGTCTGTATTTGGAGAGGATATTGTATGGGGCTACTGGGAGGTCGGGTTGGCTGAGATTCCAGAAGCTGAACCCATCCAGCGACCTCCATAGTCCCCATCATGGCGCCGCCACTGGATGAGGGTCGCGACACCGGCTGGTCTCCACCTCCTGTCATCTTGCGCTCTCTGGTCAGCCTCCGACTCCCTTGGGGTTTTCTCGACGCCCCGTCTGGGGGTTCGGCTTCCAATTGTCTGAGGCTCGGGTCTCCGAGACCCTCCTGGCCTGGCCCCCCGCGCGGCTCTGCAGGCGCTGCGGCCTCCCACGTAGAGTTTTGAACGGGGGTCGGTGCTAAGGAAAGAACTAGCGTGGGGAGCGGGCAGGGCGAACAGAGGCTCTAAATCTTCCTTCAATCTGTGAGTGGATGAAGTCTGAGAAACAAATTCAAAGCAGGCGCTCCTGCAGAGCCTTCCTGCAGAAATATTCCCCAGCATTCAAGCGCATCCAGGGGCAGCTCAAGCTGCCTTGTTTGGCTAAGGTCAGACGAGACTCGAGTTCTCCAATAAAAATAAATCTCAAATTAATTATGGCCTCGAGCGAGAGGCCAGACACTTGAAGCTGCAGTTGTGGAGTCTGGAGTTTTGGCGTTCGCCTGCCAACCCCTTCCCCCACCCCACCCCACCCCCACCCCACCTCACCCCCCACCCCCGCCTCCACCTCTTCCCCTCCTGTTTTGCCAGCTAGATACCCTCTGAATCTGAATCGGTGGGAGAAGAGAACGCAAGGGGAAGGCTCTGCGAGAGACGCTTTGCGAGACCTGGCATCTTTAGGAACTTCAAATGGTCCAGATGTCATCGGGTCCTGAGGCACCCCAGGGATCGGGCTCCATAGTCCCGTCCTCCCACTCCCATCCTAGGCTAGGACCAAAGGAGCCCGGGAAGCTTGCGTCTGGAAAGTCTTGACCCGGTCAAAAGGGCTGACATTGAGCGAGCCAAGACACGTTTTGTCGGCCGTTTCCCTCCCCGGGGAAACGGGACTTCCGCATCTTTGAAATTGTCAAGTGTATATAAAGCAAGTCGTCTCATCAGTGTTTTAATGAAAATTCCAAATTCAAATGCTTCCTAAGTATTCACCTACGTGTATGCGTCTTCTATACAACTTGGAAATGTGCGCCAGGATGCTTTGTTGTTGGAGTAATTTTTTTCCAGTTTATGCCTTAAAAAAATATTTAGCCTGGCTTCTTTGGCTATGAGCTACCCCTGTCTTGAGAATCAAGAATGGGCTGGTGGAACAGCCGCGAAGGTACTGGTACCAACTCCCAGCCCCCAGCCCTGCCCAGTCTGGGAAAGAGTGAAGCCCACAGTCCTTAGAGCGCCAGGAAAGAGGGCGTGCACCGCTGTGTGGGCAGGGGCTGCCATTCCTGTGCTGGACTGGTAGACAGGGAAGAGAAGAGCCTGAGAGAGCCAGAAAGGGGTGGCGGGTAGGAAAGGGAAGGGGAGAAGCGAGAGAAGGGGAGGGACCTGCCCTCTCCCGGCACAAGACAGTTTTCATTTGCAGCAGGCCTCACCGCAGGCTCTCTATCAATTTGTCTCAATGCAAACATTCAAAATATTCTCTTTGGCTGCTCATGAAAACAATGTGAACTGCCAGGATCAAACCATCTTTCCAGATGTCTGGTGGTAACCACATTAAACAGGGCAGACTTGTTTACTGTTGTGTTTGGTTAGGGCTTTTCCCCCCTTCGGGATTTAAAAGAGAGCCGGGAGGATCTAGTGGAGCACCATACCCAGAGTTACATAAGCATGCAAACTTGCCCACCAGAGCAACGACACAACACGGGATGGAAGGAATCCGAATTCTATCCCAGATCTGTTCAAAAACGGAGAGCAGGTTCCGATGGAGGGGTTGGTAATAAAATGCCAATAGATTGCAATGATGCTGAAGCGGGGGGGGGGGGGCTATGCCATCGCCCCCCCCCAAAAAAACCTGTGAAATTGCTCCAGTGTCAGTTTTGCAGGCAGAGACAAAATAAATACTCCCTAGCTGAGATGGGGGTTCAAGAGTCTTCATTTTTATCTGGATTCTTGTTGAACAACACTGGAGAGAGAAGGACTCCCCCAAAAAAACCTGTGAAATTGCTCCAGTGTCAGTTTTGCAGGCAGAGACAAAAAAAATACTCCCTAGCTGAGATGGGGGTTCAAGGGTCTTCATTTTTATCTGGATTCTTGTTGAACAACACTGGAGAGAGAAGGACTCGGGCTCAATGAAGTTAGGGGTTATTCCAAGTGAATTAATTATTCCAGTGAATGTTATTCAGCAGTGAAGATGACTGTCATTTGCCAGATCAACAGAAGTTGAAAAGGAAAACCTGGTGATTGTCTGCTACTTGGCGCTTGGGGGTGGGGTGAGGTAGCGATTAAATGTGGATTGGCTATTTGTGGCCTTTGTAACTGTCCAGTACCTGGAAGGGACCCTCTGCACGGAGAAGTAAACATTCCTTTTGGACAGAAACAGGCGCAGTGTAGCTTGGGTGCACCCTTCTGAAAGCTACGTTGTCGTTTGAATGTCTGTAAAGTCTGGGCTGAAAAGGAAACAATTTGGGGTTTGAAAGGATGTAATTCATTCTTCCTTTCCCTTTAACCTCTTTCCTCTCTGGAAAGCATGTGGAAACGCTGAAGGGAAGAGCAAGAGGGCGGGCAGCCCGGCCACAGGCAGGAAAGGGTTAAGCCTGATTTCTTTTAATTGAACTCCAGAACTGGTGGCCCCAGGCAAAGGGGGGGACTGACCCCGCTAGCGGTAACCAGATGTGGCGGTCCCAGGGGAGCCCCGGAGCAGACCCCTGGATTGAGAAGCAGACAGGAGGAGGGGGAGTGGGCCCGGCCCCCACCCCACCCCCCACAGTAAACCGAGTCTCAATTGCTGGCAGGCTGCACCGCCACTCCAGGTCTGGTCACGTTCAGACCGGTGTCTGTATTCGAACCCCAAATTGGAGCTGAATTGATGAGACTAATTTGGATAGGGGGGAGGGGGGAGGGAGGGAGGCGAGCGAGCTCAATTGCTCCTGAAGAAATAAAGAATTAATAAGTCACCTTTTTGCCGCCGTGGACACCCTTTTGATTTTTTTCTTTCAAATTTATTCGGATCTGCTCTGGATTTTCCCCCTCTTTTCCTGGGAGGACTCTTAAATAATAGTGAGAAGGTCCACAGCGTGGCCTGAAGAACGTGGAAAAGGTAACCTGTTTTCGAAGTCTGGGAGATGGGAGTCAGGCCGCGAGCGCCGGTACCCCAAAGAAGCCTTCGCTAGAGTGCTCTCGGGTCCAGCAAGGGAGGCGGGGGATAGCAGAGAGAACCGAGCGGGTAAAGAGGGCCACGCCGCTGGGTGGGGATGACAGTCTCTAGCTTGGACCTTTAGACCGTCCGTTCTCATCCAAGGTGGGGTCTGTGCTGAGACGCAGTTTGCGGAGCTCCCGGGTCCTGCTACGTAGTGTGGAGGGCAAGTTCGCCCTGATGTCAGTTCCTTGGGGACTGCGATGGTGTTGAAGGATTTGGGCCGTCGGGTCCGGATTGGTGAGAGGGTTTAACCCAAAAAGCCTAGGTTGTGGTTGGTCTACCTCCTTAGCGGGCTGTTGGAGCCCAGAGTCGAGGCGCGCCAAAGCGTGGACACCTCTCTGCTAACAATGCTTGAGGTATTGAGTCACACCCTTGACAGGTCAGGTCTGCAGGACCCAGAATTCACGTTGAGCCGCTCCGGAGATCAGCGCTTGGATGCAAAAAGTCCCTTCGGGTTTGTTTTCTTTCTTTCTTTCTTTCTTTCTTTCTTTCTTTCTTTCTTTCTTTCTTTCTTTCTTTCTTTCTTTCTTTCTTCTTCCTTCTTCCTTCCTTTTTAAAAATAGTAGGGTTGCCTTGATCTGCGACAGAATCTTCTCTGGCGGTCAGCATCGCAGGTTATCCCCTGTCCTAGCAAACTCTCCCGCCTTCTTCCTCCCATCCCCAAAAAAGTTTGACTCCGGCTGGAAAAAGCATTAATGAATGTATCTGTGGGAAGAAACGGAAAGTGAATGAGTCAGGAGGGCCACCTTCGGCCAAAGGCCCAAGGGAAAGGAAAGAGGCCAGAGGCGTTTGGCTTTGGATTTGGGGGGAAGGTGATGGGGGAGTTGCAGACTTTAGGAATCAGGGTGCGGATACTGGGCGTGGACCCCGTCATTGTTCCTGGCCAGCTCTTATCTCCCAGGAGCAAGTATCCTGTGTGCGCAGTGCATGAATGTATCTGGGCATCTCGCGTATATTTATATAGCGAGTGATGCGAAAAGCAGGGCGAGGAGAGGAAGAGGGGGTGTGGGGGAGGGAAGACAAGAGAGAGCAGAGAAGAGAGAGGAGAGGGCGAGACGAGAGAGAGAGAGAGAGAGAGAGAGAGAGAGAGAGAGAGAGAGAGAGAGAGAGAGAGAGAGAGAGAGATAGGACTTCCTCCCCGATCGCAAAGTGAAGTCACTTCCCAAAATTAGCTGAAAAAAAGTTTCATCCGGTTAACTGTCTCTTTTTCGATCCGCTACAACAACAAACGTGCACAGGGGAGCGAGGGCAGGGCGCTCGCAGGGGGCACTCAGAGAGGGCCCAGGGCGCCAAAGAGGCCGCGCCGGGCTAATCTGAAGGGGCTACGAGGTCAGGCTGTAACCGGGTCAATGTGTGGAATATTGGGGGGCTCGGCTGCAGACTTGGCCAAATGGACGGGACTATTAAGGTAAGCGGCTGGGCAGTGGGCGCGGGGCGAGGGCCGACTGGGGCGGCGGGAGGGCTGGGCGCTGGGGTCCCGGAAGACGTGGCCGCTCTCCCTTCCTTCCGCGCCCCGGCTTCGCGCCGACTCCTCCGGGTGGCGAGTCCCCCATTCCGAGGAGGCCGGCCAGCCTTCCCGCCCTGGGCGATCTACCCCTCACTCCGTGCGCTACAGTGGAATTCCGCAGGCTCCCACTGAGCCGCCCGAGGGGCTGCGAGACCCGGCAGCTGAAACCTGGGGACCCGGGGCGCGGACCAGAGTCTAGGGCGGGAGATCGCCGGGTCGGTTCCCACCCGGCACCCAGACGACCTGGCCCCGGCGCCAGGCACTAGTCTGGCGGCCAGCTTCCTCACGGCAGAGGCCGAGATCAGAGCGGGCAGGAGCAGCGTTCGCCGCCGGCTGGGGTCCCCCGATCCCTGGGGCGAGTTGGAGGATTAGTTGCGGGAGGGGAGGGGTGCAAGGGAGGGTGTCTGAGGATCCGGCTGAGCCAGCGGGTCCAGATGGAAGCCCCTGTTTACATGTCAGCCAGACCGGTTTCTCTCCCCCCCACTCCCTCTCACTGCTGCTGCCCGGCGATTTGCGGACGCCGGCTGCCCGAAGCTAACGGGCCCGCCTCGCTGTTCCTCGGGCTAGGAATCTCTTGGCTCTCCGGCTAGTCTGTGCCTCAGATCCCGCACACTGTGCGTGCGCCAGCTTTGGAGCAAGGGATCCAGGAGCTGTCCTCTAAGTAAGAATTAAACTCCTTCACAGCCGTCCGCTTGCGGTGGCTGGTTCTGAGCCCGTGGCCTGGGGCTTGCGGATTCCACCCCCACCCCCATCCGCGACCGCCCAGCTTGGGTCTAGGTTGCAAAGTGCAGCCCAGCAGACCCGTGAGTCTGGGTTCCCTGTCACGCTTCAGAAAGGCTGAGTGCTCCCTCTGAAAGAGGGAAGTAAGGCCAGGAGCAGAGAGGAGGGACACCCCCTAACGTGACTAGCCTAAGAGGACTTAGGAGAATGAATGAGAGCAGACGTTAGCTTCAAGGCTGCACATCAAGCAGGAATTGCTCTGGAAAAACTATCAGGCTGGCAGAGCCTCCATTCTCCAGAACCCAAAGGAATCCACTTCCTTCATGGCTTGACTAAGAGGAGTTAAGGTGTTGGCTTTAGATAATTCAACAGATTTTTATCTTCTGGGTGGGGTCAGAGTGTTTTTATTTTCTAAGAGTCCTCCCTCCCTCCCTCCCTCCCTCCCTGAAACATGCTGACTTAGGTAAAAGGTACCAACTGAAGGAACTTAAAGCCAGAGATGAGATAACCAGTTGTAATGGGGTTTTTAACACAATCACATAGCCACAGGTTTATCACACTTGACCTGAGAGGGTTCCCGAGAGGTGTGCTCTAGAGACCTGACAGTGGAGATCACTGGGCCCTGCTTCTCTACTTCCTGTTGGTGTGTTCATACAAGTACCTCCAGCCCCAGGTTCAGAGACCTGATGGCCCTTCGAAAATCTTCATACCCCCATTCAGAGCACTTTCTACTCACCCCCCAAAAAACTACCCTCTGATCCAGAAGGGTAGTAATGTGGCTCCAGAGGCTTAGTGTAGACACTCTGAGAAGAAGTGAAGCAATATCTGTGCAGTGTTCAGACCTCTAAGCACAGACCCTGAGCCCTGGAGGAAGCTGTGGTCTGTGTACCCAGGATGTGTTAACCCCATACTGTGCACATTGGGATGGGCATGGCAGGCTTCAAGAGCAACCCTAGACCAGGAGATGGGAGTCAGAGCTCTTTTAGGGTGAATAATGGGAGCCCACAAGCCTCCCCCCCCCAAATCCTCCCAAGGAACATCTTGTTTCTCACCCAGGAGACTTAAACTCCAAGACTATCTACAGATCAATAGCTTTTCAAGCTATCTTCTGAACACCACTGAACACCAAAGGTTCTGGAAGATTGTGTCTTTAGTGTATCCTTAGCCTTTTAGCTATGTAGAAGCCATAGGTTCCTGTTTATATATGACCTTCTGATTTGGGGGATCCTAGACCCCACTTACATGATGGTTCAATTCCATGCTTGGTATAGATGCTGAAAGATACTGAATCGGAAGGAATGTCAACCAACTTCTGATCTTACTATATGAAATTACAACTATAAAACACCTTTGACCTTCATAATCTTCATAAAAATCCCATGGGACTACTTTACATCGATGTTTCCAGTGGCTTATATACTAAACCACTATCCTGCCCTACATGGACAAAGGTCGGAGGGCACTAGAGATCAAA
The DNA here is from genome assembly GCA_036184795.1 of Tokudaia tokunoshimensis. Classification (NCBI taxonomy): domain Eukaryota; kingdom Metazoa; phylum Chordata; class Mammalia; order Rodentia; family Muridae; genus Tokudaia; species Tokudaia tokunoshimensis. The sequence goes on along the minus strand of BTHU01000008.1, from coordinate 32,527,359 downwards.
TGTACTCTGTAGACACAGACTTAAGTGTACCTAACTTGCCAGTTTGAACAGCCTGGAACATCAGCACTGAGATTCTGTGATGTGATTTTATGCACCTGCCTGCATCTTCCTCAATCCCCAAATTTGAAAATACCCGCGGGTCTCGGTGCCCAGGATGTACATGGCTCAGGATGCCAGGGAAGTCCGGTCCCTTGTCGTTTTTGGTTTTTTTTTTTTTAGCATTCACAGAACCCTTTGGGTTTGTAAATGTCCAATCATGCTGCCTTTCCACATTACGTTCTCTGCTTTTCCAAGAATGTCTGATGGGAGAACTTTTATAGAAAGCCTCAGTTTATTTGTTCTACTTTAGCTATAGACAAGTTAACCTGGCATATTAAACAACACCGACCCCACCCCTGCTCCCCACAGAGATATTATCAGTGTTGGAAAGCACGTGATTCTGCTTGCTGCTTGAAGAAATGACCTGGTTTCACACTGCATCTTAGTTCTAGGCAGGTTTCCTTTGATCAGATTGATGCCATCTGTAGAACTCCAAATGTAAAGGGCCCCATCAAAGACTAGGAACCAACCAGAGGAGAGTTAGAACCTGTGTGTGTGAGCCTGGGAAATATGGATAGAGAGGAAGGCCTGGGAGAAAACCTAGCTTTCTCCTCTACTTACTTACTGCGTGTGTCATGACAAGGCTCTGAGCTCCTGGGTCTCAGTTTTCTCATCTGTAAAGTAGGTCTAAAGCAGCTTCTTTAGATAGGTTGAAGTATGGGTGAGATAAGGTCTTTAGGTGGATGCACAGTTGTTGAACTTCATCTTGCCTTAGTACTTATAGAGATTTGTGGCTCACAGTTCTAGAACATAGGTCTTCCTTTAATATTCTGCGTATTTCATGACTTTAGTACGCATTTGTGGTGTACCTCTCGTGTTCTAAGGCTCTGTTTTGTGTATGTGGGATAATCAGCAGTTGAAAGTCGTCTTGTGATGGATGAGCCTAGAGACTAATGTGATTAGTGCTTACAGGTAATGCTGTACCAGATAGGAAGGGCATTGCTAATAAAGTGCACAGGGACCTGGGTAGAGACAGCACTTGTAAACAAGCACTGAAGGAGAGAGGGGAGCACCCTCTGCGAACCAGAGAGGCGCCCTGTGCCAGATAGAGGGTAGGTTGGCAGAGAAATTGGGAAGGAGCTCTGAGAAAAAGCAGTCAAGAGAGAAGAATAGGGGTAGCCTTGGCTTCTGTCCCCCAGGAGGGCATGTCAACTAAATTCACAAGGACACCAGGCAAACTCGATGGATGGTCACTTTGTCCCCATGACCACATGGTTGCTCTCTGAAGCGACTTCCAAGTGAACTGTTGCCACCTAAAAGCTTTCCCCTCACACTATTCACACTCATAGGTGTTCAGTTTTAAAGCTGTAGAGACTGTTTGGCCTGATGCTCTCATTTTACCTATGGGAAAAATCAAGGTCCAGCATGCTGAATACGAAGTTCATGATCACAGAAGGAAAAGAAAGTGAGAATTCAGGGGTCCTAGGAAATAGAGTAGTGCTCTTACTACTCTAACATGAAGATGTCACATGTCACATCATGTAAAATTATAGAATACTGCAAAAAGAGAGCTTTAAAAGAGAAATCGTGAAATATCTGGCACCTTAAACTACTGACACTTCTGCAATTTAGTGACAAATATATTCCCACTATCTTGAATTACATCTGTACACAGACACAGACACACACAGACACACACACACACACAGACACACATATAAGCAGAGAGAGAGAGAGAGAGAGAGAGAGAGAGAGAGAGAGAGAAAGGAAATTTTCAGACGGGTTTGGAAAACATAATTATTTTCCAGAATAAATCTGCTTTGACTCTATGCATCATAAACAAAATTTCCATTACCAAAAATTCTATCCAAAATATACTATTATTCAAATAATCAGTGGGCCCTTTTACTGATGGTGGGTAGATATTAAAAAATGAGGTTTTGCCTCTTTAAATAAAACACTCTCAGATGTACTAGGACAGACCTAATAGATCTATTTTCTGAACAGTGAAGCAAGAAGGTCTTTGGTAACAACCCTGTTAAATAAGATTTAAAATTTAAATGTCTTCTTTAGTTTGAGGTTGAGCACTAAGTTGGCATTGGTTTTAAAAACTGTTGGCTGAAATCAAACCCTTTTCCCCATAGAAATGTAGCATTAGTCTAATTCCCAGCAAAAAGAATAAACAGATAATAAAGACAAAAATCCTGGCAAAATGTTTTTGCCGTTAATAAACTTCCCTTTATTCTACCTAAACCTCACAAAATATCCCCAAACTAAAGTCTCATTCAACCTAAAGCTTGATATATAGGCTTTCAGATTAAGCCGTCTATATTTATTGGCTTAGAATGGGAAATCCTCTGCTCTATTTTATTTAGACGGTGGCCTGTACAATGTTGGCATAGAACATTTTTGTTGTGAATTACATGAATTTTTGAAGACTGAATTTAAAAGCCTGTCTATCTTTTGTTCAGTGTGTGTGTGTGTGTGTGTGTGTGCGTGTGCATGTGTGTGTGTGTGTGTGTGTATGTGTGTGTGTGTGTGTGTGTGTGTAAGCTTGGGCAGGGTCTTGCAGATAAACAAGATGTCCTGGGGTGTTGGTACTCACCATCTACCTTGTTTGTGGCAGGGTCTCTTGCTGTCAGTTGCTGTGTGCCAGGGTCTAACTGGCTCAGCATCTTCTGAAGAATCTCCTGTTTAGACCTCTTATCTCACAGCAGAAGCCCTGGGAGTAGAGTCCTGTGTTACTTCTGTCTGTCTTCATGTAACTCTGGGCATTCAAACTCAGGCCCCCAATCTTGCATGGCTGGTACTTTACCCACTGAGCCATCTCCCCAGCATCCCTTTGCTTATTTGAGAAAAACGATCTGTGTCTCATTGACTTGCCTCAAACTCACAATGTCCTTAAGGATAATCACAAACTTCTGAGTCTCCTGTTTCACTTCCTGGGAGCTGGGAATCACAGGAATATTCTCTGGGCTGGTCTACAATACATTTATTTTTTGGTCGTTTAAAAGTTCTGCAGGTGTTTTTCTCTGCAGAAGGCTACACCCTGTTTCATTTTCTGTTGTTTTCACATCTGCCATGTCACATAGTAATAGACTTCAGATTGTTTCTCCAGAGGTAACAAAAGGAATCACTATCCCTTCCCCATGCTGCTAACCCTCGGTCTAGCATCTTTAAAATGAGGCATTCGCTAGAATAACAATAGTCTTCTGTATGACGTGGAGACTGTATCTTGACCAACCATATTAACACAACTGTCTGATGAGAGCCAGACCTAGTAGTGACCTGGCTTATATTCTCAACTAGAAAGTGAGCTGTGTATTCCAATGGGGTTTACCAAGAGTCATGGCAGCCCTGTGCAAGGAAAGAACAATCTGACACCAAGGAAGAGCTAATGAAAAGTTACATGGATAGTTTCTTAGTCATTGTTCCCTTGGCATTCATCCTTGCTGCAAACCTATGGGAGTTTATATTGCCATAGCTCCATTTCACACAGAATAAGTGGAAGTTCAGATTGGTGAGGCTGCTTGTCCAAAATTACAGTTAATAGGTGGCAGAGTTGGGTTTTTTAAGCCTAGTGTTTCTGATTGCAGGATGCTTGTTTCTTCCGTACATATCTGCCATGCTACTTCCTGACAAATGAATCTGGAAGTTGGCCTTGTGGTATGGATAGACTCACGTGCGAAAATATGGTCAAGGGCTTTGGAAAAGAAATATATTGGAGAAGGAGTGGAAATATTAGATAGAATTAGATTATAGAATTCCTTAAATATTGTGATTAAAAAAATTGGGTCTTATAAAATATATAATCAGAAATAATCAATGTTTAAATTTATGGTAGTCTACATAGCCATACAAATCCCTCCATGACAGTTCTTCCACTGTCCTCTTGCTGCTTAATCAATAGAGATGACAGTGGTTTATTAGAAACTCTACGAGAAGCTTCTAGTAAGTCATAAGGACTGGACAGTAGAGATGAGTTTGAGAAAACAGAAAGGTCCACACAATACTGCTTACTAAATAGGCACCGAGCAAGGGAGGGAAAATTCCATTTCTTCTGCTGTTATAAAAATGTGGTTACACAAGAGCAAGGCACATGCCTGCATTCCCAGCACTTAAAATATAGAGACAGGAGTATCCCAAGCCCAAGGACAGTCTGGGACACTTAGTGATTTCAAAGTCAGGCTGTGCCACATGCCAAAACCTGATTTCAAATAGCCACGGGCTGTGAATTTGGTTCAGTGGTCAAGCATGCGCCTAGTCTTCACAAGACTGGATCTGATCCCCAAGACTATGAAAACTGTTGTAAAATGTTGATTATTCCATTTGCTCCCTCCAATGTGACTCTTTGCCCAGTGTTCTGAGGAATCTCACCATGAGGTATGCTTGTAATTGGGAGGTCTATCCTAGGTGACAACCTCAGCTCTTTTTAAGAATGAGTCAGCAGATGCTAAGAGACCATGCAGAAGGGAAGGTTGTTTCCCTGAGACTCAAACCAAACTTCTATGGAAATTCAGAGAAGTGTGACATTCTCTCATATGTCGGTCGGGCCAGTTGTCTCCATTACTATCGCTCACATTTCATCTGATCAAACCAAGACACAGATACTTTTGTGCCTCATCGCAGTAGGATCAGAGACAGAAGGTACACTTCACTCTTAGTAGTTCAGACCAACTTAACAGCAGCTTCAAAATTACTCACACCTGAAGTCTACGGGGCATTTCCTATCTTAGGGAACAACACACTACCATTTATTTTATGATCAAAATCTCAGAGTCCAAAAGGTTTCAAACTCTCCAGGAAGACACAGACTCAAGGCCCGTGGAATGATTTCCCAGGAGCAGACCCATTTACACAGCCAGAGTTTAGCATCCAAGGTCATGAAAGACTTATGTCACATTTCAGTGCACACATGCAAGAAGCCTGAATTATAGGTGCCAAGGGAGCTCTAACCTTGCTTTTCTAGACATGGGTGGCTTTCACATATCTACTGGAATCTAACAGTCCAGAAGCAGATTTGTTCATTCTGAATAGGCGAGCGTTCATTGATTTTTATGTGGAAAGACATCTAGTCCGAAAGCAACTAATTGTATACTACCATTCACGCAACCAAAGGATGAAAAAAACAAAACAAAACAGCTTGACATTGTAGATTATTCAGCTTCTAAGCCATCTTTATGTTGACTCTGTTGGAATCCTCCACTAAGCATATTGACATTTACATGTCTATGGAATCATTTTGTATTTAGACATTTATTCTTTAATTCATACTCAATCATTTATTCATTCACCCAAATTGAATAGACATAGTGTTCCAGAGATGGTTCACATCCGTGAACACGTCTCCACTCTTTCTTTCTTTCTTTCTTTCTTTCTTTCTTTCTTTCTTTCTTTCTTTCTTTCTTTCTTTCTTTCTCTCTCTCTCTCTCTCTCTCTCTCTCTCTCTCTTTCTTTCTTTCAGATTTCTAGAGAGTAGAAGTTTCCCAACTTCTTTATTTTGAACTCTGATGATCCATGATTCCAAAGAAGGCAATATCAATTTGGGGGGACTATTTTTACATAGCCTAATGTTATGGACACATTAGACATCATGCCCCAAGGTGACAGCAGTGTAGAACTCCATGACCCCTTCATCTTAGGTGATAATAGTCCTTTATGTTGATATCAGAAGTCCAGAGCCAAGGAAATTCCTCCTCCTCCTGTCTTCCTCCAGGTTTTCAATGTGTATGTCAACATGGAGACAAACAAAACAAGCGAAGTTAAAAAAAGATGGTGCTGTCTTGTCGCTCCGTGACAGAGCGTCACGGCCAAGGTGCTGTGTTTGTCCGCCAGCCCCATAAAAAGAAAGAAGCAAACAGAAAAGATAAATGAGAAAGCCTGGAGACTGTTCCCCTTACTATCAGGTGCGATGACCACTTACAGATCAATAAGAGAAAGACTACTCAATGGGAAATGGACAAAGATACTGGAAGGAGAAATACAAATGAAAAATCAACTCAAGAATCTCAAGCCTATGTGTACATAAAGATACTCAAATGAAAAGAGTAGAATTCTCACTGGCATGACCTAAGAGGATGACAAGGATTAAAGATGCATTAATGTGCCATGTTGGAAAGGGTAACTGCCTTGTCCTTATCATTCAGATATTAAAGACATGAGCAAGATGCTTACTGTAGCATCTTTATAATGCCAAAGATAAAAACTGATTTAATTTAATCATCAGTAAGGTGCTAGATAAATAGTTATGGAAAATATACATAAGAGGATGCCATACTAATATTTAATGGAACAAAATAATTCCTATAGACACTAATTTATAAAGCTCTCAATGGAACATTATCACATTAAAAAATTCCAAACAGCATAGTCCATTTATGGAAGACATTTAAGCAAAAGTATGTATGATTATTTACGTACAAATAATTTCTAGAAGTACATACATTAAGTGGTTAAAACTAGGTGCCTCTGAATAGGAAAAGCAGACATCTACCTTTCATAACATAAATTCAGGGAATATCTTATTCTTTAAACATTAGTATGTATTATTTTCAAAATTTAAAAGAAGCAAAAATTAAAACAGTCTGTTAGAGATTTATTGAAACCATCCTAATCAAACTGCATGGATCCCAGAGACTTGAGATCTCATTTTGTGAAATTCTGTGGCCACGGAGTCACATACCAGTCTAACCCAGACTCTACCTCAACCACTGGATCCTGGGCAAGTCACCTGACTTCTGCTGATCACATGACATTTCTCTCTTTAATCGTCCCATGTGTAAACTGAGTTACAATAACAACATTCTCTTCTAATCCTAAATTCATTCTGACCAGGTTGTATACTCCTGAGTATGATTTTGGAGTTCTGAACTCTTTGACATTCTTTCTATCTAGTATGGCTGCTCTAATATCTCATGCTATTGGGTGACTCTTAAGATCAGCTATCAGCTGAGCTCTTATGAGGTGCTTTGTGAACTTTTGGAAGCCCAGTTGTCTCCACTGGCAACTCATGGTGCAGTGGTGTTGATCCCTGTGTGTTGACACCATCTAAGAATAGGGTTCAACTGTATACCAGGGTCTTAGACTCTTTTCTAAAAGTCAAGTCGCATTTAAAAACCAAAACACATTTGGCTCCAAGAGCCGTTACCCTGGACTTTTAAAAAATCCTATTTAATTGAAGGGAAATTAAATTTGTCTGGTTTTTATTCATTTACACTTAACTCTTAAGAAAACAATATTTTGAGGACTTATTTGATGTCTAAAAAGAATGTTGAGCCTCTTAATGAGTTTTCTGGAAGGCTTTTTATTTCTTTCTGCTTCTTAAAACAGGAAGTGGTGCAGTGCTATGGGCAAACATGGTCTGCCCCAGAAGGCCCCAATTCAGTGTGAAATAGTGTTACGGGCCATGTGTGTGGACCCAGCAGCCCAAGTAAGGCTTCTTTTCATCTAGTCCTTACCTAAGACTGGATGCATTATTTACCATCCATCTAAGGGCTATTAAAACTTGGATGATCAGAGTCATAAGAAAAAAATTAAAAATTTAGTTATTAATCTTGTTTTCAGCACTGATGTCTGGCTCTTAAGATACTAGTACCTTGGTCCTTATATCAATCCTAAGATATATGTCCTGGTTCCATTTTGAAGCAATTAAGTAATTTATTTAAGAAAGGAGGAGGCAATTATCCAGACCCAATTCTATTGCCTCCAAAGTTTATGGAGTCTTGTCACTATAAAAATCATCAAGTTGACACACATGTCTCCATGTAGTTTGAGACTCAAAGTATAACTCTTCCTCTCTTTTTTAGCCTACTGGTATTGAAAGTAGAACCCTGGGCTGTGTACAAGCTCTGGGCAAGTACCTTACCACGGAGCAATATTCAAAAGAAAGTTGTTTGTTTGTTTTTAGATTTACTATATGTTTTTAGCCAGGGTCTTGCGAAGCTGTTCAGGTTGGACCTGAACTCGGATCTCTAGCCTAGACAGGCATAGCATTTGCATTCCTCCTGCCTGCATTCCAAGGCTCAGTTCTAACCCAGCTTGTGAGAAATACATAGACTTTGCTGTTTCTAGTCACCATGACTCCTGAGCACAGCATGTACTGGTCGCATTCATTAAATTGTTCATACTCCACCACTAATTATGCATGAAGACCTAAGCCTTCCCCACATATCCAGGAAAAAGCCAGTCCAGTTTTGTTAGCAAGTGTACTGACAGGTGGGCAAGAGGTAGACTGTGAAATTAATGGGCTCTGTTTTACCGTAATGATACCGTAATGAACTACAGAGGTCATTCAAAGTTCTGTAACTCAACAGAGAACAAGAGAGTACTTTGACTGGACAATGCTTCCTCTTCTGCCTCCCTTGTTTTTGCCTTTGTGTCCTCTTCCTTTAACTCCTGCTGCTCTTTTCCTCCTCTTACATTTATAGTCTCACGAAACTGCACATAGACTTTAAATAAGAGAAAGGATTTGGGCAGCTATGAGAAATACAAAGAAGGGAGTGTTCTGCTACGGGTAAAGGAAACGATCGAGCAAGGTTGACTTCAGGCTCCAGTTTCTCTTGAACAGCATTTCTTGTAATTTCAAGTCAGATTGACTTATAACTGCATCCCAAGCCACTGCACATCAGTTCCTTTTATCAGCCCAAGTGAGACTTCCTGTGGACTGGCCCAGCTTCCTGATATATTTCCTTTTTCCTTTGGCAGAACAAAGAAAACCATAGCTCTGAGGATCGTTGGGAGCAAACATAATTTAGCACTGAAGGATCCAGTATTTTGGAGTTTTCCTTCTCTATGCTAAATGTTCGCCCTCACATTTTTCTTCCCATAGTATTCTATTAGAATTCGAGGCAGCCCGAGTGAGATTCTGAGGACTCAGTGACCCACTTGAGCATATCCTGCTTGTAGTTTAGTTTCATTCAAAAAAAAATAAAAAATTAAGGCAATTGTTTGTATGACTGTTTAGTATGCCTCTCAAAGCAGTCATCACACAAAGTCAACTTAATATGCCCTTCTTTCAAATTCTTACAGAGTAAGAGGGCATTGGACAGAAAAATACATATTATATTTCAAGATCCAGTGCCTTAGGAGGAGAGAAATGGGCAAGCATACAACCAGCATTGATTAAGAATCCATGTGCCCCAAAGGACACATCCCATAGTAATGGTTCCCACAGTGAAGGCACCAAGGCTTACTCAACTCACAGGGACTTTGAGTCTTCATACTCTTTCCTGAACATTGTCATCATCCACCTAAGGAACCACAGAGACATGTTCTGTATGTGCCACTTGAGCAGCTAAGCAATAACATTACTAAGACTTTTTGTTTGTAATCACCACTGATTTGCAATAGAAAAATAGTAACACTGGAATCTACTCTTTGGCATGGTCATCGCTAAAAGAGCAATTCACTGCAGTTAAGTGATAGTGTGTTCTTTTAGTCCAGTTCTCTAATGTCAACAGCTCTAAAATGAAATGGTCAAAAGAGATGTTCTTCAAAGAACAAAATAATTCAAATACTATCTGGAATGAGGAGCGTGGGTGAGGGTGTGCATCTGGCTTTCTCGGGTAAGCAGCGTTGGTGATGGCAAGTGGAAGTGATAGAGTCATCAATATGTATTATTAGCTTTCTGACACTGTGGTCTGCCACCAGATTTGCACCCAGCCCTGTAACTATCGAGTATTCTGGAAAAAGACCCCAGCATTTTCTTACAAAATTCCCCTTTTCCCTGACACTGCTCAGACATGACCTTTTCTATTCCTCCATAATAGAACCCACAGATTCCATAATAAAGTGTCACTCAAATAGAATCTTTAGTACGACAAAGGACAACCCTACAGGGTCCAAGGCCTCTGGGACACCTGTACTTCCGTCATTTTCCAGACACGAATGAGCAGTTGACTCCTCTGCCTCAGGAGCCGGGCATGCAGACCATTTTCCCAGAGTGCTCTGCGGATGCATCCTGTGGTTTGGGTTTGCTGCTCTGGGCTGCTAAGCTGTTCCTTCTGGAAATTCACAGATCTGTATAGATTGCTTTGTTCTTCATGGTAAAGGGAACCACCAGGGCATCCCTCCTTTCTCTCCCTGCTCTTGTCCCCAAAACGTCTTGTAGATCAGCCACCATGGGCAGAGAGGCCCTGCTTGAGTTCACTGCAATTAATCTTTTTCTTCCCATCAGTGTGGACTGGGTTTGACCCAGAGTCTTCTCTTCCCAGAGCACCCTCTAAAATTTTTTAAAACCCTATGTGTATTTCATGGGAAATTTCACACGCCTGTTTCTGATTCATTTTCAATTAAAGGCTCAAAATACTGGTTTTGTAAGAGTCCTTTGATGATTCTGATTTTTGTTGGTTCATTCTTTCTTTCCTCCTAAATGTCCATAGAAGTTTATTAAATGTTGCTCCCACATTTGCATGCTTAATTGTTACAAAATAATTGAAAACAGTGGAGATTTTTTTTCTTCTTCTGTGCACAATACAAGAGCATTTATGGAGTGCAGAGAGAAAACATCTCAGAGATGAACTGGAAAAATGAGGGCAGAGGTGGATTCCCAACAATACGATCTGGTAGGGGCTCAGGCTCATATTTTCTGGAAGGGAGAAAGCGGTGTTGTAAGACACATGAGTGTCTCCTGCTTCATTCATCTGGAGCCCATAAATATTTGTTTGGGTAGACAGCCTCATCTGAGAGGGAACAGGTAGACTGGCTGTTTTGAGTGATTAATTCCTTCTGATCAGAGGAAGTTAGAGGTCTATTATCACCATAAGCCTCATTCTCTTCCTCCTTGTTGGTCATTAGAAGCTCCGATGGCAAGTCTGTCTAGATATGCCTCTGTACTTGCTCACCGGCTCTCGTAGACATTTCCATAGCCTATGTGTTATCCCTCTAAAGAACTGAAGTGAGCCCCAGGTTGGGTAATCCAAGTTCTGTGCCTGGTCTTGCTTAGGCCAGCTGGGTGGCATTGGACATCCTATTCTGTCTTTCTTAACCTCATCTTTTTCTATCCACACAAAAGAACTGAGACTAGCAATACGTACTTCTTACCCTGTAGATTTGGTAGCAGTCTGGACTACTAAGATGCTTGGGCTTCTTGAACAAAAGCATTAATTAATAACTACAGCTGAAATAACCACTGGACCATGGATTTGGGGGATAATCCAGGCAGCATTTCAGATTCAGAATTCCTGTTGAACTCTTCAGAAAGGGAACCTGCCCATGTCTCTTTACTGTGAGGAACTCACTACTATTATTCTGTCAGTTAAAGTGTGAAAATGTAATTTCATGTGCACACAATGCAATGTGGAGTACTTCCTGCCTAAGAAAGGTGATGAAAAATTCTTTGTGAAGTTGGTAGTGTTTTGCCAGATACTATGGTGGTGGCAAAATGTCTTTGTGAAGTTTGAAGCTGGAGGCAGGGAGACAAAAGTTCTTGCCATCCAAGTGTGGGGACCTGAACTCAGAGACTCAGATTCCATATAAAGTTACACACAGGAACACCTCAATAACCTCCACATTCCTATAGTGATGGGGAAGACTGAGACATGAATGTCCCCGGAAGCTTGTGGGCCAGCTAGCCTGTCATACTGGGGCGAATAAGAGGACACCCTGTCTAAAACAGGGTCCTGAACTCATACACACACACACACACACACAGAGAGAGAGAGATTTGTAAGTTTTAAACTTGAATACCTAATTTGATCACATTCATTTTCAGTTGTGTGATCATAGGGTAGATACTAACTTTTCTCTCCTAACTGCAAAATAAGAGTGATTATGATAATAATAAGTGCTATCATATCGTTTCTCATTTGCCTTATTAAGTACCAGACACAAAAGAAGCATGTTTCCCTACAAAAAGGTATTTTGTAGCCATATACTGGACATTGCAGTATACACCAGTAATCCCAGCATTGGGGAAACTGAGGCAGGAGAATTGTGTTCCAGACCAGGATGAGCTGCATAGCAAGACAGATTGATAGAACAAAACAAACAAAAGCACATTATAAGTGTAATGGGCCATGCAAAGTTTTACTATATTAATTTCTTCTCCTCCTGACCAGTGCCTAAATATAATCGATAACAAACGAAGCTTTTGACCCCCGGCACTAAGATTTCCAAAAATGGTTGAAGTTGGTTATATTGACCTTAGTCACTTATTTGTATCTCTTTGCCCACCCAGGCTTCATTTCTAGCAATGCACCCCACAGATCAAATGTCCCATACTCCTCTCTTCCTTCCCTTGTATCCGGCTATTGTTTTGGTTGTGAAACTCCCAACTCAATCAATGGGATTTTACGTAAAAAGCATAAAGAGATGGCAGGATGTGACTGCGGACTCAGGAATTCCAGGCTTGTGCTGTTGATAAAGAGACTTATGTCAAGCAAACAAAAGAGTGAAGACCATCAGAGAAATGTTCCATCTAACCTGCACCACTTAGAACCATTGTTTTCAGGTTTATGTCCGTCTTTATAGAGCCAGTGTGTCCTTGCTACAAAACATGTGGCCTTTCTGCAGCATTCCTTTGTGAATAGCTTTAAAATTCCCATTTGACTGGTCAGATACTTTCTGGGTGCCTCATCTCATTCACCAGGGGCATCTCTTCTCTTTCTTCAGGGCCTCCCCAACCCTAAATCTTTTTGGTCTTTTTTCATGTCTTGGGCAAAATGTTGGTCAATTTACAGGGAACCTAACATGACAGCACACCTGCTCCAGGCTTTGTCTTTCTCTTCTGGAGAGATGAGTGTCTGCAGCAGAGCTGACTACCTTGGTTCTACGCAAGGTTGTCATGGTCTGTCTTCCACTCTGATTCTATCACTAAGTATAGGGAGTGAAGGAAGCAGCGAGTAGAAGGAGCAGTCTACCTTGCAGATGGCCGTCTGGTAGGGTGTGTCAGGAAAGCAGTGGCCCTCACCTAACGAGCCCAGGGAGAGCTTTCTTTACTCTCACTGCCTTCTCGGCACATAAGGAAGAGATGTAAAATGGGTTCTGTGTAATTGGTAGTACAAGTGTGGAGCCTTATTTCCAACAGCTCCATTGCTTCGGAATGGCCATGGAAGAGATCTAACTACAGATGTTTACTGAGGCTTGCAGTGTTGGTTACTGGGCAAGGGTTTGGCCTCCTTGAAGTAACTATTGTGATTGTGAGTTAAAAAAAATAAATAAATTGGTTTATGTTGAAAAAAAAAAAGAAGATTGTATCCAGCCCTGGGGTTGCACTAGGCCACCAAATATGCAGATGTTATAGAACTGGTGTGAAGGAGAAGGACATTTGCCTCTATTCTATCTGGACTGGATTAATGGAATGAAGACATGGAAAATGGAGCTAGCTGTTTCCATTTCAAGTGTTGTGTGTGTATTTAGGACTGAGATGAAAAAAAAATCCTTGAGTCCTTTTTCTAGGTAGGTTAGACTACATACTTTGGTTTTATTCCTGACCAACTGAAATGAGACTTCAAAAATTCATGGAGCTGGATTTTGAGTTGTTCAGACAACATATGCTGTGATTGTTAGAGACTACAACTATAGCATGGTCAGGTCTGCTATATCTTTCTCTAAGAAAACAAAGCAAAGCTATTCTTCAAATCTATATGCATTTCCTCCCAAAGCCTGAGAGCAAAGGTAAAGGTATTAGTGAATACCCCCCAACACACACACACACACACACACACACACACACACGTACAGACACTTTGTTGATGTCAACTGTTTTTGTAAGACTTACTTGTAGACAGTTTCTGGACAAGCGTAACACCCTAAATCTTTACCATGGACCATGTTGTGTGCAAACAATTAAAAATATTCAAATAACTAATGCATATTACTTTCTGGTCTTTTCAGATAACTCTATATGCCTGGGATTTTATTTAGGTGAAGAGAATATATTTGTTAATTTTGTGTGGCAGTGGTCCAATACTTGACCTAACAAACTTGTAAGGGCAAAGAATTCTTTGTATTTGTAGCTTCTGAGAGTTCTTGTCATTGGAAATATGTGGTGATGCCTCCTTACTTCATAGTAGACTAAGAAACTGAAAACATTCCATAGCCAGAAATAGGATGTTAGCTTTTGAATATCCATCCCTAATGAACTACTTCCTTGACCCATCGTCTACCTCCTAAAGTTTCCCTATCTTTTGCAAACATCACCATCATCTGGGGAAACGTGCATTCAAAACACAAGTTCCTGGGGCTGGTGGTACATTTAGTAGTTAATTTGAAACAGGTTACAATACTACTTTTTGGGCTACAGAAAGGTCAAACACGTCTCTTTTAAGTCATTCATGGTTATGAAATTTTCCTAGAGATATGGCTGATGCATTCACCCCTTATGAGAGGGAGGTGGATTGATATCAAGTCTCACTATGTAGCCCTGGATGGTCTGGGACTTGCTATATAGGCCAGGCTGGTCTCAAACTCAGAAATCCTCCTACTTCCTGAGCTCTTGGATTAAAGGTATGAGCCATACATTTTAAAAAAAGAGAGAGAGAGAGAGACTTGAGAAACTTTATCAGTTCTTCTAAGCCTTCTTGCCTCTATGGCAGAGGTCAAGGCTAGGGAAGATTAAGACAATTGTCTTTATCGTAGTTGTCCAAATGAACCTTGTGCTAAAAAAGAAAATGTCCTGTCTTCATTGTCCAATACGATAGCCACAGTCAAGCTGTTGAGATGTGAGATATCCCCAGTGCAAAGAAGGAGTATTTTTGAGACAGAAGTAGTTTTTGCTACAGAGCCCAGGATAGCCTTGAAGTGTTGGCTATGTCTTGCCTCAGCCTGTCCAGTGCTGAAACTGCAGATGTATGCTACCAACTCAACTTGAGGAAGCACCTTTCAATCAAATTAAATTTAATTTTAAATAATACCAATAAAATTATGGTCAAAGTCATTACCTTAAAGTCTCAACTGAAGTGGAAGGATGTACTCACATGCATTCTTTTCATGAGTCAGCAATGGGCTTGTGTGCATGGAGGCCAGTGCTTCCATTAATCCTTTCCTTTTATTATCACTGTGTTTTTCTTTCTGAGGCAAAGTTTTCTGTAGCTCAGACAGGCCTCAACCATACTATGTAATGATGCTGACCTTAAAGTCCTTGTTCTTTTATCCACATCTCCTATTACAGTCATGAACCACCATGCCCAGCTACCGCCATTACTCTGTAGAGACTTCCAAAGTAAGGTAAAATTCTCAGTATTGCTAGGTTATCATGCTGAACTGGGGTTGGAGCTTTAGATTATCATATCGACATCCAGTTTCAACAACCAAATCTATGCTGACTACTAAGAACATAATACTTATTTCTCTCCTTCTCTACTAAAGGAGGCAATAAAAATTGAACAAAAGAGTATTTACAAATCATGGTTGAAGGCGTACTAGATTTGTTGAAGAACAATATGGGCCTTTGATATATACCCTCTTGTTGGGAAAATAAAGTTGACCAAAGAGTAGCCTTTATCCAACACGGTGACTTTGGTTTCCTCTTTGGTAAATACTGGCATGGACCCAAATTCTTCTGAAGGCTGTTTTCAGCTCTAATGCTTTCTGCTTTATGGCACCATGAAAATATGATTTCCTACTGCGTAGGGCTCCATACTCCTAACAGATGCTTTGTTTCTGTAGTTCCCAGATCTCTGTAACTCTTTGTAAGATGGTTTCTCCTTAGCTATAAATGTGAACGAAGCAACTTAATTGGGCAAGTAACTAGCTGGATGGTCCAGGAAAGCCAATTTCCCTCTGGAGTATGTTTTCTTAATTTATATTGTTTTGTGGTACCTCAGTTTCAAAGATGTATATTTTTAGTATCTCAAAACATAATGCAACATATCTACTGCCTTCATACCCTGTCCTGTGGATATCAGTATATGACATACTGTATCCACTATAGCTATGGAATCATCACTGGAATAAGTACTAAATCTTTCTCCTGAGAACATCTGGCTTCATTAGTAAATTCTCTCTCACAATGAGATATCTGGTGCTCTTTCTGCTGTACATCTTTGGGTACCTATCATTGTGGAGTTCAATTTTGTATCTACCACTGAATCTCTAACATGGACTTGTGAGTTAGGTTATTTGAAACTGAGATGGATAGCCTCTTCCAAGAAAGTGAGGTCAAGTTCACCTGAGGTCTAAATTCTACCTAACAGTTTTTAGGGTGGTGGACTATTGTGGTTCTGATTCATACTAAAACAAGCCTCCAGGAAGAATTAAATGCACACCTGCCCACAGGCCACAGTGAGTGCCCAGTGTCCAACGGTCTCATCCTGGTAAACTGTAGAATGTATAATGGTTCTGTAGCTGTGAATCTTCACAACTTCTCCCACCTCAAAATCCCCTCCCTCAGTCCCTTTCGGATTGCATGCTGAATGAGGTAAAGGGGCAACCTAGCTTTCAGGATCTGAATGTTGTTTTGTAAGGCTTGCTCTGAGCTTTGAGGGCTTGGACTTTGCCAGTTTTTCTTTGTACAGTCAGCACATGACATAGGTTCATGGATGGAATGAACAGTTCCATGTGCCAGAGACCAAGCAAGGTACAGGAGTAAAAAAGATAGCTGTGGTTTCTGCTTTGTCAGAAGTGAGGCTGGAACTGAGCAGCTACTTAGTCCAGAGTTCTGTGTGAAAGGGGAACTGTGGAGCGCCTCCGGGAGTCTGCCATGAGGACCTAACCTAGTCTCAGAGGTCAAAGGCTTCCCTAAGGAAGTAACATTCAGGCTGAACCCTGAGTGATAAGTGAGAGAATGCATGAAAGAGAACAGACTTTTGATAAGTCTCTGCT
Organism: Tokudaia tokunoshimensis; assembly: GCA_036184795.1. Lineage (NCBI taxonomy): Eukaryota > Metazoa > Chordata > Mammalia > Rodentia > Muridae > Tokudaia > Tokudaia tokunoshimensis. Next base: position 32,510,559 of record BTHU01000008.1, on the reverse strand, counting down.
AGTGAGAGGATAGCTGAAATGTCTGCTTCACTCCACAGTAAGTCACTCCAGGGCCTTGCTAAATTAGGTGTCAGAAGCTTAGTCATTCTAACCATGGCCCTTTCAGGCACGATCTGTGTGGCTGCAAAGTCATCCCCTCTGCCACTTTCTTATTCGATAAGGGCAAGTAGAGTGTAATAAAGAGTAATATGAAAAGACAATTATCCTTGGGTGTGTTATCAGACTAGCATTTACTGAGTACATAAAATGAATGTTTAGGCTATCAGTCCATACCCTTCTAACATGCAGGACATCCAGATACTTCGAGCACAGGATGATTCCTGAAAGCTGACTTCTTTCTGCCTCGGAAGACACCAGCCTGGCTTCAGCTTGTTGTAACTTCCTACTGGTGAAGTCAGGCCTTTCCTGGACAACCAGAGGTCTAGAACTTCACTCACAGACTTTGATAGGAAACACTCTCTGACGGGGCCTGGCTCTCCCCTGCCTTAGGTTTCCTCAACTGCAGATCATGGAGATTCTACCAATGATATTTTTACCTCAAAGTGATGTCGTAATGAAGATGGCAGTAAAAGCATTTTGCAAGATCAAAAAAAAAAAAAACAAAAACAAAAAACCCTTCTTAGCAAGCATGAAGCATGCTATCTCTATGTCTGCTAGAATTTCAGAGGAAACGTTCTGATCTAAGACTCTAAAGAGGCATGGGCACAGGTCTGACGGTGGCGTTTTCTTTCTGGAATTTCTGTGCCCTTTACCTCAGTATTACTTAAAACAGCATTGGTAGAAAGACTCAGCAGTGCTGCTGGTGATGGTGCTGATGCTGGTGTGGATGGTGCTGATGTTAGTGTGGCGCTGATGTTGTTTTCGATGATGCTGATGTTGGTATGGTGCTGAGAAGCCTTTTAGCACTGTGTTCTCATCAAGGCTGCATGGATTCCTTTAAAGATATCCACTTTCCTGGTGAGAGGAGCTGAGGTTTAAAAACTCAAAAAACTGACCCAAGAGTGTGCAGCTAGTAGGGTCTGTCTGATCCCAACATCTTTGCTCATGACATGTGAGCTTCTCAGAATAAGAGCTTGGAGTTGCTCCGTGATGAAACGTATACCATTAATTTTCCCTGCCTTGGAACACATGAGTGTTAACATTCACAGGAGTCTACTTTTGCAATGCCCCTGGCTTTCTGCTGTTTCCACATCCTTTCACCCCTTTCCTAATGGTATTGCTCTCCTGGTGCCTAAAGTAGGGAGGAAAAGCTATATTCATACCAGTCCAAGTAGCAAATGACTTGTGCTAAAAGTAGTGAAATCTATAGCGAAGGACTGGAGCTGAATCGTACCATTTGCTGAAAAGCTGTTGTGGAATCGTTGTGAGTGTGCCAGGCCCCTGGCTATGTTTTAGCAACAGTATCTTACACAATCACGAGGGTCTTTGTACCTCCCCTATCCCCATCCCACCTCATTCTGCTGTATGATCTAGTGAGAGAATAGCATCTCTCCCTCCTTGCTGTGGAGACAATAGGCTTGGCCGGTGCCACTTCCCTCGGATTCCCACTAGGGAATCTGAGAGATGACCTGATTGAATTCCACCCGTAAAGGTCATGCTTTGAATTCAAGGCAGGAGGGAAAAGTGAAGAAAACATTTTTGCACTGATATCCCTTGTGTCCTGAGCACACAGGGACCTCCCCTAACTGCACTGTGGACTGCTGATAAGGATAATATGGAGGGCAAGTGGCACATTTCCAGGACAAAGGAAATTCTCTGGTTTATTGTTTAAAAGAACCCACTGTCCACACAGGAGATCAGGGGTGGGGAATAAGCTGTGGATGAGAGAAAAGGCAAGGTTGGCTGGGGGTAGATTGGGACAGGAAAGGACCATCAGGCTGTTCGGGAGTGCCATCTGGGTAGCATTTGCATGGTTGGGAGGTAGAAAGAGGTCACTGTGGTTGATGGTGTACAAGGGGCTTGAGAGTCAGCCTGTTAGAAACAGAGGCTCACACTTGATAGAACAGAAAACTCGAGCTCTTTAGGAGTCATAGCAAAAGCACCAGGAGATTTAGAGAAGTTGATCTGGTTTTGACTTTAAATTCTGGATCTTTTCTTGCCCCGCCCCCTCCAAGCCAAAATGTCAGAAAGGGCCTGGTTTCCCTTTATGGAGTGCAAAATAAACAGATCTTCAACAGCGGGAGAGGGGCCCACTACTTCCCCAGACCATCATGCCAGAGCTGGGGGTGGGGGACCGTAGGAAGCAGCAGTTATTCTTCTGTCTGGTTAGGATTTGGCATTGACTTTCAATTTCTCCAACCTCTGTTTTCTAGAAGCCCGCCTTTGTGGAAGCACAGGAATAAGGGAGAAGCTGATCTTGGGCTTTCTTGCCAGACTTCAAAGGTTGTGGAGTTCTCAGTCTTGAGAATTTGGGGAGGCAATTCCAAGACTAGAAGCTGTAGGGTGGGGGTTGAGCCCACCGTCTGGGCCAGGATGGCAAACTTCAGCCTCTCAGCTCTGCTCTCCCAGCCCAGGAGAATGTCCAGCCCTGGGCATCTCCGGGTCAGCTGCGGTTAGCCTGGCCACAGGGCCCTGCATTCCTTCTGGTCTTAGCTGGGTTTGGGGTGGGTGTGACCATGGGTTTACTCTGGAGAAAACGGAGACAAAGCGTCTAAATTGGGCAGGATCTTGAATCTAATGACTTGTTTACCATTGCGCGTGCTTTTGCCAGGGCAGGGAGGAGAAAGAGGACAGGGTGAGTGCTCCCTGTGGGCGTGGGTTCGCTGTGGGTTCGGGCACACTGTTGTTTTTCATTCAGAAGGGGTAGGACAGACAGCTCCAGTAGGGTAGCTAGGCACCCTCCTAGCAGCTGTCCGCCAAGCGAAGAGGTGCACTGTGTAATTTTCCAAGGTGGGAGGAAGCAGTAGTGGGGCTTCTACCTCTGTCCAGAATTTGGCTTCCGGGAAACAAACAGCTCCTCAAAGAAGGTCCAGTTCCACCACATGAAAGGCCCTGCTTCCTCCCACTTCAACTTCAAGCCACCCAAGAGACTACCTTCTTCACCCCTACTCCAAGTGTACCGCAAACGCAAGGACCCAGTCAGTAATGGACACCTGTGATAAGGCTAAGGAGTGAGTCCCCATACCTGGGCATGGCCAGCAGAAGGGTCCAGAAGAATTTTCTGATATGAAAGCAAATACACAGTGCCCACCCACACCCATTTTTTATTTACTGTTTGCTAAGTAAAAACCAGCCCCCTCCTCCCTCCCCGTGCCTCAGAAAGTGTACCTCAAAGTTCAAGGACTTGCTTTTCCTAATTCAGGAAGTTCTCTTAAAGCTCAGGTATGAAACTTAGATTAGAACCAACGAGAGTTTACCCCCAAGGGAAGAGTGAAGCCGAGGACAGCAATGGACTATGCTGGGCAGCAGAGGAGGATCCCTTTCACTTCCGTTGCCTGCCTATGAGAGGCTTGTTACAATGTTTGCTTTCTGATGATGAAACTGGGGGTTGGAAAGGTTAAATGGTTGACACAAGGCCATTCGGCTGCTACATGTGGTATGTCCCATCCCCTTTTGCCCTCCCTCTAAACGGTTAAGAAAGTGAGGCAGTAGGTAACCTACCTGGGTCTCATCTCTTCAAGCTGACAAGAGGGTGCCCTGGGGTACGGTTTGATGCCTCTCCTGAGCGGTTTCAATTGGGTGTGGCTGATTAGAAATTGAGCTTCCAAAAAAAAATGAGGTCTAGCTCATGAGGAGCCCAGTTGCACCTGCTTATTGTCCAGAAGTCCTCCAGATGTTCCTACAGAAATGTCTAAAGGGGTGCAGGGGATTCCAGAGCAGTGTGCACAGGATCCTTGGGGCTATCCTATATGTTCTCTCAGAGTAGGGATCCCAGAGAACTGTATTTTCAATGGAGAAAGATTCAGTTAAACATAGGACCAGCTGCTTGGAAATACTTAAATCTACAGCAGCTAACATGTACGTTGAACGTTCTATCATGTCTATGGATGCACCTTGATGTTGAGATGCTGTGACTGGACAATCTGAAGGGATGGACTTGCATCTCTATTCTAGCTCCTACCATGTGCCCACGGATTGTGTGGACCAAGCGAATCCTTCAATTTCCACAATTCCTCAAGCTATGGACGTGTAGTTGCAGAAATTACTCTCTAGACTGTTCTGAGGTGCCCACAAAAACTGGCATTCCCCAGCCCACTGGAGTACCATGTCCTTCCCTTTCCCTCAGTTGCCAGAATGTTCCTGGGGGGAGGACCAGGTCTGTGCAGGGGTGGTGGGGTGGTGGCAAGATTCCCACTCATTTCCTGCACCTGGAGGCAAGAACAGAGGCTATTCTTCTGATGACCTATTGTTTAGAGCTTTTGTTTGTTTTGTTTTGCCCTTCTGAAAAGAAACTTCCATATTTCAATTGTTCCTCTCCTTTGCCAGTGCGGCTCACTACCTTGCAACTGGCCACTAGCTGGGTAGATATTTATTTATCCTGGTACCCAGCACCCCAACAGTGGAGACTCATCAAGGGCAGAGCAGCTGAAGGCTGGTCGGTCGACTCAGTGGAAAATCCAGAAGCGCAGATGTGGATCCAAATTGGGCTGAAAAACCTCCTGAGATCAGGCTTTCTTGAACTTCCTGCTTTTAGCTTAACCAGTGTGTTCGACATAAACGAACTTTCGGTATTTTGAAACTTCCGTTTCTGATCTCAGAACCTGGAAGTAGAGAGCTGTTGTGAACATTTCCACAGATTTTGTCATGGGTATTCTGGAGACCAAGCTGAACCCGGTAATTATGGAGTTTTAGAATTCACTACTACCACAGCAGCCTGCCTGCATTGCGGGCGGGATGGAGAACGGCATTTTGCTGCAAAAAAAGGCTGGGCTTGGAGATCTTCAGGCCAGTGTTGAGATGCTAGTCCTGTCGTTTCTAGCATGTGACTTAGAAGCTCAGAGCCTTCGTTCTCCATTAGTCAAGTGGAGAAAATACAGTGGCTCATGGCTTTATGCAGTCCAAGTGTTGTATATGCTTTGTTTTCTCATATGTGTGTGTGCATTTAAGTATGCACACAGGTCTATATATAGTAAATATATATATTAAATATTTATTAGCTTATTTATAGTTTGAATGTGTTCCCTTAGGAATCTCTAGTTGCCAGCTTCTGATACTGTGGCATTTAGAAGCTGTTGAAATCTAACTGGTGTCGTGGCTTCCTTTTGTGCTGAGAGTTCAAGGGTTGGGGACATAGGGGGTAGTGTCTAGTGACAAGTGAGACTTACAATAAATTTTGAAAGGGGAACCACATCTGCACTGGCCCTTGTTCCTGGGGAATAACGCCAGGCAGACGGGAGAGTTGGAAAGCCAGGTGCTAGAGCAGAGCTCCCAACAGTCACCAACTGAAATGAGTGGGGTTGGGAGGAGCAAGGAGGAGGGGCAGAGTCAGAGGCAGGCATAAGGAAGGTGAAGTACCTAGATGCTGACCCAGCCTGCTGAGAACACTCTTAAGTAAGTTCATTCTGGATATGCCGGACCCAGAGTGTCTTGGCTGTCTTGGCTTACTTAAAAACATGCAAACAAGCTCATGAATTGTGTGTTTTTTTTAAAGAACTTTTAAAAGATATTTACTTCCAAAGTACAATTTCATTGATTCCATAAAATTTTGTATATAATTTCTAAAATAAACAAAACCACAACAGAAAAATGGGGAAAAACCCTAAAACCACAAAAACCATGTTCTTAGAACCCAGTTAACAATTTATTAATATTTTGATGTATTTCCCTGCAATCTCCTTATTGCAAATACACAAATATACATGTCTAATTTTAATATATTCAGAAACAATTACTTTGAGGTCTCTTTTTTCTTATTATTAAATTATGGATTTTTTTCCCTGTAACACTGAATAATATTCTGTGTCACTAAGTCTGATGACTGTGCCCTGAAATTATTAAGTGAGTAGGTAAAGGCCCTGAGGTTTCATTTTGTTTTTCTTTTGTAGTACCTGGGGAACGTTAGACAAGCATGCCATCCTGAGTTACATCCTTATGAACTTTAGTGGCATGTGTTGTCTTAGCTACTCTGGCTTCTGGACTTAGGATAGTTTCTTGCAACTGAGCTAAACTTTTTCTTGTACTAATATTCCGTGTAGGCTTTAAAAACCAGTCACGTGGACTGCAGAAAAGGTGATGTTATAGAAGTCACTAAGTCTCCCTTGAGTCATAAAACCAGAAACCCTGGGAGAGGCAGACGGGGCCTTCACTCACCTCCTTGTGCATTTTAATGCAGCCCAGATGGAAGCTGGGCTGAGGGCAGATTGCAGACCAGCCTGCTGGACCAGATCTGATAGCATAACAGCAGACAGCAGACAGCATCTCTGAATTGCCTGCTACCAGGAGGCCTCTCTGCATAGGTTGTTTGATTAACACATGCAACTCCTAATTACAGAAGGCTTGCTCTTCTCTTGTCCTTTTCAGGCTCACACTCTCTGCACAGTGACTCCTGCAAAACTCTCATCTCAGGGCAGCTGTCTGCCACTCTCCTGCCCCTCCCAGGAACCGGGTCAGCAGGCTCCCTGTCAAAAAGAGGCCAGGCCTCTCCTCCTTCTCTGTGTGTGGCAAGGCTTGGAGGGTAGCTTTCTGAGGGCTCTTTGTCTGGTGAACCAGCCAGCAAGACCTCTGTGTAGCAGAAGCCCCCTCAGGTTCCCCTGCCCTTCCCCCTCCACCAGGGAAGGCAACCCTGAAATCGCTTCCAGCCTCATCTAACCATCAGGCTCCTACTGGAGAGGCTGGAACTCCTGTGGCCCCTGCAGAATCTGGATTCCTGGGAAACCTGCACTGTGTGTGGAATTCACTGTGGTGGCCTTAAGTCTGACAACTTTGCTTGCTTACTCTGAAGGAAGGCTGACAGCTCTGGGACAGGAAACCTTCCGTTCATGCTGTCCTCTCTACTGTAGTTCTCCATTAGGTATCCATTCATTCCAAGGATTCATAAGTAAGGCTTCCTGTTCTTGCTGTACTAAAATTTGAGGATGGGACAGAGGGCAAGATAGACACAGTTTACAGTCTCTGCTCTCATGGGAGACAGAAAGAATGAAAAGAAAAGCATCTCAGAAATGGAAGAATCTATAACGGGGATTATAGAGGAAATGCCTGCCGAGTTATCAAAGACTCTTGACACCCTTTGCTTTATGTCTCAGATTACTACCAGCCTCCATAAAGGTCCAGGTCCGTGGTTCGGCTGCCAAACTGTAGCGAGAGCAGCTCTATAGAAGAGGATCTGTTATGGGCAGCAGAGCATGCCCGGCCCCAGCACTGGGCCCCCTAGACTCTTGTGGTCAGGGAGCTCCTAAAAGAACTCAAACCTTTTGGGGCTGGGATTCGTTTACTTTCAGCACACTGGGATTTCCTGTTTCTAAGAAAATGGGGTTGGATGCTCAACTGCATTAACAGAACGCATTGATGGAAATTTATCTGAAATTGGCTGGCTCCTGGCTCTTTGGAAGCTTGGGTTTGGGAAGAAGGGCATTTGGACGACTTCCTTTTCAAATAATATTCTCTCTTTCTCCCCTCCCCCTCTCTCTGAGGGGGAGTGTGCGCGCACACACACACACATGTGTGTAGATGCCATATGTGTATGAGTGCCTCCAGAAGCCAGTTGATTCAAGCCAGATATTACCAATTGAAGGGCCCATTGCCTTTGCGTTCCTGTCTTAGGAACAGGGCTCCCAAAGTGACCAAAGGTCCTCTAAAGAGGTTTAGAGTCAGAGTTTCCCTAATCCTTCCGCTTTCAATGTAGATATCCCAGATATGATAAGATGCCCTGAAAGACCCGTCTCCCAGAGTTCATCACCAGCTCCCATCTGCTCATAACCCCATCATGGCTTCCTTCCTTTGGACATCCAGGAAACTTAAATTACCCCTGACAAGACTATGATAACTGAAAAACATTAAATATTTGATCTTTGCTTAGCAAGGCTCTGTAGCAAATGTTGACGTGGTATGGAAGAGAGAAAAAGAAAAGGCAGAGAAAGATTCTGACCTGGACCAACAAGCACTCCTCTGAAACATCTGAACCAAAAAGGGGGTGGAGGGAGGCAGGAGGAAGATGCTCAGGTGGCAAGCAGGGCAGTCTGGTGACCTTACACCAAAGATTCCTCAATCACACAGACAGGTTTATACAGCCAGGGCACCAGCAAAATCCAAAAGGAGATGTCTGCTTAGATTCCAGGGAATATAGCTCTGTTTTCCAAAAAGAAGTTGAGCCATTATTTTTAGAAGTTTTTGAGCCAAAAGATTTGCATGGCTTCCACAGGGAAGTGTAACTCTGTGGTCAAAACTGTGTAAATTATCAGAGGTTTACTTCATAACAAGAATTGTAGGAGCCAGAGAAACATCTTAGCAGTTGACTGTACTTATTGCACTTACCCTGGACCTGATTTCAGTTCACAGAACCTTCCTGGTGGTTTGCATTCATCTGTAACTACAGTTCCAGGGAATCTAACACCCTCTTCTAACCTCCAGGGTCACCAAGCACACACGTGGCATGCATGCATACATGCAAGTGAAATATTCATACCCACAAAACTAAGTCAATGAATCTTTAAAATATTTTTTTAAAAAAAGGATTGTAATCTTTGAGGTGTTAATTCGTATTGCTCTCCTAACAGCTACCTGTCAGCTGAGGTACCAGTCTCTCAGAGAAGCCCACAGCTGGAGCACGAGGGATGAATGCCCACATAGAGACAGGCAGTGCTGAAGGAATGTCTAACACAATCGAAGACTTTGTAGTCTTCTTCCATACCAAGCTCTGGGGACCGTGGAGAGGGGAGATTTGGAAAGAATCAGGAGAACTAAGCATGTCTTCGTTCAGGTTGCTATAGCAATGTGTCATAGACTGGGTGGCTTATAAACAACCATCTCCATTTCTCACAGAGTCCAGGAGTCTACAGTTATGATGCCAGCAATGTCAGTTTCTGGCGAACCCTCCCCTCCCCCTGGTTAAAGACCACTGGCTCCTTCTGTATCTTCCTTAAGATGGAAACTAGGCATATTTCTTGAGATCATTTTAGCAGTCATTCTGTTAATGACTGTTTTCTGCCCATCAAATAACCCTCTCAAAGTCTCCCGTCCTAACACCATAACACTGAGGGTTAGGAGTTCACATAAATTTGGAGGGGAATACAAACACTTAGTCCAGACCACCAGTGTGGAGTGGGCAGTGGAAAAGAACACAGTAAATGAGGCTCTGGAAACATAATCAGGATGACATTGAAGATGACTCAGAAGACAAAGAAACTTCCATAGGCTTCGATTCATTTGAGAGTTTTTCAGAAAAGTGGATGTGCGCCACATCTGCAGGTCATGAACGGAGGCCTTTGCCAACGTGGCTGCCCAAGAACAGGGATTGAATGCACAAGGATAGAGATGTTCCAGAATTCATTCTTGAGATTTCAGAATAGGTAACAGAACCCTAGCGCTATTCAATACTCTCATCATCAAATGTCAATTGAACATTCGCTATGTCTACCACGTGGGCAGCACCAGTGATGCCAATTGAGCATGGCTTTTGATGGATTCCTTGCTTATAGAAAATGGATGGTTATGCTCAAAGCAGCAAATGTGCTTATAATAGTGATGTGAAACATCACAAGAGGACATCATTGGAATGAGTGTCCATCTAGGTTAGGGTCAGGGGATGCCTGTCTAGGGATGGGCTCTGGAAGAGGTACGGGGGGGGGGGAACTGGTATTGTAAATGACCTAGGGCTTGTAGGACAGTCAGCCCTAAAGAGGGGAAGCAGGAACATGGGAAGAGCATGCCAGGACAGTGAGAGTGGCTTAAGTATAGAACACTGGGTAGGGAGGTGGGGCAGTAGGTTATGGTCTGACCCCAGAGGTCTTTGACCCCGAAGGGTCCTTGACATAAACTGTAGAGAGTTTGCATCTCTGAAGTGTGACAGGGAAGTTGGTCCATGTTTTGATTAGAGGATAAGCAGCATCACATTTGCTTCAGTCAAGTGATCACTTAACGGTACCTCCTGCATAAGAGCACTCACCGGGCTAAGTAGAAGTTTGGTTTATGCAAAGAAAAGCCTATCTCAAGCCCTCAGAGGCCTCCAGTGAACTTGGGAGAGATGGGGAGTGAGAAAGGGGGAGGGAAACCCTTATCTGTAAAAGCCACAGGAGATTGGAATGGAGGGGGTGATTCTAGGAGACACACAAAGGAAGTGGAGATGGTTTGGCCTCACCCTCTCAGGCCTGATTGGAGGCCCCACCTTTTCTGTTCTCCTTTCCTTTCCCTGGAAACATCACCAGGATTCTTCCTCTTACCAATGGCAAAAGCGCTACTACCGGGTGCACATGTGGGTTATGTCCTTCCCCCGCCCACCCCCCCCCCAACACATACATTCAACAGGACCTCCAAACTATGGGACACTCACTTCAGATCAGAAATATAAGACCTGGTTTTTCACATATCACCTTTTACCTTCAGGACACCACATGGACAAGTGAAACTTATTTCACCTAAGTCACTCTGACCCACAGACCTTAAGTGTGTCCGAACAGTCTGAGGCCTGGCAGAGGTAGAGTGGGGTCGTCCAGTGTGGCGAGAATTAGAGCATCAGGATGGCATAAATACTGCTTAGAAAGACATCTTATCATCCCTTCGATTTGCTCACTCTTTCTCTCTCCCCCTCCCTCCTTCTCTCTCTTTGACGGAATTGCCTCAGGGCCGGTGGTTTCAAAACTAGCAGCTGCAAACTTATGAAGGAAAAAAACTGAAACCACAACCCTGTCTTGTGAAAACCGTGTGCCAGTCTAAAAGTGGCAGTCCATGGTGGGTGGCGGGGGGGAGCCTGTTAACGTTCGGGACATAGCAATAAGCATCATGGGATCTCTAAGTCAGGTCTTTAGGGTAAAGAGGAATTGTTCCCTGTTCTAGGTAAGGGTGAGTAGGGTACCAAAGACAAGGTTGGGAGAAGAGAGAGGAGGGAGAGGAGGAGGAGGAGAAGGAGGAGGAGGAGGAGGAGGAGGTCTGGCCAGGAGATTAGCCTCTTGGTGGCGGCTCTGGCACAGCCTCTGAAACAGTCAGGTTCTCAGATGCAAAGCAGATCAGCTGTAACTTCCACATTGCTAATGTCTTCATCCAGAAGACCAGGGAGGTCCAGCCTTCCTGCCTAAATCACCTGTGGCTTCTGAATCATGCCTGGTAGAGATACCTGCCTACCCCATTCCTGAGTCAGACCTATCCTCTTCCATCTCCCCACAGATGCCCACTGTACTCACCTACGTATTTATCCTTCTAAAACACATACAGTAAGACAGATAGATGCCTCCTGAAATCCCACCTCAAATTGCCACCCCATCATCCCTTTCTTCGCACAAATCATTCCGAGCATTTAGGGAGGAAAATGCAATGGGAAAGACCCTCTTAGAACAGGTCCTATGTGTGCCCAAGCTGGACCAAGGCTGTCCTTAAAGGTTTCTTCTGATATGGATATCACAAGCTCCCTATATGGATATCATAAGTAGATAGGTCTGGGCTTGGACGATTTCTCTCTGCTTATAAGTTCTTGAGGAGCCTCTTTGGCAAGAACAAAAGAGATGTTTGAGTCATCTAACCAGGTTAAGAGATTCTCCGACCTGAATAGGAAGCCTATAGACACACACAGCCCTAGCCAGGTGACTCAGATACAAATCTTTCAGGGCTTTAGTAGGAGGGACAGATTAAGGAAGAAGATCCCAATGTACCCCAATGGTTAAAAACAGGACAAAAGCATTCTGGAGTGAATTTAAATAATACGTATTAAAATAAAAGCAAAGTGGGTGAATCAACACTGGGTGGGGTTAATGAGAGAAAGCTTCAAGGGAGGAAGTAAGTTTTGAGTAGAGGTTGAAGCGTGGGCGGAGTCACGGCTGGGGCAGAGGGAAGAGGAACTGTATACTGTGGGGGAGGTGGTGTGTGTTTGGGAAGGGTGCTGTGACTACACAGTGGCCCTGGAAGCTGTGTCCCACTTGTCAGTCATGTTCAAAGTTAGTATCAATGGGCTGGAGTAAATTGCCAAGGAAAATTTTTTGATACTGACATCAGGAGTGTGGTCTGGTCACTCCCATTTTGGAGCGAACACACCCTGGATCGAGTCAACTCTGAGTTCACCTCTGAGCTGGGCCACTTATAATCTGGTCAACCTCACAGGCCTCACCTCCCTGAACTGTGAAATGAGGAAATTATTTCATAAGGCTCTGGTGAGGATGAAATTCAGGGAGATAACGGACACAAAGTGTTTAGTTCCTTACCTGATAAAGAAGGGCTCCTGAGTGTGTGGTTGGCTGGGACATCAGGTCTGTAGCCCACAGGCTAGAAAGACAACTAGGAGGAATGGCTTCAAGCACTCAAAAGGAAAAGTGTGGCCTGGGGATGCCTAGATTCTGAGCTCAGCAGATCGGTCTCGGGTCTCTGTCTCCATGTGTTCCCGTGATGAAGTCAGTCCAGATCTGCACGCAGCTCAAAGGCTGGATCTAATTGATGCTTGTCTGTAGAGCTAAATATCAGCCTCAGAGGCTAGTCTACTGCAGACTGAGCCCTCACTACCTAGATTTAGTGAATGGCTCAACGCTGAATGGAATTAATGAGAATTTCCAGGCACACGTGTGCTGATAAATGTGGAACAACCTACCGTCTGGATTTGTGTAGCATTCACCTATTTCTATGGTTCAAATGGTTCCTCTGAGGCTGATTGATGCCAGCCTGCCGATATGATGTCCCTGTGTGTGGAGCTAGAAAGAGATGTTCTCTCAGCTCTCACCACCCCTGCATCCACGCCCCCATCCCTGAAGCTGGCTGAAGTGCATCTCACAGAGGTGGGGCTCCTGATCCCTATGGTGGGCTTTCTTGCCTTTGTTTCTGTCCCAAGGAGTTGAAGGGGAAGGGAGGGGAGGCATTCCTACTTTCTCCTCTGTCCTGTACTGGGCAGAAGTAAAGCTTCCCACCCAGGAGCTACTTCCTCTCGCTCCAGTTCCAGACTGATGAGCAAGTTCGTTTTCCTCATGAGCTGAAACAAAACAAGACGAAACAAAAAAACGTGGTACTCCCATGAGTCTTCTGCGGAGCTCAGCTTTAAGATGAATCAGGGCAGGCCCAAGTGCGTACCATGGAGTCTGAGGGTTTACCAACACACTTCCTCCATGTAACTACTGTTGCTCCTCTTCCTCTTGCCCCTGCAAATGAGGCAGCGATGTCTCGGCCACACCCACACCTGGGCACAGGTGAGATGGCCAAGGTTTCCCACTCCCAGCTTGCGTGTACTGCTATAGCGGGGAGAGTATGGCTTCATCAGTTCAATTACAATTCTAATGCAGAAGGCGGGATACTAGAGCCAGGGGTCTTAGCAGACCTCTGTGTGTTCCCTGACTGTACAGATGAAGGTCCTGAGGCCAGAGGGCAAGGTCTCAGGCAGGTCACTTCTAGAGATGGTGTTCTCTCTCCCCCCCTCTCCTGTCTCTCTCCTCTCCCTGTCTCTCCCCATTCTCCTCCCCACCCCACCCCCACCACCGCTGCTGCTGGGCAGTTTTCTGAGCAGTTGACACTGACATTTTGTTCACATCATTTCTCCTATAAGCGCCGTGGCTTCTGTGGGAATAAGCACCTGCCCCCAGCAAGTTCTATACCACCACCACCTCTTCCTCCTCCTCCTCCTCCTCCTCTTCCTCCTCCTTCTTCAGAGCCGTGGACATCCTGGCAGATTAACAGATGATCCAGATCCACTCCATCTCTGCAGTAAAAGAAGTGATAGGAAAAACAGAGCTGGGGTAAACACCCAGGCAGTTCTGTGTTAGGATATCTTCCTTCAAGTATGGGAAAGAGCATGTCCTCAATGCCCTCTTGTAGCAACAGGCACCACCAACTACCAAGCAAGCCTACATTGCCTGCATTGTCTGCATTACGCCAGGAGTATGGAAAGCCATACCAACTAAGTACCTTCTATTAGTCTCCTAATTGTCACCCTGAGCTTGTCCGTGAGAGTAGCTGCCCGCCAAGCCCTAGGAATGAAGGAAAACAGGGGAAGCTATGGCTTCCCACAACCTCATCTCTGACCACCACAGAACGCAGCCTGTAGCACACAGTCTCTTCTCCTAGTGCTTGAGAGCCACACTGGGTCCATGCAGTGAGGTCACGGCCGCCTCTGAACCTCCTGGCTCATGGAGAGTGGGAAAGCTTTCTCCTAAATCTTACTAGACAGTAGTTCGAATTTCCTCCATAGGGACCTTATCCGCTAGTACATTAGGACCCCGACCCAGCTCTGCCAAGAGACTGTTATGCTCTGCAGTTCAAAGAAAAAAATGTAGGAGAGGAGTTGATTAACTGGGACCGGAAAAGAGCTTATTCTATGTATAAACAATGAGCCCATGTTCCTGGCAGGTCAGGTGTCCTGATCTCTCTCCCAGGTGGGAGGGAAGAGCTGCTGGCTGCTCTCCTCTCATGGCCCTGAGTTTAGGAACAGGATTTCCTCTGCACATTGTCAGAGAGCAGATAAAATCTTAATCTCAGGCGCACACAGCCACAGGCCTTGGGCCCTGCCACTGTGTGCTTAGCTTTCAGAAGTGAGACCGAACAATGGCTTTGGGACTCAGTGTGTGAGTGCAGAAGGGGAAGAAAAAGACCAGGGTGGAAACCAGTGTGATATACGGGCTTGCCATGGAAAATGCAGGGCCATCCAGAGGTTCCAAACTGCACACAAGGCTCAGAGAATCCTGGGCCTCCTTTTACTGTTTTTGACTTTCTTGTACCAAGTACGAAGCTCACTGGGTAGAGGTCTTTACCTAGTACCATTTTATTTGTTTTCTTTGTGTGTGGGTCTGTTTATCTGTGTAGTGGATGCACATGTGTGCAGATGCGCTCACCTGTGTGTGTGTGTGTGTGTGTGTGTGTGTGTGTGTGTGTGTGTGTGTGTTTCGGAGGTTAGCTTTGGGAATCTCGCCTCTATCATGCTCCACCTTGTGAGCCATTGAACCTGGAGCTTGCCTGCTACCCAGCACCACACAGGTGGTCACTCCCACTTCTGGCTTCTATGTGGGCACTGGGGTTCTAAATGCAGGTTCCCAAGCTTACAGGGCAAGCACTTTATCCACTGAGCCAAATGCTTCCTACCACTGCCCCATACTGTTTCTTAGAGTATTCAAATAGAGGCTCTCACCTCTTCAAATCAGGCTCTTGGGAAGAGCTTGGCATCGACTGGCTGGCCGAACTCAGAAGATGGGAGAAGTTTCAATCTTATCCTCCCTGATGTTTGTGCTAAGAGCTCGCTTATTTTCCCAACATGCATCCTGTGCCTTTTCAGAGTAGGAAGAGTGGAGAATTTTCGAAGTCCCATTTATCATGTGGTGCTGTATCAGAAAGTACTCTGCCCACAATTTTGCCAATGCCACACCTAACTGCAAAATATTCCTTATGAGAACATACAGCTTATGCTTGTTGAAGGAGTCGGCCAACCAAGTTAGCATGAGAAATTTTAGGGTGTAGACAAGTTGAAATGCAGACCCATTCTCCACGTGACCCCTCCATCCCTAACTCCATTTCGATGAGCATTCGCTAAGCACTTGCTCTGTGGCACTGTGCTATCTAATGGTCTCTACTTACAGCATCTCCTTTTATCCTTGCTATCCCACAGTCTTTGGAAAACTCACATCTCAAAAGCTTTCTTTTTTTTTTTTAAATTAGATATTTTCTTTCTTTACATTTCAAATGTTATCCCTTTTCCTGGTTTCTCCTCTGAAAACACCCTATCCCATCCCCCCATCCCCCTGCTCACCAATCCACCCACTCCCTCTTTCCTGGCATGGCATTCCCCTACACTGGGGCATCGAGCCTTCTCAGGGCCAAGGGCCTCTCCTCCCTTTGATGTCCAACAAGGCCATCCTCTGCTACACATGCAGCTGGAGCCATGGATCTCTCCATGTTATTCTTTGGTTGGTGGTTTAGTCCCTGGGAGCTCTGGGAGTACTGGTTGGTTCATATTGTTGCTCAAAAAGCATCCTTAAGTTTTTCAGGTGACCAGTAGGCATGTGCAGACCAAAGCTTGAATGTCCACCTACATGAGTCAGTACGTGCTCAGTTTCACGATTCCTAAGACTTGTTTCTGAGCTTAATGAGTAGAGACGAGGGCTGTGTAAAGAACAAACTAGAGCTGCAGAAGCCATGTGCCAAGACAGAGGACCTGCATCAGATTCAAGGGTCCTGAGTGATTCACTGGCTTCCACAGCAGCAAAGAAAGGCTCTGAATTCAGGATAGGACGGACTCAGAGAACACAGGTTTTCCTTTCCTTCTGATGATGCCTTAGGACACAAAGGAACTGTAGTGCTCTGGGTCGCTGAGCCCTCGTTCCATGCACTTTCTGCTGCCACTGCCAATGGTAGGATCTTGAAGCAGCCAAACCAAGGGACATGTGCCAGATGCGCCATGAAGAGGAGCATGAATTATTTGCCAGTGTTAATGCATCAAGGAGAAACAAAAACTCTAACTAATGCTTTTGTGGGAAGGACCCAGTTTGGAGAATGAATGTTTTTCCCAGGTGTACTGTATGGAGAGACTCATCCTGAATTTTCCTATTGTCATTTCCCAACCCCCATGAGCCTCTGATGAATGTGTCCAGAAATCCTTTAGAGAAGAAAGTTGACAAGTCTTGTCACATGAAAATGAAGATGCCAAGTAGGTCCAATGTCCCTCTTCCTTCTCAAGGTATTCATTTCACACGTGCGGCCCGGGGAAAGAGGCCCTTGGGGGGGTGGGAGGGAAGGAGGATACCGTGTCCTTTCCAGTGTAAGAAGTTCATCATAATCTGTGCAAAACAGCACCTTTGGATAAACACAATGTGGCTATATATACCCCTGGCCATTTCCTGTTGCTCTTGCAGCTCGTGCAGGCTCGAAGGTAGGGTTAGGCTGTGACCAGAAGCCACATGGTGACATGCACATTAGCCTGTGCCCTCTGCTTCCTGTACTGCCCGCAACTGGAGCCAGACTAATAATGCTGTGCTTCCCTGGAGGGGAGGGAATCCTGGGAGTTACTAGGCTTGCAAGTGTGCCCATTCATTCCCTGTGCGCAAACTGCCTGGCTACAGATAGGTACAGGAGAGGGCCAGCACGCATGCCTGAAGAGTCGGCGTGTGTAAAGTTTCCACCGCAAAGCAAAGGTCAAGTTGGAAGGTGTAGCTAGCAAAGTGAGCAGTCTTCTTTATTTTGAATTAAAGGGGCAGCCTCAAAAGAAATCTCACATGGTGAAGTTATGTGAAAAACTGCCTGGTAAAATTCAAGTTCACGGCTGTGTGCTAGAAACCCATCGTGCTAGAAATAGCAGCAGTGTTTTTTTTTACTTCGGTATCTCCTCTCATCTTAGGATTTCAGAATGTTTCAGTAGACATCTCACAGTGTAATTTTGGAGCAGAGAAGAGTAGGTGGCAGGTGGGACTTCCACTTACTGAGCAGCGAGATAGAGACACTAACACAGAGGCTTGCTCAGGAGCCTGTAGCAAGCCAGAAGATGGGCGAAGATAAAAATCTCCAGGCCCTCTTGTCTCCTTCTTCTCAGTCAGCCACTAACACGTTATTCCTGACATCCCTTCCTCTCACTTGGGAGAACTGAGATCTTGGATAGAACAATGCAGGTATTTGGTTTTTCCAGTACCGAGGGTAGAATCCGGGACCTTGAGTATCCCAGGCAAGCACTCTCCCCCTGAGCTATGTGCACAACCAGAACCATACATTCTGAACAAGCTCTTTAGGAAATCCTCATGCCCAAATAGAATCATTGTCTGAATCCCGCCGGCGCCTTTTTCGGTCAGTCAAGTGCTTGCCTTGCAAATGTAAAGACTCGGGGTCCATACTCAGAGCCACCATGAAGAAGTCAGGTATTGTGGCATGTAAGTGTGACACCAGTGCCAGTGAGGCAGAGACAGACAAATGCCTGGGTCCCACAAGGTGAGAGATCCTGTCTCAAAAGAATTGTGGACACCATCTGAGAACTGACAACAAGGACACTGTGTAATTCGTTTATAGGATAAATGGCTATGGCATGCTGACTGTCGGCTAGGTGTGATCCCAGGGTAGGATCCGCTTTCATAGAGTTGAATCTAATGAGGAAGAGAAACATATCACACACACACACACACACACACACACACACACACACACACTTCTAGTTGTGATACATAGTGTGCACTCCAAGAAGGACTGTCAGGCTGAGTGTAATTTAGGTTGGAGGCTTTAGAAAAGTCCCCCTGAAGACACGACGTTCACACCCAGATGCTTAAGATGAGAGGACGCATATGCTTCGCTGCTTCCAGCACATAACCAAAGCAAATTGTGATTCTAAGAATTGGCGACTAGCAAAAAAGGAAAATCCAGTGATCTCTTGGGTTTGTGATGCCCGTTTAGCTGATCACGCTTCCTATTTCTAATAGAGATTTATGACAGGAAAAGTGACTTAAAAATAAGACCCGGGAAGGTAGAATCTCTCAATGACTTGTCAGGAGAGTTCCGAGAAACTGTGGTTTTGTTTCCAAGTGTGACTGGGGGTATTTGAAGGAGCTTTGTGAACACGGGATTCTGTGAGAAAGTTGAAGAAGAGCTCTCTGTAGCTTGAGCTTTATTGGACTCACGACTCTGCTTACGCGTATGCTCCTGTCGCTCAAAGAGAAGATGGGTGGCCACACAGTCTCTAGCATTTGCTTAATTTGATTGTGAGCTTTTCAACTGAGCACCTTCCACTTACATCAGGAGCTCTGAAATTCCCACCTGTACAAGTCATTTGGGAGGAGAAAGATCATTTATTCTTCTTTGCCTGGACCTAAGTGTCTATCACTCACTCTGGAATGTTCCAGAAATTTGCATTTGAAGCCAATACCTTAGGTGACTTAGATGCATCAACCTAGGAAACAGGCTTAGGGATGCTGCTTCGACAGTTGGTCCACAGAACATCTTAGAAGCTCTGCATGGTTCTAGCATTTGAGTGGCTTTGTTGTTGCTTGCTGGCTTGGGCCTTCCCTAGTTCCTCTGAATTTTGTTAACCTGAGTGAACATAGTCAAATGATTGATCCATACTAGATGAAAAAATAATAACAATAATATGCAAAGTGATACAGATCTGAATTTATTGGGTGTCCCAAGTCAAGCTACAAAGATGACTTTTGGCCATAGCTGGCCAGAACATCATGGTGGTAAATCCAATATCCAGTAGACTTTCTGTCTGGTGCCTGTATCTATAGTTGTATAATTAACCAAATCTCCTTAGCTGCCTCCTTTTCTTCCAAAACAAAGAATGTTACCCAGAAATGAAAAAAAATCTTGATGCATTCAATCTTCTCTCTCTCTCTCTCTCTCTCTCTCTCTCTCTCTCTCTCTTCCCTCTCCTCTCTCTCTCCCCCTTCTTTCTCTCCTCCCCACATCTCTGTGTCCTTCTCTCTCTCCCCCTCTCCCCACCTCTGTCTTTCTCTCTCCCCCCCTCTCTTTCTCATCATGGTCTATCAGAATTTTAAAAGGCTAAAAATGAAGTGGCCCTTTCCAGAGACTAGTCAGCCCCCGCATGCTTCTCCTATCTGCCCTGCCATCAGCACACTGAGAAGGGTGACAGAGCACATGACAGTGACTGGGCTTTGCTGCCTGACATGCAAGAAGCTTTCTGAAACACCCCGAAAATACCTCAGCAGCCACACATGGAGAAAACTCTTGAAATCATTGCCAGAGATTTGACTTGGTTCAAAGACTTCAGGTCAGGGATAGATGCTGTGGAAGAAAGAACAAACAAGGAAAAATGAGAGAAGAACTGTGTTCTGTTGCACTGTAAAGAGCCCCTCCACATACGCAGAACATTTAGCCCAAGTGATTAGAGGTACTGGAGTTTGCACAGATACAAGGACCACAGTTAGCGCAAAAGCATGACTCAGCTTGAGTATTGTACACAATTAAACCTGCTTAAGATGCAGGAAGGTTTGACAGAGCCAGGATGAGGAGCAGGAGTGGATCATTTCTTCAAAGATAGCTACAAATGGGATGCGTCCCTCCTTGTGACCTAGGCTGCCGACAGCGTGTTTTGCTTGGTTTGCACCAATGCCCTGGCTCGCTGTCACTTGCTCTTAGTGGCCAGTTTCATTTCCTGGTTTTGAGAAGATGGCAGTGAGGCCCATTGCTTTGGCACGCTGTCCCTGAAGGAAGTGTGCACTTTGAAAATGTCAGAGCCAGCAGGCTCATGTCCAGTGCATGCTATCAATCAGCAAAAGTCTCTGGACACCTAATGAGCCCTGCTGCAAGTTCAAACAGCCAAGAGCTGGAAGATAAAGATCTTGCCTTAAAACTGCCTACCCTAACCAAGGGGGCAAGATCAAAAGGGAAAACGAAGTAACATCTATGTGGAGGAATTAACATATTCGTGACCCTTATGCCCGTGGACCAAGAATGCACTGGAAATCATTGGCTGCCTTGGAAAGGGCCTGATATCTAGAGTCCAGAGTGATGGGTTTTCCCTATTCTACTACAAGCTCTTGATCTTGAATGAGACCCTCAGCCTGTCAGAACTTTAGTTTCTTCAGCATCAAGGTAGGGATGAGAAATGAACCTATCCTTATCTCTGATTTATTCTAGTGATTTTGTGTATATATATATATATATATATATATATATATATATATATATATATATATACATACATATATGTTATACCAGAGGTGCAGGGAGACTCCTGTTCATTCTTGACGTACGCAGTGGATCTCAAATTTCTCTTATCCTTGCTGTTGTAGCAGTGTAGAAAGAAGTAAATTTAGAGAAGGCATCTTCTGCCCTTGCCACTAAACAGAGAGAAGCAGAGACCACAAGCAGGAGTCACACAGGCCAGACTCATTCTGCTTCCTCCGTGGGTAGCTAACTTCCTCTTCAGTGACACACAGGTAATGGTGGCTAGCCTTTGCATTGACAGAGTCAAGGTAAACACATCATTTTAAAGATGGGAGACATCTGAGGAATCAATATACTTCCCAGACTAGCATTCAGCTTAATTCTTTAGGAAGCTGACCCTCAACTCAGAAGGTTGCAACTGTGTCCTTTGGAATCCATTAAAGGTTCAGTTCAATGATAGAGAAATAGACATCACAAGTATCTGAGTTGCTGGGCATCTTGGCAAGAAGGGAAACACATACGGTAACTTTAATACTCTTTGTGACCAGAGCTCCTGGTGGCCAAATGACTGGGATGGGCATTTAGAAAGGAACTTTTTAGCATGACTCCTCAAGATTCTCAACTTCATCCAGTTTTGAAGGGAGAATAGGTAAAAGGAAAACTGAGACACACATCTGGGTATTTGGGGTTCTGGGTCCTGTGGTTTCCTGATGGGAAACACTCCCTGTGGGATCCAGAGACAAGACTTGAGCAGAGGTTCCCTGAACATCATCACTGAGGCTGACTGTCTAGGGCAGCATTGAGTCTTTCCCATTTAAACTTTTCACCTAACCCCAGTAAACAGGAAATGCAAGCTACTAGAGCTGAACACACAGCCACGCCCTGGGTCCCCGGGTTCCCTGTCCCCATGTACTCAAGCACATTGTACTTTGTTTTCCTTTCTGACAAGTTGTACACACTCATTGAAAATATGCACAGCAATCAGAACTCATTACAAATTAGAGCAGGCAGTAACCCTTACTCTGGAAGCTTAGGAAACTTTCCCCTAGAAGGGAAATGTGTACTAATAAGCTACACTTTTGAGAGCTAGTTGGAGCACAGTCGCTTTGGAATGCCTAGAAGTCATGAACGAAAGGTATGCTGATAGTAGGCCTGTCATACCTGAAGTTTCACCTGGTGACCTGATATCCCAAGTCAGTTTGTCACTTGAGCAACTTTGGTTGAGAATATAGGAACTTGGAAAGACTTTTGGACTTGTGCCCAATGCAGACATGCAGGACGCATTCCAAGTATGGATAAAAATGTCCACAATGGTGAAAACATCTCAAAACAGACACAGCTATGCCACAGGATCCCATGTTGTTTACTGGCTTCGCAAGACAAGAATTCTGTATTTAGTTTATGTTTATTATGATCTGTTATGTTTATTATGGTTTTTGCATTTGTTTTGTTTGTTTATTAATGTTGTTTATGGGATCAGTGGGAAACTGATTCTAAGGCATTAGAGGAGAAGAGCAGTTAGGTGTTGTATCATCTGTGTGCATATTGTGTTATAAGAATATTTGCATGAGTTGAATATTTATAGCACAGTTTTTAGGAGCTCTGAAAATGCACTGTTATTTGTATCAGTAGGTATGCAGGTGGGAGATCACAAACAAGAGGACCCCTCCATTCCTCTACAGTCCCCAAAGGAAGTATACCTACCGACCCCAGGACAAGGCTGTCTTCCTGACCCGTTCTCTGAGAGTATGGGTTTATTATATAAGTAGAGAGTCTGGTTACCCTCTGAAACTCAAAAGACATATTTTCATATTTGCTCTAACTCTTACGTGGACACGAGCTCCTGAAATCACTTTCCAAGCTCAGTTGATTGAATTCACAAAGCTACACAGAGATAATGGCCTGGTGAGAGTCTGATGAAAGGCAGAATAGAGAAAGACAGAGGGCCTGGAGCTGTGCTCATGTTGTAGATTTCTTGTCTAACTTGAATGAAGCCTTTAGTTCCACCCCCAGCACTGCATAAAACCAGTTGTGTTTCATGTTTATAATCCCAGCACTCAGGAAGTAGAGGCAGAAAGCAGGAAGATCCAAAATTCAAGATGTGTTGTAAGCCTACATAAGACCATATTGAAAGTCGAGGGAGCTTGAGAGGTTGAGAGAGGAAGCCTGAGTGTCAGCTTGATGCTGTGTTCTCATCTGCAAAATGGCCACTTGTTTTGGCTCCCCTGAAAACATTATCACAGTCACCTCCACTGGCTTCTGATAAAGTATGAAGCACGAAGCACGGTTTTACAAAAGGACTTGCTTCACCTCTCTCCATAGATGGCCTCCCCTAGGCCAGAGCACAAAGTTTTTGCTGCATGATGTTTTTCTCTTCTGTCAAAATTATAAAAGTACAATGAGCCAGAGGTGGTACCACACACCCAGCCAGTTGGGGGCCTTAACTGGGAGGGTGATGAGTTGGGTTAGCCTGGGCTACATAGGGATACTCAGTCTCAAGAAAATAGAAACAATCAAACAAGAAATACCTAATCTAAAGCAAACACAAAGGGATGTGGATGTTGCTCAATGGTATAGTATGCAGGAAGTTCTAGATTTGGTTCCAAGCACCACTGGAAAGGAATAAAGGGACTTAAATAAGTCCTCAGTGAGAATTTAATCTTCTTTCCAAACTATGAACATATCTGTGAGAATTTCTATTTTCTATCTTTAAATATTTTTTTTTGCTTTGTGTTCACATATGCATGTAGTATATGGGTGATACACCTCACATACATGTGTGGATGGGAAGACTGGAGGTCAATGTCCAATGTGTTATTTACTTTATTACTCTCCATCCTATTTTTTTTTGACAGAGTGTCCCTTACTGTATATAAGACTCAGTAATTGGCCGTTAACCTCTGTGAACTGATCTGTCTCTGCCCCATTGCCTAACTCTTAATGGCTTCTGTGGGTTTGAACCCAGATTTCCATGCTTTACTGACTGAGCTATCTCTTCACCCATAAAATTAATGTTAAAGAAAATAATTAACACATAAATATATTTCTGTAAAAGATTCAGAGAGATGGAGGGAAAGCCTTGTTGACTCATCGTGACTCCCAGTCTTAAGTGAGCTACTGCAGGTCTCTATCAAGGCATACTGAGGAGCTTTGAACTGTAAATCACTTTCTTGCCTCCAGAAACTTTCTTTCCTCCAGAAACTTTCTTTCAGGCCCTTTTGCCACCATACTTGTAAAGTTGACAATCTACTCATATTCAAATGTACTGGACTACTGAAGCTTATTTTATAAACAACTGAGGACTCAGTCATCAGGTCCATTCTACTTAATCAAAACTTGCCTGCAAGTCACCTATCATCATTATGTATGTATGCATGACTATCTATATGGACATATATGTGACCCTCTACCATCTTTATGGATATATATATATATGACATGACTGTCTACAATCTTTATGGGTATGTGTGTGACTGTCTACCATCTTTATGGATATATGTGACTGTCAGAGGTTTCTTGGGTTAGGTTCTCACAGTAGCACATTGAACTCTGGAGCACATAGGGATGAGGGAGAAGAGCTAAGGTCTACCATTGGGCTTCTCATCTTAGCCTTCCATTGTGGCACACTTAACCTGAAGTTTGCTGCTACTGCAGCATAATTTTCAGAGAATTTATTTAGAAACTCGATCGCAGGGGATCAGGCACTCTCTTTGTTGTCTCCTTTTCACTCCATCTTCCTGCATGGGTGACATAGCTCTCACTGCAGAAAACAAGAAATACTGAGAATGATGCTTGTACAAGAGTCCATAGTTGATCAGAAATCAGAGCTCCAGACCCTCACCCAGTGCTCTTTCCATGTATACTTATCTTCAGTATCTGCTTCTTGCCAATATTCTACCCCAAGAAATAACATGGAGCCAGTGCATTGAAATATGGGGCAGCCAAAGTTCATTACTCAAGGATGTATAGCTCAGAAAACCCTCCATCTGACTCCATCCACTGGTGCTGAGGCTTCTGAAGTGCTTCCAGGTGGCCCACTGAAGTTCAAGGCCATTCTCAGTGCTAATTAATTGCCGAGCAATGGGATAGAATGAACAGAACCCATCTAGATAGCTACAAAGACCTGGTTAGTACTCCTGGCCCACCACTTCAAGTTGTATGGCATTAAGGCTGCTATACCTCCTAAATTGGGCACTGAGTTAAGCACCATCTATCCCGCCTGCATTAGAATTATCATGAGAGCCAGATAATGCCAAGACTGTAAAAGCACTTTGGACAACAGCAATAAAACGCTGGCTATATAATTGTTGTCAGTGTTTGGCTCGTTCATATTTTTTAAAGTCAGGATTGAAAAGATCTCATCCACTGATGTCCATATAGAAGACAAAAACGAGAAAACAGAACATTGACAATAAGCAAAGCAAAGCCTTTATAGCATTGTGCTCTAGAGTCCCGTCTGTCTGACATGATCTCTGCTGGGCTTTCCAGTGTGTAAACTGAAACAAAAGAAAAGAAAGAAGCAGCAGCCAGTAAGACTTGGTTTCACATTTTCCCTTTGGTTTTCTGATTAGAGTCTTCCGTGCAAGTGCAGAGAGAACCTCAAAAGATTGTGTTTGCTGCGGATAAGCACCAACTCAATGCTTATCAGCCTTTATCTCCTGCAAACTCACTCTCTGGAGGCTTCAAAGGCAGGGGAGAGCTCATAGCCCCGCTCTGCTCTGAGAGATGCACCAGCTCCTGCTGGGTTTCAGCTACAGGTGTAGCCTGTGCAACCCTTGTCCCCCTTCTTCCCAGCTAGAGTCATTTGCTCCCATCCAGAGAAAAGGAAGATGTGGGAGCTCGACTTTATGTGTGGGGATGGGTGGAAGAAGCAATCATCGCAGAAAGGCTGAGAAAGTAGGGGAGGGGAAAGGCAGATTGCCTACCCACCCTTGCTTCTTACATATCCTCGAGTGTGTGCGCACACACGCGCGCACACACACACACACACACACACACACACACACACACACACTCCTGCTTGCCCTTACAAGCTCTGCTCCTCAATCTGAAGTTCTCTTCTGCTCCCTGCTCACCTTCCCCTCTCTCCTTGGCTCACCCACCCCTCTCTAGTCCACTGTTTTCTGGCAGAGAGGGACAGGAGATGGGAGGGGTAAGGAGAGTGTGGGGGAAGGGGAGTCAGCATTTTATTAGGCTGTTGAATTTGATTTATTGGGGGGGGGGAAATCCTTCACTTTCTTGCCACACAGGTTACTCTCAAAGTGAAAACTCTATTTTACTTTGAAAAAAAAATGGAGAAAGTGCCTCCAGTTATGAATGGAGTTCTTTGTTACCTTCCAGATCGACAAGACAGACTGTTTGGTTCCTGTCTGTTCACTCGCAAAGGAGCTCAGGGGCCTGGGAGACAGATGTGGCCTTAATTGCATGGGAATATTAGAAGATCGTTAAGCCATTTTGACAGGATTTTCCTCTTGCTGAAGGAATGGAGGGCCTTGGTTGAGCCACAGCTGGGCCTCTCACCCCTACCTGAGAGGGAACATGAGTCTTGACTCTCTTGCCCTGGTATTATTATAAAGGAGCGATGACTCCTTATCTCCATCTCCAATTTTGTGTCTGCATCCTATACACTCAGGGACCAACCTCCCAAGAAACCTGGGACCTGTGTGGAGCCGGGGGCTGGGGGGAGAAAAGCTGGCTTTTGAAATTGTGGCACACAGATGTTTTCTGATTTGAAATGGAATTGCGTCCCTGTGAACCCATTGGAAGTCTGCAGTGCTTTGCAATGCCTCTAAACCATGGAGCCTTGCAGCTGAGCAGCACACACAGTTCCCTACAGAGGGTCCATCAGTTCCCTACTGCTCACATGGCTGACTGGCAGCTAAGGTTCCTTGCTGTTGCTAGCATATTGAGAGAGGATTGCACCAACTACTCCTAGCCCTGTAAAAGATCAAAATGGAAAGTGTGTTCTCCGCAGAATGTGTGTGGATTTTCCATTACTAAAAAGTAGGATATTCTGAGTGGAGACCTTCTATTTAGGAATGTACCGTGTGAGAAGGTAGACAGAGAGAGCTCATGCTGTCTGGCTAGATTGCAAGGGTGCTCTATAAAGCTTGTGAACACCACAAGAGGGACTGGGAATAACTCCCCTGCCACAGCAAACAGTGAGAAGCTCTCGAGCTAGCTATTTGGGTCTTCCTTTGGTCTTCACATTTATTTTGTGATTGTGGAAGTCCCATGGAAGTTCACAAATAAGAGCAGAGAAGTTCTTGAACACTGCTGGGTTATCAAAAAAGCATAAATATGTTCAACCTCAGGACTTAGAACATTCTGGTCATGTTTTTCTCACAGCATATATGCTCTCCTCTCACTTAACCCATGCAGTTTTGTCCATGCACATCAAAGCAGGTATTTCAATATTCACTTAAACTCAAAGTATTGAACGTGGGCTAATCTGCCACTAGTGGGAGGGGGAAACCCCCTCCCCACTTATTACCACTGGACTCTGGTCCAGTCATCCCTGTGGGTTCCAAGAGATGTTTAGACTGATCATTTCAATCAGTGTTAAATCAGGCTTGATGGGTGGGTCTTGGAGGTTACTTCCAGAGGGTCGGGAAGCCTGGTGCATCCTGCAGCTTGAGGACACTTGTTAGAATTGAGCTGGTGGGGTGGTTGCCTACGTGATGTTTGGCCCACATCCCAGGAGGGAGTCAGATGGAGTCACCAGAAGGAAAGGCAGATGAAGACAGAGGCAGGAGCTGTGCCCCAGCAAGCATCATTAACCCAACAGGAGAAAGGGAAGTGCTACCAGACACAGCCTGCCAGGCCTCGAGAAGGCAAAGCTGCCACTCTCCTCGCCGTGGGTCCTTGAAGAAGCGCCAGTCATGTGTTAAGCTGCCTACAGTGCCAAGCCACAATCTTTAGTTTAAACTATGTTTACTCAGAACACCAAAGTACCAGCTTTAAGGCTTGAGTCACCAGCCCATCAAAATCCAGTGCCATATCACCATGGGGTCTTACCTTCTAAACAGCTTCAGCCTAGAGCTGCAGCACTTCATTTAACAGAGACAGCACCTCAGACATGAGCCGTTGACTGTGGTAAGCATCAGCCCCTGGCTCAGTCCATTTTCTGTTGTTTTAACAAAATGCCACAGGTGAAGTAATATATGAAGAAGAATCTCTCTCTCTCTCTCCCTCTCTCTCTTTCTGAGGGTTGGTACATCTAAGAGCCTTTCACTGACATCTGGAGAGCACTGGGAGAAATAGTCAAGCCGTAGTGATCCAAGTCTTCCCTCCACATATATTGTAGTGTGCGAGAGGTCATATTCACCAAGGCCCTTGTTAGCTATTCGTGACCAGGAAAGTCCCTTGGTCAGTGAAGTGTTTACATTCCTGCTCAGCTCACTGCTTTCCTGTCCTCTGAAATCCCCCTCCTTGGCGGTCCCTTTAACTTACACCTTGACACTGTCTTCAGAGGCCAGGAGTTAGCTACTTGCCTGTTCTCTGAGATGTAGTGTTTACTTGGATGGCTGGAGAGGCCATGATAGCATCTAAAACATGATACGGATTCTGGGGAAGACAACAGATACAGTCTATAACAAAACCAGAATTAAGAAACAGACGTTTACACAACCTTTCTTGGCTTAGAATTAGACAGAACAAGGAGAGCCCATAGTATTCTGCCATGGGATGTTTGCTCTCACCTCTCCAAGAGAAAGTAGGTTGAGGAAGTCGCTATCATTAACTGGCCTTCTTCGAAAGTTCAGCCAGAACATTCTGAGCATGGTAGATCTCAAGCATGGAGAAAGCTAAGTAGCATTAGCAATATGAGAATATGACAACCTTTGACATTGAGGTCCAAAGTAATGGAATTCAGAGTGGGGAAAAGAACTAAGAATCCATAGCTAAGAAAGATGCTTGGTAGCCTCATCCCCAGCTTGGAGAACTTTGGTTTTCACTGCAGTTTGCCATACACTTCCATTGTACCTCATTGTCTAGATTTTGCCCGTGCTTTTTTTTTTTGACATTATTGCCACTACGTATTACCACTTACTGCTTTGCTCCCTCATCCAAAATATACAAAACGACAGAAGATGCTCCAAAGAGCTGCCTTGGGTGACTGTGTATAAAGGACCCTCTCCATGCTGGATGCCAGAGAAGCACTCCACTGTCACCTCAGATGTTGCCTGCAGGGCCAGATGTCAGAATCTGAATTGTGCACCTAGTGGATGCAAATTCTATGACCTTATACAAGTTCTTTAATCTCTCTGTGCCTCAGTTTCCTTTTTGGTAAAATTTGTTTAGTATGTTACCAAAGAGTGATATCTAATAATAGCATCCTAACTCTTGCCTGTCATACTGTAGGTATTCCATAAACATAATCTTGCTGTGATTTATAAGCCCTGCTATAGTTAAAAAATGCCTCATCTGTATGGGTTCATTTCTTGACCTACAACATCAAAGGATCAACTTGGATGATTTGTGACCTCCCTCCCATGGTTTTGAACCTGAAGACTGTTAGTGCAGAAATCCTACAATCCTGTTTGCCTGGAACATTCTTCTTTACTCAGCTAGTCCTGAAAGTGCCTATAGCACTGCCTACTTTGACTCTTAGAGTTATGTGGATCGAGAGGACTCATTATATAGCCATCTAGTCTACTTGCGAGCATGGATATTTCTGTGAATGTTGGCTCTGTGGGCCATCCTTGCTCTGTAATCCAGAGGGAAGGTAAGGGGAACTGAGGACAGCCTGGTGTATCCAAGAGAAGCCAAGTGTCTTCTCGTCATGAGGCCCAGACATCATCTCCGGTACACAGCTGGCCTCTCAGCTGGCAGCCACCCTCAAAGCTGTTACCCACTGAGTTGGCCTTTATCCTTGTTTTACTCAAGTGCCAAACCTACTCAGTCTGGCTCCAGGACCTCCTGTCTCTCAGCATCCATCTATAGGAAAAGCAGATATTTTGTGAACAGGTCCTGCCATGACTTGCCAATGCAAACACAGAAGTGGGAATTGTCTGGAGAGACCATTTTTTTTGTCAGCCTCAATAAAGCTGTTTGAGCAGATACTGCAGTTGAAACCCGCTGATGGTCCCTAAGGACTAAGGACTGGTCTAGTTACTTCACCAAAAGCACTTAGTATTCTACTCCTGGAAGCTTCTAGAGATAGCAGCCTTGCCCAGCAGAAGCAGTAACTGTCTGTCTTACGGACATGGGTCACATCAGCAGTAAGGTTAAACAGAAAAGCCCGTGTAACACTGAGGGATGAAGCACCAAACTGTGGGTGGAGGGCTAGCATGTGGCAGACCTCAGGCCACAGGAGAGGTTACTATGGTGGCACAAGACGCAGGGAAGCTTCCAAGAGGAGACAACCAATTTGTGACTGGGTGGGGCTTGGCTAGGCAGAGGGAACAGAGAAGGCAACTGGGTGAGGGAAAAAGCTGGGTCCAGCTCGGGGAAGGAAAGCTGTGTAATCACCACTACTTGGTAATTACAAATACCAGGAGAGCAAACAGCGTGTCACACATTCACCTAAAGGTGACAAGTGATGGCAAAGGAGATCTGATATATGAGAAGAGAAACTGTCACGCCGGACATTAGAATGCAGAAGCAGCGAGAGAATTGGAATGGGAGCAGAAGCGAAGACTGGTGGGAGAAGGTACAAAGGATGCTGGCGAGAAGAACCAGCAGCCGCAGCACCACGGAAGGCAGAGCCTCGAGCTGCTGAGCCGGTTCAGAAAACAGCCCTCGTCAGGCACTGCCTCCTTCTGTTCCTGCCATCGGGCAAAGCGTTCGCCACATGTTGCCAACAATATGGTAACCATATGCCCCGGGGCCACAGCAAAACTAAACACCTTGGATAGAATGGTTCATCCAGATGTGCTAGCTAGAAATATTGCACCCTCAGGACTCAAGGGGCTGAGCTGCCTCCCCACTTGATGGGCATGAGGTCACCACGCCTGCTTCCCAGCTGTGAATCACACAAAGAAAAGAGCCAGGAAGATCCGGGAAGTGGATTCAGGGATCTCTCTCCTACACACCTCAAGAGGAAAAGGAGTAACATGGAGTCTCTGGTGGTATCCCTGCTCAGCCCATTCAACTGAACTGGCAATCTCCCAGAAGAGTACCAGCAGAACCTATTGGCTCAGCCCTTGGGATCAGTTGCTATGAGCAAGGGGATTTGCTTCACGGGACTGGCTCTGCCTTCTTCTATGGAGTGGCTCTCAACTTCCTAATACTGTGACCCTTTAATATAGTTCCTCACGTTGTGGTAACATTCCATGACTAAAATTTTTCAACTGTTTTGAATCTTAATGTAAATATCTGATATGCAACTACTGTGGGGGTCGTGACCCACAAGGGGAGAATTACTGTTCTAGGTGGTTCCACAAGTGTTAGTGAAGGAATGGAAGTAGAGGGCCCCCTTGTGTGCGTGTTTCCTCCATGGCTTCCGGTGAGTCTGAGGAGTCTGGTTGCCGTGGTAACTGTCACATGAGAAAATTGTGGGATCAGGTTGTAGTTTCTAAGAAAAAGAGCTCGAGTGGTTGTTTGACAAGAGCTTTGCATTAGAAATAGCCAAAGGATGTGGTTTGTTTTAAAAGAGGACCAGGCTGGCATGGAGATCAAAGGTCAAAGCTTCCTGAAAAATGCTTGTAGTGTGGAAAGATGTCAGTTGATCGTAGAAGCTGTTGGCTTTGGCAGAGAGGAGAGAGAGAGAGAGAGAGAGAGAGAGAGAGAGAGAGAGAGAGAGAGAGAGAGAGAGAGAGAGAGAGAGAATGTTTCTGCCTTTCCCATCATGCTCTGGGGTTTTTATTCATCAGAATAACAGATTGTATACCTACTAGATCCTGAGAAATGTTTAAGCAAAGGAAGGAGGGAAGGATCTGGAAGGATGATGTTGCTTTTTCTCTTGACTGGATCAGAATCAGTATATGAGGGGGAAAAAAAGAAATTCTCATGGCCCCAGGAGTCAGAGCAACTCCCTAGGGTTCCAGCCACCTGTCACATCTCCTCTCCTCAGTGCTTAAGCAAGCTGACAGCAAACATGTCACTCCCTGATGGACAAGCATCTGCCCCTGAGGAGGGAGCAGGCTTGCAGGTTTACATGGCCTCCTTCTCTCCTCTTGTCTTCAGGGTCTTCAGTTATCTCTTCAGGTCTTGATTGGGCTTTTGGAGGGGACAACCAGTTCTCTGGTATTCCGTAAGACTGGTACCAGAAATCCTTTCTCCTGCTGTGTGTCAACAGCCTCCCAAGCACAACTTACCTGAGACAGACTTGCCTGTGGTACCCAGTTCTGCTCTCTTAACTGAGAATTCTCTTTTATTATCACCTCCTGCAGCAGTCAGTGTTTCAAATCCTGCCTGGTATCAGGCCTGACAGAACAGGGAAGAACAGTTCAAAGTTCGTAACCACAGTCAGTCAACAGCCTGCCTTCATCCTGCCCAGTGCCACGGCATCATGGAGGTCCACCATTATTTGGAGAGATTGTCCCCTGATGGTCAGATGGGAGGCCATAAGCCAGTGGATCCCAACCTGTGAGTCATGACTCCTTTTGAGGTCGTCTAAGATCATTGGAGAACACAGATATTTACATTATAACTCAGAACAGTAGCAAAATTACAGTAATGAAGTATCAACAAAAACAATTTTATGGTTGGGGGGGCTCCACAAAACGAGGAATTATATTAAAGTGTTGCAGCATTAAGAAGGCTGAAGACACTGATTTAAGTGCAACAGAGCTTTATCAACCCCAGTGTCTCCACTGCCTTCTTGAAAAGGCAGATTTCTGCGTGGTCAGAGTCATTGAAATGAAATAGAAAGCAGAGACTAAGGAGATTGCTTAGTCAATACCTGAATTGCTGTGTAGGCATGAGGACCTGAGTTCAGTTCCCCAACACCCACATAAAAACCAGATGAGGCGGCCTGCGTCTATAGCCCTAACTCTAGAGACACAAAGACAGGAGGATTCCTGGAACTCACCAGCCAGACAGTCTTGCCAAACTGATGAGTGCCTGGTCAAAAAGAGGGGGAAGGGCAAATAATAAGATTAAAATATATTGCATGAAAAATTTTCAATTAAAAAAAATGAGAGTGATCAAGAAGGATATCTAGCATCAACCTCCACATATATATGTAGGAGAGAGAGAGAGAGAGAGAGAGAGAGAGAGAGAGAGAGAGAGAGAGAGAGAGAGAGAGAGAGAGAAACAGAAAGTAAAACCGTAGCCCTAAACATTCTCTTCTTGGGACAGACAGGTCTCGCATCCCCCATCCTGTGAGTTTCCACATTCAGCGCTTTTTCTTCTTTTCAGCAGTATGATCATGCTCTGTGGGAGGAGAGTTTAACTTTGATCTTTAGCAAATGCCCTTTAAATGTGGTTACAGTCAAAAAGTGATGGCGAGGACTCAAAGTCAACAGGCAAGGGCACACACAAGCCTGGAGAGAAATGGAGAAGCAGCTGATGAGAGGCACATTTACAAGAGGCCCTTGACGTCTAGATCCTGGTGTGTAGCTTGGTCTGAGAGGTCTCAGACATCCTGTCCTTTGAGCCCACTTAGGCCCATCCTCCTAACTTATTAATCCCAATTAAATCCTACCATCTGCAAGGAATCCCACCGTCACTGCAATCTCAGTGGAGCACCTCTCTCTGGACCACTGTAGAAGCCCCCTCCCCAGCAAGTGGCAATTTGAGACAGGGATGGTGGCTTTAGATGTTTCCTGCTGTGCTAGCACAATGCCACAGGCTGGCTATGCTAATAAAAAGACTGGCCTTGAGGGTTCTGCAGACTGGAAGAACCAAAGGGCATAATCTAGATAGGGGACCTTGTGTAGATGTCACATCCTAGGTGGCAGAAGAGAACAAAAGAAAGAGTAAGAGTAGAGGAGAAGAGAGAGAGGCCAGAAAGAGAAGCAATTTGGAGGAAGAGGGCTTGAACTGGGTGCCCCTGTGACTAATCCATTTCTACAGGAGTGACTGTGACCCATTCCTGAAGGCAGAACTTCAGGGAGCACATTCAAAACTTAGCAGAGAGAGTGATCTCAAAAGGGGGTTTGGTGACCAAGAACTGACTAGGGCAAACCAGGCTTCCCAAGGCTCTGAGAAGGGTCTTGATGTGTGTGTACAGCCTGGGATTAGAGAGGACAAACTGGAAATGGCTGCAGAGAGTATTATCCCTGCCATCAGGCAACTGGAGTAGACATTCTGGAGCTGAGGAACTCTAGACAAGTCTTGTGTCTCCTTAAGGCTTGGTTTCGGTGGCATGAGGACCCAACTTATATTTTCAAGGGCCATGGTTACAAAATTTTCTTGGGAACATCAAATAATAGTTATTCTAGTTTCACTTTTTGAGACAGATCTTGCTAAATAATCTTAGGCTGGATCCTCAAACTCTTGGTCCTTCTAACCTTAGCATCCCAAGTGTTAGGCTACAGGTATGAACCAGCGTGCGTGACTATTTAACCTTTCTAGTTTAAAAGTGTGAGCCAGGTGGTGGTGGTGCACACCTTTAATCTCAACACTTGGGAACCAGAGGCTGAAGGATCTCTGTGAGTTTAAGGCCAGACTAGTCTACATGTTTCTTGACAGCTGGGACTACACAGAGAGACCCTGTCTTGAAAAATTGAATCAACCAACCAACCAAACAAACAAACAAAAAGTAGCCCTTGTCTGTTTGGTGATTGGCTTTATGGCACTGGAGATGAACATAGGGTTTTATTAACCTTGGTAATGACTGTGTTTCTGAGCTACAACAACAGTTGTTGTCACCTGATGTCCATTATGATGTCCTTTGTCAGAGAGTAATTCTACAATACAGTCAACAGAGGAGTTTATCCCAACATTGATTCCCTTTCACTGTATGAACCTAGAATGGTTATTCTCTGTGCCTCAGTTTCTCTATCTGGTCCATCCTGGTGATGACTCCTGCCATATCAAAAATCATAGTAAGGGGATATTCAATCACCATCTATATTCTTTGAGTATGGATTCTCTAGCCACCAATTAGCTATAGAACATTCCCAATTTCTATGGCTACACACACACACACACACACACACACACACACACACACACACGAGTCCCAAACTCACAGAGATCCTTTGGCCTCTGTTTCCCAAGTGTTGGGGTTAGAGGTGTGCATCATCACTACCTGGCTCGCACTTTTAAACTAGAAAGGTTGAATGTGTGGTGGCTCACACCTGTAGCCTAGGCTTGAACCACCTACAGGGGCTCCATCCACTCTATTTAATGATTTGCTGTTTTAATCTGGAGGTTAGTTCTGGCTGGTGACTGGTGGCTGGTGGCTGGTGGCTGATGACCTCAGGTTCTCTCTGTGTGGATATGCAGGTTTATTAATTCCTTTGGACTTCCTCATCACATGATGCTGATTCTCAAGGACTAATATGCAGTGGGTGGAGGCATTAGTACTTTTTATCATCTAGCCTCTGAGGTCAAGCAAGCACGCTTCTATGACCCTGCATTTGTTAAAGCAGCCCTGAGATTCCATCTGGCTTCAAGGGTATAATGGTTAACCAGCATTGTCACTTGGGTGATTTATAGTCTCCGTGGACGTGTGTCTCTGGGTGTGTCTGTGGAGATATTTCTGAAATGGTGCAACTGATGAA
This sequence comes from Tokudaia tokunoshimensis, assembly GCA_036184795.1. Taxonomy (NCBI): domain Eukaryota; kingdom Metazoa; phylum Chordata; class Mammalia; order Rodentia; family Muridae; genus Tokudaia; species Tokudaia tokunoshimensis. Next base: position 32,475,298 of record BTHU01000008.1, on the reverse strand, counting down.
GGAAGCTCTAACTTGAACTGAGTGGCACCATCTCATGGGTTGGGATCCCCCTGGAGAAAACAACCTGGGCATTAACATTTGTCTTTCTTGGTATCGTGACCACGAATGCAATGTGACCAGCCACTCTATTTTTCACTCCCACTGTATCTTCCCCAGTCTGATGAATGGGATCTCCTTAAACTACAAATCAGCATATACCCTGGCTTTAATGAAGGAGACAAGACTGTACATATTGAGACAGCCATTGAGGGGAAATAGACTAAGGTTTAGTAACTGGTGACTGACAGGTGTTTCACGTGTTCTTCCTTATCCCCCTTTCCATTAAATTATCTTCTAATTCCCCCCCCCCTTTGGGCCTCTAGGGGACAGAAATAATAAGCAGGCACAAGGCTAGTAGTAACTAAGGAGGAAGGGGAATCAGAAGGCCTGCCCTAGAGCACAGTGGGGTCCCTCTTGGAAGTTCATTGTGCCCTGGAGACTCCCACTCTAGGCTGATGTTTCTCCCTGTGTGGAATAGTTCCCAAAGCAATGAAGGCAGCAGGCTCTGCTCCTGAGAGAGTTGTCAGCATTTTGCATGCCCCCAGGTTGATGAGAGAAGAAAGTTCATGCCATTATGCAAAGAATGCAATAAAATGTCAAAACTCCTGTGTTCCCTAAGTAGCAGATATGCCAGAGATTAGCTTGAGCACTCCCCCTGGAGCAACTCTGTGGACCCACTGAACTCAGGAAGCAACAGGGAACTTGACATTCCTTTTCCCCATCACCTCCAGCAACATTCATCAGCCTCCAAAATTGTCCTTTCAAGGTCTGGGGCAGGACAAGAATAAGAGAGGGATGGGTCTCTGGGAAATTACTGCCTCTTTGCCCCATGGCTTGTGCCCTTCTCTCAGAAATGAAAGCTCAGCTTAGTAGGGCTGAGAACGGGAAAGAAATCCGGGACTTCTCTTCTGTCTTGCTTCAATCTCCTGCTCATAGAAGGGCGAGTGAAGAAAATTTCTTTGGAATATTCCTGAGTAGAGTGTAGAGATCTCCAGGCACTCTGGATATCCGTCTTTGCCTCTCTAGAGGGTTTTGCATGTCTGCTTTAGCTAAGCTGTTTAGGGATGGGGAGAGACAGAGAGAGAGAGAGAGAGAGAGAGAGAGAGAGAGAGAGAGAGAGAGAGAGAGAGAGAGAGAGAGAGAGAGAGAGATTCAGAAGGGAAGGTGCTGTCAGAGAAACAACATCAACCATGGGGAAAATGGGGAGAAGATAAAATAGTAGACTTTAAGATGACATAGTAGACTTTAAGATGACGGTGTCCTTTGCTCAAGAGAGTAGCAATTGGGTGAGAAGAGGATTACAAGTCATCCTCAATAACCACTTGATTTCCTCATGCAAAGTTTCTCCACAAGGAATATGAATGATAGCATAAGGATTGTGGATAGTCCTGAAAAGTGGCCATGTATGGTCGAAGAGTTACGTAAGATTCAGATTTAGCTGCTTGCTTCCCAAACAGGCTGAGCTTTCCTCAAATACCTGCTCCCTAACCCATGCATCCAACAAAGCTCAGCGAGTGTCTAACAGGCTGGACCTTGGACAGGATTCCGAGACCACCCTGGTAACAAGGCAAAAGGTGCCTGCTCTCATGGCGGTTCCATTCTAATCTTACACAATAGTCAAATGAGCTCTCTCTCTCTCTCTCTCTCTCTCTCTCTCTCTCTCTCTCTCTCTCTCTCTCATTCATTCAGAGACATTTACTTATTACCTACTAGGTACCAGGTGCTATCTAGACAAAGGAGGTGAGACTTGAATAGAATGGAAAGATGCCATGCCATCTAAGGGTTTAAATGTAATAATTAGAAAATTAATAAGCTCATGAACCCATGGGCAATGATGGTTCATGACTGCAAGTCTGGTATGACGTCACTATGGAAATACAGAATGACTGTAGCTGTGTGGGGAGGTTGGGGGGCGGGGGGGACGCCATTGTGATATAGGAATCCTAGAAAGGAAATGTTTTGCTCCACCTGAAAATGTCAGAGTGTGCTTCTCCACATGGGGACACAATGCCCAGTACTGAAGGATTGTGGTTAAAGAAAAATGAAAGAGATATTTAGGATGCATAGGAGATTTTCTGGAATAGGCAACAGAGTCTCTAAGGCCTGACTTATTCCTCATTCTTAGAGGAGGAAGTTAGCCTGGTTCTCTGGAGCTAGCTGCCCATCTGAATTAGGATTTTCAAAGAAACAGGATCAATAGGAGTGAGAGATGGATGACTGGATTATAGACAGGCTTATCAGGAGATTTATCTCACAAGATTATGGAGGCTTGGAACTTTCAAAACTGCCCATCTGAAAGCTGTAGGACCAAGGAATCTAGTACTGTAGCTAAGCCAAGATACCCGGGTGCTGCTATTGTGAGTCCTGTGACTACTGCAAGCCCTGCAGTCCCAAGGCCACATCCTGCGTCCTGATATCTAAGGGCAGCAAAGGGAAGGCTGTCCCAGATATGATGATGATGATGATGATGATGATGATGATGATGATGATGATGGTGATGATGATGATGATGGTGATGATTATGGTGATGATGATGGGGAAGAGGAGGAGGAGGAAGAGGAGGAGGAGGAGGAGGAAGCAATCAAATTGGCCTCTTTCCTTGAGCCTTTAGGGAAAAGGCAAAGGGAAGAAAGAAGCACTGCTCAGGCCCCATCTGGTCAGTCCCTTCCTCATTATCTCCACCCCAAATATCCTCAGGCCGCCTCTTGGTACTGGCTTTAAATCTAAAGATGTAATTATTTACTATGTCCCAAGAACACTGAATAGACAATTAGGCAGTTTACCCAGAGCACGTCATTTTAGTTTCATTTACAATCCACCAGGTTAGAGCTTGTTAACATTCCCAGCTACAGATGAGAAAACGGGGCTCCTACAGTATGAAGTCATTGCACTGGGAACTAAAGGAACAATGGATGGACCAAGTTTGGGTTGGCACTTGGAGCCTACCTGGTTCCAAAGATTGTGCTTGAAGTTACAAAACCCACAAAAGTCACTTTCAAAGGGCCAATTGTCTAACTGGGAAAACAAACATTCTCAGAAAGGAACCAGTCAGTGAGTGGCAGTGGTCCTGTACCCAAGCAGAAGGCCTGGATGGAAACCCCACACCATCGTCCCCTTCTGTGTGCACCAACAAGTTACTTTACTTCCCTAAATAGCCATTTTTCTCACCTTAAGAGAAGAGGTGAAAACATCTCTCATTATGTTGCTTGGGTGGCTGAATTAGATGTTTTGTGTAAACATAATTCCCACAATTAGTAAGTGCTTTGCTAATTGTCTACTGTTTCTATTTATTTCTATAATTTAAGACCCAGTTTATTTGAAGTGATATCGGAACCTTACCTTATCTGTACTAGGAAAGCAAGGTAGTCTTCATCAGAGCATATGTATCAGTCATCGATGGTATACATCTCCTAGCTCGCACAGAGGATTGTGGGAAGTATTTCCCTGGGCTCTAGCAGTGCACTTCTTTGTCTCAGAGCTCTGCCTCTACCTCAAGCAGTTCCTCTGAAAGAACTCTATGGAAAGAGGGGCACCACAGAGTACCAGTGTGCTAGAATATTTAACAACTTGGGGCAGGGACCATGTGCCACCTTCTAGGTCAACAGCTCAGGGGTGAGGGACCAGGGCATCCTGACTATGGAATGCAAAGGTGTTTCTAAGGAACCAACTCCTGAGCCTGTTCTGGGCTTCCTTCTAGTGATCACTATTGAGGTGCTAAGAAATCTTATACTGAGCATCACACAAGGGTAAGGAACCTAGTTTTAAGCACCATGAATCCAACAGGTCTTTTCAAGAATAGCCTGTGTTTTCTGAGTGAAATCATTGTTGTCCCGAGTTCACGGGAGACGCAAACTCATTAGAGTCCAGGAACATCAGTGAAAGTGAATCCCCCACATCTTCCTTTTATATTTGGTCTGCCATGCCAGACACGTGCTTATCAACATCTCGACACTGAAAGTGCTTTGACACCAGTATGAGGCTTACTCCTATGAAGAGTTTGAAGTACGCCTAATAGTTTTGTGTTTATACATTAGGAATTTTAAACTTCAAACATAGAGCTTTCTAGAGCACACATTAAGTAGCAAGGTTAATCTGCTTATGAAGTACGGCTGCCAGAGAGAGTGGAGATGCTCCCTGTCACACCAACTCTCTCCTGTCTGCCGCAGCTGCACCTTGGTACTGGCTCCCGCATCTCCTTATCCATGGTGACTTCTCGGTCCCCAGCAGTGACACAAAGATCTGCCACCACTGCCCAGCATCCATCCCCTCCTCTGCACTCTCCTGTCTCCATCCTGGATGCCTGTTATCTCCAAAGCAGTTTAGAAGGGTTTCTCATTCTTATCCTGGAAATAGCAGGGCACCCAGGGCATGGTCTCAGGCTTAAATGACAAAGGAGTCCTATTTCTTGTCAGGTGTGTGTGTGCATGAATGTCCTCCCAAAGTGTAACTTTCACAGGGGTCCTAACTCAGCTTCTTTGGCACCTCATTCCCCAAATATTTTACTGTATTGCTGTTGGCAACTTATCCTAACTAGGTTGATTTTCAGATTTAGTCCAAAAGCCAAACAGGAAACAAAACTTTTCCTTCGTTCTTTCTCTCCAGCCTCACTCATCTATAGAGTCTGCTCTCTGCACTGTTATATGGGAAAAAAGCCCTTGACTATCAGTGATTGTAAATACAATAAATCCCCCAACTGTGCCCAACTGTGTGTGTGCATGTAAAGGATGAATATATGGAATGTGTGTGTGTGTGTGTGTGTGTGTGTGTGTGTGTATTTTAAAAGATCCGAGAACTCAGGACATTTTCAGCAAGGTTTGTATTGATCTTAAAAAGGAGCCCAGTGAAAGCAACTAGAACTGTGCAGAGGTTGTAGTGGCAAGTCTCAAATGGTTAGACAAATAGGGCAAGGCTGGGTAATTGAAAGCCAAGTGACTGAGCATAGGTTTCCTACGGTAGAAATATAAGGGGGAAGAATTATGGTAGAAATATAAGGGGGAAATAATTCTTGGGGAGAAGAATGGCTGGGTACAAGCTGTATTCACAGCCTTTGGAGGAATAGGATCTAACCTGAGATCTAACAGGAGACCGGGGAGGGGAAGAGCCGAGTGAGGAGAGACCTATCTGTGCACATGTACCTGGCCCAGTCAAGTGTCAGAGGTGTGGGGCATTTGGGAATGCATGGGACACTCCCTTCCTGTGAGGCTGCCACTTGACTAAGTCATTGATTGGCTTTGTTTTAAATGAAATGTGTATCCGGAAATGAGTTCTAACTGGTCCCAACTGGTCCCATCCCCTTTCTGCTCTTGCACCCAGCCCCAGGCTGTGCTGCTGTATTTCTTCTCACTGTGCATCTCACTTCCTTGGGTGCAACCTCATTGCTGCGTGCCCTGGCTGTACCATCTATGTGTCCTCCTTGGGCCAACAATCCTGCCTCGTGCTGCTCTTGACCTCCCTTCATCAGTGATGACAGGGACCTTCCTTTCACCGTAGCATCCCCATGTCCACCTCTGCCTCCCAGATCTCAACTCCGCCATTGTATGATTTTGCGGGAATTCTCAAGACTGACTGATTACTAACCAGAGGGTTAACTGTGACTGATTACTAACCAATGGTCTGTTCTCTGCAGTAGAAATCTGTTTAGATGTCATCTCTTTCTGCACCAGATCTGGGGCTTGTTCTGTTTTTGTTTTTTGTTTTTTGTTTTTTTTTTGTTTTGTTTTGTTTTGATTTGTCATCAAAGGGAGACTGGTGAATCTTGGGTGGCACCCATGTAATGTCAGAGATTTGTGCTCAGCCCTCTGAAAGGCTGTAACTTCACGTTTTTCAACTTGGAGCTATATACTAGGTGTCCATGTAAAAGTTTAGGTTTGTTTTAGACACAAAGCCAGAGCAGAACCTTAACTGAAATGAAGAGGGGATCTAAGAACCAAAATAAAAATGGACCAGAGCCACAGCCTTCCCCTGACATTACCCAGGGGCAGCAGGTGAAACCAGAAAGGCCCCCCAGCTTTAGGTCTGAGAGAAGGACATCCAGACATAGCAAGGGTATTTGTTTTAGAGAAGGCAGTCCAGGCAGAGATATGAATTATGTAGGGAGAGTAGGCAAACCTCAAGATTTAAAAGGGTCTCATCATCTATCATTCTGTTCTTAAGTAAAGGCAGGGTTGCCATAGCAACACACCACAGGCTGAGTGGCTTAAACAACATAAATTTATTTGCTCACAGTTCTGGAAACTGGAAATCCAAGGTCAGAGTGCCAGCAGGGCTGGCTTCCTCTGAGGCTTCTGGCTCTGGCTTGTAGATAATCAGTCTCCCTACATGCCTTACATGGTCAGTCCTTGGCACAGAGCCACCCTTAGGCTCTTTGTGTGTCCAGATCTCTTATTATAATGAGTTGGTTGAGTTTAGAGCCCACCTTCACATTTTTATTTCAAATTAATCATATCCTGAAAGGCCTTATTCCCAAGTGGAGTCACATTCTAAGTTATAGGTGGTTAGGGACTTAATATATAGATTTGAGAGGAAGAGGGATCCAGTATAGAACAAGAACCCATCAGAACCCTTGTTTGAACACAAATGGTCATCACTGCTAGTCCTTCTAGAGTATTGTTCTGTGCTTAGTGTCGCTATAGCTATTTCCCTTAGATCATTCCATCTTTCCTTCACAATCGGATTACATGGAATAGAGTATGTAGATGATGAGACAATTATAGGGCTACCATTTCTTCTGAGAGGTGATCAGCTTTCTTTTGTGCGCTGCTTGGTCCTGGTGAATATTGTACTTCAGCCTTGGACCCCTGTGGCTAAATGTGACTTGGAATAATGGGAGGATCTTGTCTCCATTATTCTATCAGCACACAGTTGCTGGAAAGAGTAAGGCTACATTTCTCAACCCATTACCAAAAGCCTCACCTGAGTCAGGAGATGGTACAGTGTGGATTGGAAAACCATGGTCTCTTACAGAGACTTTACACCAACTGCCTTTTCTCTATATCTGAGCTTCCTCCTGAATTATTTGGCTGAACCATCAACACTAAGATCCGCAGGACACACTCATTCCCTCGAGCCAGTCCTCGGCACGCCACTGTTCATTCTTACCAAACACATGAACCAGAGTTGCTAATTTAATTCACCTAGTAAGTCATCAATAGCAACAACAACTATTCATCCTTACTGACTGGGATACCAAAATCGACTTAGCTGAAGTTCTGGGTTCCCTGATTCCCTTACATAGCTCAGTTCTAGAGAAGCTCTCTGGTGGCTCTCCATGACCTTACTTGTGGAATAAATTCTCATTTTCATCTCTCCTAGCAATGTGGCTATGTCACACAGTTAGTAAAATGTGCTGCTGTCTATGTCTAGAAACTAGAACCAACACTGGTACCACTTACACCACTGTGTTTGGCCACCCTGTCTCCATTCGGCTTCTAGCTTGCACACTCAACAAGTGCACCTGTTTCTAGTGTTCTTCCACTCCAATGCTCAGACTCCGTTCTCCACATGCAGGGATAGGCCTGCCCCGACACTGTGAATCTATTACCTTGAACAATTTCAGCTTCATGAGAGGGCTGCCCTGTGCCACTGTGATATCTTAGAGTTAGTATCTCTGGCCTGGTTGACAATTGATACTAAATTTCCTGTCTCTTCTCCCCTCTTGCAGGAGGCTCTGTCAGTGGTGAGCGACGACCAGTCCCTTTTCGATTCAGCATACGGAGCGGCAGCCCATCTCCCCAAGGCAGACATGACTGCTTCGGGGAGTCCTGACTACGGGCAGCCCCACAAAATCAACCCCCTGCCTCCGCAGCAGGAGTGGATCAGCCAGCCAGTGAGGGTCAATGTGAAGCGGGAGTATGACCACATGAATGGATCCAGGTGAGCCTGCCAGAGTTGACCAATCCTTAGGAGGCTGGGGGAGCCTGAGTATCGTCATTCCTCCCAGGACCACCCTGCCAAGCTGATCTGTGCAGTAGCAGATGGGACTCTGGGGCTGACCTGAGAGTGTGTATCAGTTCCTCATCAGTTGAGATAAGGTCTACAGAACTGAGTGGGGTGGGATCAGAAAGCCAACCTGGCTCTCAGGGTCCAGATGTAGCCCACAGAAGTCAAGTTAGGGTCAGGCCCCAAGACCTCCACTGCAGGTACTCAGAGTGCTTGACTTTGGTCCAGGTCCAGACCCTCAAGGAAAACAGCATAGCAGTAAGATGCTCTTCCTGTGCTGTTGAGGATGTTTAATGTCTCTGGGTGGCACTAACCAGAGCTAAGGTGACCCAACAATTCTTCCAGTAGACGTGGAAAAGTGGTAAGACAGACAGACAGACAGTGTGCCAGGAAGCCAGCCTCACACATGGGAAGGGTGTGTGTGTGAGGGGCATTAGGAAAGGCCAGGTACACCCTCGCTTATGGAACTGAGAAGGGGAATTCAGGGATAAGGAGCACACTGGAGCAAGAGGAACAAACCCATTGTCAGATAGCCCCAGTGACTGGCACTACCTCGATATTTTGGCTAAATTATCAAAACCCATCTGAAGACCAGCTTTCTCTTGTCTAAGTCAGAGCCAGATCATTTACTTCTTAACATGTTTATCGAGTATGTTGTAGGGAAAGGACCCAGGACATTGTCTGTGGCTCCAAAGTGCTCAGTGGTGTTAGTGACCAATACACAGAGACACAAGAGGGAAAACTTTAGCCTAGTTCGTAACCTGATAATTCCCAGTGAATTCCCAGGTAATCCACTCAGCCTGAAGCAAACGGACATGAAAGTGAAAGCAAGCGAGTAAATACATGACAAGACCTTGGTTGATAGGCTAGGAATCCAGCGTATTCTCCCAGCAGAGACTGACCCTCCGTACTGCCAGGACACTAAGTATCATCAGACCCATGGGTCAAAGGTAATGAGATGACAATCATTGTCCTGCAGGGATTGGGGACAGGAGTGACAGAAAGATAAGAAGTTGCTGAAATAGCCCAGATAAGAAATCGAAGTTCTGGGTTAGGGTGACAGTAAGATGACAGAAACCCGGGAGCGATGCATAAAGAGCATATATCAAAGGGGTAGTTACAAGAGCTTGGACTTAATAAACATCGAGAGGTGGGAACTGGAGGTGGCTGAGTCTGGACTTTCGAAAGGGGGATGCAGTTAGCAGCCACAGGCAGGTGGGAAGGGGTGGGACCTTGAGGAGGGATGGTCCTTCAGGGTCCTCTGTGAGCAAGTGGTACAATCTCTAGATTAAAATGTCTACTGGGTTTAGGAAGCCAAAGCCCATAGGATTTGGGGCTGGAATTGAGGCTTAGGCATCCTCTCCAGGAGGCTTAACTGTGAAAGTGAGTCATGGAGGAAACTAGTCCAGAGAGAGAGAGGCAAGAGGAAGGAGGGAGGGGGCTGCTGGGGCTGAGGAACTAACTCCCTTGCAGCTGTCTAAGAGCTGTCTTCCAGAACCCTCAGCCCTGCCACATTTCCATCCCATTAACTAAAACCAGGGAGTGGGACCTGGGCCACCCTTCCAGGGTCTAGGGTTAGGGAAGCTCGGAGGACCTGAGACTTGAGCCCCTCCATGCAGAATGATGCTTATGCCTTGACTCCGGAAAGTCCAGTCTCACTGTATAGTTTACCAAACACTTTTATCCAGTCTTGTATCACTTCTCCCTACTAATCTCCCAGGAGCCCAATATTCTCACCCTGTTACCGTATAGAAAGGAAGCCGAGAGAGGCCAAGCTGGCACCAGCCCAGGCTTTCCGGTTCCTTAGACATCTTGCTGCCCCTCCCTCTCTGCCTGCGCGTCATGGTTCTGCACATGGTCTCATTCTGCCAGCACCCTCTGGTGCTGAGGTCAGTTCAGAAATGACTCCCAAACTGCCTGTACCACAAGGCGCTCCTGCTCCCTATTGAAAAAAATCTAGATCTTAATATTGGAGAGTAGTCTTGCTGTACCCTGTATCTATCTATCACCGCCTGCCAAACCCGTAATGTCTCTCTCAGCTGCTACAGAGACATCCTGAGCTCTACTCTTCCCCTTCCCTGCCTGAGATCTATTCTCTCAACAGGCAGCAGTCAAAGTCCTCCATCCTATCACAACAGTAAGCTTCTTGCTCAAAAACCTTTAGCATCTTAGGACAGAATCTAAAGTCTTAGCTAAGTCCCACCACGTGTCCCAGATACTTCCTGGCTCCTGCCTTCCTCTAGGCCATCACACAAGACTCTAGCTGCTCCTGGAAACCATAGCACATCACTACCTCAGCTTATCTTCCCCAACTTCCTCCTTTCTAGAACATTTCTTCTCCATTTATTCATATGGCTCTCTCAGGTTTTTGCCCATACACCTCCTCTTGGAAGTCTCTGACACTCCCCTAGTCTAACACAGTGCCTTATCACTCTTTCCCTGGTGGGTTATTCAAATTGTCTCCCCAATCACTAGAATCTGGGAAGGGCTTTTGCTCACTGAGCAGGGCTCATGTGTTTGTTAAGGAAAAAGCTAAGTGTGGCACAGCAACATAGACCAAGGTCAAGTTGCTTCTTCAAGGTCATGCCATGTAGGTATGAGTTGAGTCTCCCTTACCTGAAACATTTGACATGTGTTTCAGGTTCTTTCAGATTTTGGAATGTTTGTTTACACATAGTATAACAGATATCTAAGTATGATAGTCACTGTTTTGTATGCCTGTGTGCTCAGTGCCCAACAGTAAGACTAGTCTGGTGCATTTGCATTTGGACTGTGGACTCTCTCATGAATCAGGTATAGAATTTTCCATCTGTGGCCTCATGTTAGTACCCAAACAGTATTTCAGATTGAGAATCTGAGAAACAGATGTCCATATGGACGATTCCCCGCTGTCACAATGCCCAGGCAGGACAGCCCAAGCCCTGCTGAGTTCACCCTCTGCTTTTGAAGCATGGGTTCCTTCTAGCATCTCTGTATCACTGCCCTTACTGTCCCCAACCTGCCATATGGGTACTCCTGGGCCCTCCAGGATCCTGTTTAAAAGCTAAGAAAATCCTTCAAGGAAAAAGACTGGATCCATTTTTCCAGGTCATGCCTAGTGTTGGTCACACAGACACTAGCTGGAAGAAACCTGTGTAAGTATCCCCATAAGCTGGCTGAATATTTACCTGGCTTTGGGTGTACAATCTCACCTTCTGTGCTGAAGCAAAGACCAAGTGGAGTCTAGAGGCACCCAGGTAGGCATAGCCATGGCCTGCACCTAATCAATAACCTCAAAGCATACACAATAAAGAGCAAGGATCAAGGACTTTCAGAAAGATGCCTTTATTCGGGATGAAACCATGCCTAGCATTAACTCATTATTACTTAACTATGTGAAGGAAATGACATGTAAAAACACCAGGCATGTGGCATGCACCGGTGATCCCAGCTGCTGAGGAGGCATACACAGCTGGATCTCCTAGGCTCACTGGACAGAGAGCCTGCTAGGCAAGCTGTAGACCCTATGTCACAAAAAGGTAAATTTCTCTGAGGAACGACACCCAAAGTTGTCCTTTGGTCTCCAGAGGCATGTACACCAGCATAGGAATGCATGTATATATTTATACACACAAGACAGACAGACAGACATAAACAGAGACAGACAGACAGACATAAACAGAGACAGACAGACAGACAGAAACAGAGACAGACAGAGATTTAGAGAGACAGAGAAAGAAACTGGGGCAGAGACAGAGAAATGGCAAAGAGACAGAGACAGACAGACAGACAGACAGACAGACAGACAGAGACAGACAGAGATTTAGAGAGACAGAGAAAGAAACTGGGGCAGAGACAGAGAAATGGCAAAGAGACAGAGACAGAAAGAGAAGGACAGAGTCAGAGAGAGAAAGGGGGGAGAGGGAGAGGAAGAGGGAGAGGAGGACAAGAAATGAATACATAGATGTCAGTCTGTTTAAATTACTCATCCTGAACAGCACCTCTCTGATTTTCTGAGTGACACTATTTTTTTCTTTTTCTTTTTCTTTTTTTTCTGAGTGACACTATTAACAGAACTTTGTTAGTTGCATGTTTTTAAAGTCTTTATAGTTTCATACATATATACAATGTATTGTGATTCATACATACATACAATGTATTGTGATTCTATTCACCTATTACCCTCTGTTGCTTTCACTCTGAGCTCCTTCTTTTTTTACCAGCTTATCATCAAGGAAGGAAACAACACTCCCTTTTGCAGCAACTAACAGCTAATATCTCCTTCAAATGGGACAGTGTCTCCTGAGCACCTCCTCTTTCAGTGAAGGAATGTTGAAGGGTCCAGTTTTCCACCAGTGTCCATTGCTTCTATGTCTCTGGGGTTGGGATACCCATGTTGTATCTGTGTGTCAGCATTTTAGGACACTCCTCCTCACTCCCAGCTCTCACATTACTTCATCTCTTCTTCTGTAGTGTTCTATAGGCTTAGGGTGAATGTAATATAGATTTCCCAGTCAGGGCTGGGGGTTTAGCAGTCACTTAGCCTCAGCATTTGATGAGGCATGAGTCTCTGCACTATCTATCACTCTCTGTAAGAAGCTTTTCTGTTCTAGACTGAAAGTGATACTAGTCTATGGATATAAACATAAATATAACTATTTTGAAGATTTAACAGCATTTCCATTTAGGGAAACAGCAGCATTATGTTCTCATTGGGTCCAAGATCCCACCAGTCACAGGCTTTTGATCAGGTTTATGGTACCAGATGTGTATCTCCTCTCATGCAGTAGGCCAATCACAGAGTGGCTGGTTACCCACCATATAGTCAAGTCACCATTGTACCAGTAGATATATAATACCTGTCAAGTCAGTATTGTGCAGCAAGCATGACCACTGGTACATATCCTCCTCCAGAAGTCTGCATAGAACCTTCTGGCACCACAAATGCCAGCCAGCAGGGAGAGAATTCCCAACTCAATCCCAACTCTATTTCTCTGTGTCTTATGTGGCATTTTCATCAATAGGGTCATAACCTTCTATTTCTGGTGAGTATCAAGATTTGCACATGATTTGGTAATTTTCTGAAAGTCCAGCTATCATAACACAAAACCTAGAGGAAGCCCAATGAGATGGCTCAGCAGGAGAAGGTGCCTGCCACCCTGCCCGACGATCTGAGTTCTACACCAGAGACCACATGGTAGAATGAGAGGACCAACGTCTAGTTGTCATCTGACTTCAGTGCCCATGCCGTGGCACATATGTACCCGCACATGTATGTGTGCTCAAGCACAGAGGCACAAAATTACTCTGCAAGAACAACAAATGCTTTTAACTGTTGGGTAATCTCTCTGGCTTGTCACTTTTTCAATTTTAAAAATACACCAGCCAGTAAGGTGAAAATGACCCATGTGTCTCTAATATGTGACTCACAATCGAACATTTCTGATAGCGTAGTGATTCACAGCGCATTCCTACAACGTTCCTTGAGAATCATGGGTTTCTGGGTTCCTTCTTCATGCTTAGTGGAAGCTCCATAGATATTTGTGTCTCTGGTAGGAAGGAGGTACTCCATCTCTCTGAAGCTGCAATACCCTCTTCCCTTTTATCCTAGCAACAAGCCTTCTGGACCAGGGTCAAAGGGTCATTCAAAGGGGCTGAGATCTGAGACAAGAGAGATTATCCGGGTTGCCTGAGTTGTTCGAGGTTTACTCTGCCTTCCTTCCCCTCCTGTTGGGGTTGAATCTGGTTCTCCGGGTTGCCCTCCCAACAGCACGGCCCATAGGTTCTGTGTTGGATATAAACTTCAGAAATTTGATCCAAGTTGTGGTTTGCAAATAACTCTCAGCTGCATCCTGTCTCAACCATGGGAATTGGAGAAAACAGTGCATGAAGGAAACACTATCAGTTCGTGAGGGAGAAAACAGAAGGACTAGTTTTAACACCTGGCATTCAGGATCTGAACTCAGCACCACTTCCCTGAGACATGCTGGACTGACCAGCGTTATCAGGAGACATCGAACATGCAGAGAACCCTGTTCCACTCTCAGGAAGATGAGCCTCCTTCACTCCCAGGCACCTTCCTAAATTTCTAAATTCTAAACCTTGCGTGTGGAGTAAGACACATACAGCCTGTGTTGAAAGCCCAGGTGGTGGGGTTTTGTGTGTGAATTTTGTTTTGTTTTGTTTCTTGAAATTACACTTCCACATCAAAAGCAACACATCGCTTCTACATGTGGATCTCACAGAAACCCTAAAGGCAGCTCAGATTTCTCAGGTGTGCAATATGCATGCTACATGAAAGACACACAGATAGACTCTGTAACCGTGATGCTCAGGGAGCCCTTGAAGGCTTCGTGGGCATTGGGTGGTCCTTGACTGTCAGCAGACCTGTGATCTCTCTGGGCACTGTGAGCAAAATGGGAAGGTACCTTTGGGAGAAGTCTGAGATTCTGTTCACCCCTCTTAGGGTTTCACACCTTGCTTTATATTGCTTCAGGTCTGAAGGCACTGCTATGGACCCCTGGCAATCTTTTTTAAAGCAGTGCTCAATAAACACACAGAAATAGATGCTTGTGTCTAGGATGGTTATGTTGTACTGCTGCGGCCTGATGCCTAAAGCCTTCCCCAGGCCTGAGGTGGAGATGCTCTGAGTTACATCACTTCCTCCTGCTCTATTGTGGCGTCCTCAAGTCCTCCTGTCACCTGCCCCAGTACAGTCAGCTGTCTGTGAGCCCCAACCCCTTGCTCGCTGTAAGTGTGGGTCTCAATACAAATTAGCAGCAGCCATATGGGCAAAATGAATGGCCAAACCTCTTTCCCACCCCCAGGGTTCCCGCTCCCCTCCCTCTTGTTCTCCTCAAGCCCTCTTCACAGGCGCCAGCTGCCTCATTAAAGAGCGGCCTTTATGCTGGGCTTCACCTGGACAGGCGGTGGTCCCCAAGCCCCCCAGTCCCCCAAGACTGTGCTGGCTGACTGAGGCAAAGGATGGAGACAAATCTGGCAGGCAAGTGTGCAAGCCAGCGAGACACGGCTTCCGCCTTTATCACCCTGAGCTAGAGGAGCGTGAGCTCTGCAAGGGCAAAGGACTTGGAAGGGTGTCAGGCCTTTATTCTAAGGAAGTCCCTTTGCAGACCTTGATGGAAAACTGTCTGGGACCAAGAAAAGGGCCTTATTCCAAAGAAGGCCAGGAGGGGCAGCCAGACAGAGTACAGCCACCAGGGTACAGCCGAAAGAAGGCTGGAGGAGGCTGGGACTTCTGTGCACTAGTGAGTGATGCTACTTGCTAATCAGCCAGGCACTGCCAGCAGTGGAGCCCAGGGGACCCCAGCTCCACTGCACCTGCCTCCTGGCCACACCTAAGGCACGCTTGCTGGCACTGGTCCCCATCAGGCAGGTTTGGTTTTATGCCTCATCTTTTCTTTTTTAGCTAATGTTTTTTACTCTG
This sequence comes from Tokudaia tokunoshimensis, assembly GCA_036184795.1. Taxonomy (NCBI): domain Eukaryota; kingdom Metazoa; phylum Chordata; class Mammalia; order Rodentia; family Muridae; genus Tokudaia; species Tokudaia tokunoshimensis. The sequence goes on along the minus strand of BTHU01000008.1, from coordinate 32,459,898 downwards.
GGGAGTCAGAGCAACCTTGCCACCCATGGCCACTATACACAGCTCCAAACCAGGAAGATTCACTAGTTTGGAAACTTCGTAGGTTCTAATCTCTGCCTGGAAAGAAGTCAGTTTTAAATGCAGAAATTCCAAGGCGGGAGCCTAGGAAAAAGAACATGCAAAAACCCATCCCTCCAGTCTTCATAAATGGGAGACTTTGAAATAGGGACCTCCTTTTTTGCTACCACTGATCCTGGCTGGCTGGCTCTGAGCACCCTGCATGGAAAGTGTGTGCTGTCCACCCTCCCCACCCCCACCAGCCAATGAAAATTCCACTGTCTTGGTTTCAGGCCAACTTAATTCTCCAAGCTTCTCTGGTATTTGGATGGTTTCTCATCTGACAAGAATCTGGGGAAGACAACCAGCGTGTGTGGAGAGTGTGTGTGTGTGTGTGTGTGTGTGCAGCAGGGTACACACACTAGCATATAGGTGCATATCTGTAATGGACGGTGTGCATTTCTCTAACTATATGTGTGATAGTCCATGGATGTGGGCTTGCATGCCTGCATATACTATATACATGTAATGTAGAATATATGTGTATGTGTGTTCTATGTGATGACGCTTTGTATATGTATGTTATACGTATAACTGTATGAATGTGTGTGTGGAACACGTGAACATATTTATATTGTGTGTTTAAGCATATGTATATAAATGTGGTGCATGTGCTGTGTGAATCAGTGTGCATGTGTGTTGTTGTGTGCATGCACATATGTGCATATCTGTGAAAATGTATGTGTTTTTGTGGCTGAGTACATGCATCTACGTGTACATGTTATCACTGTGTATATGATGCATGTGGTAAAGCCAGTACAGCATAGGGAATTGTTTGTGTGAGTGCATATGTAATAAAGTTGACGCCTGAATGTTTTCATGATGGGTGCTGTGTGTAGTGAAATGTGTGCGTGTGAGTGTGAATGCATGCGCACACAGTTTTCCTAGGGGACAGCAGTATGCTTCGACCAGCTCGTCTTAGACACAGGCACCAGGGTCTGACTGGGGCTGCTTCATCTCAAGCCAAGTCCTTCAACAGCAGAAGCCAAAGGGCTGAGCGCTGGTGAAAAGCCTCGATGTGCTACTACTTCTCCTCCGACTGCCATGGGGACATTAAACCTTCAACAATCTGGGACTCTGACGGCTGGGTTTTGGTTCTTTGCCTGGAAAAACAGTAGGCAAATAGTAAAACCTTAAATTCTAACATGTGTAAGTTATACATCTTATTTTCATTTTCAGCCCATGTTCTCCTCGGTAAGACATCAGGAAAAAATTACCGTCTGACTTCTAATATCTCAGTGGAGCATTTATCTCCCAGCCATGATAAGTGATCTGCAATATTTTTTTCCTTTCAGATTAAGAAACAAATTCATTTAATTTTCTTTATTGGATGTGCTCAGGCCTCCCCGTGCTGCCTGACTCTCAGGAGCCCTGGACTCTTTCTTCTTCCTCCTCCTGGGCTGGTGACTGCTCTCCCTGCTGTGGGGATGGGTGACTCCCTCAGTAGGCAAGGCCTGCTCCTTAGGGGCTTTCAATCTGGTCCAGCCCAAGGGCAGCAGCCAGACAGGGAGCATAGGGAGAGGTTAGCGTGTGGAGCCGGCAGACTGTAATCAGAACCTTGTCTCATTCCCTTGGTCTGAAGGCCTACTGTGGCACTCTCGGGAGAACTAGCCATTTCCCAGGCTGCCAGGATGATGCCTGCTGCCAGGCACTACCGTAGCAGCGTCCACTGCACCTTTAGGAGTTCTGCTATGGTTCTGCTTTTTGGGATGACTGATGGCTGGGGAGGTTGGGACGGCAACTTCCCTGGCAAGCCGATAGCCCCATGACACTACACTGAAGGTCACTGTGGAATATTCTGTGTGTTCTTGTTGCATCAGCTGACCATTGGGTGGGGGTGGGGTCAGCCTAGCTTTCCAGCCCATTGCTTTGTGCCAGATGCTGTGAATGTCTGATGCTAACCGTGCTGTGTTGTTTTAGTCCAAGTTGGGTGATGTGCTCCCTTCAGATTGCTTCCTGTGTACACTTACTACTCAGAGCTGTAAAATGCTACAAGAGTCGTAACAGATCACGATGCATTCCAGGTGCTACTCTTCTTCCTTGCAACACCCAGCTCCTCTGTATGTGGTCTTCAATCGAGAAGTTTAAGGCTGGGGACCTGGGTCCTGCATCCATCTTTACAGGCTATGTGATTCCACCAGTCAGCACATCTTTCCTTTTTGGTAACCTTAAAAGGAATGTAGTAACCCTTGCTCCACACATCTGGGTTATCAGGAAACTCAGATAGAGCAAACAGCATGTGGAAATGTACTAAAATGGTTCATATGCAATAGAAATAGCTGGGTCAGCAAGTACTGCCACCATCTCAAGAAACGGAAGAGACAGGGCAATAGGCCACATGCTATACTCAGTCCTGTAACCAAGCTAGACATGAACTGCTATAGGACAGTGAAGAAGGCCTGTTTATGACAAGGACTAGTGACAGTGGGTAAGTGTTGGTCACTGGCAACCAGGTTGAAACTGGACACTGCAGGCAGGTTGGGAGGGCTGCAGGCCACTGAAACAGACACACCCAGGAAGTTCAGGGTGTTTGTGACAGAATCAGCATGGGATCTGAATGGAAGATGGCACTAAGAGTTCATCATCATTGTCGTCATCATCCCAGGGGTGTCTAAGGGACTGGCCAATCCTGTTGAGGCTGGAGTGACATGTCCCCATAATGATCACTTCTTTTGACCTGTTTCCTCTCACTCCAGGGAGTCTCCGGTGGACTGCAGTGTCAGCAAATGCAACAAGCTGGTGGGTGGAGGCGAAGCCAACCCCATGAACTATAATAGCTACATGGATGAGAAGAATGGCCCTCCTCCTCCCAACATGACCACCAACGAACGGAGAGTCATTGTGCCTGCAGGTACCTTGGAGCCAGATGCCTGACCAATGCGCACATTTCCATTATTCAGGGGCTGTAGTGTAAGGTTGACCCATCTCTTGGAATGTGAAAACCCAGCACCCTAGTCTTCAGTGGTGGATGCAAACCAGGGAAAGTTGCACATCTTCCCTGACTCCATAGCTACCATCCAAGTCAGGATTTCAAATGTCGCCCAAACCCTGGTATACAGATTCCAGAAGCCCCACTGTCAAATATAGCACAAGGCAGACTTTCAGTGAGTAACCTGGTACCCCCAGGATAAATCTTGGGTAGAGGCGAGTCTGCCTAACCCTACCATTCCTTCTTATAAAGAGTACAGCTCCTGATGTCCACCCTTCCCTTGGGCATGTACTTCCTGGCCTCTGCTAGGTTCCACCTTCCCAAAATTACAGTCAGCTCTTTTAGTTTTAAAATAGAAATAACTATATTTAACAAAGGGAACGCCTCCACGTGTGTGCCACAAGTTATGTCATTATGTAGAAATAGCCTCTTCTTTCCTAGGTATTGGTGCTTTTGGTTACAGGGGGAAAACCTATTGTTACATCCTCTAGCCTATTGGCTGTATGCTGCCTGCGCCAGCCCCAGTATGCTCAGCTGCCTGGGCATGGAGGGAATTCGAAAACTGCCTTTAGCGTGTGTGCCAGGTGGAAGGGGCAAAATGTCCAGAGTTTGAGCAAAATGGATTACAGGGCAGAGGCTAAAACTAATCTTAACCAAAATAACTTCACCAGAGAGGCGGGATCCTTCCATTCATAAACATGTAAATGCAGTTGTGTCTTAGAATAATTAGATGTCTCTGAGGGAGTTTGAAGGGATTTGTGCTGTTGGTCTGAAGGATGATTTTGTGATGGGCAGGTCCATCCTCTGTTCTTGGCGTTTGTTTCCATGGGAAGTCGTATCTGCTCTCTTAGTATGACAGTCACATTTCTGAGCTCTGGGCTAAGTTCCACATGGGAGAGAGTGTAGAAGGTACCAGAAATAAAGGCAGAAGAGGAAGGGTTCCTGGGTATTGTTCTGCAGCTCATAGGACTAAAAACTGCCTGGACTCCATCTTCTTCAAGTGTAAGAGGCTGGTTGCAAGGAAGGCTTCACCTGATTTATTCATATGTTTGCTTGTTTGGGCTCTTTGAGATAGGGATTCATTGTGTAGCACGCGCTGTCCTAGAAATCACTGTGTAAGCCAAGCAGGACCTTATGGCAATCCTCCTGCCTCTGCCTCCTGAGTTTGGGAACTACTTACAAATGTGTACCACCCACTCCTGGCCATAAGATCTTTGCCCAGCCAGATTTTACAGGAGCCAAGTATGATGTCAATAGCTTTCTTTTCTGTCACATCATCTAATTGGTTTGTCACCACCCTGAGGAAATCAGCTGGTGATGGTTAGCCCAGGTGGGCCTTCTCTACTTTAAGGCCATAAAATTCTATTGAAACAAACATGGTGAGAGACTCTTTCCACCCACAAGGTCAAGTGAGGCCTTTGCTATCAAAATTGCCTGTTCTCAAGGAACTCTTGAGGGATGAACCATTAGAGGAATGGAGATTACCTCAGAACCAGGCTCTTGTCACCACCTTGCTTTGGTTGTCATAAGGAAGGGCATAAGGAGAGAAGGAAGAGGTGGACAGACTGTTCGGTTGTCTCTCTACCCTTCAGGTGGTGTTAAAATGTTCTCATGGGGATTAGCAAAAGATGCCTCTGACTTAACCATGGCAGTGCAAAACAAAAATGGCATGTTTTTATCGTGCTGTTTCAAAGCATTTGGCATAATGAATTCATGATCTGCTCGGTTATTCTCACACTGGCTCGGTTTGTATACATTACCCTTACACACTCTGGCTTCCTCCAGGTCAGCCTCCTGGACGCAAGGGAGAGTCTCATTTGGGCAAGTCCACAAATCAAGGCAATAAAACATTAGTGGAACAACCTATTGAATTTATGATGGGATTTTAAGACAAGTATAAATGAGGGTTCTAGTTAATCACCATTTCCACATCGAGATGGGAAGGAACAAGGGCTAAATCGTCCAGGAAATACATTTGGAAGAGTTTAGCGTGATTCAGAGTGGAAGATTTATAATTCGTTTTACTGGAGAGGGAGAGAATTAACATTGTGACAGAGTCCAAAGCAAAGAGCGGAAATAATAAAATAAATAAAATATAGGGCACAAAATTGAATGTGCAGTCTTAGATTCAAGTAAGTTCCTACAAGTAAGGAACTAGGAGAAGCTATGGATGAAATAATACACTACATAACCCCAGTTCCTCTGGGACATCTCTTTCTGAGATTTCCATTTATTCATAACCCTTGCTTGATGGTTTCTGAAAAGTAGAGGGTTGAAAAAAAAACCCAGGAATTTATCTGACAGACACAAATCCACACATGAGCAAGAGGGTTAGGGTGAAGGACTTCTGGGTCCTTGAACAAGGCTTTGCAGTTCCAAATGAGTTAAGGCAGGATCCTGACAAGACAAAAAGCTGAGGGGGTCTCAGGGTACCTGCTTCTCCAACTATGTGGCATCTTTGAAGGCTCCTGTAAAAACCCTACCAGTAGTCACTAAGGCAAAACTTCCATGATTCCCCATCCATCTATAATATGGGTATAAGGAGACCCATTTCATAGATTCCCATGAGAGAAAAAAAATGGGTCAGATAGAGAGCTGGCTCGTGGTAGGATCTCACAGATGGGCTATCAGTTGGTAGGTACATCTTGGAGTCTTAGTATGACATGCAGAAGCTGTGAAATATGACAGCTTTTTTTCTGTGCTCCCACTCAAACTCTCAAGGGTCTCTGTATAACCCCTAGAGATCACGGCACCTAGCTTCCTCCACACCTCCATTATTGGCCATTTAGGACTGACTCCCCTTAGCCTAGAGCTTTTGCAGCCTCTAGAATGGGAGGAATGTGAGTTGGTTTAAAAGGAGCACAGTTTTCCTGCTAAATAAGCATGCTAAATGAAACAACCAAGCAGAAAAGCAGATGTGGGAGCCACCAGCTGCCCTGCAATAAAATGCCATCCCCTCTCCAGGAAGCCTTCCAGGACTCTCCAAATCCATCCAGATCCTTCAACCCTAGGTTCATTGAACTGTCAGCACAACCCATTGCTTACGTGTTTCTCTGATGCCTACATGCTCATGCTGATGGATCTGTGTGTGTGTGTGTGTGTGTGTGTGTGTGTGTGTGTGTGTGTGTGAGAGAGAGAGAGAGAGAGAGAGAGAGAGAGAGAGAGAGAGAGAGAGAGAGAGAGATCTGTAGCACTGACTGACCTCAAATGCATAATCCTCCTGCCTTAGCTTCCTGAGTCCTGGAATTAGTTAAATGTATCAGCATGCCTATGAGAGTTTGTCATTTGTAGCATCTCCCACCTTAGACTGAGAAGGCTGAAAAGATGCTTCAGGAAACGATGAGACAGAGAGGGCTGGGGGAAGGAGAGCCCGGAGTAGGGACTTCAGTCCTGTGCTGTTTCCACTCATTCACAGTTAAAGAGGTTTCTGTCTCTAGCGCCATTTCTCATCTTTAAGTATTTAAATATCCTAAAAATGTTTAGGGGTGGTCTGGTAGAAATCTTAACACAGCTGTCTCCCCCAACCCCTCCGATAGGAGGAAACCCAGATTGGGTTTATGTCAAACACTAACACCATTGGGTTTTCCAGCTGCCCAGATGGGATCACAGGAAAAGCAAGCTTGTGTACATTTCCTTTCCGGAGCATCCGAGGGATGAGTGTGCCCTCCTGCATTCATTGCTAGCCTTAAGATGCCTTTGAGTCCCCTTCCCAGAGACATTGGTCACTGGGGCTGTGGGATATTTTCATTTTGATGCCACTGTTTCTTGGGCCAAGCTTTCAGTTGCCCTCCAAAAGCTTTAAACACCATCCTGTCAGGGTATGTGCTGAGGCAGCTAAGAACCTTTCTCAGCCCTAAGTGGTTCAGGCAGTGCCAGAAGCCGTGGAACCGGACGGAGTGTTCTGAGGGAACCATCTGGAAGGGGAGAGAAGGTAGAGAGAAAAGAGAGGCAGGAAGAGAGGGGTATAAGAGAGAAAGATGGAGGGGGGTTAAAGATACCATGAATGGGGAGAGAGAGGAAAAAGAAGAGGAAAAAAGAGAAAAAGGAAGGGGAGATAGCAAACAAGAAAGAGAAAAAGGAAAGAGGCGGCCGTGAGGAGAGAGAGGACACAGGAGAGGCAAACGAAAACAGGGAAGGGAGGGTGAAGGGGAGCGCATGCTGACAGTTCTCATCTCTCCTCTGCAGACCCCACACTGTGGACACAGGAGCATGTTCGACAGTGGCTGGAGTGGGCCATCAAGGAGTATGGCTTGATGGAGATTGACACTTCCTTCTTCCAGAATATGGATGGCAAGGAACTGTGTAAAATGAGCAAGGAGGACTTCCTCCGAGCCACCTCCCTCTACAACACGGAAGTGCTGTTGTCGCACCTCAGTTACCTCAGGGAAAGTAAGTAACATGTACCTCCAGCCTCTACCCCCCCAACCCCCGGACTTGGGAGCAGGTCCTGCTAGGTCCCCAAGAGCCAGCCCAGGGGAAGGAGGTGGATACCCTAATACCAGTCACAGGAGACCTATGCCAAGGAACAGTTTCCTTAGGACAGGACCTTATCAAGGTCACACGGGTTCCTACAAAGCCTGCAAGGGAAAGACTTGATCAAGAGTGTCCAAAGGAAGCAAATCAAAAATGGAAAACTCACAGAGATCTGGGACATGGGGAGGATGACACCAGATTCTAGGTAGGCTCTGGGAAGATCTCTTTTCCAGAAACTTCTGCTAACCAAAATTCCACAGAGATATGAGCTCTGGTTGGAGGTTTCCTAAGGAAATGTTTAGAGTTCTTACAGGACGTTTTGAACATAGATATGGGATCTGAGATGGTGGGAGCTGAGGTATTACTCTACCTATTCTAGATTCACATTGATGCCCAGCCCTACCCTACGGGGCTGCTTTTCCCCACTGCCACGAAACAACGAGAGTAGCTGGTGGCACAGGTTTGTTGGGAGTCACTGAAAGCTTTTCCAGACAGAACTCCAGGGAGGGAACGCTTAGTAAAGAAAGAGCTATCCAATAGGAGGCTCCCTAGTACCAAGCACCGCCCACCAGTTCCATGTGAACTTTAATAGATATGGAAGGAAATACCTTTGGACCTGCTAGTGCCTCAGCCTTAACTCTCCATCAGAAATCCATGTCAGGTGCTATCCCCAAGCACTGGCAGTGTGCTCAGTGGTCTGCAAAGATGAACTGAAGCCACAGAAAGGCAGGCATGGGCTCATTCTGCATGAGGGCATCCCTATAGCCAGTCACATCAATGATCGACTGGGCAGAACAAGATGTACTGTCCTCTATGAATGGCCTAGTTTGCCAGAGGTATTGTAAGAGTTAAGTTTGAGAAGAATTGATTGTTTTAAGGCACCTTTTAATTCTGAGACCTTGGACAACATTGTATGGCAGCCTTTTGTGGGTTCACAGGCTCTGGGCTGGTTCACCTTTTACAGGATCTCCATTGCACATTCAGTTGTTAGCAGTAAAATACAGGGTCTCAATGAGTCTATAGAGAGGAGGGCAGCACTCTACTCACATGGGCTAGAAAATTAAAAATTAAAACATTAAAAAAATGCATTTGGAAGTTTCCATAGGTGCCTCTGAGCTGGCTATCTTAGCACCCCTCTAAGACAGCTGGTCGTGCTGGGAGAGGATACATTAGCTCCACTGCAATGACCTCATGTCTGAGTTGCTGCACCATGAGGTCAGTCTAAGAAATAACACTCTAAGAAGGGGCCATTTTCTACCTAGTCTTTCCTGATTTTCAGATGCTTAGCATTTAATGATGATCTGTATTTCTCAGCCTTTAAATGGTTGGTGGAAGGAAATAACAAATGGATCTTTGAACTGAGTTCTGCCATGATCTACACAGGGCAGGAAAGGCAGTAGACACAGAGCGTGAGTGTGGGAAACAGTGACCAGGAGCACAGCACAGTCAAGTCTGACTTCTAGGCTCCTACAGCATCATCTATGCAGGAGCTTGAGTGAACCTCCTAGGAAGAAGAAATGTCAGAAGCCCCAGTGAGCTCTACACAAAGGATCCAATAATATTGGTTTTCACGGTAAATGCTTTGTGAGGAACATGTCCAAGAATGTTTGGATTTTGTAAAAGGGAAGCCCATTCAGACCATGTGACCTCCAGGCCTGGATTTCTGACCAACCCATAAAAAGCCCAAGTTTCCATGTCTTTCTTCTGTCACCAAAGAATCTGAGTCACACACACTGACATGAGACATCTATCTGCTGCTCAGAAGGTCAAGGAATACTGTTAACCAGTCAGTGCTTCCTATCAAGCCTTGGCAGGCCTGCTAGTGGACAAGGTGAGATAACAGGGCACGGTGGAGGTGTGAGTAGCTCTAGAGGGAGCAGGGAGCAGAATTTGGTGTTTGGAGGATAGTGAGAAAAACCATGGATTCTCTCCTTCTAAGAACACATGTAATCACTATGGAAAATGCATTGCAATACATGAAGCTTCCAGAAGGGGAATTGCTGTGAAGGGATTTCCAGAGTTGAGAAGAGGTAGTACACATGCATGTTTGGAAAGACTTTGAAAGGGCAATATGCATGTGGTGATAACAGTTGTGGTAAAACATGAGTGCTGCATTAGTTTTACGCTCTACCAGCCTTTGCTCTGGGAAGTGACCACACTACCAGCCCTCTCCCAGCTTCCCATGAATTCGCAGATAAAAGACACAGGTACACAGTTGTTCAATTTCAACTTGCCTTCTTGGCATAATTGCTGGGCACTACAATCTCCTGCCTGGAAAACACACCTTTGTCTATACTATTAGCTCCATACCTCCCACCTGCCCTGAAATTCAGTGGCTAGTTCCATCTAGCCTCTGCCAAACATCCCTGACCACCAGCCTGTAGTAGTGGCCACAGGCCTCAGCTCTTCCCAAGGCCTCACATGGCTGCTTCATTCCTCTCCCTCCAAGGCATGGCAAAAACACCCCTTCCCCTTCTTTTCTTCTCCCTTTTCCTCCAGGGACCCCGGAAGTCCCACCTGTACCTTCTGTCCAGCAATTGGCCCATAGCTTTCTTTACTGACAGATCAAGAGCCAATCAGGGAATAGGACCTCAGCATCAGAACTACCCTTATACATAAGACGTGCTTATGATACAAAGTTGAGTGGAAGACTATGTCTGTGGGTCAAAGCAAAAATTACAATGGTTGTATTAAATTTAAATTTTCTTGAAATGTAACAGAGATTGTAATAATATTCTGAGGCACCTGAATTTTAAATGGTCATCATGAAAAATTTTCTGATTGTTTTTTAAAATTATGGTTTCTCTTTTGGGATTCCAGACTCTAGGACACTGGTTGTTGAGTATTACTTGGGTATATAGACCTTATAGGAGGCCACTTGTCAGACATTGTCAGCTCTGTGGTGGCTGAGAACTTTTTCCTGCTGACTGACATGCCTTCAAGCCCTCTATGTTTTTTTTTCAGACTGAATTGCTTAGGCTGTTTCATGTTTAAGAGAGAGGCCAGGGCTTGGCTGCAAGATTGGGGCCAGAGGAACAAGTGCAGATCCTCGGCATTATGGCGTTAGGCTTTTATTGGGGAGCAGCTGGGGCCAAATATTTCCCCTTCTGGCAAGAGGTAGAGGGAAAAGAGCTGAGACCCTCAACACAGATGTAGGACACAGAGTAGAGTAAAGGGAGGTCAGTAAAGGAAAACTGGGGACTACAGCCAAAGCATGGATTGTTGGAACTCAAACTGGGTTAGCAAGATGGCTCAATGGGAGAAGATACTTCCTACAAAGCCTGGCAATCATAGTTCAATCCTTGGGACCCATGTGATGGAAGGGAGAAAACCAACTCCCATGAGATGGCCTCTGACTTCCACATATACACTAAAGCACACAAGTACCTACACACACACACACACACACACACACACACACACTGTAAAAACTGATGGCACTTCTCTAAGCTCTTATTTCTGAGTTGTTTTTGAAAAAAAAGATTGCTTGTAGGGTAGGTACTACATTCTGGCATCAAATTTATTTTCACAAGAGACAGTTGACTATTCTTGTCTGGGGAGAAAGGTTTACTTTAAGTTTTCAATGATTAATAAGTTAAAGAGGAATGGTCATTGACAAGGAAGAAATAACAATGTCCAATGAGCCCTGCCTAGAGGTACTGGCTCTTCACATCTGAGCCTTTCAGCTGATCCAGATGGGATACCTGTGTAACATTAGGACGAAGATGGAGGGACTGGGACTGACTAGACTACCTGCAGTTATTGGAGTCCAGCTGAAATGTCTGAGTGAACAAGGCTCAGGTAGACACCAGCCCAGGAGTCATTCATTTCCTGTAGACAGAACACCCCCTTGTGGACACCATGGACAAAACTCTATGATCCCTGTTTCATGACCAAAGCAACTGAGGCTGGCTAGCTTCAAGAGTCCATCCAAAGGTATCTGGCATGTACAAAGCACCTGTCCTTACCTTCAATACTTGGACCACTGACGTTTTCAGTCCGAACTAAGATCACTGCTGCAGAGGACCTGCCTACTCTTGTGCAGGATGCTTGAATATACCTGAATTAAGATGCTGACACAGAGAGACCACACCCCATTTGTCTCCCTTCTCATCTCTAGGGCAAATCTCATCTCTAGCCTCCAACTTGAGGGCCAAACCAATGTCCTCACAAAGCTTGCCATGTGTATTGTACCAACAGATACATGCTTTCCAAAACTCGGCAACCTCCAGGAATGGAGCCAATCAAACCAAACCCGTCCTCTCACTCACCCTGACCTCCTCTCTTCCCCAAACTCTGGGTGTGATTGGCAGCTCTGCCAGGATCTTTCAGACATGCCCACTGGACAGAGGCACTGTTGGCAACTGAGAACATGGCAAGTGAGCTCAGTCCCTTCTCAGGCCAAGACCAATGAGGCAGGACTGTCTTTCTCCAACTGACAGTTCAGCCACAGGGCCACTGGGGGGAGTTTGGGAATGTCTGGGAGCCTAAAAGCTCCTGGGCTGAATGGTCTGAAGCAGAAGAAAAGGGGTTTTGTTGTTGTTTCTGTTCATTTTCAAAGGAAGTGGGTGGAATGTCCATCTGGGTCTGACCTGGGAAACATACTAAGAATGTGCACTTTCAGACAGTGGCAGCCCCCAGAGGATGAAATACATCAAATGACAGGGACACCACAGAAAAGGTCTCCATCTTGATTCCCATTTTTAATTTAAACTTAATGGAAAACACATTTTGCATTCTGTGGTATCCCCACCTGAAACCTCAGATGGTCATGCAAAGGTGATGGCCCAGTCATTAAGCCAAGGAAGTGTTTGTTAAACTTTCCATCTGGATGGGGCCAAGAAAGGAAGGCAGGGTTCCAATAAGATAAAGTGCCCAGTGGCCTTGGATTCAGTAGTCAGCTGGCCTGTTGTTTAGTGCAAAGAGCCTTACTCCCCTCCCCAGTGTGCATTCAGGGCTGATGCTGGCTGTAGCACAGAGAAAATGAGATAAGAATTGACCGGCCGGCTGGCGTTGTGTTGGGGTAGATGCTGCTAGGTTCTATGGTAACGTGAAGGGAGCTGGAGACAAAGGCTCTGGCACCGGGTCCCTTGTCTACACAGCTCCAGGTGTCCAGTCTGAAAAGCAAGTTAGAAAGTCTGCAGAGCTGAAGGAAGCTCACAGCTTCCCATCGGCAAAGTCCCCTCCTATCTTCCCTCTTCTAACTCCTTTCAGATCCAGAAGCCCAACTTAAGATGGACTCAAAATGGAAAATGACCTTGCTGGGCTGGGAATGTAACTCAGTTGGGAGAGCGCTTGCCTAGTAGGCAGGACACTCTGGGCTTGATCCCGTGCCCCCTAGACACTGGATGTGTTGGTGCATGCCTGTAATCTGTAGCACTTGTGAGATGGAAGCAGGAGTATCAAACATTTACGATTATCCTGGACTGTGTAACTACTGTTATGCCAGTCTGGGATACGTGAGCAGAGGAGAGGAGGGAAAAGAAGAGGAGGAGGAAAGGAGAAGGAGCAAAAAAAGAAAGAAAAGAGGAAAGAAAAGGAGAAAACAAAGTAATCCAGTCCTCAAGCTCTTACAAAGCTACATTTTAGAGCAACATGTGTCTCAAATCAACAAACACATATATGTGCACATGAATGTATCTCATCACACACACACACACACACACACACACACACACACACACACACCAATAACTGAGTGGACCATACTTTAAATGAAGGTATAACAAGCAGGGAGTTATGAAAATCACAATGTACAGCTAGCCACCCAGACACTTACCCTTGCCTTCCAGCACCATTTCTCTCCTTCCCTCCCTCCCTCTCAACCTCCCTCCTTCCCTTCCTTCCTTCTCTCTTCTGTCTTTACTACCTCCATTACTATTTGTTTGTTTGTTTATAATTCCTGAGGCAACCTCACTAAGGATCTCAGTCTATTGAAACTTTCAGTGATCTTCTTGCCTTAGTCTCTGGAGTGCTGAAATAAACATGCACATGCTCTTGCCCATCTTGCCTGTATTGGTTTAACCTAAAGGATACTTCTGCTTCTGAACCGAGGACAGTTCTTACAGAACGGCCAGTCAGTTGATCTTATCTCTTGACCCTGGCCCCCTGGCTATGTGATCATAAGCCTTGACTTCTCTAAAGGTTGATCTCAGCTGTGGGAGGAGGAGAGCATACACGTGCTTTGGGTGGTTCCTTCGAGGACCAAGTAAAGAGATAGTGTCTGGGAGGATGGGGTGATGACTCAGTCAAGAAAACACTGAGCCTGCTAGCATGAAGACCTGGATGTGATCCCCAGAACCCATGTGGAAAAGCCATCGTGGGAGCATACACTTGTCCCAGCTGTCCCAGCTGTCCCAGCACTATGGAAGTGGAGCTTGCTGGTCAGCCAGCCTCACCTATCAGCTGACTCAGGTCCCAGTGAGAGACTCTGTACCAAAAGAACCTAGGTGGACAGAGCCTGAGCAAGGACACACCCACTCCTGCGCATATAGTACACACGGTGTGTGTGTGTGTGTGTGTGTGTGTGTGTGTGTGTGTGTGTGTGTGCACAAATATAGTTCAAGAGTGCTGCCCAATCTAGCCAGTGATTGTGACTCTTGCTAAAACTCCTCAGGACTCAGCAGCAATAGAACTGCTTAGGTCAGATCCTCAGAGCAAGAAGAAGAAACTCAAAACCTCCAATGGGAGACCAGACTCCAGGAAGGACTTCCCTGTAACAGGGCAAGTTACCTTAATTTAAAAAAAAAAAGTACACAAGGGGCACCCTCAGTAGCCTGAATACCTGGTAAAATAAAAAAAAAAGTGAAAAGAAAATGTGTCTTCCTGAGGAAGAACCAGCCCCACCCCCATGTAGGTTGCCCCTACCCTGTGAAACCTGAACTAAGACAGTCTTGGGGCAAAATCTCTCTCCTAGGTTACCATGAAATATATATTTCATGCAGACTTTGGGGAGGTCAAGCAACCCTTTCTCTTGGCTTTCTGGGAGTTTCCTGTGGCTTCACGTGTGCCCAGAGAGGAACTTTGACCATGGGGGGAAATTTAATAACTGTGGTTTATCTGAGCTCCGTCTCTGTCTAACTTTGTACTAATGACTGAAGTGGTTTGATGCTTGGAGACCATTATTTTTCTTTATTTGCTCTAGCAGCGAGGTTCTGCCTGAGGGAGAAAATGCCTGGGACTGAGGCACAGACAGACATTCTTGCTCTTACCCCTGAGAGGTTTGGGATATTCTCTTGGAACGTTTGATTCCATTTCTGAAGCTCTGTCCAGTCACGGAGGATTATTTCTCAGAATCCGTCCCTAGCTGGAATTCCAGCCAGCAAGGCCAGTGCCCGCAAGCTCTGTGTAAAGGGCTTCCATTTGGTATAACTGAAAGCAGTCATGATAACTGCTAGCCTCTGCTAAACATTCAAAACAAGCCAGGGGCTGTGCAGCACACCTTCTGAGCTTGGTTTTATTGAAGCCACATTCTGTAGATGTTACTTTTTGCCCAGTAAAGACGAGGGACATGTGACCAGGGGAACTATACCCAAATGAACTTGTTACTTCGAAGTATGATAGCTTAAACTAAAATGAATTTGTCACTTTGCCACTGATATTCTTGGAAGTTGCCTTTAGGTGGCTGTGTCCCTTAGAAAGTGGATTCTACATATCTGTACTTTGGCATACAGCAGTCCCTAAATAGTACCCATCACCTCCTGGTTTTCACCTAGGAATTTCTGAGAGCTAGAGAGATAGGTACCTAAGCCAAAAGCCTATGTCCCAGGAGGTTTCTTTGGCTCCCCTGATAAGACCCATATTTTCTCTGGATATTCAGCTGGAGCATCCGTAGCTAAGGGGTGGGGGGGCACTACTCCACTTCCCAGTCCCTCCTTGACTGGAGGCTAAGCAGAGGCAAGACTGGCAAGCCATTCCCAGCTTGGCCTTTAGTCAGTTTCCTTCGCCACAAGCCCCAGGGAGAAGAGTTGTGTTTAGAAAGGTTTAGTAGCCTTAAACACATGTGTTAAGCTCATGGTGTCCTTTGTCAAAGCAGATCCCAGTCCTCATTTTGAAGGCTTTTAAAAAATGTCCCCAGGAGAATCATGAGAGGAATCCTAAAAATGCCTCCAGTTTACAAAATAAACTCTTGGGATCACTTTAAACAAAAGGACAAATTTAGTTTGAGGAAAGAAAGGAACATATGTTTTACATGCAATCGCAACAGAAAAACAATCATTCATTCCAAGTAGCTTCACTGGCATCTGGTATAGAGACATTTCCATCAAAGCTTCCGTTTAGAAGACCATACGTCAGTGTGTTGAGATTTGCTCTTCTAGACCTTGAGAAAAAGTGTCTGTTATAGTATCGGCATCCCAGAGGTGGGGTCCCACAATCCACGACCCACTCAAGGATCAACAGCCTCCTACTCTGGCCCGATTTCTAAAGTTTCCCCTACTTCTCAGTTCTAACATATTAGAAGCACTGAATTCAACACACAGGCCATTTAGAGCACGTTCTAGATTCAGACTGAAGAAGCATGATGTTTCTGTTTTTACTTTCATTTCAGGTTCACTGCTGACCTATAATACAACCTCCCACACAGACCAGTCCTCACGACTGAATGTCAAGGAAGGTGAGTCTGTCCCCTCATGTGCCCAGGTCCCCTCCACTCTCACCACTGCACAGGCCCATACTTCTCAGACAGGTGGGAAATACTATGTCTGGACACCAATTCTTTACTCAGGAAACTATTTTTCTAGTATACAAGATGAAAAAAAATTTTTTTCTAAAAAACATGTTTTTCTTCCTTCTGCCACTAGTTTTCAAACTACAAGGGAGGCTTTGAAACATCTCATAAAAACATCACAAGAATAAAAATTAAAGTCACCCACACCCAAAGAAAGGGGACTGTCCTTAAAGAACTATGAATCCCCTGACTTTACAAGCTGACACTTGGGTGCTCTCCTGGTGACAATAATGGAATGTGTATCTACCTTATAAAGTTTAGTTTGGGGGATTTTTTTTCCTAAAAGAAAAATTAGCATTGTCAATTCGTGTTTAAAGTGGTGGTCTGAGGATTTTGACTAGTATAGGTTGGCCTGGTCTGGTTTGGGTTGGTTTAGTCAAATAGTTCATTTGACATCATTTGGTTTTGATCTGTGAGAAAGAAAACTGTCTTGAAAAATGGTTTTAGTGAGTACCACAGTGATGTTTCTCAGCATCTTCATTGGCAGGGGCTGAGCTTGTTGGTGGAGTGCTTACCCAACATTTGTGAGACCCTGGGTTTGATCCAGCAACAGACACACACACACACACACACACACAAACATTTACACACACACACACACACACACAGAGTCACATACACACACACACTAACATATATATACATACACATACTTCCCCAAACACACACACATATACACACAAATATACACACATACACACACATACAAACACACACAAAAACTCACATACACACACACACACATATTCACATTTATACACACACTCACATATACACACATACACATATACATGTACTCACATATACACATACACGTACACATACACACATATACACATGTATACACACACTCATACACACACATACACTCACACACATATACACATATACACACACAAACACACTAACACACACAGACTCACATACACACACACACACACACACACACACACACACACACACAAACTATCACCCAATCTAGTCTTGTTTTGGCCACTGATTCCCCAAATCAGATGCATGATTGATTTTTGTGAGAATTGAAACTCTGCCCTTATTATTAGACTTATTCTAAAGTCTGGTAATCTCCTGTCCCATCATGTTACACAGAGAATATTTATTTTCATGATGAATACACAGAGGTCCAGCCACCTGGCTTTGTCACGTCCTGTCCTCAGACTCGACAGGTGCAGGGTTCTTCCAGGGAGGGTCAAGTATTAACGCTAAAGCAATGGGCTTCTGAGGAGATGGCTTGCAGGTTTGGAAAGAAACAAAGGAGCCACTAAAGAGAGGGGGAAAGGAGAGAGGAAGGAAAAGAGAGAAAGGAAAGAAAGAAGGGCGGCCATGAAGGGGAAGCAAATTTTGAACTACTGAATTCGTGTTTAGTGTACAGCATGCTGGTACCATCAGAATAAATCAATGAGACTGTGAGGTAGACAGAAGGAATGGGCTATCTGCTCTGCTCAGACTGGTTTAAATACTGGTTTAGGTTGAGAAAATGGTCTGCCGACATCGAAATGTGTCCCTAACCGACTCCTCCTTCCAGCTGCGGAGTTCAGCTCAGCCCTGGCCCTCTGATCTACCTGCCAGGCTGAGCCCCTCCTCCCTCCGCTGGCCCTTTTGTGTTGAGAGTGCATTCTGTTTCGCTGCCCCCTCTTTCAGGCTGCTTGCAGGAGCCGCCAGCTCCTACTGGGTAGCAACCCTCTTCTGAAATGAATTGACTGTAGCATCCAGGCAAACGCCGGCTGCCCCCATTCAGGTGGTGATGGGCATTTATCTCCCAGCCTCGGCCCTGGCCTCTAGAAATGATTAAGCCAGTGCTTTGCAGGTGCACCTTTTGTTCCCAGTAAAGCTCTCCACTTAAGCAACTGCCTTCCCCCTTTTGAGGTAGTCTGGCTGAAGGAGCCAGCCTGCCACAAAATAAAGTACATTAGCAATACAAAGCTAACAAACTCCCCCCACCCCCTTTCACCCTCTTCCCACCTCTCAGCCTCTCTTCTTCCCTAATAGCTATCTTTATTATTTTTTTAATATTAAATGGAAAAAAGGAAATGGAAGACATCAATGCCACCTTGACTGTGTCTCTGTTTGAATAAGAGGCACACACAGCACTCAATCAGAACTGGGTGTGTGCCCATGGGTGCCTTTGCTCCCTGCTTTGCAAAGGGCAGGTGCTGGGTGGCATCAGGCACAAATGGAAGAAGCTGAGGAGATGAAGTCTATTAATGTATCTTCATGGTACTTATCAACTAGAGTGCTGTTTTAGTTCAGAATGGCATGATCGTCCTTTCTAGCCTGCTCACCTTCTTGAAAACTGACTGAAGCTATCTAAGGGCTATTTGTATGTAGAACATAAGACAACATTTCAAAACTCAATTTCCACAGATCTTTAAATGTGTTGTGAGTCTCAGTTGAACCCAGTTGGAACCGTTGAACATTTTCTACCTTTAGTTGTCAAATTTAATGTACTTAACGCAGGAAGACAGCATTTATTGTCAACCACTTCTATAGCGGCCTCAGCTCTCACTTAATACAGGATTTTGGAGTGCACTGGGCATGGGTACATACTTTTCTTTGGAACTTTACACCATTCTGTGAGTAGTCTGTTCTTGTTTCTTTTCTGTGCAGAGAGGTGGGACACGTGAAAGTGACTCCTGAATGGTTTGTAGCCCCTCAGAATATAGTAAGGAAAGTTCCCCTTTCACTAAATGCTACTATCATGAGAGAAATGTGTGTTACCAGAGTCTGGGAAAGCCATGAATGGAAAGGTTATAGAGAATGAGGGGCTGGTGGGGACCGAATGCAGTTGAAGGAATGATTTCTAAGGCAGAGTAGGAAAAGAATGATCGACAACAGTCGATTTGATATTTCAAAACAGCTAATAGAAGGATTATATATGTGTGTGTACATGTTTGAGGGTGTGTGCATGTATGCATGTGGATGTGCACACATATCTGTGCACACACATGTGGGATCTATAAGCTGGTGTCAAGTGCTTCCCTGGGTTGCTCTCCACTGAACCTGGGACTCATCCATTCAGCTATGCTGGCTGTCCTCTGAGATCCAGAATTCTTCATACCTCTACCTCCTTAGCTTTGGGATTTGAGACCCACCCTGTGGCAGGTGTATGGCTTTTAACGGCTTCCAGAGATCCAAATCTGGATTTTTCACGCTTGGTCCACACACACTTCACCAGCTGAGCTACCTCCCCAGCCCCAGTGATTATGTTTGTGAAGTGATGGATATGTCCGTGTCTTTGATCTGATTGTTACACGTTGCATATATGCTTAGTAACACTGCTCTGAGTTCTCCAAGTACTTATAGTCACTCTGTATTTGAAATATTTTAAAATACATATGATTTAATGGCCCATATTGCCAAGGTTCTTCCTCAAAAAACAGTCTTCCCCTCTAGCTATCTTTTCCTAAGTGTAATTTGGTGCAGAAATTTGAGTTTCTGCAACATTTTTCTGTCTCTGCAGTTTTTCACTGCTGCCTCCAGCTACATCTCTGTTCCCTTTTCAGAAACGAATTCATACCCAGCCTCTACTAGGCCATAGTCTTTGGTCTTAACTGCACAGAGAGCCCCTTGTAGACTTTGTAAAACAGTGATGTCCAAGGACAAGTCCTCTGTGACTCCCCTCTCTGGAGCAGCCTGAAGCCCTGGAGCTCACTGGATGGAAATGGGGACTGGCTGCCAGAGGCTGCAGGTAGAGAGAAGTACTTTGTGTTGACTGGAGGTAGAGAGACTGCTGAAGATTGAAGCTGGTGGTGACAGTTTTCACTGCCTTTGAATGTGTGGAGTGCTGCTAAGTTACACACTTGAAATGGTAAATTTCAAGTGGTTGAAATGGAAAATTTTATTTAAAAAATATTTAAATGTATAAATAACAGCAAATATCGATGCTAAGGCCCAAACATAACGGATTAATTCTAAATCTCTTCTGGATACCTACAGGGCCTTAGGAATTTTTTGACAAGCCTGGCTTCATAGTAGTAAAGGAAAGTAACCAGCACATTTCAGGGTCACTCCAGGTCTTTCTGATCTTGTCTGTCCCAGGTCATCCTAGACAAGGACCTGTGTATATACTTACTGATTGTAAGCATGGGTGGGTGAAAGGACTCTCACTGTTGATGATGTCATTATTACTGTTATTGACAACTAGGTTTAAGTTTAGCATCTCACATCTTAGAAGCTCCCTGTTTCCATGCCTTCATTTGGCCCTCTAAGAAAGGATCAGATGTTGCTAACTTGTGTTTACAGGAGCACACTGAAGCTCGAGAGACTAAGTGGCCTTTCCACATAAGCATTCTAGAGCCAAGCTTGACCCTACTCTCTTATTCCCTGTCCTGCACCCTGAAATCCGGAGTGTGACTGCAGATCCTGGGCTGTGGATCCAAGGTCCCAGCTTCTCTTTTGTTTCCTGGGCAGCTCTTGCCACAGGGCCCTCTGCAATGTGCCCACTGTGCCCACAACAGGCAAGAGTAAGCACCTACCTTCAGGGCTCCTCTGCATGCTTAAGGCCCTCATTTCCTTAGCTCTCATCCTGCATCTGTCTAAATACCTCCAGCTCTCCAAAAGGCAGAAGATATTGAGCTCCTTGTTTACTAACTTCTGGACCTCATAGCTGCCAAGGTCTGATGGAGCTCTGAGCTCCTAGCCCTCCACCTAGAGCCTTTGAGACTTGATGCCGAAAGTGAAAACTGAAAACCACTGCCTTAGCTGCCAAGGGCAGACAGCCTACAGAAGCTCCATCACTGGCAGTTACCTTGACTGATGGATAAAAAGTCTGTCTCCTTACTTGCCAAGGATTGAAAAGAGAGGGACTAAATCACCTCAGTGTCACATATGCTGAACGCCCAACTGCCATTTATGGCTCAAGCTTAAGAGAGCCTCTCCTCTCAAGAATTCCAAGGACAAGAGCCAAGCATGGAGTAGCATCCCTTCTTCTGTAGTATCTATTACTTACCAAACATTTTCACATCCATTATCCATTATCTGCACACCATCACCATGAGATGGCAGCTGCTTCCTCCTTGTCCCCATTCTGCAGTTAAGGACAATAGGCCAAGTGCTCCCAGTGTTCATTTGCTCCCCTGCGGGGATGGGCTGCTTTCCACATTTTAATCTCAACATGTTTAATATTCGTTAATGAAGGCTTTCAACTTGCCTCCTATTTCAGTGTTTTTCTGATGAAGCTGAAGTGTGATTTTGGACACAGGTTTGCTTATCCTATCTCGGTATATTATTTGCGTGGCTGTCACAATAGCTGACAGAAACAACTTGACGGGGAAAGATAGAAACTTTTTGGTTTCGGAGAGACTTCAATGCATCATGGTGGAGAAAGCATGATAGAGGGAGTGTGTGATGGAGATGAGAACATTTGGTAGTGGGCGTTCCCAAGGCGATGGACCAAGATTCAAGGGTTAAGGGATAGCCTTCATTACTAACCCATCCCTAGTGATCCACTTCCTCCAAACAGTCTCAATCTCCTAAGGGTTCTATGAGATCGTACCACCCACTGGGCAGCGAGCACCCAAAACCTCCAGCCTGTGGGAGACGTTCCTGATTAAGCCACAAAACTCCACTTTGTCGTGTATAAAATGAGGATAATTGCCATCCCCTTGTAAATCATCATGAAGTCTGACATGCCAGAATGCTTGATAAATTATACTCATAACAGTTCATTATTATGATTTATGACCAAAATTATAATAGTAATTAACATTATTGTTGGGGAAATATTCCACTATATTTGAGGGTTACCAGAGGCTAACGATATGAAGATATTGTGCTGTAACAGATGGTATAGCACTGTGTAGGATGCTCCACCATAGCTGAGAAGCCAAACTGCTCAGAAATGTCCTAGGAAGAGACCCCCTACAGGGAATGCCAGGAAATGCTGTAAAATCACATTCATAAATGCAAAGTCACTTGTCACATTCAAGATCTCCGAGGGTAAGGAAGGAATCGAAAGTTAGGAAGAGCCACAGTTGAAAATATCTACTGAATAGCTTTATACAACAACAAGAACAAAAATTAGAGGCCATACAATGTATGGGAACAGTCAAAGTCACACACTAACCTGAAAAAAAATCCAAGACTGGAAACACTTCGGACCACAAGTACATAGTATAAGAGAAATTCAACCTGTATAGGATTTTTTTTTAATTTTTAATGTTTAATTACATTAATTTTACTTTTTTGTGTGGCATGGGTGTTTATATATGCTATAGCTCAAGTGCAGAGGTCAGAGACAACCCTAGAGAGTTGGGTTCTTCTACCATGTAGGTTCTGGGATTTGAACTCAGATCTTCAAGGCTTAGTAGTAGCAAGTGGCTTGACCCACTGAGCCATCTCCCTGGCCCAGTGTATTCGAGCAAAGGATGCAGGTGGTCAGTGCCTTAGTAAAGAATGGACCTAAATTCTGTGAGTCGATCCGCCTTCTTCCAGTCATTCATTGATTCTTTGACTTATGGAGGATCTGCTCCATATAGTAAACCTTCCCGAATCCTGGAAATATGATAGCCAAGGGGTGCCAATCACACCCACAGATGAGCAGTATAGTCTCAGAAAGTCTTCCTGCTGCCCCCTGCACACACCCTCTCCATCGGTGTTCTGAGAGGTTATGGTGTAATGTGTGTGTGGGGGGGGAGTCTCTGGAAAAGCTGGGTATGGATATAGAAATGAAGGAGGGGCAACTCTGAGTCTGGTGTGTGTAGGCACCGCCACATGCTGCCATGTGTGTTCTGGGTTGTATTTGAAAAAGGTAAGTCCCTGTACAAGTGAACAAAGTGTCAGTGGGTGGCGTGTGTGGTCCTCGGGTAGGTCTCCAGCAGTAGAGACTGGAAGCTCAGGTATGGAGCCCAAAGCAGGAGCCAGGAATTTGCCTCAAAATACTAAGGCCCAGGGGTAGTGGGGTGGAGCTGAAATGAGATTGGCCATGGCTTTTAATTGTTCAGCAGAGCAGTGGGCCCCGGGGAAGGCTTTTCTCTTTTACTTATCTTGGAATTTTTCTGTGACTGTAAAGATGAGGATAAGTTTTATCTGAATGGGAGAACAGCTAAACGAGTAGAAAGTCTCTACTCCACACCTGTATGCAGGGCCCGAGGGTGACGTGCTCTTGGGAGGCCCAGCGTTCAGATTGTGAGTTTATGGGGTGGGGAGGGTATGTGAGCATAGAAACCAGAATAGAAATGAGTGTAATGAGTGTGTGTGTGTGTGTGTGTGTGTGTGTGTGTGTGTGTGTGTGTCTGCCTCTCTCTCTGTGTCTGTGTATGTCTGTGCTGCGTATGTTTGTGTCTGTATCTCTGGTGTGTGGGTGAGGGTATGTAATTGTGTGTTTCTCAATTTCTGTGATATTTCTATGGTCCAGAGGCAAGATTTGTGATTATGGATAGCTTTTTATGGTAGCTTTCTCTCCCCAGTTTGTTTTTGGTTCTGTTTTTAACTTTTTTTTAAATTCCATTTGACCCTCTTTTAGAGATGTGTTGGATTTTTAAAATTTTTGTTTTTATTTACTTATTTTTGAGAAAGAGAGACAGAGAGAGAGAGAGAGAGAGAGAGAGAGAGAGAGAGAGAGAGAGAGAGAGAGAGAGAGAGAGACTGAGAGACTGGAAACAAAGAATCGTTGTCTCTAAGCCCTGGCAGGCAGGAAACCCCAATCTCAGGGGAGTTCAGCCAGCCAGCCAGACCCTGGAGTCAGACTCCAACTTTCGGAATTCAATTTGACAGCTTGTCTGGGACACTTTCTAAGTAACCATTATCCTTCCTTTCTCTAAGTAAAAGAACTGTTATTCCCTTCCCCGGGTGTGCTGTGTGCTCTGTTATTGCACACGTGTGGCCATATGATGACGAGCGCACGGTCTCTCAAAATTACTGGAAACAGTTTGCATGTTCTCGAAGACAAGTGTAAATTTGTTCCAGGCTAATGAGCAAAAGATTCGAAGTCTCGTTCCCCATCCTGGTGAGACGTAGGTACATGGGGGTGTGGGGGGGAGGGCAGGAGGGCAGGAGGGCTTTTGTCCTGGTGTTGTGCAAGTACACACTATTTTTACTAGGACTTTTTTGAAGCGCGCGCGCACACACACACACACACACACACACCCTTCACTCTCTACTGTCCTCAGCATCAGCACAAGCTCACCCTCCCTCTCTCATCCACACTCACATCAGCCCTGAGCTGCAGGTTGTGAGGAGCAGGGAGCAGGCTGGCATGGTGAGAAGTGACTCCTCACTGCTCACAGGAACTCTGCAGGCCCTGAATGAAACTCTACCCAGTATGTCTTCTTCAGTCAAGCTTTGGACGGCCTCCCCACACTTACCCCACCCATACCCAGGGACCCGCTGCCCCTTCAGAGGCCTCACCCCCATGTCATCACCTGGTTCTGGTCTCTTCTGCCCCTTTTATGGGGTGTTTTGTTTGTACCCACTGTTTCTCCAATTTAGTAGTGTTTAGTATTGGACAGATTCCAAAGGACATTTTTTTCCTCTCATATGATTAAAGCACACTGGAGATAAAACCGTTGGAGGGGCAGATGAAAAATTGCCCTTAACCCACTCCCCAGAAGGTCATTGTAAGCCAGCCCTCCAAGATGTTTCTAGTGGGGAGACTGGCTTTTTCTCCTGTGGGAATTGCAAGGGTACTCTCTCCTCTCCTCTCCTCTCTTCTCCTCTAGCCCCTCACTTTCTCTTGATATGATCCACCTTGAAGCTGTAAAGGGTCCCATCCCAAAATAACAAGGGAAAATGTCTCAATGTGTAGATGTCCATGCTTAGGGCTTAGGGTTTCCATCCTTTTGACCTGAATGCTACATGCTATTTTATCAACTAAACTCCCCTTCAAGCATGGCCTCTCAGTCTGTGGCTATGCAGAGGGGAACCAAAGACCCCTCCAGATTAGAAGGCTCTTCTTCTTCTTCTTCTTCTTCTTCTTCTTCTTCTTCTTCTTCTTCTTCTTCTTCTTCTTCTTCTTCTTCTTCTTCTTCTTCCTCTTCCTCTTCCTCCTCCCCCTCCTCCTCTTATTCTTCATGTTCTTCTTCCTCCTCCTCCTCCTTCTCCTTCTTCTCCTCCTCCTCCTCTTTCTCCTTTTCTTCCTCCTCCTCTTTCTCCTCTTCCTTCTCCTTCTTCACTTCAACCTTCCTGTTTCTATCTTTTGTTCCTTCGTAACATATTTATTAAATACCTAATCATGCAAGAATTTTTCTATGCCATAAAACCTTATTAATTTAGTATTATCATTATTCCCACTTTATAGATGAGAAGCCCAAATCACCATGCTGATTTGAAGCAGGGCAGAATCTGTTCTCACAGTCTCCTCCCCAGGCAGGGTAGAAGACAGGCTCTGAACTTTCCCTTTAGATTTCCATCCAACTGTGTCTTAATGACTACTGGTGCTGAGAGAGAAAAAAATGCCTTGACAAAAACAACTTGGGGAAGAAAGGGTTTCTTTAAGCTGGGGGGGGGGGTTAAGATTCATAATGGTGGGAAGTCCTGGAGGTAGGAGTTTGAGGCAATTGGTCACGTTGCATCCCTAGTTAGGAAGCAGAGAGCAGTGACTGCTCTGTTCCACTGCTTTTCCCTTTTTAATCCAGTCCAGGATCCAAGCGCAGGGAATGGTACTGCCCACTTCCACCTCAAGTAACCTAATCAAGATAACTCCTTACAGGCATGGCCGGAAGTTTGTTTCCTTCATCTTGTAAAGTCAACATAACCATCACAGCATGCCAAAAGACCAATTTCTTTCAGAAAGCTGGTGTTGTCTAATTGTTAAAATCATATAACTACATCAATTCCTGCAGTGGTCCAAAAATTCTCAATTTTACCTGCATTTCAAGAGGCATATTAGTTTGCTTCACAAATTTTTTCTGTAGATACATTTTTTTATAATTTACATGATGACACATATAGCCTTTGAGCTTAATTTGACATGCAAGAGAAATGAAAAAAAAAACTTCAGTAAAAGACATATTCTACTAAGTAAAACCATTACCAAGGGTTGCAATCAACTTAATCTGAAAAACTAGAGTGAGACACAGACATGGTGCTAGAAATCAGGTTGTCAAGTTCCCCTTGGATGAGATGGGCAACAACAAGGCCTGCTTGGATGCTACCTCACCTAAGCTGCCTCCATAAAGTTAAGTTTTCCTGCACTGGGGCACTGAGGAAGGACATTGTAGCTGACTGGTAGGTCCTTAGCATTGGCAGCTTCCATTGCTTCTGCAGTGTCTTCCCACTTCAAACTTTAGAGCCCACACTTTGTTCTCACTTAATGGCAACTTTAGCTTCTTAGTTTACATCAGCATCCTTTCTGTCACCAAAAGGCTTGCCTCATGTCCCTGGGCCAGGAGACAGCACTCCCCTCAGACCATTCCTGGATCCTCGGGAGTTCTCAATTAGATCAACATGCCTTCCTTGTACCTGTCTTTGCTTTTATGCATATCAGAACTGTTCTTAGAGGCTTCCAGGAGAAAAAAGGAGGCTGTAGATACCCATATGTGTGCCCTGCAATGTTAATGATGATAACAGAGAATGCATGTGCCCTGGTGCATTTTTTTAAAGGAACATGATTCCTGTAAACACGTGAAGGTAGAGGGCCAAATATACAAGGCTGTGGGAAGAATATTTGTGAGTGATAACATCCTGGGGGGCTTCCCAACCTGACTCAGCTTCCTCCTTCTCCTTCCACACCAGCAGTCAGGGCCCCTGACTGTGGTGCTCTGTGGTTGAAGCTCTGACCATATCACAAATTTCTTGGTGGCAATTCACACTTGCTAAGTAGGCTTGGCCTTCCTCATTCATCTCTAGCCTTGCTGTTACTCTATCAGTCCTGCTGCCTCTGCCAAGCTGCTCTTTCCTTTGCCTTACAGATCTGTCTCACTCCACACAGTGAAGCGAAAACTCAGAATGAAATTCATCTTAGTCCTTAAACACCTTCACCATGTGCTCTGATTTGTGATGGAAACTAAAAGTGGTCCTGTTAGCTGCTTGATGTTGAGAAGGGTTTCAAGTTAACTGACAAGAAAAAGGGGTTGTCGACAAGTGCTGTTGAAGCCCGCCTGTGGCTACCTCAATACAGAGTAGTCCAGATACAGTGTACTGCCCAATGTACTGATTTAGATATTCCAGGACAGGAGGTTTATTTAGGAGTAGTAGCCACTGGAAAGTGTAGCTGGCCTCTCCCATCCAGGGCTTCCACATTGGCAGTTTCAACCAACCATTGATGGAGAAAAGTGCATCCTATTGGACAAGCAAGCTCCCTGCCATTTCCTAACTGACCCAAGATAGCAACGATTTACATTGTGTGAGCTATTTTAAGTGATCTTAGATGCTCCTCCAACAGTGCAATGAGTGAGTGTGCCTTACTTACACAGCAGTATGTACGCATGGAAGTGATACACAAGATGTGAGATAGAGTAAGTGATCCAGCAATGACTGTTAGTCTTTGGGAGGATGAGTATGGGTTCTATTTAGCACTGCACCATTAGAATTTGAACATTGTGGGTCATGGTGCATGATAGAGACTCTGAAGCCATTTACCCTTACATTGAAAGGAAAGGCTATGCTTACAAAAAAGCTTATTTTCCCCAAGCTTTTATCTAGCTAATGTCTGTCTGTCTGTATATATATATATGTTTATCTATCTACCTACCTACCTATCATCCCCATAAAGAAATTTATAGATCTCTTTTTCTCTATTTGAAGAGAGGGAGGAAGAGAGATAGAAACACAGACATGGAAGCTCCTCTTGAAGACAGGAAGAAGTGCATCTTCTAGTTAAAAGGACGGGCTGTAAGCAGCACCACTTATTATTTTAATACGAAACCCAAACCCTTTATAGATGTAACAACTTCCTCTCTTTGGAGAAGCCTCAATTTAAGATCACAAAGAATTCATTTCTCCTGAAGAATCCCCATGGAAGAGAAGATAAGGTCTTTAAGGAAGGAAATCTGAGGCTGGAATAGGGGTGTGAGGGTTTCCCCTCTTTCGGGAATCAGCAGGTCTCACAAGTGAAGATGGAGGTGCTTCTTCTGTCTCTTTGGTACAGTCTGAATTCATGTAAGGCAGAAGACAAAGAGAGAATAATAACATTACATAGGATAATTACTTATATGTCAAATCCCAAATCAATCATACCTGCTCAGCGTGTGTTTACTTTACTCCTACAAACTGTGTCTCTTCCTTAAGCCCTGTACCCAGGAGCTATTTCTGGTCCTAATTTCAGATTACCTTGTCATTTATTTGTGTGTTTTGTCCAATATTCTTTTCTCCCACCCCAAAGATTTTCAGTAAATAACTTTGACAGTTGATGTATTCACTGGGAAAGAAAATCTAATCTTTTTCAATTGGGTTAAATATTTACTCAGTCTTGCTCCACTAAATAAAGAATCAGAAGAAATTAACTTACTTAGCACAAGAAAAAATTAATTTCTTATATCCTATGAATAAAACCTGGAAAAGAGGAATTTGGGGAAATGGCTCATTGGGTAAAGTGCTGCACAAAGGTGAGATTAAATTCAGGTCTGCAGTAGTCACATCATCATCATCATAATAATAATAAAAACTGGGCAAGATGTCATGCATCTGTAATTCCAGCCTGGGAATAGAGACAGCTTGAACCAAGGGAATCACTGGTCAAAACAGTAACCTTTAGGTTCAGTGAATGACCTTGTCTCAAAATCATAACACTAATACTACTAAATACTATTAATAATGTAGAAAGCAATAGAAGGAAGATACTCAAATATTACCTCTGGCCTCCACATGTAAATACCAAAATGAGTGCACAAGCACACACACACACACACACACACACACACACACACACACACGCACGCGCGCATGTGCACATATACCAGAACGCTGACTGGAAAAGATTAACTACAACTCCATAGGAGACTTTGGAGTGTGGGAAGCGTTTGTGCATACACAATCTTATCTATTTTCCAAAGACCCTTGTGAGGATTAAATATACTGTGTGCTCTTACACAGTCTGAGATTTACAAATAGTTGATTGTTTCCCACAAGAGTATACTTTCCTAAATGGGGGTCAGGGAGGGGAAGTCATTCACCAAGGTTCACACAGAACATAACTGATGAGATGGGAAGGGGGATGCTGAGTTGAAATGATCAAGATCCCGAATTCTTTCCTTTGCAATGAATGACTTTACTGTTTGGAAACCATGAGATTGCTTACCCCAAATAGATTTAAAGCTTTAAATGACACCCCAAAACAGTCAAGTACTTGGTAAGATTCAGTTATTCCAAAAAGACAAAAGTTGCTCAGGATATAATTTTGAAAAATCTTTGAGCCTGAAAACTTTGGCTGGCCCAGTAACTCACCAGTCCTGCCCAACAGCCTAAGATCAGTTTAAAGAAAGTCAGTTTTGATAGTCTGAGTCATATTTTCAATTTCTAATAAAATTCTTACGTGGCCACATATGCTGTCTCCCAGCTTTGAACCTTGGGTCTCGTGCTAATTTGCATGTCTGGTTTAGATCATGTCTGGGATCCCTTGAAGTCTGAAACAGAGCCTACCATTCTGTGAGGTGGTGGGAACAGATTCGGCTACCAAAACTGGGACCCTTTTCTCAGATCCTCGGATGTAAGATTCCACGTTTGACATTGCCTGCTCACCTGTCAGACCAGAACAAAGCAGTGTAGTCTCCTTCTGTTTGACCTCACCTGCCCACATCTCCTGTGATGACTCCAAAGACATGTCCTCTGGAACCCTCTTTAGCATTTTAGCTGTCTGTCAAAAGGCCAGTCTCAGGAACTGTTGGTATTTGACGTTTCATCATTAGAATAGTCATCTTAAGTCATGGATGGGGAAATCGGCCTGACTCTGAATAAGCCGAAATCAGCGGTCAAAAGATGTTATAGAGCTTTTAAATGTCACTGTCCTCCAACATCAACCCACTCCCACTAGATGTGAAGTAATAAAGTGGAAGTAGCTGTCCTGAAAATTGTCACTATCAACACAGGACAATCCAAGTACTTTTCAGAGGGAAATTATGGAGCTCCGAAGAGCTCCAATTTAATCATGCTGGATAGTCCAAATCTTTGCTCAAATTCTATGTTTTCAGTGAAGTCCTCCTACCCAGTCCTGTCTGTTCCCTCTTCTGGCTTGCTTTTTTCCATCACATCCAGCAGCTTCTTCTAATCTGCTGCTTAGTTTACTATTTGTTCTGAATCAAGTTCCACAGGAGAAGGGTGTGTGCGTTGCCAGAGTTGTATTCCAGGCACATGCATAGGTTTGGCAACAGAGCAGGCGTTCAGTAAAACTTTGTTGAATGAATGAGTATGTGGTAGGGTGTGTCCACTAAGACCAATAAACTAGTACTGGGGTGGGGCAAAAGCCAGTTTGGGGAGGGGTCAGCAGTGACTACGGTCCGGTCCCTCTGCTGCAGAGATGCTCACCTAGCCAAGGAGGTGTCACACTTGACACTGGGTGGTTTAGCAGACAAGCACAGTAAACACGAAGCGAGTGACCTGAAGGATGGAAGGAAGGTGTTCAAAGGTCGAAGTGGGGGGCAGATGCAGGATCCAGTCACCCATGGCAAAGGAGGGCATCGCACAGGCAGCAAGGCCTCTCTGTCTGCAGGGCTAGAGGACAATCACAAACAACTCTTCATTGCCTAAATGAGATGTTGTTTCCCCCCCCTTTTTCTTTTCCTAGCTGGAATCCTTTTAAACCTGACATCCATCTGACCAAAGAAGTATGTGATTGAGTAGTGTCTACTAAAGCCCAGTGTGGAGGGGAATTTTGGCAAATACCCAATTCAGCTAGTCAATCTAAATTCCTCTTCCACATACGGCTCAAAGTCCCACTTTGAGGCCTTATCAAAATAAATAGACTATTTAGACATCTGTGCCATTTGGACAGAGAGCCCACAGGGCAGACAGAATGAAAGAAGAGCCCAGGCTGGGCAGGATGCCTTGCAGGAAGGTGGCAAGGCTGTGCCCAGAATCTGTGCCTCTTACTTTGTCAAACTTTTTGTATTTCAAAACCGCGCATTTCTTTCCAGAATTTTCCTCATGAATCGTCGTCTTTTCCCTCTGCACACAGACTATCTTAAACACTACGTCCATTGTGCTCCATGTAGTGGGGCCAGTCCTGAGTCTGAGGGGTTGTTCGAATTCCAGGACAAGATCCTTGAGAAAAGGAAACGCGCCAGGATGTTTTCTCTTGCTTCTTTTTGAGTTCCAAGCAAGACAGCAAAGGATTCCCTTTGTAACATCCTCTTCCTGCAGTCTTGAGGGATGCTAGGATCCTCTGTAGCTCCGTGGAACAAAAATACCACTGGAGGGAAGGCCGGGTGAGCTTTATGGAATGGATCAAATGAGGTGGAGGATTCATCCTCAGCCTCAGGACCAGCTGAAGAGGAACCCGAGCAGCCCGCAGTCATGGAAGAAGCAAAGGCTGATTACACCTAGCTGCTGCCCATCTCTGTCTTCTGAGCTCATGTCTAAAACCAGGGTTCAGGACGATCCACCACTTTCTTTGGAATAAATTCACGTCTTGGAATAACTGTTTGAGGGCACCAGGTTAGAGGTAGTCCTTTGGGACTTTTGGGTTTCTCTTCCTTCTCAGGACCTTCCTGAATGGCCTTTATTGTAGAGGTAAAGGCAAGATGGAACAGGAATCTATATATCATATACAAAGTTCCCGTTTATGGAAATCCCAGTTGATCCCCACAGCAGGTCTGTTAAGCTTTGTCATCCTGCTTTGTAGAGAAGCAGAGCTGAAGTTCAAAAAGACAAAATAACATGACCAAGGGATTCAGGTGAATAGGGGGGCAGAGCTGGGATTAGTGAGATTAGATGCCAGGGTCATGGATGGCCACTGAAATCACCATTAAGCCCTAGAAAAAAGGAGCACCCCCTGCCCCCTGGGACAAAGCCCTAAACTCTGTTTAGACTGCCCATTTTCTGGGTAAGTTGTTCTTGCCCTGGATTTAAAGTAGGATCCAGGCCAGCAAGTAGGTCAGATTCTAAGGAAAACACAGATGATTGCAGATGAGAGACTGTTCCAGAGTTGTGAACTGGGGGGGGTGCAGGAAGCGTAGTTACCTTTTGCAGGAGGTGTTCAGTCCAAAGGAGAGTCCAAAGCAGAGATTTCCAGTCAGGTTGGGGGTCAAAACTGTCCATGCCTCTACAGAGATAGAACCTACGAGGAGAACATGACCTCGGATCAAGAAGTCACTGGAGGATCATGTAGACACAGGCCCTAGGACATATGACTGTCCCCAAACAAAGACGACACCTTCCTTATTGGCTTCACTGACGTCGGCGAGCAGACCCAGGTTTTCCAAGTACAAACAGCACAGACACTGCCAGCCTGCCCAGCAAAAAACCAGAAATTCAGCGAGAATTTTCAAGGAAAGCGCATCTCTTTTTCCACCAAGCACAGAGAGCAGGACCCCGTGTAGTGAGGGACTGAAAGAGAGGCTTCTGTGTGCTGCTGAGGACTGTGGATGATGTCATGACAGGGAGAGAGCTGCGTCAAGGCTGTTGCACCTGGGTGTCGGACAGTTGACTGGAGGCATCAGTAGAAAACAAGGTATTTCCAGAGATGAAGGCCATATTTCCAGGACCAGTTTAACTGGAGTGTCTATGCCACAGTCACAGCCAGCAAAAGCCTTCCCCTTTCCAACGGATCGCAGAGCTCAGATTACTCTACCCTAGGAGGCTGTCTTGGAATCTAAGAGACCATTTAGTGTCGCATTCAGCCACACTGAGCATTGCATAATGGAGAAACTGTTCAAGGCGCCATAGATGGGAAGCAGAATTATCCACAATGGCTGGCAAAGCTCAGAATCCCCGGCATGAGGCCCGGGTCTCTTTGCTTTGGAGAAAACTGACCTCAGGACTGCCTGAAACCAGAAACCTTAGGCAAAGCCCACTGGTGGCAGCTCAGCAAAGGAATCACAGTAGGATTTGTCATCTTAGTGCTCCTTAAAGCCAAGGGGTGTCAGCCTTCTCTGAAGCAGAAAGAGAGTTTGTCAGAATCAGGGCATAATTTTCTGCTGATAAAGTCATCTGCCACCACAGAGAAGGTCTAAGGGCATCCCCTCGGGTGCTGGCCTGGCCTGTCACATTTTTGACACTGAGTCTTTGGTCACCTCAAACTTTTCTTCTCTAAAGTCAGATGTAGCTGTCAGGATGCAGACTCCATGTACCACATATGGGGCCTCCGTATGTGTGCACTTGGCTGCTTGCAGCCACCACAGCCCGCGGGAGAACTCTGCACTAGCTGGCATTGACCATAGCCAGGCAGCAGCTGGCTCTGGAGCCAAGAATGTCTGCAGGAATTTGTACAGCAGGCTTGTCCCCTTCTCCGGCTTTTCTATGTTGGTTACAGATACGTCTGTCCGTGGGTCTGGTACTAGAACTAACCTCATTGTCAGGTTTTCATTTGAGGAACAT
This sequence comes from Tokudaia tokunoshimensis, assembly GCA_036184795.1. Taxonomy (NCBI): domain Eukaryota; kingdom Metazoa; phylum Chordata; class Mammalia; order Rodentia; family Muridae; genus Tokudaia; species Tokudaia tokunoshimensis. The sequence continues at coordinate 32,426,248 of BTHU01000008.1, read as the reverse complement.
TTACTAGGAGAAACACAATCCCTCATTTTTCGCGATAACATTGCCCTATGAACAATGGGACCAGTTCTGATAAATGCCATTTCGATTATTTTTATCCCCATGAAAATATCAGAATGTATTTTCACAAACTAAGATGCCGATGACCACCCAAGGTGACACGGCATTACGGGACAACCATCCTTTATGCTGTCTGTCCCCTGTTGATCCAGGCACATAAATGAGTGGTACTCAGCTCTTGACCTCCCTGAAGGGACACACTCTCAGCTTCCACTTCAACATAGGTGGCTTGCATCCCAGTCAGTGTTGACACAGTCTGCAATCCTTATCACCACAGGCCTGATCTAGCTAGAGACCTAGTTCAAGAAGGTAAGAGTCTTGGATTATTTTCTGCTAGCTGACAACAAAAGGGATTTGTGTGCATTTAACAAGAAGGAGACACTACTGATTCCGTTCATTGGTTCACATGTATTTATTGCATGTTTACCATATGCAGGGCACCGTTCACAATGTTGCCACACACTTCAAACCATAACAGCTTCCTGCTGTGAGGACCTGGTGTTCGTGTGTGGAATACAAACGACAAAGATGGATTAATGAATGGAAAGGAGAGTAAGAAGGATGGAGAGAAGTAGGCGAGGATGCATATTTAACAAATTGGCCAACGTGCTTCTGCTCCAGGTGTTTTTCAGATGAGTGACAACAGCACAGATTGTCTCAACACCGATGATAATTTTCTTTTAGAACATGAGTCACGCTGGTCTTTGTGCTCAGTGTTGACTTGACCATTTCACTTCAACTCCAAAGGTCCCCAATGCTTTGAGCATCCAAGGCAGCTAGATGTTCTTGGCCTTGGACTTTTTCACCTTCCCACCTCGCACTCAAAACATGGGTTTTCAATTTCAGTCTTGCATGAAGGAGATGTCCCCCACACTACGGCTCCTTTGTGGCACATTCACTAGCTTGTGTAGTACATGGGCCCTGGCACTTCTTTGCAGATTTAGAGGCTAGAGAAAGGACTTCTGCATATGTAGAGGGGCTGATGGGAGAGAAGGCTGTATTTTTTAAGACGGGGCCACATATTGGCTGAAGATGCCTGCTGATGGCATGAGCATTTATTGCTCAGTGAATTTCATAGTGACAGCATTGCAAGGCTGGTTTTGTGTCTCTGTCTGTATCACTTCTGTCTTCACCTGTGGTAGGACTGAATGGTACTGAGTTGGAATCCCCAAGCTTTGCCACAAGATAGGCTTATGAGAGCATCTCCCTTCAAAGCTCAACATCCCTAACCTCCGAGGTCTGCTGAATCTTAGACTGAAATTAAAATCTTAGAAAAGATGGGCTGCCATGCCCTACCTCAAGATTCAACTTCAAAACATGATTCCTCACCTAGAATTACCAAAGAATCTGGTGACGACTTAGGAAATTAATCCCTACATTCTGGAACTTTCATAAACCTGGTCTTCCCTGAGAGCTTAAATAAAATAATAAAAGAGAAGGGGACCAGAAGTTGACAGTAACTACAGCTACACCCTGTGTGGGCTGAAAAGTTGATTATTCTGAACAGTTCTGGAACCCACTTTCACCCAGGAAGAGAGCTTTCTGAGGCAAGAGTAGGTTGAAAACTTTAAGGCAGATTTTACAAGTGTTCCAGATGTCAGGTGGCACTCACCAAATCCTGGAATGTAGTGGGCCCCCCTCCTTTTTACTTACTTGCCTGGCTAGTTTTATGCCATCTTGACATAAGCTAGAGTCATCTGAAAGGAGAGAACCTCAGTTGAGAAAACCTACATAAGATCCAGCTGTAAGGCTTTATTGTAATTAGTGTCAGTGGAGGGTGGGATCACGCCCATTGTAGGTGGTGCCATCCCTGGATTGCTTATCCTGGGTTCTATAAAGAAAGCAAACTGTGCAAGCCATGAAAGCAAGCCAGTAAGCGGCAACCCTTCATTGCCTTTGCATCAGCTCCTGCCTCCAGGTTTCCTGTTTTAGTTCCTGTCCTGACTTCCTTCAGTAATAGACTGTTACCTGGAAGTGTAAGCTGAAGCAAACCCTTTCCTCCCCAAGTTGTTTCACTACAGAAATAGTAACCCTAAGACATTTACATTTATCACTTTCCAGTTTATCCACTTTCTCTTTTGTCCTTACAAAATGACCTCCACTCCTTAGATCCCCTGTGCTTTCCACACAGCACCTGGAATGCATGCATCTTTGCTCTCTGACTCTCGGAGTCACTACATACTAGGAACCTCCATTGGCCCTATTTGAATGATGAAGACCCTAATGGTGCTAGTTTAGTTCCTGCAAGGTCCTGAAGGGTCACTCAACCCTTCCTTTCTTGTCCTTTTCTTCTCTCCCTCTACATCCCTATATGCCAGCCATGCCCACAGCACTACCTGCCTTTCCATGGCTCGCTCTGCCCCCTCCAGCTAGGTCTCACTCAAGTCCTTAAGGTCTCCAGTGCTACTTACCTTCCCCTCCTTCATCTCCAATAGTCATTGACATTTCAACCATGTCTTTTGCACATGGTCACAATACCTGACAGTCTTTTAGACTGCATCGTGTCTAAATTGCAAGGACTTTGTTTTATATGACTGACTTCTCTTGTACATGCACAACACTGTACAGAATGTTGATTCTAAATTATTGACAAGAGACCCAACTAATATCATTTTTCAAAACATAGCTGGCTCTCCCTTGCCTAAGGCTTATCCTAAAGCTGCATGCACCCCGTAGAACTCCACAGGCCCCCTCAGAAAGTGTCCATAAACCTATCAACCTCCTTCCAAGCTTATAACCAAGCTAGTTGACTTACCATTCACTTATTTTTTAAAAAAATCAACAAAAAGCTGTTTTCAGGAAATAAAGAAAATAAATAAGATCAAAAATGAAAAACATACAACTTAAAGGAGTTGTGTCTTTTGTCCTGTTCCCTGCTTCACTCTCCAGCCCAACTCCACCCCCTCCCACCATGCTCTGTTTTTCTTTTCGTGCCAATTGCTAAAGACTATAATTTTAAAATCTGAACTGACTTTTCCAGACCCATGAGGAATGTGTGCGTGCACGTGGATTTTTCCACAAGGACACTTCCTGTCTTTTGGTTTGTCTTAGCCAATAATAGCGAAGACAGGCAATCAGATGCATCCGTCCGTCCATCCATCCACCCACCCATCCATCCATCCATCCATCCATCCATCCATCCATCCATCCATCCATCCATTCACCCATCCATCTTCCCAGCACTTCCTCATCCTAATTTCTTTGAGCGGCTCAGGACAGGCCATAGGGGATGGTTTGTGTTTCACCCCGTCAGACAGCTGTTTGATGAGGTTTGTGTTCCATTTGTTCAGATGGTTTTTATGGTTCCTTTGTTGTTCAGGGAAGGACTTTGAAAGTCATAATTCTGTATCCTCAGCCCTTCTGGTAGGCCTGTGCCATGTCGCAATGGGTTTCGCACAATGAGAAAGGAAATGAGTGTTTCCAGGCCATTACTTAAGCAGTTTATGATCATGGTTGTAGAAGAGAAAAGCTGCGTCAAAGTTCAGGGTCCATATAGTGCTGGCTTCTCCTAGCTGAAAGGTCTCTGTTGGTTCATTCCCTGTTCAGTCCTAGTCCTCACCACACTTCTGGCCTTACCTCTCTGGGTGTAGTTATAAGACCCTGCCCCTTTCTGCTACAGAAATGTCTGAGAGCCTTGGTCAACCTACAGTGTGGACACGTCTCTGAGTGTCATTCCATAGCACCAGGGCAATGAGGTGTGAGGCTGGAGTTGGCCTTACAGGAATATCATGGGCCTGGACCTTGAGATGTCCTTCCTAGGGACCTTCATCCAGACATCACCTCTTAGATTTTCAACCCTGCCCAACATCCTTGCATCGTTGAAAGGTTTTTTATTTTTATCCTTGATTTATGGTAGTTTATATTCTTAGAAAATCTTATAAGGTAGCTCACAAGTATTTTCACTTGTTCATTAACATAACCCCATGAGGTAGATAAAAATACATATAAAATTTTACTTCTATAAAGACAAGAATCAGGAAAGCCCTGTGCATCCCACATCTCACAAAAATATGGCAACAGGGATAGAGTTTGAGCCAATCCTCCAACTTCAAGTTCAGGATTCTTCTTACTGCTTCAGTTCCCAGATTAGACAAATAAGATATTAGAGTTGATGTTCCACAGGGAAGACTATACTTCAGGAATTTAGTGGTGCTTAGCAAGTTATTGCTGAAATAAATTTAACTTCTTCTGATCACCAAGAAAGCATCTTTATATAGTCTTCCTGCAAAACAGACAAAGCTGATGTGTCCTCTTTTGTTCTTTCTCATAGACCCTTCTTATGACTCTGTCAGGAGAGGAGGATGGAGCAATAATATGAACTCTGGCCTCAACAAAAGTAAGTAAATAGGAAACCATTCTTGGGGGGAGTAAAATGTTTCCTGAGAGCCAGCAGTTGGGATGTGGATGTAGGGTCATAAGACACACACTGAAAACAAGCATTGATCTTCATGGTGTCTTATTAGATATCAATGTGAATTTTCAGGGGCTGCTCAGACTTTTGAGGTTTATTTTGATTTTTTTTTTTTGCTATATTTATGTACACTTGGTTTTAGAACTTATAAGCTTTGAAGGTTTCTCCGGACAAGTTGATTTATAAAAGAAAAGCGACTGGTTTGTATTTTGTTATTTCGGTCAGGACGAGGAATCTCTAAGACATATATTTTCCACATGACAAGACTCAGTCATGCCAATATCCCTAGCCCCAGTTAGAGAGACTGACATGAAAGACAACCTATGAGATGTTGTGTGTCACAGACATTAATTTGTCCAACAATGATCAACTGATAATTTGTTGAAATCCACCCAGTATCTTCCATTAAGGGGCAGTGTAAGAGTGCTATTCACTTTTCAACCAACGTGTTCATCTGACTGTCTCCGAGAAGTAAAACTACAGGGAAATGAAGGGAAGTGAGGGAGATTATGTTAACAATGAGGTTGTGATGGTGCAAGTGATAACCAGGATCTCGTTCAGTTATGAGTGTGCAACATTTGTTCACTCTGCATGCAGCACATGGCACTATGGGACTCACAAAGATAAGCCAAGCAAGGACTAGTTACTTAGGCTGGAGAGAGGAATCACGGACACACATAACTCTTCATCTGGGTTGTTTTAAAGAGTGCCCATGCGCCGCTGCCATTTGAGTTGGCGCTACAAGGACAGGCCATGTTTCTGTCTAGGGAACAGGCAAGCCTGGAGAGGTAGATGTCAGGGAAGACCATGGTGGTATGTCTGTCAGAGAGAAACCCAGGTCTCTGGAGTTTAGGATGTATGGTGGACAAAGGATAAGAAAGGGATGGTGAATGATACTATGAAAATAGACCCCATGGGACTTTTGGGGAGGGGGGGATCCAGTAAGAGGGAAATCATTTGAAATGTAAATAAAGAATATATCTAATAAAAAAATGAGAAAAAAAGAGAAATAGACCCCAGATCTTCAGTCATAAGGAAGCATTGAGTGCTGAACAGGATGGTGGGTGGGTTTGAAGACAGAAGTGTGAGTGCTCCAGTCACGCCAAGCTGCAGATCACACACAAAGCAGCATGCATTCAAAATAGGGAAGCCAGAGGGCAAACTCGAGAAACCTTAGGGCAGGGAGTTGGGGGTTCCCTCACAAAACACAACAGGTGATCTTTGCTCCAATGGCACTCTCTCAGCAGAGACCTCTGTAAAGATCCTATTTATTTCCTTATCTATTTGGTGGGGTGACACATGTGTGCATGTGGGGGACACAAGTATAGACATGTACCCATGCACATACATGGAGGCCAAAGAGAGACATAGGCTATTTCACTTTATCACTCTCGGCCTGGTCCCTTTGAGACAAAGTCTCTTATAAACCCTGGAGTTCGCCATCTCTCAGCTAGCCTGGCTCTCCAGCAAGCCTCAACAATCTTCTTGAGTATGTGCCAATACCTCTCTGCTCCCAGGACAAGTGGTACAAATGCACACAGATAAGTCAAGCTTTTATACGGGGATGCTTAGGATCTGGGCCCATGTCCTCAAGCAGCAAATAGGCTTAGCCACCGAGTCATCTCGAAGCTCACGGTCGTACATTTCAAAGGAATGGTACAACCCCATATCAGCAGACATTGCTCAGTGTTGTCTCTTCTGTTAAAATACAACTTCATTGCTAACTCTCCTGCCTGGAGACCAGAGCCAGCGTAGCCCTCCCGTGAGAACATTTTCCTGCCACTGAAGAAAAGTCCACTTACCACCTTTCCTTTACTTCTCCACAGGTCCTCCCCTTGGAGGAGCACAGACCATGGGCAAGAACACTGAGCAACGGCCCCAGCCAGGTATGTGACTCAAACGTGTAGCCTCTCGATTGTATGTCAATCACACAAAAACACAGCTTTGGAGTCAGTCACTGGTGGAGTGAGACAGTGTACAGTTGACTGTCCATATCTGTGGGCTTTGTGCCTGGGGATTTAACCAACCACGGACCAATGATCCTCAGGAAAGAATCTACATCTGCACTGAATGTGGACAGACCTGATTTCTTTTCATTATTCCTTCAACAGTACAGTACAGTTATTTGCATAGCATGTGTGTCTATTGGTAATCTAGAGATGATTTAATGAATATGGATGGATATGCATAGATTATATGCAAATACCCCATCTTATGTAAAGGACTTGAGCAGCCACCGATTTCAATATCCTTGACAGACCTTAGAACAAATCCCTTATGTATACCAAGAGGCAATTCTAGTTCACACATTGTCTCTTCTTTCCAAGAGAGTATCTGGGAGTTAAGCAGCAAGTCCTGGAACTAGGGAGAGATCCGTTGAAAGGAACTTAAAACTGAAATGGTCCAATGCCGTATATCGTAGAAGAAAGCAGAGGTTCAGAAGAGTGAAAGGATTTGATTAAAGACAAGCAGAGCTGAGCTCCAGAGCTCCCACTTCTTGTATAAGCATTTTTACACTTTGCCAAACCGTAAGGAAATGCCCTCACCTGGTGGATACGAAGTCAAGACAGAAGACCTTTTGAAGCTATGGACCTGGAGACCCTTAATAAAGAAATGACTTAGAGACTGCAGTCTGGAATATCCTCTGTAGCATGACCCCTTATGATGGGCTGCCCTTGTCCCTGTCCCAGCCCCTGCCCCTCCCCCCGCCCCTGCTCCTGCTAGCATGTTTACAACAAACAGGAAGTTGACAACCTACCTTGACTTAATTCTTTTCTAAGCCAGAGTCCTCTGTTCAGCTGCCCCTCTGGCCACTTGTCTTCTGTTGAAAGGTCAGGAAGACCCTACACAGATCTGAAGACAGCCATTGCATTCAGCTCCACTGTCTTAATTAAGAATCTGAATTAAGATCTGAACAAGCTATTTGCTTTGGGGTGAGCAAACATGCTTCTCCATTTCCGCCCAAAATATAGAAAGAGAAATTGTATTAAAAGGTGAAATTCAAGTGAAAACCAAGACAGGTAGAGCAAACTTTAAACAAGTTCCAACAACAACCACAACAAAATTCAACATCTGCCAAAGCGACTTCAGTTTCATTAAAATAAATATTAAAATTTAGTTAAAAAGGTGGACTAAAAGGCTTGAAGAACTGTTCAAATTAATTTTTTTAATTCATTAATAATTACTATTATAATTGAAAAGAAAAGTGTGTTTTAAGTAGTGACTTCATAGCTAAAATACAAATTCTGGTTAGTGTTGACATTTTCAAGCTTAAAATCACAGAGTTTTGGTAGAAGGGAACAGAGGCCAACAGCCCAACCCACTCTTCGTAGCTGAGAAAACAAATACCCAGAGGTTGTCCAAACCATGATTTAGTTCATGGCATAGCTGGGACTAGAACAGAGGCTACCTGGTGGTTTTTATAGTCCATCAGAAAACTCAGACATGTGTAATGTCTTCAGCATTGGAAAGAGCTGTTAATGGCTAGTAATCACCGAGGGACCTTCTTTAGGTCTGTTTAAGAAGCAATCTTTCAGTTTATTCACTGCCTAGTTGAATTTAGCCAGATGCTTTTCAAACGTGTGGGTGATTTTGTTTGGTGGGTAATGTCAGCATAATCTAAAGGTTTAGAAACCAAATATGAAGAAATAGTGCTGTTGCTCTTCTACGCCGATTGGGCCATAAGTGTGATGGAGGTCTTTGATCAAGCTTTCCTATGGCCCTGAGATAAAAGCAGGAGCCGTTGAGGTTTCCTTCATCTTGATGGTGCTGTCAAATCATCTGATGAGGAATGAAGCAAGCATTTTCTTTTTTTTTCTTCTTTTTTCTAGATCCTTATCAGATCCTGGGGCCAACCAGCAGCCGCCTAGCGAACCCTGGTGAGTTAACTTGAACTTGCAAGCCTTTCTTTCCAGAATGTTCGTTATATCTGTAAGGGCACAGAAACCTTACTCCTCGGTACCGACACCTGTCTGGAGGTGGCATGTGCTTCCTTAGTCAAATATTCAATTGTGCATAAACAAGAGGCAGGGCCTGTTGATGAGTAGCAGGGTCCACTGCTGGAAGACGTTTCTGGAGAACAAGCTTCTCTGCACAGAGATTTATGTTCATGGCAATGACTCAGACGGAAGTTCCCCGTGAGGGAAGATATTCTCAGTTATTCCTCACACAGGGATCATGGATAAATGTCCCCAAGTGTTGTGGTTTTGATTTGAGTGCTGTAGTTATCCAGCCTTTGAAAAAAGAAGTGCATCCCAAGAGTTGCACACAAAGCGAACGTGACCAGGTGTTAAGGATTTGCTATTAAAAATAACTCTCAGATGTGTTCTTCTAAACCCAAACCATGGAGATGGGGAGCTCACGGCAACAAAGGCCAGTCCCTTGTGCCTACTGCACCTGCGGTACTGCAAGCTGGCTGGGCCTCCTCCCTACTCTTTACCCAGACCATTCTTTCCCAGAAGATAAGGGCCCATCCAGCATCCCCTCCCGTTACCTCTGCCCACTCTCTTCCGAGTGGAACTGAACACTAAGTGCCATGCACTTAGTGAACCAACCCTAATTCCGTGAGGTGCCTTCCCTCTGCTACACCTCACAGCCACCCCCAAGAGGTTCTGGGTTGCTTGACACTCTTTAAGGCCAATGTTGAATAGCTTGAGACATTTCAGTACTAAGTGGAGATTAGATAAAGACTCAGGTCCAGGTAGAAAGGTAGAAGAGGAGGGTCAAAAATCTTAACAAAACGATGTGGAGAGTTGGCTTTCCTGAGCTCATAACAGCTTGTTGGGACAAAGCCAACATTCACCGCCAACCAGTCTTTGTGACAATATGTCCTAAGATCTAACTATGCTTAATATGCTCCTTTTAGCGGCAGCAGTAGAGTTAACAGCATGTATTGTACTTTTCAAACTAGCTACATGAGCAGGTCTTTGATGATGAGCAGGCATTTGAAGTGATGGGCGTGTGAATTACTCCTCTGTGATCATCAATCACTGTGTGCGTGTGTCAAAATATCGTCCCATGCCCTGTAAACATGTACAATTATCATGTGCCTATTTCTGTTTTCTAAGGGAAAGGGTAAAGAAGGGTTGTCCCCATGAGATTCGGACTTAAGAGAAAAGAGTTTCTTTTTTGTTTTGTTTTGGGTTTTGTTTGGGTTTTGGTTTGTTGTTGTTGTTGTTGTTGTTTTCCAGACAGGGTTTCTCTGGCTGTCTTGGACTCCTAGACCAGGCTAGCCCCCAACTCACAGAGATCCACTTGCCTCTGTCTCCCAAGTGCTTGGATTAAAAGTGTGTGCCACCATGCCTAGCCAACATAGGTTTTTGTTGTTGTTGTCATTGTTGTTTTGGTTTGTTCGGGGAAAGAATAAGAATTGTCATGTGTAAGAATCAGGACTGAAACTACAGTTCTCCTGTTTCCTCCCTGCCTCCAGGAAGCGGGCAGATCCAGTTGTGGCAGTTTCTCCTGGAACTACTGTCCGACAGCGCCAACGCCAGCTGTATCACCTGGGAGGGGACCAATGGGGAGTTCAAAATGACGGACCCTGATGAGGTGGCCAGGCGCTGGGGAGAGCGGAAGAGCAAACCCAACATGAATTATGACAAGCTGAGCCGGGCCCTCCGATACTACTATGATAAAAACATTATGACCAAAGTGCATGGCAAAAGGTATGCCTACAAGTTTGACTTCCATGGCATTGCCCAGGCCCTGCAGCCACACCCAACAGAGACATCCATGTACAAGTATCCTTCCGATATCTCCTACATGCCTTCCTACCACGCCCATCAACAGAAGGTGAACTTTGTCCCACCCCACCCATCTTCCATGCCTGTCACCTCCTCCAGTTTCTTTGGAGCAGCATCACAATACTGGACCTCCCCCACTGGGGGGATCTACCCGAACCCCAGTGTCCCCCGCCATCCTAACACCCACGTGCCTTCACACTTAGGCAGCTACTACTAGAACTTAACACCAGTTGGCCTTCTGGCTGAAGTTCCAGCTCTCACTTTTACTGGATACTCTGGACTCTAAAAGACACAGTAGCCTTGAAGAGATCAGAAAACTGGATGTTCTTTCTTTTGGATAGAACCTTTGTATTTGTTCTTCTAAAAATGATTATTTTTATGTTAAAAACTTTTGCTTCCTCTACCTGAAAAGAAAAAAAAAAGAAAAGAAAAAAGGATTCCATGGGCCTGTCCACCAGTTTGGATTCTTAACCTCCTGTCATCGAATGAGTTAAATATTTAGGTTACTGGAATGGTTAGACCATGATTCTGAGAAAGAAGTATGCATTTTCTTTAATTTTTTTTTATGACCAAAGCAGTTTCTTATCAACACACGGGTCTCATCATTGTAGGGTTCCCTACAATAATGAATCATGGCCTCGACCAGGGTTGGTCTGGTTTGAGACTTAGTAAAAATCAAGGCAGGATGTTTATAATCGTATCTTTAGGAGGACTTAATTCAATGGATGGCAACTGGAACACTGGCTCTGAGGCCAGTGAAGTTTTTTGCCCAACTGGAATTTAAAAGATGTGTGTGTATGTGTGTATTTAAGAAGCCATGGGTATTCAAAATTCACAATGGACAATATGCGCTTGGGTGACTATTCTCTCCAGAAATAGTCAGAATATGAACTAAGAAAGTTTAACGCAAACACAGACACTCCTGACAGACGGAGGATTAAATAACGTTTTTTTGTTTTTGTTTTTTAATGACAGTGAGTCCCTGAACTTTGAAAAGTCATGGGGATTTCTAAACTCAGATTCGCAAGCGCTGTGCGCTTGTCAGACCACCAGACAGACCAAGGTCAACCAATCAGAAGGCAACTAACTGTATAAATTATGCAGAGTTATTTTCCTATATCTCACAGTATTAAAAAAATAAATAATTAAAAAATTAAAGAGTGAATAAACGAGTTGACCTCGGTCACAAATGCAGTTTTACTATCAAATCAATCATTGTTATTTTTTTAAAATATAATTTGTACATCTTTTGTCAATCTGTACATTTGGGCTATTTGTATGTTTTTATAACTGTTTTTTTTTTAATAAGCATAATGTGACTATTGATGAACAGAAAACGGGGAGTTAAAAGTCACTTGAGTTTTTAGGAAGAAATGACGTGATACAGTTATTTAACACACATGCCCAAGCAAGAGGAAAGATCATTTAGATCTATAGTGCTTTAGAAATGTTTGTAAACAACAGAGCTGCAATAACCTGAAAAGGACAAACTTTTCCTCATGTACATAAGGAACTCTTCTGCTCTATATATGCAATATATTTTTAGACATGAAAATATATATAATTTTGCAGGTAATCTTGACTTTTTAAATGATATTAAGTGTTAATCTGACAACTGTCCATTGAAGACTAAGTTGTAAAATAATTTGACCTAATAAATTGTGCCTTCTTTTTCTTCTTCTCTCAGAACTGATGACATTGTTTTCTTATTTGCTGCCAGATCAAAGGCTTTCCCAGAAGGAAGTTGTCTTTATTACTAGGGTGTGTGTGTGTGTGTGTGTGAGAGAGAGGGGGGGGGGGAGAGAGAACATTAGAACATTTAAGGGTCAGAGGGCAACTTTTATAAATCAGATCTCTCCTTCCACGTTATTTTTTGAGGCAGAATCTCTCTTGGTATGTCTCCCACCCCATGGACCTCAGGCCCACAAGCTTCCAAACAGCTCTCCTGCCTCCACCTCCCCTTTTACAACAGCACTGGGATCATAGGTGAATACCTCCATGCCTGGCTTTTTTCTATGGGTCCCAGGGATCAGACTCAGACATCAGGCTTACAACACTATATGTTTATCCACTGAGCCTGAGGAAAAATTATGCCTACATATTCTTGTACCATCAATAATGTCCCAAATGCACATGCTGCAGTACAGTGGGAGACACAATATCCCTGAGTTTCAGATGCTCGTTAACGATGCTGTTTTTAAGTTTCTCTAAGCCATTAAGATCTTTATGGCCTTTGTAAGTGAGAAACCGACCATAGGTAAAACTGTATCCAGGGAACAATAGTAGCAGCCCTCGCTAGGACCTGGCTGGGTAGACTTGACTCTGCTTCCCCCAAGAAGGCGACCTGATACTGCAGCAGAGAACAGAGTCTAGCTTCCTTTCAGCCCCACAGTATCGCCAGCTCTTCTTCTTAGCCCAATAGAGAAGCTTCCTTCCAGTGGCTTCAGCGTTAAGGATCTTGTTCCTCTCCTTTACAACAAAAATGACTAAAACTAGAAATAGCCAGTGTTGTTGCGGGGACTGTGGTCGAACTAGCAGCTCTAGTAACTCCTTAAAGAAGTTTGCAGCTTCTGGTCTGCACACAGAGTAATTTCTAGACCAGGTAAGTCTACTTGGAAAAGATGAGAAGAGTTCTAAGTACTACTCTCCAACTTCTAAAACATGTACCTTACATTATAAAATACATTGAGAATATATCCTTTATATATGTATGCTCATGTATATGTTGATTTCTATCTTGCATAGACACAATGTATACAGATATACATTTGTGAATTCCTCTAATCATGACTGAAAATATTCAGAAACTGTTTTAAATTGTGGGGTAAAGAGAGAGCTATTGAGGTTAAAAGCAATTACTGCTCTTATAGAGAACCCAAGTTGGGTTTCCAGAATTTACTTGGAGTGACTCACAACTGTCTATAATTTTAGCTTCCAAAGGATCTGATGCCCTATTCTGGCCAACTCAGATACCTAAACACACACAGCATATGGTTACATACACACACACACACACACACACACACACACACACACATAAATGAATAATTGTATCTTTCCTGAATATATACTGACTCTTTGTTGGCATTTTACGAAATTATGTATTAAAACAACCAATTACAAAGTGTTTACCTGGCACTTGATATGATACACTATCTAGATATGATTTAAAAGATAGTAGAAGAATGTTTGTGTAAACAGTGTGCCATTTTAAATAAGTGATTTAGGCATCTATGGATTTTTGTGTCTTTAATGTAGCTTATCCAGGGAAAAATAAGATTAAATATTTATTATGAACAAAAAGACAAGATTTTAGAAGGTGATATGACAATGTTTAAGCTGACATTCTGTTCTCTTACTTTTTTCTTTATATTGAGCCATCCCTGTTACCAACATTCAAAACAGAAACAGTGGCCATTAGTAATATGGACACATATATCTACAATCATATATGGATTTCCTAGTGCCTTCTAGCAGAGAAAAGAATAACGACGTGTCATTAATGGCTCAGGCATAGAAAGACATGAGGCAAGCCAGTTATGTTTATAAATAGTCAACTTGAAAGGTCTCATGTCAGTTTGCAAATATACAAAGTACTATTAGGGAAAATTGAGAGGCACATATCCCTGACTCACTGCGGTAAGAACAGGATGCTCACACTATTAGTTCACCTTTACAAAAGTGTGTGTGTGTGTGTGTGTGTGAGAGAGAGAGAGAGAGAAAGAGAGAGAGAGAGAGAGAGAGAGAGAGAGACTACCTCTATTCATGAGAGATCCTCTTTATGACTTAGTCACCTCCAAAAGGGCCCACCTCCAAATAGCCACACATAGGGGACTAAATTTCAATATATGAATTTTACAGGGAAAGGGGGACATATTCAATCTATAGCAGAAATTCTAATTTCCTGGTGTCAAAATATTGTTGACACCCAAAGGAAGTTGTATTTTCAATATCTGTTGCTTTGAAACGTTTTTAGAAGTCAAAAAACACTAGAAGTTTAAGAGCATTTAAAGTGATTATAGCTTTATCTAACCAATTATACCTGCATCCAGTTGGCGAATGAGAATAATGCATGAGTTCTGTCATAAACAGAATATTTGCAGTCAAAACCAAGCAAGAGAAAAGGATCCAGAATACCAAGGAAGAAAACAATATCCAATAATCCCACGTAAAACACAACCACAGCGAGATGTTATTTGTTGATATTTTTAAAACTACTGCAGATCAAAGATTATTTTTAAAAATTGCATCTGCATTCAACATGTATAAACATTTTATTACCCCTAAATATAATTTCATTAATATATATAATAATATTTATAAATATATATAAAGTATTATATATAATATTATCTTATTCCCTAAATAATAGTGTAACAATTATTCCCACTGTTCTAATGCATTAAGCAATAAAAAGCAATTTAGAGTGATTTAAATACATAATGCATAAATTATATAGATGCATCATGCCATTGTATATAAGCAACCAGGGGTTTGGATATCTTGTTGACTTTCTGAAACCAATACCCTTCAAAATCCAAGGTACAAATAATTAAAGTTTTTTAGATTTACTTATCTTTATTTTATATACATGGGTGTTTTACCTGCATGTATATATGTGTACCATGTTGAGAGCCCGGTGCTCAGGGAGGTCAGAAGAGGATCGTTAGATCCCTGTTCCTGGAGTTACTGGTTGTGAGTCACCATGTGGGCATTGAGAACTGAACCCTGGCCCTGTGCAGGAAGTGCCCTCAACAGCTGAGCCACCATCTCTCCAGCCTGCTTTCTATGAGAAAGTTTGCACTCTGGAGACTTGCTGTCACACACCACTTCCCCTTGTTTTTCTTTATCAATAACCATCACGCAAACGTGTTGCTTTGGAAACTGCTACAAAAGTAAACTTTGGAAGAATGGGCTTGGGGACGTGGTATGTGAGCATGGCGTCTGCTGCCTGCTGGCATCCTGTACCTTGCTGTGGTCAGACAGGGGTTCCTTTATGCCATCGGGAGTGGGGGCTTGTGTCTAGAACTGGGGAGGTAGCAAAGAGGAGGAGTGTCTGCGGAGACCAGAGCGCGAGGGTGTAGACTAGCGAGGGGCAGGAGTGGGGTTCTGGTGAGCACAAAGGCTTCACTTTTATTCAAGAAGGCCTTTCTGATTTGTGAAAACACACATTGAGCATTTCATCACTAGAAGGCTACTGGAACGGATACTACATGCCTTTAGCCATAGTCCCTCTAAAGGATTAGGAGAGGTCAGCTGATTTGAACACTACAAATCCCAGGTTCCCTGGGAGGATGGCCACTTCTGAGAGGAAGTGGTTCAGCCAGGCAAACCTCCAGGGCTTCAGCCAATTGAGAAGGAACATGAAGGGGAGCTTTTGAAAGAAATGCCGGCTCATGTCTGGGGTCTGTTTCCCTCTCACTCCTACTTGGCCTCCTGTCTAATTGTTACAGTCTGTCTGAGCTGGAAAATTCCTAAGTACATAGTCAATTTACACTTAGCTTAAAAGCTCTAGGGGAAAACACATTGCCAGTGAGAGTGTCCACTTACCTACAATTGCTAGATTAACCTTCTGGGTTTTAACCCAGTTAACACATGCGTTTTCTTAGTGGGGAGAAAGATAACTTGGAGAAAATAAATGAGTGTGGATATAATCCCAAGGACCCTGCGTTCAAATTTTGGCCCTTTCATGTAGTAGGCAAATTATCAATACCTACTGACTAGGGAGCTGAGTAGCATCTCCTGCCAGTAATCCTGTGAGACATCAGAGAACGGCCTGGAAGTCCACTGCAAAATGCTGCACAGGAAGTGTATATATAGACAGTGTCACCCGCTAGATTTCTCAGGAGATGATAGTAAAACTGTAGTAGCTGGTAGCCACTCTGTCCAGGCACTTAATGCAGATTTTTGATTTGTGATCAGGAAGGTGGGTTTTCTGGGGGGGGGTACTTGGTTTTTTTCAAATGAGTGAAAAGTGGGAGTAGATTGAGTTTTCCAGAGGTTATTTATATTTCTACCATCCCCAGCCTCACTTTGCTGTGTGGGTGATTGTCCTTCTGTGTGGTCACCTCAAGTCAGCAGAGCATGCAAGAAGCTTCGGGGCTGCAAATAAAAGAGACTGGCCTTAAGGGAAGCTAAAAATGCACTTTGTCAGAAATATTGGCGAGATCATTAAATAAGCTAAGAAATAGAAGTTAGCAGCTGGGACTCTCTGCCTTGATAAGCTTATGCACCACACTGTCACAGGCCTACCGTTCCTCAGAGGCTTCGTGGGAGGTGGGGCATATATCTCTCCTGTTTGCCACTGTGGTGACAGTGGTTCACAGTAGCTGGTCCCTTGCAAATGTGGAGTGAAGCAGAAGAAAGGGTCCACAGTCAGCAAGACTGAGTTGTGAGTCCAGCTCTCCCTCCCTGAGTTATGAATTCCTGTCTCTGAGGTTCACTTTCCACCAGTAAAGCCAGGACTGTTGTAGTTTCATCCAGGGTTATCAAAGAAGTGATGTAAGATCAGGTAATAAAGTACTCTCCATTTAAAAAAAATACAAAACTTCAAAATATTGCATGAATGTCTTAGTCGATTGATACTTCCTTTTTAGCATGGCTCTGGTTCCCCTGATATAATGCAGAGTTAAATTTGGAGCTGAGAAGATGGCTCAGTGGATAACGTGCTTGCTGCTCAAACATTAGGGCACACATCCTGATCCTGAGCTCACACTTAGGAAGCCAAGCTTAATATCTGCATCTGCATCAGTAACTCCAGCAATGGTGAGGCTGAGACAGGCTGGTCCTTGAAGTTCTCTGGTCAATCAGGGTACTCCAAGTTCAGTGAAGAGATCTGACCTCAAAAAATTATACAGTAGTAGAGGAAGGGATGACATCAGCAGAGAGAGAGGGGGGGGGAGAGAGAGAGAGAAGGAGGGAGGGAGGGAGGGAGGGAGAGAGAGAAGGAGGGAGGGAGGGAAGGAAGAGAGAAGGAGGGAAGGAGGGAGGGAGAGAGAGAGAGAGGGAAGGAGGGAGGGAGGGAGGGAGGGAGAGAGAGAGAGAGAGAGAGAAAAGGAGGGAGGGAGGGAGAGAGAGAGAGAGAGGGAGGGAGGAAGGGAGGGAGAGAGAGAGTGTGTGTTAAACAGTAATATGCTATTTTATTGTACATAATAATTAGTTTTACATTTCAAAAATTTGGGGCATGAGAGAGACGCTTGGTGTGTGTGCTCCTGGTTAGGTCTGGCTTCCCTGTGAGCAACAATCATAGAAGTCTTACTACTATAGACTTCCTCCCCTGGCAGCCTATTGGGAGGTGCCTGCTCTCAATATATCTCGCTGCTGAGGGTGTTCACTTAGATGGTGTGTGGAAGAGATGATGTTTTTTTTCCAGGCTCTTCTGGAAAAAAATTTACATTTTTCCTTTTCTAATTAGAATTTTCCTTACGGAAATGTTCCTTACGGAAATGTTCCTTACGGAACATGTAAATGTTCCTTACGGAATTGCCAGCTGTGAGTCTAGTTCCAGATTCAATAAAAAAGACCTTGTCTCCATGGAGTAAGATGAAGGGCACTAGAACAGGACACTTGATACCCTTCTCTAGACCCGAGGATGTGTGCACTAGCCTGCTTCTGCACACACAAGTTTGCATATACCACATTCACTTAGATACATACAGTCACACACACAAAGACAAAAATTATAAAGCCTTGAGGTCATTGCAAACTGACAAAACAGCCGGAAAAACCATAAACATCTTTTCTTCAGCCATTTGAGAGGAGACTCCTGACGATTGCTCCATCAACTCTGGATACATGAGTGTAAATTTCTGTCAATCATCCATCTCCTCCTACGGAGTCCACCACAAGCCAGAGAACCAGAAAATTAACCTGGCTAGGTTTCTTCCATGACACACTCAGGCACCAATCACTTTTATTTCTGCATGGATTTTTTTTCCAACTCTGGAAACTGAACTTAACCAACACTGTCACTTGCTAGGCATGCTCTACCCTTAGCTACATTCTCAGACCCACCGCTGTACTACTCTTTATTTTGAGGCAAGACTTCACTAAGTTGCCCAGGTTGGCCTTAAACTTGGCTTTGTAGCCAAGTTAATCATTATGATCCTCCTGCCTCGGTTTCCATAGTAATGCAAATTAGCAGCTTTGTACCACCAAGTCAGCCCATTATCATCTGTTGTAGGAGAAGAAAGTGCCACCCAGAATCACAAGTGGCATTGGAATATCCTGTCTTGCCCTGACTTTCAGAACCTTGGAAATTTAGAATGCCATGGGCTGGTCACATTATAGAATGACCCCCAGGGTTTGTTTTTCGGGTGTGTGCTCCTGGTTAGGTCTGGCTTCCCTGTGAGCAACAATCATAGAAGTCTTACTACTATAGACTTCCTCCCCTGGCAGCCTATTGGGAGGTGCCTGCTCTCAATATATCTCGCTGCTGAGGGTGTTCACTTAGATGGTGTGTGGAAGAGATGATGTTTTTTTTCCAGGCTCTTCTGGAAAAAAATTTACATTTTTCCTTTTCTAATTAGAATTTTCCTTACGGAAATGTTCCTTACGGAAATGTTCCTTACGGAACATGCAAATGTTCCTTACGGAATTATGGAACTAACGCCCCCCATCAAATTCTAGCTCATCCATTCATTTGTGTGTGTGTGTGTGTGTGTGTGTGTGTGTGTGTGTGTGTGTGTGTGTGTTTAAGTATAAATAAGTGTTCCTAAAAGTCCATCTCTAATGACGCGTGTTTTCCAATTTTATTGAGAGACTTGGATTTGTTCTTTTCATTAGTTTGATGGTTATTTGTTCTTCTCATTAGTTTGATAGTTTCCAATAGGAAGCCATTTAAGTGGGTTTCAACTTTTGCTGACACATGCTAACTTCCTTACTTGTTCCTTCAAAAACACATTTAGGGTTCCAGTCCCTAATCCAGAGATTCCTGGATCATTTTTAGTGGGAAATGATTTTTTTCAAAGCCAATATCTGGGTGCTAAGTGTGCCCATTGTTAGTGGTCCTATCTCTAAGCTTTCCCAGAGGGTAAACATGCATATGCATATATATAATATGCATATACTATGTGTGTATACACATTTACATATGTTCTTGTATACACATTCATAAACTAATACATATACACTCCATTTTTTTCATCTCAATCTAAATTGAAAATCCTGAGTTCATTTAGATGTGTTCATTTCCAACCAGGCGTCGCAGAGTTCTTCTACTTCTTCCTTTCCGTACTTGTAACGAAGACCATGTTTTTTGTAAGGCATATTGAGTACCCTTCTTTACCAGTCCCCTGCCAAAAACCAGTCTTTCTTCTCTGGATCCTCACTACCTGCACGTGACAGGCTCCCTTCCTTGCTCAGGTCCACCTGGTGGCCCTCCCCTCACCCTACCCCAGGGTATGCTCTCTTCAGTCTGTTCAACCACAACACCATATGCCATCTTACCTCTCCACAAGGACACAGTCTACAGCCTGCCTTGGCGGAGCTCTGACTCCCACACACACCACACTACGGCAGCTTGTCTCTCTCTGCTGAGCACTACCGTTCACATCAGGTCAGTTCTGCACCACAGCAAGTTGACACTTCTCCTGCTCAGCCACACCTACAGCTTCAGGAGGCAGAAAGATTGGCGAGGCAGGATAGATAACAAGATTTATTAGCCTGTGGCTTTTTCCTGCCTCTATTTACGCATGTACATATGCACACATGCATGCGTGCACTTTCTGAGCTAGGAAATATCAGAAATGGGGAGAACAAGAATTATAAATTGTCTTCCTTCTAATGGCCCCATTATATTTTTTCTTCTAAATGACTAATGTTTACACTGCTCTCTCCAGGAGGAAAAACACACAAGGAGGAGGAGGAGGGGACAGGAGGAGGAAGGAGTGCTGGGAAGTGTGGGAAAGCGATGCTCTGGGTTATGACATCAGACTAGAGTAAGGGATGCAGGACCTTTGAGTCACTTTTGGTTATTGAGCAGTATAACAGAGCACCGAGAAGGCCCAAGTTCTTTGTGTCTGAAAGCTTGTGTCTTCCGCTGGACAGTAAGGGAGAGAAGGGCAGGGACTACGTCTGGCTGCGTGCCTGGCCTACAAAAAGCTCCAGTGAGTGTCTGTTGTTTATCAAATTGCACCTGCTAGACAGAAAGGGCTGAAGGCCCAGCTGAGAGGCAAAATGAAGTGCCGGGTCTGTTCTGTCCCTGCTAACACTGAAGATGTGCAGAGGAACAAAACCAGGGGTGATGCACCAAAATATCAGACTTGATCACTGTTATAAGTTGCTAGCAGTTGTTACCAAATCCCTGCTTGGTGTTAATTCCTTTCCCCAGTCAAGGCAGTATATCTTCCTGCAATGATTATTATACTGCCCAGAGCCCCTGGCTTCTAGAAATGTTTAATCAAGCATCACATATATCCTAGCAATACATCCCAGACGCCCCCGCTTTTCCCGACAGTTTCACCTTCCTCTGCTCTTTCCATGTTTTTTTTTCCCCATAGCACAAACTTATCACACAATTCTCTGCATAATGTAAAGGTTTGTCATTTAGAAAAATAGCAAAATGGAACATACAACTGTTGGGAAACCAGTCTGTGTCAGGTGCTGCTCTAGAACGCCAAGCTGTGGGCGGTGCAGGCTATGCATGCAGATCTATGCATGTAGATCTATGCATGTAGATCTATGCATGCAGATCTATGCATGTAGATCTATGCATGCAGATCTATGCAGACCGTGCACAGAGGAACAAGGTGGGCATGTCATAGTTTCTGTGTGACTAAATTCACTGCATAATGGCTTAAATCTGCACCCCCAAAATGTATTTCTCTAGGCTGCCCAGCCTGTTCTTTCACCAGATCTTTACAAACCAATGATTCCTATCTAGAATCCAGGGCCTCAAATGCTAATGGATCCAACTCAGTTGAGCAATTGCAATAGCAACTATTGTGGTCAACGCCCTCAGAAGTAAATGGAAGTGAGTAGGGAAGATTGCAAACGAGGGGTTTCCATCCCTACAGTGAGCTACATTGTCAAAGACAGCATGGTCCCTCAGGCCACTCTGCACTGAGCAGATCCTCATGTAGGCCAAGGTCTAGGCCCCTTTCCTCTGCAGAGGCCTGGTTAATTCCAGACAGGATCTATTGATCATCTGTAGTTTCCAAAAAAACAACAAACAAAAACAAGAAAACCACACCTCCATCTTGATATAAAACCCATATTTGTATACACATGCACTTAGGTTAAATCTTGCTCTAGAAAAAAATACCTAGTCTTCAAGAGATCCGTTATCTGGATGATTGGCAGCTAATTACAGGGGGCTTGAGTCCAGAAGACAACAGAGAGAAATTGAATTAAAAAGTAACTACCTTGTTACATATGCAAGAGGTCCCTTGGGGAAGAAATAATTCCGCTTCCAGAACTTTGTTTATCAGAACAGATAGACAAGTGTCCCTTACACTTGAGGATCTGTCCATTGTCCTGGGAGAAATAAATCAGGAAAATGAAGGAGTTTCACTGGAGTTCAGGAATATACAGTACCATCTCAGTGCAAAACTTAGTTTACTCTAAGTCACAGTCTCTCCAGAAGGTGGATATCATCCTTCACTAAACCCTAACCACTCAGATCTCTGAGTAAAATGGAAAGATTGGCCTAACTGTGGAATTTCCTCGTCTTGGTGGATTTATGACCAAGGAGCCAGAATATGACCGAAGTCATAACTGCTGACTGCACAGCAAATTCAATTACCCCAAATTCCAACAGGCCCACCCTGCTTCCTGTATGTCACCCCTTTCTTATAAGCTTTCCTGGGCCACGAACCCCCACTGTCTCATCCGCACCCATGTTTTATCTTTCCACGAATGAAGCCTTGAGAACCAACCCCAAGGACATCTCACCAGAGGGAGAGCACCACATTCTTGATGAAGCCCAGGGACACAGATCCAGCCCCAGCCTGACCTAGCCCACACAAACAGTAAATAAATCAGCCTGTCCCCTTTCCAGCCAGTTTTGAGGATTAAGAAGGCAGCGTTGGGACATGAGGAAGGTTTTAGAGAGGCTTGGAGGCGTGGCTTACGGGCTAAGGCAGGGACAGCCTAGAATTCGGTTTTTCTGCTGAGTTCTTAGACTCCACTGTGCAAACTCCATACCTCTTTGTGACTTCCACCCAGCCAACCTGGCCACATAGAAACAAAGAATATGTCTACATTGTTATAAGATGTCATGGGAGGTGGGTTCTTTGAGTTTTGAGGGATGGGCACTTGTTCAACCTTTGTGGAGAACTTAGAATGTATTAGAAACCTTCCTCGGTATAGGCTAGGGAGAGAACACAGTGGCAAAATGCTTGCCATACACGCATGGGGGAGCTGACTTTGATGGACAGCTCCTAGAGAAGAACATTTGAGGCTGTCTTCTGGCCTAGCCCCCCCACACACACACACACACACTATCCTTGCTATATAGGAACCTTGAAATAATACCCATGGTTCGTTGCCCAAATGTTGTGTGTATTTAACACAACACCCAAATGGGACTGTGGATATGGCAAGCACCCTGACTGGGCACCCTGACAAAGCCAGGACAGCACCCAACGTGGCACCTTTCGAGAGCCTTCTGGCTTCTGAGAGGTATTTGGTCTCCATGCTTCATCCTAAAACAGAAAATTGAGTTTTTGGAAAGTCTACAAGTACCTTATTTCACAAAACAACTACACATCCATCCGCACCAGGTCTAGAGTACGAGGTGCCATTTGGAGGCTGAAGGAGAGAAATGTGCTGTTGATTTTCATTTAATCCTTTAAAAACCCATAAGGCCGTGTTTTTCATAGCTGAAGGTTACAAAGCTCTGAGAGGGCATGAGTGGGTGGACTTGGCCCCTGGCCTGTGGTTGTGCCCTCTGGGATATTAGAATGAGCAGCCCTTTCTGCCCCATTTCTGGCCTTCTCTACCTGTGGACACCTCCTTGACATCTTTTCTCCAGAAAACAAGTTCAGAGAAGGGGAGCTGTTCTCACTCAAAGCACTTCTCCGTCTTAGAAGGGGGTCACACACTAGGATTTCACCCCGCAAGTCCTTTATTGTCTGTTACTCTCCAAGCTCCACGGAGCCTGGGCGTTGTCTGTTCTCTTCCCTGCTGAACCCCCAGATGCAGCCCGCTACAGTTGTGGACATGCATTCCTTGTTAATATTATTCTTATTCTGAGACAGGCCTTGCTAATCCTGAACGCTAGCTTGAGAGTTCCTTCATTTTCAACCTCCAAATTGATAGTTCTGTAATGGGTGAAGCCCCTTAGCTGCTAGAAGGGACTCTTGGGTAGATCGGTTCTTCCTAGGGGTATGCATAGATGCCAGTTTGGAGAACAGAGGCCTAGGTGGCTGTTTCAGTGTTTCTAGAAGCTACCTTTGTAGTAACATTTGGCCTTCCAGTTGGTTTTATTTTAAAAGGTTCCTGGAAGGCCCCAACCCCTCATCAAGCAGCACCCCCTTGAGGTGGGAGCCGCCCCACCTGGCAGGCCAGAGCCCAGCTCCCTCCTGACCACCCAGGCCCAGTCTCCCTGCCCCTCCTGCCGCCCCTAGCCATGCCCCTGCCCCAGCCCTCCCTGAATCCAGCCCATTTAAAATGCCCCTTTGAAAAGGGCTCTGTTTGGGTGAGTTCTCGGGCTCTCCTAGAGAGGAGCAGATTATCTGAAAATAGGTGTTATTGATTACAACCAGGTGGTCTTTGTGGAAAGGGGGCCACTCGAACCAAAATAAATATTTGCCAGCACAAAGAACAAGCTGGCCCCTGTTGCGGGAAGGGGCGGGACTGTGGCCGTCGGCATTGCCCTGTCCGCCCGCGGGTCGGCGGCCCGGGATTGTGTTTCTTCAATTAGGAGCGAGGCACCGGGGCGGGAGCACAAAGGGCCCCCAACCTCCCACGCCCGGCCTCGGAGCCCTCGCCATTGTATTTGTTTTGGCTTTCTGGCTCACTCCTTAGTATTTATTTCTTTTCCCTCTGTTTTATTTTTATTTTCAAATTGCCGGCCAGGCTGGATGCCGTCCATTCACCCCGCTGCCTTAGACCGCGGCGGCGCGCAGACTGCCGGAGCCTGCTCGCTGGAACCCGCGGCTCTCTCGCCTCCTGCATTGGGGTCCAGGCTCTACTCGGGGAGCGGGGTCTCCGGGGGTAATGGCGCAGGGGCAGCTGGGGCGCAGCCCCGGGCTGGGGAGGACGAGGGGCAAGGCTGAAGGACAGTTAGTGGGAGGAGGTCTGGGTGTGGGCTGGGACGGCTGGGGCTACAGGAATCCCGCGCGAGCGGGCAGTGATGAAGGAGTTTTCTCGAAGGGATGTTAATAATTCGGGGTGAGATCTGGAGGCCAGTTCAGGAGACAGCTGAAACCTCCCTGAGGTCCTATTTGCATTTTGCCTGCCTTCCGCCTAGGGTAGAGCAGACATCTCTGTCTGAGGGAGCAGACATCTCTCCTGGGTTTACTGTGCTCCCTAAGCTCTGAGACCTCCCCTTATACCTGGTCAGGAGCAGACAGAAAAACAGGAGTGTGTGTGTGTGTGTGTGTGTGTGTGTGTGTCGGTTGGCCATAGACTGGTCCTCCGTTACTTTAAAAGGTTGAGTTCAAGTAAGGGGGCATCAGGAAAGGAGGAAAAGTTTGAGGAACACTTACCTGGCAACCAGAAGGAGTTGTCTGGTGCCAAGGGTGGAAGGGCGAAGACTAGGAAGGATGTGTGATAAAGGAGGTCAGAGAGAAGAGAGGCAAGGCAACCCCAAAAAAGAGATGGTGTGAACTACAGGTGTCCCATGGGTCAGGGGGTCATGGGTAGGAGCAGAGGTGTTGGAGTTTGGAGTGGTAGGGAAAGAGGGATCCAGAGCTTCCGAGATATGGTGCCCCCTCTTTCATCTATAAGTTACAAACCCCTTCTCCCCAACCCAGTCCCCAGAAATGCCATTGCTTGGCCAAAGAACACATTCCTGACCTTGGCATCTGCCATTGAGCCAGTGGCCTTTTTTGCTAGCCGTATCTGAAAAGAGTTGTAAAGGAAAATTCCAGAACCTACTTGAAGCTCTCTGTGCTTCTGTATTTCCCTGGCAGCTATTCCCTCTCCTCCCCAAATCATACCATTATATCTAACATAACTCTTCAAGCAACATGCAGCAGGCCAGCCTTGTAGAGCCTGGATGGTTTTCCAACAACTAGAAAGAAACCCAGGACATGGAGGAATAGGGTCAGGTTCACCACCATGCTATACTCCTACACAGCATCTTGGGGAGGAATAGTTGATCACAAAGCCCTAGCATCCCTGGGTGAGGATGCATCAGGACTCAAGGAAGCCTAGGGTGTCCTGTCAAGGCGGAAATGATTAGCAGATTTAGCCACGAGCAGAGCAAAGCCCAGGTTTATAAGGATGGGATGGCTAAGTAGATCCTTGCAACCTCGCATCTGCCATCAACCTCAGAAGATCCTGGATAGAAACCATGTTTTAGATACTTTCAAGCTGAACACGAATTTAAAGACATTTGGTCCATTGACTCCGTCACTCAGTGAACTTGTAGCTGATATTTTGGTCTTTAGAATCTTCTAGGACTTTTGAAGAGCCCCGTTGCAGAAGTCTGCAGAGGGGCCCAAGCATGGTGTGTTCACAAGTTCTCAGGGTGGTCACGGGCACGGCAAGGCCTGCCACTTAAACGACCACTCCAGTAGTGTCCTGCTGAAGTTTAACAGCAGGGCCTTGAAGGTGGAGGGATGTGACTGCTGTCATTTCCAGGGTGCATTTCATCACTGTGGACAACCAGGGACTGATGTGACACCTCTGGATACAGAAGTGTAAAACGATGGCCCCGTCCAGCTCTTGTATTCCCAACATTCTTCTCAGAGACCCATGAAGAGGAAGTGGCACAGCCCTTTGGGGACAGAACCAAGAGAGGGGTCAGACGGCTCCGAGCCTGCACAGGGCTGCCTCCAGGGCTGAGGGCCACAGGCCTGCATGGGATAGGCTCCTGGAACCTCCAATCACTCCTTCCCAACATTCTGTTCCTGGGGGCAGCTTTCCTGAACTGGGTCCATCTCTAGCCCATTGCCCCTTCTAGATTTTCATGATGCTGTACCACCATTGGAATTCCCCTTCATAATAAAGACAACAGAGAAGCATGTGATTGATAGTCTTCTGCGTTCATCCTCTATGAAGTGAGTCCCAGAAGGGGGGGTGGCTCACGATTGCCTTCTTCATAGCTGTCTCTCTCTCTCTAGTCTTGGTTATTCTCAGAACCACAGGCTCCTAAAACACATGGCATGAGTGAATCGATGAATGAATGAATGAATGAATGAGCAAATGAGTGAGTTTGTGGCTACTTCAGAATTTTCATACAAATACATTTATATGCATATATGTGTATGTGTATATGACAGTTATGATCCCAAAATATTCCAAATGCCAATATAAAGTATAAGTGAAAATGTTTATATTTTTCCAATTTGAATGTCTTTCACTTGACATTTTGAAGATATAAAAAGCATCTCTTTTTATATTTATTTGTATTCTTGATCAAGGTCTTACTTCTTAGTGTCCGGGTAGATTTTGAACTCCTGGGCTCAAGGGATGTTCCTTTTCCAGTCTGCTGAGTACCTGGGACCATAGCTTTGTGTACTCCGTGTGTTAAACTTGGCTTGCACTACGCTTTATTCTCACATTCTGCACTTTGCACACATCTCCGTTTCTAGAACCCCTCGCTCTCTCCATCATCCTTGCCTTTGTCTCCCCAGTATGCCCACTGCTTCCTGACCTCCCACCCATGTCCCGGGCTTCCTCTTAACATTTTCCCAGGAGGCTCTTTCTCCTTAGGGCAACCGCCCAGCCCTTGAGCTGAGTTCCCCTCTGAGCTGAGACGCACACCTTCTGCCAGCTGCCCTGGTCTGTGGGCTCTCATTGCGTTTCTTTCCTGGGTCCCTAGAACTTTGCTCATTTTCTAAATATGAACCAAAGCTGAGTAGCAGTTCATGCTACATTAGTGCACACTGCCTGCATTCCTTGCATCCAGGCTATGGTACAGTTGGGGCCTCATCACTACAGGTAATTCTGGAAGAAACGTCTATCTTTATGTGAATTAAGCTGTGATGTGTCTGGTAATAATAACCCCACACCAGAGACTCTTACTGTGTCATCAACACTGTTTCCACGGATGTTTTCCTGGCGTTATTTCCCACAGCAGTGTGTGGCTCTTTTCATTATCATCATCTTGTTGATGAGAAATCTCCAACCTCAAGAGGTTCAGCAACTTACCAAAGTCTTACGGAAACCTCCATGTGCCAAGATTCGAAAGCGAGCTCCAAGACAGTGGGGACTGCCTAGTACCAAGGCAGGAAAGCCCATGTATTTTGACATAGGTTGGCTTGTGCTTGTGCCAAAGAGACTATTCTCCCTCCTATTGCTATTGCAGGATCAAATAGGAAAACATTTGCAAAGCACTTAGAACAGTGTCTTGCCAATAATAAACCCCATATACATGTTTCACACATCGATGATACGTACCTGCCCAGCCCTGACTGACACATGTGGATCATGAATTAGTTGGTTTCTTAATCCATGTGAGCTTCAGTTTCCTCCCTGTAAGACAGGTGTTGGTGACAGTATTTCAGCCTCATAAGGTGTCACATAAAGCATATAGGCTGCTCTCATAGACCGGCCATGTACGCTGCAATAGATTGCAGCATTCTACATTTGCCACACGGTCTAGTGTTCTAAAATCTTTCATTTTATTAGCCTAACGATGGTAGGAGTCACATATGTGTGTTTCTCTATTAAATACTGCAATCATTATAAAGGCTGCTAATGAGCTTCCTGGGACCGGCTACAACTTTACCCGGTTAAGCTTACGTTTGGGATCTGGAAGTACATAGCACCACCTGCTGGCTGTTAGGCATACTTCCTAGACTGTGCCAAGTAAACTTGCTCGTTCTTACCTCCTGGTGGGCTCCCTTCCTTCCTTCCCTTTACCCTTCTCCTCCAATACATTTCCTGTCCTTATTCCCCTGGGCACCTGATGATTGTCTCGAGCTCACAACCAGTCAGCAAAAACGCTTTCTTCACTGCCAGGCCCTTGGTTTCTCTCACTGTGTATTAACAGCATGGGATGAGAGTGTATTCAGCTCTCATTCATTGCAGAACTTCAGGGTTTCTGGGTGCCAAGAGCAGCAATGAACCAGCCAAGGGAGGAGGAGAGCATTTGGTCAAAACAAAGGTGATGAAATTTAAGGTAGAGAAGAGGTCTCAGGTCAAGGGGCCAAGGGCATGATGCGGGTGTATGCTTTAAGGCATAGCATGCTTTCTTTTTTCTTTTTTTTTATTAGATATTTTCTTTATTTACATTTCAAATGTTATCCTCTTTCTTCCTTTCCTCTCTGAAAACCCCCTATCCTACCCCCCTCCCCCTGCTCACCAACCCACGCACTCCTGCTTCCCTGTCCTGGCATTCCCCTATACTGGGTCATCTAGCCTTCTCAGGACCAAGGGCCTCTCCTTCCTTTGATGTCCAACAAGGCCATCCTTTGCTGCATCTGTGGCTGGAGCCATGGGTCCCTTCATGTGTACTCTTTGGTTGGTGGTTTAATCCCTGGGAGCTCTGGGGTACAGGTTGGTTCATATTGTTGTTTCTCCTGTGGGGCTGCAAGCTTCTTCAGCCCCTTGGGTCCTTTCTCTAGCTCCTCCTTTGGGAACCCTGTGCTCAGTTCAATGGCTGGCTGAGAGCATTGGCAGAGCCTCTCAGGAGACAGCTATATCAGGCTCTTGTCAGCAAGCACATGCTTTCTTCAAAACCCCTGAGCTTCACACTATAATCCCTACCTCGGGCCTTAGCCTCAGCTGGTGATGTGGGGATCTGAGCTCACTGTGGAAATAAATGTGTTTCTTTGAGTACAACTTTTGGGTCATCTAAATACAGCATTGTTGGTGGTCCCCAGCCATGCAGTAAGTAGTAAATTATTTCCTTTATCCTCCGTAAAGGAAAGCCACACTATCAACACAGTGGCTATAAAGACTTGAAGAGATTCTCAGCTCCTTGAATGTGTGAGCAGATGTCTCTTGCCTCTGGTAACCCAAGCACACAGTTCAAGGGTAGCATCCCCAGATTTGTATGCCCTGCCCTGCCCTTTTCGCTGCCCCCTTCCAGGTGAGTTTCCCTTCAGAAGCAGTGATTCAACGCATGAAATTTGCAGGGTGACCCCAAGAAGGTCAGACATGTAAGAAAGCACCTAGAACTCTAGAAGGCACAAGCCCTGGGGTTCTACCCCTACTTGTCTTCTTCGGAGAGCTGGCATCCAGGTGCGTTGCAATAGCCTTAGAGCCTCGGTTTTCCTCCTGAAAGACTGGGATTGCAAAACTAACCCTGTCTCCCTAGGAAGTCAAATTCTGCCTCTGGTTTCCTCTATCTGTTCCTGATGCTGATGTTGATATCTGTTCTGTAGAATACATAGAACGGCACAGTCAGGTCATTGCCCCTCAGTACTCAGCTTAGTTGATCAGGCAGTTGACTGATTCCAAGCCTACTGTTTTGACACCATATCCATCTACACGCTGATGCACTGGCCATCCAAGCCTGTCCATTGTCAGTTCTGTTAGTCTGAGGCATGTGTCCACCTGGTGGTCCAACTCTGTACCCCTCAACTTTCCCCAGTTCAAGTTTTAGTCCTCTCAGTAAGTCAAGATTAACTGCTCACAAGCCTTCCCTTCCTCCACCTCACTTGGCATTTTTATACTTCATCTTTAGCATTTATTTGTGTTAACAGTTTCATTGACTTTAATTGTGATATACTCGTGTGTAAAATTTTACAGTAGTAGAAACCCCCAAAAGTTTATGGACCCTAATTAAAAGGTAATTACCAAGACAACCATGGAAATTGAGCCCCCCCTTCCCAGGCCAATCCTTCCCCTGTATTGGAGTAGAAACAGCTGTCCTGACTTTTCAACCAACCCAGATCTGAACCTTGAAAAGCTGCTAGTCCTAGATAGACTATCTCACCCTAGGAACCCTCGTTCTAAGAGTTCAGCTTCATCTTAGGGTGGGTGGGCAGAGTAAGCCTTGCAAAAGGAACAGGCTTTCAGAGACACCAGGCAGCCACAGTTAGAGTTGCTTAGGTTCAGAACAGTATGGCTGGGTCCTAGCAGCTACTCCAAAGTGATATGAAGAAACATGAGAGGGAGGTCCCACAGATACTGGCACTCTTAACAAGTATCCCTATACAGTGATCTCTCTAAACAGTGATCATCCTTAGGAGAAACTGTTAAGTGGAAAAAACTACAGGACAGGGTTCCCAGAATTCTGCCCACTGTGAAAGAAGTGGGGATATATATGCATATGTATAGTTTATATTTTCCAAAAGGAGGCCACGTAGTAACCTACTTCCCAGCCTGGTGACTGAGCCAAGAATGGCAGGCTGCATATTGCAAGCTATTTAAAACAGAGAATTGTAATTGGCCTCACCAAAAATAAATCATAAATATTGAGCTGGTTGTGATGGAAATGCCTTAAGCGTGCCACTTAGAGGCAGAAGACAGCATATCTTTATGAGTTCAAGGCCAGCCTGGTCTATAGTGAGCTCCAAGATAGTTATGGATACAGAGAAACTCTTGCTCCCAAAAGGGAAGAGGGAAGAGAAAAAGAAATGAATGATAAATATGGGAGATGATGGCCATTCCATATGTAGCTTGATTTGATCATTCTATGGTACTCACAGGGATCAAAACATCACATTGTTTCCATAAATAAATACAATTATTTATCAATTACAAATAAGACTTTGAGTATGTGAAGGGCAGCAGGTTAAAACTATTGACAGTGGTTCACTTTACAGAACAAGCATAGACCATGAGGATACAAATGTGTGTCTAAGTCCTGTTCTGTGATGTCAGAATCATATGAACTTTTTATATAATTATTCAAAGAAAACAGATTGGACTGGGGATGTTGTTCAGTATTTGATCCTCAATACAGAAAATAAAAACAGACCAATGCAAACACCAATTATCAAATTCAACAAGAAAAGCAAGAAACTCAACTATAGGTCAAGCTTCTGAAGAAACAAATGGTCATAGGGAGACTTATTGTCCGAGTGTCGCTCGCAGGACAGAGTAGACAATATAGAAAGTCTTCAGTCAGATTACTGTCAACCTATGAACTGCGTCATTTTTTCAACTATTTCATGTCCAATAGGACGAAAAATACATTAGCCACAATTAGCAGTTCTACAGACCACCAATGGCCTCCAGGCTGGGTAAACTCTGAACTCTTGATCAAAGTGAGTGAGACCCCAGCTACTTCATGGATCCTCTAGTCCCTGGCTCACAGTGAACTCCAACTGAGCATCTGTGGGTTTGAAATAAACTCCAGAGGCCATTGTCCTGATTTCCATAGCTGTGTAGTGCCACCATGAGGTCTGTGCCATGACCACTGCCCTTTCCTAGAGCCCCAGGGTTTAACCCCATGGCTCCTGCCCCAAGGTGGCAGGTCAGTCGCTGCTCTTTCTACAACGCAAGTTTCGCATCACATCTACTATTTCCTTCAACCCTTCCCCAACTCTATTCAAAAGCCCTTTTTTATTGTTTTATTTTTCAAGACAGGATTTCTCTGTGTAGCGCTGGCTTTCCTGGAACTCACTCTGTAGACCAGGCTGGTCTGAAACTCACTCTGTAGACCAGGCTGGCCTGGAAGTCACAGAGATCTGTCTGCCTCTGCCTCTTGAGTGCTGGGATTAAAGGTGCATGCCACCACCACCCAACTGTCAAAAGTCCTTTTTTTAAAAAAACATAAGGACACTGAGGCTCATAAAATTAAACTATTTGAAAGACACCTTAGAAACTGTAATAAAATGTTACAGTTCATAATTATATGTGTCTATAGCATAAGCATAAGGTCTAGCACATGCAATTGGTGTGTGTGTGTGTTCAATGCATATAAGTGTTAAATATATTTTAGCTATATTATTATTTTTATAATATTTATATTTATTTAAATATTATATTTTAATATTTAAAATAAATATATGTATATTAACACATAAGTGTATACACACATACATATATCTGCAACTGGTTGCATTGACAAGCTAGATAAATCTACAAGACTCCTACAGTAGTTCTGGAGTTCTACCAAGCATATTACCTACAGCCTCCTCCCCCAAAAAACAATAACCCAAGGCATACTTGCTAAGCCTGGTCAGGGACTTCCACATGTGCCAACCATGATTCACTTCTCCCAACGTGCATGACCAGACAAAGGTCATTCACCCTCTGAGGATTCTCGGTCAATGTCTGATGGCCCTGTGTGTTGTCTCAGGATTCAGAGAGGAGAATTAAAGTCATGGGCTTTCCAGGTAGATAGGCTGTGTCTGACTCCCAACCTGCTGTTCACTAGCTATTGTTGCTGGGCAATACCCTTATTTCAGCTGCCTCCCACAAAAAATAAGCATAATGATGATGGTACTGGCCTCCCAAGGTTGCTGTGTCTGTTAAAAAGGGAAGATATCTTTAGCACTTAAAGCAGAACCTACGGGGAGTAAACACTTAGTAGCCATTCCTAGGCTGGGTTCTCCAGGTCTAAAGTATGCTTGTGTCCAGAACACCCAGAGCATTCAAAGGTGGGCTGGCTGGAGGCACATGCTGGTTCCTAGCCCAGTGAATGTACAAATCTCCTTTTGTAGGGCTCCTCTCCAAGAGTCCAGCTGTGTGCATCTGGCTGGAGAGATTAAATTATTTTTGAATTCCTAACCGAATGTTCTTTTAATGGAAACTTAATGACAGACATTGAAATAGATTTCCTCCAAAAGTCCTCCTCCTGCATGCCCCCCGCATGACTCTGTGTTGCGCAGTTCCCGATAACCTTTATTCCCTACCCCTGGACTTTTATCTCCCCAGTGACATACAGCCTTTACTGGACAGAAAGAGGAAATTCCAGTCATTGTTCTTAAACTTCTGGCTTCCAAAATAAAATGCTCTATCTTGCCTGTCAAGCTTTGATTGACACATACTTCCTGTAATGGCAGACAGCAACGGCCCAGGGGTGGGGCCAAGGGCTCATTTGCGTTCTTGCCATTAAAAGTTTTCCTCTTGTTTGATCTAGAAAGGGAATGCATCGCCATACCAGTCACAGGAGCATTGTGGAAGATTCACTTCTAGGTTTAAGAAAAACCTCATAAGAGACGTAGTCCAAGCCTTCCTGCCATGAACCCAGGAAGTTTATCTTTAATGTCCAAAGTCTTTTAGTGATGAAAATGGACACTCTGATGACCATAATGATCTCATTATGACTGGAATTGGTCTTTTCTTTCTGTCCTTTAGCCTCTCAAATCTACACTCTAAATATTGACTAGGAGGGTTCAAGTGGGACCCAACTCCCCATGTCAATGTCCCTATAGCAACAGAGATAAATTGGGCAAGCCAACAGGGATCAGCAGCAAGAAAAACTTTGAACATGACGGTGTACCATAGGATGCAGTTTTTCTTAAAGAAATATAGACTTTACTTTGAAATGGATAAACAGCAAATATAGTAAGATGGCATACTTATAAGAGAAAGTGGTTCCGATGTGCCCAGGTCTTACTGGGACAAAAGTTTCTCTGTTGGAACAAGGAACTGATCCTTCACCCTGGTGTTCACCAGTTGGCCTCCAGATGCCTCCTGCTTCTCATTTATTTTCTCTCCTGAGTGATCTCTGTGTCATTATTAGCATTGTTAGCATCCTTTTCCCAGTGCATGAGATTTTAAACTCTGGTTTTGAGCTCCAAGCATACCTGAGAACTCTCAAGAGTTGCCTGGGGGCCTGAAGAGATGGCTCAGCAGTTAAGAGCACTCACTGGCTACTCTTCCAGAGGTCCTGAGTTCAATTCCCAGCAACCACATGGTTGCTCACAACCATCTGTAATGGGATCCAATGCCCTCTTCTGGTGTGTCTAAAGTCAGTGACAGTGTACTCATATAAATCAAATAAATAAATAGATCTAAAAAAAAAAACCCTCCTGACCCTACTTCCTGAGAGCTTTATGGGATATGTGATGGGTCTAGAGAATGTGTATTAAAAAGGAGAGTCCAAGTGCAGAGTTCCTAAGTTCTGATAAAGGAAAATGAAGAAGCAACCCAGAAACATACCAACCAGCAAGATTCACATTGCTCAACTCCCATAGCGCTCAAAGGGATGACTTGTTCCTGAACACTTCCAGCAGTCCCCAAGCACACTGCCAGGGGGCAGAAGAGAGCAGAGTAGTAAGCCCTGAGAGTATGACCTGAGTGTAACCTTAATGAAGACCATTCCTGCTAGCTTATAAGAAGCTGCAGACTGATGAGGCCTCCTGTCTGTGGACCAGCAGAGAATTCCAGCTCCTTTGGGCTTGTGATACCTGATGTCTTTTAGCTAGGTCAGCAAATCATGTCATTTACAAGCACAGAGTAACCTTCAGCCTGGGCCAGATGTGTTCACTATTGTGGCCTCTGACAAAGTGTGCCATTAGTCTGGGCCAAGACAAGTGTAAAGATCTGTACAAACTCAGCCCCTAAAACAGAAAAGCAAAGCTATTCCTACTGACAAGGGTTTGCAGCTGTCTTTCTCTGTGCCAAGACTCATGCTGGAGGGATTGCTGTAGCTGGACCAGAAGAAACTGGTCTACAGCCATGTTCACTTCCTCCTGGGAAGTCTAGACAACAAACACATGCAGTCTGCCTTCTTCCCACCTGTCCTGCCCCCTTCAGGAGAAAGTCTACCTTGACAAGAGCATTTTCCTTGATCATCCAATGCATAAGTAACACGTTTTGGTCATACAGTTTCAAAAATTTATTAATCACATACTAAAAATTATTTTGATTTTTGAGCAGTTTTGAATTCTACTTTTTCTTTCAAGGTGAATTTGGAATGATACAGGTATGGAAATGAACAAACAATACAGTCACATTAGAACCTTCCTCCTAAGTATATTCTCCTGCTAACTTGTTCCCTTTGGAAGACGTAGGGATGGCCCTCAAAGACAAGAAAGCACCAACATCCTGACTGTGACGCTGTATCTCATTCTTTTCTCCTCATTCATTCTTTTCATATCTAAAATTTCAGTTCAACCACTAGGCAGAGAAACACAAGAACCATTCAGTATTAGCATCATACCCCCACCAGGCTGACTGCTTTCCCAATCTGAGTACTATCTTGGAAAAGCAAGGAATAAAACCTCTTTTACCCAACCTGTAATACCATAACCTATCCATTGAATGTTGAAACAAACATCACCATGCTCTGTGTGTGTGTGTGTGTGTGTGTGTGTGTGTGTGTGTGTGTGTGTGTGTGCAGATCAGAAGTTGGCATAGAATTTCTTCCTCAGTCATTCTCTACCTTAGTTTTTTAGATTATATGTGTGTGGTGTTTAGCTTTCGTGTATGTCTGTGTACCTGGTCGAGGACAGAAAAGAACCTCAGATGCCCTGAAACTGGAGTTGTAGATAACTACGAAGCACTGTGCCAGGAATCAAACCTTAGCTCTCTGGACGAGCAACCACAGTACTTTTAACCAGAGTCTTCTCTCCAACCCCTTCACCTTATTTTTTTTTAAATAGTCTCTCACTGAACTGGGACTTTACTCATTCATCTGTCCAGCAAACCTGAGACATCCTCCTATCCCCACCTCCCCAGTCCTAGGATTGGAGGGGCATGCTACTAAGTCAGGCTTTGTGTGTGGTCGTTGGAGGTTCAGACCCAGGTCTTCATACATGCGCAGCAAGAACTTACAGTCATCTCTTCAGCCTCTTCACCAACACTTTCACCTTAAACAGTCTCCTTTGCAAGAGAATGTTTATTTAGTGTCTAAAGAATGGACTTGGCCTCCATTTAATGTACCACAGGAAATCATTCAGGCCAATTTCTATACGGGCTACAGCGTCTGGGTTAGTTATGAAATTGGTTTGGGGCTTCTCGTTCTTCTGTACCTTGGGTTCAGAGAGGTGCAGTCACTGGATGCCACCTTAGCCCTTCTGAAACAAGGACCCAGACTCAGACAAAGGCTTCAAACAGCAGAGCTTAAGTACTTAGAGCCTTTAGTGATTCTTTGTATGACTCTCTCTTACTGTCAGTGATTGGTTGGCTCACGTCCCAACTCAGGGGACAGATTTTCCATTGATAAAAGTCTACGTTAAGATAAAGGTGACATCTTTCTCATCCATAGAATCAAGCAGGAAATATGGCTAGTTCCTGAAGCTTCCTAAAGCTCCCAACTTTTCTCTATTACATGTTCTTGGATGACTTTGTTCCCATCAACTCTGTACGAGCTTACACAGTCATAGTAAAGATCCAAGCGAGCTCCTTTTGGCTTCCACATGCCAGTTTCGTTCACATGCATCCACCCTACTCTTACCACTGCAGACTTACAGAGCTATGAGTCTTGTAGAATCATAGCCATGGGGTTCAGGGACGACTGTGCTGGTAGACTTCGCAGGTTTTCATCCTGCTTTCAGACCCCCAACTGCCTGATGCTTCTGAACACAGCTAGCCCATAGGTCCTCAAGAGACTTTTTTTGTAGGTGGAAAAGCCACTGCTACATTTGTGTGTCGTCTGTTTCATCAACTTCTGACAAGACAAAGTTAGGGTTATCATAGCCTCTCTTCATCCTGGCCCTGGCGTCTTTCTCATTATAGAGGCACATGGCACAGTGAGGAGTCTCCACTTCCACCGTCTTACCAAAGTTATGGAAATCCACTCGGTATTTCCCTTCCTTGGTCTTGGATACGATGGGAACAAAACGGTAGCCCCAAAGCACCTCTTCTGGGACGTACGAGGTGCGGACCTGGCAGGTTGCACTGGTGGACTCCACTGTGCCATCTAAAAAGACGACCAACTCAAAGTCCTGCTGGGAGAGCGTTTCTGCTGCCATGTGGAAGAAAGGGCTGTTGTGGTCGATAACGTGGTAGATTGTCAACGGGGAGATGAAGAACAAATTCTCATTGCCAGCATCGACTACAAAGTTGATATTGGTCTGGTCCAAAATAATGGTCTCTCCTTCTGGAGTGATGGTTGTCTTCAGAAGCTTGCCGTATATGTGACTGCCAATCAGAAGGCTCTTCCTAAGATTGGCCACTCGGATGAGGAGGCAGAGCTTCCCGCCACGCTTGCTGATCACCGCGTTCTTGCTGAATGTAATGGTCTTTGCACGTTTTTTGGGTCTAGAGATCTTGGCTAAAATAGCACCACACATGAAAGAGTTGATGATCACTCCAAGAATAGACTGGAAGATAAGCAGAAAAATGGCAGTGGCACACTGTTCCGTCACAAACCTGAATCCATAACCTATGGTCACTTGAGTCTCTAGAGAAAACAGAAAAGCTGAGGTCATGCCATTAATGTTCTCCACACAAGGAGTACGGTTGTCAGGTGGGTAGAATTCTGGGAGGTCCTTATGAACATACGCTACAACATACCACAGGAGACCGAAGAGGAACCAACTCCCTAAGAAGGCTGTGATGAACACGGTCATTTTGTACCTCCATTTCAGGTCCAGCACAGTTGTCCAGATATCCACAAAGAATATAAACCTTGACTGTGCATCTACATTGCCAAACTCGATGTTACACCTTCCATCTTTGGAGACCAACCTTGCTCGTTGCCTTGAACGCCCAAATATGTGAGTGACAAACCATCTTCGAAGATGTTTGAACATCCTTTCTGTCAGTGCCCTGACCTGAAAACACGTTAGAAAGGTTGGTAAGATTATAGTTGTCAGTGTGGTAAAGTAGATGACTCACATACAGACACAAATACCTCTGAAAAGAAAAATTCTAAATCATCAGGCTTGTTAATCATTTGCACAAACCAACTCATTTGTTCTGGATTCCAGAATAAACTATCATATAGAAAGTGGGAAAGACACCAAGTGGAAAGTTACTAACAGACAATATGTTCAAGAATTTCCTGACTCCAGTCTGTCCCATAGGACTTAAAAAATGGAGTGACCCATTATAACCTGTGATTTTATTTATTGAATATTATTATGCAAATCATGTCTGTGTTAAAATATAACCTGCTGCTATACAATTATTTTCATAATATCCTAAATCTGGAGGACTGTTCATATTTTTGTGGTATATAAAAATAAGTAACTGAAAAACTTATCAATATATCAATGTAACAATGTATCCATTAAATTATCTTGTTTGCTGCTACCAATATATCAAGAGATATTCTGATTCAGTTCAGATGTTCTTTTATAAATTAAAGCACTAAGACTCAGCAAGTTTCAGTGACTTCTCCAAAGACATAGACCCAACCCACGGCTGGAAGTGGCACACTAGCTCAATGCCTTCATTCTGAATCAGCTCTAGTCATGCTTTGGCTCATTTCTTAAATACCCTATCCTAAAAGTGTGCTTCCCTAGAACACTTGAAGACAGGACTGGTTAGATTTCTTTTGATTGTTTTCAGCAGAGCTCACAGCCCAACAGGTGATCTCAGAGGCTCTGTCTGGGGATCTACATTCCTGCTTCTACTGGTTCACCATATTCTGTCAAGGTTCCTAACAGACATAGGACAATAGACATTGCTATTCTATACTATCAACTGGGCTCAAAGTTAATGAACATTGACTTCACTGATGGCCTATGGAGGTAAGACCATGTTTAATCTTGATCCTAGATCCCGCCGCCTAGTTCAGACCGGGTGCTTGCCGCTCTCTCCATCAGTGTATGTGGGATAATACACAGTAACAGAATGCAGCCCTCATCAGAACAAAGTCTGATGACCAGTTTCTTATCAAGGACAGGTGTGTGTGTGTGTGTGTGTGTGTGTGTGTGTGTGTGTGTGTGAGAGAGAGAGAGAGAGAGAGAGAGAGAGAGAGAGAGAGAGAGAGAGAGAGAAAGAGAGAGAGAGAGAGATTTCCAGCAAAACAGTGATGGGGCTTTCCCCTAAACAGCTAACAACAGTGAAACTCAAGGGTCTTAAGCCTAGAATACCTCTTCCCCTGCCTCACCCCCTCCCAAAAAAAAATCAAGGTGTGTCCACTGTGGTTAGCACTGTCTTTGTGGTATTTTTTTTCATTAAATGCAAAGATATTTTTAAAAATAGATCTCAAAATCCCCCTTCAGAAATGTGTTTGCTCATAAGAACTAGGAAGCGAAACCAGCTTTAGTAACAGATTTTAAGCAAAAACGATATCCCTCCGTGACTTGTTCCTGGCCTTCACCCAGGTAAACATACACAGCGGCCACACGAAGTGGAAGCTGAGAGAAGAACCCACAGCCATAGTGATGTTTTGAAATGTAAAGGCCAGGCTCTAAAAATAGGAACAAGAGTTACCAAGAGAGCCAAACAAGCCCTTCAGACACTGAGAGGGCTCTGTCCATCCCTGTCTGACCTCAAGTCCCCAAGATTTAGACTAGGGGATAGCCCCAACAAAGGCTTCTTCCCCAGCTACTCCCATCCACTGCATATGCACCCATCAGCCTGATCCATACTCAGTGGTGACAGATACTCCTGTCCAGGCACGTGGAAGCTCATGCTTTCTCACAAGCTAACTCTTACCTATCACCAATTCTAAGGCCAGCGTTATCCATGGAACCCACACACTCTTCACCACACATTACAATTCAAGCTGACTTCTGAAACATCAACTTCCGAGCCTTTCTTGCCTGCCTGTTACCCCTCCCCGCCTTTCTAAAGTTTGCTTTACTTTGAAGGTGAAGAATATTTCTGTAAAGTGAAGACATGTCCCCAGAAACTTTGGGTTCTCCATGTCTGTGTTAGCAAAATAAACCATTCACTTCCTGGCCTTGCAAGTGGTAAGACAGGAGGAAGCAGCGGCCCATAGTGCTTTCCCTAGATGGTCTGCACTTACCAATACTCTGAACACACTCCTCCGATCTGAAGCATCCATGCTGGGCACAGCAAGTGGTGCTGTTCGGTGTTGTCTGTACAAAGGCTGACTTCTTTAGGCCCACATTAGTGACTCTTAATCATCACATTGATGTTTACTCACATTAGCTTTCAATGGTTAACTCAAGAGTAGAGTTGTGTGGTTTAAACCAACACAAGTGCTTGCTCTCAGACCAAGTCTGCAGTTAGGTATATATATATTGTTCACACCTCACATGGCTTGAATACCGTCATGCTAAGACATGACAAACCACCAGCTGAGATCCTGGGCAGCAGACGTGGATTGGATGCCAGCATGGCCCCCTCTCCTTTGCCACGCTCTATAGCTCTCTTCCTGTTCTCCTAAGTCATGCCAAATAACTTCTGGCTTAGAAACAATTAGTTATCATCAATCTCCCAGCTGATTTTCTGAACCATACTGAATACTAACCTTTCCAGGTGATCACAAAGATACAGGTGGATGGAGAGTCATAGATGGGGACATGTTTGCAAGACAAGAATAAGATCACACCAGGAAGAAATGAGATACCACATTAATCTCCCTATACAACAGCCACTGTTATATAAGAACTGTGAGATATTACTGTGGATTTAATCTGGAAAAACTGGACTGGGGGTGAGCTTTACACATACTGGATTAGCCTATGATGTTGATTTGTTTGTTGAAGGAGTGAGGAGAACTAAGGTAGCCCAAGGAAACAGGTAAATCCATCCACTAACCAAACCCATCAGTCACACGATAGATCTGCTATTTTGCAGATCCCACTTTGCTCGGACTGTGCCATTTAATGTAACCACAGACAGATCCGATGTGCATTTATGAGCGACTAGGCAATTAGAGACTATCGTTGGTGATTTAGGTTACGTAATGTGTCCCAGTGTTTAGGTTCCTTTCTATTGAAATCAGTAAATCTTAATAGCAAGCAAAGGGCTTCACATTAGCTAATATTTACCCAGGTATCCTTGGCGGCTGGCAAAACAAGTGGATTATGTTATTGCTGCTTGCTCTTTATGCCCTAGCCTCCTTATTCTGTAAATAGGACATTTGCAGAAAACAAGACTTTGCCCTATGCTTCCTGATCATTGGCTGTCTGCTTATTCCTTAGGATTTGAAAAATAAACACAAATCTTCCTATACTCAAGGGGCTCATAGTCAAATGGGGATGTGAGCTGAGTATGTTGGAACCCACCATGGTTTGTGTAACACACACACACAAAACAACTT
Source organism: Tokudaia tokunoshimensis (assembly GCA_036184795.1). Classification (NCBI taxonomy): domain Eukaryota; kingdom Metazoa; phylum Chordata; class Mammalia; order Rodentia; family Muridae; genus Tokudaia; species Tokudaia tokunoshimensis. The sequence continues at coordinate 32,384,952 of BTHU01000008.1, read as the reverse complement.
CTCTACATGATTTCCTATTAGCTATGGATCCTACCGCTAAGAATATTTCAACCGACTGCATTATGCCTTTCTGTATATGTATATTAACATATTCATCTGTCATTCATCCATGGTGATGTGTTGACACTACTGTGCTAGACATCACAGAAGCAATGCCTGGCCACATGGACATCATCCGTGACGGCCTACAGCTGCCAGGTAGGCTAGGGGAGATGAACAGACGAGTCCGTAAGTGAATAGACGCAGAGGACTGTTGCTGTGATATGAAGCAGCAGGTACCCTCCAGGGAGCGCCTACCTTCAACAGAACAGTGACACAGAAGCCAGCCCCTAAAGATGTGTTCAAGCCACAGCTAGCAAGAACTCCACAAATGAGTTGTGATAAGTAAATAACTAGATATGTGTGTAAAAGCTGGGAGCTGGTGGTTACCCATACTGCCATCAGCTCCTCCTGTAGGAAAACTATCTTATGAGGGGCATTTCTGTGTACTACAGTGACTACCCTGCATTTAATTGTGTGTGGGTGTGTGTGTGTGTGTGTGTGTGTGTGTGGCCCAGGTAGAAGTAACAGAATTAAAACAAGCACATGGGAGCAGAAAGATCCAGAGGAACGTGTACTAGAGTTCTAAAGGAGCTTGGAACAGTCTAGGGATGGAAAGTCAGGTAGGGGCCAAACTCAATGCCAGGGAGCCATCTCTGCCTTTGCTACTAGCCCACAGGATAAGGTGGTCTGAGAAGCACACCCCTCCTCTCAGAGCTCCAGAGACAATTCACACTTCTAAATCAGCTCGAGACACCACTGATTTAAATAAAGGTCCTTGAAAACAAATGCGTCTTCCTTCAGAGTCTCTTTGATGCTGTAAAAACACACTCTTCATTTGCAGGAGGCATCCACTCCAGCAAACTGGCTCTTCTCAAGCTTATGCTCCCTGCTAATAAGAACCTATGTGCAGAGGTTGTTTGGAGGCATCCATCCAAGAACACTTGGAGCTGGGGTTTCCTACTGCGTTTATCGCTCCACCTCTTTCCCAGCCCTGGCTGTTCAGTGGCAGAAAGAGAGGAAGCTCAATGTTTGTATTATCCATGAGTTCGAATTACAGGGGCTATTGTGCCTTTTAACTAAAATTTTTTCACAGCTCCTACACAAGCTCAATTTAACTGGAGGATATTTCTGGGAGTCAAGTTTTCATGCTAAGAGTAGGAAATGTGAGCTAGGTGTCCCAGAAGCAGATGTCAAATTATTTTCTCTAGTCCCCTGGTAATTCTGATGCAGAGGAACATCAAGTTTCTATGAAATCCTTCTGCCTTGTCTCAGTCCAGGAATCAACTGATGTCAACAAACGTCTCCGGATCTTCCACACTAATGTATCTCTGGGACTCTGGTGCATCCTCTCTTGGGTCTTAATCAAAAGACCTGAGCACATGCTCTGCTTACTGGCCACCTACTAAGTACCAGGTGCCATGATAGGAACAAAAAAGGAACTACTTTGTAGCTGCACCCAAAGAGTCACTCAGTAATTGTCATGCACCAAACTAATGTGTCTCAGACTGACCTCTTGAGCCCACCTTTGCTAAAGAGAGAACACACATGCGCACGCACACACACACACACACACACACACACACACACACACACACACACACACGCTTCTGTAGAGGACTTCCTCTTTTCTATGAAAAATCAGCTGAGGATGTCTGAAAACAGCCTCCCAGTTGGATCTGCAAACCTACAGAGGCTGTGGAACCTCCAATCCTCTGGCTTCCTGTGCTGTCTCTAGACTGTCCAAAGGCCACAGAGTTGGAAGCCTTTGGTTGGGCATGTTAGAACTTACTTCTGACATCCTTGTCATAATTGAGCGTCTAGTTCAGTAGTTCTCAACCTTCCTAATGTTGAAACTCTTTAATACAGTTCCTCATGGTGTGGTGACTCCCCCACACACACACCATAAAATTATTTCATTGCTACTTCATGACTATAATTTTGCTACTATTATGAATCATAATGTAAATATCTGATATACAGGATATGATTGATACGCAACCCTCCAAAGCAGTCAAGATCCATGGGTTATGAACTGCTGGTCTAGTTCATTTAGGGAGGTTGGTTGGACTTAGTCCTTCTCAGCCTTACATCCTAGGTGTGTAACAGGGCATCTGAGTCCCATACCTTTTGAAGCCTAAACTTGGTAGTGCATGGAAAAATATGTCACTGTCGAGGGCTAAGTGTGCTTCATGACCTCTTCCCCAGGGAACCAGAGTAGCCTATCCAGGATGTGAATGCAACGTAGTCCTTCCTGGGTCCCTCTCTCCTTCCAGAAGGGGGTTTGGAAACAAGCTAAAAAGAGCCATCTGGTCTGGTGGTATCACAGGCACACAGTGCTCTGTAGGTGTCTCTGAGGCATCTCTTTGCAGCCCATTAGCTGAATGAGTTGGTGCGTTTTGCAAGGGAAGCAAAACTTAAGATAGGCTACTTGGGGCAAGATTGTTTTCAGAGCAGGCAATGATCAGATACAACTTGGCAAAGTAGAAGTGTTCCAGCTTGTGCCCACGGCCCTGGGCTTGAACTCTAGCTGGGTCACTTAGTATCCAGGCAAGCCAAGAAAGTCACTCTGCTTTTCAAAGCTTTAGTTTCCTCATCGGTGAGATGGCACTAATGTTATCCTTCCAAATGTCGTATAGTAAAATATGCAAGGTCCCTAGAGCAAGCAGCAAACAGCAGCAATGGATATTCATGGCTCCCAAACGGAAACAGCACAGCAGTTTAGCCAAATAACACTGGCTTTCACCACCATGGACTACCACATGGTCAAACTGTAACTTCACCAAGGGAGAAAAGGCTGGTAAAAAGAGGGGGGAAGTTTTCCGACGGTGTGTGTGTGTGTCTGTGTGTCTGTGTCTGTGTGTGTGTGTCTGTGTGTGTGTGTGTCTGTGTGTATGTGTGATGGTGTGATGCTGGCTTCAGAGCCCACTTCCTAAGGGAAAGCCTAGGAAAGACAAAGATTATTTCAGGAGGGATCGGTCAATAATAAAGGCAGAAGTCTCTTTTCAGAGAAGAGAGAATGGGAGAGAAGGAGGGAACAATCCTGAGCCAGGGTGATCTGAGGCCTGGTACCTAAGCACAACGCTGATCTTCTCTGCCACAGCAGCCAACTAGAGTGTAACCAGCATCACTGCTGGGCACACTTGTTCTCTGAATAAGCAGCCTCTTGCCTGGTACCCACAATCAGGTTTTGACGGACAGTGTCACAGACATCATCGACACGAGCACTCTGCTCACCATAGGTCTGAGGGATAAGTGTGCTTGCTATGTAAGGATAAAGGACCTGAGTTCAAAGCCCTAGCGCCCATATGAAAAAGCCAGGCATGTAACCCAGCCACCTGAAGGTTTCAGGGTGGAGACAGGCAGATGCATGAGCTACAAATGGTGAAAACTGACACTCTTGGCTGCTTGCTGGCAGAAGTCACATGTGCATGCACTATTCTGCATTGATTTGCTTTGAGATGAAGACGTGAATAATCAAGGAAGCTACCAAATGGTGCATAAAAGGCCATTGTGATGATGTAAAGTCTGCAAGTTCAGATTTATGATGCTGTCTAGATAACTGGTTTGGGGGAGGGGTCACTGAGCATCCTGAGAGAATCACAGCTCTCGCAAGCAGAGAAAGACCTCTGCTTTGGGTCTCAGTGAGTGGCACAGGAGTGCTATCATTCCTTTTGATAAGCCAGGCTGGGAGCAGAAAAGCTGTATGCAGGGTTGATGTCTGTGAGGTGAGGTATTACCAGTCTTTACTGGGAGCACGTGTTTGCTATGGGATTAGAAGACATCAGTTTGGATGCTGAGAACTTCTCCTGGGTGGCTTCCCAGCAGATTTCCTAGTGCACCTCATAACTGTTTCTTAAGAGCCTTTGGAAATGGTAGCATGTCACAACTATGCAAAGAAGGATGCATAGTCTCTACTTTATCCAGGGACTTTTTATGAGTAGCACTCACCCAGGGTCTAAGAAGACAGCAGCATAGAACCTGAGGGGGACAGAACACTGTGAAGCTCCCAGGACTTTTTCAAAGCAATCTTCTTCCTCTTCCTCATCCCTCTTCCTCCTCCCTCTTCTTTCTCCTCCTCTTCCTCCTCTTCTTTCTCTTCTTCTTCCTCCTTCTTTTCTTCCCTCCCTCTCTCCCTTCCTTCCTTCCTTCCTTCCTTCCTTCCTCCCTTCCTTCCTTTCAGTTTGTTTTTTCAAGACAGGATTTCTCTGTAGAACCCTGCTAGTCCTGGAACTCACTTCTGTAGACCAGGCTGCTCTTGAACTCAGAAATCCATCTGCCTCTGCTGGAATAAGGAGAGTTCCACAATGCTCTACATCATCTTCACTTCTAAGTCCATGAGCACAGTGCTTTACCAAGAGAAAACTTAGCTTTATTACCTTTGAGTAAGCTAAGCCTGAGCTGGCAATGAAGAAAGCTAAAAATGGAAAACTTGGGCCCCCAAATGGATGAAGATAAAGCGCCCTACCCTTGAAAAGTGAGAGTGTGAGAAGGGTGGTAATAAAGGGCCCCAGGGTGCCTCTCTGTCCACCAGGAGACACTGCTGCATGCTGTGTGTACAGTGCCCCCTGGAGTACAACATAAGTAGTGCTTCTCTGATAGGGACATCTTGGGGCTCCAAAGCTAAGACCAGGTGCAAAAGTCCCTTACCTGTATCCTTACATTTAGATTCCATAATAGTTCTGAGAGCCTGAGGACTGAGGTCCAGGGATATTAAACAGCTTGCACAAGGTCACAGAGCAGAAATAAAGGCATAAAGATTAGAAGAATCTTTGTTTCTCAGTCCCATAGCACAGTCAGAACATCTGTGAATAGCAAGAGAAGACGAGCATGCTTTCAACACCTGTTCGCTGGGGGCTGAAATGGTGGCTTGGCACACGTCACTTTGCCTTGTATGAAAAGTCACTCAAATGGTCAGAGCTAGTACGAGATCAAGAGGGAATATCTGATAGCAGAGAGAGAAAAGTTTCTGCTCAAGGAAGAGCCTATACAGAAGCACCAAGAAGAGAGTAGAAGGATATGGGCATGGGGTTCAGTGGGGAGGGCACGGGCACATTGATTTGGATCTGAGGGTCACTGGTGCCACAAGCTGTGCTACTCAATGTACTCAATAGCTAAGAGATGGTCAAACTGCCAGTGGAGCTAAGAGGTAACTGTGGACAGAGGTGAAGACTTTATCCATCAAAATCTCTGTTTCCTTCTTCAGGTTGCATGACTGGAGCAGGCAACAGACTACAGCTGGAGGAATGGTATCCAGTAGATACCTACAGGTTTTCTGCACCTCCAGTGGGCAGGAGTTCACTCCTGTTGACAGCTAGGGTAGAAGGATGGGGAGCCAGTGCTAAGTCATTCCTGGGCATGAGAATGAGACTTGGTGACAAGAAGACAGACACGTGAAGGTGGCGATCCATCCTTGTTGTGCTCTCTCCTCTGCTGGGGATGACTGATGCTCTACCTCCACTATCCCCTCACACACACCTGACTTCTCGGTCTCAACTTCACCGTCACTCCTGGCAAACCTGAAATGTCAGCTTGACCTTGCCTTTCCCCTATGATGTGTGACTGTACCCTTTTCATAAGTGGAGCAGTCATTTTGACATACATTTACTCTGCGCTGGTTTGAGGGCATTAACCCCAACTCTGTCCTCTGGGTTGTCCCTAGCTCCCAGTTACCCAGTTTGGCAGAGCAAGAGGCCTAATCAGGATCATTTTCCAAGGAAGTAAGCAACTCCAGGAAAGTACAAAGGACTCAGAAAACCTGATCCTCAAAAAATACGTAGTAGCAATGTCAGATTGTGGGCTCTGGAGTGGTAACCCTTAGACGCTGTGGAACCTGGGTGGGCTGGGTGTGTCACGGAGACTGCCTGAGAAGTTCTTCTGAGACATAACTTTGCACAGCTCCCTGGTGGCCCGGATGTCCAAAGATCACTCAAGCTACTTGCCTTTATTTAAAGAGGAATGATGCTTTTCAGAGACAGGTATGAATGAATCTTGTGTCCCCATGAGACCTACCTGCCTCTGGGTTTGGTTAGAGGGCAAGGATCCAGGGAAGAAGACACCTAGGAATGCCCAACACCCAAAACCGCTGTCTAGAGATATGGGACAGTTCTCTACAGAATCCTGGGTGCAATCCTAAATAGATGGACCAAGCCAGACGCTTCCTTCTACATAGGGAGAGCCAGAAGGACCCACTCTGCCTCTCGTGAAATTAACTCAAATTCTCAGTCTTGGTCCCAGTCCAGGCCTTCCCGAGAGTATCTGTTTTAACAGCAAATTCTGAATCCTAATAAATTAGGATTTAAAATTAAATTAACACAACGATCCAGAGGCTTTTTCTGGTCTGCTGGTCTCTTGATTCTTCTTCCTATTAATCAGAGAACCCCTACACTGGAGGTGTCTGGGTATATAACTTTACACCGAAACAGTGTACATTCTCAGCAGGCAGTATAGGGACAGAAACTGTGGAGAAGTCATATTACACACTCTGGAGGATATTAGATGTTTAAAGGAATCCTAGAGTGGATTATTTTATAAAGTGAAGAACAATTTTTTGCAAATCAAATAATCACCAAGCACTCATGTATCCCATAGTAGTGCGTGTTTGGGTGGAGGCTGTTATTCTGGAAACTGAACACATCTGTAATGACACTATTCTTAAATTTCACATGTCAAGCCACCCACCTCAAATGGCACGGCAATTTCATGAAAGAATTTAAATGTTTATAAAAACGTGTATTTATTATGTGCACACAAACCCTGTTATTAGTCTGACCCTTCTGGTTCTCTGTGGTTTGGGTTCTATTACATCAACTTGGTCCTTTCAGCCCAGAAATAAATGAATTCCATGTGGGCGAGAGCCCCAAACACTGTCTGCAACAAGAATTGTGCTCTGCTTTAAAGGAAACATATAGAATTCCAAGCCTTGATGTTCCTGAGAAGGGTAACCATCCACCAATGCCTGGAGAGGAGAACAGAGAAACCTGTATCCATGTCCTGCATCCATGGACAATGACCGTCTCAGCTCAACTTGATGCACATATGAAATCAGAGGCCCTTTGTGTTTGGAGGGAGTGTGGAAACCCTTCTTGTCCCATATGCTAGCTGATATTTTCTGTTTTCCTGTCCCAGTCCCATAGAGTCCCCAGAGCAGAATGTGACAAGTAGGTTTGAGGATTTGAATCTAAAGGTAGTCATATATTTGCTTGAACACTGGGTGCTGTATGACCTCTGAACGGGTCACCTTCTTCAGCTGAATGAGGACATTCAGACAGACATACCTTATGGTCAGACAGAGCTGCAACAGCCCTGTGGGTAGTAAGCAATGGAACCTAAGCTTACCTTACTAAGTCCTGTCACTACTGAAGCAATAGAAGGAATGGAAGGCACAGACTGAGAGACACCATTATCTGCACTGCCTGTCAATCCTGGCTCCTGCAAGCACTGTCAAAGGGGCACTTCATGGAGCTTCCTGAAGGGTAAAGAGAAGGACACAGCTTGAGGTAGCCCATGGAATAGCTGAGGACCAGTCTTCCTGGAGCTTCTGTTGCTGTGCCCAGGGAGCCTTCAGAGGTCAATGATTACCCATTTGGGCTTGGGCTCTGCCAAACCATCAGAGTTACATTAATGGGGAGGCACGGCATCTACCCTTCCACATCAAGGTGCTTTCTGGGAATGCCCTGGGGCCAGAAGGAAGTGGAGCTGGTAGTCTCTGTGACCCTCTAGTTGTGTGCCACTGAGCTGTTCTCCATACATGCCCAGCTCACATATTTGGGGCTCTTCTTTTGGGTAACTGGAATGACCCCCCTCGATGCTCCAAGCAGAACCCACATAGGGAGACCTCTCAGGATGGTAACACCGTCACAGAGCCTTCCCACCCCATTTCTTCTGTGCCTGCAAAACATTTCATACATCCTTCACCTACTCTGTGTCTGTCATTGAAATGAGAAAGACAAGTACAGGGAACATCCCTCCAGGACTCGTGGGCAAACCCAGGCTGGCAAACAGCCCACTGCAGTCCCAGCTCCAGAGAGACCAGCAGGCAGCAGCTGACGCAAATTCACCCATGCCTTTCCTCCCTCTCCAGGTACAATGACCTGGAAAAGGTGAAGGAAATTCCTCTTCCATCCCTCCTATTCGTCCTTCTATCCTGATCGGAATGAATGAGGAGAATGTCTTTAGTCTCAAACCTCGATGGGCTGCAATTATTTTCCAAATTGGCTTTATTATGGCAAGACGTAAATGAAATATAGCCATATCCTACACAAACACTTGACCCAGGTGTTTATAGCAGCTTATTCATTACAACTTAAATGAGGAAGCAACCCTACATGTCTTTTCATTTATCAGTAATACAACGTGGCGCACCTACAGAATGGGCTATTATTCAGCCCTAAGAAGAAAGGGCTGTCTACAACATGTACACTACATGTATACTACAGCATGAATGAACCTTGATAGAATTACACTACACTAAGGCAGCCAGGTATTTTACAATCCTCTTTCCAGATAACTTTGGAATAGTCAAGACTATACAGAAAAAAAGTTAGACAAGTCGTTCTCCAGATATTGGAATGACTTCTAATAGAGTTCTCTAGAGGAAGAAAAATTGGTTTTTATATTGATTGTGGTGATCGTTGTGCAGCTTTGTAAATGTATTATTCAAAACAATTGCTGAAGGTACACTTCTGATGGTGGGATCGGATAATGGGAGTGATATCCTGCTAAAGCTGAAAACGTAGACTATGTGCCTGCAACATAGTAGGGGTACAACAAACTTCTTCCCACCCTCACCCAACTTCTATTTCTTCAGACACTTGATGGGACCTCAAGTGACCCTGACATCACCACCACCACTTCTATCACCACCAAATACTTGATTCTGGAGCACAGAAAACAGAAAGTGTCAGTTGCTCTGGGCACAGTCCTTTCTATTCAGATAGATGCTCCCGGACTGTAGGGGCATTTCCTCTCTGGTCTGTGTAACCAGCCATGGGGGTTGGAAGTATCAGGTGCAGCAGAGGTGGAGTCCTAGGTGTCCATCAGACTATGCTGGATGAATTCTCATCTAGAATTTCAGCCCCAGGTGCTAGTTTGCTGTACCCAGGGCTGTTAGCTGGGGCTTCAGCTCCCACTAGCACACCAGGCAAGCCTCATGAGGCCCTGACCAGACCACAGAGGATGGGAGGATGTTCTCATGGATTTGGCCTGCTCACTGCACTGGATATAGGCTGTCCACAAGAGTGCTTGCCACACCCTGTCCTATACATCATCCTCTCTGGTCCTTTCTCTGTCTGTCTGCTCTTTGCCACTTAGTACTTCCACTATTTTTAACATTTTATTCTTTGCCCACAGCTCTTGTATTCTGGAGTTAGTATCATTAATTTTTTATTCCCAGTCAGTACCAACTCAAAGACAGCCCAGGAGTCCACACAACCACTTAGAACCGGTCCTTGCAACTGGAGAGAATGTTCAGCCATTAAGAGGCTGACTGTTCTTCCAGAGGACCTGAGTTTGATCTCCAGCACCTACATGGAAGCTTAAAACCACCTGTAATTTCAATTCCAGGGGGTACATCACCTGCTTCTGGTCTCAGGAGCACATACACATAAGCAAAGCACCCACATACACCAAATAATAAAATAGTTTGTACAAAATTTAAAAAAAATAAGAACAGAAATCTGCATTGTTCCATAGTCCCACCACCCCAACCCCTCCCCTGCTGCCCACTTCCACTCCACAGGACGCCAGGAGAGAAAATAAACTGTGGCTGGTGATGGGCTCTTTCTGCTGCAGAGAGTAGCAGCTGGCAGAGGGATGGCATGGAGTCCAGACTCAGGAGCTAGTCAGCGGATGAGAGTATCTCAGACCTTCTAGAGGCTGGTCCCTTGGACAAAAGCAGGGCTAATGTCTTTGCGTGTGCTTCTTGAAGAATGTCATTATCATGAGTAGTAATGCAGGGGGTGGGGAAGGGCACCCACCTCTATATTCAGTAGGCAACCTGTTATGGGAATCTTTGGGCAGGGCATGGTGCTCATGTCTTTAATTCCAGCATTCAGGAGTCAGAGGCAAATGGATCTCTGTGAGTTCAGGGGCAGCCTGGTTTACAGAGTGAGTTGCAGGACAGCCAGGGCTACATAGAAAGATCCTGTCTCAAGAAAACCAAACCAAATAAACAAAGAAGCAACGAGACGAGCTTCTGCTTAGATTCTTGCTCTTTTTATTCCACCTCCATGTTCTTCGGTCTCCACAAACTTTCACATAGAATACTACCAGCTTTGTTTTGTTTTAAACTTTTTATTTTTTTATTATTTTTTTTAATTTACATTCCAAATCATTTCCCCTTTCCCGTTTCCTCCCTCCCCGAAAGTCCCATAAGCCCCCTTCCCTCCCTCTTTTCTCCATTCAACCCCCTCTCGTTTCTCTGTCCTGGCGTTCCCCTACATCCAGTCTTTCCAGGACCAGGGGTCTCTCCTTCCATCTTCTTAGAAATCTATTGATATGCGAATTGTGTCTAGGGTATTCCGAGATTCTGGGTTAATATCCCCTTATCAGTGACTGCATACCATGTGTGTTCTTTTGTGATTGGGTTACCTCACTATGGATGATATTTTCAAGTTCTGACCATTTGCTTAGGAATTTCGTGAATTCATTGTTTTTAATTGCAGAGTAGTATTCCATTGTGTTAAGCTTTTTAAACCCTTGATATGTTCATAAATGCTAAAAATGAGCAGGTCTTTGATAATGAAGGCAGATGCTCAGAAACATGTACGTTTCTCGTGTATGACTTCAACATGTGTGAGACGTCTGTGCCACAAATGGCATGCCACTACCTGTTGTAAAAGGTAAGCTTAGCTTTAGAAGATGAAGGAAGGCTCTTGAGTTCATCCAGTGTGCCCAAAGAACTGATGCTCCTCCCTTCCACGTGTCCTTCTCAGCATTGACTAGAGTCAAACTTATGGTTTTCATAGTGTCCTGGATATTTGCTTGGCCACTAGCTAGCTGAGCAATTAGACAAGCTTCTCTTTCCTCCTGGTCCCTCTGTTAGAGCGATCACTGTACCCGACACCCATAGGTGGTGTCGGGTACAAAGTAGTGCCAGCACGCAAGCCTTCCCACCCGTGTCACACCAGTCCGCTGACTTTCATTGACTTACTCATTCAAGAAGCATTTGTAGACAGTATGTGCTCCTTTAGTCTGATCACAGCTTGGGCCTCATACCCTTCAGGAACCAGAGAGGCAGGAATTTAGTTCCAGCTGAGCACAGCTGTCAGTCTCTTCACTATTCCTGGAGGTTTTCCTGCCTCTCAGGGGAGCCTTAACAAGATGGGACCAAGCAGAAGGGCCAGAAAGGAAAGAAACTCTCATGACTAGCAGAGGAACACAAAGGAGAACCCCACACTGAAACACGGGGAAACCGCAGCTAAATGAGCCAGAAATACTACACCATATTTTATTGACAGTTAATCTGCTAGTATGGTATATTCTGGCTACAGCTAGGGCGTATTGAATTGACAATGAGTAAAAATATGGAAAAGAGGCATTTTAGAGTTCTTTGAAGAGGAGAAGAAACTGGATGCACTAAACTGGCTGGAAAATCCTGAATGTTCCATGAACCTCTCTTGGATCTAGTTTAACCTCAGAGTAATTTGGGGACAGATCAGAAGAGTGACATTTATGGGTGTTTAAGGCACTCTCCATGCTAAGCTCAATGATTACAACTGCTCCGTAGCACTGCATTGTTAGCTGCAGTTACAGCTACTATCTCCTAGGTAGGCGGGAGGACACCAGAGACTACAAAGGCCAAGTGAATGGACGGCATTCACAGAATGAGGAAACTGGGGGCTAGCTTGCCATAGTACTCAACAGCTGTGAGCTGGGTCATGATGCAATTATTGGGTGAATATTTAAATGTATCACTAAAATGTGACTCCCTCACACAGACCGGAAGGCTGGAGGTACATTCTCTGCTCATGGCCTTCTTGTATGTGATTAAAGGCCTACTGTAGGCTTTGGAGACTTGATCCTTCCTTGGCAGGACATCGCTGCAGGAGGAAGGAGCAAGCACTTGGTGAGTGACTTCTTATGCCATACCAGAAACTGAGCTTAGTAGTAATTATTCATTCAAGCCTCACAGTGATGACCTGATGTAGGAATGCTCAACTCTGTTTAACAAGGGAGGGAACTGAGGTTTAGTGGGTGTCTGCTGTTGATTGGGACACTCACTCACTGGGGACCAAGCCTAGGCCTTGCATCATGCTAAGCACTACTCTGTGACTAAGCTCTAAGTCGTTCCACTCACCCCACCTCCCCACCCCCTGCCTCCCAGAGAGGTTAAATAGCTCCTATGAGGCAGAGGATAGAATCTTAGACCCCCAACCTTGTGTCCAAATATAAGTTCCCTCAGTATTTGACCAACAATTTGACCAACAAAATAAGTAAATTCTAGCATCTACAGTGGAGTCCAGGAGGCAGGGAAACCTGAAGAAGACTAGTCCTTCACATCTCTTATGTCTTCCTCTCTCAGGCTCTCTGATACCTTCCCTGTTTTCACTGGATGCCTGTCACATGCAGGGAACCCTGCTGAGAACTGGGAGAGAGCATCCATTGGCAGGCCTGGTATTTGGGGAGGAAGACCGAACTGGACAGATAAATAAAATGATCCAATAAACACTGTGATGATAAATTGTGAGAAGGACTAAGGAATACACACTAACTAGAAGAGGCCTCCAGAAGACCAGTGAGTGGGCATGGCATTTGCCTGTGCGTATTTCCTCCAGGAAAGGAGCCAGTGGGAGATCTCAAGTCATGCCCATGAGGCTGTGAGAAATTCTGTATGCCTCTTGTTCTCTCTCCTCCTCCTCATCACCACCACCATCATCATGATCACCACCATCATCCTGTCCATCACCACCATCATCCTGTCACCATCTTCATCATCATTATCATCCTGTCTCCTCTGTTCTACCTCTAGATCCTAGTTCTAGAAAACAGAATTTGCTTTAGTGGAATATCAGGGGGAGTCTCTGGTCCTAAAGACAATTTTGTTACATTTCCTTTTGGGATCAGAAACAGAGTAAGGAACATGCCTCAGAGAAAGCTCCACTCTTAAACGGAAGTGGGATCTGCTCAAGTGCGTCTGCTGCTCTTACAGAGGACCTAAATCCCATCCTCATCTTTATCAGGAGTTGCACAGCCACCTAAACAAAACCCTCTTCTACCCTCCAAGGATACACACATACATGTAGAATGTACTCATGCAGACAAACACGCGCATGCACAGAACTTTGAAAAAATAAAAGTAAGGTCTTAAAATTAAAAATGGAAGGGTCTTTGTTGGGTCAATAGTTGTCAGTTTGGCTTGATATATTGGATGTAGCACACTGTTTTTAGTCCTTTCAGTGTGCAGACAATGAGCCAGGCATAGTAGCACATGCCTTTAGTACCAACACTTGAGAGGCAGAGGCAGGTGGATCTTAGTGAGTTCAAGGACAACCTCAACCTGGTCTATATAGAAAGTTCCAGGACAATGAAGAATACATAGAAAGACCAACCACCCTCCATGTTATAAGAAAGGGGGAAAGTATGCAGACAATGTAGTGTCTCATCTCCCTATATGTCTCTTGTAGTCTTATAGTCTCACCTCAGGGAATACACAGGAACTGCTGTGGGTGCAATCAGGTATCTGAAATCTATTGGACATCATGTGCCCATTTAAATGATTCTATTTTTTTCAAAATATATTACAGCTCTTATAATAATGTTTGCATCTTTTAAAGAAAGCTCATAAGTCTGTGAGATATGTCAAAAACTCTATATTTTAGGATCATTTGAGAATAGGTAGGTCCTATTCTATTGAAGATCTAGAACAGAGCATGGCTGTTAGGTCTGACAGCACTCAGATTCCCCAACCAGATCTTGAAGGGGATAGATGCAGGCAGGATGAACTACAGTACCATTAAATGTCTCTAAATATGATGCACTGGGTTTTTACTTCTGGAGGTGGCAAAATTATCAAAGGTTTCAGTTATCTTGGTTTAATAGGCAAATAATAGAAGTTGTCAGTTGATGGGGCCATCTTATTAAAAGACTGTGATGATTTCTGGATTAGTTTTACAACTAGGGCATAAATGTGGATCTTTTCTACAAATAATGAAATCAAGTACAAAAGGTACCTTAGAACATTTGCTAGTCATTTACTAGAAAAGTCCAGTTGGAAAACAGCTTTAGGATCGGTGCTATCTTATTCTGGCTATCTATACATCAAGAGTGTTGTTGAGCCATGTGGGCCCACATTCTTTTAAAAAAAAATACTTTCCAACTTAAGGTTGCATGTGGGTCAATTCTGTTTTAATTACAAAGGATCCATCTGACCCGAATGGATCGGAAGTGAAGAGGAGCTTGCATCAAAGAAAGCAAAGCTACAACTCTTGAGTCAAGACCCACACATTGCCTGGCAATCTGCAGTAGTGTGCCCAGCTGATTCGGGAGTCATTTTGGCAAGAACCGAGGCCCAAAATCTTGTTGGAAGTTGAGGCAACACACTCTTCCCAAATCCAAAGATACCTTTAGTCATCAAGACCAGAACCCTCTGGTCATCATGATGAGCAAGGACCAAGCTTTGTCCTTGAGTCTATGGAAAAGAAAAGGTATGAGCTCCTCTCCCAGGCGTGGCTCTTGTTTCCTTTCTTCAAATATCAGGAATGATCTAGATGAAACCCAGAAAGAGGCCTCTATTTCGGCATAGTGTATCACAAGAAAACCATTTAGTTTCCTTTAGAACACAGTAAAATATCTTAGGTAATATTAGGTAAAAATGTTTCAAAAACATAAAACCCAACACCATGAAGATCTGGTATTAAGTTACAGAAAAAAAAGAAAAACAAAAAAGCACCTGACTTGGTCAGCTGGTAATAGAAACAACCAGAAAACAATGAAGAGGCACAGCATAGCCACCCCTTCTTGGTAAAAGACACCCGAGTTAGATCTGCATGGAGACAGCAGGAGACAAGGTACATTTGGAGCAAGAACTGATGAACCAAGGAGTGTCATAACTTAGGAAAACAGACAAAACCCTGTACCCAGGCACAGAAGTGCATGAACAGAGGGGGGCTGTAGGCAGAAAGAGTAGCCTCTGCTCAAGAGAGGGGAGTCCAGGTCTTACCACCAAAGACATGGAAAATCCAATGTAACCAAGCAAAAGTTCCAAAGATGCCCACAGGGTCTCATTCTGGTTCCCCATCCTTGTATTTCATCAGATGAATTTGAAAGACACTCAAGTGTGGTGTGTAGGACACAGACTTTATTTCAGGTGGTGGCAGAAATAAACAGAGTTGAATCAAGTGAAGCACCCCTGAGAGAGTAGGCCATGATGGAAGTGCCACTGCTCAGATTTACATTAGAAAGTAGTCTTTATATTCCTTTGAGTATGCTGGGCAGTTTCCTGTAGGGTGGGTTTTTCTAGGTGATTGACAGGAAAGGAACAAAAGTAGGTAATGTTTTGAGGGAATGCTGGAATATCACACCAGAACCGTAGATAGAAGTTAGAGCTCAGAGTTCGTTCTTCGAACCAGCAGTCAGTTCTATCGATAGGTTCAACAAGTCCTTCAAGCTCCACTAATAGTTTAAATCTTTAGGGGATAATTGTGATGCTTCTGTTTCTACTGTTACCAGGGAAACATGGGGTGGGGGATGGGTCCATCCTCAATGTCTTTCAAGTCTGTGACTATCTAGCCAGCTACCTAACATTGGCAACCCTCACACCTGACACGTCTGTGTTTTCAATGAGAGAGAAAGTTTCACGGAGCAGAACTGTGTTCACACTTTACCCAGGCCAGCAGGACATGGCTTCTTGAGGGTCTTCTAGCATGATCTTATGTCATTGCCTGTACCTTATCTCTGAACACAATTCAAACTCTATACTCCATGCATAACTGTCACAGCCCTACCCCCAATAACATCAGAATAAAAGGTTGACTGTGCAGATCAGCATGAGGCCGAATCCTCTAATCTCTTTGAATATCTCATCATTGGACTTGACTCCACGGGTCCAAATTTTATGCACATTTTTTCCATGAGACACTAGTAGCAGTCATTCACATTTGCCAAGTTCACTCTTCAAGGACAAATGGCTGATCTGGAAAGAGCCAGAAGGCTCCCAAGAATTTAATCAGGGGCAACGAACCACGAGACTTCCCTTAGGGGCAGTCACCTGAGAGAACATTACTCGCTCTAATTCTGCAAAAAAAATCAACATATTAACCTGTTGCTTTCAAATGGTGTTTGGTGCATATTTAAATCATCTCCCTAAGGATCAGGCTGCACACTGATGTACACCGATAAACACAATTCCTGAATCTGCGCCAAAGACACAGTATAGGTGCAGTTGGAGGAGAGGGAGACACACTTGGAAAAGTCTAAGTGGAAAGTACTTTATCTTAAAGAATTGAACAAGAATCTTCTCTCAGAAGCAATGGTGGTCCCCACGGATCTAAGTAGCTTGCAAGGCTTGCAAGCATCCTGAATGCAGAACAGAGAATAGAGCAAACAGACATTCCTTCTCAGAACAGAGAACAGAGAATACAGCCATTCATTCCTGGGTCACTCTCTCCTTTGAAGTTATTGATCTCAGGCTTTGCTGGGAGAATTCAGACTCTATCTTTTTGTGGCCCGTGAACCAGTTTCTACCATACTGTAGGTCTTAGTCTCTTCTTTCGTGCAATGGATAGGCTGGGCTCAAAGATTTTTTTTCTCATTATTTTTTATTAGATATTTGCTTTATTTACATTTCAAATGTTATTCCCTTTCCTCGTTACCCCTCCGAAAAACACCTATCCCATCCCGCCTCCCCCTGCTTAACAACCCCCCTGCCCCACTCTTTCCTGATCTGGCATTCTCCTATACTGGGGCATAGAGCCTTCACGGGACCAAGGGGCCTCTCCTCTCATTGATGCCTGAAAAGGCCATCCTCTGCTACATATGTGGCTGGAGCCATGGGTCCCTCCATGTGTACTCTTTGGTTGGTAGTTTAGTCCCTGGGAGCTCTGGGGGTACTGGTTGGGAGGAGCTAGAGAAAGAATCCAAGGAGCTGAAGAGGTTTGTAGCCCTGAGGGGAGGGGGGGCTCAAAGATTTAAGGCAGTGTTTTTGAGCTGCTTGTGACAGGATGCAGCTAGAGCGTTTACAGGCGTTTTGAGGAGTAAGTGAGTGAGGCACGGTGTTTTGGGCTTATCAGTACCTCTGAGGTTGCCTGTCACTTGCATCATCCCTGGACTCTTGCTGTTATTTCTAAGACGTCTATTATTTTTAATTCCTTGTGCCTACGTTTGTGTGTCTAGGAGTAGGTCTGTCTACATGAGTCCAGGTTCCCCTGGAGGCCAGAGGCTAAATCCCCCGGGACTGGAGTTACTGGCAGCTGTGAGTCATACGGTTTAGATTCTGGGAACCAAACTTAGAATCTCTAACAAAAGTGGCACAAGCTCTTACCATTGAGCCCTCCCTCCCGCTCTTTACAAAGCTTCTGGAACTCTGCAGATCAGTCTTGCTCCCCTTCCCATTTGCTGGAAGATCCTAACAAGGCCCTGGGAGGACTCGGATCCTGCCTCTAATTTCCTTCCATCATAGCCACAATACGGACGGCTCAGGCTCTTCGACTGGAGCATGGAATCCATGCCAGGACTCCATGACCTGAGTCAACTTTAGACTCCTGTTGAATTTTCCAAGACTTCCACACTGCTTGTCCCCTCTACCCTTTCTTTCCTTTGAAGATTTGGCTTGTTCATATTCCCTTTTGTTTTTCCAGGGTTCACGCCCTGCTTTTCCACTCTCAGTGTCCATTACCCAGAAAGCCATTCTTTGCCCTTTCAGAGCAGAGCTAACGTTTGTGAATCATGCATGTTCTGGGAGGCAGAATAGACTGGGAAGATCCTCTCTTCACTCCCCACCGTCTGTGCTACCTTTTCTCAACCCATCAGGAGGGAATGATCTTATCTGAAAAGACAGAGCCAGGCCTAGATGTGAGGGTGGAAGAAAATTAGGAAAGCACAATTAGCCTTCATTAAGGGCCTGGGTTTGCCTTTTCTTAGATATTACAAAAGCTAAACTAGAGTCACTTTTGAGTTTCTGTTGGGACTTTAAGGGTCCGTTTAGCTTGAGGGACGAGGGTACTGAGGTGGCTGGCTTTATAGCAGCTGTCTAAAGTAGGTCAGCACTTAGATCCAAGATCACTGATTTTCCTGACGTTCTGTACTGTAGGACCTTACAATGCATTTCAAAGTCAATGACCCCCCACACACACACACCTGAAAGGACGTGTGACAAGGGGTGAATGGAGGTACTGGGGTCCCATGGAAACATATGTGAATCTGAGCCCTGCACATACCAGGGTTTGACCCAGTGCTTCCCAAACAAGTCACTCTGAAGATATCATGGGTCTAAATGTTGATGTGTGTGGCTTCAAAGTGAGGACCTGAGGGAGTAGGCTCAGCAACCTCGTCCCTGTACACAGTAGACCGTACAAGCACCATCGAGGTCCATGACGTCAAGCAGGAGAAGCTCAAGAGAGATTACCTCAACCTCCTTTTACCACACTGCTGAGGGGCCTCAGCAGCATTATTCCTGGTAGGAATGAGCCTTGGAGCACTCACTTGGTGCTAAGTCGGGCAAGTTAGAGTAGGTAGGTTCAGTAACAGAAGAGCCTCTATCATCCAGCAATTGTGCTGTGCGTCCTGGCATTGTCTCAAACTTAGACTGCTGCATTAACTCACTGCTGGGTCCTAGGGTGCCACCGAGGGATCAGTCCTCTGAAGCCAAACCCTGCATCTACCACTTCAGCTTCAAGCACCCAGGAGAAAAGAGACCAGCTGCAGCTTCTCCCCCAGACAACCTTGCATTTCAGAGATGCGGACTAGACAAGAGGCATCCAAAAGGCAAGTCCACTGTCCAACGTCTCTCCCTTCATCTCTCTGAAACTACAGCCCAGATGGTGGTATGAAGATTAAGTGGAAGGAAGATGCTGTTGCCATCCAGAGCCTGCTCGCTTACCGGGTGAACCTTGAGGACCTTGCCAGGTCTCTGGCTTTACTTCATTCTTCCCTGTCCCCTGCTAGAGCTGATCAGCAGCTAGATCTCAAGGATGCTGCCTCTCAGTGATCTCCTACCTTTTTCCCAGTCCACCTTGCGCTCAAAGCCTCCTTTCCACAGAGACTAGCTCTTAACCTCATCACCTCAAGTGAGGCCTTTTGTCCCATGCACCCTGTGGCTTCTCTTCTCTTATATTACACATCCACTCTCACCCCCACCCTGCTGCCACTGACTTAACATACTCTGCACGTGTCATGCCTACATGCCTTTGTGAAAAATATCTCTCTATTCTGGAATATTCTTTCTCTTGTCCCCATCAGGTACCATCCTGTCTACCTAAGGCTTTTTAGGATAATGCTATTTTTGAAGTCTTCTATTAATAAAATACAGTGCGCTTCACTTGCACTCCGCCATGATTCTATGAGTGCCCTGCTCTGCAGAAGCCCGGGGCCACACACACCACACAAAGAGCCTAGACGATAAATGTCAAGCCACCACACCAGCGCTGCCAATGGCATGCATTTGTCTGGCCACGCAGTGTTGTCCCAGGACCTAGCACGGTTTCCAGAATGTTCTAAGTTTTGCTTATGGTACACTTGTGGAAACACATAGGAAGATTTAAAGGACAGTAGGTATAATGTTAATGAGTATAAGAATGAAGAAAAGACAAGTGTCATCAAAAGCATGCTTGATTATAGAGAAAGAGAACTCCAGTGTGGGTTACGGGAGGATCAAAGTGCTGGGACATATAAGTCATCCCAGAGAAAGTTCTGTAAAGAGAGGTTGGGAAGCCGTCTGTCCATAGAAATCCTTGAGCAGAGAAAAGGCAAAACATGTGAGTCACAGCTGGATCTGCAGGAAATCGCCAGGCTGTGAAAAGGCCCAAGATAGATTTGAAACCTAGTACCAAAAACACCTGGCAGAGAAAAGGCAAGGCCATGCCTGGGAGACTCTGATTCAGCTCTCCAGAGGAGAGCGTGTGTGGCCGGCCGTGGTAAGCATCTTACACTAGGATTGCTTTTAAGAATCAGACAAAGCAAACCAAAAGCCATCAGAGCATCAAAGATCCAAGACTCTGTCATGAGCAATGTGTGCTCTCTGCTTCTTTACAAGTTCAGTCTCCAGCCTGAAAGGACTTGATCACTTCCTCATGTAGAAGGAAACCCATTTCCATGAACTGAGTGTCAGAGAAAAGAAAATGGGAGGTTAAAAAAACAAAACAAAAACAAAAACAACTTGGAACAACTGCTATTTTCCCAGATAATCCTATCCCACTGTGACTTGAAAAGCTACAGTTGATTGACTTCATGGGAACCCGGTCACGTAGAATACAGCATAGGGTCAATGAGGAACCTCAGCACCTGGGTACTGGGCCCCTCCTCTAGTGCAGAAGTGTCTGGAAAACCCTTGTCTACCTTCACTTCCTTCCATACTCTGTGTTCTGCTCTAAGTATTGTAGCTTGCCCTTTGCCTAAATATTGATTACAGACAGCCACCTTCTTGTGAGTAGCTATGAACATAATCCGTTAGAGACAGATATTTGGAGAAGGAGTCCCATGCCTGTCAGAGGACAGAGAACCAGTTGGCATCGCTACCACCCAGAACATTTGTCAGAACAATATTTAGGGAGCTGAACAAATAATGACAGATCTAAATGCCTGCACTGAGAATGGTACAAAAGCCCACGAAGTGTTACGTAGGAAAACCAAGCACTTGCCTGAGACAAGATGTCGCAGAACTTGCAATTTGCTTTGGCTACACTAGACTTCAAAAGCACCTTTAAGGCAGAGACAGTCCGAGGGAAGTTCTACTATTAAACAAGGTACTGCTGTCAGGATGCTCGGAGGCTGCCCCATGCTCATCCTGCAGCCAAGAGAAGACATTGCATTGGAGTGATGCAATCACTCATGCAGACTTCCAGCCTCAGAGCTGTGAAGTGGCCAAGGGAAGGCAGGATGTGTAATCCTTCTACTAATCCACCTGCAACCAGCAGATCAAAGGCAAGAAGTGATTTAAAACCATGTTCTTATCCCTTGGGTAGGGAGGGACAAATCTGTCTAGATTACAGGTATGAAAAAGAGGTTAAGCTTGCATGAGAATTAACTAGTATTTCAACAAAAGGGCAATGAGATGTTTGTCCTCTTACCTCATGGATTGCTGGGGTAAATGTGGAGACAATCGTTCATTTTCTTGGTTCCCAAGAAAGCAGTCAGGTGCTTGATGTGAGCAAGTCCCTTGCGCTTTTGATTCAAGAGTTTAGATGCCCCCACTAAAGACACCCAGTGCCTTGGGTTTTATGTCTGCAGGTCAGCTTAGACTGGCTCCTGACTCATCTATATGCAGCAGTTCTCAAAGAACATGGTTTACTTTATAACCAGATCCAACAAGAGTAGGCGTGGCATTAAATGATTGAGATACACCAAAGGTGTTGGGTTGCCAAGATAATTAAGAGAGACTGGTTTACGGAGCCAGGGCTTGGAACCAAAAGAAATGCCTTCTTGTGTGACAGTGTCCTCATCACATAAACAAATATATAAGAGCCAGGAAGCTCTAAAGTGGGAATTCAGGGTCCTTAGGGAGCCCCTCCCAAGTGTCACCCACCTGGTGACTCACTCAGCTATCCTAGAAGGTTGGGCTAACCTGACCTTCCAATGGTCCTTCTTTGTTACTATAGTTAGATGGCAATGTTGATCTTTAGAGCACAGACTCTTGAGGAGATGGATAAGGCAGGATTGAGACCTCATCCACCATCTTCTGCCCTAGGCAAGTTACCTAGGGCTGCCTGACCTTAGAAGACTGTACTGTGAAGTGAGATAACTCAGGAAGTGCATCAGTATAAGTGTATCCCACCCTCTATAGTCACCCCGACATCTGATCCTAGACTCCTTCTAAGTTGTTGTTCTAGGTGCCCCTTTAGGTTACAGTGTCC
This sequence comes from Tokudaia tokunoshimensis, assembly GCA_036184795.1. Taxonomy (NCBI): domain Eukaryota; kingdom Metazoa; phylum Chordata; class Mammalia; order Rodentia; family Muridae; genus Tokudaia; species Tokudaia tokunoshimensis. The sequence continues at coordinate 32,362,909 of BTHU01000008.1, read as the reverse complement.
TCTCAGAACACTTACTTCACCACTGATCGCCATCAGAAGCATGGGATAGTTGCCATCGTGCAGGAGAAACAGTGGCCATCTAAGCATGGTCTCATCACCTGACATCACGGAAACACCAGACTCAACTCAGGAGTGGAAGCAAGGAAACAAGCAGAAGGTCCAAGAAGCACCTCATCTTGGAGATGCTGTGCCAATGGCTCTGACACCATGGCTACTCTATAGCCGTTTCTTCCGTGTTGAAACATTCCACCAAGAAGGACAAATAGGTGCCCACAAGAGAATTGCAAGACTCACAAGGTCCCTCCTCAGAACTTTTTAAATGGAAAATAATGGCTAGTGGACAGGAGACTCTTCAGGGATGTAGCTTTCATCATGTTGATGCCAGTGACAAGCTGTCAATATTGTTAGAGTGGGCTTTTGGGTAATGCAGCTACCCAAGTCACCTACACTTCTGTAAGTAAGCTTCATCTACCCTCCCATAAATAATCCCAATGCTCACATTGGTTCATCAAGTTCAACTTGGGTGAAATTATTTTCTTTTGCTGTCACCAGCGTCCTTTCAGGGTTGAAGAGACTTTTGCTCGTGTATCCCCAGGAAAAGTCATACAGAAACTACCTTATAGGGCAGATCTGACACAGGATGAAATTTGCAGCAGAGATGAAATGGAAACTGATCCAGAAATGCTTGAGTAAAGGGTACCAGGCTTCAAATACTTACATGACCAGTTCATGTCGTAGGCAAGGAAGAAGAATGTTGTAGATCATTATGGTTTTACATGTTGAGATGTATTTGATAATGTGATCATCTTAAAAGGTAGAGCCTATAAGGGGTGGTGAAATCGTGAGGGCAGAGCCTTCAAGGATGGTATCCTGACCTTTGTTGAAAGGTTTGGTGGAGTGGGTTCATTCTCTGCTGCTGCAAGGACAGAGTATCTATCCATCTGCTTCCAGCCTTTATGCCTTCTACAAAGTGAAGACACAATGTTGAAGAAACCATCTTGAACAGGTAGACTAAACACTCATATGACACTATTGGGCCCATCCTGGGATTTACAGCCTTTAGAACTGTAGAAATAAGTACGTGTTGTTTGTGAATTTTACCCAGTTTCTTGTGATTTGTTATAGAAATCCAAGCAGACCGAGACACAGCTATATAAGTAAAACCACTTTTGTCCACATTTCCCGTGTTAAGTTCAATATGAAACTTTTCCCAGGGAGCAGTCATATGGCACAGAGTAGAACAAGAGCAGAGACTCAAAGCTCTACCTACGTGTAAACTCTACTTCAATAAGAGCTTTCCTGTGGGCACTCTAATCCCCAGCTACTATGAGCCGAGCCCTACCCCTAGGTCCATCCCTTTTCCCTGCTCAATCCTTCAGAGGGTGGCTCTCTTCTTAATTCTTAGATCTCCCCAACCCCAACCAATGAAATATTCCCAAAGCCCAGGCTGACCCCAATCCAAATCCAAGCAGACTAACCTCCTCAAGTTTGGATACAGAGCCACCTGTGAACAACCCTTAAAGACCTCCAAATGCAAGTAGAGCCAGGTTCAAGCCCATGCCCTTGACACAGTATAGCAGGATGCTAAAGAGAAACCTTTCAAGACCATATGACTCTTCTTCAGTCTCTACAGTGGTCCAGGATACTTCCACTAACCACCCTTCCCCCTCTCCTTCATTCAGTCTTCGGTTACTTCTGGCTTTCTCCCACTTTTCTCTCATATGGGCATATCCCCTAATAAATCCCTCAGTCCATTAATCTCATCTTGTGGTCTATTTCTTGGAGGACTTGGAAAGACACACTGGACTGTTCAGACAAGACAGGGACCATCACAGAGCTTAACAAGAGCACCACTGGGGTCCTATAGAATATCTCGGAGAAGGAGATTTCATGAGCTACCATCCCAAGCAGTACTCTCATGAGCCCACACTCTGCCTGCCTGACCCTGTGAATTGTGGGTCTGCCTTTTCATCCTCCCAGACACCCAGCAGATGACTGTGGCAAGACAAACATGTATACAAACACATAGAGCTCAAAAATAAACAGTGCTAATCAGACATGAAGAATAAGCCCCAAATAAGGGAAATAAATGTTTTCTTAACTGCCTCATTTATTTGCAAGGCAGGTGCCTCTTGCACAACAGCACCAGATTGTCTCATTAATATGCTGACCAGGTATTGACCTTAACTTTGTCCACCGCCCTCTTGTCCCCTATGCTCAAAACTGGGCCCCTTTGCACCTGCAGGGAATGACAAAGAAACCCGTTGCCAAGCAACAGAGGAGGGCCAGGCCAATGCATTCTCCCAATTCCACAAATCTTGGTCTAATGAGTAAGTGAAGCTGACTGACCTGATAGACTGACCTGATAGTGTCCATATGACTGTGCTGTCCATCCTTTCTCCCACTGACTCTCTGCTCCAGCCCCAGCCCCCATCTGTCCATTTACCTCTTTCTGTAGCTAGGAAAAAAACTTGGACTCTATTCCACAGCACTCGGACTCAGTGAGGAGAGTGGTACCCCATCTCCTGTCCTAGGCATCTAACTGTGCTGGCTTTGCTGACATCAAAGGAACTCTCATGCCATGCATCACCTCACCCCAGCACCGGAATATGATCAAAGTTAGTAAATTTAGAACATTTTAAAAATATTGTCCCATGGCCAGTAAATGCCCCAACAGAAGTTGTTTGGTATCTATGTGACTTAGGAAAAGACAGAAAGCCTATTCCTACAACAAAAGGGAACAGTGGCAGATTTCAGGTGGCAAGATCTTTGGAGGTGGGAACAGGCAGGAAAAGCTGAGAGGACTTTGCAAACTAGAGTCAAATGCTGGGCTGGAGGAGTAGGAGGGGCATGGAAGACAGCCAAGGAGCAACTGTCAATCCCAGCAAGGTTGTCAAGGTGACTTCCGACTGGTCAAAAAGAGGAAGGGAGAAGCTCCCCTTCTGTTCAAGGACTCTGCACAGGTCGTCATTCGGGGACCCTTGACTTTTACTGATACATAAACAGAAAGAAGATAATTGCTTCGGGATATATTGAATTTGTGAATAAACTGAGATTAAAATGCCGACCAGGGGTGAGGAAGCACTCCCAAGGGCTGATTCGTGGAGGGAATTATCTATGGGACAGACAAAACATCCCCCAGTGTAGGGGATGGAGTTTTGAGTCTTTGTTCCTCCTCTGATCTAATTCATTAACAACTGCTTGCAACTGTAGACTTTATGGATCCATAAATATTCTATGAAGAATTCATCCTTTGGGTAATCAGGGAAGAAATCTGGGAGAATCTTAAGATGAAAATATAATAGATTAAATGAGTGTCATTGTTTTAAAGACAAATGGAGTGAGGAATCGCAAAGGTGGAAAGTTTCAAGGAGTCAGAAAAGAGAAAAGTAGTCAAGGGATTTTACAAGATTTGAAAAGCTGGAAAACAACTGAAGAGAACACAGCTGGAAATGCTAAGCTTGGAACCTGACCTGTGGACAAAAGGTCATCAGACCACAAGCTGCAAGCTCCCAGAGCCCAAACCAGAGAGGAAGAGACATAGATACCTCTAAACAGGGCTGATGTTTGGGGCTAAAAGTAGGAATACTGGTTAAAAGTCCTTTTAGGACTGGGCATGGTAGTACACACCTTTAATCCCAGCGGGAGATGGATCTCTATGAGTTCAAGGCCAGCCTGATCTACATAACAAGTTCCAAGAATGCTACAGCTAACTTAGAGAGACCTGTCTAGAAAAGAAAAGAAAAAAGAAGAGAAGAGAAGAGAAAAGAAAAGGCCTTTAGAAAATAGCTTTCTCAGCCTAGGATTTGAGGTTTACTCTAGAGAAAGGGAGAAAGGGTGTAAACTTGGCTTCTTCAGTTACAGCTTAGGGTGGGCACTAGGCACTCTACAGTGCAGACTTGATGCTCTGTGAAAATCTGAACTGCCTAATAAGAGGCCCACACCTCCTTCCCCTACTCTGGGCTCAAGTGCTGGATCCTGGCCATTAGGAGTCCTAATAAGGAAGCTCTGGGCTGAGAGGAAAGATGTCTCTATATTGACATCTTGAGGTCTGTCCACCTAGCAGGGTCAAATGCAGCCCCTTCCTCCCCACCTCAATAAGTGCCACTCTCTTCAGTGCCAGGCAGCCAAGGGTCATCAGACATCTGAGGAAAGGCTCTCACATGAGAGAGACTCTGATAAAACCCAGAATAAACAAAGACAAAGCAAAAGGCAAAATAAATTGAGGGGATATTATAGATTAGAACAAGTACAGGAAACGAGGGTGGAGGAGGATGCACCTGGAAATACAAATTCTTACAGCAGGAAAAAAATGGGAAACATAGCAAAGAAAGCCCAAGATAGAAAAGATACCAAAAGAATATGGCCCCATGGGCTGTTCTCAGCCATTGTCTGAAGCAGAGGCATCAAGATAGGCCAGCTCCTAGAAGGGCTGAGACTCAAACAAGGGAATCTGGGTCAAAGAAGGAAGACCTTAGGTGGAATCCTCTTCAATTTTGCTTTCCTCTCTCTTTCGCAAACTATGTCAGGCTGCCAACCTCATCCTTTGGATTTTCCCGATTCCTTCCCATATTCTCTTATAGGCACAGCCCTTAACAAAATCTTTCTGTTATTCATTTTTGTTGGTTTAGTTTGATTTTGGTTTTTAGAATCTCACTATGCCAACTTGGCTGGCCTGGAATATGCAATTTAGAGTAGCCTTGAACTCATAGAGATTCACCTGCCTCTCTCTTCCAAATGTTCAGATTAAAGTTTATATATATATAAATCTGCCTGGGGTCTTCTGGATTATGGATTATATATATTATGTGCATATATATATCAGCCACTTCACAGAGAACCCAGACCTAGAAGTTCTGGAACTTCTAGGAATTGGGAAACAAATTAGAGAAAATAAAGCTCTCAGAATGTTTTAGTTTTCTATTGCTGTGGTAAAACACCATGACCAAGAAAATTTGCAAAATCAAAGCATTTATTGGGGGATTACAGTTCCAGAGCATTAGAGTCCATGACCATCATAACAGGAAGACTGGCAGCAGGCAGACAGGATTACAGTTCCAGAGCATTAGAGTCCATGACCATCATAACAGGAAGACTGGCAGCAGGCAGACAGGATTACAGTTCCAGAGCATTAGAGTCCATGACCATCATAACAGGAAGACTGGCAGCAGGCAGACAGGATTACAGTTCCAGAGCATTAGAGTCCATGACCATCATAACAGGAAGACTGGCAGCAGGCAGACAGGATTACAGTTCCAGAGCATTAGAGTCCATGACCATCATAACAGGAAGACTGGCAGCAGGCAGACAGGATTACAGTTCCAGAGCATTAGAGTCCATGACCATCATAACAGGAAGACTGGCAGCTGGCAGACAGGATTACAGTTCCAGAGCATTAGAGTCCATGACCATCATAACAGGAAGACTGGCAGCTGGCAGACAGGATTACAGTTCCAGAGCATTAGAGTCCATGACCATCATAACAGGAAGACTGGCAGCAGGCAGACAGGATTACAGTTCCAGAGCATTAGAGTCCATAACCATCATAACAGGAAGACTGGCAGCAGGCAGACAGGATTACAGTTCCAGAGCATTAGAGTCCATGACCATCATAACAGGAAGACTGGCAGCTGGCAGACAGGATTACAGTTCCAGAGCATTAGAGTCCATGACCATCATAACAGGAAGACTGGCAGCAGGCAGACAGGATTACAGTTCCAGAGCATTAGAGTCCATGACCATCATAACAGGAAGACTGGCAGCAGGCAGACAGGATTACAGTTCCAGAGCATTAGAGTCCATGACCATCATAACAGGAAGACTGGCAGCAGGCAGACAGGATTACAGTTCCAGAGCATTAGAGTCCATGACCATCATAACAGGAAGACTGGCAGCAGGCAGACAGGATTACAGTTCCAGAGCATTAGAGTCCATGACCATCATAACAGGAAGACTGGCAGCAGGCAGACAGGATTACAGTTCCAGAGCATTAGAGTCCATGACCATCATAACAGGAAGACTGGCAGCTGGCAGACAGGATTACAGTTCCAGAGCATTAGAGTCCATGACCATCATAACAGGAAGACTGGCAGCAGGCAGACAGGATTACAGTTCCAGAGCATTAGAGTCCATGACCATCATAACAGGAAGACTGGCAGCAGGCAGACAGGATTACAGTTCCAGAGCATTAGAGTCCATGACCATCATAACAGGAAGACTGGCAGCAGGCAGACAGGATTACAGTTCCAGAGCATTAGAGTCCATGACCATCATAACAGGAAGACTGGCAGCAGGCAGACAGGATTACAGTTCCAGAGCATTAGAGTCCATGACCATCATAACAGGAAGACTGGCAGCAGGCAGACAGGATTACAGTTCCAGAGCATTAGAGTCCATGACCATCATAACAGGAAGACTGGCAGCAGGCAGACAGGATTACAGTTCCAGAGCATTAGAGTCCATGACCATCATAACAGGAAGACTGGCAGCAGGCAGACAGGATTACAGTTCCAGAGCATTAGAGTCCATGACCATCATAACAGGAAGACTGGCAGCAGGCAGACAGGATTGGTGCTAGAGCAGTAGTGTTGGACCTGAAGGGTCTAACGTCTGGGCATCCTTACTCACAAAAACACAGAGAGTGAGATCACTGCAACAAGCATGAGGTTTATTGATCCAACACGCTGGGGTCATCCTGCAAGCAAGACAGAGGCAACCCAGATAGCACACTGTAGGCAGTTCTTATACTTTTTAGAGGTGCAAGCTACCTCAGCCAAGTTTCAGTTTAAACCCATTAACTAACATCTATTGACCATTGACCTTTAGATCTGCCTGGGGTCTTCCGGAGATCGGGTAGTTATCAGTTAATACGTTGTGAGGGTAGTTATCATTATCAGTTAATACATTCTTACTCAGGAATGCCTCGTGGGTGGAGAATGGAATTCAGCTTATCTTTGACTCCAGGCAGGAGCAGGAAGCTGTAAGAGGGTATCTTAACTAAGGCAATTACAAAGACTCTGAATTCTTTCTCATGTTAGTCAGGTAATTCTTGGAACAAAGAAGGGGAGCGGTCACTGGTGCCACAGCTATTACTTCTCAGTAGCTGAGAGTTTACACCTTGATCCACAAGTACAAGACAGAGAAAACCATCTAGGAATAGAGTGCTTTGAAGCCTCAATGCTCATTCCCCAGTGGCACACTTCCTCCAACAAGGCCACACCTGCTAATCCTTCCCAAACAGGTCCATCAACTGGGGACCAAGCATTCAAATACAGGAGCCAATGAAGGTCATTCTCATTCAAAACACCACACAGAATTAAAGTCCATGACTTTTAAATTGAAAGGGTCCATTCAGAAATCACAACCAAATAGTTCTTATGCTTACATCAAGGTAATTTTATGAAAATATTTTCATTTCCCTTTTAATTGAAAAATATTTTCAGATAATATATTCTGAACATAGGCTACCTTTCCTCACCTCCTCCCAGATCATCTTCGCCTCCCCACCCACCCAACTCTACCCCCTTTTTCTCTTTCTTTATAAAACAAACAGGCAAACAAACAAAACCCAAACTAACCACTATTTTGAAAAAGGAAAAACACAACACACACACACACACACACACATATACACCACAAAATCACAAACCATAATATGCAAGCAAAAGACCAATAAAAAAGAAAATTCAACCCTGCAATGAGCAAAGAGATGCCTTGGTGGTGGTGGTGTTCTTACATCAGTCAGGGGCAGAGGGCAGTCCTTTGTTCATCCTAGCTCAATGCCTGGTTTGGTGGTGAAAACTGTCTTATGACTAGGATTCATAAAAATCAGATCAAATCAATGCAGTGAAGCACAGGAGGAGGAAGACAGACAGAGACCTGCAGACTGTCATGCCACCCACAGATCTGCCCTCCAGTGCATGGCACAGGTGTGCCAGAGACACCTGCTTGCAGACACACCACACGAGATGGATGGAGGATGTTACCCAGGGGCCCAGCCTGCAGTAGGAGTCACTATAATGTATGAGTTTGGTGTGACCATATGGTAGTTAGATGGGAGAGGCAGAACTGGAGCAGCTTGAACATTATGAAGAGGTATGGAAATGGAAGTAGGGCCTATTATGAGTGGCCAGCCCTGCTACCTGGGGCCATGGTGATGTCCTAGCCCAGGTTGACACTGAGGATCATGTCTAAGTTTGTGGCTACACAGCTGTATGGATCAGTATCAATGTCTATATTACCAATAGAGAACATGGAGGTGTCCCTGGGGGAAACAGGCTCCAGGAACCATGTGGATGTCCAGGGCCTGTGCATAATTAGAGGTGATGCCCCCACCCTCCTCACCACCTGCATTAGATGGGAGACATGACCTGAGGATCTTGAGAGTAGGAGAGCTAGTCCTGCCCCTCATTGGCTATTACACTCTGGAAGGTGGGCACTATACCATGCTTGGGCAATACAGTGGAGCTGGGCTTGATGGGGAAGGCATGGTGAGCCATGTCCAAGGGTGTGAGAGTAGAAGAGCTGTTCCAGCTCCCCACACACAGGCTGTAGCACTTGGGAGAGTGGGCCAAGAACCTTGACTGGGCAGCAAAATGGAGCTGGCTCTGGAGATGTGGGTGCAGGAGAGCGACTCTGAGGGCATGAGAGCAGGAAATCTGACCCTGCCTCTTGTTAATGGTGATGGCAGCATTGAGTGGCCTAGCTTGATCAGCACTGGATAACTATGATGGTTCAGATAAAGGAGAGCTAGCAGGCTGACCAGCTCAGCTACCACTCAGGCACAGATCCAGGGCTCTGAATTGGCCTACCCCAAAATCTATTTATCTATGAAATGTTGGAGCTTGTGAAAGGGCCAGTCTTACTGTTCCAAAACTGCAGGATCTCCAAGACACAGAGCAACAAGAGGATAACCTGGAGGAGTCCTGAGGAGGACCCAATATTGATGGTGTCACAAAATCCAGAGATCTCAACTCAGACCAATGACTCATTGCAGTGAGCATTTGCAAATGAAGATGTTTGGATAAAGGAATATAGTGTGGAACACACTGGGACATTCTACAGCTATCATGATGAGATGTTTTCTATGTTTTCTGTTACTATTGTTATTCTTTGTATGTTTGCTTGTGTGTTTCATTTTAGGAAGGTTGTGAGGGAATAAGGCAGATATGAGGTGATAGGTAGATGAGCAGGACTAGGGTGCATGATGTGAAACCCACAAAGACTCAATAAAAAGGTTCTTTTTAATGCCCAAGCAAAGAAATATGAAAAAAGTCTACAAAAATAGCAATGAGTTAATTTTGTGTTAGCCATCTACTGCTGACCACAGGGCCTACCCTGAAGTATGATCAATATACCCAGTGAGATTCTGCTGGAGAAAACTAGTTTTTCATTTGCAAGCATCTGTCTCCCTCTTCCACATAGCTCCCTGAGTCATGAGGGGAAGAGTTTGACAATGACACCTCATTTGGGGCTAAGCATTCCAAATTCTTTCTCTTTCTGAAAAGAGACATAGTTCAGTTGTGGGACTCTGTGTTAGTTCCCGTCTACTGCAAGAGGAGGCTTCTCTGATGATGGCTGAGTGAGGCAATGACCTATGGGCATAGCCAAATGTCATGAGGAATCATTATATTGCTGTGTTTCTTTACCAGAATAATAGTATTCAATTTTCCCCATGCCTGTGCCCAGTCTCAGGTTCTTGGCCACCTGAGCAGTGTCAGACATGGGTTCCATAGCTCTTAAATCTAGTCAGAGTGGTTGGTTATTCCCACGACATTTTACCACTATTACGCCAGCATACTGTGCAGGCAAGTCACCATTGTAGATCTCAAGATTTGTGACTGAGTTGGTGGTTATATTTTCCCTCTGGTATTGTGCTGGCCAGTCTTATGCCAACTTGACACAAGCTAGCGTTATCTGCAGGGAGGGAGCCTCAATTGAGAAAATGTCTCCATAAGATCCAGCTGTGCAGCCTTATTTATAATAACCAGAAGCTGGAAAGAACCCAGATGTCCCTCAATGGAGGAATGGATTCAGAAGATGTGGTATATTTACACAATGGAATACTACTCCGCAATTAAAAACAATGAATTCACAAAATTCTTAGGCAAATGGTCAGAACTGGAAAATATCATCCTTAGTGAGGTAACTCAATCACAAAAGAACACACATGGTATGCAGTCACTGATAAGGAGATATTAACTCAGAATCTCGGAATACCCTAGACACAATTCACATATCAATAGATTTCCAAGAAGATGGAAGGAGAGACCCCTGGTCCTGGAAAGACTGGATGTAGGGGAATACCAGGACAGAGAAGCGAGAGGGGGTTGAATGGGGAAAAGAGGGAGGGAAGGGGGCTTATGGGACTTTCGGGGAGGGAGGAAACGGGAAAGGGGAAATGATTTGGAATGTAAATTAAAAAATATAGAAAATAATAATAATAAAAAAAGATCCAACTGTAAGGCATTTTCTTAATTAGTGATTGATGAGGTGGGGAGCTCATGGTGGGTGGTTCTATCCTTGGACCTGAGTTCTATAAGAAAGCAGACTGAGCAAAGCCATCAGAGCAAGCAAGTAAGTAGCATCCTTCCATGGCTTCTGCATTATCTCCTGAGTCCAGGGTCCTGTCCTGCTTGAATTCTTGTCCTGACTTTCTTCAATGGTGAATAGTACTGTGGAAGTACAAGCCAAATAACCCCTTTCCTACCTAGGTGGCTTTGGTCATGATGGTTCATTACAGCAGTAGTAATCCTAACTAAGGCAGATAATATGCAGAGTACCTTCCAGTGCCATAAACACAGGTAACTAGCAGTGAATGTTCTACTTCACCAGCTCAACTTATTAAACCATTTTAAAAACATCAAAAAATAAAACAAAATATATACTTTGGACAAACATGGTCTCAAAAGATCACCAGAATCCCCAGTAGTTGCATGGGACAGAAGCCCTCAAAAAACAGTGGAGCAGGTCTACATCATAACTATGAGTAGAGAGCAGTTCTACATATACTCTGGTCCTGCAGTTGAATTGCAGGTGTATTGAAGATAATTGCAGATGATCACTCCCTCTGAGATGACTAGACGATGCATCAACCAAAGAGATAGAAAACACTCAAAAAGTGGGATAGAAATGAACTCAGACACAAGGGTCCAGCACAGGCTAGAAGCCAGGACCCTTGCCTGGGTAAAGAGCCACCTCAGAGGACATATGCCTGCCTGACTCTGAGTATAGCCAGTACATAGATGTGGCTGTCTCTCAGGGAAAGTGGGGCATTTGGAGTTGTCATTAATGATGTTAAAAGGAGTTTTATGGTTCTGATGATTTTCCAGGTGCATTAGTGATAAATATATAGAGAATGAGGTGAGTAAAAAAATGAGAAAATTATTGATGCTATTAAATGCAAATATCTATAAATAAAAGAAAACACATTCATTATGCACTAACACAGACAAAGCATGTAATGACATTAATTAAGAAACAAGAATGGAAAACTAGATAAAAGGATGCGGAAAGAACACTGTGAATAAGATTTAATGAGTTGTAATCATTCAAAACTTAAGTATTGATCTACTAAAAATATGATATAACTCTATGAGAAAGACTGAGAAATTTAATCTGCAGTGAGACACTAAGATCCTTTTAAAATCAAACAAATTATATATATATATATACATTTATATCATTTTTGCCCTTTTGATTTATTAACATATTATATATATATACATATGTATGTATATATACAGGCATACACACAAATATATATATGCATATATATGCAAAAAGAGTGTATATATACATATACACATACATTTTTATGATACTGTGATTAAACTCAGGGCCTTGTGCTTTCCAGACAAGAATTCTAGTGACTGAGCTAGATCCTCAGCCCATTTTATCATTGAAGAGTTTCTAGTGAAATTCAGCATGCTGGAGCAAGCACAAAGGCAGTGGGCTCTGTGCCTTTCCAATGGATCCTCTGACCTCCCTTAAACCACAGTTCCCAGAGCCCTGGAAACTGCTGCTACTCTTCCCACCTGTGAAAATGGTGCTATAACTAACTCTGGGTGACACAGGGTATTTTCACATAGCATGCGCTGTTGGTGGAAGAATGGTAGATAGAGCAGGAAGAGCCGAAGGATGGATGCCCAGTGTGCACTGGTGAGATGTGTTGGTACATGATTGGATATCACAGTCTCCTCCATCTTAAAAAGCAAGTTTACAAGTTGAAATCTTTTTATTTTGCAGCACAGTTACAGTCTAAGACTGACTTGATTGTTCCAATCTCACTTACACCCTGACCCCTGCAATCTGTAGGTAAGTGAACTAAAGAAGGGTGGCAATAAGATGTCACCATTGGAAAAACCCACCATCCACAAGTCTCTCAGCTTCTGTAGGACAGGACAAGGGGCTTCACTGAACTTCAAAAATGCTTGCTCCTTGACAATTTCGTGTGTGTGTGTGTGTGTGTGTGTGTGTGTGTGTGTGTGTGTGTGTGTATCAGGTGCCTTCTGATTACTGTAATACCACCTTTTCTAAACTCTCTCCCTCCCCTACTCACCTACCTCCACCTACAATTCCCTTTTAAACACCATTGCCTTTCTCTTCCTCCTCCTCTTCTTTCTCCTCCTCCTCTTCCCTCTCCTCTTCCACTTCTTCCTATTCTCCTTCCTCTTCCTCCTCCTCCTCCTCCTCCTCTTCTTCTTCTTCTTCCTCTTCTTCTTCTTCTTCTTCTTCTTCTTCTTCTTCTTCTTCTTCTTCTTCTTCTTCTTCTTCTTCTTCTTCTTCTTCTTCTTCTTCTTCTTCTTCTCCTTTTCTTTTTGAGACCTACTGAGCTCAACTCAGGCCATCTCTGTGTGTATTTGGAGCTATCCATTGGGTATACAGCTGAAGACTGACTGACCCCCTCTTCTGGATCCATCAGCAGACAATACTTTATCATGAAAGAAGAGGCCCTAATGGATCCTTCTCAAACACACCAGTGACTTGATAAGCAGAGTCTGTGTATGCCCATTGCAGCTGTGGCTGGTCTGAGGTTAGACCTCGTTGTTTCTTCCATGTATAGAAAATAGAATTTCACAGCCCTTCTTCCTATCTTCTGGCTCTGGCTGTCTTCTTTCTGCCCTCTTTTCTACAGTGATACCTGCACTTTGGAGATGGTGATATAAAATGTTTTGTTTATTGCTAAGCACTCAACGACAATGTTCTTGGCAACTTAAAAAGTCACAGATCTCTGCATTCATTGCCAGTCTTTACTAAGAGAAGCCTCTCTGATTAAGGCTCTGAGTAGCCTTTGAGTATGGGCATAAACATATATATTTAGAAGGCAGCTTGGCACCAAGACTATATAACTATACAACAGTAGAAAGTTCCTCTCTAGAGCCTAGGACTTCCTCAACCAAGGCAGGCTTACAGTACAAAGCATGAATTTCTTCATGTGTAGTATGATTTGGATTTATCAGAGAGCATTTGATTACCCCCATAACAATATGCCACTATTGGGCAGGTAGGCATCTTGCCTGGGAAACTGCTATTGTAAATAGGTTCTTTCATCTTTGAGGCTGGGATTTCTTATAGCCTGTGTCAGGCAAGAGGAATATGTTTGCTATAAAGAACTAAAGAACCCACTGAGGTGAGGAGTGAAGAACAATGTATCTCTGTTTCACAGCTGAAAGGTTCTAAGAAAGCCATATATGAGAAATGACACAAACACATACAGAGAGAGAGTAGACTTAAATGTACAATTTTCATGATTTTGCCCAAAGCTTGTTGGGGGCCTCACTAAGTAAAAGGTACCACCCTAATCAATTTGAGGATCATGGAATGGTGAGACATGGATCTTGTCCTTCTAGAAGGCATCACTTTGTAGAGGCTAAGACTATGAAAAGCACAGGAAAGCATCCATGCCAATGAACTATGAGGGATGCACAGAAGAGGGAGTTGCTTCTTCCTTGAGTGTGTTCACATGGGTTCATTATCATAATGTGAATGGGTACATAATGAGAATGATGGTGGACTGACTTGGAGAAACGGGAACTGATGAGTTATTGAGTGAATGGCTACCAAGCAGTGTCAGAGTCCTCACAGGAAAGCCAGTGGTTTAGAGACAGCATGCTGATAGATGGTCAGAGTTAAGGGGGAACAAGATGGCAGGAGACAATGTCATGTCATTAGAATCTTGACTTCTGGGATCCTTCAATACAGGCATTGTTGTGTCTCTCTAGAGAGGGAACAAGGACCCAAAATTCAAAAGCTCTGATGTACACTTCTCTGTGGTCATTATTTTCCATCTTGAGTTTTCTCCTGCTATTAACAGAATTTTATATTTACCAATATCACTTGCTATTCTGACACTTCTGGTATGTTTTTGACAGACATGAAGTTCTTCTCCTAGATGGGGGTGGGGGCTGCATCTAGTAAGCCACACTGTCATAAACACAACATGCCGTTTGCAAAGCCCAGCCTCTCACACCAGTCAGAAAGCTCAGACAAACAAGTACAGGAAGGTGCCAGCTGGCTACAGACTGCCTGGCCTCCTTTCCCTGGATCAGACTTTTCAGAAAGAGACCTGTCCTTTAGCAGAGCTCTGGGGCCCTTCTGTCTCTCAGATATGCTCGAGGCTGCTTCGACTGTGATGGGTTCCCCCTGAAGCAAATGTCATCTATCCTAAACAGCAACAGTATCTCCAGGTTCCTGTCCCCTTCGGTAGGACCTCACTGCTGACTGTCCTCTTTGAGAAGACTATAATGACCATGGTTGGACCTGGTAAGAAAGGATTAATAGACTTCTCTCCTAAGAATGGGCACCGTATGGACTGTGTACTTAACCACGTGAACTTCTGGATCCCTGCTGGTTGAGGGAAATCCTTCTCATTAGAGTTGGAGAAGGTAGCATTAGGATTCCTGCGTTCCTGCCCAGCTTCTCTGGGAAGCTTTGTTCATGAGAAGGGTGGCATTGAGACATGGGGGCAAGGTTCTTAAGTGAAGATGACTGGCTGCTTTCCATCCTGTAGCTCACAAACACCTTGATGCTACTCTGCTGTTGATGTCTTCTCCCTGGAAAGGAAGCAGAGAGTAATTTCAAAATCCTCATTGTGGGTCTCCCTTTCCACGTGGGTCACTGACCACTGGATCAGGAAGGCAAAGAGAGCAGAAATGATAAACAGGGTTCCGATGGCTGCGAGTGTGAGGGAAAGAACTTCCGGGAGTCAGCTTCAGAGAGATAGCTCATTTTATTGTTCCAGGTGTAAAGTAGATGAGGGTTCTTAGGGTTAAGGGGCAGAAGGGCTGATTGGTCACAGCCCAGCACCTAATTATCATACAGGCTGAGCCATGCAATGCTTGCAGGAAGCTTTGCATAGGGTCATCCTCCAAACAAGCATCTGTGCTTAGACACTCTCCAAACAAAGGCCAGGCAGAGAAGGGGAAGCCCTGCTGAGGAAGAGAGTCCTCCATTTAAAAAAAAATTATTTATTTACTTACTTGTTATTTATTTATTTGCTGAGCTTGGAGAACTATCTGGACATGGTAGTCTGTGACCTTAAACAGCAGGGTTCTTCAACACATTATCTTAGAGATTAAGAAACGGGTGTAGTAAGATTCCATTTAGAAGGACTTTCGAGCTCTTCCTAAAGGAATCCTGGTACTGGCTGACATCATACACTGAATCTGTGACTTTGACCATTGCAGTATTTTTGACAGCTGGATACCATGTCAGGATTTTGTGAGGCTCTGGACCTCCCCACCCCAACCCTGTGTCTCTAGACAGGTGCCTTCTTATGATGCAAACAAGGTTCAAATTCACCACCTACACTTTTAGAAGTCACCTCTGCTTCACCCACATTTCCTATACTTTCTCCTAAAAACTCCCCAAACTCTCTAGCCTGCTTAGAGTCTTCTTTAAACTCTAGCCCTTAGAACACACACAGCTAACCCAAGTGAAATGGACCTATCACTTCCTTTGTTCTGGATATCATGCCCCCAGCACTCATTAGGTGATTTACATAGTACTACAGGTGATTTCTGGTTTAACTTGCTTTTCTTACACATGATAAACAACTCACATATCTCCCAGCCATCTCTTATACAGCCTTTTCACTAGTTCCAGAAGACAGCTCCCTTCTCTATGTCTGCATCCTCCAGCAAGGATGACTGTCTTCTACAAGAGCCACCTAAGAATTTTTTTTTTCAAAAGTCACCAGCTAGTGTCTAGCATACACTCGAGATCAAGGCATACATCTTGCCATTTCTTCTTATCCTGTTACCTGGCCTGAGTGATGATACTATAGCCACCAAGGCCATTGTGCCTTTCATGGGGGCTGTCATGGCACACAGGGTCTCTACACTACTGTCCCTTGCTATTCAATGGGGATTGGTGTCAGAACCTCCCACAGAGATATTGATCTCTGTTTGTAAAATAGTGTGTCTTTTGTGTATGGACAATACATTTCTTGAACACTTTAAATCATCTCTAAGTGACTTAGGATACATAACATAATGTAAAGACAGTGTCAATAGTTGTTAGGTTGTGTTGTTTGGGGAGTAATGGCACGTGAGGAATTCTGTTTGTTTAGTACAGTTGCTATTTTAAAAATGATTATCCTTGCATAATTGTTTGGATTTGGATATCCAGTGTCACTGTGCCCTCTATGATAAATGGCAGAGGAAGTGCCTTCTACATGGAGGTTTGTTTCCTAGAGAGCTACCAGGTAGTTTTTCTATAACTGAGACACACATCAGTGGGAATTAGGCTAAGAAACAAGCTGAGTGGCCTCATTGATGAGCCCTCTATGCAAATGCCTTCAATTAAAAAAGAGGTCCAGAATGTGAAAATACCCCACTGAAGGCTTCCCAAACAGGTTCAGGAACATGTCTTCATGCTGCATGGTAGGAACATGGGCCTGTGCTCTCTTGCTCAACTTTTCACTTCTAACCTCAATACTTTATTTCAGATTCTCAGTTACCTGACGTAGGCCCTGTCTCCTTAATATCAGAAGATACACATTGTATTAAATATTTAAAATCCCAGACCAGGGTTTCTACCCTGCCTTTGATTATTGAGTACCCACATAAAAAACATGCACAGTCTTTATATTTTTAATAAGCCTTAAACAGCATAAGAACTGGGCAGTTACCTACCCTCCATGCTGTTAGAATCTGCTTTCCTATTGATAACCCAAGTTATTACTTACTGTGATAGCTTGTGTATTCTTGGCCCAGGGAGTAGCACTATTAGAAGGTGTTGGAGTAGGTGTTTCACGGAGGGTGTGGGCTTTAGAACCCTCATCCTAGCTGCCTGGAAGCAAGTATTCTGCTAGCAGCCTTAAGATGAAGCCGTAAAACTCTCAGCATCTCCTGCACCATGCCTGCCATGCTCCCACCTTGATGATATTGGACCAAACCTCTGAACCTGTAAGCCAGCCCCAATTAAATGTTGTCTTTATAAGAGTTACCTTAGTCATGGTGTCTGCTCACAGCAGTAAAACCCAAATAAGACAGAAGTTGGTACTGGGAATGGGGTATTGCTGTGATAGGCCTCACCCTGCTTTTGTTTGAAAGAATGTGGATTTGAGCACTCTGGATTTGGAAAGCAGTGGAATGCTTTAAATGGGGCTTAATGGGCTATTCTAGTAGGAATATGGAAGACTTTGTTACTGAGAGTGATTTGAATTGTGCAGACTTGGCCCAAGAGGTTTCCATGGAGAATTTCAATATGTGGTCTAGAGACTGCTTTTGTGGTATTTTGGAGAAGAATGTGGATACTTTTTGCCCTTGTCTGAAGATTCTGCCTGAGGCTAAGGTAAAGAGACTCAGATTAATTGTATTGACAAAGAAAGTCTCAGAAACACCTGTCATAGACTTGTTCTCTGTTTAAGTCTCATGAAGAGAATTTTAAACAAGCATAGCAAGCTGAGAAAGGAAAAATATAAAATATATGGCTCAAGCATTAAAAGGGCACCAGGAAGTGTAATGGAGCTGAATCCTGTGTTCTAAGAGATAGAAGATGAAGGGAGTGGGACTTTGGGGCAAAATCCCACCCAGCTAAGTTTAGATCCAGGCATGGTATTACACACTTTTAACCCCAGGAGATAAAACCAAGTAGATCTCTGAGTTCAAGACCAGCCTGGGACAGAGAAAGTTCTAGGTGAAGAAAAGCTTAAGTCCAGGCATGATGGTACACACTTTTAATCCCAGAATACAGGCATACAGATCTCTGAGTTCAAGGTCAATCTACAGAGCAAGATCCAGGACTTCCAAGCTTAGGCAGTGAAGGAGTTGGAAAACAGTAAGCGAGTGACCATGTAATACAAAAAAGGGAGCCAAAGTTCCAGTTCTTGCAAGCAGTAGAACTCAGAAGCTTCGGCCATGTGCCACTGGCTTTATAATCAAGAGGAGAAGGAGACTACTGGGACAATTGATGCTGGTTAGCTGGAGTTAAGAAATTGGTGGGGATTAAGAAGAGACCACCATCACTGAGGTGAACTCTTCTGGGAAGTGTTTTCTGAAAGCATGAAGAAGCTGTGTTCCAGAGATAGCCAAGGTTGTACCTCACACTGCAGCTGAACTTGTAAGTTAGGTGTAAGAGTCACCTAAGTGTTACTGGTTTTGAAGGCATGAAGGGAAGATGAGGTTTGGTCCTGTGAGAGGCCATGGAAGGCCTTTGGAGAAGGTGCAGCCTCAGTTGTAGTTGATGGCCCAGGACTGAAGGGGTCATGCAAAAGATCTGAGGCTTGGCACCATGAAGAGAGCCTATGATAAGCTATTGGTGAAGCCTAGTTGCAGCAGAAGATCCCAGTGTATTGGAGATGCCAGTACCATGTGGTGATCACCAAGAACAGCAGCAGCAGTGGAATGGATCAACTTGAGCTTAGAAGGCTACTGAAGGAAGAGATGGAGAAGTGATGCCAGCCCTTTGGAGGAGTCCAGAAAATCATGTGTGGATCCTAGACATTGAAACAAGAAGCCGTAACATTGAAGTTGCCTTGGAGGCCCTTCAAGATGCCATGGGCTAACTGCTGAGGAAAGCTGCTAACAGGGAATAGAACCAGCCCAGAAGAAAGAAGTTTTTTGCAGTCAACAAAGATGAAAAATGAATTGGAAATCTGAAGATGGTTTTGACATCAGACATGGAGATGAAGAGTTTGGAGTTTGTCCAGCTGGTTTCCTGTCTTGATTTGGGGATTACAGTTAAATGATTGGCTGAATCTCAGAAGAGACTTTGAACTTTGGACTTTTAACATTGTTCAGACTGTTACAAACTATGAGGACTTTTGAAGTTGGACTAAATACATTTTGCTTTATGCTTAGGTATGCATTATGTTTAGGTTTGTTCCCCAGAGACTCATATGTTTGAACAAGCCTATGGGGCCTAGGGAGTGGAATGTGGTGGTTTGTTTATGCTTGGCCCAGGGAATAGCACTATTAGAAGGTGTGGCCCATTGGAGTAGGTGTGGCCTTGTTGGAGTAGGTGTTTCACTGTGGGTATGGGCTTTAAAAACCCTCATCCTAGCTGCCTGGAAGTCAGTATTCTGCTAGCAGCCTCAAGATGTAGATATAGAACTCTCAACTCCTCCTGCACTGTGCCTGCCTGAATGTTGCCATGTTCCTCCCGCCTTGGTGACAATGAACTTAACCTCTGAACCTATAAACTGGCCTGATTAGATGTTGTCCTTAATAGGGTTGCCTTGGTCATGGTGTCTGTCCACACCAGTAAAACCCTAACTAAGACATTTACTCTTTACTATGTTCCATCTGGGCTGCTCTTAACTCCGATTGGGAAGCCCTGAGGGCCACGCTGTCTTGACTCTTATCCCATGACCTCTTCCTTCCAATCCTGCACATTCTTATGCTACCTCTCCTACGACCCAAGCCCAGGAAAACCTAAATTCCACCTATGTCTCTTCTGCCCAGCTATTGGCTGTTGGCATCTTTATTTACCGATCACAATTAACTGAAGCAGCATCTACATGTGGATTTCTCATCTCATTTCTCATCTCATTTCTGAGGCAACCAGTTTTGGGAGCCCAGACTGGCATTAAAATACAAGTAGCATCAGGCCAAGCCACTACAGTTTGACAAATAACTTCATACAGTTCCAGGTCTTCACCCCCTGTGCTCACTGAAGCTCCAGGAGGTAGGAGATGCGGATGGATCTGTCATGTGCGTAGACCTTCTTGGGCGATCTCCTCTGCCAGGCTAGCCTGTTCACCAGGGTCAGCTTTCTGATTCCAGCACCCTGCACTGGCTTTCTGGAATTACAGGCCCTGGGGGTGAGGTCATGAGGTTCTTTGTCAAGGGTGGGAAAGGTGTGTTAGGATACAGGCCCCAAGTGAGCCTCAGGGAGCTCTCAGGTGAAAGGAAAACTACTGAACTTAGAGTCCAAACCCTGGGCTTGAGGTGTGACTTTGCTATGTCACAGCTATATGACCTTGGGAGTAATGTATAACTTCTCTCCGTCTCACCTTCTATTCCAAAATGGTCAAGCTATACTTGACTTGTATGACAGTTAAACACCACTTGCAGTCAGTTTCTCTCCATGTATGAAATACAAAAATCAAGTACAGCCAGGACCTGGGAAGTCCTTAGCTTTGCTCTGAGTCTTCTGAGTCATGTATAGTGGAGACTATCCTGTGATCCTCAACTGTAGCACTGAGGCAGGAACATTTGTTTGAGTGGCTCTGGGGGATACTTGGAGCTGGAAAATGGAGATTTGGGGTAACGAGGATGTTCTATGGAGCCTAGAGAAGACAAAAGGGACCTGATTTAGGCATGGCTCCCAAGAGATGGAAACTTTGCTCTTACAAAGATCTTGGCAGAACTTCTAAGGCAACAGTTACAGCAACCTACCTCAGCCTGGCCCTCACAGAGCATGTTGGTGTCAGTATCTATACTGGCTGGGTTTTGTGTGTCAACCTGACACAAGCTAGAGTCATCAGAGAGAAAGGAGCTTCAGTTGAGGGAATGCCTCCATGAGATCCAGCTGTAAGGCATTTTCTCAGTTAGTGATCATTGGGGAAGGGCTCAGCCCATGTGGGTGGTACCTTTCCTGAGCTGGTGGTCCTGGGTTCTATAAGAAAGGTTGAGCAAGAACACGGGAAGAAAACCAGTAAACAGCCTCTCTCATGGCCTCTGCATCAGCTCCTACCTCTTAAGCCCCTTGATCCCCTTGAGTTCCTGTCCTGATTTCCTCCAATGATGGATTCTGATCTGGAAGGATAAGCCAAAAGAACCCTTTCTTCCAACTTGCATTTTGGTCATGAAGCTCCCTTGCAGTACAGCAATAGAAACCCTGACTAAGACAGGATGTGACCAGCTAAAGTCAGGAAAGCAGCCTCAGAGAGGGATAAGGACTGAGCCTGGCTCCATGAGCCCTTAGTCAGGTCAGCAATCTGTCCCTGTCACCCCAGTTACTGATATCATGGAATAGGAGTGAACGAACATATCCACACTCCATGTCAATTCTGCCACGCCCATCATGAGCCCATCTGTGCAGTCAACACAGGACTTTACCCTTCCTGACTCTATGTACAGAAGGCAGGGTCACCACAATGTGACCCCTCCACTAGCCTTACAGAAAAACAGCTAAGGAGCAGAAGAGGAAGAGCCCTCCCCCCAGACTCTCATCACCACCCCTAGCACTTGGTCTCTTCCTTGAAGGAGCACTGGTGGTTGCCAGGTTTCACAGAAGAGGATTTGCAGACACCACTTGCCCAAAGGGTGCTGTCTGATGCTATTGAAAAGGAAAGCAGGATGATCTCTTTCTGTGATCCTCTCTCAGCGTCCCCGCCTTCTTTTAATTCTCCAATCTGAAACAAAGGTAGCGAACTCTCAAACAGCTCTCGTTCCATGAAGCAACAGTTTCTTCTCTCAACCCAGTCAACCTGGGTCAGAGTCTCAAGTAGGCCACAGCAGCTGAGAGTGGAGAGTTGAGTAAAGGCAGTCGTAAAAACTTCCCTTTAAACTGGGCATGGTGGTCCATGCCTTGGATCAAGGCTCTCCTGAGGTAGAAGCAGGCAGATCTCTGTGAGTTCAAGGTTAGCTTGATATACAAAGCAAGTTCCAGGACAGTCGGGGTTGATACACAGAGGAACCCTGTTAAGAAAGATAGAAAGAAAGAAAGAAAGAAAGAAAGAAAGAAAGAAAGAAAGAAAGAAAGAAAGAAAGAAAGAAAGAAAGAAAGAGGAAGAGAGGGAGGGAGGGAGGGAGGGAGGGAGGGAGGGAGGAAGGGAAAAAGAAAAAAAGAAAAAACAAACAAGCAAACAAACAAAGTTACAAAACCCTTTCCTTTAGAGAAATTCTAACCCCTTCTTGTCTTCATGTAGAAATTGAGCTTTGATATTGGGAAAAATGAGGGGAGGGAGAGGAGGGGACCCTTAAGGGTTTTTTGAAGAGGGAGGATGGAGCAGGAAGTGAATGGGTGAGAAGAGGAGGGGAGGGAAGAGGAGAGAAGAGCAGAGCACACAGGGAAGTAGGAACTCTTGTGCTCTCTGTGTGGCACTTTCCAGGAAAGGGCAGCCTCATTCAGCAGCTCTAACTTCACCGCCCACTGAGCACAGCTTTCCTCTGTGCTCAGTGGTCCAAACCGAAAGCACTCAGCCCAGTCCACTCGTGACAGATTGAGAGTTCACCCAGGGATTGACTCTGCATGCGGCTCAGGCTCGCCCCCCGCAGAGAGCACTGTGCAGATGGAGCTGTCCTGTGTTCTGTAGTTCCTAGGATGACGATGGGGCTCACTGACTATGAGTTAAAGAATTAGCCTTTCTGTCTAGCCATCAGAAAGCTCAATGGCGGTTAATGAGATCGGTGTGCCTGTTGGGGGAGTGGCTCTGCAGGAAAAAACAGTGTCTGAACCTGCGAGGACCTGCGAGGGGATCTCAGTACCATGCCACTTGCTGGGATATCTTGGAAAACAGACCTCCATGGAGAGTTCCAATCCTCTTAATGAGATTCATTTCTGCTAGATATACACTTATCTAACAGTTTATCCATCTGCCATGTTTGAAGACATCCTGTGGGACAGAGAACATAGCTTTACTTGGCACACGTCTAAATCTGGACCAGGATCAACCTCTGAGCTAAAAGCCAACAGAATGAATGACTTAAATGAATGGGTGACCAGTGTAAAGACAGGAAGATAAGGCAATGCTTGCCCATCCTTGCTCTGCTCTGATGTCCCAGCACAAGGCAACCCCATGGAAAGGCAGAAACCTTCAAGGGTAAGAAGATCTGAGGATGGCAACTCTGATGTTTTCCAAATCCGGAGAGTGCCAGCATCCTACCCTATGGCGGGTGTCAGTCAACTTTCCAGTGCTATGACAAATGCCTGAGCTAATAAAACATTCAAGAAAAAGTGAGTCTGGGCTCACAGTTTTGCATGTTCCAATCTGATTGGCCGATGGTATACAGCACATCTCGGTGGGCGCATCCTAAGGGAAGCAGATAGAAAGCAAAGGTGTCCTCCACGTGCTAGGAGGCAGAAGAGCAGGGAAGAAGAAAGAGCCAGAGTCAAGCTGTCTCTTCCAAGGGCCTGCCTCTAATGACAGGAGGACCTCTCAGTAGGTTCCATGTCTAAAGGAGGGCACCACCTCCCAGCTGCACCAAGCTGGGGACTTGGCTTTAACACATGGGCCTTTGAGGCTGTCTCAGATGCGAACACTTTTAGTCATGAAGGAAAAGCCATCACAACTGACACTTCAGAATCCTGAAAGATACAGATATCTGCTGTACTCTCTGTGGTAGATAGAGGACAGAAGCCACTGCAAAGAAGATGGTGGGCTGAGAGTCCACACAGAGGTCTTCAGTGTCCAAATCCCCTCCCTAACCCAGTCCAGGAGAAAAACCCCCTTAGCCTTTTCTAAAAGCTAATGATTTGATCTCTAGAGAGCAGATAACACAAAGCTCTGAACACGTAGCACCGTTGAGGATGGCTTATTTACACCCCAAAGAGGATTGGGTGAAGATATCCACACTCCATGTCACGATCCCAAAATCTCCACCTCAGTCCCAGACAGCGGCTATCAGGGTTCCATCCTCCATGCAAGAGATGAAGGAGTTGTATTCCCAGGGACTCTGACCCCCTCAAAAGTAGACTCCCATGTCCCTGCAGGGAAAGGCTCAGTCAGAGTGTCCTCCAGAGGGCTGACAGGTACCAAGTCTTAACCACACTTCAGAGTTTCGTCTTGCAAGGTTACTAGATACTTGAGGAGAACCAGACACGAGGAAACAGTTCAACCAGAAGAAAACGTCAAACAGAAAAGACTCTGAGGACAATATGGACAGGAAAACAATCCACAATGGCTTCTGGAAATTGTGCAAGAGAGGAAAATATAAAATTTTCAAAGACAGTGTTAAGAGAGACAGCTAAGACATGAGACAAAAATACAAAGAGAAGCAGGTAAGAAAGATTACCTGCACAGGTCAGCTATGTGTAGAATTGTGTAGACACGGTGACATGCAAGCTGTCCAATTACCATGGCGACATAGCTTCACTTTTGGGTAAGAAGTAGGAAGAGTGCAAGCATGTGGAAGGAGGGAAAGCTAAGTTTTCATCCTCAAGGTGTCTGCAGGGAAGTGTTGCCGTAGGACTGTCCTTTGGGACAGGCAGTAATGTCAAAAGAAGTGGAAGACTGGCCATGCAAACAGTTAGGTGGAGGAAGACGGAGCCAAACTGTTATCACGTCAAACCACAGCAATGTGACGCTTCAAACACAGGCGTGTATTTCTCTAATAAAAATAAAAGTACAGATGAAAAAGGAAACCAAGTAGACACCAACTCTAGTTAGTGTAGAATCCTTTTTGGCCACGAGATGGCGCCATTGGCACCGTGTGAAAACAACTAGACCCAGCAGGCTGATTAATGATCAGCATTTGTCGTTTTCCATAAGACAGAATTCATGGAGTTTTTTTGGTCGCATTTGTTTGTTTGTTAAAACAAATAAAGTTAAAAAATAAGTGAATCGTCAGATTTTTTTTCATGCAGGACTTTTGTTGTGGCGCTATCTGCTCCTGGTAGTACCTATGGCCGGCCACCAGCCTTCTTCAAGCCTCTGAATCCTAGACTGCGCAATATGGTTACTACCTCAGAGCCTATTTTATTTAAGGTCAACTCATATTTTAAATGCTATTTTGTGTTCAGTGGCACCTTTGACGCATTTAGTGGCCTCACGTGGTGGTATCTCAAACAGAAAAAGTACAGACCACACACTCTTTGCCTGGCTTGGTAGGGCGGCACCTCGTGATAATGTCTGCCTCGCCTGAAGGGACTCTTTTCAGAACAGACTGTACAAGTTTTATCCTCCCCAGGGTCCAAGCTCTGTGAAGGCCGTCTCTAAGTTGTCTTGATGCTTTTTCCGTTTCTAGAACCTAGTCCGCATCTGTTCTTCCACGGGACAGTATTTGCTGGCTGTCCAGTGTGTACCAGGTGCTGTTAGCCCCAGGAGCAAGTGGTACTCATGGGAAGAGCCAGACTTCCTGGCTCCTGTAACCATAGGTGTTTTGCAATGACTCATGGGAAAGAGGAAATGGATGAATTACCTCAGCGGAATCCTTCACGGTCACTTTCATAATTCTCCCCAGACCAGAAGTCTAAAAGTACTGACTACCCATCAGCAGAGTTAAGCTCTAAATCCATAGCTTGGGACACAAGCTAGGTTGGTTAGTTTTATGTCAACCTAACCCCAGCTGAAGACATGAAAGATGAGGGAAACTCAATTGAGAAAATGTCTGTATGGGTTGGCTGTGGGCAAGCCTGTGGTACTCTGTCTTGATTGATGATTTATGTGGGAGGGCTCGGACCATGCTGGGTCACACCACCAGGTCTCCTGGTTCTGGTTGCTCTAAGAAAGCAGGTTGATCAAGCCATGCAGAGCAAGTCAGTAAACAATGTTCTTCTGCAGTTTCTGCTCAGTTCCTGCCTCCAGGTTCCTCCCCTGGCTTCCCTCGGTAATGGATTTACATAATATAAGATGAAGTAAACCCTTTCCTCCCAAGTTTTCTGGTCCTGGTGTTTATCACAGCAATAGAAACCCTAACTAAGACAAGGCCCTCCCAGAAGTCAGTGTATTGGCTTATCAGACTTCTATAACCAAATGCCATGCCAAAGACTAGACACTTATGCCAGAGAACTCTCGCAGTTCCAGAAGCAGTGGGTCCAATATCAAGGTGGTGAAGGGCTGGTTCCTCATGTGTCCTCTCTTTCCCCCTTGGCTTGTATACAATTGTCTTCTCCTTGTGTCTTCTTAGGGACTTTCATCTTTGCATAACAATTCCTGGTGTCTCTCTGTGTCCAAATGACCTTTCTTTATAAAGGCAAAAGCCAAATTGAATCAGAGCTCACCACAATATCCTCATACTGATTTAATTCATTCCTCAAAGGCCCTGTCTCCAAATACAGCCACTTACCAAGGTACTAGGGGCTAGACTTTCAGCTTGAGTATTTAGTTGGGACACAAGTCAGTCCATAACGATTAGAAATATGACTCTAGAATCTAAGACAATCCCTTCTGCTAAGAGCTGGGGGACATAGTTGCTGACTGCACCCTCGGGAAGGGTACTCTCTCCTTTTGAGTCTGTCCTCCGAGGCTGTTGAGAAAGTGACAGGCAATTACAGACAGGAAGCATGTAGCAGAGTTGAGAGCATAGTAGGCATTTAGATCATTACAATCTGCTACCTTCAGTCCACCCTCCACATCCCTACAGCACCCCCCTCCCCCCCCCCACCACACATTTCTAGTCCTGGAACCCAGAGAGCTCACCTGGCCATATCTGGTTCACACCCACCCTCTCTTCTGTGACATTCCTAGCCTCTGTTCCAGACTCATTCTCTTCATAGGCCGGTAGTCAGAAGTCAGCGCCAGCTGGTTGCTGGATTGCACTCTCTGGTCTTCATTAGCATTCTTAGCAGTTCCACACCATAACCCAACTCTCCAAGAGGAATTAAAACCCACATTTCAAATTTGACTTTCCCTGTACACCTGCTGACCTTCTCAATTTTAGAAGAGGTGTTTTTGATCCAAGTCTACCTTCTCTTGTTACCTTCTCTTACGCATCTATCAAAGTGTCTCAAGTATTGCAGGCCGCTGAAGACTGTGAAATGCCTCACCATTCCCCCTAACCACTGCCTGATCCAGCCCCAGTGAAGAAATAACTGAACACTTGCTGCCTTCCCTGCACACACACACACAAATGTAAGTAAGGCCTCTCCATCCAAGCCAAGCATAGGGCATCCCATCTCACCACAATAGGATGTCTCCCCACTGTTACAAGCACACCTTATGCAACAACAGAGCTAACACAGATTTCTTTTCTATTCTTTGAAATTCTACAGATAGAAGTTTTGTCTTCACTCTTGAAACTGTAGCAATCTTGAGCTAACGAAAGTTCTTTCTTCTGAAGTTGAGAACTTTTACCATTTCATTGAAAGGAATCAATCTACAGCTGTGGGGTCTGTGTGGCCTTTATTGCTATAGTGCCGCCTCGGAGATATTATTAAGTAAGGTAGGGATGGGTTGACATTAGCTTTGGTTGCCAAGTACGTGCCTGGTGAGTCGGTCTCTCACACAGTGTGGACACCCTGTGCCTTGATAGGACAGGGTGAGATGTGTGACATTTCATTACACTACTCAGAATCACATGCAATTTAAAACTTATAAAGTGAGTATTTCTGGACTTTCCCATTTGGTTTATTCAGACCACAGCTGCTGTCTGCTGGTAACTGAAACTAGAGAAAGTCTAACAGTAATGAGGAGGGACTGTTGTGTGCATGGCCAGTGGTTACTGATTGGATAGCCTTGTGTGTGTGTGTGTGTGTGTGTGTGTGTGTGTGTGTGTGTGTGTGTGGACATGCAATTTTAGTATAAAGAAACCATAAGAACAGGAAAAAAACATATTCAGGTTGGTAATTCTTGAGGGTAAAGGAGATGCTTCTGTAAGTGGCTGCAGTTGTATCAGCAATGCCTATTTTTTTCAGTTTTTTTTTAAGTTGC
Organism: Tokudaia tokunoshimensis; assembly: GCA_036184795.1. Classification (NCBI taxonomy): domain Eukaryota; kingdom Metazoa; phylum Chordata; class Mammalia; order Rodentia; family Muridae; genus Tokudaia; species Tokudaia tokunoshimensis. Next base: position 32,334,930 of record BTHU01000008.1, on the reverse strand, counting down.
ATGGATGCCAGCTGATTATTAATTAAATATTGGGGAAAACCTCATTGATTGATATCTACTGTTCCTGGAGAGCTTATTAACAGACGCAGGGGATGGATGAGAGATCCTCCTAGCATAAGAAAACTGTACTTAAAATATTTGTCTTAAAAAAGATTTAGTTAGGACTTTGGAGTATAACTCAACAAATTCTTTTAATTAATATTTTATCTGGAAGGAAATATTTATGAGACATTACTGGCCTCATAAATGCAAATGGAATTTCTATAAATAGACAAAAAATGATTTCCTGTAAGTGTCATATTCTAAAGAGAAAAACTTTAACTGTGAATTCAGTTCCTGCTTATGAAAGAAGGAAAGAGAAGCAAATGAAAGGGGACAGGAGAGGTGTGTCTGCATGCTAATTAACAGAAGAGGTGTGTCTGCATGCCAATTAACAGTGATAACGCACAACAGCCCAATACCTCCTTATATCTCCCATTAATTTCCAAACAACGAAAGACACACTTAGCACCTGTCAAGTTTTCTAAGTAGTTCTAAGTAGTTCTAATTCTTCCAGCAACTGGGTCATTTATCCTTAGACGACATTTGTGTTCTCTGGAAGACTTGGACTGGAAATGCCCAGACCACCCTACATTTCTGAACACTAGTCAGGACTAAAGTCCCACCCACCACCTCTCATTTTCTAGGCTTAGGTTAAAAACTGGACATAGATTGTTCTGCCTCTGGTTCAAGGTCCCAACCCTGAGAGAAAGTGGTCGAAGCAGTACTGCCCACTCCAATTTGTTACAGATTCTACTCTGGTCCACCATGAGGCAGACAGAACACCATGTTCTCTATAGCAATCCAAAGGCCACTGCTGCTACAGGATGGAACACAAATCCAAGACTCAACAAAAGCTTCATGTCGGGCATTAGCTAACTCTCAGAGCAACACAGCCCAGCTACGCCTGACAACCATGACACCACAGAGTGAAACACTCTCTACTGAGCATTAAACCAACACCTAATGGATGTGCTGGCTAGTTTCACGTCAACTTTACACACACTAAAGTCATCTGAATGGAGGGCACCTAAATTATGAAAATGATGCCATAAGATCTGGCTGTGGAGCATCTTCTTAATTAGTGCTGATGGAGAGGGCCCAGCCCTATGGGTAGTTCCATCCTTGGGCTGGTGATCCTGGATTCTAAAGAAAGCAGGCTGAGGAAGTCATGATGAGCAGGCCAGACAGCAACACCCCTTCATGGCCTCTGCATCAGCTCCTGCCCCCGGGTTCCTGCCCTGCTTGGGTTCCTGTCTTGACTTCCCTCAGTGATGGACTGTGAATGTGGAAGCAGAAGCCAAATAAACCCTTTCCTCCTTAACTTGCTTTGGTTATGGTGTTTCATCATAGCAATTGTAACCCTAACTAGGACAATGGATGAGCACCAAGACAGTCAAAGTCCCTTGAGGGACAGACAGGCAGTTTCCTGTTTAATAGAGTAGGCTACTGTGAGTAGCCAAGGACAGGTGCTGGCTTGGTGGCACTCAGCTCTGTTTGGGTGGGCTAGGACTGTGGCTCCTGGGTATTGCTTTCCAGCAAGACCATGGAGATGCATGTCTGACTCAGTGCCAGGCACGTTTCTCCTTGTCATGGAATAAACCAGCTTCCTTACACTGTTATCATTCCCATGATAAATAATTCTCCCAAACACCAGAACTACAGCCTGAGATACACAAGCACAGTCAGGCTGTGTTTGTTTCTAGGGGCCAAAGACAGCTTGCTCTAAGCCTGGTATTGGGGTGTTGAACCCCAAAGACTGTAACAGACTGAGAAGGGTTAGAGTTGGCACCACTTAAGGCACCAGCAGTCACCTGCTGTCTCCCCCAGACAGCAGCCCTCCCTATGCAATGACATTTCTGTCATTCCTACAGTTCATGAGAATTGAAGAATAGAGAGTCCTTTATGTTCAAGGCCAGGAAAAGTCCACAAAAGAGGGAAAGTGGGAGTTTCTGCCTGCAGGAAGAAAGATCTGGGCTGGGGTAGAGACTAACAATGGATTCCTGGAAGGAAGGATGTTCAGGTCCTCAGAGCAGCAGCCAGTGTGGTCTGTATATGGAGAATGTCACACAGAAAATGAAGTACATTCAAGAGATCTATGCAGAGAAGTGGATACAGAATAATGTACAAGGAATGCAAGGTTGGCAGAAGCCTGAGGAAACACGGGATTCGGGCGGGGCTAGGGTGCCTTTAGGGCCATCGTTGGACAGCTTTCCACTCAGCATACCTCTTAGAACAGCAATGTAAACAGAATGTCACATCAGAAATGACATTATTTTTTTAATATTTTATAAAAAGAAGTGTTGGGAACAGAGGATCAGAGAAGACAGTAGAGAGTAGGCGATAAGGCCACCCACCTTACCTGAAGATGGTTCAGGTCGCACTTGCCTTTCAAGGGAAGGCCATGTCCATTTCAATGAATAGCCATTCCCACTTAGCTATAGACTACCCAGGAGAAGGTGGTCTAAGCAGAATGTCCCAACAAAAGACCCACTCCCCTTCTCCCTTCTCTAGACTTTCTGGTCATAATCGGGTCCCAGTCTCAAAAGCCAGACCCAGCATTGGGTAACAGCTTAAGCTGCTGTCTGGACTGTGACTCCTGGACTTCCAGGGGAATGTCCCCACCTGCTGCATCTGGTCTCTTGAAAGGCGGGGGAAGTTAGGTCAACAGTCCCCTCAGAGGGTCCAGACTGACTGAGCAGTCTCTCCCAGCGAGTCTCTGAGCCTGCATTTTCCGCCTTAAGAGTTTCTTCTACCTGCTCCTCCGCACCCTCTAAACACAGGCACGCAGGCGCTCACTCACACACGCGCGGGGGCGCTTACACACGCGGGCGATCACATACACACACATGTACACGTGAGCTTTCCCACATACACACGGGAGGCTCTCACACACTCACATCCGGTGGCGCAGGTCTCTGACCCTCGCTTTGGTTGCCAGAAACAAGGTAGCATCAACAAGGAGGTCTTGGAGGGAGGTGGCGAAGGGGGAATAGGGGGCAAGAGAGTAGGGAGGAGGCTGCCGGCTCTCTCCGACCGGCGTCCAGCTCCAGACTCCTTCCCAAGTGACTGCGACCCCTATACCAAGAGCCCCCACCCATCTCCACCATATACCCCATTGTGCAAGCATTTCCCCCATTGCTGCCTTTCTTTGTGGTTCTCCTTTGCCTGTGGCCCTTTAAATCGCGTTCTATCCAGAGATTCAATTGTAGGGGGACAGAGGGAGGAGAACCGGAGGGAGGGAGGATGAGAGGTGATAGGGAGGGAGAAGAGAGGAGGGCGGAGAGGAGAGGGACAGCAGAGAGCCTCCCGCGGCTCTCTCCAGATAGAAGGGCGAGGCAGACTGGTAAAGGGGCGGGAGGTTTAGACGCCTCTGCTAACTGGACCTGCGACACCAGAGTAGCTCAGGGCGGCTGTCCGTCCATAGGCAATGCCTGAGGCTAGGGAATCCCCTGGAGAACCCTGAGAGCCACCTGCACCACCTTGGAAGGATCGTCAGAAGTTAGCCCCAAGGGTTCAGAGAAGCTCTCTGTGCTACAAGTAAGTTGTCTCCTTTCTCGTACATCCCTCCCCCGCCAGCAACTCCCCAAGCCGGACCCTCACAAGGTGTCCTGTGATTCTAAAGGCAGGCTTTCCTCTACCGGAGCCTGTCGGGTTGCTACCGAATAGGAACAAGATCCAGCGGTCCAAAGTTCAACAAACTGAAGCTGGCCTTAGCTGCCAGCCGCCCCAAGATTAGGAGTCCAACCTCCGCAGGACCATATACGCCCTGCTCCCAGCACCAGACCCGACCGGCAGCGCAACTGAAACCTTCCATCTTTGACTTGCCTGGCCAGGCCTTGGGAAGAGATAGCGAGAACCTGGCTCCCAGAAACAGCTCTACCTTCAAGTGGGGACAGAGATGGTCTAGTAGGGCAACCAACCCCAGGGGCCTTAGACTCTCCACCCCACCTGCTTTCTAATAGAATTGGGAAACTGCTTTTGTGGTACCAGTCTTCTCAGTGTTGGTCACTACCTATATCCTTTCCTTCTTTTCATAACATCTCTGTAATTGTTCAAAAGAAGCGTTAAAGATAAAAGCTGGAGGAAGACAAGTATACTGTAGCTTTTTCTTGATGGTGTCTCTGTCAGGACCTCCTTCAAATGCAAGGGCAGGCCACTAGGAGGGGGCTTTTCTATCCTGGGACTGTGGAGCAGTGTTCAGTGTTGGTTCCTTAAAATTTCGTGTGATGTTCACAAAAGGAACATGTAGCCTGCCCAGCATCCATACCAGGAGCCCGGGGCACTATCAAGGGGAACCTTTTTTTTTTCCGTGTTATGAGCTTTTATTTTAAAAGCACATTTAATACATGTTCAGTTTCTCAGAAACACATCTTTTCACTTTGTATGCCACAAAAGTGTTTGAATATTATCCTCTTTACAAAACGGAACCTTACAAAAATATTAACAATTTAATGTTTTTATACAGTTTTTTTCTCCTCTCTAGTTGCAGTTATTTCATTGTAAAACAATGGCTATCACAGAACTATGATATCTTTAGTTGAGATTAAAAAACAAAAGCAAAACTCAATGTTCCTTTAAGCAGCTAAAGTAAATAGCACAGGTCAAGACACAGTTTATAGTCATAGTGAATATAGCAAAAATTGTTTCAGAAATAATATCTTACATAGTTAACTTTTAATGTTTTATACATTATTTATATTATATTTATATATAAAATCATAGCTTGCTATATGTTGAAGTGAAAGGATTGAGTCTGGGAGGATGTGCATGTGGTTGATCTATATGGTTACATGTAGCCCTTTGAAAGATTTGAAAAGCACTTTTTCTTTTTCTTCTTCATTTCCTTGGAGGTTCAGTAGAAGGGCCCTTGTCTACTGTCTAGAGTGGGACCTTGCTTGGAAGGACACTTGTGGATGGAGGATGAGGAAAACACTACACAGATTTAACCCATGTGTTCTGCCCTGCAGAACCCACCAAGAACTGTCTTGGGGGGTCAACCCCGAGACAATAGTGCTTTACACAGCAAGATCAACTCCTGCAAAGACCCTCGGGGCTCCCTTATTTGGAAGGGTAACATTTTGGGCACAAGATGGTCTGGTCTGCTACTCCATCTCTCTCTGATCTCAAGGAGCCAAAAAAATTGGTTCAATTTTTTCATTCTGCCCTTTCCCTCCCTCCCTCCCTCCCTCCCTCCCTCCCTCCCTCCCTCCCTTCCTCCTTCTCTCTCTCCCTCCCTCCTGTCTCTTTACTGAGTCTCTTTTGATCAGTCAAAGATTGACCAGGCCTGTGCATCCCTGGCCCTCACATGAAATCCTGGTAGCTTACGTAGCACACAAGGATCGAGCCAGCACCTAACCAGCCCCTCTGCCTGCCCCCACTCTACTGTGACTTTGATTCAAGGAAGTTTTTGCACCTCGAAATACCTGGAATGAGCCCACAATTTTTTCAGTCAAACCCTAAGTTCTGAGGCCTCTGTCATCTCCCCATCCCCAAGCTAACAACCACAGCCCCTCACTTTTAAAGATTAGGAGACCCTTTGTGGAAGAGTTAACTTCACAAATAGCACAAGGTCAGGAGACATGTAGGGAGTCTTCTCACACACCAAACCGTGATGTGGAACTGCCATTGTGGGGTCAATCGCCAGGCACTTGCACGTGTAGAAACCCATAGACCTCGGCTAAGGGTCAATCCCCAAGGGGAACCTTTTGAACACCAGGTAAACAGTGGGAGCATGCATGTTCACTTTGACTCCCCTCAGTTAAACAGAGACTAGCAATCCTGTTCCTCAGGTTAGAAATAGCAGCCCAGAGAGGGTGGGTAACTGAACTTACAACAGGAGACTCCCATCAGTATCTGACTCCAAAGTGTAGCTATTCTTTATCATAAGCAAGCTGCCTGGGACACAGAGGAGCATGGGAACCCATGTGGAAAAGTAGGGAATAGCAGCTAATATTTATGGAACCAGGGTGTTGAGCTGGGACAGGGCTCTATGAGTTAGCCTGGATGCAAACCCTGTGCAGCAGAACTAGGCTGTCTTGCTTTCTAGAGGGAACTAAAGCAAGGTTCTAATCTTCACAGTTCTCGTCAGTCCCTGGCTTCAAATCCAAAACTTATTTATTACCAAACCCTAACCCTGTAAGGTGTTCCAGCTCTCTGGGATCCATGCCTTTGCTTATGTACAGACTCTCTCACCCCCTTTGTTATCTGAAAGACAGGATATCCCTATGCAGGCCTGGTTAGCCTAGAACTCACTATGTAGACCAGATTGACCTCACAGAAATCTGCCCAGCTTTGGAGTGCTGGGAGTAGAGGCGTGAGCCACCATGTCTGGTTTACATGCATGCAGTCTTGAGTTCCATCCCAGGGTTTCCCAGGCTCTGACAGGTGAACGGAGCACAGTAATGCTGTGGGATTTATAAAAGGATCGAATTGGGCTGTGCCACCAAAGGCTTTGCTAGACTCCTTGGGATCATAGACTTTTGAGCAGGTCTCAAATACACTAATCTCACAGGGAAAGGCTCAGCTTGCAGAGGCTTCCTAGGGGACAGGGTATACTTGGAAGCATGGCAGCATCACACCACCCTTGAAAGAGGTACTATCACAGAGATAACTTTATCCTCCAACAACACCCAGGATCTTCCCCAGATTTACCACCTAGCTGTCCAAAAGAAAAAAGGCCCGCCACCTCTCTATCACCTCTCCAAGATGGCTACCTACTGCTGGCTGGGCACTCAGAAGCAGCATTTCTTGCTTAAGAGCACATCTGCTTTAAGCATAGAATGAGTGCGTTCTATGCTCCATCTAGCAAGCAGGTCAGCTGTGGGAGGAGAGAAGGCAGGAGGGAGGGCAAGGGATGGATGGAGTTGGTCATCCCTTCTGCCAGAGCTGTCTGCCTCTGTCCAAAGTTGTCCCAAAGCAGAAATTCCTACTCTGTATAAAGTCAGATCACAGAAGGATTCCCCAGTATAGAGTCCCCTGAGGCTGCCTTCCACATCCTGGGCCTTTGGAACACCTCTTTTCTTGGGTCCCATGGACATAACAATGCATCCTTGTGACTGTATCCTGTTGGCCTTGCTTCCTCTGGTACATGATGCACAGGCTGTAACGTCCCTCTAGGACCTTACAATTGTATAACTGGGTTTCTGATCCATGAACTGAATTGAGGAGCTTTCTAGGGCTACTATGGTCATGATGAAGTTTAATACACAGCAGTGTTCTTGGCCTCCGGTTCCCACTCCCTCCTGAGATGCTGGGATTCTGAATACCTTCTGGGGCCAAGCCACCCAAGTATGCAGGAAGTTCAAATAGCGAAAAACTTCATCCACTCCTGAACACTATTTAAAATCAGCTCAGCACCCAGTTGATCACCTAGCATGCACCAGGAATACGTAATTGTTGGAGCTTTTTGAATGTAATCATTTGAGCAGGGTTGTTTTCCATTTAAGAGAACGTTAGCTAAAGCTTGCCTGTATTTTCCAAGCAAATACTGACCAGATTTTTAGGCATGGGGGTGGGGGTGGTAGGGTGGTGGAGGACAATGAGGCAAAATTGAGTGGGGGGCAGGGATCTATGGGTGGCTTGGTTTAGCCATTTTTAAATTAAGCTTTTCACTGTGTGTGAACTGGTCACTGAGAGGCAGTGTTTCTGAGGGGGCCCACTAAGACACTCATCAGCCATGGAGAAATTTCCCCTTCTCTTTTTCTTCCTTTTCTTCCCCTCTAGAATCAGGAGAACGAGAGTTCAGATACAAAGAATTACAGGGAGAAATGTGAATAAAATTACCTGAATGTATTTTTTTTTCCAAAACAATTTAGGAAGTGGATTTCTTTGAAATTATTTTAAAAGCCGGGAGAGGAGATGCAGTGGGAGGGACTGGGTGGCTGTCCTGGGTGTCTAGTTCCTCCTACCTTGGCTTTCTGATAAGAGAGCTATTCTTGTCCACAGAGCCCAGGGTGACATCAACCTTTGCCAAGAGCTGTGTTAAAGCTAAATGTCAGAACCAAACCTTTAACACAGGACCCTGGAGGTCCTGGCTAGAGCTTAATCTTAAGTTCTACTGTCAGCTCAGACAAGAGCAGGCTGGGAGCAAAGGTCAGGGATAATGTGACCAGTTAGCAGGTAACAACAGCTCTTCCTGGTCTCCAAGGACAAGTGCCTAGGCTGACCAGGGAGTCTGGGAGAGGTGATAAAAGAGATGGAGAGGGGCTGGGATTGGCCTGCGCTGACTTAGCTGTTAAGACTGGGAATGCTGTCTGTCTCTCAGCTTCTTTCCCATTCCAGGCTCCCAATCTTACAACAAAGGAGACCTTAGTGGAAAAGGGGCAAAGCAAGAACCAAGAGGACTCAGATGCCCTTTGGGGCTGAGCCTGTGTTCTAAGATTCGATCCCTCAGCCATCTTGATACCAGCTTTGGCCACTAAGAATTCAATACTTAAGCTTGGTGGGCATTGGATCAGAAGAGCGACCCGCATTTGGTACTCTACCTCTATGCTAAGAAGGCGGTTGTCTCTAATGCAAGAGAAGCCATGGATGTCCAGGTCCCTAGGGCCCTTTACAAAGAAAAGCTGTCATAACAGTCAGCTAACTTTCACAGCAGCACAGAAACCTTGCTGAACAGCAGCCTCCCCTGCCCTGCCAGGTAGGCTTGCTTGTTCTGTAAACACATCTATATCACGTGAACCAGAGAAAGTCACTCACATCCCTCAGACTACAAGCCAAACTCCTCCCTTATGCAAGCACTTGAGACAGAAGCCGAACTCGTTTGTACACCGCGCCTGCTCTACCCTGCGAGGGGTGTGACTTACAGCCTAGTTGGCAGGTGACAAAAGAGATACAGGTAGAGAGTGTCTAGCAGAGCAGCCTCCTCGAGAAAAGCATGCAGAGAAGGCTTCTATAGGGCCTGGCAAAAATAGATCTGCTAGTGGCCTGAAGGAGTGGCTTAAGTACAGGTAGACCCGGGCCAATAAGGAAACAGGATAGAAGAGCAGAGGCTGAGAATTGGGGTCCGGGGCTGGGGAGCCTAGCCCCGCCTCATCTATGGTTCTCCCTCCACTTCTGATAAACACACCAGCACGTTTTACTTCCCCCTCCCCCTCCCTGTCTTCCCCTGACCACTCCCTCGCTTCCCCTGACCACTCCCTCTCTTCCCCCTGACCACTCCCACTCTCTTTGAGCACCCTGCCCTTTAGGGCCTTCGTATCTTAGCCCCCACCCCCACTTTTTTATAAAAAAAAAAAAAAACTATGTCAATTATTCTCTCGTTTCTTTTATTAAACTTGGTTTTCTTTTTTGATCATTGTAAACTTGTATGCAGTGTGTTAAGAAATAACAATCAAGGAACACTACTATATCCTCACCCGCTTTCTCTCAATATGATAATATTGCAAAACTGACAAAATGATTGCCAATAAACCTATACTTCCATACATATGGAGGGCTTGCATGTTTCCGCAGATCAACACATAGGTTCCTGATCACCCCGTCCACCCGTCAACCCTGGCAGCTACTAGACTGCCTCCTATTTCTTTTTTCTTTTTCTTTTTGTAATATAAAGAATGTTATATAAATAAGATGATAATTAGGGGATTGACTGTTTTCGCTCTATACAATTACCTGGAGAGTTGGATTCCTTTATGTCTGTGTGTCTGTATATGTCTCTGTGTGTTTGTGTTTGTATATATATATGTATGTATGTGTAAGTTGTTGCTGAGGGTCCTTTCTATGAAAACATCACAGTTTATTTAGTCATCCACCCATTAAAAGGCATCTGAGTTGGTCATAGCTCAGAACTGTTATTAAAGTGTTTCTATTAATATTGATGAACTGGTTTTATGTGAACATGTTTCTATTTTTCCACCATGAATGCCCAGCAATGCAATTTCTAGGTCACAGAGTAGTGATGTGTTTAGTTAAATTAAAAAAAAAAGTCAAGGAGATGTATAAAGAGTAGTTAAGAACTCCCATTGCTGAGCTGGCTAGGCTGGAGAGGTGGCTCAGCGGTTAAGAGCACTGACTGCTCTTCCAAAGGTCCTGAGTTCAAATCCCAGCAACCACATGGTGGCTCACAACCATCCATAATGAGACCTGATGCTGGTGCATCTGAAGACAGATACAGTGTACTTACATATAACAATAAATCTTTTTTAAAAAAAAGAACTTGCATTGCTCTTTGGGTGGTGGAATGGAATTTGGTTCCCATATTTGAAAGCTCACAATCACTTGTAACTCATGCATGCTTGACTCCACAGACTGTCCTGGCAGGTGGAGATTGTGGAGGAAGGGGCAGGGACCGCTGTCTGTCCAGGTAGAGCTAGCAGCTGAGGCTGACCTGGCCATTGGCCTGGTCACACTGAGCTGTGACTGTTTAGCAGACTGGAAACTGAAATCAGGGTGTGCACAGTTTAGGTCGGGATAGCCTGACATGCAGGAAGCCTGGTTCACCCTTATGGGTTCACTGTATGGGCAGAATGAAGGAAAGAGAAACTAGATGTGGAGTCTCTGTTCCCTTCCTCCTGTAGGCTCAAGGCTGGGTTAGCCTAGACAGGGCCATCACAGAGAGGGAGTCTTAGCTTGGTAGTTGTTGTGTTTTATAAAAAGAAAAAGAAGGGATATGTTTGGTGGAGGCATGGTATGTTGTGGGGGAAGGGGTGCCTCTGTGGGCCCATATTGAGGTATCCCTTCCCTCTGAGGTACAAGCCACATGACTGGTATAGAATAGAGTTATTTAGGGCATGAGGAGGGGGAGTTCAGGGAGTAGTAGAGACAGAGAAGGAGAGAGGGAATAGAGGAATAGAGGAGTAGAGGCCAGCCATGAACAGAGGGAGAGAGAGGGGAGAGGGGAATGGGGAGAGAAGGGACAGAGGGAGAAGAGGGGAAGAGAGCAAGAGAGCAAGAGAAGAGAGAGAAGAGGGGGCAAGCAGCCCCTTTTATATTGAGTCAGGCACACCTGGCTGTTGCCAGGTAACTGTAGGGCGGAGTCTAGAAGAAATGCTAATAATTAGTGTACAGAACCCACCTGCACCCAGTAGGTTTCAGCTATAATTCTGGGGGCCATACCTACTGTACCCTGCTTCCCTAGTTCTTCCCCATGCCTGGCCCATTTTTCCCCTCTCACTCCCAATGTTTTCTACCTTTACATAAACATTTGTCTATTCGCCTCATCTGCTTTCTTACTGTCTCCTCTTTGCAGTCTGTGTGATGCTCTCTAGTCAGACTCCACGAATTGGCACCAGCCCAGGAAATCTGTCCCCCAGGCCTTGGAGAGGAAACAAGGGGTTTTCCACTTTGACTTAATTATTAATCCTCTTTATTATTTAATGCAGAATTCATACAGTGCGAGGTTACAATGAAGAAATGTATTAGAATTACTCTATTTGCTTTCATAGACATAGCAGGCTTACAAAGGAAAAAAAATATGGATACAATGCAGGGTAAACCTAAAATGAATTAATTTGACTTTCAAGCCCTTTTATGCATGATTTTTTCGTGCGTCTTCTGCAGGGGACAGGGAGACTGCCTATGGCATCTGCAAGCACACCACAGGCAAGTATCAAAGTGAATGGATGTGAGGAGCTGTGGGGAACACCTCAGCAGCTCTCTAGGGCAAACCATGAAAAATCCCAGCTTAAGGAAGCTGGCAGTCAGTCCTCTCCACGCTGTACTTAAATGGTTTTTTAGCTCGTTTTCTTTTGTCTTTGTCTTTACTCTGAAGGGCTGAAATCCCTAAGGAGAAAGGTAGACCTTCCCCTCTTACCATTGCAGATAGGAAGGCTATCTCCCTAGAAAGCTTACAAACACTACTTAGTCCCTCTCGGCCTTTTATTTTTATCACAGACTCTCAGTATTTTTGTTTCTATAATGACAAGATGGCCTGGAGATTAGTTCATACCACTTCTATTTGGGTTCTTATTTCTCTCCAGCCCCAAGAAGCAAATGCAGGAGGCTTTATGACTTCCTTAGACAGGTGATAGGGAATGGATCAAGGATGTTGTGGGAGCAGCAGGCAATCACCACCTGCACTGGGTAGCCTGAGGCTCTGAAGACCCCAAGCTCATCTTCCTGTGGAGCCACCTGACCCTTTAGCTGTGCAACTAGAAGTCAGGGCCACCTGTGAGACCTGCTGTGAAATCATTCAGTGTCCTCATGGCTTCCTCGGTGTTTCTGAGGGTATCTTCCCAGGAAGAGGGGTCGTACCTGTGCTCTCTCCGGTACCTCCACTCTGCAACTCTACAACAGACTAATGTTATCAGAGTCTCATGAGCCAGTGAAAGAACTTTGGAAGAACCCAATAGAACTGCAGAAGCCACTGCTATCCCATGGTGATAAGTCTGTACGGTAGTTATGCCTATCGGTATTATTTCATACCACACCTGCCCTGAAGGCATGCCAACTAGAGTGAAGAGGGCAGGGATTTTACACTGGGATTTGACAAGATGGGATCTCCTAACAAGATGGCAAACTGTTCCTCAGTCTATGACCTCCATGGGCACTTTTCAGTTTTTACAAGGCAAGAGACAAAAGAGACGAGGGTGGGGACCTATTGGATGACATGTGACCCAGGGAACAGCTGTAGCCAGGAAAGGAAGACTTATAATTCAGAACAGAGATCACTGGATTCTGATGGGCAAGTAGAAGTTCGGGGAAGCATTGGCTCTGGAACCAGACCAGGGTCAGGTCAGTGCTGGACTCTGTCTGCTTCTTCTTGTTATGTGGCCTCGGGTGAGTTACTTGCCTGCTCCGAAGCCCAGTATATATCTGCACAATGGGTGCATAATATTTACTACACAGCGCTGTCAAGATAACAAAGGTAAAGCCCCCAGTTCAGAGTTGTCAGTTTGCACACACACTAGCACATACACACACACACACACACACACACACACACACACACACACACACACCACATCACTTACAGAGCTTTTCTGTCAAGAAGTCAGTACAACCTGCTGCAAGAGATACCCTGGACACATGCTTAAACAAAGCGGGAAGATGCTGAAGCCATGGGGACCGCGGCACAGACACCTGTTTCCAAGGATGTCTTCGTATGTAGAGACTCAGCTGAGTAACTGCAGCAGCTTAAGTCCTCTGCCTTCCTCCCCAGCTTGAATCAGCAGTAACTTGGTCTGACGAAGCCATTTTGGGGGCTCTCCTCTGAGGACCAGAGGCAGCTAGGGTGCTGGCCAGGGGTGTCCTGAGCAGAAGAGAAGGCAAGTCTGACAGATCCCCTAAGGACTGAGTCTGAGCAGAGCTGATGGAGAGGAGCCCTCAGCTAACCCAGGTATCTGCTCACAACTCCCTCTTATGGGGCTCTTCTCAGCCCAGAGCCCAGCAACCATCGCCCTGCCTGAGGTGATGACGTGTCCCTTCTGACACCAGCTATTCCTAGCATCACATTATCCCTGGCTCTACACTCCACTGAGTGCCCTTTGCTCTATCCTGGAGTAAGGCCTATGCTCACTCCCCTATAAAGCCACTTGTAATCTTATCACTATGGCTATGGGAGAGCCTCTGCCTAGGGCCTTCTGCTTAGAGTCGAGCTAGAAGGACCACACATCCCCCAAGCTCTCGTGAGCCCCTAAGAAATAGCAGTACCCAAGGTATAAGCACTGGAACCTGCGCTCAGCTCCACAGCCCTGCTGTGCCACCAGGACTGACTGTTAGTGATCGGCATCCACTGCATCTGAGACAGAAGGGAGCAGAGAGGCCTCCTGCTCTACTCTCTCATCCTTACAGCTTCCCTGAAGGGCTTGCATTTGCAATCACAACTCTCTTCCCATTGAGAACCCCACCACCACCATTAGTAAAATGCAGGACCGTGGCCAGGTACTTAGTGTGCTGCTTTTTGTAGCCCTCTAGAAGGGGGTGCTGGCTAGTGAGGAAAAGGAACATTCTTGGGGTACAGGGTGCCCTAGCAAGCCAGTTGCATGGCAGGATGGACTGGGAGGACAAGGCTGTAGGGAGTAGGCAGGGCTGGTGGGAACAGAGGAAGTCAGCCCGTGACCTGGCTCTGTTGGAGAGTGTGCCCAGATTGAAGCCCTTGTTTTCTTGTGCCCTGACTGACTGCCAGTGTTTGTGCCACTAAATAGAAGAGAAAAGCTCTGAGGAAAATATGTGCATCACTTGAGCCCTTAGTCCCAGGATCACCATCACTCAAAGTACAGTGTACCTTTCGTGGGAGGAGGAGGAGCCTCTCCAGCTCAGTAGCCCAGAACCGTAACTTGGAGACAACAGGCCAACCATACCTCACAGATGCCTTTTCTTTACCTGGCACAATGTTTCCAGAGTTGAGTTCAGTATCACCACATAAAATAGAATTTCTGCTTTCAGTTTGCTTCTTGAAAAGAATTGAGCCAACGTCTCATTACCTAGCCTAGCCTGGTCTGGAACTTGCTATGTAACCAAGGCTGCTCTCACACTTACACTCTCCTGCTTCAGCCACCCCAGGGCTGGGGTTAGAGCCATGTGCCACCATGCCCAGCTTCGTCTTCAGACCTTTCCATTTCCAGATTTTCTAGAGGTGAGTAGTGGAGCCACAGCCTCAGCTCCCCAGCACACTGTCAGGACACAGTCCTTGCAGAAGTGCACGGGCACACGGCTTGCAACAGTCCCCACTGTGCCTTCCTATGTCCCAAAAGCTTGGAACAATTTTAATCACATTTACCATCTGTTTGGATAATTGCTTTTTCTTAGACTAAAGAGAATCAAGTATTTCTAGTCTTTATACAAAGCATCCAATGCAAACCAGGTTTAGAGACACACACTTACAATCCCAACCACAGTCCAGAGGTGGAGACAGGAGGATCAGAAGGTTCAAGATCTTCCTTGGCTTGAGGTCAGCCTGGGACAGTAAGATGCCATATTTAAAAGATGCAAATCGGGGTGTGAGAAAACATTACATGTGAATTAAAATATGAGAAAGGCTGCGATCAGCATCAGTCTGATACGTAGCTATGCAGTGTCCTTCCAGAGGGAGCCCAGTACATCAGCTACTCACTGGCCTTTCATAACCTGCTTTTGTAGGTGGCAGAGTTCAGCGCTTATCATGGCTTCTGTTTGCTGCCAGCATGCACAGTGCACCCAGTACAGTATTCAGGAGGAGTGAAGTATTGCCTTGGCTCCTGGCAGAGGCAGACTCACTCAGGGAAAGAGTAACCCAGGGATGGGTGTTAAAGATGGAACCAGTGGCCACTGCCAGTGGTCTCCTATGTAAAGTCTGCTCTCTAAGCAGATAATCCGAGAGGAAAAGGAGGGCAGCGTTAGTGTTACTTTCAGGAGAGTTGATGCTCCATGAACCATAGGGGCTCTCCATCTCCTTGGAACAATGAGGGACACTTGGGAGCAGGGGATGCTGACCTATGACTCACGGGGTATCAGGAAGAAAGAACAAGGGCAGAGAAAACAGCCCTGGTGAGAGCAAGCAGAGAAGCAGCCATGCCACTGACAGCCTGGGAAAGACAGCAGTCAGTCTTAATTTAATTGGCTTCCTGACTCAGATCAGGTGTCTTTCCATCTAACTGCAAGCTGGGTCAGGTTGTCTTGAGGCCATAGGAGCACAGAGCGACTTGGTCAGACTCTGAAGGCTGATGGGGAACAGCCAGCACTCAGACACAGAGTCAAGAGGAGCCTGGCCCTGCCACTCAGACACTGCAGCCTTAAGCAAGCTGTTAATTGACTATGAATTTTTGATTGGCAAAATCAAACTATTAAAAGGGACTTCATAGGTGTGTGTGAGATGATACAGTACATAGGCACCCAGCACAGAGACTGTCTAGGCATTAGATATCGGAGCCATTATTTCTGCTTGGTCCTCGTGAAGGTTTTGTTGCTCTGTTCCCCTGTGGGCGCTCTCTGTGCGACAGCTCAGCTGACCCTCCCTCGCCTCCTCAGTCACACCAAGTTAAGAACTGGGCCTTGGATTCCATGTCATTCTCTACAGAGCTGACCTTTTGGTCATTGTGTTCTCTGGAGTCCAGTGTGTTGGTTGAAAGCAGAGAAGAGAACAGAGCTACAGTCTTCACTCACTTGCCTACGAGAGACCCTGGAACCAGAGCTGGTTTCCCTGTGCACTCAGGGTGGATGCAGCCCTGTCTCTCAGGAACCTACCAAAAGCCATGAGCAATGATGTCACTGGGATGCCTTGGGAAAAATGCAGACTCAAAATGGGGGGAAATTCCAGACTCAGTAAGAACGCGCATTTCAACAACAGCTCTCATGAATGGAAGGCATATCAAAACTGGTGTGGTGAGCTTCTTGCCAGGTTCCTCCAGCTCCAGGGCCCAGCAAAACACAATCGTTCAATGGGAACTCATTAACTGATTGATTGGCTGGCTGGCTGGATAAAGCCTTGTGTCTCATTCCCTTGAGCATTCATCCTTAGTACCGTATGTGCTATGACCCAAACTGATCTAGGCATACCAGCCAGGAATTCAAGAATAGACCTTGCCTAAGTTGATAAACCCAATAGCTGCAATATGATGAGATTTCTCCGTGAAGTCCCTGTTGGGTTTTTAAAGATTTATTTCTGCTGGTCTTTGTTCGATTAAGCCTTAGAGTGCTCTAAAAAAAGGGGGGGGTTTCACTTTAAGAATATGTTTGAAAAGCTGGGAAATCAAGATTAGCCCTTAGGGAAAAGCCAACTTTTTTGGTGTGGTTTGCACATAGGCTCTTGGGTATGGGGAATATAGACTGGCCCCTCCTGAAGGAAGAGGCCACAAGGTGAGGAGACTGGGGCTTGTCCAGTATTGAATTGTACCAAGCCACCCCCACCTGAGGCCTGCTAATCCACTGCTCCAGGGACAGTACCTCTGTCTCCCCTCCCTGGCATCTGGCAGTCTTGCCATGATTTCTACATCCAGCTGGGGCTTTTCTCCGACAGCTAGATGGCCACCAGCAGACTGGGGGACAGAAAAGATGTGAGAGGAGAATTGTGTGTTTGTTTGTTTGATTGGTTGGGTTGGTTTGGTTTGGATTTTCGAGACAGGGTTTCTCCATGTAGCCCTGGCTGTCCTTGAATTTGCTCTGTAGTCCAGGCTGTCCCCAAAGTCAGAGATCTGCCTGCCTTTGCTTCCCGAGTGTTGGAATTAAGACATGCACCACCATGCCCTTTGTGTTTTGTCCCAGTAGGCATGCTGTCCTAGACTGCCCTCTGAGCTGGGAAAGTGTCAAAAACCTCTGTTTGTCAGATTCTGCAAGGCCAGGCTGTCAGCCTCAGGTCTCAGGACGCCTGGGTTCTCACTGAGTTCTGAGGCTTCGGGTCTTAAGGGCTCTCAAATTCCCTGCTGGGGATCACATTCTAATGCCCACCTCCACTGCTCAGAGCTGCCCTCCCTCCGAGGCTTTCTTGGCTCCACTGCCCAAAGCATGTCCATACTCTGCTTCTGCATGGGGTTCCAGGTAAGGGGTGGCATCCTAGGAACAGGAAGCAAGCAAGCTGTGTTAGGCTGTGCAGGCCAGCCTCAGAGGAACTGCTCACAGCCTCCTGCCCCAGCTCTGCCTGAGGTAAATCAGCCAAAAGGAAGCATTCTAAGAGAGTTCTCCAGACACTGTCTTGGGAGATGAGGCAAGGGGTTCCTAACTGTGATATGGAAAGTGGAGGAATCCTAATCTACAAACAGAGCTTACTCGACAGCACAGCCTTGTGTGTGGCAGGGGCTGGGGCTTAAAAATCATAATTACATCATGCTTCCTCGGTGAGATTTTGAAGCTCCTGTTTCCCCCTTTTGTGAAACAAAGACAAAACAATCTCCCTCACAGTGAAGGATATGGAGCCTTGGGCTCATAAGGCTCTCACCCTTGGCCTTAGGACCCAGTGCCTAGTGGTGCCCTCAGTGTCTACAAACTGAGGCAACCTGGTTAGTGGCCAGCAGATCCTACATTAAGCACCCATCTCTGCCCTGTCCCCATGTCTGCCACAGCAGAAGATCACAGACCTAAGGTCTCAAATCAGCATCCACTCAGCATCAGAGGTGCGGCCACGGTGCGATCATGACCCTGCTCAGTTCTCACAGGGAACCTGAGCTCCCCTTCCCTCCTCCTAGGGTTGTGAGACATTCAGTCTCTGTCCTTGTAACACTGCCACTGCCTTGCCAGCCATCTCTTCTCTGTTCTCAGAGGTGGTTACTTTCTTGCTGTGTAGACCCTTCTGTCTTTAAAGAAAAGAAGAAACCTATTGACTCCTGCCTCAGGAAAGCCAATCCCTCAGAGGGTGACTGTAATTAGACCAGGTTAACATCACCTTCGACCTGTACCAACCATGGGAGCAGAGTCCCCAAGTCCTGGGGCTTCAAAGAGTGTCTATAGGAATAGGGATCCTGGGGCAACTTAGAATTTTGCATGATTAGATATGCCTTCTCTGTACTGGATATAGACACCATTTATAGTGCCTTTAACACTCCCTGCTAACCAGGGCACATTTGAGAGGAGCGAGGCAGCCCAGCCACCAACCTGCTTGGAGCATTTTCATATTTTAACACTGCAGTGCAGTAGTCACAGGAGAGTTGGAGTTCTTTTGTAGATCGTTAGTCTTGTTAATAAAGCAGTTTAAACACAGACTCAAAAGGATGCTCTAGGAGCATTTTATGAGAGTTCGAAAGAAAACCTATAGACCAGACAAGGTGAAGAAAGAGATCCATAAAAAAAATCGAGAGAGCCTTGTCTTTTAAGTCAGAATTAAAGAAAGGAAGCAGGTTCAGCAATAGTGGGGTCACACAGCTTTGTGGTGAAAGGGAGAGAGCTGTAGGTTGCCCAAAGTGTCAGGGAATGTACATTCAGGATTTCCACTGGTATCCAAGCAACCAACCAAGCAAGCAAGCAACAAACAAACAAATGATACAGAGAGAAGGAAAAGGAAACATTGTTGTTATTATTTGGTTAGAACTTAGAAAAAGTGGGCAGGCATAGCAGTGCACATGGCAGAAGCTTATTTTAAAAAGTGTTATTTTATTTTATTGTATGGGTATTTTGCATACATGTATGTCTGTTACCGTGTCCAGGCCAGGCCCACTGAGGTCAGAAGAGGGTATTGGATGCCCTGAAACTGGAGTTAGAGATAGTTGTGAGTGGTCGTGTGGGTGCTGAGAACTAAACTCGAGTCCTCTGGAAGAGCAGCCAGTGCTCTTGACCAATGTGCCAGTCTCCAGGCCCATGGCAAAAATGTCAAAGGAAGCTGCATTGGAATCTAAGTGCATCCTTCCCATTAGGGGTTAATTATCCCTTACATTGACTTAGTAAGCCTTTACCAGAATCAACTTTCCTGTGGGATAGTCTCCTGGCCAGTGACCGACAGTCCTGGTTGGATTAACATTTTTGTTGTTCTTGATAATTAAAACATTTCTCATATGCCAATTTTGATCATGTTCTTTCCCCTTCCCCAAGTCCCTCCAGATTTTATCCATCTCCCTACCCTCCCAACTTCGTGTTCTTTTCTCTCTGATTTTCGCCTTCCCAGCAGGCATCAGCTGGGAATAGTTCCTGTGTTAGGGATGGGACTCTGTGCCCACTTCCCTTCTCACTGCTGGGATTTTTGTCTGGTTTGAACTTATATAGGTCTTATGTATGTCACCACACACTCTGCATTCATACATGTATTAGTTCCATTGCATCTGGAAAATACTGTTTCCTTGCAATCATCTACCACCTCTGGCTCTTATAATCTTTCTCCTTCTCTTCCTCAAAGATCCCTAATCCTTAGTAGTGGTGGGGGTGAGTAGGTGGGTGATGGTGGCGGTATTGATAAAGACATCTTATTAGGGCTGAGTACTACATAGTCTCTTACTCTCTGCATGCTATCCAGTTGTGGGTCTCTGTGCTAATACCAAACTACTGCAAAAAAAGAAGCTTCTCTAATGAGGCTGAGCAATGCACTGATCTATGGGTACAGCAATGTTATTAGGAGTCATTTCATTGTTTTTATTGCCATGTTTCTTTAGCAGAATAATAGTAGCAGGTTTTCCCCCTAGGCCCGTGGTCTATCTAGTCTAGTTCTTGGCCTCTCTAGGAGTGTCCAGTGTGGATTTCTATTATAGAGTGGGCATTAAATTCAATTTTGAAGAAGTGGTTGGTAGCTGCCATCACATTTGTGCCACTATTGCCTGGTTTGCAGGCAGGTCTCGAAGAGTTTATGTCACTGAGTGATATTGATGATCACCTTTCTCCTCTGACAGCACACAGAGAACCCTCCAGCACCACGAATGCTAGTCAGTAGGGGTGAAGCTTTCAGTTGGGCACCAGCTCAATTTCTTCAAGTTTGACATAAGTGTTGTCTTCAACAATAGGCCTTACCATAAGGATATGGAGTGTAGCCAGTCACATGTACTGCTGTGGAGGGGATATCTAGAGGACCCCATCGGCCAGTAACTCAACATTAATGTTTTTCCTTATTTCTTTCTTTTCCAGACAGAGTCTCTCTACATAACCCAAGCTGTCCTGGAACTCATTATATAGACTAGGCTGTTCTAGAACTCACAGAAATCTGTTTGCCCCTGTCTTTGTCTCCCAAGTGCTGGGATTAGAGGCATGTGTCACCATGCTCAGCTTCAACATTAATTCTCACAGGAGGAGATAATAGTATGTCTGTTCTAATCGTCACTGCAGATCTGGACTACAGATTACTTTTTTGACTAGAAGGAAATTATGGTCCATTAATAGGCCTTGGTAAAGCTCTGAAACATGCACCCTTTCATCTGATATTATAAAGCTTAAAT
Organism: Tokudaia tokunoshimensis; assembly: GCA_036184795.1. Lineage (NCBI taxonomy): Eukaryota > Metazoa > Chordata > Mammalia > Rodentia > Muridae > Tokudaia > Tokudaia tokunoshimensis. The sequence continues at coordinate 32,314,189 of BTHU01000008.1, read as the reverse complement.
ATAAGCAAAGCTGATGCTTTCCTCGCCACCATTGACGGTCTCCAATGCTTTCAAACCTTATCTAGACACCTAGCACACTTATCAGGTTTACCCAGAATAGCACCCAGATCTCTCAATAGGGACATGAGTATGTCCTCCAATGTATGTCTTTCTCTAACATCCTCTATCACATGTCCCAGATCTTAAGGCATTCAGATGGTAACCTACCACATGTTAGAGAGAGAAATGAGGAATCCAGAAAGATGTTTGTGATTCTTATTTTCATAGGTGGGAAACTAAGACTCTTGATCAGGTGCTCCTGGACTCCTAACATCCTAGACCACCCCATGGTCCAGAGCTTTTTGCATTGTGCTGGGTGTCTCAGGGCATCCTTTGATTTGGCCTCCTTTGAGTCTCTTCACCTGTGTTTCATATCAAAGGGACTAACCTTCTTTGCTGGGCTCGAAGCTGTCTTTGCAGAGACCTTTCATCATGTTGCGGTAATTCTCCCCATCCACAAGCAAAGGGGAGCAGTTAGAAAAGCAGGAACAGGGTGTCAGGTGTAATAGGATTCCCTCAAGTTGGAGGCTTAAAGACAGCAGCCAGGACACTCATCGTGCCTCTGGAAGCCTTGTGCCTTTGTTCCTGCCTCCCTGCTACACACAGCACTATACACACTATGGATTCAAGAAACAGGACTCAAATGTAAAGTACTGGTAGGCTGAGGCTGTGTTTACCTGCTTCTCTGCCCTACATCTAGCTCCCAGTGCAGGGGATGGACTATAGCAGTCCCTCAATTAATACTCACTTAATGAATGTAAAAGTAGTTGAATTGATCCTAGAGCCTGATTTTAAGTCTTCCTATATTGTCCCTGACTGGGCACACAAGCACTGGAGGCCAGGATTTTCTGGGATGAGCCTGCTCTTCAGTTTTAACGAAATCTGTGTAGTAATGTTTCCACGATCAAGCAGCTTAATGCCTACCTCGTAAACACCACTGAGAATTTAGGTGCTTGAATTTTAGATGTTTCTTCTCTGTGTGTGCTTAAAATTTGGGATAATTGAACATTACATTGCATTTAGATTCAAGGAAGGAGAGATTATAAATTTTTACTGTCACATAGCTTAACCACAGGGACATAGTCTGAAGAAAATGCACTATTAGGTAATTTTGTACAGCTTGTTTATTCAAATCAAGATGGCCAAGAACAGGCTGTATTACTATGTGACATTGTCTTAGGGACCAGTGTTGCCTATGCAGTCTGCTGCTGGTCATAGCACTATTATGTGGCTCGGGAGTGCATTTTACAAATATTTGTATCCTTTGCAGTGTTTCCCATTGCTTCTCAGCCTTTTGGCTAAGAGCAAGTAGAGTGCTTCCCATAATAGCCCCAGACAAGGGGGGAAGAAAACAGTAGCTGGGATATATAGCAAAGGAAACTGAGGCAGACACAAATGAAACTGTTTCTCAAGTCTGTGCATATTGAGCTCAAGTTCAGATCCTACCCTCGGTAGCTGTGATCAAACACTGGACTGGAAGCAACTTAAAGGAGAAATGGTTTGCTTGGGCTTGAAGGTGTGGCCCATCACAGCAGAGAAGGCACAGCTGCACGAGCTGCTGGAAGCAAGGGCAGTGAGAGCTTGCTCACATTTGGGCAGATCAGGAATCAGAGAAGGGGAGGAATTCCCAGGGCTGTTTCCTTCTATGATTAAATCTGGGACTCCAACCCACAGGATACTGCTGTCCACGATCAGGGTGGATCTCCCCTCTTTAGGTTTATCTCTCTGAAAACACTCTCACAGATAAGCCCAAACTTGAGTCTTATTAATGACCTACACAATTCTTAACCCAACCAAAGACTGTATTAACTTAGTCATCATACACTGAGTGCCACAAGGAATAATTTACGTATACGTATAGCTCTTGACTCAGAAACTTGCATTTTCCTGGAGCAAAACCTTTTCAGACATAGGCATCGGTGTCCTGGGAAACACCATTGTGCTTCTAGTACATCACAGGGCTCTCTCCTATAAGAAGGTATGAAGGGTATTAAAAAAATAGTAAAGAAACTGTAGGGAGCAAGACGAGGGGAAAGGGGAAAGACCCGCATCTCACCAGAGCTCGCTGGCACTGGACGGGCGGACACAGTATGGGGTCCCTAGGCTTCATGGAGGCCAGGGACGATAGGTTCTAGCTCCTGGGCATCGAAGGACACCGCTGGATACTGTGAAAGAGCTAAGAACGAGTGGAGGCCCCAGAGAGGTAGCTGAAGGGGAAAGGGCAGCAGGGGGGCGGGGAGACTCGGAGAGGCCTCCCTGGCAGGGGATTAGACACTGCTCTTTAGGGGAAGGTCTGTTGCATTGCTCCAGCACGATGAGTCCAGATGAGAAGAGGCAGTTCATTGGTTTTAGTGTTTACTGTAGAGCAATAAAGAGAGGGAGAAAGTAGAGAAATAGAAGCTGGCCATGGCCTTGGAAGAGAAGGGGAAGGGGGCAAGAAAAAGGACAAGAGAAGAGAGAGGGGAGAGTAGGATCAAGAGTGAGAGAGAGAGAGAGAGGACGACGGGCAAACAGCCCCTTTTATAGTGGGTCAGCCCACCTGCCTGTCGCCGGGTAACCATGGGGATAGAGTCCAGCCAGAATACTAGGGGCTTGGGGTGTGGCCCTCCATGACTGATGGCTACAAAATTGTGGAGTTGAGGGCCTTGTGGTGTCAGAAGACTAGTGTCTGGGAGCATGGCTCATGGTTCTGTCCCTTGTAAATTCTCTACTAGGTCTCCAGAGTAAGCCTCGCTTAACCAGGCCACAGACTGCCTTTCATAGTCCCTCAGAAACAATGCAAAACGTCAACAGAGCTGAAGGCAGAGTGTGCTTTCCCATGTGCTCAGACTACCCATTCCCATGGCCCTGCCATGTCCAGTATGTGTGGCTGGAAGAGTCACTACAACATTTCAGTTGGAACCCTATGTGGGTTGCTACAGCTGGGACACAAGGAGCACAGCAGCTTTGGGGGTCACCATCATACTTCACCAGATCCTTGGTAGAAAAATTCACCCCAAGGGCAGAACAAAATCCCATATAGTGCTCTGTAAAGTGTTTCCTTCTTCTGTCATTTATCTTTGTAAGTGCCACATTTGAGAACAGGGAGCAGGTGGCTGTGTGCAGTATGGAAATGGCCAATGGATGTCTGAGACAAATGGCCCTTCAGAAGCATGACTCTTCAATATGACATTTTAAAGGTTACCTTGAAATTGCCTAGGTGGCAAAGGAAAAGATGTGCTAGAGTCATAAGATTTCTCAAGATAGCCAAAATTACCTTGGTTGGCCAATGGGGCAGGTAGTTCAGTGGTCTGTGTCATTGGTATTTTGCCTTGTCCCCACTCATCTCTACAGTCTTGGAATCTGTGCCAAAGAGAATATAGTTAGAAGACAGAGTTTATTACAGAGTAACACAGGATACCCTCAATTAACAAAGAGAACATTGCATCTATGTACATTGTAGATAGATCATACTATTTCTAATAGAGCTGAAACAGACAGTTGTTTGGGGGTTTATTTTTTTATCTTGATAAAATATCTGAGAAAAAGCAACTTGTGGGAGTAAAGGGTTCATTTAGCTTATAAATTGCAAGTCACCTTCCATCATGGAGGTCGAGATTGGAATTCAGGGCAGGAACTTGAAGCAAAAGAATACTGGTTGCTGCCTAATCTCTGACCTGCTCCCTGGTTCATGTTCATCTAGTGTTCTTATACAACTCAGTCCCACTTGCCTAAGGATAAGCACTTCCCACAGTGGGCTATGCTCTTCTGTACCAATCATCAAACAATCTCTCACAGACCTGGCCAAAAGCCAATCTGATGTAGGCAATCTCTCAACTGAGACTTTCTCCTTGGGTGACTCTAAAATGCTTCAGGTTGACAGCTGAAGCTAACGTCTTCCCCAATTCCTCTGACTAATAACTAGAGTCCTACAGTTCCTGTCCTAGGCTTTTCCTGATCTTGATTATAAAGAAGGGTTCCACCTCTCATGGCTACCAAGCCTGCTCATTTCTTATCGGCTACCTATCAGTTTATAGAACCCTCACCAGAATGGTTCCAAGGAGTTCCATAAAAATCCCAAAACTAGTGTTCGGGAACTTCCCATGAGGGACTGCCCACAACTGGATTCCAAAGAGAGACATACCAAAGCCCAGGGTGAACATCCAGTGTGTGTGCCTGGATTCAAGCCTGCAAGAGGAAAACGTTACCTGAAGGGGCCACAGAGTGGTAAAGATATTTTGTTTCTCAGTCAGTGCAACAAAGAAAATAATGGCCTGTGAGAATTATACACCCTAGAAAGTGTATTCTTGTGAAACCCAGGAAAGAATGTTTATGAAGGATGCCCTGTGGTGTCATATGTCAGGATCAGGGCTCAAAGAAGATTCTGGAATTAGCAGTCCGTTATTCAAAGTTTGAGCTATAAACACCACCATGTCTTTAGGGTTAAGCCTCTGGGCTAGAGCAAGGTAAAATCAGATTCCAATGCTGCTTCAAGCATTGTTTCCTCAACTGAAAAAAAAAAGGGCAGGTTAGCTCAGCACCACAGCCTCAACAGGAAGGTGCGTGTTTGAGCCCAGCCTGGGCTACATAGTAGCCTCCCAATCCACCCGAGACTATGTTGAAATAACAGATAAATAAAAAAAACCTTTAACAATAAAAGAAAAATGGACAGATTATAACTGTCTCATCACTTGTGGTAGGATTAAACAAGCAAATGGAGCTGCACTTCTTAGCTCAAAACTCCTACCCCCCAAGTAAGCTGTTCTCAGTAACCAGAGGGGTTCACAATCTTTCCTATCTTTATCAGAGTCTCAACACATTTTAAGTGGGCTTGTGCAGAATGTCAAGAAGGCAATAGATGGAATACTCCAAGCCTCTACATGTCTCTTTGAAGCAGCATGCCCTCTAAAAGCAGTCCTTTTGAAAGCCTTGGGGTACAAACATCTCATCTGTCTCAATTGCTCTGGCCTAACTAGATCAGATTTTTCAAGGGTACATCTACACCGTGGTCTGTCCTTTTAATAAGTGCTCAGACGGCCCAGGCTCCCCACTCAGACAGCAGGAGTGACTACTCACTGAACCAGACACATGCTGTCTTGTCCTTTCTGTCAGCTGCTAAAGGAGCCCCGACAAAAAGAAGGGAGACAGTGGGCCTTAAAGGACAGTGCAGGCTTGGGGCCAGGTAAGCAGGAATCCCCTGTCAGCTGTCATACACTCCTTAGTTCTTTGCCTGCTTTCTTATTCATTCTTGCATTCTTCACACAGTGGTGCTTTTAAACCATAGCATGTGTCGCATGATCTACCTTGGGTGTCTGGAATGTAGCAAGGAACAAAATGGCACAAAATCCTGCAAAATATTAGAAATCCACATGAGGGGAAGGAGAATGTCTAATGGTTAAGAGCACTGGCTGCTCTTGCAGAGAGCCTGGGTTCATTTCCTAGCATCCATATGGCAGCAGACAACTGTCTGTAACTCCATGCCCAGGAGATCTGATGCCGTTTCTTGTTCCATTGACATAGGAATGCACATGATAGACATACAAATACAGGCAAAATATACATATGTATAAAACAAGTAATAATATGGATTGTAATCTCTAACCCTGGCAGGTTAGATTATAAATTATAAATGTCATTATAAATGACAGTCCCGTGAGAGTTCCCAGAAGGATGCAACCTCCTGTTCCAAATCTGTACTAATCAGAACAGGGCACGTCACTAATGATAGTGTCATTTTAACCCATTGTATCTCAGCTATGGCTGGTGATTCTAGGAATGCTATGAATCAAGACATGGAGATAGGAGTCACTTCCCAGGACCACAAGAAGATTCCCAAACAGGCTCGGGATTACATCCCCATTGCCACTGATCGTACTCGCCTGCTGGCAGAAGGCAAGAAGCCACGTCAGCGCTACATGGAGAAGACCGGCAAGTGTAACGTGCACCATGGCAACGTTCAGGAAACCTACCGCTACCTAAGTGACCTCTTCACCACCCTGGTGGACCTCAAGTGGCGCTTCAACCTTCTGGTCTTCACCATGGTCTACACCATCACCTGGCTATTCTTTGGCTTCATTTGGTGGCTCATTGCTTATGTCCGAGGTGATCTGGATCACGTGGGTGACCAAGAGTGGATCCCTTGTGTTGAAAACCTTAGTGGCTTTGTGTCTGCTTTCCTGTTCTCCATTGAGACAGAAACAACCATTGGGTATGGCTTCAGAGTCATCACAGAGAAGTGTCCAGAAGGGATCATCCTCCTTCTGGTGCAGGCCATCCTGGGCTCGATTGTTAATGCCTTCATGGTGGGGTGCATGTTTGTAAAGATCAGTCAGCCAAAGAAGAGAGCAGAGACCCTCATGTTTTCCAACAATGCTGTCATCTCCATGCGGGATGAGAAGTTGTGCCTCATGTTCCGGGTAGGGGACCTCCGAAACTCCCATATTGTGGAGGCCTCCATCCGCGCTAAGCTTATCAAGTCCCGGCAGACCAAAGAAGGGGAATTCATCCCCTTGAACCAGACCGACATTAATGTGGGCTTTGACACTGGTGACGACCGCCTCTTCCTGGTATCCCCGCTCATCATCTCCCATGAGATCAATGAGAAGAGTCCTTTTTGGGAGATGTCCCGTGCTCAACTGGAACAGGAAGAGTTCGAAGTTGTGGTCATACTAGAAGGGATGGTAGAAGCAACAGGTAAGACATTTTGCCCTCCTCAGCCCTGTGATCCACTCCCTACTCCACGGAGCTTAGCCTGCTGGGGCTCTCGTGAGTACAAGTCTGTGTGCAAGATTCCCAAGGTGACAGCGAGGGCAGTTCTATCCCTAATGTGACCCAAGGGACAGTCACCCAAGACAGAGCACCAGCAATAGCTAACATGAGCTGAACTCACCACCTTCTAGGCATGGTTCTAGATTTTAAACATATATTACAACATTGGGCCTCTAACATCTCCATAAGAGAGAATTCATGGTTTAGAAACAGAGGCTCATATATGAGCAAGCACCAGCAAGCCTGGAGAACCCCAGAGCCAGCCCTCAAGTCCAACAGGTCAAAATGCTTCCTGTCCTAAGACATGCATGAAGTGGCCGGGAAACCCAGACTGAGTAAGAGAGGTGGCCATATTGTTGAGATTTCATAGCTTTATACATCAGTGGTTCTCAACCTTTCTAATGCTGCAATCCTTAAATATAGTTTCTCATGCTGTGGTGATCCCCACCAAACATAAAATTATTTTGTTGCTACTTTCTAATTCATAATTATAAAATTTGCTACTGTCCTAAATCATAATGTAAATACCTGGTATTCAGGACATACAATATGTAACCCATGTCGGGGGTCATGACCCACAGGTTGAGAACCAGTGCTACACATGCTGTGGACCTCATCATTAGAAGAGGATGGTTTTGTCCTCTGTTGCTGTGATAAAATATTTTGACCTAAAGCTACTTGGAAGAGGAAAAGGTTTATTCTTTATTTGTCTTCTAGGTCCATCATTGAGGGAACTCAGGACAGGAAACTCCACAGAAACCATGAAGGCATACTGCTTACTGGCTTGCTCCCTCTTGCTTTCTCAACTTGCTTTCTTATACAGCATAGGCTGTATAAGATAATACACCTACCTCAGGGTATTATCACCTACAGTGGGCTGGATCCTCCACAACAATCATTAAACAAAACAATCCCCCACCCCCCAACATTCCCACAGGCCAATCTGATGGTGGCAATTGAGATTCCCTCTTCCCTAGGGGACTCTGGTTTGTGTTAGGTTGACAAAAATTAACCAGTTCAGATGGTACCCAGTATGCAGCCTTTTTAAAGTTCACAGGTATTCCCCCACAAACCTATGTTTAAGAGAATCTATGTCCCAGATCTGCTGAGAGTCACAGACACTACCCTCACGGTCAGCCCTCCTGCTTCTTGGGAAGGAAAGCAATCTGGTGGATGCTGCAACCGTCCTCCTTCTTCTTCCTTCTCCTTATTTGGCCACGTGGACTGAGCAGCAAGCAAACGCTGAGTGCTGACCTGTTTGACAGTCAACCATGCTCAGAATACTGCATCTGTTTCAAAACCTTGCTAATAGCATTTATATGATTTTCATCCCCTTTTACAGATACAGATACTGGATCTCAAAAGGGCTAGGCAGACATTATGCGCTCATACTCCACTTTCATTTACAAGTCTCCAGCTTTCTTTTATTAGACACCACACTGGTCCCTAAGATGTTAGAGGCTTGTTAAAGGTGGACAAGTGTACCTCGTCAGCCCTTGGAAATCTGTTCACAGGTTGGGGGACTCCGACAGGACCTCTTTAAGCCTTCCTAGTTCCGAGTCAGGCAGGGTGATGGCAGGCCCTAGGGACTATGCCAAAGGCTGCCTGGCCATCTGCTGGAGGGCCGGAGCCTAGCCAGGAAGCATATGGTAGCAGCTGGAGGAGCCCCTGGGGCTGAGGATAGTCAGGAAACAGGAAGCTGATTCGCAAATGTGGGGACTCTAGGGTCAGTGTGTCCTTGGTAACAGGGTCAGCATCAAACAGAGGATCACTTTTTAGGGAAGATGCTCCTCTCTGAGGTCCTGAAGAAGGGGTCAGCCATACACAGTCTCATGGATCCCTGGTGATGTGCTTCTACCACCAGCTGTACCAGAGGAGAGCACCCATAGAGTCCCCCCCAGCAGAGGGAATAAAGGCTGACCCAGTTTGCCCGCTCCTCTCACATTTCCCTGGAAGCCCCCCTGTCCTATACCGTCCTGCCCTAACATAGCCTGTGATAGCTAATCTATGTCCTCTGTCTGTGGAACTATGAGGGCCACTGAGACCACCTACTCACAAATGCCTGAGTTGTTCCATCATCATACTCATGGAACCCAGCCTTGGCATGAATTCAGTCCTAGTTTGAGCAACATAGTTCTTCCGTACCCTTCCTATGTGAGTCTGGGCAACGTGCTTGTCTTGTCTGCCAATGACAAGGGTCAATCTCATATGCTGGTGAGAAGACTAAAGGATCAAAGGGAGTGCCACAGATGAGACACAGAACTGATATGTTCATTGACGGGTAACAGTTGTAAGCAGCCAGGGTCTGTGGCTACAGGATAGCCCATGCCATTTCCTTAAAGGACAAACAGAAAGAGCAATGGGAAGAGTCCTGAGTGACCTCTGCAGGCACTCTTGTGGGAGTCCTGTGCTAGGGTCTTCTCAGAGTCCTGGAAGCCTGCAAGCAGAGTGGGGTGTCTAGTCTGGCCAGTATCAAACTTGGGTGTTTCTACCTCTGCTGGGCTCATGGATACACAACCAGGGAGAGGTCTGAATGGAAAGTCCTGAGTTGGGCAGGTATCACCCTGAGAGCAAAGAGAGTTATGCTTTGGGGACCCAGACTCAGATGAAATGCTTGCTTCACCTTGCTCTAGTTTGTATGGTCCCTCTCCTGGAGAAGACCTAAGTAGGAACGGGAGAGGAGCTAGGGGGGACCTGGAGAAGGCTTTCCTTCAGGATCAAAAGAGCATAAGCTAGTCCTTCCTTGGACAGAATGTGAAATAAAAATTTGTTTTTCTGTGACCCTAAGCACAGAGGCTTCCTCATCCATAAACAAAACAGCCCTCCCTCTCTGGAGAGGAAGCAACACCCAAAAATAACCCAGCCATGGCAGGGCTGCAGAGAGGAACTGGAGGCATCCGAGCATCCTCAAATCCAGAAGCCAGGCTGGGAGTTAGTTTGCTCCCCTTCCTGCGCATGTGTGCATGTTAGTTTGTGGATACACGTACATGTGTGTGTTCGCTTCTACTGTATGTCCACTCAAAATTATTTCCCTGTGTTGTGATGCCTGCCAGCTTCTCTCTGGTCCCTCACCTTGAAATTATCTTCTTCGAACCCTGGTCCTGCCTCCTTTCCAGTCTCAGCCAACTACTCTTAAATGTCATGTTCAAAAATGATGTCCTCATCTGCACGTATTGCATTTCCCCACCCTCTTTAGCATCCAGAAGTGTGTTCTAGAATCTCGCTTGTTCATTGGCCATTTTCTTCCCTCGTTGTAGTTTGAGCTCCTCCATGACAAGGACCATCTCATATTCAGCCTCATCTGCCAGGTCCCTGACACAAAGAAGAAGTTCAAGAAATACATGGAAATTTATTGGAGGAATTGATGACTGGGTACATGAATAGTTTGAGGGATGGAGGGTGTCTTAGCTACATTTCTATTACTGCGAAGGGACATTATGACTAAGGCACTTATAAAAGAAAGCATTTAATTGGAGGCTTGCTTACAGTTTCTACAGGGTTAGTTCATTTGTATCATGGCAGGAATCATGACAGCAGTGGGCTAGCATAGTGCTGGAGCAGTAGCTGAAAGTTTACATCTTATCCACAGGTATCAGGCAGAGAGAGAGAGAGAGAGAGAGAGAGAGAGAGAGAGAGAGAGAGAGAGAGAGAGAGGAGAGACTGGGCCGGACATGGACTTTTGAAACCTCAATTCCCAACCCCCAGTAACATCTCCAACAAGGTCACACCTCCTAATCCTTCCTAAACAGTCTACTAGCTAGAAGGCAAATATTCAAATATATGAGCCTATGTGCGGCCATTCTCATTCAAGCCACCACAGATGGATAGATAGATGGATAAATGATTTAATGGCCCAATATTGGTTTGATTGAGTGAATGAATGGAAGATAATGAATACATAGATGCATGAATAGATGGGTGATGGAACAGATGAATAGATGACTGGATGGATAGATGTATATATAGATGGGTGAATGGATGGATGGATGGACGGATGGGTGGGTGGGTGGATGGATGGATAGATGGATTCTTCTTAATGCACGTGGCTTCTGTTTCCCCAGGCATGACTTGCCAAGCACGAAGTTCTTACATGGATACAGAGGTGCTGTGGGGTCACCGATTCACACCAGTTCTCACTTTGGAAAAGGGTTTCTATGAGGTGGACTACAACACTTTCCATGACACCTATGAGACCAACACACCCAGCTGCTGCGCCAAGGAACTGGCAGAAATGAAGCGGAGCGGCCGGCTCCTCCAGTACCTTCCCAGTCCTCCCTTGCTTGGGGGTTGTACTGAGGCTGGGAAAGAAGCTGAGGCTGAGCAGGAAGAAGAGGATGAACCCAACGGACTGAGTGTGTCCCCGGCAACCAGGGGCCCGATGTGAAGTTTGTGCACTACCCAGAGCCTTTTCTTGCCAGACACCAAGGAGCCTGGGAAGCCAGAGAGGCCAATTAGTTGAGCAAGCTTTGTGGGGCCCCAGGAGTATGGGAGCTCTACAGAGAGGAACAGTTGAGTTGAGGCCTCGCATCTCCTCCTTGGGGCCTTAGAGCAAGGCCTTGCCTAGGCCCCTTGAGAAGTGCTTTCTAGGCCTCTGTGAGTGAGAGCATTAGTTGCCACCTGAGTGGGGCACCCAACAAGAGTTCTAGGGTGGTATCTATCCTCTCTCTGACTACTGCAGTCTGCTCACTTTCCTCCCCGATTCTTGGTTTCCTCAGCACAATCCCTGAGGCCTGCAGATCAAGGGATCATTTTATCTATGGATACTCAGCCTCCAGCTGGGGATGAGTACACAGAGGCCTTCCAGGAGCAATGCCTTTTAGTCTGAGGCCAAAAACCCACTGATTAATAGCTTCTTAGCAAGGCCCCTTGTTCACCTCTGATACTACCTAGTGTGTGTTTTCCTCTTCTGTGTCAAGTGAACACTACAGCCTACAGGGTAATTGATTTAATTAGAGTGGCCTTAGGACACTGAGTACCTAGGAGCACACACAATGTCGTCCTCACTACTGCCTGGCACCGCTAGGTATACTGTGCCCTGTGCTTCAAAGGAGAGCCCCCAGCAGTTGTACCTTTTGTAGGACTATTTGGCCCAAGAACTTCAAAGAACCTGTAAAGTGGTCCTGGGAACATGTGAATTTCAGAGAGCCAGATGAGCTCGTTGGTTCTAACATAGGGATGGCAGACAGGAAAGAGACGCAAGGATAATTTTAAAATAAGTATCTGGAGCCTGGTGTAGTGAGGCATGCCTGTAATCCTAGCATTTGGCAGGCTGAGGCAGAATTGCAAATTTGAAGCCAGACTGGGCTTCAAAAAAGCAAGAGACAAACTAACAACCAAGAAAACATCTGCCACAGTTGTTGCCTTGGGGGCTCCTTAGAGAAAAGAGGGCTACGATATACAAGTGACAAGTGGCCACAAACACATCTTCACTGCCAAGCTGAGCGTGGACCAGAGTCTTAGGCTGCCACGGAGATGCCTCTGGATCTCCCTCCTGTGGAACAGCTCCAACATGGTGGTGGGACCTAGAGGGCGGGCCCGGAGAACAGGATGAGAGTTGGTGGGTGACTCGGGAAAGGAGAGTTAAAGAGTGGAGAAGAGCCTTGGGGGCCACAGCCTCAGAGACCTTTCTCTTCCAGTCTAGGGCTGATGGTCAGGTCATTGAAGCGTCAGGTTGAAAACGATAAGCTGGCCTGATCTTGGGAATATGCTTACATGCTCCCTGACACCTCTACCCCAGCATTCATGGCTCTTAACCAGCTTTTGAAAACAGAAGCACCTTCTTGCCAGGCCCTGGAGAACTTTCTCTGGCACAAATAGGGAGGCAAGAAGCTAAGGTAGCCTAGAGAAGAGCTTCCCAGTCTCAGGCCTTGGTCCCCTCGGACTGGGTGCCCAGGTCCCTGGGCTGGTGAGGAGAAGGTGGCCTGGGATGGATAGTTATATTGTGGACTGACCATGAATAAAAGAGAGGATCCTTGCACTTGGTATCTGGACTGAATCTTGAATGATGGTCTAGGCCAGTGGGTCTTAACCTTCTTAATGCTATGACCCTTCAATACAGTTCCTCATGTTGGGATGACCCTAATCATAAAATTACTTTTGTTCCTAATTCATAACTTTAGTTTTTCTACTGTTATGAATTGTAATGTAAATATCCAATATGCAGGATATCTGATATGCAACCCCTGTGAAAAGGTTGTCCAACTCCCAAAGGGGTCATGACCCACAGACCCACATGCTAAGAATCACTGATCTAGGCAGAGGAGTGTGTGTGTGTGTGTGTGTGTGTGTGTGTGTGTGTTTTTATGGTGTGCATGCCTGTGAGTGTGGGGTGTGTGTATGTGTGTGGGGTGTGTATATGTATGCTTGTGTGTGTAGGTGTGGTGTGAGGGTTGGTAAGTGGGTGTGGAGTTGGGTGAGGATGGTGTGTGTACTTATGTGTGTGTGGTATATGATTAATGTGGTGTTTGTGTATATATGTGTGGTGTGTATGGGGTGTGTGTATGCTGTGGTATGTATGTTTTGTGTGTGTGTGTGTGTGTGTGTGTGTGTGTGTGTGTATGTGTGTGTGTGATGGGAGGGTGAGTCCCACAGTGATAAGGTAGGGATTATTCATCTTCTATATGGTGAAACAGATCTAGCAGAGAATGGGAAATGAGCTGCCACCCATATTCAGGACAGAAAATCCGTGAGTGGGTCCACAACACCCAATAGGTAAGCTGCAGTCAGAAGTCTGTACCCAATGATGTACACACAAGGATGGAGCCTGGAGCTGAGACTAGACATCTAGGGTAACAGGAGACGCAGTCACTGTCACAAGAGACAGACACTCAACCTGACTTTCTGGATCCCAGGTTAGGCAGGCAGGACCAGTTCTTTTCCTTGGTAGGCTATGAATCCTGTCTTGGTCAGAACTAGCTAGTGCCTACAGGTTAGGACCCGGATTGAGGCAAGTTGGTAAAGATAAGAAGAGGCAGAGAATGATGGTCTTATGGCCAGACAGTGGTCTGGCTCCTGTTTCACGTTTGCCTTATTTGTGTTTCTGAAACGTCCCCACCTGGCCAAGAGAGGCCAGTGGTCTGTGTGAGTCATGGCCACTGGTGTGTCAAGGAGAAGTTGTGGAGGCTATCAAAGAGATGGATACACTCCTAAAGATCCCCTCATACCAGAGCTGTTATGTACTGGAATTAGTAAGATAATAGATGCAATCCAGGGTCTATCATGGTGACCTAAACGTGAGGGGACTGCCCTTCACATCCCAAGGACATCTCCACGTCAATGAATAGTTGATGTCACTAAAATTTAAAAAACTCTTCAAATAATTTTCTGAAAGTTCTTAACCAATAAATTTAAAATATGGGTTTATTATTAAATGCCAAGTCTGATGCTGGCCCGTATCTCAATGGGCCACTACACCAACATATGAACCATGTTAGTCATGGACCTTATTGTATGACTCTGAGCTCATTCCATCCCTCTTGTCCACAAAGAACTGAAGCAGGGCTTGAGAAGAGGTCAACGATAATTCCCAGAGATCTCTGCTCCTTGGGTTTGGGAAGCTGACTTCCTGCCTTAACTACCATGTCCTTCCTCTCAGGAAAAATCCCTTGCTCCATGTGCCAGTAGAAATTCCCCAAAACTGGAGAAGAAAAGTTCTTGCCGGTTCTCCCCTCTCATTCCCCAACCAATCTGACACCTCCTAGGTTCTGCCAACACAACCACAAGATCCTGTTCTCAGGCCTCTCTGCTTCAGACATGGCTCCCACTGGGCTCCGGCACAATCTAGGAACCTGCTTGTGCCATTTCTCTTGGCTGCTTTGAGATCCTGCCTGAAGCAGTTAACACTGATGGAGAAGAGCCTCTGTCTGACTGGGGAACACGTCCCTGCTTGTTATCTGTAGCAACTGGGAACCTTCATTCGCACCTCTTATCCCATGGCCTGCCTTCCAGCTGGCCCCAGCTCTGTGACTCCTGTGGAGCAAGGAGCTTCTCCTGAGGGTGACACAAAGCATAGATTGCACATCAACTTGTAAGACACCCCTGCCCCTGTCGTGTGGAGCAGTAGTTAGACACCGCTCCTGCATTCTTGGACTTGATCCTACAAACACTGCAGTGAAAGTGTCTGGAGCGCTCCGTTGCCACAGATGGAGATGTCTCGAGCAAACATTCTGGGGCTATCTTCCTGTAAACACCCTTTAGGGATCAGCTCCCAGGGTGCAGGCACAGACAGAGCCCAGCCCTCATGGTGGCTCTGGCAGATTCCCATGCTGTGCTGTAAAGGACATTCCCTTTTTCCTGCCGCAGGATAATTAGGAAACACCTTTCTCTAAGTCCCAGAGAGCTAATGAGCCATGGAAAAAGAGATTCCCAGGGGAAGAATGCCTTTTCCTCTAGAGGCTACTTAACCTCTGGGCTTGGTTCTCTGACAGTATCCTAAAGCACTCTGTCAAATTGCCCTCCCAGGTATATGACTTCAGGCTTATGGAAAAGAACATCATTACACTGCTAAAAGTTCATCCCCTGAAATGGTTAGATGGGAGATAGCTTTCTCATTTAAAGTACAAAGCTCCTGAGCTCCCATTCAGGTGATTCCCAGTTGGAGCAAACTCACTCCTGTTTTTGTTCATCTAAACCAGCAGTTACTGGCATTTGGCATTTGGACTGGTGTTGGGGTGGGAAGGTCAGGCCTGGAGAGAACACTTCCCCAGTAGCAGGGCTCAGACCACACAGAGTGAGCCAACTTCAAGATGGCAGCAAAGACAGAGATTGCCAGGGATTCACACAGCTCATACATGGATAATTTTAACCTTTTATTTAAAGTTAGATGTTTGGAACCCACCTTGTCTAAAAGTAACTTTGAATAATTTTGAAAATAGCCACTTTGGGGAGTCTCTAGGCTACCAATATGTGGACAAGGCATAAGTTTACAGAATGATTGTTATCAGGGAACCCTGGGAAAAGGGCAGGGAGGCTGTGGTAGTTAAGGTTGACAATCTCTCAAGCAGAGACCTAAGTTTTCCACTGAGCATGCGTCGGCAAGGGGGTTGATAGTAGGTGTCCTCCTGTGATGATCATCAACTGTCAGTAACAGAATCTCACATGGACGTAGCCCTCACTCGGCCTCCCCTGTAAAGATAACACGGCAAGCCAAGGTATTGATTCATCTTGAGATGGGGTATGAGAAGCTGGTACAGGGCAGCTGCAGTGTGCAAGGCATGTCCCATGTCTGACCTGGCACCCACCCCCCAGGGTAATCAGAGAGAAGGAAATCAACACATGTGTGGCAGATAGCAGGCACAGAAACTCCCCATCGGCGGGGAGCAGCCGGGCAAGAGCGCCTGTGACACGCGGTGTGAGGGCAGCCTGACAGTGGGAGGAAACAGACATAGGCAGGAACCAGCGTGCTGGGGCAATGACCAGCAGCTTCACACAGGAAGTGATGCTGCCCCTGTCTGCAGGGAGAGCTATGAATCCTGTGCAGATGTCAAAAGCAAGGTTAAGGAAAAGGAATCCTCAAAGGGCACATTTGCAACTCAAGCCTGAATTGTGAACTGAGGAACGAGAGGTAGATACAAGGATCTAACAGCAGACCCCCAGAAACCCACCCCAGCCCAGAAGCTCTGTGCTACCTGAGTCAGTCAAACCCACAATAGGTATACATAGCAGATGCCTCTCTAGACCCCAGTAGACTCCAGCAGCAAGACGTGTCAACCTGTTGGTGGTAAACAAATGTCTAGGGAGTGGTTTTGGAAATAGAAATGTTAGTTGAGATTTTTTTTTTCCTCTAAGGGACTATTTGCTTTTATTCAAAAACTGCTATTCAAATCACCTTGGCTTCTGTGTGCTAGAGGCAAGAATTCTAAACCACAGGGGAGGGATGGGTGAGAAAGGGGATGTGTTAGCCAGAGTGTAGAACTTCATTCTTCACAAAAGGTAAGCACAGAGAACCAGGGCCATTCGGGGTGAGGCCACTGCTGAGGGATGCAGTGAGTATACGTATGTCTGCACATTTAGTGTCCCTCTGTGTGCACGAGCAGAATGTTGCTGTCACATTCTGAATCACCTCTGAAATAAACATGTTCACAGAAGAGACCGCAGCCAGCCCTGTGTGATTTGAAACTTGCAGGCTCGCCTAGCTGCGCTGTTACCTGGAGAAGTGGGCAGCTGCAGTCTTTCAGGAATCCACTTACCATCTGTTGTCTCCACGGAGTGGAGCTCACTGGGTCTGGTCCATGGAGACAGATAGGAAAGAGGGAAGCATGTTCATCAGCTTGACCGTGCTCTGAAGGAAAGAGCCACTGAACTCTCAGGACCATTCTTCCTCAGGAGTTGTGCTGACAGAGTCTCCCCCTCTCTCCTCTTCAGTCTAGAATGTTCCCCATTAACATAACCTACCTTCTCAGGTCTCCACTGCCTTTCTGTATATAAAGGTATTCCCATCTGTATGTTCCCCAGAACCCCCAGAGCAGGAAGACCTGAGCATCTATCCAGTGCCCATTCATCCTGATCGTTCCCTCTGGGCTTGGTAAGCCTTTGCTAGGCATACATGGTGAAGGTTGAAAACCTATGCATCAGGAAGCAGAAGTTCAGGCTGGGATATATATATATATATATATATATATATATATATCAGTGGACGGCATCATGCAAGGACCTGGACCCAATTCCTAGCACCTATAGGGGCTGGGGAGAGAATGCACACTCCATAAAATGTTCAGTGGGCCTCTGACTTCCCATTACTTCAGCTTCCTTACACATACCATCACATTTACTGGATGCCTACTATGTTCCAGAAGCAACAGGAGATACTGTGGATTCAGTAGTGGCCAAGAATGTCTCAGTTTACTCTCGCTGCTGTAACACACATGCCTCAGACTGGATAACGCAGAGTCAATGGGAATGTCCGCTTACGGACTACAAGCTGACATATCAAGATAAGCACAAGCAGATTCAGTATCTAGTGAGGACCTATTCCTCCTGGATGAAAACCTCTCTGCATCCTCACATGGTAGAAGGAGCAGGCTTGTTCTCCTATAGGCTTCCCATATAATGGTGTGAATCCCATTCCTGAGGGCTGCACCCTCATGATCTAATCCTCTTCTGAATCTTACTTTCTAATTCTATTACCTTGGGGATTAGTCTTCACCTTGCAAATTTGGGGGGTGAAAAAAAAACACTCAAACCCTAAAAAGATAATGTGATCTCTTGTCTCCATGGGATTTGTTGCATGTTAGGGAGCACAGAAGGTACATGAATAAGAGGATAGCAGGTGCCAATAAAGTCCAGGAGCAAAGCAGAGAGCTGAGCTCACCCAGGGACAGGACCTGAGGCTGACTCGGGCACTCTTACCCTGGTTGCTGAGGCTAGAGACTCAAGGAAACAGAAGTTCACCAGACAACGCAGACAGGCTTAATCTTTGGGGACAGAAGGACAGAGAGGCAGGGAGGTAGGGTGCATGTAAAGTCCTGAGGTGGATGCTGGAAGGATCTGTAGTACTGAGTAAAGACTGAAGGCACTGAAGCCCCAAGACCCAGCCATGCCTTACTGAGAGGACTTGGATGTCACCCCAAAGAGCGCTTATCAAAGAGTGACCTAATGTGGAATGTATGTATGCTCCTGTCTCCAGAGGGCTGGGATCACAGGCTAGTGTTATAATATCTGGCTTATTTAAAAGAACAAGAAAAAAAGAAAAAGAAAACCAGAAAGAACAACAAATAAGAGGCTGAGGAGATGAATCAGGGTGTAAAGTGCTCATGTAAGCATAAAGAACTGATTCAGATCCAGGTCCTACTCAGAAGGCTGGACAGGACAACACACACCCACAATCCTGGCACCAGGAGGCAGAGACAGCAGGACGCAGGGAGTCGCTGGCCAGCTAGTCTAGCCAGATAATGGGCTTCATATTCATTGAGTGAAACTGTTTCAAAAAGTAAGGTAGAAAGCAATAGAAGAAGTTATCCAAACTGACCTCTGGGCTCCACGGGGACACACATACATATGTGCACTCAAACATACACACACACACACACACCACATAGACACCAAACACCACATAGACACACACACACACCACACACATACACACCATACAGACACATATATCACACATACCACACATCATACACACACACACACATAAACACACATCATACATACACACCATATACACATGTACCACACACACATATATACTATATACCACACAGACACAAACCACACACACAAACACACCATACATACACAGCACATACACATATACCACACACATCCTATACACATCCCACACACATACACCACATACACATCACAGACACACACCACACATACATGCCACACACATACACCACACACACACACCCCACATATACACCACACACAGCACATACATTCAGACACACACCACACACAACCTCCCCACACACACACATGAATAATCAAACTCTTCAGGGTAAAAGGACTCATGGAGACTGGTTCCTCACTAGCGAAATGAGATTGTCTCTGAAGCATTATGAAGCTGTCCATCTAAGGTCAGACTAACAAAACCTCCGATGGTAGATCCTACAAACATTCACTGAACTTCTCTGTGTTCCAAACATCCTGAGAGGACCTGGGCAGTGAAAATGAAGAGAGACTCCATTTCGTTCAGCTGGGAGCTTCACCTGAGCTCCACAGAAGGCTACACGCTGATTGCTCTCATGCTTTTCATTGACTTTATTTTTTTTTCATTTAAAATATCATTTTTAATATATAAGGACATTTTGCCTACAAATGCATGAATGTGTTCATGAAAATTTATTTTTAAAATGGACTCAGCACCAGAGGGGTTTTCTCCAAAGTCAATCAACAATTTGTCATCCCACCAATAATGTTAAGGATGCTTACACTCACCATCAAAAGGGAAGAGCACAGGCAGACAAGATCTCTCCCTGCTCCTCGTCTACCTGCTCCTTGTAGAACACGCTGTGCCATGGTCCTCACTGTAGTCCTGAGGAACAGCTTCGAACAGGAAGTCCTGTCGAAAGCATTCTCAAAGACAGAGCCATGGTCTATAGAGAGGTAGCCCATCTCTTGAGGATTTTTGCTGGGTTTCTCCTAACTGAAGCCTAGGCATGAACAGGTCTTGGTATTTCTCTTTCTAACAATACATCTTTGGACCCAGCTCCCAGGACGTTTCCCATGCTCCAAGTTAAAAAAGATAGAAAGAAAAAGAAGAAAAAAAAAAGAGGAACCAACCTTGGCCATTTGTGTACAAATCTAGATGGAAAACTGGGCATGCTGGCTGGTTCTGATTCAGGCCTCTCTCCATTTGGCCATATGGCCAGAGCAGGAGGCAATATTTCCCAGCTGGAAGATCAGAGATAAGTGTTCTACAGAACTGGGAAGATGGGTCTTAATTTATTCCTCGTCCACTGAACAGCCCTTCCTGCTGTACTCTGGACAAGGACTAAGGATGTGTGGACCAGTCCCTGTGATCAGAATGGGATATTCAACCAGGATACGAAGAGACCTGACAGCTCCATAGAAGAGTCAGGGGTAAAGCCAATAAGCTTCCCAGTGTTAGGGCCTCCTATAGCCCATCCTATTGAGTGAAAATGTACACACACACACACACACACACACACACACACACACACACACACACAGTCCTATAGCAATGAAAATATGAAATGTGTGTAGCAAAGGTCTTACCTAAGCCACAGGAGCAATGTTTGAACTGAGAAGGGAAAGATGAGAAAGGCTGATGAGTGGGAATGATGTACAGGGAGGAACCTAGAGAACGGTGCTCCTTGCTTGGGGATCAATACACAGGGAGGGAATGGCTGGAGCACCCAGTGGGAATGAAGAGAAAGTTCTGAGAGTCACTGGATAACAACAGGCTAGGCCACCACCTTCAGAGCGATGGACTCTTGGGAAAGATCACTGTTTTCCAGTGACCGCCATGCTTAAGCACGAAGAGTGGATGAGAAATGGCAGTGAAGGCAAACTCAACTAAGAAGGCATCAGGGTCAAGCAAATGCAGGTGGATCTTAGTGTTCGAGAATAACTAGTAGACTGGTCAGGTGTGGGGTTGATGATACTGTTGGCAGCACACCCATGCACCTGAGCTCCCAGATTACCTAGTTTGACTGCACTGGAATAGGATCTAGTTAGAAGGAGGGGAGAGTAGTATGTTTAGTTTTAGATCAAACACTCCTCAGAAGCAGGCATTTGCATACATCTGTCTAGATCTACAAGGATGAGAGTCCTGGAATTAGAAGTCATCAGGGTATAAGTGGGATTGAAATTGAATTCTCCGAGGAGATTGGCCTAGAAGAAAGTAGAGTGCAGATCTAAATGTCCCTATGTGGCTGAAGCATGACCCTGAGGAGCTCCTGCAGGCTCGACATCAACTGGAGAGGAAATGGGTCTGTGGAGTAAGCGGAAGTGGAATTTTCATACCCATCACCTTCTAGAATGCTCCAGGATGTTTAGTGAGGAAGACACTCTAGGGTTGTCTAGGTACTGCAGTTTCTAGGGCCTCTGAGCCAGGAGCCCTTGGAAGTCTGGTCAGGAGTCCAAGGACGCATGACTTTAAGGTAGTTCTGCCCTCCTCAGTAGACTGTCACCTTCAACGTTCCCACAAAGCTCCACTTTCCAGGCACACCTTGATTATGAGTGGGGCCCCCAAGAATCGTACCATACCCCACAGGCTCCTCTGACACCCACAATGCTCTTCTGCATATAGTGTCTGTTTCTTCCTGTGAGTCGCATTGAGCTGCTCTGACTTCTCCTAATTAGCTCTTTTTACACGCTAGCTTTGCAATTCCTTCCCATTTCCACTGCCCATTTCAAAGCCTTATTTTCAATTCTGAAGCATCGCTTTAAACTCCCTGTCACCTCTTTGGTTTCTATTGTGATGTCTGACATGTCGCTTGCTTAAAAGAGTACATTTCCATATCCTCCTTCCAGATTTGCATTTCCATTTCATGTGGAGAGACAACTGCGACTGTGGAATCCTCAGAAAGTGCTGGTGGGCCGAGGGTGGATCAGAAGAAGTAACTGGCTCCTTTGCAATATGAGATCTCAGAGGAAATTTTAAGAAACTAACCACAGGCAGAAAACTTGATTAATAAGAGTTGGTATAAAATTGGATTCCTATGTCACTGTCTCAGCTCTGCTCATCTCCTTAATCTATATTTACTATGCCCAAAAGGGCTCATTGTGGAAGGTAAAAGTTCTACTTCACTTATTTTATACGCTAAAGAGCACGCTTTGTTTCAAGAGAACCTTCTCCCTCAGAGCCCAGCACTGCCCTGCCTTTCCCTACTTAGTAAAGCTAAGACGGTTCATTCTTAAAGTTCTGTAGTGAAACGTTCAGCCAGGCTTCACAGAAGCGTCTACAGGAGGCAGTATTCTCAATCCTACAGCACAGATGGCAAGATACACTCTCCTCTGAGACCCAGACAGCCTTCACTTCGTAATTCTGTAGCTCAGGATTCCCTTACTGACCTTGGAGATGATCGCGATCACCCTTGCCTTGCTCTCGAGCTTCCCACGTGGGGTATAGACAGAGCCCTGTACCCAGCACCAACACTGCACCTTGCCTAGCTTTCTACAACCTCGTAGGCTGTGTCTCCTCTGTGCTCCTGTCGTGCGTGTGTTTTCTCTAAAGGACAAAACCCCTTCAGGCCTAGATTTGGCCTCTGAGTGTCTTCCGATGCTGTGGACCAGTGAGGTCTACCTCTTGGGGTGCCAAAGAGCTACTGGGGCCTCTTGGAAAGGTTGTCTTGATGATCTGTAAATATAAGCTTTGCTCTCTTTACCTCGGGGGACCATGGTCTCCCCCTTCAACCCTGGTCAGTATTACTGATGACAGTGTTCTCCTGCCTGCAGTCCCTCATCCTCTCTTCCCTGGCCCCCTCCTCTTTTACTTCACCTTGACAGCATTTGTCTTGGAATTGCTGGCCTTCCACTGTTGATATTTGTCCACTGTTGGTAGCTGTTTGGTGTGCCCCTGACTGAGAGAGCCCCCATGACTGTGACTCTGCCATGATGCTCCTTTCTCTTTACAATGTACTCTGGTTACACTCATCAGCCTTCTTATCTTAGAGACAATTAGCTTTAAAAAAAAAAATAAAAACAGCTTAAAGAGCAAGATACATGCCCTAAGGACACAGCTCCAGTGATCTACATTCTCCAGCAAGTTCCTTCCTTCTAGAATATTCAGAACCCTCCAAAATAATGCCACCATCTGGGATCCAAACAAAGCTTTTATTAGTCAAGGAGGGTAGCGCTTCATATTTAAAACATTATCACCAGCCTCTCCTCTCTCAGTGTTCACTCTTTCTAGTCAGTTACTAAGCATGAACTATGTCATGGTTAGTTCTATGCCTACTGCCATGCCTTATCCTTGTTCAGTTGGGTATGGAAGGCATTCGAACCTGAAGGCCTTCTCAATTCACCTGCACTGTGTCCAGGACGCTGTGGGGGAGCTGCCTTTGCTGTCAGCTCCTCTCTTACTCCCAGGGCAGACGAGGTTCCTCATGGAAGAGTAAGAAGGACCCCTTCCCCCACCTCCCCCTTTGGTTTGTGAGAGAGGGTGGAAGTTTTCAGATTTCATGGGAATAAGACCAACAGAGGCCTTTAGAAAAGTCTCTGGGGCTTGCAAAATAGCTCCGTGGATAAAGGCACTTGCCATCAAGCCTGAGCACTGAGTTCAATCATTAGGACCCACATGGTAGAAGGATAGAACCAACACCCACGTGTTGGTTCTCTGATCCCCACACACATGGGGGCACATTACTCCCCCAATCCTTGTTTGAAAAGAAAGGGCTCTGGATCCTAACACAGGTGGCCTGTGGGGCCATTCACTCACAAATTAGATGGCTGCTTTGCATGCTAAACACATTTTTCAGATAAAAGGGAGACGTTTGGACATTAGCCACAATGGAAGGCTATAATAAATTAATCTACAGCAGACTAGCCCCCAGAAAATTGTTTGCCATGGTTATTGAGCAAAACGATGACCTCAGCCCCAGACTGTCAGCAGCCCCAGAGCTGTGCAGACAAGCACACTGAACAGCTGCTGTTAGAGCTTCCTTGTAGAACCTGCTGTGTCCGCGAAGAGCAAAACTGCTTGTGAATGTGAGGTTTGGGATTGACTATCTAGACTCCCCATCAACACCTTCAGTTCCTTCTCTTCCCCACCCTGCCCGGTGCTGGGTCATAATCGCAGTAGCAACCAAGAGAACCTGTTGGCTCTAGACCCTGTTGCAGTCTCTCTATTGAGCTTCTTCCTGGTGTTTGCGTCCCTGGAATATTTTGTTTTCTTTTTCCCTCCTTCTCTTCCTCCATTTATATGTTTCGTTGTTTGGCTTTGCCTTTAGATTATGTTTATACACATACATACATACATAATACACACATACACACATGCATGCATACATACATTTGTATCACACACACACACACACACACACACCAATTCACAGCTGATGCTAATAGTATTTAGAGATGAGGCTGCTGAGAGGCAATACCTGATGATGCCATGTGTTGAGGTCCTCACCTCAAGATTAGCATCCTCATAAAAAACGAGATAGAAGCTCCATCCCGCACTACTCTATAAGGATGTTTTAAAAAGCACCATCTCCAAACTAGAACCTGGTCCTAACCATATACAGAATCCACTGACACCTTGATCTTGGACCTCCCAGCTTTCAGAACTATGAGAATTAAATTATTGCTTAAGCTGCCCAGTCTATGGTATCTCTAAGATCGTTCCCAGTTGACTGAGACTCCTTCTAGGCCAGCCTGAGACCAGCACAGCAAAAAGAGAGCCAAACATTTCCATTTAGGATGTGGAGTTAACTCTCAGATTTAGCGAGTAAAAATATAGGATTCCCAGTTAATTTACGTTTCAGGTAAGTAATAAGTAATTGTATTAATTGTATAATGTGAGTATATCATTTTTGGAATGCACTCACACTAAAACGTTTTGTTGCTATTGTTTGCACACCTGAAATTCAGATGGAGCTAAGTATGCTGTGTTTCCACTAAATCTGGGACCTGCCCACTTTAGCACAAAGCCTATGTAGTTTGTGGTAGTTTAGGTTCTTTTGCTCTCCCTATAATGGGGAAGTGATAGGAAAAGTTAGTACTTGTGTATGTTTATGCAAAGGTTACTTTGCGACAGAGTATTAGTTACTTCCCTAATCATTATAGCAAAATGCCTGACTGAAGCAACCTAAGGGGGAGAGGCTTCTTCTGGCTCACGGTTTCAGGGAATGCAGCCCAATGTGGTGGGGAAGGTGTGACACAGGGATGTCTGCGGTGGTGGGAGCCAGCAGCCTCTGCGTCTCATATCTTAGCAGATCAGGAAGCAGACCTGAGGTAGAAGTGGGCCTCTAACCCTCCAGGCTCACTCCTCATGGCTCACGTCTGCCAGCTGGGTTCTATGTCCCAACATTTTCACCACCTCCCAAAACAGTGCCACTGGCTGGCCATCAAGGCTTGCATGAGTTTGTGGGGACACTGTAGATGAAAGGCAAGCAGCCAGTAACGAGGAAAATCAGTCTAGACTCTAGAGCAGTGGTTTTTAACCCACAGATCATGACCCCCTTTGGGGATCTAACAGCCCTTTCACAGATGCTGCATATCAGAAATCCTGCATATCAGATGTTTGCATCATGATTCGTAACAGTAGCAAAATTACAGTAATGAAATAGCAAGAAAATAATTTTTTTGATTGAATGCTACCACAACACGAAGAACTGTAGTAAAAGGTCATAGCATTAAGAAGGTAGAGAACCACTGCCCTAGGGTCATCCTATTACACCTCAAGCACTGGGCTCCTCCACCTCTAAGGCAGGAGCCTATAAGTAGACATCCATCAATAGACCTTAGCGCTGACCCTGACCCTCCTCGAATAGCTGTAACCATATTCTGTATGCACGGGAGTCACTTGAAAAATGTAAGTACCATTTGGTGATCAGCCTGGTCTTGAAGATCCCAGCCTAGGAGGACTGATGTGGACCCTGTGTGTTCATCACCATCCAGAGTCAAGGTTCTTAGATTCACTTGGGAGGCAGAGGCAGGCAGATCTCTGTGCGTTCAAGCCAGCCTGGTCTACAGAGTGAATTCCAAGATAGTCAACATTCTTGACTCTTGGCACTGTCACAGGCTGAGCCAAGACTCCAAGTGTACCTTTACTTCTGTCACCAACAAGTAAGCGCTCAGCCCCACAGCATTGCTCGGCATGTCTGACAGCAGCCATCATGTCCCCAAGGCTGCAAAGGCCAGTGATGAAACATGTGTGTCCTAGAGCCAGATGACCTATCGTCATGGATTTAACGCTTTGCAAACTAGACATAAGATCTCCTTCCACGATACCAGTAGTGCCAAGAAATGAAGTTAGCTCCCAGCTTCCAGGCATAAACATCATCAGACCAAGTCGGTTTGCTTTGCAGACAGCATCAGCCAGGGACTGGAGAAGGTGGGCGCTTCCATGACCCATCTTGGATTAGAACCCTCCACTTGCCTCACTGAGAATTTCCTGAGCTCTCTACTATCTGAGGATCTTCCTGTCTGGTCTTTCTTTCCCCTCCCTCCCCTTCCATAGACAGCAGACTTCCATAGTGATGAGAATAAATCTCCACCTACCCACTTTTGCTTAGGTTGCACCTTCATTCACATGAATTCTCCTCTGCATATGTCCACTATGTCCATGTATGTTTGGGTGTATTTTTTCTGGAGGATCCAATGGATACATCATCCTTGGCTTTTCGCTTTGCTAGTCTGCTTTAAAGTCTTTTCTTCTAGTCTGCTGCTAGTCTTTCCTATTAAGGTCCTTATGATACAGTCTAGGGGTCTTCAGCATGTTTATTTTCTTTGCCATTTAAAGAATTAAAAGGCAGTAAATCTATGTGATGCAACAGGGAGCAGCAGGGACACAGCAAGTGCTGCAGACAGGATCAGCAGCTGAGGAAAGGCTTTACAGAGGATGAGGAAACACACACATGTAGCAGACACAGGCCAAAAGACCTTCTGCAAAGCACATTGGGGAGACTCTGGCTGAAATCCCATTCTCTTCTTGAAGTCTGGCTTGTTTGTTTGTTTGCTTGCTTGCTTGCTTTCCTTTTAGTCTCTGGAGAATTGTCCTCTCCTAATTTACGGTTGGCCAGTTTGAAGAAAGATAGGATGACTGGCTGGCAACTCTTGCGTAACATATCCTGATGTGACCTTGAACTTCTTGAGCCAAGTCCATCAGCAGGCAGCCTGCTGGGGGCGGGGGGAGGGAACAAAAGTCTACAAAGCCTTTGTTTTAAGCTGCCAGACTTTGGTCTCAAGTCTCAAGGGTGAAGAAGAAGCTCGCCATCTTGAAAGTGTGCCACCTTGATTACCTAACCACTGCACCTTTCACTATCTGTCTAACTCATAGTCTCTACACTAGCTTTAGCATTAGGAACTAACAGGCCTATGCACTTGGTCTTTCTGACAACAGAGATCAAACAAACTATCTCTACCTCATTTCAGTATAGCAGGAGAAGGACCTCTGAACTCTACACAGAGACCTGCTGGCTTTGGGTCATACCTTGGGCTGCCTGCTCTTATGTCAACTTGACAAAAACTAGAATCATTTGGGAAGAAGGGACCTCAAGAGAAAATGATGCCCCTACCAGATTAGCAGTCAGCAGGCCTGCTTCCTAGGAGTAGTTTTTCCTTCCTTCCTTCCTTCCTTCCTTCCTTTCTTCCTTCCTTTCTTCCTTCTTTCTTTTTGAATTTATTTATTTATTTATTTATTTATTTATTGACAGTTTCTCTGTGTAGCCTCAGCTGTCCTGGAATTACTCTGTAGAGCAGGCTGGTCTCTGCCTCCCAAGTGCTGGAATCAAAGGCATACACCACCACTGCCCAACTGGAGGTGCATTTTTGATTGGTGATTGATGTGGGAGGGCCCAGCTCACTGTGACACCCTGGGTTGGTGGTCTTGGCTGCTAGAAGCAAGCCAGTGAGGCTCCTCCATGGCCTCAGTTTTTGCCTCTAGGCTCCTACCTTAAGTTCCTGCCCTGACTTCCCTGGATTATGAACTATAAACTATTAGGTTAAATAAACCCTTCCTTCCCCAAAGTTGATTTTGGTTATGGTTCTTTATCACAACACTGAAAACCTTAACGAAGACATACCCTGGGTTCATAGTTGGTAGACTTGAGTGTGTAGGTTTTCACTTTCAAGAATACAACTGGCAACTCCACAGCCATTGCCATACCTCTGTGCCTTCCATGAGCTAGAATATTCCCTCACAGCTTGGCTTCTCTCTTCATTTGTCCACCATCTCAAACCGTTGTGAACCACTGATATCAGACACACTGGAGATCCTACCAAGGATCCATTTGGAATAGGGTTAGACTTAGCCAACCAAAGGCAACTGAGGATCTTTGTCCACAATTAGTTTCCTATACTGATTGACAGTTTTTCCCTGAGGGATTTAGAGCCCAAATTGTGTGTGTGTGTGTGTGTGTGTGTGTTTTGCAGGTGTGTGTTCAGGTGTGTGCACATGCATGTTGAGGCTGAATATTGATATTAGGTGTCTTTATCATTCACCCTACTTAAAAATAATACAGTCTCTCAGTCAACATGAGCTCAGTAAATTCAGCAAGACTTAGCCAGATCTAGGGATCTTCCTACCTCTGCATCTCTAGTACTGGAATTGCAGACACCTGCCATTATGCTTGGCTTATATGTGGTGGCTGGAGATCTGAAGTCAACTCCTCATGTTTGCATAACAGTTACTTTACTGACTGAGCCATCTCCCCAGACCCTAAATTCCTAGAGATTTTTAAAGGTAGAGCAGTCTACTGGGGGAAAAAAAGCTCTTAGGCAGACAAGCAAACAGAGACAGGGGCTCAAGTTAGGACTTGTTATATGGGAATGTACTGGGAGGCTGGTGCCAGTTATCCCAAAACTCATGAGCTTGAAACAGAAGACTGTGGATTCAACAGAAACCTGGTCTATATGCTGAGACTCTGTCCCAAACAAACCAGAAACAGACAAGAAGACCAGCCAGGAATAGATGTGCCTGCTCAATGTACTGAGCCTGACCCAGGCCGTCCACGGCATCTGCCTCAGGTGGCACCACTGCTATATTGCACATCTCAGCTATGGAATCCCTCATGGGACACAGTCAGTGCCTGGCCAGCAACAGGCCAATGCTAAGAGCATTGACTTTCCTGTTAGGGTTTTGTGGTGACATATAGTCTTTATTTTTTAGAAGGTGCTATTATAGACTATAATGTAAATGTCACATGAATTTTCAAAACTAAGTGTGAGTATCCAAAAACTGTCATGATTGACACAAGCTGCCTTGTGTGACCCTCTAGGCCCCTTTCAGCAGAGTGGAAAAGATTGACAAGCAGAGCTGTGGGTCATTCAGGTTACCCAGCATTATCATGCGGGAGACTTCAAGGATCAGATGTATGGGTTTGAGGGTAATGTTGCCAACAGTGAGTCCCAGAGAGGACATACACCTCCCTCAAGCACAGTAGTGGCAGCAGAAGGGTTGACATTACCATTTGGGGGCTGGGACAACACCCAAAAAGTCAATCTGCAATTAGCAGCAAGTTAGCATTTTGAGGTCCAGTCTGAAGAGTGTGCCAGAAGGGATAAATGATAGACAACATCAACCCGGGCTGATTAGTCCCTGACCAGGTCTTCAAGGAAATGCTGTTGAATGTGAACTCTGCGGAGAAGCAGGGACGACCTACGGAAGAAGATAGAAATGCCAGAGATATCGGAAACAGTTTGTGCCAAAGCCAGGGAGGAAAAGGGCTACCAGAGGGATCTCCAGGGGCATTCTAAGCTGCCAGGCAGTGCTGGAGAGTCTGTGACTGAAGCAGGTCTGCAGAGAAAGGGTTCCCTGCAGCTTTTTAGTTAAGTTTTAAGACTTGCTGAAGTCTTAAACCGGCCATTTAGCCACTGTGGAAAGTGCCATAAGGAAGGACAGGGTGGACACTGGGCACTCAGTCAGGGGACAGAGGTGTTAGCCCAGGAAGGAGATGTTCATAGATCAGGCCGAGGGAGTAGAAACAACCAGCAAATGCAGAGGGAGGCAGAGAGCGTACGGTGAGAGTTAAGCATACAGCTGACGAGCACATAGGAGTGAGAGTAATAAAAAGAACAAGAGACTGGGGTCAGGACTCCCTCACTTTGTGTCCGAACAGCCGGTGTGCTTATGAGTCTTCTGTTACCATACAAACACCAACAGGAAATCAACTTGTGAAGAGAAGCAGCTTGTGTTAGCTCACACTTCAGTCTGTGGTTGCTTGGTTCCATTCTTTGGAGCCTATAGTGGCAGAGCAAAGCTACTCACCTTGTTAATGCAAGAAATACAAACTCGTCTTGGAGAGTTTACCCTGGAGCTGAATATGAATGCACACAGCCTGGGAAGACAGATTTAAGTTATCCCAAATTTCATATCATAAATGTAGCATTAGTTTTATGAAGTTTTTATAACAGAAGAAAATGACAAACCAACATGCTTTCCAGACACTCTGATGGCTCTCTTGGGTTGGTGTGTTCTACTGTGTGCTGCTACCAAAGGATGGCCTAAGTCATCTACAGAAAGCCTCATCCACCTCCATCTGCCCTGGCCATCAGTTATGGCGCTTCCTTGTTTGCAAGCCCATCATCATGGAGTCCTGGAGCATGCCCAGAGGTGGACACACAGCTTCCTAACAAGATCCACAGTTCTTAACTTTTGGGACAGAGGGTTGAACCTCTGCAACTAGGAACTTTGGCACAAAGCAAGGGTACAGGATGGCAGACCAGAGAGATCTTGAACTGGTTGGTGCTAGCATCTCTGTTTCCCATCCTCCTCTGCTCATCAAACCTGTGTCAACTAAGACAGGCATTAATCTCAGAAACCATAAGAAGGCATCGAGAACAGATGAGGTATGAGCAGCAGGCATGTCCACCCAGAGCAAGTATTCACCATCTGCTCAGTAAAAATACCAGGGCAGAAGACCGAAAGGTGGAGGAGAGAGCACTGCTTGGCGCCCTCCTGGGGTCCACGCCCAGGCAAGGTTGATTGCAGGAACTTTACACCTGGAAACTGCTTATCACAACTACCTCGGCGTTAGTGGGGCAGGGGGATGGTTTGGATGTGGAGTTAATTAAGAGAGCTGATTAGGGCCTTGTCCTGAGGTTCTTAGGACAAGGCCTGGAACACAGTAATCACAAATGTTAAATACGGTGATAGAACAGTATTTTATTATCCGTCAAAGGCAGGAGTCAAAGACAGATAAACCTAGATGTGAACTGTCACTCACTGCTTTTCCACCAATAAGCCTTGTGAACTCGGGCTTCTGTTTCTCTTCCTTTAGCTGCATGTGGTACAGAGCTCTTGTGGGGAAGAATGGAAGACACTGGTATAGGTTAGCAAACTCCAAGAGTAGTCTCACCCAGGTAAGGCCATCTTCAGCTAAGATAATGTCTTCCATCTGGGAATATTCCCTGAGATGTTGTGATGTCTATTTTTATGTGTGGACAGGGAGATGAGGTATATGATTAAGAACTATTCTAGAGTTTCATGGTAATGGACAGCTGGGCTCCATGGTCAGGCATTAGGCATGCAAAGAGCCTGGCCTCTGTGAAGGTGTTTGTCAGATGAGGTGAGCATTCAAATTAGTGAACATTGGATGAAACGCACTGCACTCCTTAATGTAGGCGGGCCTCATCTAGCCGGGGGACTGAACTAAAGAGGACAGACATTCTGACCAATCCTGAGCCAGGATTCTCCAGCAGACTGTCTTTGACTGGAACTTCCTCATCAGCTCCTTGCTGGGCCATCAGCCTACTGCAAATGTTTTGGGCTTGCTACCTTCCAGAATCTTCTGAGCTAGTTCTGTAATTTCTATATATGCACATACTACCTGTTCTGCTTTTCTGGAGAATCCTGGCAAATACACGGGCAAAATGCTGATGGCCGGGAGGATACAGAATGAGGAAATCTAATCACAGAACTAGCCCAACGCCCAAGGAAACAAGGTCACGGCCGGCCTGACATCAGGTCTCTTGCTAGGTTGTGCTTCCATTCCATCAGTGCCAAGGATGATGGTTCCACTGATAACCAAGGTGACATGGAGCCTGAAGAGTGGCAGGCCCCAAGAGAGCACATTTCAGATCTTACATGGGACAAGGAGAGTTTTCTCTTTCTAACAGGCATCGAGTCCCTGTTACTCTCTAGACATTGTGCTGGCCTTTGGAGGGTAAAAATAACATGGTGGATTCTTAATAGCTCTACAACATAGTCTGCTGGGGGCATAGCATTATTCTATGTATAAACAAGATAGAAGAAGAAGCCCTGACGTTTCACAGATGTAAAGATGGGGGAACTATTCATAATGAATGAAAGCCGAGAATGGGGACAGGAGAACAGGCAGGCCTTGCCTTCCTCGGGAGTTGGCTCATTCGTGCACACAGCACAGTCGTGAGACAGTCCTATGGTTCTCTCACTTTGAGCATGTGGACTTGGGATTTAGACATTTGGTACCCACGTGTGTGCTCGCAGCTGACTAAGAACAGGACTACGATCTGAATCCAGACCCTCAGGTTTCCTCACCATTTCAGTGTTACTGTCGGAACCTTATTCTAAGTTTGTCCGTCGTCCAGTGTCCTGCTCAACAGTCCATGGTCGGTTATAGAAAGTTCAGTGGCTGTCAGTCATCCAGCCTGGCTATGTCAACTCTCAAATGTATCATTTGGATGTTTTGAGAAATTAAGATAAAATCTATCTATAGCAGTTCAGTTCTGAGCTGCGATGTCACTGTGTAAAAACCGGCAAACACAGCAGGAGGCTAAAACGCAAAGAGCGCCATGAAACTAACTGGATGCATTGAGAAAGCATCGAATTGTGTATCTTTCGTCAGAGCCCAGCCCTCACCCATGAATTCACTCAATAAGCAATTATCACACACCAGGAACAAGGTGGCTAGTGAACAGAGAACACGGTCAGCCTACCTAGATCACAGGCCCCTCCCCCAGGCTAAATGGACGTGAGGACAGAAAATATGGACTCCTGCAACTTGAGAGGAAGTGGAAAGGCTCTGAGGAAGTATCCTGCAGGGCAGCCTCTTAGATGGTGTCCTCTCTGGAGGTAGTATTCAACACATCCTGGGGTTTTTCACCTCAGCAAAGTGATCACGCTGCCACTCCAGTTCCCATGGAAACCAAACTGGGACAGGAAGTGGCAGCCTCTCAAGGTTATCAGCACCAAGGACAGTAGAAATAAAGAGCTCCATCACTCCTGTGGTCCCCGACCCCAGCACACCTTCCTGCTGTGTGAGTGTAGAGAAGAGGAATGAGCCTTGCAGAAGCAGGCTCCTGGTTCCCTGCTGCCTCCCGGCCTGCTCTGGCGTCTGGTTCCGGCACGGACAAGCCCGGTGTTGTGTCTTACTCTCCTCCTCCCTCCCCTTAGAGCCACCAAGGCTCCAAGTGAGTCATCTTCATTATGGGCTTCAGGAAATGACTTCCGGGAGTCAGGGATGGCTGCCTGGAAGGCCATCTGAACAAAAGCTCCTCGGGGTGCAGAGCAGGTGCCCACTGCCTGTCCCAAGTGAACCCCTGGCCCATCCCCACCACATGCTCCCCTCCACGGTGCTGCCCCAGGCCTGCACAGATGCTCCCATTAGCTCTTCTTAGCCCTCTTTCTCTCTTCTAAAATCCTGGCTATTTCTCTAGCAACGATTCTTCTGTTCTTCCGACAGTCAGAATTCTGAGGAGGGTCAGCTGTTACCTTATAGTTTATCAGTTGTATAGTTTCCCAGTTGTATCCAGTCCCTGGAACTTAAATGCCTTCAGGTTGTGGTGAGGCTGGAAATGCAGGGCCAGAACTTTGTCTGCCTTGCTGTAAAGAGAGTCCTTTCTGGGTATCCGGCACCAGGCACACCCACTCTATCTAGTCTTGGTGTTAAATAGGATACAACTTGTGTTCTCTGGCCTGGCAGCCCACCTGGAGCATCCCAAGAATTCTGCATCTCTCCTCGTCCCTGCCTCATATGTTCAATGCCTGGAATCTGAGCACACCTAAGGCTCAGGCCTGCAGGAGAGTGTCAGTAGAGAATCTCTTATTGTTAGGACCATCCCTTAAGACGTTTACAAACAAAAGTAGAGGCTGGGAGGATAGCTCAGTAATGTGCTTTCTGTACAAATACAAGGATCTGAATTTGATCTTAGAATTCACTGAAAAAATCAAGCTCAGGCTGTTCCCTTGTAACCCCACTGCTTGGGAGGTGGGGAGGGCAGGTGGCGGGTTCTGGGGACTCTCTGACCTGCCAGTCTAGCCAAATCAGTGAATTCCGGAAAAATTTGTTAGATCTTGTCTCAAATAAACAAGGTGGACAACACCTGAGAAATGGCAACAAAGGCTGACCACTGGCCTACATACACACACATACACCTAATAGATAGACAGATGGGCAGACAGACAGACACAGATAGATAGATAAAAGTGTTAAAAAGAAGTTAGATTTCTAAATAAATATTCAAACAAGAAGGTATTGAAGAAGGCATTGGTACTGAGTTTGGGGAAAGGAAACTGGGTGGTATGTTGGGATCAGGAATGTCTTTAGCCATGGGATGTTAGAAAAGGTAACAATCCATCTGTGTTCACAACTATACAAAGTGGGCTGTACAGCTTCCAGCTGTGCTAATGATTAACAACCATTCATTCAAAGAAGAGGCTATGAGGAACACTGCCTGCAGGAAGCCTGCTCCCTCTCCCTGGTGGTAGAAGAAAGTTAGAAGGGATGTGGTGAGGGAAACAGAAGCCAAAGCTCAGGGTCACTGAGCCAAGTCTTCGCTTCCCTC
The DNA here is from genome assembly GCA_036184795.1 of Tokudaia tokunoshimensis. Classification (NCBI taxonomy): domain Eukaryota; kingdom Metazoa; phylum Chordata; class Mammalia; order Rodentia; family Muridae; genus Tokudaia; species Tokudaia tokunoshimensis. Next base: position 32,279,566 of record BTHU01000008.1, on the reverse strand, counting down.
CTACATCTGAAACCACAGAGTAGGCAGCACCAGTATCTCACTTTACAAATAGGAACCACAAGGAGGCTTTGAGAATGATGAGAGATACTCAGACTCACAACTGGGAACTAGAGGGATAACACTGTCATCCAATATGACAAAGCCCATATTCTCAAGAGGGACCCAACCCAAGATGGCTTATCCCAGAGAATCCTGAGGTAAGATCACCTTGTTATCAGCTGTTGTTCCCTGCTGGAAACAGGCATCTGACCACCGGATAATGAGGGAAGTTGATAAAGGGGCTGTTTGCAAAAGTATGGGCTCAGTTGGTAGGAGACTGTGGGAACAATACAGTCTCTGGGGCATGGCAGAAGGTGACTTAGCCCCTGGCATGCAGACAGTTGAACGGAGAAGCACTTCTCCCACTCCCAGAACCTGGAGACTCTGCAGGGGGACACAGGGTCCCACAGGAAAACAGATCCATCAGCTCACTTTCCTCCCTACCCCTCATCACCTGAAGATTCTTCCATGCTCACCAGGAGTATCTCCAGGGGTTTGGGAAGCAGAGCAAGAAGAAAGATGGGGTGGTTTGGAGGACAGACAGACAAGTCACATAGGCATGCCCCTCCCTTGAGAGCTCTGGGCTTTCCCCTCAAAGGGATGCACACACTCTTCAAAGCACCAATCAGCCATCCAATCCCCAGTTTCTAATATCCCTCTGGAATGACAGTCTAGCCCTGGCACCCTGCATCAGATTGGAGAGGAGGTGGGTAATGTGGTAATGGGGGTGTCCCTCTTCTGGGAACTTGATGGGTACCCACAAACACTGCCAGGGACAACAGCTAATGACAATTCCATTACCAAGCTCATGGATAAGAACACATCTGTGTGGGTCAGAAAGAGTCAAGGACAATGGGAGGCCCTCGTTTCTGCAGCCCATCTTCCCCATTTCTGCCTCAGAGGTTTTCTTGTTCTGTATGATGGTGCTGTCACCCTTCTCTGCTCTCCTGGATGTCGCAGCCCTCAGTCCATGTCTCCCATGACCCTCTGTACTCCAGACTCCTGGAGAGATTTTTCCAGGGCTGCTTGGTTATTCCCTGTCCCTGTTCTTTCTCTGGGGAATGGCTTCATTCCTGAATTCCCACATCCTTTCCCTAGCAAGGACAGTGGGATCTCACTGGTTCTTCATGTTCTTCACTGATTCTCACTCATTCTTCATGGATTATGAGAGTCAATACTTCCCCACAGCACCTGGATTCCCCCCACCGAGTGGCGTGAGGAAGCCAATCTCCATGAAGAGGCACTGAGAGGAAAGAACCTTGAGAGTTCCCTTTGTCCCTCAGGAGGTAGATAGAAGTCACAGGGGACATACAGTACTTGCAGCAGGGGCTCAAGCTAATGGAATCACAGCTCGAGCCAAAAGGCACAAGGAGACCATCATTTTTAGCCCTCCCTTCACACATTCGACAATTCATCCATCTACTTTAGTGGATGCTAGCTCTGATAAATGCTGTTCAAATACCATGTCCTTCATCTGATCATAGGGAGTTCTTTCTCTCTCAAACAAGGAGAAACCAAGTGCAGAAGCAAGTGCAGCAAGGATTCAGAGCAGGCTTGAGGCCAAAGGCCTTGCATGGGCTACTCATGTGGCCTCTTTTCCCCCATATTTCTGGAATGGAATCTCAGTAAACCCCAAAAAGACGCCCAAAGGCTTCACATAGTCTGAAGAACTAAGCCAGGGGCCAGTAAGATGGATCTGTGGGTAAGGGCACTTGTTGTCAGTCTCAATATTTGAGTTTGATACCTAGGTGGTGGGAAAGAATCAACTTCAGCAAGTTGCCCTCTGGCCTTTACATGTGCATGACAGCAGGTGTGCGTGTGCACGCGTACGTGCATGCACGTGCACACACACATTTAATCAATCTAAAAACATTTTTGAAGAATTGTCCCAGAATCATTGTATAATAACTCACAGCTCACTCCCTGGGGATAGGTACTCAGCTACCTCCTTACTTATAGGATCAATCCACAAGGCCTCCATGTGGTTCATGTCTTAGCATTTATATTGCTATGAAAAGACACCACAGCCATGCCAACTCTTATAAATTTAATTGGTGCTACCTTACAGTTCCAGAGGTTAAGTCCATTACTGTCATGTCAGGAAACATGGTGGTGAGCAGGCAGGCATGGTGCTGAAGAAGGAGCCAAGAGTTCTACATCTTGGGTTGGCAGCCAGCAGGAAGAAAGAATGACAGTGGGCCGGGATTGAGCATCTGAAGCCTCAAAGTCACTTCCTCCAACAAAGCCACACATCCTAATAGTGCCACTCCCTGTGAACCTATGGGGCCATTTTCATTTAAACTACCACAATAGCCATCTACAGGATAGAATCAGAGGGATACTAATGCCTCCATCTGTTTTCCAAGGGTTAAAAACAAGATTCTTTGGGGGTCTGTGTCTATGTGCCTTGCATTTTTTGATGAACATTAAATCAACAGTAGTCATTCAGCAGCTAATCTGTGGGTGAAGATAGAATGGATTTCCTCTGCCTGCCAGTTGAGTGCAGAGGACTCATTTTCCAGTCTGAAGTAGTCCATGATACACCTTCAAGTAGGGCTATGACCCAGAAATCTTGGGTGTCCTTTCCAGAAACATGATGCTTCCATGCAATGAAAAGACTAGTTTGGGTCAGCAGTGGTGGTACATTTTTAATCCCAACACTCAAGAGGCAGAGGTAGGCGTATTTCTGACTTTGAGGCCTCCCTGGTCTACAGAATGTGTTCCAAACAGCCAGGTCTACACAAAGAAACCCTGTCTGGAAACAAAACAACAATATAACAAGTTTGATCTTGAAGATCTGGGCTATTCTTGCTTATTATTGGTTCTAATGCTTTATCTTAATTGGGCTCCCAAAAATCACACAGGAATCTGCATGTCCAGATGCTGAGAGTCCCTGTCCCCAATTAGTTTTTGACTAATCAAAAAAGAACCAAAGGCCAATGGCTTGGTGGGGTGAAAGAGGCAGGACTTTTAGGATTCCCCAGCAAGGAAGACAGGGGAGAAGAAGAGGAGATTCCAATGAGAGGGGTGTAGGGATGGACCATACTATGATGGGGAAGCAGAGGGATAGATAGAAAATAGAGCCCACAACATATAAGAGACAGGGAAGCAGCCCCAGGGGCCACTCCTCACCCTTGGGTCTGGGGCAGCAAAGATAAAATATAGATTTAGATAGTGTTAACTCAGGAACACCAGAGGGGAGTTTGTGCTATCAAGGGGGAGGAAGTGTCAGGAAGTTCCTAGCCATTGAACTAGTAAGGCATATTAAAGTCTCTCTCTCTCTCTCTCTCTCTCTCTCTCTCTCTCTCTCTCTCTCTCTCTCTCTCTCTCTCTCTCTCTCTCTCTCTCTCTCTCTCCTCTGTGTGTGCGCGTGTGTGTGTGTGTGTGTGTGTGTGTGTGTGTGTGTGTGTGTCCTTTTCATTCTCGAATCCAGACAACTCTGGTGGGTGGCTAGAATCGAGACACCTGCCAGAGCTCAAAGCAGATAAACAACTCACTGCTACAAATGTGTGTAGTAGGGATCCTGTCTGACTTCATGAAATACCTCAGACTAGATATGAAGCAGGTACTATCCAAGGTCCAGTTCCAACAGGAGGTTTCCCTCTAGCTACAAGATTTCTTTATTGTTCTGGGCTGCCTTTTGCATCCTTACTGTGCCTTAGGCAACCATACCAAACATCTAGAAGCCAAATAAGAGATAAAGCAGACATCTCTGGTTTGTTACAGCAAGGAACCCCCCAGCTTCCTGGAAGGGGCCCACATAGAAGGCACAAGGGCCGGAGTCTTAAGACAGTGAACTGATATTAAAAGGAGAAAGAGAAGGCAAGTATCTCTCTGCAGCCATGGCAAGGCAGTGCTAAACACGTTTGGACCCATCTCTGATGTAGCCTGCAGCAGAAGTAGCCCTGGATGATGCTTAGTTTGACTGCATCCCCCTCCAAAACTCGGAGTTTCTGATGTGCTAGCATCGGGAGATGATGATGCTCTTCTGATATTGGGATTTGGTCACACAAGGGGTCATGGATAGATGCAGTGATCCTCCCCATGGGGTTCAATGAACAACTAGGAAGCAGGGACTGGGCACTCACCGCACACTGAACCTACCAGTGCATGTCCTTGAACTATTTGCCTCCAGAATTGAGAGGAAATCAATTTCTGTTCTTAATAAGTAAAGATTTAATATAATAGATATTCACTGCTTAGAAATTCCAGAACTTAAGCTGCTTAGGACACCATACTCCGAGTAACAGTCTCACTTGAGTTATTAACAATTCCTTTTGTGCTAGAAAGATGGCTCAGCAGGCAAAGGCTCTTACTGCCCAATTCCGATGGCCTCCATCCAATCCCCAGAACGCATGCAAAGGGGGAAGAAGAGAATTGATTCCATAGTAGCCCCCTGACCCCCCACCTGCAGAATGGTGCACACACACACATGCATGCATCCACATGAACACATACACAGGCACATATGTGCACATACATTTGCAAACACAATAATACAAATCAAAAATTCATGTATATTCTTGAAAGGTTTAATTCATATTTCCTATTCTTACTCTCTAGTCAATGGTATGTATTTTTCTAAGAATAATTTTTGTTCAAATATGTCTTCTTGTATTCTCAGGAGTCTGGATAGAATGAAGTAAGAGGCTCTGTTCAGGATGGTTTAATGCTATTATTTCTCCAGTGACCAGGGAACAAATGTTGGGGGAAATAACACCATTCTCCCCAGGGAAGTAAGGGGAGGTGTCTTAGTTAGAGCTTTATTGCTGTGAAGAGACACTATGACCAAGACAACTCTTATAAAGGCAAACATTTAATTGGAGCAGGCTTACTGTTTCAGAGATTAATCCATTATTGTCATGGTGGGAAGCATGGCATTGTGCAGGCAAACTAGATGCTGGAGGAGCTGCTAACAGTTCGACATCTTGATCCAAAGTCAGAAGAGACTGGATCCCACACTGGGTGGAGCTTGAGCATATACATACACACACACTCACACACACACACACACACACACACACACAAACATACACGAGACCTCAAAGCCTGCCTCCACAGTGACATACTTCCTCCAAGAAGGTCACACTCACTGCAACAAGGCTACACCTCCTAATAATGCCTCTCCTTCTGGGGCACACATTCACACACATGAGTCTGTGGGGCCATACCTATTCAAACCACCACAGGAGGAGCATCAGCCTTCCCCCAACGCTCCTTCTCTGATACTCTCCAAAGCTGGAAAGGAAAACCAAGCACACACTGCTAGAAAGGAGTTGCTCTGGCTCGGATGGTACTTCTTTTAGGCTTTGTACCCTGTGTAGCAATTATCCACAGAGGGGCCTCTGCCTGTGAGAATTGGCTCTCTTCATCTAGTCTCACATCTTTAGCCTCTGGGGCTAGGCCAGGTTTGTAGACTTGGTCTATCCTACCTCTTGACCCAGGTGAAGTACTTTCTTCCTGTCCATTGTCCTTTGCTAACCCACATAGCATTTCAGCATCTATAAGAACCACAAACCCAAAAGTGTTTGGCATAGTCCGAGTTACTCATAAATGGTACTTTTCATACTTTTGTCTGCTGTAGCTTGGAGAATAGTGTTCCTTCAACTAGACCATCAAAGTAGAAATGAATGAACGAAATGGCAAACATTCCTGAGCCGTTAGTCTAATGCCATTCTAGTCACTGAAGTTGAATGCTGGATTTGGGGATATAAAGGAGAGAGTAAACACTGACAAAGTTAGAGAGGTAGATAGAGTCCGGAAAGCAATTACCATCTAAGCTGCCTAAGCTAACTGATTGCCTTGCAGTTGTGCTTCTTAGGCTACAGTCCCCAGAACACCTGCCGCAGTATGACTCTCGACTTTCAAATGTTGACTCTAGTGTTTCGTCCCAAATCTGTTGAGTCAGTCTGTTGATGGGCCCAGGAATCTACATGTAGACACTTGAGAAGATCATTAGGCACACACACAGTCACTGAAGAGACTGGTACCACTGAGAACATTGCCAGAAAGATAACATCACTAGGATGGTGGCTTTGGCTGCACTTGACACGATGAAGATTTAAATGGCAAGGGTAGAAAGGCGATTATTAAGGCTCCAGATGAGAAATGACAAGGCTACGAGTAAGTCATTAGTGGGATGGGATATGAGGAAGTCAGTCCAACAGTTTGGGCTTCGAATGGATGAGTAAAGAAGGGGCAATCAGTGAACTCAGAAGGAGGCACTGTTTGTGGACAGATAGCATGAATAGACTTGGCTATTTTGGCCATCCAGGCACAGGAGGTGTGAGGGGAAATTAAAGTGACGGGCCTGGAGTCTAATGCATACTTCTATGACATGGATCACAGTGTGTGGGAAAGGCATTTCCTGAGCAATTTTCCAGGAAGAATATGAGAGCTGAGAAAGAAGATAAATGAGTGGAATCTTCTGGAATATCAACAGCCAAGGGGCAGGTGGAAGAGAGAGGCCTTGTCCACTTAATTATATGGGAACACCTGTGTGCATATGTATGTGTTCATTTTAGATAAATTCATGTTTTAATGGCAGAGTGCTCAGGTGAGTAGACTTTAATTAAACAGAACTATGAAGTATGAGCCCAAGCTACTTTATAAATTTTGTTAATAATCTCAAAGAGATATGAAGTAGCCAGAGAGATAAACAGCATGGTGGCCCAGGGAGTAAAAATGGTTCCTGAGGAAACTTGATGGCCAGAGTCTGGTCTCCAGAGTCTACAATGGAAGGCAAGGATGGTCTTCTGAAAGCTGTCCCCTGACTTCCACACATGCATCATGTATACATGTATGAGTATGTTCACACTCAAACACACATAACAACAACAACAACAACAATAATAATAATAACACTAAAATTAAATTGTGGGAGTCAGAGAGATGGTTCAGAGGTTAACTCAGCAGCTAAGAGCACTCACTGCTCTTCAGGGAGACTTGGTTTCGGTTCCTAGCACCAACATCATGTGGTTCACAACCACCTAGAACTACAGTTGCAGACAATCCTCTGACCTTTCCCCACCCCATCCATCACCTGAATACACACAGTACACACATAAATTCACAAAGGTGAAACACACATACATATACATTAATAAAACTTTGTAAATCTTTATAAATAAATTTAAAAATTTTAAAGCCATAGTTTGGACAGGGAGTTAAGGAGAGGAGAGGATTGAGTTAGGCAGGAGACTGACCCACGCTAGTTCAAATGACATGGATATAATTTGACCCTATTCAAGGGCTCAAATCCCTGCATGTTGAGAAAGTAAAATTCTTCCAGGAACATTGCCTTCAGTAAGAAATGCCACTAGCTGACCTTTTCAGGAGCGAGTATAAGAAGAACCAAAAGTCTATTTGGAAGGACAAACTACTTCTGTCCCTCACATTTGAATGGGACTAGAAAGGGTATTCATCTTAAATGTCTCTTGGCTGAGAATAAAATGAAATTTCCCATTTCTCGGTTTATGTGTATGTTGTTGGTAATAATTCACAAGTCTTTTCTTGTTTATATAGCACTTTACTTCCCTCAGTAAATGTTTAACTGTGATTGTGCCCTGAGAAAAATAAGAATTTACACAGAGCTTTACAGTGCGCCAGACGGTGTGTGTAACTATATGGGTCCACTGGCTTCACAACCATGTTATAGAATAGGTGCAGTTAACCTTGTTTTATAGAGGAGCAGACACAGGGATTAGAGGTCAAATAATATAACCAAGGTCCCCATCAAGTCACCTGGCAGCTGGCTTCTGCGCTCACTCAGCTCATGTCACAGGACCCACTAGTTATTAATAAGTCAAGCAGTGTAGATTTTTTTTTACAGGTACTTTTGAATTTCCCTTGGGAAGTCAAATGTAGTCAACTCTGAACCGACATGAGGGCATATGCTAAATAAATACTCTTATAGCAGAGCAGAATGAATCATCAACGTTCTTCCTTGATATCAGGTGATTTGGGCCTTATAATGCATGTGTGCATGTCATTAGAGAGCACTATGCATATTCACCAGCATAGATGGCTTTCACCTCTCTGGCTCTAACTAGATCATACACTATCTGAGGTGAGGAAGTGCACATTCCTAATATCTGGAGCTGCAGTTCAGGACACCGGTTGTTTTAATGCATGAGTCAGGTAATGGAAGGGACCTTGGAGAGCTGCTTTTAGCTCACAAAAATATTTTCAATTATTTCGCAAAATTGCCTGACTTCAGGATTTTAAGTCTAAAGTGTGTTTCAGGGCTTTCTCTCTCTATTTAAGTACAATTTTCTAACTTCCAGTGAAATGTTGACATAATTGACCCTACATCTCCACAGAATTGACATTTCTTTCTGCTAACATCTAAAGAAAGGAATTTCATTTTTAAAATATCTGACCAATTTCTGAAGCAAAATTATAGCCAACTGGAGGTCAGTTACAGTCCCAAGTCAGTGCAAACCTTATACTCTATTGCCCAGATTCCAAATGCCCTCTCCTCTCTCTTGCATCAGCTTGCTCTCAGTCATTTGCAGATACGAGCTTTTGCCTACTTTATAAGTTTTTTGTTGCATGTCAAAACATAAACACTGGTGCTATAAGTCGCCAGAGTTCTCCTGTTGAAAATCCTAACAAGATGGAATCTATCTTTTGCCTACATGATGAGGGTGTATGCGTTGGGGACATGTGTCATGGTGTGCACATGGAGGTCAGAAGACAGCCCTGGGGGAGGTCCTTGCTTATTTGAGGCAGGACTCTTGTTGATGCCTCTTGTTGGCCCATGAGGTCCAATGGCCAGTAGGCTTCTTAGAATTCTGTTTTCAGACTTTCCCGCCCACCCCCACCCCCCGCTCACATCTTGCACTAGAGGACTGGGATGGCAGATGAACACTACTGTGTCTGGGTTTACATGGACATTGGGAGTCCTCAAACCCGTGTAGCAAGCATTTTACTACTGTTTCATCTCATCAGCCCATGTTACAAAGCCTTGATAGAGAAAGATCTAAGAGGGGCCAGAGCCCCAGCAAAGGCATTCCAGTAGTTGAGCCGCTTTCTGGGGACAGGATCAATTCTGAAGATCTGAAAAGCTGAGAGGCTGTTTGAAAGGCTTGCTGTACCTGGATCAATATAAAGCTCACTGTAGGGGTGAGGTAGGATGGGCTGATGAACCCACTTCTTTGATCGGATCACTATGTAAGGCTGTGCACAGGAGCAAACTGATGCAGATGAAGTAGACATGAGGAGGAGAGAACTTAAGCTGTGTGGCTCAGTGACACAGCTGAAAAGTATCAAACCATGCCCACGAGAAGTTCTACAACTCCAATTCAGACATTAAAAGTATAGAAAAAAATACACATTAAAAGTCAGGCTTTGTTCTAAAGTAAACAAATAGGGAAAAAATGAAGGGAGGAAATGGGAAAATGGCCACAGAATGGGAAGAGATTCAATATATTAAATGAACTAAGGATCCCTTATTCTTTTCATATTGAGGCAAAACTATGGGGACATGGAAGAGAGAGGAGATCCTTACTCAGGGGTGTACTTAAACCTGTGATAGGCGAGTAGAGGAGTGACTTGGTGAACTGGAATTTCAGTTGGCTTGAACTACACACACACCCTATTCTGAGCAATGCACCTGCAGCCTGGGATCCGCACCTGCACTGAGTCACACACAGCCCTTTCCTAGCCTTGCACACGAAGTCTGAGACCCTCAACTGTATTGAGTTGCATTTATATTTCACTTCAAATAGGGGACCAAGTTACTCCTGCTGACATTCTATGAAAATGTCCCATTTTCATTCTGACGTGACTCCCAGCATGTCCAGGAATAGGGGAAATGGGGCTAGCCCAACCTGAACTGGCTTGAGGTACATGCACAGTAAGGTAAGCTGTTTCCTGTAAATGAACTTTTAAGAAAAATACCTACTTTCCATCTTATGCCCATTCATAATTGGGAATGATGATTATGATTAAAATCAGATGGATGGGGAATGATATGTACAAAGAAGAAAGACTGACAAAACCCAAGTCAATCAAAATAGAGGACCACCTGCACCTTGGCAACCAACCCCTATTCCTCCTGAACCCAATAAAAAGAGGCCCCAACCATAACCAGAGGTTTGGGGCCCTGCCGTTAGACAGCCTGTCTGCTGCTCTCTTACTGTCTTTATAAATAAAACATGCAGCTGGGCGGTGGTGGCGCACGCCTTTAATCCCAGCACTTGGGAGGCAGAGGCAGGAGAATTTCTGAGTTCAAGGCCAGCCTGGTCTACAAAGTGAGTTCCAGGACAGTCAAGGCTACACAGAGAAACCCTGTCTCGAAAAACCAAAAATAAATAAATAAATAAATAAAACATGCTGCTTTTGCCTTCTGTATGCACCTTTTCACTTCTTTTGAAGAAGATGCCAAGGACCTGAAAACTCCTGGTCCACATAAGTACATCAGCAGTCACGCTTCTCCCTGGCAGAAAACCGAGAATCTCAACCATGGGGCTGGAGAAACGGCTATGGTTAGGAGCACTTGTTGCTCTTGCGGAAGACATGAGGGGGTTTAATTCCCAGCATCTAGGTGGGTAGCTCATAGCCACATGTAGCTCCAGTTACAGGGGAATCAAAGTCGTTTTCTGACTTCTACATGTATTAGCATGTATGTAGTACACAGACATACATGCAAGCAAAATATTCATGTTGCAGGATATTTGATCACATTGTAAGCCCCAAGATTGTGTTATTTGCTGGGGAAAAAAAACCTGTTTCTGGTTGTGGTGTAGCTCAGTCCTAGCACACACCTTTAATCCAAGAGCTTTCTGTTTATGGTAAACAGGATTAAATAAACTCAACCGTGGGTCAAGAAGTAGAGCAAGCAACCAGTTGACAGGGAGTGAACACAGGAAACGATCATGGAGAGTAAGAGGAAGTCAGGAGGATGGATACAGAGATGCACAGGAAGTAGAAGGGAGGGACGTTTAGTTGGAGGTTTTGGAGATGGCATGGAGGAGGAAGGTCAGCTGGGTACTTTCTCTGTCTCTCTGAGATAGTAGGGTTTCACTCCAGCATCTGGCTCCTGAGTCTTCATTGGTAAAATTAAGTGAGTGTGATCTTGTTAAGAAGAGCAAAATCATACACATAAAAGAAAATAGATATTTTTAAAATTAACAAGTGCTGTAAAGGTTATTCTCATAGAAAATTTTCTATTAAAAAATAGAGATGTGTCAAATAAGAGTTTTAAAATAGTAATGAATCATGATTAAGGCCTAATTATCAATGTCCTCCTTTCTTGGTGATTTTCTTACTGTTTTCAAGGAATCACACCAGAAACCCTACTTATAGTAAAAGGATGTGTCCCAACCCCTGTGTGTAAACCTGGCCTCCCAGTGTTAATTTATCAGACTATCATTCCCTGCAAAAGGTGCCTCTGGAGCCACCCTACAATACCATTTAACAAAAAGAAAAATGGTTCTTAGCAACCTTTTCAGACATAGCTTGAGAGTCAGCAAAATGGTGTATATGGCTGCTGCTGTCTTAGCTTTGTTTCCTGTTGCTGAGATGAAATACTCTGATCAAAGCAGCTTACAGAAAGAAGGATTGATTTTGCTAACAATTCCAAGTAACAGTGGAAGTTGAGGCCGTAGGAACTGGAAACAGACAGTCGCATCCATCATCAAGGGCAGAGAGAAAATAAGCCATGCACACTGATCTCATACTCAGCCCATGGACCCCAAACCCAGGAACCTGTGCTATCCACATTCAGGGTAGGTCTTCTCGCCTCAATTATCATAAGTTTAAAATCTGTCACAGACATGACTACAGACCAAGGTAAACTTGACCATTCTTCATTGAGGGTTTCTTGCCAGGTGAGTTTAAATTATGTCACGTTGACAATTACAACTAACCATACAACCACCAAGATACCTCCCGTAGCCCCTGTGTGAGAAGCATGTGCTGTAGGGGTTCCCTGGTCTCTTCCTGAGTGCCTTTCTATGTTTTACAGACTCTAACTCTGCTCCACACCAGCAGTCTCTAAAGCTCTCTCCACTCTATGGTCAGGGACTTTGCACAGTAGAGGTCTCTGAGGAAGAACTGTTCAGGCAGCATCTGCAACGGCATGGGAGCTGTGTGTTTGTCCGCCTTTGCTGCTGCCCACCAAGTGATTATACAAACATGAAAAGAGAAAACAAGCCGAGTTCAGGGCAGGTCAGAGAAGAGGCTGCTGGCGATCCAAAGGCCCTCTAGACAATGGCTACGCTTCCCTTCCTCTGAGTGAGAGCCACCTGCCTATTCAGTTTGGAACAAACCTTATTTGGCACTTTCCCAATATGTTCTCTTTTACAGAACACAAGTTTTATCTTTAAAAAAAAATCTATGAGAACCAGTGAGATGACTCAGTAGATAAGGACATTTGCCACTACCCCTGACAACTTGACAAGATTCTCAGAGTTGACGTGATGGAAGGAGAGAATTGATGCCTACAACACACATGTGCCATGACATGCCCCATACATTATGTACTTACACACACACACACGCACACACACACACACACACACACACACACACACACCATGAAACTGGGAAAAAAGGTGTCAAATGCCTGGTGTTGGGGGTAGGGTTAGTAAGACGGATTCTTACAAACATACATAAAGAGCTTCAGCAGTTACCGCCAATGTGCTTTTAGCAATTGATTAATAAGATCATACTATCCAGTTACTTTTTCCTCATAAACTTAAAGAAGTTTGAAATTTTCCTATAGTTATTTGGCTTCGTAGATGGAAAAGAGATTGGGGATTCCTGTAAAAGAGGGGAAGGAGAGACTGTAGGAGTCAGAGGGGATGGACACCAAGAGAACCTGGCCCACTGAATCAACCTAGCGGGGTTCACATAGGCTCACACAGGTTCACAGAGCCAGAAACTGCAAGCACAAGGCCTGCATGGGCCTGCTCTAGGTCCTCTGTCTATAGATTCTGGCTGTTAGATTGGTGGTTTTGTGGAACTGTTAAGAGAGGGGTGGGTGTGTCTCTGACTCTTTTGCCTGTTCTTGGGACTCTTTTCCTCCTCTTGGGTTGCCTTGATACGAGGTCTTTTACCTTGTTTTATTGTATCTCGTTTTGTCCTGTCTGGCTGTTATTCCCAGAGGCCTGCTCTTTTCTGAAGAGGAAAGCAAGGGGACCAGAGTGGATCTGGGAGGGGAGGAAGGGCTGGGAGCTAGGAGGGATCGAAGGAGGGGAACTGTGGCTGAGATGTATCACATGAGGGGAGAATCTATTTCCAATAAAAAGTTAAAATCATATATTTTAGGCACATATTTACATATCACCACTAAAAGCATGCATCCTGATGGGGAGCCCTCAGGCTCTGCTCTCCAGCCCAAACCTTAAAGCATGCAGGAAGTCTGGCAGTAACAGAGCAGTCTTTTTTGTTTAAGGCAGTTTCTCTGTGTAGCTCTGGCTGCCCTGGAACTGCCCCTGTAGACCAAGCTGGCCTCAAAACCACAGATCTGCCTGTCTCTGCTTCCCCAGTGCTGGGATTAAAGATGCGCCACCATCACCTGGCCAGAACAGTCTTGTAATTCAGTCTCAACATTCCAAACTAAGAAACAAACAAGGGAACTGGACATGCACGGGTTCCAAAAGTTTCGGGCTTTACCTGTAAGCCACATCAAGACTGCGTTATTGGCAAAAGCAGCCAGGTGTCTGTCTCCAGGATTGGAATAGGTCTCCTTCCTTCTCTCCAGGCAACTGCCCTCTCTGCTGCTGAGAGGCAGTTGGCCTCCCACATGGGCAGAGCAGCACCATAGATCTACTATAGCTCTAGCCAAAGTCCAGAGACCTCTGACTCCTGTCTCATTTTCCCTGGCCCCTTTGATTCCCTGCAATATTATCACAGTCAAAATTTGGTACCCATCCTGCCCATGCGCGTTTCCACATGGCTACTATAGCACATGTGGTGGTTTGAGGGCCTTTCGTCCCTTGTCTTACAGTTCTAAACCTGACAAGGGCAGCATGAGTGATTCCCATGGGGCTAGAATCCAGCTGTCAGCATGGTTGCGAGTTTTGTGCAGTCAAGGGACAGCTGATTTTTCTTGCCTTTCTGGTTTCCAGATGTTGCCCACATCCCTTCCTCCATCCTCGAAGCCAGTAAGGTGAGTCTGTCTCCATCATTTCTCTAGGACCTGCTGCCATTTCATATCCCCACCTTCCACTGTTCTTCTGCCTCTCTTCCCCTGTGAATGGACCTCATGATTAGTCACTGGACCCACTGTTAATCTCCCTGTTTTAGATGGAGTACCTTGCAGCTTTACTTCCTCTCTGCTCCATAACCCATGTACTTAAAGGTCCCGGGGAATTACAGTCTGTCCATCTTTGAGGGGACACTATTATCCATCACAACCTTCATTAACTACTTAATCATGCCTTTAACATGTCTTCCAGTTAGCGCGTGTGTGTGTGTGTGTGTGTGTGTGTGTCTATGTGCCCAAGAAGATTTTATTCAGATTTGAGTTATCAACGATGACAGGTGTGTGAGGAAAGGTCTAACATAAGGATCAGAAACAAAAATCATATAAAGGGGCTGGTTAGATGGTTTGGCGGTTAAGAGCACTTGCTTTGCAGAAGGCCTGGGTTTGGTTACTAGCAACCTTATAACTCCAGTTCCAGGGGAACTGCCACTTCTAATCTTAGTGGACACCAGATATCCTCGTGGTACATACATGCATTCAGAGAAAGTGCTCACACCCATAAAGTAAAATAAATATATATAGTACATTGATGAAAAGAAATTCAAGGGAAAGGAACAGAATAGAAATAGCAACACTAGAACCATCTGATGTCTCAGTGCTAATTTCTGCTTGAGTCCATTAACAAACAGGAAGATATGGAAACAGAAGGAGGGAACAGGTTCTGGGTGAGGTGGAACACTGTAATCCTTGCATGAGGAAGCTGGTGTGGGAGACCTTTTGAGCTCCATGCCAGCTATCTTGTCTTAAATAAAACAAAAACTAGAAAAAAAGAAGGGAAAGAAACGCTCAAAAGAAAAAAGAAAAAAAAAGAAGTAACCCTTAGAAAATAAAATTATGGAGAAGGTTTTTAAAAATCATGTAAGAATTTTTTTTCCAAATTTAAAAAAAAACTACAAATTAAACAAAATGTCAAAGGGAGTGTCTGGAGAGAAAATGAGAATCAACCCAGAAGTTACAAAGTTCAAATGATGGGTGTTTGTAAAGGTTTCTTTTTCTTTGAGAAGAAATTAAGAATGTTTCCAATCCCAGGAGCCGGAACTAGAAAGGCGTGGCTGCAGACTGGAAGGACCACTGGGCGCCTGGTGGGGGAACTCACACCTTAGTACATCACCGGCAACATTCACAGTTCGGTGAAAAAAGAAGCCAGGCTTCCACACAGAAAAGTTTTACACAGAGATCAGGGAATCAGACAGCATCAGACTTAACATCTGCCTTGAGGACAAAAGCAAAACCGTCAGAACTAAGGGAAACTGGCTTTCACTTAGAATACTAACGTAAGCCAGACTTTCCAGAAGTGTAAGAGTGGGAAAAAATATCTTCAGCCCCACACTGCTACAGTGCTACTTCCTCAGCACCTTTTCCACTAGAAAGAAGGAGTGAAATGACACAGGGGAAGCATCAAGGAAGCAAGGGATCGCAGCCTGCCAAGCTTGCACCCGACTCTCAGCAAAGCAAGCCGGGGGACTCCAGGCTGGATCTGAATTGGGGGACAGGCAGTCAAGGCTCCCCAACTCTCCATCAGTGGCCCCTAAAGAGAGAAGCAGGAAGAAATGAGAATGGGTAATATGGACAGGAAATGCGCTGTTGCACAGAGTTGCTGAGGGTGAAGTAACAGGTACACAGAAAGCATGGAACGCTGAGGAAAGGGTTTGCTCAGTGACAAGAATAGAGAAACAGAGATGGGAAAGTCTGAGATGTCAGACTTCTGTGTGTGCATGTGTGTGTGTGTGTGTGTGTGTGTGAATGTACACATGTGTGAGTGAATGTGTGTGCATATGTGTGCATGCATACATGCATGTGTGTGAATGTCTATGTACACATATGTGTGTATGTGTGTGCATATGTGTGTGCATGCATGTGTGTTCGTGTGTGTGTGTGTGTGTGTGTGTGTGTGTGTAATATACTTTGGAGCTGGGCCCCTTCCTTGGTGGTATTGGGAGGCCATGGGGATCTGAACTGTGAGACTCTAGTATGTCACTGTCCCTGCTTTAGCCCAACCACACTCTGTCACAGGTCCTCAAAGAAACAGACCAAATCAGTCATGAACCAATTCAGATGGAACTCTAAAACTGTGAGCTAGAACAGTCCTGTCCTCAGTAAGTTATTGGCACCAGGACTTGTTACAGGAACTGAAAGTTCGCCAACACAGTGATTGTGTGTGTGGCGGGGTACTTGGTGTGTGCTGACCTGGTATTGACCGAATACTGTTCTCCTGCTCCTTACCAGAGATTCACCAGACTTCTAAATGGCAAAGTTCAGAACCAGCTGTGTTTAGAAATGAGTTGTAAACACCAGAAACAGTGCCTAAAAGAAGAAGCCCACCCCAGGCGCCAAACACTGAGTTAATGAACGGTGGCTGCTCTTTTACAATGAGACTGGTGATCTGATTTGACTTTTAAAACTAATTATCTACGTTACAGGAAACTTGGGTTGCCAATGGCAGCTGTCCTTGCTAGGAAATGTTCAGTTCCACAGAGATCTAGTCCAGTTCTCATATCCGATGGGCACACCTTTAATTTATGTGGTCTATAGTTTGAGCATGGGTTACCTTAACAAAACTCAGACTGAGGCCATGTGCCCAGTGTAAGCAAGGAGTGGTGGTGGGGCCTGCCAAGAAGATCATGAAAAATCCACCCTCATGAGGGACAGCTGAGGTCTCTGGGAGACAGTTCTGGCCCTAGAGGGGCTCTGGATTTCTGACAGGGTGGGTCATTATAAAGTAAGGCCCCTCTTCCATTTCCTCTCCTCAGTACATGCCCACCTACTTCTCTGCTTTTCAACTTGGGCTAAGCCCTCACGGCTCATTTCTGGCTTCCCAAGATAGCAAATAGACTTCTGTTCTTTATAAATCACCCAGCCTCTGGTATTATGTTACAGTAACAGGGAACAGAGCAAGACAACGTCCTATGATTTTCAGAGTATTTTTCCATGGATCTCTTCCTTTGTGCCTGGGTGGTTCTGTGGCACCATGACTGCAGGTTAGCCCTTTGCAGAAACAGCTGTGGAGGCTGCAGGAGGCGGAGTTTCCTGTCATGGAGTTAGTGCCCTCAAATTTAATGTGGAATCAGATAGTATAATTAGTCACAGGATTATGAGTAAGGAGCTATGACCAAACATGGTTTCTTGACTCTAGCCTAGATTCTTTGTGACTAGGAAACTTTCCCAGAAATGCATCCTGGGGAAATAGCCTATGGACAAAGTGTTCTGTGATCCAATGTGATGCATTCTTTCTAAACACTTGAAAGTTATGGCACAGTATTGTGGATTTTTAAGAAATTCTGCAGCTGAGCAAACAAACTAAATTGTTTAACCTATGGTCATACCATCTTCTGGAAGACTGGGGAAACTTTCAGAGATAATAGGGTTCTTTGAAACAAAGTTTGGACAGTGCTGTCCAGAACCTAGGTATAGCCTGGACTATTGGTCCAGGATTGGCAGGTATTAAAAGGGAGCCTGAGGGAAGATCTTCTCCAGAAAAATGACTCCTAAGTCCTGGGGGATGGAATTGCCCAGGAAGCTCTACTAATAATGCAGTCATGCAGTTTCTGTGGTCCATGAAGAGACTAGTTCAGCAAAACAAGCACAGAAATTTACATGTTATACTCCCTGCAAGAATTCTGGTGTACATCCGGTTAGCAAATGCTGCTGAGTCTTTAAGAACCCATAAAACTGGAGAACTTAGAGTCTGGATGTCTTATGAAATTTTATAAAATACAGCAATAAAGGACACTTAATATTTTAAATACATGAAGGTCTTTGGAATTTACACTGTCCCCCGTTCCCAAATTCTGCTTATCAGCAATCACTTCTCACCCCCCTATATTTGTTTCAGGGCCATTGCTTTTTAAAACTGCTCTTGTAAATGTGGAGTGAAGTTGTGGACCCAGATGATCGGAGGCTGAATCACCTGTTCAGTCACAGGCAGGGCTCTAGTAATCAGGGCACTCGTAAATAAAAAGTGTGCTGACAGTACCCTCTAGTGGCTTCCTCCAAGTATTACTTCCTTTGCCATAGGCATGTTTCAAGAAATTATTTGTGACCAAGGGCATTTTACTTTGTGTCAAGCTCTCATGAAGCTTACAAACAGACATTCAGTAACTCAATAAATAACTTCTGAGAAGTGGTATTTAAAGAATTAAGAAGGCTGTGGGATCAAATTGGGCAATCCATGGAGGCTCTCTGGTGTGTCTCCGTGAAAGGGTGGCCTCCCGTGGCTTGTGTATCAGGAATCTGAAAGATGATGAATCAGAGGCAGATTCTATGGGCCAGACTGAAGAGCTTGGATTTAGCGTGTGTGTTCAAGGTAAAGTAAGGAGGACAAATTCTCCAGGAGAGGATGTAGCACACTCACCATGCAGCGGACAGTTCCCACGCAACCTTCAGGAGACATTGATGCAAGGCTAGGAGACATGAAAAATTTGATTCAGTTACCCAGTTGGTGTTTAGTCTCTCCTACAACACCTTTGCTGAATGAGCAGCTCCCTCTGTGGCCTGTGTATGCTAAGGGCAAGCACTGTGTTACTGAGCAATAACCCCAGCTTGAATAGACACTTCTGATTGCTTCCACCATTTAGGGTCCCTCATGCAAAGGCATAATCCTTTAGTTCTGAGAGCTGTACACACACCATGAATGTTCATATCCCACCTTCTCACGTCTATTTTTCCTGGGGTGGGGATCACAGGGGAGCTGGGTATGTTGCTAAGGAATTGAGGCGGCATGAGGGTAGGAGATACAAAACCTTTCTGGACCACAGTCAGCCACATTCTCTAAACTTAAGTGGGACTCAGTCCAGAGAGCCAAGATGACCTTTAAACTGTAATAGCACCAGGCACTGTCCTGACCCACTCACCTGCGATTCTGAGCCTAACATTGGGATTTTCCTGGCTTCATGGAAGCTAATCCTTGTGTGTTTAGCTTCTCAGAAGAGTCATAAAATCATAAGAGCCATATTTATACTTTCAGCCTCCTAATAGTTATAAGCGCTAATAGAAGAAAACAACCTCCCACCATAATTAAGTAAACAATATCAAGAGGAACTTATACAGACAGTAATGGCCTTGCTAGCAGGTCCAGGAAACTACAAAACACAGGACAATAACTTTCAGAAATTTCTTGTAGGTCTTGGGGTCAGAGAACAAGGAGATCTTGGGGTACCAGGAGCTTTATCTCGCAAGGGTCTGTGCAGCACCAATGGCAGTCCTTCTAAATTCATGGAGCTCTGATAAAGTAGATCATTCAGGAGCTAATTAATTCTCATTTACCTAAATGCCATCATTCCTTGGCACATTGGTTTTATGTTTGCTGAAACTATCTAAGCCCTGGTTCTTTCTTCTCTCAAAGTTTATGCCTAGAAGAAAAGAGCTGCTGTTTCCTCTACACTGTCTACATCCAGAAATGATTTGTAGGGAGTGTGTTCTGAGAGAAGGTCTTTCTCACCTCCAAGAACCTTGTCTTCCTAACTTTGCAGACACCTCATTAAGTTTTATGACTAGTTCTACCAGTGTTTGGTGACTCCAGAGACTGGACTGCAGATAATCTCAGCTTTCTTCCCTTCTGGAACCACCAACCAACACCATTGGTCCAACTGTGTTGATAACACATGATCACAAAACAAACAAACAAGACTCATCCTTGCCATGGACCATGGTCTGCTATCTCCCGCCTGGCCAGGATGAAGGGTTCTTGAGCATCTTGTTAATGCAATGGACCTGATCGTGCTTCCATTAATTGCATGGACTAACCTGACTACTGCTTAAAGCGCTAGAATATAATACTAAAAGGAACAGGAGACAGAATTCCTGTCTTCTAGAGAATCCACATTCCAGATGAGTAAGGTAATACATAAAATGAGATAATAGCTGATTAGGGGGGTTGAGAGTGCAGTAGAGCATTTTAGACAGGGAGACGACGAAGCTATCTCAAGGCAAAGATAAAGTGAAAGAGCAAGGAACTGAACATCTGGGGTTGAGCCAGTGCTAAGACTGAGTGGAAGCAAACTTGACATGTTTATGGAAGAACAATGGGCCCATGAGACTGCAGTGACATGCCAGAGGGAAGGTGGTCACACTTGGCTCTCCGACCAACTCTCAAGAAAGATTTGCCAAGCTCTTGTCCATCTTCCCAGGGCTGGAGGAAGCTATCATTGTTACTTCCAAAGGCCCCTCTACCACCAGTGTATGGTCAGAAAGTTGTAAATAAAAGGATAATCTTTTTTTTTCTAATGTGTTTGGTTGTTTTGCCTGAATGTACGTTTGCACACATATGAAGTGCTTGAGGAAACCAGAAGAAAGTCTTGGCTGCCCTGGCACTAGAGTTAGAGAAGTTTGTTGTGAACCACTACATGTGTGCTCACTAGAAGAGCAGCTAGAACTCTTAACAGCTGAGACATCTCTCCAGCCCCCAGAAACTGGGTTTGAGCCAGTACAAAAGCATGAGAGGGAGGGAGGGAGGGAGGAAGGGAGAGGAAGAGGGAGAGGGAGAGGGGGAGGGAGGGAGGGAGGGAGAGGGGGAGGGGGAGGGAGGGAGGGAGGGAGAGGGAGGGAGGGAGGGAGGGAGGGAGGGAGGGAGAGAGAGAGAGAGAGAGAGAGAGAGAGAGAGAGAGAGAGAGAGAGAGAGAGAGAGAGAGAGAGAACTAGAGAGGACCACCACCAAGAGCAGCACTGGTGAATACACTGCTCTCTCTAACCTACGCTGCCCCCCCCTTTTTTTTCTCAAAGCCTTATTACTCCTGTAGGCTGTCTTGGGTTTTAATCACCACTCTCTGCTAGCAGAATGTCAAAACATTGTTCTGCATAATGTGTTTCCAGTTACAGAATTCAGTGGGAGGATGAGTCGAGTGGGATGGGATGAGGTGACAGAACCATGTGTTGTTCCATGCTCATGGTCCAGTGACCTTCCCAGTGAATGGGAACAGGAATGGCTTACCTTACTTTGCTTCTGGGATGCATTTGTGCATAGGTGTGGTCACACATGTCTAGCATAACATGCTTATGAAAGTCAGAGGACAATGTCGGGTGCTGATCCTTGACTTCCACCTTGTTTAGGACAGGATCTCTGTTGTTTGCTCTTGCATATGCCATGGCCACTTGATATTCTCCTGTTGTAGTCAATCTTGCCATAGAAGCTCCAGGATTACACATGTGCTGTATATGGGTTCTAAGTATTCAGAATAAAATTCTCACACTTGCATGGCAAGCACTTTACCCATTCCAATATTTTCATCAGGGCAAGCTTCATCTCAAAGACTCATACCATGTTCTCCCACATTTAGCTCCTTATACCCTGGCTCAGGACTTATTCCAGGGGTGGAAGTAAGGATGTGAGGGGTGAGAGCCTGCACAGGGAACTTTTACCAAATCACTGGCATCCACAACAAAAGATAAGCCTGTGTGTGTGTGTGTGTGTGTGTGTGTGTGCGCACGTGCGCGCGCGCGCATGCATACACGTGTGTTAAAGATACTGAGATTGTGATGTCGTTACCTATAGCATAAACCTAGTTTATCTGAACTCAGAGGTAGGGGTAGTATTCCCTGCAATTACCAGTAGTCTCAGTTACCTAGGCACTCCCGTATCATGGTTTCCTGATGTTAGAAGACACACATTGGGCCAGAAGTGAAATTGATAAAAACTGCAGGCTCTGGACTAAAAAACCTGAGGTTGACTCCCATTGCATGTCAGTGGGATGGGTTCAGGTATAATATTATTTACACTATCTGACCTCAGCTCCTTTGTGTTTATAGTGCTGAAGAATTCTAGTTGACTGCTCCGGGGATCGACTGCACTGAGCATCCAGGTACCCAGGGACTCCCCAATATAACATTGCTTGGGACACAGCCTGTTGGGCTTCCATCTGCGCCCAAGAGCGGGGCAGCTCTGCGGTCGTCTGGACACCAGGTCTGCTGTGGGCCATCTGCCCTGCAGAGTGATCTGCGCCGGGAGAGTGCAGAGTGCATTCCACCATCTTTGCTCCGGCAACAGAGCAATTGGGACTTCCAGGCGCAGGGATAATCAAGCATAATATCGCTTGGGTCTCAGCCAGCTTGTGTGCTTCCTGCTCCCAAGAACTGGGCAGTTCTGTGGTCATCTACCAACCCTACATCCGACAGAGGGCTAATATCCAATATATACAAAGAACTCAAGAAGTTAAACTCCAGAGAGCCAAGTAACCCTATTAAAAAATGGGGTACAGAGCTAAACAAAGAGCTCTCACCTGAAGAATATCTAATGACTGAGAAGCACCTAAAGAGATTTTCAACATCCTTAGTCATTAGGGAAATGCAAATCAAAACAACCCTGAGATTCCATCTCACACCAGTCAGAATGGCTAAGATCAAAAACACAGGAGACAGCAGTTGTTGGCGAGGATGTGGAGAAAGAGGAACACTCCTCCACTCCTGGTGGGATTGCAAGCTGGTACAACCACTCTGGAAAGCAGTCTGGAGGTTCCTCAGAAAACTGGGCATGACATTCTCGGAGGATCCTGTTATACCACTCCTGGGCATATACCCAGAGGCTTCTCCTGCATGCAATAAGGACACATGCTCCACTATGTTCATAGCAGCCTTATTTATAATAGCCAGAAGCTGGAAAGAACCCAGATGTCCCTCAATGGAGGAATGGATTCAGAAGATGTGGTATATTTACACAATGGAATACTACTCTGCAATTAAAAATAATGAATTCATGAAATTCCTAGGTAAATGGTCAGAACTGGAAAATATCATCCTTAGTGAGGTAACCCAATCACAAAAGAACACACATGGTATGCAGTCACTGATAAGGGGATATTAACCCAGAATCTCGGAATACCCTAGACACAATTTGCATATCAATAGATTTCCAAGAAGATGGAAGGAGAGACCCCTGGTCCTGGAAAGACTGGATGTAAGGGAATGCCAGGACAGAGAAGTGAGAGGGGGTTGAATGGGGAACAGAAGGAGGGAAGGGGGCTTATGGGACTTTCGGGGAGGGAGGAAATGGGAAAGGGGAAATCATTTGGAATGTAAATAAAAAAACTTAGAAAATAAAAAAAAAGTCAGAAAAAAAAAGAATTCTAGTTCACATAACTGTTTGATCAGAAAGCCTGATGAGTTGATACTAATGTATGTAAAATACTTAAGATAACTTTGTACATAGTAACTGATCAATAAGCTGTAAGTGCTATTAGCACTTTCAACACTATCAGTGCACGATGTTCTTTGAACAAGCATTTGTGTTAACTCTTGTAAAATCTGGAAGAATATATATACATTTAAGGATAATGGGAAACGTGCTAATCATTCACCAAGTTTTATTAACTCAGTATGGAGAGGAAGGCAAAGCCAACTCTTTCAAACATATTTACACACACACACACACACGCGCGCGCGCACAGATTTTCTCCCTAGCATTTTTTTTCTCCAGCAATCCACACACTCATTCTGTCTTGTGTTAGGAGTGAAGCTATAAGCACTGGAGCCAACAACGGAGTGCGACCACGCAGATGCCTGCAGGAAAAAAAAGTGCTCTCAGTAAAAGTCATAGCTCTGAGGTCCCTAGGACAGTTCCCACGGACAACGTATCAGATACAGAAAACACAGCTCTGACACAGAAGATGGACGCTGTTCAGGAGTCACATGATCAATAAGGAAATAAAGGTTTCACTAGAAAGCTTTAAAAAAAGTATTTGGGGCATTTATTAAGACCTTGTAGTAGCAATTATATTGTTCAGAGACTCACCATGATGTCTCATCTTTACTAAATTATGCCTTGACATCTAACATCAGAACCCTTTTCTTACAAAGTTTCTTAGCCATGCAAAATTAACAGCAATTATTTTACTTATTTATTTACAGATAGGGTCTTATTTTACAGTTCTGCCTGGCCTTGGACTCAGATTTACCTGTTTCTGCTTCTCAAGCACTTGGATTATAGACTCGCACTACCACCTGGCTCTTCCTTTTTAATTGTGTCTCTCTCTGTGTGTGTTTATGCATATTTGCATATACGCCTCTGTGTATGTTTATGCATATATGCCTGTCTATGTGGAGGCCAGAAATCAACACTGATCGATTGCTTTCGCTCTCCACCTTGTTTTTTGAGACAGGATCTCCCATGGTTCCTGGAGAGAACAAATTCGGTTACTGATTAACCAGGCAATGCCTCAGTATCTTCCTGTCTCCTCCTACTGTTAGGATTACAGGCACTCCCTGCAAGCACAGCATTTTAAGTGGGTACTGGGGATCCAAACTGAGGTCCTCAGGTTTGTGCCTCAGGCACTTTATTGAGCTATCCCCCAGCACACCAGTTTCTTTCTTTTATGATTGACATAAAAAACTGTAAATGAGTACAACTGAAATGAATGGAAGCCTTCCAAGCAATTGTGTAAGCATAGGATGCTCTTCCTTTTAGTGGCTGTGTGGTGTTTCACTGTTCTGGTGAACTCTGGCTCATTTATCACTTGCTCTCCCACTACGCCCTTTAAAGAGGCAACTCAGCCCTTACAAAAACTGTTGGTAGCTACTACACATTACTATTCCAATCTAGACATGAGAAAACCCCAGCTTAGCAAGTGCTGTACAAGCAGAAGTGAGTTCAGTAAGGGCTTGAGAATTAGTACGCAGCATCCAGGTTTCAGCTAGCTGCCCCTAAACCTGCTTTATCTGGAGCATAACTGAGTGTAGAGACTTGAGTCTCAGTTCCCACCCCTAGCTACCTATGTGGCAGCAGACAAACTTGCCTCCTGTGCGCCTTGGCTTCATCCATGCAACAGTGGCACAAGAATAAATGTTATAAAGTATTTAATGCTTACCACAGTGCTTGCCACCATTGAACAGCAGTTATTGGTAGCTTTAAAATATTGCCATGTTGTTCATAATTGACACACACACAAAACCTAAAAAAAAAAAATTTAAAAGCAAATTATTTAATAGTCCTTATAAAAAACAAAACTTTTGGAAGAAATTAGTACAAGACAGCCAGAGCTATTTCTGCTTTCCACACACACACAGTATTTGGAATAGCTTGACTGGCTGAACAGCAAGTAGGTTCTACCTATACTTCCTAGCCAACCTGAAAGCCTCACACCAGAAAGCACACAGGAGGGAGCACCAACAGTAGTCAGCAGTCTTGTGTTATTTTGTGTTAACCTTTTTTGTTAAGAGAACTTACAATTTGGTCACTGTAAGAGAAATTATAAAAAAATCTGGCTCAAGTGTAATAGCCAACTTTCTACTACTGTGACAAAACACCTGAGTTAATCCAATTTATAATGAGGAGAGGTTCACTCTGACTTGACAGCTTTAGGAAGCTCACTATGGCCCACTGGCCCTGTTGCTAAGGGAACTGTAGCGCCCTTGTACATCATGATGGAATTGTGTGAGTGAAGAAGCCTGTTAGGCTCACTGGTGGTCAGGCAACAAAAAGAAGAGCAGGTATCCTAATACTCCTCTCAAACACATTCCTAATGAACTCCCTTCCATAAAGCCCCACTTCTTAAAGGTCCCACCACTGACTAATAATAGGCTGGAGTCCAAGTGCATGTGGGCCTTTAGAGAACATCTCAAATCTAAACTCTAGCACTCAGTATTCCTAAAGCGATGGGAAACCAAAGTGTGAGCCAAGAAGTGATACAGCTAAATGAACTAGACCCAAGTTCCTGTAGTGAGAAAACCTATGAACTAGGCTGCCTTCATCAGCACTCAGCCTAGATATCAGAACCCCACTGAGAGGTCACCAACACTCTAGGTTACTGAGGCTGACTCCAGACCTATATGGTTACGCCACTAGTCGCTCCAGCTTTCTACAATGATTATTATGGATTAGACGTTTTAAGAACTACTAGCTGAGAAATGTCAGGATTTTTGTTTTTTTTTGAAATTGGTGTGTATAAAATATTAGTTGAATGAATCTGTGAAATCCTTGTTCCTAAATGTGGGTGTCAAATGTTCTCTATGAACTAGAACGTGTGTGTGTGTGTGTGTGTGTGTGTGTGTGTGTGTGTGTGTAAGCCAGAGGTCAGTGCTAGGTGTTTTCTTGGGTCACTCTCCACCTTTCAGACATTCTCACAGAATATAGAACTCAACAATTTAGTCAGGCTGTATGGCCATGGACTTGAGGGTTCTGCCTGTTCCCTCAGTCCACCTCTAGCCACTATCTAGGAGTTTTCTATCTATGAACAGAGGAGATGCAGTCTCCAACCTCATGGCAACCTCACATTCCAAACTTCCTCCCACTCGGCCCCACCTCTTCTTTCTTCACCACTGCTCAATAGTGAATCACCACAGCTGGTGACTAAAGCCTTTTGCCAATACAAACATCTGAAGGACATTTCGGATCCCAACTGTCTTAAGGGAGCCCAAAGTTATCACTGCATCACAGTGGAATAATTTGTTTTGATGTATACCAGCACCATAGTTTGTGGTTTAAAATAGGCTCTGAAAATATTTTTAAATATTTAATATAGGGCTGCCCAGATGTCTCAGCTGATTAAGAGTTTGCTGTCAGGCCTGATGAGTTTGATCCCTGGAATTCCCAAGATTGATGAGCTATGGCACCTATGCGTGCGCACGCGCGCGCGCACACACACACACACACACACAGAGAGAGAGAGAGAGAGAGAGAGAGAGAGAGAGAGAGAATATAAAACGAAGATATTTAAAATAGAAAAATTAAGTCTCATTCTTTTTAGGAGGTATGTTCTCACAACATGGAAAGTATGGCCAAGGGTGTTCATCTTGGTGTTTGCACATACCCTAGGCTCTTCTGCAGTGAGTTAATGAGCACTACAGCAAACTATACCTTTTCTAGAGCAACACAAATGACTAAAATTTCAAACACTGACACTGCAATTTGTCATCAAGTCCGGCAAATACACATTTTGGTGAGGTAAGTCTTGTATTTTCATCAGTATCAAGGAAACTTGGTAATAAAATAATTGGAATGACAGACACTAAGAATATGCAGTGTGAACATCCCGTCTTCCTGTCATCTCTGCTGACCTGTTTCCATGGAAACATTACTCAGGTCTGGATGTTATCTTTCTGCTTCGTTTGGATCATGGTGTTCCAGCACATACAACATGAGTGGATTGCCAGGGGGACCCAGACGATAATAGGAAACTCCCCAGTGCTGGGGAAAAGGGACAGAGCTCCAACAGGCTCTCAAGAATGCTTTATAACTTACAGCCCACAGAAGACTCCCTCTGGTAGTTGGTAATTAGGGCCCCCTTACCCGAAATCTTGCTGACAGTGAGACAACACTGGCCTTCCAGACAGCTGCATGACTCACAGCTACAGCAAGTCACTTGGCCAAAACCCTGCTTGCACTGGGTGTGCCATGGCCAGCTTGCCACAGGAACCTGAAGACTCAGGATGGTTATTTTCTGGTTATTTCACTATGAAAACAGGATGTCTGAGATGTGTTGTAAGAATCTAAAGGCATGTGTTTTTTCATTCCAACTCCTCTTTTGGAGAAGTCCTTGAAGTCAGTTGAGTTTCCTGAGGACTGCATACTTGGTATCAGGCAGCAGAAGACAGCAGACCCATTAGGGAAGCCCTAGGGCACTGTCGGCTTAGACATTCCAGAACAGATAGAAGGCCTGTGCTCTAAAGATGAGTGTGTGAGCTGAGAGGAACGTAGCCAGATAGCACACTGTAGTTCAACGGACTGGTCTGACCCAAGAGGCCATGTGATATGAACACCTAATCCAAACACCCCATCACTACATGTACTACATCTTAATCCATACTATGTCAAAAAGGAAACACATACACAAAAAGTCTGCTTTAACTGAAATAATTCGGTTGATATTGGAATTGCTTTTAGTGGGACATTTGCTTTAAACCACAAGATATCTCCATCTCAAGTACAAAAATCCCTTCTCCCCCACCCACCCACCCCAAACAAACAAGGAAACAAACAAAACCCCAAACCCACAACTCAGTTTCAAATAAGTTTGGAAGAAATGAGACTGTAAATATTTACACAGGGGGAAAGAAGTAAATCACAAAACTATTTACAAAAATACACAAGCTTATATGCATTAACAATTTACACCATTTCACAAAAATATTAAAACATAAAAAAACACTATATAAATTAAAGAACTTAAAGGTGTGATCTAAGACTTCCTAGGATGCTTCTCTCATGCAGGTCATGGTTGAAAATCAGGTTTTGCTATCTCAGATTCTAAACTGTAAAAACAATCATTTTTTTTTAAATCTCTGAACATTAACAGTACTAATCAGATAAGAAAAAGACCCTCTGTGCACACCAACATTATCTTGCACACATTAAAATACATCATTCTTGACATTTCCGTAACACACAGTACTGACGATCACATGCCTCTAACCATTTGGAAGTAACTTTCTGACATACTTCAGCTTTCTATATTACTTTCTTGCACTCTCTGCTCAGGCGACACTTTGCCAACATACTGAAAGGGTGACCAATAGGACTGGAACAGAGAAATGGACTTTGCGGGATCCTTCTCTCCAATTCACTGCTGCTTCCAAACTGACAACCAACTCTCCTGTCTCTGCTCACCTTCCAGGTCCCTCCTCTGCACAGAATAAGTCTTAGGATTTTTTTTTTAAACCTGATCCTACATTTTAAAAACTGTTTTACCACTGTAAGAAATGTGCAGGCCCTGTCCTTGGGACTGTCCCAGGGACTTCTCCAAACAGCATTTAAAATACATGAATGTATGTTTTAAAAGAAACTGAATTCAGTAAGAAATAAGGCTCAGATTAGATTTATTAGTAAGAACACGATGCCCGGAGCCCTCAGCTGAGCTCCTAGACTGCTATCTAGGAACATCTACTTCAGTCTAACCAAGCCATGGAATTTTGCCCAAAAGATAAAATCTGGAGACTTGGCTGCAAAAGTTCCAGTGGGGTGGGATTGTTTAATGTGTAAGGCAGTTCCACTTCCTTAACCATAATTCTCCACACCAACACTTGAAAATAACATTCAGTTCCTGTGTTTGTGAAGTCACACACAAGGCGGACGACACGGAGGTAACCTGGCTCACAGTGATTTGCCATCCAATTTCTGCCCCCACAGTATGAGAGAAATGTGTGGACAAAGCTGTTTCAATAGCTGAATCCAAAGTTAAGGCTGGTGCTACGTACAGTAAATAACTTTAGACTTTATCTAAAGTTTGTTTTCATACTTATACCAATAATCTGAATTATGATTCTATCTTTAAAATATTTTTCTGACATTTCTAAACCCAAAGGATGCTATTAAGAAGTTGTTCTAAGGAATCAACCTTAGTATTTATAAAAGAGACTTTAGTTTCAGGAGCAAACAGTATGTGTGACAAACTAATCCACAAATATCATAATTGGCCTGGACCTTGTAGCACTTCTCTTCAGGCTAGGCCTGAAGTTACCGAAGTGACTTGTCTCACTGTCTGTGGCGCTGGCCTCTATCCCTCCATCTGTGCTGCTAAGGATAGCATTCAGGGCAGGTGTAGTCTTCAAGAGGCAATGAGTTGCCTCCTTTACAAAAAAGATGTCTAGGGCTTAACAAAAAAAAGAAAAAAAAAAGATAGTGTCTGCCAACACATCTACACATCTACACATCTGTATGCCAGGCAGAGGCACCCATCAGGTTTCCCGACATTCCAACAGTCAGGTCTGCACTTTTAATGCAAATGCTTAAGTTCCCACAGACCTTTGCATGTATTGGTGTGTCCAGATATCTGCTTTGGAGTTCATTGTACCCCTCTGGTCAATCTGGGAAATAAAGAAAACCTTGTAGACTATCTCCAAATATGAATGTGTTCTTAAAACTTTACTTCTAAATATATAGCCTTAAAATGCAAATATATGATTTAATTACAAAGACTGCCATAAATCTAATCTTTCACAATTTCACAGCAGTAACAGCAGCAGGATTTTAGCCTCTTGAAAGATTTCTTCCTTTGCTCTACATAAAAGATAATCCCATCCTAAAAATCCAGAGCAGCAACCACCCAGTAAATGGAATGAAATCTCCTGTGTCTCCTACAGAGTATTTAAAAGATACAAATGTACAAAACTCAAGTATTATCATGATTTATGGAATGAAATGCCAATCTAACTCCCAGTCTCCACTGTCTAGGGTCAAGAAAACCAGAGGGAAGCTGGGTCAGAGAGGTGCCCTGTCCCAAGCCCAATAAGGAATGCAACTTTCAAAAGAAAGTCCTGGGTATTCACATGTTTAACATGTCTAGAGAGTTAGAAAGAACTATTCTGAAATGCTGGTGTCGGTGACAAATGCAGCAAGCCTGTGACCACACAATGAGGGGAGCCTAACCACGTGACTCCCAGAATGCCAGTGGATGAGATGGGACTGGGGACTCAGGGACAATGAGCAACGTACAGTTTCCTAACGGACAATTTCTAAGGATCTTACAGATTCCCAGGGAATCTGTACTCTAGATTAGAAACATAATGGCATGTACATTTACATCCCTAAGAAAATGTATTTACCTAGTCAGACCATGCTGGTCCTTTCTTAAGGAAAATATTTTGGATGACTATTTTACTGGCACTAAAGTGTGCTGATCTTGTGGGCCGTGCAGGCATCACTGGAGGCATGAGTGATGCTCTCTATTAGCAGAGTTCACTGATGATATGAACTTCATCTTCTTTCAAAGAAAACTCCTTAAGCTTTAACTTAGGAGCTCTCACCCTGTCAAGTGAAGAATTATCGACAGTGGGGAATACGGCTCACACTGGACTTGCTATTTAAAGTGATGTGGCACTAAATGCTGAAAATCCTAATTCCTTTACCTTTTAATCTGCTAGCAGTCTAGGTGGCGTAGCTCAAGGATCGGGGAGTTTTTCTCCTAATTTAGAATACTAGACTCCTTTGTGGACAGGGATAATGAAAGCAGAACAGACTGGAGAGTCCACCTGGGCAGGCTACATGGCCCTGTACGGGGAGTGGGGGGACACAACAGGAAATGAAGAAGCCCACCAGGAAATAGGGACAAACTGCTCTGAGCTAGGCTGCAAGCACTAAGAAGGTCAAAGTTAAATTCAGTTGAAGGCAGTCCTCTGGGTCCTAGAGATTAGCCCTGTAGAGCAGGGTCTGCAGCTGGCAAGGGTTTCTTCACTAGGCTTTCAGCACAGCACTCTACAATCATCCAAATCTCTTTAAGGACAAACAACACAGCCTATAGATGGATGAGGCGGTAATGAGTGGGAGGGGAAGGTGGTGATTTATTTTTATTATACTTCTTTCATGTGGCCAGGGGGTTTGTAGCTTTTTTTCCTAAATCTTTTTGGTTACTGAAAAAAAAAAAAAATAGAACAGTCCACTGTCCAGCAGAGGCTGCTTCAACTCTATTGCTCCCAGGGCTCATTCTGCATGGATCTGTGCGTCAGGATGTGGCAAGGACAACTCTGTGGGCAGGAAGGCCCCCTGACCCAATGCTGTGGCGTATGTCCTGCTCTGTGGATGGACAAAGCCAGAGGGCACATAGGCCCCCATGCCTGCCCCTCCAAAGCCTCCTCGCTGGTGCTGCGGCAGGGAGTGGTAATCCTCCAGGTTATCATACTGGGACACCATAGTCATATTGCTCTGACGCTTGCCGTGTGTCTGATACTGGTACAGCACACTGGGGTCCCTCTCCAGGTTCTGGGTATGGTGAAGTTTTAGGCTGTGACTCCTCTCTGGTTTGGGAGGTGGGACCATAGACTGAGAGAAGTGTTCCTCCTCCTTGTAGCAGTCTCTGGAGTGTTTCTCAGGGGCAGGTGGCTGCCTGGCTCGAGGCCGGTCCGGATCTTTGGAAAGCCTCACTTCCTTATGGTTCAGTCTTAGAGACTCCTGCCCTGATGTAATGTATTTCCCAGAGTTATGGTAGCTGCTTGACTCAGGAGTGTCTGGAATTCCTTTGGACCCATAATCTAACTGGCCAGCTCCTTGGGGATAAGGTGGTCCATTTTTTGATTCACACAATTGCCTATGGCTTGCTTCCTGATGCGCCCTGTGCTCTGGGAGGCTACAACCCATATCGTGAAGCTTTCTGTTCCTAAGGCTGCTTTGCTTCTGTGGGAGGGATGGCTTCTCTACCTGTGTGCTGCCATACCCTCCATGATGGTGGGCTCTGTCAAATTCGGACTCTGGGTGCTTCCTGTAGAAACGGTCATCCCCCTCAGGACTGACAGCCTTGGCTGGGTGCCGCCCCTCTTTCCCCTCTGCCACAGAGAGAAGTCCAGTTTTCCCAGGATCTGATTTGCTGCGCAGATGGATGACATAGATCCCTCCCAAGTCATCTTGCACAGCTGGTGTCATGTTGTCATACTGCGACATGATAGGCCCTTTCACCTTTTGCCGTGCTCGACTCTCTCTGCGGATGGACTGCATGCGGTATTTTTCCATGTCCTCAAGGTCCCAGGAGGCGTAGGCGTGCTTTACATCAGCAGTGGGGGGCATATTGACTACACTGTGGTCATTACCAGAGAAATAGCCAGCTGCATTAGCCCGTGGGCGTGGAGGCAAACCAGCATAGCTGTACACATTCTTTCCTTGTAGCCTCGGATTGTAGAAAGCAAAATCCCGACTGGACAGGCGGTGGAGGGGCCTCAGCTGGACTGTGCCATAGGCATCGACATCACACAAGGCCCCCTCAGGACTGTAGTAGGAGCTGGAGGAGCTGGAGTACGGACTGTAACGATAGTGGACCCGTCCATTCTCAAAGTAAGGCTGAAGCTGAGTTACATGGTAGTCTGAGCGGGCCTGCGAGGACTGGTATGGCTTATACTGGTAGACTGGTCTTGGGCAGTAGGCTGGTTCATCATCTGGGGGAACTTCTGTCCGTGAAATGGGAACAGAGCGGATCATGGAAGGTGGGGGCGCATGGAGGGACTGTACCCTCCGGATGGTAGGGTAAGGTAGAATGTCTTCAGGGCAACAAGGATTCCTAACCGAGGAGCCCAGAGAAGAGACATACTCAACCCGGCTACACGGCTTGGAGTGGTGTCCAGACATGTTTCTTCCCGGCGCCACATAGGTGTTGTAACGAGGACCCATGGAGGCTGGTGGCTCTGATCGGGCACCATATACCTGATGTGGCTCCAATTTATTGTGGTGTGGAGGGACACTCTGGGGGCGAAACTGGCAGTTTGGAGTCATACTGAAATGCAAACAGTTTTCTGGACCAAAGGGCTCTGTGGTGGTGACATCAGGCCTAGCAAAGGAGGAATAGGCTATCTTCTGAGAAGTGTGCTTAGGCTGTGAGACGGGGAGTGGCAAAGGCAACACATCGTCCACAGAGGCTGACGAGGGGATAAAGGAGTGGTAATTCGGATGGCTGGTGGCGTCTGCGGCGCTGGAGTGCATGGCAGCGGCCATCTTGCTCTCCACTGTCCGTGTTGGGGGGACGGGGGCAGCAAAGCCACAGGAATGGCCAGGGAAAGACTCAGCACGCAGGTGGAGTGGTGGGGCCCTGCTGCTTTCCCGAACATTCTCAGGTGGTCCGGGTTGGGGAGCAGAGGCAGCCACGGCACACTGGGCAGCAGCACTGCCATCACTGACGAAGATGGGTTCAGGGTCACCCACGACTCGAGACTCGGGTGGCCTCTCCAGAGCTGGAGCTACTCCCTGGACCTGAGGGAAGACAGTGACGTTAAGAGTCTGTTCCTTAACACCGACCCCTCAGAGCCAAGTGCTAATACATTTATAATGGGCAAACCCAGGTTACTGAGTGACAGCTTGAACTTTGCCTGAGCTCTGCAGTTACACAGAACCTGACCCATGGCCCAAAAAAGAGAATCTGTGTGTCTACATGTTACATTATTACCTGTGGAGACACGTGCAGTGCTCGCTAACTCCTGCTAGGGTTAAATGTGAGGAGAGGCTGCCTACAGTGGTATCGTAATATGCAGAACCAATGACAGGATTAGGCATAAAAACAGTGCTGGGCCTAAAAATAAATCTCCTATTGGTCTCAGCACCAAGGAGATCTTAATGATAGCGGCTGGTTTGATCAGCTGGCAGGGGTTTCGGAGTGACCCGGTTCCACGTAGCGAGCAGTTTTAAACCTCGAGATACAGGGAAGAGTTTCAAAGTGACTTGTCTGCTGTAGCAGCAAGTCAGGACTCACTGCCTCTGCATTCTGTCTACCTTGTCTATGGGCTTGAAGAGTAAATACGTTGTCCCTGAGAGGTAAGTACCACAAATAGTACCCTCCAGGAAGGACCAGAATTTTAAGTCCTTTTGGTTAAGGTTACCACAAACCCTGTGGTACTATTCATTTTTAAAGGAGGAATTAGGAAAACCCTCTGGCACTCTGTATCTAACGCTCCCTCCCAAGAAAGGCATTCTAACTATCAACACAGCTGCTCACAGCAGGGAAAATACAAAACTCCAGAGATCATTACTGCTCATACTTCTGAAAGTCCTGGAGATGAAGTACTTTCAATACACTGACATCAAGGGTCCTCACAGGGTGGTCACATGACTCACCCTCAGTCACCTGATCAGTGAGGTAGCTGGAAAAGACAATGACTACTGCAGCCTGGGCTCCTTTTGCCCAGTCACTTCTGTCAGTGTCTCCCCAAGGAGCTCAGTGCTTCAGGAAGGAGGAGCAGCAAGGACAGCTAAGCTGCAGTCACCAGGGGCTGCTACGCTGTCTTTACCACAAAGCCAATAGGCAGGCAAAGGCAGAGATCTCCAGCTTCAAATGGCAGCTATTTCATGGAAACCTGCCTCCTAACTAAAAGATAATACATCCTACCAAAAATGACATACCTCTGGAAAAAGTATACTACTTCACTGGCTTCCTCTCCATCTTACCTTGTGGGAATTATTTAATCCCATACTTGGTGCTTCTTGTACCTGCCCCACAACTGGTGGCTGCTCTGCAGGCCTCTGGGAAGGAGGTGGGGGGAGGGGCCGACTAGTTCTGTGCGTGCGCTGAAGGGTGGCCGCCACAAAATCAGCAGCAGTAGGCTGCTCGGCCACAACCCTGCTGGTCTCTCTGGTGCTCATTTCAGCTCTTGCTGGAGTTGTCATCATATAAGCCATGGTGGCTGTGCTGGAATTCTCTTCAGGGGACCCAGAAAGAGGGTGGGCTTTGTCCCTAGGCAAAGTAGAAGGCATGGGAGATTTGTCTGTAAGTTCTGAGGAATGATGGGGTTTATCCAAACTGGTACCAAGATAAGAGAGGGGCTGATCTCCACTGGAGAAATGAAGTGGAGACTGGTCCTGCTCCAAAAAGGAGACAGTGGGCACGCTGGTCTTCCCAGCATGGTCTTCAGGGAAACTTCCATGATCATCAGACTTCTCTGAGTCTGTTAAGGGAACTGAAGTGCTTCTAGCCTTTTCTGGATCCCCAGATAAATGGTTTCGATGTAGCGAATTCCCTATTAAGTCTACTTGGTGGAGTTGCTCCCCAGAGTCAGTTGTGTTGGAATGGGTGGGACCTCCCACAGCTGCTGTCTCTGGGAGAGGCTGGTTACAATTTCCGAGTCCATTGGTCTGCAGGTGGAACTGCTCTGCTGGTCGGTCCGTTTGGAAATAGGTTTTATCTAGAGTAACGCTAGAGTAGGAACTAGGCAGCTTCTCTTCAGATGTAACGCCTGCCATGTCTCCATAACTAGTACACCCAGCCTGGGAAGCCCCTGGCCTCTTCAGGGTCTGAGTTGAGGCTTGTTGTGCAGACTCAGCTAACGCTAGTGCCAACATTCGGGCGACATTTTTCGGAGGCGGTGGTGGTGGGATAAGAGAGACTGAACTGACAGGAACGGGATCCTGAGGGGGGTCATGGGTAACTGCTCCTAGTGGGAAATTGGGAAAAAAAATTAGAATGAAAAGGTAGCTTATGTTACCCTACACGGAAAGCCAAACACTCCCCATGTGATCACTAAAAACATAAAAATATGCCTTCCATATTTCAAAATGGCAATCCATGATCTTCTATCCCACATGCAAATGCTGCTGAAACCACATCTGGATCAAAAGGGAAACTAACACAGTGTTAAAGGTTGCAAGTCCTCTTGAACTGCTACAAAGGGTGGAGGGAAGCAGGCCTCCACCCGACTTAGAAAAGGCCACTTTACACTGTACTGGAGTACAGGCTTCCAGTGCTTAGACTGTGGTAATACTTTTACACTGACAGCGTAGGCTGGCTTGCTTACTTGTAAGGCTAGAATATAATATACATTAGAAGAGAAAACAGAATCAAGAGCTACACATTTGTGCAAAAATTATCCATGAATTCTGACTGTCCAGAGAGTTCAAAGCAGGACCATGGGCCCTTTGGGGAGTTTTGTTTGCCTCATTTTAGTTTAGGGCTTTGAGCCCTCAGCACCATTCAGAAAAACATTCTTTGACTCTAGCCTAGCTGTGGAGAAGGCTCTCTTAGAAGGCACAGATGGCACACAGGACGGAAGACCCCTTTTAACTTAGAGAAGGAACGGAGGAGAACAAACAGTACCTGTCTGACTCTGTCCAGAAGGTACAGCCTTGCTCTGACTGCTCGAGACAGGCCGCTCCTCTGTCCCTGGCAACTCTACTTCTTCAGCTGTCCCCTGTCCCAGGGGCTGTGCTTCTGGTTCACATCTCTCCTGTTCCTCTCTCTCACCTGTTTTCATCTTTCCTAGCTGGGTGGGGGATCTATTTATGACATCTCTTTCTTCCACACTTTTGTCCCAAGATGGCGGTAATGCACTCTGAGCTACAGTATTGGAGACAGTACCAATGACTTCTGATACTCGAGGTGGGAGAGTCACTGAAATAGGCTCAGATATGTTCATGGAAGGAGATTTGGTTAGCTTCCGTCCAATCTTCGGAGAGAAAGCATAAACAACCTTTTCTGTAAATGTAGATGGCTTAGAAGACTTGTCATCAGTGGGGCTCAAGTCCAGTGTGAAAAATGGACTCAGTTTCTCCTGGACTGGAGACACAGGTTCAGAACTTGCAGTGCTTCCTGGAGTCTGTGACTGGCTCCCACCTGCTTCTACATCCTTCTTACTGGTGCTCAGTTTATCCCTGGTATACCCTAATGAATCCAGAAAGGAAGCACCACTCTCCAGACACTCCGACTCAGCTTTCGGAGGACTACATTGAAATGACATCGGATCAAAGTCCAGACTGGCCACTCCAATGTCTGGTGGACTCAAATCAACATCCTCAGCTGAATGAGGAGACACGAGAGCTGGAATGTGGAGCAGTCCCACTTCCTCTTCACTCTCATTGTCATGGGGCAGATTGTCATAGGAATTGCAGCGGTTCCCCAGCACGTCTCCATTGAAAGAGGCAGACAGCGCATCACTGCTGGATCTGGGTCTTCTAGGTCGGAACAACTTGGAATCACCTGGTAAAAACAAACAACAATGTCAGAGCATGACTGTCACAGGACACACAGCACCACGATTAGTCACCTATCTAGTACAGTAGTAATAATGCAACTTTAATTTTTCTTCCCATGAACTGTCTCTGGTATACAAACATCAGTTACATTTGTGGTAAGAGACCTTCTAAATAAAACACTAGCAAGTGCATGCCCTACAGTTGATCCATAGCCTGGGTAAGAAAATGGCAAGGGACTCTTGGATTATATTACAAAAATTCAACACTGACAACTGGTATGATTTGGGGCAAGCTTTCCAACTTTCTTTGTGTCTTCTTTTATCACTGGTCTTGTATTTGACTTGCAAGGTAGAAAGTAGCACTTTAGGTATCAAATAGTAACAAAAGGTTGTTTATTATGGGGAAATATCCTTATGGTAGGTATGCCAGACAAGAAGAAACAATATTTCTTCCTAGTTAAAAAGTATTTACACACATTTAATAAAGCACTCCATTCACACACTTAAAATACTTCTACTTTTTTTCTAATGAAAACAGGCTTTTCACTTTTCAAGCAAATCCAAGTGGCACAGCTTAGCACAACACTTGCTTTCATAAAGTTTGATTCTAAATTTTAACTTATGCTGTAACCACACCTCCCTCCAGTATCTGCCAGGAGATGTTGGTCCTCCTTGGAAGCTTAAGGGGTCAGGTCCAACTACTAATGACCCTTGAAGACCACCCATTATTAATTAACAAATGAGTCTCAAAGCTTCTCCTGTTAACAAATCTAAAGGAAATAGTGACACTTAACTTTTCCATGAGTTTTAACTGAACCATACTTAATGCCAATAGGACTGGAAGTGACATTTCACAGTCTCCTTGCTAAGTATATATTCATAACATTGCTGCATACATGTGCTTTTATGTAGTCTGTCCCAGGACACTTAAGTCTTACCATCAACTGCATGGAGAGAAGTGAGGGACTCCTCACTTTTAGCTGAGCGGAGGGTTCCTTCTGCCCTGCCACCTAAAAAATAAAAACCAAGCAGTGTAAAACCTGTGATTGTTAAGGACTGTGCAGTTAAAAGGTCTGGGGTTTCCCTAGCAACACTTATATCTCCAAGTGTGATATTCAGCTTACCACCCTAGTATGGAATGTGCTGCATTATTGCTTCCTGTGTGGGGGGAAAAAAAAACAAACTTCTTCCCAAAGCCTACACACTTGAGCAAAACGGTGAACTAAAAGATTCCCTTCTTGTATGTTTCCAGAACCAACTTGGTAACCTTGGGTGATGTCTTTACAAACTTTATTTTTATTCATGTGTATGTATTCATGTGAGTGTATTCCACATATATGCCAGTGACCTGGGAGGCCAGAGAGGGCAATGGATCCTTCGGCACTTGAGTTCCAGGTGCTAGGAAGCAAACTCAGTCCTTTGGAAGAGCTTTCAGCCACTGAGCCACTCCTCCAGCCCCTCTGACGACATCTTACAGTGGGTCCTATCTTCCATGATGGTGAAAATAAAAGACAGAGACACAGAGAAGAAGGCCCATGAAGATGCAGGTAAAGGCTGAAGTGGTGCTACTTAAAGGCGAGAGATGCTAGGAGCCACAAGGTGATAGATGAGACAGGAGGGCATCTATCTTCCCTAAGAACGTCAAGTGACCACAGGCAAGGTGACATCTGTCAGACTGTTTCCATATATGTTTGTACTTCCAGTCTCAATTTGTAGTAATTAGTAACAGCAGCCCCAGGAATACTGGTTATTTTTATTGTATACATTAATCTTACCTGCTAAAGTTCCAGGTCTTTCTGACCTGCTGATAGCAAGCACAACAAACTGCAGAGCTCTGTCTCTTACACTCTCTGCGACCTTCCTAACCATCTCTTCCCGCTCTCCTCTCTTGACAACTTCTCTTATAGTTCTTTAAAAATCTCTTTTCTCCAACCTGCCCCTCTTCCCACCTTGCTCTCATCTCTTGGAAAAGGACTCTTAGTCGCCTTAAAGATCAGGTGAACTGTACCTTCTTCAACTCCCAAGTTGAAAGTTCTCTTTCCTGGGGCCGGAGAGCTTGCTCAGTGGTTAAGAACACTGATGCTCTTCAGAGGACCTGGGTTTGATTCCCAGCACCCACATGGCGGGCAGCTCACAGATACTATAACTTCAGTTCCAGGAAATCCACAGCTCTCTTCTGGCCTCCATGAGCACCAGGCACATTAGTATACACATGCAAATGCAGGCAAGGCATCCATATACATAAAATATTAATTTTCTAAAATACAGTTTGTACTCCTGACCATCACCCTACCCCAATAAGAACTGACAGTGCCAATCAAAGATGCTAGACATAAAATTCTATTTCAACTGTAACTGCATACTGGAAGTCATTTTCTCATAGAGACAGCTCTCTAGTTAGACTCTGAAGGCAGGGTACTACATTAATTTTCTTTCTGCAAAGCCAACTAGTCAAAATACCTAACGTGGGTAATACGTGATTGCAAACGGTATGATGTAAATGAACTGAGCATTACTTCTAATGGTACCTAAGAGAAAAATGCTACTAGTTTTTCTAGTTTAAGGACATGTTCGTATCAAAGCACAAGTTTTTACAAACTATTTTAAAGAGTAATTTACTCAACAGTCATTGACCTGTCTGATGGAACACAGTACTCCAGCAGCTAGTCATGTAAGAGAATGACATTGGTGAAAATAGTTACAAAATTGAGAAGTATGCTGAAACATAGACTTGTCAATTTTAAATGTGTGAAACTAAAGATCAAAACAAGTACATAATACAGAAGTATTATTACCAGCACTATACAAGCTATGTTTTCATATGCATGCTTTACAGTGAGGTGTGTCATGATGGCACGGGGAAAGAATCACCAGAGAAGTCAGCCATGAGGACAGCAGGAGGTGCTGGAAGCCACCAGGCAGCTACCCTGGACAGCATGGCTCAGTGCTCACCTTTCAAAGCCATGGCTTTCATCTCTGAGGGCTCACTCTCATTACGCTGCAACTTGCGTTTGGAGACAGAAGAGGACTTCCCCAAATTGAAAAAGGAACGCCAGCTGCCAACGGGAGATTTTTTCATCTTATTCTGAGGCCTCTTTCTATGAAACAAAAAGCAGTTTATCAGTACTCTTCCTTCAGAACAAGAAATGAACAAACGGTAGAAAGAATGGAACAGCCTGGAGAGGCTCAATGGGAGCAGCGGACGAGCCTTCTCCTTCCATGCGGTACACAGTGCAGTGCAGTTCTGCAAAGCACGGAAGCTAATGCGGAGAGCAACGTCAACTACAGCATCAAAGACCACATGCACCTCAGTCTGAGAAAA
Organism: Tokudaia tokunoshimensis; assembly: GCA_036184795.1. Taxonomy (NCBI): domain Eukaryota; kingdom Metazoa; phylum Chordata; class Mammalia; order Rodentia; family Muridae; genus Tokudaia; species Tokudaia tokunoshimensis. The sequence goes on along the minus strand of BTHU01000008.1, from coordinate 32,238,701 downwards.
GTGCAAAGAGGACGTTGATAATAAGCTCCCACAAACAAGACAGTATAGAGAACTGAGGCGAGGGGAGAGCAGGGACAGAAGGGAGGGTAAGAATCAGCATACGAGCCAGCTGCCTATGTATAGTTAGATGTCCTTTAAAACCAGAGAGCTACACAAGAAGCTGATGACATGAAGACCTAAGAAGTTCAGCTAACTTCCTTAATACTGTGAGAGTGTGTGAGGAGATCAAGATTTCACGAGACCCAAGCCTGTCTACATCCTAATGTCTACTTTTTTGAGTCTCTACTTAAAGAAATTTGTTCTTTGTAAAACAGGGGCTAAAATATGAAAGCAAGGTCCTGAGGATCAACTTAGAAATGAAACAGAAAGACGTGCCAACGTCTGGCTTTTTAGTCACAGAAAGAAAATGAAGGTAGAAAATATGTAAAAATGAAAAGAGGAAAATTCTGAGGTTTTATTAGTGTTACATTATTATATTCATGAGCACAGCCAGAAGGACAGCAGAAACATCCAAACTAACTTGCACATATATTTGTCTTCCTAAAGACTGTTATTAGCATTTCCTTAGAGAAGCAGTGAGGCTAAGGCCTCAGAGGGACACTGGCAGGACACGCCGTAGTGCTCTTCATACTGCTTAAGTCCCTGAAACCAAGTGACAACCAAAAACTGTATAGTGAAAAAGCCTCGTGCAAGCTCGTGTAGGTCACGCTCACATCTTCTCTGGGATCATGACGACTTCTGCACTCATCAGAATGCACAGGAGGCTCCTGGATCTGGGCTGGGGCAGGAGGGTTTGCATGTCTCAGTCACCAGTGACTCTCTTGCTGCTCAGGAACCAGTGTCAGAGAAGTCACTAAGCAGTCACTACTTTCTGAATAAGCTATTTCAGCATAACTTATTTCAAAATTTCTAAATCACATTTCTCAAAGAGAAAAGCCAATCTCATGCAATTAATGTGCATCGTTTATATTGGCAATTTTCCTTGTACAACTAACTTTTTAAAATTACACTGTTATAAAGTTTTGAAAGAATAATTTTTATTAGTCCTTAGAAAGGGTTCAGTATCTATATTCAATTAAGTATTTTCTACAACTGCCCCAATTTTAATAAAATAGTAAATTGTAAAGCATCCTATGATCTATAGCTGTGAAAGCATATTTTAAAACAGGACTTAGGTACTGTTACCTTTCAAGTGGGAACTCAATGATGGTATGAAACTTCCCTTGAAGTGCAGCAGGCCCTTCTCCTACTTCGATGTACTTATTTTCAGTCACAATGGGAGAATTGACCTGAGCCTGTGTCCTTGCCTGGGCTTCCTCCAACGTCAGCAGCTTGGTAGATGGAGATGAGACGAGCAGGGACTTGGGCCTTGACAGAGAAGCTTCAGATGGAAAAGGAATGATGTCAGTGTTGTATGTGTGTATCAGTCTGGCCATCCACCTTCACTCTCTACTTAGTGATGTTTCAACTTTTCTTCAAGGTTTTTCAATAATAAATATCACAGTGCTTTATATTTAATGACATTCCAGAGCACAGTGAAATTCTGTAACAATCTAATTTAGCTTCTTAAAAGGTACCAGATAAAGGTGATCACTCAGACATCTTTAGTTTTAGAAGGACATTTTACTCTATCTCATACCTTTTTATATATATATCAATAATGGAGGCAAGATTTTTTTTTAATTTTTAAAATCCTTTTCATTATTTTCTGTACGGGTGTTGTGCCTGTGTCTGTGCTCTACTTGCACAAATTCCCACGGAAGCAGCAAGGAGGTGTTGGTTCTCCTGGAACTGGAGTTGCAGACGGTTGTTAGCCATCTTGTGGGTGCTGAAAACAGAACTTCAGTACTCTGGAAGAGAAGCCAGTGCTCCTCAACTGCTGAAGTGTCTCTCCAGCCCTGAGGCACGATATCTTTAATGTGTAATGAATTTATACCAAAACAGTCTGATATGTAGTACTCACTATATAGACACACCAAGTAACTGTAAATTCGTCAAGTTTGTAACAGGATTGACTTAGCTGTCTTCTACCACTGTCACATAGTATTATGTGAAATCATAATTGCAAAGTTCTCCATTCCTTTAGGAACCTGTTCCTGCTAACAAGGAAGAGCCGTCTGAGCCCTACCTGCCCCTTCCTGCATGACGGCGCTGATTTTGCCACTGAAGAGCACATCCACATGATTGAGGATGAATTCAACAACCACAGACTGAATTCTCACTTCCATGAAAGCTGCTGTCCCACTGAAGCAAGCTGACTCTATCTGCTTTGACCTGTGGGGTGAATGACAGCACCATCAGAGTTGGGAGAGGAGATCTTCTAATGCGCAATTCTTTAGCACAGAAGTTACAAGGAAACCCACAGAAGAAATTGTACTTTTACAGCCCCCTTAGCTAAAACCTAGATAGCTGCTTTAGGGAGATGTTAATACAATAAGAGTTTGTTTTACTTGTTAATTTTTTTCTTGATGAACAGTGATGCAAGGTTTTCTTTTTTAATTCAAGAAAACGTATTCCTTAAAGTTCATAAATCAAATACAAATTACCTCAGCAGGTTTGGTGCCCACACAATGGCAAGGTTTTTCGCATGCATATTTGTGATGGAGCAATAGTCCGCTAGAAGAGACAAGTGTCTCATCAGGAACTCCAGGGTTCTGGAAAATGAAATACAACATGCTAACTGAAACAGACAATATACAGCAGTGTGGAGCTCACTGGCTTGTACATTTCTGACACATAACAGGAAAGAGTCTGAACATTTATTTAAAAGAATAAAAACAAGGCATTAATAAACCTAAAGATGACCTGAGCAATTTCAGGAGCAGCAGGAATAGTATCTGGAATATCTGGGCAGCTGATCCGCTTTTATAGTGAAAATCCCACTCAGCTGCAATGTCTTTGTTCATCATATTTATTTGAACAATCCTGTGTGCACTGAGATTAAATAACTGAGCAGAATATCTTTGCAAATAAAATAATCAACTTAAACTACATAATCAGACATGCAGACAGATGGACTATAACACACACACACACACACACACACACAAACTATCAGTCATCTACAACATTTCTGGAACTCCAACTACACAGAGATTAAAACCAATAAAAGATAGTGACCAAAAGACAGTACTATACATTCTATTATTAGAAACAATCATCTACACATGAGTCATAAAGACCCAGCTGTGCCTGGTATAAACCTCAGCCTCCGGCTACTACTATCTGTTTGGCAAGTCATGACTTACCTATAGTGTGGTGGGGGGAGTTGCTGGATGACATCATGGATTTTTATCAACCGCTCTTCATCTGTTGCTGCTGAAACAGCATCCTGTAACAGACAGAACCCACCACAGCAGTGAGCTCTGCTAGTCCAAACGGGAGTTCCTGACTTGCAATCTCTCTGGGGCACCAAGGAGACACACTGTTCCCACACACTGTGGCACTCACTCGCCACTGTTAAAAGGCATGCCAGTATTCAATGTCATGCATGCTGAGTTAGTGGCTCACAGCCAGAAATAAGAGAACAGCAATCTGAAAACGTCAAAGACCCCAATCACTCAATGGCTGCTGTTTGTTCAGGGAGTCTTTTGTCAGCACAGAACTAATTCTCGAGTGAAATTAAACCAACACACGTTATGAATAAACACACAACAAAACTCCACGGAGAACTTCGAGATCTATCCTGTCTGGTACTCACAGAGAACTTCTCATACAGCTGGTAGGTGAGCAGAGGGTTTGGGAGTTCTCGGAAGTACAGCTTACAGAGGGAGCCCACAGAATGGATGTCTTGAACATAAGGTTCTTTCGTCAGGTCGGGGACATGCTCAGAATCAAATTCATGACTAACCAAGACAGAAGATAAGACAATTACTTTATTGAAAAGAAGAAAATATACACTACAGAACAGAAAGCAGAAGCCTAAAATGTTCCCCTCTACTTCAGAGTTGCTGTTTCCTTCAAATTATTACATATAACAAAGCAATATTCGGACTTAAACAAATGAGAGGCCATCTTTTGTCACATATCCATGTGAAATTAAGGACAAAACTTCAATATTAAACAGAAAACTCTCTAGGTTTACCTTCATTTCAGTGACTTTCTATTTTCTTCAAAGTACTGTATTCATATATTACTTTTGGACTTTGACACACTCAAAAAGGCACATGCACGCAGGTCAGAGAACAATTTGCAAGTGTGTTCTCTCCTTCCACTGTGTGGGCTCCAGGTTGGAACTTGATCACAGGACTTGGCAGTGCCTTTACCTGCTGAGCCATCTCACTGGCCTTCTTCCAACATTGCCAAGAGATAAAATACTACTGACGTACTGAGGAAGTCAGCAAGCATGGCTCTGGGACACTACAGATAATGAAATGTCATTTAGGAGAAGAATAACATGGATATTCTTTCCTAGTTTTATCTCAACCATGTTACTGATAACCACGGTTACCATGGTAGCTGTTTTTGAAATAAGTTTAATTTGATGAGTTAAATAATTAAAAAAAAGTGCTTTAGAGTTTTACCGAAGCCTCTGGATATTGGAGGCAACGCCAGAGAGACGATATATCCCATCCACAATGCCATACCGCTCGATGAATGCTGTGCAGCTTTGAAGAACCTGGGGCACTAAAGAGAGTTTTAAAGACAGATTAGTGTTGTTATTCAGTGTAACCAACGAGATGCTCAAAACATCCTAGTGGTCATAAGCAAAATAAAATTCACAAATCAGTCTGTTATAAAAAGAAAAAAGAAAGGATCTGTTTATTAAACTCATATCTATACCTGGCAGCTTCTAGCCTGGTTCTGTCTGTATATCATTCACACAGTCTTCAACCACAGACTCTTTTAGATCAAGTGTTTAATCCCCACGCTACTACAAACTAGAATAAACAAACAGCAGCTCACTCAATGTTATCCACAGCAAGTGCTTTTACAAAGTGCTTGTCCCAACAACATAATTACAAGTGCTGTAACACTTTGCTCCTAATAAACAAGTTTCTTTGATCTCTCAGTCAATGCAAAGGAATAGCTATTTCAAGCAGTGGACGATAACAAAAGTTTGAAACTTCTATAACCATTTAAATCTTACAATGGCCAAAGCTTAGCATTCTTCATTTTGTAATGCAGATTAAACAGCACACAGGCTTCTTAATTGGCCATTTGTTAGTGTCAGTTTAAATCTCTGACAAGCAATGTTTGGGAGGATATTACTTGGTCTGTAAAGAGATACTATACTAAGGGAGAAACACAGGTAAATTGAAGCAGGATAGATTGCTAGTGAGACAGGCCAAGCTACTGAATTTGACTCACAGTATGTTACCACATCATTTCTTTACTGTAATGGTGCCTTGCTTTTCCTGTCTTTGGCTGGAGTTATGTAGTACACCTTTCAAATCCTATCAGATATCATATTTTACACTTAAAACCTGAAGATCCTTGTGATTAAAAAAATCAAAAAGTGGTGTCAAATAGCACTGAGTACTTTGTATATCAAAGACTAGTCCTTACAGTGTAGACATTTCAAAATGCAACTTTCTTCCTGATTTCTCACTTCCTTCCTTCCCTCCTTTCCCTCCCTTCCGCCCTCCCTCTTTCCTTTCTTCATGTGTCCTCCCACATGTGCATGCACAAGCACACCATGTAGAAGTTACAGGACAACTTGAGAGGGACTCGGTTCTTTCTCTCCATCATGTGGATGCTGGATCCAACTCAGGCTACCAGGCTTTAAGGAAAATGCCTTTACGTGATAAGTCACTTCAAAAACCTAAGATATATACTCATTTAATTCTCAAAGAAGCTCGATGGGCAAAGTCCTAGTATTACCCCCACTTTAGAGTGGTGAAAGAGACCATATCTTCAGACATCAGGTTCATACAGATACAAGGAGGAACAATAATGGAAATTAGATTCTAATGCAAGTAGTATAAGCACAATGTCTCAACATTTTAAATCACTGCAATAGACTGCCAAGTGTAAAAGGCCATTTAACATTTATACTCACTACCTCTTCCTGTTTTACAGTTCTAGAGCAACTGAAACCCCAGCCTTTAATACAACATCTACAACTCTCCCCCTAACCAGTTTCACCATATAGCACTCTATGCTGTTGTTTTGGCAGGTTCAGTGACCACTTCGTAGAATATCCACCAGGCCCCTGCAAGCACTCGGCCTATATGGCCACAGAATGGCATCACTTCCAAGTGTTTCTTGATTGTACACCATTACCCCTTCATGACTGTAAGTTCTTCAAGGTGAAAAAACAAGACAAGCATCCTCCAACTCCAGGCATTCAGTGCTCAGGAGTACTACCATCTTGATACAGGTACAAAATCAGCAAGCCATTAACTTGCAGGTGCTCTGAGAGCCAGTTACTTAACAGGGAGAGTACTTTGGTTTCATACGGAGCTACAGTCATTTTCAGCTATGTACTTCTATCTCTAAAACATCAGGAACTTTAGTAACAAGAAAGAGATGCTTTCATAGCGGAGAAGAAAACTGGGAAACAGGAAGATTTTTGTGAGCTTCTTAGAAATAATCAGTCTGATGTGCTAAATATGAAATCATCTTTTAAGAGCTTACTTTCCATTTCTAATACTGTTTTATCAATAACCTCAATGTCTTCAGTTTTTATTCTATAAACTAGGAATGGAATAAAATTTAGGGTTACGTGGCACTGAGAGAGAGGTTCAATCCCACCATCCACATGGTAGCTCACAACCGTATGTAATACTTGTTCCCAGGGATCTGACACCTTCATTTAGACATGCATGCAGGCAACACACTAATGTACATAAAATAATAAAAAAATTAGGGTTACAAAATTGTCACCTATTCCAAATCCATTTGCAGACCACTGGAATAATGAATGTGAAAACTTTATAAAGGAAAACTGAGTATTGGTTCGTGCGTGCAAACATTCCTGTTGTTTTGCTACTGTATATACCAGACTAACTCATCTACAAGCTTTGGGGACTCTCCTGTCACCACCTTCCCTCTCCCTCTAGCCCCGCTTGAGTTCCAGAGGTCCAAGCAGCTCACCCGGCCTTCAGGGTGCTCCAGGTCCTCACACAGAGCTTTACTCACTGAATCATTCTCCCAGCTTCTAGCTCTTCCTAAAGAAGCTTCCCATGGGGCTGAGGATACCCCTCAAGTGCTTACTACACAAGCATAGGCATCTGAGCTTCACCCCCAAGAACTACATAAAATTTGTGTTTCCACATTTGTGACCCTAACACTGAGCAGGAGAAGATGGGGGCGGGCAGCAACATGACCTGGGCCTCAATAGCTGGCCAGTTTTAGTGCAAGACCTTGAATTCATTTGTAGCCATGACTGTAACTTCTGAAGTCTTGTCTTCGTCCTCCAAGGACTGGGACTACAGGTGTGCAATAACACTCTGATTTCCAAAGCACTACGGATGGAACCTCGGCCTACTTGGCGAGCACCCTACCAACTGGGTTACAGCTCCCACATCTCCATCCCTAATTCTTTTGTTCTATATTAAACATAACTTTACATGTTTCCTACAAAGTCCTCACTATTTTTTATTAGCATTTTAATTTCAAACTTTTGAGGAAATCGTATTTTAAATATGTAAAGAAATAAAACAAGCCTTCAGGAAAAGCAGTAACAACCAAAAATCTTAGATACCTAAAAATTCCATTCCACCTGACCAGATTTTATAGTCATGTTAAAATTATGACTAGTGTAGTAAAACCTTTTATTTGTCAAAACAAAATGTTATCTTGGCAGCTGACTTCTATAATGAAGTAGGAAGGGAGGGAGAGTGCGGGAGAAGGAAAGACAAAACTTGTAAGATCCAAGTGAAACTTACTCAATTGCTAATGAAAGCTCAGACATGACAGAACAGTCTGGTGGAGTCTCTTATTAATTCTTAATGATTAATCATTATGAGTTATTATTAACGATTGCACCACAGCAAGGCTGGAAAATGGCAAGAGACATAAAAACAATAACCTGTCTCTACAGTTTAAGATGTCCAAATAAACGACAAATTAGTATAATAGTTGCACAGAAAATTCTGTTGGCAGATTTTAAACCGCCAGTCCTATAAATACCTGTAACTTTTAGTGAGCTCACATTTTGTGAGACTGGGAGAGCTTACGCTCTGTCTAACCCTGGCACTAGGGACAACAAAGTGAAATATTAACAGTAGACAGGTTTGTCAGGCTCCTGCCTGGTTTTTTACTCCACCGTAAGGGAAGCAGGTAGGTCAGCTTTGTCATCCAACAAGGAGGCGCAGAAACAGAGTCTGGTGGCTCACTGGCATGCAGTGCGGCATGAGCCCCTTGCTATAATATGAGCCTCTCTCTCAGAAAAAAAAGGGGGGGCAGAAATGCAGTTATTTAGGGCAAAGACCCTACAGTCATGTCTTGTTTAAAAGATGGGGATATATGCTCAGGTATCTTTACATTTCACTGTACCAACATTAGAATGTGTATTCATCCATGCCTTACAATGTGGCCACATTATACCCAGGTTGTACAGTCTTGCCCACTGCTCCAAGGGCATAAACCTGAGCAGTTTGTTACTGTTCTCAATACTGCGGTTGATCATAGCCTGGCAAGTAAGTATCTGTATCTGTAAACATATCCATAACTATGCATAGCAACTGTAGAGAAAAGTACATTGATTATGAGCAGTGCCCTCGGGACTGGAAGCTGTGCTGGATGAGTCGGCCTGGGCATCTGTGTCTGGAGAACTGTTGCATGGGCTGCACTAAACTCAAAAAATATTTTCTTAGTAAATTAGTCTTAGCTACTACAAATTTTTATTTTATACATTTATATTTTGACTCTTACAATCACAGCTAAAACTACAATATACTATAATTTTCTTCCTTACTCTCAAAGGTGTTTTTTCTATTTTTCTAATTACTTTATATTTTAAACTTTCTTTTCAGAAATAAGGACATAAGCATGTTAGCCCAGTTTAATCTGAGTCAGGATCTTCAGTATCACAGTCCCCACTCGCCCTGCTCCCCTCTGGAGCTGGACAATGCTTTCTGGGATCACTCCGAGGCCCTGCCACAATTGCTCCTGGATAGCTGTGCATCTCTAGGTACTCACAGTAGCCAGCTCAGTTTACTTCTCTTCTGCCATAGATCTACCAATAGAAAGGACCACAGAACACTTCCTCTTGGCACTAGGGTAAACTGAGCTTGCTGAGGTCTATGGACGCTTCTGTGATAACAGTCTCATCGTGAATTTGGGGGGGTCCTTTTCCTCCAGGGCTTCCTTACTCTTGCTTCTTCTTTAACTGTGCATTTCTGATTGAGTTTCAGGTACTCCACATCTATCCATCCATCAAGAACACCCTCTGTGACTGAGCATTGCCCTCACCCACACCTCAGGTTAAGGCGTTTGCCAGCTCCACCTCAGCCATGCAGACTTTCACAAGTTTCCCACCCTTGGTAAATCTTCTGAAGCAGAGGACTTCCCTAATTCACCTTCTAGATGTCATTTATGACATGCTTTGGTGATACCCAAGCAAGGTTCTGGTAGCCGAGAGCTTCAATGACAGAATCCTACCAGACTGAGCACACGTCAGCAATCAGACTCCAGTCATCTCCCCAGCCCTAGTCTGTTAGTCTCATTGTCCCTGATAATGCTGAGCTCTCTATTTAAAGTTTATTTATTCTTTCATAATCTCTCTCTCCTGTCCCTATACTTTACTTTGATCATATTCTCCTTACTCCCTCTCCTACTAAATCCCTTCTTCACAACCATTCTGCTCAAGTGTGTGTGTGTGTGTGTGTGTGTGTGTGTAAGTAGGTAGCCCAGTGCACTTTATTAGGGTTGTGTATACAAGCATGGATGGGAGTTATGCCAGTGTATATACCACTAAGAAATATGATACCCCTCTCTGAGGAATTGCCTATGGCTCCTCAGGGAGGGACAGGCCTTACAAGCCCCTTCTCCATTAATGACAGAATGCTAATGAGATCTTTCATAGACGATCGATGCTGTTGTGAATTCACGGGTGCAATAGCCAGTGTGAACTGCTTCACAGCTCTCTTTCTGATCCTCTAGCTCTTACACACTTTCTGCCTCCTAGCCAGTGATGGCCCCTGAGCCTTGGAGGAAGTGATGCAGATATTTAGAACTGGGCATCTAACAGTTGCCTGTTCTCAGCACTTTGACCAGCTTTGAATGTCTACTGAAGCAGAAGCCTCGCAGCTAGCATCACTTCATTCTCTTCTCACCATCAGAGCTCACAGAATGTAAGTCTGGCAGAGGGAACAACCATCATAGATCCCTTCTACCTGCAGAGTCCTTGATCACTGTTAATACTGTTTCCAGATCAAACAACGCGGTCTCTTCCTGACAACACTAATGGTGGCTTTTGTACACTGAGAGGCCATAACGAAAAACATAAAGTGAGATTAGATCAAATGGGGGAGAAAATAATACAGTCAAGAGACATAGTAAATACAAGATGCATGTGAGCGGCTGCCATCCCAGAATGCTCTTCTATAGTAACTTTTAAATAGAAGTAGTGTACTCTACTATAACCAATGAATGTGTAGAAATCATTATGAAACATTTTCTATAATGAAAAATGCTTATTTTAAATAGTACAGTTAGTATATAATATTATAATATATATAATATTAGTAGTAATATTATCATTCATTATAGTTAGTTATCAGGAATTATAGTCAAGCCTGCTAGGTTACACCTACAATTCCAGCATGCAGAACAAAGGCAGGAGGAACTTTGTGGCCATCCATAAATATTAGGTATATCATTATAATGCTATAGTTTATACTTTCATATAACCATCAGCACCAACGTTATCATAAATACATACTGAAGTGCTGGCCTAGATTTTCGTTTGGGAGACAGTGATGCTGGAGACTAAACTCAGGACCCAGGCTCTTCTGAAGCCGACAATCTCACTAGGTGACAGGAAATTTTCAGCTACAGTACAATCTTATTGGATGACTATCATATACAATCCACCACTGCCCAGTATAGCATTATGTGCCACACAATCACAGTTCATCTTGTTATTAATTTAGTTAGTCTAAGTGAAAACAGAGTAAATGTAAGGAAAAACAATTATACATAATACATAGGTACATCTTTTTATTTTATATGTATTTCTCATCTCCTCTCAAGTTGTATATAAAAATATCTGAATTTTTTCATGATTGTTCAAGCTGTTTTAGAATTGAAAATATACATTTAATTCTTTTGGACTTTAAAATAGTCCATATGTGTATAAAATATATATTCATGGTATAACTGTAGATATATACTATGTAAACAATATAAAGTCTCAAATCTTAAAAAAAATTCTACAGTTATCAAATGAAACAATCTAGATACTAAAGAACACATTTCAAAAAAAAAAAAAGAACACATTTCTAAAATTTTAATTAACAGAACTTCGAACTCCTTTCCTTTCCTTCCTTCCTTCCAACCATTCATCCAACCACTAAATTCTGGATTCTGAATTTAAGGAGAAAGGAGTGGAAAGTTTAGTTATAAAATTTAGGCAGTTGGTTTCAGTATGCTATAGTTTCACCTGTCGCCCTCCCACTAAAGAACTGGAAGGGAATGTTTTAGGACATGAACAGGGAGGTTGGCTGAAGAAGTTGCCTGGACAATGTAACAAACCCACAGAGCAATCATGTCCTACACACATGCCAGCTCTTCCTACATGACCACAGCACTGCGGGCAAGGCACTCCCTGAGACTTTGCTCCACCCAGAACTGAGGTGAAGCTTTGAAGCCAGGAGTCGGCTGCTAAACTGAACCACAGCACACACCATTTACCAAATGTGCCCGGTGTCTGGTGCAAGAAAATCAATACAAACGTGTGAGGATCTGGTACCATAAACTCAAAGAGTATACTTTTACCTTCAAACCCAGAGTTCAGGAGGTGCTCCCCTAGGTCACAACCAAATACTCTCTCCTTCAAGATGCCCCGCTGCTTTAGCTTCTGTTTTGTTGGGCGAGACTTCATGAATGTTCGCAAGAAAGTAATGAGCTTGCCGTGCTTTTTAGACACTAAAAAATAAAAATAAATACATCTCTCAGTTGTGGTAAGGATTATATTTCAGTTAGCACAAAAACAAACCAACCTTGACAGTCTAACTTCAAGATAACCTATTTATTTATAGCCGTTGGTGTACTTTGTTCTCCCTAGCCTGTGACCCTATTTAATGAGATTGGGAGCAATCATACACACTGTACTCTCTGACCTTTAAATCCAGCCTGCCTGGAGAGCCAGCTATTGTCTCAGAGCAAGCAAGAAGAAACGGAGTTTGGATCCAGTGTATTGCTTTGGAGATCTTTACAGTGAGAAAGGCCTGCAGGAGTGGTAGAGAGCAAGCGCTCTACCACTAAGCTATCCTCGGCTTTGTACTGTACACTGAGATGGGTCTCACCAAGCTGCATGGTCAGCTTTGAACTTGTTCTGCTGCCCAGACAGGCCTTTAACTTACGATTTTCTTGCCTTAATTTTCCAACTAAGCTAAGATATGCCTGTGCTAACAGACATGGTTAAATATTTTTATTAATGAGAAATTTTCACAATGTTTCTAATTCTTGGGGCACAACTGGAGAAAAAAAAACTACTTTCCTTCCTCTTTTACCAAGAGCACCCTATGACGGCATAAAGCGTTGCCTAAATTCAACTTAAATTCTCTGAAGATCAAGGCAAGAGTTAAAGAAATAAATATTTGGAGAAAATATTTCCATCTATTGATACATCAGAAAGTCAACAGTGAATGAATTGAAAACAGGCAAATCCCTAGAAGAGTGGTATTTGCTAAGAAATACAGCCTGCAAGGAGACTTACTCAATACACAGCAAACACCAGAAGCTCAGAGATCAGCTGTGGACTGAAGACTTTCCCAGGGCCTTTCCCTACTCTGTATACATAGTCAAGTCTGATTCATGTTACTACAGATTAGTCAGCAAATCCCAATCTTTTATATTCTGAAGAGATGTAAACTACAGAGAAACTGTGTCACTTAGAGCCCAAATGGACCACTCTAGACCAGATCAGGTATTGGTCATCCTTCGTTTCGTATCATGGGAAACTATTTACAGAAGGAAGCATCTGTCTTACAGACTACGAGACAAGTATCCTGGCTGAGCTTCCCCGAGACCTGAGTCTTCCTTTGCTTTGTTTGCTCTGGGCAAACTGGAGCAGTCACTCTATACTGCAAAGCTTCAGTGGACGATCTGCACAGTCACCAAATGTTTAACTTTTACTTAGAAGCCAGTCAAGATGAACACACCTTTAATTCTAGCACTCAGGAGGTAAATGCAGGTGGATCAATGTCTCTGAGGCCAGCCTTGTCTGTACAGTGAGTTCTAGACCAGGGAGTGTTACACAGTGAGTCTTGACTCAAAATAAAATACTTTTTACTTAGAATCATCAATATAATTTTGGTACTACCTTTAATGTGCTATAAGCCTGTGAAAATTACAAACCTTCTTATCTGAAGTTCTTTGCTGCAAAATTAAATGGCTCTTAATTTCACCAATATAGTATATTTGGTTAACTTCAGAGTCTGTGACATAAGCTACAATAATAGGCTATTGTGAGTTTATTCCCCCAGCTGCTAGTAACTTGATTAATTAATTTATAGTTACTATTATGTTTACTGTCATGCATGGAAGACAGAGGACAACTTTGGGAGTGAGTCCTCTCCTTCTTGAGGCAGGCTCTCTCTGATTATTTTTGCCATATTTTGTATTCAGGACAGTCCATGAGATTCCAGGTGACTCTCTAGTCTCTGTCTATGTATTCCAGGTTCCAGACATGCACCACAACACCTAGCTTTAAAAAAAAAAAACAAACCTATTTACATAAATTTGGGTTAACAGGCTTGTGAGGCAAGTTCTTTTACCACTGAGCCACATGGTCAGCCTTTTAGCTCCAAAATTAGATGAGGATACTGAGGAAAAAGATGGAAACTCAGCATGCTAGGATTAAATAATTAGAATTCAAAACCAGGCCATTTGCTAATGCTCAAACTGTTAGCACCTGTATGGTACTACCTCAATGAAGACAGCAAATGTAGGGCATGTGAGACCTTGTTACCAGACAGGCAAGGTTGAATGAGGTCAAACCTCGGGAATCTCAGAATTGAGGACGGTAGGAGTGGAGCCATTCTCGGCCTACCTCTGTCTGCTCTGAAACATGCAGCCATGACACTGAGGACCATGGCAATCAGTCACAGCAGCATAAAAACCTTTAGTTCTCCATGCTAATCATGTATCTAGATAAACCCCCTGAGCATTCAGCTTCCCTTCCTGGGCATTCCTCCTACAAAAGGTATTTAATCCTGGGTTCACCCTGAGAAAGGTGTATGCATTCACATCTGCCATCAAATAAGTTTGGGCAAACAAAAATCTCTTCATCAAGAATCGCCTCAGGGAAGGCCTTCATCTTAAAGAGCCATGTCTAAATCTCCCAGGGAAGGCCTTCTCTCTTCCAGCCCCTCCATACTCTGCATGCACTCACTTTGAATCAGATCAAGTTCTGCCCCCAATCCAGGCACTTCCTTCCCCTTCCTGCCTGGCGCATGGATGTCATGACAGGAAGTGTGAACTCCAGAGCCCCGTTACTGACTCCTAGCGATGTGCTGGGGTGCAGAGGGTTGGGAACCACAACCTCTCTGTTTTCCCTCCCGGGCTGTGGACCACCCATTACGGACTTTGGCTGTGCTCCACGTACTCCAGAAGAGAAGCAGGGCACAGTATGACAACCAAGGAAATGCTAGATTTTTTTTAAAAGTGGCTAATAAGAAAATAAGTAGGATGAGGTGAACACAACTTGAGAGCAAAGTAACTCCAGCAGGCAGGATGGTCAGGGAGAACTTCTCCAAAGAATATGTATCAAAGAGACAGAAGCTATGAGAGATAGTGGGTGCAGGTATGCAATGTGGTTACAAATGACAGGCCATAACAGAGAGTATAGGCTTTATGCCATGGGAGCTCACTGACTAGCTCAGCCAATTTAAAACAGGTGATGATGTTAAAAAACAAAAACAAAAAACCACCCAGCGTGTATTTTACAAAGCCAAAAGTGATCCAATAAGAACTTGGCTGAATAAATCATTTTACACTCACATGGAGTTATTGGTTTGCACTTTTTTGGGGGATGGAGAGGAATGGGGAGACAGAGTATCACTAGGTAGCCCTGGCTGGCCTTAAACTAAATGTGTAGACTGAGCTAGCCTTGAACTCAGAGATTCATCTGCCTCTGCCTCCCAAGTGCGGAAGGTATGCACTTCCACACTCAGCCTATTTTTTTATTTTTTTAAAAGACTATCTACTGATATTGTATAAGCTCCATGATAAATTGAGCTTGAAAAGTAAGATATATCAGTTTACCATATAAAAACTTTGAGTAATGTATATATCTTTCCCAAACACTTAAATTCACACACATATGCATGAATATATATAGCTAGTTCTTTTTAAGATTTACTGTTATTATGCATATTTGTACATGTTGAACTGAGCTCCTCAACAGTAGAAAAGGGAAAATTACTCTTTCTTTTCTTACTAGAAACATCATACTTAGTTCCCATCATCAATGGGAATTAATTACACATTGAATACCACAACTAATTAATAATGATAGGATGAATTTACAATTATGATCCTTTAACCAAACTCTCAATTACAATAAACCCCATTATTCAGAGTATAGTCTTTATTCAACTGGTCTTTCAGGGCATTGGGTTGCTTTCACCCTACTACTTGGTGTATTAATGTGGCTTTCTTTCGCAGTTAGGGTGAAGAATGTGCACATTTATTTTCTCTAAATCAGTGATTCAAGGTCTAATTGATTAAAGGTGCAATAAAGCACAAAATTAAGCCATCAGAAGATGTCACTAGTGATTCTAGGTCCCAACTGCACTTGAGGGTCCTGGGAAACAGTGCTAGTAGATGGGTCCTCCTTGCGTTCACTGTGAGGTCACCTCATTTCTGCTACCTTTTCAGAACCATTACTGATGTATCACATGATATCTAGACCTGCGAGTGGGAGTAGGAGAGGATGGCAAGTTTACTTCTTGAAATTTATATCCTAGCACGAGGTCTAAAATAATAGATATTCATGATGGTAACAGTATATGGATTAATCACATTGGATTAGAAAGTAGTTGCTAGAAACTAGTAAAATGCTCAAATTAATTATCTCAAATTCAATGCTCTAGCAACAATTCCGAATTATTCATTTATGTTACTATTCTTCACTTAAACTTTCTTCCCAGTTCTTACATACTAAAATGGCCAAAAGGAACTCACTTTCGATACAAGAAATGTCCCTACCTCCCCCCAATGTTACCAGTTACTTTCTTGAAATGCAAAAATAAACTCTCTCAACTCTGTTGAAATACTTCTGCTGAAGAAGGTGAAGGTTGCTGGTAGGTGGCTAAGTGCTGAGAAACCCATTCCTAAGGAAGCCCAGTCACAGTAAAGCAGCAGGAGGGAGGCCGGAAGGGCCAAGGTCCACAAAACAGACCAGATTAAAGACAGTAAAACAATAAAGTGTGTAAGAAGTATAAAGTGATACCACTGAAATGAATCACATTTCATATCCAAATTTCCTATTCCGGAATTAAAAATGCAACACAGGTCACAACACTAAATTTTTCCATATCATTTAGCCACAGTGATTTTTCTATCTGCAATCTTTATAAACCAGGCAAACCTACCAGACCTGTCTTCCTGGTTGTTACAAGCTTTAGCAGTATGACTTACTCTACTTGCCAAGGTAAATCTTTATGATAGCAATTACCAGTTCATAGAGAGATACTAAAGACAGCCACTTCTGTAGAGCTAGGTGAACTCTGACATGGAGGTGGGACACTGAGGTCTTTAATTACACGGCCATAATTCCCAAACAGTCTCAAAGCCGACTTGAGTTCTCATACTTCACCTAAAGTTCCCTAAATCAGTTCTCACGTATCTATTAGACTAGCAAAACAAGTCTGGACTTGGCGTAATTTCTGAGTGTGTAATATAGAAGCTGGTTTGTATCTAGAAAATGGCCTCAGCATTAAGTTTATTTGAACATTCATTATTTGTAACATTTATAACAAATTCAGAAAGTCAAGCAGGTAAAACGTGAGGCTGGTGGGGAGATATTTTTGGTACTCACACTCTGTGGAGATTGTTCTGATTAAACTGAAGATATAGTGAACTTATAAATGTAAATAAAGCTTGTAATGCTTAAAATCCAGAGGCATTTCACACGCTGTATTCTAATCCCTACCTATTGCTTTGTTCTCAAACACAGGTTAGGTAACAACAGTGGGCAAGAGAAGCACCGGCAACTACTACATGATATTTAGGCTGTCTTAGAACAGTCAGTCTCGTTTACCAAGGATTCTGAGTTTCGACTGTATACTTTAAATATTTTCTACTACATAAATATAAAAAGATTTTTTTAACATTTTTATTAGATGTTTTCTTTTTTTGTTTTTGTTTTGTTTTCTTTTATTTATTTATTTTCTATATTCTTTATTTGCATTCCAGATGATTTCCCCTTTCCCGGTTCCCCCCTCCCTGAAAATCCCATACGCCCTCTTCCTTCCCCCTGTTCCCCATTTGCCGAAGAATTTCATGAATTCATTGTTTTTAATTGCTGAGTAGTATTCCATTGTGTAAATATACATGGAAAATATCTCTGATACATTGAAGAAATATATAGAAAAACATGTCAAGATTGACTATTTCATGCAAAAATTATACAGATAAAATGGTAGGCATAAAAATATTCCTAAGGCCGGGTGGTGGTGGCGCACGCCTTTAATCCTAGCACTTGGGAGGCAGAGGCAGGCGGATTTCTGAGTTCGAGGCCAGCCTGGTCTACAGAGCGAGTTCCAGGACAGCCAGGGCTATACAGAGAAACCCTGTCTCGAAAAACCAAAAAAAAAAAAAATATTCCTAAGTTGATGGAAAGTGGAATTATAAACATTTTCTGATAAAATTGAAGATCTACAAGGAAAATATTTGTGATAAAACTCAAGAAATATATAGAAAAGCACATTAAAACTATTTCATGAAAAATTATACAGATAAGATGGTAGGCATAAAAATATTCCTAAATTTATTGAAAGTAGAAGTAAAAACATTTTCTGATAAAATTGAAGATTTACATGGAAAATATCTCTGATAACATGAGGAGGGAAGCTACACCCTAGAAAAAGCAAGAAAGTAATCTTTTTCCAACAAACCCAAAAGAAAGTAACCACACAAACATAAAAAGAAAAAAAATAACAGGAAGCAACAATCACTATTCCTTAACATCTTATAACATCAATGGACTCAATTCCCCAACCAAAAAAATAGTCTAACAGAAATATTTTTCATATAAGTCTTCAATTTTATCAGAAAATGTTTGTGATTCCTCTTTCAATTTAGTAATGTTTTTATGTCTACTTTTTTAACTGTATTATTTTCCATGATAATCTTTAATTTTAACATTTTATCTATATATTTCTTCAATTTTATCAGAAATATTTTCCATGCAAATCCTCAATTTTGTCAGAAAATGTTTATAATTCCACTTTCAATCAATTTAGGAATACTTTCATGCCTACCATTTTATCCGTATAATTGTTCATGATAATCTTCAATTTTAATGTTTTTCTATATTTTTCTTCAACTTTATCAGAAATATTTTCCATGTAAATCTTCAATTTTATAAGACAATGTCTATAATTTTACTTTCAACTTAGGAACATTTTTATACCTTCCATTTTATCTGTATAATTTTCCATGTAATAGTCAGTTTTAACATGTCTTTCTATATATTTCTTGAATTTTTTCAGAAATATTTTCCTTGTAGATCTTCAATTTTATCAGAAAATGTTTATAATTCTACTTTCAAAAAACTTAGGAATATTTTTATGCCTACCATTTTATCTGTATAATTTTGCCATGAAATACTCAATCTTAATGTGTTTTTTATATATAAAAAGATTTTAACTTTTATTTTAATTTTTTAAGTTTGCTTAAGTATAACAATACATATGTATTTATATACACACACCATGGAACACATAGTAAGAATTTTATCTAGACCATTATTAAACTGCCTTAATAGGCTAATATAAAATTCTGTTCTTTGAAAGAAAACCTAAAATATAAATTTTAAGGCCTGCCCTGCAGTGTGATCAACCTACCAGAGTCACATTATGAAAGAAAGCTGACTCTCCCTCTCCCAGCAGCTATCAAATGGCCACGGGGCCTCAGACAGGGTGGGGACTCACACCCTCCACCCTCCTTCCAACTGTGCTCACGCTGGGTTTCTGTAGGCTTCTGTCTGCTTCCGCTCGTGCAGGCCTTAGATACACTGTTAGAAGTGCTGTAAGCTCATACGTGCAACTGCCCAATTGTGTCCAGAAAACAGTTACCTTGAAGTTATCCACCAAGTCTGGCTCTTATACACTTTCTGCCTCTTCTACTATGATAATCCTCAAGCTTTGTTGGGGAGGAATATGACATTTGTGTCCCATTTAGGGAGAGTTCTTTAAGTAATGTATGAGATGTTTCCAGCAACAGGGTCTTACCATCAAGTGCTGGAAGGCAGCCAAGAGTACTGACAGTAGCTTGCAAGGAGGTAACCTACAGGACCCCTCCAAAATTTCAAAGAAAAGTAGCCCTTCCTGGAACTGGAATTTTTATTCACTAGCATGTGGAGTCAAGTTGGACACTGTTCCCACATTGTAGAGAAACTCCATTCAAGCTCTTTTAGTTGGGTATCAGAAATGGTAATCATTGGGGTAAAGAAGAGATAGGAGAAGGAGCAGGGGCTGGGGGGGGGGGAATAATTCTTCCCCTTCTTCCTCCTCTCCCCACCTAGTCTTTCCCCTCCTACTCTTCTCCCCCTGTCCTTCTGCCTCCAAGTTGAGTTGACTGGAGAGGGTAGATATGGGAGGCGTTCAGAGAAAGGAGAGTGTATATAATCAAAATACATATAAAATTCTCAATGAAACTGACATTAAGTTTTTTAGAATCAACTGTAGATACTTTGAAATTTTATACCTAACTTCAATTATATTTTACAGAAGAGTTAAACCAGTGGTTCTTCAGGGGCTGAACAACTCTTTCACAGGGGTCACCTAAGACCATTGGAAAACACAGATATTTAAATTACAATTTATACCAGTAGCAAAATTGCAGTTATGAAGTAGCAACAAAAGTAATTTTATGGTTGGGGGTCACCATAACACAAGGCGCTGTATTAAAGGGTCACAGCATTAGGAAGGTTGAAAACCACTAAATTAAACAAAGTAATATGAATATTCATGTATCCATCATCTAGGTTTTCAAAGCTTAGCATATTACCACAGCATTTGCCCACATACATTTTTTTCCTGTTTCAAATTAGGAAATATAGCACTATTGACTACTGAAGCAGTAGGTTCTCCTTAATCCAATTTTCTCCACATGAAAAACCTTTATTTCAAATTTAGTATTTTTATCTTCACCAGTGTTTTTTACTCAA
Source organism: Tokudaia tokunoshimensis (assembly GCA_036184795.1). Lineage (NCBI taxonomy): Eukaryota > Metazoa > Chordata > Mammalia > Rodentia > Muridae > Tokudaia > Tokudaia tokunoshimensis. The sequence goes on along the minus strand of BTHU01000008.1, from coordinate 32,218,192 downwards.
ACTAGATGTGTATACAGTCACAAATAATTCAGATAAGTATGCCATATGTTTAGAATTGTAGGAATGAAATCATATCAAAAAATTCTATATCATTATATATTTTGTGATTTATCCCTGGTACTTGTGGTTCAGTATATTAATTTTTTACTGTATTATTCTTCCCTTTTACGTATACAAAACTATTTCCACTTACATTATTCTATTATCAGCTAGAGTTTGTATCTATTTTAACCGACATTGTACTAAGCTGCACGCACTTCCCGGGCACAGTGAGAGGCCTCCTCTGGCACCCATGCTTAGAACTGTTTTCCTGCACAGTACACTGCTGCTGTGCAAGCTCACCGAAAGTTTACCAGAGGCATCTCTAGAATGGCAGTCCCTAACACTGCACTGCTACTGCACTTCCACAGATGTGCGTGCCCATTCCTCACACCTATGGCCTTACTGTTTCTTTCTTCCACCACTCTCACGAATACCACACTGTACTTGCCTTTAACATGCACTCCTGTGATTGCTAGTTTGGTAGGTGTTTGGCTTCACTAGTGACTCAGATTCCTCTTTAGTGAAATAACTTAGTTTTTGTTTGATTGTATTTTTCTTACTGATAGGTATTAATTCTTTTATAACCTGAAAACAAATGTCAGCTGAATATGTCACATAAAAATCTTTACCATATCTGCAGTTTGTTTCTTATTGGACAAATTAAAGCATGTCCTTAGGTATAACACTAATACTTTATGGCGTTTTTCTTCATCCCAAATCATAAACATACTGTATGATTTCCCATATAAAAATTCAGCACTTCACATTTTAGAGTTCTTTCTCATACATATTATCAATTTTTCTATTACCTTTAATTAAATATTTCTGTGTCTACTAATTTTTAAAGGCACTTCTGTTTATTTGTGAGTTCACTTGCCATCAGTATTAATTTTTTTGTAGTACTTAATAAAAACAAGTCCCTTCACTTATTCTTAACTCTTCAAAGCTGTCCTGTGTTTGTAGTCCTATACTCTTTCATAGGTATCTGAGAATCAACTTGTCAGGGTGAAAACCTTTGGAAATGTCATTGAATCTGCTCCCAATTATATATTATTTTGGAGAAAAATAAACTATTTGAACTACAATGCTGAATCTCCTAAGATTTGAACACAGTGTTTTCCTTCCTTTAAAGTAGTTCTTTTAAGTAAACTCTTTGAACTACAATGTTGAGTCTCCTAAGATATTAACAAAATCCTTTTCTCCCTTTACTAAGGGTCCTTTTATATCCTTCAATTTCTTTTCCTAGGAATGTCTCACATATTTTCTGTTTGAGCTAGTCTCAGAGATATTACAATTTTTATTGCTATTCTAAAGGTTATTTTTTTCCTAAACTACATCCTCTAACAATCTCATGTAGAAAATTAACATAGTTTGGAATAATAAGGTTTCTAAAGTTCCAAACATGCCTCTGTGCTAGCTGTGTGAGTGTGAATAAACTATAATTCATCTATAAAACACTAAAAATAGTAAGTATGCAATAGGATTTTTGTCACAAGTGAACAATTTGTAAGTCTAAAACACTTATTGCTGAGCAGAAAACTTAACAAAAATGATCTTTTATTCAATAACCATGCTGGCCCCATTATTTCTTAAAGATTCATTTATTTTCTTATTTATGTGTATGTGTGTGTGAGCCTCTATGTGTATCATGTGTGTACAGTTCTTGTGGAGACCAGAAGAGGGACTCAGTCCGCTTTGAGGAAGTGGTTTTGAGCTGACCAATGTGGATGCAAAGAATCAAACTCAGGTCCTCTTCAAGAGCAGGACTCTCAACTGCTAAGCCAACGCTCTAGTCCAGCTTCTGTTATTGTAATAATTTGACAGTAGTTTCTCCTCTAGACTGACAGACATATAATCTGGATTTGATTCTTCCATTCCAGTCCTCTCATTTGTTTCTAATTTAACTGAATCTCTAAGAAATGTTTATCTTAAATACAAGAGAGGGAGAAGGGTAAAATAAGAGAAGGGTAAGTAAGGCTGTCTGAAAGTTAGAAGGAGTCATACTAGTAAGTATCTACCTAAAACAACTAGCCAAAACAAACAAATGAACTAACAAACACAATACCTACAAGTCTGTTTATAACTACACATAACACAGCTTAAATGAAATGCTCCCTCCAAAGGCCAAAGACAATAATGATGTAATTATATTATAATCTTAAAAAAATTAAAGGGCTGGAGAGAAGGCTCAGTGGTTAAGAGCCCGAACTGCTCTTCCACAGGTCCTGAGTTCAGTTCCCAGCAACCACATGTTGGCTCACAACCATCAATAATGGGGATCCGATGCCCTCTACTGGTGTGTCTGAAGACAGTAACAGTGTACCCCCATACATGAAATGAATAAATCTAAAAATAATAATAATAAAATAAAGAAATAGTGATTTTACATGGTTATCTTGCTCTTGGTTTTAATCTGGTTGTTTCTTACATTTCACCATTAAGAATAACTTTGGGACTTTGAGTAGAAACCACAAATGTGAAGAACTTCCCTGCTCTTAATTGATAAGAAGTATAAAATAAATGCCTTTACTAAGTGATTTGCTATATCTACTAAGATGATTTTTAGTTGTCTTGTTTTTTATTTTAAAATTATGAAAGTGGTAAATTAAATTCAAAACCCCTTTGAGATGCTTGTATGACTTTCCATAGTCTTTTAAGGTAAAGATACCAGATGGAGGAGAGTCAGACTTTAACAGTTGAAACCAGAAGCCATGTTAAGTCTTTCTGAGGAATATGAATAAATATTATAACCTATTTTTATAAGATAACCATTAGGACTAGTTTTTTTTGTTGTTGTTGTTGTTTTAAGTATACAAAAAGGCATACAGAAGGATTTTATTTTGACAGCCTAAACAAGAACTTCTAAATGTAAGGCTGCTGATGTATTAAATGACAGCAAAGAAACAAGAAGGATTTTCATATATAGTTTCAAATAGCTCAAAGGGATATAGGCAAGAGCTGTGAAAATTAACTTATCTTTTGCATGTATTGATGTATAATCTTAAAGGACCTTTAGAAAACAGAGGTGATCATTTTGAGTAAGACCAGCACTTAATGAGGTGTGGTGAGGAAATATTGATACAAATGAAACTTCCTTCTGCAAATAAATAGACTCACAAATTATGTGTAAGTCACTTGAATAGTAGCTCTGCAAATCTCTAAAGGACACTTTCTAGATGGTTGAGCAAGATTCTAATCTGTGACTCAAGAATTAAAGGAAATCAACTAAAAAAGCTTCTAGTAATTGAAACACAGAATTTTAAAAAACATCTTTCTCTTATACTGTTGAAAACATTTTATATCAAGTTCTAAGGATAGATAACAATGTAACAGACTCCTTTATATCATCATTGAGTCCCTTACTAAAATCAAGGACGAATTTGCGAGGACCTGGGGAGGGGGACCTTACCCTAGAGCTCAGGACAGCAAGAACCCCTGCCTGAGCTCCTGGGGGCTATTACAGAGTCAGTTTCACAAGCACTCTACAGAGCACAGCAAATGTGTTTCTTGCAGATGAAACACAAAGTTAAGTTTTTATTAAGGAATAACCAAGACATTCTATCCCTGACTCTATTCTCATGTCTATAAATGTTCTGGTCTACCCTCTCTCTGACACTTTGTACAAGGTCTGTTCCTAGACCTTACATGTTGTAAGACAATATGACAGAAAAGAAATCCTTAACCAGTTATAATTACAGAACAACAAATGTTCATGGAATACTTACTATGTGTCAGGACCTTAGAGATATTAATGAGTTTAATTTCAGTTTTTATTAGCATTGTATTCTAAATGGGTTGCATAGATCTAATCACTATTATACTCTTAGAAGTTTATATTCAGACAGAAATATTAAATAGAATGGTTACTTCTCCATTACATGCTATGTCAAGGGTTATAAGGCATTAATGCCTTTCCTCTTTTCAACATATCCAGCAATATATTATCAATATAACCTAGCACCCATATTTCAGGTCTCTTCAGTTTCTTTGGTACTATCCACATAATTGGCACTCAGTTAAAATGCTAGTCATTCTATTTGAATATTTTAAAATATATACTTGTACCAATAACCAAGGAGTTTAAAGCTTCTATAGTTTTTCAATAATAAGAGAAATTCAATCTGAGTCTCTCTTATTTAAAATGTTTGGTATCATAAATTCATAAATGCTTTATATTTCTGATATTTTCAGATTCAGACATACATATCTATACTTAAATAGAAATTTGAATATATAATTTTTTTCATGTATTCATGGAAGAGAAAAGGAGAGGGGACCAAACCTAAACATGAAATTCATTTATGTTCCACCTGTGCCGTATATTCAGTCTGTGGATAATTTTATATAATGTTATAGTGTCTCCCCATTTTAACTGCTTTGTCACATGAGGTCTGGTATAAAATTTTCCACTGGGGCATCATTTTGACGCAGAACATTAAGAGTTCTGAAGCATTTCTGACTAGGGTCTTCAACCTATGGTCTGATGAAAGTGGACCCTTTGTTGGCTAGGCTAGTGAAAAAGTACTGGGCCAAGAATATGAAGATATGTTTTTGATGATGATTTTTGCCAGATTACAGACAATCAGTCAGTGTAAATCTTAGTTTCATAATATAATAAAATGTTTCTCTAGGCAGCACAAATCTAGATTTCAATAAAAGTACCCCCCAAACAGAAAGTTCTGTGGGAACACAAATGTCAAAGAGCATATGAAACCCCCCCAAGTCTATGGGAAATATTTATATTTTATATACCTTATCAAAAACATTATCTAAAACTTAATTAGAAAACTCTGTTTTAAAGGGGGAGTTTCCTAAATCATCTTGAGAAAGAATAGTATAAAACTTAATATTAAAAAATTGCCACTAAAGTTATAGTTTAATGTCTAGTATATTGAGTTTAGTTCTTTATAAATTATTTTGTTCCATGGATGCTTAAAATTAGAGGGAGGAGTCTTTATATAACCAACTTATATAACATACATCACTTTCTAGAACCTAGGCATAAAATTGATTATCCTTAATGTCTTCTGCAAGAACCACTGAAGTTAGCTTCTATTTTGAAATCAGGAATACTACATGATAATCCTACTGATTATCTTGGTTTATTTGTTTCCACGTTTATATACAAGCATAAAATATCATTTATTTTATGATTTTTGTTGGCCAACTCCATATACATTATAAAGATTAACTTTGGGCCTAGGTTTTAGGAAGGAGGTTACTGCAGCAAAAGAAAAGAAAAAAAAAAAAGAATGGTAAGTTTTACCTACAAAATTCTGGGCTTCTGTAGAGTGATGTTCAAAAGTCAAAATCCTTAATGTCTTCTGCAGGAACCACCAAAGTTAGCTTCTAATTTTGAGATCAGGAATAAAACAGTTGCCCAGCTTTGGGCTTTGTGCCCTTATTCCCCAAGCATAAACTTAAAAACTCTTGGGGAAAGCTGAGCTTCAGCTTTTAACATGCTCTTGATGTTATTGTTAAACAAACAAACAAACAAAAAAGCACAGAATGGTTTGGGTTTTTTGGGATTTTGCTCTATATATGACTAACCATTCTGAAAGTATAAAAACACATGATTCTGTAACTGATTCAGGTGACAGCTGTAAGAAGCTGCCAGAGAGAAAATATCTGGAGCCTGCAGTTCTCACAGTGATGTCTGACATTCCAACCTCAAAGGGAGGAAACCAGGTATCCTAGGAATGCCTGTCAGGTCCTGCATGCTGGATTTAAAATGGCACATTGGCAGTAATAACTCCGACAGTTATATAATAGGCTCTCATTTGCTGATGAGGGAGATGAGGAGCCACTTCAAAGACACTGCTGACCTGAAAGCAAATCAATGACTCTAAAGGCTCTGGAAAATGGGCCTGCAGTGATTTTCAAAAGAGTATCTTTCAGTGATAGAAGAAAGAACAGCTCACATGGAAAAAACTAAGCAGAAAACAGGCAACTGGCTTCTCTATACCTAGCACAAGGCACTTGTATGGCATGCCTAAAATATATGGATATTTAAATAAGACTGTGTCTACAAATGACACCAAAGAAGCATTAGGCTGCTGTCGTTCACCAGAGGATATAAAACACACAGTCACAACACAGGGCTTTTAAAAACCATGTTCCCTAGGAAAATGTCTTAACATTAGATAAGGCTCTTTGTATCTACACTGCTTATTTGATTTTCCAGGGAGCTATGACTCCTATTAGAAATATCACAGAGGCTCAAATCTAGATCCTGGTACTTTAGGTTGATATAAATAAGCTCGTAGGTTTTTTTTCTGCTCACAGACACTTGTTTTTATCTTTAAATTTCAATTACAAACTAAAATATATGTGAGTGGTTTTGTTCCTCAACTCTTTGCAGAAGCAAAGTGTGTTTTTTTAATAACTTAGTGACTTTACCAACTCAGTTATATAAAAGACTATGACTAATTTCACTTCTAAAAGTGGAACAAAAGGAAGATTTGCATTTTACCAGGAGCAAGTAGGAGGAAACTTGAGATAGATATAAATTCCTTGATGCTGAATGTATTTTAACACCAGAATGAGATAATACACAGGTTACAGATTTTTAAGCCCGTTTAATATTGCTTAGACTCTTATTTTTCTAGGATGTACTATTTGGTTAGTATGATTTCAGGAAGAAATGTATTAATATGTATATTCTTACAAAAATTAAAGTATAGCAACCACATATTTTAGGGATTCAGGTATATCAAAGGTAATAGGTTTACCAAAATACTACATAAACTTCTAGGAAACAAAATTTTGTTTCCAGCAGCATGGAAATCCTCTTTCCTGGATACTTTTTTCCTTCTTAGATTAGATTCAAGTACAGGCCTCCACTTACTGCCACTGTGTTCTATTAGGCTATGAAGACCGGTATGGAGAACTAGTATTACCATAGATGGGTTGAGGGGCTGTAAATGTTTTACAGCAAAAGGTAAAAGGGATGGTTCTTAAAAATATAGGTATTTTGAGAGTATACAACTTACAGTAAGTTTCTTTAAAAGCAAAAGTTGCCTCCTTCATTCAAATGTTGAGATCTTTAGCATATTATCTATTAGAACCTACATGATACAATGAAGTGAAAGTCCAAAGAGCCACCACTTACCTTACAAGGAATGACAGGTGTCAAGCATTAGCCCTGCATCAGGAAGTAGGAACTGTTTTCCCCATTCCAATTTCTTTCCCCTTTGATCTGAAAACTTTGGTAATCTTCCCTTAGTACATGACTGACCAAGAACCTGACTCAGCTTTTCAGACCAAGTTTAGTCAAATTTGGCTGTATACCTCCAAAGAAGGGTAACCAAGGGAGGGTACAGACAAATATAGGATGGCTTCTACTTTTTTCTCCAGCTAATCTTAGATTTCTGCTCTCTTGTACTGAGCACAAAACATTATTATCTAATACTTGAAAGGCAAAAAGTTGTGCTTTCAGCTCATTTTGACTGAGTGACAGGTGGGTTTTGTTTGTTTTTTTTTAAGTTGGCTATGAAAAAGAACTCTAAATTCTGAAACTTCTCCACTTAGTATTTTGAAAATTACAATACTGATTACAATTTAAGCAATGGTGGGTCAATCTTGAAAAGAAAACATAACGGGGCTGCTTTGTGTTTTGGATAAAATACTTCCTTCCATGTCATGCTAGTGAAACAGCATCATTAAAATGCTCTATCAAAGCACCACATAAGCACTAACCATGCAGTCTCTGAGTATGACACTGGTCCTTGGGCAGGACAGTGCTGACAGGAGCAGAACACTGGCAGGAATGGGGAAGACAGACAGATGGGAACTTACTTATGCTAACCAAGCAGACTTTCCAGAGCCTGCTAAATTCTTAAATAAGTCAGCCCTGCTGATTTTCCTCTAATCAAACATCAAAATAGTATTAGCCCACAAGAAACACACACACATTCACATACACACACATACACACTCACATATATACACACACTCACATGCATGATTGTCTAATAATGAAAATCTCTGTTATATTAACTCAGGTCTAGAAGGCATTACCAAATAAGCTGACCAGAAACAGTAGAAAAGTAAGTATTTCCTAAAAATCTCTGGAAATATAATACCTGTGCAGTATAACTGACAAACTTTACTTTAAGAAGTGATTACATCTCTACAAATAAGACAAATATTAATACTATTATTCAATTTCCAGATAAATGCTGAACTGCCTACTCTCTTAGATCAAATGTGATCTAACAACACCTCCAAGGAATTAGTCCAAAAGTAGTTAGAATGAAATATTGAATGACAGATTGTGATCTCCTTACCTCTTGCTGTGATGCAAGTTTTAAGATCAGTATTTAAAATTACTCCGTGACTGTATTTAACAGTAGACTCGGCAGGCAACAGTAGCTGTGCGTTCTGTGCAACAGCTTACAAATGAAACATAATCACAACAATTCAGACCTTATCCAGCACCAGAAGGCTCCTGGCCAGGTCTCTACCACCCTTGGAGGTGCCAGCTGTTTTCAGGTCCCCCTTTCAGAAGCACTTGGCCCAGATTTCAGCTCTGTTTGAGTCAGCCTCGGTGAGAGCTCTGTCTTCAGAAGCTTAATCCTGCAGCTTTGCCACACCACAGGAACGCCCCAACTTAAGCTCACACTTGCAGAACAGGCTTCACCAGCATGGCTCCACCCAGCAGAACTCCCTCCCACAGGTGAGCAGTTCCTGGTCAGAAAGCAGTCCTAGGAAACTGCAACTGTGCCCTTCATGCTTTGCCAGTTATTTACTTCTCAGTTATTTGTGTTAGCTAAGTGGGTGGGGACAGTGTATCTGAAAAAATGAGGCATGTTAAGCCAAAGTAAAACAAGAAAGGTACGGAACCAAGTAGGAAGTATTGTTAGTAAAAGGCTGAGTCATAAAACCCATTGCAACAGGCTGGGGGAACAAACCTTGTAATACCTTGGTTGATACTAAGCTGTGACTGCCGTGCTACTGACATGTTTTAAGACATCCATTTACACATCCTCTGCATGAAAAATTTTGAGAATGACAATTATGCATGTATCAGAAAAAAGACAAGCTTGCTCAGAACTGAAAATCCAGCACTTCCAAAAAGGCCTTTCAGGGCACAGTGTGAGGCTCAGTTCCTCACTGACTCCAAGGTGCTTCCTGTGCTCTACTGGAGACATTCACCAGCAAAGGGGGTGACACTCAGCAGGAGTGACGAGCATTCACAGAACATTAGCATTAGCTATCTGCGCAAGTGCTACACTCGGAAGAGAATCCTCACCCTACATTATCTCTACTGAACTGGATTTTTTAAAAAATAAACTAGAAAACACTGACATACTTCCTGTTCCAATTGAGGTTTTACCAATTCCAATTAAAATTTCATTGTCAGACACTGCTTTCTTCAACAAAATCATTACTAGTTACCAGACACAATTCTAGTACTTTCTCCCTCCAAGTCTATGACGCTGATGCTGTTATCTGATCTGATAAATGAAGACACCACAGCAGGGTGGCTGGGCAATGTGCCAGAGCAGCATAGCTCCTAAGCAGCAGAGACAAACCCACCGAGCATTCGCCTTGCTCCATGCGAAAGTCTTGCTTACACTTAGTCTTTCCTCCTGTTTGAACACAGCTCTGAAGAAAAAACTGTTGCTAAATGGCAAGCCACAGTAAAGAAAGAAAGATTTGATTTAGTTTTAAAACACAAAAGGACACAGAGAATCCCAAGTGTGGCAAGAACATAGCAAGTCAACTTCCTGGCTGTGGAAAAGCTGTGGACATGGGGTTTTACTGAACAGGACGTAAGATTCCTGAGATTTATTCATGACAAAGATGGTATCTTCTTTAATTTCAAATTAAAAACACACCCCCCCGAATCATTTCTTTGTTCAATTCTAAACATAGCAAAGGAGGGCAAGGGAGAGAAAAGAGGGGGGGAAAGGAGCAAAGACAGGGTGCTGTGGAGATGCTCTTCGTGAACTGCCGGTCATACAAACATGAATACTTGACTTAGATCCCCAGCACCAGACAAAAAGCCTGCTGTGGTGTAAGTGTTTATAATCCCAGCACATGGGGGAAAGAGGCAGGCAGACACCTGGTGCTCACTGGCCAAACAGTCCTGTGGAACTGGTTAACTTTGAGTTCAGTGAGAATTTCTTGTGTCCACAAATAAGGTTGAGGGTGATTGAGAAAGACAATCAACATCAACCTCTGGGCTCCACATGCATGCAAGGGTGTGCACACATCTGCACAATGTCCATGCATACGCACCCTCTACACAAACACAAAGAATCAAGATGGGAACAGAAGAAACATGTAACATAGAAAGCCACTTTGTTAGTACCCAGTACAATCCACAAGGCCTTTATATTACTCAAAATATTAAGAGGTAAGAATAAGAATATTCCACAAAAGTTTATGTAGGTGCGAGAGAACTGACAGTTCACTCCAGCAGCTCTCTGTTAAACCCAGAGACTGTTCTCTGTGCCATGTGGAGGTACACGGGAGAGGGTACAAACGCTGGCAGATTTGGGAGTGAAGTCTCCACTATGGTTAACTGTACTGGATGACAGCAATCCCCTGCTTTTCATAATGTACTGCATAGCTAGTTATGTAAGATATAACAACTCAGGGATCTAAGCTCTGTGCTATTTTTGTAATTTTTTTCTAAGACATTTCAAAACAAAAAATTTGCAAGTACCTTTAACTGAAAAATGCACTGTATTGTGTCAACTATTGATCACTTATGACAAAGGAGAAATCATCTGTCACTCTCCTTCACATTTAACACAACATTTAGAGCTGTCTGTCTGTGAAAAACTGAGTCAGATGGGCCTTGGTGTGTGTAGGAGGCCAAGAGAATTCACTGGGGAGGCAACTGGCTACATTCTTAACTTTCTACTATAAATATTATTGGAATAACTCAAAGTCTTCACAGTGTGTTTGAAAATTCTTTAAACTATGGCCAGATATCTTCAGAATCAGAACACTTTTCTAAACACTTTCACGTCCCCACACTGGTCAAAGCTACCGTCACCTCTTGCCTGGTCACCCAAACAGTCACTCTGAGTCTTTTATCTCTAAGTCAGCCACCAAAATTACCCTTTCCGCAGAGCACATCAGTTCTTAGACTCTTCATTACCTTCCCAAACAACAGGCAACCCACAGTGGCACCTAGGCCCAAGGATGGGATGATAGGCAGCAGGCACCCTTTCCCTTCTGGACTCCATCTCCGTTTTCTGTCTAGCTCACCTGGCCCTCCTGCTGGCACTTTTACAAGCTAGAATCCAGACAGCCCCTTAATGCTCCCTTGGTCCTTCTGTGGAGTTCTTCCCTGGGAATAGGCTCATCTTCCCTCCCCATCTCCTCCACGTCTTTGTTCAAAAGTGATGTTCCAACAGTCCCTTCCCTGAACACACTCCTCTCCTGTAATCTCAACCCCATAAGAACAATATTCCAGATGCCCACTCTCTGAACTCCTCTCTGCTGTACTTTTCTCCACAGTACTTACCTATTATACCATATATCTCACTGATTTATTCACCACCACCCCCTCAGAGCTCCTTCTCAATTCTCCCAAGGATGAAATTCCATCTGCTGTGTTCTATTTAAGCTACAGCATGTAGCATGCACCTGAGTAATTACTTGCCAGGGCACTGGGATATTATTATTGCTCAATGATAAGGCACTTGGCCTCCTGAATGAGGCTGAAGTTAGATCTCTAGCACCACACAAGATAATAAATTAATCTGATTAATGAATAAAACCCAAATTTGAAATGATTTCTTAAGTGCCAAGGACTAATCAGGGCTGGACAAGTGTGTCTAGGGGCCCATTCCTTACAGTTTTAAGGGAATGTGAGAGCTTAGGAAATACTTTTGTTGTCTCTAATGGAAACAGCTCTTGTTCATAATTACAAGTCAAAAACTGTTTTCAAATATGCATTATGCACAACCTTGCATAAAGTGGAAGAGGAGGTAAACAAAAGGAGGGGGAAAGCATCATCAATTTTCTAGAGTTCTTTTCCTGATGCAGAATAAGAAAATACGATCTTGACATAATATTTACATTGTATTCAGAGAGGAGGCTACCTCAAGCATTCTAACACTCCTCTGACTCTTCCATCAAAGATACTGATTTTATTACCTCATTATTCTTGTTTAAATCATCATTTGAACTTTATTCCTGTTATGAGTATTTTGCCTACATGTATATCTTTGTACCATGTGCATGCCTGGTACCCATAATGGCCAGAAGAAGGCATCAGATCCCGTCACTGGAGTTACATAGAGCTGCGAGTCACCATGTGTATGCTGGGAAATGAACTTGAGTCTTCTAGAAGAATAGCCACTGCTTTTGACCACTGAGCCACCTTTCTAGCCCAAACCAGATTCTTAAAGTATCATTCTCACATATGTATATGTGCAGCAGGAAGAATATTCAAGATAACATTCCAAATATAATAAGGAAACGTGGCCACTTCACTTAAAGTGACCCTGAAAGAAGATGGCAATAAAGGAGCTGGAAACTCAAAAGAGGGAGGGAGGGAGGGAGGGCGGGAGGGAGGGAGGGAGGGCGGGAGGGCGAGAGGGGGAGAGGGAGGGAGAGAGGGAGGGAGGGCGGGAGGGAGGGAGGGCGAGAGGGGGAGAGGGAGGGAGGGAGGGCGGGAGGGAGGGCAAAAAGAAATAAATAACTGTAATTAGCAACTTCACAAGTAAAACAACAAAGAAAACAAGATATTAGAAGACTACTTTCTTAGAAGAATACCACAAGGAAATTTTGCCTTAAAAGAATGCTGTAGGAGGGAGGGGTAGGTATAAACAAAATGTGCTTTTGAAACTCTCAAAAGACAATGGGAATGCTGCTCTGGGGTACAGCCCTTGACCAACACTGCAGGCTGGGAATGCTGCTCTGGGATACAGCCCTTGACCAGCATGCGGCCAAATCCCTGAACTCCATTCTGAGCACTACCCCAAACAATAAGGAAACAAACAAAACACTGTGAAGACTTTTATTCTTAATTTCAAAACTATACTACTGAATCAGGCTGGTATGGTATCATATTAAATTACTTCTTAAATAAATGTAAAGATCTCACCAGTTACATGCTTAATTATAAAGTTCTTCCCCAAAATGAAAGCTAAGCTATTTCTGTATCTGCTACCAGAGGAAAATGAAACTGGCTATTACCAAACTGAGGACAAAAATACATGATGCGAGACTATTTGTGGGGCCTCTAGAGAGGCTCCTTCTCCCACCACAGCCTATAAATACTACAGTCAGGTCCTGAGAGATGACGCAGCAGGTAACTGTGCTTGCTGCTAAGCCTGAAGATCTGAGTTCCATCCCTGGGACCCACATGATACTAACTAACTCATGCCAGCTGTCCTCTGACCTCCATACATGTATCATGGTGTGGACACAGGTTAAAACATTAGATATGTACAATAAGAAATAATTTGTGGTGTATTAGGTGGTTTTAAACCAAATAATTATCTGTATCAATTACCTAGATCTTGTTTCTGACTTGGGGATTAAATAACATGAGTCGATGAACAGGAAACTGAAGTACAGTTAGGAGTACTTGCTTAGCATACCTGAGACCCTGGCTTAAGGTCCAGCACAGACAGACAGATCTCTTTCTACTTTAACTTTCCTATAATGGTTTTGCTAACTCTCTGTTGCTTCATATTGGCATTTTTTATATTTCCTTTTTTAGATTTTTAATAATTATTACCTCTTGGAGAATTTCATGCAACATATTTTTTAAAGATTTATCTATTGTATGTACATGGGTGTTCTGCTTTCATAGATGTCTGCACACCACTTGTGCTGCGGACGCCTGCAGAGCTCAGAAAGGCATTGGACCCTACAGAATGCATTCTGAATATATTCACCTCCCCTTTTCACTCTCTCACCTCTCCCAGCCCACTGCATCCAACTTTGAGATTCCTGTAAAAAAAAAAAAAAATTACTTCTTTCTCCATCTGGCCTAGTTTATGTGATCCAGATAATCTTGAGATTTGGGCCTACTCTGTTGTGTGGTCAGCCTACCAGATTAAAAACACAAAACAAACCAGGATTCTCCCTCTCACAGCAGCCATAAAATACTATTATCTGCTCAGCTAGTGGAGTGGCTACATAGCTACCCTCTGCCCTCTCCGTAGGGATTTTTGTCTGGCTGAAGCTTGCACAGGTCTAATGCATGATGTCACAAACACTGCAAGCCCATGTGTGGTCTGGAAAACAGTTTTCTTGACGTCGTCCACCACCTCTAATCTTTCTGCCCTCTCTTCTGCTAAGATGTCTGAGCCTTAGCATGAGAAATGGCATGTCCGATAGGAGCTGAACACGCAACAGTCTTTTGTTCTCTGCATGTTCATCAGCTGGATCTGTGTGTTAATTGCTACCTACTCTAAGGAAAAGTGTATCTGATGAAGGCTGACAGATGCTCTCATCTTATTATAGTTCATAACGTGTGTGTGTGTGTGTGTGTGTGTGTGTGTGTATTTCATACCATGTGGTTACATAGGTCATAGGTTCTAGGAGAGAACTCAGTACTATTTCTGTGCTAAATATGCTAAGTGATCACAGTATTAAAACTACTACTGAGGGCTTTTTAAAAATTTCTGTCCAACTATTTCAATGGTCTTTTGTGTTTTGAAGCTCATACATCAAAATATACTTTAATTTCATTCTTATATATTAAATATTTATGTTCCTTGGGACTATTTCATATTGTGTTCTGGAGGCTGGTAATGTCTGTGTGCTATGTTTGGGGTTCATGGATGGATAGATAGATAGATAGATAGATAGATAGATAGATAGATAGATACATACATACATACATACATACATACACACACACACATATATGGAAAAAATTACAGAAAAAATTCCCATTGCCCTTGTTGTATAATAATATAGGGAGCTTTAAGTTTATATATATAATATATATATATATATATATATATATATATATAAAAATAAAGTTAAGGCTGCTTTGGATCTTTAAAGTCAGAGTGATTAAAAAATTGTCTGAAGGAACAACAACAACAGAAGCATACTCTGCTTCCCACTAGTCCTCCTGATGTTCCTTCTTCTTCCGCCTCCCACCCCATCTCTCTCACAAACAAGGTTAGATAATGTGATAGATGTAGAATGTCACCAAGGAGATAATGTTTAAAAGATCACACATGTTGATACTGGTAATGAAGCTATGGCATTAGAGTTTAAGAATTTTTCACATAAACTTAAGAGAAAACTATACAGAGCAGAAAGCAGAATCACTCAAAGTTGAGGGGAGGTCAATAGAAAGTATCCATACATAGACATAAGAGAACAGAGGAAACAGAATAGAGCCCAAGATCGGGAGACAGTACCATGGAATGTAAGTCGTGTGGGCAGGAGAAGAGAGGAATCAACAGCTGAGAGTGTTTCCAAACTGGTAAGAGATATCAATAGCTCCTCGGTGAACGCCAACAACACAAGCCCAAAGGAGATGCACTTCCTCCCCTCCGGGTACAGCTGCAGCTTCTCCCATCCAGCGATCTCCTGTCATTCCCTGCTTCTCCTCCCTTTCTGTTCTCTCAAACTTGTACCTTTCTCCCCTTAAGCACTATGGCTATTTGCTGTCTTGGTCAGGACACAATAACTCAGAGTTTCATTTCCATCTACATGAGTTATTGAACACAATAAGAAGATTTAAAAAAAAAACAGCTTTAAAGGGAAAAAATTCCCATTGCCCTTGTTGTATAATAATATAGGGAGCTTTAAGTTTTCAGACTCAAACTATAGCTGCATCTTTCCGATTTGGCATCCTACAGTGACAGATGGCAATGTTAAAAATAAATAGAACATTCGAGTTGTTTATACTGTAGGCAAAGACAGTTTTAAAGTGTGAAACAAGCCCAAGGCTGATTGAATGTGCATCAGCTTTCAATCTGTATTAGGAATGCACATTTCCTTAAGCCAACTCTGAGTTGTTCTAAAAGATAAACCATTAGTTGTTGAAGGTATACTTGTTTTTCTACTAATGATTTTAAATTAACAATGACTTGCAATTCTGTGAATTTAAACCTTTCTATAGGTGATTAACTTTCTCAACTGTAAAGGCTTCTGAGATTATTATTATGAGAAGCATTACTTTTCCTTGAAAACTTGAAAATATGTTATTAATACAGATAATTTTAATGCCAGTGTTAAATTAGGTTTTAAAAACTAGGGTTTTAAGAATACCTCTAACTGAAATTATCCAAGTTGGGATGTAATGACTATTAAAATTTTAGCTTCCAATACAAGAAGACAGATGAAACAATGCTAAAGAAATTACAACATTTTTGTTGTACTCATAAAAATCCACAAGCATCTTAACAACTTGGCTTTTTTAAAAATCTGACAACCACTTTTATAATGTTGAACTAAACAGAACTAGAGAAAAATTCCCTTGGTCTGGTAATAAATATCTATGAAACTGCACACAGATAACAATTTCCCCAATGGCCAAGACTGAATTCATCCTGCAAAGACTGTAAATAAAACAAGGGTGTACGTGCTTTCGAATTCCATTCAATTTGTACTGGTAGAGCCCAGCAAAGAAAACCATCAAGAAAAATTAATAAGTAAAAGCTGCTAAGTCATGTTGCTGCCACAAGGAGTTGACTTTCAGAATCCTTCTTTACCTTGCTTGGCATCCTGCTGTTGCTGTTACAGTGGCCCTTTGCTCCTCTCTGAGTGGTGCTAGGAACTGAACCCCAAGAATAAATACTCGCTACACATTGCTGTGTCTAGCAAAGTTGTATTTTTAAACTGGCTGGAAAATAAGGGCATGCACTAAAGCAATTCATGACCAACAAACCAACACTGCAGCAATTGATTAAAAAGAAATGACAGTTCAACCAAGCAGAAAATGGAGCCACAAAAATTAGAGGATTCAGCAAGTACCTTTACTGTAAATGGTCCTAACTCTATTTGAAAGACAGTGGCTACCTGATGGGATTTTCTTAAAGATCTAACTAGGAGATCCAACCAGCCCAGGAAAGTCAGTAGGGACAACACACAGACAGAGTGAAAGAATGCAAAGAAGTGCGTCAGGCTGGTCACAGCTGAGACTAAGGAAACAGGCTCATCTGATGCTATGACATAGATTACAAACTGAAAGTAACAGAAGATATTAAAAGGCCACTAGGTAATAACAAAGAGAAAAGCAAAGATAACAGCTGTCAGTGTTTGTATATCAAATGTTAGAGCTCCCAATGTTGTTAACAAATACTGATAGACAGGACAGATGTGCTCTAAGACAATATGATAGGCAGTTTCAGTACCCCACTCACAGCAATAAGTACATCAACCAGATTGAACATCAACAAATACACCTCAAAGTTAAACTGCACCATACATGAAAGGGACATAAAAGAGAATATTCCACCCAAAACTTACAGAATATACATTCTTCTCTGAGGCTCAACAGCTTCTAAAGGCTTAACAGTCTTTAAAGTGGACCACATTCCATGTCATGAGACCAGTCTTAATAAATATAAACAAGTTGAGATGTCAGTGTAATACAACTAATATTAATATCATTTATCTATCTATTTTCTATAAAACCTCAAACTACATAAGTAATTGGGATACTGAACAACAAATTCTTGAATGACAAAGATGGACACTAAAGAAGTCAGGGAGAATACAAAAATATTGCTAAGTAAAAGTGAACCTCTGAGATGCATCAAAAACAGAAAAAAAGAAGGCTTATAGATATGGATCCTTAATTAAAAACTCACAGAGCTTAAATAAATAACATAATGATGTACTTTAAAGCCATAGAAAAATCAAGACCAATCCAAAACTAGCAGAAGGAGGGAAATAATAAACAACAGGGGGGAAAATAATGAAATGGTGACTAAGAGAATAACAAAATAAAGAGAAAAACAAAATAACATGAACCAAAGAGTTGTCTCTTTGAGAGGGGAAGAGGGGGGAAGATTGATAAAGTGGTATCCAAAATCAAAAGCCAGAATAGCCAAAATAACAAAATTAAACATAAAAAAGAGGTACAACAATAAATTCCAATGAAATTCAGATCAATAGAAAATAATTTGAAATCATATTCTGAAATAACTAGAAAATATAAATGAAAAAACCTAAGATACATACAACCCCCCCAAATTGAGATTAAAAACAACTTTAAAAGATCCACATCAATGATATTGAAAATCAAAAAAGATCCTCTCCCCCCACTCCCCCCACAAAGAATCTCAGAACTCATAAGATTCACCACTGATGTCTACCAGACTTCTAAAGAAGGCTTAACCCTAGTCCTTCTTAAACTGTTTCATAAATACAAAGAGAAGGAACACCATCTAACCCTTTTGTGAATCTGAGTGTTGTCCAAATATTAAAAACAGAGAAAAGACACAACAAACAGAGAAAAAACACAGACCGATTTCCAAAATGAATAGAGACACAAGAACTCCCAATAAAATACTTGCAAAACAAACCCAAGAGCACATTAAGACGAAACATCATGACCATATTTGCTCTGCTTCAGGCTTCAAGGATGATATCCTAGCTTGCTTCTGTGATAAAACAGTATGACCAAAAGCAATGTAGGGAGGAAAAAGTTTGTTTCAACTTACAACTCCCAAGTCATAATCCAATGTTGAGGAAGTCGGGGCAGGGAGTCAAGGCAGGCACTGAGGCAGAGGCAATGGAGGAATGCTGTTTACTGGCTTGCTCTCAATGGTACCTTTTTTATAGGACCACCTGTCTACAGTGGGCTGGGTTCTCCCACATCAATATTAATGAAGGAGGTACCCCTACAGCCTTGCCCACAGGCCAGTGTGGTAAGGAGGCATTTTCTCAATTAAGGTTCCTTCTTCCCCATGACTCTAGCTTGTGTCATGTTGACAAAAAAACTAACTAGCACAGATGGTTTAACAAACAAAAAGAATTATAAAAATAGACTTAAGGACAGAAATCTGGTGACAATCTAATTAGATGCAAAAATGCCTTTGATAAATTTTGAAAAATAACGAAAATTCTTGAAAAAAAGTGAAGAATAAGATGGAACATACATCAATATAATAAAGGCCTCTAAATCAGGAGAAAAGTAAAAGTGTCCAATCACTACACTCTTTTTTTTTTTAATTTTTTTATTAGGTATATTCTTTATTTACATTTCAAATGATTTCCCTCTTACTGGTTCCCCCCCCCCAAAAGTCCCATACGCCCTCTTCCCTTCCCCTGCTCCCCAACCAACCCACTCCTGCCTCCCCTTCCTGGTATTCCCCTACACTGCCACATTGAGCCCTTCCAGGATTCAATACAGTGCTTAAAAGTCTTAACTAAACAGTAAAGCCTGAGAAAGTGTCAAAGGAACATAAACAGGCAAGGGTCATGTTTTCCTTCTTTGCACACAACTTAGAAGACCCTACAGAACAGCCCCCAGAAGACTCTTAGATCTAATAAATAAACACTTTTAACAAGGTAGAAGGTTCATAATCAACACAAAAAAAGTCAGCAGCTTTTCTATACACCAACAATGAATGTGCTGAGAAAGACATCAAGAGGAAAAAAGAATTCACTATAGTTTAAAAAATAAAATGACTACCTAAGATTAAACTTAAACAAGATGAAGGACATCTATGGTAAAGACTTTAAGAAACAAAAGGAAGAAATGGGAGCAGACACTAGAAAATAGAAAGACTTCCCATGATTATTGATTAGAAAAATTAATATTGTGAAAATGGCTATATTACCAAGTTATCTATATACTCAATGTAATCCCCATTAAAATTCTAACAACAGTCTTCACAGAACTGGAAAAAAGAATCTTCATGGAAGCATAAGAATGTTGACCAGCCAAAGAGACTCTAAGCAGTAAAAGCAAGGGTAATCACATCACAAGACCTGATCTAAAATTACACTATAACTCAAACAATATGGCAGGTAGCACTCTCTCTCCCTCTCTTGCCCTGCCCCCTCTCTGTCTCTGTGCACCCTCTATAAGAGAATAGAGTAGAATACAATGACTAGAAATAAGCCATGTAACTTAAACCATTTAATTATTTTTCAAAGCATGTATAGGATTAAAGAAATCATTTTGGGGAAAGTAGATATACACACACAGAAGAATGAAACTAGATCCATACCTCTCATACTATATAAAAACAGTTCAAAATTTATCAAAACTTAATATATGTTCTGAAACTTAACATATGAATTGAAATTCTAAAACAGTTAGAGGAAAATAATACAGAATCACTTTAAGATTTAGAGACATGAAAGGACTTTCTGAAAACCCCTCTAATAGCTAAGGAAATAATTTCAAGATCTAACAAACTGCAGGTGCATGGAACTAAAACTTGTCTGCACAGCAAAGAAAGCAATTAGCAGAGTGAAAAAACGGTTTATGAATAGGTTAAAATCTTGGTCAACTGCACACGTCAGAAGAGGTTATCTATCATCTAGACTCTATAAAAGATTCCTCCACAAATTACTCAATCAATAAATGAGCAAGTAAATTAAACAGTTCTCCAAAGAAGAAATGCAAATGGCCAATAAACATGGATTGCTTAGATGATTCAGATATATAAATATGCCTGTGAGTGTATTTATGGTGTTTCTAAAGAGACTTAACGGGGAAAACTTACTCTGAATGTGGACAGTACTGCCTCATAGACTAGATTCCCATACTGCATAAAAAGGGAAAAGAGGAAGGAACCAGGTGCATTCATCTCTCTACATCCTGGTTGAGCTGGTTAGTTTTATGTCACAAGCTGAAGTCGCCTAAGAGGAGGGAACCTCAACGAAAACAATTCCTCCATAAGATGGCTGTAAACAAGTCTTCAGTTGATTTTATTTAGTGACTGATGAGGGAGGGCCCAGCCCACCCCATTGTGTGTGGTGCCATCCGTGGGCTGGTGGTCCAAGATTCTATAAGAAAGCAGGCAGCAAGACATGAGGAGCTAGCTGGGCAGTGGTGGCGCACGCCTTTAGTCCCAGCACTTGGGAGGCAGAGGCAGGCGGATTTCTGAGTTCGAGGCCACCCTGGTCTACAGAGTGAGTTCCAGGACAACCAGGGCTACACAGAGAAACCCTGTCTTGGAAAAAAAACCAAACCAAACACACACACACACACACACACACACACACACACACACACACACACAAAAGACATGAGGAGCAAGCCAATAAAGCAGTACGCCTGCATGGCCTCTGCATCAATTCTTGCCTCCAGATCCTTGCCCTGTCTGAATTCCTGTCCTGACTTGCTTTAATGATGACCAATGATATATAAGTGTGTAAGCCAAATCACCACTTTCCTCCCCACGTTGCTTCAGGCATGGTATTTCGTCACAGCAGCAGTAACCCTGAGGCATGGACTAAGGACATAATATGACCCACTATCTCCCATCCTCCTAGCCAGGCCTTCCCTAGCATGGTGAACTGTGAGCCTCCCAACCCTAGGTCAACACAAAGCCTCCTGATTAAGTTGTTTTGTCAGGCTTTTGGTCATCACAGTGAGACCAGTGATTAACACACCACTCTTGGATACATATCCAAAGGAAATTACACCAGCAGACCATAAACACATACACATTCATGTTTACTGCTGTAGTATTCACAACAGCCAAAGTATGGAACCAGGTGAGATTGGCCATCAACAGATGAATCATTTTTTTAAAGTGTGGCACATACACACATCAGCCATAAAGAAGACTGCTCCCAGATGTGTCAAGTTGACAACTGAGATTAGCCATCACATAGTGATTTATAGGAAAATGGATGAAACTAGAGTTATTGTGTAAAGCAAAATAAACCAGGCTCAGCAAGACAGCTATCACATCTCTCCTCACAAGTCAAATCCAGATTTAGATATGTACACTGTAACACGGAGTAGGAAAGTGACTAGGAGCTGGGGAGGAAAGTGTCTAAAGATAGGGAGAAGTAAGAGAGGGGAATGGGGAAGGAGAAGGCCGAGCTCACACATGCATTTTGTCATGTGAGATCTAAAACGACAAAATTCTGTCTGGTCTCCCTCAGGTGCCAAATCTAGACAGTATGAAAGCAGACATCTATTTGAAGGGAGACCACTAAGGGGAAGAGTAGAATAGGTAAGGGTCGTTGTGCGTGAATATGGACAACGTATAGCAGTGTATATCTATGTATCATTACGAAATCTATTCTTTTTACATTAATCAAAACATTAATTGAAAAAAAAACTATACACCAGAAAGAAGAAAACATGTCTAAAACTTACATGTGATTGTTTATAGCAGCCAGAAACAAAAACAACACACAAATAGGCAAATGTTGGATTATAGCTACAATACAGCATGGAAAGCTTTGAAAACATTATGCAGAGTGAAGGCTACAGAATATAAACATCTCAAACAGAAAACCATAGAGCCAAAGAAGGCAGAGTAAAAGAGCCCACGCCTGCCGACTGACACAGGATTTCTCTTGGAGAAAATAAAGACAGCTCACACTGTCTTTACAACTATGAGGACACTAAAGACCTTGAAATATATATTTTATTTTATAAATATAAAAGCTTTGTTTGTGTCTATGTGTTTGCTGTATCTAAACAAGCATGGAGGTCAGAGGACAACTCTGTGGGGTCAGTTCTGCTCTTTCTACTTTTATGTGAGCTCTGGGGATGGAACTCAGGTCCCTGGGCTTGAGTGACAAGCATCGTAACCTATGAAGCCATCTTGCCTGCCAGTCCTGAATTATGAATTTTAAAAGGGTGAACTTCTTGGTCCATAAATTATATTTAAAATCCTTTTACATGATTAATGCCATACGGCAAAAGAAACATAATAAAGCTACTAATAAATATTTATCAATCAATACCCTAAAGAGGACAAAATGAAAATGAGAGAGAATCCTGGCTCAAGCAGAATTGCAGACAAGACTGTTCTGAATAATTTTCTTTACTGAGAAATAAATTTAATCTCCCTAAAATAAACAAATGGACATGAGAGACACTGGAACAATAAGCCCTCACCCACGTCAAGATACACTGTGCAAGACTGCTCCCCTTCAGCGTTCTCCATGCTCGGCACACACTGCCTGGTGGGTGCAGACAGCAGACAAGGGAGAGCACTCCACAGGAAACAAGAAGCTTCTCTTTTCCTGCTTCAAAACTATGAGTCTTAAACTCTCAGGGTGTGTCAGGAAACAGTTCAAATGAGTTTTGGGGCCCAGAAATTTCCTCTTCTTCATTAAAATAAAGAGAAAGAAACAAAGGATCCTATGATAATTAGGGAAAGTGAATTTCACTTCTTGTTTCCTTCAAAATGCATTCTGTTTTTGTTTTTCTTTTTAAACATTTATGTCAAGTCATGCAGCATACAGCTCTAATCCTAATACTCAGTAGGCAGAGGCAGGAAGATTGAAGGTTTGCGTCAAGCTGCCCTACACAGTTAGACCATTTCTTTCTTTCTTTCTTTCTTTCTTTCTTTCTTTCTTTCTTTCTTTCTTTCTTTCTTTCTTTCTTTCTTTCTTTCTTTCTTTCTTTCTTTCCTTCCTTCCTTCTTTCTTTCTTTCTTTCTTTCTTTCTTTCTTTCTTTCTTTCTTCTTTTATTTTTATTTTCTATATTCTTTATTTACATCCCAAATGATTTCCCCTTTCCTGGTTCCTCTCTCTCCCTGAAAGTCCCATAAGCCCGTTCCCCATTTGCCTAAGAATTTCATGAATTCATTGTTTTTAATTGCTGAGTAGTATTCCATTGTATAAATATACATGGAAAATATCTCTGATAAAATTTCTTTAAAAAATAAAAATGAAAATGCATATGAAACCAGGTACCCTCCACTGGGAATTCAACAGAATCCTACCCAGGTAAAGCCTCTCGCACACATTTAAAAATCCTCATCTCCTCCTTCCTTAAATCACTTACAGCATTGCTTTACCTCTTTGTAGACTGTGGTGCATATTTACATACTATAAATAAACTACATGACAAAAATGCTGTTCAAAACCGTTTTATGCCCATTCTTGCAGATAAAATACATGTTCTTTGCATCTTTTAATTTTCAACTAGTCATACTACCTAGATTAGGTAGGTTGGTCAGTCTGTCCCTCTGTCCCTCTGTCCGTCTGTCTGTCTCTCTCTCTCTCTCTCTCTCTCTCTCTCTCTCTCTCGTGTGTGTGTGTGTGTGTGTGTGTGTGTGTGTGTGTGTGTGTGTGTTATTTGAAAAGCAGTCTCATATAGCTCTGGACTCAATCTCATAACGTAACTAAGTCTGGTCGTGAACTCCTGATTCTCCTGCCTCTACCTCCCATATACTGGGATTACACTTCCCATGTCATTTCTCTAACTTTCACTCACCTTATCCACCACTACCTAGCCTCCTGCTAGGTAACTGTAAAAGCAAATAATAACAAAGCTTAGTCCAACCCACAGTACTTTAAAATTCCTCAAACCTTTGTAATATGCTCTACAAAAAAGGAAGCACTTAAAAATCAGAACCATATAAAACATGTGTTACAGCAATAAATGCAAAGAACAGCAAAGCAAGCAAAGCACTTTCTCAAAATATACTGCATGTATCCACAACCACTGGCCACAGAGACACAGAGGGAAAAAGGTGAACTCACCTGGTTTTGGCACTGAGTTGGTCACTGACTGAGGAACTTTCTGGTTAATTAACTCGACACAATGACCAGGGAAGAGTCCCACCTAAAGAAAAGCAACAAAGAAAGGATTCCAAACCAGCAAATAGACCAGTGTGTGAGCACTGCCAACGCAATTCCAGTAATGTACTCCGTAGCCCTTCCCAAGTGATTCTAATATTCCAAGGCTCTGGATACCAGATGATAGCCACACAAACAAATAATACACAATCTGTTGCTATGAGTATATGAAGCTATGTGTAGTTTTCCGAACAAATATCCATGTCTGCTTTGTTAGTTTCGGTTTTAAATGCCCTAAATTTCTTTCATATCAACCAATATATCTAATCTGATTACAAGCCAAGCATCAAATAAGTAAAATTATTACTAGCTAATGATTTACTTTGCTGAGATCTTAATCTAGTGGTACTAATATCACAACAATCAATGTTTATATTGACTTTTTAAAAGACTGACACCAAGCCATAATTCAAATTGTTTATGGGTCTCTTCTTCACCTTCCTGTGGCTTTCATTTAAAACTAACAGAGTAAAAATAAATTGCTGAAATACTGACTCATTTAAAATTACAATACTCACTCTTGCTAAGGAATCAGCATGACAGGTAAGAAGAAAGGAAGAAAAAAGTCATTCCACCCAGTGCCACAGACAGGCATTGCAGAAAATGCCACAATGCCCTATATCAGCACTGCCTGCACATCCTTGGGTAAACCCCAACAAGGTGTATCTGGAAAATACTGAGCTCTAGACACTCAGAGGTATGGTGTGGCCAAGAGAATGAATACAGAGATAAACACTCTGGAGAAAATGTATAATGAAAATCTTTACCAATATTTATAGATGTTTCCTCAGATATGGATAAAAATGGGATGCCATGCAGCAGATGTTAAAGGCAAAATATGAAAACTACATCACACTGCATCTCCCTTTGTTTACTGAGGAAGAATGAGACTCTTCCAAGAGCGTGACTCATGAAGTTCTGTGCTGTATAGCTTCCATCTGTGTGGGGTTATTTTCACAGACTTGTTTTGCTACATTATTATTATTTCAATTTCTAGATGAATATTCTATGGTACTTCTTAAAACTATAAAGACATAATCACAGAGTGAGTAGAAAGGAGTTGTTAATAGATTATTAGTTTTGCCTAAAATTTTTGAATTGGGGATTATTAACATCATGTCTTGCAAAATTATGTATTAAATAGTAAAATTCTTCTAACATATATTTTACTCAATTTCTGTTTCTCCACACAAGTAAAATCCTTCCAAGACTGGTTAGACTATGTAAAAATCAATTTGAAAAACCCCTCCCCTTTTTCCTGGTATGTATTCTATAAGAGGATGTGTGGCACACGGAATGACATCCCTGCCAAAAGCCAGAGGTCTGATCCTGCATGTGCCACTTGCTACATCAGGTAAGCAACTTGGCCTCTTTGGAATTCAGTTCTCTTCTCCAAACACAAATGATAATAATTATCTCATAAGGGTGTATATGAGTATTAAACAGATTAGTTTAACTAGAATGCATATAGTAATCACTTGCCCAACGCTGTTATTATCCTAGTGTGCTGGCTAATGAAGGCTTCAGGGCTCTAGCTTCTATACCAGATGAATAGCATATTACACTATCTTTTCTCTCTGTGCACATAAGCTAAGTTACTCTCAAATGTCATTCCTCTCATAATCGCTTAATTCAGTTCAATTTATAAACATCTGAAATTTGGCATAAAGGTCAGATTGGAAAATAGCTCACTCACTTTCTAGGCTCTGGGCCCTGAGCAAACAGCTTCGTTTTTCACCTTTTGAAACAAGGAATGGCACCATTTTTACTTCAAGAGTAAAAATACCTAGCCTAGTTCTTGAACTTGGGTGTTATCAGAAACTCAGCAAATAAGGAGTTTCTGATCACTTCCCTACGTAAACAGTTGGTGACCTTCTTCAGGAGACTATGTCATCATGTATGCTATGATTATCTTTTAAGTTTGTCTCATTGTACAATTTAGGCATATGGAAAAATTCCAGTCCCACCCTGTACAAATCTACAGCAGATCAACTGAATACCTCATTGTAATCCCTGTTCTCGGCATACTTCTTCACACATTGGAACATTAGGCAAACCAAATATTCAGTTCTAGATTTGGCATTCCAGTGAAACTAATGCATATGTGAATACAATAGGAGTCTGGCTACTCTCCATCTCTCTGGTGCTTTTAGGCATCTCAGCCATCACCTAACACAATGAAAGCCTAGAGAATCTTAGAGGTCTTTGCCTAATCATCATTAAGCCACTGACTGTACACAGCATCTACCTTTTTTCTTATTTTTCTCGCTGTTAAGTATCCCTAATGGTGAAAGGATCTATTATTTAAAAGTTTTATATATTTGTAGAAGGCAAAAAGAGTCTGTGTTCCTATTATAAATAATGCACCATAAACAAATGAAACCATATTCTGTTGAAAATATTATTCACTAATGTAACTAACGCTAAAAATACAGTTCATATATACTGATATATATATACATACATACATACATAATTATTCCAGCACATAGGAAATTCTAAACCACTTGATGAGTTAAGTAGTGAACATGTCTAAAACCCTGACAATTGGACCTACTTGCTGTAACATCCTGTTTCTTATCTTATTCTGCATCAGTGCTGGGAAGAAGAGAATCATGCATTTCAATCATCTGGGATCAAAATAAGATTCAGCTTTGGAAAGAAGATAGCAGAGAGGCACAAAGAAAGATATTGAAAGAAGAAAAAGAATGATCTTGAGGAAAGGCTGGGACAGAATAAGGAGGGGCTTACAGAAGAGGAGTAAGAAACATTACATCAGTAGCTTCTCCTTAAGTTTCTGCAATAAAGCAAAAGTCGAGAGGGTATTATACCTGGAAGTGTGCTGGTGCTTATAACAGCTCCTAGTGAAGAAAATGGCTTTGATTTGTGGCCTTTGATAGTGTTTGTGGCACAAACACCCCATCACAATTGGTTTTAAAGTGCTAGTGGGGTACAGGATTGGAAAATGATATAGAGTAGCACTTGGTTATATATATTTGTATCATACAAAACCCATAAGAAGAATGGAACCTCAAGAACACAAATAAGATATAATAGAACAGTTAGAAAATACTGTATTGTAATACAACTCATTTATTGTAAACTTCTATACTGCAAATTTTAGAAATGGTTGCATTCAACAAATACACTAATTCACAGAGTTTTACAAGTGACTCTAGCTCACCCCTAATCTATAGCTATCTACTTGTTCCTGTTCCTGTCTACACTGATAGCTTGTAGAATCAGTTCCAGCAGGATTGTTGAAGCAGCAAAACCTAAAAAGGAATTTTAACCTGACAGCAGCAATGCTATCACTGACATCAAAAACCCTTTAAGTTTACTTTACGGCAAGAGAAACAAGGGTTTCAGAAGAGCAAAAGCTTTGAGCTAAGCACAGTTCCATTGCTACTCAGTCACACCAGATTTCTTCCGTGGGAATTATTTGGCCTCAGAAAGCTAAAACTCCAGTTTCTCATTTTCTCAGCAAAATTTCCTGCCCCTTAAATCTCTGGTGTTTTTATTCCATAACCAATGCTAAAATTTGAGGGATTCTAATGTATTCATGCTTATATTTCCCCTTGTTTTTTTTTCTATCCAGAATGGACACCTTGTTGACCATTTGGACATTTAAGTTAATGTCCTTAATTTCTTTCCATAGTAATCTTGTGCCAAATCAAATCCAGCAACATCCCAAAGAAAACTAATACTTTTCTATATCTACATGTTCTATTTCTAAAGAAAATCACATTCCCAAGAATATTTAAACCAATGGGAATTCTCAGAAATTCAAAATTTTCCCTTGCCACAATCATTCTCAGAGAGCCTACTTTGTTTTAGACTGATCACAGTCTGACCTCCACCATCTCATACAAGCAGACAACAGGTCACAGTTTAACAGTTTAAAAACTGTCTGTTTAACATTTTAAAACTAGATCCAACTCTGTTTCCAGTGAGTTGCTAGAAGTAGAAAACAGTATTTTTCAAAAAGGAAAAGACAAACAAAACAAACCAGGCAGAAGCTATTGCAACAGGAGATCTTAAAAGCGGAGGGTAAGTTCTCAATCCCTTAGTTCATTTGCGGTTGCACTTACTGGTGATGAACAGGTCTTGCTCTGGGTTCTACTTAAGTCGCTCCTCTCCTTATACTCTTCATCTCCCACAAGAGTACATCATGCTGTCTTCTGAAATGCCCACTCTCTAATTTCCATTAGAAAAAGATAGCTCTACAGCCTGACAGACCGGTTTGAGATTCAGAAATAAGGTCAGAGATTGGGATATCAATCTTGGAGCTGACAGAAACCTGCTATTTAAAGCTCCAGGGGTAAAGAGGAGCCCAGAGACAGAGAATGAGAAGTTAATTCTCTCCAAAATGTAGAGGTCGAATATTAGAGCATAACCTTGCCCAAGCAACAGAAAAACATCCAGAACTTGTAAAGTAACTGTACCACCTCAGTCAAGAGGAGAAATGTAAGGAAGACAGCAATCTGATACTGATGAAAGATTAGATATGATAAGTAAAAAGAAACATACAGTGTTTGTGTGTTATACCAGAAACCATGTGTGACATCATAGATTTGGGTTTAGGAGTATACCTGTGATTTATGGCTTTGCAAGAAAACTAGAGTCTACTTCCCCAGAATGCAAAGAATAGTTGGCTGAAGACAATTAAAATCCAGGGGAACTCTGTCTTCCCTCTGCCTAATGGGGTTCATAAAAATTTGGCAATAGTAAAATTTCGAGTTTCTGCACTCACAATGACCAAAACGTAATTACAAATCAAATACCAATGAATCCAAGCTGTCTCTGGGCGTACTTCCCTCCTCTGTCTCATAGAACTACAGTTTGAGCTCTGAGCACACAACAGACACACTTGTACTGCACACACTACCACACCATGGAGTACACACAATGGCTTAGATTAGATTTGAGACTACTGAATGTTATTATTTGCAGTGGTTTTACTGCATATGCAAATCTTTCTGTTCTTACAGAAACATGATGGTTTAAAACAAAGACTTCCAATTTCCTGCCATCATTTTTCAGTAACTATCAAATAGTGCATTTTTGGACCACCATTTTATTAGAATGCTTGATTTTAAAAACTGCTGTTTGGCAGAGTATGGTGGGAGATACCTTTAATCCCACCATACGGAGGCAGGTAGATCTCTGAGTTAGCGGCTGGACTGCTCTACATGGTGAGTTCTAGGACAGCCAGGGGCTATGTAGAGAGACCCTATCTCAAAACAAACAAAAACAAAAAAAACAGAACAAAGCAAAAATACCCTGCTGTTTGAGTCTTGTTTAATAAAAATCATGAAATACATTTTAGCCAGAACTTAGCACAGAACTTGCAATACTTTCTGAAATGGCCCTAAACATACTTCTAATGTTATATTAGGTATTTATTCAAAGTGTTAAACTTAGCATTGATGATTACAAAATCAAGTATGATCAAATATAAATGTTGGTGATGTCCTATATCCTGCAGTATAAATATGTAGTCAAGGTTAATATGTATGTAAAGATAAAGAAGTCCTTCATCAATAAGTAATAAAACCATATGTATATCAAAGAACTGTTTAAAATAAATTTATGATTTCTTATCAGTAAAAGTTGAATTTATATTTCTACTTTTTTATACCTGTATACCCAGGGCTGTTCTCTAGTTCCAGTTCATGGGTTGTTCTCCAGTGAAAAGGGTATGAGAAAAAAAAAATGTTTAAGAAGGCCTGGCCTGAGGCAGGACAGAAACTTACATTGGTCAAAGGTCTGAGTTCTCCCTCCACCCTAGAGAAGATTCAATCTCATTCATCCTCAGTACCAGCCTAGCAATGGCACTGGGGTTGGGGGTGAGGGTGGCTCTTGGAGCCAACCTGACTCCTCTAGCTCATTAACCTACAGTCTGTCTCTTCACTAGTTCTCCACCTTGGAAAACTGGGATTGCTTTTCCTAGCATTGCCACGTCTCCCAAATGTCTCTGTGTTGGAGGTGATCGAACCTCCAGGCCACCCCTTGCAGTTTCTGCCCACTGGGGTTGTCTCATGTTACATGCACGGTGTGCTAATAAAGCTCAGTCTCTCTTGATGATTTGCCTTTTGTTTTAAGAGTGTGGTCCCAACTACACATTTGTGAGGGCTGGGAAGAAAATATTTTT
The DNA here is from genome assembly GCA_036184795.1 of Tokudaia tokunoshimensis. Taxonomy (NCBI): domain Eukaryota; kingdom Metazoa; phylum Chordata; class Mammalia; order Rodentia; family Muridae; genus Tokudaia; species Tokudaia tokunoshimensis. The sequence goes on along the minus strand of BTHU01000008.1, from coordinate 32,187,317 downwards.
TATCAGCTTTAATGTAAATGATAAACTTAGAATCTAAACTGGCTAGAGACAGTAAATACAAGTGGGTGATGGGAAATGCCAAGAACAAGAGAATGTTCAGTCACAACTTGGAGTATGCGGCAGAGGTGTTGCATGGCAAACATCTGAGGAGATTCTGTTTTTTTTCTGGGTTAAAACAAGGAAATACCAAGTAAGACAAAATAAATTACAACTACCTTAAAATAATTTCCTTTACTGTTTAAAAAGACACAAAAACAAAAAAGAGTGGCATGTTTAAGTTGGAGTGAGTTAATGGTTAAATATGGTTGACAAGTAAGTTTTCACAATAAACCATTAGTCAGCAGATAAGAGTACTTGCTGCTCTTGCAGAGGACATGGTCTCTGTTCCCAGCACCCACATGGCAGCTCACAAATGCCTGTAACTTCATTCCAGGGGATTCAATGCTGCACTTCTGGCCTCTACCAGGCACACCATACACACACACACACACACACACACACACACACACACACACACACACACACACACACACTCAGTGCATTTACATATACATATGCAAAACTCTCCCATAAATAACAAAAATAATTACATCTTTTTTAAAGGTAGAACACTGGAATATAAGGCAGAGACAGAGAGAGAATGAGTGAGAACATGTGAGCAGAGGCATGACTGGTCATTTTGTCACAGCAAGGAGTTTGAAGTACTTTCTATAGAAAGGAAACCAGCAAGTTCTGAATATCAGAGGGACAGAAGGTCTGTTTTAAGAAGAAATCTAGTAGCGATGGGTCTTTTGAAGACAGAAGGAGAAGGGACAACAGATATAAGAAGCAGAATGTCACTGGAAGTCTGCAAGAACAGCATAGTAAAGGTAATAACAAACCTACAAGGTGACGTGAAGAAGAGTAAATGGATGGAGGAGACAAAATTTTTCAGCTTGGTTGGATATAATTTTTTCTTTTACCCTTCTTGAATTTAATTGGTAAACAATGAACTACATGTGTTTAAAAGCACATCATAAGAAGTTCTGATATCACAGTCAAGGTAGCTTATACAAACATCATCAACCTGAAGATTTCCTTGTATATCCTTCTTGCTCACATCTTGCCCTCTCCCCTTGCTGCCAGGCAATCCCTGGTCACTACAACTGCACATTACTTTGAACTGCCTATAATTTCCTAAGAAGTCCCATGGAATAAAGCTACACTGTCTCCTTTTATACAGCATTATTTTGAAGATCACTCATGTTGCTACATGCATAAATTATGAAACCCTTTTATAAATAAATCTTCATTGTATGCATGCTATCATATCCTTATTCCTTAGCCTGTAGATCACAGATAATATAATCGTTTACCGTCTTAGACTATTGTATATAAAGCTGCTATAAACATTCATGTTCAAGCTTTTGCATAAACATAGTCTTTTTTCTTGTGTAATTCATTAAGAATAGAATGGAACTGATAAGAAATGCAATAGGTATATAATTCACCTAAAAATCCACCAAAGTATAAACCAAACTGGCATGCAACCCACCTTCCAGCACTGGGTCAGAGTCTGATTCTTCAGCCTTGCAACTTGAATTATGGGGCTGTACTTCATTGTTTTACCTGCTCTTTCCTAGGCAATATTGGTGTTGAAAACCTGTATGTGTTTGTCATTCAAGTTCTTTTGGTTATGTATATACACTAAAATTTTGTTCATCTTTGAAACCGAGTTCCTCTTTTTAGTGAATCTTAGAATTCTTTGTATGTTCTGTGTACAAGTCCTTCATCAGATCTACTACAAATATTTGTTCCCAGTCTGTGCTTACCTTTCAATTCTTTTTATGGTGCTTTGTAAATAGTACAAATTTTACAATTTGACAAAATTAAATGTATTTTACAAATAGTTCTTTGATATGACATTTAGAAAAATTTTCCCTAATCTAAAGCCACAGACATTTTCTCCTATCTTTCACTTCAGGAGTTTTAAAGTTCTTCTTTTCTGGGTATGTGATCCATTTTGAGTGAGTTTTCACAGTTGATGTGACATATAAACTAAAGCTCATTTTGGAGGTAAAATGTTCCTCAACTGAACTGACTTCTGATGGTTGTTGGAATCACTTCTCCTTGTATATGTGGGTCTACCTCTAGACTGCTCTGTTCCACTAAGCTGCCTTTATTTGCATCAATACCACAAGCTCCTGATACAGAAGTTCTATACAGAGCTGCACTTTGTGCTTGCCCTCTAACTGGTTGTTTTTCAAATCATGCCTGGTTTTTCTATCTTACATCCTCTGAATTTCCATGTGAATTCTTTAATCTGCTCATCAATTTCTACAAAAAGAGCTTGTGGAGATTTTTAACTAGGATCAATCTGAGAAGAAAGAATAGCTTAAGACCACAGCCTATCAACACACAATCACGGTCCATCTTTACATTTACCTGGGCTGTCTTTCACTAGCTAGTAAGGGTCTGAAGTACACAGCATATGCATCATTCGCATCTCTTTTTAGAGGGAGCTGTAAGGCTGTATTTTCTGATGCAATTATTAATGGCCCTTGTTAAGCTTTCTCATTAAGTACCATTAAGTCTGTGGACTCCCTTTAAAGGAGAAAGCTCTCGTGCACTAAGTAGACATGTCTAAATGTTGTATATTTTAAAGACAAAAATTATGTTGCTCAAATCTTTTATGTATGAAAGCTTTAACTGTTTTTGAAATTGTTTATGCACATAGGTAGACGTATTATTTGTAACTTATTTTAGAGTCAAACAAAAAAGTCTCAGGAAATACTTCTCAAGCAGGGAGAAAGTAGAGTTTGAAGAGCTCAATAACTGCTATACATAACTAACTGTCTCATCTGGCTTCTGTGAGACTGGAGTGTCAGCCATCACTTGGTAGGATATGTTCTGATGGTGTGAAGTAGCATGAAGCTGGGGAGCAGCCAACTCATCGCTGAGTATCAGTGATGACAATGGCACCAATCTGAAAATGTGTACGTCAGCAATGAGTGAAAATATAGACAATGTACACGTGTCTGTGACCTAAGGCAGAGCTGATGCAAAGTCTGAGCTCAGATCTGGACTTGTAGTATTCTAATCATGACTGCATCACACATTTACTCTTTCTATTAAGTAAAACATTCATCTAAATTTCTTTGTCTATATTTTTTCTTTGTGTATATGTGCATGTGTGTGTACTTTGACTGAATGCATGTACCTGTTTGCATGTGTATGGGTGCACATGTATGCGAGCATATATGTGTGCATGTGCTTTTGAAGACAGGGTTGATATTGGTAATTGTAATATCTCTTCCTCCTTATTCTTCTTGATGCAAGGTCTCATTCCCATACCCAGTGAGCTTTTCCACACCCAGTTAGCATTTCCTATATTCTGGGAATCTGAACTTTGGTAGTCTTGATTGTTTATGAAGCAATCTAACAACTAAGCCATCTCCCTGGTCCTGTCTCTAGAATTCTATCACTTAAATAACAGTTTAGAAGCAGATGGCCCACTGTCATCTTATCTACAGCAGAAATCTATGATTTTTTTATAAGTAGAGGTCACTACAGTTCATTAATTGCTACTGTGATCTATCTGTTCTTTACCCAAAATGCCTATTTCTATGTGGGCTCTGCACTGAACTGTAGGCTGTTTAAGTTATTTTTCATGTATGATAAAAAAAAAAAAACCTCTGCATCTAAAGTTGTGAGAATTAAAGGTTAATGAAAGGCACTTAGAACAGTTTACATATGCACTTATGAAATGGCCTCTAAGGTACCATGTGTTCCCTCTGCTCTTGAAAATATATGATGTTCTAAATGAAATTAACTGTTACTAATACGGCTTCTTTTCACTTTATTAGAAAAGAACCATTTTTCTCTATTGAATTTTGAGTTATGAAAAGGTGCAGCTTTTTTAGAGGGGCAAGATTTCCAAGCACCTACATTTTTATGACAATCAGTTATATAGAAGCAAATTAAACTCTTGGGTAAAGACAGTACTAGTGTTTGCAAATAGTTTTTTTCTTTTCTTTCTTTTTCAGAGGTAGTGAGGGACAGAAACACTTTACAGAGTGTTCTGGAATCACTAAAAAATAAAACAGGTGATCCTTGATCATCCTGTGGAGAACTAAGAGAACACAAGTATACCAAGATGCTGACACCTCCAAATGGGATTTTTTCTTCTAAATTAGCCACAATACCAATGTGTATAAGGAAGACACCCATGAGTTGAGAAAACAGAATTACTGACTGTTGAACTGTATTGACTCCTCCCATCTGTGGAGACTGAATCAGTAGGCTTCACATGTGCATGCAAATCATCTGTGGAACTTGCTATAAGACTCAGACTCCTGTTCCATGCTCTGAGATGCTAATACCAACATCTAGCTTTAACAAATTTTAACACATTGGGTCATTCTGATGCAAGTGGAGCCCATCTCCAAGACAAAAAACAAAACCCTCTGATTACACTGCTCTTAAACTAATAATGATCTAAGATGTTAACCACTATGCTTTAATAATACTTTTGAGTATAGAAATAATACCCTTCTCAATAGCCACAAACCATATTAAGTATCTTGGCGTGACTCTAACCAAACAAGTGAAAGATCTGTATGACAAAAACTTCAAGTCTCTGAAGAAAGAAATTGAAGAAGACCTCAGAAGATGGAAAAATCTGCCATGCTCATGGATTGGCAAGATTAATATAGTAAAAATGAGCATCTTACCAAAAGTCATACACAGATTCAATGCAATCCCCATCAAAATCCCAACTCAATTCTTCATAGACTTAGAAAGAGCAATTCAAAAATTCATCTGGAATAACAGAAAACCCAGAATAGCTAAAACTATTCTCAAGAGTAAAAGAACCTCTGGGGGAATCAGTATCCCGGACCTCAAGCTGTACTACAGAGCAATAGTGTTAAAAACCGCATGGTATTGGTACAATAACAGACATGTAGATCAATGGAACAGAATTGAAGACCCAGAAATGAATCCACACTCCTATGGTCACTTGATCTTTGACAAAGGAGCTAAAACCATCCAGTGGAAAAAAGATAGCCTTTTCAACAAATGGTGCTGGCTCAGCTGGAGGTCAACATGCAGAAGAATGCAAATTGACCCATTCTTATCTCCTTGCACTAAGCTCAATTCTAAGTGGATCAAAGATCTCCACATAAAACCAGACACACTGAAACTAATAGAAGGGAAACTAGGGAAGAACCTTGAACATATGGGCACAGGGGAGAATTTCCTGAACAGAACTCCAATAGCTTATGCTCTAAGATCAAGAATAGACAAATGGGACCTCATTAAATTACAAAGTTTTTGCAAGGCAAAAGACACGGTCAAAAAGACAAAGCGGCAACCAACTAACTGGGAAATGATCTTTACCAACCTTACATCCGACAGAGGGCTAATATCCAATATATACAAAGAACTCAAGAAGTTAAACTCCAGAGAGTTCTCACCTGAAGAATATGTAATGGCTGAGAAGCACCTAAAGAGATGTTCATCATCCTTAGTCATTAGGGAAATGCAAATCAAAACAACCCTGAGATTCCATCTCACACCAGTCAGGATGGCTAAGATCAAAAACACAGGAGACAGCAGTTGTTGGCGAGGATGTGGAGAAAGAGGAAAACTCCTCCACTGCTGGTGGAATTGCAAGCTGGTACAACCACTCTGGAAAGCAGTCTGGCGGTTCCTCAGAAAACTGGGCATGACACTCCCGGAGGATCCGGCTATACCACTCCTGGGCATATACCCAGAGGTTTTACCTGCATGCAATAAGGACACATGCTCCACTATGTTCATAGCAGCCTTATTTATAATAGCCAGAAGCTGGAAAGAACCCAGATGTCCCTCAATGGAGGAATGGATTCAGAAGATGTGGTATATCTACACAATGGAATACTACTCTGCAATTAAAAACAATGAATTCACGAAATTCCTAGGCAAATGGTCAGATCTTGAAAATATCATCCTTAGTGAGGTAACCCAATCACAAAAGAACACACATGGTATGCAGTCACTGATAAGGGGATATTGACCCAGAATCTCGGAATACCCTAGACACAATCCGCATATCAATAGATTTCTAAGAAGATGGAAGGAGAGACCCCTGGTCCTGGAAAGACTGGATGTAGGGGAACGCCAGGACAGAGAAACGAGAGGGGGTTGAATGGAGAAAAGAGGGAGGGAAGGGGGCTTATGGGACTTTCAGGGAGGGAGGAAACGGGAAAGGGGAAGTGATTTGGAATGTAAATTAAAAAAATAAAATAAAATAAATAATAAAAAAATAATACTTTTTACCTAAGGAAAAGGTGCTCTAAGGTCTTCCTCCACAATCCCAAAAGGGTTCTACACCTAAGAACATGGATCTGAGAGTAGTGCAAGTTATTTTCAAACAGGGAAGGCTTCTTTTCCACCTGAAGTATGTAATATGATGAAAAACTTAGAAAACAAAGATAAATGATTTAATATACTCCTTAGGAGACAAAACCCACATATTTCAGAATTTCAAATCATTGTAGTTAATATAATTTCGCACGTCCTACTCCCAGAAGTTTAAAAAAAAAGAGTCCTGGTATAATTTAAACACAAGAATAAGTTTGCCCTTCTGTTCCCAAAGCAAATTATGGTCTGGCTAGGATAAATGCATAGAACATAAATGTATTGTAGCATATTGCTGGTCTTAACAAACTACCAGCTGACAACTGAATTTACCTAGTACACACCGAGACAATATGCCAGAGGGGTCTGGCACCCTCCCCTATAACTACTAAGGCAGTATTTGGGAGCATTAGTCTAGGATTCAGTGTTTTAGCTTAAAATCTACACAAAACCTACAAGTAAATATAATAGCAAGTTTACTCATACTTGCTAGAACTCAGTAACAGTAAGTGGGTCAATGGATACATAAACTATGTCATATCTGTAAAACTGAATAATGGGTAATTTGTTTTTAAAGAACACAACAAATGAGCTGCAGGGCATGGAAATACAAGAAATGATATGTGTATGACTTCTATAAATTTGTAGAAAATGGGTATGGACTCTATGATTCTAACTATCAGCATGCACAAATACCTACATTTACCAGGGGTTCAAGGAAGGAAGATGTAAGTGACTTATAGGAAAGCTGTAGGATAATTAAACTATTCTTTAGGAAGCGTTAATGACCAACATATATGCTTTATCAAAACCCACAGAATAAATACCAACACTACCAGATTATAGCTAAAATAGTATAGCAATATTAGTTCACTAATTATAATATAAACCAAGTCAAAATTGTTCTTTAGTAGTTGTGGGACAGAAACTGTGCAGCCTGTATATCCCCCCCTCAGACCACTTTCTAGAAAGAAAGCTTACTGTGTGCTGCAGGTGGGTTCTGCCAACAGCTGAGGGTTGGCAATGATCTGTGCTTGCCATATAGTCAGTACACTGTAAACACGACAAATAACAGGAAAATTACAGGGTAAATAGTTCTGTAAAACTAAACTACTTGCTCACTTTAGCCTAGAGTCTGTTTACTAAAATTCAAGTCTAATTGTTTTTAAAAATGAAAATAAACAATTTCACCACAACAGCAGCAGCATAGCTAGTTCACAGTAATTACAAGGAACGAGCTACATGTGGAGATCAGTCCTGTCGTGCTATGTGGTCAGAAAGGAGACAAGACACAAGTGGGTCCTTGACAAAAAGAGAAGTTTCATCAAGCTGAGCAGAACTACAAGTGTGGACATTTCAGAGAGGTCCCAGCAGTGTTCAGAGGATGCTATCCTAGCAGACTCTGTCTTCAGACTGGGAAGCGGCAGACCACGACCTTGTTCCTCTCTGCCCCTCTTCAGAGTCATGCACATGGTAACCAATGAAGACCCTAGTCACAGCCATGCTAAGACAAGCCATGTCACACCCTTCACTTCCTATGTGGTCCCTTCTCTAGTGTTAAGAGATGCCATGTGCAGAGGCAGTATGTCACCACAGGCTGATAGATGTACTGTTCATGTATGGCCAGTCTGTCCATTTCCTCTGACTAAGACTTCAACAGGTCACCTGAGCACTGCTTCAGGAACCCCTTCAAGGTCTCCAGAGAACTAGGTGAGTCTGTAACTCTTCTTCACAGGAAACACTGAGGAGGGCACTAAGCCTGTTTGTCTTCTGTGCCTTGGAGCACAGTGCCCAGAGCCACAGGACTTCTGCCACCATAAGGAGGGCCTGATGCTAGTCTGTGAGCCTGACACAGGCCTTTCTCAGATGTACCTGACAACAGAAGTAGGACAGGATACCTCCCCATCAATCTTTCCAAGGACTCCTTTATAAAGACATCAATCTCTTATGAGGCATGGTCAACATCCAAAGTTCTGACTGCCTTTGCCCTGGGAACTTACAGAAGACCCTACTCTCTATCAAATATGTGTATGAAATCTACCTTTGAACACTCTTAAAGTGAATCTATTTCTCCATTTGGGATTGATTGTCTTTTATTGTAATAATCCCAAATTTTTATGTTGAGTAATATCTCAGAATGTGTCTTCATTTAGAAAGTTTTTATTGGGATAATTATGGTAAATGAGCTCATATGGGCAGGACCTAATCTTTATCTTTATTTTTTAAAAAAGAGATTAGGACACAGAAACCAACACACTTAAAGGAAATGCCATATGAGGATAAAGTAATATGAAAACTATCTGCAAGCCAAGGAGACAGACCTTGGAGGAAACAAATCGGATAGCTCCTTTAGTCATGGACTTCTAACTTCCAGAAGCTTGTGAAAATACATTTCTGGTATTTAAGCCACCCAGTCTGTAGTATTCTGAAATGATAGCCCTAGAAAACAAACACAGCATATAATATACAAATAAAGCACTGAGTGAAACTTAGAAGTAGCCATGTTACTAACAGAATGATAGAATGATAGACAGACAGACACACACACACATACTCTCTCTCTCTCTCTCTCTCTCTCTCTCTCTCTCTCTCTCTTTCTCTCTACTGTTTAACTTCTGAATTTCCATCACCTATCTATACCAGAATGTATGAAATAGTAGGACCTTCAACATGATTCACATTAGAGAAATTTAAAACTTTGAATACTGACTTTCTATACAGGGTAATATCAAAGTGTTCTTATAAGGAATCCATTCCTTTAATACCTTTAAACTGTTAAATGCTTTTAAAGATTACGAAATTTGGGTAAGTTTGGCTACAATACATGTAACTATATAAAATATGGTCCACTAGTAACTTGGAATAGTTGCTATGCTGAGGCTCCCACATCTCAGAATTCAACACTATCTAACAAGAGTAGGAAGAAAGAGCTTAGCAGAAAGAACCTTCCCCTGTATACATGTATTAATCTTGCATAAATATTAGCACGCAGTTAAACAGCAATGCACCAGTGAGTGGTACACACCCCAGGATGCTGCTGGTTGGTCTTTCCTGCATTCCTTGGTGGTTGAAAAGAAAAGTTGTTTCTTTCTAGAGCATAAAAACTAAAGTAGAAAGTTCATACGAGTGGAGTGTAAATCTAGAAACCATACTTGGTGCTCTTCAGGCAATGGGATATATAAACTTGAATTTGAAACTCACAAAAGTCATCTTTTCTTCACAACAGTGGGAGGTAATAACTACCTGGAAGACTTCTTTAATTAAAAACGTTGCATAAGAAATGCTAAGTAACACTTCCCTCAAAGATGTCCAACACGTTTCCCACTCATTTCTCCATGCAATTGGCCACATGCGCACTTACAAATGACTGGTGTGGGAACAGCAAGAAATAATGAGCTGAGTGGAGCCTGTTCTTAAAATACTGGGCTTCTTTAAAAAAAGGTTTTGACAGTGACATTTGAAGATTTGTTCTTGGTTTTATAGGTACCTCATCAACTGATGTTCTTAGAGGAGACTCCAATGTTACCTACAGACTCAGTCGCTTTCCTGAAGCCAAGGAAAATGACAATCCACATGAACAGAATTTTACTGACAAATGCAAATATCCTTGCATTAAATATTTTTAATTTTTGCTGAGCACGGTCACACATGCTTTTAATCTCAGCACTTCGGATGCAGAAGCAGGTGGATCTTTATGAGTTCAAGGCCAGCCCTGGTCTACGTAGTGAGTTCCAGACAGACAGGGCTAATTCCTTATGTAGAGAGATCCTGTCAGATAGATAGATAGATAGATAGATAGATAGATAGATAGATAGATAGATAGATAGATAGATAGATAATCTTGAATAATATATACTGATAAGTTAATTTTCTAGTTTTAAACTAGTTAATATACAATAATTTTGCATACTTTTTATAAAAATACTAAAAATATGTATATAAGAGAGGCTACATTTGAATGTATGAATATAGGTGGCCACAAAGTCCAGAAAAGGGCACCAGACCCACTAGAGCTAGAATTACAGATGACTGAAAGTCACAAGATGTAGGTGATAGGAACTGAACTTGGGTCTTTATAAGAGCAGTATGTGCTCTTAACTACCGAACCAGCTCTTTTGACTACTGAATAACCAGTCCCCTATACTAACTTTGAAAAGAATTAGTCTGACAAACTAATCTGTGTTGGTCTTGTTAAAATAATTAGGAGAGTAGCATATGCCTTCACTACTCAACAAGTATTTGCTATTTAAATGATGGAAAATAGCTACTATTATTATAATCTTAAATCAAGATATTGAAAGGGAATGTGAGAATTATAAACAGAACTTCTGACTTTAATATGAAATGAAAGTCCAAAAGAAACATATCTAAGCTATATAGAAGAAAGCCGATAGTAATGCCAAGACTAAACTCGGGTTCATTTTAAAGTCAATTTGGTGTTGGTCAGTTCTTTTTCTTTAGCCCCATTCACACATGAATGCATGCCAAGGGTTGTGGGTGGAAGACAGGTTAACTTTTGGGAGCTGATTCTCTCCTTCACTATATACATCTCAGGGACTAAACTCAGGCTGATAAACTTGGCAGTATGTCTTATCTCCTAAGCCATCTCACTGGGACAAGAATTAACTCCTACCCAGTTTGATATTTCATCAAAAGCATTTATTACTCAGAACACTGAAGAAATTAGAAGAAAGAAAACTCCAATTACACAAACAAGGTGCATGGTACCATGACAGGGATTGCTTTCTGATCTTAAGAAATTAAATTGCTATCTGTGCCCTAAAGAAAATGAGAAACTAAAATTTTCAAATAAAGACCTCTAAGTTTCAACATTAGTATTAGTACTTATTGAGCAAAACAGCACATACACTAAGCCTGATATAATAAGCACTTAACATTTCCATGTTCACACAATTAACCTTCAGGATAAATCTATAAGGTAAAACACAGTCCTGTCGTCTCCATTTGAGAAGACACAGCATCAAAAACTGTCCCCAAGATAACACAGACCAAGAGTCAAGCAGACTGGCACCAGAACTCACAGTCAACTGCCATGCTGCAGTGTTTCAACTGTACAAATCTTTTAAATATGCACATTTCATAAAAAGCTAAAAATCAGAATTCTTAAATAGCTAACAAATCTCTAACTGAATTATACACTTTAGACGAAGTCACAGCTACCAGTAAGAAGACCCCTGCAAAAACAAAAGAAAACGGAAAAAAAACCTAAAACCCATATGGTGCAGATGAAAAAATATAATTCTAAGACATTTTCAGAAGCTACTTTCAGTAGTTTTAAAAGATTAGGTGAGGTCAAATAAATATTAATGTAAGGTCATTAGGATGCTATTGTGATAAAGTAGCCAAGTGGTCAGAGCTATGTCACATCTCAAACTGCTGAAGCATATATGGAAAGTTAAAGGAAACAGTTTCTGATTCTACTCTTATGTCATCAACTGTTATTGAGTTATTATACACTGCAATACTTATTTTTACAGAAAAATATGAAACAGAAAATTGTAATGGAAAACATATGTGAATCATTATTTAAAACTGTTAGAAGCAGGCAATTTCATATCTCTGATTTTCATATCTCTGGAAACTGATCCTCAGGCCCAAGCCTGCCTCAACTCTGGCTCAAGCAAGCTCAAGAATGAAAGGGAAGGCAGGGAGGAAGCTAGTACAGTAGTGCTAGATGCAGGAATCCAGGCTAACGCCGTTATCACCCACATCTTCCCACCACTGCGAACCTCACTTCTGATGACATCTCCTGGCACAGCTTGTGAACAGCTATACTACAGGAACACACAGAAGATGTTCTTTGAACTCTCTCATATCCAGTGTTTTTGTTGCTTACCTGAAATCCATGCTTGCCTCTCCACCATGTACTTAATACTTTGGGAGGCATGTCAATAACAGAAACGATGTCTCCCACCTGCAAGAATCAAAATTTTAAGTAAAATATTTTTTGTGATAAATTTTAAGCCAATTGTTATATCTATAATTATGATATATATTGTATAAAAGAGAAAAGTACTATTTTATGCTTTAATAAATTTTAGGAAAACATACTGACTTTTAAAAATAATTTTAATAGTCTAACCTTTTACCAATGGGTGTTCTACTGAAAGTTAAACATGACAAAACTGATCTAGCCAACAGACATGGAAACTTTGAAAAACCAGATTTTAGCACAATATGTTTTTAAAGACATATTTATTCTTCAGCATATGAAAAACACTTGTATGTATATATGCAAACTTTGTGTGCATCTGGTACCTGCAGAGATCAGAAGAGGACAATGAATCCCCTGGAACTGAAACTATGGATGGTTGTGAACCATCATATGGGTTCTAGGAACTGAATCTGGGTCCTTGCAATAGCAACAAGTATTTGTGACCACCGTGTACTCCATCTCTAATACAGAACATTTTTAAAGCCAGGTATCACACCATCACCATCACTTCTGGTAGAACACATTCTCTAATTTATGATGGCTTTGTTTTACTGTGGAACAAAGAACAGGCAATCCATGTAAACTTTGTGTGATGTCCTTTTGTATGTGATGTTGGTAGAAACTGACATCCATGAAATCATGTGGTAAACAACATACACTCTAATCCTAGAGGAATGGCAAAGCCAGGATGCTTGCCTTATGTATATCAATGCATTCTGAGTCAGCAGTACTTTCATTTTATTAAGATATTCCTTAAGAAGCTTTTGAATATTGTTTCTGCTGTCACAATCAAAGATCAAAGTCATCTCAAAAAGACAGTATTAAATGCACATACTTTCAATAGTAGTATCTATTAATACTGATTATCATGTACATACAAACATAACATGGAGTACAAAATATCTGATTTCATCCCAGTGGAAGAAGCTTGAAGTGAGTCCACAGTGAATGTTAAAGCCTGATGACTCCACATCAGGAGATGATATTTATACTCCACTAAAAGATTAGATCCCTCATTGTAAAAGTCAAGTGTGTAAGTTTGTACAAATGAACAAAATCATAAACATGGAACTTTTCAATTATATATTTAATAGAGTCTATATTCTTTACTCAAAAGATAATGCACATATGGGCAGCAGTAATTGGACCTAACTGGATACTACAGAAGAGAACATGGCATCAGAGAGGGGAGTGATGGGGAGGACTGCAGAGGAGGCAGAGGGAAGAAATGGGTTGGATCAGTATCTCTGTAGACATGGGTGAAATTCTCAGTCTTTAAAATAAATAAAAATATTTAAAAAGTATCAAACTTAAAAAAAATATTAAGTACTGAAATAATGAAACTATGGCTTTTTATTTTCCTATGTTTTTAAATGTTTAATGATTTGATACTTTATAATGAAGCATTTCACCATTAATTTCCCCTCTATCTATGTATCTATCTATGTATCTATATGTCTGTCTGTCTGTCTATCTATCTATGTATCTATGTATGTATGTATGTATGTATGTATGTATGTATGTATGTATGTATGTATCTATCCATACATCCATCCATCCATCCATCCATCCATCCATCCATCCATCCATCCATCCATCTATCTATCTATCCATCTATCAGTGGAGAAGTTACGTCCTGGAACTCGCTACATAGATAGGTTAGCCTCAAACTCAGAGGCCTGCCTGTCTCTTTCCCAACTGCTGGGACCAAAAGCATGAGCCACAATGCCTGACATTAAAATTAATGTCTTAATAGAGATTTATTTAATGATAAATTGTAACTTTTCAGGACAGAAAAATTCCAAAGTAAGAATCAAAAGAAAGGAAAGAAAATGTTGATGGCTGTGCTGATGGGGCTACGTCTGAGAGGACATTACTGTGGCTGTAGCTATTGCTATTGCTATTACATCACTATTACTGTTACATCACTATTGCTATTGCTATTACTATTACTACTATTACTACTACTACTACTACTTCTACTACTACTACTATTACAGTCCATGTGCAGACATCTGTTGTTTTATGTTTACACTCATTTCCAATTCATGTTCAGAAATCTGTCTTTTTATGTTTATACTAAATTCTCAGGTTTCAAATACTCAGTCTTCAAAGTCATGTTTGATAAGAGTCATGGAATATTTTAATATTTACATTTTATATTTAAAGTCTAACAGCTTGGTTTGAGAACAGTCCTCATTTTATGTTGTAAAATTGTTGCACTGTTTTTTTATTTGCATAATCAACACACATGTATTGGTTACTTACTGTAACAAGAACATTCATAAATGCAGAGAATAAACATGAAAACCAGACAGACATGCTTCCACCCTCAGCAAGCTCAAACTTTGCATCCATCCCTACGATAAACACTTTGACTTAGACATTCTACTTCTTTTCTCAATTTTTATTAGCACATGTTTCCTGCACAAACTATTGGGTTTCATTGTATTTTCGTACCTGCATACCAAGTCCTCGGATCATAATCATCCTCCATTACCCTCTCACGCTTTTATTTTTTTAAATAAAGTGAATTATTAAAACAGCTAGAGACAGGTTAGACAGGCAGCAAGGGCCACAGAACAGTGAGGCCTGCCTAATTCCTTACCTCTAAGGTCAGTTCATCAGGGGCCCGAGCGGTATACCGCTTGATCACATGGGCAGCACCGACAGCAGGAGTGTTGATGGACGACTCCTCATGAACTAGAAGATGGTTTCCCTTATTGTCGATCTACAATAAAAATCAAGTGCCATGGAATGTTCAAAAACATGGATTTGTCTGTCCACAAATAAAAACTCAATTTAGAGAGATGGTAAGCCGCAAAAGTTTTTTTTAAAAACTGTCATTTTTGGGGACAGCAAGACATCTCAGCAGGTAAACATACTGCAACAAGCCTGATGAGGTAAGCCTGATCCCTTTCTTTCGACCCACCTGGGTGAAAGGAGAGAAGCAATTTCTAAAAGTTGTCTTCTAACATCTACTCAGGCTCTGCAGCACATGTATGCTCCACCCCCAAAATGTAGCAAAACCCTTTAAAACCCTATCACTTATTAGGTAGCTAATATAAGGCAGTAAATGTGCTGTGAATATAATGCATTCGATATCATTTAACTCTCATAATCCCAAAATGTACTACCATTACCTTTACCTAAAGGCAAAGATGACAACCTAAAGAAAGTCATGTAATTTAAGAGAAATTAAATTACTTTTCTAAGATCACTCAAGCAATAATGGCCAAGTCACGGTCTTAGTGCAAGTAGGCCTGGCTCCTCTTACCCTCCTGGCAGTGTCTCAATTTTTACTGGGAGGAAAGAATATATATAATTCTACATACACAAATTAACAATAAATATCCTGAGGCATTTTTAAATTGGTACCTCTAAAAGGGTGTTATTTGTTCATAAAAAACTAAAAAAAATTTTTCATTTATTAAACAAATGAAAAAAAAAAAAACAAATAGCTTACTAACTGTATATATTAGCATAATATTATATAACAAGATAGTAGGCCTCCAGATTTATAAAAGATGAGAAAATTATTTTTTGAAACTTAAAGAGAAAGATTTACTATCAAAATATCAGATATCACCCTGGAGAGATGACTCAGCATTTAAGAGCAGCCGCTGCTCTTGTAAGAACTGATAGCCAGCCTCACAGGGTGGCTCATACCATGTGGAACTTCAGTTCCAGGGCACGTGAAGCCCTCTTCTGGCCATTTGGGGCAGCAGGCACATAAAAAGCACAGAGACATAGATGCAGGTAAAACACCCATACACATTCAGATTAAAACTAAAAATATCAGATATCAATCCTCCTGGAATATGAGTATATTCTTTGTTTCTTTATTTGTGAAACTCATCTACGATCACATTACTAGTAAAGTCCTCAAGCAAATAATTTTAGAATCAGATTTCATCAGAGCTCATCAGACAGATACCTCCATCCAGGTAAGAGCAGGCCCGCAGTTGATCTTGTTGCCAGCGATAGTTGAAAGGCGTGACAGGTAAGCCGTAAGCATCTGAGTAACCGACTGAAAAGAGAGACTCAGCATAACCAGAGGGAAGAGCAACTCTCTGCTTTAGGAAATCTCACACAAATTGGTTATTTCTAAGAAGAAAAAAAAAACCCTTACAGATCCTTAGGCATTTAATAATTACGTCAGGTAGGCACAGTGGCAGACACCTTTAATCCCAACACTCAGGAGGCAGGGGCAGGAGGGTCTCTGTGAGGTTAGGCAGAACTGCAAAGTGGAACCCCATCTCAAACACCAAAACATAACAGCTCTAGAGAACTCGTCACTGAAGGTATGGAAGATTACCTCTGAAATGATGGCACTTTTTACAGACGAATTCAGCTTCTGCCTAATGTGGGATTTTTAGCTTTTAACACCTCATCATCAAAGGCCATATTCTACAGCTTCTAATTTTATGACTTTCATTTTGTACTTTTGTACTAAAAATACAAAACGTATTTATTAAAAGATACATTTGTGGCTTTTCTGCCAGAATTTCCCTGTGCTTCTCTTTACTGCCTTTGGCTGTAATCTCTATTCATAGAGCTATACAGAAGTGGGCATATTCCAGTGATCCTACACCATAGTATAACATGACAATCTGAGGAGGAACGAAGATATAGAACCAAGTCTTTAGAGTCTACACACCCCCTATTTCCTGAGTTCAAAGGCAACGTGAAGGGACAAACTCCTGTTGCCGATACTGTGCTTTCCTTCCTGATGCTTTATACTTCCCGCCTTTCCTCTCTGATGCTTTATACTTGCTGTCTTTCCATCCTGATGCTTTATACTTCCCGCCATGATCAACTGAATCTCTCTGGAAATGCAAGCCACAATATTTTCTTTCTCCATAAGTCTGGTTTTGGTGTTGTTGAGCTTTTAGGGTTTGGTTGGTTTTGGGGTGTGTGTGTGTGTGTGTGTGTGTGTGTGTGTGTGTGTTGTTGTTGTTGTTGTTGCTGCTGCTGCTGCTGCTGTTTTGGTCAGGAAAAAGAGGAGTCACAAATTTGTACCAAATGTGTAGTTCTTGCTGTGCTAAATCTGATCTTCTGGGTGTTTTGTTTTGTTTGTTTGACACTACTTTCTAAGAGCAATGTAGAGAAGCGTTTGCAAGTTTGAGGTGGGAAAGACCTAAACTGCCATAAGCAGAGTGGAACCGCTAAACCATGGTTTAGTACGCTGACCTTCCAGACTCTACCAGAAGGAAATGGAAACTGAAGGCCCAAGCCCAAGAGGCTTCAGAGAGGAGTCTATGAGAAGTGGACTCGAAGACATTCAGATTATATTCCTGCATAGGGTCCAGATGTCTTCTGCCTCTGTATCAAGAACCCAAGGATGACTTCAAAAGCAACAACCTCTTCTCATGAGTAGAGGAAACATCAAGGCCAACTTTAAGGCTATGTTGTGATTCTTGCTCACAGATCTCATTTAGATCTACAATGTCAGACAGTAATAAGTAAAAAACAAAGAAATTGCAAGATGTGGTTTCCCAAGGAAGGCTGTGTGAGCAAACTTAAAAAAAGTTTTGAGCCAGCAGAGTATGAATGACTAAGGTCTATAACTGATAACGGAATTAGCACCCTTTAAAGAGAAAGGTCCTGTTCAGGATGTACAGTAGGAAAGTATCCTGAGAGCAAGATCCCACTCACCAAAGGTACTAACTGTGAAAATGCAAATTCATCAGAAAACAAAGAGCCTAAGCTCAAAATGCCAATGGATGGAGTTTCCTAATCGTGGAACGCAACTTCCTAAGAAATGCTTCTCCAGAGTGAGCTCAAAGAAGCTGCTAAACTGTGGTCTGACATGTATAAGCCAATTTGAAACCAACCAAGAACTCTCTTCCTTGTTGGCTAGCTTTCATAGTGCTGGAAAGTGCCACCTGGGGTGATGTGTGAGATTAATGGAGAAAAGGTATTACTGGTCTTACTCAGAGCTGGTCTTCACATGAAACAATATCGACATACCAGGTAAGAAGTGCCCATTAGTTCATAGTGATACAGTTGTTATGGGATAACTAAGCACTTTTTGATTAGATTTGATGATTTCTCCACAGGAGAGAATTTCATGTGTGGTAGAGCAATCCTGTGTCAAAAGCCCACACATGGCTTAGAAAGTCGCCAGCCCTGGGATAGAATGTGTTATGGCTATTTTGCCAAATAGTCATGACATCTGCCAAATTGTCTTCTAAATATTTATGTGAATACCCATGGGTGAGAGGCAGTGCTCTTGACATTGATTACAGAGCTTTGGGGTGGGGGTGGGGTCAACGCAGACAGTGGTCTAAGTGTTAAGAAAATGTGTCAGACTGCTCAGCACTAAAGGAGACATCTTTATCAAGTACTCCTACCCCATACCCTTGAAGGCTCAGAGAAAAGCTTGGGAAAAGAAACAGACAGTGTCAAGGCTAGAGGACAGGGAGGAGTGCTACAAAATACTGTCCTCTAGATAGGAAATGGTCATTGCATTCACCACACTAGCTGTGGTTACTTGTACAAGACTCACGCAAAATCCAACTACCCAAAATTCCAGCATAGATGGGGTAGACAATGTCCAGGCCCCACTCTTTACTGAGAATAACTGCATTTGGTCGATGTGGGGGTCGGGGTAGGAGATCATTCTGCTTGGAGAGTGTGGTCAATGGTAGGTTTCCTATGTTCCAGTGGATGGCCACATACTCATGTGGACATAGGCAGCACTTAGTGTGTTCCCAAAAGAAGACATGGAGGATATGAGGAAGAAGAAAGGGAAAATAAAGGCTATGTATTTATTCTATCCTATACAATATATGCTGAGAAGCCAGAACATGGGATCTCCATGGGAAACCTGCATTCATGAAGTAGAGAGCCAGCTTAGGAGAAAAGATATGCCTGCTGTAGGCAGCAGGGCTGGAGGAGTAGGGCTGCCTAACTCCTCTGTAACTAAGCTGATCCCATTACCTAGATACTGAGCTACAGGATTTGGAATTTTCTCTGCTGGAGTTTAGTCTTGCTTTGGTCGAGTCTTTCTTTGCTCTGTCCCATTCCTCCCTGTGAAACAGGTATGTTACTCTGTAACATCGTATGTTAGAGTCATGTCAATTTGAGTTTTTATTTTACAGGGCATCTCTTTAAGAGATTGCCATGAGTCTCAGAAAATAAACTGGGCATTTGAAAAATGCTGGTTCTGTGAAAAGATATGGCGGCTCCTCAATTTCGACCAAATGAATTTTTCATAGAGAGATGACTATGAAACTATGGGGCCAAGGGCAGAAAGTTGTTGGCTTGAATATAAACTGTCTGTCATATTCTAATGTGTTTTAAAACTTGGTTCCCAGACGGTAGTGCTAACTAGAAAGCTCGTGGAGCTTAATGAAATGGGCCACTGGAGGCTGGCCATGAGGTTTTACAACCCAGATCTACTTCTTGCTCACCCTCTGAAGCAGTGTGACCAGCCAGCCCCTTGCTCCTGCCACCTGCCGTGCTGCCATGTCTCCTTGACATGACAAGCTGCATCTCTGAAAGTGGAAGCCTAAGTTAACCCTTTTTCTCTTAGGCTGTTTCTTTAGGGTATCCTGTTACTGAAGAGTGGCTAAGACATGAACCTTTGTATGGTAAAGTTTCGGATCCCTTGAAACTGAAAACATGGCTTTCTTTAGCTATAAGAAGTTTATTATATTCATTTTAAATTATTCCCTTACATCCCATCTTCTCCTATAACTCCTATGAGTAAAGACTGCTCTGTCCCTATTTTCTTCAATTTCAAAAATCTTACAACTTCTTAAATCCCTTTCAGGGGCTATATGCTTATGACGTGGTATCCCAGCTCACAAATCTTCCATAGCTCTCCTTTATGTACTAGTCGAATTATTCAGGACTGCTATCAATAATGTACATGATATTTTATTTCCAAGATCTGATTATTTTATTTTACAAACCTATGCTCTTGTTTCATGGGCTGACTTTCCCTCAGAAGTAAACAGTCTTACTTTCAGAGGCCCCCCCATTGCCCGCAGGTGCTCTGTTTACTCAGTGTTCCTGTGTAAGAGTTCTACTCATCCTGTTCTACAATCAGCCTATACAAGGGTTATGGCTATATTTTGTTTTCCCATTAAATTTTACTCATAATTTCTTATTCTAACTGTATTTTTATTATTGCCATGATAAAGAATTTCTTCCTTATACAAGTAGTTAAAGTTGTGTCGTGTTTTTAGACATGAAGTGAAAGTGTGTACATAGACCCAGCCTACATCGAAGCCAGCCCAGGAGCCCTGCACTGGCACAGAGCACACTAGCAACACACGCTTCTTGTCTCTTTGGCTTTCACATTTTCAGATTCCCTGGAAGAATGATCTGCTAGTGCACATGTACATAGTAATACATAATATTGGCTATGTATATTACCATCATCATGAAGCTTCCAAGCCTTATAAAATAGTCGCTGACACTTGTCTATTTCTGAATATCCTAGGAAGTCTCTCACCTGAAATAAGCAATCTCGAGAAAGATCCTAGGTGCTCTTGTATTCCACTCTGACAAAAACTTAGCTAACTCACATGTGTTCTTACTTCTGCAGGGTTCTAAGTGGTTACCTCAGGACTGTCCTTCAGGATGTCAGAGCGGGGAAGCTCTGAGAGCTGCGAGAACCGGCGGTCATAAATGCAGAGATGAAGATGTTTGTCGAGTACCCGAAAATCTTCATAGCTTCTTTTAACAATCCAACTCTTGCCCTATGAGTGGAGAACAAAGTTCCAATAAATTCATTTTTCTTCAAAATGCTTAAGAATCATGCCTTTATTCTCTAATGATATCTTATTCATGAAATTTTATATCTCCTAATAAGAAGTTTCTATTTACTTAAAGATGCTAATCAGTTCAGCTCCAAACACTCCAGTAAATTATATTATAGTAAAAGATAAATTCTTTAAATATATGATGGAACTCTCCATTTGACCTCTCTCTACTCTTCTTCAAAGTCTACTGCTACACACTGAAAATAACTGCCAGGTGTTAAGACAGCATACAACTCTAAAGCCACAGAAAGGACCACTGAATAACTTTAAATGACAGAATATTTCCTAAAGTCAAAGAAAAATGAAATTAATTTATTGATTAGTTAGCATGGTAGAAGAAGGAGGAGGTCCCTAAGGCGTAAGAGAAAGGATAGGAGGAAGGAGCCATCTGGGAGTGTCCGAGTCCACAATGTGTATGCAGGCTGGAGAGCACCTCATACCCAGTGGGGAAGGGTGGAATGACCTCCTCCCTCCTGCAGCCCCTTCCTCCTCCCTTCTCAGCCCAACCTAGCAGTTTTCATTAATGCCTAGAAGTTTGGAGCATCTAATCAGAATGTGTGTAGCCGTTATGTTAGAAAGAAAAGGAAAAAGTCTTCAACACCCAAGGCTCTTAGATTTTTGGATAACCATGTGATAGAAGTCAGCTGGCAAAATAAAATGCTTCCTGATAAGAAAAGTCTTAGGGTTCCAGTTTTGTGGACTAGAAATCCTGCTACATTATCACCAACACCTTCTAAGACTAAGACTAGAGAATAAACTCAAAGTCAAAACTACTACACTACATTTCTGATGAGGCATTAAATTCAGAAGAGACAAAGAACTCAACTTAATTGCTGTGTAATAATAATAATCTGGCTTAAAATGGGCAGTAGCCCTAAATAAACAATTTTCAAAAGTAGTTTCAAAAGAACCAACAGGTACGTGAAATATTTATCAGTATCATCAATTGTGAGTGAAATAAAAATTAAATCCACAAAGAGGCATGGAATTATGAAAATATGGTTAACTTGGTAGCTTTGGGATGTCTTCCTATGCAGATATCTAAACTATATCTTTAAAAAGAACTTTAAAACACACTTTGGGCTTTGTAATTACTCAGCTAATTTAAGTTCATTCTGATGTAGTATTATCAAGCACCCATGAATATAAAAATCCCTACAAAAATAACCTTGATTCTTTTAAGATTGAATACTATTCCATTGTGTGAGATATGTAATGGAATTGTAATGAGCATTGTACACTTACCTATCCCTACACACAGACACACACATACACAGACACACAAACACACACACACACACACACACACACACACACACTATTTTTAACTGACAGAAATGCTGGGGAGGGGTTTAAAATAAGGCTCATCCGTTGAAAGAACTGGCTGTTCTTCCAGAGGGCCTGGATTCAATTCCCAGCATCCTCATGACAGCTCACAACTGTCTGTTTCTCTAGTTCCAAAGCTGCAAATGTTGTCTAACATATGTGCACACAGGCAAAACATACACAAAATAAATAAAATTAAAAGGAAAAATGCAAGGTGAAAACAGATCAGTCTACTGTTGCAGTTCGGTCTGTGTATCCCCAGTGGGATCACAGATCTAGCAAGTAGCTGACTCAGTCACCAGCATATAAATGGTTGCATAAACTACTTACAGACAGACTACATGTGCTTCTTGGATTCTCCAAACACTTAATGCACATTCTGGGGTATAAAATGTAGTATATGAAGTTTAAGGGGATAGTGAACACACGTTTGCTCTCGGACCATTAAACACACTAGGTTTAAAAAGATAGGGATTGTATAAAGTTTGTTCTTGGTCATTATGAACACGTCTATAAATGAAACCCAGAAATTAGAAAAAAACAAAGCCAATTCTTTGAAAAACATGAATAAAATTGATGAGATTCTAGTCATTTTAACTGAAATGGAGAGGTGGTGAAAGGAAACAAACTACTAATATAAGAAATAAATTAGGAACACATCACTAGAGATGACAGACTACAAAAGAGAAATACGAGCAACTGGGAATCTGTCAAACTCACACACAAAGAAATACACAATTTGAGTAAGTGTATAGATATTTAAGCTGCTGAATCAATAATTAATAGGTTTCAAAAACATCATCGAGGACTAATAAATTCAATAAATTTTACCAAATACCTAAGGCAGAAATTATACTAACAACTTATCTAGAACCTGACCCAGAAACCAAAAAGAGAGAGGACCGACTGTGCCTAACTCAGCCTGCAAGGCCATTATCTTTCTTGCAAAACCAGACAAAAGTTTGCTATCCAAAACACACAGAAAATTCCTACAACAGAAAAAGAACAGCCTAATTTAAACTGTAGGAAAGAGACTCAACAGATACCTCACCAAAAAGATACAGATAATAAAATGCATGTGAGAATTGCTGAGCACCCTACATCATTACAGAACTGAAAATGCAAACAAGTCTTTATTGGAATGGCCCAAATCTAAAGCTCTAGCAATATCCAACACAGGCAAGGCATGGAGCAGCAGGGATTCTCATCCACTGCTGGGAGGGACACAAAATAGTACAGTCAATCTGGGGGAAAACTGACATTTTTCTCATAAGGCTAAACATACTCTTATCATGAAAACCAGCCTCATTCCTTTTGAGTTTACACACATGAACTGAAAACTTGTGTCCACAAAAATTCTTTCAAGGGATGTTCAGAGCAACTTTACTCATAATCTTCCAAACATGCAAGCACCTTAGATGCTTTAACAGTTAGAGGACAGAGTGCAGTCAGGGCAGGCATACAAAGGAACAGTGTTCAGTGCTGAACAGAAAGGAGCACTCAAGCCACAGAAGAAATGGAAGAAGCTCCCCAGGCACACAAGCAGTGACAATACTCAATCAATATGGGCAAATTCCTTCCAATTATCTTCATGAGATTCAATGAATCATAACTTCTTTACACTTAAAAACGTTTGTCTTATATGTGCAGGTATTTTGTCTGTATCTACGCCAATGCACCACATGAGTGTCTGATACTGTGGAAACCAGAAGAAAGCATCGAATTTCTTGGAACTAAAGTTACAGAGGAGCCACTGGGTACTGAGTACTGGGAACTGAATTGAACTCAGGTCCTCTGAAAAGCAACCCATGCTGTTAACCACCGAAACCCTTCCAACTCCAAATCATACCATAAACTTATATACTAATTCATATTCTGTGGGAGAAAATGCTCCCATCAAATGTACAGCAGTTTTACTTATTGAAATGTTTACATTTGCATTTTCCAGAATCAATGTGAATTGTGAATATGTCAAATATAAAGATATATATCTCCTTGGACACAGAGAAGTTTTAAGAAAATGAAGACACGTGAGGAAGATCCAACTATGACATTTAGAGATGATAGAGCTACAAAGACAATAAAAAAGCCAGTGGTTGTGAAGGTTTTCTGAGAGGAAGGTACAAATGAGCACACGAATTTTAGGGCAGTATTAGTATTATTTTTATAAAACTACAATGATGGATATGTGTCATTAAATTTTCATCCAAGTCCATGCTACAGAGTGCTCAAAGAATAAAGTCCTCTGTAGTCTATGAGCTTTAGGTGACATTGATATGTTACTATAGACTCATCAGCTCTTAATAGCATGACTGTGGACTTCTTTTGAATGCCTTTTAAAAATTTTCCTGTGCAAACAAAAGATAGTTTTCCTGCACAGTTCTTCATTTCTGGAATCAGAACTGCATGTAACATAATTTGAAGATCACCTAAATATGTTCTAATTTACTGGACAAAATTCTTAAATTAAAGACCTTATATGTTGAGCAGACATAAAACAAGAACTTTAAGGCTTTGTTTTATACAGTTGTAATCTTCCTATTTTTGAGAAATATAAATAAAATGATAACTGGAATATGTTAGTTTAATAATATTGTAAAGGAACAATGCAAAATCCTTCATTATACTGTTAACAATTTTAACTTGCTAACTAATTTCTTATTTAATTATCACTAACAAATAATTACTACCATTCAGTGATGCCAAAAATCAGTAATTCTACACAAGAATTTTTTCTGTGAAAAAAAGGAAGCATCTGCTGTGCTTTCTGAGAACACTCACTGCCCATGTTTTTGGGTTCTTTTATTATAGGAAAGTTAATCTGAAAAATGACAGTTGCTATCAATTACAAAGTTTCATAAAAAGAAACACAATCTAAATCATAGGCTGGACTATTCTTAATACAGAACCTGACTCAATTACTTAACACCTGGGAGAAATAGTTTATTCATCTATGAAATGGAATAATAACACATCCATGTCACAGAAGCTGTACAAAGTTTAAATTGGAAGGCTGACCATCTGCCCACGTGGTTTGTTCACACACAGATGCTCTCCAAATGTTAATACTCAATCCACTGTGGTCGTGACAGTGTTTGCTAAATGCACTGAGCTGAGTGGAGATATTTAATGCATTTCTGTGGTGGAATGTCAGGCATGGGAACAGAGTACAGGAGATATTTTGAGACAGGGAGGCATTCCTTTGTAACCAGCTGTCTGCTCCATGACCATGACACAAAAGAACTCTGAGATTACTATAATACTTATACTTAATCTTCAGAAAAGATAAACTAATAAATCTGAATGAATTTTAGTTCCTGTGAAAATGTAGTATCTTTTTAAGTAGTAAATGCTCTTTTATAAATATTTTTTAAGATTTATTTATTTTATTTATATGAGTACACTGTTGCTGTCTTCAGACATACCAGAAGAGGGCATCAGATCAGATCACAGATGGTTGTGAGGCACCATGAGGTTGCTGAGAATTCAACTCAGGACCTCTGGAAGAGTAATTGGTGCTCTTAGCCACTGAGCCAGCTCTCCGGAGAGCCCCCAAGTATCTTTTAATAAGGCTTATTAATGCCTGGGGATGGAGAGATGGCTCAGCAGTTAAGAGTGCTTACTGCCCCTCCCCACGACTGGAATTTGATTCCCAGCACCCACATGGCAGTTGTGAACTGCATGTAACTCCACTTTCAGGAAATCCCATACTTTCTGGCCTCTGTGTGCACCCTTTTTGGGCATGTTATGCACATAAATTCCTGTCAGCACACATGCATACACAGAAATAAGCACCTCACAAAACATCTCAAAACCTAACCACATACTTGATCAAAAGGCAAGTCTCAACACACAGAAAAATTTAAATAACCTATATTATCCTATCAGACCACAAGGATTAAAGCTGGATATCCACAACAGAAACAACAGAAAGTCTACAAACTCATGGAAACTGAACAACTCCCTATTGCACTACTTCAGGGTCAAAGCAGAAATAAAGAAATTAAAGACTTTCTAGAATTCAATGAAAGTGAAAGTAGAATATCCCCAAACTTATGGGACACAAAGAAAGAAAGAAAGAAAGAAAGAAAGAAAGAAAGAAAGAAAGAAAGAAAGAAAGAAAGAAAGAAAGAAAGAAAGAAAAGAAAAGAAAGAAAGAGGAGGGGAGGAGAGGGGGAAAAGAAAAGAAAAGAAAAGAAAAGAAAAGAAAAGAAAAGAAAAGAAAAGAAAAGGAAAAAGAACCACAAGAGATCATCTCATTAAATGCTGAAAAAGCCCTTGACAAAATCCAACACTCTTTCATGGTAAAAGTCTTAGAGAGATCAGGTTACAAGGGATACACTTAAACATAATAAAGGAAACTTATAGCAAGTCAACAGCTAACATCAAATTAAATGGAGAAAAACTTAAAGCAATTCCATTAAAATCAGAAACAAGGCTGTCCTCTCTTTTTCTCTCCATATCTACTCAATATAGTATTTGAAGTTCTAGCTAGAGCAAAAAGACAACTAAAGGAGATAAGGGAATACAAACTGAAAAGGAAGAAGGCAATGTATCACCATTTGCAGATGATATGATAGTATCATATCATTAAGCAACCCCAAAACTTCTATCAGGAAACTATTACAGCTGATAAACACCTTCAGTGACGTGGCTGGATACAAGATTGACTAAATAAATAAATAAATAAATAAAAATCAGTAGCGTTCCTATATACAAATGATAGACTGAGAAAGAAATGGTGAAACAACACCTTTCACAACAGCCAGAGATAATATAAAATATCTTGGGGTAACTCTAACCAAGCAAGTGAAAGACCTATATGATAAAATCTTCAAGACTTTGAAGAAGATATCTTAGAGAAGATATTAGAAGATGAAAAAAATGTCCCATACTCATAGTAAATATGACCATCCTACTGAAAGCAATCTACAGATTTAATGTAATCTCCATCAAAAATTCCAACACAATTCTTTATAGACCTTGAAAGAACAATATTTAACTTCATATGGAAAAAAAATCAAGGATAAGTAAAACAATTCTGGACAATAAAAGAACTTCTGGATGTATTACCATACCTGATTTCAAGCTGTACTACAGAGCTGTACTTAAAAAAAAAAAAAAAACCAACAACAACAAAAACCACACGGAGTTAGCATAAACACAGACAGGTTAATCAATAGAATTGAATCAAAGACCCAGGGGTAAATCCGCACAGCTATAGACATCTGAATTTTGATTTCAAAAAGCCAAAATTATACAATGGAAATAAGAAAGCATCTTTAACAAATGGTGCTGGTATAACCCGATGCCAGTATGTAGAAGAATACATATAAATCCATATCTATGTCCTAGCATAAAACTCAAGTCGATGTGGCATAAAGACCTCAACAAAAAAAACAGATACACTGAATATGACAGACAAGAGAGTGGGGAATAGCCTTAAACGCATTGGCACAGGAGACAGCTTCCTGAACAGAACACAAATAGTGTAGGCACTAAGATCAACAATTAATAAATGGGACCTCATGAAATTAAAAAGCTTCTGCAAAGAAAAAACACCATCAATAAGACAAAACAGCAGCCCATAGAATGGGAAAAGATTTTCACCAGCCCCACATCTGACAGAGGACTAATCCAAAATATATAAAGAACTCAAGAAACTAGAAATCACAAGCTAAATAATTCCAATTTAAGAAAAATGGAATACAGACCTAAACAAAGAATTTTCAACAGAAGAATATCAAATGGCTGAGAAACACTTAAAGAAGTGTTGAGTATCCTTAGTCATCAGAGAAATGCAAATCAAAATGACTTTGAGCTTCCACCTTACACCTGTCATAGTGGCTAAGATCAAAAACAGCTCATGCTGGTGAGGATGTGGGTCCAGGGAAATATGCCTCCACTGCTAGTGGGAGTTCAAACCTGTACAGTCATTTTGGAAATCAACATGGTGGCTCTAAGAAAACTGGGAATTGCTCTACCTCAAGACCCAGCTACACCACTCCTGGGTGTATACATGAAGTACCCCCCAACCTATCACAAAGACCCCTGCTCAACTATGTTCATAGCAGCTTTATTCATGATAGCTAGAAACAACCAATATGTTCCTCAACTGAAGAATGGATAAAGAAAATATGGCAATTTACAAATAGGAGTACTACTCAGCTGTTAAAAACAATGACATCATAAACTTTGCAGGCAAATGGATGGAACTAGAAAGAAATCATCCTGAGTGAGGTAACCTAGACCCAGAAAGACAAACATGGTATATATTCACTTGTAAGTCGATATTAGCTATGAATTAAAACATAATCATGCTATGTTACATGAACCTAGGGAGAGTAAGTAACAAGGAGGGCTTCAGGAAGGATGCAAGGATCTCCCTAGGAAGGAAAAATAAATAGATTTCACAAATGGACTGGGAATGAATAGGGTTGGGAACAGGAGGGATCAGGTGAGAGAGGAGAATGCTGGGAGAAACTACTGGAATTGGGAGGCAAGCTGGAAACCTAGTGTAATGGAAACTCTACGGAATGTACCAGAGTAACCCTAGCAGAGACTCTTAGTGATGAGGACACAAGGCCTGAACCAGTCATCTTCTTTAACCAGGCAAGGTGTCAAGTGGAGGGACTAGAACACTAACCCAGTCACCAAATCTTTGACCTAAAGACTTTCCTATCTGAAAAGTCTTCTAGGACAAGAGCCTAGCAGAATCTTCATCAAAGAGAACAGAGAGACTTCATGGAGCAGAAGCAGAGTCCCATAACCAAACATTAGGAGGAGCTTAGGAAGTCCTATAGGAGGAAAAGGAAGGATGAGAGGAACCAGAAGGTTCCGGGACACCATGAAAACAGGGCCCACAGAATCAAGTGACCAAGACTCATGGGGGGTTTACAGAGATCAGGGAGCCTGTATGGGTCTGACCTAGGTCCTCTGCATATTTTATTAAGTCTAAGTTGCTTGGTGTACTTGTGGGAATCCTTACGAAAGGGAGATGGGGCTGTCCTGATTCTATAGCCTACTTGAAGGACCCTTTTCCTCC
This sequence comes from Tokudaia tokunoshimensis, assembly GCA_036184795.1. Classification (NCBI taxonomy): domain Eukaryota; kingdom Metazoa; phylum Chordata; class Mammalia; order Rodentia; family Muridae; genus Tokudaia; species Tokudaia tokunoshimensis. The sequence goes on along the minus strand of BTHU01000008.1, from coordinate 32,157,832 downwards.
TACTGGATTTCTCCGTCCATCTTTGATGTGATGGTATGTGCCTGGTCTCACTGTCGGTTGTTATCCCGAATTTGGTTGTCTCTGGGAGGTTTGTTCTTTTCTGTATAGAGGTCCAGGGTAGATATGGGAGAAAAAGGAGGTTGGGGAAAAAGATTGGGAGGAAGGGAGGGAGAGGAAACTGTAGTCCAGATGTAATTTATGAGAGAATTTAAAAAAACATGAATATAAATAATAAACAAATAAATAGAATTGTTAGTATCAGCTACTCTAAAGCAATAGAATCATAAAATATTAGATATTTTATTAAATACAATTACCCTTCAACCAAGGGTACTTTAGAAGAGACAAAAGAGGATTTCCATGAGGAAATGTTAGAATAAGTATGTTTAAATTTGTCACTTTAAAACTGATACTGACTTGCTAAAGAATGTAATAACAAGAAAACAAAAGCCTTTAACACTAAACAACACTTGCAAATACTTGCAAATGCTTCATTCCATGGAGAAGAACTATCTATAATTGATGATTTTGTTTACTGAATTTTGACCTTTTAAAAGTTATTCAACTTTCAACATAGTAAAGTTTTCTTTGTACTTTCCCTAAATACTTTCCAAGGTTATTATTTTACAAAGTTTAAAATAAGTCAAGTCTGGGGTTTTTCTTAATAAATGCAAGAAATAGACAAAAAAAAAGATTATCGTTTTCAGAAGATGTCCTATCCACGGCAATATACAAAGACACAAAGAGGACAATGTTTCTTCTTCCAAGGTAGCTGATGTGTTTGTTCACAAAGGATAAGGACAGAATGAAGAAGTTTGAGAGGGAAGATCTTAGGCATATATTAGTTAAGAGAACTTTAGATGATGTTAATAAAAGGAAATGAGAAATCAGAGGATCAATGAACTAGTCTCTATAGCCTCTGGAAGTTCTTCTCCTATGGTTAATACTCAGCAGTCACCTTATCAGCTAAATTAGATTTGTTTGACTGGTATCTGTTGCCCATTGTACTTGCTTTGGGTACACAATAGACCATCTGCTAATAGTCTTGTATCATAAAAGCTATACTCTATCTACCTAAACCTACACCCAGATAGCATGGGCTATCTCCCTTGAGAGCTCTAGAAGTTAATGTGTGTCAGTTTGCTTGTAGATGAGAAGGGGTGGAAAAAATAAGCCCTACTGTGGTGTGACAAAATTTTTCCTAGGGAACCACAACACATACACATCTACTCACCCCAGACAGAGATTCCGCAACAGACCAAAGTGCAGATAACACCAAACTCCAGCTTGGTGAACCAATGAGTTTTATTGGTGTTACTTATAGAAGCAGCAATGACTCAAACACAGTTGCATTACCAAGGCCCACCCTCAAAATCTGGGAACCTGGAGCAGACTGCACAGTCTATAGATAGCTCAACAGGTTGGAGAGTTCTGTCCAGATCCATAAGTGGGTATAAACACTCTTTCAGGCAGCTAGTCTGGTCGTAGACTCTTCTTTACAGCCTTTATTCTTTTGAAAGGTTTTTGTTTGCTCTGCATCATCTGAGAGGGACTACAGCTTTTACTATTTACCCTGAGGGGAAGAGGCCTAGTGAATCTGCTCAGTTGATTCAGGGGTTTCCTGGAGCTATTATGAGTTGATTACTTTTCTGCTTAAGGAGTTTCCCTGCAAGAAAATAGTGTTTCATTCTTCGGGAGATGGCATATAACATCTGCCCTTGAATGCCAAGACAAGAAACTAGGCTGGCAGTCATTTACATGCATTTCTGAAATTTATTTACATTTAGGATATGTTTACAGTACAAATCAACAGAAAATGAGAGAGAAGTTGCCAAAATACACCAATCAACCATACTAAACCCTGGCTCAAATCTTGGTACCTCTTTGATTTCTTTTTACACTGTGGTAGGTATAAAAATCCCCATTCCCATGTCTTTGTTCCATCACTTACAAGACAGAAATGAGACCATCAACCTCACAGAGTTGCGGTAAGAATTAAATGACATAGTATATGTCACATGGCTGTAAGCACATTAGTTTATTAGGAAATGCCAAATGAATTTTGGTTCATTCTGTATGGAATACACAGTTTAAATTTCTAGACTCGTCAAGTAAAAACTATAAATGGCAAACAAAGATACATTTAAAAGGTTCAAAGATAATACCCAAAGAAATTAGCATCACAACCTACAGAAAAGAAAATGACACATCCATTTAATTTGTTACCTTCTAAGCTAATAAAACAAAAGAAAATGTAAGATGACAGATCAAGAATTTTAAATAAATAAAAAGCCTTGAGGCTGGAAATATGACTCAGTGATTAGGATTGGCTGCTTTTTCAGAGGACACGGGTTCAGACTCCAGCACCCATGTGGCAGTATGCAATCATCTGTAACACCAGTTCCTGGGGACCTAATACCCATTTCTGACCTCCAAGGGCACCAGACTTGCATGTGATTCATTCATACACATATAAAATGGCTTCTTTTAAGAAGAACTTTAAGTATATATTGGTAAGATGTAGAAGTTAGCAGAGTAATAAAATTCATGGATGATAGCTTCTGAAGTAGATTATATTATTGTGAGTCGTTGTTTCATTCCTGTAGCTGTAGTGAAATACTCTTTACAAAAATCAATTTAGGGCAGAAAGGGCTTTTTTTAGCTCTTAATCCCAGGTTACAGCCCATCATAGCGGAGACAGAACGTAAACAGCTACCCCTATCACACCCAGAATAAGAGTAGAGAGAATGAATGCATGGTGCCTATTAAGTACTTTTCCCACTCTTACACAATGTACTGCCCACAGTGGCCTAGGTCTTACTGACATCAATTTACCTAATCAAGACAATTCCCAACAAATATGCGCACACAGCAACCTGACAGAAAATCCTCCATTGAGACCCTTTCCCCAGGTGATTCTAGACTGTTTCAAGATTGACATTTATAACTAGTGATCACAATTTGAACTGCTCATCTTACTAAGTGATCTCTCCAATCTATGAAAACTGCAAGGAGGTAGGTGACAGTCAGAAAGCTAAACTCTTCTGCAGCTCCAGGTAGGACACCACAGAGCTTGGGACAGCCACTTTACTACTGTGAACCTCAGCTTCCTTCTTTGTGAGGCTTTCAATTATTTTTTTTTAATTCTCATTTATCTTATAGCTGGCATATGTGTGGGAACTACTAACTGAGCCATGGTAAGGCTTCAGTAATTACACACAGTGAGTCAAACCAGACATGAATACCATTATTATCAAGTTGTAAATTATGACTCTGGTGTAATAAATACTATTAAAAACTGATCCAAAACATTTTAAGCAGTTTGGCAGGATATTTACAACAAAGAAACTATCTAACATCAAGGTCAATAATACATAGAAGCACAATTACATAACAATTATGCATTGTTAAAGTGTGGCTAATAATAAGAAGAGATGCTAAAATGTGTTAGACTGCAGAGGAAACCTTCATTCTATACATACCAACCATGTTTTGTGGAAAAAGAACATGAGACTTCTATTCATCTATTAGTAGCATTAGTTTATTAGAAAAATATTTAATATTTACACATAAAAATCAGCTTACCATTTCTCTTAATATGACCAAACTTCAAATCAGAAATGCCCTATCAGAGACTTTTCTAATTTTGTTTTTTTTCTTCCTTCTCTTTCACCAAGTTCCATCAATCACCTGATGCTAGCCATTCACATTATGCCTCATGACCAAAAATAAACGTAATGTCCTGGCTTGGCTATAAAAATCATCAAGATTAAACATGAGTACATTCCTGTGTGTGTTCCTGTGCATGCGTGCATGTGTATACATGCACATGTGCTTAGCAAATTTTACAAATATACAGTCATGAACAGGTCTGGGGCAAAGATCATCTTGAATGCACAGGCTACATCTCTATCATCTATCTGCTTGAGGGAATATAGGAGATGGAGGTTCCAAACCCTTTAGTTTATGTATCACTAAGTGGCTTTTGCCTCTATACCCTAAAAGAGAAAAAACATCAAACGCAAATGTTCATGTCTTATCTGTTATCAAAACATTGAAATAAAAATGTACCTCTCCAAACAAAAGCATGTTATGAAATGTTACACAGAACTTAGAACTTCACTGTTCCTCCCTAAAACTGTGGTGACATGCAACAGAACTCCTCTTAATTATATACAAGCTGAATTCTATTCCCTAGTCTACATTAATGCCTAAAACTAAAAGTACTTAATTTTAAAATTTCTTGTTTTAAAACCAAAACTAAGAATATACATATTCCTCATACAATATGAGCAACAGAGTTTTTCAGACTTACTAACTTTTAACTTCATGAACATAATTATTCTGTTTTTTAAAAAAATATAGAAATTCTATATCTTATTTTCTCCCCAAAACTAAAAATTGTGTACAAAATGAAGTCTCCCTCTAAAACATCTGTTTTCCAATAGCCATCTCACTAGCAGGCCGAAGGTTCCCTTAGTGTGGAACAAGTGACATGAGACATGCTCAGTGAGTGCTGGACAAAGGGATTGCTCCTCTGAAATGGCATGTTTATATCTCACGATGAGCAAGCAAGTCAAGGTGAATAACATCACATGAACGGTCAAGAAACAGCAAGCAGCAAACCATGCACACCTCTTGTTGCACAAACTTCCTACGCTGTGATCCTTTAGCACAGTTCCTATGTTGTTGTGATCCCCAACCATAAAATTATTTCATTGTTACTTCAGAACTGTAATTCTGCTACCACTATGAGTCGTGACATAAGTATTTGATGTGTAGGATATCTGATATGTGACATCTGTGCGGGCTGCGACCCACAAGTTGCAGAACTGCTGCCACAGAGGCACTTGAGTCAGAGACAAATGGTTCTTTCTCTCATGACACATGATCAACAACTCACTTGCCTAATCTTGTACCTAAGGTTGTATATTCAACTGATTCTGTTCAACTCCTAGCTTCAACTCTGGTGTCTAGAAGTACTGACATGAAAGGCTAAGAAGCACCAAGTTAACACTGTCACTGTAACTCGGTACTCCAAGGCCTCAGGAACTTCTACATACTACCAAGAAAATGCACAAACTGTAATCTCAATGATATACTCATTGCACGATGGTACTTGTTACTTTTTTAAAAGATACCAATTTATTTGTTGCAAGTTATTCACAGTCCAATTACATTTCAATAGAAGCATCTTACTGTTGATTACAAGCCTTTATGCAATGTGAGAAATATATTATAGTAAGCAATTTAATAGTAACTCTGGATAATTAACTCTATGTAGAGGATGAATCCTCACAATTACCTGACAGGCAATCTGCACGAGGTAGACCAGTTCTTTAGATTCACAGCCATTTTTCATTACTTCATTCTGTTCTTCTGATAGAGAAAGCTGTGTCACAGAAGAAAGGGACAAGAAAGTCATGATTCGAGAGAATAAACTAAGCATACAGTAATACTTGAACCCTGACATAAAGTTAATGTGCCTTATTAGTCTATAGCTTAAAGCAGGTAAATGAAGAATTCAGAATTTAAGGGAAAAAAAACATTTTCATGAATTTCCTTTGTGCCTGTTATCTAACTGGCACAACTGCATAAAAGCGTAAGTAAGATACTGTTACATAATCAGGACTTCATTCCCTTAATGCACAAAAGCACTAAACTGCATACTGAGAGATTCCAAGACAAGTTTAAAAATAGCTCAGACTATTGTAGGGAAAGCAAACTGGCTGCCCTGAGAACAGTTGAGCCTATATCCATGGTTAACTTCAGACTTAGCATTTGGGTCTGAACATTGGGTTTTATTTTATTTCTATTTGAATAAGCAGATAGCATGCAGAGACTGTAAGGTCTCATGTGAAAAATACAGATGTATGGCTTCTATTGAAGAATACAGAAATTCGGCAATACTGGGCCCACATGGGCAACAGCTGAGAAAAAAACTATCTTTACATGAGGTACAGAGCCAAAAGGGTTTGCTACAGATTTGATTACTTTTTATCCTATGCCAGCATCGAGGTTACAAACCATCATCCATCATGCTGCAAGCTTGGCTATTTTTCCTGTACTCTAATTGTTTCATGAGTTCATGCAGTACACCTGACTGCAATTTGGAAATGAAATTACAACATCTATTCCTCAAAGTGCGACCTTGTGTTCAAAAGTAACAGTAAGTGACATGCAATAATAATTTACTTATTTAGTGTCTCATCTGGAAAGGGAAAGGGTATAACACCTATTCTCAAGTCACATGGCATTCAAGGAGTCCTTCACAAAGGCCAGGTGTCATTGTAGTTAGTGCTGACGGGAGCACTCTGCTGAAGAAGATACATTCTCTGTGTGAACAGTGAGCACCACAGGAAGTTCCTTATTAAAATCTTCATATATTACAAAGGTACCCTGTTCAACAAGGTAACAATGAGTAACCCAGTTTCATAGCACAGTGGAGTTTTCAAAATTAAAGATTTAAGAATGAAAAGAACCCTAAGTAATTTCTGAAGGAGACAAGACTTTAAGGCAGGAGACAAACATGGGTGCCTGGCAGAGGTGTCAGAGAATAAAGAATCTTCCTAAGGCAGCACAAGAAGTCAGCCAAATCCTGGGAGACTGCCACTAAAGTAACAAACTGTAATTGCAAAACACAGCAGCAGAACTGACTGATGTCCAACCGTCATCTGCTTCCCACAAGTATGAATCAAGGGTATGGAATCAATACATTAAAGACTTTGGAAAAGTAGGAGAGCGGGGAGTGGCCTGTGCAGAGTAGGGAGCCTTTCCAAGCAAGGATCTCTATAGCCTAGGAGCATAGTGTTGAAAAGACAAGAAGAGCTAAGAACATCCCTCTGAGGCCATCAAGGCACTCAACGGCTAAGACTGAAATGACACAGAAAAGCAGAAAGCGGCAAATGAAGACAGTTTATCCTGTTCCAGGGTATGATGCAGCTAGTCTCCAGGGCTTGGGAAAGTTGGAATGAAAGCAGATCACTGAGCTACAAAGAGCAGGAAAACACTGGCAGCAAGGGGAAGGAGCAAAGAGAGCCCAGAAAGCAGACAGGGAGAGCACACACACTACACTCACTCAAAGGACTGTGACTTGGCAATAAAGAACAGAGACAGTACCTCACCAACTTCTAGCTTCCTTGAAAGTAATCTCTAGTACAGACTGTAGCATCAAACAATTTAAAGGAACTAATGAGCGAGGTCTCTCTCAATGGTGGCTAACTTTGGCTGTCAACTCAGCTGCATTTGGAATCAACTAAAAGTCAAGCTGCTGGTCACCCTGTGTAGTGGCTATTCCTGGTTCTCAACTTGACTAAATCTGGAATGAACTAAACAAGAATTGGAAGGCTCACCTATAATCCTAATCTGGAGGCTCAGAGATACAAGTTTCTGATTTGGAGATCTTGATGCATAGTGACTATGAATTCCAGAAGATTAAGATTAGGGGATCTCTGAGTTCAAGGTCATCTGGGATTAAAGGTGTGGTGGCACATGCCTTTAATCTGGGCCACACCCTCTGCTGGAGGCCTATAAAAGGACATTGGAAGAAGGAAGATCTCACTCTGGGACGGAGCAACTGCTAGATCCTCGGACTTCCATCCACGGCTGCCTTGAGGGACTGAGCAACTGCTACATCCTTGGACTTCCATCCACAAGTACTGCTGACTATTGTTGGGGAGTTGAACTACAAGATGTAAGTCATCCACAAATTCCCTAACTATATAGGGACTACCCATATGTTCTGTGACTCTAGAGAACCCTGACTAATACACCCCGTGAGGAATTTTGTTAACCAATTATCTGAAGCAGGAAAGCTAAATGCGAGCTGCAGCTTCTGGTGTCAACCCAGATAAAAGGATAGGAGAAAAGGAACTTTGCTTTTTGTGTGCTTGCCTCAATTCTTGCTGACAAGTTCTTCTACTCTAAAGTTATAGCATTCTTTTTTTTTTAATTATTTTTTTTAATTTACATTCCAAATCATTTCCCCTTTCCCATTTCCTCCCTCCCCGAAAGTCCCATAAGCCCCCTTCCCTCCCTCTTTTCTCCATTCAACCCCCTCTCGTTACTCTGTCCTGGCATTCCCCTACATCCAGTCTTTCCAGGACCAGGGGTCTCTCCTTCCATCTTCTTAGAAATCTATTGATATGCGGATTGTGTCTAGGGTATTCCGAGATTCTGGGTCAATATCCCCTTATCAGTGACTGCATACCATGTGTGTTCTTTTGTGATTGGGTTACCTCACTAAGGATGATATTTTCAAGTTCTGACCATTTGCCTAGGAATTTCGTGAATTCATTGTTTTTAATTGCAGAGTAGTATTCCATTGTGTAGATATACCACATCTTCTGAATCCATTCCTCCGTTGAGGGACATCTGGGTTCTTTCCAGCTTCTGGCTATTATAAATAAGGCTGCTATGAACATAGTGGAGCATGTGTCCTTATTGCATGCAGGTAAAGCCTCTGGGTATATGCCCAGGAGTGGTATAGCCGGATCCTCCGGGAGTGTCATGCCCAGTTTTCTGAGGAACCGCCAGACTGCTTTCCAGAGTGGTTGTACCTGCTTGCAATTCCACCATCAGTGGAGGAGTGTTCCTCTTTCTCCACATCCTCGCCAACAACTGCTGTCTCCTGTGTTTTTGATCTTAGCCATCCTGACTGGTGTGAGATGGAATCTCAGGGTTGTTTTGATTTGCATTTCCCTAATGACTAAGGATGATGAACATCTCTTTAGGTGCTTCTCAGCCATTAGATATTCTTCAGGTGAGAACTCTTTGTTTAGCTCTGTACCCCATTTTTTAATAGGGTTACTTGCCTCTCTGGAGTTTAACTTCTTGAGTTCTTTGTATATATTGGATATTAGCCCTCTGTCGGATGTAAGGTTGGTAAAGATCATTTCCCAGTTAGTTGGTTGCCGCTTTGTCTGTACTACAGAGCAATAGTGTTAAAAACCGCATGGTATTGGTACAGTGACAGACATGTAGATCAATGGAACAGAATTGAAGACCCAGAAATGAATCCACACTCCTATGGTCACTTGATCTTTGACAAAGGAGCTAAAACCATCCAGTGGAAAAAAGATAGCCTTTTCAACAAATGGTGCTGGCTCAGCTGGAGGTCAACATGCAGAAGAATGCAAATTGACCCATTCTTATCTCCTTGCACTAAGCTCAATTCTAAGTGGATCAAAGATCTCCACATAAAACCAGACACACTGAAACTAATAGAAGGGAAACTAGGGAAGAACCTTGAACATATGGGCACAGGGGAGAATTTCCTGAACAGAACTCCAATAGCTTATGCTCTAAGATCAAGAATAGACAAATGGGACCTCATTAAATTACAAAGTTTTTGCAAGGCAAAAGACACTGTCAAAAAGACAAAGCGGCAACCAACTAACTGGGAAATGATCTTTACCAACCTTACATCCGACAGAGTTATAGCATTCTATCTCCAATAACAGAACCAACTTCTTTGGAATTCCAATGCAGATTGAAAACCTGCAACTCTCCAGGAATCCTCCAGGCCTTTAGCACCAGATGAGACAGGGCATCCACCTCACAGGACAGACAACTACCAGGTCCTTGGGCAACCACTCCTCCATCATCCAGACCACATTCCTATAACCAAATTCGCCAATGCCCCTTTGTATGCATATTCTTTATATCAGTTCTGTTCTTTTTGAGAACACACTAATATATAAAAAGCAAGGAAGAAAGAAGCAAGGGAAGCAAATTATCAGCAAAAAATGCCCTTGAAAAAGACCTCATGGCAGATACACCAGACAAATGCTAATGATACTAAGAAAATTAGAGCAAGATGAAAAGAAAGTCAAGAAAACACTCTATAAATGAAATAAAACATCAATAAGATGTTTTAAACTAAAATGAAGCCAAAATCAAATTGCAAAGCTAAGAAAGTATAACTAAAATGGAAAATTTATTCAAAGGAATCAAAGATAGATCAGAGCAGGCAGAAAAGAGTCATTAAACTGGAAGCTAAAACAATGCAAATGACCAAGTCAGAGGGATAGGAAAGAACCAAGCTAAGTAAGGTACTGAAGAAAAGTGGGAGGCAGGACGCCATCAAATGTACAAATGTATGTGGATGGGACTCCCAAAACAGAAGAGAGAGAAAAGAGGGCGGCAGAATTTCAGGGCAGTAATCATGGTGAGCGACATGAACCCCCAGATGCACTGCACCTCAACAATATGAACTTACAGAGACCCACCGGAGGCATATGAGAGTCCCACTTCCACATACAAACAATCTTAAATGTATCAGAAAGACCCCCACAAACAAGGAACCCTGAAATGACCATCAACCACTCCTCATCAGAACCTCTAGATACCAGAGGTCACTGTGTTCAAATAGCCACTGAGGATGCCCACTGACAAAATTGATACACCAGATTCTTTATCCATACATGCATATAATTGGCTCCAGTACTGGAAGGACCAGGAAGAAGTTGATCCAACATGTCATCTTTCTTTTTTTCTCATGTGATTCTTCTCACCCTGTTTTAATTTTCTAATATCAAAATAAAAATAGAGCTACTATAGGAACAGTTTTCTACACTATTGATCTGAAGATGATGTAAACAGAAAACACTAAGGAAACAAGAAAGGCCAGGTGGTGGTGATACACGCCTTTAATCCTAGCTCTTGGGAGACAGAGGCAGGCAGATTTCTGAGTTCAAGGCCAGCCTGGTCTACAGAGCGAGTTCCAGGACAGTCAGGACTACACAGAGAAATCCTCGCTGTCTCGAAAAACCAAAAAACAAAAAAAAAAAAAAAAGAAAAAGAAAGAAAGAAAGATGTAAGTGGAAAAACACTTTATGTTTATATATTAGACAATTTAATATTGTAAAGATCTCATTGCTGTTGCAAAAACAATATACAGAGTCAACACAATCTCTGTCAATCCCCATTGACTGTGTTTGGTCAAATCAATATTTAAAAGAAGAAAATCAGAGCAACTCATCATTCATGAGTTCAAAACTTACTATAAATCTGTAATAATGAAAGCAGCTATGTTACTGGTGTAAAGGCAGGCATTACAGAACAATGACCTAGAACAACGAGCCCAGGAACAACTCCTGATGTTTGTGGTTAAATGATTTTAACAAGGGCACCAAGATCATTCAATAGAGAAAGAAAGAGTTCTAAACAAATGACGCTGGAGGAAAGAATAGATCCATATGCAAAAGAATGAGAGCAGATCATTACCTAACTACTATATACAAAAAGTTAACTCACAATGGATCAAAAATGTAAAATAAGACCTAAAAAGCATGAAAATTTTATAAGAATAAAGCAAAAAGGTTTCACACCATTAGATTTGGGGATCATTTCTTAGGTATGATACACTGTGACATAAGAAACAAATATGTAGGGGGATAGGAGTCTTCCCTTCCAGCCACCATTTGCAGTAGGGAACCAGGCAGCTCCAAAGCCTTCTGTGCTTAGCCCACCAGGAGAAAGTGATCTCCCAGCAGCGATTTCACTTCTGAGTGCAGAGGTGAGATCTCCACCTTCTCTCTGAAGGTGTACAGCTAGGAGCGCACAAGGCATATGATCATTGGAGCAGCTGGTGGAGCAGCTGGGATAGGAGTCTTCCCTTCCGGTCGCCATTTGCAGCAGGGAACCAGACAGTTCCTCAGCCTTCTGTGCACAGATTCTACCAGAAGAGAGTTGGTCTCACAGGAGTACAGACACAGGTTTACAGGCACATAGGAGGGGCAAGCTCCAGCCAGAGACAACAAAACCAACTAAAACCAGAAATAACCAGATGCCGAAAGGCAAGCTCAAGAACCCTACCAACAGAAACCAAGGCTACTTGGCAACATCAGAGCCCAGTTCTCCCACCACAGCAAATCCCGGATACCCCAACACACTGGAAAAGCAAGAGTTGGAGTTAAAGTCTCTTCTCATGATGCTGTTAGAGGACATCAAGAAGGACATAAATAACTCCCTTAAAGAAATACAGGAGAACATGGGTCAAATGGTAAAGGCCCTTAAAGAGGAAACACAAAAATCCCTGAAAGAAATACAAGGGAGCATGGGTGAACAGGTAGAGGCCCTTAAAGAGGAAACACAAAAATCCCTGAAAGAATTACAGGAGAACACAAACAAACAAGTGAAGGAACTGAACAAAAACATCCAGGATCTAAAAATGGAAGTAGAAGCAATAAAGAAATCACAAAGTGAGACATCTCTGGAGATAGAAAATCTTGGAAAGAATTCAGGAGTCATAGATGCAAGCATCAACAACAGAATACAAGAGACAGAAGAAAGAATCTCAGGGCTGAAGATACCATAGAAAACATTGACTCAACAGTTAAAGAAAATGCAAAATGTGAAAAGCTCCTGAGCCAAAACATCCAGGAAATCCAGGACACAATGAGAAGACCAAACCTAAGGATTGTAGGTATAGAAGAGAGTAAAGATTTCCAACTTAAAGGGCCAGTAAATATCTTCAACAAAATTATAGAAGAAAACTTCCCTAACCTAAAGAAAGAGATGTCCATGAACATACAAGAAGTCTATAGAACTCCAAACAGACTGGACCGGACCAGAAAGTCCTCCCGGCACATAATAATCAAAACACCAAATGCACTAAACAAAGAAAGAATATTAAAAGCAGTAAGAGAAAAAGGTCAAGTAACCTATAAAGGCAGGCCTATCAGAATTACACCAGACTTCTCACCTGAGACAATGAAAGCTAGAAGATCCTGGGCAGATCTCATACAGACCCTAAGAGAACACAAATGGAGAAAACAAGATATTCCATAATAAAACCAAATTTATACAATATCTTTCCACAAATCCAGCCCTACAAAGGATAATAGATGGAAAATGCCAACATGAGGAGGGAAACTACACCCTAGAAAAAGCAAGAAAGTAATCTTTTTCCAACAAACCCAAAAGAAAGTAACCACACAAATATAAAAAGAACATCAAAAATAATAGGAAGCCACAATCACTATTCCTTAATATGTTATAACGTCAATAGACTCAATTCCCCAACAAAACACATAGTCTAACAGAGATGTTTTTCATGTGGATCTTTGATTTTATCAGAAAATGTTTGTGACTCCTCTTTCAATTTAGTAATGCTTTTTGTGTCCACCATTTTGACGTTATTATTTTCCATGATAATCTTTAATTTTAACATTTTTTCTGTGTATTTCTTCGATTTTGTTGGAGGTATTTTCCATGTAGATCTTTGGTTTCGGGGGTGGGGGGCAGTGTTTGTAGTTCCACTTTCAATCAATTTAGGAATGTTTTTATGCCTACCATTTTGTCAGTATAATTGTCCATGATAATCTTCAATTTTAACGTTTTTCTGTATTTTTCTTCAATTGTGTCAGAAGTATTTTCCATGTGGATCTTCAGTTTTATCAAACAATGTCTATAATTTTACTTTCAATCAACTTAGGAACATTTTTATACCTTCCATTTTATCTGTATAATTTTCCATGTAATAGTCAGTTTTAACATGTTTCTCTATATATTTCTTGAATTTTTTCTGGAATATTTTCCTTGTAGATCTTCAGTTTTATCAGAAAGTGTTTATAATTCCACTTTCAAAAAACATAGTAATATTTTTATGCCTACCATTTTATCTGTATAATTTTTCCATGAAATACTCAATCTTAACGCATTTTTTTTATATTTCTTCAATTTTATCAGAGATATTTTCCAGGTAAATCTTCAATTTTATCAGAAAATGTGTATAATTTCACTTTCAATCAACTTAGAAATATTTTATGCCTACCATTTTATCTGTATAATTTTCCATGATAATCTTCAATTTTAATGTTTTTACATATATTTTTTCAATTTTATCTGAAATATTTTCCATGTAAATCTTCAATTTTATCAGAAAATGTTTATAATTCTACTTTCAATCAACTTAGGAATATTCTAATTCCTACCAATTTATCTGTATAAATTTCTTCAATTTTATCAGAGATATTTTCCATGTAAATCTTCAATTTTATCAGAAAATGTGTATAATTTCACTTTCAATCAACTTAGAAATATTTTTATGCCTACTATCTTATCTGTATAATTTTTCATGAAATAGTCAGTTTTAATGTGTTTTTTCTATATATTTCTTGAGTTTTATCAGAAATATTTTCCTTGTAGATTTTCAATTTTATCAGAAAATGTTTATAATTCCACTTTCAATCAACCTAGGAATATTTTTATGCCTACCATTTTATCTGTATAATTTTTCCATGAAATAGTCAATCTTAACGTGTCTTTCTATATATTTCTTCAATTTTATCAGAGATATTTTCCATGTATATTTACACAATGGAATACTACTCAACAATTAAAAACAATGAATTCATGAAATTCTTAGGTAAATGGGGAACAGGCAGAGGGAAGAGGGCTTATAGGACTTTCGGGGAGGGGGGAACCGGGAAGGGGGAAATCATTCAGAATGTTAATAAAAAAATATATAAAAAATAAAAATAATAATAAAATAAAAGAAATGAATATATAATATATAAATTTTGTCACAAAAATTATTAAAATTTTGTATCAAGCTAAGTCTGGTCTTTAATCCCAGAACTCTGAGTTTGAGGCCAGAGTGGTCTGCATAGAGAAAGAGTGCCAGACTACCAGGACAGTGGGTCTCAACCTTCCTAAGCTGAAACTCCTGTGTTGTAGTGACCTCCAACCATAAATTTATTTTTGTCGCTACTTCATAATATCATAACAGTAATTTTGCTAGAATTGAAATGTAGATTGCTGTATTTTCCAACGGTCTTAGGCCACCCCAGAAAAAGGGTTGTTCGACCTCCAAAGGGGTCATGATGTACAGATTGAGAACCACTGAACTAGGGATACATAGTGAGAACTTACCTTGAAACAAAACAAAATATTAGCTGTCTCTTCCTTTCCTACTGCAAGTTTGTGACTGGAAAGATGGCTCAGTGGTTAAGAACACTTGGTGCTTTTCCAGAGGCCCTCAGTTCAGTTCCTAGCAACCATGACAGGCAGCTTACCACCTCCTGCAGCTCTCATTCCAGAGGATCCAATGCCTCTGGCTTCTGCAGGTATTTAGATTCATGTGCACACACTCACAGGCAGGCAGACAGACAGACACAGACACACATACCTACACACACACATTTAATTTTCTTTAAATTGGATCAAAATAATACAAACTAAGGAGGGAAAAGGCAATCAATATTATGGGGAAAGTGTATATAATCCATAATATCTATTAATATCAAAAATATGCAGGTAAGTTCTATAGCTCATCATTGGTAACAACAAAATAATTCTCAATGAGCAAGAGGATTTAAAGAGATAGTTCCCTAAATAAAATACACAAATGGCCAATAAGCATATAAAATGATATTCGACACCACTAACTACTAGAGAAATCTGAATTACAATTGTAACATTTGCAAACTGAAATTACAAATGAGATACCATTTCACATCTAATGAAAACATGATTAGTACATGACTCAGAAATTCCATGTGTAGATAATACCCCAATAACAAAAAACTCTCAGGAACAGCTAAAAAATTAGAAGCTATATAAGAATAAGTCAGTAGGTAAATGGATAAGCAGAACATGGCTTATACAATAGAATATTATCCAGCCTTAGGAAGTATCTCTGACTTATAGCTACAATGGGGTCAAAAAGTTAAAAAGATATATTTTAAAAAGTGATGAATGAAAATTGGTAATACAGTCCATGAAGGTAACCTTCAGAAATTTGAACAATATAAATACACTCACAAGTTACAAAGCCTGGAAGGATCTGTTCTGAATAGAACAGTTCAATAAGAACAGCTAAAACGAATCTTCATTCTAAAGTGAAACTTTGCCATGAAAAACTCTAGAACTGCAGGAGGGAGGTAAGAATACTAGAAACAGCAAACATCTAAGAAAATACAGAATATCCGACTTAGAACAAATGGAGCAGATTGAGAGTATCTCCAAGCTCTAAAACAAATTTTCCAAAAGTTTATTCATACCTAAACTACCATGCAAGATCATGAGTCAAAATGAAGCATTTTCTGATGAACAAAAAAGAAACTTCTACCAAGAAAGCTTCACTGGTGAGTTTGAATAATATGCATGTGAGAAGAAAAGTGAGCCCAAGAGAATGAAGTATGGCAGAGATGCTGAGACAGGGATGAAGTCACTGAGTTCATACTTGCTAGGAAGGCTTAACTGTACAGGAAGAATAATAGCAAACTACCCTGAGTGTGGAAAACTACAAAGACTAAGAGTAATCATGGTTAAAAACCCTAAGTATGGGGCTGCAGGGCAGGAGCAGGTGAGGCAGTAGTACCTTTTTTTACTTTAAATTAGGTATTTAAATTAAATTCTTATATATGTATTTTTCAAACCAGAAAAAAAGGGGTATAATATTTTAAAATTTTAAAAAAATAGGGAATAAAATCTAAGCAATAAAATCAGTCATCCCAAGTAGAGCTAGGAAGGGGTGAAAAGAAAGTATATTTATGAAAAATAGCAAGCATGTAGGTCTAAAGAGTAAAACCAAAACCAACAAACAGATGCTATGCGAGCTATCAGGCAGAAGAAGGAATCATTAGCCCTACCCAGCCGTGATGTCTATAAACCACAAAAATGACCAGTATGGCCAAGTATTCCAAAAGTGGTAGTTCTAACTCATATCCTGGCAGTAACCAACACCTTCTCTAATTGGACTGAAAATACACTCAACAGGAGGGAAATCATACCTAGGACTGGAAATGTAGTTAACTACCAGGTGCCTGTGAGGTCACCGGTCCTGGAGGAGGACCTATGGCCTGCCCTTTACTAGACCAGTACAATTCCTCACTGTGTTCTAAATACTCATGAGTGACTGGAACCCAAAGTGAGGGCAGCTTTAGCACAATGACTTATCTCTATGCATGCAGCTTTGTGGGCCCAAGAAAGGAGTTAAGTATCTTCTAAACACGTGCTTCACCTTCCCTAGCAAGTACTTCATCTTTTCTGTTTTCCTCTCTGGGTGATCTCTACTTTTATCTTTCAATATCCACATGCCTTCCAGTCTCCAATAAAGATAGGCCCTATAAATCTCTGAGTGCTTCAGGAAGTCATCTGAGACATCTGAATATCTATACATTTATACATATTCTTCTCATATGCTTATTACTCTATTGCTTTCTTTCCCAGAGGAAAAATTGTTGTTTTGGTTTTATGGTTTGGTTTTGTTTGGTTTTGTTTTTGACAGAGATACTCTCAAGGTAGCCATACAAGGTATTAAAGAAAGCTATCTGGAAGTGAACTATGCTTTTTAAGACATCCTTCACTCAGGTCTGAACAATGCATGTGTTTTTGGAAATACCTAAATCATACTATGAAACAATGAGTTAAATTTATCCACAGTAAGTAATTTAAATAATTTTCACTCCTTTTAAATTATAAAATACAATATATCAATCCTTATTAGAAACAGTACAAGAGGCGGTATGGTGGCGCATGCCTTTAATCCCAGCACTTGGGAGGCAGAGGCAGGCGGATTTCTGAGTTCGAGACCAGCCTGGTCTAGAGAGTGAGTTCCAGGACAGCCAGGGCTACACAGAGAAACCCTGTCTCAAAAAAAAAATAAATAAATAAAATAAAATAAAATAAAATAAAATAAAAAAAGAAAAAGAAAAAAAAAGAAACAGTACAACTTTCAAAGCTCATGTTTCTAAATTTATTCCAAATCTATCTTCAGAATGATGTTTCCTGTGTTCACTTTACTTTTTTATCACCATGGAAACCAACCATCATTAGTGTTGTGAAAATTTTTAAAAATACAACTCTATTCAGCAGCCTCAAGTGTTCAGAAAGTCCTTTCTCAACAGGAAGCGTGGAAGGCAACAGCAAAAAGCAGAGGGAAAGACAGCATCCCAGCCCCAGCAGAAGCCGTTCCTCAAAGCTTAAGCGACAGATGGCAAAGAGCACAGAAAGTTCTCTCATTCATCTTTTACAGTTGATGATGGTGGCAGAATCTGTGTTGTACAGACTGTAAACAAGCCTCCTTTCACGGAAGGGCCCACAGGAGCTGCAGCAATGTGAGAACAAGTTCTGATGTGCACTATTAAATGATCCACCCACATAATACTTCATCCCCTAATACCCAACACTAAAAATAATAACTCATCTACTTAGTTTAGAGCACTGGTTAAAAAAACCACCTACGGGATCACATTTCGTTAACAATCAGATAAGCACTAATTCTGTATATGGGTCAAGTATCAGTGACACAGTAAATTTATCAGAGAAAGCCTAGAGAAGTGCATGCAGTTTAGTGAACCTACTGAGAAAACGTCAGCAGGTCATTGTCTCCTCACACAGGTATAAATGAAGCAGCTAATGTATTCATGTCTAAACACTACAAACACACTCAGATCAGTATGATGTTCATGGTATACAGATGTAAAAACAAACAAATAACAACAATCACTCAAAGACCACTGTGACTCCCATCAGAGCACATACTTGTTAGGAAGCAATGCCTTGTAAATACTTCCACATCTTTGCATTGCCGGGGCTTTCCGGAAAAAAAAGAGCACTGGCTAAAGGAAGACTGGGTAGTGAAACTGTCCTGAGACAGAGCCTTGCCTCCCACCCTGAGCCATGTGCTCACATTCCAGGTTGTTTGTAAATAAAGCTCTTCCCTTCTTTTTCCTCAGAGAAGGTACACAAATTCTAGAGTTAACAAACAAGCACTGGATAGATAGACAGACAGACAGACAGACAGACAGACAGATAGAAATATAGATATAAAGAGAGAGATATAGATATCCCTCCCTCCCTCCCTTCCTTCCTCCCTCCCTCCCTCCCTCCCTGCACCACAGCAAAGGGAATGTTGGGTAGGAGTACATGTATCCTAAACTAAACTCTTAACTCCAAGTTTCATAAATGCAAGCATCTCTCTTGTGCTACAAAATTCCAAACACAATGTATGTCTGTTTTTCATATCACCCCACCCAAGGCAGCAGCATGAGTCACCCTATGAGTAGAACAGCCTGGTCTGTGATGCTGTTTTGAATGCAGACAAGGCTTGAGTCTGTAACTGTTGTAAGCCAACATAGTAGCTTATAGAATAATTATCTTGCACCTTCCACAGTTTCAGGATCAACAATACTGTGTCTCAAGCATATTTAGTTAATTTGATAAGGTTCATGATGAATTATGACTCTGGAATACATATTTTTTCATAATCCAAAGACTTTTATACCAATACTCATACACAGTTAGAAATCCAGATCTTAGATGATGGTGGCACTGAGAACTCAGTATGAGTTCATTTCAATTATCCAACAATGATTTTTTTTCTCTCAAACAACATATCACTATAGAATGTACATAAGACTGCATGTCCCATTTGTCTTGGTTTAGGGATAGGAAGAGTCGCTGGAGAAAGCACAATGTTAAGTTAGTCTTACTACCTCAGTCCTGACATCATCACCCTCAGTCATCAAAACAAGTGAGACTTCACCAAATGTATGCCTTAGCACTTGTGCCTCTCCAGACAGGTATGGCAATGCATGTCTATAATGGAAGGTCATGCATGAGGGCCAGCCAAGACTACATGGATCTGGGCAAGCCTGAAGGACATAGTAAGACTCTGTCTCAGAAAACACGTAACAAAATAGAGTTGCTGGCCATTGAGATCGCTAAGCAGGTAAAGATGCTTGCTACTAAATCTGATGATCTGGATTCCATCTCTGGGAACATATGGGCAAAGAGGGGAACGAAGGTCACAAGTTGTTCTCTGCTGCCCCCCATGTGCCAGGGCATATGTATGGGTACACATTCATTCACACGGAAAATAAATAAATGAATGAAAAAGAACTTCTATCTAAAATATTTCAGACAGTGCTAGGTAATCTGGTTTACTGTTTGACTCTCATCTCACTTACTCTTCACAGGATTCTGTGATATAGTTGGGATAGATGTTTTTATTTTTCTTGAACAAATGAGAAAACTGAGGGTCAGGATGTTAAAGAATTTACTTCAGATAACGGAGGCAACAATGTAGCCCATGTATTTTCAGTTTTCAACTAGGGCATTTGAAACTATGGTTGACTCTTTTTGTTAAGGTGTTAGTTGCATTTGATCATTATTTTCTAGTTATAAAGGAACATTCAGAATGGCTGTAGCATAGAATTAAGTTCTTAAGCAATGCTTATTTTAACTTCCTTTACTGAAACTGTTGTGAAGAATCAGTGAGACCATGTGCAAACAAGTAAAATAAATTACTCAGATTACCTTATTTTAAATGAAAGTACAGAGCCGTGGATACAGCTCAGTGTTAGAGAGGACCTGCATTGAATTCCCACCAGAACAGATGAATGGGAATCCAGAGCCAGTATGTTATTCTAAAACACTTTACTCTGCATTTTCTAGACAGAGTCAAAAAAAAAAAAAAAAAGAGGCCAACCTAGACTTCACTGTAAGCTCTAGACCTACCTGGACTCCTGAATAAAATCTTGTCTCAAAATAAATAAAAGTCCAGGCTTCAAAAAAAATGTGTATTAGTCCTCCCTGTTCTTAGGTCACACTTCCTTGCCTCTTGAGTGAGGAGAGTCACAGCTGGACTCCTTGGCTGTCTGTGCGAGGCTCCTCCCCAAAAGCTCAGGACACAGGTGTTAAAACTTAGATCTCCCATGCCACATTTCTAACTAAACCTGATCTGTACCTTGCCTTGAGGTTACTTAACAGCATACATAAACCTTGGGTAAAAAGACAGATAGACCAAAGTGTGGATACTTTGGTACTTCTTAGAAGGGGGATCAAAATATCCATGGGAGGAGATACAGAGACAGTGTGGAGCAGAGACTGAAGGAAAGGCCATTTAGAGACTGCCCCACCTGGGGATCCATTCCATATACAGTTACCAAACCCAGACACTACTGTGAATGTCAACAAGTGTTACCTGACAGGAGACTGATATAGCTGTCTCCTAAGAGGCTCTACCAGAGCCTGACAAATACAGAGGGGGATGCTCACAGTCAACCACTGGACTGAGCACAGGGTTCCCAATGGAGAAGCCAGGAAAGGATTGAAGGAACTGAAGGGGTTTGCAGCCCCATAGGAGGAACAACTATATGAACCAACCAGTACCCTCAGAGCTCCCAGAGACTAAATCACCAACCAAAAAGTACACATGAAGACACCCATGGCTCCAGCACTTATGTAGCAGAGGATGGCCTTGTCAGGCATCAATGAGAGGAGAGGCCATTGGTCCTGTGAAGGCTCGAAGTCACAGTGTAGGGGAATGCCAGGACAGGGAAGTGGGAGTGGGTGGTTTGGTGAGCAGGGGGAGGGGCGATGGGATAGGGTGTTTTCAGATGGGAAACAAGAAAAGGGGATAACATTTGAAATGCAAGTAAAGCAAATATATAATAAAAATAAATCCAAAAATATAATAATATAAAAAAATAGATTCCATTTACCATCCTAACACTAGATGGCAGTGTGACATCAAACACAGAGGAAGAGAGTCCAGCTTCAGGTTGATAAAAATACAATCCATTGCTTCTAAAAATGCTGCAGGAGATTTTTTCCCTTCTCACCAAAAACTATTTTGTGACATCTAGATAAATCATTATATTTGTTCATGAGGCACTACAATTTAGAAAAACTCACTGAAAGTTGCTGGGAGCGGCATAGTACCCACCTATGTTGCCCAAGAGTTCTGGGCTGTAGTATACAAGGCTCAGCCAGTGTCGGCACTAAATTCAGCACAAACCTGGTGACCTCCCAGGAGTTGGGGGACCACCAGATCAACTGAAGAAGATAGCAATTATCTTTTGTTTTCATATTTTAATTTCCCTAAACAAAATACACTAGTGCATCAACAATCACAGTTTGTAACCACCAAAGTATTATTCAAAGAAAAATACAAAAAACTGAATGTACATATTAAAACTAAGTGGGTAGAACACAACTTTAATGTTAAGTAGAGCTCTGGGCTAATTACCCAGCAGTGCACCCAGATACTGACTGGATAAAAGTACATGAATTATTTAACAACTCCTACAGGACTGTACTTCTCTCAAGAAAAGATACATTACGTTAGCAGCATAATATTAATGGAAAAATATAAAGGAAAGAGTGGTTTCTGGCCAAAAATTTTTGTTAGGTAAGTACTAGTAAGTATGTTTTCCTCAACTCTTGTCCAGAAAAATCAGAAAATAAAAAATAAACTTACCAATCAAAAATAACAAATAAATATTTTAAAACTAATGTTTTGAAAAATGACAAATTAAGAAGACTAAAAACGGCTCTGGTTAGACCTAATTTTTAGAGTATTTTGCAAATTTAAAAATGTAAGACAGGTACTTTTCTTAATATAAAACATAAAGGCTAACATTTAAAACAGGCAAAAATGAATTAGAGCCAGACCACAGTTAAAACAGGGAAAACAAGAATGATAATACAAAGAAAAAAATAAAGTATTCTAAGATATAGTGCACAGAAAGAGAGAGACAAGCTGTGAGGTATGGCATTCATTAGCTAAAGAAAAACAATTAAATGAATACCTTAGTTTACCAATTCTGTGAACAAAGTGCAAAAAGATGAGCAATGCCTGCTACTGTCATGGATGTTGAGCAGAACAGTCTCCCTGCCCCCACTACAAACTGGCATAGATTACACACCTGCCCACCCTGCTCTTGTGTGTGGTTTAGCTTTCTGCAGGGACCCATGCCTTCCAAAGTGCAAAGACACTAACTGGAAAGTTACAGACATAAGTAAGCAGAAGGAGCCTTCAGCTGTGTATTGACTCGAGTGACACGCCGCGTGCTGCCCTGCCCTGTGAGACTCGCAGCATCCATTGTGTACGACACTTGTACTGTGTAGTATGTAGCCACTCGCTGTTTAGTCATCTTCCCATTATCAGATTAATTGCCATGGTATTGCAGGACTCATATTTACTTTATGCAATAATGGCTCAAAAACATAATGTAGATACTAGCAATTTTATTAAATATATTGCTGCAATTATTCTATTTTATTATCAGTCATTGTTGACCTTTAACTATTGTTGTTATCTTCTTACTACTTTTTTTTTTTTTTTTTTTTTTTTTTTTTTTGGTTTTTTGAGACAGGGTTTCTCTGTGTAGCCCTGGCTGTCCTGGAACTCACTGTGTAGACCAGGCTGGCCTCGATCTGAGAAATAGGCCTGCCTCTGCCTCCCAAGTGCTGGGATTAAAGGCACACGCCACCACTGCCCGCTCTACATCTCATTTTTAAATTAAACTTTTTTCACCAGGTGGTAGTAGTGCACACCTTTAATCCTATGCAGGTAAAGACAAGCAGATATTTGTGAATTATTGGCTAGCCTGGTCTACAGAGTGAAATTGAGGACAGCCAGGCTACACAGAGAAACCCTGTCTCAAAAAAATTAGTTAGTTAATTAGTTAATTGAGGTTTTTTTCATAGGAAGACAGTATATAACAGAAACCCCTACTATTATAGGCATGCACTAGAGGGTTCAAGATGCATTCACTGCAGGATAGGGAAATCACAATATTAAAACAAAACAACCCACCCCCAAAATAGACCTTAAAATAAATACCAATATTTTAAGCATGCATATTCCATGATCCACAGTCAGATGAGTAAAACAGAGTATCTATTAACAAAAGAGTGGGGCTGAGAGATGGCATGTAGATAAGAGCACCTACTGCTCTTAGCACTGCTAGGTTACCAGCACCCATGAGGTGACACACATCTCTAACTCCAGTTCAGGGGATCCAACACCTCTGACCTCTGTGAACACAAGCCCACACACAGTGCTTATAGATGCATGTAGACAAAACCCACCTAAAAAAAAAGTAAGTGCTTTTTAAAAATAGGATAAAATAGCATGTTGTAGTTAACTGAATGAGAATGGCCCCCATAGACTCAAACATCTGACTACTTGGTCACCTGTTGGTTAGAGATGTTTGGGTAAGTTTAAGAGCTATGGTCTTGATGGAGTTAGTAAGTAACTAGTTGCAGGCTTGAGGTTTCAAAAGTCACCCACCAATCTCAAGTCACCCTCCCTGCTTAGTATATGTGGTTCCAGATGTGGGTTCTCAGCTGTTCCTGTTGCCGTGTTTGCTGGAACTTCTGGAACCATACCCCATTTAAACACTCGCCTCTGTAAATTGTCTTGGTCACTGTATTCTATCACAACTGAAAAGTAACTAATACACATGGAGCTGTGAAGAGGGACTTACACTTAGAGGAATAATCGAACTGCCCACGATTTATAGTTTCAGGTACAAAAACATGTTTCAGGGCAGTGCATACAGCAGAACATATTTCTGTTTTAAAAATGACACAGCTAGGGGCTGGTGAGATGGCTCAGTGGTTAAGAACACCGACTGCTCTTCTGAAGGTCCTGAGTTCAAATCTCAGCAACCACATGGTGGCTCACAACCATCTGTACAGCTACAGTGTACTCATATACACAATAAATAAATAAATCTTCAAACTGTTTAAAGAAATGACACAGCTAGATGGCTACCTGTTGAGATGGCTATATCTATAGATTTTACCATATATTCTATAAATGTTTTAAAAATTCACATGGATACATAGTAGTCAACAAAAAGGGCTTAAACTTGCACTTGCACTTTTTATCACCCTTCTTACATGTGTACAAGTCAACTTTTCACATTGTGGCAAAACACATGAGGAATATAACTTAGAAGACCAGACTCTGGTTCACAGTTTCCTAATGTTTTAGTTTACGGTGGCAAGACAAAGGTAACCTGCCCACAGGAGGCTCTGATGCAAAAGTGGCACAGAAGTTGTAGGAGTAACCAACCACAATCTGATAAGCTCCTAAGGCCCACTCCATGGAATAGAACCTATGCCTGACACTGCTTGGGTTGCCAAGAACCCAGGACTAGATCAGCCATGACTAGGGGAAAACAAACAATGCTGTTCTACTAAAGAAACAAAAATAAAATGACTCCTAACAACATTTTGCTATACCAACAGACCAATAGCTCGGCCATTATCAGAGAAGCTTCCTCCTACAGCAGATGGGAACTAATAAAGAGATCCACAAGTAGACAATGTGCAGGCTGAGAGAGCTTAGGACACTCAGTCCTAAATGGGATGCTTCCACCAAACCTCTGCAGCCAGGGATCAGGAAAGACTGAGGAAGAAGAGACAGAAAGAGTGTAAGAGCCAGTGAGGACAGAAGACACCAAGAAACAGTGGACTGATGGACATCAGAACTAAGAGCCCATGGCATCAATTGCCCAGGGCCAAGCAAAATGGGATCCCAGTGTTGGAAGGGGAAGTGGACAAAAGCCTTCAGCCCTAACCCAGAAGTCACCTCCAACTGTCAGTGGTTGACAAACTCAAAATTAATTTTCTCCAAGGGAGTCTTACTGAGTATACAGACTACACTAGGATCAGGCCCTGTAACAGCAGTAATGGACAATAAACACTGACATCTTCCATCACAGTAGGGAATGACTGACAACTACAGTTACAAGATTCTAAGAGCTGAGGAGAAATATAAATGTAGAGAAATTTGTAAGTCCCCCCAAAAAATTCCTAAGATCAAAGTTTAAACCAAGAAGGGAAGTGACTGAAGAAATGTTCTGGAGTTGGGACATATTAGGAGATAACGACTAAACAGCCACTGACAGTGTGACCAGCCTACTGACATGCAACAGAGCTGCCCAGCAAGACTGACCACTTCTTCTAGGCACATTTTATCCAGTTTTCTTGTTTATTCCTCAAAATATATTTTCAATCTCATATCCAATTACTTGTAAGAGATTCATTTGCCAAAATTATGCTTAGGATCAAATGTACTAGGGTTTACCTACCATAGAAAGCAATACACTTATAAAGTGATAAAGAGATTAACTGACACAAGCAAGCCTTATTTTAACTGTATGAAACAATGTAGAATTGTTAGAAGGTCACTATTACTGTGTTGAGTTTTCCTATAAATGGCAGTCCACCAGATTATAAAGCATAAAACCATGTACAAGCTAAAGCACAAATAGCGAGTCAAAAATCACCAACAGAGAGCCAAGCCAGGTGGCTGCTCTAGTTCTTTTCCTATGAAACTCAGCTCACAGAAAGTCATGTTTCCTTCCTAGGTATGACTCAGGCTGAACCACATCAGGTGCAGAACCTGAGAGAAGTCGTCGGAGAGACCCTGCTCCAAAGGCAGAAAACAAAGTGGACAAGACTGAGAAGAGTGACACCTCAAGAGGAACGCTTCCAAATGGAGCATGGCCAACGCATGATAGGAGGTTCTTGAGTTAACCTACAAGGTGAACGAAGCTGGCTCCTATGAGTCGCCCCCATACTCACACTCCTGAAACTTCCTGACACATCAACATAGTCCAAAAAACCCTCACTCATGCACTGTAGACATGGAGGATGACAAAGCAAGTTAGTATTCATCGATCCCTCCTTTCTCTTCTAGTTGATAGGTAACAGAAGCATAAGAACAGAAGTAAGTGTAACAGGGAAATGTTTCCAGCAGAAAGTCTACCTGATGTTTTCCTTCATGACACAGTCCTCCACTTAAAGAGATTTAAACCTTCTAATCAGTCACTAATGCTATCTCAGAAAAGTCAAACCCAATTGAGTACTATCCCTAATCTATATCTCTTCCATACACATATTATATAATTTTCAATCAAAAAATGAAATATGAAAGTTTGGTACTATAATATCTTACAACCCTACACACCTCAGTAATGAAGGAAATGAAACATAAAGACATGTACCTGCTTGCTCAAGATCAGGAAGTTCCTAACTTCCTAGTAGAAAAGCTAACACTAATTAAAGCCTGTAATTCCATACTATATGTTTATCAATAGCAGCTTCGGTTTTATTTTAAAATCAAAGTCCATAAAGACTTCTGGCCTGTTATAGAATGCCAACATTTTAAATAATCTTCTTAATTTTGCTATATATCTCTATGCTACTATTTCTTATGTCTGTGAGATGTATTAAGATCTCAATATTGTAAAGACAAAACACACACACACACACCTACACCTACACCTACAAAGCAAGTTTACCAGGAAAGAATTGTAAAGCTATGCAAGCAAGTTAAGTCACTCAAGCACTTAATAGTCACAAAATGAAATAAGTATGTTTAGTACTAGCTTCTTTAAAGGCTCTTCTGTAACAAAATTATCATTTGTGGTTTGAAGGAGAAAGGTCTCCATAACTTCACATTTGAATGCTTGTTCTGCAGTTGGCAGAACTCTTTGGGAAGGAAAGGAGGAACTGTTTGAGAAGGAAAGAGGGGTTGGTCTTGTTGGAGGAAGTGTGGCACTGGGAGTGGTGTTTGACATTTCAAAGGCCAGTGGTGCTCCCAGTTAGTGCTCTCTCCCTCCCTCTCTCCTCCCCACCCCACCTCCTGGTTACTGTCTCAACATGTAAGTTCTCAGCTACTGTAAGTTCTCAGCTATTGTAAGTTCTCAGCTATTGTAAGTTCTCAGCTATTGCTCCAGTATCAAGCCTGCCTACTGCCGCTCTCCCCACCATGATGGTCATGGACTCTACTACCCTCTGCAACAGTGGGTACAAAATTAAATGATCTCTTTTATAAGCTGTCTTAGTCATGGTGTTTCTTCCCAGCAATAAAAAAGTAACTAAAGACACAAGTATTAAACAAACAAAATACCCTTTGTTTGGTGACTTGCAGCCAAATGTTAAAAATCTCTGCTGCATCTTAAACTGTCAATTATCTGAAACAGAGTATCCTGAGCTTTCATAAATCGTATAGATCAAACCTACCTAACTAGGCTTTAAGATGCAATTAGGAAAAGAAGCACACCGTGACACATATAATCAGGCCTGGATGACTTCCTTCTGGAAGACACAGAACTGAATTAGCAGGTAGAAACTTTCCTATGTGGTGCGTAGAAATCAAGTTCTTTTTTTCTATTCTACTATCTTGACAAACAAAATGAAAAATAGCTTTTGTTGTCCTGGGAAAACAGCTTTTAAAAAATAATCACAACCTGCCCCCTTTAAAGCTTTCATTTTCCAGCTGAGGGAGAATGCTGGGGACAATAATAACCAAGGCATTAGAATCAAGCGGGAGCCCTGCAGTCTCCAGATTCCAAAACTCAACAGTAACTGATTTAAACAAGGCAGTGGTAGCAAAGCTACATAATTTCAGGACACAAAGCTACATTGCAAGTCCACGGACAGCAGAACATGACAACTACCAAGAAAAGCGAAGAATTCCCTAACTGATACACATTAGTGTGGGGATTAAAAGGCTATGTCAACTTGGCATTAAGTACTAATAAATAGGAAAGAAAAAAATTTACATCAATAAATAAATACCAAAATAACAAATATCACTTATCTCAATTCAAAATATAGGAAATGTTTCAAATATACCTGTATACTGCCAAACTCCACGTTCTCATAATGAAAATGTGCACATTCAGCCATCTTTGGAAAGTGTCCCTTTGTGAAGGGTAACCTAAAATACATGAAAGTAAGTATGAAACAAGATAGTTGACTACTAAAAATTAGTTGAAAGATCATGGATTTCAGAGCTCATGCAAGCAAAAATACTTGATAAGCACATGCATGTGAGCCACAAACATACACACAGACCTGTTCAGAAACACATGTAACCAGATGAATACTGCATTGAGTGGATAGATATGAACCAAAAATAAAACATTAAGCCTCTTAATCTTGCCTCAAGTCAATGCTCATAGAAAAGCCATACTTTTGGCAAAGTAACTAGAATCTGCCAGCTTCTACAGGGAAGCAGAGTTCACAACACAAAGCACACCAGAGTTTACCTGTGAATGTTGTCACAGCCCATCAGTCCAGGAGGGGTGGACCTGGGTACAGAACGAACATTTTATCCTCATCTTTCCTAGACTTACACCTGAAGCTTATTTCCCTATCTAGCCCTCCTTTACTAAAGGAAACGCTGGGCTTCCTGTTAAAACTACACAGGAGCCAGGTGTGGCAGCGCACACCTTTAATCCCAGCACTGGAGAAGCAGAGGCAGCCAGATATCTGAGAGTTCGAGGACAGCCTGATCTCCAAATCGAGCTCAAGAGTAGTCAGGCTTTTATACAGAGAAACTCTGGAGGGGGGTGGGGGGAGGGAGGGAGAGGAAGGAAGGGGGAGAGAGAGAGAGAGAGAGAGAGAGAGAGAGAGAGAGAGAGAGAGAGGGAGGGAAAAAGGCAAAGATTCAGGTATTCCATATAACAATAAACTCTAGATATCTCTTTCAGAAAAAGCAAACCTAGGATTCCATAATTCAACCAAAAAGGCTGATTTTCCTTAATAAATGAAATTATGCATTAGAGGTAAGAAGGCCAGGTCTAGATGATCTTGTTAGACAAAAGCATCTTAATAAACACCAATATGTAAGGATGAAAAATAAAGTGTATTTTTAGAAAAGTGAGTTGTATATAGACCCGTTCAGTTCATCACTGAATTACAATGTAAGGCCTAACAATATAAACTGTTACATGCATAGGATGATCTGATCTGAATAAAATATTTCTAAGAAATGAAGAACTGACATCCATTTGTAGAGTCTGCTTGGAGCCCACGCCGGGCAGCACTTACTTCTTCACGTGCTTAACCTTCATGCTCGCTGTACTGCCACAGGACTTAAGAGTGAGGTCTCCAGGGATCTCCGGGACATCTGCTCCTCTTGCCTTAGGAAAAAAGAAACAGAAAAGCTATGGTGATTCTGTTAGTGTTGAGATTCTTTTAAGAAAACTGATTACAGATAGATTTTTTACTAGTTCTTTTCAACCTGTACTAACAGAAACATGCTTTGATTTTATATTTTTTCCTTTAAATTATGAACTTACTTGACCACTAGCAATACAGAATAAGCTAACAAAAAATATTAAATTTAGTACCTGAACTTACCATATAAAAGAAAGTTTACTGTAAAAATAAGAAATTTCAAGTTCATGTCATAAAATTTTATAATCAGCTATTAAGATTCTCAATACAAATTAAAACATCTCTTAGAAGTTACTGAAATGAAATAATCCTGGTTACATTACAATTACCAACCAAAGTTTAAAATGGTATTATGGGGCTGGAGAGATGGCTCAGCAGTTAAGACTGTTCTTCAGAGGTCCTGAATTCAATTCCCAGCACCCATATGGTGGTTCACACCATCTGTAAAGGCATCCAGGGCCCTCTTCTGGTGTGTCTGAAGACAGTGTACTCACATACTCACAGAAAAATAAATAAATCTTTAAAAAAAAAAAAGATATGTGTAACCACGGCCTGGTGAGGTCCGTTTAACAACAAATGGCCCTATTAACAGTGGGACAACAGGTATTTGTCGCTTCAAATCTTGAAGCCATATGTGGTACTGCCAGTGTACTCCTCAGTCTACCACAGTTCTCAGAGAGGGCTATGAAATTTAGTGAAACATTCAGCTGTCTAATTAAAAATATCTAAAAGCAAAACTTTCATAACAGTCTGAAAATAAACAAAATGTAAGTCCAAGTATCTCTCATGCTTAAGCCTAGATCAGAATATTAATGCTTAATACAGGTTAATCCTGAGAACAGAAGAGCAGAATATGCCCCCTGGCTCAGCATTATCAGATTACACACTCAAGCTATGCTGAGAAGAAAATTACAACCTTTCACAGCCTTAAAAAGGAAAAGAAATGACAAAATCTCAGCAGCACAGACTAGACTGAGACCCACAATCCTACTGCCTCAGCTTCCCAGCTCAAGGATCACAAGCTTAACTACATTTTTTTCTTATGTAAGTTTTTTTTTTTTTTTTTGGTTTTTCGAGACAGGGTTTCTCTGTAGCCCTGGCTGTCCTGGAACTTGCTTTGTAGACCAGGCTGGCCTCGAACTCAGAAATCCGCCTGCCTCTGCCTCCCAAGTGCTAGGATTATGAAAGGTTACTATGTTTTACTTGCAAGAACTGACTCTTGGTATACCATAAGCAGAACTGATGGTTCTCGATCTTTTTCTCTTCTTAGCAATGTTAACTATTATTATATTATTATAAGTCCTACTATTCCAAGGTCAATCTTCTTAGATGTTCCTTTATTCTTTCCAAGGTCTTTGAAACAAGAAACTATCTGTATTTGTGTTGTGCATGAGAGAATACATGTGTGTATGTGAGAGAGGGTATACATGTATGAGAGACTGTACATGTGTGAGAGTGTGTGTAGAAGAGTATACATGTATGAGAGAGTACACTCTGTGTGAGAGTATGTATGTGTGTGTGTGAAAGAGTGTATGTGTGTGAGAGTATACGTGTGTGTACACCATTCACTCCTCAACTCTGACATCACACACTTTTTAATCTCTGGTCTGGGCATTAGTGAAAACTGTGCTGTCTGTCACTTTCCCTCCACTACTGGCTACAGGGCTGTTATCACTGGGAGTCATCTGTCGATGTTTCTGGTCATTATGAGGCATCCTCCTTTGCTACATTCTTCTCTCTTCTTTAATGGATAGAAAATGAAAACTGTGCAATCAATTAATATATTCAGTGAAATAAAAATGTAGACCACAAAGTCAGTGTCTCTAAGCCAACAA
This sequence comes from Tokudaia tokunoshimensis, assembly GCA_036184795.1. Taxonomy (NCBI): domain Eukaryota; kingdom Metazoa; phylum Chordata; class Mammalia; order Rodentia; family Muridae; genus Tokudaia; species Tokudaia tokunoshimensis. The sequence goes on along the minus strand of BTHU01000008.1, from coordinate 32,126,273 downwards.
AACAGCTCTAAGCCTTCAATACAGATGAGGCAAGCATTTGGGCAACTTCACACAAACACTGGTTGAGTAATGGTTTCACTGGGTACCAGACTGTAGGTCAAATGCTGTAGAACTCAACTTGTAGATCCCCGATTTTACAGTAACTTTTACTGGATTGTGCCCATGTTTGGTCAGCATTGGGAAGCTGCCTGAACATTGTGGCTCACAGGCCTAAAATATGCACCAGATGGCCCTTTAAGAATAAGTTTGCCAACTTGTCTAGTAGGTGATTCCCTCATTTTCCTCTTTTAAATGTTTTTATGTTGGTATTTAAAGATATTTTAGCATGGGAATAACTGATGAAGGATAAGAACTGGTAAGATAATACTTGAGTATGGGGTAGTGGACTGTGAGAGAAGGTCTGGTAAGGTCCAGTGAAGGCTAGAAACCCCAGGGCCCCTGAAAGAATGGTAGGAGCTTCTCCTGCTCCCAGCACCATGCCCCTGTCATGTAACCACAGGCCCCTTTGGAGAGATTTGTGGCCATCAGTCACGTAACGATAGTACCCCAAGCCCTCCCACATGTAGAGGCATCCCTAACCTCTCAGACCAAACCAATAGGAAGCACCTACTGTCAGACCCCAACCCACCCCAAAACTGTATATAAGATCCTATCCAGAAGGAATAAAGGTGTGAGAATTACTCCTTCATCACAGAGCGTCTGTCCTAAGAGCTGTAACACTGCCAGGGAAGAGAACTGCTCTCCTGAAACTTTCAGCAGCAGAAGCGCCCCTGCTCTACCCTCGCTGACTAGTCAGCCTTCCTTTGGCTAGCTCATCCCGCCTCGGGTCAGTGCAGCCAGTGCAGTCTTGGAGCAACAGCAGCCACAGCAGCAGCACAGGGAGCAGAGGCAATTCCCCCTCCCTGCCAGCCCCTTTCCCCTCCGCTTGAACCCTCCCACCTGGCCTGGCCAGAGATCTCTGCCGAGAGCCTCCAGAATACAGGCCTACACTTGGGGTTATAAAATAACTGTTATGAGGGGAAAATAATACTAGGTCAAATAACACAAGAGATTTATAAATGGGCTGAGTGGGTCCAAATAAGAGTAGGGAGGTGGATTCTTGCTGTATTGCTTAGGAATATGGTGGATGGCCAGTACGGCAATTTGAATAAGAATGCCCTCAATAGCCTCAAATATTCTAATGCTTGCTCAAAGGGAGTGGAACTCTTTGAAAGGTTTAGAAGGACTAAGAAGTATGGCCTTGTTAGAGGAAGCACATCACTGGGAACCTAAACTTTATTTAAAAAAAAATAATAAAGGTAAGGTATGTTTCTGTTTACCAGGAACCTCCCTTAATCTACCCACAAAGGTCAACAGCGTCAGGCATCTAGTTCCTGGTCAATCTGAACGACCTGTAAAGACCCTGCCATGCTGACTATCATATAGAATCTGTGTTTCTGACAATTTGCTCTTCTCTCTGTCCTCTGAGGGATAGACTTGGCAATTTAACATCCAATAAGTCTTTCTTTCTAGCCATGGAAAGATCTAATGAGGTGAATTCACTACACAATTACTTACATTTTGTACTGAACCCCAGGAAAGCCTCTGTTTATTCAGTAGCAATCCTTCTGTTTACCTGGCCAAAATCCTTCTGTTTAGGACAATGTCACCAGTACTGTCATTGGTGGTGGGGGTAAGGTAAAGGGGGGGGGATGGGAGGGGGGTGGACCTAACAACTAGTATCCATGGTTGGGGAGAACTTTAAAAGGTCATCTTAAAAAATATAACAGAAGAATAAGACAAGACTTCAATGAGGACATCACTAAAGACAAGATCTAACAATAAGCAAGAATATGAAGTAGTCCTGGATGGAAATAACCATCAAAGAAGCAGAAAGGATCGTGTGGGATTCTATAAAATATGCCAAAGAAGGCAAATACAAAAGGCACATCCATGTTGCAGGATTTCTTGTATGGGAGCAAAGGTAGAAAAGGTTAACTGAAAGGCATTCAAAAGTTTCCTGAATTTTACATAACATCCTATGTTTAAATCTTGATCTTATTCATATATCAAGAAAACAAGTAAAATTATATATGTGTGTGTAATAATGTGATATATGATTTCTATATGTATATATATTATATACGTGTATCTATGTATAATTATTACATATAGAGAAGTTACTTCCTATATGTAAACTAGGCATCCATTAAAAGATAAATAAAAATTAAATGGTGAAAATGAAGACAATAGTAAAATAGAAAATTATAGGCCAGTTGCAAAACAGCAAAACAAACTCATTTTATTAATAAAAATACATCATAACTAAATTGACTTTACTCCAGAAATATAAGAGAGATATACTATTTTTAAATCTATATAATATCTTTCCATCTTAATTATAATTAAATGAATAGGGTAAACATTACAGTACAGACAATATATACAATTTATGTGATAAAACTCAATATGTCTGCATGACGAGAGTGTCTAGCGACACTTATGGCTGAGGCTTGGAAGCTGAAGACAGGCATCTCTGTTCTATCACATTCTACTAAGACAGGACTAATTTTCTTTTTGCCATTTTCATCTCACATTGGCAAGTGTACAAACTGTCACCTGTATAAAGGACTATTCTCTTCCAAGACTATTTCTATTAAGGAAGAATCAGAAACCATGTAGATTTCTATTATCAGGGGACCAGACGAGCACAGTAAAGCTGTGTCCATGCACGGGACTAATCATGGCTATAAAACAATCAGGAAGACTCCCATGTACTGCTGTGAAGGCATCTTCACCATGCTACCTTAAAACATTAAATACGGATATGCATGTGTGTTTTGCTTTAAAAAAAAAATAGAAAAGAGGGCAAAAACTAATTTAAATGTTTACCAACAGGGAAGACAGAAAAAAGGATAAAAGACAGATTGTTCCTATTTTGAGATCTTGAGGCCACATAAATGAGTTAAATAACAGTAAAAATAAATTAAAGTGGGAAAAAGCAGCACTCTCTAAAAATAGAGAAATGAAATAAAACAAATGATCCTAATTATATGTTAGTGCTAGGCAGAGAGGGATTACTTCAAGTGGCAATAAGAAAACAGAATATCCCTCCAAGGATATTTTCTAGAAGTAAAACAAACTGCTTTCTGTAGAGCTCATATTCTCATTTTCAAATTATTAAGAGTATAAGATCGGTCAGGGGGATGACTCTGCATGAGCCTGCCCACCCAAGTTCAATCCCGGAACCCATGGTGTCCTCTGACCTCTATATGCATGCCATGGCACACACATGCTTGATCTCACATGCACATCACACACAAGCATGAACACAGTAACAATAAATAAAGTTAAACTTTGAAATCAAATAAAAATAGATTAACACAAACAAGCAACTACTAATGTCACTGAGAGCCTAAGTTCTTCAGTGTGAGAAACAGTAGTGCAGAACTAAGGAATCTGAGGGGCGATCTGTAGCCACGTATGCTGTGCACGTGAGAATGGTGTGTGATGAGTGCAGAAGGCACTGAGAATCTTGGTCATGGCAAGGCATATGCCTGAGTGGATAGGAGTACCTACTGATGAGGTTTTGAACTGAGCTCTACGTGAAAACACAGCTGAGAACTGACTAAATACTGAATGTAAAGTGTCAGCTGCTGCACACGGATGTGTAATGGGAGCAGGTAGCTGTCACATGGCTTTCATCCCATCGGAACACTTATGAAAGATATAAAAAGCACATGCCATGTTCATCAGCCGTAGAGAAGACAACTGGAAGGGAACGTGACACTGAATGCTGAAGGTGAACAACTTCAACGAGCTGCTGGGCACACTGAAACGAATGCCACGTTCTCTGAGAAGCAAACAAAGCCCCAAGCTCACGTTAAAGGTTCTGTTGTATAAGGATGGGGTTGGGGAGCATGCTTCTCTTGACAAGAATTCATGTAACATGAACTAAGGCCAAAAAACTACCAGAAGCTTAATCTAATCCAAAGGATTTTCTTCCAGTAAAAAGCCAGTACAGTCTTTAGAAACACGTATCTATAGCAAGACAAGCACTTGCTGCTCTACAGTCTGAGCCAGTTAAACAATAAGGAACAACTGACCCATTCTAGTAAAACATAATTTGATTTGGAAAAACCTACAAAAATAGGAAAACAGTGTTTTGTCCTGTCTGCTTTAACTGCCACCTAACCCCCTGAAAATGACTCTATCATCCTCCTACTGAGGCAGATGACAGAAGAGTCTCTCAAGTAACCAATTTTGGTGACCACCTATACTAATGAAGTGGTTGGTAGTGCTGCCTGGCTAACTGCGACATCACTCAGCAGTAACACAGTGTACCGCTTTCTAAAACAGACATGGAAGTCACTTCTACAGTCACTCCCCCAGCACAACCTCAACTGCCCTGCATCATCTCTGGGTGGGAATCTTCTTCAACAGGTAGTAAACTCCATACTGACGTGTATCAGAACACTAACAAGTATTAACAGACTTTAAAACTCTTATTCTCTGAGAATAAAATACATGAATGTAGTGGTTTTTGATCATATCTAGTCCCCTTGATCCCTCCAATCTTTTGAACAAAGACAAAGGAGAAAAATGCACTATGTGGAAAGTGCTTAACCTGTCATAGAACTGAAAGAAAAATGACCCAGCAGCCCCACTGCAACAAAGAAACTGAGGTAAAGAAAGAAGCAGCATTTTGTGCAGTGTTAGTCACAATATTTTAATTAAACTGGCAAGTAATTTGGGGATCTCTATACCCTCTAGTCAGCAATTGTCTGTTTTAAGAGTAAAAAGAAAAAGTATCATCATATTCACTAAAGTAAAAAGTATAAAATAAATTTAGGACTTATATTTTATGGGATATTGTATAATCATTAAATACATTTAGTACTAGTTTTTCAATTCTTTATTATCTTTTTTACTTTTATTATCTGTAACTATGTGCAAGGATGTGTGTGTCTGTGTAGGGGACGTGCAGGTGAGTACATTATCCTAGGAGGACAGAGGCAAGAGGCCAAGGATACCCTGGAACGCAATTACAGAGTTGTGAGCTACCATATTGTTCTGGGAATCGATCGACATACTCTGGAAGAACAGCACCAAGTGCTGAGCCACCTCTCTGCCCCCATAGTGCTGTTTTGTGTTAACAATAGCAACACACTAAATACATAAATTACCCCAAGCAATTGGTTTCATGAATATTGAAGGATTTAAAATTCTGCACTATGTCTATTTTCACCAATTAATATTATCAAAGATGGTAAATACACTGATATATAAAAACAAAACACGTAATGCTGCTGTAGGTGAAATTCTACAAGCCCTCTGCCTCACCTCATCTATCAGGGAACTTTAGCAAAGTGGGTCTGCAGATGAAGTTAAAGGCTCAGATCAGTCAGTCTTGAAAAACAGATTTATCTGGTACAGTAACTCAGAGTAGATTTCGCCATGCTATGCAATAAGGACACATGCTCCACTATGTTCATAGCAGCCTTATTTATAATAGCCAGAAGCTGGAAAGAACCCAGATGTCCCTCAACGGAGGAATGGATTCAGAAGATGTGGTATATTTACACAATGGAATACTACTCTGCAATTAAAAACAATGAATTCACGAAATTCCTAGGCAAATGGTCAGAACTGGAAAATATCATCCTTAGTGAGGTAACCCAATCACAAAAGAACACACATGGTATGCAGTCACTGATAAGGGGATATTAACCCAGAATCCCGGAATACCCTAGACACAATTCGCATATCAATAGATTTCCAAGAAGATGGAAGGAGAGACCCCTGGTCCTGGAAAGACTGGATGTAGGGGAATACCAGGACAGAGAAACGAGAGGGGGTTGAATGGGGAAAAGAGGGAGGGAAGGGGGCTTATGGGACTTTCGGGGAGGGAGGAAACGGGAAAGGGGAAATGATTTTGAATGTAAATAAAAAAAAAAAAACCTTAGAAAATAAAAAAAAAAAATAAAGGTCTTATAAATAGAAAAAAATAAAAAAAAGGTTTTGCCATGCTAGTAACAGATGAAGTCAAAGAAGACTCCTGCTGGCTTTGAAGGCTGAAAGGGCCACTTGAGAGTAATTCAGATCACTTACAAGAGCAGAGACATGATCCTCTCTGACAGCCAGGAAGGAAGCCTGGACCTCACACCTAGGATCACAAGGAACTACCTCACCTGAATGAGGCAGGAAGCTAACAGAAAGCTATCGGCTTGGGGCATCTCCAGATGAGAGCTCAGCCAGTGAGTGCTAGTTTCTGTATTTTGAGACCCAAAGCAGAAAACATTCCACTAGTCAAGCTTACAGAACAAGAAATCATAAATGCCAACGATTTTCAGTCCCTATTTCTACCTAAAATACAGATAAAGAGGAAAATGTTTTCTATCTTTAACTGTTGAAAATAGTAAATGAAATTCTAAGAGTTGCCTCTGTAACAGAGCTGCACCTATACAACCAGTCACGGGGCTGTGCTGGCTAATTCCAAGTCAATTTGAACAAGCTGTAGTCATCTGAAAGGAGGTAACCCTGACTGAGAAAATGCCTCCCCATAAGACTGGGCTATCAGGCTGGAGAGATGGCTCAGCAGTTAAGAGCACTGACTGCTCCTCCAACGATCCTGAGTTCAATTCCCAGCAACCACATGGTGGCTCACAACCGTCTATAATAGGATCCAATGCCCTCTTCTGGTGTGTCTGAAGACAGCTACAATGTACTCATCTAAGTAAAATAAATAAATCTTTAAAAAAAAAAAGACTGGGCTACTAGCAGGACTGTAGAGCATTTTCCTAATTAGTGACTGAGGAGGGAAGGCCCGGCCCATTGTGGGTGGTGTCATCCCTGGGCTATAGGATGGATTCTTTAGGAAAGCAAACTGAATAAGCCTTGGTGAGCAGGCCAGTAAGCAGCACCCCATCTAAGGCCTCTGCACCAGCTCCTGACTCCAGGTTCCCTTTGAGTTCCTGTCCTGACTTCCTTTGAAACTGTGAGTAAAATACACCCTCTGCTCCCCAAGTTGCTTTTGGTCATAGTATTTCATCACAACAATAGTAACCCTAGGGGCACATGCCTACTGTATTCCCAGTATTCAGGAAGCTGAGACAGAAGGATCATGAGATAGAGAGCAGACTGGGCTAAATATATCAAGAAAAAGCCTGTAGTGATTTGAACAAGCAATAGCCCCATACACTCAGGCATTTGAACATGAGGTCCCAAATTGGTGGGGCAGTTGAGGGAGATTATAGAACCTTTAGGGGGTGCGGCAGTATTAGAGGAAATAGGTCGCTTAGGGCAGGTTTTAATAGTGGGTAGCCTTGTCCCTCGTACACTCTCAGCGTCGTACGTGATGAAAGGTGACCAGTGAGCCTCCTGTTCTACCCGCCTGCTCCCATGCCTTCCTTGCTATTATGGACTCCCTCTCTGGAACCTAGAGAAAACCAACTCTTTCTTCTGTAAGATGCTTTTGATCAAGCTGTTTTATCACAATAATAAATTACCTAATTCAATGTCCGAAAGAAAGAAAGAAAGAAAGAAAGAAAGAAAGAAAGAAAGAAAGAAAGAAAGAAAGATCACAAAACCCTGCACAAAGTACTATATATCTATATAATCTACTAGATGAATGAGATTTTAATATAAAATTTATGCAAATACAAAAAGACAACAAGAACTTACATAAGGTATCTTTGAAATAACAAATGTTTACAGATACCTTTGAAGATATCTTAAGTCAAATATCTGACAAAGAAACAAAAGATAGTAAGAAAAATTAATAATTATTCTTAATACCTTAGAAAATAAACATATTGAACCTAGAGTATAACAATAAGTGACAGCATCAATATATGATGCATCCTTAATGGATAAGTATGTCACAGAAAGAATAATTTAGTATATTTTGAATATTTTCAGAAGAACTTGGATAGAAAATATACATATTTAACAAAAACAGACAACACAACAGTAATAATTTTTTTCACTTATTCAAGAGTCTTGACAATTTTATACTCTCCAGGAAAATTATCCCCATACAGTCTGGACAAAAAAAAAAAAAAAAACAGACTTTTCTACATCTGAGTATCATGTGAAAATCTCCAAAACCAAGCCACAATTACTTAAAAGATATTCACACTAAGACTCTGAATGCTGCCTAGAGTTCTCTCCTAAATTCTGTTTAGCATTACTGAGTGTATCACATTTGATAACTAGCATGTTTACTAACAAGTACTAACAAGTTCATTAACATGACAATCTAGCCAGGTGGGGTGGTACACACCCTTAATCAGGAAGCAGAAGCAGGTAGATCTCTGTGAGGCCAGCCTGGTCTACACAGTCTACAGTTGAGGGAGGGAGGGACAAATAGAGGAAGAGAAGAATGAAGGAAGGAAACATCTAGAGTTCTATGAGGTAAATAATGGTAATAGGTATATTTTCTAATATCTGGACACCACAGACTAGGCCCAGCAACACACCAGTGAATAAATTATCTAGACTCATCCACAGATAAGTACTGAAAACCAGAAGCAGAAATCAAAGAAGGCTGAAGGCAGGTTTACGTCCCTGAACAATTTATAAGCCATATAAATACGTTGTTCCTTCGATTCAATTATCTGTTTTTAACTTACAACAAAGGCATGAGAAGACCAGAGTGACAGGAGTCACAGTAGCCAAAAACGATGACAAGCCAGCTGCTTGGCAAAGGTCCCCTTCTCCCAGAAACATCTCAGAGAACCAATTAACAGCAAGGGAAATAATTCAAAGGCAAAGTTTAAAATAATTTTTAAAATTACTAGCAAGTACCATTAGGATAATTATCACAACTCCTCTGCTAGGCAACAGCTAGTTAATCACCCTAAATTAGCACATTTACATATTAGAAATTTTATGTTTTTTTATAACTGAGATTCATCTTCTCCATCCTTTTTTATATCACTCCATTTGTCATACTGTTTTAAATTAATTCTGCTCCTTCAGATTAGACTTCGGATTAGACTTGGACACTTATAATTTCATCATGTACTTTATAAAAGATTCTAGGAAAATCTAACAGTATGCTACAACCTTTACCAGTATTTTATTCAGGAGAGGAGGTGTGCACACAAGTACATGGGGGAATTACTAAGCTCTCGCCTGTGTGTGCATATGTGTGGCGCGCAGAAGTCAACCTCAAGTGACATGGAACTGCTCTCCACTTGGTTTTTTGAGATGTGGTCTCTCACTGAACCTGGAAAACACTGTTCCAGCTAGACTGCCTGGGCAACAAGACTCCAAGTTCCACTTGCCTATCTTTATCCCATGTGCTGGAGTTACAGGCAGCATATTTGGCTTTAAAGTGAATCCTGAGTGTCTGAACTCAGGTCTGCATGCTTAAGCTGCAAGCAATTTACCCACTCAGCCATCTTCCCGGCCCAAGATACTTTGTTAAAATTACTTTTCTTCAATGATACTAGAAAGTAATGGTGATCTATTCTACGATGAATTACATATTGCACATTAGCTCCACTAAGTAAAAATAAAACGTGTACATGCATACACATAAACACTCTCCTCCCCCCCCAAAAAAAATCACCTCTTCATCAAGATCGCTCTAAAGGAATAATCAAGCTCTTCTATCCAAGGTTGCTCTGTAGGAAAGGTAAGCAATACAAGGAAAAATGCTGAAGTTCTAAGAGCTGCCTGTGACAGCCTTCAAAAAGTACCAATAAACCTCACTATTGTTTTAAAAGAAAGGAGGAGAAAAAAACAGAAAGCAATGAAGAAAAAAACTTATAATAATGTCTGTTTACTGTCTGTTGTGACAAAACACTGGCCAAAACCAACTTGGGAAGTAAAGGATTTGTTTCATCTTACAGGTTACAGTTTATCATTGAAGGAAGCCAAGGTAGAAGCTCAAGAAAGAACCTGGAGACAGGACCTGGAGCAATGTAGCTCACTTGCTTGCGTCCTCTGACTGTTCACCTACCTTTCGGATGCAGCCCCGCACACACGCCTAGCAATAGCACCTCCCACAGTGGGCTGGGTCCTCACATAGCAAATACCAAGTAAGAAAATGCCCCACAGATACACCTACAGGTCATCTTGTCTGGATGATCTCTTGTGAACTGAGTAAAGCTTATCTTTGTAGCTTCAGTTTGTACACATCTTCTCCATCACTTTCTGATTGGCCTAATAAAGAGATGGATGGCCTATAGCAAAGCAGGAAGGGAAAGGAGGGACATCCGGGCAGAAATAGGCACTCTAAGAAAGAAACAGGGGGCGGGAGAGAAACGGGGCGGGAGATTCGGCAGAGGCAAAGAAAGAAACATGTGCTGCTACTGAGGAGAGGTAATGAGCCATGTGGCATAAGGTAGATTAGCATAAACAGGTTAATTAAGTTATAAGAGCTAGTTGGGAACAGGCCTAGGCTAATGCCAAGCTTTCATAATTAATAAAAAGTCTCCATGTCATAATTGGTGAGCTAGTAGGTTAAAGACAGTCTGAAGATACTATCTGATCAAGACATTTATCAATTGATGTTTCCTCTTCCCAGGTGACTTCCCATAGACTTGAGTTTGTATCACGTTGAAAAAACTAACCAGCACAATGTTCAAAAAGTAAAATAAAGAGAAAAGTTCAGTTTTAAGGGAAAAAGTCATTTCCTTTGGATAAAAAATGGCAGTTTCCTTTAGTGAACATATATTTACTGAAAACAAAGCAGTAACTAACCATAATTAAAGGCTCTACTCACACAGCTCACATAGCAATGGGGAAGCAAATCATCACGTAAGATTTCAGTATTTGTAAGTAATATAGAGAAAATTAAAACAGAAACAGAGGGGAGTGCAGGGTTACTGCTTTGCTGAGATGGTTACATATGCATAAAGACACACACACACACACACACACACACTTCAGCTGTTTTATGTTAGAGTTTAAAAGACCCTGATAATGCAATTACTAAATAATCTCAATGCTAATTACAAATAATTTATTTTTAGTAATTTAGAAAGGTTCTACTTCTGTATGTGTTTAGTTCACTGATTTTCTTTCATCTTGTTTTTAAAAGTGGGGATATGTAGGGTCTTACTATGTTGTCTAGGCTGTCCCCCAAATTCTAGGCTCAAGCAAATGCCTCAGTTTCCTAAATTGCTGAGACTATAGGTCCTGTGTCTAGATTAGATTTTTAATTTGTGTGAAGGGTTCTATGTATGTGTATGTGCCTGTACGTATCTTTGCAGCGCACTTGTGCCCATGTATAGAGGTGGAGGACCACATCAGGTGTCTTCCTCAGTTGTTCCATACTGTACCTTCTTTGAGACAAGCTCTCTCACCTATTTAGCTAGACCAGTGTTAATCAAACCAACTTTTTTCTGCCTCCCAAGTACTGGGTGTGGAGTGTGGAGGAAGTCCTGATTGAATGCGTACTGTTGACATGAGCGTGGCCAGGAAAAGGGCACTGATGCCTCAGACTCTAGGAATGGAAAGGTCTTCCACTGACCAGAGTATGAATGGACAGGAAAGAGGATGAATGGGCAGAGTGTGAATGTGAAAACATTCGAAAAACATATGTGCAAAAGGCTCCTACAGCAGCTTCCTCCTCCAGGATGGCTGTTTACATCCTCCCGATTCCGTTCCCCTGCAGAGCCCTTACTGAGATTAGCTAGGCCAACTCCTCACAGGCTGCCATGCTCGACATCACACTGAGTATCAGGGCCATGGGTCATCTTCCTAGAAGCACAACGCTCACTGAATCCCAGACTTCAGTTCCTGTGTCTCTTAGGTGCCTTCTTCCCTGTGCTCCCAGTCAGGTTCCCAGCACCCTGCTACACAGGCCTCAGCAGTTGAGATTACAAGCAAGCACGACTACACCCAGATTTTAATATGGGTGCATGGATCCAACTCAGGTCCTCAAAATTATGTGGCAAGTACTTCACAGCCTCAGGACTGGATTTTTCAAAATAATGATTTTTGTTAGCAATTGTGAAGAGTAACTAATCATATCAGAAGCAGAGTATTAATTTAGAGTTTACTGTTGCTTTGAATTTTAAAGTGTCTTTATATTCAACAGTTTATAATTTCTGGATCTCATTAAATGTTGATGAAAAGTTAACTTTCTCATTGTACCATACAAATCAACATTTAAGCCCATTAATTTCTACATGAACTCAAAAACTAATTAAGTGAAACTGTTTTAGAGAAAAATTCTAAAAGGTTTTACTTAATTTTTTTTCAAAGTGGTATTTCATTTGAGTAGTTGTTGAGAGAAGACAGTGCAAACTTCATTTTTACTCAGTATTTAAAGTGAAAATGAAGTTCTAGAGAAAGGCTAGTAAAATACTGATTCATATTTCATCTCTGCATTTTGATTTTCTTTTGTTTTAAATATTTAGATTTATTTATTTTTAAGCGGATAAGTGTTTAGCTGCCTGAATGTATGTCTATGAACAATGTACATGCCTAATACCCTCTGAGGTCCAAAATGGGTGCAAGATCCCTGGAATTGAACTTATAGATTGTTTGGAACCTCGATTTGGGTGTTGGGAACTAAATTCAGGTTCTCTGGAAAACAGTAAGTGCTCTTAATCACTAAGTCTCTCTCTAGTTCCCACTTTGTTTTTTGACATGGGGTCTTGTGTAACTCAGGATGGCCTCTAACTTGCTACACAGCTGATGATAACCTTGAACCTCTGATCCTCCTGCCTCTACCTTGGGAATCCTGGGACTACATGTGGGAGTCTCCACTGCTGGCTGTATGTGGTCCTGGGGATCAAGCTTGGGGCAAGTATGTAACCAAGTAAACGGCACCCCCTTTGAGCTCCTGTACACTTTCATCATTCAGAAATTCGATATTTATTGAATGTGAAGTTTTTAATGGAAGGATTATAGTACCAGCCCTCAAGGAACTTACACATGAGAAAACTAAGAATACTAAATGAGATTATAACAAGGATTTGTGATATAAGAAGTAATTCCCACATGTGCTCAGATAAATTAATTAGCATTCTAAAGACAGAATTCAGTAATTTTGTGTGCATATTGAATATAACACATTAACACAGAGGGAGTGGACTACTACCAAAAAAATGCTATCTTCTATTCACAAATTTCAATGTGTATCTACAGGAAGTTATAAAACTATAAGGAAGAATTATGAAAGACAATAATGGACAAATTACTAAATAGTCTTTCAGTGGAATGTCATTGCCTCCAGGAATTACTTGATTACTTAATGGTATTGAATTTTGACTATTTTAAACGTAGTAAAGATGGAAGTCAATTTACAGAAAACTGAAAGTGATTCAATAGTCTCGAGTTAGAAGAGGTACAAATTGTGTGCACTGGAACAGAACAATTTGCATCCACTTGAATGTATTGTAGCACCAGAGGTCTGTAAATGAAGCCGCTTTGGATCTCTGAAGCAGTTTTAACATCTGACAGCAAACATGTCAACTTGACGAGATCTGAAATCAACTGAAAGGCAAAGTGTGGTGTGTTTTCTGGATGAGACTAACTGAAGTGGAAGACCCAACCCAAAGGTGGGTGATACCTTCCAGTGGTGGACCTTCCCTGACATAAGAAGGTCCAAGAGACAAACTTTTGCTTTTTACACACTTCATGCTCACTGGCAAGATGGTCTGACAGTTCAAGAGTTCATCTGCGGCTGCTGCCTCTGCCATTATTCACTAACATCTGAATTTCCATGTTGGACTGAAGACCAGTCACTCTCTAGAAATTTCACAAACCTTCCGGGCCAAACTGGGACTCCACCTCTCCAATATGAAGACAGCACATTGTACTATGTAGGCAGTATTGTGTAACCCTTTCTAATAAGCCCCTTTTTATTATATATTTGTTAAAACAGTTGTGTTTCTCTAGAGATCTCTAACATAACTCTTAAAGGATTCCTTAATTAAGTTAAATATTGTGATGGTTTGTATATGCTTGTCCCAGGGAGTGGCACTATTAGAAGGTGTGGCCTTGTTGGAGGAAGTGTGTCACTATAGGGTTGGGCTTAGAGATCTTCCTCTTAGATGCCTGAAGATGCCCAGTCTGTTCCTGGTTTCCTTTGGATAAAGGTGTAGAACCCTCAGCTCCTCCTGCACCATGCCTGCCTGGATGTTGCCATGCTTCTGTCTTGATGACAATGGACTAAACCTCTGAACCTGTAAGCCAGTCCCAAGTAAATGTCTTTTATAAAACTTGCATTGGTCTTTGGTGTCTGTTCACAGCAGTAAAACCCAAACTAATACAAATATATCTAAATTTTTTTCTAAAAGTCATGATTATACCCTCTTTTAAAATGAATATAGGGGGCTGGAGAGATGGCTCAGTGGTTAAGAGCACTGACTGCTCTTCCAAATGTCCTGAGTTCAATTTCCAGCAACCACATGATGGCTCACAACCATTCGTAATGCAATCCAATGCCTTCTTTTGGTGTGTCTGAAGAGACCAACAATGCACTCATGTACACAAAATAAATCTTAAAAAAAAAGTGATCTCTACCCTTCTCAGAATGATAGTAAAAGGACAATATGTTCACAATCAATTATAGTCACACACTGAGATCAGTACTACAGTACAGAAATAAACAGCATACTATGAGAATTACAGAATTAAAAAATTACAGAGTTAAAAAACTATAGAAAACTTGGGAAAGCCTTTCATCTAGCAGGCTTGTCCAGCCTTTTGATATTACAGTATGGCGTTGTAATCTACAAAGTTCATACTCAAGAACCATGCAATCAACACGACAAAATAAAAAAATAAAAAGGCATATAAAAATCTCATAATGGGGACTGACAAATGACTCAGCATGTAAAGGCACTTGCTGCCCAACAATGAAAACATGACCACCTTAATTTGATCCCTGGAACTCATACAAAGACAGAAGGAAAGAACAAACTCCTATGGTCATATTCTGACTTCCACACACATTTTGGAACATGTATATACACGCAGCACACACACATGCATGCACACAGAGTGTACTGGCTGGTTTTGTATGTCAACTTGACACAGGCTGGAGTTATCACAGAGAAAAGAGCTTCAGTTGGGTAAGTGCCTCCATGAGATCCAGCTGTGGGGCATTTTCTCAACTAGTGATCAAGGGGGGAGGGCCCCTTGTGGGTGGTGCCATCCCTGGGCTGGTAGTCTTGGGTGCTATAAGAGAGAAGACTGAGCAAGCCAGGGGAAGCAAGCCAGTAAGAAACATCCCTCCATGTCCTCTGTATCAGCTTCTGCTTCCTGACCTGCTTGAGTTCCAGGCCTGACCTCCTTTGGTGATGAATAGCTGGGTGAAAGTGTAAGCTGAATAAACCCTTTCCTCCCCAACTTGCTTCTTGGTCATGATGTTTGTGCAGGAATAGAAACCATGACTAAGACACAGAACAATAATAATAAAATGTAAAAATTAAAAGAGAATTTTTAATATATAATAAAGGAAGAATAGTGACCACTAATTTTAATTAAAATAAATTTTAAAATATTGCATGGTGAACTAAAAGCATATTAATATTGTTAAGCTATGCACTCTACATTTTCAACTCACAGAAAAACAACTATCTGAAAAATCAAAGACAAAACACCCTGTAGAATAGATATATATCATCATCTAGAATTTCTTCACACAATTACAAGACTGTAACCTAAGTAGCTTTTCAAAGTAGCTCATCTGTTATCTGAACAAGGAAAGCTGATTATCAATGAAGTCAACTCAATTATGATTAACTGTAGCAGCCCAAGAAATTCATCCAGAAAATACAAACTGGCTTAATTCCATTTAGGGAAAATAGTTGTTTGAAGACTTGATATAATATCAAGCAGTTGGTAAAAAAAAAAAATTAGAATAAAATAAGCAAATTGTACTCCTTCCTTGTTGATGGTTGTAAGTGTAACCAACATGGCTCAGATGCTAATGAGTTTGGAGGACATGAAGCCTTGGCCCCTGGGAGGGAGATGTATGGAACATCTACAGGACAGAATGCTCATAAATAACTCAAACGAGCATTAGCTCAATACAACCCAAAGTAAAAATTGCTAAGATGTATTTTAAATGATTTGGGGAAAAATATGTGTATTGCAGAAAAAGGCTTGGCTGGACATATTTCAATCTCTATACTGAACTCTAAAATCTTTGGTAACGTATTTTTGTTATGGTCTTGCTATTTCTAAAGAAACATAACCTAAAATTATAAGGCAAAGCATAGTTTATAAAGTCACTTGAAAGGCTAATATTCCTAGAGTCACATATATTCACAAGCTACTATATATACTTTTCAAGCTATCAAATATTAAGAAGGGAGATTTTCTTTCCTATGCAGTTTACAATGAAAATAATTTTCAAACTCAAGCTATACACTCAGGGCAGTATAGTCAGACCACAATGAATGTGCAAAGTGAGTTTCCATATTATAAATGTTATTTAACTGTGTAATGAGGTGCTTCTAACTAAATTTCATTGAGAAGTAGTTAATATGCAGTACGATAAGATATTAAAGGCAAATATAAACAAAAACTAATAACTCTATAAATGTCAGTAACAAAATTTGATCAAGTCACATCATGCTTGGAGCTGAGGCTACAGCTGGGGGTCGTGTGCTTAGCAGACATGCACAAAGTCCTTGGCTTTTAATCTACAGTTAAAAAGACACAAATGACCTGATATTTATAGATGAATGTTTATACTACATTTTATGACAGGTAATATTAACTTTGAACTAAATTGAAAATAGTATTATAGCTCACAAAAAGAATTTCATTATTTTTACTAATAGACCCAAATTACATATTTTTTTAAATAAAGTAAATGAGTAGCTGAAACAGACTTTCTAGAAAACTACACCGATGGCCTTTGTACTTATTTCAACTACAGCATTTTCCTAGCAACTCAGTAAACTCCATTTTTTTTTCCAGGTTAATCAGGTCAAAAGCATGAAGTCATCTTTGACATCTCTAGTTCATACTCTTTGCCCATAAATATCATTCCTTTTAATCCATAAAAACTGGATTTGGACTCTAACCAGTTCTCACTGTATCTGCTACTATCCTGGGTCAGACCATTATCACGACTGGCTTACTGTAGCATCCCTCACTGGTCTCCTGTATTACACTATAGCATCCCTACTGGTCTCCTGTATTACACTATAGCATCCCTACTGGTCTCCTGTATTACACTATAGCATCCCTCACTGGTCTCCCGTATTACACTATAGCATCCCTCACTGGTCTCCCGTATTACACTATAGCATCCCTCACTGGTCTCCTGTATTACTGTAGCATCCCTCACTGGTCTCCTGTATTACACTATAGCATCCCAGCATCCCTACTGGTCTCCTGTATTACACTATAGCATCCCTCACTGGTCTCCTGTATTATTGTAGCATCCCTCACTGGTCTCCTGTATTACACTATAGCATCCCTCACTGGTCTCCTGTATTACACTATAGCATCCCTCACTGGTCTCCTGTATTATTGTAGCATCCCTCACTGGTCTCCTGTATTACACTATAGCATCCCTCACTGGTCTCCTGTATTACACTATAGCATCCCTCACTGGTCTCCTGTATTATTGTAGCATCCCTCACTGGTCTCCTGTATTACACTATAGCATCCCTCACTGGTCTCCTGTATTATTGTAGCATCCCTCACTGGTCTCCTGTATTACACTATAGCATCCCTCACTGGTCTCCTGTATTACACTATAGCATCCCTCACTGGTCTCCTGTATTACACTATAGCATCCCTCACTGGTCTCCTGTATTACACTATAGCATCCCTCACTGGTCTCCTGTATTACACTATAGCATCCCTCACTGGTCTCCTGTATCACTATAGCACCCCTACTGGTCTCTTTACTGCCTCTTTTGCCTCTTTGCAATCTAGACTTCCTTTAATATGTCAAGCCAGATTCTGTCAGTCCTCAGCCAAAAGTCGTTCAGTGATTAACAACCTACTCAGCATATAATGCCAAAGCCTTGTTCTTGGATCACAAGAAAGCACATGATCTGTTCTCCAGCCCTCACACTTCTGACTTATCTCATATTCTTCCCCAGCCCATTTAATCTGAGCCGCACTATATGTGTTTCCTCTAGCTTGCTTTGTAATGACATAGCCTTTATTCAGCTTCTTTCTCCACCACCGAACATGTTCCCACATAAACACACTACTTGCTCCTTCACATTCTTCAGTGTCTGCTCATATTTCGCCTTCTCACAAAGAGCATACAGGCCTTCTCATATAGCCAGAAATTTTTATTGCACACAGCATTCTTCCTCTTTACCCACACATAACATCTAAAACATTACTTGCAAGGATCTACTCAATAAACATACAAAGCAACAAAAACTACTGTACTGTTTCCTGTGAGTAATGCTATTTCAGTCATTTTTGCTTATGTAACTACTTATATACATATGTATACAACTGATTTACCATTGCGCTAAGTGTTTCCTCCCAATCAGGCCGCTCTCGGGGGTGAACATTTCTATGTAGCTCTGGAACAAAATCATCCTCTTCAGAATGTATTGAGGACTTCATCTTCCTAGAGAGAGAAATAGGAGAGATTTCTGTAAGAACTTCCATCTCTATGAAAATTGTTTAAATGAACACAATCTAAAAAGATTTAAAAAAAAATCTGATTTTAATTTAAACTCAAAGAGCTGGGGTAGCCAGTGGTGATCCTTCATTTTCACAGCAGCTTCCAGAGATCTGATACACCAAACACCTGCTTCTTACTCCAGAAAATAACTGTAGTAATTATTATACAAGGCCTGATTACAGCTATTCAACATAATGCGAACCTTGAAGATGATCTGTTACAGAAATCATTTAGTCTGAAACAGAACCTACAGAACTGTGCTAAGCATTGGCAAAACTTCATAATGGAGAATGGGCTCCAGTGGTAGTGCTAACTGCACAAGCATTAGGCCGTGATGCACAGATTCCCAGTAAATAACTTAAAACCAACCTGTAGTCTTGCCTGCCTCTAATCCCTCTACTGGGGAGTCCCAGGAGCTTATGGGCCGGCCAACCTAACTGCCTTAAAGAGCTTCAAGCTCACTGAGAGACCATCTCAAGAAGGGGATGATGGAGTGGGGGAGAATGACAGGAAGATACAACTCTGGCCTCCACGTGAATATACGTGTGTGTGTGTGTGTGTGTGTGTGTGTGTGTGTGTGTGTGTGTGTGTGTACACATATATGAAACTTCAGGATGAGAAAAAATTAGTAACTTTTAGTTCTAATTTATGTGAACAGAGTACATCCAACTACCACCATCAGTGAGAGTAATTATGAATGCTATTCCAAGTATATCAATGCACATGTCTGAAGGAGAGTAGGATTTCCAAGACTACAATCTTGGAGAGGAAAAAAAGCCCAGTAAAATGAATCATGCAATCAGTGTTTCTTGTGGCATTAGAGATTATAGAAACAATTATAGAAAAAATACCCTAACATACTACTACAATTTTGAGTGGGTTGACTAGGTAAAGGTTTTAGGCTGAGTTTACCAAAACTGATAGGGCTTTAGATAATACAAAATGTATACACACACACACACAGAAGGAGGGACAGAGGGAGGGAGGGGGAGAGAGAGAGAGACAGAGAGACAGAGTGCACAGCCCCGCAACGCTGAAGAGACGAAAGGGACAAATGGCACTGCTATGCCTTGGAACTGAGCCACACTAAGTAACACTAAGGTTATACTGAAGCCACAAAGCATCAGAAGTGCTAGGGAAAATACTCAGTTTTAAAAAAATAAAAACAAGATTCTTTGCAAATTTCCTATCTATATCAGATGATATCCAATAAATACTCAGAGGCAAACTTTAAAAAAGTAAAGAAAAAATGAAGGCAAACTCTTAGTTAACTCAGATTTGTAAATTATCAAAAAGAGAAGGCACTGTGTCCATTTCTTATGGTCCATTTGTGGATTCTGCTCTGGATAGAGAAATCTGTAAGCAGCATCACTCCTAGCCCAACAAGAAATAGCAGATAAAGGGTCATCGAGACGACTGAGTGGGAAAAAGGAACTTCCCACCAAGCCTAATGCCTTGAATTCTATCTCCCTGACCCACACAGTGAAAGGACATAACCTCCACGCGTGCACTACAACATGCATACTCACACATGCACTATGTGCCTACATACAGACAGCAAATCAATGAATGCAATTAAAAACTGTAAGAGTTTTCAAGGCAGATAAACTACAAAACTGAAACGTCCCTAGAATGCATCAAATAAAAGAACGCATGGCAGGCAACAGGAAAAAAAACAGAGAAATGAGAAACATGGGCTTTTCCAAGATGAACCACATCATAGCCAATTACTTGCCTGGAGTCAAACAAGAGGAAAAGAGAGACACAAGCTGGTAAGAAGCATTTGGTTAATTTTTTATTAAGTTGCTTAAAATATTTATGATTAATGTGTTCAATGAAATGAAAGAAAAATAGATAAAAGTGAAGATTTCAAGAGGGAATTGGAATATTGAAAAGCTAACGCTCACTCTAAGACTAAAGAAATAATCTGCAATTACAGATTCACTAGATGCAGGCTGGAGAGATGGATCAGTAGGTAAAGGTGCTTGCCCCATGCCTGATACCTGGGTCTGACACCCAGAACCCTCATGGAGGAAGGAGAGAAGCAACTCCCGAACACTGTTCCCTGACCTACACACTATGGAAAGAGTGTGTGTGTGTGTGTGTGTGTGTGTGTGTGTGTGTGTGTGTGTGTGTGTGTGTGTGTGTAATAAGAAAATAAATGTAGAACAAAAACAAAGTAGTCTGAAACTCTTTTAAAAGGAATTCACTATATGTGTTTAACTTAACAATGAACCTGATTAGACAATTAAGTAAAGTCTCACATATTTCCAAACTGATGACTTAAAAACAGTAAATGATGAAAATGAGAAAGGAACGAGCCAATATTTTAAAACAACAATGTCTGAAAAGCCTTTTAAACTAATAAAAGCAATCAAGCTACCAACTCAAGGAATTTCTACAAATCTCAAACCAGAGTTTATGTGTAAGTGTTTTGCTGTATGTGTGAGTGAACAACCATGTGTATGCTGTGCCTATAGAAGCTACAAAAAAGCATCAGATCCCCTGAGATCAGAGTTAAAGACTGTTGTGAACCACCATGTGGTTGCTGGGATTTGAACCTGGTCCTCTGGAAGAGCAGCCAGTGTTCTTAACCACTGAGTCATCTCTCAAACAAAAACTTTAAAAAACAAACTAGGTATATCATAAGCCAACCCACTAAAAATAAAATCCTACAAGAAACTCAAAGTCAGTACAAAAGACAAAATGACTTCAAAGAAGCAAAACTCACAAGACAAAAAAAGAAAGCAAGAGTGTAACTCATCATTGTAAAGAAGGAAGAACACCATAACCTAAAGTCTTCTATCTTTCGAAAGTATCTATTTTAAAAAGTAGGTAAAATAAGTCATTCTCATAAAAATAAATAAATAAATAATAAATAAATTTACCTAAAGGAAAACAAGAGCACAAATCTGAGAACTATGGAAAGAGTGGAAATTATAAGATCCCCAGCACAATAGGTATAGAATTCACAGCTGTAATAGCAGAATTTCCAAGTCAAGGCCCTCCTGTGCTACAAGGTAACTTTGTGGCCTGCTGGGACTACAAGGAGAGATATTCAAAAAGCCAATAGCAGCAGCAATGCTTTATGAGGTGTGTGTGTGTGTGTGTGTGTGTGTGTGTGTGTGTGTGTGTATAAATATTATATTAATATAAAAATATAAAAAATACTTCTGCACATGTCTATGAGGGAGTTTCTAAAGTGGGTTAGCTGAGTTGTGAAAACACATGTTAAAATGGGCAGTATCATTCTATGGCATGAGGTGTCACCCTGCTAAAAAGGAGAAAGCGAGCTTAGCACCCACACTGCTAACAGACAGCAGATGCGATGTGACGGCCACCTTAAGCTCCTGCTTCATGACTTCTCTCCCACCATGAACTATGTACCCTTGAACTATGAGTCAAGACAAGGTCTTCATTCCTTACCTTGCTTTTGCTAGATACTTTTGGAAGGATCCGACATATGTATACTCAGCCTTAGCTACAGAGCAACTTTGAAGCTAGACCAAATAAATCAGACTCAGAAAGGGTGGGTTAAGAACAAATCATATGTACAAAGAGAAACAAATGAGAAAGAACTTGATTCTCCTTCAACATCTGGAAACCTAGAGAAGAGAGATGGAGGAGGCAGGGGCACAGAGAACACACTGAACAACGAAGAGGGCGCTAACCATAGCTGGAACACAAATGGGTAATATAAAGACTCTGAGGACTTGTAAACAATTCTATTTCAATGTATTAAGAGTCTAAATGAGCCAGGCGATGGTGGCGCACGCCTTTAATCCCAGCACTTGGGAGGCAGAGGCAGGCGGATTTCTGAGTTCGAGGCCAGCCTGGTCTACAGAGTGAGTTCCAGGACAGCCAGGGCTACACAGAGAAACCCTGTCTCGAAAAACCAAAAAAAAAAAAAAAAAAAAAAAAGAGTCTAAATGAAAATGTCTATTCCCTGAAGCATATAATCCACCAACACTTAAAAAAAAGATGAAACAGAAAAACTTAGTCTTATAGCTGTGAAGACAGTTAAGTCTAAAAGAAACTCATGTAGACTCAATGGTGTGTTATTTCCAGCACTGAAAGCATGGATAATAACACTCTTGCGTAAATATATTCTTCCAGATTATAAAAATAAACACCTCTAAACCCATTCATGAGCCAACCAAGTCTTAAAAGCTTATACAACTAAACAAAAACTGACAAAAAAAAACATTACAAGAAAAAGAGACGAGAAGAGATACCATGAACAGAGCACCAAGACAAAAAGCATGCTCATGCATGCACGTGTACATGTAACTAACCTAGCTTAAGATCTAAAATCTATCCATAAAACTGACCACACTCTTAAAGGTGGGAATCACATACGATTCTAACAATTAACATTTAGTGCCTATCATAAGTTTCAAAGGAAGACTATTTTAAAGAACACAGCTAACATAATTCTTAAAGGTGAAATTAGGAATTATTTCACACTAAGATTGAGAAACATATCTCTGGCAATACAACTCCTCTACAATGACCCAGGTAAACATAAAGGAGGGATAAGAAAACTGTGGAATGCTAGAAAAGTTATCTTGATTGGGTTTTGTTTGAGAGAGAGAGAGAGAGAGAGAGAGAGAGAGAGAGAGAGAGAGAGAAAGAGAGAGAGAATAGACCAAGCTGCAGACTTCTCTATAAGTATGTTATATTGGGATGAGAGTATAAAATGAAGGCTCACTAGCAAATAGTAACATTAATAGATATAATTTGTGTTTATATATACTGTGTCTCCCAATAATCAATCAGCTTCATAAAACCTTGGCATCTACGTATTATATTGACTCTTGTTCTGTTAATAATGATAAACAAGTTTTGCTATCCACGTTTGAGTACAGCCCCACCTCTAACAAACATCACTGTGTTAAGAATTTTTAACTATGAATCTGAAGACCCCAAAGCTAATTTTTACAAGTTTCTACAATGTATCCTCAGTCTTAAACCTGTATATTCAAAATAAAATGAAAAAGTCCCTTAAACAGAAAAGCTGTCTGCTCAACTGCTTTGGTGCTTCTCCTGAGAAAAAAGCTTTAAATCTCTAAAACATGCTCTATTTGTACCAGACTCCTGAAAATGTACACATGGCAGTTCTGAGTCAAAAGAGGTCCAGGTAGACTCCCCTCTGAAGACAAATACTATATTACATTGCCCAGCATCTCAGAGACTACTCTGATACTGATACATCTTCTTGGTCCTGTGAGTAAATTCCAAGCAGCAGCAGGAGCATTTTATCTTTCTCTTCTCTTTTTCCCCATCATTTATCTCTTATCCTTCACCAAGTTTGGCCCTCATTCTACTACAACTGAACCAGTAAGTTATTCTCCACTAGTGCCTACAGAAACAGAGCCTGCCTTAGGGTCTCACCATTCTCTGATGCTCTGGAGATAAGAGAGTATGAGGGACAGGACAGCTGTCCTCTGTCAGAGACAATGGGTGACTTTGGATTTTTAGTCCGTTTTTGTCTATATGGACATGGATGTGCTTCACTCCCACGGGTAAGAACAGCTCTGAGAGACGGCCTATAGTGAATCTGAGCATCTCCGTTGCTTTCAACTGTGGCTGGAGTAGTAAAAGAGAGGCTGAGAGGCTGTGAACCCTGAGTAGTCTGTATACTTACAACTGAGAAAAGCTACAACCTGACATCCTGGAGAATAATATAGTCAGCATATTCCAGAATATCCAGGTTCAGTTTCCAGGATCCATGTGGCAGGTAACAACAATTTGTAATTCCAGTTCCATATGATCTTACTTCCACAGGTCCTGAAACATGGGGTTCACAGACATACCTCCAGGCAAAATACCTATACACATACTCTAAAAATAAATCAGTATTTCAAAATACACAGGAGCTCTGTTCTGGTTAGTTTATATAGATTAAATAATGCTTAAATAAATCTGAACTATCCAATATTCCCAAGAAATTTAAAAACAAAACTTGTAATACTAATGCAGATAGCTGTATTGTTCAAAATGACATATAGATTTTTCTAAAGCTAGTGGATGTCAGTTTTTGTTCACTTCCAACTGAAAATGTCTGCTATTTAATTTTAATAGTCATTACAGTTTTTGCAACAAAAATTCCCAGTCCTCACTCCGCCCTGCTACTGAATAGACTATATGTCCCAACAGCTTGGGACAAGCCTCTGTACCATGTCTAAATCTCTCTGCGAATGTGTGTATGTCTGTAGGCTTCTCACCCTATCTCAATACACCTTTTCTTTACAACTCTTTCCTAAATCACTCCATGGCTGGGTGGTGTTGACACACACCTTTAATCCCAGCACTGGGAGGCAGAGATAGGTGGATCTCTTTGAGTTCATGGCCAGCCTGATTTACATAATGAGTCCCAGGACAGCCAGGGCTACACAGAGAAACATGTCTTGAAAAAAAAAAAAATCATTCCATAGCTAAATTACTTAGCCCAACTCAATTTGCTTCAACACTGATTTACCTATTTTTAAGCACTTTATTATACTGAATGCACAAATTAGATTGAACTAATACCTTTATGGTATTATATACTTTTATTCTGAGCAAAGTGTGTTCTTAATTATTTTCCTCACTTCTTTTATATTCATCAGTAAAGTCTTGTGTTATGTTGATAATTTTGTTGTTGTTTTAAATAGGTCTTAAAGGTCTTAATTAGTCTGATTTAGGGTGGTTTTTTTAATTTATTTTTCTTAAATCGTATCTTCTAACTTACAGGTATTTGATAGCCTCATATGCTATGATTAGCTATTTTACAAACAGGAAAACTGGAACATGTTGCCACATCAATCACTTTAGACACAGCAGACCAGTTTTCCTGGAAGATCCACTTTCTCGCCATTCATATCCCTAGAAATCCATCATGATAAGCACCAGGCCCTTCAGGAATGTTTCCTATTAAAGGCCTTGGGGGACAGGGGCAGGAGGGGAACCTTTGCACTGTGCCTTGTATTCTAAGACTATGTGTATTCCAAGAAACACGTGCCTTGTTCCAGTCTTTGAAAACTCATTAAAGAAAGGAAACAAATCCTTCATAAAGTGGCATAGCTGACATCATCAGACCGATCAATTTCAGGTTTACCAAAAGTCCTGACTGGTAAACCAAAGTCTCATCTAAGGCAGAAAGGAGACTGAAAGAATAAAAAACAAAAGTTTCCTACAGAGCTTTCCTTACTAAGTCAAGAAAAGAAAAGAAGGCCAACACAGGAAAAAAAACAGGCCACTTATGTAGAAGAAATAGATTTACTTCAAATAATTATAACTGAATGAGAACACAGAAAAGAAAACGAGTGACTGGAAAGAGATCAAATGAGAAACAGAACTTCCAATGTGTGTAGGGAGGTTCATCTGTTCTGGTTAACCTTATGTTATTCTGAAGCACAGTCTATATAGCCATGACTAGCCTGGACCTCACGATGTAGACCTGCCCTCAAACTCAAGATGCTGGGATAAAAAGGTGTGTTCCACTTTAAAAAGCAAAAGGTTGGCTGTATTACATTCCTGAGTAAAAGTTTAAATATGTAAAAAATAATTTAATAAGTGTAAAAGTGCAATTAACTGAAAAACTTTGAGTTCACAAGGAATGCAATAGTTAGAGAAATCTTATTAGCTTTTCTTTTTCTAAAGGAGAGAGAGAGAGAGAGAGAGAGAGTGTGTGTGTGTGTGTGTGTGTGTGTGTGTGTGTGTGCATGCGTGCGCATGCGTGCTTGCATGCTTGCATGCACAGGCACATGTATGCTTGTAATAAACCTAAATCTAGGCATACAAGACATTCTGACACTGACCCACATGCTAGCATAATTTTTTAACTTTAAATAAACAACTTAATAAATCAAGAACTTTTAAACTATTTACACACTTTTTATTCTCTAAGGCCTTTTGAACATCAAAAACCTCATGCAGACAAACATATGCCTTTCTTATGAAAAGCTCACCTGGGGCACCAAACCAAAGAGCTTAATTATTGAAATACCAAGAAAGTCTTGCACTAGCATGTCTTGAGGTTAGAACAAAGTTCTAACAAATCATAATGACTGAATAATGGCTAAGTTCCAACACTGCATACGATTTTTCTGAGATTAGGAATGCTTACTTCAGACTCTCATGGTTATTATTTTAACACTGATAAGAGTATGCTCAGGAAAGGCTGTACTTAATATTAAATGAATATTTTGAGGACCAAACTAAGCTCCAAAGCAATTAGATATCTCTTTCTTGTAAGATCTTGTAACATTTGGGCTTTTTATATGAGACATTAAAAGTGAGATGCCCATCATGTAAAGTTGTATAGTATGCAACTGACATGAGTGTGAAGCTGTAATTACACTAATGGTTAAGTTTTAGTATTTTCTCTCCATCCCTCCAAGTTCATAAAAACTGATTGGTAAATCTCAAAATCAAGAACTTCAGAAAACAAAAAGTCAAGAATAATAAAAACAGAATTGTGAAGTATCTTCTAGCCATTAAAGTAAATCATTCTAATGTAAAAGAAAAGTAAGCCCATTGAAGTAATGAAGCACCATTTCCAGCTGGGCTGAACAATACAGTATCATTCCAAGCAAGGCAGAGATAGGATAAAGCCACCAACAAGCCAGGCAAGCGCATGAAAAACACGTTCCATATGTTTAAAACCAATAGAGAGCACCCTCCCCAGCCTCCCACTAAGGTGTGTTCACCAAATTATTCTCTTCAAGTACAGTAAGATGTTCCTCTTCTCATTTAAAAATCAAAGGTCTTGAATGCAGATACAAGTAAAGGTGCTTGAGAGAGAGACTCAGGCATCATCTGTAGGTTAAAGGTATACAAATTTTAAGAGGTTAATTATATACTCTAACATTCCTGAAACTCTTTTAAATTGTATGCTCTACCTGCCAGAATGTCTACCTACCAGTAAAGTGAAATGAGAGACTAAACTTAAAAAAGAAAAAAACTTCTTGAGACAGTACAACATAGATCAAAATAGTCTCTACCTCACAGTCCTCTTGCCATAGTCTCTCACATGATCGGATTTTGAAAGGCCTGTGCCTCCACACCCAGCTCAAGAGTCTGTTAAAGACATTTCTAGTTCCACAGGCCAACAATCTAGAGCCTATTTCTAAGTACCCTACAACTCACATCTTGGAGAGGGAGACTTAAAACAGTAGGTTCATGGCTCCACTTTAGTGTTAGTAACGTATCTAAACATCACTGATGCAGAGAAACACATTGAAGAAATGTTAAAAGGGTGGTTTTTCAGGAAAGTTATTGCCCAAGTAGAGAGTAGCAGATAGCAGCACACAAGTATTTTCTACTATGAAAGTCTTTCAGTCATTACACTTGGGCTCAAATCTTTCATGATAGATAACATGGCTAAGTAGATCTAAGTCAAATCTTCATCTGAAAAATTTTTTAAATAATATTTTGTAGACATTTTATGCAGTTAACAGACATACTTTACATATTTAGCCAATATACTTCATGTAACAACTCCTAATTAAAGTTTCTCTTTCCTGACAGGATTAAACATTTACATTTTCCTTTTCTGGGTTGTAGTTCCCTTCCCATTTTCAGAAGGGTTCTTTTAATGATCTAAAGATCATTCTTTATACAGGAATGCTTATAGCTAAAGACGATCCTATTTTGAGGACTGTAAGGACCACTGCCCAGGGTAACAAGGCAAATAGAGCACACAATATTAACTGCACAGCACAAATGAGAAACCAGAGGAGCAGAGACCGGAGTCAGTGACCCTCGGATCTGACATGTAGAGAGTGAGCAGATCCCACAAGTGCTACCAGAAAAAGTGTGTCTCCTCCCAACAGGTCCAAAAACAAAGTCTATTACTGCAAAAGCTAACAGACAAACATTTGCTCTTCTCTCAAAGTATACAATGCCTTCCCTAACACAGATAGTGGCTGGAGCCACCAGGAACCCACATTTTGGATAAGATTAGCTCTTCCATCCAGGACCCCTCAAGAGATATGATACCATTCTTTTAAGAGTAAATTTAATTAAACCTAACATTAGAGAAAATAATTACAATCTTTTCCCCCCTCATCTTTTCAGGAGACAGACAGGAACAGAGACAGACAAACATAGATGGGGCTTATAACCAAGACAGCAGTTTTGCTTTAGGTGAACAAGTGCAGATTTTAAAAAAATAAATTAAAACTTTGGTATACATTTAATTATAAAATTGATTTTTAAAACAGCTCTCATACAGCACAGATTCTATTACTGAGTTCTCCACGAAGTCAGAGCTGCATTTAATCCAACCTTCACCATCCACACCCACACACATTTTTCTGCCTGGCGTTTCAGCAGGACCATGCTGCGGACGTTGTGAAAGCCTGTGCTGCCTTGTTTCCTCATGCCTTCCTGATGAATAGGGTGAGAAACACCGTGTGAATGGGGCCTTACCTACAGCTCTGTCTGGAATTTGTAAATAAATCCAAAGGCACATTCGTTTTGGAAGATTTAAGGTGCTATTCAGATAGGATATACAACTGTAAACAAGAACAAACTCCCTATGGTGTCACGGTTTCCTAAAACAGTGCCTACAAATGGCTCCGTTTCTCAGATGACTGTGCTGTCAGTACTCAAGATTAGGATTCAGCCTTACAGATCAGAAGAGAAAAATCTTAGGGGAGGCTCCCACCACTTAAGAATAATCTAAGATTAGAGTACCTAACATACTGTAAAATATCAATAAAGTCAGACACAAGTTGTTTCTTCCTTTGACAAATACCACAAAGTAACTCACACAATTGTAATCAGGTCAGTTTTAATACAAACCAAACAAAACATAGACTGGTAAGGAAGATACAAAGAACATAACAAAAACCAGTGGATATGTCTAACATTAGCATACTTGAGAGAGATGAGGCTTATGCAAATCTGGAAAGCTAAATGAAATTATAGGAGGAAAAAAAGAAACAACAAAGATGATATGCTAATAAATGTTCATTTGTATAATCTCATCATTAAGAAATAATTCCCGTTTGTTTTAACCCTTGAGTAACAAATTCAATATGATCTACCAAGAGCTCCTAATACTCAATCATTCCATTCCTTAACTAAGTCTTTAAATTCTAAATATAGAAATTCTCAAAAAAAAAAAAAAGAAAAAGAAAAAGAAATCCTCTAACTTGGGAGACAGAGACACACACACAGAGGGGAGGCAGAATATAACTACTTGTTTTGAATATTAAACATAAATACTGTATCTGATGAAATGATATGCTCACCTGCCTAAGGACTCAGGTAAAATTACAAAGATATCTAATTGTGGGTATTAGTGGGTGTATGTAGTTCAAACTTCAAATTTCACTGACATTTGTTTTGTTTTGTTTTTGAGACAGGGTATCTCTGTGTGCCTGGCTGTCCTGGAACTCACTCTGTAGACCAGGCTGGCCTCAAACCTACAGAGATTTCCCCTGCCTCTGCCTCCAATGCTAGAATTAAAGGTGTGAGCCACCACTGGCCAGCATAAAGATTTTTTTAAGTGTCTACAAGTGTGTTAAGTCCCTAGTCCTGAATGAAACAGAAAAGACTTCCTAAAATCTGTAATAATATAACATACTTAAATACTGTCAGTTTCCTCCTGCAAACAACTCTCAAACTGAGTTTGAGAACTCTCAAGCAAGAGGCATCCTCTTAAAAACTTCCAAGAATTAAATTGCTACCAGAAATTCCAAAGTCCAAAAGACTTAGAATAGGAAAGTGGGTAAAAATGAGAATCAAAGCCACAAAATAACTGATTTAAATTTAATCAAATGTTTTATACGTATGCATAAATGCAGAGGGCTGTCCACACACAAACATTTCAGAACACAGTCCAAGGAAACGGTGAAATAATCTTTAGATGCAAATTCAGATCAAATCTATTAAGATAAAAATCAGACACAGAAAAGAGTAGCAGTTCATTATGAGTCTGTACTTGAAATTCCTGAAATGCTACTACAAAACCTGTCTAACGCCTTCTCTTCCTGGTGTTGGAACAAGTAATTGAAAATACATTTTACAAGCTCAGGGCAAGTTGTGGAATGAAGAATGCTACAGCCAAAGGAAAAGCTGCCCTCTTCCACCCCAAACTGACCCAGAGAGAAGTCTTACTGAGAAAAGGGTTGAAACAGGGAGGATAGAAGAGGAGGAGAGAACAGATGGACAAAGGATGGAGAAGAAAACAACTCCAATTTACCTGAAACTCTCTTCCCTTTCTTCCTCTTCACCATCAGTCAGCTGGGTTACCCCTTCAGAATCCAGCCAAAACACACTGTCATCCCCCAAAGAGCTATTCTCACTTTCTGTCTCCATTTTGTTTGTCTTGTGAGATCCTCAGGGCATGGGATACGACGCGCTCAGTGTCCAGGTGGGTCAGCTCTGCTGATGCACACTCGGATGTGTGGCTGCCATAGCACTGGCAGGTGATGATGCTGGTTTCGTTACAGTTGGGACTACAGACAGGAAACCCCAGGTACACACTCACTGCATATGACTGTGCACCTGTCATACCTTAGACCCTCCCACTGCCTCAGGCTCCATGACCTACATAATAAAACCAGAGCCCTAATCAGGGTGATCTTTCACTAATTATTCACTTTTAATAACTATTTTTCTTATCTCAAGTTTCCAGGTAATAGGTATTTTCAAAAAGCAAGCTTCTGCTTGTATCTCAGCCTTTTAAAGGACAAACAGAAAACTAGAAAGGATAACTACACACACCAGTGTCCTGTACTCAGCTCCATGCAAGGCAGTGACACACCTCAGTGAGGGAGGATCACGATTAATAAGGAAGATATGCATTGTCTAGGAACCTGCCAGACTTCCTGCCTTCTTATGTTACATATCTTTCCTTCCCCTCAGAGATAACTGCTACTACAAAGGTATACCCTTGCTCAAGTGGCCAGATTAAGACAGAAAAAAGAGCAAGTCCATGGCCCACACAAAAAAGGTTTCAAAAGTTAAAAGGTATTGACAATTATTATAGAAAATTAAAACACAAAACATGTTTATACATTTACACTGGAGAGGTCCATGCTGATGATAAAACAGCTTACTAGGAAGTAAGTCCAAGTGACACTGTACACAACACAAAAGCTCTCACCAACCCAAGATGTATCCTGCAGTCCTGGGTACTAGTCTCCTTCCCAGCAGCAGAAAATATATGGAGCCCTGACTTTTACCCAGATCCACACAGAGTAGATGGATGGATGAATGAATGAATGAATGAATGAACGAACGAACAAACAAGAAAAGGAAAGACGACACAACACAACACCACTCACTTGAAAGCATGGAAAATGAACTTCTGGTGACTTGGCTTATATAATATATTTCCCTTCATGCAACTTTTAGAATACTTGCTGATTTAATCCTGCAGCTTTGAAAATTGACAGAGGGTTAGTCTCCTGCTAGAAACTACAATTTGTTGGCAAATTTGAAAACAGGTTTAGAAAACCAATTGTTTCTGACAGTAGGTATTTGGAAAAATTCCCTGACATTTTACATAAAAATAACTGGCAAAATATTCGAGTTTCTACCTGAGTCAAATCCTAGTAAATTCCAATCTCTGTAACCACTTCAAAATGAGAGGACCACTGGATCACTCTAACAAATTTCTTATCATCTAACAAAGATCCTGAGGATGTAAATTAAATTTCTTCCTCATTCTGTACATTAAAATAAATGCCCAAGAAACCAAGGATTTAAATCTAAGAATTAAATCACAGAATACCATGGGCAAGCTCCTTAAAACCATATTACAGTAGAAAAGTCCTCGTTATAATTTGATAGAGTTATAACAATTTTTATAAAGCCACAAAAATCACAAAACACAGATAAACCTTATTATGTAAAAAATATTTACATCCAGCTTGAGATAGTTGAGTAGATAAAATGCCTTCTACAGAAATATAAAGACCTAAGATTGGATTCCCCAGAACCCACATATGAAGCTACTTGTGGGGCTGAAGAGTTGACTAAACAGTTAAGAATACTGATAATGCTTACAGAGGACCCAGCTTCAATTCCCAGCACCCACATGGAAGCACAGAGCTGTCTTATGCCTCTCTGGCCTCCTTAGGCACCAAGTTATACACATGACATACCAACATACATGCAAGCAAACATCCATACTCATAAAATAACTTTTTTCCTTAAAAACTTTAAAACGAGTATGGTCACACATGTCTGTAAAATTCAGCACTATGAGCCTCTCCTGGCCTCTCTGTCAAGCCCAAACTTCAAACTCCAGATTCAGTGAAAAAATTCTGTCTCAAAAAATAAGATAGGACAGTAACAGAGCCAGACATCATAATATCAAACACTGGCCTCCACACATGAACACAATAATGACCACATATGCACACGCATGTGCGTTCCCACACACACAAACACACACAGGGATGGGAGGAAGGGAGGGAAGGAGGGAGGGAGGGAGGGAGGGAGAGAGAGAAAGAGGGGGGGAGAGAGAGAAGGGGGGAAGAGGGAGGAGGAGAGAGAGAGAAATGTGTTTATATGTTCTATAACAATAGTAACAAAATGTAAACACAGCCAAAATGTAAAATGAGAAGATAACGAAGCACATCTTAAATATAAACCTCTCCAATCCAACAGCGCAGAAGATAAATTGGTAAAAAGGGTAATAACCAGACAAACCTACAAGACAACCTTATGACATAAGAAAAGGTACTTAACACAGAAATGGGAGGACTCACAAAAATATATGTTTTTCATTTTTGCACATAAGCAAGGTTTATAAATGTTTTTAATAAGTCAGGTATGGTGTTACATACCTTTAATCCCAGCACTCAGAAGGCAGAGGCAGACAGACCAGTATGTGTTCCAGGCTATCCATGGCTCCACAGTGAAACTCTGTTGGGGGAACTAGGCATAATTTAACAAAAATTCCTACACCAAGCATGAGAACACCCTTAAAAGTGGATACAGGGAATCCAAAAGATTCCCCCCAAAAAATACTATATAGACTATTGATACTGCCCTTGGTTGCCTCCTAGAAGTGGAAGGTAGTTCTCTATTGCTGAACACGCCATATATTTTAGACACAGTATCTGGACGATTACAACTGGACCTGAAACCCTTCTCCCTGAGGACTAGCTTTAATACCAGAAGTTATGCAAGCTTCCAAAGAAGAAAAACACCCATTAACCCTTGTGAGCTCTGATGTCTATGAACCTCAACAATGACCAGCATAGCACAATCAATACTCCTAAGAGTACAAACATACCTTAGCAGTCACAGCTTTCTAACTGGACTTAAGACCTACTCAACAAGAGAGAAATCATGCCTGGTACTAGAAATCTAACTACCTACTTCAGGCTAGTGATGTCATGGATCTTTGAGAGGAACCTACAACCACAACTTTACTAAACCAGCATAACTCGTAACTACATTCTAAATATTTATCCCTATCCTCACAGGTAAGTATAGGTCTCATCCCTCATTAAAAAAGTCTCTCTACAATGGAGATCGATACAGAAAACCACAACCAACCAAAACAGAACAAGGGATCATATGGTGCCCAGCCCCAATGGATGCATCTACAACACGACTCCTATACCTAAGGCTCAGGGATCACAATGGAGGAGGAGAACAAAGGGAGTAGGAGACAGAGGAACAGATAGTTTGCTGTGAGATCGTGTCTTCTACAATGTCAGAGAAGCTAGACCAATGAAGTTTCATCAACATGACTGCCTATATGAGGCCTAATCAAGGATAACACCACGACGTGCTAACATGGAAGGGAGATACCTCATGGGGACTCTGAGCCTAAACAAAGAACTACAGGCAACTAAATGATGTGGGGAGAAGGAGAACTAGCCTTCCCTAGAAGAGCTCCCAAACTGCTTATCTAATACCAAGTGGTCAGCCCTGAAATCGTGTTCGTGTGTGTGCGTGCGTGCGTGCGTGCGTGCGTGCGTGTGTGTGTGTGTGTGTGTGTGTGTGTGTGTGTGTGCAATCAAAGAAAAAGGTCATAAACTTCAAAGAGCAAGAGGGTACAAAGGAAGGACTGGAAGGAAGAAAATAAGGAAAAAATATGTAATTATATTCTAATTTCAATAAAAAAATGTAAAGCTCTTAACAAACTGAAAGATAAGGGAAAATCAATATGCATGGAGTCAGAGTTTAAACAGATGCAATCTCTATGCAGGGAGACTTGGCAAAACCCATCAAAAGACAAAAATAGGAACCTCCTTAGCCCAGTGGTCTTACAGGTAGATATTGGAGATAATCAGAAACACCCATTGTAATGCGCTTTATAGTAGCAAAAGAGAACATACAAACCAGCACCTAATTGTTGCTTAGCATTGAATTACATAATTATCTCACTGAAAAGCCAGGGAGAGCAATGCTACATACATAGTTGAGAGGACAAAGCAGCTGCTTCATGATCACAATGGGAACAAGTGAACAGAAATTTGATGAAGGCAGAGAAAAAAGAGGCAAAGGGTAGACCAGTGAGCGCATACAGATCCACATTCAGGTTCAGAGAATGGCATCTGTACAAATGCTCAGAACTCCCACTAAGGACATCAACACAGCAGCCTTGCCTCCAGAAAAGAAAACAAGAAAAATAAAAAAAGAATGAGCTTTTCATTATATTATGCATACTTTATTTTATACATTACATTGTCCTTGCAAAAAACAAAAAACAAAAAACAAAAAAACAAAAATGAGCAAATTTCGTATTGTGTGTCCCTTAAGAGACAACTGTGTTTCTACACACTTATTTCATGCAGGATTTAGTCCTCTCTTATTTCTAAACAATTCTCATTCCTCCTAATGACTTTTCCTTCTAATCCTTCTTTTGCTTGCTTGCATCACAGCTGATCTTCCTCACTTCTGCACATCCTTTATATATGATGAAGTAAACTGTGGACGGGTTTTACACATAAGACAACGGCAGCTGGCTTATATAAAACTACTCTAGAAACTGCCTATTTGGGTCCTTCTTTAATTTAAGAATCCCAACCCCAGATAAGCGTGCGTCAGAGACAGTCTTTATCCCACAGGCACTAGGTAGACCTCCAAAGACAGCTTTAAACTAGTATCAGAGGGTTTTCCCCCCATCCAATTTCAAACTCCAGCTAAAAGGTTGAACTCAGCTGCTCTGGCTCAAACTCCTCTCCTGGCTGAATGATTCAACCTGGCTTCTCTCTTGACCTCTGACTTTTTTGCTCTGCTTGGCCTCAAGCTAAGTCTGGTAATCTGTGCTAATCTTCGGAGTCCTCCTCATTCTCTGGCTCATTCTGTCTTCACCTGTGCTTGCTTATTTTCTCTTCAACCTGTCTCCCAGTAAATCTGCTTTCTTCCTTCTCTCCCTCTGCTCTGCTCCTTCTGCCTCTCTTTTCTCTCTCTTCTTCTGAGTTGGGCGTATCCTATTCTGTCAAATCTCTCTGATTTGTCACTTTGTCTGTCACTCAATTAGACATCACTTTCGAACACGGGAGCTTCTTTCTACAAACTAACTTTACCTACATTGTTTGGGATTAAAGAAGTGTGCAAAGCGATGAGCCACACCACAACTAAAAACAGAATTTTTCAGGAAATAACACAAGATGGGTTCACAGTGTGATCAAATATCCTGCAACAAATGAAGATAGTACATGGGCTAAGTAATATTACTATATCAACTAATTATAATACAAGGCAAAGTTACACAAGAATTCTGTTTCCAATAACTGAAAGTTTTCTAACAATGTACTAAGTGTAATACAAAATGTACAAATAATCTTTTTATATTGGCTCAGCATGAATTCTAAATGTAACATATTTAAATCTTTAATTTTCTTTGGTATAGGGGAAGTTACTGAGATAGGGTCTGACTGTGTGGCTCTGGCAGGCCTAAAACTCAATGTGTAGACCAGGATGACTTTAAGCTCAAGAGATTCTCCTGTCTCTGTCTCTCAAGTGTTGGGATTAAAGATAGGGTATCATCATACCCACCTCTGAGTCTTTGTAGTTGTTCCTTGTTCTAAAATAATTAACTCTGAACAACAATTCCTTTCCTTATTGAAGATTACTCATGGTTCTTGGGTACATTCAAGGTTATATGTACAGGACAAACAGTATTAAGACTACCAGAGCAAATTCATTCACAAAAATATAAAAATTGAAGAATTAAAATGACCTTCTCTGGACACTTTAAACAGAACAGGTCCAGCTGATTAGAAAATGTAAAATTTTATGCTGACACATACTTTGTACCATTAAATACAACAACAATGTAACTTCAATCATCCAAATTAATTAACTCCTTTTCTTTAAAATGCCACCTTAAAATATGAACATTCCTTTTGCAGAAATGCATAAATATATGCTTTTAAAATATGTTCAATTTCAAACTCTATATACACAATCAGGGACTTAATCAAAATACAACTGAACTCAATGTTTAACCATGAGATTTACAAAGGGTGTGATTTGGTTGAGTTAAATTGAGTTTCAGTTTGGTAATCTCAACACAGAAATAGTAAGCATGTAAAGTCAATGTACAAAGCACTGTGTAAAATAAAACCATCACATGGAACAGAATAGCCAAGAACCTCAATAAATAACAGCCATCATCACTGCAACCACAAAATCTTTCATTCCTGAGACTGATATTAAACTTAGAAGACATTTCAATCTGTAAATCTCTGACTTTAAAAAAAAACAAACAAAAAACTTGTCTCTGAACATCTGTCATCATTTTGCAAGAAAGTAAATGACTTAATAATAAATGAGTAGACATAGTCTGAACTAAGTTAGTAAGCTGTTTTCAATTACCTGAGTCTCTTTAATAACTGGAATATTGTGGGTGGACTCTGCCATGTCCTATTGCTGGTGGCACTATTTGGGAGGGTACAGAACTTTTGGGAGGTGGGTCTGCTTGTCAGAAGAAGTCAGTCGTTAGGGACCTTTAAAACCTGTGTTGTCCTCAGGATTCTGCCCTTGGTTTCTGGTCGGCCATGAAATGCATAGCCTCTGCCACACATTCCTGCCACCATGAAGTGTGGCTCTCTGCCATGTCCTCCCCTCTATGGTGGGCTGAAACCATGAGCTACAGTAAAATCTATTCCCCTAAGTTGCATGTATGAGTTATTGTGTCGCAGAGATATAAAAGTAAGTAATATGTGAAAGACAGCATTTGAATAATTACTGCAGGAAGCTCATTTCCTGCCATCATCACATTCATACCAAGGGTAACAAAGAAAGGACAGCACTCTCCCCTATTCCCAGGAGATACAACTCAAGACACCCAGTGGACCCTGGAAACCTCAGGGAGTACCAAGCCACGCAGAGACAGCTTCCACATATATAAAACTACAGAAGCTAAAATGGATATGTTTGCCCCTCTTTTATATCTTTTGGATACTTTTACATTTTCCACAATAAGTATAGTTAGATTGAATTTGAGGACATCAGCTCCCTATTCCTCCTCTCTTACGTCACTTTACAGGAAGAGTTTTCAGCTTCTCCTCAGCATAACCTAACTGCCCACACCACTACTCTTGCTGCTGTGGGCTCTCAAGTCATTATTAGATAAAATGCTACTCAACATGGGCACAGTACTGCTGCCAGAGTCAATCTAATTTTAATTCCTTTAGATCAGGAGTCAAAATTCTCCCTGAATTTAACTTCACACTTCATCTGTTCATGCTAAGTGGTAATCTGATGCTAGGTTTGATATTAGCCTTCATAGCAATCACTATACTCTTTAGTCATTAGTATGTATGTATTCAGATACCATTCAATCTAAATATTTTGACTTTTTATTATGGAGATTATCAGGGTATCAGAAAGTATAAAATAATGACAAACAAATAGCTATCTAGTGTTTAGCCTTAATAATTAACTATGGGCCAGCAAGATGACTGCATGGCTAAGAGTATTTGCTGTGCAAACCTTGCAACCAGAGTTCTATCCCCAGACCCACGTAAAGGTAACAGAAGAGTTCTACAAAGTGTTCTCTGATCTCCACATGTACACCATGGCACATGCACTGCATCATTCACAGATACACATACATGAAGATGAGGATGATGAGAAGGAGGAGAAGGACCACCACCTCTTCTTCTTCCTCCTCTTCTTCCTCCTCCTCCTAAGGGCTGGCAAGATGGCTCAGTGGGTAAAGGTGCTTGCTGCCAAGGCAAAAACCTTGAGTTCAATCCTTATAACTCACACAGTAGGGAACTGACTACTATTAACTCTCACTCTCTCTCTCTCTCTCTCTCTCTCTCTCTCTCTCTCTCTCTCTCTCACACACACACACACACACACACACACACACACACACACACAAAGTGTATGCAATAAAATTTTTAGATAATTAATTAATTAACTGAGAAACCTCCACTGGCCTCACAAAGTTGTTTGTAAGCAAATCCTAGATATCACTTAATCCTTATATAAGTCAAAATGTCTTTTTAAAAAACCTGTTTGTTATGTGTGTGTACATATGTATAGAGGTGAGATTAACATTGGAGGTCATTCTTCAGGTGTGAACCACCTTGCTTTTGGAGGTGGGTTCTCTCTGGCCTGGAGCTTGCTCAGTAGGCTAGCCTGAAATACCAAAGAACCCTAGGGGATCTGCCTTGCCTGTTCCTGCCTCACTAGAGCTGGGATTATGAGCTCATGCAACCACACTAGGCTTTGTTTTTTAAAGCAGGAACTAAAAATTGAACTTAGGTCATAATGCTTGAACTCTAAAACCTTTTAAATACTATCACTGTTTTAGAGAAGTGATAATTCCTTCCCTGAAACACCAGTCAGTAAATAGCTTTACTATTTAATGTTTTAAGGATCATTAACCTTTTCCCACTTTCTATCACTCACCTGTTTAAGTCAGAAACCATCCACCCATAGTATGACAGGTAGCAAGTCTCTTCAGTCTCTTTTTCCTGAAGATTCCCTGCCTCCTCCATTTCTCGATTTACTTTTGTTCACCTTTTTTGAGACAGAGTGTGATGAGAATTGAAAACATCCAGGTTTCATGTATTGCCCCAAATCATAAATTCTTAAAAGCTACAAAGGTTGCTTTAGCTTAATATTTTCTGGCTATCTACCAGTCTCCTAAAATAAATATTAAATGAACAAGAACCACATGTGTGCACAATACACAAACACACACCACACACACACACGCACACACACACTCTTCTCATATGTATACATACATAGTGTCCATTGATAACCTGTTCTCACAATGCTTTACCAGGTACAAATGAGCAGTTCTTCAAGACCTGTGACAATAAAAAGTTTCAAATGCCACGTGGTTTATAATCTAAATGGGTTCTTTTATCTTCACAGCCACCTACAACGTGTCTGTTCTCCCACACAGTCAACTAAAGACAATGACAATACTTGCACAAATATGAACAATCAATGTTTGGTACCATTGTCTGTTTAGTTCCCACTATTTAAGAACAACAACACAGAATCGATGCAAACTATAGAATATCCTTATAGAAGAGAATAGAAACTTAGAATCTTTCTAAGGCTAGAAAAACAGTTAACAGACTAGTATGGACTGACCTGCTACGTGAAATAGTTGGAAATCAGGAACCACGCATTCTAGTGGGCTAAATTTAGATATTACATGACTATTGGGAATCAAGACACCAAAGACAGTTTGATTACCTCAGCACGCAGCCTGAATTATATAAAAATGCATGAACTCATGGTGTCAGAACTTTAAGGCAACAAAGCAAATATCCATGATCTTCAAGTCCATCCTGTGCAGGCCCATCAGGCCCAGTCTGACAAAGAAGGATTACATTTTTCCATTTTCCACTCTCCAAAGAAAACTGATACTGTAGTATATTACCTTCTATTGGCGGGTCTAAGTTCAGAGAAGTTAATACTGCAATAGATCCTGCAAGCAATCACAAACTAAAACGGACTTCTTCAAAGAATAAACAGAAAGAAGGACTCCCCAGTGTGTTGGTTTCTTGTTCACACAGCCTGCCATGACGACTATCTATTCTGTTGTTTCCAAATTTAAATTCTCAGTATTAGGGTGATTTTAAAAATATTAGCTTAAAATTCATACAGGAGTTTGCTATTTTCAAATCACTCACATTTTGAACCAAATGACAGATGACAAAAAGAAATGAAGCCAAGAGAGGGATGGCAAATTTGCATCTAAAACAGGAAATTTAGGAAACAAAAGTTCCAAAAGAACAGAAATTATTCAAAATTGAATTTATTACCCCCAATAGCAAAGAACATAATAATAAAACAGGTGTAACAACAACTCTCCAGAAATGATACACTGCAAGAACGTACAGTCACTGCATGGTTACCTAAGTTGGACAAATCATAACTGTTGCCTGAAAATCCCATGTGAGAACGCCATATCTAGCTGGCGCAGGGAGATAGCTGACCACCCAGGAGTGCAGAGAGGCCAGTCAGCACAGGTAGGACCTCCCCTGCTGCTAAGAGGATCACATCCAGAACTGTCAGGTGGGAGCCTTTTGGTTGCTGTCTCTGGCTAGTGACCATCCTCTGCCACAACGCACCAAAACCAAGTGGCACAGGGGGGTGCCTAACCACCCAGGAGTGCAGAAAAGCCAGACAGCAGAGGTAGGACCACCCCTGCTGCTCAGAGGAAACAGCCAGAAACCCTGAGGACACAAGAGACTAGGAGCAGCCTGGGACAGGAATCTTCGGATTTCTGCTTGCACCCAGAGTCTTCCGATTTCCTCCTGCACCCAGAGTTGATCAGGGCCACAGAGCTACAAACCCAAATACAACCACAAGAGAACTGGTATCTCAGGAGTACCCACATACCTATATACACACAGAGAACGGGTCTCCCAGGAGCACAGGTACAGAGGCTTGCAGGACAGATAAGGCATAGTCAGAGACAGCAACACCAGCTAACAACAGAGATAACCAGATGGCAAAAGACAAATACAAGAACATTACCAACAGAAACCAAGGCAACATGGCACCATCTGAACCAAGTTCTACCACAACAGCAAGCCCCAGATACCCCAAGACACTGGAAAAGCAAGATCTAGATTTAAAATCACATCTCATGATGCTGTTTGAGAACTTCAAGAAGGACATAAATAACTCCCTTAAAGAAATACAAGAGAACATGAATCAACAGGTAGAAACCCTTAAAAAGGAAACACAAAAATCCCTTAAAGAATTACAGGGAAACACGAACAAACAAATGAAGGAACTGAACAAAACCATCCAGAATCTAAAAATGGAAGTAGAAACAACAAAGAAATCAGAAAGGGAGACAACTCTGGAGTTAGAAAACCTTGGAAAGAAATCAGAAGTCATTGATGCAAGCATCAACAACAGAATACAAGAGATAAAAGAAAGAATCTCAGGGGCTGAAGATACCATAGAAAGCATTGACTCAACAGTCAAAGAAAATGCAAAATGCAAAAATCTTGTAACCCAAAATATCCAGGAAATCCAGGACACAATGAGAAGACCAAACCTAAGGATTATGGGTATAGAAAAGAGTGAAGATTTCCAACTTAAAGGACCAGAAAATATCTTCAACAAAATTATAGAAAAAAAACTTCTCTAACCTAAAGAGAGAGATGCCCATGAACATACAAGAAACCTACAGAACTCCAAACAGATTGGACCAGACCAGAAAGTCCCCCCATCACATAATAATCAGAACACCAAATGCACTAAACAAAGAAAGAATATTAAAAGCAGTAAGAGAAAAAGGTCAAGTAACCTATAAAGG
The DNA here is from genome assembly GCA_036184795.1 of Tokudaia tokunoshimensis. Lineage (NCBI taxonomy): Eukaryota > Metazoa > Chordata > Mammalia > Rodentia > Muridae > Tokudaia > Tokudaia tokunoshimensis. The sequence continues at coordinate 32,083,989 of BTHU01000008.1, read as the reverse complement.
CAGGCCTATCAGAATTACACCAGACTTCTCACGGGAGATGATGAAAGCTAGAAATCCTGGGCAGATCTCATACAGACCCTAAGAGAACACAAATGCCAGCACAGACTACTATACCCAGCAAAACTCTCAATCACCATAGATGGAGAAACCAAGATATTACATGATAAAACCAAATTTACACAATATCTTTCCACAAATCCAGCCCTACAAAGAATAATAGATGGAAAATGCCAATATAAGGAGGGCAACTACACTCTAGAAAAAGCAAGATAGTAATCTTCTTCCAACAAACCCAAAAGAAGATAACCACAGAAACATAAAAATACCATCAAAAATAACAGGAAGCGAAAATCACTATTATTCTTTAATGTCTCTTAACATCAATGGACTCAATTCCCCAATAAAAAGACATAAATAGACTGGATACGTAAACAGGACCCAGCATTTTGCTGCATAAAGTAAATGTACCTCAGTGTTAAAGACAAACACTACCTCAGAGTAAAAAACTGGAAAACAACTTTCCAAGCAAATGGTCCCAGGAAACAAGCTAGAGTAGCCATTCTAATAGTAGATAAAATTGACTTTCAACCAAAAGTCATCAAAAAATACATGGAAGGACACTTCATAATCATCAAAGGAAAAATCTACCAAGAAGACCTCTCAATTCTGAACATCTATGGTCCAAGTGCAAGGGTACCCACATTCATAAAAGAAACTTTACTAAAGCTCAGAGCAAACATTGCACCTCACACAGTAACTGTAGATGACTTCGACATCCCAATCTCATCAATGAACAGATCAGAGAAACACAAGCTAAACAGAAACACAGTGAAGCTCACAAATGAATTTAACAGACATCTATAGAACATTTCATCCTAAATCAAAAGAATACACCTTTTACTCAGCACCCAATGGTACCTTCTCCAAAACTGACTATATAATTGGTCATGAAACAGACCTCAACAGATGTAAGAAGACTGAAATGATTCTATGCCTCCGATCAAATCACTATGGAGTAAGGGTGGTCTTCAATAACAACAAAAACAACAAAATGCCCACATACACACGGAAGCTAAACAATGCTCTACTCAATGATACCTTGGTCAAGGAAGAAATAAGGAAAGAATTCAAAGACTTTTTAGAATTTAATGAAAATGAAGGCGCAACATACCCAAATTTATGGGACACAATGAAAGCAGTGCTAAGAGGAAAACTCGCAGCTCTGAGTGCCTCCAAAAAGAAGCTGGAGAGAGCATACACTAGCAGCTTAATAGCACACCTGAAAGCTCTAGAACAACAAGAAGCTAATACACCCAAAAGGAGTAGACTGCAGGAAATCATTAAACTCAGGACTGAAATCAACCAAGTAGAAACAAAAAGAACTATACAAAGAATCAACAAAACCAGGATCTGGTTCTTTGAGAAAATCAACAAGATAGATAAGCCCTTAGCCAGACTAATCAGAGGGCACAGAGACAGTATCCAGAAATGAAAGGGGAGATATAACAACAGAAACTGAGGAAATTCAAAAAATCATCAGATCCTATTACAAAAGCCTATACTCAACATAACTGGAAAATCTAAATAAAATGAACAATTACCAAATGCCAAAGTTAAATCAGGATCAGATAGACCATCTAAACAGTCCCATAACCCCTAAAGAAATAGAAGCGGTCATTGAAAGTCTCCCAGCACCGCCCCCCAAAAAAAGCACAGGACCAGATGGTTTTAGTGCAGAATTCTATTAGACCTTCAAAGAAGACCTAACACCAATACTCTTTAAACTATTCCACAAAATAGAAACAGAAGGAACACTACCCAACTCTTTTGATGAAGCCACAATTACGCTGATACCAAAACAACACAAAGGTCCAACAAAGAAAGGGAACTTCAGACCAATTTCCTTTATGAATATCAATGCTAACTAATAACTACTCAGTAAAATTCTTGCCAACCAAATCCAAGAACACATCAAAATGATCATTCACCACGATCAAGTAGGCTTCATCCCAGGGATGCAGGGATGATTCAATATACGGAAATCCATCAATGTAATCCACTACATAAACAAACTCAAAGAAAAAAACCACATGGTCATTTCATTAGATGCTGAAAAAACATTTGACAAAATTCAGCATCCTTTCATGTTAAAAGTCTTGGAAAGATCAGGAATTCAAGGCCCATACCTAAACATAGTAAAAGCAATATACAGCAAACCAGTAGCCAACATCAAACTAAATGGGAGAGAAACTTGAAGCAATTCCACTAAAATCAGGGACTAGACAAGGCTGCCTTCTCTCTCCATATCTCTTCAATATAGTTCTAGCTAAAGCAATTAGACAACAAAAGGAGGTCAAAGGGATACAAATTGGAAAGTCAAATTATCACTATTTGCAGATGATATGATAGTATACTTAAGCGACCCAAAAAACTCCACCAGAGAACTCCTACAGTTGATAAACAACTTCAGCAAAGTGTCCAGATATAAACCCAGGATAGTGAAAACTATTCTCAACAGTAACAGAACTTCTGGGGGAATCAGTATCCCAGACCTCAAGCAATACTACAGAGCAATAGTGTTTAAAAAAAAACTGCATGGTATTAGTACAGTGACAGGCAGGTAGATCAATGGAATAGAATTGAAGACCCAGAAATGCACCCACACTCCTATGGTCACTTGATCTTTGACAAAGGAGCTAAAACCATCCAGTGGAAAAAAGCCTTTTCAACAAATAGTGCTGGCTCAACTGGTGGCTAGCATGCAGAAGAATGCAAATCGATCCTTTCTTATCTCCTTGTACTAAGCTGAAGTCCAAGTGGATCAAGGACCTCCACATAAAACCAGACACACTGAAACTAATAGAAAAGAAACTGAGGAAGAGTCTTCAGCACATGGACACAGGGGAAATTTTCTTGAACAGAAGACCAATAGCTTATGCTCTAAGATCAAGAATTGACAAATGGGACCTCACAAAATTACAAAGTTTCTGTAAGGCAAAGGACACTGTCAATAGGACAACCAACAAATTGGGAAAAGATCTTTACCAACCCTACATCCAACAGAGGACTAATATCCAATATATACAAAGAACTCAAGAAGTTAGACTCCAGAGAACCAAATAACCCTACTAAAAATGGGGTACAGAGCTAAACAAAGAATTTTCACCTGAAGGATCCATCCCATATATAGTTACAAAACCCAGATACTACTGTGGATGCTTACAAGTGCTTGCTGACCAGAGCCTGATATAGCTGTCACCTGGAAGGTTCTGCCAGTGCCTTCAACATCCTTAGTCATCAGGGAAATGCAAATCAAAACAACCCTGAGATTTCACCAGTCAGAATGGCTAAGGTAAAAAAAACTCAGGAGACAGCAGGTACTGGTGAGGATGTGGAGAAAGAGGAACACTCCTCCACTGCTGGTGGGATTACACTCTGGAAATCAGTCTGGTGGTTCCTTAGAAAATGTGGTATATTTACACAATGGAATACTACTCAGCTATTAAAAACAATGAATTCATGAAATTCTTAAGCAAATGGATGGAACTAGAAAATATCATCCTGAGTGAGGTAACCCAATCACAAAAGAACACACATGGTATTAATTCACTGATAAGTGGATATTAGCCCAGAACCTTGGAATACCCAAAACATAATTCACAGATGATCAAATGAAGCTCAAGAAGTTAGAACAAAGTATGGATACTCTGGTGCTTCTTAGAAGTGGGAACAAAATACCCACAGAAGGAGATACAGAAACAAAATGTGGAGCAGAGTCTGAGGGAAAGACCATCCAGAGACTACCCGACTTAAGGATCCATCCCATATACAGTTACAAAACCCAGACACTATTGTGGATGGCCACAAATGCTTGCTGACTGGAGCCTGATATAGCTGTCACCTGGGAGGCTCTGCCAGTGCATGACAAATACAGAGGAGAACACTCTCTGCCAACCATTGATCTGAGCACAATGTCCCCAGTGGAGGAGCTAAAGAAAGGACCAAGGAGCTGAAGGGGTTTGCAGCGCCATTCGAGGAACTACAATATGAGCCACCCTGTACCCCCAGAGCTCCCAGAGACTAAACTATCAACCAAAGAGTATACATGGAGTTACCCATGGCTCCAGACACATAGGCAACAGAGGATGGCCTTGTTGGACATCAAAGGGAGGAGAGTCCCTTAGTCCTGGAAAGGCTCGATGCTGCAGTGTAGGGGAATACCAAAACAGGGAAGCGGGAATGGACTGATTGGGGAACAGGAGGAGGCAGGAGATGGGTTAGGGGATTTTCGGGGGGGAAACCAGGAAAAGGGACAACATTTGAAATTTAAATAAAGAATATATCTAATAAAAAAATTTTAAAAACTGTTCGGTCTTAATAGTGGAAAAGCTGGCGTGCTCTCCTTAGTAACTGATTCAAAACTACTCCAAGAAGGCCTGTCACTAACAACAATTTAAAAGCAAGTTATTTTGAGAGTATCAAGCCTATTGAACATTCAAACCTTCAGGTGAAAATTATTTTAATTTGAATTTTATTTTGGTGAAATTAAGGTAGTTTGAGTCTAGGGAAGAAAGCTGCCAGATGGTGATGCAAGAGTACGCGTGCATGCATGCATGGGTGCATGGAGAGAGAGAGAGAGAGAGAGAGAGAGAGAGAGAGAGAGAGAGAGAGAGAGAGACGGGGGGGGAGGGAGGGAAGGAGGGAGCTGGCAAATGGAGAAGAAATAAACTATGCATGCTTAGAGAACAGTTAATATCTGTCTAGTTACCTAGGAGAAACCTTTTTATATGTGTGCATAAGGACTAAGTTCTTAGATTCAAAGTGGTTTAGGAGCTACAAACAAACAAAAAAAAATATCTGATGATCAAAAACAAAAGTTTGAGGGGTGAAGAGATGGCTCAGCGATTAGAGGACTGGATTCAATTCCTAACACCCAAGGGCAGCACACAACCATCTGTAACTCTAATTCTAGAGGATGGCACCCTTTTCTGGCCTCTGAGGGCACCAAATCACACATGTGGTTCACAGATATTATATATTCAAGCCAAAGACCCATACATAAATAAGTTTAAAATAAATACAACCACAGGTTTTTCAAAACTGAAACACTGCCTTTATTATCCCAAAAACCACAAAAGGAAGCTGAAAAGTACTGACAATGAGTAATTCCAGTACTCTGGAGGCTGCGACTAGAGGATCAGAGTCTGATGCCAGCCTGAGATATATGTAATAAGTCTCTGGGGGCAGGGGTGGTAGAGAGAATTATTCTCTTAAAAAGTGGCAGAGATGAGGCGATGGGTACGTTGGTAAAACACCTGGTGTGTGTGCAAATGTGAGTATCTGAGTTCAGATCCCTGGAAACCATGTAAAAGACCAGGCACAGGGGTGAGCATCTATAATCCCCACACTGAGGAGGCAGACAGAAGAATCCCTAAGTCTCATTAGCTAGATGGTCTAGCTAAATGATACTATCTATATTAAAGAAAAGTTCCTGTCTCAACAACTAAGGTAAACATGATTGAGGAAGACAGTGAACATCAACCTCTTGCCTCCACATCATGTCACATGCACAATTTTTCGGAAGCACGCACACACGCACTCATGCACACAGTATTATACCACATCACTCCTACACACACAAAAACAATGTAATTGATAGCAAAGGTAAACTAAGATGTTTTTCTTCTCCAAGGACAACTTTTAAAATCATAAAACTGAAGACCACATTCAGTATAAGCCAATTCAGTATAAAACTATATTTTATCAAACAGTAATTTCAGAAAACAATACCACATATAACACTACAAAATCACATTTGAAATAAACATAAACCATTATCCAGAATGTCTGAAAATATCAGTAAAGATATCAATATTCCTCTACATTGCATTCTTGAGATGAAACCTAGGTGCCAGGGCATTCAACATCATTGAACTTAAATATGAGGCCATGTAGGGAGTGGTTCGCATGCCTCACTGGCATTTGGTAGGCGCCATCTGAGGGCACAGTAGCACACCTGGGGTGCCAGCTACTGGAGAGATGAGGCTGGATTAACTTGAACCCAGAAGTTCAAGGGAACTTCCATGTCAAATCTGAAAACAAGGAAGGAAAGAAAGGAAGGCAGCCACTTGCCTAATGGACTATCTCACACGAGTGTGAGTAAATTTTTCCTTCTGAACAGAACAACAACAACAACAGAAAAAAAAAAAACAGAGAAACCCAAAGACCTTTAACAACAATTAGCACATACTGGAATTGCACAGATTCAGATATTTGCATAAAGAAGAACATCAAGACTAAAGTCAGCTTAAAAAAAAAAAAGAAAGAAAAGAAAAAAAACTCAAATCCATGCATTTATCTTTTCTGTCTTACAACTCCATGGTCAGTTTTCATATTTCATTTTCATTCTTATTCTCCAAAGGTCGAGTGATGTAATAAGGGAAAAGATACTGTTCTTGTACTACTCATCCCTGTACTAAACTGACAGTTGTCCAGGGTCACGTAATGCCCAGCATAATCATTCCCCTCTTAGTTCACCTGGGGGGAAAAAAAACACGTAAAATGTCTCTTCTACTGAGAAAATTTAAAGTTACTTTCTCATTCCAAACTATCCTGCCATGCTTTCAAAAGTACTGCTCTAAATACTCTTTATGATATCTTCAAATCTACAGGTGGAGGGGGCAAGAAAAAGGTTCATCTATCGATGGTCATGCAGAGAGAACTGATTGTCTACTCCAGAGATTATTCACTTACCTGGTCAGCCATTGTCCATATTACTTAAGAGCCAAGCATGATGTCTTCCATTGTAATGCTTTTCTATCACATAAATTAGTCCAATCATTTACGTAAGATTATGAAAGAGATGTACATTAGAAATGTTTCCTATAATATGAAATTTTAATTCAACTGCACAAAGCATTTTCAGAATTTTAACCTAATATTATATTTCAGTAATATATGATTTATCATTTGGGCTTAGTTTTTTTTTAAGGGAATACTTTGTCCTTTTATTGAAAATAGCTTTTATTCCTCAGATAACATATCCTGATAATGAATTCCCCACCCTCTACTCCTTCCTACCTCCCTCTCATCCAGAACCAACCCTTTTACATTTCTCAGAAAACTAGTTTCTGAGACAATAATATAATAAAATAAAATAAAATAAAAATTAAAACATCGGAATAGAACAAAATGAACAGAAGGAAGAGAGCCCAAGAAAAGGCACGAGAAACAGACACAGACACAGACACACTCAGGAATTCCATAAAAACATTAAAATGGACCAGTCACTTGTTGGCAACTCCCACAATTTCTGTGCTATCTATAAATACTCCAACTTGAGACCCATGCCATGAGAGGGAGCCTTCCCCTGACAATCATGGAGGGCCAGGATCCAGAGGCTGGACAGTCCAGAGACCATGGATGGAAAATTATTCCTAGTCTGCTATACTCATAGATTGGTACCTAACCCAATGTCATCAGAGAGGCTTCACCCAGCAACTGATGGGAACAGATGCAGAAACCCAGAGCCAAACATTAGGCAGAACTCAGGGAATCCTGTGGAACAGAGACAGATTATAGGAGCTAGAGGGATCAAGGACACCTCAAGAAAACCCACAGAATCAAGCAACCTGGGCTCATAGGGCCTCACAGAGACTGAACAGCTAACCAGGGAACCTGTAGGTGACTGACCTAAGCCCTCTGCACATATGTTACAGTTGTCTAGCTAGGTCTGCTTGTGAGACTCAGTGGGAGCAAAAGCTGTCTCTATTCTTTGGCCTACTTTTGGGGCCCTTTCCTCCTATGAGGTTGCCTTTTCCAGTCTCAATACAAGGGGAGGTGACTAGTCTTACTGCAACTTGATATGCCATGGTTGGGTGATATCCATGGGAGGCCTGCCCTCTTCTGAAGAGAAATGAAGGGAAGTGCAGGGAGAGGGGGTGCAAGAGGCGATGTGAGGGGGAAGGACTAGGAAGAGAGGAGAGAGGGAAAACTACAGCCAATGTAGAAAGAAAGAAATAAAAGAAAATGTATTTAAATAAATAAATAAAATTAAACTGGAAGCTATAATATAACAAAGGATCTGTAGGGTAAAAAGAAGAAGATATATAGTCAAAATAAAAAATAACAAAAAAAAAAAAGCCCAGACATGAACATTGTAAGATCAGGAACTTCTAGCCAGAAAGTGGTGGTGCATGCCTTTAATCCCAGCACTTGAGAGGCAGGGGCAGACATATCTCTTAGTTCGAGGTCAGACTGATCCACACAGTGAGATTCAGGACAGCCAGGGCTACACAGATAAATCCTATTTCAAAAAACCAAACAACAAAAAACCTTAAAAACAAAAGGTAAGGAACTTCTAATGATGCCACTGAGTTCACTTTGTGTTGTCCATCTACTGGAAAGCATGCAGCCTACCCTTAAGAGTAATGTGTCTCCTAGCTAGACTCCCTTGGAGAAGAGTAAATTTTCATTTGCAAGTGGTTATCAATTGGAGATAGCTTCTAGGTTAGAGATGGGAGTATGTGTCCACTTCTCCTTTTAGCTCAAGGACTCCATCTAGTACAGACCCATGCAAGCCCTATATATGCTGCTGCAGTCTCTGTGAGTTCATGGGTGCATTGATCCTGTTGATTTAGAGGGGTGTGTGTTTGTGTGTGTGTGTGTGTGTGTTTGTGTGTATACACTCCATCCTCTCTGGCTCTTACACTCTTTCCACCTCCTCTGGCATAGATCCCTGAGGGGAGGGATTTGATGTAGACATCCCTTTCAGGGCTGAGTGTTCCAAAGTCTCACTCTCTGTAATATCTGGCTATGGATCTCTGTATTTGTTCCCATGTGCGGCAGGGGAAGCTTCTCTGATGGTGGCTGAGCAAAAGACTGATCTAAGAGTATAGCAGAATATCATTAGGAGTCATTTTATTACTACCACTTTTCTTAACTTTTATAACGCTAGTATTTGGTTTTCCCCTAGGTCCGTGGGCTATCTAGTGTCAGGTTCTGAGTCACCCAGGTAGTGTCTAGGAGGGTTCCATCCCATGAAGTGGGTGGGCCTTAGTCAAATCAGACACTGGTTGGTTACTTTCACAAGCTTTGTGCATTGCCCTAGTGTATCTTGCAGGCAGGACCCCATTGTAGATCAATGGCTTTGTGTCTGACTTGGCGTTTCTGTCTGTTTCCCCTTTGGTAGGAAGGTATACCATGCTCAGCTTGTCCGACAGCCCATGCTGAGGGTGCTGGGCTACGTCCTGCACTGCTGTCTACTCACTTTCATCTATTAACTGTGCCACATGCTGTCAGGTATAGGTAGCTTCACCACATTACTATATGCTATCATTTGCCTTTAACAAATGGAAGACAAGATATAGGTTGTAGGTGTTAAATGGTATCCTCTGTGCCAGTTAAGACACCTCCTGTGATATATTTCTGGATTAACTGAAGAGGCAATGATTTGCCCATTTTCAGTGAAGCCTTGAGGGCATTCTTGATTACGCTGTATCTCACTGACATCATTGCCATTTCAAGTAAAGTGAAAAATATAGATCCTATAATTATATTTTATTTGCAGTACAGTTTAATGTAACATAAAATTTGAGGAATAAAATTTGATACTTTTTGGGGATAACTATGTGAAAGCCAGGTCAAAATATAAACTGAAATTAAATTTAATTTTATAACACAAATAAGACTTGTTTCTTTATATGTTACTGCTTTCTGGATTACAAAAATATACACACACATATATATTATATGTTAAACCATGAAGGACCAGATGGCATTTAATCTCAATAAGCTGCTTAACTCACTCCAATTGTGATCTAGAATGTTCCAGCTGTACTACAGATTAGGGTTGTGACAGCATTCACCAGCTGAGGCAGACTAATGAAAGCATTCAACTAGGAAAAGTTAGTGGAGAAGTGTAACTTAGAGCTGAGTTAGGCCCCATCAGTGATAAAGTCACGAATGACATTGATATAGCTTAAATTATAACAATTTGTCCCCAAAGACCCAAGAATGTATTTTAAAAAGTGAAAAGTTCTTCCTTTCCCATAACTAGAGCTCTGTGGTGAGAAGGAAGCTCCCCAATGCAGACATTACAAACACCAAGAATTCTTGCTCTCGGTCTCCCGTTGATAGGGTTTTCTTTCCCACTAGGTGACTAATTGAAAGCTCCAGTTAGCATTTATTTTGTTCTCTCCATGCAAAGTCCCTTGGAACTAGGTGAGCAGCCCTTCCGTCCTGGAACTAAACAGTACTGAGACAGAGGGGTGAAATGGCTATATAGTTCTAGTACTGAGGAATCATTTTTCTTTCACTTTACAAAACCAGTCTTCAAAATAAAATTTTGAAAATATCATAAGGTGTGCAGTGAAATGTGGTCATATCTACTCCTGTTCCCCTCTCCAAGTCCCTCATTTTCTCTCCAACACATCCTTATAATTAATATCATAAGAGGTCATATTAGATGTGAGGAAGGTAGGAACTCTTTTGAATCTCTGAAACTTTTAGGTAAATACAAAACTATTTTGAATCTAATCTAATCTACAAATTTTGTAAGTTTGGTAAAAAAAAAAATCTCCCTTCTACAAGTACTTTCTAGAATTACTGTCTTCTATAACTATGTACACATAAGCTCTGGAACTTATATACCATGAATCACTCCTAAGAAGTGCTTTCTGACATGACTTCTCATGTTTCTTAAAAATATATACTCAAAAAACAATGGCAAATCCAAAAGTATTCTTCATTTCTGATATCTGAAAACTTTGAACTAATATATAATATATAATAAAACTTTGAACTAATATAACCTAGTACTGGGGAGAGAAAAGGAGGAGGAGCACCACAAGTTAGAGGTCCGCCTGATTCACAGAATGAGGACCTGTCTGTAATAAATTCTCTAGGAGGTGTAGCAGATGGCTATGCAGTTAGAGTACACATTGCTCTTGCAGAGGACCTGAGTTTGGTTTCTAGCATCCACATTGGACAGCTCACAACTGCCTGTAATTCCAGCTCTAGGGTATTTTTATAGTTACTACAGGTATGAGATGCATACCCATACACATACACATAATTTTAACATCTTTAATTATAAGTTTAAAAAAAACTCAAGCCAAGGGGTATACACTCACGTGTGTGTGTGTGTGTGTGTGTGTGTAACTTTACAAAGGAACTAAAGTAATTAGAGAAGGTGAAATATGAACCTTACTTATCATCTGACTTCTTGGGCAGAAATTAACTTAAGCCTCAATTTCCTTACTGAAAAATTGGATTACCAGTACCAACCTGAGAAGAACAATCTAAGAATTAAGTGTGACAATATGGTCAACAGATTTGATACTGTAGTCACAACATAGTGTTAAATAAATTGTTCTTAAATAAATAAAAGTGTTCTTCAAAACCAGCTGTCTACTTTAAAAATGTTTTATGTAGTATTCATATGTGCATATAATATTGTTGTGTGACAGACTTTTCCAGGGGGAATGTATTGCACAGGCCTACTTACCCCAGAAAGGGAGTCTATGACAGACCAAAGTCAACTCCACTAGCGATCACTCATATTACAGTGTGACAAAGAATTTGCCTACATTTTAGCATATTCTGAGACTATGAATGACTTAAAGGCAAGGCGCTAATTAAATCTAGTGGTGGAAATTTCAAGGTTGCACAAAATTCAGGCCGTGACATAGATATTACAGGCTTTTTTTTTGAACCAATTCTCAGAAATAATTAGAAAGAAAAACAGCACAGCAGAAATACCTGCAGCTTGATTAGATAAGCCTGTGTGAAAATGGACTGAAGCAGCCACTTTTTATTAAGAGATAACACTGAAAACAGCAAACAGGACTGGAAGGATGGCTCAGCAGTTAAGAGGACTTGGTGCTCTTCCAGAGGACCAGGGTTCATTTCCAGCACCCACATGGGAGCTGATCACCATCTATAACTCGGGTCCAAGGCATCCAATGCTCTCTTCTGGTCTCTACAGACTGCATGCTAGCAGTGAACAAACGTTCATGCAGGAAAAACACCCAAACTCATTTATAAAAATAAATTTTAAAGAAACTGTTAATTTTTCATCCACTTAAGAGCAGCAGCATAGACACTCTAGGACAACAGAAAGGATGCCTTGGGAAAATCTAAGAACTGGCCAGACCCCATTTGTAGTCTTCCTTCTCAATAATAATAATAATAATAATAGAGTGTCTCCAGACACCCTGCTGGCAAAGGATCACCAACGGAGCTGTTTCCACAATATTGTATTCATGGGGTCAGCCACTTGGGTACCCAAAGCCTGCCAAAATCATGGTCCCAGGGTAGCTCAGCTACCATGGAAGCTAACAGCCAACTTTTGCCCATGTGATAGAGGTTTTGCAGACATGCATATACAACAGTCACAAAGGTCATGAACGCTTCCACCCAGGTTTTTTTTTAATTGGAAAGCCAGACAATGTGTAACAGGATCAAGGTCCCTACCACAGCCTGAGAGGTAACACAGGGTGAGGATTGCAAGCTGGAGCCTCCAGGAAGTGGATTTTTACATCTTTATGTATAACAGTTAGAGGGGAAAGCTGGTGAAAACATCTGTAGTGAGAAGAAATCAGAACTGACCAAAGAAAGTAAGTCTCCTCCAGGCCTCATGCCACAGCCAACCATGAAGAAACTTTTAACTTAGCATAGTTATTAAGGACAGAAGGGAAGAGAGAAAGAGAGAGGGTAGACATACACTCTCATTAGATCTTTAACTCAGATTTCTCTCTCAAGAACTTGATAGCTGAATTTTAACCTTTTCTCCTCTTCAAGCTGGAGCGCTATTTTTAAAAAGAAAAAGCTTCATTTTGGAAGCTGTACTTTTTCTCACCAGAAACAGATACAAGCTTCAGCTATATGGGCATGGGAATACACACACAAAAATGAATTTTTCATACTTTCCCCATGATGTTCCCATGGGATTTTACTGGGCATACCTTTTCCACGGGTATGTGTTCTGACTGAGGTAAGGATGACTGAGGTAAGGATAAGGCATTTTAGGCTCTATTTCCAGAGCTCCTCCTCTCACGACTGGCAAACGGAAAGGTTTGAGCCTATGTTTGGGCTTTCCCTGGGAACTGCTTTGCCCTCTACACCTCATACAAGCACAGCAAAGCAGAGTATTAGACATGCGCCAGTGGAAACCATATTCTCAAACCAGCTCTCGGGCTAGCTGGAAACATTTTTCTGGCCTAGAAATATTCATTTTTCCAGCAACATTCAAAGTTTTCTAATGTTGTAATCATTTTAATACATTAGCATATTAATTACGAAAGAAAACAATAAGACTCCTAGCCTCAAGCTTTAACAAGTAAGACCATAGCTCCACTTTTGACCACATAATAATTAATATTCAGACCCCTGCAGTAAAAGATATAAGCAGAGCCTATGTACAAGTAAAAACAACCTAAAATCTGAAGACTATTAACATTTGTATTAATCATTAACAAATACAATGTTCAACCTCATTTGCATAATTTAGCTTTTAGGCTTCAAGAGAAGACTACCTTGATAACTCTTTGCCAAGGAAAAAAATAAACCCTGACGGCCCTGTGTTCAGTCACATCAATTCACTCTCGAGTGAACAAAGACAAGGAATTAGATACCAGGGAAAGGAAAGGTTCCACAGATACAGGATTTGCATAAACTGCTTAAGAAAACTAGATCTGACAGGCCTGGTCATGTAACAATGAGTATATTCTTCCTGTATTTGGAGCAGGTTCTGGAACCTCATTAACTTTTAAACCAGAGTATCATATCATTAACTGAGATAATGCAGCTTAAGCCCCTCTACGACATTCACTCACCATTTGCTGTGTCCAGGAGAACACAGAGTAGACAAAGCAAAACAGGTAATACTGGGATTAAGCTTTAAGGCAAGAGAAAGGAAGGGTCTGTGTGTGGCATGGGAGGAGGGGTTTGGACAAACATAACTGATATGGACAGGAAACATATGAATAAGCTTTGTGAGCAGAAGAGAAGGTAGAAAATTAGTTTAAAAACAGTACAACAGAAAACAACAGGTCATTTTCACGTTTGGACAAGACAAAAGCATCACTTTTGGGCTTACTACTAAAAATGGCATGGCTTTCTAAACAGGAAAGTCCATATATTAGTCCCAATACCTGTTAAGGTCAGAGAAATTAACGTCATGAGTCAATGAAGAGTATAAAGTATGTGTTAAGGGCAGAAAGCTAAGACTGAGGGTGTCCTTGCAAAGGTAGCACAGGAAGACAGAAGAAGGCATATAGTAAAAGTAGCAATTAGGAAGATGTGAAGGCACTCTCAGGCCCCAAGAGAGCCTACTACAGATACCAAATAAAAACTAAATTCTAGGAGAACTATAATTACACCCACCTCCAATCTTTCCTACTCAACCACTTTGCTTTCAATAGAAATGGCAAAAATAATGTTTCTCCAGCAGCTCCACTTCTAAAATAATCAATAACTTAGATTTTAAAAACAACTGGTAACTAGGAAACAGGGAGACATTTAAATGTTACCTTGCCTTAGTCAGATTTTCTCAACAGGAACCTGCCAGGTTCTAGAATCCAGTCTGGCTCAATGCCAGACTTACCTGGTACCCCAGGATCACTGAAATCACACAGTCCTCAGCTAACTCTAGACCTAGGATATGTTAGGGCTCAGAAACCTGCACACTGAACAACTTCCTGCTGAGTCAGTCAGCAGGAAGTTGTTCAAGTTAAAGTTTAAATCTGGCTCTGTGGAGAATTTGTAAAAGTAATAACTATCTCACAAATAAAATTGAGCTACCAGTGGAGTGGTTCTCAAGGCATAAAGACACAGTAGAACTACCCAAGGTAGTTTTTAAACAGACTAAACTCTTGAGACTCACCAACTAAACTGGGTTCTCCAAGGCTAAGCAGAGGACAACTACGTGCCCTAAGTGGGTGGCTACCACGAGGACAAGATCAGGCACTCAGATTAGATGCATCCTAATTATCACAGAGAGAAGGCATACAAGAAATAAAAATAAAAGCAGTAAGATTTAGAAACTGCATAATTTCTTCAACAACATGATATAAAGAAAATTAAAATTTTGCATTGTCCCCCACAAATACACACACCAAGGGGGAGCTGTGTAAAAACCACAAATTCTTATTTGAGGGATTGAACTTTTCTGATACAATCATCACATAACTTTTAATTAAGTATAACATGACTTTCAATGTCAATAATAAATCCCAAACTTGAGCAAGAAAAATTCAGAAGTGAGCATCGTAATGTGTGTCTCTAATTCTAGGACTCAGGAGGCTGAGTCAGGAGGCCAGACTAAGCTACAATGAGATATTGTTTCAAAAGAGGGAAGTGGTCAGTCAGTGAATGAGAACTCTACATGAAGAAGGTAAGTTGAAAAGGCATGCTTTAATTTTGCTCCCTCTTAAAATCCTATTAAAACTTTGAAACTGTTGCTTCTGTGTTGGTGTGCATGGTGCCACACTCAAACTGCAGGGACTCTGGGAGGACAGAGAATGGGGGCATACAGACACGAGTGTCTCGGCCTAAAGTGGATACCAACTGTGAGTGTTCAGGGGAATCCACATTCCAGACTCACTCCTTCTGCTTCTTCCAGACATACTTCATACTACTGGGGCACTGGTGTTTCCTATTCCTTTCCTTAACTCCATTGCATCACTGGTCTCTTTATGCAGAGCTCACACTACTAGAAGAATTGTATTGATGGGCAATGCAGAACCAATGACTTCTGGAATATACTGACAATGATAAGTCTTTCTAGAGTTTGCTGAGTGGCAAGAGGCAAGGAAGAAATACTGTGTTAATCATACATTGAACCTCCACACTAACCAATGACTTTTAAGTAGCCGAAGTCTTTCTTATGGACTTTAGCATATTCTCCCTTGCTACTATCAAGAGGAAGTATGACATGTAAAGTAAACCAACAGTCAGAGTCCTCAAATGGCACTTTATATAACAAAAGGGCAATTTACTTGGTCACATTCGACCAGCAAGAACATGAAAGGTGACATTTTAGTCTTTTCTGCAGCATGCAAGAGATACAGATACAGAACCAATCTTCCCAGGAACAGGATGTTACTCAGAAAGGCCAGAACTTAACCTTGATCATTTAATTCCATGTGATATGCCCTGCTGCACTGAAAGACACAGGAAACTTCCTCCAGTTTCAAGTACAAATACGCCATTAACTTCATGGCACATTAACTGTAAAGGCAGCAACTTACCATATACAAAAGACCCTGACGTGAGATTCATAGCTGAAGATGATAGTATATGTAGTTCACAACAACCTACTCTATGAGAAGCACTCAAAACAAAGCCTTCCAAGTGAATGAAAGGACACTAAACCATAAACAGGATGCATACCAGTAAGGAACTACAGAAGAAGGGAAGACCTTATATACAGATTTTGTTTACATCTGTTTTTCTTTTGTTTCTTCCAATCCAAAAGACAACTGAGTAAAGCAATAACTTAAAACTGTCTTGATGTGCACACATTGTCTAAAGAGTATTTTGTATTAAACAATAATACAAAGGAAGAGATAGAAAACATGCTATACAAGAATAATGACTTTGCATGCTGCTGAGATTAAACTAGTAATGACCCATTCATTAGCAATTATACTCCCTAGGTGTGCTAGCTAGTTTTTATGTCAACTTGACACAGAGTAGTTATCTGAGAAAACAGGCTCTAAACTGAAAGAAATGTCCCCACCAGAGTGGTCTATAGGCAAGTCTGCAAGGCATTTCCTTAATTAGTGAGTGATGTGGGAGGTCCCAGTCCAATGGTGGTACACAGTCCTTGATAGTGTAAGAAAACAGGCTGAGCATGCCAGTAAGCTTAATTCCTGAACGGCCTCTGTATCAGTCAGTTCCTGCCTCCAGGCTTCTGCCCTGACTTCTCAGGATGGTGATCGATAACGTGTTAAGATGAAGTAAATCCTTTCCTCCCCTAGTTGATTTTGCTTATGATGTTTTATCATAGAAACAGAAGCCCTAACTAAGATATTAGAGTAACCACAAAATAACAAAAAATGAAAATAGTATTTCTCAAGACGCGATGGAGCTGTTCACACATGAATTCACAGTAAGTGTTCCCCAGACAACCTAGCTGGTGCACCCATGAACTCACTGTGGCTGTGATTGCATGCACAAGACCTGCACAATGTCAAGCCAACCATATTCCTGACATGGATGGGGAGGGCCTCTCAGAGTCCCCAGCTAAGGAGCTATAGGCAGTAGATGGCTGCTGGGAGAAGAGTCAGGCTTCTCTCGGGATGCAACTCCTCAGAAGCTGCCCATGCTCCCATGAGTGCCACTGCATCCAGGAACATACTGGCAGCACCAAGTGGGCTCAGTGAGTTTAAAAATGGTCCATGAAGCTGGGAGGGAGTGGTGGGGTATGGGAGAAACTGGAAGGGAGGGAGGGACGAATATGAACAAAATACATTATATGAGTTTATAAATTTCTCAAGCAGTAAGATTTTTGAGAACAGAACATTTTAAATGGTATATACTAGAAAATATCTACCAGAAAAGTTGCAATGCCCCTGGGCCATTAAGCTAAGACTAAATGTAGAAAAGAAAACTACACAGAAGAATAAAGATATAAAAAAGATGTGAAAAACAGAAGACAAATGGCAAAACAGCAAGTATAAATCCTGTCTTGTCAGAAACTACATTCAATGTACATGGATTAAATTTCCCAATAAGCAATCCCTTGGCAGCATGTGTGCCATTCACAAGAGATACTTGAAATGAAGTCAAGTACTACGTAAGGTCACCACAGGTCCCACTAGACATTATCTAGTGACCTAGGGTCTAACAAAATGTCACTCAGAAGCCATTCTCATCATTAAGCAACACATGACCATATAAAGATACAAACAAGTTCTAAGTGAAAGACAGAAAAGACATACCAGCACAAAAAAGACAGCTGGAATGGCAATCTCAACACACAATATAGTAAAATTAAAAAGAAAGTTATATATAGTGAGTTCCAAGTCAGCTGGGATATAAAACAGGATGCTACCCCTCTGTGTGTGTGTGTGTGTGTGTGTGTGTGTGTGTGTGTGTGTGTGTGTGTGTGTGTGTTTGTGTGCCCGCGCGCGTGCACCCATGCCAGGTACAGTGCCACACAATTGTAATCCCAGCGCTTAAGAGATGAAGGAAGGGGGCTTGCCAAATTCCAAACTACCCTGAGATTCAGTGTGACCTTATATTTAAACACACACACACACACACACACACACACACACACACACCAACAACAACAAAAAAAAAAGATTAACACTATTGACAAGTTTTTAATTCTGGCTATCAACTATTAAGCAATACATGTAATTTTACTTAACTGGCACTTCCACCCATAGAGGAACCAACTTGTGTGAGTTATGCCAACTCACACAAGTAAAAGAGTAAAGAGAGATGTGAGTTATTACATCATCTACCTTAGGACAAAGAACCAGGAAACAGAAGTTAACATTTGATACCATATTCTTTATATAAGGCTGCATTGTCTAGTTTCAGGATTCATGAAAATTTAAACTCTATTTTTTTTCCTACAAATGGGAGGGGTATGTGAGAGACATAAAGAAGGAGGAAGAGGGATGGAGGGAAAGAGGGAGGAGGGAGGGAGAGAGAGAGGAGGGAGAGAGGCAGGGAGAGAGAGAGGAGGGAGAGAGGGAGGGAGACCAGATCAATCTTCCTCAAGGACTCTCCATCCTATTTCTGAGGCAGGTTCTCTCGTAACCCACAGCTCAGCGATGAGGCTACAGCAAGTGGCCGGTGAGACCTCAGGGACCCTCCTGTATCTGCTTCCCCAGTGATGACAGCTAGACGCCATACTACCAGTTGGGGACCCTCCTGTATCTGCTTCCCCAGTGATGACAGCTAGACGCCATACTACCAGTTTTTTACCTCAGTGCTAGAGATCTGAATTCAGGTCCTTGGGCTTGATTCACAAGCTCTTTACTGAGTCATTTTCCTGGTCGCTCTAAGGTATATTTTAAAGCTTACAGTCATACTAATAATTTTGGTTTTGGCAAATATTGCGTTTTAGTCATCCATTTTTTGGTCTGAATTTTCTTTGCATCACTCACAACTCCAGTTTTCATTATCTTACTTGAAAGAGTCAGTATCAGCTCAGGATACCCCAAGACCAAGGTCTTGATACAAAAGAGATTTATTTGCCCTAGAGGTATCCCTAGGGCAAGGAAAAAGAGACAAAGGCAGGAGATAGAGGAAGTGGGGGAGGATGAAAACAAGGGAGAAGGTAAGGGTATTTGTCCTGGTGGAGACAAAAGTGCCATAAAAGAAAATAGCAATTTATAAAGCTGTTAGGATGAAGAGTTTAATTTTAGTGGGCATGCTAATTAGGTGAGCCAAAGGGGGCTTTTGACTGCTGGACTTCAACATTTTGATAGCTGGACCTTGGTAGTCAGCTCAGAAGGAGGAAGTGGCCAAATAAGGGACCAGATCTTGATAGCTAGCTTTAGAAATGTAATCTAACAGTTTTTAACAAGGCAAAGGGAATCAGGAAGCAGGGCAAGGTTTGCTGGAGCTGGCCAGAGTCCCTTTATTACTAACTTTCTTATAAAAACTTTGTACTGACAAAGTACCTCTGGAAACCCTTGCTATAAAATGCAAACTATGTGTAATTACAACATTGATTATATGTAAATAACTAAAATCGAATACATATATATATAAATATATAAGGTTATTTTTAAATGTTCTTAATCATGCTTACAGTAATTATTAAACATTGAAATGAAAGTTTCCATATAATGTACAGTTGACTCTACTACTCCAAAATACCAATAAACTAATGAATTACACCAATTGATTTTGACCAAAGTTTTCTAAGACCTTCGAGTTGTGTTGGGAGAACTACTCTGAACAAGAATTACCTCAAGAGGAGAGCTCCTGCCAGGATGCCTGGGTTTTAGGAGCCAAGCATACACACATAAAGCTGGCACTGTCTCTGAACTCCCGTTCTACCATTCCTTGGGTTTCCATGTTTTTGCAAGGACTTCATAGGGTTTGATCAGCATAGTGAGCTGACCGCCAGCCTCTAAATCATGTCCAAGTCTGAATCCCTAGTCCCAATGAATCTTACATATTTGGGGAAAGGATGTTTTATGAGTACCTTAAAATGAAATTATATTGGATTCAGTCGACTAAATCCAAAGATAAGAAATATGGAAGACACAGACGTGAAAGAAAAGGCATAAGAACACAATGCCAATGATTGAAGCCACATATATGAGCCTATAACCACTGAAGACTCAAAAAATCTCTATTCTTTGGAGAGAGTGTGGCAAATCTGTTATCTGGATTGCAGAGCTTTGTCCTCAAGACAAACTGAAAACAACCCACCTTGTGAACATTTGTTGTCTCACTCTCTCAGACACTCCCGGCACCAATTCAAATAGCTATTTAACACAGCACCTGCATGGGTACCACCTCCTCTACAATTTCCCTCCACTTCTCTGCAGTCCCACACTTCTGCCTGAGAGTCACTCTTAGATGTTACGTGTCATGTACTCTGAAACCTTCATCTTTAGTAGCAAATGCAAGTTTGTGTCATTTTTGCTGTTATTTGATGGACTTCTGGAGCAGGCAAATTAACAGGGTAACATGCATGCTACCCCAATACATGAAAGACAGTAGGATGAAGCAGGCTCTTCCATAAGAGAAAGGCCCCTGGGTAGCAAACAAGGACCGGTGGTACCGAAGTACAGTCTAGACAAAGGAAAGCAGACATTTGGAGAGTCAGTACAACATGATGTGATCTATAAAAACTAATCTGGTAAAAAGCGGTAATTGCATTAAAGGTTTTTGTTACATTTATTTATTTATTATATGTACATGTGCACACCCACCAAAGTGTGTGTGTGTGTGTGTGTGTGTGTGTGTGTGTGTGTGTTCACACATGTGAATATGCCATGTCTTATATGTGGCAGTCAAAGGATAACCTGGGGTATTTAGTTGTTAATATGTGGGCTCCAGGGTCAAATTTAGGTTATCAGGCTTAGCAGTCAGCACCTTTACCAAAATTAACAACCTCACAGGCATGTCTTTAAACCCAAGATCAATTTACAAATGATCATCATTTTTCCTGTTTTAATTCCACGGAAATAGAAATAGGATTGTGCAGAAAATCTGATGACTTAGACTCCATCCAAATCTCCACAGCCCCAGGTATTTCTAGCCCTGAAATCCAGTTTTAGGCTGTATGGCCTAGCCCTGCTCCTTCTGATACTACAGCATCTGTGCATCCCTGCAAGAGCAGCAAAGGAAAGAGAATGCAAAACAGAGAACAAAAAACAGCTTGTGGGACCCGGGCAGGTGTTCCCGCATGGAAGCCAGGAAAGGACAGAAGAAAGGTAAAGTAGGAGCAAAAGAGATAGCTCAGCGGGTAAGGGCACTGACTCTTACTGAGAATCCAAAATTACAGGGAGGCTTACAGCCAGCTGTAACCACAGCTCAGAGGGCAGACACCCTCTTCTGGTCTTCGCAGGCACTGCTTACACATGATCCACAGAAATACATTCTGGCAAAATACACATAAAATAAAATGTAAGTCTAAAATCAAAAGTAAATTAATTTAAAAAAAAAGACTCAGTGAGAGAAGCAGGGTCTCTTCCCACAAGTTAAGGTTCAGTAGTGGAGAGAGTACAGCAAAGGACCCAGGGCCGGCTCTCACACTTGGTACAACACTGCAGAACACTAGCTCGAAGAGACAAGTGCCCATCAGCCAACACTTCTGAAATCACTGAGCAAACTGCTCATAAATTAAGGTCTGCTTTTTACATTTACAGAGCCACATTTTGAAAATGAAAAGCTCACCTCTCCCTCAAATCCCCAAACTACATCATCAGTAAATCCTGAAGTTCAACCTACACTACTTCCTGAATCTGTCTCCTCTCCACAGCCACTCCTGCAAGGCAAGCTTCCTCAGCCTTCCATCTGACTGCAACAACTTCCTGTCACGGAAATGAAGGGTTCTTTTCTGAACTCTGAGTATACTCCTATGTATCTATTTAAATCTCTCCATGGCAGTGTGGTGCTCCATCACACACCTTTCTGACTCTCTGCCTGGACCACAGTCCTGTGGTTCTGGAAGGTTCTCCCATTCACGCTGTAACCCTAGCTCACTCCTGCAGGACCTCCTCAGCCACCTTTCCAGCCAGGTCAGCTTGAAAGTCTCTCTCTAGGTAAGGCCTTGAATGGACAGACTAGGAAACTTATCCCCACCCACAACCACTTCACCCCTCTTATCTCTCTCAGTTACAAAATGCCAGAGACTACCTTTCTTCATTCAGCTCCCAACGCTTGTCTTCATTCTTTTCATTCTGAGCAAAAGAGACAACATATTTTCAACACTCAAATACTGTAGAGAGCCAAAGCTAAAATGCAGCAACTTACTCAAGCCCTGGGAAGAGAGAGATGGGGGAGACCCGAGACATAGACTGAGACGTCTCCAGTCAACAGACTGTCAAGCAATCCTGGAGGAAGATGACAGAAGCACCTCTACACTCTGAGAATGAATTATGTATCACAAAAAATTTCAAGACAGAAGAAAAATTAAAAACTGAAAGCACATTTCTCCTTCAAAATCTATAAAAACTCTACCATTCCTATTTAAAAGGAGCATGTACAATGACTAGAGATACACTGGCCAGGGCTGACAAGTAACTCCAGAAGGATGTATCAAAACCAGAAGCACTTCAATTCCTCATGAATTCTGGACTATCTGGTGATTGCTATTCACAAATAATTCTAAATTTTAAAAAAGCAGATTATAATGAAAATCATGCATTCCAAATGACTCAGTGTATTTTTTCCAAAAAGAAACTAAGAGGTATTCTTATCATCTTAACTTTATGCACTCAAACCTGATTGGCAAAATTCCTGTCGGCACAGAAGGAATGCACCGATAATCACCCAACAGATGAGATCATATCTGGAGCTTTTTAAGAACTGTAAATTACGGTTTACCAAGTAAGTTAATGTCATATTTTGGAGGCTACATTTCTTACCAATATATACATTTTTTATTTCACTTTTACCAAAACTGTATAACCAATCTGTACCACTGCATTTCCATCTTTTAAAACACTAGTAAGACAGTTCATATATTTTAACTGAAAAAAAAAAGGCTTGCCTGCCTGCCTTCCTTGTTTGTCTGACTGGTTAGAAGATGGGGGTCTTACTAGGTACCCCTGGCTGCCCTGGAATTTGCTACAAAGACCATGTTGGCCTTGAACTCATGGAGTTCCCTTGCCTGTCTTCCGGAGCTGTGTTACTGGTTCTTCCTTGCTCTTTGGTAAGGAGGTATAAGAGGTCAACTAGACACAAGTTAGCATCATCTGAGATGAGGAACCTCAACTGAGAAAACCCCTCAATAAGACTGACCTGCAGGCAAGCCTGCGATTCCCAGAACACTGTGGGTCATACTGTACTTGCACAAGTGGTCCTAGGGTGTGTAAGACAACAAACTGAGCAAGACATGAGGAGCAAGGCAGCAGCAGTGTTCCTCAGTGGTCGCTGCATCAGCCTCTGCCTCCAGCTTCCTGCCTTGAGTTCCTGCCCTGACTTCCTTCGATGATAAACTGTGATATGAAAGTGTAAGTGAAAGAAATCCTTTCTTCTACAAGTTGCCTTTGGTTGTAGGGTGGTGCTGCTCTTGTTACTGTTGTTTAATCACTGAAATAAAAATCCAAACTAAGACAGTGTCCTTTCATTCATAAACACCTAACACCATTTTCTCACCCACTGGGTCTATTAACCTCTCTGTTCCCCTGCCTCATCACAGTTATAGCAGAGAAGTACAAGATAGCTAATCAAATGAAGTTTTTAAATAGCACATTTTCTGCAAATAATGACCAGAACACTACCATTAAAATCTATACGGAATAAATTGTAAATGTTTTCAACCATCCCTAAAATACAACCCAATTTCCTTCTCATGTTAGAGTTAGCATCATCTCCACCCAATGCCCCACCCAGGTTATTATACTACTTCCCAATTATGTCCTATTCCATCTGTGTCTACATAACCTACCAAACTCTTCCTCTATCCTTTATCTGCTGAAACAGGGCCATTTCCTCAAAATGAGATCAAATGTCATTCTTTATCAAATTTTGTCCAAATATCTGTAACAATATGATTTTATACACAATATGATTTTATTAAAGACAGATTTTATTTGCTCCATTTAGAGATTCCTTAGCATCTCAAACAGAATCTCACTATGCAGCCCAGGATTTTCCTGCCTCTGCCTCCCAAAAGCACCCTGAAGTTTCTCAGGAAACTATAATTATAGCTAGTTCACCCAAATCTCTTGTCTCACAGACTATAAAATACAAGTCAGTGACTCCTGGTTTTATTTCCATTTTCTACATAATTACTACACATGTAACATGAAATGCATCTGCTCATACTCATATATACACAGATCTAAACATAGTAAGCATAATTTAACACAGTAAGTACCATAATTATATACATATATATGTATATATGATGGAATCTCAGGAGGGAAACCTAAGAATTATGAAAATGGTCACTTATACAGAGTAGAAACAGGAGGCAAGATATAGTTGTGTTAGAGGATTTTACATAGGGCCAAGAGACTGTTTTTTAGAAGTCTCATAGTGCTACTGCTGTTTATAATTACATTCAAGATTTAGCAAATAAATGTGAACTAGTTCTGAAAAAGTGTTTTAATATTATGTCAGTCTTACAAGTAGGGCTGTGGTTACTGTACAATAATTAAGAGATCCTATTTACACAATTCTGGAGGCACCACACTCAAAGCCATGCCCTTGGTTATAACCACCTGACACACAGTGACATGCACATCCAGCCCTGTTCATGGGGCTAGTGTTTTAGGACCTCACCTTGAATGTCAAAAATCCAACAAAGTGTGGGAGCTGCACTATAAAAAACAATTAGATAAAATATATTATTTGTTACATTCCACCACCTTTAATCAGCAGGCAGAGAGGCCTGCTAAGGGCTACAACAAGAGACCCTGGAAAGAGAGAGAGAGAGAGAGAGAGAGAAAGGGATAGCTCAGTACATACTACTTTTACAGAAGTTGGAGTTCAGCTTCCAGTACCCATGTCAAATGGCTCACAATCTCCTGTAACTCTAATTCCAGGGGACTCAAGGCCTCTGGTCTCCATGGACAACAGACATATACATACATACATACACACACACACACACACATACATATAATTGAAATTTTTAAACTAAATAGTTTTTAAAAATGGAGGAGTTGACCATGGCTCTCAGCAAGTGGCTATAGGGGATAGCAACATCTCTACTTGTATCTTATTGCCTCTGTCAAATACACTGTCTAGTACAATATCAAAACTAAGTATCTTGAAAAAAGGACTATGTGTATCAAAATAATAAAATATGCCTGCAGTAGCAGCGGAATCTGAAAGCCTTACATATTCCAGACACTATGCTGGGAACAATACATATATAATATTCCATTTGTTCCTCATAACAGCTATATGAAGATACTACTACAAAATTACCAGAAATATCTCAGATTTCACAATTTATTAATTATATTTGCAAGCACATGATAAAGTGTTTCTTAGGAACAGGATACGTCTTAATTTTAAAAAAGTTTATTCACTTTTCATATACATTTTACAATTCTCATATACAAAACTCTTACTGCATCTGCATTTTGACTACTGCCTATCACATAAATTCAGGTGTGGCATTTTCCACTTGG
Organism: Tokudaia tokunoshimensis; assembly: GCA_036184795.1. Classification (NCBI taxonomy): domain Eukaryota; kingdom Metazoa; phylum Chordata; class Mammalia; order Rodentia; family Muridae; genus Tokudaia; species Tokudaia tokunoshimensis. The sequence continues at coordinate 32,058,196 of BTHU01000008.1, read as the reverse complement.
AGCATTATTGTAGCACTCAAAAAGACTCAGGTTTTGGGAAACTTTAGAGTAGAGATGATCAACCTGTACAACCCCCACTTTATAAATAAGAAAACTAGAACAGAGAGTTAGCTATTCAAAGTTTAAAAATATCTCATTTGTAAATGATTCTGTAATTAGCATCTTTGTGTATACTGTTAGCTCCTTAGAATATTTTATTCTTATCTAAAAATTGTAACAGTCAAATAGCACAGATGCTTTGATAGTTCTTTATTCTTTTTATGTTTTCTAAAAGGAGTCTTGAAGAAACAACCAACAATGTTTTCCTGCTGCAGTTACAGCACCATTACTTCCCCACTGTCCTGGTCCAGCCTGGCCCCGGACAGGCTTCATGCCTGATCCTACACTGCTCACCTCATTACCTCCTGCCCTGTATTTGGAGCATTACAATAAAGATCTAAGAAACAATGTGTCCGGTGAATTTATTGGAAGTTATTTTGTTATATTTACAGATAAGAAAAATCATCACAACCTATACTCAATATTCATTAAATTTTTGACAATATGCCTTCTATTTAATTGCAGTTCACCAGAATCAGGTTCGCCTTCAGCAATGGGGTTATTCATAACCACAGATCAGTAGAAACAACTGATACTGAGATTAAACTTTTGATGTGTGTGACCTACTTAAACAATTTCTAACCTTGTATAAACATTACAGGGGTTTCATAAGCACTCAAACCAGTCTTCCAGGGAACCAACCCTGGAATGTACAAGAATGTAGAAGAATGTACAAGAAGAATGTACATGAAGAATGTAGAAGAAGAAAAAGATTTAGTTTACAAAATACAAAAGTTGGAGGGGGACCTGGGAGGTGTGGTTCAGTAGGTAGAGAGGGCTTGCCTAGGGTGCACAGAGCCTGGGTTGAATCCCTGCCACAACATCAACCAGGTGTGCTGGAGATGGGAGACTCAGACGCTCAGGGCAATCCTCGGCTACACAGCCACTCTGAGACTGTATTTGATGCATGAGACTGTCTCAAGAAAGAGAGAAAAAGAAGAAAGAAGACTGACAAAAAAAAGCAATTTTTTTTTTTTTTTTGGTTTTTCGAGACAGGGTTTTCTCTGTGTAGTCCTGGCTGTCCTGGAACTCACTTTGTAGACCAGGCTGGCCTCGAACTCAGAAATCCTCCTGCCTCTACCTCCCAAGTGCTGGGATTAAAGGCATGCGCCACTACCGCCCGGCTTAGCAATTTTCTATCTATCTTTTAGAAAACGATTTTTAACATAACACAAATGTATAACCTTTGTATTCTAATTAATAGATTTTCTAGGGGAAAAAACTCAAAACTGGGTGGAGAGTATTACAGGTACTAACTATGAAAATTCTACAGATCCTAATGGACTTATTCCTTTTACTCCTGTCTTCAACTTCACTGTTCAGTATTCCTAAGGGCAAGCTGATCAAGCCACAGAAGCAAATTAAAAGTAAAATCTAAAAGCTCATCTGGGGGCTGGAGAGATGGCTCAGCGGTTAAGAGCACTGACTGCTCTTCCAGAGGTCCTGAGTTCAATTCCCAGCAATCAAGTGGTGGCTCACAACCATCTGTAATGAGATCTGATGTCCTCTTCTGGTGTGTCTGAAGACAGCTAGAGTGTACTCATATACATAAAATAAACAAATGTTAAAAAATAAAATAAAATAAAATAAAAGCTCATCTGTTGTAGCCTATCTTACTATATAGGATAGACCTGTGATATATGACCACTTAAAATCCCACATCATTTTCAAGGAGAATGACATCCTTGGGATAAAACCCTGAGTGTTTTATTTCATGTCTTGATTCTCATTATTTTGACTACAGTATATCTGAATATTTTAAACTTACTTCTAACCAAAATCTAAGGGAAGACCATTATAACATCTGATTACAGGCATCTGTCTAAGCAAGAGTTTTCTACACCTAAGTCTCCACTAGCTTAAAAGCATTATAATTACAATTAATTATTTTTAATGCTATTGTCAGTACTTGCTACAGATTAAATACATGCTGATAATATGCACAGAATAAGTATTTGAAAATAGTTATTATTAGTTTCTTAGATACTTTCAAAAATTTTGTTGAATCATCTTTCTCCTTCCTTGTACCCAACCTCCACAAACACCTAGCAATACTCCTACCAATATACTGCCAATGACTCAGTATAAACTGAACACCTGGTTTCTCCTACATATTTGTGCTTAGCTATATTCTTTTTTTTTTTCTTTTTTTTTAATTATGTGAGAAAATTTTTATTTTCAATAAAAGGAAAAATAAAAAATGGTGATTTTTTTTTGCATTCAACATTTGTGGTTGTTAGTATTTTAATCTGGAACAATTCTAGTCTTTTCTTTCACTACAGCTTGGCTTTTAAGAGTTCACAATTATGTTTTTCAATAAATGTTTCTTGGTGTTGAACTGCCGTTTTCTGGGCAACAATTCAGATTATAATTTTTTTTCGTAGAACATCTTTTTTTATTAGATATTTTCTTTATTTACGTTTCAAATGTTATCCCCTTTCCTCGTTTCCCCTCCGAAAACCCCCTATCCTACAACCCCCCCGCCCCCGCTCACTAACCCACCCATTCCTGCTTCCCTGTCCTGGCATTCCCCTACACTGGGGCATGCCATATTCTGAGGCTTGGCTATATTCTTAAGTACTCAGTTCTAATGTCAGCACGCTGTATACTAGATGCTGCACAAAAACCGGTGTGTACTAAATAAAACAGACATTGTATCTGCCTTCATGGAGCTTAGAGTCCAATTCCTCTTACACATAATTATTTAGCAAACATAATGCCACTTAACTTAGCTCTTATAATAAATGATGTGGTGCAAGAATTATAATACACTTAATTAGATAAAAAGAATAATAAGTTTTTATTAGATATATGGATACATTCGAAACAGAACCGCTTTAGAAGTCTTTAAAAACATTATACATTTTGTTGACAAGCTATGACTCAAGCACAACAGAACACTCTGACTTAGAGTGGGATTATATCCTGATAAAACTGCAGTATATGAAAATAGCATGAACCCAAAATCCTCATAATACACATAAAATATATAAGAATATGGTTTACATTTGTCTACTGTAAACATTCTCAGAGCAAATACAGTAGCTTACAGATGGGCAAACCTGTATCCAGATATTGAGTATATCAAGTACACACAGAGACAGGCATTGTACAGACAGGAGATGTCTCTGTTTTGAGGATGAAAACACACTCCAAAAAAGTTCCCAAAGCACTGTCAGCACAGCACACACACACCTTGTTTTTGTTGTGTTTCCCCTTGTGATGAAATGGCTGATGGGAGACACGGTTATATGGATTGCTGGTTTGGGAAAAGATCCAAATTCAAAGACCAGTTTATAGTGCACTCCTGTAATCTCTATACTCGCACATGAAGGCAGAATTCTCAATTCAAGCCAGTTTGGGTCCCATCTCAAAAAGAAAAAAGAAAAATGAATAAATCGCAGTTACTCTTGTATGGTATGTAGTTTATGTTCCACTAGTAAGACAAAGAAAACCTTACGCAGGTTGCAAAGGTAGAAGGTTTCACCAAAAGACAATATACAGAGAGGTGTTGCTGCTGTTGCTGCCGCTGCTGCTGCTGCTGCTGCTGTTTTAAAGTCTTTAAGAGGGAAAAGCTCATCCCATAAAGATGAACACATACAGCAACAGAAATTAACTCCGAAGGACCAATCTCGAGAGATCTTACAGTTTTGAGAGGCCCTGAACTAGTGTTAAAAATCACCATTTCTGCACATCTAACTGCTATTAAAAAGCCAATCGCTGCTTCAGAGTCACAACTGCAACTATGAGCTGAGACCCTGTTGCTGTCACAAGAAAGTAGTTTCCCAAAGTAGCCAGGCTTTCTACCACATGAAAACCTATCCAAACCATTTTCAATATGTCCACTCATGAACCTGCTATGACTCGAAGGAACTGACTACAGGAAAGATAGCAAGAAACAAAAGCCAATATACCCATTCAAGAAACGTGACTAAGGAGGCAAAGAGACTATCAGAAACACCTGGTACCCACCGAGACTCAGAGCCCTTTATTTAAAAACCCATTTATGAAAACACCTAGAGGCAGCAACACCAGCAGCACTTTGAAATCCAAGACAACCAGAGCTTCACCCTGCTTCGCACTTACCCAGCTATTTGATATCAATTAGTGTTCTTCATTAAACCTGCCGTAACAACCTTGCAAAATACCGAGAAGGCAGATTTCTCTGTCGCTATTGCACTTCAATCCGACACAATAAGATGAGGGAGTCACCTATTGCTGAGAGTATTTTATGCTGCTATTTTCTCTAATAATGCCACATGAATACAACCTCAGGAGTTAACAAAGACATCTCAGTTTACATGCTGAGTGACTACTAGCTTCAAACCCTGAATACTTTCGTCTTAATGGCAGGCTTGATGAGTAAAGATAGCACTTTACTAAAAGCACAGCGAGCAAAAATTTATTGAGAAGCAGCACAATGTTACTAATAACTCATCCTGATGACTTCTCCTCCTCCCCCCACAAACCACTTTGCTTTGCTCTACTGAAAGTCTTCATTCCTATCCTATAGCACATGTAGTCCTGAAACTAATCTATGCCTCAACTGTTCAAGTGTTTACTACCTTTGAATTTCAGTTAAACTTTTTCCTGGTATTTGGAGGCTGAAAAGATGGCTCAGAGGGTACAAGCTCTTACTACTCTTACAGAGGATGGAGCTTGGTCTCCATTATACACATGGTAGCTCACAATCATCTGTAACTCCAATTCTAGGGAACCCCACACCCTCTTCTAGCCTCCACAGGCAGTAAGCATGCACATGGTAATCACACACTCATGTAGGCAAACATCCATACATGTAAAATAATAAAGAAATAAATCTTAAAAGACTTGTGGTATTTTTCATCCATTTGAAGAGCTAGTATATTAACTATTATAGTATTAAATACAGAAGCAAGAAGGAAGTTACCTATAACACATATTATTTAACCCTTGAAGAAAATCCTGGAAGTAAAGCAACCTCTCTAGAATCATACAGTTAGTGACAATTTCAACCATGTTCTGAATCAAGCTAATTTTAACTCCGGACAGTGCCCTTCCCTTGCTCAAGACTTTAAAAAAAAAAAAAATCAAAAACCCTCAAGGATGGAGTACAGCAGTTAACAGTAGAGGGTGTGAACCTGGTGTCAATTCCCGGTAACAAAAATGTTTCTTCATTATCAAAACTCACCTGAAAAAGTACAAAGAAAACCATAACTCCATTTTTCTGCCTTATAAATATAAACATTGCTTATATCTCAGGATTTTTCTTTATAAAACAGAATTTCAAGTGTTTGGGAATAGTTTTATTCTTTACCTCTTTAAACATAGTTCTGGGTACTGAACATGCTAGGCAAGCATTATATCTCCAGCCTTTCTGTTAGGGCTTCCAGGATCTCAATAAATTGCCTAGACTCACTTCAAGCTTTGGATCTCTCTAATCCTCCCATGTAGCTAAAGACTACAGTGAAGTGGAAACTTTAAGGGTTCTTTGGAAAGTCATTTGTGTTGGATAGTTTTTGCTGGGGCAAACACATGAAGGAGTATTTTCCTGTAGTAGACACAGATAAAAGACTAAGGCAGACTCATAAAGAAATGTTTCCCTGAAGCAGACAGAGGAGAAAGGATGTTCTACTAAAGCAAGCATGTGAAAGGACACATGATGAGGGATTCTTTGCTAACAACACACATGTATTGGTGTGGTTCCACATTCCACCTTGCCACAGGGGTGTGGGAACTTTGCTGGGCAGATGTAACGCAGAGCTCTAGACTGCCTTTACCCTGCGCCACCACTGGGTATTGGGCTTGAGTGAAAAGCCACTGGGCTAGGCTGAAGCTGGGTTCCCAAGCTCCCGGGCATCAAGTTGCAGCAGGAAACCACATGGAGTCAGGATTAAAGGGGGTATACGGACCTGGGGGAGGGAGGCTAGGGTCGGGGGGGGGGGGGGCGGTCCCCTAAATTCCTGAACATTCAGACAACACTGGGTCACTGCAGCTGGGTTGGGTCGTAGGGAGTTGGGAATGCAGGCTGGGGAGCCAGGGGATGGGGTTTGAGGGGTGTGAATAGGGAACTGTGGCTTAGCTAATCTGGGATTGTCCTTAGCTTAACAGCGGTTGTCTGAGAGTATGGAGGGACCTTCTCCAGGACACTTAGCGCAGCTCTTCAGGCTCTGTAGTTGAAGCTTCCTCCATGCTCCCCACAGCAGTTCTTGAGAGAGACAGTCCTTGGTTTCAAACTGGTTATTGATTGTTCATCGTGGCAAATGGGTACATACCACCTTCTCAGAATAATTTGCAGGAAGGAATATCCCGGGAAAGAAAGCTTATTGGCTAAACCCTAAGGGCCTCTAGATACCTCATTAGCATAGAGAACTCAGTTCTGATCTACTTAACCATAGGTCATGTTCCTAAGTAGGGAGTGTGATCATGTGACAGGGACCTGGTCAGAAGCAGGTAAAGCACCTACCATACTCTCAGAGGTTCCAGGGCTTCCAACCCACCCAACCTTACCAAGTTTCCTGGCAAGGACACATATTGGTCTGCCTTACATTGCATAGTTGAGCTCCCACCAGGGGCTACTTGTGGTAGCATGCTGCCGTTTATCCTTGAAGTGTTTGTGAGTGGATCAAGCTGCTGCTGCTAATCTGTGAACTGCCAGTTTCCAGACAACAAAGACAGGAGTTACTCCAACAAACCATTTCTAAATAGGTCCACTTCACCCATGTCCTTTCTTTTCCACTACCTCTGGAGGGTGGTGGACTAGAAGGTAGTTAAAGTGTTTAAAAATCATCATTAAAAATAGGCGTTGAAAAAAAATTAAAGTTACATTACAGTTTGACATTTTTTCTATTCATGTGCATCCCTAAATCTGACTATACATATGATTCATTTAATGTTTTCTATGTTCCTTTCTCTTTCTCACACTTTTTCATTTTCATTTGTAACAGCGTGTGTGCGTGTGTGTGTGTGTGTGTGTGTGTGTGTGTGTGTGTGTGTGTGTGTGGTGGTATGTGTGCATGAATACATGTATGTGCATATAATTTATATGTATGACATATTCTTCCTTCTTCATATTTAATCATTACAAGCCTGTACATGCAAGTCTGACTTGTGACTTGGTTTCAGGTAGAGGTGCAGAACTGGAATAAAGCCAGAGTCTTGTATGTACTAGGTAAGTTCTCCTTGTCCTGCTACAAGTGCAGCTCCATGACTTTGTTCTCAGCTACTAACTACTTAGAAAATTCTTTGCATGTGTGATTGTGTGTGTGTGTGTGTGTGTGTGTGTGTGTGTGTGGTTGTATGTTCATTTTTAAACATAAGCTTTCCTTCCTATTAATCTTTATGAATTAACTTTATAATGACTTCATAAAATTTGCTTATATAAAAAGCTATAAATATTTTTGTTAGAAATTTTTATTTGCCAAATATTCACCACTGAATATTCAATTACCTTGAGTATTAAGGTTAAATCTTTCTTTATTTTTCATGTAACTTTATTAAGACAGAATCACAGGATTCTGGCGAGATGGTACAACAATGGCTATCCTATAAGTATGAGGCTCAAAATTCAATCCCTAGACTCCACATAAAGGTAGAAAGAGCTGATTCCACAAATCATCCCATGACTTAACACATATGCATCATGGCATACATACACACATGTATCATGCACACATTGATGATGATGATGACGAAGAAGAAGAAGAAGAAGAAGAAGAAGAAGAAGAAGAAGTAGTAGTAGTAGTAGTAGTAGTAGTAGTAGTAGTAGTAGTAGTAGTCATCTAACTACTGGGTCAAAAGTAATGTTTTAAAGTTCTTGATACCTATTTCTAAACTGCCCTATAGAAAAAAAATTCTATTTAACAAGCAGGTATAAATTCTACTACTATATTATTTTTGTCTTTTGTTTGTTTTGGTTTGGTTTTGGAGGCAAGGTCTAACATTGTAGATCAGGCTATCCTAGAACTCACTACATAGAATACGTTGGCATAGAACTCACAGAGATCTGCCTGGCCATGCCTCTGTCTCCCAAATGCTAGCATTAAAGGCATGCACCATTATATGCAGCTTATTTTTGTCTTTTTTTTCATTTTTTAAATTTTATTTTCTATATTCTTTATTTACATTCCGAATGATTTCCCCTTTCCCAGTTCCCCCTCCCTGAAAGTCCCATAAGCCCTCTTCCCTCCCCCGTTCCCCATTTGCCTAAGAATTTCATGAATTCGTTGTTTTTAATTGCTAAGTAGTATTCCATTGTGTAAATATACATGGAAAATATCTCTGATAAAATTGAAGGAATATATAGAAAAAACATGTTTTTTGATTGACTATTTCATGGAAAAATTATACAGATAAAATGGTAGGCATAAAAATATTCCTAAGTTGATTGAAAGTGGAATTATAAACATTTTCTGATAAAATTGAAAATCTACAAGGAAAATATTTCTGATAAAACTCAAGAAATATATAGAAAAACACATTAAAACTCAATATTTCATGAAAAATTATACAGATAAGATAGTAGGCATAAAAATATTCCTAAATTGATTGAAAGTAGAAGTAAAAACATTTTCTGATAAAATTGAAGATTTACATGGAAAATATCTCTGATAAAATTGAAGAAATTTATACAGATAAATTGGTAGGAATTAGAATATTCCTAAGTTGATTGAAAGTAGAATTATAAACATTTTCTGATAAAATTGAAGATTTACATGGAAAATATTTCAGATAAAATTGAAAAATATATGTAAAAACATTAAAATTGAAGATTATCATGGAAAATTATACAGATAAAATGGTAGGCATAAAAATATTTCTAAGTTGATTGAAAGTGAAATTATACACATTTTCTGATAAAATTGAAGATTTACCTGGAAAATATCTCTGATAAAACTGAAGAAATATAAAAAAAAAACACGTTAAGATTGAGTATTTCATGGAAAAATTATACAGATAAAATGGTAGGCATAAAAACATTCCTATGTTTTATGAAAGTGGAATTATAAACACTTTCTGATAAAACTGAAGATCTACAAGGAAAATATTCCAGAAAAAATTCAAGAAATATATAGAGAAACATGCTAAAACTGACTATTACATGGAAAATTATACAGATAAAACGGAAGGTATAAAAATATTCCTAAGTTGATTGAAAGTAAAATTATAGACATTGTTTGATAAAACTGAAGATCCACATGGAAAATACTTCTGACAAAAGTGAAGAAAAATACAGAGAAACGTTAAAATTGAAGATTATCATGGACAATTATACCAACAAAATGGTAGGCACAAAAACATTCCTAAATTGATTGAAAGTGAAACTACAAACACTCCCCCCCACACGAAACCAAAGATCTACATGGAAAACACCTCCGACAAAATCTAAGAAAAATACAGAAAAAATGTTAAAATTAAAGATTATCATGGAAAATAATACAGTCAAAATGGTGGACACAAAAAGCAGTACTGAATTGAAAGAGGAGTCACAAACATTTTTTGATAAAATTGAAGATTCACATGAAAAACATCTCTGTTAGACTATGTGTTTTGTTGGGGAATTGAGTCTATTGACATTATAAGATACTAAGGAATAGTGATTGTTGCTTCCTGTTATTTTTGATGTTCTTTTTATGTTTGTGTGGTTACTTTCTTTTGGGTTTGTTGGAAAAAGACTACTTTCTTGCTTTTTCTAGGGTGTAGTTTCCCCTCCTCATGTTGACATTTTCCATCTAATATCCTTTGTAGGGCTGGATTTGTGGAAAGATATTGTGTAAATTTGGCTTTATCATGGAATATCTTGGTTTCTCCATCTATGGTAATTGAGAGTTTTTCTGGGTATAGTAGTTTGGGCTGGCATTTGTGTTCTCTTAGGGACTGTATGAGATCTGCCCAGCATCTTCTGGCTTTCATTGTCTCAGGTGAGAAATCTGGTGTAATTCTGATAGGCCTGCCTTTATAGGTTAGTTGACCTTTTTCTCTTACTGCTTTTAATATTCTTTGTTTGTTTAGTGCATTTGGTGTTTTGATTATTATGTGCCAGGAGGCCTTTTTGGTCTGGTCCAGTCTGTTTGGAGTTCTGTAGACTTCTTGTATGTTCATGGACATCTCTTTCTTTAGGTTAGGAAAGTTTCTTCTATAATTTTGTTGAAGATACTTACTGGCCCTTTAAGTTGGAAATCTTCACTCTCTTCTATACCTATAATCCTTAGGTTTGGTCTTCTCATTGTGTCCTGGATGTTTTGGTTCAGGAGCTTTTTGCATTTTGCATTTTCTTTAACTGTTGACTCAATGTTTTCTATGGTATCTTCAGCACCTGAGATTCTTTCTTCTATCTCTTGTATTCTGTTGTTGATGCTTGCATCTATGACTCCTGAATTCTTTCCAAGATTTTCTGTTTCCAGAGATGTCTCACTTTGTGATTTCTTTATTGCTTCTACTTCCATTTTTAGATCCTGGATGGTTTTGTTCAGTTCCTTCACTTGTTTGTTTGTGTTCTCCTGTAATTCTTTCAGGGATTTTTGTGTTTCCTCTTTAAGAGCCTCTACCTGTTCACCCATGCTCCCCTGTATTTCTTTCAGGGATTTTTGTGTTTCCTCTTTAAGGACCTTTACCATTTGACCCATGTTCTCCTGTATTTCTTTAAGGGAGTTATTTATGTCCTTCTTGATGTCCTCTAACAGCATCGTGAGAAGAGACTTTAACTCCAACTCTTGCTTTTCCGGTGTGCTGGGGCATCCTGGACTTGCTGTGGTGGGGCTCTGATGTTGCCAAGTAGCCTTGGTTTCTGTTGGTAGGTTCTTGCGCTTGCCTTTCGCCATCTGGTTATCTCTGATGTTAGTTGGTCTTGTTGTCTCTGGCTGGAGCTTGCCCCTTCTATGGGCCTGTAAACCTGTGTCTGTACTCCTGGGAGACCAACTCTCTTCTGGCAGGGTCTGTGCACAGAAGGCTGTGGACCTCTCTGTTTCCCTGCTGCAAATGGCGGCCGGAAGGGAAGACTCCTGTCCCAGCTGCTCGACTGATCGTATGCCCTGTGCGCTCCTAGCTGTACCCCTCCAGAGAGAAGGTGGAGATCTCACCTCCACACTCAGAAGTGAAATCGCTGCTGGGAGATCATTCTCTTCTGGTGGGCTAAGCACAGAGGGCTATGGAGCTGCCTGGTTCCCCGCTGCAAATGGCGGCTGGAAGGGAAGTCTCCTGTCCCAGCTGCTCCACTAATCGTATGCCCTGTGCGCTCCTAGCTGTATCCCTCCAGAGAAAAGGTGGAGATCTCACCTCCACACTCAAAAGTGAAATTGCTGCTGGGAGATCATTCTCTCCTGGTGGGCTAAGCACAGAAGGCTGTGGAGTTCCCTGCTGCAGATGGTGGCTGGAAGGGAAGACTGATCTTCTGGCATTTCTAGGACACTCTCACAGTAAACTCCCTGATCCTCTGGTCCTTACAGTCTTTCTGCCTCCTCTTCCAAAATGATCGCTCTTATTTTTGTCTTTTAAAGAGTTACTTGTACAACTAATGTTAAAATATTAGCACTCAACTTTGAATTTTGCTTAGGTCAGAAAATATCCCAAAATGTAAACTATCAAGTTGTGACTTCTTATGCATTGGTTAAAATAATTCTAAAACAGAAGACAACAAAGAGTGACCCTACCTTGAAGAAGCACCACTAAGTACCTCCAAAGATGATAATGATAAGATAGCAAAGTTGGCCAAGGTTTAGACTGCTTTTCTCAGCAATCTGTCCCACTGTGAAACATGCTCCAGCAACCTGGGCTATGATGTACAACTCCACACCTCTGCTAAGTGACTCATTTTATACCAACTACATCACAAACTCTTTGGACAGTTTTACTAAGAAGAATATGTACATCTGAATGTAAAAGGAACATGAAGAGTTACAGATTTAGGTTCAGCAGGTAAAAAACATATGTAAGTATGAGGACCTAAGTTTATATCTCAAGCACCCACTAGAGATAGATAGATGATAGATGGATAGATAGATAGATAGATAGATAGATAGATAGATAGATAGTGATAGATAGAAATATATAGATATATTATGTTATATAGAATATATATATATATATACATACATATATATATATATATATATATATATTTTTAGTGGGTGCTTGAGATGTGTGTGTGTGTGTCCAGCATCAGCCACATGAGGCCATGTACCCTGTACCCTGTACCCTGTACCCTGTACCCTGTACCCTGTAACCTGTAACCTGTACCTGTATCTGTACCTGTACCTGTGATCCAGCCCATGAAGGCAGGAGACACTGGAGCTTGCTGGCTACAAGCATAGATACCTCATTGAGAGAAACAAGGCAAGCAATTTAAGGCAGAAACCATAGAGAAAAGATGCTTAGTGGCTTACTCCCAGACTCACAAGCCACTACCTTTCTGACGTGTCTAGGGCCCACGGCCCAGGATCAAAGCACAAGCTGAACCCTCCACATCAATTGGGAATCAAACAAATTGCCCACAGATAGACCCACAGGCCATGGAATCAATTCTTCAACTGAGGTCCCCTTTTCCAGGTGTCAAGTTGACAATCATGACTAGTCATCACAGAAGCCTAAACAAATACACAAGAACATTTTAATGAAAACACAGAAAATAACATCTAATTTGCTTTTAATTGATATTTAAGTAAAACTACTTTTAAATGACAATTTTAACTGAAATCTGCCTAATGATCACAAAACAAGGCTAAAATTTGCCTAATGATCATACAAAAAGGCATCAACAGTAGTTTGATTATATTTATAATCAAAGTGTTATCAAAGAAACAAGGCAGAAATTAAAGGCTAAAAACAACAGCAAAAAAAATATTACCAAAATGAGCCTCTACGACAGGGTCTCAACTTTGTGTTCTCGCCATCAAGCAATAGGAAACGTCAATTCTAAACTAGTGTTCACTTCAAATCCACAGTACATTTTATCATCTTGAAATACCTTTATTGCCACAATAATTGGTTTATTTTCAGTGTGACAGCTTGCCTCTGAGAGAGAGGGAGGAGGAGGAGGGAGAGAGGGAGAGGGAGATAGATGGATCTTGGCAATAGAAGAATTTTTAAAAAAATTCCACTGAGATCTATTCTCAAAACAGTGGTTTGAAGGCTCAATAGTCCAAACCAGCCTGGGTTTCACATCAAGACTTTTTCTTTTTCTTTTTTTTTTTTGGTTTTTCAAGACAGGGTTTCTTTGGGTAGCCCTGGCTGCCCTGGAAATCACTCTGTAGACCAGGCTGGCCTCAAACTCAGAGATCCATGTGCCTCTGCCTCCTGGGTGCTGGGATAAAAAGTGTGCGCCACCACCACCCAGCCAGCAAGCTTTTTTGTCATTATTTTTGGGTTTTTGGTTTGTTAGTTTTTGCTTGCTTTTGAACTATCTTAGGAGGCAACAATAATTAACTAACTGGCTCTTAATTCCAACAGTATTATGGTACAGATACAAGATGTCTTCCATGAACTCCTCTGTTGGATGCTTGATTGCCAGCTGGTGGACTTTTGGGAAGTTACTAGATCCTAAAGACTCCAGTAATAAGTCAAGACATCAATGGAGTCATGTGACATGTATTAAGAGATAGTGAAGATCAGGGCCTAGTAAGAAGAAGTTGGTCAGTGGACATCCTTGGGACTCTATCTTGCTCTGGCCATTCCTGTATTCTCTGTTTCCTGCTGTTTTTGTCTGTCACAATATAAACTATTCTGCCAAACCTTCCCATCATAACAGACTGAACCCTGTGAAACTGTGAGCCAAAACAAATCTCTCCTTCTTGAGTTGTTACTGTCAGGTATTTGGCTACTACAATAGGAAGAGTAAGACAGATGATATCTTCTCTAACTATACTGAGAACACAATAGGCCTGATACTAGTAAACATACACTTTGCACTGAATAATTGAACTGTCAACCTCTTTCCTTGACATAAGGCCAACTAAATTGAGAAACCTCTGATCTCCATTAGAAATTAGGAATTTCTCCCCAGTACCACATGAGTCTGCAGTTTCAGTTACTCAGAGTCTGGCAGGGTCTGGAGCTCAGAGCAAGTTTAGGCAATACAGTGAGAGGGAGAAAGACATAAATGGAGAGGTGGAAAAGAGACAAAAAAGGAGAGATGGAAGAAAAGGAAAGAAATCAACTCTTTCTGGTAACTAAATGAACACTGTATAAAGTAAGCCAAATATTGCAAAGTGTCATAGGAACAAACCAATAGCTTATGAAACTATGAGCTACAAAAGGCAGAACTAACATTCCAAATTCAACTGTATAATAACAGATCAATTGTATTTGCAACAATCATATCAATACATTGAAATAAAACTATATATTATAAAACATTATGACTGATTTTGAGCACATATTGATATAATCATTATGCCTAAAAGAACTCCAGTCTTAGTTAAACAGGAAAAGTTTTCCAAATTGCCAATCCCTCTCCCTAGTGAGCACTTTCCAGACCCTTCCTAGTCAAACTGTAAACCCAATCAAGGAGTATCACTTGGGGAATTCCCAGAATTCCTACACATGTATCTCAGTAAAATTATTCTGGCTTCAAAGCAGAAAGCTGGCAGGATGAAGTCCCATCTACTGAAACTAAGAAACGAAGGCAAAGAGGATCAGCTGAACCAATTTGAAGTAAAACAAAAGGAATTAAGAGTACAGCAAGGTTGAGGTCTGAGCCGAGGACAATCTGAAGCTGCTATATAGTCACTGGAGGAGGCAGTGGGACTGGAGAAAGGCTCAGTGGCTAAAAGAACTCACTGTTCTTTGGGAGGACCCAGGTTTAATTCTCAAGCATCCACATGGCTGTTCACAATAGTCTCTAACCCCAGTTCCGAGGAATCCAACACCCTTCTCTGAACTCCATAGGCACCAGGCACACATGTGATACACAGACATACATGCAAGTAAAGCACTCATACACATAATTTATTTTAATTAAAAAAATAAAACTAAATCAGTAGCAAGAGAAGTGATGAAAGCTGACAAATTGATAGTGGTTTAAAAGAAGTAAACATAGAACTATATAAATAAAATAAGTCCAAGAGTGCTCTAAAGGACTGGACTGCCAGGCAAGTATCCATCCCTCCTCCTATAATAACAATATATAACACTATAAACAGAATTGTATTGCTCACTTTTATATGCTATGACCAAACACCTGACAGAAACAATTTGAAGGAGGAAGAATTTGTTTGGGTTCTGATTTAAGCAGCTATGATAAGCTGAAGTGAGGTGAAGGATGCAGGATCTATGATGTAATGGTGGACTGCTAAGTAAGAATTACTTACATAGTAGCCTCTGATAGTTGATCTGGTAACCAAATGACCACTAAGTGGCTAATGAGCACAGAGCATACTGTATCCCCTCAGATCACTAAAAAACGGTGAGCATGGAACAGCAAGTTTTACTGAGAGGGGAAGAGATCCATTTCCCATAACTTTTATCATATTCTGTTTATGTTTACTGTGATTAATGTCTCACTAAATCTTACTTATAAATTAAACTTTATTATAGGTATGTAAGTCTGTGGGGGGATGGGGGGAGACAGTATAGGTACAGCTCAATGTCTCAAGCATCTACTGTGGGTCCTAAAATGTATCTCCCTTACACAAAGACAAACAGCAAGCTATATTGTTACCAGCAAGCAAATTCACCAAATGCAAGTAAGATATGCTATGAACCTACTCTGCCCAACTCTTGACTGGAAAGTTATATGCAAATCCTATCTGTTTTACTCACTTTTCTATTCCAGTATTTACACAGTATTTGAAATACCTATGCAACAAATGCTGTCACTCAACTCTTTAGGCAAAAACATATCTGTGAACACCAAAGAAACTCAGCCGACATAACAGTTATGTAGACAGACTGCTAAGAAGCATAGCAGCTTTGAGTTTTCATCTGACTGAAATAGAACACAATTATGTGACATTTTGTCTGTTCACAATTAATTCCACTAAAATTACATTATAAATGAGAAGGTGCATTCTTTATCGGTAATTAAAAGTAAGTATTCTCACAAAGTGTCAAAAAGCTGACTCATCTTCAGTTCCAATTTCTGATTCAAGCAGGCACTTCACTTTTAAAACTCATCACTCAGTAACCAAATGGGAAAGAAAAAAAAAAGATCACCTGTGTAACTCCTATGTACACAAATCTTTAATTTTGTTCACTTATTTTTTTTTTTTTTTTTGGTTTTTCGAGACAGGGTTTCTCTGTGTAGCCCAGGAACTCACTCTGTAGACCAGGCTGGCCTTGAACTCAGTGTTCACTTATTTTTAAAAGAAAAAAGTTCCCTAGAGTTCTTACAGGAACCACACATTTGTTTCCCAAGACTGTCTCATTTCACAGAACTGTAGGGCACAACTCTAAAACACACATTCCCTTCATTCAGGGCTCTACATGTCTTCCTCCTACCTATACTCTTCATTCACCAACAAAAATGAGAACTATTAGGGCAGATAATGGATACGAGTTATGAAAGAGGATATGGCATGTGCTGGCTAGTTCTATGTCACCTTGACATAAGCTAGAGTCATTTGAGAGAAAAACCTCAACTGAAAAATTTCTCTGTAAGGTCAGGCTCTATGCAAGCCTAAGCCATTTTCGCAATTAGTGATTGATAAGAAAGGCCACAGCCCACTGTGGGTGGTTCCGCCCTGGGGCTGGGTCTGGGGTTCTATTAGAAAGCAGGCTGAGCAAGCCATGAAAAACAAGCAACTTAAGTAGCACTCCCTAGGCTTCTGCATCAGTTCCTGCCTTCAGGTTCCCACCAGGCTTGAGTTCCTGCCTTGATTTCCCTCAATGAACCGTGACTCTGAATATGACAGCCAAACAAACCCTTTCCTCCCCAAGTTGCTTTTGGTCATGGTATTTTATCCCAGCAATAGCAACCCTAAGACATAACACTAATTGTTTTTCTAGTTCTAATTCTGTTGTAGCTTTTTCATTCTTAGTGATGAATAAAATATATTCAATAGTGAAAATGTAAACTTCAATATGCAATTCCACAGCTTCAGAATGGCTATCCTAACTTTAGAGAAACTTATTGGTACATATCCTTTGGGTCTGATTAATTTGTGTGTATGTGATACTTATCCACAAGGTTTTTTATTTTAAAAAATTTTTAATTATTTTTATTTTAAAATTTTGTAACAAAAGCTACAAGTATTTAATTTTGAATATAAATTATAACCATTTTACTGTAAAACCTTATCTGATGAATTAACATGAAATGGAAGGGAAAAGAAAGCAAGTTATTGAGAGAAATGTCTTCAGATTGACAAAATCAAACTGTTACTAACAAAGATTGTTGCCTTTAAATGTCATGTTAAGATGACTCACACTTCCAGATGGACTCAGTCACTATTCCCGGTTCGTGTTTCTGAAACAAACTAATTCGCATACGCCATGACTGCAGAGCTGGTCATAATGGTATACAAAACAGCTGATTACTTACAAATGAGAAAATCAAGTATCAGTGCAATTAAATATACATTTGAACTAAGCATCTGATTACTGCACACTACAGTGATTGATGCTTAAAGTGAGTACTGATTTTAAATGTGTGTATAATCTATGAACCAAGAAAATATTTCTACTTCACTCAAAAAACTTATAAATCCATTGAAAGTTCAGAGATACTGATTATGTTCTCTATATGGTTAAATAGACTAATGCCAGTATGCCTGGCAGCTAGCTGAAGGATACATATAGTGCAATTTAAATGCATACAAAATAAACGTAGCTCTCTACCTAGCCACATAGCAATTCTCAAGATTAGCTGAGACCATTTTAAAGAAAAATAAAAATAGAGAACTTGATAGTAAGAGTTAGCAAACTGGCCACAAATCTATAATAATTGGAACAGTGTGGTTTTGCAAATGGACAAAATCTGGCAAATAGAACACAATAAAGCAGAGTTGACAAGCAACCCACAAATTTGTGGTTACTTGATTTACAAAAAAAACAAAAAAAACAAACAAAAAAAAACCCACATCTTTCTAATAATCCATTGGGGAAAAATGCCCGCTACATATCACCTCACATCCAACAGTAAAAAGCAACTACAGAAGGATGCAGGCAAAATTCAAAGGTAAAGCAATCAATTGTATATACTCACATACATAAAATAAATAAATCTTAATAAAAAGGCCACCCCAAAAAATTAGAAAAGCAAACCAACAGAAGAGTAAGCAAAAGACATGTATGGGCATTTCACAAAACTAGAATAACTATACTGAAAACAAGTGCTAGTAAGAGCCAAAGTTAAGAGCCTTGTGTGTTGCTGACAGCTTCTCATCTTGCTATTCCACTCTGAAGTATATACACAAGACAATATATTAACCAACCATACAATTACCAAAACACATGTACCAGAATATTCTTAGCAGCAACAGCATTCACAATAATTAAAACAGGAAACAACCAAAATGCCCACCAACAGGCTATCTTCACATAATGGAATGCTATACACCAATGAGGACGGTGTATAATTACATATAATAATACAGATGCCAAACAAAGGGAGTCAGACATACAAAAAAGTATGCTCTACACAACTCCAGTATAAAGAATCTGAAACAGGCAAGAACTAATACCCACTGTTGAAAGTTGGGAACCTGAAACCCACCAAGGCAACAAGGTGATAATAGCGATCCTGAATAGAATCTAACTGCACATACATGCTCATGATTACAGCAATCCTGAATAGAAGCTAATTGCACATACATGTTCATGATTACAGTGATCCTGAATAGAAGCTAACTGCACATACATACTCATGATTACAGCAATCCTGAATAGAAGCTAACTGCACATACATGCTCACACTGCAGTCATGGAGATAGGCAGTTATCATGATGGACTTAGAATCCATTAACATATAGAAAAAGTACAGTGAACATGTGTACACAGAAGGATCAGGACCACAAGCTCCTGTGCATGTCCAGTCCAGACTGACCCTGATTGTGCTATAATTACCAATATTCTCTCTAGCACTATAGTTTCTATAGGTTATGTAAGTAGATGAAACCAGAGACTTAAAAAATGATAGTGGGAAATACCATGGCCTATTTTTGAACACCTCTTGCATTTCTCAACTCTTCTGCAAGTAGCCAGTTTTCATCTGGCTGAATATCAAGCTTGTTCAATCAAGTCTAAAAGAAGCAGTTCCAAAATTCCCGGATAAAAATCCCTTGCAAATTAAAATCAGAAGTCTCCAAGTTTCCTGAAATACATTATCGGGACATAGAAACTATTTTATCCATTAGGGACAACGGTTACAGACACATAAAAGGAAACCTAAATTACAATGGCTTCAACAAAGTAAGGGTACTCTTTTCTTTGGCCAGGCAGGAAAGATGGCTCAGATGTATAAGGAAATAAGATCCTGTCTTTGTAATAGCCAGTTCAACACTAGTGAAAATGAAAACATTTTTTAATATACTATTCTGTATAATTAGACGCCAGGATAGAGAAAAGGTAAAAATGGCTGGTGTAAGACAGTAGTTTTTAAGTCCCTGACCACAAGAAACCCCTGCTCTTTTTCCCCATAGGCCAAGACATTTATAGAGATTCATAACCTAGCACAGGCTCCTTCTCTAATTGCTCATCTCAATGGTAACATAGAGTTTGAGACTGTCCCTTTCCAGATGGAGAACAAAGTCACATAGCACACTGTCTGCAACTTTGCAACTTTCAGAGTTTTGAGACAAGCGGGCACAGTCACCAGCTAGGGGAAAGACTAACCTAGAGCCTCATACTTATCTGTAACTTTGATGACCTCTAAGCATACCTCATACTGAAAATAGATTGGAACAATGTATTTCTTACAGAAGGTAAGAGAACTTCTGTCTTAGGGTTTCTACTCCTGCACAAACATCATGACCAAGAAACAAGTTGAGGAGGAAAGGATTTATTCAGTTTACACTTCTACATTGCTGTTCATCATCCCAAGAAGTCAGGACTGGAACTCAAGCAGGTCAGGAAGCAGGAGCTGATGCGGAGGCCATGGAGGGATGTTACTTACTGGCTTGCTTCCCCTGGCTTGCTTTCTTATAGAACCCAAGACTACCAGCCTAGCGACACCACCACCCACAATGGACCCTTCAACCTTGATTACTAATTGAGAAAATGCCTTACAGCTCTGATCTCATGGAGGCATTTCCTCAAGGGAGCCTTCTTTCTCTGTGATATAACTCTAGCTTGTGTCAAGCTGACACAGAAAATCAGCCAGTACAACTAAAAACATGAGAATTTTTATCTCTCAAACTTATGGGAAGGTAAAATGAGAATTCATGTTGCCAGGCTGTCTTCTGCCCTCCTCACAAGCACAATGGCACAAATGCTCACAAGCATTCACAACACGAGCACACGTGCACAAACGCATCCGTACCCACATCTACACACTAACCGTATAAAACTACTTTGAGAAAGGTTTATTCTTCCCATAAAATGTAAGTTTGAAGGGAGGCACTTGCTGGCACTTGGCCTTATGATACTGTATAAGCCATGGACAATGTTCAGAGACATAAAGCCATCAAGTATATATTCTACTTCATGTTCAGCTCCTACACCATGAAAAAAAAATCATACATACACATTCATTTCCTAGACTGTATAAAGGCTAGATTGTTTGGCCTTTCCCTGATATTTCCAGAATATTGCTATAGCTTGTCACCATGTATAATATCCAGGCAGAAGGGATAAGCAATTGGCTTGGGGGCTTGGGGATGTCATTCCCAACAAGTGTGACAGTATATATCTGCAATCCCAATCAGTAGTCAGAGGAGCAGAAGCAAGATGACTGTAAATTTTAAGACCAGTTGGACTAAAAGGAGGTCCTGCCTCAAAAAAAAAAAAAAATCAAGGGTGAGGGTTTTCCAGAAAAAAAGAAGAAAATGTGGCTTCATTCACAATTTCTACCTCCATCTCACTGACCAAGGATTGGGACTGCCACATGGCTATCCCAGCTGGGGAAAAACACTAACAAATCCATGGAGTGACAAGGGGGGAGTTGTGGGGGTGAAAAAGGCCCACAGGATGACTGCCACTGCTGAGATGTGTGCCTAATGTGTTTGCCAACTGAGCATATTTCTCTAACAACTGACAAGTCGTGACTCACAGCCCTACAAGTTTCTGTGGTATAATTCTCCAACCACTTTTTTCCAAAGCTCTTTTTTTATATATACTATTTCTCATGAGAGGAACTACAATAGCACCAGTCCCATAATTAATCAGCTGGGCAGGGAGACCAGTGTCCAGAGTGTCAGATTTCAGATCTTTTAACCAAATACCTACACCAAAGAGTTGAATACGTTTTCTACAGTATTTCTGAATGCAGTAAGTCAATAGTGGATCAAATACAATGTAACTAAAGGCTGGGGACATTATTCCACAGTTAGGAACCCCAGCTGATCTTCCAGAGGACCTAAGTGCAATTCTTAGCACCCATATGGTGGTTCACAGCCATCTATATAGTTCTAGGAGTGCCAATGTGTCCTCCTCTGATATCCAAGGGTAGCAGGCATACACATGATACACAGACATATATGCAGGCAAAATATTCACATGATAGATAGATAGATAGATAGATAGATAGATAGATAGATAGATAGATAGACAGACAGACAGACAGACACAAAGGGTGGGCTGTGGGGCCTAGAAAGACGGTTCAGCAATTAAGAGCACTTACTGCTCTTGCAGAGGATTCAAGCTTTCTCCCAGCATTCACATGATGACTCTCAACCATTTGTAAGTACAGTAGACCTCGCAACATTTTCTGTCTTCTTCAGGCACCAGTCATGCACACAGTACACATCCATAGATACAAGCAAAACATCCATACCAATAGAATAAATCTGGAGAAAATCCATAAATTCTTAAGTAGTGAAAAGAATATTAATTTGTGATATATCAAAATAAACACTAAGTTTACAATCTGAGCTTTACTGACCCAAGATTTACCCTTGCCCATATTAATTTATTATTGTCCATTTCATAAAACTAAATAGAGCTGTCCCTCAACATGCAGAAGGGATTGGCTCCCATGATTCCAAAATATATGTGTGCACAAATCCTTACATAAAATGGATAATATTTTGTTCAACTTTCAGTAAACTATTTCAGATGTCCCAGTATGATATAAATATATAATTAGTCACTGGGCACAGTTGTACATGCCTTTATTCTCAGAAAGTGGAGGCAGGAGGATCTCTTTGAGTTCCGGGCTAGCCTGGTCTACATAGCCAGGGTTACAATAAAGAGACCCTGTCTCAAAAGGTTATATATAACTATGTAAATAGTTGTTAGACTATATTGTTTAAGTCTATACTTGTTCAGCACAAAAGCATTTTTTTCTTTCAAAAAGCTGACACACATAGTTGATTGAATCAATGAATGCTACACTGTAGTACTGTAGTACAGAGGACCTGTTATCATGTGGCACTGTCTCCTAATATGTAGACATCAAGACACAAACTTTACCTTCAAGCATAACATGCAAATAACTACTATCAGCCAGTGCTTCCTAAATACTTCATCACTCTTCTGTATCTTCCCTTTACATTTTGTCTACAATGGTAATTTAACATATTCCGTGCTCATTTTTCTTTCAGATCCTGAGCTCCGTACATGCTGGGCAAGCATCCGACCACTGACTCATACCAGGGAATATTCAAAGGACTGGGATGCAGCCCTACTCATACAGAATTTGCCAAGCCATAGATCATCCCCAGACTCAAGGTAGGAGAGTTGAACATTCAACTCATTTGATATTAGTCGGTCATTTTATGGCATTCTCTCGAATGCATTCACTATTCTATACTATAGTTTACTTGTCTCTTAAACAGCTATCACATTAAAACCCAAACATGCATATCATGGGACTCATTTTAACTTAAACAAACCAAAACTAATATTCAAGTAAAGATGTACAAATTACCCCAAATATGTTGAGTACCTTGGGGCTGGAGAGATGGCTCCAATAATGGAGGCAAAGTAAAGGGACTGAAGTAAAGGCCACCCAGAGACTGCTCTACCTGGGGATTCACCCTATAAACAGTCACCAAACCCCAACATTACTATGGACGACAAGAAGCACACACCAAACGGAGTATGCCATGGTTGTCTTCTGAGGAGCCTTGCACATACAGAGGCAGATGCTAGCAGCCAACCATTGGTCTGGGAGTGGGGTCCCCAAGGGAGGAGTTGGAGGGTGGCACAGAGGAGCTGAAGGGGTTTACAGCCCCATGGGAAGAACAACAATGTTGGCCACCCAGATGCCCCAGGACTCCCAGGGACTAAACCATCAACCAACGGGTACACATGGTTCCAACCAAAAATGTGGCAGAGGAATGCCTTGTCGGGCATCAGTGAGAGGAGTGGTCTTTAGTCAGGTGAAGGCTCAATAGATGCCCCAACAAGGGGAAATCAAGGGGAGCGGGGAGGTGGGAGTGGGTCGGGTGGAAGGACATATACTTGGAGGCAGAGAGTGGGAGGAGGGGTTGGGGGGTATTGGGGAGGGGGGAAATCGGGAAAGGTTTTACCACCTGAAATGTAAATGAAGATTATATTTAATAAGAAAAAAAAAGAGCATTGACTACTCTTTCAGAGGTCCTGAGTTCAATTCCCAGCAACCACATGGTGGCTCACAACCATCTGTAATGGGATCAGATGCCCTCTTCTGGAGTATCTGAAGACAGCTATGGTGTACTCATATTAAATAAATAAATAAATGGGTGCCTTCTACCAGATAATAAAACCATGTGACACCTGAAGATCCTACCCCTAAGTTCAGTCTCGCCCATCGCCTTTAGACTGAGTTTAAGGCTGCTCTCTGCAGCAATTTGGCTCTTAAACCCTTGTACCCCCACCTCTCACACCTCTGACTCCTGAGGAAAGGTCTCAGATGACTGACTCCTGGAGATCACCTTGTCTCAGGCCTTTAAAAGAGGCATAATGAATGTTAAGACTTTATTTCATAATAGCTAATAAATCAATACTTGAGGCTAAATTGCCAAATGATTTTTCATGAATATAATGGATAAAATTCTCTAAATAAAACTAATTTAATTTTTATGTTAAATTTTTGATTGAGATATACGATAGTATATTTGAAAACACTGGAATATTAATCACTCTCTTACCATAACTACCATACTAATTTTTCCCTCCTTACCCCTTATCATGCCCTATTTATGACAAAGCTAATGATGTCAGAATCAATCCCAAGACTCCAGTTATACAATATGATACCAGATTTTTGCACCATATCCTAACCTATATATCAAGGCCTGGTACCTACTACTGATTATAAAGAAAACTACCTAAAGTATGTAAAAATACATGTACAGATGCATCATTAATGGGGGAGAAACTACATCAAAAAACATGCAGTATCTATGATAAATGAGGGCATTAATTTCAAATTAATTTCAAAGCATCTCCTTTTACTAATCATGGGAAAGAGCTAGAAGATGGCATAAATCAAAACCAGGTCTTGTCCAACATCTTCCCTAAACTGTTTTGAAGGACAACAGATTTTAATTACAGGCTTCTAATATTGCCCCAAACATGATTACTAGTATATATAGTATATACCAGTATATAATTAACACAACCAAGAGCAGTGTACCTAAGGCTGAGCTGCTCTGTCACTTGCAGATCCATATTTGATATGGTATCTGCAAAAAGGCATATTACTGTATTTACCCTAGCCTTGCATAGAGAAATGTTACCAGACTTTTATTAATCACCTTGGAAGAAAAAAAGGGACAACAAAGTAAGCACTGAAGCTGCCGTTAGCAATTCGCTCACCTGACAAATATTTATATGTTTTAGCCTCAGAATAATGCCCAATGTTTAAACAATGTTTAAAAAAAATGCCAAGGAGTTAGTGTGACCCAGATTCAGGGCTTCTGGACCACTGGAGCTGGAAGACAGACAGCTTTAACCAGGAACATACCAAGAACTGCTGAGGAAGAAGCCACAGGCACGCACCATCCTTTTGAGCATATAAAACAGCAATAATTAATGTTGCCATTTTCCAGGGAGAGACAATGTTTTTAATGATTATCACTTTCGAATATGAATTATACTTTGCTGTCCAGATCCAAGATTCTTCTGAGACCATTAGTAATTTCTCCTAATGAGACTTTCTGACTTTTATGTTTTTCTGGAGTAGGGTCATTCAAGAATTCTGCAGAAAACAAAAAGAAAGACTATCCCAAGTCTACTGGCAGCTTTTCTCATCCTCAAACAATCCCTCCTTCATATGCACAGCCACAGAAGACCAGAGGTCACTGGCTTCTTTGTATTTGGTTCCATGCTGTTACAAACAAACTGTTGTCCCCATCCCTGCAGTAAAATGGGCTACAACTGCAGCCTGGGCTGCAGCTGAAACCCGCAGACGCAAGAACACTTCAACTCTAAGCTATCAAGCTCCCTCTGTGAAATGAAGTCATGTATTTACCTGGATATAAAGTAATAATAATTCTAGTCAAACACAATCATCCACACAAATGGTTTTATGATTTCTTATAATTATCATGCTCCTTAAAGTATTCTTAAAGCTTCATTTATCTAAGTTTTTATCCATATTATGTTTATTTAAATTAGACATAACATAAACTATAGAAATGTATTATGGACCTTTATATTATGAGATATAAATCTTAAAGTTATTTTATTCTTTGAATGTAATAATGAATGTAGGTATATAAGAAATCTTAAAATAAGGTGAGTATAGTGACACACACCTTTAATCCCAGCACTGGCAAGGCAGAGGCAGGCAGTCCTCTGAATTCAAGACTAGTCAGGTAGACATAGTGACTTCCAGGACAGTCAGAGCTACATAGTAAGACTCTGACTCAAAAAAAAAAAAAATTCAGGAAGATAGAATCTTAAAGTTACTACGTTTATTTTATAATAGGTAAGTCTTTTAAAAATCAGCTTTGATAACTGATAAATTTATTTAGAATAAAAGTAATGTTGGGTTTCTTTATATACTTTAATAAGAAATGCTTAATTGACTAAACTGCATATTTTCATCACTTTTTAAAAGTAAATTCCTATTACTTTCACATGCTAATAAAAATATCCAACATCTACGTTACTTTATTATAGCTGGATAACTAATCTAAAAATTACTCCCAAAAATTAGATAGTGATTAATCAAAGAAATGGTTACCTGAGCATCTCTGAAGTACATTTTTTTTAAAGATTTATTTATTATTATATCTAAGTAAGTACATTGTAGCTGTCTTCAGACACACCAGAAGAGGGCGTCAGATCTCATTATGGATGGTTGTGAGCCACCATGTGGTTGCTGGGATTTGAACTCAGGACCTTAGGAAGAGCAGCCAGTGCTCTTAACCGCTGAGCCATCTCTCCAGCCCTGAAGTACATTTTTTTTTGCAGCCACACTGCAAACTTCTGCAGGAACACTAAAGACCTGAACTGTGGCACTGACGGGTGAAAGAGCTTTGCAAGCACAAAGTTAGGACCATTTCAGCCATGGAAAACTTTCCATACCTCCTAACCAATGCAAACACTTCTTCAAGGATGGAAATACTACTTGAAATATTAGCGGTGTGGGAAACACTACGGTCCACTGAGAAAATGAGCCCAATCTTCTATATATTTTTTATTTTAATGAATGTAAAGTGAAGAGAAATTCAGCTGAAAGCTCTGAAACTGGGTCACAGAGATCACACTGCAAAGGCCACAGAAATACTGCTGAAACTGAATCTACTGTGCTTCTGGATTATGTTAAAATCTTTTAGCAATTTTTTAAAAAACTAAAGTAAAAAGGGAAAGTTATGCAAGATTTTATGGCATAAAATTCAGTAATCAAGAGCCGGGCCTGGTGTCATTTGCCTTTAATCCCAACATTTGTGGCAGAGATGGGCAGAAATCTGAGTTCCAGGCCAGCCTGGTCTTCAGAGAGACTTGCAGGACATCCAGGACTACAGGTAAACTCTGTGTGTGTGTGTGTGTGTGTGTGTGTGTGTGTGTGTCTGTGTGTGTGTGTCTGTGTGTGTGTGTCTGTGTGTGTGTCTGTGTGTGTGTGTCTGTGTGTGTGTGTCTGTGTGTTTGTGTCTGTGTCTGTGTGTTTGTGTCTGTGTGTCTGTGTCTGTGTGTCTATGTGCTGTATATGTGTGTGTGCGTCTGTGTGTACATCTGTGTGTGTGTCTGTGTCATGTCTATCTGTGTGTGTATCTCTATGTGTGTCTGTGTGTCTGCATGGTGGGGGCAAAGATGAGGACCTGCAAACCACTGTCACTTTTATAAAGTTGCTTAACCATGTGTTTTCTGCTTCTACTATGATCCATATTCACAATGCAATAAAAATATCCTAATGTTTTTGTGTCACTGAAGAGACTAAAAGTAATATGATGGATTTTCTGAAATTCTACTCCAGCTCAGACTTCCCTTCCTACCTCTGAGGAGGTTGCCCTACACGAGCAAAGCTCCAGTTACAAGAAATTGCTTTTCCACAGAAGGAAACCTGGTCCTCATTTTGTTTACACAGAAATGCTGAAAGAAATAAAGCCAATAAAAGATGAAAAAGAAGTGTTTTCTTTTCCCTCCAACTCTCACCTAGGCTCGGCAACCAAAAAAAACTAATCAGATAGTTTTTAGGAAATACTGTTAAGCAAATAAATACATGAAAATTGTTTCCTACTCAGAGCAAACAGCTAAAATAAGAACTGGTTCTCTTAATCAAAGCAATTTTGGTTTTAAACGTTTCACTAAATGACTTCCAGAATATTGATAATACAATCTTAAATATTCTAGATTATTTAGTAGGCAATTAATATGCTACTAGAAATGTTGTAGAGAAGTCTTTTTCACAGTTACAGAGTCATCTCCTGGTTCTCACTGTTTGCAAATAAACTCAAGGAAAGTAAGACGCAAACACCCAGAGCTCAGCGTGCTACATTATCATACTTAACCACTGCTAAGGGTGCACCTCCACAAGCTGGACAGGAAGGCCATTTTACATCTTACCACAAACACTGTGCTAAGTGCTGCACGGGGCACTTGTCAGGATTGAACCAGGTAACACCTAAGAGGGGCTTGAAAGGGCTCCTAGTCTATCAACAATAATTAATGTTACCAATAACAAGAGTACTGGAAACTAAAGCAGCTATTAATTTCTCATTTAATAAAATGGAATCTTGTATCGTGGTGGGTATCTTTTAAAGGATTCTCTTGGAAACTAGAGAGCTTACTAAAGGGAGTATGCACCTAGATAATTAGGGTGGCTCTTGACTGCTTAAACTGACACAATGAAATTGAAATTTAAGGAGGTAGATGTGGTTCTCTATGTAAGGGGACACAATACCAAGCCTGCAGAAGCCACTGAAAACAACTGGGATGCTCTGGCCATGCCTTTAACTCAGGAACAGCAGTAAAGAGAAAACTCCTATTAAAATATATTGAAGGAGCGGGGCTGGAGAGATGGCTCAGCAGTTAAGAACACCAGCAGCTCTTTGAAGACCTAGATTAGATTGTCAGCACCCATATGGCAGCTCTCAACTCTAACTCCAGTTCCAAGGGATCCAATACCCTCATCCGGCCTCTGCAGGTACCAGGCACATTTGTGGTATACAGACAGAAACATGTACAGGCAAAATAATTTTTTAAAAAATTTAATGTTAAACCACTGCACCTACAAAGTACCTCCTTAAGAGCTGTTGGTTAGATAAGCCTCCTAGAAACCCCAAAATAATATAAACTGTTGCCTCTACTCTTGGTTATTCACTAAAGCCAGATGGTAAAAGCCTATTGTGAACACACCACACAGTGGAGTTCCAGCATACAGAGAAATCCAACTGGAACCAATCTGTGCACAGTACGACCATGTGCTAGCTAGCTCTCATGTGCTAGAAGCTGTTATACAGGACTCTGAAGTAAAAAAAAAAAGTCATAAATGTGTGGACACTGTGCCACGATACCAACCCGATAGGCAAGATATACCCATGGGTATAGTAGTGGCATGATTGTTATAGGGATAATCAATCAATTTCTAATTGGATTTGAAGCCTGCTCCACAAGAGAAATTGTGCCTGTTCATATAAACCTGGTCAAAAGCTAGGGAGGTTGTAAGATCTAAAGGAAACCTGCTACTGTGGTTTTGTTAATGGGCACATGGTCAACTATCTTCTAAACATTTATGTTCAAACCTATGGATTCTTGTTGTTCTCAATTTTGGTCAGAGAAGCGTCTCTTCTCATAGAGAAGTTATTGAAGAGACTTAACTAGTCAGAGTGCTAAGTGACACCTGAGTGCTCAGTCCTAAACCCATATCTATATAACCATCTCTAAACTCCCATTTTTTTAAAGGTTTATTTTATATGTGTGAGTACACTGTAGTGGTCTTCAGACACACCAGAAGAGGGCATCAGATCCCATTACAGATGACTGAGAGGCATTATGTGGCTACTGGGAATTGAACTCAGGGCTTCTGGAAGAAACCCAGTGCTCTTAACTGTTAAGCCATCTCTCAAGCCCATAGATGACCATCTCCTCTCCAGCTCGCCAAGGCTCAGGAAACATTGCAGAAGAAGAGCAAAGGGTGAGAAGAAGTGCTATGAAATGTCCTGTGTACATGGCCTGGCTATTGTACGCATGATCTCACAGCAGCTGTGGTTACTCTGCAGTCACATGACCCACAAGATACAGCCCATCCCCATTCCAACATGGATATGAAAGGGACACATGAGGCCCCATGCCTAGCTGAGGAGCAGCTAATACCTGCTTGGGATGGGAGTCAGGGGAATCTTTTTATCAGTAACATAGCCACTGGTAAGTTGCCTGTGCCAGTAAATAACCCCTGGCCCATGTCCATTCAAGCAACTTAAACTCAGTTGGTCGTATAAAAAACGAAGCTATTAAAGTATATGGAAGACTTGTCGAAAAGAAGGGGTCCAGAGGGATTGGGAGAGAGATGAGAACAATGATAAGTGCAATCAAAATATAATATAGTGCGTGCGTGCGTGTGTGCGTGTGTGTGTGTGTGTGTGTGTGCGTGTGTGTGTGTGTGTGTGAAATTGTTGAATTACCATAAAGAGACTCTCTGGTACTGAATGCCGAATGGAAGCATCACCTGTGAATAAAAAGCTGATTGGCCAATGAGCTAAGGCAAGATTAGAAGGTGGGTGATCTGGCAGAGGCAGGGGTGGTTCTGGGAAATAGTCAAGTGAATGAGATTTGCCCCTAGCACCGATGGAGACAGAAGCATGAACCTGAGGAGAGGTAACTAACCATATGGCATGACTTAGACTAGTTGAAACAGGATAATGGAGTTATGAGCTAGCAGAAACAAGCCAAAACTACTGGCCTTTACTCATATAAAAGATGTCTCAGAGTCGTTATTTCAGGGAATTATAAAGAGACAGGATGGAAAAGCTTGTGGTTACAAATTCCCTTACATCTGTTCTCATAGATTACCGTGTCAATCCACAAAGACCAGCTCAGTTACATGCTCCAGTCAACTTTCCATATTAAAAGTTATAAAAATAAGCATTAAAACATAAAAGGCCTAACATTCCCCAATTACAAAGCCTTTAAGTCTCTGATTCTTTCACTAAAAGTGTAATTCAGTGGTAGAGTACTTGCCTAGCATATAAGAAAGACCCTGGGTTTGATTCCTAGCACACAAGAAGGTTTAGGCTCCTAACAGTCTACCACCTATCACTCTGATCCAGAAATGAAAGGGGAGGTGAGCGGAGGTGGAAATGTGCTGACTATTCAAAATTCCGAACAGAGTTTCTGAATTTTGGCAAGTCTGACATTTCTTTCCAGATAAGTCTTTCACAGATAAGCAGGGAAGTTTCTTCTGTTTGTGAGCGTATTAGAAAATTAATTACTCAAAATGGAAAAAGAAATCTGGAAAAGAGTCCCTCCCAGGCCAAATGCAGTACTTATAAATCACATGGTTTGCAAAGTAATGCTGAGGAAAACCAACATTTCAAGTTGCTGGCCCCAGACCTGTATTCTGAATCTACCCTCTCCCTAGCAAAGCAGAGTACCGACCATGTCTCTGAATGAAACCAGCATCAAGAATGTTTTAAGGTCTGAATAAAAGGACGTTGTAAGGATTAATAGAAGCATGCACTCAGTTAAAAAAAATAAATAAATAAATTCACATTTAACTGTCAGCACTTTATAACTAGTTTATGAAACCTTAATGTACCTTAATCTTTTATAAATACCGTGGAATGATCATGTACTGGTTTGAATAGATTTGGCCCCCAAAGACTCAGGTGTTTGACTAAGCTTGGCCCAGGGAGTGACACTATTAGGGAGTGTGGCCTTGTTAGAGTAGGTATGGCCTTATTGGAGGAAGTGTGTCACTGTGGAGGTGGACTTCCAGATTCTCCTCCTAGCTGCCTGCAGACAATCTTCGCTTAGTGGTCTTCAGAACAAGATGTAGAACTCTCAGCTCCTTCTCCAGCACTGTGTCTGCCTGGATGCCGCCAGGCTCCCCCCTTGATGATAATGAACTGAACATCTGACCTGTAAGCCAGCCCCAATTAAATGTCCTTATAAGAGTTACCTTGGTCATGATGTCTGTTCACAGCAGTAAAACCCTGACTAAGACAGACTATTTCAAACAAATATTACTGTAATAACCAAATATAACACCAACCTATGAAGGAAAAGCAATAAACAGAGCTAACATATAGAATCAAGTTTCAAAATGCTAGATCAACCGTCAAATCTCATAAAATTATGTATTTTAAAATAAAATCTCATTTATTATATATTAAATATGCTTTATATTAAGGTCAAAAATAAAGAGACTATTTCATGAAAATTAGGGCCAGGCAGTGGGTCTGCATGCCTTTACTCCAAGCACTTGGGAGGCAAAGGCAGGTGGATCTCTGAGTTTGAGGCTAGCCTGATCTACAGAAGGGGTGTTCTGGGACAGCCAGAGAAAATCTGTCTCAAAATAAGAAAAAAAAATTAGGATAGCAATGTTCTAATCAAAAATAAAATAAAATAAAATAAAGGAAGAAGAGAAGGAGGAGCAGAAAAATCTGGTCGAAGTGATTTGGGGGCAAAGAAAGAAAAAGAAATAAGGGGTAAAGAACCCAATTTGGGTTAGTAGAGAATATTCCAAAAAAAGAGTGAAGGAATGGAGTTCTAGTTTCAGCTGG
The DNA here is from genome assembly GCA_036184795.1 of Tokudaia tokunoshimensis. Lineage (NCBI taxonomy): Eukaryota > Metazoa > Chordata > Mammalia > Rodentia > Muridae > Tokudaia > Tokudaia tokunoshimensis. The sequence continues at coordinate 32,025,935 of BTHU01000008.1, read as the reverse complement.
CCTACTTGAGTGAGAATTCATTGCTAGACAAGTCATTTAACCTGGATTTATTTCCTCATTAATAAGGAGAAGAAAAAAACCTACTTTGACAGCTCTAACATAGTCAGGTGTCACAAAAAAGGATTCGTTTAAAATGCCTTTAAGGTTGTACATAAAATAACTGGTATTATGAGACTTGTACATCACCTAGCAGCCTGAAGCGAGGTTTCCCAGCCTTTCTCACCTTGTGATCCATAAGAGAAATGACAGTACTGGCACAGGCACCCTGGGGTAAATAGGTCACGCCACTAGAGTCCAAATATGATCAACCTAGTTCTTACTACTCTGTCCCTGACAGTCCCCTCTGAGGACTGGGGAAGCAGTATTTCTAGTCCAAACAGGCAGCACATTGCTTGGCTCACCAGTTAGAACACTCTAAGCACCAGGCACTTCCCAGTAAATAACCGCGGCAAACAAGACTAATCCACAGTCTGACAAAGACAGATCAGCACCACCCTGGGCCTAATCAACAAGGACTCCTATCCTGGGCCTCAGGCTTTAAAAAGTCCTAGACCAAGCTGGAAGTAGTGGAGCACACCTTTAATTCCAGCACTCAGGAGGCAGAGACAGGCAGGTCTCTGAGTTGGAGGCCAGCCTAGTCTCCAGACAGAACTCCTGGACAGCCAGGGGTACACAAAGAAACCCTCTCTGGAAAAAAAAAACAACAACAAAATGGATCAGCCCTTCCTACAGCTACAAGAGGCCAACAGTTCTTAGGATCTACAGGATGTGTCCATATCCAACCTACATGCCTTCCCCTTGACTAGGACCCCAGAACTCCACACCTGCCTCCAGCGTCTGCCCAGACCTGTTCCCTGAGTTGGTTCTCTCAAGGGTACCAGTATGCACTGCTCCATGAGTTTGGGCTGTAGTTTGCACACACTGTATCCACGTCCCTGGCACAGGAGGCTAGAGGAGAGAGAGTATCAGGTCAGAGGCTTGTCCCTTCTACTTCACCATGATCTCAAGCAATCTAAACTCTCTAACCCTGATCAAGTCACTGTAAGGCAGGCAACTGGGACTTCCTTTTCTGTTAGCTTGATTTATAACTTCAGATTTTGGACATTCACCAAGAGAACTTCCCCCAAAATGGTAGGTATGGACCTAGAAGCAGGTTTTAAAATGCTGGTATATGAGGAATAACTGAAGGAAAAAAAATACACTTAACCTAGAAAGGGGAAGGGCTACTAAGAAGAGAGAAGGAACAACCATCTTCCACAGGACAGCTAAAGAGCTTTCCAGTGAAAACTAAACAGACTTGTATAATATTAGAAATGCAGGGAGCCATGTTCTATTGTAACTGAATAAGTTTGTTCAGGGGGGCTAGAGAGATGGCTCAGCAGTTAAGAGCACTGTCTCCTCTTCCAATGGTCCTGAGTTCAAATCCCAGCAACCACATGGTGGCTCACAACCATCAGTAATGAGATCTGATGCCCTCTTCTGGAGTGTCTGAAGACAGCTATACTGTACTTACATATAATAAATATTTTTTTTAAAAAAAGTTTGTTCAATTTTCTTAAACAAAATTTTTAACTTTTTTAAAATATTGGGGGAGGAGGTGCTGGGGAGATGGCTGACTGACCAATAGGAGCACTTGTTGCTCTTCAGGAGAGCTTTGACTCCCAGCACCCAAATGGTGACTCACAACCATTCCTAAATCCAGTTGAATCTCACGCCCTCTTCTGATCTCTAAGTGCACCAGGCACACATGCAGATAAAACACACACATGAATAAAAACAAACATTCTTTTATATAAATAAAAATGAAACGATTTGGTCTAGTGGGCTGGAAAAATGGTTCGGTAGGTAGAGTACTTGCTATGTAGACACAAAGAACTGAGTTTGAAACCTCAAAGCCCACTAAAAAAGCTAGGCATGACATTGTGTGCCTATTATTCCAACACCAGAACCATAAGCAGGTAAATTCTAGAGTGTCACTGGCCAGCCACTCTATGTGAGCTCCAAGTTCAGGAATAAACCCTGTCTCAATAAATAGGGTGGGGAGTGGCAGAAAAGATACCAATAGACCTATGGCCTCCATGTGTATACACACACACACACACACACACACACACACACACACACACACACACAAATTGAGGAGAAAGCCTGAAACCAGGCATAAAGGCTCATACCTGCACATGAGAGGAGGACAAGAAGATCACAAGATTAATCTGGGCTATGTCAAGAGATCCAGGCTAGCCTGGGCTACAGAGAAAAGGTCTGTTTTAAATTCTAAACTCTCCCAACAGAAAATGAACACTTGTTCTTTGAGAAGCTTATAGAGACTATGACTACAAACTAAATCCATAATCAAATAAAAATAAAGTGAAAAGGTTTTGGAGAAGAAATGGAAGGGAGGAGATGGTAGTAGTGGGTACACAGGTAACCATAATGGCCTCTCTGGTGGAGAAGAAGACAGACATAAACAGATCTGGGGAGAAAACAGATCTGGGGGAGAGGCACCTTTTTTCTTTAGTCCTGTGCACTGAACCCAGGGCCCTGTGGTCCTTTCCCTTGAAAACAGCACATTTTAACCAAAAGGAACAGCAAGCACACATACCTAAGAAAGCATATGTGTTTTCTTTCCTGGGATAGAAAAAATGAGTATCATCCATTGCACACCTATTAAAATAGTGAAGATCAGTTAGGGTGACACCACCAAATGATGACACCGAAGTACAATAGGGACCCTCACTCACTGCTAGTGGAAATGTAAGATAGCACGGCCACTTACAAAGGCAATTAGACTATGCCTTGCGAAACTAAACATACTCTTACCTAACAACTGTGCTTTGTGGCACTACTCAGAAAAGATTAGAAAATAGATCTATATAAAACTTGTTCATGGATGTTTATAGCAGCTTTATTCACAATTGCCAAAACTTGGAAACAACCAAACTATCCTTTAGCAAAGGAATGCATAAATGAATTGTGGTACATCCAAACAACAGAGTATTATTCATTGCTAAAAAGAAACAAGCTAGCAAGCCATAAAAATACGTGTAAGAACCTTAAATGTATTACTAAGTAAAAGAACCCAGTAAGAGAGGGTGTGTTGGAGTTGGGGAGAGGGTCCAATGGTTAGTAGCACTGGCCACACAAGTGGAAGGACCTGAGTTTGCATCCCAGGACCCATATTTTTCATAAATAAATGACCTCTGGGCACAGCCACACACAGGCCTATAACCTCAGCACTGTGGGAGTCACCGAGCCTTGTTGGAGCTTCTTGGCTGCCAGCTTAGCTCCAGATTCAGCGAGACTCTGCCTCAACGGAAGAAGGTGGGAATAATAGAACAGGACACCAAATCCTCTCCTCTGCCTCATACACATGTGCACAGGTACACAAACCCATGCACACATACGTGATCATAAAACAGATGTACCACATGAGCATGTCCGTGTGCACCTGCGCGCGCGGGCACGCGCGCACACACACACACACACACACACAAAGAGAAAAGGGGTGAGGCTACAGAATACATGATTCTAACTATAAGACATTCTGAAAAAAAGGCAAAACTATGAAAACAGGAAAAAGACATGCAACTATTAGGGAGAAATATATATGCAGAAGAACATGCACACACAGAGGACCTTTACAGCAGTGATACTGTTCTGTATGGTACACCAAGAATAAACCATTTTAGATAATGTGTTAGTATGGGCTCATCAACTGTAATAAATGGACCGCTCTGGAGCTGTTAGGTAATGGAGCTGTGAGGTGGGGAATAGGGAATTTTTTATAGGACATTTCTGACCACATACTCCATTTTGCTATGAAGCTAAAAATCTATCTACACTGCTCAGTGGTAGAGTACTTGCCTACCATGTATAATCCATGTATCCTATCCCCAACTTCACTAAATAGACTGATTGATAAACTGACAAACTAAATAGTCTTTTAAAGAGAAGGGGGAAAATCATTGTGACTACAATATAATGACCAAGACAAGCAAGGAAGAAAACTGGGGATCAGCCGATATGCTACAGACATGCTGGACTACACACTATACTATTGTTGAAATTGTTCTGTAGGATGCTTAGAAGATCCAGACCTCAGTCCATGAGGTGCCAGAAGCAATTCCAATCTGTCCCAAAACATTATTTAATGTCCCCTATGGGCAAAACCTTCCCTGATAGAGAACCACTTACACAGGTCAAGCTAAAGGTTTTGCTTCTGTGCCTTCTACACTAAGTGTACTGGAGTCATTTAATAGGAGAATGTTAAGATGTAACAAACATTTATCATTACTTTGGTTCCTGTGATAAGGAATGTAAGGAAAAGGACAGAGTCTGGAGCAGGGGCAGAGAAATGTTTGGCAGGTTTCCAAGAGGGAAAGTAGCTTGGCCTACATTGTTAACGGTGATCGAAAATTAAGCTGGAGTCTGAACCAGGCTGAACCCTGAAGGTTAAGCTTGGCAAGTCTTACTGTTTGAAAAGGAGAAAAAAGTCAAGGGTGACTCCAGGGGGTTTGGTCTTCACAGTGGATGATGTGGCTCATGGATGATGGTGTCACTTATAAGACAGAAAAGCCGTGAGAAGAAGGAAAGGAAAGGAAGCCACCATCTTGTTTGGTCCATACTGTCCTCAGAGATATCTACCAAAAACCCAGAAAGAGTTTGACTAAGATGAGTTTAACATTCAAGAGGTGTCGTGGGTTGAATGAAAATGGCCCCCATAGGCTCATAGGAAGTGGCACCATTAGAGGGCGTGGCCTTGCTGGAGTGGGTGTGGCCTTGGAGAAGTGTGTCACTGAAGGTGGGCTTTGAGGTTTCAAATGCTCAAGCCAGGCCCAGTGTCACTCTTTCTGCTGCCTGTTGATCCAGATGTAGAACTCTCTGCCCCTTCTCTAGCACTATGTCTGACTATACACCCCAAGCTTCCCACTATGACAATAATAAACTAAACCTCTGAACCTGTACATCAGCCCCAATTAACATTTTGCTTTTTAAGAGTTGTCATTTGCCATGGTCATGATGTCTCTTTACAGTAAGAGAAATTCTAAGTCAAGGAGGGACCAGAAATGTGACTCGTGACCTCTAAACCATAAAAATGGGTGAGTCACCTGAGAGCCAGGGACATTCGAAATTTTCAAGCAGGAATAAGATACAGAAAAAGGTACAGAAAATCAAAATGTGGGTCCTAGACAGTAGTCAAAGAGAAATGTCAACAAGGTACAGGAACTGAACTGGCAAGATACAGGGGATTGCAAGGGCCTGGGTATGGCGCCCTGTGGTAAAGTTCTTGCCTTTTGTGTATGTGGTCTGGCTTCTATCCCCAGAACTGAAAAGTGAATAAATAAAAATCCTTTTTTGTTTTGTTTTGTTGAAATATAATCTTCCTTTGTAGCTCTGGTTAGCCTGGAAATGACTAGACCAAGCAGGGCTCAATCTTGTGACAAACATGTCTCTATTTTCTGGATACTAGGACTATAGATCTATGCCACCACATCTGGGAAAAAAAAAGTATGTTCTTCCAGATTAGCTATGAACTGACTATGTAGCTGAGGTTGCCCTTAAACTCCTGATCCTCCTGCCTCTGCTTACCAAGTGCTAGAATTGTATAGATGTGCTACCAAACTTAGCATGTTTGTGTCTGTGTGTGTGTGTGTGTATAAAATGTATGTTATATGTATGTGTGTATAAAATATATGTTATATGTATATATATGTACATATATACGTACACACACACACATACAGATATCTACATACATAAAAATTCAGGATCTCATATGTACCAGCCTTCAAACTATCTATGAAGCCAATGATTACCTCTAACTCCAGATCCTCCCCAATGAATGCTGGGATCAGAGATAAGTGTCACTACACCATTTGTTTGGCACTAGGATCTAACCCAGAACTTTATGTATACTGGGCAAGCACTTTACCAACTGAGCTACATCCCCAGACTAAAATTTAAAAACATCATAGGTGGAACGGTGGAATGAGAGCACCAAATGGATCAAGCTAAAGAGAACCAAGGAGGAAAGGATAAACAACTCTTCAAAAGTTTCTGCTGCAAAGAGAACAAAGCAATTGGGCAGCAGAAGGAAGGTTGGGTAAAAGTAAAAGTGTTTTGAAGCAGGTGATTTACTCAGTGAAGGTAACAGCGACTGGAAAGACAGATAGTACTCCTCCCTCACTATCCACCTCGAGAAAATGAGTAGTCCCACCAAGGACATGACCCCACTGCAAAAATGATCAGGGACCTATCTTATTCACCTACTCCCCTCAAAAGCAAAGGTCTCAACTACAAGGTTTAGGAGTACATCCCAACACTGTGAGAACATGCTACACTCTCATTCACAAAGCGGAAGAAGAGGAAGTGGAAGGCAATTAGCTTCCTCTCCAAAGCCATGACCTAGATCTCACACACACCACACCTGTGCACATCCATTTAATCAGAAATGAGTCACATGTTCATGCCTAGCTATCAGAAAGAGGCTAGGAAATGCAGTTCCTAGCTAGGCAGATACATGTCAAGATAAAACCTGAGGGAGGCTGAAGGAATGGCATCTAGAAAACAATTAGTTACAGACTTGCCAGTAACATAACCTTGTATTTCTAAGACAGCAGAGCTGCAAATGAGAGCGGAGAGGGGGAGGAGATCTGTGGATTACTGTCAGAAACAGGGTCACTGGGCTCTCATCACTTCTTACATGCCTGTCTTCTCAGAAGAAAGGCTTTAGTGTACTTCAAAGTAAATTAAAATGTATAAAATATGTAGTTTCTGGGCTGGAGAGATGACTCCATAGGTGAGAGCACTTGTATAATCATGACATCCTGAGTTCAAATCCCCAGCAGCCACGGACACATGCCAACTTTAGGGAACAAAGATGGGCAGAGCCTGCAAATTTGCTGGCTAGCCACCCTAGCCAAAACGACAATCATCAGGGCCAGTGAAAGAACCTGTCTCAAAGAAGTAAGGCAGAGACTAATAGAGGGAAATACCCAATGTCCCCCTCTGGCCCCTGCATGCTCACATGTGATCACAAATGCCATACAGAAGAGAAACTAAAAAAACAAAATTTTTAAAAATCTTCTGCCTTCCATCTATCATGGCCTGGACTGAGCAATTCTCACTTAGGTACTGACAGACTCTTTGAGAGCTTCTACTTCTCAGCCCAGGAGAAAGTAACCAAAGTTCACAATCTGAGGGAGTTATACAGCTCATGCTGCACATGTCCAATAAGGCAGGCCACAAAACAGCCTCATCCCGTTGTCTTCTTGTTTTGTTTTAAACACTAACACAGCTCCCTAGAACAGCGACTCCAAGACTCCTTTCTTACCTATTTTCCACTGCAGTCACATCACACAAGGTCTGCAGATGTACTTGATGATGGTTACTGATAAGTGAGATTAGGTTCTGGGATGAAGACCACAACTGATCACGAAGGACCACAGATACAGCAAGATGGCTGAGTCCTGTCAGGCTCCCTTCTGAGAGGTCAACAGAGACTGTGCAAGTGCAAAATAAAGGCTCCCACCTGATTTAAAAAAAAAAATCACAGAATCAAAAAATGTTGATACACAGGAGCCAGGTGCATAGCTCAATCCTTGGCATATCACATACACACACACACACACACACACACACACACACGCACGCACGCACGCACGCACGCACGCACGCACGCACGCACACACGCACAACTGGGGAGGGGGGAAAAGAGGAGCAGGAGAAGAATTCTGGATCAAAAAAGGACCTCAAAGACCTCCAATCTGACCTCTCATTTTGTATCTGAGGACAAGGACTCTGAGAGAGACAAACCATGGACTCAAGGTCACAAACTGCTTTCAGCAGAGTCAAAACACCTAGGTTCTCAAGCTTTCAGGCTCAAAACCGCTCTCCCTGTAAAAGTAGCTTCTTTTGAGGGAGGGAGGGTCAGTGTTTAATACTCCAAATAATGACTGAATTTACGTAATATATTCTTTAAAACCATGGAAAATGTTCATCAGAAGAGTCCTTTGACTGTTTGCAATGAAAAGAGGAGCAGGGTGCAGTCAGATGACCTGCCCAGGAGAAAGGCTTGGCTATAAAAAATAAAGATCTTACTGTTTCAGACAAATGAATGGAGTATATACTATAGTTCCTCCTAGCCTGTGCTTACAGACCACCTGAATCTAGTCTAACATTTTCAAATGGAGGTAATGCACCTTTGTTTTCAGTGTATACCACCTCTAAAGAATCAAGATTAATGGAATACAACATTCAAACAAAGCTAACAGGCTGGAGAGATGCCCTAGCCATTAAGAGTTCACATTGCTCCTCAAGAGAACCCAAGTTAACAGATCCCAGTACCCCCACCATGTGGGTTATAACCACCTATATCTCCAGCTACAGGGGATGCAATGCCCTCTTCTGACCTCTGGGGCATTCCCAAATGTGGCACACACATACATCTAAATAAAAATGAAAAATAAACCTTTAAGACAAGAAGAAAAACTAGCCAAAGGCTGGTCATAAGCCAAAAAACTGAATTATTTCTGAAAATCCAATTTTACATTAGCTCTGAAGATTCTATCTAGTTCATGCCTTCCGTGTCAGAAATTAAACCAAACACCCTATTTCTCACTTTGTTTTGCCTGTCCTACACTGGGTACCTTTTAATACCAAGAAAGAGCCCTTGTCCAGGTATACTGTTAAACTGTAATTATTTTATCAGAGCAAACAACTTTTGTCCTTTAGGAAATATTTCTGTTCAATCTTCATCTACCAGGTTAAGAAATCTCTGGTTTTGCTGGGTTTTTTCCTGAAGAGAGAACGTCACCTCACATTAGGCCTTTCCATTTTTCAAGTGCAATAGCTGTTGCCTACCAGTTTTGCAGATGTGGAGTTCCCCCCCCCCATGGAAAACCACTCCACCTCCAACCCTCTGTTCTACCGAGGCCAGTGTGGGAACTCATCACCTCCTCCACCTCCCCCTGGTTCATCTCACTTCAGTTAAGGATCACACAAGGTCAGGCAACCACATAATTTGCAGGACTGCAAGAGCTACAGTGACCCCAATTCTATTTTGTTTAATTCTGTCAGAACAATGGTCTTTTTCTGTTTGCTCATTCTTCCATTGGGATTAACCCTAAACAAATCAGCATTTGGGATGCACATCCTATTTCTGAACTGCAAAATAAGCCAAATACTTAAGAAAACAGTTCAATATCAAAGTCCCTAAACAATAAATAATAATAATAATAACTCTTATTATTCTAACTCCAAAGAGAATGTTACAAAAATGTTGCTGTGAATCCTAAGAGGTATATTACAGAGTCCACACTGGGGCAGTTATCTTCCCTGGCCTAATTAAAACAGGTCTTTCTCACCCATCTTTCTTTAAAAAAAAAAAAAAGAGCCAGTACTAAAATAGAAGCGGTGTTAAGTTCACCTTGCAAGCCTGAGCACATGCTAAGAAATTATCAAGAAGCAAGACCTCTGAAAAACAGACATATTTCCCCTTTTCTCTTAATTATCTGATATATATTTATATTTAATAAATATGTATTTGAATATATAGGACATATCTTAAATTATTCATTGTAAGCTCCTAACTAAACTAACAGCTTCAGTACAAGAGAAAACTCTGTAAAATTCCATGTAGCATTAATATTCAAGGAGAAAAAAAAACTCTAAAATCTGTGCTCAAAACTATTAAGCAATTTAGACTAGAATTTACAGCTAACATGTTCACTTGCTTAGTAGTTACCGTTTAGTCAATACTGTGTCAAGATTTGACAAGCATCATTCATTTAATCCCCACAACAACTTCCTAAGGTAGATAGATAGTAACTATACCATTTCCTAGTTACACAGGAAGCACCCAAATCACTAAGATATACCCATATGCAGGACCAAATGTTTTAAATATCACAATGAACGCTTAGACACAGGTATATCTGGTTCCAAAATAAAATTTAGTGCTTATCCACAAGTCAGAACTCCATGAGGCTGTGACAGAAAACAACACCTGAGCTAATTACAGAAAAAAAAAATTGTCAAGTCCTAAATCAGGGGTTGACAAACTTTCTCTGCAAAAGATTAGATGATAAAGATTTTAGGGTTTTCTGGACTCACTGCCTCCAGAAATAATCAGCTCTACTGATGAATGCCAAGTCGGCCATCAACAGCAGGAAAAATAAATAAATGTGACCATATCTCAGTAAAGCTTTTTCTTACAGTACTGAGGATCAATCCAAGGGTCTTACACAAGCTAAGTCAGGGCTCTATAACTGAACCACTGAGTGAGAGCCCCAGCTCCCAATAATTTTTTAAATTTTTCACAACAGAGTCACTCCTTGGTCAGCGAGTCCCCCTCTCTTAGTTCATGAGTCATTCAGGCCTGTAGCCTGCATTGTACCAATCCCAACCTAAATGATGCAGAGGCTGGAGAGATGACTCAGTCACTAAAGTACTTTCCATGCAAGCATGAGGACCCAAGTTCAATCTCCAGAATATACATTAAAAAAAAAAACTCCCTGGGAACCGCTGACTGTCAGACTAGTCAATAGTAAGCCCCAGGACAATTAGAAACCCTGTCTCAAGAAATATGATGGGCAGCGACTACGGAATGACACGTAAGCTGACCTCTGCCCACCATACACACACCCACATGAACATACACATACATAAATGCAAACAAACACAAACTTTGTTTCTTAGGAGTGCTAGGGATCAAACCCTGGGCCTTCAACTGCTAGGCAAACATACTATCTTACATATCTAACCTATAAAATATCTTTATGACTTACATACTTACTTGTAAAATTCCTGAATACTTCGAATACTCTAAAGAAACCCAAAGTCTCAACTCACTTAACCTTTCTGAGAATAACTAAAAATTCTCAAAAGTCCAAAGCTAGTTTTTGCACAAGACTCTCCTCAAAAATATGTATCAGAAGAGCTTAGAACTAGAAGATATCTAACACTTCCTGCTCTTTATCTATATTTTGTAAATCACTTTTAAAATATTTGCCAAAGGCTAGGGATGGAAATCAAAGAGAGAACATTTATTTGTCTAGCATGCATGGATCCCTGGGTTCAATTCCTTGTACAACAAGAAAAGTCAGGTTAATACAACACTGTGCCAAGCCTACTTACCAGGTGAGAAAGGACTGTATCCAGCACTGCTTGTATGTATTAACAGTGCTTCCCTCCTCACAACAGGTTTGACAAAGCCCTTCACAACTATATAAAAAGGGCAGTACAAGCTTTCCCACACATATTTTACAAATTAAAAAGAAAAGATTCTGAAATGACAGTTGTGCCCCCCAGGAAGGTATGATGCTATTGTGCTGGTCAGTTTTGTTTTGTCAACTTGACATAAAATCACCTGGCAAGAGGGACTGCCTCTATCAAAGTGCCTACAGGCATGTCTGTGAGGCCGTTTCCCTAAGTAATGACTTACAGACGATGCTGCCACCAGGCATGTAGTCCTGGGCTAGTTATAGGAAGTTGAACAGGCCATGGGGAACAAGCCAGTAAGCAGCATTCCTCCCACCATCTTCTTCAGTCCCCGCTTCCCTGCTCCTGACCAGGAATAGGCCCTTCCCTCTCCAAGTCTGTTTTGATGCATGTTTTATCACAGCAACATAAAAGTAACTAGAACACTTAACAGAACTTTAGCCATGGCCTATCTCCAGTCCACTTGCCTCTTGACTACTTCCATGGATACCGGATTACATGTTCATTGGTTAAACCCTTAAAATTCTCATGGATGTTAGTCTTAGCCTTTAAAGATGCTATGTTTAGTCATTTTTCTTTTGCTACTGTCTTATGAAGAAAACATCTGCTAGTCCCTGACATTTATTAAATTCATCTATAGGCAACAGTGAGTCTATATATACTATGCAGATAATATGCCCAGTCAGTTTAGAAAGAGAATATCCTGATGGAAAATCATCTAATGGAAATGCAGTTCAGTTGGTACAGTGCTGGCCTAGCATACACAAAGCACCATATAAATGGGGTCTAGTGATATAAAATCTAATCGGGAAGTGGAAACAGGAGAATCAGAATTCGATGGTCGTCCACAGCTACATATCAACTTTGAGGCCAAGCCAGAATCTCCAAGACCTTGTCCGAAGAAATGAAGAAAAAAAGTCATCCAAAGAGGGAAAGGCAACAATAAAAACATCTTCAGTACAAAAGCAAACAATGAATTAGAAGTAGAAATGAATGCATTGCCATTAAAGTCTCAGCCCAACTGTGGCGAAGCTTCTGGTGATTGAAAAATAATGTGGGGTTGGGAAAAGGAAATAAAAGGAACATAACTACTACTGGAATTCAACCCAACATCAAAGGCTCTAATGACAGCTGAGCCTGCCTTGCTGGTTCTTAGCCTCTCCCTCGGAAACAAAACTGTTATATAACTGACCAAGGTTCTTCAACTAACACTTCCTCTCTGTCCCACATACGTCTTTTGTCCCCCCACTGTGTCACCCTGCCCCCATCTCCATGGGCAGGATCATAAGCAATCTGGGCAGCCACCATAGCTACAGCTGGACAAGCCTCTGTCCAAAGTGCTGCTTTATTCCAGAGACTGCAACACAGAGAACGGTAAGAACAGATTAACTGGTTTAAGCACAGTGCCAACCTCACTTCAGGACCTGAGAAGCGGCTCCACCATATCTATCTTTAGGATGAATCAGACTCCAGACATCCCTGCTAATGGAAATCACATCATCATCCCTCATCTTCACAAACAACCACATGAACAAGAATATTAGCAGGAGGCTTGAACTCTTCAGAATGTGCTGTAGCAACTGCTACTTCTAATGCCTTCTTCCCACTCAAGGCCAAGGAACAAATGTGGATTCTGACTTAGACGTCAATTCATTTAATAATGAAAAAAATGCATTCACCAACCACAAACATCATTACTCAAAAATATTCCCACAAATCCAGTCACTGAATCAAACTAGCAGTTTGTGGACTCCAAGAGCCAGTTTCGACAGGCACCGTTTGCCTTTTCTTCTTCCAATAGAAACACACAAATAATGGCAGTGTTTACAAAAGCAACCAATGTATCAGAAAAGTTCTGCCCATTCAGACGCACTTAAAAGGTCTCAATCTGCGCCAAATAAAACTCTGAAAGAATGGAAAATAAAAGGGATGCTGACAACAGTGCCACGGCCCAGCTATCCATGTAGCATCATGCAGTGCCTCGAGCAGTTTACAGCTTGACTGTAATTCTTCATACGATCAAGATTATAATTATACCAATTCTATTTCCTAAAGGATAACTATGAGACCATCCCAAGCAAGCATCCTGAGATGGGCCTCCTCCTCCCAACCACCTTCTCTAAGCCTCAGCTGCAGGTGAGGATCTAAAGGGTCCAGACTAAAGCTAAGAAATCAGGTCTGATTTTTCTCCCTACAGTGTCCTCTACGCCAGGCACGAAACCTTTAACATATTTACTCTAGTCAACAAAATGTGAAACGCAGTACGCCGGGTGGGGGGGGGGAGTGACAGGGAAAGTCAAGGGAGAAAGAGAGGCACTAAGTCACCGCTAACATCCAACTGTAGCAGCAACTTCAACCAATTAGGATAAGAGGGGAAACTCCACTGGAATCCCAGGGAGCGGAGACCGCTGGCTCCGCTGCCCCCACGCTCGCCGGGGTTCCTCCGGGAGTAGACGGGTCCCCGTGGAGGCGCGCACTGACCGGCCTCGGCCTCGGGCGGGAAGCGCCGCAGCAGGCCCGGAGGCCGTCGGAACGCCCGGTTCGCCGAGGGATGCTAACGAGAGGTGGCGGGCACGCAGCTCCGTCGCCCCGGGAGGCGGGAGAGACCCCAGATGCCCCCAAGAGCATCCGATCGCAACGTGCAAGTCCTGAAGCACCGGTGCGGGCCAAGCAAGGAGGCCCCGCAGCCCTGCCCGCCGCGCGGCCCACGTCAGCGGCGCCCCCGGCCAGCCCGCCCGCCCGCCCGCCCGCGCCTTACCGAGCCCCGCGGCCCCGCCGCGCCGCCGCGGCGTCGCTTCGCGCCGCTCTCCGCTCCGTGTCTGCCCTCCGCGGGCTGGGCCCGCCGTCCTCGTCCGCCGCCGCCGCGCCTAGCGCCGGGCCGCCCAGGGCCGCCGCGGGGGCTCGGCCGGGCGCCCCCCGCGCCAGCGCCTCATCCCGCCTCGTCGCCCCGTCAGGCGTGGGGGCGCCGGCTGCGGGCCGCGGCCTTGGGTCGGCACCTCAGGCGTGCGGCGCGCTCCCCTCCCGCGGCCGCCACGACCCCCGGGCCGCCGCCGCGCGCCGCAGAACCCCCTCGCCCGCACGCCTCGGGTCGCCCCCGCCCCGCTGGTCCGCGCCCGCTCGGCCTCCGCCTCCAGCGCTCCGCCTCCTCTGCACCCGCGACGCCCGCAGCGGGAGAAGAGGCGCGCCACCGCGGCCGCGGGCACGAGCACGCGCGAGGAGGGCGCAAGGAGCGCGCGCACGGCCGCCTCGCGCGCATCGAGGCCTCGCCTGCTGTTGTCCCGGGAAAGCATGTGCACGGCGAGGGGGGGCGCGGCTGGGGGGGCCTCTTGGAGGGGAAGAGAGGAGCCGAGTGGCCGCCCCGGGGCTTGCTCTCTGACTCTCCTCCTCGGCCTCTACGTCCTGCTTGGGGGCAAAGATTCCAGAGTCGCCGCAGGAAAAGGCATCGTCCGAGACTACGGCAGGGGCTTCTCTCCTCCCTATGCTGCCCCTAGAATCCTGTCCCTGCACCCGGGAGGGGAGGGGTCGTTGCCGCGAGGCAGGAGATTCTCCGCTCCTGCTCTCTACCTGCTTGGAGGCTGGAATATATTCGCGCCGCTTATATTTTGGAATCGAGGGGTAGGGTGCCTGAAAGTTCTCTCAGTTAGCTTCTTCATCCAGAGTTCTGGACCAGCAAATTGAAAGTGGTGTAGCTGAGGAGAAGAGCAAGAAAGGGTGAAATAGTAGGGAACTTGAAGGCGCGTGGTAAGCCGACAGATCCGGAGGCTACGGAGGGACTCCCTAGGAACCCCCTGACTGGATGCCATTGCCCTTGATTCTTCCCATGGTTCTTTTGTTCCGCCTCCAAAGGCTGTACAGCACTTCCACCTGCAACGACCATCAGGATGCAGGAGACCTAGCTGGATAGTCTGATTTTCCTCTACCGCAGCTACCATCACCCCTTTTTCCCCCTTTTAATCTATATGCCGTTTAGTCCTTCTGACTCGTTTCATATCTAAATGTTGGGGGCAAGGGGAGCAGTTAACCTACGTAACTTGCTTTTATGTCCAAGCCTATTAATGCCAAATACTGCATCATCTAATGTCACTGCAGTGATTGGGTCCACTCAGCATTTAGTCATTTCAGTGGGAGTCATTGAATGTAAAACATGGCCTTGACCGCAATTAGCTGAATTTGAAGGGCACACACGAACCAGGAACTCACCACATCCTGGAGAGAAATTAGAGAGTATACAGTAATGAGCATGTACAGTAATTCCATTTTCCTGACAGTGTCAGTAGAACCAATGTTTCTTTAGAGTAAATATCCTACATGTTTTCTAGCATAGAACCAAGAAAGCAGTGGAATGAGAACGGCAGAGACACAGACTAGGATGGGAAACATCAAGAAGCCATGTTTGCTAGATGCACCTCAACCCTCTAGTGGATGAGGCCCAAGCACTTGGGTCTTAAGGGTTTTCATGACAAGAAGGTAAACGAGGAACTCTGAAAACCTTCTGAAACTGAAAATTATTTTTCTGCCAAATCCAAACTGCCCCTTTAGGTCACAGTGAGCAATGTCTACCCGAGGCACAAGAATGAATCCAGTAACTTGTGTTGGCCTGGGGACTTGGTGAGCATGAATGTGACTATCCTGTGATACCAGAGGCAGTCAAGACAGGAAGGAGAACCAGGTCACCACAGGAGACCAGTTTTGCCCAAGGGCATGATATATTGGCTACTCTCAGCTCAGATCCTCCCGAGTCTATTTGCATTCCAGTCAGAAAGCTTTCACATCCTAAAGTTTTACATAAAACCCTGAAATACTGAATGTTTGATGGTTAGATGAATCCAGCATTGGATTTGGGTGATACATAAAGGAGTTAGTATATATATATGTCTTTAAATCTTCCGAAATGTTTTGGTAACTATATTTTTATTTGTATTTTATCTAGTTCAAAGAAAGAATGGACTCCAGGTATTTTCCAAACACCTGAGAGGTATAAGCATGTTCAGGGATTCTGATCCTCCTTTATCTGTTGAGAACCATACTCCCTTCCCCTGGAAAGAATCATCCAAATGACCTCTATGTCAGTGCTTATCATTGCTAAACCTGCATATTAACTGGAGACTTGATCACTGGACAATTCTATTCCCATCTGACCTTGGTGTTCTAGATACTTATAATCAAGTACCCCTGTCTTCATGATATCCTCAGTGACTAAATTTATAAATCCCAAAAAATTGCAACATTCCTTAAAAATAAGAATTAAAAAAAAAAGAAAAAGTCTATCCAACTATAAAACAAAGCTAAGTGATAGGACTTGTTTTCTATGTGTGACTTGCTTCAATATTTACAAGGAAAGAGGAATGCATGCCCCACCCCAAGCTGTTGGATGCCTCAGGCTGGCCTCTTCTCTCAGCCTTGGCACTGTCACCTTCCAGGAGGTGGCATCTGGGCTCCCTCCCTGCATCTCAGATCTGTTGCATTGCGGTCCTCTCAGGGCTGAGAAGCAGAGTCACAATGCAGACAAGAAAAGCCAGCCAAATAGCGGCCTCACAGATGACTGTAACACTTACCTAACCTTGAGTTGTAGAGAGAGCCAGGGAATTGAGCAAGGGAGAGAAAGGAGCTTATTTGAATCCTAAAACTGAATACTCAACAACTGGCTTGAGACAAGCAAGTCATTAAGAGTGGGCCAAGCTTAATAGAGAATTTTCCCAAACTGACAATTGACATTGCCTTGCGTATTTATTTTTCTGACCAAGAGACCGGCTCCATATTACATTCCCATTCTAAAAGGGGGAGAACAACAAACGGAAGTTTGGTGGTGGTGGTGGTGGTGGTGGTGGTGGTGGTAGATGTTGAACATTTGCTATCAGCTGGGCAGCGGTGCCCCATCCCTTTATGATCACAGCCCCTGGGAGGCAGAGGCTGACAAATCTCTGAGTTCAAGGCCAGTCTGAGTCTACAGAAGGAGTTCCATGACACCCAGGGCTATACAGAGACATTTTAAGGACTTATGGAGTCCTTTTCACTGGGGTTTGACAAATCTGGGTACACTTGAAATGATAAACTTTTCATCTTCTCGCCCATTACTTTTCTCCCACAAAGCATTTTTCTTCCTTTTTTAAACCATGACACTAGCTGCACCTGTCTGCATGTTTGCTCTTGAATCGTTCAAGTCCTTTGTCATCCCTCTGTACTCTAGTAGTCTAAATGTTGACTTCAGAGCTCTGACCTTGGACTTTTCCTATTCTTTTTCTATACTCCCATCCTGGGCGGTCTTCAGCTTCAGGCTTTAAATAGAACTCCATGCATTGACTCTGACCTCTCCCAGTCCAGACATATATCCAGCTGACTCCCAGACATCTATTCTTGCATATTTCAACATTGATGTATCTGAAACAGAACATTTTTTTTTTAAAGACGGGGTCTATGTAACTCAAATGCAAACTCATTATGTAGCTCAGGCTAGCCTAGAACTCATGATCCTTCTGCTCCTTGAGTTCTGAGTTTACAGGTATGTACCACCATGGTTAGCTTCTCTCTCTCTCTCTCTCTCTCTCTCTCTCTCTCTCTCTCTCTCTCTCTCTCTCCTCGTGTGTGTGTGTGTGTGTGTGTGTGTGTGTGTGTGTGTGTGTGAAGGCCCAAGGAAAGATTTTACATATCTTACACATGCTGCTAGACAAACAATTACTATTACCAAGCTACATTTCCAGTCCTAAAAGAAAATTATTATCTATATTCAAAACAAAGCCAAAAATTGCTTTCTCCAGGGCCTTTGCATTCCTGTGCCCAAAGCACCCCTTTTTGTCAACTACCACACTGGTTGTGTCAGTAAATTCTTCAGGTTCCACCTTCCAATCTGAATCTAATCCCTTTCCTCTTAGCCATCCACATCCAGGAAGAGTCTCAAGATCACTCTCCAGGTAGGGTAAGCTTATACTCTTCTTCCCCAAGGTCTAGTTTCAATACAGCCAGCAGAGAATGCCTTTGTTTGTTTGTTTGTTTGTTTGTTTCCAGACAAGTTTTCTTTGTGTAACCTTGGCTGTCCTGGTACTAGCTCTATAGACCAGGCTAGCCTCAAACTCACAGAGATCCCCCTGCTGGGATTAAAGGCATGCACCACCACCACCGTCAGGCTGAGAATGCCTTTCAAATGGTTAATTTTCCTTTCTCGGAGCCTTCCAGGGCTCCCTGCTTCTAACCACACTACTGTGAAATCTGAAGCTCTTCCTCTGGCCTTTCCAGTCCCTAAGCCCTGCCCACCTATCCAGTCTTCCCCTCTCTCATTCACTTGGCACCAGCCTCACCTCTGCCTCCCACTATTCCTCAAGTCAGCTGCTTTTCTAGGTCTATCTGCTCTGGCCTCCTGTCCTTCCTTTCTTTTCACAAAGCACTCATCACTGTGCTGCTGTTGTGTGAAACCGATACTTATTTTTTATCTCTTTGATTAAAATGTAAGGAGTCCAAGGGCAGCCTTTGTTTGTGTACCGCTGTGTCCATATTGATAAATGGTACTAACGGAAAACACGGAAAAAATTAACTCGCTTCCTATCTATTGTTACTTGTTACTATGTAGGATTGCAAATGGAACAACTTCAGATTACAAAATTAAACATTTTGCAAAGCTAAGCAAAGTATCCTGAGAGTCTTAAAAAAAAAAGACAGTTTAGCAAAGAAAGGGGCTGGGGGTCTTCCTCTATTTCTTTCCACCTTTTGTTTTGTTGTTTTTTTAAAGATTTATTTATATGAGTGTACTGTAGCTGTCTTCAGACACACCACAAGAGTGTATCAGATCCCATTACAGATGGTTGTGAGCCATCATGTGGTTGCTGAGAATTGAACTCAGGACCTCTAGAAGAGCAGTCTGTGCTCTTAACCACTAAGCCATCTCTCCAGTCCCATTTGTTTGTTTTTCGAGACAGGGTTTCTCTGTATAGCCCTGGCTGTACTGGAACTCACTCTGTAGACTAGGCTGGCCTCGAACTCAGAAATCCACCTGCCTCTGCCTCCCAAGTGCTGGGATTACAGGCATGCGTCACGACTGCCTGACCTTATTTTTTGAGACAGGGTCTCCTGCTCAACTTGAACCTGACTGTGGGGTCAGAATGGACAGACAGCAAGATCCCAGAACCGGCCTGTCTCCAACACTAAGTTTATAGACACACGAAGTCATGCTTGGCTTTCGTTGGTTTTGTTTCATGTGTATGTGTATATGGTGTTTGCACATGTGTATGCATATTAGCACGTATACACACGTGTGCGGAGGCTCAAGGTTAATGTCAGGAATCTTCCTCTATCACACTCATCTTGTTCTGTGAGGTGAAGTCTCTCAAGAAAATGAGAAGTGCACCCATATGGGGAGTCTCTCTCACTAGCCAGCTAGCCTCGTAGACACCCCCCCTTCCACCTTCAGGAGGACCGTTATGCCTACCTGTCATTTATATGGATCCTGGGGGTCTGAAGTCTACTCCCTTCACCTCTACTGCCAGCACTTTCACTGCTGAGCCAGCTCCCCAGCCTGTGCCTAGCTTTTTTTGACATAGGTGCTGGGGATTTGAGATTAGGTCAGTTGGCTTTTACAGTAAGCGCTCTTACCACTGAGCCATCCAAAGCCCCACAATCAGCTTTTATTTGTTGAAATATAAAGACACAGAAAAATTAAGGACAAATTATAAGCAGCGATTTCTCATTCCAGATGAAAATGATCACAACCTTGAGGAGAAATGGAGTAATTTTTCATTTTGTGTCCTGTGCTACCACATACATTTGTACAAGTCCACTTAGATTCTCTCACTACATCTGTGAAATGGGCCTGTGAACATTCTTCTTGAGTTGACCATCATAATGGTAGAAGGATTCAATTACTGTGAAAATGCTTTGGAAGAAAGAAAATTTGGGAAAAAATTATTTTTTTTAAAAAGTCTGGAAATAATGACTCTTGTAGTTCCAACTGTTTTTGTCTTATCTGAAGAATAAGGAAGAGGTCTGGGGAGATGTCTCAGCAATTAAGAACACTGACCGCTGACTGCAGCCGGGCAGTGGTGGCGCACGCCTTTAATCCCAGCACTTGGGAGGCAGAGGCAGGTGGATTTCTGAGTTCAAGGCCAGCCTGGTCTACAGAGTGAGTTCCAGGACAGCCAGGGCTACACAGAGAAACTCTGTCTCACAAATCCAAAAAAAAAAGAACACTGACTGCTTTCTGAGAGGACCTGGACTTGATTAGCAGCACCCATCTAGCTGCTCTAACCATCTGTAACTCCAGGCTCAGGAAATCCTATGCCCCCTTCTGGCCTCCTCAGGCACCAGGCATACATGCAATACACAGGCATACATGCAGATAAAACATACCATACACATAAAATAAAAAATTGAAATAAGAAGAATAAAGAACATTGAAATTGCTGACTTTATACTCTTTTTTTAAAATTATCATTTTTAAAGGTATCAGAAAAAAAAACAGCTTTCTGAGATAGCTATGTGGTCCTTATACTAAAAGGTTAACCTCCTCTCCATCCCCCATCCTTCAGTTGCTGTGTGGCAATGTTAAGAGACATTTTCTGTGATGTCTTTACTTGTCTCAAACTTGTGGGCTTAGGTCATCCTGTTGCCTCAGGCCTCCCTAGTAGCTTGGATGACAGCCATCTACCACCATGCCTGGCTGTTGGAGCAATGAAAAGGAGAGGGCTAGTGGAAGTTGGTTAGGTCACTAGGGGAGACTGCCCTTTAGAAGGGATTAAGGTCATTCTTCTAGGACCCTGCTCTCTCAAGAGTAGGTTGTCACAAAAGAGTTGGTGTGATTCCCCTTTGGTCTCTGGCTTCCTTTCTCACTATGTGATCTCTCTTGGTCACAAACACTCCAGCCATGATCTGCCATGATGTACCACCATGGGGGTAGCCAGAGCTAACACACACCAGTTAGGATTCCAACCTCCCAAACTATGAGCTATACAAACCTGTTTTCTTTATAAACTATCCAGCATCAAGTATTGCCTTTGAGCAATGAAAATCAGCTCAAGAGACAGGACGAAGCAACCTGTACACAAGTATGCCACCTGTATGAGATCCAGTACTCTGTAGAATCAGAATAGCAACACGTAATTCATTTTCTAGTTAGGTGTGATCCAGAAAATGAAAGGAATAGCACTGAAATGCAGACATTTGTATAATATGTTAATTCTGTTTCTTATCAAGCACAATCAAGTGGAGCTTTGTGCAAAGTTTAATGGACAAAGAGGCAACTATCATTTTGGGATAGGAGATTTTGAGAGGAAGCAAAATGTCTCGGAGAGGAGTGTAGTACAGAGCTTCTTGTTGTTCGTTTGTTTTTTGTGTTGGTGTTGTTTAAGATAAGGTTTCTCTACATAGCCTTCTATGTAGACTGGCATCAAACTAGGGGTTGTACCTGCCTCCTAAGTGCTGGGATGGTATTGAGCATGTTTGAAGTTGTGTACCTCAGCAAACATGCTGTTTTAGAGGGCATACTTAATTAAGGTGACTTGGAAGAATCTACAACTCACTCTTTTTGGTGGCTGTGACTGTGGTGGGATGCTACTATGAAAAGATACACACACACACACACACACACACACACACACACATACATTTTTCGCTGTAAACACACTGAATGCTCCACTCCTTCCTCCAAGCTCAGCTCTCCTGCATCAGCACTTGTCTTAGACACGTGGTGATGCTTCCAACCCCAAAGCCTTTTATTAGATCTTAAAGAACTGCAGCCAGCGTGGAGGGAAAGCATGGGAAAGTGACTTGGGAAAGTGAAAGATCAAAGAGAGGTCACTCAACCCCAGGCTGCTGCTTTCCCAGGGTGCTCCCAGCAATTCCCCTCCCACGATCTTGTCTTTTATGACTTCCAGTTTCCAGAACTGAATGCATTTCAGACCGTCTAAATCATCTGGGTTTTCCTGCCGTATTCAAAATACATGTTGGCTGAGAGTTCACCTATCCCTCTCAAACTGAATGCAGAAGATAGCAGGTTTCCCAGGCAACTTGAGAGGAACTGCACTGGATAATCCTATATGGCATTTTGTTGAGTTTTTTTTTTTTTTTTAAATCACTGTACTAGGCTTAGAAAGTTATTCTGTGTTTAACTTTAAGTACAGATGATCTTGGATATAGTGGGGGCTCGGGGTCATAATATATCAAATAAAACAATAAAACTACCCTATCAAAATATTAGTCCCCTGCTCCCCACTCAATTTTCCCTCTATGTATTTCATGATGAAAACAAGCAGCATTACTCCTCTGAGTGATATAAAGGCCAGGCTTCAGCAGAGCTGGCAACACACAGACTCAGCGGCTCACTCCTTCCTTCTCAGGTTATGCTGCAATCTAAAAACTGATTCTCTGTAGTCTTTGATGGATTTTAAGAATAAAAAGCAAAAACCCTCTTGCTTAGGGCAACTGGATAGTTTGTAGCACAACAAAGAGATAGTGTTGAACAGGTGAGAAAATTATGATTTAGTTGCTTCAGAATGCCTCTCGGGGTGGTGTTCACTAGAAGACCCAATGTTTATTCAAGTATGAGGCATTGTTGACTTTGAGAGAAGTTGAAGCAAAGAGAGATTCATAAAGTCTATATGGTAATAAAGAGCGACATTGGAACTAAGGAGATAGCTCAGTCAGTAAATGTCCTCAGAAGATGATTTATATAAGACAACACCAATAGACAAGCTGAGTGGAAGGAAGAAAGCTCATAAGGCCTCAATCCAGACAACTCCAGGCAACTAAGGGATGCTGAGAGCAGAGTCTTCTCCAAGAAGAGCACACCAATCCCTTATCCAGAGCCAAGTGGTCATCCACTTATGTACATAAAAACTTATGTACAAGTAGCATTATACAGCCTGAGCAGGTTGTACTTATACATTTAAGTATACATACATCATACACATACACATACACATATACATATACCCATATACTTAGGCACACACAATTTAAAAAAAGGCCATGACTTTGAAAGAGATGAGGTGGGGAGGGAGTACATAGGATGTAGGAAAGGAGGGGATATTATAATCTCAAAAACCATGTTAAATGATGGAGTACAAATGGTCAATAAATATAAAAGCAATGTTCAACATTTTTTAGCCATCAGGGAAATGCAATCAAAACTACACTGATATCTGGACTTAGACCAGTCAGAATGGCAGTCATCAAAAAGCCAACAATAAGAGCTCGAGAGCTGGGAGGGAAGGACTTGTCTACTTCCAGTGTGAATGCCAATTAGTGTGACCACAGTAAGAACAGCCTGGAGGTTCCTCAGACAACTAATAGTCCCAGTGCTTGAGAGCTAGAGACAGAAGGATCATGAGTCTGAGGCAAGTCTGGGCTATACAACAATTTCTAAGATAGCCTTGAATAAATATTAAGACCCTATCTTAAAATGAAAGAAAAAAGACTAAAACTAGAACTACCAAGTGGTCCAGCTGTTTCCCTCCTAGGAATTCTGGGAATCCATCAAAGTGAATTTAGGCCAACCTACTACTGAGATGGCTTGCACACCCATCGTCACTGCACATTATTCACAATGGTCAAGACATACAAACACCAGACAAATGTTTGTGTGGCGAGTGTGTAAGGCCAGGGAAGTGACTCAGTAGGTAAAGGTACTTGCCACTAAGTCTGATGAACTGGGTTCAATCCCTAGAATTCACGGTAGAAGATGAAAACTGACTCCCAGAAGTTGTCCTTTGATTTTTCACATGGCTCTATGGCATTTGCAAACACACACACACACAATCACCTTACACACACACACACACATACACACACACACACACCTTACAATACAATAATAATAAATAAACAAAAAATATAAATGTTTTTAAAAGAAAATGGGGTGTATGTATCAGTGGGGCATTATTCAATCATATAGAAGAATGAAATGATCTCTTTTCCAGAAAAGTGGATGGAGCTGAAGTTCGTGTTAAGCAAATTATACCAGGTCAGAAAGACAAGTATCATGTTTCTCTCATATACAGAATGTAGGAGTGGAGGCTATGGAGGTGTACCATGGAAATAGAAGGAGGCCTATTTGAGAAAGGAAGACCAGAGGGAGAGGGGACAGAGGAAGGAAGTGGGACACGAATAGAATCAAAGTACATAATACACGATGAAACCCACCAATCTATACAATAAAGCTATATTATTAAAAAAAGAGGTGCCGCCCAGTGGGGGGTCTTTAGATCCCTGAAGGAGAGCCCTTGAAAAGGATAGTAAGACTCAATTCTCTTCTTCTGTTTCCTGAGTAAAGGGGTTCTCCCCGCCATGCGTTACAATGGTGATGTAACAGTTCAGGTCCAAATTAACAGGACCAGTTGATAACAAGACTAGAAGCTCCAAATGTGTAAGCCAATATAGACCTTTTCTCTACATAAGCTAACTTTCTCAAGTTTGGTAAAAGAAAGCTGTTTCACACACCAGGCAGTCTTACATGCCTAAGGAGAGTGTCCCCTACCCATATGAGAACGTCCATTTTCCACCCTCTTTACTTTCATCTACTGCAAAGGATGAGAAAACACCCGGCCCTTGCTCTTCTGTTCCTATCACTGCTTTTTGTTAATGTACCTGCTGTGGTTAGCCATGCCTTTTCCCCTTGACCTCTAAGGACATCAAAGACAATTCCACTCCAGGTACAGTGATTCGAACTAGGTTCTTCCACCTAGATTAAACATTTCGATTCACAGGCATTTCAAACGAGTAGTCTTAACTAGGAGTTTTTGGGGGGTTGGGGGAGGGAGTAATTGTTGCTTATTGGTTTGTTCAGTTTGGGGTTTTGAAACAGAATCTCATTATGCAACTCAGGATAGCCTGAAACTCATGATTCCCCTGCCTCAGCTTTCGAAGTGCTGGGATTCCAGGCATGTGACACCATGGCCAGCACCCCTTCATATCTTTGGATGGGCAAGTAAGCCAGAGTAAGAGAGCAATTTCTCTATTCAATCCATTCCATAATCACAACTAGCCCCGCCTCCAAACTAGCCCCCATACTCTCTCTGCCCCCTCCCACCTCACCCCACACCCTTGTGGTTTCTTAAGCCAAACAGCAGATTACTCCCGGTATCACCTTAATGGTGTCCTTTAACAGGGAAGCCAATCATCCTGATTCCCCACCCCCACCCCCGAGCCGGTCAGGGATTTTGTCTTTTCTTTTTTAACCAAGGGAGAAAGCGAGCTTCAAGGAAATGAGGAAAACTAACCGAGAGGCAACCTTCCTAATTAAGTTCTTACCTGTACAGTAGGGCCCATGCTAAAGGCCGGGCAGAGGAAGGCAAACAGGGAGTGCCTCT
This sequence comes from Tokudaia tokunoshimensis, assembly GCA_036184795.1. NCBI lineage: Eukaryota > Metazoa > Chordata > Mammalia > Rodentia > Muridae > Tokudaia > Tokudaia tokunoshimensis. The sequence goes on along the minus strand of BTHU01000008.1, from coordinate 32,000,427 downwards.
GGTTCTCAGCACTTGGAGTTTAAGGGAGATGAAAACAGCAAGAGCTAATCTATGGGCATACAGACATCAAACAGCTGTGCAAACATTGGGCAGCGGCAGAAATTAAACCCGAAAGTAAATAAAGTATTTACGTTATGTAAAAGTCGCCCAGCTGCCGTTATTCTCTGCTGGGGCTCAGGAGGAGACTAGGAACAGGAGGCGAATGCGCTTGCATTTTTTCTGTAGCAGATAGTGTCGGCAGAAAGGAGCAGAAAGGTCACATGTGCCTCAGGGAACAAAGACAAACTATTGCATAAAGCCTCGGCTGCTGGTGCATAACCTCTAAACCTCGGTCTTCGGGATGAACTGAGTTTTGTTTCTCAGAAGTAGCTCTTCCATGTCAGACCATGCTTTTAGGAATCTGTGTCAGTGACTAATTTTAAAGTGTTAGAGATGGCCCCAGTGGTCAGTCACAGCTGGAACTCAGTGAAGAGGCCTGAGAGCTGTCACCGGAACTGTCCTACCTCAAAGGACAGCTTGATTTTTCACATGCACTCAGGGCCATCAAGTGAGTTACAGTAGCCCACTGCCGCCGGAGCCCCTGCCTGGTGTCGTGGAACTCCCCTCAGCCTTCCTAATGAAGAAACACAGCTTTAATCAGCGGTGATGCCTGGAGCCGACACCTGGCGCATGGGACACATGAATGATTGATGCCCTACTAAGCTGCTCCTGAATCCTACTTCAGATGCCAAAAAGGAGGAGTTTTTTTGTTTAAGTGAAAATAATGGTTTGCCCAGAGACACTATGTATAGTAGTCTATATATTTGAACAACAGTAAAGATTTTAAAAGACTGAAAACAATCCAAGCTTTTGGGTACAAAATTAGAAATGGTAGTAACATGAAAAAAATCCAGAACCATAATTTAGACATAATCACTGTTAACCTTTTATTTTTTCATTTCTTTCTTTTTTTTTTTTTGGTTTTTTGTTTGTTTGCTTGGGTTTGGGTTTTTTATTGTTTTGTTTTGTTTTGTTTTGTTTTTTTGAGACAGGGTTTCTCTGTGTAGCCCTGGCTGTCCTGGAACTTACTCTGTAGACTAGGCTGGCCTCAAACTCAGAAATCTGCCTGCTTCTGCCTCCCAAGTGCTGGGATTAAAGGTGTGCATCACCACAGCCCAGCTGCTAACATTTTAATATATAACTTTGTATACAGAAATTAAAAGCTTTTTATTAGGACCAATGAGATGGCTAAATAGGTTAGGAGACTTGCTGCCAAGGCTGATGGCCTGAATTTAATTCCCTGTGCCTACATTATAGAGGGAGAATCGACTCCTATAAGCTCTCCTCTACATGTATGCCATGGCATGTATGCATGTACATGCAAATCAATAAAATATAATTGAACAATGAGGGATTTTTTTTTAAATTACACCAAGACCATACTGGAAATATTGCATGTAATCTAATTTTTTCCCGTAGTAGTACTGTTTACTTTTTCATGTCAATAAATGCTTATAGGATTTTTATGTAATCATATATCCATCTTTTTCTTTTTTTGAATATTTATTTATTATTATATGTGAGTACACTGTAGCTGTCTTCAGACACACCAGAAGAGGGCATCAGATCTCATAATGGATGGTTGTGAGCCACCATATGGATGCTGGGATTTGAACTCAAGACCTTAGGAAGAGCAGTCAGTGCTCTTAACCACTGAGCCATCTCTCCAGCCTTCATTCTCTCTTTCATAGTTCCCCCTCAGCAATGCTAAAAGTGTGTGCACACTGTAGATTTCTAAGAATTAGAAATCTCTCCGAGATGCAACTCAGAGTTAGAGACCTACCTAGCATAAGGTCCAGAGTTCAATCCTTGGCAAAACACACACACACTCCAAATCAAACAAACAAATAGCATTCCCTCACCCTAGCTGATACATAGAGCTCAGTGCTTAGTTAAAAAATAAAAGAGTACAACAAGAGGCCTTTTTTTGGTACAGTCTCAGTGTGTAGCCCAGGCTTGTCCCAAAGTAAAACTCCTCCTATTTCAGCCTCTTGAGTGTTGGGATTACAGATACCATTAAGATTGAGCTAGGAGACCTGTCTCTTAAAACCTTCTCTGCTGCTTACACTTCCCACTTTCACATGGGAAGTCCTGAAATAGGTTTTAAAACCGATTTTATGGTCAGCCCTTGCCGCATCCAGTAAGTGATGCCCCAAAGTTCATGCCTGCTCCAATAGAAACACTATAGCTTTTTAACTGAATAAAGTCCTTAAGCAGCCAGGAACAGAGTTAATGCTGTCTGATACTAATTACTCCCTAGATCTAGTTTATTATAGGAAACAGATTCAGTTCTTAGTGTATTCTCTCAGGACCTGGTCTATATAGACATTTTTATTCTTGAGTTTCATATATTTCATCCATGTTTTTGTTTGGATTTCTGTAAACATAAATCTATTTAGTTCATAGTTTATTGCTGCATGGTCATTGAATTAACCTTATGAAGATATCAATTTTATTTAAATGCTCTGAGCATTCAAAGGTTAAGAGCATGAATTATGCTTCCACAGGACTTGAATTTGGTTTTCAGCAGCTGTCTCAGGTGGCTCACAACTCCAGCTCCAAAGGGATCCAACTCCGCTGGCCCACAAGGCCCCTGCACTCATATGCACCCACCGAACCTCATACACATGTACATATCATTCTTCAATAGCTTCTAAGCAGTGTAATTGTGAGAAAGGGTTCTAGGATTCAAGCTGATGCACTGTAACCTACACAGAGACACATAGTTCTCCTAAGGTACTGATCCTTCTTCATCCCAAACAAATGTGTCTCTGAACTGTTATCACAGTATGTCAACCACTTGTGAAAAGCTGGGCCCAGAAGTGAAGTTTCTGCTTCAACGAGAGAGACAGAGACACACAGACAGAATATGAACTAATTGCCCTATCTATACAGAAGTGAAGAAGAGGGCCCTGCCATGTGTCAGAGCTACCAGATATGTGACAAGTGCTAGTTTGGCCCCCACCTGAAACCCAGGGAGCTGCTTTGGGAAAAGGATTGGCCCCTTCCCTTCCTCCAGCCACACACGTGGAATACGAGGGATGATTCTGAAGCCTTCCATTGCAAAGGCATAAGAACAAGTTCCTTTTTACATTATTACTTCAAGCTACCTTTTATAGAGCCTATATGTTCACTCAACCAACTAAGGACAGACAACTGTGCCAAGGATGCCTCCTTTCTATATGGCTCTCTTGGGGAGAGGACTCAGTTATTCAAAGCAAGCAAGCATGAGAAGGGGGAGGTACCACCTACTCAGACATAGCTGGCATTTCAAGCTCTGAGAAATTACTAACCAGCTGCTTGAGTTGGAAGCTGCCATACCTATCACAGTCCTTATCTGTCTGTCTGTCTGTCTTTCTGTCTGTCCATCCATCCATCTATCTCTCTACTGTGTGTGGGTGTTTTGCCTCTCTGTATGTCTGCGTGCCTTGTACAGGCCTAACCTTGCTATTTCAATTGCTCTTGCAAACCTTACTGAGCCTACCTTCTTTCTAGAAAAAAAAAATCACCAAAACCTCCTTTCCAATCTTCAAAGGAGTGAAATGATTTTAAAAGTAAAACTTAAAGATATTTATAAAACGGAATATGGACCAACGCTCTGACCAAGATGGGAGTGATTTTGAACAAATATTCAATTGTTTTCCATTACTCCATCTGGGTCTGTTCACAGGGAGTTTGGAACCTCTTCCTGACAAAGGATAGAGGACCTCATTGCACCCCTGGGAGGTCCACAGGAAAAGGGAGGAAGGAGGGCAGTATTTTCAGAACATGGTCAATAATGCCAAAATAAAGATAACATGCAGTTTAAAGAGAGTCTAGGACCACAAACCAGCACAGGGAGCCAGGAAGCCAGCGCACTGAGCTAGGGCAGCAGAAATGGAAGCCAGAAAACAGAGCCAGCAGGCAGAGGGACAGGAAGGACAAGGCAAGGGACAACAGGGATGAGATCAGCAGCGAAAGTTGTCCTGAACCAATACTTAGGATGAGGGCTCAAGGCGCCTAGCTGTTTGCTTGTATCACAGGGTGTGGGCATGTGTGTCCACTGAAGGGCTAAGAGGGGCGTGTAGGAAAAATGTCAACCAACATGATATGCAGTCACCTGGAGCTCTAGGCACAGAGACAGACCCAGAGCATGGCATGGGTTAGGCATGGGGCATAAGAAATGTTCCATGTGTTTGTTCAGATAAGCACCCACATACATGAGACACTTACTTTGCTCCATGCTAAGCTATTCACATTTAATTATAAATATGTCACTTAGCATTTCCAAAAATAAGACTCAATTAAGTACAATTATATCTGCTTTGTAGCCTGGAGACATGAGACAAAGGTTGGATGATTTCCCTAGCATCGCATACAACCAGCAGCACTATGGTTTAATGGTTTATGGATATGGGTCTCTGGTCCTGCAGAGCCCAGATCTTCTCAAATTTGATAGCATTAGATATGGACATTCATCTTTCCTCGTAGTCTTCGATTTATTCTTTCTGGGGCAGAACCGGGTCTCCACATGTTAACATCCAGAACTGCTGGCATTAATATAATTGCTCAGGTACACAGGCCAGACACATCAGCAAAGGTTGGCAACAAACAGATAAAAAAGAAGACTGAAAATAAAATCATATGTAGAAGAGGATTCACAATCAAAATCATAGACTTGAAAGCTTTTGATTACCATGATAGTCTTTCTACTTACTTTCCTCCCCAAACAAATGTTTCCTGTCATTCAGAAACAGCCAAAAGTTAGCCTATCCAGTGCTGAGCAGAATCAACCTCACCAGCATAAGCCCCATAGATCCCACTCAGGTCAGCCCAGACTCAGGGCTATAGACCAAGCCTCTCTTATTGTTACAACTATTCAACGTCAAAGATCTCAGGTAACCTGCAGGAGAAGTAGTCCGTGCTCAGGCGAGAGATTCCCAGCTTCCTGGCTCTTCACCTGAGCAAGACTACAATAAGGACTCGCCTTTCCAATATTCCCAAAGACAGCTTCCAAATAGCCGACCAGTTCTCACAATCACCCAGTCAGACAAAGCACAATGATAGAAATCACTGTTAGCTCCCCCAACTCACTGTCATACATGATGAGCATTTCTCTTACTTTTGAGAAACTCTTGAATCCCTGGCTCCAGCTTGAGAGGTGAAATCTACCTTCCTTACGATGTGTTTTCCTCTCCAAAGGTGCCCCCCTCTAGAGCTGATAGATTTTCTTTAAGCGATTGCAGGATGCGCCTTCGGAGAAACCCCAAGAGGCTACAATGGGTTGCTTTGCAACTTTCATGTCTCCACATGAGAACGATCACGGGGCGAGTGATAATCTCCATCAGCTGGGAACGTCCATGTTTATGTCCTCTTCTAGTTCCCCGAGTCCTCTCTCTGCTTTCTTTGCTGCCTTTCCACTTAAGTTTGTCTGTAAGCGCCTTTGTGGCCTCCACTGCAGGCCTCAGGCCAAGGCAGAAAAACGGATTCTTTTCATCTATTCAAGTGTGATCTGGGGCAGACAAGCCTGCTGCACAGGCATGAGGCACAGTGGAGTATTCTGTATTCAGCATTCGGTCCACAGAGCCTATCGTGGGGCCTGCCCTTGGCAAAGCCTACATAGTGACCAGGGCCATTTGGCAGAAGCAAGAATGCTACTAGTCTGGTCCCTCCTGTCACCTGGACAGGGCATCCTGGTCCAAAGAGCAGAAGCTGGGCATTTTGTTCCAAGTACATCTCCCAAGTTCATCTCCAGCTTTAAAAACATCCTTTATCTGTCCCAATAGCAACTTTATTTTTTATTTTGAAATGCTGGGTGAATCTGGAGAACATTATAGTCACTATATACAGAAAGCATTAACATAATGGTACCTGAATGGAGTGTTAGTATCAAATGGAACACACTTTCTGACTTCAACACAAGAGAACGCAGGCGTCAGATGCACCAGCAGGAGGATGAAAATGAAGGTTGAACACTCCAAGGATATTTTTCCTGTGTGTCTAATTTACTAAAAATCTACTTTTCTGGATAACCTTATGAAAGTGTCGGGCTGTGTAGTAGGAGTTTTTTTGGGTGTCCTGCTTCTGTGCACCTGCCCAGGAGCTATCTAGGATCCTCCAGATGAAAGACACACACACACACACACACACACACACACACACAAGCTCATTTTTAAACTGCCTATTGGATCTGTGGCTCTTCTAGGCCTTCCACAGGTAAGTATGCCCTTACCTTTACTCCTAGCTCAACACGTCTAAATCTGCACTCAATAGTTGCCCAGTTCCTTTTACTCCTAGCTCAAGATCTCTAAAGGGCTGGACATGACTCTACCCTTAAGCTGTATCCTCCCAGCCCTTAACTTACATAAAGTATGAGCATATTATCCAAAGAAAAGGTTCTCGCTCTATTACTCAACACTGTTCTGAGAGTGCTTTATAGGGATGAGAGTTATTCATATTGGCAAAGGGGCAGGAAAATTATCATCACTTGACTATAACAGGATTGTATATGGGGGATTAACCATAAGAAATAGTACGTGGGGCCTGGGGACATGGCTCAGTAGTTGAGTACTTGTTGCTCTTGCAGAGGACTTGGATTCAATCCCCAGCCGTCACACAGTGGCTCCCAACTATCTGTAACTCCAGTTCCATGGGATCCAACAGCATGCACAGGCATGCAGGGGAAACATCCATAAATACACATAAAATAAAATAAAATAAAATGAGACTTCCCTAATCTGATCAGTTACAAGATAAACACAACACTGAAAACATCAAAGCTGGAGAGATGGCTCAGTGATTAAAAGTACTTCTTGTTTTTGAAGAAGACCTGGGCTCAGTTTCCAGTACCCACATGATGTCTCACAACCATCCACAACTTCAGTTCAAAGAGGTCCAATTCCCTCTTCTCACTTCTGTGAGCACCAGGCACACACATAGTGTACAGACAGGGAAAACACTCCTGCACATGAAAATGGAATTAATGAACCTTATTTTAATCTTTTTTTTTCTTTTTTTCTTTTTTTGGTTTTTCAAGACAGGGTTTCTCTGTGTAGCCCTGGCTCTCCTGGAACTCACTCTGTAGACCAGGCTGGCCTCAAACTTAGAAATCTGCCTGCCTCTGCCTCCCAAGTGCTGGGATTAAAGGTGTATGCCACCACTGCCTAGCTTAATCTTTCTTATATTCTAAAACATAAGCATTTGGAAGGTAAAACAATAGCTAAAACATAAACAACCAAAGAATTAGGTGGACAGAAATGTGTAACATCTAGATGAAGGGAATCTTAAACCTCAGAGGGAAGGGGCCCAGACCCTAAATCTGGCTAGTAATTCCAGAAAAAATTCTCCAAACAATGATATAAGTAATAATCAATATAAAATTCCAATAATATTTTGGGTGGTAATGGAGATAGTGTGAAGAAGGGTAATTTACCAGGAGATAATATGGATCCGGCAGATACTTAAATCAGTGACATCATGACAGATTTGCCAAGCATTTGAAATGAATCTTTGTTACAAGTAATCTCTAAGAAAGAAATGTTGAGGTTGCCAAGTTTGATTTTATTAAAACTGGTTAACGTCCAACATGCTATAAATCTTTGAGATGATCTGTTTTATGGGAAAAATATTTGCAACTTTACCAGACAAAAACCTACAACTTCATGAGTGTGACAGTTCATCTTGGTAGTCAACTTGGTGCAATTTAGAATCAAATAGGAGACAAATTTCTGAGTGGACTGCCGCCTTGGCAACTTTCTCCTGAGACAAAATACTCTGAGAAAGGCAACTTAAAGGAGAAAGAGTTTATTTGGGCTTACAGTTCTGGAGGGATAGTATCCAATACCGCAGCAGGGAGGGAAGGTATGGTAACAGGAGCGGGGTGTTCACATTGTATCTACACTCAAGAAGCAGAGAATGAACGGGAAGTGGGGCTAGGCTATTGAAGGCTCAACGCCGGCCGCCAGTGACCCACTTCCTGCTCTAAGGCTCCACCTCCTAAAAGTTGCACAACCTGTAGAAGCAGAACCACTAGTTGATGATGAAGGATTCATATATTTGAGCCCATGGGAGACAGTCCACATTCAAACCACAGTTGGTGAGGATTTATCCAGAAGTATTTAACTGGGAAGACCACCTTGAGTGCCCGTAGCACAATCCATGGACTATGACTGTAGACTGAACAAAAACAGAAAGCTAGCATTCACCTCTCTGCTCCTGACTTTGGACACAGTGGGACCAACTACCTCAGTCTTCTGCCACTACAGCTGCTCTTACCACCACGCCTTTCCAGCCACGGCAAACTTCTTTAAGTTGCTTTGGCAGTTATTTGTCATAAGAACAGGAAAAGTAGTCAACACAGCAGGTAATGTCGGTATCTATATCTTTAGTCAATAGTAAAACAGCAATACATGGCTCTTTTACCATCCTTTTACCCAGCAGGATAAAAATCAAAAGATTGAGGAGGTAGCTTAGTGGTGAGTCCTCACCTAGCAAACATGGTGCCTTAGGTTCAATCCCCAGTACCACAAAGAAGACAAAAAACAAAACATAGTCCTAAGCAGCGTCTAAGCTCTCTAGCAATAGCTGTGTGTGGTGGTTTGAATAGGTATGGCCCCCAGAGACTCATGCATTTGAATGGTTGGCCCATAGGGAGTGACACTATTAGCAGGTGTGGACTTGTTAGAGTAGGTGTGGTCTTGTTAGAGGAAGTGTGTCACTGTGGGGAGGGCTTTGAGGTCTCCTAGAGCTCCGCTGCCTTCAGATCAAGATGTAGAACTCTCAGCTCCTTCTCCAGCACCATGTCTGCTTGCATACCGCCATGCTTCCTGACATAATGATAATGGACGGAACCTCCGAAACTGTATGCTAACCCCAATTAACTGTTTTCCTTCATAAGAAGGTGTCTCTTGGGGCTGGAAAGATGACTCAGTGGGTAAGAGCACTGACTGCTCTTTGGAGGGTCATGAGTTCAAATTCCAGCACCCACATGGTGGCTCACAACCATCCGTAAAGAGATCTGATGCCTTCTTCTGGTGTCTGAAGACAGCTACAGTGTACTTACATATAATAAATAAATAAATCTTTAAAAATAAAAAAAAAGGTATCTCTTCACAGCAGTAAAACCCTAAGAAAGACACTGTACAAAGTATCATTACTCAAAGCAGGGCTACTTTCTGACTGACCATGAAGTCTAGCCTAACTCAGTATTTTCTAACCAGATTAGCTAATCTCTTAAAAAAATATCTGTTTATCAGGCTTTTCCCTGGGAATGCCATTTCATTCAGGAATTTTAACATTCTTGGTAACAAGGTGAGGTCTTACATGTGTAGGTCTGTTTTCCTTAATCATAACAGAAAAGAAGTTTTCTCTGGGGTATTTAGTAACTTCTTCCGGATACAACAACAATAAAATTGCCAATCATGTATCTTTACTCTTACCCAAATCTCTGAAAAGTGAAAACACTCAATCTTTCTTAAAGTTTGATTTTGAGCCTGAGCCCAGGAATGTGATTGAAAAAATTTCCCTCTTCCTGCAAATGTTCAGCGTAAGCTAGGTAGACCTCAAGCTACTTTGGATTGATCAGTATTCCTGCCATGGAGTGAATGAGGTTGGAACATAATTAAAATATTCATGACCTGGAAGGTTTGGATTATAATATTAGTTATTTAGTTTCTTTGTTCTGCGGTCCCTGCTTGATCTTCAATACAAACGAATATCAAATTAACTAGAAACAAATACAGTCATCTTTCAGAGTCTGTGAGGAATTAGCTTTAGACACGCCCATCCCAAAATCCATGGACATTTCAGTCCTTTGCATAAAGCGCTGCAATATTTGCATATACTCTAAGCCCCTCCTCTTGTAATAACTAGATTACGTATAATACCTAATACAAGATCGATGCTATGCGAATAGCTGTTTTTCTGTGCTGCTGAAGGAATAAGGAAAATAAATGGCTTGTAGGCATTCGGTACAATTTTTTTCTACTCAAATGTTTTCAGCCCATAGTCGGCTGATGGTGGATGCAGGTCCTGCAGCAATGGAATGCACTAGAGTATCCTTTTTTTTTTCTTAGCATAGAATAGAGTTTATTCAGGGCATGGGGAGGGGAGTTAAGAGGGTAGTAGATAGCCGGGCAGTGGTGGGGCATGCCTTTAATCCCAGCGCTTGGGAGGTAAAGGCAGGTGGATTTCTGAGTTTGAGGCCAGTCTGGTCTACAGAGTGAGTTCCAGGACAACCAGGGCTACACAGAGAAACCCTGTCTCGAAAAACAAACAAACAAACAAAAACAAAAAAAGAGTAGTAGAGGCAGAGACAGAGAAAGGCAGAGAGAAGGAGAGGAGGGCAGGGAGAAGAGCCCAAGAGGGCAAGAGAAGCAAGCAGGAAACAGGAGTAAGAGTAGGAGCTAGAGTATCCTTTTAAATAGACCATTAATTTGCAGCAAGCCAGTCTGTCCTTTGGTGTCCCCTTCGAACATTCCTAAACTATTTTCAAATGCTTCAATTGCTGATGAAAGTTTAGGTCCACATTTGACTTCATGCATTTTAAATCATATTTGTGGATTTTTTTTTTAGCATAGTACTAATCTCCTCCCCCCCTTTTTTTTCTATTGTAAGGATTGATTCCATAGGCCTGTACATGCTAGGCAAGTCTTCTCCCTCAAGGTAAATTCCCAGCCTAAAGTTGATTTTAAAAAAAAAATGCAAAACAAACAAACAAAGAAATGTTCCTCACAATACCTTTCACCCAGCAGAGAAACTATTTGACATTTGCAACACTAAAGAAGGTTGACCTGAGGCATGCAGAGCGGGAACCTCAGTACAAAGTCTGGAATCTCCTGCTCAATGCTTCAGACCCGTCTGGGCATGCTTGACTGACTGGACGAGCAGGCTGCCCAGAGTTCTCCTTGGGAAGGAGCTAAGAGTCTGGGAAAAAAAAGAGAGAGAGAGAGCGCGAGAGGGAGAGAGAGAGAGAGAGAGAGACTTAGGAATGCCGAAGCGGGATAGCTGCCTTCTTCTGGCACCCTTGTGCCAGGAACAGAATGAAACCGCCAGTGATATAAACAAGTGAGAAAAAAGGGTATTTTAAAATGTCTTCATTAAAAAAATAAGTAAATATTTAAGGATTACTTAACTTGAAAAGAAGTGTAGTAAACAATACTATATGTTCAAAGGCTACCGGAATCCAGACGGGTGATGTGATGCAGAAGTGTGCCAAGGTCTGGAGCCTAGGCCTCAGCTCCACTGTACTCTTCCACACTGGGGGCCGAGGTGACTCAGCACTCTCTCCCTGTGCCCCTTTTTCACTTGTCTTTCCTTGTGTTGCCCTTCAGTCTCCTGAGGCACAGGAGGCGAGGAAAGTGACGGTATGGCACTTTTCTGCCTTTATCTCAAGAGAGAATCTAAACAGGCAAGGAAAGGTTTTGCTGCAAACCTCTAAACAAACCATAAATTCACCAGGTTTAAGACATGCTGGGGACCTGGGCTCTCTGAGGGACCAGAGAGTTCTGACCTTTCCAACTGTCTGGCTTTCACGAAGTGTAGTCCTCTGATTTTCCTATCAGGTTGCTACCAGGACAAGATTCCTGGGGAGATGCAGTAAAACTTCAGTAAATTTAAAGTTTGCATATGTGCAATAGACAACATGCAAACAGAATGCTTGAACTGATTTGTAGGATTTTTCCCCCCATTCATTACAAAGCATCTAGAAGAAGATATTCTATGTTAGCAAAGTTCATTCCACATGGTCCTTAGACTCTGATGTATGTTCCTATTCAACCATCCTTAGAGTATGCTGTCTCTACATCTTCCTGATGCCAAAATAGTATCTGCCACACCCCAATTCCCGGGTATCATGCTCACATTCTAGGGAAAAAGAAGTAGAAATGACAAAGGCATTAGTCATTTGTCCTTAAAGAAGATCCCAAAAGTCTTACATAGAAAGAGCATCTTTCATTTTAATAGCAGTAACTGTCATATCAAATACCCACTACCAAACATATTGAGAAATGCGGTTGTATAGCTAGACTCTGCCATCCTAAATCATGTCTGTGTTCTGATTCTAACAAGCAAGTGGAGGCACACACCTGATACCAAAGCACTTTGGAGGTTGGAGGAAGGAGAGTCAGGTATTCAAAGCTAACATTCCCCATAGAGCTAACATTCCCCATAGAACAAGTTTAAGGCCAGCTTAAATGGGTTAAATGAGACTTTGCTTTAAAAAAAATTAATTTTGGGGCTGGAGAAATGGTTAGGCAGATAAAAGTACTGGTTGCTTTTCCGAAGGATATGGGTTCAATTCCCAGCACCCACATGACAGCTCACGATGCTTTCTTCTGGCCCCTAAAGGTATAAGGCATGCATGAGGTACACAGGCAAAACACCCACACACATATAGTAAGTAATTTTTAAATGAATTTTGATTAAACAATTATTCCTGACTTCCGATACAATGTAGGATTTTGATATGAATTCAAGATGTCAAAATAATACTGCATAACAGGAATGGAACGGTGTGTTTCTTTTTTAAAAAAAAGAATTATTAATTTTATGTATATGAGTACACTGTAGCTGTCTTCAGACACACCACAAGAGAGTATCAGATCCCACTACAGATGGTTGTGAGCCACCATGTGGTTGTTGGGAATTAAACTCAGGACCTCTAGAAGAGCAGTCAGTGCCCTTAACCACTGAGCCATCTCTCCAGTCTCTGGAATGGGGCATTTCTATGAATTAATTTAATTTTGGTAGATGGGAAAGAGATGGAGGGGGTTACACTGGGTTGGCTGCTGTTCAGCAACTGAGCATGTGGAAGCACCATTTCTGACAACCCTAGAGGGAACAAAGTTCAGCAGAGTTCCAAAGATGCTCACGGGATTGGGCCCATGCTGGTTAACTCCTTAAACTCTAAGTCAGCAGAGATCCATGAACTCGTTAGTGGAAAGGGAGTTTGCATGACTGACAGACAACTATTTGTAGTTATAGTACTCCATTGCATTTCTTCAAGCGGCATCTTCCTGTACTTCTGTGGAAGACTGGCTTGAGATAGGTGAGCCTGCCTAGTTCATGGATTTAATTCCCTCACAGAAGCTGAGAGAATATGAGTCTTACAAAGGCAGTCATCCAAAGTACTGAGCTCTTGCAAGTATGAGGCTGACCCAACTAACATCTGGCCTGTTCTCTCTTCCTAGAAAAACATGGGAGGTAAAAGGGAATTAATCGAATGTAAAAAAGTTCCCCAAATATGAGAGAGATAGGAGGAGCAAGTGGAGACCAGCATAAGCTAATGCATTCAGATTGACGGAGGACCTGGAATCGGACATCACACAGTGGAAAGCATTTGGACTGAGAGGAGACAAGAGGAACAAATTTCTTCTTCTTTTTTTAAAAGACTTGTTTATTTTTATTTATACAAGTACACTGAAGCTGTCTTCAGACATACACCAGAGGAGGGCATCGGATCCCATTACAGAGCCACCATGTGGTTGCTGGGAACTGAACTTAGGACCTCTGAAAGAGCAGTCAGTGCTCTTAACCACTGAGCCATCTCTCCAGCCCGGGGAACAATCTTCTATTGAGGTGTGATGCAAACATTAATTTGAAAGGAAAGAAGGATCGGATGAAGATTTCCTCCATCAGGGTATGGAATAATCTGAAGGAAACAAGGTGCACAGGCCAGGGCGAGGGAAGAGGCAACTCATTAGAGAGATCTGTAGAGTCCAGCTCACCTAACTCCTCCCTGCCTTTGTTTTGTAAATTAATTGATTGTTCAACTATACAAATATATGTTAAAGGCAGTCAATCAAGTCAACTAAGACTTAGATGAAAGCCAGCAGTGGTGGCGCATGCCTTCAATGCCAGCACTTGGGAAGCAGAGGCAGGAGGATTTCTGAGTTCGAGGCCAGTCTGGTCTACAGAGTGAGTTCCAGGACAGCCAGGGCTATACAGAGAAACCCTGTCTAGAGAAAAAAAAAGACTTAGATGAATAGAATCAAGAATAGGAAATGTATTGCTGGTACAATATAAATAAGTACAACCACTTGGCAAGCTAGCTGTCTGAATTTAGTAAAGTCCTCTGACTCCTCGATCCCCACATATATAGATAGGGCACTTGAAAGTCAATTCTACACACACTAATAATGATAGTAATAATAATAACATATGTCTATGCACACATATACATACAGGTACACAAATATACATATATAATTGTCCATAACAAGGGAAATGGACAAGCACTATGTTAAAATACTATGCTATGAAATGATATGCTGTGATTTAAGATTTATATTTGATAAACTGAACAATATTAAAAGCATAGATTTTTAGCTTAAGAGGAAAAGAGACAAGTATAGTGGCCAGACCCTGTCTCTAAAAAGGAGGAAGAAGAGAAAGAAGAGAACGGGAAAAAGGATGGGGTTATCTGGCTTAATGCAAAGTGTTTTCTTTGCATAGCCTTCATAAGGCCTTAGATTAAGGGCAGACAGACAGAAGAAGAGAGAGATAGACAAACCTAGAGAGATAAAGAACAATCTATGTAAATTAAGAATACACAGATCCCTGGGATAGTGGCATGCACCTTTATATAGAGGTAGGTGGCTCTCTGTGCATTCAAGGCCAGCCTCGACTATACTGTGAGTTCCAGGACAACCAGAGCTAAAATCCCAAAAGCAAAAACATAGACATAAACCAAATCTATAAGAACTCAGAAAAGAGGGCTAAGACTGTAGCTCAGTTGGTAGAGCCTACCATGGTTGAATTCCTCCTCAGCGCACCATAAACCAGGCATGGTTGTCTGTGCACATCTGCAATACAAACAGAAGGATCAGAATTTCAAGGTCAACCTCACTTACATTTTAGTTTGAGCTATCCTGGACTATATAAAGCCATGCTTCAAAAAAGAAAAATTCTGTGAAGAAATGAAGTGATGTTTTGGATAAAGGAAGAACTGACCCATTGGATAAGAGAGAAACATTCCTATTGTAATGATTAATGTAGTATGAATACTTTGTGTCTAGACTGCCCACAGCCTTAATTCCCACCCCCCCCCCAAAGAAAGTCACTGGAAGAAGATGCACCCTCAGTTTTCTTATATCTGTAAATGCATGACCAGCACTAGAATATATGGTTACTACAATAATAAGCTCACTGAGATTTCAAGAAAGTTAAACCAGATTTGGAGCACTCTTCAGTTGCAGAGATAAGACGATCTGACCAGGGTAACTTAACGAAAGAAGTGTTTATCTTGCTTACAGTCCCAGAGGGATGAAGGGTCGATCGTGATGAAGGCATGGCAGCAAAGAGCAGGTATACAGTGGATGGAGCAGGATGCGGAGAGCTCACTTCCTGTACCATCAACATGAAGCAGAGAAAGTGAATTGGAAGCAAGGGAAGCTTTAAGCTCTCAAATTCTATTCCTATTGATGTACTTTCTCCAGCAAGACTGTGTAACCTAAGGCGCTCCAAATAACATCACCAATTGGGGATGGGGTATTCAAATGCCTGCCTCTCTTGGAGGTTGGGATATTTCTCATTCACATCATTATAAATACTAACATCCAACTGGCATACACCCAACTGTTAAACAAGGTAAACAATGTTCAGTAGCTGGTACAGTAACTTTGAACCCACTCCCATGAAATTCAGTCGATCACAGTTTTGATGTTCAGTTGCAGTCCTGGCAAAATAAAAGAAAAAAAAGTCAAAATCATTCCATTGTGAACTTTCAGAGTTTTGGTTTTTTTAAAAAAACAAATAAACAAACAAAAAAACCCCAACAAAACAGCCAGGCAGTGGTGGCGCATGCCTTTAATCCCAGCACTTGGGAGGCAGAGGCAGGCAGATTTCTGAGTTCAAGGCCAGCCTGGTCTACAGAGTGAGCTCCAGGACAGCCAGGACTACACAGAGAAACACTGTTTCGAAAAAAAAAAACAGTTAAAATTGGTCATAGTTCATCTAATCCTCAAATAAAGGAGTACATGGTACACGGCCCTCTCCTTGTTGACTTCAGCTCTGCACAGAAAATAATCCATCTGCTGATTATGGTTTCAGAAGCTCATCACCCCGGTGGTCAGTGCTAGCCAAACTCAATCCACGCCTTCTCTGACTACCACTTGCCAGAGAAACAAGTCCTGCCAATTCACAGATTACCAGACAGCGCGTGCTGGGGGAAGAAGGCCGGTGGAGCCAACTGACACGGTAGGGAAGAGAAGACCAGCCAAAGTATAATGACCTGAACTGGCATTCGGTCAGATCATGGGGATTTTGCTGGCCTTTGATCAAAGGTCTGGTGCTTTGTACTGTCAGGTCTTGGGAAACAATGTCATATCGTACTATAATCTAAAAGAGTAACTTAGAGCAAGCTATCAGGAGTAATGTATTGTTTGCAACAAATTTATAAAGAATGGAGGTCTAGAAGATATCATACTGTCTTTCTACTGTAAAAGCAGGAACAGTTGAGTATACGATCTGAGGCCTTTTAAAACGAAAGGAAGAGTGACCCAAACATTCTTTGCTACAAAACCATTTCTATCCAAGAGGAAAGCCCTTTACGCTACCACCTTCTGATAGTATGTCAGTTTTGCTATGGTGGATGGTCCTTAGTCTCTGAACCAGCTGCTTTCAGGGTTCACAAAAGGTGAGGCAGCATAAGGACTTGCTAAACTAGAGAAATTCTCATTCATTTAGGGCAGATAGAGTTTGTCTGAGGTGTAGGGTCCTTCCAGATGATCCCTCAAGATCTCTTCCAAACCTAAGATAGAAGATTACTGTGAAGAGAGGGAAAGTAGAGATCCCATAGTTCAGAGTTTTAGAGGCGTTTAGAAATCTGTCAGGCCAACCTCTTTTTGTCTTTGTAGAGTGTCACTTAGAAGAGCTGACCCTGTATAGCAGCTAGCTCACTGTGTAATAACTAGTTCACTGCCTCTGAACATACATCTATAGAATACCACCTACATCTCAGGGATTCTATTAAAGACTGGGAAAAGAGAGTGGCGTACATAGTTATACAGTGTGCACACCAGTTAGAGACACTCTTCCTGGATGCCTGGATTATTGTCAATTCTTACTAGCTGTGAGACCTTGGTCAAGTTGCTTCTTACTGCTCCAGTTTCACCCTCTGTAACATAGGCCGATGGTAAGTACGTGTTCAGAGGATTGTCATGAAACATAGAAGAGTCAACAGGCTCAATGCGTTCAGATCAAAACAGTGTCTGGCACACAGTACGAACTCTATACACACTTGTTAATTGAAATATCAGCCATGTGCCCTCTGGACGCTCTCGGTCCTTTGTGTAGTCAGACATCCCAGCACACTGGGAGAGTACTCCACCAGCCGATCTAACCAGTTCTATCCGAGTGCACAGTCATGTCTAGTTTACCCATGTCTACTCCATTTCATCTTCTGCAATGCATACTGTGGTGCCTGGTACAAGACAGACTCTATGATATTTGGTGAGTGAACAAAATGGATCACAAAACTAAAGGGACAGAAACAAATACCCTGAGAAGCAAAGATTTAAAGAGCACTTGAAGGGATGAGAGAAAAGCAGCATTTCTTCACAAAGGACAGGGACTATGGATTCTAGACGGCTGAAGCAGCCAGAGCAAAGTCTCAGGAGCATGAAGGTGACGGGCTTCACCTATACACACAGCCAATCTTCTCACTTAGGGACTGTACCTGAATACGCTGGGAATCTGCCAAGCTCAGCTTCCCATGTGTCAGGTAGCAGCCTTCTGATGAAGCCAGGCATTCATCAAGACGCTTCGGGAGTTACCAGTCGTCGTTCCTTTAGCACATGTCCATTCCATAGGAGCTGGCTGATTTCAGAAACCCAACAGGGATAAAGACACCAAACGTCTATGTACTTAGCTTGTTTACTCATGGCCACAGTCATGCTTCACTGGTGGTGTTTCTAGTGTTGGTTTTTTTCCATCAGGAGCACGATTGCAGTATTTGCTTCTAAAAATGGTAAAACAAATCTTCTTTAAAAAAAAATAAAAATAAAAAGCCCTGATGGTTCTTAGGGTAGATACCATTCTTGTTTTCTTCTGTGCCAATTACATCCCGGGATTTTATTTGGGTACAGGGACACTCGGAAGACATTTTCTCCCTTACATTGATAAGACTTGGTGATAGACATGGGGTGTACAACTCAGCCCAAAAATGAATTGAAAAGGGATGACTTTTTTAAAAAATGTACAGCCTCTCCTCTTAGTGGGATGTTGATATAGTGGCTGAAATTGAAGTAACCTTTTAAATCCTGTAAGGCGACCCCAGGAAGGGTAATTTTCTCAGGGAGTTATAGAGAAGAGTGGGTCTGGCTACTCTTAGGTTGCTGTCATCCTGAGAAACAACTTAATGACCCAGAGTGCCCGAGGATTTAGACCTTTATGGTGGGGAAGGCATGGTGGGGCTTATGGCAATACCTTACACCAATGACAGTCCAAGAGGAAGAGACAAGGCTAGACCAGGGGTAAAGCTTTATCCTTCAAAGGCCCACCCCTAGTGGCCTGCTTCCACCAGCTAGGTCCCAGGTAGGAAACAAGCACTCAAGACATAGGACTGCTAGGAACATTTCAGATTCAAACCATAATGCCACAGATGGCATAGAGGTCTACATCAGACTTTTATGTGAAAGTATAATCAGTTTCTGTCCTACTTAAAACATTGTTCATTTGAGCTCATTGCTGCTTTGCTCTTGGCAGCACACCTATCCAAACCAGAATAGCTTTCTGGTTCTTTCCATTTTCTGCCATCTCATTTTGTTCCTACCATTGGGTCCACGACAGATAAAAAATAAAACATAAAGCAGCAAATAAGGGTAACAATGAGAGTAATAATTACAACGGTGGCTGTGTAAATCTTGCTTCTTCCTTTCTTGCCCTCAAATACCACACATTGTTAATTTCACGGCTGCTTCTAGTATTTTTGGATTGTCTCATTTGCATTCTGTGAGTGTGCATTGTTTAAGAGTCATTCTATGAGTGGGAGAGGAATAAGTGACAAAATATGTAGAAAAGGAGCTAAAATGTTACGGGAGAAATGAAGGTGGAAGGGGCTAGGAGACTGTCCCGCAGCAGATGAGTTATGGGACAACTGTAACGCAATGTTAGGCAACGATGGAGAACTGTGGTCAAGAATAATTTCTACTGCTTTGGGGAAAATAAACAGGATATCTTGTCAAGCAGCTTCCAGAGCAATACATAAATATATTTATATATGGATTTATTGTTTAAAATTACTTCCCAGGGAAGATGGAAACAACACGTATCCCTTCTCTCAAGGTCCCAAGGACAAACCGGTGCACAAGATTGCTAAAGTGTACTCCAAGGAACCAGTGAGTTTGTTGAGCTTCCTCACGGCGTGGCATTGATGTAGGGGTTCCTTGCAGGGGTGTGGGTGCTCCTACCTGCCCCCCAACAGGCCAAACCCAGAAGGGATAAGGAATTTCCTGTAGCCACCTAGATGAAGTCTGGTTTCCCTACTCTAATAGACTTTAGTACCTCCCTGAGTTCATATGCAGAAAAGGGGGAATTGCTGGAAACAGGTGTTGAGGTTCTATTGCTATATATTGTAATGCTAAATTCTGTACTGTACAGTCTAGGCCTATAATGAATTCTCACATTTACAAACTTTTGTTGTGCAAACCTTGCTCCAAGATTTGAAACTAGGGCTTAAGTTGGCTCCAACCAATTACTGGAGAGATTAGAAGTGGTGGCTTTTGAGTTACCTGGTTGTAAGGTGGAGAAGAGAGGATTGAAGAGATCTGAAGGAGAAGGAGAAGAGAAGAGAGGAGAGGGGAGGAGAGGGGAGGGGAGGGGAGGGGAGGGGAGGGGAGGGGAGGGGAGGGGAGGGGAGGAGGAAGTCCCTAAGACGGGAGATGAACCATGAGCACTTGGCCAGGAGAAACAGCAAGTATTTGGGGTACACCACTAGGGAGGTAGCCAGGCCAGCAGTTAGAAAGGTAGATTAGGGGTTATACCCACATAATTGTCAAAGTCAAATAAAATAACCATAGTATGAATCTCATTCATTTGTAAGCTACTTGGGGATAAGCTTAAATTGGTTATACTACAACAGGTATTTATAATTTTCTATAACAAATGTGTATGATTTGTATAAATTTTCAGGACCATGTATGTGTGTATATGTATGTTATGTGTATGTATACACATGTGTGTACAAGTACATATGTGTGCAGAGACCAGAGACCCTCGGGTGTTGTTTCCCACGAGCCATCTACCTCTATATTTCATGTGGATTCTGAGGGATTGAACTCAACTTTTCACACTTGCTCTGAAATCACACTTGACTGACTGAACTATGGCCCTGGCCTCTGTTTGTGTTTTTAGAAAGCAATTCTTGGACAGTGGTAGAAATAAAAATAATCCTCATACATGATAAATGTTTCTATTGTGGTATTGGTTAGAGTAATGGCAAATTATGCAGTTATAACAAACCTTTATACCCTAGGGAAAAATAGTTGCTGGATAAATTTATGACAGCTTAACACAAGCTAGAGTCATCTTGGAAGAAGGAACCTCAGTTGAGAAAATGTCCCCCCAGACTGGCCTATGATGCATTTTCTTGGTGGACAATTATGTGAGGGGACCCAGCTCACTATGGGGGGTTGCCACCACTGAGCTGCTGGTCCTGAGTGTTTGGTTTCTGGATCCAGGACAAAGGACTGAGGTGCATATTTTTTTTTATTTTATTTTTTTAATTTACATTCCAAATCACTTCCCCTTTCCCGTTTCCTCCCTCCCCAAAAGTCCCATAAGCCCCCTTCCCTCCCTCTTTTCTCCATTCAACCCCCTCTCGTTACTCTGTCCTGGCGTTCCCCTACATCCAGTCTTTCCAGGACCAGGGGTCTCTCCTTCCATCTTTTTAGAAATCTATGAGGTGCATATTTTAAATATCAAAGCAGATCTGGCCTCCAGGTTCTCCCAGAATCATCCTTCAGTACCTACCTAGCCCAGGAGCTGGGCTGGTCTTCCCTATATAATTGAGTCTCTCTCTCTCTCTCTCTCTCTCTCTCTCTCTCTATATATATATATATATATATATATATATATATATATATATACACATACATATATATACATATATATATATATATACATACATATATATATATATCCCTTCTCCTTCTAGCAACTCCCCTGGCCCCTCAATCCTTGGGGTCAGTAAACTCATCTGAGAACACCTTCCCAATAAACCTACCTTTAATATAATCTGACTTGAATTGACTCATTTCAACAGTGGCAGGGAAATAACCTGTCACTGAGAACTACCAAAAAAAAAAAAAAAGAAAGAAAGAAAAAAACCTAAGCAAGCCACAAGCGGCAGTCCTTCCTGGCCTTCACATTAGCTCCTGCCTCCATATCCCTGCCCTGTCTTCCATCAGTGACTGACGATGATGTGGAAGTCCAGGCTGAAATAAAGCCTTTCCTTCCCCCAAGCCACTTTTCAGCATGGTGCTTTATTCACAGACCCCAACTATGGCACACGAGAGGCGTTTTCTTATTCACTTAGAGGGGATACCTTAACTCCAACTGTCCTATCAGCATCCCGCTAAGAAACCAAATGTCCTTTCATCTAACGGCTCATGATTCTACCTTGAGAGTTGTCAAGACTGTCATCATGAATCACAGTGATAATGGCACATGCACACCTTTAATCCCAGCACTCAGGAGGCAGAAGAAAGCTGATCTCTTGGAGTTCGGGGACAGTCTGGTCTAGATACTGAATTCTAGGACAAGCCAGGGTTACAAAATAGAGAGAACTTGTCTCAAAACAAACTAGAACAAAATAAACAAACCATTTCTACCACAGAAGAGAGACGAAGATGTAATTTATTGGGCAGAGCTAGCCTGTACTCCTAACTGAACTTAGGAGGGAGCACATGGGAAATTTAGGGAGGACTCTATCTGCCACATATACTTGTGGTGATTGTGTTTTCTCAACCCCCAAATCACACTGCTCAGCACAAGTGCATAATTAAATTTAGTTTTTTGTTTGCTTGTTTGATTGCTTTTGGTTTTTGTTTTTTAAATATTTATTTATTTTATGTACATGAGTATGCTGTCTTCAGACACACCAGAAGAGGCCATCAGATCCTATTACAGATGGTTTTGAGGCACCATGTGGTTGCTGGGAATCAAACCTAGGGTCTTTAGAAGAGCAGTCAGTGCTCTTTGCCACTGAGCCATCTCTCCAGCCCTTGCTTTTGTTTTCTTTTTTTTTTTTTTTTGGTTTTTCGAGACAGGGTTTCTCTGTATAGCCCTGGCTGTCCTGGAACTCACTCTGTAGACCAGGCTGGCCTCGAACTCAGAAATCCGCCTGCCTCTGCCTCCCAAGTGCTAGGATTAAAGGCGTGCGCCACCACCGCCCGGCTGCTTTTGTTTTTTGACACAGGGTTTCTCTGTGTAGTCTGTCCTGGACCTCACTTTATAGATCAGGGATGGTCTTGAACTCAGAGATCTGCCTGCCTCTGCCAGGCATGTGCCACTATGCCTAGCTTTAGAATTAATTTTTAAAGAGAGCACATACACAACAGAATTACATACACAACAGTATATATGATTGGGTGTTTCGTGCAGATTTTTCAATAGTCAAGAATGAGAAGGAGACGTAGCTTATCTATAAGGCCTTGAGTAGAATTTCCACAGCAAAATTCAAACAAATACCAACAGTCAACCAACAATTTGCTGTGAGGAGGGGTAAGGAGATTGAAGAAAGATGAGCAAAACTGAAGGTGTTTCATTCCCCATCCTAGCTCTTTAAGTGAGGCAACCGGTCTGCACAAGATACCATAGTCTGAAGACTGAGACACGGCAAAAGCTGATCAGGAGAAAAGGGGTGGAAAATCCCTTATGTGCAGTAAAAATTCTGCAATGCAAAATGTATGTAGTTGCCTCTAATCTGAACTGTTTCAGGGGTGTTCACTGGTTCATAGAGTGATGGTATACACTGTACAGAAGTGTGCGTGTTGAAAATGCATAACCAAGGCTGCAGTGGGGTTGCTGTATGCCACATAGGCAAACACTGCCAGAAACAACTCAGATTGATAAGTAAACAAATCTTTTTGTCGTGTGTTCAGAAACTTTTTGCTATTGGCAGTTTTTTCACAGCCCCCGTATTTGGTTGGATGGCTTAATATGGAGATACATCCCATACTTTAAAAAGCTGAGGCAGTTAGTGTTTTGGACTTCAGGCAGTGAATTATGAGATGCTGTTGCTAGCCAAGACCCTAAGGGTGGGGCTAAGAGAAGTGAGCCTACCACTTCTGCTGAAGAAATCTTAACTCTGTGTCTTAGGGACAAACACTTTGACCTCTCTTGGTCTCTCCTCCTCCTCCTCCCACTCCTTCTTCCTCCTCTTCCTCTTCTTCCTCCTTCTCTCTGTCTCTCTCTCTCTCCTCCTTCCTTCCCTCTGTTCCTTTTTTTTTCTTTCACTATTTTTTAGCATTAGGTCTTGTTCATGCTTGACCACTGAATTTCCACCACAGCCCTCCCATTCCTTTCTGTTCTTCTAAAAGCTTCTTGGGACTTGCAGAGACTGTTCCACCTTTGGGAGACTGTTCTGCAGTAAAACAAGTCAGGCCAAGCCTTT
The DNA here is from genome assembly GCA_036184795.1 of Tokudaia tokunoshimensis. NCBI lineage: Eukaryota > Metazoa > Chordata > Mammalia > Rodentia > Muridae > Tokudaia > Tokudaia tokunoshimensis. The sequence continues at coordinate 31,976,798 of BTHU01000008.1, read as the reverse complement.
GTGTTCTTATCAGTTCATGTCTTACGACATTCCTTAATTGTTAACACTTCCATAGGAACTAAGTGGTGGAATGTCACCTGAGAGTAATAACATGCCCTGGAGTGAGTGAAGAAAGAACCTTTGTCGTGGCAAGTGAGATCACCCCAGTGTGTCCCTTGAAAACTTTTGTGTCTTGCACCTGAATTACCATTGGCCTCTAACTCCCCTCCTACTCTGAGGCCCTTAGAGACAATGCTGGATTGTTCCATGATTTTACTGCATTATGTCTTGGCTGGTTTTATGTTAACTTGACACAAGCTTGAGTCATCTGAAAGGAGGGACCTTCAACTGAGAAAATGCAAGCAATAGGGTACTTTCTTAGTGAGTGGGGGGGGAGGGCCCCACCCCACCCACCTGGTGGTCCTGGGTTTCTACAAGAAGACAGGGGAGCAAGCCATTAAGCAGCACCCCTCCATGGACCAGGCATCAGTTCCTGCCTCCAGGATCCTACCTTGTTGAATTCCTGTCCTGACTTCCTTTGATGACGAACAGTGATGTGGGAGTGTAAGCTAAATAAACCCTTTCCTCCCCAGATTGCTTTGATCACAGCATTTCATCACAGCAATAGCAAACTAAGACACATTGTAATTTATGCCCAAATTGCCTAATTGGACCAGGTAAGTAACTGTAGACTCAGCTGCTCTTGGGACTAAACCAGGAGTATCCCCTGAGCCTGGGATTTACAGCCAGACCCTGCAGAACTGTGAATTTGTCTGCAAAACAAACAAACCTACCTCTTCTATTTGCTCTGACTTCCTGATCATAAAAAGGACTATGTTGCCTTCTTCCTAGGAACTAGGTACTGAGAAAGATGAGGCAAGGGGATTATATATAGACTTACATATGTGTATATAAAGTGTTTAAACATTTATATTCTAGAATTTAGGTTTAATTGATCTTTACCAAACTCCTTTGTGCCATTAATGGTACAAAACCTTGACACCATAAATATATTAACCCACTTTGATTCCCAGGGTGGTTGACTTCACCCTTAGTGATGGTTCTAGCATGTCTGGATGAGGTGAAGGGAAACACATACCAACGGTCTCTAGAAACTCAAAAATACATAAACCTGTCCAAGAGTCATTAGCACAGCTTAAGAGTCCATAGATGGGCAGACGAGAGCAAAGATAGCAGCAGAAGAAACAGACTACAGGGACAGGAGTTGTGAAACTAAGGTTTCCTGGATGCACAGGAGGGTGAGGAAGGTTACAAAGAAGGGAAGGCTGTGATGCAGGAGGTGGTGGGGGCAGGAACAGCCTGCTGTCTGAAATAACACAGAGTGAGTCAGCCCATGACATCCTTTACAGCAGTAGTTAAGGACGGGTGTGGCCGGCCGGCCTCCGGCTCACACAGGTAACCAAAGGGCACGTGAGAATAGCAAAGGCGGCAGCCTCCAGCGGCAGAGATGAGGCACATTGCTGACACCGTGGGCTAATTCCAGCGCAGACTGGCAGACAGCAGGGCCTCTGTCTGGGGGACTACAGGCTGGAAAGGAGGGAAGTAAGCTAGGAGCTATTTTTAGTGCCGCATCACAGTGCATAGCGGACTTAGAACGTGCCTGCAAACTGAATTCATCGGATGGAAAGGCAGGCTGTAGCCCGCTTCACTTCCTTTCCCCCCAAGATCCCTTTCTACAGTCTGACCTACTGTGGCCTTGCTTCCTACCTCTGTGAGGAACTGATGTACGTGGCATCCTAAGGCTTCTGTGAAAGAAAGGTTTAAAACTGTAGACTTGGAATCAGCTGCTTTGGAGAATCAAAGAAAATAAAGTTTCTTAATTCTTCAGTGTTGTAACAAATGCCCCAAACAGGCTCAGCTTGGTTGGAAATACTGGCACAATGGAACTCAGCAGACCCTTAAAGGAAGCCACAGACAATTTTCCTTGTGCTACAGTGGAAATTCCACACTCTCACAATACCTAAGGGCTTTTCTACCAATAAAACTAGTTTGCGGGGAATGATGTCATCAGAAAAAGTCTGGTTGGCTGGGTGTTTTGCTGGCAGTCAAAATTTTTCCAAGAACATTTTTGGGTATCAGACATCGGCGTATTTGGTTTTGGATTTTCTTCCAATATTTTTACCATAATAATAATGAGCACATACCTTCCCCCGGAGGCTGTTTCCTTCAAAATCCTTCAAAAGCTCATAGTCTGCTCTGCATACCCTCTTGGTCTGACAGTCCCTAATTTGGTATGTAGGGGAATAAGACAATGAAGACACGTCCTCCTTCTGCCACTGGCTTTCAGATTAGACAGAGCAACAGTGATTTTGAAGAGTAGCCAAGAAATGTCATAACAGAGGTTGGTACATCCAAATTAAAGGAACACAGGGAGCAATGGGAAGATTCAAGTCTGAGATGTTTATTAATTTCTTGTGCAATTTGTTAAGCTGGGCAGGTGGACCCTGTGCACAGGAAATCACAAACACAAGCTGTCTTGACTGTGTGCAACAAACACTATGTACAAAAACGTAGCCACTTCTACATATGTCCCAGTAAATACACAAGCAAAAAGGAGTCTGTCTGTTTTCACTGGGAAGTCAGGACAAGGATACTGAATCCAGCGAGGCTGCAGGCAGGATTCCTCTTCCTCTCTCTTCTTTGGCTTACTGAGTTCCAGCATGTGGCTAATATGTAACTAGGACCTGGATGAGAACAGCAGCAAGAGCCAGGGGTATAGCAATTGCCTGCCATCTGCAAGGCCCAGGTTCAATTCTCAGGTTAAAAAAGAAAAATCAGGGCCTGGAGAGATGGCTCAGCAGCTAAACACACTTGCTGCTCTCCCAGAGGGCCTTTGTTCAGTTTCCTGGAAGCACACTGAGCAGCTCGCAATGGCTGGTAACTCCAGCTTCAGGGTATCTGATGCCCTCTTCTTCTGACCTCCCTGGGCACCACACACACACACACACACACACACACACACACACACATTTTTAAGAAACAAAATTCAATTTAAAAACAGGAGAAAAAAAAAAAACCCTGAGGTACTACTTCCCTGTAATCTCCAAGGGTAGAGGCAGGAAGGACAAGGTAGGCTAGATAGGTAGTTCAAGGCCAGCCTGGGATAGTGAGACACTGTCTCAGAAAAGAAAGGCAAGGGGGAGGCACTACCAGTGACTTGTCCTTCCTCTTCCTTTCCACTTCCCTTTCTGCCCTCCCTCCCTTATAATGACCTAAAGCCCCAGATGAACTAAGAAGCTTTGAATGGGAAAGTTGACATGACTTCAGGAGTTGACTGTGACTTCTGAGGAGGCTCCTGATTAGCAGATCCACACACCAAACCTGCTGGCACCTACCACTTAGAGACTTCAGAGCAATGGACCCCAAAGCTTCCCCTTTTCCTTTCTATAAAACTCCAAGCTCCTCCCCGCCTGCCCCCCCCCGCCTCCCCCCGCCCCCGGCCTCCATACCACATGCACACACTCTCATGGCCTCAGAGAGAATTCAGCCTCTCTGTTTCTGGAGATACCTATCTGCTGTCTTTTATTTCCCAGTTGCCTCTATCAATTCTGATCTAACACCTCCCCCCTCCCTTTTTTTGGTAAGAAATAAAAATAAGGGCTTATACCCAGGGTATAGAGCAATTGCCTACCAAGTTTCCTGACTTTGATGGCCAGCCACTAAGATATGCGGGAAGGTGGTCTGGATTGGCTCTGAGAAATCAATAGAAAGGGAGAATGCAGCACAGTCAGTGGAGCATTTTCTTAAGATGCAGGGGCCATGGGTCCAGCCCCCATCACGGCCATCATTGTATATACTTTTGCAATCACTGAACTTGTGGGGTAGAGGCAGGAGGGCCAGAGGATGAAGTCATCCTTAGCTACATAGAGTTCAAGGTTGCCTGGTATTTATAAGATGTCTCAAACAAAGGAAAATCTCGCAGAAGTGCAGAGGCAGGAGTAAGTAGGGTAGGGGCCATTTCCCAGGAGAATGAACTGTTGGTCCTGTTCTGCTCTGCATGGGATCTCTGTAGGGCAGCATAACTAGTATCCTCTTCCATGGGCTTTTAATCCAGTCAGAGTTTCCTAATAGTTTCTAAAGGGAGAGGAGAGAAAGATTGCAAATCCTGCCCTAGGAGGTGAGGAGTGGATTACATCCCTAGGTGAAATGAGGGCAGTGTGGCACCTAATACAGTTAAATCCTTCTATTTGCACTTTTTGGATTTCAGAGCAGTGGAGATAATAATAGGCAGATGTGAGTGTCCTGCGATACATATGGCCAGCATTTGAAAGACGGTAAACACTAGTGGAGTCAGAGGGATCAGCTAGGCAGAGAGGTCTGCTCTCTGCAAGTCACACTGATCAAAGATGAGTGGAGAAGGTAACAGGTACATGTTGTCGGCCCCCGATATCTGGAAAGATGGTGTAATGTCTCTGGTCAGCTTTAAAAAAACAAAAAAAAAAACCTGACCCCCAGGAGACGACACTGGTAATTAGGCTGTTAGTCACTGATAGTAACAAGGCCTCACCTAGCGTTGGTCCTGCCTTCAGTCTGGGTCTTCCTTGTCCCACCTACACCTGCCTTCTGTCTTTCTGTATCATGATGAACCTTAGGTTCCTTACTGTGATAAGTTACTGTTCAACTGATATTAGCTTGCCTCTAAGTCCACATTTGGCCTTTTAAACACCATTGGCCCAGCAGGCTTGAGCTGGCACAGGAAAGCCTAGGACAGACAATTGTATTTATTCCAGGCAATTGTCCCAGACTGGTTACTCCCCGCTTCCTCCGCACCTGCCTTTCCATTCCCAGTTCATCCTTACCAAATGCGATGGAGAGGTTGGCCTTCTGTCCGGAATAATCCAAGGGTCTGGGTTAGATCAACCCCTTGGGGAAGGGAGGGTGGGGGTAGGGGGGGCAGGGAAAGAGAAAGGAAACAGGAAGTTTGTCTTGATGTTTAGGCGTTCTCCCATTGGCTCCTGGATTTTCCATCTAACTCCTGCACGGTGGCAGGGCTAGCTGGGTTCCTTCCCGGCACCCAGCTAGCCCAGGTTTACCTGGTCCTTTTTTGAAAGCTTGGTCTGAGGAATGCAGGTCCTGGCCTAGGAAGGTCGATCCATTCAGGAAGCGAGGACAAAGAGCAAGATGACTTCAAAGACTCGGGAGCCCCAAACCCAGGACTTCTGGTTTTTGCACAGAGACCAAGGAAAGCAGAAGTAACCACAAAAGGCGTTCTTTGGGTTCATTTATCCTGCAACAGAACTTTGGAGATTTCCCTGACTCAACTCTTAAGTCTGTACTGATTTTTAGCCTTTTGTGCCTGAGCCCTGGCCTTTCTCTGACTTGGGCAGTCTTCCCAGAGAATAAGTTCTAGGCTTTTCCTTGGGGTCTTCTGACTCCCCATTCTGCAAGTCGCCTTCTTCCTCTCTTTTTGGTCCACTGAGATCTCTTCATTATCTCGCAAAGACAGATATGATAAAGCATGGGGTGGGGGTGGAGCAGAAGTTAGAACAGCAGAATGAACTGACTATCCTTAAACCTCTAGGGCCCAGAGCAGTGCTGAGGTCGGGAGCAGCGGTGGCCCAGAGCAGTGCTGAGGCCGGGAGCCCCGGTGGCCGCAGTTCCCCTGTAAATCTGATGCTTTCTGTTTCACCCTTACTGCTACATGGGAGAGCGAGGTCTCCTTTTGGCGTTCTTAGTCTCATTAAATAAAATAACAAGAATAGACTCAATCAGTAGCTCAAGTACAGTTTTATTGAGTCTAAAAGAAGCCGGGCAGTGGTGGTTTAAAAGAAGCCTTTAATCCCAGCACTTGGGAGGCAGGCAGATTTCTGGATTTCTGCATTTGAGGCCAGCCTGGTCTACAGAGTGAGTTCCAGGACAGCCAGGGCTACACAGAGAAACCCTGTCTCGAAAAACAAAAAAAAAAAAAAAAAAACCAAACAAACCAAAAAAACCCAACCCCTTCCCAAAACCAAACCAACCAAACAACCATACAAACAAATAAACAAATGAAACAAAAAGCCAAATAGGCAAGGTGTAAACTTCTTCACTTCCTGGAGGAGGAGAGAAGAAAAAGCCATATCATTCAAGGTGGTGTGGAAAACAATCAGACATATGGTGGGCCAGCAGTCCAGGATGTTGGAGAGGAAAGCTTGCTTAGAAGAGAGAAAAGGATAGGGCATGCAGGAGACTTAGGACCCTTACATGGCTGCTGCCCATAAAGTTACTGCACTAGGACTGGGAATTCTGGGAAGGAAATTATCTCATCTCCATAAAGAACCACCTTTCTGAGGCTGGAGAGATGACTTGGATGCTAAGAGCATCGGTTGCTTTTACAGAGGACCTGGGCTCACTTCCTAGCATCCACATGGTAGTTCACAACCACCCATAACTCCAGTTCCAGGAGGTCCAATGTCCGCTTTTGACTTCTGTGAACACCAAGCCTGAACATATTACGCAAACAAACATGCATTCATGCACAGTCATGTAAGCAAAACACACAAAAAGGAAAATGAATACATCTAATATGTTTTTTTAAAAACCTAACTATTCTGCCTATCTCTTTAGCACAGCTTAAGGTCAACCCACTTTCCTAGGAGTAATTAGTATCTCAGCCAAAGTGACTGAACCAGCGAAACTGAAATGCTGGGTCTCCAAGTCTATTCTCTCTCTCTTTTTTTCCTGCCAAGATGGGCGCTTAATCCAGTAAAGAGACAGAGCAGAGAAAGGAGAAGAACAGACAGAGACAATTCTTGCACTTCTGGGTCACAGTCTGTACTCTAACAAGCCAGGTCCCACCCCTCCTCAGTGAGCCAATCAAAAGGGCCAAACTCATAATGAAATGCAGCAAAAAAGAGACTTATTCAATGTGGCCATATAGGGAAGAGGGACAAAGAGACCCAGCATTTCCCCCAAGTTTGCCTTTTCAAGGGTACAGGTAGTGTTTAACTAGAAAGCAAGAGACAGGTGTAACTGAACAGGAGGGCAAGGTGTGGTCCCCTTCCACCATTGTCTCTGCTACAGGTCTGTCCAGCAAGGTCATATAGCAAATTGTAAATCTTTCCCCCTGAGATAGGTTCCATGCCTGGATGCCCCCAGGGCAGATTGCTGGGGAAATTATAATTCAAGAAATTGATAGCTCAAGAGGGGCTCACTGAGTGTCTCTTTAGAATATATCCATTCCTGATGTGCCAGTTACATTATCACCTGTGTCATCAAACTCCCAGAGGGCGGAAGACTTCAAAAACCCTGGAGATGGTTTGGTGTAGTGGAATTCAGCCACGGGTGCACATGAAACTGGAAGCAGCCGGGTTGAGTCCCCTGAACTCAGCCTCTTCCTCTCTATAAAGTACAAATAAGCACCATAAGAACCCTATTTTACAGTGTTCTAAGGACTACATTTAAGAACTATCAAAACTCTGCCCACAGATGCATTAAAATATGGTAGTTCTTATCATGCCTCAGTTTTCTCATGGTTAAAAATCAGGGAGGAGATAATAAACTATCCATCCACTTGAGTTGTTTTGAAGTCTAACCAAGTTAATTTTCATAAAAGTCTTAGGAAAGTAAACTCTGTACGAATACTATTAAATAAAATTATTCATACCACTATTTCCCAGTGCTCTGTGCAGGTAAAGTCCTCAGAAAACGTGTTGAAATTAGTGTCAATGCGTTCACCAGGATTATGAAAGGATTAAGAGTGGCTTCTCCCGAGGTGGATATTGTTTCTTTTCTTTTCTTTTCTCAGTTGGCAGACCGAGGCAGGCCCAGCTCCATCAGCCCTCTCTGTTTTTGTGTTTTTCCTTCTCTGCTCAGTGTTTTCTCTTCCAGGAAAGGAGTTAACTGTCACATCCCACATTTACCAGGTAAGCCTGTGAGCATACACCATAGTTCAGCCTGCACCTTCCATGTCTCCTTCCTACCACCCGCTTCCAGGATTTCCTTTTGTGACTTTTCATTAAAATGCTCAGAATTTCCCTGAATATTCTGTCTAGCCCAAATTATTTTCATGATCATTAAAATTTTATTCATTTATTTATTTTACTTATTCGCTTTATATCCCACTCATTGTCCCCATTCCGGTCACCCCCTCTCACAATCCTTCCCTCCTTCTCTGAGTGGGTGGGGACCCCCTGGGTATCTCCCCACCTTGGCACATCAAGTCTCTGTGAGGCTAGGCAAATCCTCTCCCACTGAGGTCAAACAAGGCAGCCTAGCAAGAAGAACACATCCCACATACAGGCAGCAGCTTTTGGGATAGCCCCTGCTCCAGTTGTTCAGGACCCACATGAAGACCAAGCTGCACATCTGCTACATATGTTCACGGAGGCATGGTCATTAAATTTGTATGAGGGATTCAAATGCATATCCTGGGTATAAAGCCTAAGAAAGAGAGAAATATACCAGAAACAATGTCAGAACAGTTCAGTGGTCGCCTGGTTGGCTTCCTTTCTTCTGTTGGTGCCTTATTTGTTGGTGGGACTATATATTGATAAGTTATTTCTCTGCCGGTGCCGGTGAAATGAGCCAATTCAAGCCAGATTAGATTATATTAAAGGCAGGTTTATTGGAAAGCTGCCCTTGAGTGAGTTCACTTGCCCCAAGGATAGAGGAGGTCAGGGGAGTCACCATGGGGGTGGGGATAAAGAGAGAAAAGGAGCTCACACAGACAGAAGAGAAGGAAAAGAGACCAAAGTGTCTGGATTATATAGGGAGGAGTCTCTGGGGGAAAGGCACCCCAGCCCAGGTGGAAAGTTCAAAATTGGGAGCAGGGTATGCCAGTAGGGATTGGGGGAACCTGGAGGCCAGGTCTGTTTTGATATGCAAAATATCAGTCCCTTGTCCTGGGATCTGAAACCAAGCATATGTATATATGTGTGTGATTGTATGTATGTATGCATGTACGTATGTATGTATGCACACACATATATTTATCAGAAATACATTTCTCAATGTATTAGGTCCTTGGTAAGCTCTTTCAGGCTTCCCTGTATCCCCCCCATTTCATCTTCAAATCACCTCTATCAGGTAGTTGATGCTACATTTTGTAGGTGAGGATGAAGCTTAAGACTTGTCCTAGGCTGCACAACGAATGACAGTCCTCTGCCATAACTTCAATTCTCATGTTCACTTTGTATTCACAGACACCTCTGCACCCCATAGGAGCTGGCCTTGGCTGCTCTTTGGCCCTCTCCTTTCCATTCTGTGTCTTATAGAGTATTTGCTGATGTTTTAGGTGGGCCAAAGGAATGTTAGTATAGCATTCTTCTTAGTGATAAGTCTTCAGCCCCTACCCACCTCTCAGCCGCTAAACCAACAGTTCTTAACCTGTGGGTTCCGACCCCTTTGGTTGAAATGAGCCTTTCACATGAGTCACCTAAGACCACAGGAAAACACAGATACTGACGTTACGATTCATAACAGTAGCAAGATTATAAAGTAACAAAATAATTTTATGGTTGTGGCAGTCACCACAACAGGAGGAATGGTATTAAAGGGTCGTGGCATTAGAAAGGTTGAGAACCACTGACCTAAAGCATCTTTTCTGTTGCAGTCTCTCCACAGGGCCAACCTCTCGCCACTCCCTGCTCTACAACCTGTCACTGACTCTGAGAGTTTCAGCCCAAGATCTAGAACAGGAAGTGTTTTTAAACAGCCTGTCCCTTTCTCTGAATAATTAAAGAAGATGCTATCAGGGAGATCAGGTTTTTATTAGCTCTTCTCGAGTTCACCGCAGCACTTGCTCTCATTCAGGGCCGGATTGAAGGTTGAGGCCGACAGTGAACAGAGAATAGTCCTCTCATTTGAACAGTGCATCGGGAGCACATTGCAGCCCGGTCATTCACCTCCTACCCAGACTCTCCGCCAGTGGAATAGAGAATGAGCTTGACTGGCAGGTTACGCTGCTTTGGAAACAAACTTAAAGGAAATGAATGAACGAAGTAATGAATGAAATAATTGTTGAGCCCTGGTAAGAGTGGGTGTAACGTGGGCTGCACAAGGCTTTGAGAACACTAGCTCCAGGCCCTTGCAGGCTGCAAAACAGCTCCACAAACGGAAAATAAGCAGCAGGGGAGAAAAAAAAAAGTCTAAATCAGGGAAGTGGAACACAATTCCCATTCAGACATATCTTCCAAACCTCAGGCTCTGCAACACTGCCTATGAGAGATACAGTCCCTTAGTGGAGTACACAGGCCAGGAGCTCACCCCACACAGCGGGGTGTCTCCTAGCAGCCCTTAGGACAATAGGGAGGAAATTGGTTTCCCAGGAAGCAATTCTATCTACTTGGAGGTTGTGCATTTGTATAGAGGAGAGGTTGAGCTGACCATTGGAAGGATTCCATCTGCTACCCAGAGTCCCAATTTAGATAGCAGCCCTGTTAAAGGGAAGCTAGGAACTCTCCCTGTCTCTAGGAACGCACTACGAGTTGTCAGACCAAATGTCCTAGTTTTGGATATTTTTATTATGAAAGAGTGTTGATTTAGAGAATAGTCAAGGCAAGGCAGCTAGCCGAAAGTGGACCCACCAAGAAGGTGCCCTTGAGCTGACTCTTCCTAGTGTCTTCTCTTACTAAATATAAAATGAGGTCAAACAAGGTATGTGCAGTAGGGGTTAGAAGCAAATTGTGGACTCGCTAATAAATATTGATGCTGCCTAGCTCACTGCAGGGCTTATTGTAGATCGTTGTTAAACTACTGTCAGTTTGACTTCTTGCCTTGACTTACACTAGAATTTAGTATGCCGGGGAGGTTATTAGTTTTGTGTCTTGTCAGTTTAATATCCTGCTTCTGGAAAAAAAAAAGAAAGAAAGAAAACCTTAGGAGATATCAGCTACTTTGCATGGAATGCTACTCCGAAAGAAAATTCCGTGTAGTCGTCTAAAGGCCTTTTTGCCTGACTGCCTGGGTCTGAAGGACCTTAAGACCCTCAGTTTCATCCGGCTTCCAGTGTGGTCCCTGGAGTATAGGAGGTAGCCACGCCCATTCTAGATTCCAGCAGGCACCGTGGGTCAGTCCAGTCCATCTGAGGTAGTGCGCCCAGAACAATGGCCCCTTTTTGTCCTCCACCCACCCACGTCTGTTGACTCAACCTTGAGGCTTGAGAAAACAGAAAACATTTCTGCCCACCTCCTCCTCTTCGGTCAAGTCACTGAGCTGCTTCCGGCTTCAGAGGTTTCAGCTATGAATAAGCGGATCAGACTGGGTGATCCCTTGCAAGTCAGGACCACAGATCCTATTTTCTGGGGCAGCAGAAATTCACATCCCCCTCTCCCTGTCTCTAGGAACGCACTACGAGTTGTCAGACCAAATGTCCTAGTTTTGGATATTGAAAATGTCACTGTACTTATGATTCCTTTCCATACTGACACTCTAAACCATCAGGACTCGCTACTTAGTAATAACTGTGAGTGACTGTTCTAATTATTCTCCGTATGACTTTGGGCAGGACCAGACGGTCTGCGATTCAGGCCATTATCTATGAAGTTAGGGATAATATAAGTTAGGTGAGGTAGAGAGCCCTTTGACTAAAGACGTTTGATTCAGTGACTTGGAAACCATCTAAATTCCCTGATTTAGACTTTTGTGATCACAACAATATATGTTAAAGATTTTATTTTAAATATGTGAGTATACTATTGCTGTCTTCAGACACACCAGAAGAAGGCATCGGAACCCATTACAGATGGTTGCAATATATATACATATATATATGTATGTGTGTATATATATATATGTATATATATATACATATATATATATATATATATATATATATGTATATATATATACATATATATATATATATACAGTTACCTGGCAACAGCCAGGTCGGCCTAGCCCACTATAAGAGGGACTGCTTGGTCCCTCCCCTCTCTCACCTCTCTCTTGCCTCTTACTCTTGCCCCTTGCCCCTTGTTCCCACTCTCCCTCTACCCCTCCCCCTTCTCTCCACGTGGTCATGGCCAGCCTCAACTTCTCTCCTCTCTGCATTTCTGCCTCTACTACTCTCTCTCTCTTTTTTTTTTAAGATTTAGTTATTTATTGTATGTAAGTACCCTGTACACCCTTCAGACACTCCAGAAGAGGGCATCATATCTTGTTGCAGATGTTTGTGAGCCACCATGTGGTTGTTGGGATTTGAACTCAGAACCTAGAGCAGTCAGTACTCTTAACCGCTAAACCATCTCTCCAGCCCCCCCCCACTACTGTTAATTCCCCTCTCCATGCCCTAAATAAACTCTATTCTATGCTATACCATTATGTGGCTGGTCCCTCAGGGGGAAGGGATGTCTCAGCATGGGCCCACTGAGACACCCCTTCCCCCATACCTGACTACACATATTCTTATATGCTTTATCTTTTGTGATCACAACAATATATATTAAAGATTTTATTTTATATATGTGAGTACACTATTGCTGTCTTCAGACACAGAAGAGGGCATCGGAACCAATTACAGATGGTTGTGAGCCACCATGTGGTTGCTGGGAGTTGAACTCAGGACCTTTGGAAAAGCTGTCAGTGCTCTTAACCTCTGAGCCATCCCTCCAGCCTCAGACCTAATATATTTTAATGGCGCTGGGAATATTGTTCATTGTAGAGAGCTTGCCTCCCCTGCTGGAAGCCCTAGGTTTCATCCTTTGCAGGAGGGAGATGGTTAAAAGAGACCTGAAGACTGTTTCCCAAGTAGATCATTAGCCCAAGGGATGGTGTCTTTGAGGACAGTGTCACTTTAGGACCTAAGGAAAAGCCTGGGAGCATCATCCCAGATGCCTGCTCTGAAGAAAGGAACCCTACAGTGATGGTCAGCAAACTCAAAGCCAAAACTTCCTGTGCAGCCCTGCCTTTGAGGAGAATCTGGCTGCAGTCCTAACTAACAGCTTCGCGTCACTGAACTTCTTTCCCTCAGTATTTCCATTATCAGAGAAGTCTGTAGAGATGGAGCCTTGAGGGATTCAGGGTTTGGAATTTGTGCCCAGTGGCAAGCTGGTATTGGAGTAATTAGTCAAGACCTTTGGATCCTGATTTTGCATATGAACAGCTCCACGCTTTCCTGTTTAGAGGTTTCACAGAATTTCAAGTGGCTGAGTTCAGGCCTCAATGGAAGGATATTTTGAGGCAAGTGTGCTCCTTCCATCAGCTTCCAGGACCTTGGTGCAGTATATTGTTTTCAAGACGCGCTTTGAGATGCCTTTACCTATATATCCACTCATGTGTCAATGCTTAGGTGTGTGCCTGGCTCATGAACCTGTCAAGTGATTTAGGTGTCTGTTAGAACCAGAAACAATATGGGGTGCTCTGTTACTATTCCTGCATGAGCTGTGGTTTACTTCATGCCAGTCATTTGTCCTTAATGTGTCCCCCTACCAGTTCTTTTGGATTTTTTTGGAAAGATAAAGCAGAAAGCAACGAGCAGGTTAAAAATTAAGTTGAAGAACCGAAGCCAGCGGTGGGGCACCGGAAGCTGCGGGGAGATACACAAGTTTCCAGACTGAACCCCTCTTTCACCCGCTCCCCTCAGCGGCTCAATGCCAGTGTTCATCCCATGACTGCTGCTCATAAGCCATGGGTCCTTGGGCAAGTCATCAAACCCATCTGTTTTTCTACTTGTAAACATTTAGAAGAGAGGCTGGAGAGATAGATGGCTCGGTAAGAGCACTGCCTGCTCTTCTGGAGGGCGTGAGTTCGATTCTCAGACTTCACATGGTGGCTCTCAACAGTCTGTAGTTGTAGGGTATCTGACACTCCCTCTTTTAGCCTCCTTGGGCAACAGGTACTCAAGTGGTGCACACACATACATGTGGGCAAAATATCCACATACATTTTAAAAATTGAAAGATTTGGTGAGGTTTTGGAGAAAGTCAAATGAACAAATAAACACAGCTGACCCTTTGTCGTCACAGCTTCCACTCCCGCAGATTCAAGCAGCCATGGTTCAAACATAGTCTTTAATTGAATTTTGTAGTTCTGGTGACACACTCTTGTTGTTCCAGAACTTGGGAAGTGGAAGCTGAAGGATCAGGTGTTCAAGGTCATCCAAGTTATATTACAAATCTGAAGCTAGCCTGGGCTTTATGTAAAAAACAAACAAACAAACCGTGCCCAGTGGGAGCTCTCTCCAGGGGCCCTGGACTAAGTATAAACCACACCCAAAATTCTGTTTCCACAGAGAGATCCTTTATTAAGCAGGGAAGAAGAGTTGAAGTGGATACTTTCTGACTCAGGCAGAAAACAGCAGCAAATGACCTTGCATGTGTAATTTTTAAGAAGAGAAAAAAAGGAGGTCTGTGTTAGAATGGGCTAAGATGTGGTAGAATATTTGATTAGGCATGTTAATTAGTTGAACCAAAGGGGTCTTTTGATTGCTGGACTTTGGTAGTCATCCTCAGGAATGAATTTGACTTAAGAGTGTTCAAATAAGGGAATAATCCTTGATAGTTAGCTTTAGGGATGTAAACTATGGTTAACAAGGGAGAGGGAAGGGCAAGGGCAAGGTCTGCCAGTGCCATGTTTGCCAGGCCTGGGTGTGCTAGGGTCCTTCAAATGTAGCTAAGATGGTAGAATACTTGCCGGAAATGCGTGAGATCCTTGATTTAATCCCCGGCATCACATCAAGTAGTTGAGCATGACTATAATCTTAGCACTTAGCAAGCAGAGGCAGGAGGATCAGAAGTTCAGTATTATCTGTGCCTATAGAGAGTTCAAGGCTATCCTGGCTTACAGTCTCTATCTTAAATAAATGAATGAATAATTAAATAAGTGAATAAATAAAGCATTGCATCTGTATGCAGTGTGTTTTTCCTTGTCATTATTCTCTAAATAAGACAACTATTTTCATGGCACCCACATTATATGTATTTTAGAGAAGTTTTAAATTGTACGGGAGGATATGCGTGGGTTATGTGCGAATCCTAAGGCATCTCATGTAGAGTACTTGAACATCTGGGGATGTTGGTATCCCAGGGTTCTGGAAGCAATTCTCCATGGATGCTGAGGGACACCTGAATAAGTGCCCAGGACAGTTCTTGCCTTTTGTATGAAAGTAGTATTACTTGTCTTTATTCCAAGGAAGAGTAGAGGTATATTGGGCCAGATATTGTAGTATCTCAGATGCAGCAGAAGAGAGAAACTTGGTAAAGCTAACTGAGTTGTATAAAGAGCATGGTGGAGGTGCCTAAGGCTGGGACTAGTGTAGGAGGTCAGCTGAGGGGGAAACCATCAATTCAAGTAACATTGCCAGACTAGATGACAAACATAGGGTTAAAAGAGAGCCCCCAGATAGCATTGCTGGAATGCTAGGTCCAGGGAGCAATCCACAAAAAAATGCCTTTTTATCTAAATCTGAGAGCTACCACATACTGCCCCCCTTACTGGAACATTGCAACGTACCTAGATACCTTGCTGTATAGCAGCCCTGAAAATTCTGATAAATCAGGTATTTCTGTAATAATTTAGTCAAATGACATCTCTGCCCCACATCTGTAATACAGATGACTCCTCTGAGGATCAGTGCTGGTTGGCTTGGAGTCCCTTTAGGATCTCCTGCCCTCAGGTAAACACATGTACAGGAATTGTCTGCAGTGACTGCAGAGAGAACTTCCTCATACTGGCACACATTATTTTCAAATAATATTGTTATTTTCCGTTCCTCTGTTGTCTGGTGACTCCAGCGATAGGGAGCCCAGAAGCACTGTTTAAAATTAAGTGCACATTTCCTTGCTTGTCTGGTATGAATGTTATCCACTCTCTAGTAGGTTAGCCTATGCTAGAAAGAGCCATCTGAATATACTGTTGCAGCATCCACCCTTTCAAGGGACCTCCTTTTGGGTTGTCTCTCTTTCATAGTGCTTTACGTCTTTACTTTCAGGTCTGCTTTTTTTTTTTTAAAAAAGGAAAAACTCAACTGAGTCCTCTAAGTAGTTTCTTGGGGTTAATATCATTATTACAGTTTTTCCCTTTCTCCGGAATCAAGGCTGTTTCAGCTCCTCAAGGACTCCTTGGCATTTCCGGGAGGTTCATTATTCTGCTGTGCTTGAAGAATGTGGCATCCTGTTTGCGCTGCAAACAGCAAAATGAAATTTCCCCCTTAGGACACTCACAGAACCTCGGGGTCACTTCTGCCAAAGGAATCCCATCTGTCCTGGATCAGCATCCTGGCCTCAAGAGACAGGGCTGGGATGAAAGGGGAAGGAGAAGCCATGTTGACCTTCTGGGCTTGTATCTGAGTTGTCACTGCGAGTAAATGCCAATAAGAGCGACGCACAGGGCGTCCAAAGCAGTGAACCAGTGTTAACCGTTGAGTGGCGTGAGCCCCGAGTAGAGAACACAAGCTGTCCCAATTCTTTGAGTCTCATCAGGACACTTTCTTGTATAAGCAAAATCGCTAAAAGCCCCTCTGAAACTAGTGGTCTCCTACCTCAGGTCACTGAGGAGCCCCGAATGACCGAGAACACAGCAGCAACCTGATGGCTTGGCTTTTTTTGGCTGTGATCAGAGCTCTGTCCTCTTTAGTCTCGGGCCTTTAAACATGGCCCGTATACTTCATCTCCTCTGACAATCTGCCTTAGCAAAATGAGGTCATCAGTGCCTCAGGGTTTCCGAGAGGAGAGGAGTCACACGCACACAGAGAAGTGACCCTACTTGCTTTGGATATGGTCTGATACCAGCTTAGCACACACATAGTTGCCTTTCTTTGTGCAGATGGACACCACAGCGACACAAAGGTTTTTAGAGCAGTCTGTCAGATCACTGACTCCACTAAGGGGCTGCCATAATTTTCTTTCCTTAAACCTCTCATTTCAAGTCAGGTGTGATGGTGCATGCCTATAATCCCAGCACTGAGGCAGGAGGATCGAGAGTTTGAGGTCAGGTAGTTGGGCTGGGTTGCAAAACTCTGCCTGAAAACAAAAACTGCCTCCCGCTCTCCGTTAGATAAGAAGGTTCTCCCCCAGGAGACAGAGACCTACATTTCGGAATTTAGGCAGATGGAGTTGGTGCTGAAAAGTTTTAGTAAAACATAAAAAGCAAGTTTAGGGCCAGTGAAGTGGCTCAGCTGATAAAAGCTCTTGCTACTCAAGTCTGTTGACCTGAGTTTGATCCCCACAGTGGAAAGAGAGAACTCACTCTTTAAGGTCTTCTGACACATGCACTGTGTGGCACACTCATGAGCACACACACACACACACACACACACACACCATACAAACACCTCCCCACATATACACACATGCACTACACACATACATACAAGAATCATACATGCTCATATGCATACACTCACATACATCACACATATACCACACACACATACACACCACACACAAACATACACATACATGCACCACACATATAAACACACCTACACTCACACCACACACATACACACCACAAAAATTAAAAACAAGCTCAGTCAATTTTGTTAGGTACTGAGCTAGTGAAAGAGGCTACCTGTTCTATTGCCGTCCGTTAGCATCATTTCCTGTCTGATTCAGAGCATTCTACACTCAATTTTATGTCTTTGGAGCCCAGTCTAGAGTTGAACTACAGAACAGAAAGTGTTCACTTATGGGGCAGGGAACATGGCTCAGTGGTTAAGAACACTTTCTGTATAAGTGTGAAGACCTGGGTACAAATCCTCAAAAGCTCGCCAGCTATGGCTGAGCTTGTGCCTGTAACCCATAGTATTGTGGTAGGCAGAGGCAGGAGGATTGCTGGGACTTGTTGGTCACTTGCCTAGCTCCAGGTTCAGGAGAGGCCCTCTTTGGAGGAAATAAAGAGGGAAAATAATAAAGCCTGCCACCTGACATCTTTTTGTGGCTTCCACACATTCATATGCCCACAAGTACAACCACCTCACACATATACCAAGCAAGCACATATACGCACAAGCAAGGACACTTTTTTTGTTTGTTTGTATTTTTGATTTTTCTAGACAGGGTTTCTCTTTAGAGCCCTGGCTGTCCTCGAACTCACTCTGTAGACCAGGATGGCCTCAAACTTAGAAATCCTCCTGCCTCTCATACACATAAAATAGAAATAAATCATTCCAAAAAAAAAAAGAAAAGAAAAGAAAGAAAGAAAGAAATCATTCTTTCAAAAGCATAGAATGAAGAATAGGAAGAAGAGGAGGAGGAATGTTCAATGGATGACAGTTGTTGAAATCTCCCTCTTGAAAAATGATTTCTCCAGGTGACCAGTGAGTTCCTATTTGGTCATGTTTATTCACGTGCAAGTTCTTCACTCATGGACTAGCACATCCCATGAACAGACACTTCTGATATTTCAGACCTTCTTCCTTATACGCTACACTAGCAGTTTTTCGGATGAAACAAACAATTTTTAAAGGGAAAAAAAAACCTATTGTTTGGCTCATGGTTTCCGAGATTTTATTTGGTTGACTCTTTCTACTGGTTCGGATCTGTGGGGAAGGCAGGCATCCTGGCGTTGAGGGTTACAGTGAGACAGGGCTGCTCACTCCAATGCATCCAGGAAGCAGAGACAGAGAGAAAGGAGCTGGGGATGTCTGTCCTTCTAATGGCACACACCCAGAAACCTGCTTCCTTACAGGTAGACTCCATGTCATTAAGCTTTTATGTGTCTCCAATAAATAATGAGTCATTGGTAGATTGATTTGTGGATTATGTCAGTCTCAAGATTTAACCTCTTCTCAGTAGTACCACCAGCTGGAGACCAAACCTCCAACATGTTGGTTTCTTCAGGGGATGCTTCACTGCCAAACCACAGCATATGGAGTTGAAAACTGCCTTTCTGTGACTTGTAATTAGTCTTCTTCTTTTATTTTCCAGGGGAAAACAATAAGACAGCTATGAATTCCCCAGTGATACTTGATTTCCTCTCCTGTCTTAAACACCTCTAATGGCTTAAAGTTTTCCCGAAATAATGGATTTTCCTTTTTTTTTTAATCAAAAATTAAGACTAACAATAGTATGTGTTTCTGGGGGACAAATGAGATGGTCTGATAACACGTATACACTGCAGAACGCTTGTATCAAGAAAATGGCATTTCTGTACTTCATATACTTTTGAAATCTACTCCTGGAGCAACTTTGAGATGCACAATGCATCTGGATAGGCTATGGCCACCTTGCTGAACAATAGAGCTTGCAAAAGCTATCCCTCGTCTCTCAGATCTTGGTTTGCTTTGTTAACCTTCTATTCGGCCTCTAAACCTCCTTTACTTTTTCTGTTTTCTCTTTATTTTTTTTTTTTTTTTGTTTTTCGAGACAGGGTTTCTCTGTGAAGCCCTGGCTGGCCTGGAACTCACTCTGTAGACCAGGCTGGCCTCGAACTCAGAAATCCTCCTGCCTCTGCCTCCCAAGTGCTGGGATTAAAGGCGTGCGCCACCACTGCCCGGCTGTTTTCTCTTTCTTTTAACAAAAGTTTTATTTTATTCTTTAATGATATGACTTGAACCCATGGCTTTGCACATGCTAGGCAAGTGCACTATTACTAAACTAAAACCCCTAATGCCTCCCCAAATTTTCATAGTACTGATTGCCCAATTGACCTCTCTTTAGTCATCTCCTCCTCCTCCTCCTCCTCCTCCTTTTCTTCCTCAGCATTATCGTTGTTATTATTTTAGGAATTGAGTCTCACCATATTACCCAGACCTGGGCTCAAGCATCTTGGACTACAGGCATACCTCACTGCAACAACTTTCTCAATACCTATTAATAATTATGGGGGTGTTCTTCCTTGAAACCACTCCAACTCATTAGCACTCTTTTAAAGGTGAGCCCTAAAGACTACCCTAGAAGCTTCAGCACAGTCAGCCCAGGACTGATGGCCTGACTGTCACAGCACTTAGAATAGTTATAAGGATACAGTCATAGAAGGCCGATGCTCAGGATTGGAGCGCCTAGAGGCCTAGCTTTCATGAAATTAGGATGGCAAAAGGTTGGCTGGGAAGTGAGATGTTGGGGGGCGGGCTGGGGAGGAGGAATGGAACTGATTTGGGAACTATAACGGGTGGGGAAATGGGAAGAGCAAATGGGAACCTGGGAAGTAAAGGGATAAAATCAGGGAGATGTCACCAAAAAAGAGGCTTGAAGAAAGGCGTGGGGTGAAGCTGAGAAGCAGAAAGAGTGCAGAAGACTTCCCAATGCACAGCGTTCCCTAAGCTAATCCAAAGGTTAAGCATTCTATGAAATTTGACAGTGTCTAAACTAGTCTAAGACTAATGTTATTTTGCATATGTGACTTCCCCCAGCTAGAAGACTCAAGTTACTAAGTTTAGCTAGCAAAGAAAAATCATGTCATTTAAATTTCATATCAATGTGCTTCTATTCCACGAGGTTCGCATTAAAATGTTCTACACTTGTTCTTCTACAAAATGTATGATTAAAGTGGAACAAAAATGATAGTTACCAGTTAGATTGTTTATTCTGGCAGCCTATGTAGCAAATTCATTGCTTTGTTTAATTGAAATAGATGAAAAATCTCACCAGCAAAAAAAAAAAAAAAAAGCTGACACAGAAATAAGAATGTGTTCTCACATCTGCATTTTCCCCTAGCCAGTTGGAGGAATGATATACTGTGAATTTGCTTTCTTTCAGCCAATTTGGGAAAAAACCCTGCAATTCTTTACCTAATACTTTCCTCCTGAAGTCTCTCTCTCTCTCTCTCTCTCTCTCTCTCTCTCTCTCTCTCTCTCTCTCTCCCTCCCTCCCTCTCTCTCTCCCTCTCCCTCCCCTCCCCCCATCTCTCTTCCTCTCCTCTATTCCAGAAATAATTTGCCAGGAAGTCTCACACTTGCCTGGAGTACATTGATAGAATTAACTTCTATAGTTAAGGAGCATCTTGGAGATGGTAGAGTTCAACCCTTGTTTATTGCTGAAGAGAGAACTAGCTACTGATTTTCTTGCAGTCACACAGCTGCTTCTGGCCAGCTATTAATTCCTAACGGAATGTTCCTACTGCCAGTTCCTGGACTTTGGCAAGCTGTCCTCTATGCCAAAAGACAGTTCTCTGTGTCTCTCCCAGAGCTCCAAGGCCGCCTTTCCTAACTAGTGCAGATGGAGTTCTGATGAGTCCCTATATTGCCTCTATTTTTGACTTGTCACCCATCAGGTAGGGAGTACTGTCTCAGAGGATGCTCCAGGAAATGACAATATGACTATGTTAGCTTGCTTTGCAAATAGACAAGCCTCACATCTATAGCTAGCCAGGTAAATCTAGGCAGATTGAGGCTCTTGTGTCTTTATTTGAGACACTGGATGATAAATACAGGTCTGGTCATATCTACCTACCAGCAGTCTCTGGAAAAGGGGCATTTGGGTATCCTGGAAGACTCTATGTAGACCAGGCAGACCTCAAACTCACCAGATCCAGCTGCTTTTGTCTACTCAGTTCTGGGACTAAAGGCATATCTGCTGTGTTCTGCTTGGCCCTATGGAAGATATGACATAGTTTCCTGCCCCTGGAACAGAGCCAGCAGGGCGTGGGCCTCCGTGAGTGCTGACAGTTGCTGGACTTGAGGCTTGTTTGTATTAAAAAAATATATATGTCTATATAATTTCTACTTTATGCTCCTCCTTTGAGGGAATGTCCTCTCAGCCAAGGTCAGTGACTCCACGATAATCAGAGACAGCAAGAGTCCAGGAAGTGAGGGTGTGTTTAATGTCCCAGCAAAATGATGAATGCTGATAAGTTTGGAATAGTCCTTAAGGCTGTGGGAAGGAACTCTGGAAAATATGAGTTCAAAAATATATAATTATCAACTATGCAAAATATGAGGATGCAATATGAATTACGAGGGGCTTCGAAGACCTAGAAAAACAGGCAGCTGCACTGTGAGCCAACTTGTCAGAAAGATATAAAGGCAGGCAGATTCCTGAGTTCAAGGTCAGCCTAGAACAGAGAGAATTTAGGTCCAGGAATGGTTGGAATGGTAAGCTCAGGATGTGATCCCACCCAGCTAAGTTTACTTTTTGTGCTTATGGAAGCAGGCAGATCTATAAATTCATTTGCAATATTAAAAAAAATGTACTTGCTGTTTTTCTAAGTTCATGGAATGCTGATTCTTGGGATGGTCAAAAGGGAACCTGGAATAAATGACCGAATTGATATGTAAATAAAAGACTGGGCTGAGCCAGCAGACAGCAATTACAGTTCATTTTTTAGACTTTTTTTTCTAGCAAGAGCTGAGCTGTTTGGAGGTCTCTGGAGAGCGAACATAGCTCTTTTAGAATTTTTTTTTCTAACAGGATTTCTGATTTTGGTCAGAATATCTGTGGAGAGCAAACAAAACTCTTTTAAATATTTTCATAGCTCTTTTAGAACTTTCCCTAACAGTATATGTCTCTTTCAGACTTTTTTTTTTTTTAGCAGCTACCCCAAGAGAGCTGCTTGGAGAGCGAACACAGCTCTTTTAGATTTTTTTTTCTAGAAAATCCAATAATTTTTTTTTTTTTAGAGAAGCTTTTCTGACTTTGGTCAAAAAACCCCGTGAGCTGCGGGGCAGTGGTGGTGCACGCCTTTAATCCCAGCTCTTGGGAGGCAGAGGCAGGTGGATTCTGAGTTCGAGGCCAGCCTGGTCTACAGAGTGAGTTCCAGGACAGCCAGGGCTACACAGAGAAACCTTGTCTCGAAATAAAACAAAACAAAACAAAGAGTTTTTAGAATTTTTCTATCATGAGACAGCTGTCTTGAGCAGAAAGCTATTCCAGGCAGACTACAGAGCCAAGGGCTATCTACAGAGAGTTGGCTAGGGAGTCATCCTGACTAGACTACAAGGCTGTCTGCTTATACCAACGATTTGATTTTGAGTCGTTCTTTTTACTGCTCTCAAGCACCCCCTTTTCTGAGGAACCCCGTTCCAAGCTGTGACTGATCTTTGGCACATAACCCAATACGACTGGTGTTTTTGGTTTTTTTTGCATAGCAGGCTGGCTCTCCAGCAGAGAGGAAGCACTCAGTCCTGCATGAAAACTAATAGTCCATCATTATCGAAGCCGGACCGGACTGGATACATTGAGTTGACCTCAACTTTGAGGGTAGTGGCTACCCGAGTCCTGTTAAGGAACAAACACAGGACATTTCAGAAGAACAACTGCACAGACCAAGGTTGTTAATGTCACTGACTGGGACTGAAGGTTGAACACTTTAGTCTGAAACCACAAACAAACAAACAAAAAGCCAAAGGGCTGGCAAGATGGAACAGCAGTTAAGAGCACTGGCTCCTCTTCCAGAGGACCCGGGTTGAATTCCCAGCACCCACATGGCATCTCATAATTCTCCGTAACTCCAGTTCCAGGGGATCCAACACGTATGCAGGCAAAACACCAGTGCACATAAAATAAAAATAAATACATACACAATAAATAATTTGAAAATACTTTAAAGGAAAAAAAAATTAATCCAAAACCTGAAAGTTTTGGACTATTAAACTGATACCACAAGAAGAGAAATTCCACCTGACCTGATTCGGCAGATTGCAGTAAAAAATATTGTACAAAATTACTTTCAAACTGCATGGACGGGGTATATATGTCTGATAGTCAGCTTTCAAGGCCTGTGGCAAACCAAACCATACCAACCAACCAACCAACCAACCAAACAAACACCTGAGCAAAGCAACCTAAGGGAGGAAAGATTTATTTTGGCTCGTAGTTTAGGAGTCTCAGTACTCTTTGTTTCCAAGCCTGTGGTGAGGCTGAACGCTGTGGTAGGAGCAGAGCAGTTTGTCTCCTGGCAGACACAGGAAGGGCAAGATGTAGCCCAAGGGATGATGCCTTTCAGCTAGGTTTTGTCTCTCAGTCCACATCACCTGCTAAAAGCCTATCAAATTAGAAACGCCTCCCTTCATACAGCGATTCATGGACAAATTCAGAATCCTTTGCTAAGAATGAGGGACTGTTGAGTGTTCAACCCTAAACAGGATGTCTGGCTAGTTTTATGTCAACTCGACACGAGCTAGAGTCATCTGAGAGAAGGAAATCTCATTCGAGAAAAATGCCTCCGTAAGATCCATGTGTACAGCATTTTCTTAATTAGTAATTGATGGGAGGGCCCAGCCCATTGTGGGTGGGTCTATCCCTAGGCTGGTGGTCCTGGATGTCTAGTTCCAAAGAAACTCTCAACAAATGGCAATCTGTGGTGCCTGTTAGCACAGCAAAGTTCATGCTGGCCTCCAAGTTCAGCAGAACCCGAGGCCCTTCTCAGCTCTTCTCACCCCACCCCTGAATTTCTCCAATTAATGGGCTTCCCTCCCCCTAGCTTCTTGTTCCCATATAACCTTGCCATTTCAATCCTGCAAGTACTTGGTTCTCTCTTGTGTCTTCCTCTCTTGGTCCCCTTCTTGCCCCCCTCTCATGGTCTCCTTTGCTCATACTCCGCCTTCCTCCCTTGCTTCTTACCACCCCTCATGGCCAAGTACTTTCTATCTCTTCTCTGGACTCTTCCAGATGCCTCTGGCTGTACTCTCCCTCATATCTACAATAAAAAACATTCCCCTCAACCATCCCTTGGAGCATCCCTATCCTCACTTTATATATCGGATGCCAAAACCCTCAGTTTATAAGCTACATGAGAAAGCAGGTTGAGCAAGCTATGGTGATCAAGCCAGTAAGCAGCACTCCTCCATGGCCTCTTCATCAGCTCCTACCTCCAGGTTCCTATCTTATTAGAGTTCCTGTCCTGGCTTCCTTTAGTGATGATCTACAAAGCAGAAGTGTAAGGCAAACAAACCCTTTCTTCCCTAACTTGCTTTTTGGTCAAGGTGTTTTATTCTAGCAATAAAAATCTTAACTAAGACACAGGGCATCTATATTACTCTCTCCAAGGCCCAGGGAATGTCATAGAAAAGGGAGTAGAAAGAATATAAGAGCTGGAGGTTGGGAAGGAGTACTGTGAAATGTACTATGTACATGACATGGCTATTGCACTCAGAGCAGCATTGGCTACCTGCACAAGAGTGGACTCATTGACACTCCATTGAGAATGCAAATAGATTCCACGCTTTGCTGAGAAGCTATGGGCACATAAAGGTTGCTATAGTGGTTTGAATGAGAATGGTCCACACAGACTCAGCTATCTGAATGCTTGGTCCCCAGTTGGTGGAGCTGTGTGGTAAGGATTAGAAGCTGTGGCCTTGTTGGAGGAGAGTTCTTCCTGGGAGTAGACTTTGAGGTTTCAAAAGTCCATGCCATTCCCAGATAGCCCCCTTCCTTCTATCTCTGTCTGCTCCTCTGTGTGTGTGTGTGTGTGTGTGTGTGTGTGTGTGTGTGTGTCTGTGCGTCTGTCTGTTTGTCTGTCTGTCTGTTTCTTCCTCCCTCCCTAACTCTTAGCTACTGTTCCAGTGCTATGCTTTTGCCATCTTCCCACCATGAGGGCCATGGACTAACCCTCTGGAACTGTGAGCCCCAAATGAAATGCTTGCTTTCTTTTATAAATTGTCTCAATCATGGTGTATCTTCACAGCATTAGAAAAGTAACTGAGACAGTTCCAAAAGAGAGGGAGTCAAATTCCTCAGTGGTGTAGCCAATGTAAGTTGTCCTTGCTCAAGTAAACAACTGTTCTCTCATACTCATGTGGGCAATCTTAATTAAGTATAGTGGGCTACATACATACACAAATGGATATGAAGCCGGGTTTTGGTAGTGCATGCTTTTAATCCCAACACTAAGGAGTCAGAGGCAGGTGAGTCTCTGAGTTAGAGGCTAGCCTGGTTACACATAGAGTTCCAGGACAGCCAGGGTTACACAGAGAAAACCTATTTTGAAACTGTTCCCCCACCCCCAGCCACCAAAACAAACAAACAAACAAACAAAAAAAAAACACAAAAAAACCCCATGAGAGCAGGAGGGTGCTTATTGGAAGGAGAAAAAGGAAATGGATGAGAAGAGAATTGGAGAATTATGATAAGATATATTATATACATATAAAAATGTGAAGAAATAAACACAGTTTTTTAAAACGTCAGAACCTCCATGATTCATCACTTCTCCAAAACCACACCTCTGCACATGGATGTACTAGAGAGAAAATCTTCAATGTGTGACTGTTTGGGACGTTCCTATTTTTATTTATTTATTTATTTATTTATTTATTTTTGAGATTCAATGTCATTATTTATTTGTTACTCTTAAAGACTTATTTGTGACTAGACTCAGATTTAGAAGTAGAAGCTCTCAGAGAGGACAGCCTCCATCCCTTGGCAATCTGTTCCTGGAGCTTTTCTTTGGCTTCCTTCATTCTCTTGGCCAAAAGTTTAGTGTATTCTGCAGCCTCCTCCTTGTTTTTCTTAGTGCGTTGTTTCTTCAGAGCAATACGTCAGTGTTCATGTTGCAGGACACGTGGAGTAACAGGATGCTTAATCTTGGGTGCTTTAGTCCTGGGCTTCTTACCTTCTTTGTTTAAGGGCTTTCTGACAACATATTGGTGGACATCATCTTCTTTGGAGAGATTAAAAAGCTTTCAGATTCTACTAGCTCTTTTAAGTCCCAACCAGTGATCTGTCAATCCAGGAATATCCTTCTCTCCTTTCTTTTCAATAACCAAGTTGAGAACACTCAGATTGGCATGCACAATGCATCCATGAACAGACTTGTGCTTCCTCTCTCCAGTTCTCCTTGGTCTGTAACAAGAATGTCCCTTACTCAACAGCAGGCGCACTCTGCCATGGGTCAAAACGCCTTGCTTCATGGGAAAACCTTGTTTGTCATTTTCTCCGCTGATCCGGACCACATAACCCTTCCACTCTTCACCAAGAGCATCTGCAGCTACTTCTGTGGCCATGTGCTTCTCACAGAACATATGAAGCTTGCGTTCGTCTTCTACTTAAATGAGTTTCTGACAGTCAGTGGCAGGGAAGGGGATATTCAGCTTCATCTTGACACAGCCGACCACCTAGGAGGCATCACGAAAAAGAGGCTTGACTTTCGTTTAACCCAGGTCATATCGGGACGTTCCTTGTTTAAGCTCTAACGCTACATAAAAAGCAGAGATGGGTTTGGGGTTTAGATGCACGTCTCATGCCTGAGATGTCTCATTCTATCTTTGCACCTTTTCTAAAATATGGAAGAACTCTGAAACAATTCTAGTTGAAAGCATTTCAGATAAGAAACACTCGGTCTGTATTTGTTACCACAGAAGTGTGCATCAGGTTTTACGGATAGGAAGGAGGGCAGGCAGATTTCTCTGGCTATGGCAAGACCGTTTTATGGAGGAGGCAGCTTTTGAGTTGAGCTCTGAAGGTGGTGACTGCCCTGCAGAATGACAGGAAGGAGGGATACATGAGCCTTTCTTCACTGAAGTCAGGATACCATCCTGATACAGGCAAGGACTCATGACAGAAGATGGATGGGCTGAGAGTACTTGTTTTTGCAGAGGATCACGGTTTGATCTCAAGCACCCACAAGGTGGCACACAACTATCTGTAATTCCATTCCAGGTGATCGAATGCCCTCTTCTGACCTCTTCAGGCATCAGGCACATATGTAGTACATATAGATATATGTAAGTAAAACACACATAAAATAAATGCATCTATGAAAACGTAGAGGAGGAGACAACAGGGAAACTTCCAGAAAACTGACTACTTGTGGGATCCTGAAGTGTATTTTTTTTTCTTCAAATCCTGAAAGATTAATTACCAAAAGCACATTCTTGCTATGCTTTATTCTAAGTGTGGCCTTCCTGAATTAATAAAATCATTTTTACAGATGTGACTCTGAGCAGACTTGGGTGAGCAGACACACACTGATTTCCATGCAAATAGACAATTGTCCTTTTGTCCCTGGTTTGGAAACCCTGCTCTTTGTCTTGCAAAATTCAGACTTGCAATTCAGGCTGTTGTGATCACGGAGTGAGACCATAGAGATTACATAAGCGGCCCCTTTAGTTTTATAGCCAGGCATCCCTAGACCTAGAAAGTGGCTTCTTCGGTTGGTTAGTTAGTGTCAGCACATCGCCCACACCGTCAGAGCGAACATCCGAGATAGAGTTTGAGTGTTACTGTCTCAGGCTTAGCTGTGACCCTCCAAACTTTATGTGCTGAAGCCCTAAACCCTGTCACCATGGGATCTGACTAGATTTGGAGCTCTGAGGTCATTAGAGTAGGTTCTAACCCGGCCTGATAGCCGCACCGGAAGAGGGAAATCAGAACTGATAAGCACGGAAGAGGTCTGCGTGAAAACCAAGGGAGAACGTGGCCTCTGTGTGCCAGAGAGAGATCTCAGAAGCCAATCACACCAACATACCCTTGCTGTCTCCTCAGCTGTGAGGAATCGGTCTGAGTTGTGTAAGCCACACAGTGTGCAGCGGGTTGCTATGGTAGCCCTAGAAGAGTGAGACCAGAGTCCTTACAGCAAGGTTCCGTGCTCCTGTAGCTGTCTGACAGCCTGCACAGGGCTGCCTGCTGATGGGCCGAGCAGCAGTTCTCTGCGTGTCCTTGGCTGCTGTGTGGCTGGGGAGTGTGACCTTTGACATAGCAAGCCTCTTATCTTCACAGAGACTATTCTTGGAATGACATTAGCCTGGACTGTCTGTACAACTTACAGCGTCGCTCGGACAATCTGGAAGGCCAGTTCAGTGATGTTTGTAATTGACAATAACAATGCTGGTAATTTAATTGGTGCACAATGCCTGTCCCTATTACAGACTTGTTCCTGTGTCGTAACTCCCCATCCCGATCATAGCTTTTAGTGTGGACAAAGAATATAGTAACGGACTCACTATTGCATTCTTTGTTGTTAAGAAAAAAAAATCCTCATTACATCATGAGACGAAACTTTATCAGCAGCAATCTAAACAGTCTTTCTGCTCCTGCACCCACACAGGGTCCCCGAGTCTCGTAGCCAGGCTCCCTGTTGACACACTGCCATCTGGTGGAGCTGGGCCTGTGGATCAGCTTTTGCAGTTAGATGCCGCCTGTGTCTTGACATATGTTTGTACCTCCTCCCTGTCGATTTTCTGACAGCTGTCCAGATCCAAGGGGTGAGAACTACCAGGACTTGAGCCTCTGTAAAATACTGAGGAAGATACAGTTTTTCTCTACTTCCAAAATTCATGATATCCTCAGCTGGGTGCCCTTTCCTTCTATGGAAGAAATGCTAGTTCCAGGCCTTCAGCGAACATCTCTTTCCTCACCCCAAGGTTTCTTTTATTTGTCTAGATTCTGGTATTTTTGTTGTTCTTTTCTGAGACAAGGTCTCTCTATGTCACTCTGGCCCTTCTGGAATTCTTTGTGGCTCAGGCTGGCCTTGAACTCACAAAGATCCTCTATACTATCTCTATACATCACACCCAGTTGTAACTGTGTTTATAAGTTGCTTCTGAAACTCCCCTTTCCTTTGATTTTAAAACAACTTTTAATGTCTTTAAAAATAAGCATCTTGAATATCAATTGTGAACAGATGTGGAACTAGGAAAACAAAGACAGAAAGACCAGTGCCAATTTAGTAAGTTGGACTCAGAAGGTCCAGCACCTGAATCCCATGATATTTTCAGGGGCTCTTTGAATGATAAACATATCCCCCAAGTTTTAGGTAAAAGAAAATAAACCTTTGTCATACGTCAAGTGTTTAATTCCATTTTAATATTTTAAAAATAACTTTTAGCTGAGCATAGTGGTCCATGCCTACAATCCCAGCACTCCAGAGATGGAGACAGAAGGGCCATGAGTTCAAGGCCAGGATGAGCTACAAAGAAAACTCCAGGCAAGCCAAATGAGATTCTATCTCAAGGAAACAAAAATTAATAAATAAATAAGTTGAATCATATTATAATTCTTTGTATTGTTTTAGATCTATTTTTATTTTGTAACAAGCCCCCCAGACCTTAGCAAAACTGACACCTGGATGGAAGTACTACTCACACCTTGGAACCCAACATGTAGGCAGCAACACCTGCCAAAAACAAAACAAAATCAAAAAGCAAGAACGAGAACAAAGACCTAATCTATCAAAGTCCTAAATGTAGTAACCTTGCTTTGACTTCTGTAGTTCGGCTTCTGACTGTTCTTGCTATGTGAGGTGTGTCAGCTCAGGATGTGGGCTTTGTGCTTAAAAGCTCGCCCTGAGAGAGGCTCTGAACTGCACTTGGGTTTGGAACACCCAGTGTGGTCACCGGCTGGCTAATAAAGACTTTCTATGATGGATACCTCACAGAATCGTGTGTGTGTGTGTGTGTGTGTGTGTGTGTTCTGTGTGTTCAGGTGTCCGCAGAAGCCAGGAGAGGGTACTGGATCCATTGGAGCTGGAGGCACAGATGGCTGTGAGCCATGCAGTGTGGGTGCTGGGAACTGAACTTGAGCCCTTTGGGAGAGAAGTGAGTACTTTAAACTACTGAACTCTCTTCGGCCTCCAGGATTTTCATGGAGAAGTTCATAAGACTGAGTTGCTCATGAAACTGAAAAAACTATAGTGCAAACCTATAAAAGGGATTATTTTTCGGTTTTATTTTGTTTTTATGTTTTTTTTTTCAAGATAGGAATTCTTTTATCACCTTTCCAACCCTGGTCATACTGGAATTAGCTCTACAGACCAAGCTGGCCCTGAACTCACAGAGATCTACCTGCTTCTACTTCCCGAGGGCTGGGAATAAAGGTGTGTACCACCATGACCATGGGTAGAAAGGGATGTTTTTGTTTCTTAGTAGGATTGGCATGATGTTTGATTGAAGACCTCAGAAAAGTCAGAAAATAGTTGCATGAGGGCTCAGATTATTTTTTAAAAAACTTATTTATTTTTATTTAATGTGTATCAATATTTTGCCCGCATGTATGCCTTTGTGAGTGTATCAGATCCCCTGGAACTGGAGTTACAGATAATTGTGAACTGCCATTTGGGTGCTGGGAATTGAATCTGGGTGCAAAAGAAAGATCTTTAGGGAAATCAATTATACATGAAAAAGCAACATGGGCCCATGGACAGAGGGGAATGTTTTGGTTTCTGAGTGGGACTGAAGTGATGTTTGAATCCACATCAGGAAAGAAAGTAATTGCATGAGGATGCAGATCTCATTACAGATGGTTGCGAGCCACCATGTGGTTGCTGGGATTTGAACTCAGGACCTTTGGAAGAGCAGTCAGTGCTCTTAACCATTGAGCCATCTCTCCAGCCCTTTAATTTTTAATCAGGGAAAGTCTTGTAGACAATGCTGTCAGTCTGGATGTATGAACTGATATCTAGTAGTGGACTTCATTGTTGTTGTTCAGTGATTGATTTTGTGACATGGAGTTGCGCATGCTGGCTTTGGAATTGTAATCCTCCTGCTTCAATCTTCTGAGTGCTCGGATTGCAGACTGCCACATCCACATCCAGCTGTCACTGTGGCTGTAGTTTCCTTGTCACTGATAACTAGTGGTGCTGGCTCTTCCAGGTCCTCATTTGCTGTTCTTGTTGTTTGTTTATTTTTTGTTTGTTTTGAGAAATGTCCATTCAGCTCCTTTGCCTAAATAGATCAAAATACTAATTTTTCCAGCCCAAACCCACAGTATTGTTAGAAAAAAATATTGATGAAGAAAAGTCTTTGATGAAGTCAACAAAATAGAAGCAAAGAACAATACAATGAATTAACCAAGAGCTGGTTCTTTGAACCGAACCAAACCAAACCAAACCAAAAAACCCCAACAGGATAGGAAAACCCTTAGTCAACCCAACCAAAAGGCAAAGAGACAGTATCCAAATTAACAAAATCAGAAGTGAAAAGGGAGACATAACAACAGAAACTGAGGAAATCTAAACATTCATTAGTTCTTACTTCCAAAGCCTGTTCTCCACAAAATTGGAAAACCTAAATGAAATGGAGAATTTTCTTGATAGATACAACTTACCAAAGTTAAATCAAGATCAGGTAAGCAATTTAAATAGACCCATAACCCCTAAGAAAATAGAAGCCGTCATTAAGTCATTAACCAAAAAAAGCCCAAGGCCAGATGTTTAGCACAGAACTCTACCAAACTTCTTTCTTTCTTTCTTTCTTTCTTTCTTTCTTTCTTTCTTTCTTTCTTTCTTTCTTTCTTTTTCTTCTTTCTTTCTTTCTTTTTCTTCTTTCTTTCTTTCTTTTCTTTCTTTCTTTTTCTTCTTTCTTTCTTTCTTTTTTTGGTTTTTCGAGACAGGGTTTCTCTGCATAGTCCTGGCTGTCCTGGAACTCGCTCTGTAGACCAGGCTGGCTTCAAACTCAGAAATCCGCCTGCCTCTGCCTCCCAAGTACTAGGATTAAAGGCATGTGACACCATTGCCTGGCTTATACCAAACTTTCAAAGAAGAAATATCAATACTCCCCAAATTAGTCCACAAAATGGAAACAGAAGAACATTGCCAAACTCAATTCTATGAGACCACAGTCATCCTGATACCTAAACCACACAAAGACTCAACAGAGAAAGAGAACTTCAGATCAATTTCTCTTATGAACATTGATGTAAAAACACTCAACAAACTACTCACAAACCGAATCCAAGAACACATCAAAAACATCATCCATCATGATCAAGTAGGTTTCATCACAGGGATGGATCAATATATGAAAATCCATCAATGTAATCCAACATATAAACAAACAAAGAAAAAAACCCACATGATCATCTCATTAGATGCTAAACAAACCTTTGACAAAATCCAACACATCTTCATATTAAAAGTCTTGGAGAGATCAAGGATACAAGGGCCATACTTTAACACAATAAAGGCACTATACAGCAAGCCAATAGCCAACATTAAATTAATCGGAGAGAAACTTAAAGCAATTCTGCTAATCAGGGACAAGACAAGGCTGCCCACTGTCTCTCTATCTGTTCAATATAATACTTAAAGTTCTAGCTAGAGCGATAAGACAACTAAAGATGATCAAGGGATATAAATTTGAAAGAAAGAAGTCAAATTATCGCTATTGGCAGATGACATGATAGTACACATAAGTGACTCCAAAACATTCTACCAGAGAACTTCTATAGCGGCCAGATAAAAAATTAACTAAAAAAAAAAATCAGCAACCTTTCTTTATACAAATGATAAATGGGCCAATAAAGAAATTAGGGAAACAACACCCTTCACAATAACCACAAATAATATAAAATATCTTAGTGTAACTCTGACTAAACAAGTGAAAGACCTGTATGGCAAGAACTTCAAGTCTCTGAAGAAAGAAATTGAAGAAGTTATAAGAAGATGGAAAAATCTTCCATGTTCATGGATTAATAGGCTTAACATAGTAAAAATGGCCATCTTACCAAATGTCACCTACAGATTCAACACAATTCTCATCAAAATTCCAACTCATTTTTTTATAGACCTTCTCAACTTCATATGAAAAAGCAAACAACAAAAACCCAGGATATCTAAAACAATCCTGTATAACAAAAGAATTCCTGGAGGTATCACCATCCCTAATTTCAAGCTATACTACAGAACAATAGTAATAAGAACCACATGGTATTGGCAAAAAAGAAACAAAAACAAAACACAAAACAAACAAAAAACCAGACAGGTTGATCAGTGGAATAGAATCAAAGACATAGAAATGAACTCTCACTCACAGACGCTTGAGTTTTGACAAAGAAGGCAGAACCACACAATGAAAAATGAAAACATCTTCAACAAATGGTGCTGGTCTAACTGGATGTCTGCATGTAGAAGAATGCAAATAGAGCCATATTTATCACCCTGCACAAAACTCAAATCCAGGTGGACCAAAGACTTCAACATAAAACCAGATATAGTAAATCGAATAGAAGAGAAAGTGGAGGACTACCTTGAACACATTGGCACAGGAGGCAACTTCCTGAACAGAATATTAGTAGCTCAGGCCCTAAGATCAACAATTAATAAATGGGACCTCACAAAACTGAAAAGCTTCTGTAAGGCCAAGGACACCATCAATAGGACAAAACAGCAGCCTACAGAACAACAAAAGATCTTCACCAACCCCACATCTGAAAAGGGACAAATATACAAAAATGTATATACAAAGACTCAAGAAATTAGACATTAATAAACCAAATAACCCAATTAAAAATGGTGTATGGTGGTTGAGAATATCTTGTACTATATGGAAGTGTCAATAAAATGATGTTGGCCTATTGGCTTAGGCAGGAAATAGAGAAGTGGAGTTTCTGGTACAGAGAAAGGATTTTGAGAGATAGTGAGGTACAGCAGATTCACCCCAGACACAGAAGAAGATGGTCACATGAAACTGAGGGCCAGGTAACCACGAGGCATGACTTAGAAAATTTGCCAGTTAAGCTATGAGTTGGGGAACAAACAAAGTTTTTGGTCTAGCCGTTTATTCATGAAATAATAATAAAATTATTTCTGGGAAGAAAGTGGACAAGTGCTAAAACACGAGATTACAGGTGGATTTAGAATTAATGGGGTACAGAACTAAACAGAATTCTCAACAGAGGAATCTCTAATGCCCAAGAAGCACTTACAGAAATATTTAATGCCCTTAGTCATCAGGGAAATGCAAATGAAAATGACTCTGAGATTCTATCTTATACCCATCAGAATGGCTAAGATCAAAAATTCAAGTGACAGCCTATACTGGTGAGGATGTGGAGCAAAGGGAACACTTCTTCATTGCTGAGTACAAACTTGTACAAGCACTTTGGAAATCAATTTTAGTTTCTCAGGAAATGGGGAATAGTCCTACCTCAAGACCACTCCTATGCATATACCCAAAAGATGTTCCACCATACCACAAATACACTTATTCAACTATGTTCATAGAATCTGTATTTTTAGTAGCCAGAAGCTGGAACCAACCTAGATGTCCCTCAGCCAACAAATGGATAAAGAAAATGTGGTGTATTTACACAATGGCATATTACTCACCTATTAACAACAAAGACATTATGAAATTTTTAGGCAAATTGATAAAGCTAGAATACATCATACTGGGTGAGATTACTCAGACCCAGTAACATGCATGGTATGTTCTCATAAGTGGACATTAGCCATAAAGTAAGAATGACAATGCTATAATCTACAGACCCAAAGAAGCTAAGTAACAGGGAGGGCCCAAGGGCAGATGCTTGAATCTCAATCAGAAGGGGATGTAAAATAGACATCAGGTGGAGGGAGGGAGGAAACTAGGTAGGAGAGGGGGTTGAGAGGGGAATGATGGTGGGGAGAGTGGGGGGAGGGAAGAGGGCTGGGAGAGAGAAGGGAAATCTGCTGGGGGGACATCTCTAGGAGGAGCTGGAGACTTGGGACAGGGGAGATTTCTGAGAGTCTTTGGGAGTGACCCTAGCTGAGACTCCTAGCAGCTGGGTGTATGGAGACTGAAGTGGACCCCTCCTGTAGACAGGCAGGGCTTCCAGTGGAGGGAGAAGGACACTAACCCACAAACAAAACACTCTACCCCAAATTTGTCCGGCCTACAAGATGTGCAGGGATAAAGATGGAGCAGAGATTGAGGGAATGGCGAACCAATGACTGGCCCAATTTGAGACACACCCATGGGAGAGAGCCAACCCTTGACACTATTAATGATACTCTGCTATGCTTGCAGACAGGAGCCTAGAATAATTGTCTTCTGAGAGGCTTCATCCAGCAGCTGATGGAAACTGATGCAGAAACCCACAGCCAAACATTAGGCAGAGCTTGGGAAGACTTGTGGAAGCATTGTGGGAAGGACTGGGGAAGTGAGAGGAGTCAGGGATACCACAAGAAGACCTACATAGTCCACTAACCTGGATGCATGGGGACTCAGAGTCTAAACCACCAACGGAAGAGTACATTGACTGGACCTAGGCTCCCTACACATTTGTAGTAACTGTGAAGCTTGGTCTTTGTGTAGGTCCTCTAA
Source organism: Tokudaia tokunoshimensis (assembly GCA_036184795.1). Lineage (NCBI taxonomy): Eukaryota > Metazoa > Chordata > Mammalia > Rodentia > Muridae > Tokudaia > Tokudaia tokunoshimensis. Next base: position 31,941,046 of record BTHU01000008.1, on the reverse strand, counting down.
CAATTGGAGTGGGAGTGTGGAGGGATGCCTCTGACTTTTTTGCCTGCTTTTGGATCTCCTTCTCCTAGCTTGACTGCCTTGTCTGGCTTTAATGGGAGAGGATGCACCTAGTAGTCCTGCTGTGACTTCATGTGTCAGGGTAGGTTGGTGCCCGTGGGGGCTTCCCATAAGTAGAAGGGGAGGAGGTAATGAGGGAAGGGGTATGTGAGGGTGAAAACGGGAGGAGAGGAGGAAGGAGGCTGCATTTGGGATGTAAAGTGAATAAATTAAAAGACAGAGAAAAGATATCATGGCTTTAGTTTGACAAAACATTTTCCAGATATAATACACATAATATCAAGATTTAGCCTTGTTTTTTTCTGCTAAAAACTTTATAGTTTTTAGCTATAGTATTTAGGATTTCAACTTATTTTGAGTTACTCTTGTATTTGTTGGGAGGTAAGGTTCCAGCTTCATTCATTTGCATGTAGCCACCCAGTTGTCTCAGCATAATTGCTTCTTCAAGTATCATTTTCAAAGTGGGTGTTCTTCTGTCTTCGCGTGGTCTTGGTCACCTTGCCGCTCACAGGTTACATGGACTTCCAGTTCTACCCCACTGCTCGATATGGTCATCCTTTTCAGTAGCACACTTTCTTGACCTACTCAACTTGCAGGAAGCCTATTCTGTTTGTGGTGTGTGTGTGTGTGTGTGTGTGTGTGTGTGGTACGTGTTCTTGTGTATATATGTGCATGTATACATGCATGTGTATACACATGTGTGTATATCAGAATTCAACGTTGGTTACTTTCTCCTATCCTGTTCTACCTTATATTTATTGAAACAGCATCTCCCCCTGATCCTGGGATTCATCAATTATCTAGCCTAGCTCACCATCTGGCACCAGGGATTTGCCTGTCTCAACACACACCTTTTAGTGTTTTAGACACAGGAGAATAGGCCTGTCTTTGAAAAGTGGGTACACAGGATTAGAATTCAAGTTTCCATGCTTGCATGGCAGGCCTTTTGTCCACTAAGTCATCTCCCCAGTTCCTTGCTGTAAGTTTCGAAGCTGGGAAATGCGAGCCCTATCTCTCCATTCTCCCTCTTCAAAAACAATTTTGGGTGCTTTGCTGGCCCCTACGAATTTTAAAAGAAGCTTATTAATTTCTTCAGAGGAATCAGTGGGTACTCAAATGGGAATTATAGTGAACTATATAGGTCAATTTGAATACTATTGTAATCTCAATATATTAGAATCTCTGTCTCTTTGTTGGATCATTTAATTTACTCATATTTAAGGTTCTGATTGACATAAATTTACACTTGTTATCGTAAGATTCTCTTTTTCTGTCAAGGGCCATTCTCAAATTTTTGTTAGTCTTGATGTCTTTAATAAAAGCAACTTCTTAATGACCACTGTCACTTCCTTGTTGATCTTCAAGACCAGCGCTGTGGTGGAATGGGCTGGCCTGACTGGTGAACAACACTATCACTGACTGACCATCCACCTTCAGAGTCCTTAACCATTTTAAATTTGTTTGCAGTTCAGTCACTCAGTGTGGCCTTTTATTGCCAATGTTAGTAGCACATTTTGGACACGTAAGGGACAAGACAATTAAACAGAAGAAAAACATGATACATTAAGCTCTTGTCTTTGTTGAGTTAGAGTTTTATTGCTGTGAAGAGACACCATGACCAAAGCAACTATTATAAAGAACAACAATTAACTTGGGCTGGCTTACAGGTTCAGAGGTTTAGTCCATCATCGTCATGGCAAGAAGCATGGAAACACACAGGCAGGCATGGTGCTAGAGAAGGAGCTGAGATTTCTACATCTTGATCTTCAGGTGTGGGACCATGAAAGACAGTCTCTGGGCCTTAAACATAGCTCAATCAGAACACAGACTGCTGTGAGATGACCTGCTCACAAAAAACATACATGATATGGACTCACTGATAGGTGTATATTAGCCCAGAAGCTTGGAATACTCAAGGAACAATTCACATATCAAAGGATACCAAGAAGAAAGAGAGACACCTGGTCCTGGAAGGGCTCAATGTGGCAGTGTAGGGGAATACCAGGAAGGGGAGGTGGGAGTGGGTTGGTTGGGGAGCCAGGGAAGGGAAGAGGGTATATGGGACTTTTGGGGAGGTGGGGATCCAGTAAAAGGGAAAATCATTTGAAATGTAAATAAAGAACATATCTAATTAAAGAAAGAACAAAAATGTTAGTAGAAACTTAAAAAAAAAAGAGAGAAACCTCTTCCACACATTTTCTGAATATATTAAATAGCTAGCACAAACAGTGAGTAAAACTTCATTTGCATCTTTGGCAATCAAATCTTGTCTTCTTTTAGTCAGTGGTTTTCATATGTAAGTTCATACTCAAGGACCTCTTTATAAGCTGATAGCATAAGATAAAACAAAACAAAAAAATCAACAAAAAAATAACCAAAACCAAAAACCATGTTTGCTATATCTTTTTGTTTCATCGTTTCCTAAGTATTTCATTGTATTAGACTCAGAAAACTGATATAATGAGGAATGTTTCTAATAAAATTAGCATGTCTTATTTTTAGCAATATTTAAAAAAAAAAAAAGAGCACAGACTGCCTTTCACAGTCCCACATTCAGGCAGCAGAATGATGTCACTTGAGCATATTATGACCTCAGAGTCTGCCTACACAGTGACACACTTCCTCCAATAGAGCCACACCTCCTAATATTGCTACTCTTTATGAGTCAAGCATTCAAACACATGCACCTATGGAGGCCATTCCTAACTACTACAACTTTTTTCCAATAATAATAATAATAATAATAATAACAACAATAATAATAATAATAATGATAATAATGTCTCACTATGTAGCTCATTATGCAAAATTACTTTGCCTTTAACCTGTGCTTCTTTGTAGGACCTCAAGAATATTCTTTTCTGAGTACACATGGAGGGACCCATTGTTCCAGCCACATACGTAGCAGAGGATGGCCTTGTCAGACATCAGTTAGAGGAGAGGCCCTTGGTCCTGTGAAGGCTTGATGCCCCAGTGTAGGGGAATGCCAGGGCAGGGAAGCGGGAGTGGGTGGGTTGGTGAGCAGGGGGAGGTGGGGATGGGATAGGGGGTTTTCTGAGGGGAAACCAGGAAAGGGGATGACATTTAAAATGTAAATAAAGAAAATATCTAGCCGGCAGTGGTGGCACACACCTTTAATCCCAGCACTTGGGAGGCAGAGGCAGATGGATTTCTGAGTTTGAGGCCAGCCAGGTTTACAGAGTGAGTTCCAGAACAGCCAGGGTTACACAGAGAAACCCTGTCTCAAAAAAAAAAAACAAACAACAATAAACAAACAAATAAATAAAATATCTAATAAAAAATTAAGAAAACAATTTATACTCTCCCTCTCCCAAAAAAGAATATTCTTTTCCAACATTGCTGTTGCGGAGGATCCAAGTTCAATTCTAAGCATCCACATCAGGTGGTTTACAACCACCTGTAACTCCAGCTCTTGGGGGCACCTGCATTTATGAGCACATATCACTTTAATATATATAATTTAAAAAATAAATATTAAAAATACAACGTCTCAAATGTTTGTTGTCTTCTTCATCCTCCCCTCCTTCTTCTTCAACTCCCCTGCCTCTGTGACCTTCTTGTTTAGTAACTCTGGGTCAATGATAACACCTCCACTGACAGTGGTAAGGGCCTGATATTGCTCCTCGGAGAGTCATGGATCCTGTTGCCTAACAAATATTCATCCTGGGAAGTCAGTCGTTCTGCACACTTTCTTCCTTTCTTCTGACCACAAACACCAGGCGATTACTTATCTGTTTTCAAGAATTTCCTGGTACATAAACCACTCTACCAACAAATGTAATAAAATCATTGCTCCTTTATAAAAATGGTTTCTGAGGTCAGCACTTGGAATTTTCTCAAGAGGGCTTCTCATAGCTGGCACAGCCTGAGCTTTTGTCCTATACAGCGGCCAGTCTGTGGTTTAGCTTGGCCCTTGATCCCGCTCCCAATGGTCACTCGCAGCTTCTATTTAGAGCCTACTTCTCCAAGCTCTGTTGCAAATGAGTTTTCTCAGTCTGGGTTTTATTGCTGTGAAGAACGCCATGATCAAGGCAACTCTTATAAAGGAAAACATTTAATTGGGGCTGTTTTACAGTTTCAGAGGTTTAGTCCATTATCACCATGGCAGGAAGCGTGGCAGTGTGCAGGCAGACATGGTGCTGGAGAAGAAGTTGAGAATTCTACATCTCGATCAGCAGGCAGCAGAAGGAAACTGTATGTCACACTGGGTGTAGCTTGTAGACCTTCAAGCCTGCTCCAACAGTGATACACTTCCTCTAACAAGGCCACACTTCCTAATAGTGCCATTCCCTAAGTCTAAGCATTCAAACACTTGAGTCCATGGAGGCCATACCTCTTCAAACCACCACAGAAGTGCATTCTTTTTGGAAGATTAGGATTTCCTCTTTTATGCCCCACTTTTTTCTCTACATGAATTCTCTGAGCCATCAGTCTAGTGTTTTTGGGGTGAGGACTGACTACAACAAGCTTTGCTGCCCTAGATACTCAGTGGAGGGGTAAGGGCAGCTTCCACAGCTCCTTGCATTTTGCTTCTTCTGGCACAAATCCACCACAGCATTGGCCATTGCTAAGGTGACAGGACTCCAGTCTTCTCCGTCTGCCAAGCTCAAGGTTGGACCTCCCTTGTATAAGTGGACAGAGCAACAGAAGGGAACACTCTCTTTAGTGAGTTCCCACCTAACAAGAAGTCATAGAGACAGGAAAGGAAACACTGATGTCCTGGTCCCGCAGAAAAGAAAAACCTTCCTCCTGGATGTGAAGGGGGAGGGAATCCTGTATTCTCAGCTGTGTCAGCTGGGGCAGAGTGGGTATGGAGTCATGAGAGAGGGCATGTTGCCAGAGTTGCTAGGGTCAGAGCATGGGCCCTGGCAACTAACAAGCTAGGCTTGTCATCCCATCCTCAATAGGGCAATTAAAGAAACAAATAATGGTGAGAAGCAGAGAGAGGAGATTTATTTACTCTCTGTGGCCACATTGAGAAGAAGAAGAGAAAAAGGGGCTCAGTGGCCCCAAATCTATCTTCGGAGTCCCAACATGAGGCTTAGGTTTAAGTAGAGGGCACTATCTAGTTATGCACAAGTACGCAGACCTGGTCCAGCCCTGCCCCCTGACTCATCCTTGTCTTGGATCCAGTCTCTCCTGTGGGCGCTCTGACACGTTGACAGAACTGTGAAGTCTCTTTCAGGGAGTCAGATTCGTCCTCTGGCTGCATCCACCTTTTGCTTCTCCCAGTAAGAGACTCCTGGTGAAAATTCCAATTTTGATCCTGTGTTTGTAATATCCTGATAATCAAAAGGAAGTAACTTTAGAATGATCTCCTCTCCCATTAGCATGATTGAAAGGAGCTGGCTGTGTTTGAACCACATTTCATCATTGGCACTATATTCTGTTGAGCTGCTGTTTCTTCATGTGCCCTTAGGATTATTTCTAGGAGACATAAAAGGGTTCTTTCTCTAATAACAGTGTGTATGGAGAATTGGGCAGGGCTGTTTGCTGTGATCTAAGACAAAAATACAATTATGGACCCAAAACTCAGAGTGAAGACTTCTTTGCTTCATACTTTTGTCTAAGTGATGTTCATTTTAGCCTCCATTGTGGATTGCTACCTATCTAATAATCCTCTTTTTGTTTTCTTTTATTGAAAGTAGTTTTTTTTATACAATGTATTCTCATCATAACTCCCCCCCCCCCCCGCTCAGTTCCTCCTTCCCTCCCTTCCCATCCGGATCCTTTCTTTCTTTCCTTAGAAAACAAACAGGAATCTAAGCAGTAAAAAAAATGAAAATGATAAATCAATAACACAAAAATCAGAATATGACAAAAGCAACCAAACAAGAAAAAGAGCCAAAGAAAGAAGCACACACACACACACACACACACACACACACACACCACATATCAATGCGGAGATACCTTGTACACACACCCATAAGAACCCCAAACTGGAAGCCTTAATATATGCATGAAAGGACCTATAAGGTGGAAAATTAAAACAAACAAACAATATTGCCCTGAATTAATATTACGAGACAAAGAACCCTCAAAAGGTCCTTCCTGTTGAGTTCATTTTGTGTGGATGATCCATTTCTGGGCATGGGGCTTATCCTTAATGTTGGGGGGCCATACCTGGCTGTTCTTCTCTCTTGGTTCTCTCTTGAAGGTAAGCAGACAGAGATTAGCATAGGCATGGGCAAGAATTGGTCTTTCAAGATATTTAGGGTTGCTGTTTAATAATAAAACATGTACCTATCTTAAGTCTAAGTCACTTTGCTGTGAAAACTGACCTGTCTGAGTTCCCTTTGGGCCTGAAACTGAAGTCTCTGGCATTTAGCATCTCATCATAAACTAGCAGGGGATTAAGCAAAGGATTCATTGCTAGAGCTTTTTCCCTTTTGTTCAGATGCCTCTTGTTTGTCAGGCTAGGGGGACGTTTGGAGCAATAAACTCCTATCTAACCAGGAGAAGAGAATCATGCTCGCAGAAGGAAAAACTTTTACACAAGCAAATATGGATTAAACTCACATAAATTCATACACAGATTCATGCATACACATTAATAAATCTCCATTCAAATCAGTTGTGCCGAGCTTTCATACCATCTCATGATCACATACTTACACATACACATCCATACTTACATATGTATATGGATCAAAAGACCAAGTGCCGGTGCAGAAAGAACTCTCATTCTGGATGAAGATGAGCTCCAACCTTTATTGCATAGGGAAAGAAAAAGCTTCTATCCTTTTAGTGCTAAATGAATTAAACCCAAGTCTGTAAGACGAAAGCTTTGTTCTCTTTCGTAAGACTAAGCCTGCCTTGCTATTAAGAAAAGGCCTCTCCTGCTCCCTAGTAAGAAGAAGCCTGCTTGCTCCTTCTGTTCTCTCTGCAGCTTCTTCTTCTTTTTTGCTCTTTCTCTCTGCGTTCTGCATGGTTAACTTAATATTTTAAGTTGCCTCATAGTTTCTAAGTTATTCCACTCTGCATTCTCCTTCTAATCTTACTCTCTCCTCCTGCTCTGATGTAACAGTGATCTTGCTCCCATTGCTTTCTCTCCAATGCTGTCTCCAATGTGATCTTTCCTAGTTTTTGTGCCTTTTCTGGGAGAATAGACCACACGGTTTTTCTAAGCATTCCTTTTTTATTTATTTTTTAACAAAAGTTCATTATAAGTTCAAACATAAATTGAATACAAAGGTTACAACAGAGAATGTTTACATGCACATCCCTTGAGAGTGATTATCTGGTCAAACATTCATCGTCTATCGCCAGTTCTACAGGCTCATAGGGAGTTTTTTTTAAAAAACCATAACTTTTGTGACTAAGTTATTAGTGAAGTTTTGTATAGATAAACCCAGTCAATGTTTTTTTTTCATGTTAATAAACAACTTTATTCTGGTCACCATAGTGGGAACATTCCCAGCTAAATGCACAGAGAAGCGAGGTATCACAGTGTTAATGAGAAGCCAACGAGTTACATGGGGCAGAATATGAGGAGACAGCACCTAAGTTGTGGGGTCAGACCAGGGCAGAGGCCCTAGGCTGATGCGGCAAGGCATGTCTTCAACATTTGTACTGTTTCAGTAATGTTACGGGAACAGATAGAACAAAACTAGAGCCCGACTCTATGACATCTTGACGAATGCTGCTTTGCACATAAACACAGATTTCAGGACATTCTAGTGGCACTGCCACAGGCAAGCAACTTACCCTTCACCACTTCCTCAATTTCACCCAGGCCTGAACTCCCATCTTTGAACCAAACCTTGATGAAAGTCTCATATAAACAACGGAACTGTCTCAGACAGCAATGGCTACATTCGAAGAGCAGCAGGCCATCTCTGGTTAGCTATCCTCCAAGAGTGACGGATGCCTCATCTCAAGCACAATACAGAGGATGAGTAAAAGCAGAAAATAGTCTTCCGGAACCCTCTGCAGACTGATGCCTTTGTGAGGCTGCACAGCTGCTGCTCACACCACACGAGAGGCCACAGCCTAGTTCAGTGTGCAAACTACTGGCTAATTATCTCGTTTACAGGTGTGATTTGAGCCCATCTCTATAGCTCTAGGAAAGAAACCAAATCAGAATGAATAGCATTCTCTACAGCATTCCACAGGAAGAACTGTCAAGATGTTGAAGGCTCACACAGTATTAACATTTTCTCTTAAAGGGCACCTTGAGTTACATTTGGCACTTATTTGAATTTATCTATTAGGAGAAAACTTATAGGCAATTTAGTTGTATTTAACTTTTGGCAAAATAGAAACTTTGGTCATAGTTCTATAAAAACTTGTAAAAGGGTTATTTCTGATTAAAATACTATTTTAGAAGTGATATACAACAAGAACAAGAAAGTAAACATCTTCATATCTAACACAAGAGCATGAGCTCTTCACCAGCATCTTAAATACAGCAGGAGTCAGCAGTGCTTACAAATGGAGGATACTCTGACTGAAAAGTTACCTAGTTATCAAAATAAGGCACAGCCTGCTATGGTCACCGATTTTTGGTAGGCAGTAGTGTTCTTGGAAGGTCCAAGTTGGGAATCTAATAACCCAAAGGTTTAAAATGTGGTTTTGAAGACGATGTCAGATGTGGGGACAGTGACTTGAACAAAATCCCCTTCCTGGAATCCACAAGTCATCAGTGAAAACATCCACCTAGATTTCAGCACTCTGAAAGACACAAGTCCTCTTTCCCAGTCCATAAATCTGTAAAGGCACTATGCAAAATGTGGGCATGGGAGGTCACACCTCCAGTTTGGAGTGTTTATGAAAAACAAAGGCACATTTTCTAGGCACTAAACTGTATGCAAACTAACAAAAATAATCATTTGGAAAAAACAAACCCAATAGGTAAGGTAAGCTCGATAACACAGCGGGTTGGTTCTAATAGAAAGTCTTGAAGATGCTGAACAGCTGGCTTCAGTCCCGTCTGTTCTTCATTAAGAGACACACCACACGATGATGATGATGACAATAATGACCAGGACACTGATCCCTATCGCCCACATCTTGCAGTTCTTCCACCAATATTTTCTCTTCAACTTGGCAGCACTTGTTTCAAACTGTGAGGCACCCGCATGCAGTGCATCTGCGCGGTCATCGAGCTCCGAGAGCTTCTGGTCTCTTTCTAACACCTTATCCACATTGACTCTCATGATGTCAACCACCTCATCTACTTGGTTCTGTGTCTGCTGGAGTCTCTGATTACTGCCAGTGGCAGCACTTGACCCGGAAGGCACACCTGCAGACATTTTGGCGGCGGCGGCAAAAGCCCCAGTCAATGTTTTATCTTCTGTCCTTGCACCTGTAGTAAATCCTCAGTTCCCTTTTTATGACCATTGGTTAATGGTTTTACAACCTCTTGGAATGTACTCTAAGTTGCAAATACTTGCTTACTATTTAGGAGGAATTAATTTGTGACACTTGAAGACTGTCAGAGTTCTCAATGCAGTTTTAACATCAGAAAGGATTTAATAGCAATACTACTATAAAAGAGCTTAATAGTTACTAATATACTATACTATAATGTAATAAAATAAGAACTCTTATAGGATCATCATTATGAATTAATAGGTCATCTATTTGTCTACATAGAAAGTCTATATACAAGACAGTACCTTTGTTGTTCTGCAGAAATCTGCTCAAAAGGGTGGGCTAATACTTAATGATATATAATAGTGTTATTATATATAGTGTTTTAAGCACTATATATATTGTGTTTTGTGACTAAGTTATTAGTGAAGTTTTGTACAGATAAACCCAGTCAATATTTTATCTTCTCTCCTTGCACCTATAGTAAATCCTCAGTTCCCTGTTTATGATCATTGGTTAATGGTTTTACAACCTCTTGGAATGTGCTCTAAGCTGCAAATACCTGCTTACTATCTCAGAAGGAAATAATTTGTGTTTAAATAATAGTGTTTAAAACACTATATATCATAACACTATTATATATATATTATAACACATGCATATTTGCATATTAATTGCAGGAATCTTTCCTAAAATGAAATTCTCCTCAGCCTTGCCTAAAGGAGCAAATCTATCATAGATTTTAATTCATGTCAGAACCATCTCAGGAGGATCACCTGCTAGTATTTAGCTTCTCCTACATGGCTCCTGCCACCCTAAGAGTGGTTTGTTTCCTCTGCAAGATTCCCTTGGTAAAAGCTAGTTTTTCATTTACAATTATCTATCAGTTGGAGATAGTTTCTGGGCTAGGAATGGGTGTGTGTGTCCACTTCTCCTTTCAGCTCCAGGACCCCATCTGGTGCAGACACATGCAGGCCTTGTGCATGCTGCCTTAGTCTCTGTGAGTTCATATCTGTACCAGATCTGTTGTGTCTGGAAGACATTGATAGTGATGTCTTCCCTCCCCTCCGGCTCTTACACTTTCTCTGTCTCCTCTTCCATAGAGGTCCCTGAGACCTGAGGGGAGAGACTGTTTTTTGAAGATTTATTTATTTATTTCATGTGAGTACACTGTCGCTGTCGCTGTCTTCAGACACACTAGAAGAGGCATTGGATCCTCATTACAGATGGTTGTGAGCCACCATGTGGTTGCTGGGAATTGAACTCAGGATGGTGATGCCTCCAACAGTTCTTTCATCATTCAGGAATGTTTTAGTTACCTTGGAGTGAGTGTGTGTGTGTGTGTGTGTGTTTACTACAAAGCTGAAAATTGTCCTTTCAAGTTCTGTGAAGAGTTGTGCTGGAATTTTGATGGGGATTGCATCGACTCTATAGATTGCTTTGGTAGGATGACTTTTCTTTTACTATTTTAATCCTACTGATCCATGAGCACGGGAGACTTCCATATTCTGAAATCTTCATTTTCTTTCTTCAGTGTCTTAAAGTTTTTGTGAGATTAGCCTTTCACTTTCACTTAGAGCTACCTCAAGATATTTTATATTTTTGGAGGCTATTGTGAAAGGTGTTGTTTTCCTGATTTTTTTTCTCAGTCCATTTGTGATTTGTATATAGGAGGGCTACTGATTTCATTTATTGATTGATTGATTGATTGATTTAATGTATACAACAAGTATACTGTAGTAGTAGTCTTCAGACACACCAGAAGAGGCCATCAGATCCCATTACAGATGGTTGTGAGCCGCCTTGTGGAATTGCTGGGAATTGAACTCAAGACTTCTAGAAGAGCACTCAGTGATCTTAACCGCTGAGCCATCTCTTCAGCCCTGTACTGATTTTTGTGTGTTAATTTTGTATTGTGACACTTTATTGAAAGCATTTATCAGCTTTAAGGGATTTCTTGGTGGAATTTTTTAGGGTTACTTACATATACAAATAAAGATACTTTGATTTTTTTTCCTTTCCTATATGTATCGCTTTGATCTCCTTCAGTTATTTTAATGCTCTAATTAATATTTCAAGTACTATATAGTAAGGAGAGAGTGAACAACCCTGTCTTGTTCGTGATTTTGGTGGAAATGCCTTAAGATTTTCTCTGTGCTGAGATATCCCTTGTACTCCTAATCTCTCCAGGACTTTTATTATGAAGGGTATTGGAGTTTTTTTCAAAGGCCTTTTCTGCACCTAATAAGATGATCATGTGAATTTTTTCTTTCAGTTTGTTTATTTAAACGATTATATTTATTGATTTACCTACCTATTTGAACCACTCCTGCTTCTCTGGAGCAGGAGCCCCCAAGATCATGGTGAATAACCTTTTTGATGTGTTCTTAGATTTTGTTTTCAAGCATTTTACTGAGAATTTGCATCTACATTCATAAGGAAAACTGGTTTGTAATTCTTTTTTCTTTATGTGGTTTAGGTGTCAGCAGAGTAATTTTGTCCTTATAAAAAGAAAATGTTTCTTTTGTTTCTATTTTGTGGAGTAATTTGAGGAGTATTGGAGAACTCTTCTTTGAATGTCTTGTAGAATGCAGTGCTAACACCATCTGGCCCTGAGTTTTTTTGGTTGAAAGACTTAATCCCTCCTTCTATTTCACTAGGGGTTATAGGCCTGTTTAAGTTGCTTATCTGATCTTGATTTAACTTTGGTAGGTGATATATATGGAGAAAATTATCTATTTCTTTTAGATTTTCTAATTTGGTAGAGTGCATGTTTGTCAAATAGGCCTTCATGATTCTTTGGAATTCCTCAGTGTCTGTTGTTATATCCCTCTTTTCTTTTCTAACTTTGTTAATTTAGGTCTGTCTTTTAGTTAATTTAGCTAAGAATTTGCCAATCTTTATCTTCATCCTTAGTGTTTACAAAAGATTTTGCTTTATCTTACATTTTATTTCATGATCATGTTTTTCTTCCTCTCTCAACTCCAGATCCTTCCCACCTTCCTACCCACCCAACTTTATATTCCTTCCCCTCTCTCAATTCATAAAAAGAGAAACAAACAGAAATGAAAACAAACACCCTCCCTCCCATGAAAATGAATATAAAAACAATCAAGCAAAAGACCAGTAAGACAAAAAATATCAAAACTTAGCAAAGCAAAAGGTTCACAAAATACCATCATATTAAGCTTGTTTTGTGTTGTTGGCCTGCTACTTCTGGGCAGATGGCCTGTGCTGGAGAGTGGTTCATATACCCAATGATGCTCCAACTGGGAAAACATGCTCCCTTTATCAGCAAGTATCAATTGCAGGTAGCTTCTTGGCTAGGAGTGGGACCCTGTGTCCACTTCCTCTTCCCAGTGCTAGGATGTCATCTAGCTTGGACCTGTTTAGGTCTTGTGCATGTTGCCACAGTATCTGAGTTCATGTGTGCATTGGTCTCATTGTGTCTGGAGTACACTGTTTCTCCGAAGTCATCCACCATGCCCAGCTCTTACAAACTTTCTGCTTCTTCTTTCACATAGATCCCTGAGCCCTGAGAGGAATGTTTATTGGAAATATCTCATTCAGAACTGAATGTTCTAAAGCCTTTTACTCTCTGCATATTGTCCAGTTGTGAGTCTCTGAGTTACTTTCCAGGCACTGATCTATGGGTATAGCGGTTTGTCATTAAGAGCCATTTCTTGTATGTTCCATTATTAATTATTGGTGTTAGTCCAGTTCAGAAAGTTCTTTCCTGTGCCAGTGAGTTCTTCAAGGCTATTCCCCACCTTTTCTTCTATCAGATTCAGTGTATCTAGTCTTATGCTGAGATACTTAACTCCACTTGGAGTTCTATTTTGCACAGGGTAATAGGTATGATCAATCTTTATTCATCTACATGCAGCCATTCCGTTTGATCAGCCCCATTTGGTGTCTTTTTTCTGTTTGGTATATTTTTGGCTTATTTGTCAAACATCTGGTTTCTGTGGTATGGGGAATTATGCCTGGGACTTCAATTAAATTCCACTCTTCAATGTGTCTGTACAGTGATATTTTTCTTACTATAGCTCAGCAGTATAACTTAAATCTGGATGGAGATACCTCCAGTAGTTATTCTATTATTCAGAATTGATTTATCAATTCTGGTTGTGTTTCTATATGAAACTTGAGTGTTTTTTTTTATTTTCAATTTTTGGGAAGAACTATATGGGATTTTGATAGAGATTACATTGCATCTGTAGATTGTTTTTGGCAGGATAATATCTCCATAATATTAATCCTACTGATCCTGATTAATGAAAACACACACACACACATACACACACACACTTACACACACACATATATAAATTGTTTGAGGCTATTGTGAAAGGTACTGTTTTTCTAATTTCTTTCTGGGCAAAAACTACTGATTTTTTTCCCTTTTATTGGAGACAAGGTTTTTCTATGTAGCCCTGCAGAGCTCTGTAGAGCAGGCTAGCCTTTGAACTCAGAGATCTGCCTGCCTCTGCCTCCTGAGTGCTGGGATTAAAAGTGTGCACCACCACCGCCCTGCAGCACCACTAGTAGCGAAAGCTACTGATTTTTAAGTGTTAAGTGTGTATCCTGTTACTTTGCTGAGAGTGTTTATCAGCTATAGAAGTTTCCAGGAGGGGTTTTCAGGGCCTCTTTGTATAGCAAAGATTAAAAAAGATACTTTGACTTCTTTCTCTTCTATTTGTATCTACTTGATCTCCTTCAGTTGGATAGATAAGGAGAGAGTAGACATCTTGTTACTGATTTTAGTGGAAAAGCTTTGGGTTTCTTTCTTCTCTTTAGGCTGATGTTGGCTATGATCTTATTGTAAATTGCTTCTGTGTGTCCTTGTATCCCTAATCTCTCCAGGAAATTTATTATGAAGGCTGTTGAATTTTGTCAAAGGCCTTTTCTGAATCTAAGGAGAAGATCATGTGATTTTTTTTTCTCTCTGCTTATGTGGTGGTTCATGTTTATTGACTTATGTATACTGAACCATCCTTGCATCTTTGGGATGAAGTTAATTTGATGATGGCAGATAATCTTTTTGATGTGTTTTTGGATTTAATTTTCAAGTATTTTATTGGGAATATTTATATCTATATTTATTATTATATATTGTATCTATTATTACATATAGAACAATAAGGGATATTGTTCCATAATTTCCTTTTTAGGAGAAGGTCTTCGTGTGATTTTGGTGTCAGGGTAATAGTGGTCTCATAAAAAGGTTAGGAAATGTTCTTTCAGTTTCTATTTTGTGGAATAATTTGAAGAATATTGATGTTAATTTGAAGGGTCTAGAAGTCTGCACTAACTACATCTGGCCCTGGGTCTCTTTTTTTTTTTTTGGTTTTCCGAGACAGGGTTTCTCTGTGTAGCCCTGGCTGTCCTGGAACTCACTCTGTAGACCAGGCTGGCCTTGAACACATAAATCTGCCTGCCTTTGCCTCCCAAGTGCTGGGATTAAAGGCATGTGCCACCACTGCCTGGCGGGAGAGTTTTAGTTACTGTTTCTATTTCACTGTTGGCTATAGATCTGTTTAAATTTCTTATTTCATTTTAACCCAACTTTGGTAGATTTTCTATATCAAGAAATTCATCCATTTTTCAAAAACTTTTCTAATTTTGTAAAATACAGATTTTTAAAATATGTTCTCCTGATTCTCTGAGTTTCTCAGCATTGGTTGTGATGCCCCCCTTTTCATTTCTGATATATTAATGTAGATCATCTCTGTCTCGTGCTGCTTGCAGAAAATGAGACATAGTTTTCAGTTTGCTTCTGTAAGAATCCAGGGTATTGGAGCTGCCGCCATCTATCAGCCTTTCATAACTCTTTGAAAGAACCACAGGTGGTTTGAATAAGAAATGTCCCTGTCTTAGGCTTTTATTGATGTGAAGAGACACCAAAACCAAGGCAACTCTTATAAAGACAAACATCTAATTGGAACTGGCTTACACTTTCAGAGGTTTAGTGCATTTTCATCATGGTGGGAAGCACAGCTTTGTGCAACAGACATGGTGCTAGAGGAGTAGAGTTCTACATCTCTACCGGAAGGCCAGCAGGAGGAGGCTCTCTCTTTTGTACTGGGTGGAACTTAAGCACCAGGAACTCTCAAAGCCCACTTCCATAGTGACTCACTTCCTCCAAGAAGGCCACGCCTCCTAGTAGTGCTACTCTCCATAGGCCAAGTGCATTCCAACTAACAGTCTCCCATAGGCTCACAGGCTCAGATATTTAGTACCCTGTTTAGAGCACTGTTTAGGGAGAGTGTGGAAGCTTTAGGGGGTACAACCTGACTGGTGGGAGTTCCTACACATTCTATTTTCCATTTATTCTCTGTTTCCTTTATGTAGATGGAAATGTGATTTCTCAGTGCCCGCTCTTGCAGGCACCTCTGATGTTAGCTGTTTGCTTCTGTGCTTCCCTTCCCAATGGACTCTTATCTTTCTCAACTACAAGCCAAAACATACCTTTTCTTTCAAAAATTCCTTTAGATTGCACTATTTTATTACAGCAACAAAAATAACTACTACAATAGCCTAGCTAAGTTGATTCATAAAACTAACCATCAACGGTCACCTGAAGTCAACTTGGTACCCCTGTACATCTATTTAAACCAATAAAATATAGCAAACATTAAAAAAAAGACATTTTCTCTTAATGATACATCTCTCCTTCACACAACCAAAAATGCGCTAAAGATCAAAATCTTCACAATATTTTTATTCTTCTTAATATCCTTGAACACAAATACTGCCACCTTAAGGTATCTGTTATTTATACATCTTACATTGTATTGTGGGAGAAGGTTCATGGGAGCAAAATGAAAGTAGCCAGGCAAGGTGATTTTTAGTTTTGCAGGAGGTGAACAGCAACCTGAACTTCTTGTAAAGAAGGCAAACTGGGGCAGGAAGTTCACTTCGCTTTTAATCCGAGTGGTTGCTTGCAGGATGGTTATTATGTTTCTCGAGGTTTGTGGGTGGGGAAGCTCTCCCTAATTTAAAGCTTTTTTGGTCAATTGATGTTTTTTAAAAATGTATTAAGAACTAAGATTCTCTGAAAAAAAAAAACCAAATCCCACCTACATTGAAGAGTCTGGGGACTGAATAGAATTTCATGACTAGGTAGAATTAGCTGTGGAGAGAATGTGCTGGAATCCAGAGCCCAAATTATCTTGGGACCTCTAAAGTCCCCTGAATAGCCACCCATTGTCCACCGCTGTGCCTCCTCTGTCATCACGGCCTTCCTGACCACCCTCCCAGTGTACTGAACAAATGCATGGATTTGTGACTGACTTTTGCTCTGTGACTATGAACGTTCACACAACCCTTTCCAGGTGCAGCCTGTCATTTGGTGGAAGCTGAATCAGCGCTGCCAGACCATATGCACTCATATCTGGCTCCTAATAAACTCTTTCCTTCCCTTTTGAGTGAAGTTGCTTTTATTTAATTATTTTATTATATTTTTTGTTAATTTATTTTATTCACCTTACATCCTGATTGCAGCCCCTTTCCCTCTTCTCCTTCTAGTCCCACCCTTACAAATTTCTCCCCATTACCCTTTCCCTTCTCCTCAAAGAAGGGTTAGCCCACCTTGGATACCACTCTGCCCTGGGGCATCCAGTCCCAGAAGGTCTAAGTACATCCTCTTCCACTGATGCCCACCCAGGCAGTCCAGTTAGGGGAAAGGGATCCAATAGCAGGCAACAGAGTCAGCAACAACCCCATCCAATTGTTAGGGGACCCAGATGAAGACCAAGCTGCACATCTGTTCCAAATGTGTAGGGTGCCCAGGTCCAGTCTCTGTTTGCTCTTACGTTGGTGGTTCAGTCTCTGTGAGCCCCTATGGGTGCAGGGTAGTTGACTCTGTAACAGTGCCAAGACAGTATGACTGAGAAAATAAACTTTTATCAAATGCTACTAGGACAACTGGATATCCACAGGAAGGAGAACCCTCCCTTCATACCGTGTGGAAACATTTCAGAGCTAAAAGATAAGGCTCTTGTTAGTACATTTTAGGGGTTAGTCCTTTTAATATTGTGCTTGGCAAATTCCACACTAAAGGCATAATTCACAAAAGAAAACTAAAAGAATAAAAGAGGGCCTGAAGAGATGGCTCAGTGGTTAAGAGCACTGGCTGCTCTTCCAGAGGTCTTGAGTTCAAATCCCAGCAACCACATGGTGACTCATAACCATCTAATGGAATCTGATGCTGACAGCTACAGTGTTTTCAAATATATAAAAATAAATACATATTTTTTTAAAAAAGAATTAAAAGACCCCAACAAGATGTAAACATTTGTGCTTCAAAGAAATTTTAAATAGTAAAACACAAAACAAGACAACCCACAAAATGTGAGAAAATATTTGTAAAAAAGGTGTCTAGTCGGGCAGTGGTGGCGCACGCCTTTAATCCCAGCACTTGGGAGGCAGAGGCAGGCGGATTTCTGAGTTCGAGGCCAGCCTGGTCTACAGAGTGAGTTCCAGGACAGCCAGGGCTACACAGAGAAACCCTGTCTCGAAACCCCCCCCCCCAAAAAAAGGTGTCTAGTAAGAAACTGGGGTTGGGCTTGGAGCAATGGATCGCTGGTTAAGCGCACTGGCTACTTTTCCGGGGAACCTGGGTCTCTCGCACTCTAGTGGTTCACAACCATCTACAACTCCAGTCCCAGGGGATCCAGCGCTCTTTTCTGACCTCTGGGGGGCGCTGCATGCATGTGGCGCACAGACATACATGCACCCATGAGCACAAAATAATAAAATAAGTTTTAAAAGGAGAAGAAAAAGAAACTGTGGTTGGATACACCCTGTGAAGTGACATGGCATGACAGCTGAAGTGTCATGAAACTGTCGTTGACGGCACTGCCTGGACAAGCCGAGAATATGGGACTGGGGAACTGTGGTGACAGACGGTGGATTCTTCACACGTGAATTGGCTTGATCCGAAACTTGGGGGAAACTCCAGAAGTGGACACCAAGAAACACAATGGAAGGCGAGTATTTCCAGTTCTAAACGTGACCAACAGAGGGGCGTGGTTATATCAGAAGCCAGCTTAGAAACGCAATACCTGAGCAACAGTAAGTGGTGGAGAAGCAGCAGATCGCGCTGAGGGCTTGGGAACAATAAAGGGCAGGCTGACACCCACTGGCGACCGAGCAGAAGCTCAGCTCAAAAGACACTTGAACTCTACTGGGACTCAGCGAACCGCGCACCAACAAATGTGCTTTACAGGTTTGAACTGGAGCTATAAACCGCACCTTCTGCTTCTGCATAATTTGCTATCTGAGATATCACAGGGAGGAAAACAATTCAAAATCCACTATACAAAGGAAGTAATGCTATAACTAAAAAACCAGAATCTTACCAGCGTATTTATTATTACTGTGACATATGTGTGCTTGTGTATGGGTGTATGCAAGTGTCTGTGTTTGAGTGTATGTATGTATGTGGGTGAGTGTGTGTCTGTGTGTGTCTCTACGTGTGGGTGTCTGTGTATGTCTGTGTATGTGTGTGGGTGAATGTGTGTGTGTAGGTGAATGTGTGTGTGCATGCATGTGTGCATACAACTTTGTGGACTCTGTTCTCTCTTCCCATTTTTAATGCGGCTTCCAGGTTCAGCAAGGCCTGTTACCCATTTAGTCATCATACCTGCCCACTATACTTTTCAAAATATGTATTATATTTATTTAAAAATTTGATTCCTCTTCATGGCCTTGTTTTGGTTTTTATGCTGTTCATTTAGGCTTATGCTTATCCCGTATGTTTCTTGATCAGTTCTATCTCCTAACACCCCTACACAGGATCTGTACTTTTTCCTCTTGTTTTCACCTAATTTTCTGTCTCTGTCTTTACCATCCCTTCCCCTTTTTACTCTTTAACTTTCTGTGGTTTAAATTACATTTTTTTATTTTGTTTTGTTTTGTTTTTGTTGTTGTTTTGAGACAGGGCTTTCTCTGTGTAGTCCTGGCTGTCCCGGAATTCACTCTGTAGACCAGGTTGGCCTCTATACCTCAGAGATCTGCCTGCTTCTGCCTCCGGAGTGCTGGGATTAAAGGCGTGAGCCACCACTGCCTGGCTGGCTTTAATCGTCTTTAAATATGAGCCTCTTAACTCAATCCCAGTTTCTTCTCTCCGTCTACTTTTCCTTCTGGATTTTTTTTTCCCTCAGTTGGTCTAATAGTCACTCCTGACCCGGATGTGGGAGTGTGTGTCTGTAATTCGAGCATGTAGGGGTTGGAGAAAAGGGGGAATCCTAAGTTCAAAATGAGATACCAAATGGGTTTGAAGACAGCCTGGGCTGAGATACTGTGGGGTTGGGGGAGAGAAGGAGACTGGGGGACTGTGCTCAGTCTACCTCCCTGCCATTCCTAGCCTTGGACGCTAATGTCCTCAGCACATGCAATGCTGTCCTTGTCACTTTGTTCCAGAGTCATTGTTGAAGCCAGAGATGACTGTAGTTGCATTTGCAGCTGACACTCGAATATCAGAGTGGTCCTGGTGCTCTCACTCAGCACCCCGAGCTCCTGAGGGTTTAACAGCAGAACACACGCTCCTTCCCTCAGGGTGACAGAAAACCTCAACCTAGTTTCATCTGAGCATCGTACGGACTTCAATTGGATCAGAATATATTGTTTAAAAACATTGTTTTGAACAAAAACAGCAAAATGAAAATACTGAAAGAACATAGCTGAAATACATAAAATCCAGCTAATGAAGCAACACCAGATGAATAAGTCTCCATGTAGAAATACAAGAAACATGAGAAAAACCAAGGCAATATGATCCTTCCGAACAATGCTAATTCCATGATGCTAGATTCTAAAGAGAGTGATTAAATCCTAAAGAATTCAAAAGAATAGTTATAAGAATGTTTGATGGAGGAGGAGAGCTGGGGCCCTGGCAGCCATAGCACTTTGCACAGGTGGCTTGGAGCGTGTAGGACGGGCACACAGAGAGGTTGTGTTCTCTGGAGTCGCAGACCCTGTAAGATCTGGATATGTCCTTCATATTTGACTGGATTTACAGTGGTTTCAGCAGTGTACTGCAGTTTCTAGGACTGTATAAAAAACTGGTAAACTGGTATTACTTGGATTAGATAATTCGGGGAAAACAACATTGCTACACATGCTGAAGGATGACAGGCTTGGCTAGCACATCCTAACACTACATCCTACTTCAGAAGAACTTACTATTGCTGGCATGATGTTTACAACTCTTGATCTTGATGGGCACGTGCAAGCC
Source organism: Tokudaia tokunoshimensis (assembly GCA_036184795.1). Taxonomy (NCBI): domain Eukaryota; kingdom Metazoa; phylum Chordata; class Mammalia; order Rodentia; family Muridae; genus Tokudaia; species Tokudaia tokunoshimensis. Next base: position 31,920,408 of record BTHU01000008.1, on the reverse strand, counting down.
CAAAGAGTATGGAAAAACTACCTTCCTGCTATCAACGGCGTTGTATTTCTTGTGGATTGTGCAGACCATGAAAAGCTGTTAGAACCAAAAGAAGAACTTGATTCACTAATGACAGATGAAACCATTGCCAATGTGCCTATCTTAACTCTTGGAAACAAGACTGACAGACCTGAAGCCATCAGTGAAGAGAGGTTACGAGAGATGTTTGGTTTATATGGTCAGACAACAGGAAAGGGCACTGTGTCACTGAAGAAGCTGAACGCCCGACTTTTGGAAGTGTTCACCTGCAGTGTGCTAAAAAGGCAGGGCTATGGAGAGGGCTTCCACTGGATGGAACAGTACATCGATTAGCAGCGGCTAGCCCACACACTTGCAGCCCTCAGAGAGCCATCCCCCAACATGCATAACTTGAATTCAATAGACTTTTGTTGGTTTCAGAATAGGTGTTTTTATATTATTAATATATCTACCTGAAGCCAGGCAGTGGTGGCACACGCCTTTAATCCAAGCACTTGGGAGGCAGAGGCAGGAGGATTTCTGAGTTCGAGGCCAGTCTGGTCTACAAAGTGAGTTCCAGGACAGTCAAGGCTACACAGAGAAACCCTGTCTCACAAAACCAAAATATATATATGTATATATCTACCTGAGTGGGAATTGTCAACTGCTTCAAGTTTGAATATCACAATGTTAGCATTCTAATTCCACACAGATAGTTTTTACAGTTTCTTTCTTTCTTTCTTTTTTTTTTTTAATGGATGGAGAGTAACATGTTTATTTTACTTTATTTTTTTTTATTTTCTAAGTTTTTTTTATTTACATTCTAAATCATTTTCCCTTTCCCGTTTCCTCCCTCCCCGAAAGTCCCATAAGCCCCCTTCCCTCCCTCTTTTCTCCATTCAACCCCCTCTCCTTTCTCTGTCCTGGCGTTCCCCTACATCCAGTCTTTCCAGGACCAGGGGTCTCTCCTTCCATCTTCTTAGAAATCTATTGATATGCGAATTGTGTCTAGGGTATTCTGAGATTCTGGGTCAATATCCCCTTATCAGTGACTGCACACAATGTGTGTTCTTTCGTGATTGGGTTACCTCACTAAGGATGATATTTTCAAGTTCTGACCATTTGCCTAGGAATTTTGTGAATTCATTGTTTTTAATTGCAGAGTAGTATTCCATTGGGTAGATATACCACATCTTCTAAATCCATTCCTCCATTGAGGGACATCTGGGTTCTTTCCAGCTTCTGGCTATTATAAATAAGGCTGCTATGAACATAGTGGAGCATGTGTCCTTATTGCATGCAGGTAAAGCCTCTGGGTATATGCCCAGGAGTGGTATAGCCGGATCCTCCGGGAGTGTCATGCCCAGTTTTTTGAGGAACTGCCAGACTGCTTTCCAGAGTGGTTGTACCAGCTTGCAATTCCACCAGCAGTGGAGGAGTGTTCCTCTTTCTCCACATCCTCGCCAACAACTGCTGTCTCCTGTGTTTTTGATCTTAGCCATCCTGACTGGTGTGAGATGGAATCTCAGGGTTGTTTTGATTTGCATTTCCCTAATGACTAAGGATGATGAACATCTCTTTAGGTGCTTCTCAGCCATTAGATATTCTTCAGGTGAGAACTCTTTGTTTAGCTCTGTACCCCATTTTTAATAGGGTTACTTGCCTCTCTGGAGTTTAACTTCTTGAGTTCTTTGTATATATTGGATATTAGCCCTCTGTCGGATGTAAGGTTGGTAAAGATCATTTCCCAGTTAGTTGGTTGCCGCTTTGTCTTTTTGACAGTGTCTTTTGCCTTGCAAAAACTTTGTAATTTAATGAGGTCCCATTTGTCTATTCTTGATCTTAGAGCATAAGCTATTGGAGTTCTGTTCAGGAAATTCTCCCCTGTGCCCATATGTTCAAGGTTCTTCCCTAGTTTCCTTTCTATTAGTTTCAGTGTGTCTGGTTTTATGTGGAGATCCTTGATCCACTTGGAATTGAGCTTAGTGCAAGGAGATAAGAATGGGTCAATTTGCATTCTTCTGCATGTTGACCTCCAGTTGAGCCAGCACCATTTGTTGAAAAGGCTATCTTTTTTCCACTGGATGGTTTTAGCTCCTTTGTCAAAGATCAAGTGACCATAGGAGTGTGGATTCATTTCTGGGTCTTCAATTCTGTTCCATTGATCTACATGCCTGTCACTGTACCAATACCATGCGGTTTTTAACACTATTGCTCTGTAGTACAGCTTGAGGTCCGGGATACTGATTCCCCCAGAGGTTCTTTTACTCTTGAGAATAGTTTTAGCTATTCTGGGTTTTCTGTTATTCCAGATGAATTTTTGAATTGCTCTTTCTAACTCTATGAAGAATTGAGTTGGGATTTTGATGGGGATTGCATTGAATCTGTGTATTACTTTTGGTAAGATGCTCATTTTTACTATATTAATCCTGCCCATCCATGAGCATGGCAGATTTTTCCATCTTCTGAGGTCTTCTTCAATTTCTTTCTTCAGAGACTTGAAGTTCTTGTCATACAGATCTTTCACTTGTTTGGTTAGAGTCACGCCAAGATACTTTATATGGTTTTTGGCTATCGTGAAGGGTATCATTTCTCTTACTTCTTTCTCAGCCTGCTTATCCTTTGAGTATAGGAAGGCTACTGACTTGCTTGAGTTGATTTTATATCCGGCCACTTTGCTGAAGTCGTTTATCAGCTGTAGGAGTTCTCTGGTGGAGTTCTTCGGGTCGCTTAAGTATACTATCATATCGTCTGCAAATAGTGATAGTTGACTTCTTCCTTTCCAATTTATATCCCTTTGACCTCTTTTTGTTGTCTAATTGCTCTAGCTAGAACTTCAAGTACTATATTGAAAAGATATGGAGAGAGAGGGCAGCCTTGTCTAGTCCCTGATTTTAGTGGGATTGCTTCAAGTTTCTCTCCATTTAGATTGATGCTGGCTACCGGTTTGCTGTAAATTGCTTTTACTATGTTTAGATATGGGCCTTGAATTCCTGATCTTTCCAAGACCTTTAGCATGAAAGGATGCTGAATTTTGTCAAATGCTTTCTCAGCATCTAATGAGATGACCATGTGGATTTTTTCTTTGAGATTGTTTATATAGTGGATTACATTGATGGATTTCCTTATATTGAACCATCCCTGCATCCCTGGGATGAAGCCTACTTGATCGTAGTGAATGATCGTTTTGATGTGTTCTTGGATTCGGTTGGCAAGAATTTTATTGAGTATTTTTGCATTGGTATTCATAAGAGAGATTGGCCTGAGATTCTCTTTCTTTGTCGGATCTTTGTGTGCTTTTGGTATTAGTGTAATTGTGGCTTCATAGAACGAGTTGGGTAGTGTTCCTTCTGTTTCTATTTTGTGGAACAGTTTGAAGAGTATTGGTGTTAGGTCTTCTTTGAAGGTCTGATAGAATTCTGCACTAAAACCATCTGGACCTGTTCTTTTTTTGGTTGGAAGACTTCCAATGACAATTTCTATTTCTTCAGGGGTTATAGGACGGTTTAGATGGTCTATTTGATCCTGATTTAATTTTGGTATTTGGTATCTGTCAAGGAAATTGTCCATTTCCTCAAGATTTTCTAGTTGTGTTGAATACAGGTTTTTGTAGTAGGATCTGATGATTTTTTGAATTTCCTCAGTTTCTGTTGTTATCTCTCCCTTTTCGTTTCTGATTTTATTAATTTGGATACTATCTCTGTGCCCTCTGGTTAGTCTGGCTAAGGGCTTATCTATCTTGTTGATTTTCTCAAAGAACCAACTCCTCATTTTGTTGATTCTTTGTATGGTTTTCTTTGTTTCTACTTGATTGATTTCAGCCCTGAGTTTGATGATTTCCTGCCTTCTACTCCTCTTTGGTGTATTTGCTTCTTTTTGTTCCAGGGCTTTCAGGTATGCCATTAAGCTGTTAGTGTATGCTGTCTCCCGTTTCTTTTTGGCGGCACTCAGGGCTATGAATTTTCCTCTTAGCACTGCTTTCATTGTGTCCCATAAATTAGGGTATGTTGTGCCTTCATTTTCATTAACTTTCAAAAAGTCTTTGATTTCTTTCTTTATTTCCACCTTGACCAAGTTATCATTGAGTAGAGCATTGTTCAGCCTCCATGTGTACATGGGTTTTCTTTTGTTTTTGTTGCCATTGAAGACCACCCTTATTCCATAGTGATCTGATAGGAGGCATGGGATTAGTTCTATCTTCTTATATCTGTTGAGGTCTGATTTGTGACCAATTATATGGTCAGTTTTGGAGAAGGTACCATGAGGTGCTGAGAAGAAGGTGTATTCTTTAGCTCTAGGATGAAATGTTCTATATATATCTGTTAGTTCCATTTGGTCCAAGGCTTCAATTAGATTCACTGTGTCCCGGTTTAGTTTCTGCTTTCCTGAACGATCCATTTCAGAGAGCAGGGTGTTGAAGTCACCCACTATTATTGTGTGCGGTGCGATGTGTGCTTTGAGTTTTAGTAAAGTTTCTTTTACGAATGAGGGTGCCCTTGCATTTGGAGCATAGATATTCAGAATTGAGAGTTCTTGATGGTGGATTTTTCCCTTGATCAGTATGTAGTGTCCTTCTGTGTCTTTTTTGATGACTTTAGGTTGAAAATCAATTTTATCTGATATTAGGATGGCTACTCCACCTCGTTTCTTGGGGCCATTTACTTGTAAAATTGTTTTCCAGCCTTTTACTCTGAGGTAGTGTTTGTCTTTGACACTGAGGTGCGTTTCCTGCATGCAGCAAAATGCTGGGTCCTGTTTACGTATCCAGTCTGCTAGTCTATGTCTTTTAATTGGGGAATTGAGACCATTGATATTAAGAGAGATTAAGGCATAGTGATTATTGCCATCTGCCATTCTTGACTCTATCTTTATGTTTGAGTGGTTATCTACTTTTGGGTTTGATTCAAGAAGGTTATTATCTCATTTTTTCCAGGGTGTTGTTTCTCTCCCTGTATTGGAGGTTTCCACCTATTATCTGTTGCAGGGCTGGATTTGTGGAAAGATACTGTGAAAATTTGGTTTTATCATGGAATATCTTGGTGTCTCCATCTATGGTGATTGAGAGTTTTGCTGGGTAGTCTAGGCTGGCATTTGTGCTCTCTTAGTGTCTGCATGAGATCTGCCCAGGATTTTTTGGCTTTCATAGTCTCTGGTGAGAAGTCTGATGTGATTCGGATAGGTCTTCCTTTGTATGTTACTTGGCCCTTTTCTCTTATTGCTTTTAATATTCTTTCTTTGTTTAGAACATTTGGTGTTTTGATTACTATGTGACGGGAGGTATTTCTGTTCTGGTCCAGTCTGTTTGGAGTTCTGTAGGCTTCTTGTACGTTCATCGGCATCTCTCTCTTTAGGTTAGGGAAGTTTTCCTCCATAATTTTGTTGAAGATGTTTACTGGCCCTTTAAGTTGCAAATCTTCACTCTCATCTATACCTATAATCCTTAGGTTTGGTCTTCTCATTGTGTCCTGGATTTCCTGGACGTTTTGGGTTACACTTTTTTTGCATTTTGCATTTTCTTTGACTGTTGAGTCGATGCTTTCTACGGAATCTTCAGCACCTGAGATTCTTTCTTCCATCTCTTGTATTCTATTGTTGATGTTTGCATCTATGACTCCTGATTTCTTCCCAAGGTTTTCTATCTCCAAAGTTGTCTCCCTTTGTGATTTCTTAGTTGTTTCTACTTCCTTTTTCAGTTCCTGGATGGATTTGCTGAGATCCTTCACTTGTTTGTTTGTATTTTCCTGTATTTCTTTAAGGTATTTTTGCATTACCTCTTTCAGGATTTCTGCCTGTTGACCCATGTTCTCCTGCATTTCTCTGAGCGATTTTTGTGTTTCCTCCTCATGGGAATCCATCTGTTGATCCATCGTCTCCTGCGTTTCTTTAAGCAGTTCTCGTGTTTCCTTTGTAAGGGCATCTAACCGTTGATTCATTTCTTTAAGCAATTTTTGTGTTGCCTCCTTATGGGCATCTGTCTGTTGACCCATATTCTTCTGCATTTCTTTATGCAATTTTTGTGATTCCTTTGTGAGTGCATCTACCCGTTGATTCATCTCGTGAAGCGATTTTTGTGTTGTCTCCTTGTGTGCCTCCATCTTTTGATCCATGTTCTCCTGCATTTCTCTAAGCGATTTTTGTGTTTCCTTTGTAAGGGCTTCTAACCGTTGATTCATGGTCTCCTGTAATTCTTTATTAGATTTATTTGTGTCCTTCTTGTGATCCTCTAATAGGATCATGAAAAGTGATTTTAAATCCAGATCTTGTCTTTCGGGTGTGGTGGGGTATCCAGGACTTGCTGCTGTTGGAGAGTTGGGTTCGGATGGTGCCATATTACTTTGATTTCTGTTAGTATCGTTCCTACATTTGCCTTTTGCCATCTGGTTACCTCTGATGTTAGTTGGTCGTGCTGTCACTGGCTGTTGGTTGGACCTCCTGTGAGCCCCCAAAGCTATTTCTGCCCCCCCTGGTTTACCAGGATTCCCCTGGCACAGATTTCTGGGGCCTGCCTTGCTCCTGAGTGACTTTGGAGCCCTGATATGCCTTGTCCCAAGTGATGTTATATTGGGGAGTCCTTGCACATCCAAAGGCTCAGTGTAGTGGATTCCTGGAGCAGAGGTCGCCAAAGGGAGGCTGGTAGGCTCCTGCCCTGTGCAGGGGTGTGTGATCTCTCCTAGAGTGGGGGGGAGGGGGCGTCCCTCTGCCAGGCAGAAGTCCCACAGCAGAGCTGGCGCGCTGGTTACTGCAGATCTGCCCAGCACTTGGGAGCCGCATACACACAAGCCGCCCGAGACCCAAGGGATATTATGCCTGTCTGTCTCTGAGCCTGGTAGTCCCAACTTCCAGGCCACTGGAGCAAAGATGGCGGAGTGCACTCTGCACTCTCTCCGTGGCGCTGGTCACCCTGCAGAGGTGATGGCCTGCAGATCTGGCACCCAGACGACCACAGCGCTGTCCCGTTCTTGGGCGCAGGCGGAAGCCCCAACAGGCCGTGTCCCAAGCGATGTTATATTGGGGAGAGCCTGGGTACCTGTCTCTTCAGTGCAGTCTACCGGAACCGTTTTTACAGTTTCTAACCCCACATCAACCCATCACCATTTATAAATATCAGCTTCCCATTGGTACATATGAAGCACTTTTTAACGATGTGAAACTACAAATATAAACCATATTTAAAAGCTCATCATGTGAAACTTTTATATACTTTTTTGGATACAGTTTTTCAACTTTAGATTGTTTGCCTATCTTGTGTACAGTTAAAATCTGCTTATCAGTGATTGCATGATGCCCTACGATTTTCAAAACTACTTTTTTTCTTATGCAAATGTCATGAAATAAAACAAACTCCAACGTCTGGCAAAAAAAAAAAAAAAAAAAAAAAAGAAAAGAAAAACAAAGAATGTTTGATGGAATCAAAGAGAATTCAAAAAGTTCCTAAACGCAAATACTGATCTGCACGAAGTAAGGGAGTCAATACAGGATGTAAAAAGTAATTTTAATAAAGAGAAAGAAATAAAATGTCCATTAGCTCACATAAAAATCAGTATAAGTTTTCACTAATAGACTAGATCAAAGGCAGAATATCAGTGGTGAAAGACAAGATGGATAAATTATTCCATTCAGACACTAGCAAGAGTATAGGGATAGAGAGTGAGCAGAGCGTGTGTCTTAGTTAGGGTTGCTATTGCTGTGATGGACCATGACCAACACAACATGCATAGAAAAGAATTTTAGGCCTGTGATTCCTCATCACTGTTTATCAGTCAAGGAAGTCAGGGCAGGAACTCAAACAACACAGGGACCTGGGGATGAGAGTTGATGCAGAAGCCATGGAGGACTGCTGCTTACGACTTTGCTCCCTGTTGATGGTCACCCTGCTTCCTTATAGAAGAACCCAGGATCACCAGCCCAGGGGTGGCATTACCCACAATAGGCTGGGTCTTCCCTCATCAATCACTAATTATGAAAAAAAAAGAGTTGAATGACTTTTTTACAGGAGTCATCTAAAACACAGATATTTACATTAAAGTACATAACAGTAGCAAAATTATAATTATAAAATAACAACAAAAATAATTTTGTGGTTGGGGGTAACCACAAGAGGAACTGAATTAAAGGGTAACAGCATTAAGAACATTGAGAAACACTGATATAGAGGAATGAAAAAAGCTAATCAAAATTGGTTGTCATTAAAAATGAGAGATGGAGTGCTGTAGAGAGGTAGTTTTCACAACAAACAATGCAAAACTGTATGAAAATATTGTTATATAAAACAATGACATAAAATGATAATATACCATAAAATTTTTACAAAATAAAAAAAAAATAAAATGCCCTACAGGCTTGCCTACAGGTAAATCTTATAAAGGGATCTTCTTTATTGAGGTTTCCTCTTCCCAGATGACATTAGCTTGTGTCAAGCTGACATCGAACTAGCCAGCTCAGCATATGATCTTTACAGGACACCATTAAAGACCAAGTTTATGAATCATGGGGCTAGAAAATGAACTTCTGGATAAAGGCATTTTATGTCATAACAGCAACAACAACACTCTTTCAAATTGAGAGACAGAAATGCCTTACTAACTCAGGGAACATTTAGAACACTAAGCAGATAGGACACAAAAAGAGCCTTCCTATATCATATAGTTACCATGCTAAGTATAAAGAGCAAAGGGAAAACTCTGAGAGCTACAAGAATGATTCATCTGGTGGAGTCCAAAGGCAAACCTGCCAGGGTTCCAGCAGAAGTCTCGTCTAAAAGCTCCGAGACAATGGGACAATTTAAGCCCAGCTCTGAGAGCCATAGTTTATGGAGAAACAAAAATTGCCCAGGATAAACAGAACTAGATAAACCAAAGGAATGCACAGCCACCAACACTGCAGAAAATACTTGAAGGAATTTTATGCTCTTCAGAGAAAAGCGAACACATCCATGAGGTCAGGAAAGATAAAGCTGTTAGGATGGCAGTTAGGTAAACGATGGTTAGGAAACCGCCAAACACTATGAAATATAAATATGGCAGAAATTAATAAATATTTTTCAATAACATCTGAATGCATGGGGTCTCAATTCCGCAACCATAAGACAGACTATCAGGTTGAACAAACAAACAAAACCAGGTTCTAGCCATTCCTGTAATTCCAAGTACTTAAAAGGCAGGAGGATGCTGTCTTAATTACTTTTCTACTGCTGTGATAAAACACCATGACCAAGGCAACTTATAAAAGACAGTGTTTAGTTAGGCTTACCATCTCAGAGGCATAGAGTCCATGATGGCCCAGCAAAGGTATTGTGTCAAGAGCAGCTGAAAGCTCGTATCTTGATCCATAAGCAGGAGGCAGAGAACACACTGGGGATCGCAGAGGCTTTTGAAACAGAAAGCCCCTCATGCAGACCTCTTCCAAGAAGTTCACTCCTTCTAATCTTCCCCAAACTGTTCTCCCAATGGGGCTCCAACTATTCAAGCACATGGGCAAGTGGGGGCCATTCTCATTCAGACCACTGTAGATGCCTGAGTTTCGGACTTTGTTGTATAGCAAGACTGTTTCTCAAAACAAACCACAATAAAACTGCAACATCAACCACAAGCACCATAACATCATTTATTTGTTGTCTATGAGAAACATACCTGTTTGTTAAAGACAAGCAAGCTTGGATCGAGAAGACAGAAAAGGACATTCCAAACAAATAAACAAATAAGCAATCAGACATCACCATTAAAATATCTGATAAAATATGACAAAATGACTTCAAATGTGGTCAGAAGAGATACAAAAAGTCATTTCCTACTGATTTAAGGAAGACTCCATCAAGATGGTGTAACATTTCCAAACATACACACTGATATTGGCACACCCAATTTCATAAAACAAACACTATTGAATGTAAAGATACAAATTTACCCCAACACAATATTAGTGGGTAACTTCAACAACCCACTTGCATTCAGAGACAGGTCATCACAACTAATAACAAAACAGAAAAATCTGAAACAGAAACATAGCAAACAACAAAACAGAGATGAAAACAAAACAAAACAAAAGAGAAGGGATGACATTATAGGTTAAATGTGTATAATATACATTTACAGATAATTCCACTCTAATACTATGGAATATACATTATCCTAAGCAGTCATGTAGTGTGCTTAAAAATAGATCTTATAATAGGACACAAAGAAAACCTTAACAAATATAGAAGAGTAGAAATAATGTCTTGTATTCTATCTTGTCACAACGGATTAAAACTGGAAGAATAATAACAGAAACTACATAAATACGAATATAACACCATTGAATGATAAGTAGGATGTTAATGATATCAAGAAGAAAATTGAAAAGGTTATAGAATTTAACAAAATTAAAACATAATATGCCCAGGACATAATGATAGCAGTACTAAGAAAGACATTCATAACTATAAATACTTACATTAAAAAGTAGAAGAGAAGGGTTGGAAAGATGGTTCAGCAGTTAAGAGCACTGACTGCTCTTCCAGAGGTCCTGAGTTCAATTCCCAGCAACCACATGGTGGCTCACAATCATCTGTAATGGGATCTGATGCCCTCTTCTGGTGTGTCTGAAGACAACTGCAGTGTACTCACATAAACAAAAGTGGAAGAGAACCAGAGGTGATGGTTCATGTCTTTAGTCCCAGCACCCAAGGCCAGCCTGGTCTACAGAGAGAGTTCCAGGAAAGCCAGGGCTACACAGAGAAACCCTGTCTCAAAAACAAAAACAAAAAACCCAAAACAACAAAAAGCAAAAAACCCAAAACAACAAAAACAAAAGCCAAAACCAACCAAGTAGACAAAAACAAACAAAAAACCAAGCAAGCAAACAAACCAACCAAAGAAGGAAAGAAAACGGGCTGGAGAGATGGCTCGGTGATTAAGAACACTGGCTGCTCTTCCAGAGATGCTGAGTTTTAATTCACAGTATCTACATGGTGGCTCACAACCATTTATAAGGGGATCTGATGCCCTCTTCTGGCATGCAGGTGTACATGCAGACAGAGTACTCTCATACATTTAAAATAAAACAAACAAAACTCTCATTAAAAAAATGAGATCTCAAATAAATTATGAATTTTAGAGGCTTGGAAAACCATAATGAAACACCAAATCAGAACACTGAACTAAATAAAAAGACCAGGAAGAAATTAAAACAATGGAAACAAACTAACACTACAAAGTATCAATGAAACAACTATCTGGTTCTTTGAACTACAAACAGGATTGACAAACCTTTAGATAAACTAAGCAAAGAAAGAGAGCAGACTCAAGTTAATAAAACAGGAATGGAAAAGAATGCATTAAAACAGATACTAGCAAAGTTCACAGTGAAGTTCAGAAAATCATCATGGCATACATTCAAAACTTATATTCTAATAAATTGAAAAATATAAAACAAATGGGAAAATTTCTAGACACATATGTCCAACTGAAATTTAACAAAGATGAAGTAAGTAATTAAAACAATGTATAAAAAGTACTGGAATACTGGGCAATGGTGGTACAAGCCTGTAGTCCCAACACTGGAAAACAAAGGTGGGTGGATCTCAGTGAGTTTGAAACCAACCTGGTCTAGAGGACAAGTACCAGGACAGCCAGGGCTACACAGAGAAACTCTATCTTGAAAAACGGACAAACAAACAAATAAAAAATTCCCTGCAAACCTCAAGACTGAAGAGTAATAACGATTTTTTTCTCCCACTAATGGTGTTCAGGTCCAGATGCATTCACCACTGAATTCTATCTGATTTTTAAAGAACTAACACCTAGGACAGTCAAAGTACTGCAAGCAACAGAAAGGGAAAGAGTACTACCAAACGCCTTTCAAAAAGTCAGTATTACTTTGATTCTAAAACCAGAAAAAGACATATATAATGTATGTATGTATGTATGTATCCTGATGAACAAAGATACAATAATTCTCAGAAAAGAACTAGCAAGCAGATTGAAGAATATATCAGAAAGATCATTCACCATGATTAAGTTGACTTCATTCCAGGAAGTCAGAGATGGTTTAGTATGCTGAAATTATTAAATATAATAAACCACACAAGCGGACTAAAGGCCAATAACCATATGATATTCTGAATAAATCTAAAAAATTCTTTTTAGTAAAATCCAAAATTGCTTCCGAAAAGAGCTATAAAAAACTTAAGAATAAATGGAATGTATCTCAACATAAGAAAGGCTATGTATTACAAATATAAAGCCAACATTGTACTTAATGGGGAAAAAATATTTCCACTAAAATTAAAAACAAGATAAGGATGTCTACTTTCTTCACTACAGTACTCCAGGTCTTAGCTAGAGCAGTAAGACAAGAGAAATAAATAAAAGGAAAGCACACAGGAAAGAAAGAAGTAAAACTGTCTCAGTAATTTTAACTAATCTCTTTGTTCCAGTGAGCTGTGTGCACTCGCTGCACCTGCCAAGAGTTATCTGGATTTGTGAATAAAAGATACACACACACACACACACACACACACCAGTTAATTTTATATATGCCTGGATTAGCTCAAAGACTGGGCAGTTCTAATCCTCTCCACCGCTAGCACTCTTTTCCTCCAGCACTCCTGGCTTAACACCCTCTAATTCTATATTTCATCTTTGTTGTCCTGGCTCCATCTGAGCGGCTTTGCCGCACAAGATGCTTCTGGGCAGCTCCTCTGGGGCCCACATTCCTTCTCACCTACATTTCCGATGATATTTTTTTTCTGTAGCTCCAAATCTGATCTGTCTTCCTCCAAATCATGGTAATTCTCAGTTTCCTCTCTCCCAGTTCCTAGCCCACTCAAATTTAAAGGTCCCACCTCAGTCTACCTGCCCAGTCATTGTCCATTGGCTCGTTATTGAATGATCAAAAACCAACTGGGGACAAGGACCTTCAGTGCTCACACAGATTCCCAAATTTGGGGGCTGGATTAATTCAAAGTATTAGAACCAATCCTCAGCACAAAACTATTCTTATTTAATACATGATATGATCTATATTTAAGGAAAGTCTTTAGAAGAAAACCCAGAGTATTGGGACAAGCATGCTTAGAACTTTGAGTGGCAGCCCAAGGACAGATAGATAGAAGAGGATGAGAAAAGGTTACGTTCTTGAGTTGGAGCTCAGAAAGCTTGACAGTTTTGCAAGTGAAGATCTGTAAGCACTGTCATAGAAATGGCTCTTGGCAAGTATCATAACTCATTAAGGCAATAATTATTCTTCCCATTACTTAAGCATGTCTTCAGGTGAATCAGCTCTTTTGAGGTTGGTCTCCTAGTCTGTTGATTGACAGGCCCAGTTGGTATAACTTTTAAGAGAGAGGACAATAGTTAATCCCCATGGAGTGCATCAGAATTTTCTGTGATTCAGGGCCATAGGGAGAATCCAAATTTTATTCTTTTGACCAGGAGGGGGTAGATTTTCCTTGTCCCTTAACAAATCCATGGCATTTCCATGACTTCACACAATACATGGGATGTGGTGTCCAAATCCAATTACGAAGAATGAATCTATCCTCACTGGTTTCCAAGCCTGCAAACACTGTCTAGCTGCCTGAAAATGGTTTCAATTTTCATTTCCCTGATAACTGGTAATAAAGTTAATTATCTTCTTGTGAATTTATTGGCTTGTCATGCATCTTTGGGGATGTAACTTACACAGCTCAGCCATTCTAGGGAGGAGGGGGTAGAATCCTGGGAGAGGAAGGAAACCATCAGTGCCATCATGTAAGCTGTAAGGATGGCGGGGTTTCACTAACAAAGGGGCTAACTTGGAGATAAAATCACTAAGAAGATCAACAGTCCAGTTGTACCTGGAATGAGAAGATACATGATGGGTGAGACCTTTCCCAAGGTACCTGATATCAACAAGATGTCTCAGACACCCTCAAGCATTCAACAGCATCAGAATAGACAGGAAGAATCACCTGGAGTTTGAGTAGTGCCTATGTCTACAGCCCTGCTAAGGTCCAGCAGGGACCAGCAGGATTCACAGCACAGTGCTCTTTTAGCACAATTGAGAAGGATTTAAAGGGTTGCACTAGACACAGCAACTTAGCTTAGCTTGCTTTTTTCTTGCCTTCCAAGGAATGGTTGACTTAGTGATCGGGCAAGGAAGCAGATTTTCTTCTAGATAACATTTGTTTATCTCAGGTTCAGCATTCTAGAAAGAGGGGGAAGGAATGGGAATAGAGAAGAGGAAAGGAGAGGAGAGGAGAGGAGAGGAGAGGAGAGGAGAGGAGAAAGAGAGAAATATATAAAAAGAGATCCAAGATAGCTCCTATCTGCCTTGGCGTACTTTCTCTGTCCATTTTACTCAGAAAGAACCTTGCATCACCCAGATTATGTCCTTAGCTTAAACCCTACTGAGTGACAATTTGACTATATCTGCAAAATCTCTTTATCATTTGACCACAGGAAAGTATTCTCAGCATATGCACAGTAGTGTGTATGCAACAAGTGAGCAGGAATCCTAGAGCTGCCGTGGGACGCTATGGACTACATTTGTCAATGGATTCCTTTTTGAGTCACCCAGTGATGGGAATTTTCATGACATGAATCATTTAACTCTTCTATGCTGCTTTGAATTTCCTTATTGGGGACCTAATACTGATGCAGGAAAATACTGGGGTGTCATTGAGATCCATAGAGCCTTTTCCAGTTCTTGGTGAGTTTAGTTGAGAATTGGGGATGACCAGAGACCGAGAAAACTTGATGGCCCCAAAGCTGTCTCAAGACAGTGGCTTTCAGATTCTTGTCTTGTGAATCTGAAGAGTGAATATCATGGGCTACAAAGGTGAGTTTTAGAGAGAAATGTCTTATAGATTTGCAAATGAGATCGAGAGAGAGAGAGAGAGAGAGAGAGAGAGAGAGAGAGAGAGAGAGAGAGAGAGAGAGAGAGAGAGGGAGGAACTCCTATATAGCAGGAGCAGGTCCTGGAGATGGGATACTATGGAGGTACTTGTCTAGGAACTTTTTTTTTGGTTTATACTGTTTCAATCCATGTCAAATGTAGTTTACATCTTGGAGCTTTTTATAGGACTTGGGGCAGAAATTGGGATGAGAGAGGCGTGGAAAGAAAGATGAGCTGGTCGGGAGGGGTGGACCAAGCACAGGGTGTCCAGGGCAAGTCCTCAACTGTTGTTGCACGTTTTAACTTTCCCACCAACCATATCAAGGCAAGGTCTCCAGTTTCTCTACATCCATTACCTCTACTTTTTATTATGTCAATATGTGTGAAGGATTATATTATTACAGTTTTGATTTATCCATTTTATTTTCCCAGTGATGAATAATATTGAACATCCTTTCTTGTCTGGGTTTGGCATTTCTATAATGGCTTTGGAGAAAAGATTTTAAGCCATTTTTTTCCAGACAGGTTAAATTGGACTGATTTCACTGTCTATCACAGGCTGGGCTCAAATTCCTGGTCATCTTCCTGATTTAGTATCCCAAGTGTTGGGATTATAGGCATGAATCACTATACCTGGTTCCTTTTAAGTGAAGCTGTTATATTACAGGGATTTAAATATTCTGGATATTAAATTGTATCCTTTTTCCTTGTTTGTTTGTTTGTTTCTCTTTGAAGCAAAGCCTCTTTGTGTAGCCTTGGCAGGCCTGGATGTCCCTGGGTCATAGACCATGCTGGCCTCCAACTCAGAGAGATCTGCTTGTCTCTAGCATGCTAGGATTAAAGTCATGTACCATCATTCTCTGATCTCATTTTTTGAGGCAATATCTTTCTATATAATAATCTAGGCTTGCTTGAACTCGCTCTGAGGTCTAAGCTAAAGGCTATGCATGGTTAAATGCAACCATTCATGCCATTGGCTGGTTTGCTTTTCTCACATCAAAATCACCCTCCAGTATCGCAGATTCAAATTTCTGAAAACTTCTTCCACCTCTCCTTTCACTTCATCCCCATTACTTCAGAAAATAGCCATTACTCACTGGCCTCACTTTGGTCTCTCCTTAACTGGTCCCTGATCTCTCTTTGCTCCTCTCACATCTACACGTGAGAGTGCTTATGTCACTCTCCTGCTGTGGAGGCTACAGGACTGCTCCGGGTGCTCAGGATAAGGGTAAATGGATGTTAGTTTAGAAGATGCTTTATGATCCTGCCTTCTTCTCGCCTCCCCTCTCCTGACCTCGTCGTCCCAATAACTATGCTCTCTCTGTATTGACACATGTCACCTGTAGACTGCAGGACAGTTTGTTTCACTTGCTTCTAGACTTGGGATGTTTCTCTTGTCCCCTTGAACAACTTTCACGTTTCCTTCACTTCAAGTTAACTCATAATCCTCCTTCAGGCCTTAGCTTGGGTGTGGAGTTTTTTTCATCCCAGTTTCTGAGAATCTTCCATGATCTTTTTAAAGACTGAGCTATAACTGAACTAGTTTCAAACACACCATCTTGGGCATAGGTAGTGGCTTGCTGATTCATTTGTCTGCTGTTCTGAGGAAGGTTTGTCCACTTTTACCTATGTTTATTCGTATCCCCACTCCCACATTATCTGGGACAGAAATAATAATCAACAAATAAGTAAATTACCTCTATATTGGATTTTTTTGTCTGTCTTCTCTAGCACAACCATGCTTGTGAGAAGGCGATGCAGTGTAAAAGGAAAATGCTGTATTGAACAATGTGCTATTAAATATCAAGAAACAACAATGTCCTGTTCCCAAACCCAGTTATCTGATTGGCTAAGTGGCCACTAGGAATGCAGTCCCCATGCCAGCTTCTTAATGATTATCCACAGTGCTTTGTACTTTGAGCTGGTTTCAGCCAGCCACATGAACTGGAGCTCAGCTCTGAAATGTTCGGCAGGGCTGGATGGTTGTAGTGACATACAAACTTGCTTTTCATGCCTGACCAGACTGGTTAGCTTGGAATGTCCTATCATAGGGCAGGGGAGAAAAAAGAAACAGGCATTTCCTGTGAAAAAGTCATGTCACTGCTGCCGAGTCATCTACAGCACCTTAGTCATTTCGAAGGCCAGAACCCTTTCTTCAGGTTAGAAAAGCTGAGATGTCTTCAGTCTGCTTGTTTTATGGGCATCCTATTATTAACATTTTGTACCTTACACTTTCCGATTTCAGCCACACTCTCTATTCCTTTTCCCAGAAGGTCTACTTACCGCCGTAGTTAAATGAGAGCAGATGTATATGTAAGTTTAGGGTAATGTTAAATGCATCCAATCTACAATCTAATGTGTTAAAATATGGCCTGTGGTAGGCACATGTACACTAAAATACACTGTAAGTTCATAGTGTAGATTGTATTAGAGACCTACTGAGTGTACTAATGGAGTCACTAAGGCTAATTACTTCAGGCCAATGGGCTTTTAGTATTGGTTGAGGTCCATAGATGCAACTTGGATTTGGTCTGCCCGCCGTGGCATCACGGCACAGCCATGGTTGGGGAGTAGTATGCTGTAAACATTCTTCCTGTATTATGGTTTGCTCCCATATCTTTTGTTCAATACACGTTACAGAGTAGAGTCAAGTCACTTAAATGATTTTAGATGATTATTCAAGTCCTTGATGAATTTAAGATCAGTAAACAGCCCTACTCGCCACATCTAAAGTTGGTTCCGGATATGGGAAGTGCAGTGGTCAGTGACCGACACAGTGCTGAAGTCTGCCCTACCCCAAGCCTCAAGGGTCTCTGGAGAATAGAACGGAAGTTAGCGCTGACGTCAGCGCCTCAGTGGCCGTCTTCAGGGACATTCCCGTGTCCTGCCAATAGAGGGAGCCGTGATTCCACCGCACAGGCGCGAATGTCCATGTCCTCTGACAGAGGGCAGTAACTGCAGCTCTGAGGTGTTTCCTGGGGCTCCTGTGGGTTCCAAGCAGAGTCAACAGCTAAATTTGCTTGGGGATACATCTCCAGGCCCGCTGGCCCAGAGCACTTAGAGGAGCTCACAGCAATCCAGTTGGCCGCCCTTACTCCACATACTTTGTCAACTAATTTTCCTTGCTCATGAAATTTCTGTTGATTTTAAAAGGCAATTGGGACTATTTATATTTATATTACTTCATAACTGAAGTTTCGTGGCCCATGAGATGATTACGTTTTCTATATATATATATTTTTTTTCTTGCTGGTTTTCTAAATATTCAAAAAAATTTCAATGACAGTCGAACAGTAGAAATTAGATTTCTTTTTTTAAAACGTAACTGGTACTAATCAGAAAATACTATCCAATAGAGGGATAGAGGGTATTCTGAACTTGGACAAAACAACAACAACAGCAACAACAAAAACAAAAAACCAAAACAAAAGCAAAAACATAAACAAAAACAAACAACCCCCCCCAAACCAACTGGATTTGGGACTCAGCTTAAGAAATTGAGCTGTCTGTAGGCAGCCTAAGAGAAGCAGGTGATTTCATTTTCTTCAGTGTAAAACAGGAGTAGTTCACATATTGGTTTTTCATACATAGGATTGCTTGAGGCTCCCAGGAAGCAATGCATGCAAAAACACTTCTGTAAATGTGTTATGCAAATATGAGATATTATTAAAGTACACTTTACATTAAGTTTACAACTTTTGCTTTTTTTTTTTTTTGACAAAGTCTCACTGTGCAGTTCTGGCTGTCCTAGCACTGCCATGTGGACCAGGGTGGCCTCAAATTCACATTGATCTGCCAACCTCTGCCTCCAGAGTACTGGGATTAAAGGTGTATGCCCCTATGCCCAGCTGTTACGTATACACTTTTTTAACTTAAATATTTCAAAATATTTTAATAAAATTTTAAGTAGTCTAAATATTTTAAATATTTTAAAATTTAAATACTTCTGGGGAAAACTATACATTTTAATATATATAGTATATATTATGTGTACTTACTTTATATATACAATAAAAATAGTGGAAATATTGTTTAAAGCTTCAGAAAGGCTAGACAAATCCTGTAAAATTTCTTCAGTAAAAATTTATCATTTAATATTTGAATATGTTTAGGGACAAGTCTGCATGGACATACATGTCCATGAACAATATTTCAAAAATTGAATTATCCCACAAGGGATTTAAGAGATTTGTGTGTGTGTGTGTGTGTGTAAAACACAAGAGAACTGAGGCTCACAAGTGTGAAATAAGTCTTTATTCTCTACGATTTAAATGAATCTCATAATTAACATATAACTTTCTGCACATGGCCTTCCCATTTTTATTGTAAAACCAAGAATGGATTTTGTTGTTTAAAATTCCAATTCTTACCTGGCAAGGTAGCACTTGCTCTTAATCCCAGGACTTGGAGGCAGAAACGAGCAGATCTCTGTAAATTCAAGGCCAGGCTGATCTACAAAGTGACTTCTAGGACAGCCAAGGTTACCCAGAGAGACCCTGTTTCAAACAACAACCAAAAGAAAAACAAAACAACCCAAATAGCAAACAAACAAAACATAAAAACAAAAAAACCACCCCAAAAAACAAAAACCCAAAACCCACAAACAAACAAACCAAACCAAACCACCTCAAAAACCAAAGAAAGGTCAACTCTCACACCCCAGCTGTTGATGGTTTTCAGGCAAGTTCTCCTAGACCAGTGATTCTCATCTTCCTAATGCTGTGACCCTATAATAAAGTTCCTCATGTTGTGGTGACTTGGAACCATAAAATTATTTCATCGCTACTTCATAACTGTAATTGTTTTACAGTTACAGATTATGATGTAAATGTTTGATATGCAGGATATCTGATATGTATACGTGATCCCCGAAAAGGTCGGAACCCGCACACAGGTTGAGAACCCCTGTCCTAGAGCCTTGTGAGCATTATCACACTTGAGAACCACAGCTTTGGTTTCAGTTGCTAGACTGAGATTGCCGCATCATTCTCTGACTTTAAGAGGACGCCAAGCTGCCCTCCAGAAGTGTCATACCAGGCGACATGCCCACACACAAGGTTCAATTCACTTAGACTCTCTCATGTGTGTCTCACTGAGCCCCAGAGACCAGCTTGTAAAAGGCTTCTCTCTCAGTTTGTCATTAGGACGGTAGCTCATTTATAGGCTGCTGGCCTCCGTGTGTCTGCAGGTAGGTAGGCTATTCTCAAGTTTGAACTGGAGGTCTGGCATTTTCATTTTGCTTGTCAATAATTCTGAACTTTTAAGGAGTTGGTTGTTACAGCCTGTTCAAGAATAGATTCTCAGGCTGGGCATGGTGATGCACGCCTTTAATCCCAGTACTTGGGAGGCAGATACAGGCAGATTTCTGTGAGTTTGAACCCAGCCTGGTCTACAAAGTAAGTACCAGGACAGCTAGAGTTACACAGAGAAAACATAGACATATTACACAGATGGTTGTGAGCCACCATGTGGGTGCTGGGAATCGAACCCAGGTCCTTTGGAAGAGCAACCAGTGGTATTAATTCCTGAGCCATCTCTCCAGCTCTTATTATTTTTTATTAGGCAAGAGTCTAATATAGTGAGACTCTAAATAAAGTATTGCCCACTCCCCACCTCCGTGCCAAAAAACCCTCCTTCCTTCTACTAAGAAAATTGGTTCCTTTACATTTCATTGTCCCTAAAGCAAAGAGCTACTTTTTCCTCTTTGGGAGATAGAAATACATTAGACAAAAACAAAACCGAAAGCTAGTTCATTAACAATTAACTCTGAACAATTAAGCTACAGACATCCAGCAAGTTCTCCCCAGACATCAGCGTAAGTGACGGTGTGCTCTGGAGTATTCAATAGGACAGTGTGTCACCTCTGACCTTCATACAAAGTTTATGTTGAACGGTGTAACAAGAATGGCTTCTAATCATCTTTGGCCTTCACTTTTAGCTTAAAACTATATGCGGATAAGAAGGCCATAAAAATTATACGCAGCTAGGTAATCTGTCCTTAATGTCACAAATCAATATGAAAATGCTTTCTTTTTCTAGTGGGTATTTTCCAGGGAGAATCTGTACTCTTGTGCAAATTTCTGAGTCAGATCTTCAATAGAATGTTACAAATCATAGACTATTTCGTCCCCAAGTAACATATGGAAAAGGCAAACCAAGACAATGTCCTCAGAAGTGTCAGGTTCTCTCTCGCCTTCTCCTTCTCTTGGGGC
Source organism: Tokudaia tokunoshimensis (assembly GCA_036184795.1). Classification (NCBI taxonomy): domain Eukaryota; kingdom Metazoa; phylum Chordata; class Mammalia; order Rodentia; family Muridae; genus Tokudaia; species Tokudaia tokunoshimensis. The sequence goes on along the minus strand of BTHU01000008.1, from coordinate 31,899,343 downwards.
TGTGGTCACATGATTCATAAAGATAGTGGTTTGAAATTCTGGGTATCAGTCGAGGATGTCATATAAGACAGCTGAAGAAATCAAGGTTCTCTGTTGATCCCAGATTATACTAGATCTTATAGAGAAGCATCCTATGCATGCAGGTTCTGGTGAAAAGCCCCTGATAGATATGCTTTAGGCAATGAAAATCATGTGCAGGATTTTGTTACATCGAGGGCATTGTTCTGTGATTGCTAGCACAGCTAATTCTATTTTTTTTTATTTTACTTTATTTTTTAGCATTCAGGGAATACCAAACAGCGTCAGTCCGTTGGCTTGACTCCAACTTCCAGAAAACAGAATTCAAATGAGCACAGAATTGTCTCACAGACATGAATAAGTCAGCTTCACACCCATTACATTTTGGACCAAAGATCTGTCAGAAAACTTTGCAAGCATTAACTGATAAAAATCATAACCTCTTTCAGGAATTATGGGCTGTATTCTGGCTTCCGAAGAGAAAACCAAAACCTATGGAGCTATATCCACTTACTGTCTACTGGAAGAAAACAACCCCTTGTTCTGCCTATACAAATGAGTAATCAGACTAATTCTCCCCCCCCCCCCCCAACTTGGCACAATTTCTTTTTGACCTGATTGAAACCACCAGCTGTTTTGGCAGCTTCTGGAGACATATCTAAGTAACTCAATAACTGATTTAAGTAAACGTCTCAGAATGTGAACTGGCAGTGGAATCAGAGGTTCTCTGTTCTGTAATAACTTTGAATTCCATTAAAAAAAACGCAGTCAGCTTCCATAATTGAAATGAATAGAGAGATTGGCCCCATCTTGATCATTTACTCTGGTAATTTGCAGCCTGTTTAGGTCTTCACATTCCTATAACTGTTGAAAGAAATGAAGGAAAATCCATAACATCAGAGAAATGGAAAAATTGTCCTGAGGCTGTCTGTTGGAAGTTAAGTAAAATGTTTGTCTGCAGAAACATCACTTGATTAAAAAAGAAGGAGGAAGAGAGGAGAAGGAAAAAGAAGAGAAGGAGAAAGAAGAGGGAGGAGGAGGAGGAGGAGGAGTAACAATACCAGAACTCCCTTGACTGATTTTCTAGGCAAGGATACTTTAGCATTTCTGATTTTGGAATATTTCACACGATGTTGTTTTATGCCAGAAAATTTCATTCTTTTGCCTTCTCATTTTTCCATGGGCACGTTTGCTACATTATCATCTCCACAGGTGATAAGGAATATTACTTATGAATATATCTTAGAAATGGAAGTGGTTTACCTTTATTTATATTCAGCAAAGACTGGTTGAGAATCCTCACAGAACTGTGTTTCTATGCTTCAAATGTGAGACCTTTGGTTACTGAACATGCTCAGCTTTTTTGTTTGTTTTTGGGGTTTTTTTTTGTTTTGTTTCTTCTTGTAGTACAGGCTACTTCTCTTGAATTTGCTTGAAAATCTTGAATTGTTTAATAAATACAATTTTAAAATGTCTTTTCTTTCCCTTCCTCCTCTCTTCCTTAAAAAACCAAACCAAACCATAACAATGACAGAGAAGGAGAGGGAGAAGGAGAGGGAGAAGGAGAGGGAGAAGGAGAGGGAGAGGGAGAGTGCAAGAGGGAGGGCGAGGGAGAGGGGGGAGGGGGAAGGAGAGAGGAGGAGGGAGAGGTGGAGGGGGAGAGGGAGAGGCAAAGAGAGAAAGGGAGATAGACAGATAAAATCTAATGAAACAAGACCATATGTGGGCATACAGAAAGAAACACTCAAACACAGCCTTACTCACTCCCTTACACACACACCCTCTGCACTTAGACCTAAGTAGGTGATTAGCACCTGTGTCCAGGACTCTGTACAAACTTCCTCTTTCTTAAGGGCCCGGAGTGCAGAGATCATTACAGTCTTTGATTGGCATGTTGCAGTCAGTGTTCTTGGTAAATATTGTTCTATATCAGCACAATAATAGTCCTGCCAGCAGATTCCCTTACTCACCCAATGCTCTCCGTGAGTGTTGTTTTTCTTCGTGTGCTCAGAAGGCAGACTGGCTCCACCAGTCTTGCCCTGTGCTGGCTGACACAAGAGCTTTCTGTATTTGATAACCAATGCTAATGGTCCACTAGCTCTCTTTGAAACCCATCTTTCTTGGCTGGCTACTTGTCCTGGATTGAGGAAGCTTACAGAGAACACACAGAAGATCTGATTCAAAGCTACTTGAAAGCAAGAAGAGAAAACATCTTTTACGAAATGATTTAGATGAGATGTTTCCTAGTGTGAGCACAATTGAATATAAGAATCCTAAGTGACAAGGCCTTCTGTAAAGTGCTGGGTAGACTGGTTAATACCGGCAGATGTGCTGAGTCTGTTGATGTAGGGCCAGATGATTTTATAGGGGCCCTGGGCAGCCAAGGCTATTTCTTTACTTTAATCCTACCCTCTATTCCTCTATTCTATTTTATTAAAAGAGAAAAAGAAAAAAATTGAAATAGGGTTTTATGTATCCTAAGCTGACCTTAAACTTGCTTTGTAACCAAGAATGAACTTGAACCTTTGATCCTCCTGTCTCTGTTACCCCAGAGCTGGCATTATAGGCATGGGGCTATCATATCTGGTTTAATGTGGTACTGAGAATTGAATCCAGGCTAGTGTCCTGTGCCACATTCCCCTTCTGTCCCCCTTCTCTTAATGTCTTGGTTGGTTCTGGGCTTAGAACATTGAGAATATCTAATGCTAGTCATATGAAACAGGACAGGTAGGCCCTTGTGCCTTTTAAGTTCTGTTTGGTGAAAATCATATTTGTATTAAAACGGTGAAGATGATAGAGGGATTAGTGATTCTTGAGTTAGTGTTGAGTACAAGGAGTCCCACCGATCATCCTTGAAACTTGCACTGACTTTACTTACACACAGGTGGTTGTAGACCAGAGGTCAGAGAATTACTTAGTGTCTGAGCCAGGAATGGAACCCAAGTCAGCCTGATTTAAAGGTTTAAGTTTTCTTACCCCAGAGGCAAGTTCCACTGTGTCTGAAACTGCTGTTGCTTTCTTCTTGAGGTTCTGTCCTTGGTGAAGAGACAACAGGTGGAAAAGAATCATCCTTAGCGAGTCTCCAGGCTTCTAGGGTGTTGGTGCAGTATTCCAATAAACTTCATAAAGCCAATTTCTTGTTTCCTGGCTACACCAGTTGGGATAACTGAGGCTTATAAGCCATGTCCAGAAACATGTCTAAATGATATCAGCGCAGTACAGTTAAAAAGGAGAAACACAGCCAGGTATAATCTTAGCACTTGGGAGATGGATGTGGGAGGTTCTAGAGTTCAAGGCCAGCCATGGCAACATAGTAATAACAAGGGAATCCTGGATACATGAAACATTATCTCAAAAAAACAAACAATCAACACACACATACACACACAATGTAAAATCTTTTAATCTTAATCTATATACTTAACCCCTCCAATTTGGAACTGCCTGGATGATTGACTGAATTCTTTCTTTCTTTTTTTTTAAGATTTATTTATTTATGTATATGAGTAGTCTATTTGCATGTATGCCTGCATTACAGAAGAGGGCATCAGATCCCATTATAAATGGTTGTGAGCCACCATGTGGTTGCCGGGAATTGTGCTCAGGACTTCTACTGCTGAGCCGTATCTCCAGCCCTTCCTTCCTTCCTTCCTTCCTTCCTTCCTTCTTTCCTTCCTTCCTTTTTTCTTTCTTTCTTTCTTTCTTTCTTTCTTTCTTTCTTTCTTCCTTCCTTCCTTCCTTCCTTCCTTCCTTCCTTTTTTTGTTTGTTTGTTTTTGAGACAGGGTTCCTCTGTGTAGCCCTGGATGTACTGGAACTGGCCTTGAACTTATGGAGATCTGCCAGCTTCTGCCTCCTGAGTGCTGGAATTAAAGGCGTGTGCTACCACCACTAGGCTCTTTCTTTCTTCTTCTTCTTTTTTTTTTTTTTAAAAAAAAACATTTTTATTTTATACTCTGACCACAGTCTCCCTTTTCTCCTTTTCTCTCAGCTCACCCACATGCCTTCTCCTGCCCCCCCCCCATCCACTCCTACTCTAATTTACTGAACTTTTTCATCATGGTATTAATGCTTAGTGATTTATAGCTACAGTTATTGCCTTTTTTTTTTCCAGCTTGAACTTGACTTTTAGGAATTGCTCCATGCTTCCACTCCATCCTTCCTAAGGTCATTGGTCAAGTGGATTACATTTGAGGCCTCTCTTTAAAAAGTGCCTTGCAGTGTACGAATGCAATTTTGTAAATTAATATCATCATTAGAAAATAAGCTGACCTCCTTGTCTACCCCCCTTTAGCTTGTTATTCGAGGCTGCCTAGTCGAGCTGCACAGACAGCAAGAGTTTTGGCATGAATCTGGGGCTCAGGGGAATATTAACTTACAAGGCTTTCCCTATTTTGCTTTTACATATTTGAAACTACTTCAGAACCTAGTGGCTGAAATACAAGTTATTAAATACACGTGGCCAGACTGTAAGAAATGCTTTTCTGCCCTCTGGGTCCCCTTTGAAGAAAAGGTAGCTGAGAAATGAACTGGAGTCTTTGTCAAAATTACACAAGATTATAAAAGGCTGGTTAGCTAAGAGTCAGGTGGGTCTTAACATGGAATTTAAGTGTCATATTTGGGGTTAGAAGAATCCTTTCATGAAACTTCAAGAGTTCTTGGTGAATGGAAGATAAAACTCAGAAGGAAATCTTTGGTTTTCTGGCCACTCGACCCGGTTTTCATCCAAGCCCCTTCTCTTATGCTGAGCTGTCTTAGAAACCAGAGGCCAGATTGGGGAGGGGGTGTGTGATCCTCAGGAACCTGTTCTTCAGGGTGTGAATTTTTCTCACCTTGTATGCTCACTGCTCAGTGTAAACAGTCTGTCCCTCTCCATGTGTGCTCCTCTGCTGTCGGATCGGTCGCAAGGGCAGACACTGCCTGGGTACGATGCTGGGACACTGAAGAGTGTCTGCCAGTCTCCAGCAGCTGGAGAAGGTTTGAGCTCCTCTGGCAGATGTTTCTTGTTCCAGCCACTTCATTAACTTTGGAAACAAAACCCCTGACTCTTCCAAACACAGTTCCACTTTGTGATTGACAGCTGGGGTGTGCTTCCTCCCGTAGAGATGCTTTGCAGTCCAACAGTGGCAAAGAGAGGGTGAAAAAGGGAGCTTGAAGGAGAAAAAATAAAAGAAATTGGGCTACACACCATTGCTCAAAGCTCAAAATTAACAAGGAAAGGGGAGAGACTCATTTAAAGAAAAAGACAAATTTAGTACAACTAATTAAGAGTTGATGTCCCATCAAACACATTATATAATTCTGTTTCCAGAACTTCCATACAATCATGTGTTCATGACACATTTACTGAGAAGCGACTATGTGCCAGGTGCTATATGATGGTAGGAGGTGAATAATGTTTAATAAGGCACCGGCTGCCAGGAATTCTTTGTCCATCGGGTGAAATAAACATAAAGGACAAGCTGACAGAAATGCTGGGGTGGGGGCAGGAACAGTAAGGGACAAGCCCAGGGATGAGGCAAGGCTCCTCAGGAGAAGGTTGCATTTAGATGTGTCTCTAGTTTTTCTGGGCAGAGAAGAAAGGGGCTGGGGGTGGGTGACAGGGCATTACAATTAAAGACAAGGCTTGTAAAAGGCCAACCCTGTGAAGTAGAAATTAGGATTACTGTTTGGAAATGAATAGCCAAGGTCAGTTTAGGGAACGAAATACCAGAGAGCCAAAAACTCTAGGCTACAAGATTCAGAGCTGCTTATTCCTTCCTTCCACGGGAATTTGTTCTTCCAGTCACCTCTTTCCTAGTAGAAGGGGGCGGGGGGGGGGAAGAAATATTGTAAGGCGCCGAGGGGTGGGGTGGGGTGGGGTATGCTCTACTTCTTTGGCTATTAAAATTCACCAGCCTTCAAGCCAAATCTACAGGAGGGTTTAAGTGAATTTTGTGCCTGAGGCTCTGTGGGAAGAAGGCAGCAGTGAGACAACAGAAAAATGCCCCTCTTGTCACAGGGCCAGTCCATTCCTGCCGGTTGGGCTAGGAGTTCAAGCACTGGGTCGGCTGAGGAACTTCCGTGGGTACGGGTTCACGAATGCCTTCCCTAACCCGAGTTTGGAGAAAGAAAAAGCGGAGATGGAGAAAAGAAAGGAAAAGGGTGGTGGTGCGGGGGGGGGGGGGAGAAACAAGCATGCGCTATTGGGAAGAACAGAACGAAGAGCAGAAGTAAGGAAAAAGAACGGAGACCAAACTTAGAAGCCCCAAAGGCGAGCACCAACGAGGGAAAGGGAGAGTTAGTGGGAGAAGAAGAGGGAAGAGCCAAGAGAAAGAAGGAAAAAAGATTGAAGGACAGGAGTGTAGTACAGAGACAGGGTTCCCGGCAGAGTGACCCAGAGTGCACGCCTTCCTTGCGCCCACTGCGGAGCCTGCCAACCTAAGCGCGGGCGGCACGCTCAAGCTCCGGCCCTGAGGCCATTCGCATGCGGGGCTCCGAGCGCTGCAAGTCCGTCCTGCCATCGCCTAGGTCAGACTCCGAATCTTGCCAAGCACTTAGTTTCTTCGTGGCTGCCGATGGCGCAGCACTGTCCCGGTGACTCAAGAGAGCGGCTCCCCAGGACTGCCAAGGCAGCGAGTGTTGCGCTCGGGTCCCTGGCCCCGGCTCCTCGCGCAGCGGGTCAAGACGACCGGTGGCAGCGCCCAGACTGATCAGGGACACGTCCTAGGCCCTCCATCCCCCACAGCAGATAGGCCACAGAGTCCAGGGATAAAAGCAAAGAACACACCGCTGCTGGAGTATCTAGCTGCAGTGCTGGCCGCCTGTGTCTGGAACAGAAGAAATAAAAGCAATCCCAAGAGTTAAGTTGAAAAGAGAAATCAGATAGAGGCAGACACACGGGACATAAAATCATTAATACGAGCAGCTGCCCACAGCAAACGCTCGGCTATGATTCAGACTATTAATGCATATTTTCTTTAAGTGTTTAATCATTAGTTCAGCAAGTTTGTTCCTTAGCGAGTTTAACCACCGGCCCTGGTGCGCGTCCCGACTTGCTTCCGCGGCTAGCCATGCTCTGAGCGCGCAGCCACGCAGAACACTGCCGAGACTCAGGATCAGCCGCACCGTGCGAGCATCAGGGAAACACCATCGGCTGTTTGTGCCCCAAATTATGTGTCCCCGCCATCCGTTTCCTTTCCAGTTTGCGTACACCACTTCAGAGGCATAGTCTTGGGGGCTGGGAGTGCACCGGGAGGTCGTTTCCCACGGCCATATGAGTTATTGACAGCAGAAGCTGTCCCAGGCGCTTTAGGTGCGGGCCGAACCCTCTCGCGCAAGGATTGTGTTTGAGAACAAAGTTCGTACAGACATTGGTAGGGACAGATTCTGAAATTAGGACGCTAAGAAAGAAGCAAACCATCCTCAAATACCTGCAGTGTGTTATGCCCCGGAATGGAAATCGGGATTGGGCGCTAGGAATTTGGGCTAACTGTGGAAGGGGCGCGGGCACATTGCGATCCGGCTGTTTTGGCCTTTTCTAGCAAAGAAAACCGTTGTATGAACAGATTTTAAACACACACACACACACCACATTACTACCCCAGTTTATTATTGGGGTAATGGGAGTGTGCTAAATTCATTTGTAGTTTGGGGTCGGAGTGAGGCAGTCAAGTTTGCAACCTTGGCGCAAACGCCCCACCCCGGGAGCGCAGCGGTGCAGCGCCGGCTTGGGAGCTGTGGGCAGGGCTGAGAGGGGACTCCGCGCTCTACGGAAACGGCCCAGCGGGAACAAATGAGGCTCGGTGGTCGTCGGGAAGCGCGTGCTCTGGGGCCCAGAGCCTCGGGATTCTGGACGAGGATGCCACTGCTTTGTGGCAAGAGATGTGGACATAGCTGCTTACAGGGTAGCGTGGGGGCTGGGGGTGGGAGCGGTGTCCCCCCTTTAGCAGGACTGGCTCTAAGGGAGGACAGAAGGGCGATGCGACTCGGAAAAGTGTCGGCTGGACTCCTGAGCCGCTGGAGAAGGCGGCGCGCGCCGGCCGTCCTGCGCGTGCACACAGGCGCGCGCGCGCACACACCCGTACACACACCTGGAGCTGGGGGAGGGGGACAGGAGAACCGAAGCGAGTGTCTTAAAATAGAGAGCCAGCCTGGGGACCGTTCGACTCTCCGATCGGCGGGAGGCCGCGAGCAAGAAGAGCGGTCGGAGCCGGGGTGCGCAGGTCAGCACCCCGGCCGCACGGGCGCGCAGGGGCGGGGTAGCGGCCGACGCCCCTCGGCTCGCGCTCCGCACCTGGCCCTGCAGGAAGTGCGCGCTGATTGACAGCTGCGGTGTCCCAAAAAGGCTGTAGTCAAAGATGCTGCTCGGCGGGTGGGTGTAGACGCAGCAGGCGTGCCCGTGCCCTCTCTGCTTCGCGCGCCTCCCCGGGCCCCGCCGCCCCTCTGGCTACCGAGGAGCGGGGCTCAGGCCCCAGCCTGCGCGCCACCTCCAGCGGTCCCGGACGGCCAGGCGCTCTCAGCGCTCAGGTCGCCAGGCTCTGGTCCCGGCTCACCATGCACTGCCACGCGGAACTGAGGCTGAGCTCACCCGGCCAGCTCAAAGCAGCCAGGCGGCGCTACAAGACTTTCATGATCGATGAGATCCTCTCCAAGGAGACCTGCGACTACTTTGAGAAACTTTCCCTCTACTCTGTGTGCCCATCGCTGGTGGTGCGACCCAAGCCCCTGCACTCTTGTACCGGTAAGACATTCGCTGGGAGATATAGTGGGCTGTTGTACTCGTGCCTGTGTGCGGTCGCCTCTGCTGCTTTCCAACCCGAGAGCCAGAGGGACGAAGTGATTCTTTACCTGCGTCCTTCGAGGAGAACAGACTTGCCAGCGGTGGACATTCAAAAGCGTTTGCAACTGGGGCCGGGCAGGTACTGCTCCCCGGATGGGAGATAAAGACCAAGTGGCCCCTGGAGTGGGGCGCCAATGTAACATAACTGTCCCGGCTTCTTGGAGAAGGCTCCCTCCTCCCTGGCACTATGGGGGTTGGGGTAGTGAGAAACTTCACTTGAACAGATTCAGTGCTTGTCGGTTTCAGCTTGAATTTGGTGGTTTCATCTTTCACCTAGAGTTAGATTGCCCAGCCTCTTTCGTAATTTTACAGGTAAATCGGTTTCCTGGGCTTCAAAATAAACTTGTGAATACTTCAAACTTTACTTAAAATGATTGCCCTCAGGAAAGTAGTTTTGGACTATGCTGAGTTTTGACACAACCAGAGAGGATCAAACCCTTGTTTGTCTTAAGTGACTAAAACCAACACTAGTAACAGTAAAAAAAAAAAATAAATCCCTCAAACATGGTTTCCTCTGTCCATAAAAACTAGATTAAAAGGAGGGAGACAAAGAATTTAGTAATTACATTTAAAAAGTAGACACATAGAAAATCGATGCAAAGACATTTAAAACAGTGTACATTAAGAGAAGCTCTGGGTTTCAAAGTTCCCTGACGTAATGGGGGTCAGGCTACAAAAAATTAAGGTGTAGCTAAAAACAGTTGAAGAAAATATTTTCAAAGAAGTTCTTGAGCATACTTTCCATTAAAAGCAAACAGGGCTTTGGGTCTTTGGTTCTCTGTTTGCTGTACGGCTGCCATGAAGTTCATGAAATTATACTTTGAAAAATGGAAGTGTGCTCACTGTAGTGGTTCTCAAAGACTTCTTTTCGGAACTTTTGGGATAAAAAGCTGCTAAGTGTAGTACTTGGAATCCTATTTCTCCCTTGTCTCTATTCACAGTCCAGCTAAGCTGGTCACTAAATCTAAATAATAAATACGGTGAGAGGTTTTTTTTTTTTTCTTCTCCAAAATCAAGTTACTCCTACATTTGTTTGGCCATAAAATGAATATTACACTTCTTGTCAGCAAGTTGGTTTTAGACCTGATATCCTATACCAAGCCTTGTAATACTTTAATGTAAGATATACATTAAAGAGATTTGAGAGATAAGATAGATACCTATGATGCTGGCATTTCGTCTGCTATATAGTTTCCAATGAGTCATCTGTGAATGTGTGGGGCTGGGAGAAGTAGGCTAAACCTTCTTTTTGAGAACATATATTTGTCACAACAATACAAATCCCAATGAGGATTTTTTCCCCCTGTGACAATTCTCAATGTACCCCGTTCAGTCAATACCCAGAAGATGGGCTTCTAGAATGCAAGCTTCGTTCCTGAGGACCCAGGGCCCGGTTAGTACCTGCTGACTCTCAGGGGCATTGCTATAATTCTAAGGCCACTTTCCATGGCTTGTGGGAGTCACAGAATTGGGTCATTCAAGAAAACATGCTGGAAAAAGAGAGGGGGAAAAGGCCCAGAAAGTTGTCATGCAGTCAGTCTGGGTTAGTTCCATGATTTATGGAAACTTGTGTGAGAAATAAAGCAGGCACACTGCAATGATTCAAAGGCAGTTTTGTGAGTGTTAAAGGTGAGTTGACATGGTCGCAGGCTTGTCCTGTGCTCCTAGAAGTTCTTGGTTTGCAGCAGAAGTGGTTATTGGTGATGGCTTCATTTTGTTTTTGTTTTTGTTTTTGCCTTCTTTTTCCATTCTTCCCCTGGGCTGTTTCTTTCCAAATGTCCTTGATTTGCTATAGTTGAGACTTAAAATATAGAAAGTGGGATTTGTTAGTGGAATTAAACTCATAAAAACTGGCTACAATGGTTGATACTTCCAGATCGTAAGCCTTCAGTGGGTTTCGGATTACAGAGAAAGCCTTACGTGTATGAGATCATAGGAAGCCCATTAGAGACTTCTCCGGGGTCTCATTGCTTTCAGAGCTTTCTTGTACTTTTTAACTGTCCAAGCAGGGTCAATAAAAAAAAAATCTTAGCTAGCATAGCTACAATCTTTTAGAAATTAATTAAAAATTAAAAAATATGTAAGTTGCTGTTATCTAGGGAAAATAGTAATATATTTTTCTGGATAGAGACAGATGTTCAGCATGTATGGCAGAAGTACTGTATGAGAAATTCAAAACAAGTGAACGTTTTCACTGGAATTAAAGTTACCAAATTTCTCCATTTTTTTTTTAAGTTTGCACACTTCCACCAGCTTAAGTAACTGTGACCAAAGTGAACTTGGTCAGGCAAAATACTGAAAACTAAGACTAACATTTTCTCCACAATTTACTTCATGATTGACCAACGTGTTCAATAAGCACACAGGATAAGGGCGGAACAAAAGCCACATTTAGAAGACTTCCACCTAATTAAGCAGTCCGTGTTGCTAGATTTAGTAATCCAAGTGGGAATACCTGATATCAAATCTCCCCAGGCAGGAGAGTGTGTATTTAAGTAAACAGAGGAATGGAAATCTTTTTCATTAGTCAGATAATCACCTGGCAGTAATTCATTACTAAACATTCTCCCCTTGATGGAATACTCATCACCAGAAAAGTATTGTTCATTTTAACAGGCCTTTATTGACAATACAACAGTTTTACTCTTACAGAATGATTTCTGAATATTTTTATTTCCTAGTAGTTTCTCCTAAATCACCTTAATAGATACGGAGAAGGAGAATCCCTTTTAAGCCAAACTAAAGGAAAGTTTATCCTTAAATTAAAAACAAAACCAAAACCCAACCACCTAAAGAAAGCCTCCATTTATACAGTTTGCTGCTCACATCCTCAGCGAGGTATAGAATTTTTTTTTTATGAGTATGTGCCTCATAAGTCTTATCTTTAAATCTGATAACAGCAATCCTCAAACAGAATCAAAAGAGATTGCCAGTTGGAAGTCAGAAATCGTGTCTTCAATATTAGAATGGTGTTAGAGACTGAAAGTTTATCCAAGCGATGCACAGTTTATGATTTTATAAACACAGCACGGCTTTTGGGGTGTGCTGATGCTGTCTGTTTTGGGTCATCAGTAACCCCTTCAAGTGGGAATAGGAGAAACCAGAACCCCTCAAAAAGAGGGAAAGTGACTGACTAAAACTGGCTCCTCACAATGGACTGGATTGCAAAGCCATGGGCACTTTAATTTTTGGAAGCTTTTATGTTTAAATCTTTTAGAAGTAGTCAGAGTTTCTAAATTTGAGAAATGTTCAGAGGAAACAGGTAACTTGTTCCACAAACATAAGCATGCAACAGTTTACCCTAAGGGTTTTTCTGTGAGATTATTGATAAACAAACCTACAGTATTATAATTTATTGTTGCCCTTAGAGTGATCTTACGTTTCTGCAGGCTCGTCTGCAGGGAGAGAATACAGATATTTGGATACTTTATAACCTTGGACTTTACTTTATTCTAGTAGAAACTGTATAGTCTGTCTCCTTTTCCCTTCTTGGGCAGGATGGTTCTACTGAATGTATCTGTGGCGTCAGTCCTTTAGGTATGGCCATGGCTTTGGAGCTGACAGGGGCCGGGAGGTTAGTCTTCCCGAGTGGAAGATCTATATCTATCTATCTATCTATCTATCTATCTATCTATCTATCTATCTATCTACCTACCTACCTACCTATTGCAAAGTTACAGGACCACATTAATGTTTTGACATAGTTCAATCTACTTTTTATACCACTGTTCTTTTTAGGATTCTCAGAAATCAAGAAGACAGTTGTATCTTGGCTACACGCCCTGGATAAACTCCCTAGGTGCAGTCACACCCAGGGGACAGTCAATCAATTAAAAGGGATATTTGGGACAGGGTGATTATCTTAGGAGGTGGCATTGAGAACATTTTATCCTCTGGTGGGTCTATGAGAAACGAGTTCTTTGGGGTGGTGTCCTTGGGCACATTTATCAAAAAGACTGGGTGTCATAGCAGTGAAAAGTCAAACATGGCCCAGACATGCTTGTCTCTGTTGCCGTTGTAGAGAGAGCCCAAGTGCTTCATGAAGGCAGCTCTACTGATTCCCCCAAATCTCACTCTTTTATTTGGAGACCAAATCCCGTAGCATATTGGGAACTTGAGAATAGGGCCCTGGAATGTTAATGGAGAAACATAAATCAGGGTCTGGGAAAACGGTGGTCATTATCAATGCTGCCAGAGGCAAGCAGGGTTTTATTAGTGGTTATTTCCACTGCTCTCTCCTGTTCCCATTTAAAGGGTGAACACATTGAGGGTCGCCCAGCTTCACGAGGGACTTGCTCAAAGTCAGAGTATGTTCAGAGAGGAGCTGATGACTTACTACCTCTTAAGGTTTACAGTTCTCTTTTTACATTGTGACGTGAGGGGTTCCTCGGGAATTGGCTTTGAGAGCTTATGAATCGTTCACAAGTGCAGTCTCTGCTACTGCCGATTTTTCTAATCGCAGATGGAAAAAGGATTAGAAATTTTGCTCAGAGTTAAAATTCCTCCATCAATGTCTGCAGTTCTTGACCTCATTGAATTTGATAATTTAATTAAACAAATATTTATATTTGCTTGGAATATATATGCCCATTTATCTTACAAACATGCAGGCCATTTAGTCTCTGGGATGGAAGACTGAATTTGTAATGCAAGCATAGACAGTATAAAGTTAATTTTAGCACATTGCAGGTTTCCCAGCTGTCTATACGAGAAGCAGTGAGAGCTGAAAATAGTTGTTTAAATTGTAAAGTGAGATTAGAAAGAAAAGAAGAGGAGGAAACAGAGAAAAGAGAAAGAGGATTTCTGTTAAACCTTGAGGGTATTCAGGCTCAGCCCTGTACCACAGGATATCTTAGAGCATTTTGTTGTCTGGAAGTAAAGGTGGCTTCTGAAATCACTGTCCACAGAAAATAAACAGCTAACTTCGATTCTACCCAGATTGACACTAGACACCTTGAGTCCCCTGGAGCCTGGTACTGCCCATCATTTAACATTCACGGCAGGGGTATGGGGCTGAAGACATGTCATATCCAAGGTGCTGATGTCAGGACGACCCAATAGGTCTGGCATGCAGCTGTGTATGTATCCTGACTCCGCCGGCTAAGGGCACAAAGGCAATCACGGCCATCCACAAGGAAAGTGGAGAAAATCTGGAGATGATTGATCATAGGACATGAACTATGTCACGAGTCTAGGCAGATCGTGATATTTGGAAGGCCTATCTCTTTCAGTGCTGGGAGAGCTGCAGGAGCAGATGAAAAGTGAGGCAGCTCAGATGGCTCAAGCTTCACTCGTCTCTATTCGGCCAGTGGCCTTAGGTGGGGTGGTGGAGTCAGCTCTCCCATTATTGCCCATTGTCCTGTCCTGGAGCGAAATGTGCAGTTTCATGGCTGAGCCAGTCGACCAACTCTTGCCTGGAATATGGTTGAAGGGCTGCAAGGATTTGGATGCTATGAGACGCTCGCATCCTCTCCTAGGAAGTACTTGCTTGCCACTTCACCTGGGCGGAACAGCTGTTTCTAGAGTGTCTCTTGAGATGAGCTCACAGCTGGATTAGCCAGCATCGTCCTTTCTACCCATGGAGTTGCTCAAACCATAGGTGCTTGTAGGATGTTCACAAGGCATCCTGCTACAAGGGTACATGCCTCTTGGAGGCAACGGGATAGGAGGAAAAGGGAACCAAGGGCTGAGGGAATTTCTAGGGGACCCACACACAGCAGTGTCTACTGCTTTAGCTGTTGGAGAGCTGCAAATGGGGTCTGTCCACAGTAAAGTGTGGCAGATACAGAATCAGCGTTTGGACTCATTAGGACTCTGATTAGGACCTTGCACCGTCTTAATGGCATTACAAAATAAATACTCTCTGGGAAACTGTTCATTTATTGTTATTATTTTTCAAAACAGAATGTCTTTGTAAACTCTCAGGATTTAATTTATTTTTATTGCAATTTAATAATAGTTAGAAAGAAAAGTCTTGTTAAAATAAGTGCCCTAAATAAAAACAGAGTTAATTTTCCATTACAGTGTCTAATTACTCATCCATGCAAGAGCATTTTATATGACAGTTTAAGTTCTTGAACGTGGAAACTTGGCACTGGTGTGAAAAGGAAAGTCTTGCACCTAGATGGTCTCAGAAGTCTGTCTAATTATATGCAGGCTGCAGCTGAGTCTTGAGTCAACCCTAGAAAGGAGAGGGGACCCGAGCGTAGTGACTGAGGAGTTTCTGATGTCTGAGTCTGGTTGAAATTGATTACCTGGAACAGTAATCACAAACTGTAGCTCATATGAAAGCATATCTGAAAAGGTCCCTGCCAGTCACCAGAAGGTGCTGATGTCAGGATGACCCGATAGGTCTGGCATGCAGCTGTGTATGTATCCTGACTCTGCCGGCTAAGGGCACAAAGGCAATCACGGCCATCCACAAGGAAAGTGAAGAATATCTGGAGATGATTGATCATAGGACTTGAAATATGTCACGAGTCTAAGCAGATTGTACATATTTCATTTTTTAGGGTTAGGTCTCATTATGTATTCTATATTAGGTTGGATCTATAGATGTGTAGTCTAAGCCCACATCAATTTGAAATGATGCTCTCTCAGCCTTCTGTGTGGGGGAGATAGATGTATACCGTTACGCCTGTTCCATGTGCTTTGCTTCTTTGAGACAGGGTCTATGTAGCCCTGGCTACATTGGAACTCCATTTGTAGACCAGGCTGACCTTAAACTCACAGAACTCTGCCTGCCTCTGCCTCCAGAGTGCTGGGATTAAAGATGTGTGCCTCCACTCCCAGATTCAATATACTTTTGATTACTACTTTTTATAATACACGACTTAGTTCTTTGATAAATGCTGTGATTGCCTTTTCCATTTGAATATTCAAGATCGTATACCCCTTGGGAGAAATGGAATCATCTCAGGACTAGGGAAATTTACAAAGGCTTGGCTGTATTTCCACTCCAGGAAATACTCGGGATACGAATACAGGGAAATACATCCCTGTCAGCCTCCCCCACCCTGCTCTTCAGGGCCTCCTTCACTCTGTGACATAACAATCACTGAGATTCAAGTTAATGATCCTGTCACAAACAAGGTGGCAGTCACCCATGGATTGAGGTTTAGTTTACATAATACCTCGGGTTGCTGACTGCACTTTTCCTGAATGGACACCAGAACAGTATGGCTTCTTATCTTGGGGAACTAGTTTGATTAGGCAAGAGGGGTTGCAAAGACTCTCTCTGAGTCTTGCAGTCATCATCCAGAGAAGTCTATAAACTTGGGAGAAATGCCAGAACCACTTTATGGTCAACATCCTTATTCACAGGCATAAGCACAATAATGAAAGTATGTGTCAGTTTTCTCCTTCCATCGTATGGATCCAAGTGATGAACTCGTCAGGTTTGGTGGCAAGCATCTTTACTTACTAAGTCATCCAGCTGACCCAGTAATAGTACTGTGTGTGTGTGTGTGTGTGTGTGTGTGTGTGTGTGTGTGTGATATGTTATAGCACTGGAATAATGGTTCTTAAACCATAATCAGCACTAGAACATCCCTGAGAGGGGCTACTATTTTCTTCATTTGCTAGTGAGGAAATTGAGAACTTAAGTCACATTAGCAATGGTGCAGTCAGACCATTCATGGAAGTGAAGAATTCGACGGTCAGTGAAATGCAGAGACTCTCAGCTCACCATGTTGTCTCACATACACTGGGTAGGCAAAGCAGAAGAACTGGCCATCTCTGTTAAGAGTAGAGCTATAGAGAAATAGCCCTTCTCAAATCCCAGGTGCCAATGGTTAGACACTTGCTTAGTCCGATGACTTTGGGAGGATTTTCAGACTTTATTATTTCGGTGGTGGGATCAAATCTGGGGCTTTGTGCAGGCTGAGCTGGGACTCCTGTTAGGGTTAGATCCCTGTGGAGAAGAACCAGCGACTCCTGGCAGTGGTGCAGATGTGCACACTCTGCAACGCAGTGCCGTGAGGAGTCATCGGAGAAGTGCAACAGGACACAGATAAGAACGGTACTCATTTCTGTGTCTTTTAGATTAGGGAAAATTAAAAGCAAACAAACAACCTAACCAGCCTTTCAGGGAATAAAATAACACGTGCTGTAATTGTGCAATAAACTTTATGTAGTAATTAAAAATAAATGAACTAAATGTGCTTGTGTCAACACAGATCATTCTCAGAAATAAAAAGGCTGGGGATGAACAAGCTGCAGATTGATGTGTGCCGTCTGATGCTATTTACAGAGGGAATGAAAACATTCAGGCTGCTACAGGATGCTAGCAGGCAGGAGGATGGAAATGGGGAGAGTGACCTCCACAGTTTTATTTTCCTATGTAATTATTTATCATTAAAAAGGGCCTATGGCGGTGACTCAGTCTAAGCATTACAAATCTGTCACTTGCTTGTGGGTTCACAGATGTTCATAGTATTATTCTTTGCACTTGTCTGTACAGTTGAAACTTTTCATAACGTAAACATTGGAAAGCGATAGGATAAGGGACCACACATGTCCCCGAAACTCTTAATCTTGTGGAACTTTTGATGGTGTACTCAATAGCTTTTCCATCTTGAGACAAAAGCTTGTCGGCATTTTCACAGTGGGGATACAAGGTCACTTAACAGCCACCGTGGCTTCTGAAGCTGGGTTTGGGGTCCTCCCCACCTCCCCAGCCTGGTTGGCAGCATTATTTCTCTCTACAGTAACCGCTCTACCCCTTCCAATGCTTTGTCACTCAGAAACACTCTGAGTTCCCAAAGGAATTATTAC
This sequence comes from Tokudaia tokunoshimensis, assembly GCA_036184795.1. Lineage (NCBI taxonomy): Eukaryota > Metazoa > Chordata > Mammalia > Rodentia > Muridae > Tokudaia > Tokudaia tokunoshimensis. Next base: position 31,881,731 of record BTHU01000008.1, on the reverse strand, counting down.
AACTCTTACTCTTAATTGTTGCTCCTTGCTAATATGTATCAACAATTATATAAGTCTGAACTATTAGAATTTCTTATTCCTAACAATGCTTAAAGTCATAACAAACTCCTTTGCTTTGCATCTGAATTTTATAAATACTTGCTGATATGGTGATATGCTGCCCTTGACTTTTGACCATTGGCTCATTGGTTCTCATATTTTACTTTTCAAAGATTGTCCAGGATAGTTGAGATTAATTATCAAAGAATGTAAATGTTAAATTGTAGCTTCTTCAGCAAGGGGGATAATGCTATGGGCACTTTGTGTAAGTTTCTTTTATGTTTTGTAACCCTTTAAAATTTTAACTTAAAAACTGTTCCGTGTGTGGTGTCAGGGATTGTTGAGAAGGATGAAGGTAACCATGGTGATCTTCAGAGAGAAGTCTGTTACCAGTAATAAGCGACCATCATGTTGTTTGGAGGTGCTAATCTCAGTGACATTATTCTGTAATGACAAGTGTAGTGGCAGCTGCTTTATTCCGCTAAATTAACAGTCCAGACATTTTAATTACCATTGCATGGTAGGTCTAATTTAGAAATACTGCTTTTAGACGTTTTGGCAAAAATAAAGCCCTTTGTGAGCTCTGCCCTCCTTTAAGTGAAGTAGTTGGTACAATCAAATTGGCCAAAGCATTCCTCCCCCCTCCCTGTTCCCCAGACTACTCCTTTATACCCAAGCAAATATATGAGCAAAGATACATCTAATACCTCACAACATTTCAAGAAGGGTGAGAACAGTTCAATAAGATGTTAAGATGTTGGCAGGGGTCATCGCTCTTACATAAATATAATATGTTGTTACAATTGTTCTATTTATTATTATACGTCACCTACTGTAGTTAATTAATAAATTAAGCTCTGTGATAAATATACATGAATGGAAAGAAGCCAGTGTAACATACCGGGGTTGGTTCTAGAACACTTTCATCTATCTCTGGCAGATGCAGAAACACATCTTTGGATAAGGATAGGGAGGATGACTGAATTCCAAAGAGCTTCCAGGCAGCCATGTATATGTCTATGAGAAAAATGCAGGGGACATCATTCTGCAAGTCACGAAGGCTTGCGCACTGGCATCACATCTGATAGATCTGATTTTGATTCTTCATTTTGAAACTACCTGGGACAGGGGCTGGTGGGGTGGGTGACTCAGTGGTTAAGAGGACTCATTCTTTCTTAGGACCAGAATTCAGTTCAGTACTCACATTCAGCTCCAGAGGATCTGATGCCCTCTTCCTTCCCACTTAGGCCCCCTTCACCCCACATATATACATGTAAATGGGAAATAAAACAAATCTTTAAACATGTACCACTGAGCTGGGCATGGTGGTGAATTCCCTCAGTCTCAGTGTGGGCACATACATTTTTGAGTTTCAGGCCAGCCTGGTCTACACAGAAAGACTTAGTCAAGACTACCCTGTCTTAAAAACCAAATCATCAAACAAAAAAAGTTAAAATGTAGGACATTCAGGGTTTCACTGAGGGGGAGAAAAGGAACTTTATCTAAGTTACTTCCTTTCCATGATTAAAATATTTTATTGAAAAACTTGGTATGTCACCTCTGAGGAGATTTTATTTGGAGTGCTGTTAATTTTGTTACTCCTGGGTATCATGGTAACTCATGAATGCTCTTAGTTCATTAGGCAGCTGCTGCTACTACAAGTTCACTTTCCAAATTGTCTGTTCAGATCATAGCACAGCCCTGTCAGAGGACTAGCTATGTTCTTTTTCTTTTAAACTGGAATATTCTGCTTTTGATGCTTGGAGCAATTATTGTAAACAGAATGCATTTTGCTGTTTAGGATGTTGGAAAAATAAAAGGTAGCTGTTAGCCAGGCTCGAGCTAAGAACTTGCAGGACATAGGGCAATTAGACTAAATGGAAACTCTGTATGAAGTAGTTCCCATGACCACTGTTTAAGGAGAATGACAGGTAAGTGTCAGAGTTGAGATTGGAACATGTGTCTGTCTCTTTCAATGTAAAGTTATATTCATGTGATTGTTAGGCATGTAAATTAGAATTCAAATCTGTCCCCTTTTGTGCAGACTTCTAATACATTTGTGTGTGTGCATGTGCGTGCGTGTGTGTGTGTGTGTGTGTGTGTGTGTGTGTGTGTGTAACACATACAGCAAAGTCCAATTTTTCTTGTGATTGAGGTTTTCAATGATTCCAGAAAACTTCCGTGAGATGATGGGATTTGAAGTGGGAAATGGTGTATCTGATCATCAGGAGGTTTCGGATCTGTTATCATCTGCTTTTGTGACTCACTTGTTGCTGGGTGACAGTCACTGAGTCTCTCCGGAGCATCGCTGAACTTGGGATTCATCGAGTAAAGCTGTTCACAGAATATTCAAGGGTGGAATCTACAGCCCCTCATTGCTATGAACTGGATAGAAAATGCTTAACAACTCGGATCCAGTCTCCACTTATTCCTATTTTAATTGACACATGCGTGTGGGGTATGGTGTGATAATTCAAAATGCCACTCAGTGTCTGATGATCCAAACCTGTTGTAGTTACCATTTCCATGTTGTTGAACACGTCTCACTTGTCTGTGTTTTGAGCTCCAGCTAGCTGCCTACAGCATATGTCATAGATTGTTGCAAACATCATCTCCCCACTGTGCTATAGAATAAAAGTGCTTAACCTTCCATCTAACCAGGTTTTTTTATATCCATGTCCATTCCACCCTTATTTATTGATTGATTGATTGTTTCCAATCAACTCATATAACTTGTCTTTCTTTGCCTGGCTTATTTTTCTTCATATCTGGCTCTTTGGTTCCATTCACTTTGCTATAAATGACAAGATTTGATTAAAGAATAGTCACAATCTTTGTTTTTTAATTAATTAATTAACCAATTAATTAATTAATCAATTCACTTTATATCCCAATATTGGCACCCTCTCTCTTTCCAGTATCCCTCACACAGATTCTCCCACATTTTTAAAAATAATTACTTTTATTTTATTTTATGAGGGTATAGTGTTTTGGTACGAGGGTATCAGATCCTCTGGAACTGGAATCATGGACGGTTGAAAGCTGCCATGTGGGTCCTAGGAATTGAACCCAGGTCCTCTGGAGGAGCAGCCAGTGCTCTTAACCACTAAGCCATCTCTCCTTCCTAACAATCTCTGTTTTTAAAAGATTTCTTGGACATTGAGGCTTAGGAATCACTGGATTAGGGATAACTGCTTAAGGACAAGACAGGTGTAACTTATGTCCCATGTTTACAGCTACATGAAACCATTTAGTGGAGACTTGCTGTGTATAAGTTTTGAGTTAGACAGTCCTGGGTTTGTCTGTATTTTATTGTCTGTGTGACCTTAGGCAAACCACTTTAACCTCGCTGACAGTCAATTTCAACATCTATAAAATGGAGATAATAATGACTACCCAATAAGGTTAGTCCGTTAAATAATATAGTGTTTATAAAGCTATTAAGCCTAGTTCCTGGAAACAAAGCACCCAGTAATTGATAGCTCCTATTAAAAATAATTATCTTATAAAAAGAATGTCTTTTCGGTTGATTGAGGCACAGCCCTTTAGGGAAAGATTACAATTATTTGTGAATTAAACTCAAGCAAAATTAACACTCTCTCTCTCTCTCTCTCTCAAAACAAAACAAACAAAAACAAAACAAACAAACAAAAAAACCCCCAAACCAATCCACTTTCCTCTAGGTGTCCTCTGGACTATGTCACTGTGTTGGATGCCTTTTAAGGCATCGTGGGTGGTCTGAGTTGTTTGAGTTCAGGTCCTCCGGCTAGATCTGCTTCACTCCTCCCAGCGTTCGGTTCTACAATGGGAGCTGGAGTTTTGTAAGTTTAAGTGAACAGTACAAGCAGGGTCAACTGTAGCCTCACAAAATGATCTTTGTTGCTTTCTCTTCCACAGGAGTTTCGTGGGATTTAATTACCCATAGGAAACGTTTCTTCACACAGATGTTAGGAACTCCAGAACTGAATTAGAAAAATAGAAGCAGTTCTCAGGAAGCTTAATCTCTTTTCTCCCATCAGAGTAGGGTTTAGCCATCATCTTTTAGAGGAGGGTAAGGTTCATGTTCTTTTATTTCAGAGTACCAAGGAGGGACTAACTGGACAGAGACCTATTTTTGGTAACTAGGTAACATGGAAGAAAGTAGCAGTTTGAAGGTGACTCACTTTCCTGATTTACTTCTGGGTCTATGGTTTGGGGTGCATTCTGTATGAAGCCCCATCTTATAACTTTGAATTGTTGGAGAATGCTTTAGAAGGACTGCCTAAATAAGCGTTGTGCCTGGGTCTCTCTTGAATTGTATCTCAGAGGATTACTAGTATCTTGATATGTCTTTCATATCTGCTGGCCATACTTTATTTGGTGATTCTCTATGATGTGAGAAAAATCCCCCAACAATCCATTCTAAATCCCATGGCACAAAGGAAACCCTATCTATGCACAGGGCAGTGCATTTGTCCAACTGCTTAAATGTTGAGTCCTACAAGTGAGATCCAGTGTCTTCTCCACATTCATGGTGGCAGGGGCTGGCAGGAGGAAGCAAGAGTATGACATGGTGTGCCTTCATGGCAAGTTTGGATGGAGTTTCTGAGTCTCTGAAGGTTCTTCAGCCACAGTCTGCGTTTTGACTAGCGGAGACAAGATTCAATTGAACTGGTGGATATTCAGCAGCTTGTACTTGTGGATCCAGATAAATAAAATATGTGTGTGTGCTCCTGTGTGTGTGTGTGTGTGTGTTCTCATGGGAGGACAGTAGGCAGGAACCAGGTGATGGGTAGAAGGGGAATGCCGACCAATGCAAAAAGTCAGGCTTAAGGAAAGAAGTCCGGGGACTGCCGCAGGGTCCTGAGATGCTTGCTCAGCACCTGCTGTCCTCGGGAGGAAGACAAATGTTAAAAGGAAGACTGCACTCCTGTGCATTTGGAGACAGCCCTGCGAATACGTGCTCCTTTCAGAGGCGTTCCTGCTAGCTCACAGCAGTCACTGACTTACGATGGGGCAATAGCCTGCCCAGCCACACATGTAGCCTAATTATTGCACACATTAATGATGTGTTAAAAAGTGTCATTATCCTGGATCACGGAAGATCCTTGTGCCTATATTCTAACACTGTGGTATTCGTCGTGCGGTGCCACTGAGGAAACTCTGTACCTGATGAACAGAGACAGTGAGCAAGCAATCTCAAGGTGGAAATCCTGCCCAAACCACCTTTCTTCTTGGGCTGGAAGCTCAGTGGCAAACTGCTTGCCTAGCATCTGCGAAGCTCTGGGTCTGTCTGTAGCACTGCATACAAAAATATGCAAACCAAAATAGACCACCCCCCATGCCTGTTTTCTGTGGACCTGCCCTGTCTATAATGTTTGAACACTTCACATTCTATCATTGATAAAACAAGCCCCGCCTTCCCATTGTGTTAGGAAGGAATGACTGATTAAGGGATATTAATTTAGCGCTGAAAGGATAAAAACATAATAAGCATATGGGAAGCTAAATGGTCCTTGGAATGACATACATTGCTGTGTTCTGTAGGCAAGTGGGTGTAAGGACTGGCCAAATCTGGTTCACTGTCTATTTTTTGATACTGTGAACTAAGAATAGCTTTTACATTTATAAATAGTTATAGAGAAGGCAATGGAATATTTCATGATTTGTGACAATTATATGAAATCTAATTAGTGTCCATGCATAAAAAAGTCACTGGAGCTTAACCATGCACGGTGCACTCTGGTTTTTGTATCAGGTGTGGCATCTCTCGTGACGATCAGCAGAGGCAGGTAGATATAATAGAGACACTGTGGCTCACGAAAGCCATACGCATTTATTTTCCAGAAAACTTTGCCAATCCTTGACACAGGCTATTAGAAGAGGAGTTCCTAGTTGTGAAATAAGGTGGTTACTGATCCAAACATCTGACGTCATCCCAAGCCACACAAATACCTCTTTTGATCCATCACGGGCCCCAGTGCTGCTGTCATACATTGGCACGTGAGGGTCTGTCTGAAGGTGACAGTTTACTGGGGATCTTCTCAAGGACTCTTAAAATTGAGAATAAGCTTGGGATTTTGGGAGGACTTCCCAAAATATTCTAAAACAATTCTAGAGAGAGCGATAAAAAATACAAGCTGGGAAATGGTGGTGCACGCCTTTAATCCCAGTTCTTGGGAGGCAGAGGCAGGGGAATCTCTGAGTTTGAGGGCAGCCTGGTTTTCAGAGCTAGTTCCAGGACAGCCAGGGCTACACAAAAAAACCCTCCAGTCTTGAATTCTTCACCCCCCCTCCAATACTTACAATAAAGTGGTTGAGTTTCAACCACAATAAAGTGGTTGGAATTGAATAAATTATTTTTAGGCCTCTCCCTTGCTGTTCCAATCCCCACTGTTTTTCCTAGAGGGAATATGAGGGTGACAAGTGAGGACAGGCAGGAGTATCAACATGACTGATGGCTTCAGAGAGATTTGGTGATGGTTCGTATGCTTCTTAATTGCTTTTAACTTGTCATCTATCCCTAGAAATAATATTAAACACAAATAAAAGTTATGTAGTCATTTACCACAGCCCTGGCTGGAAAGAGAATGCAGAACAGGCTGAGGCAGTTGACTGTGGTCGTCCAGCTTGCTGTGTAAAAGATGTTTCTGCCTCTCTGTGCCTGTAGGTTCCCAAATACCTTGAACAGGAGCTCCTAATTTTTTTCAGGAAGGACAAAGCATGATCCTCTAGCTCTTCCAGGTCTCCCTTGCTTCTCTTTAGAATGTTTACTCATGATGAGACAGCCTTTGAGCAAAACCCTTTAGGGAATAGGATGTGTGAAAGTAAGTTTATTTTCTAAATGTGCCGTTGCCTTATAGGGTTAACCTAGATGCTAGACTGAGAAGCTTCTAGATTTAGTCCTTACCATTAAACAGGAGTTGGGGAGTCATAGGGCCAATTAATTCTACAGGAGTAAATTATAGATTTTGGTGGTTAAAATTCTCTTAAGTACAGATTTTCTTAGTCACTCTAAGGTGAAGTTCATAAAATAGTAATACTGACAAGCATACGTCACAGCAGACACTTGTATATGCTTACCTGAATGTCTTATATGAGCTTATGTAGTTCTTTCCATCTGGAAGGAATAGAGAAGATGAAGTAAACTCCAGGCTGGACGGGGATATCTGCGTTGGGGACAGTCTCAGGTTTCTGCCATGCTAGGATGGGAAAGCAAACAAAACACAGAACAGTATGAGTAAAGGGACAGAAGACAAATTCAAACCTTAACACAAAGAGGGGGCACTGCTGCCCAGTTTAGATCTTGGTCATCTGATAAATTTATTTTTAAAAGTATAATGCTGTGGAGAAAATGGTGGATCCTCAGTAATACATGTATTTTGAAATTTTCTGTGTTTGAAAGGCACATTTTATTCGTGTGTGTGTGTGTGTGTGTGTGTGTATATGTAAGTGTGAGTGTACAGGTGTATGCACAAGTATGTGCTCTCTTCGGTAGTGCTATAGTGAAGGTGTGAAGGCCAGAGGAGAGCTAGTTCTCTCTTTCTATTGTGAAGATGCTGGGGACTGAGTTCACGCACCTTTACCTGCTGAGATGCCTTTCTGCTTTTAATTAAATTGTTACTGACTTGATGAGTATTAGCTGATTTTACAATTATAGGACATACCAAACTATTCTTAAAAAGATTTCTTCTGGTTCTCCTCCTCCTCCCTCTTTCTTTCTTCTTGTTTTAGAGCCATCCAGATCTGATGCAGCTGAAGTCCTAGGAATATATTTTATGCCAAATTTGCAAAGCAAGTTAGTGACAGGGATGCCGTTCCATTTTATCCATTATGTTTTGCTAGTTAGGTACTGTTCTAGGATGAAAATTACTAAATACATTTCAAATCATTGTTGTTTTGCTTCAAGGTTGAGTTGGGTGTGGGGTTCAGTGGTAGAGTGTGTGCCTACCACATAAAGGCCTTGGGTTCAATCCCAGGTGTGAGCACACAAACACACCAAGCAGGTAAAACTACTGATAAAATACAGATAGGACATCAGAATGACAATAAAGTGAGCAGTGATATGCCTGTCAACCACTTTGGACCAGAGCATTTCTGCCTGATGCTTGTCCCTGTCAGAGGTTACCCATGTCTCAGTGCTCTGTCATGACAGCTTTTCTCTGTAGTTTTGACCTGTTTGTGTCCCTGTCCTGTATTGTCTCGCTTTGTCCACTTTGGGTGTCATATCAGTGCCATTGAATTTATTTTACGGGACTCACCTTTCACATAGTGTCGCATTTCCAAGCTTCCTCCTTGCTGTTGTGTGAGACGGTAGTTCACACATTTCCATTACCATGTATAGGGCGCAAATAAAACCACACTTTTATCTCCTCACCTCATTGAAGACTTTTGAAATGTTTCCTGTTCTTATTTTTGTAGATACTGTTGCTTGAAACTTCTTATTAAAAATTTCCCCCATCTCATGGTCTTGAGGAGTCATTTAAATAATTTTTCCTAAAGTTCATAATTGCCAGTGGCAATTCTATTTTGTTGCTTATACATAAAGATGTTGTTTTAATTTGGGGGCACAGATTATCAATTAAACAAGTCTATTTTTAGTTGGTTTATGGATTATTCTCTTTCCAGTATTGAATAATGATTCGTTTCATTTTCTAAAGTAAATCGCAGCACTTATGATCATAAAACACTGGAAGATGTGTATCCAATAGTTAAGATGTTTATATTTCATAAGATGAATAAACTTAAAATATTGAATCGTAGTAGAGTGTGATGTACTTTCTCCTGAAAAACTAAACATTCAGTAAGTTTTTTTCCGTGTAGGCAACAGACAACAACAATATTGCTGTCTATTGGGAAGATGGTCTCTGCCCTACTCATTTAGGCTGGGAAAGAAAATTTTATTTTCCCACATTTTGTTTCAGTTTTAAAAAGTAGACGCTAAAACCATTCTGGAATAATCTGCAGAGTTATGCAGAGGTGCTGGATTGGGGCAGACAACCTGTCCACTGCTCTGCTCTTACTGGAGAAGAGAGCATTGCCCAGGGTCCTGCTGGGTGTCTTTTAAATGAGGCACCTCTAAAACAGTTCTGTGAATCTGTCATTTTTAATTTTTGAGTCACAAGCGTCTTCACATATATGTATTTGCCTCTGTGCGATGTCATTTGAATACTTAACATCATTTTAGAACATCAAGCGTCTACTGCAATATCTGACAGCTGGAGGCGTGGGTGTCATACCAAGTCTTCTCAGTACTGCTGTCTGTGCTGAGCCTGCAGGGGTCTCGCCTGTCTGCTTCCTGGTGGTGACAATATTTCCATTGTCTTACAGCTTGCCTGCCACCAATGGTATTCCAGGCGAGCACTGAGCATGAAGGAGCCTGTTGTGTCAACAAAGGCACAGGCCTCTCTAGACAGTTTGTCCACCCGCTGCGCAGGTGCTTTCCCACTTAAGGAAGCGGCAGCTTTGCGAGGGAGATCTTCAGGAGGCCACTTGGATTAGCCTGGGTTAGTGGGAAGTGAGGGCCTCCATTTAGGGCTGGGTGTGAAGCTTTTCATGTTCTTGACATCCCCTGGACCTCCCTGTCACACCCAGGGGGCCACCTCCCACCCTCTGCCTGTGCCCCCATCCTGAAATAGCCATGGTTCAGCATGGAAGAAATGTACTCTGTTAATCCCTCGGGCGCTGGTGCATTCTACATTTGCTGGGGGTGGGCTTTGCCTTTCTTCTCCTTGAGAAATCTCTACTTGCTTAAAATCTATTTAATGACAACATCAGAGGAATGCAACTGGGCTTGGAACAGGCTCCCTGGACTCAGCTTCTAGCTCTGCCTCTTGCTGGGTACACTTAGCCACGATGATGGAAGCTCTAAGATCAGTCACACTTTTCTTCTTCAGCATTGCTTCTGGCCTCCATGGGCACCAGGCGTGCATAGGCTGCACAGACATATGTGCAGGCAAAACATTTTTGCACATAAAAAAAAAGAGAAAGAAAGAAAGAAAGAAAGAGAAAGAAAGAGAGAGAGAGAGAAAAAGAAAGAAAAAGAAAGAAAGAAAGAAAGAAAGAAGGAAGAAAGAAAGAAAGAAAGAAAGAAAGAAAGAAAGAAAGAAAGAAAGAAAGAAAGAAAGAAAGAAGCAACACCATCTTTGCTCCCGGGCTTCCTGCAGGCATTGGATGAGTTAAACACCCCAAATCTGCTGAGAACCAAACATTTCACCTCTGAAATAACTTAAGAAAAATCAGCATGTACTTCCTTAGATTTCCACATGAGAATGCCAGAGAACAGAGTGGGCAAGAGATGAGGGCTCCTACTGACTGCTAGACCCATATACTCACAGCTTGAGCTCGGGTGGCATCAGCTTCTTCAGTCCGTCATGTTGGTGACTTTCATGGGCTCCTTTCTGCTAGGAATGCTAAACCTTCTTTGGGCAAAGGCCTGTCTTCCTCATCCTTTGTCTCTAGTACGGCAGTTCTCAACTTTCCTAATGCTGCGACTCTTTAATACAAATCCTCATGTTGTGGTGATCCCTCAACCATAAAATTGTTTCCTTGCTACTTCATAACTGTGATTTTTCCTGCTCTTATGAATCACAGTGTAAATATCTGACATGCCGGCTATCTGATCTTGACTCTCAGGGGGGTCGTGATCCACAGGTTGAGAATTGCTATTGTAGCGTACAGGATGTGTTTTGGCACCTAGACATGAAAATCTCTGTTTTCCTTGCTGCAGTTTGTTTTGTGGTACTGGGGATCAAGGGAAGAGCTGGCCTTGGCTAGACAAGTGCTCTCTCTCAGGCTCTGCCTCCAGTCCTAACTGCATAGATTTGAGCCTTGGTAAATTTGCCTGATGGTCTGTGGCCTTCTCTTTCTTCCTATGAACAATTTGTAATTTCTGTTGCTGTTGTCCTCTGTTTCCTTTGTCCCTGTGAATCTTTCCCAGGCCTGTACTCCTCTGACCCTCCGTGTGCAGTTTTCACATGCTGCTCCCACCTTTTTAATTTTCCTTTTGGACTAAGTACTTATAATATGCAGCTGGAGTTGTTGCCTGGAATGTTCTACTTCAGCTTTAGAATCCTTAATATTTAAGGCTTTATTTATAGACATTAAAGTGTCTTCTGGCTCTGTGTGTGTGTGTGTGTGTGTGTGTGTGTGTGTGAATTTAAATTCTCTAAGTTCATTTTGATTGTATTTCATCCTGAGGGATAATAGTTTATTTCAAGTTAATCTACAAGACTAAAGTGTAACCTATTTGGGTGTGTGTGGGGGAATAGGAACGGAATGGACGGCAGCTGTTAAGTAGCACATAGCAACTCTTCACAACAGCTTAAACATGAAAAAGAAATTGGAGTAATAGAATATGCTGGAATTTGATGAGGGCACCAAGAGCTGCAGGATGTGGGATTTGAACTTACATACTATGTCTCAGATGAGAACTCCTGAACCTTTACCCCACGGTGCCCTAGAGACAAGGTGGGTAGAGTTGTCAGCAAGGGTAGTTACTCATGGAACTTTGTATACTGTCTCTGTACCTAGTCTACTCCTTTTTTAAGTTAAACTTCCGTGGGAAGAGCAGAGTAGTTGGTATCACTTTAATCCTATAAAGAATGACAGAACCCTTTAAAGCCTTTAGAGACAAGATACTTCAAGAAACAGAAAAATAGAACCCTCCTCGCCTAATATGTGTAACTGCAATTAAGCATGGTTTTATGAGAGTATGGTCTTTTCTGGCAAATAGTGGAAAATTTCCTGGGAAATTCATGGCATTATTTAAGAGTGCTAACCCACATGGAAATAAAATTATTAGTGAGCTCATTTGCCTCTTTTAACTCATAGGAAATTGTCTGAGTGTTGGAGGGTTTTAGAAAACACTTATTCAAAAAATCAAAATTCAAATAAGTTAACAAAGAACATATAGTGCATGCCAGGCTTCTCTACTCAGAAAACCTCAAGTCCAAAAGGCAAAAAAACTCAAAGTTTTAAGAAGTGATGTGACACCCAAGCTCTTGAAGACTGTGGAGTAGTTTATGGGGTTCGAGAAATAGCTCTGAGGTTAAGAGCCCTTGTCCTTCTGGAAGACCTGAATTCCGAATACCCACATCAGGTGGCTTTAGCTGGTGGCAATGTACAAGCTCCATGCCCCCTTCTAGCCTCCTAGGCATCCACAGTCATATAATACCCAGGCAGATAGATCACAAATATATACATAAGTAATAAATACAACAATAATAATGGATGTTAGGGTACTTTAGATTTTGGATTTTGGGATCTGGGATGCTCAACTGGTAAATTCTATGAAAATATTAATATCAATTAATATTTTTATTTAATACCTCTGATCCCAAACATTCTGGTTAAGGGACACTTAACCCATGGCTACATGAAAAGACCTTGGTGAATTGAATCTACCTCCAAAAATGATGGAGTGGTCGGACTCCTGATTAAAACAATGAAAAGCTAATGACCTTTATTATTTCAACTAAAACTTTAAAAAATAAAAGTACTTGCCCCCAGGCCACTCTGTACAAGGAGTGGAGATAGAGCATTAGCATCAAAGTCCTGCCCTTACTCTCATGGGAGATGCAGGCAAATGGGTCTGAAGAGACCGTGTCAGCGTTACCTGACAGATTCTGAGTTGGGAGGTGGGTGTGCTGGGGGACACTGGGACTTAGAGCAGTTAGGGAAGGCAACCTTGAAGCTGAGCCTATGGGATGGATAGGATGGTTAAAAACAGTGCTTCAGGAGAGGAGGGAGTTTTCTAAACCCATGCTCTTTTTATTCTGAATGGGATAACTAGTATAAATGAACATTTGCGGTGGGTGTGGATCTTGATGCCTTTAGGGTAGCAACTTTTTATTTTTTAACCACTTGTCTTTATATAGTGCCATAGATGTCCCATATTAAAATAATTTTGCAATGAGCCCTAGAGTAGAGGTTCTCAACCTGTGGTTTGCAACCCCTGCTGAGGTCACATATCAGATAATCCACATCATGATGCATAGCCGTAGCAAAGTGACAGTTATGAAGTAGAAATGAAAATAATTTTATGGTTGGGGGTCACCACAACATGAGGAACTGTATTAAAACATTGCACCATCAAGAAGCAGAGAATCGTGGCTCTAGAGTGATGTGGATGGATTATTTCTCTTTTAACTGTTCTCTGTCTTATATGGAGGTAACAGCCTCAAATCCAAAGACCTTGAGATTCTTACAAGCCAATTAAGAAGCAGAAAAATCCAAAATATGAGTTTATAGATTTTTAGGCGTTTCAAACAGAAGCTCAGTAAGTGTTTTCTGATTTAAATTAGAAAATTTAAAAATCCTCAATTTATAACAAAGAATGCGAGTCCTAGTTGCAAGCTGGGATTAGGCCCAGTACTCAGGAACCTGAGTTCAAGGCCACCCAAGTCTATGAAGTGGTTCCAGATCAGCCAGAACTACACAGAGAAACCCTGTTTCAAACAAAGCAAAGCAAAGTAAAACACAATCCTAGTTGCAGTTGATGAATAAAAAATTCTGTATCATTGCTATTTCCATTGGAATTTGAGTATTTTTGATATTGAGTCACATATCAGTTGAATATGTGTAGAGTGCAGTTTAGAGTCATTGGTAAAAGCTGAGTGTGAGTCCCGTTCCCCTAGGACTCACTCTATATACTGTTGTGTTTCCTAGCCATAGTGTAGCTGTCTTTGTATAAGTACACTATACTATTTATGCAGGAAACTACCTGAGTGTGATGTGGTGAGAGCAGGGGTCTGTTTAGCTGTGAACTTGTTCTTTAGTAGCACAGTGGCTCAGAGAAAACCGTGTATGCTACTTCATCTCCCTAAGCTACCATATAAGATTGTAATTCAACTCCAGAGATACTGTCAAAGAGAGACGCATGGCCCCACGAATTACTCCATAGTTTTAAAGAATATCATGACAGGTGGCTATATGATGACCTTGTTTATCAACCCATGCTCATCCACATTAGCCCAGCAGTGTTATATCTGTATCTTTCCCATCAGCCCATGCCTATCCACATTAGCCCAGCAGTGTTACATTGTATCTTTCCCATCAGCCCATGCCTATCCACATTAGCCCAGCAGTGCTACATTGTATCTTTCCCATCAGCCCATGCCTATCCACATTAGCCCAGCAGTGCTACATTGTATCTTTCCCCAGCTCTGTAGACTCTCTGGAGGTATAGTTCATGACTTGTTATTATTTGGCCCAGAGTGTGCAGAAGGGAGCAGGAAAAGGCTTTAGAATGTTTTCTGGATGAGAAAACCAGAGCTGAATAACAAGCATGAATAAGAATTAGCCAAGGGAATGAGATTATGAGGCAGAGCAGGAAGCGTTCTGAGAAAAGAAAATGTCACCAGAGGTGAAGGGACTTGAAGCAGCACATGAATTTCGGACTCTGGACAAGTCCATGGAACTCAAAGTATAAAGAGAATATGTTGAGGGGTGTGACTGGAGGGGAGGGGCCCAGCCATGGGAACCTTCCTTGTGTAGACTCTGGAGAATCATGAAACAGAAAAAATATGACTGGAGCTGTAATTGAGAAAATCCTTTTTGGAAGATGACCTTGACAAGGACAAGTGTGAAGATGGGAGACCCCATTTTGGAGACATTTGCAGGCTCTTACCAACATTCTGGAAAGAGATGAGGAGCCAGGGTGGCAGCCAAACTTTAGCTCTTATCAAGGAGAGATTGGGAGCCCGAACAAAGCCAGCTAGAGAGATAAAGGAGTCAGTAAATCGTCAAGGCCCGGCTGGCTAAAGACTGATGCTAACACCTACCCTGTAGTTCAGGATTCAGCAGTGCCAGAAGCTTGTAAAGATTGCAAACTCATGCTCCATACTTAGAGATGTTACTTGAACCTAGAAATGGTTGCTGATGACCTTGTCATACCATTTCATTGGAATGTTTGAGAATGAAGGCAGCATTACTGAAAAGTTAGGAAAAACTTGGCATAAGAGAGTAGAAATAATATAGTCTTAAGAAACCTGGCTAGCACAGGAGAAAGAGACATTTGTTAGAAACGGATATCGGTTAAGGAAACACATTTTAGTATGGCAGTTGAGCACCCTACTTTTAGTTGATAGGAAAACAGAGAATCTGAGACTTTTGAAGAACATGGATGCTGGATGTCCAAGGGATCAAGATCAAGATGACAGTAAAAGTGACTTTACTTATATTCAAAGTATTTCAGCCTTCACTAGTTTGATCCTGATCCTTCTGTAGTTCAGAAGTGGTGTTATTGACTATAGATTGACATAGGGCAAGGTAGAGACAAAACAAGAAACAGCAACTAACTCTAGCCAGAAGTTTATAAATAGTAGCTAATGCAAGCTTGATGTATTTGACCCAAATTGTCCCGGACATCTTTTATGTAAAGGTCTGTAATTATAATAATCATTTAAGGAAATAATGGCCAATTTCTAGCACATGGCATTGACGGAATTTTTATTGATTAAAACAGCAAGCATGCAGAAGAGCCATGCCTTCACATAGAAGTGTGTGAACAAGTATGAATCATTGCAGTGTGGGATGATATGAAGCAACTGCCGCTGTGCAGGGCTGAGGCTTGGCTCTGGGTTGTGTTGCATCAGGAGACATCAGTGTGCATTAATAACAGCTTGTAGTTCTAGAGGGACAGGCCTCGTTTGGCTCTCAATGTGATAAAGTGGGCAAATGACTTAGACACTCTGAGCATTTGTCTCTTCATATCTAAAAAAAGGTATATTAATACCCACCCCACAGGATTGCCATGGTGATTAAGTGAGCAAGTGTGCATGCAGACTGTCAGGTGTGCCACATTAGTACCCACAAACACGATGCCTAGCAGCTGCTTGAATGGTGTGTGAGTGAATGCAAAAACTGCAGGGTGACTAGGCAGCCACTTACCGTGGAATGTCACAACCTCCCCAGCTCCACAAAAGGGGCTCGTGGTAGCACTCTTTAATCTATCCCTTTTATAATGAAGAAAACGAGCTCTTTCTGAAAAGAACTTCTATGAAATGAAGTGTTTTAGAAGCTGAAGGAACACACTCACTAAGTTTGTAGGCACTGAGACGTCGGTGGTGAGAGTGTCAACTGGATGTCTAACTCCTTTTTCTCAGGTTCCTAGGATATTCTCTATAAGACCTGTCAGACAGCAGATTGCTAATTAAATCCCTATCATATATAAGTCACCATGAGGAAGAACCAAAATAAACAGCTAACACAGGAAGCTCCTGCTTCAAGTCCTTGTCCTAGGAAGGAGGATTAGGCTAAGGGAGAGCCAAACAGTAGCTATGTGGGAGCTTCTAGGTGAAGAAGGCACGGCTACAAGGTGCCCGCTGAGCAAAGGCATCTGTGGAGAAACTGACCTGCAGAAAAAAAAATCCTTGGAAGGAGGTGCAGCATGTCAGTCTGGAATTGAAACCACCTTCCCTCTGTTCTGCTGCCATGGTACAAATCTCGTGGTACAAATGGTTTGCTCAAATCCCTCCCTCTCCGCCCCCCCCTCGGCCCCCAGTTACCTAGTTGCAATTGCCACCAGTCATTTACTTAGAAGTCTCTTCTACTTCTTCCCTGTGTATTAAGTGGTGGATGGAATACCAGGAGGGCAGTGTGGCAAACTTCCTTTTTTATTGTGGAAACTGGGGGGTTCCCGTGCTGGGTCACATTGATTGACAGGTTTGGTGGATCTATCTGCCTTGGATGCAACCGGACACAGGCTTACTCAGAAGGAAGCTCCGCTTTCTCAGCCTTTGCTCTTGGATCATCTCAATGTGTCCTACCACCTTTGGCCACACTCCCTACTGAGCACTCTGGGAGAATTTCCCTGCTGGTTTGGATTGTGCCAGGTGTGCCGGGCTCTGCTTCCATACTGCACAGCATTTTATGGTTCCCGTGTCGCCAGCAGGCATCTTCTGCTGTGGGTTGCAGGTGGACTTCTTGGTATCTAGTTAAGAAGGCAGTAACCTAGTTGTCACCCTGCTTCTTTGTTGATACAGTCCTTGGTCACTTCTGTGGCAATGGGGTTTGTGTCAAATGGTGACTTGTCCCTTTCCTACATGGAAGTTTCCCAAGAGAGAAGAACTATGAAGACCCAAAGTCATACCTGCCGCCATGCAGGCGTTTTTGTTATGGTGTTGATTGCTTTGACGATTACAACGACTCCAAGCAAACCCTGGGCAGCTTGGAGAGGACTGTAGGGATGCCTCGGGGAGGTGAGATGAACAATGTACCATTCATTCATAGCACACAAGGACCTGCCTGTCTCCAGCGCCAACCAAAATGGTGATGGATATAAATGTCACCCTACAGTCTTGCTTTAGGTGATTATAGCCAATTAAGAAGGTGACATAGGAGAGAGGGAGGGAGGGAGGGAGGGAGGGAGAGAGAGAGAGAGAGAGAGAGAGAGAGAGAGAGAGAGAGAGAGAGAGAGAGAGAGAGCAAAAACATGGAAGGTGCCAGAGTTTACCTTTTGGCCCAAGAGAGAAAGCAAGTGTTTGCCACCTTCTCAAGTCTACGTACAAATAAATGCCTGGATACCCTTTAGTTTGGCAATTGACCTTTGCAGGCCACCCCTTCTTTTAAAACCCCACCCCTTTTGTATCATAAAGCAGTGTGGTGCTACGTGCTCTGAGATAGTAATATGGCCTCCATAAACCTGGTGTGAAATGCTTTTTCTTTTGAGAGTTTCAATGTTATTCCATGGCTCGCTCCCAGGAGAGCAGAAGCATGCCCATCTGGTGTGAGCAGTGAGAGGAAGGTCCCAACAGGTGCCGCCACAAGCTTTCTGCTGGGGATCCAGGCCAGGGCTGCAGTCTTGTTTTGATCTTTGCTTAGATGGAAGGCTGAAGTGGAACTCTCTCCCAGGCTGGTTGGGGCCTCTTTGATCTGCCTGTGCCTAATAGGCAGATCTCTCTTCTCTGTTTCCTCTAAGGACGAAAATAAACAGACAAGCTGAGTTTGGAGACAGCTGCATAAACAGTGCAGTTTGGAAGTATGCAAAGAGTGTGTGGGTTGTATATACATTTGCGCGTGGATGCTCTCGGTCTGTCTTTTGCATCCTTGGGATCATCGCTTGATCTGAGGGAGATTTCTGTCTAATGCAGGGAAATCCAGGCTCTTTTATGATCTGAGTGGTTCGAGATCTCAGAGCACTGGGGCAGGAGCACTTCACCTGGACGTGGATCATTTCGAGACGTTACAGCTACAGAAGGCCCATGGTTGTCAACGGTTTTTACCTAGGATCTGTTGTTACAAATAGGGTTTAGATGATTTTGTTGTACAACTGTAAGCTACTGTATGCACTCTGAGTGTAGTCAAGGCAGGTTATCTATGTTAAATTCATTTTGGACCGCATCATTACAACCCATAATGGGTTTATTGGGACATTTGAGGGGCCTCTCAGTGGGACCATCTTTAATGTGCCAAAAGGCTACCCACACCCAGAGCAGAAGTTTGATGTCCTTTTCTGGTTGTGGTGAGTATGTACATGGATGTTGGAGTTTGCCAGGCTGAAGCCAAACTTGCCTTTCCTCCCTCTCTTCCTTCCTCCCTCAAGGAGCCCTTTCTTTTGACTTAATGGGATTGCCATTTGCTTCCTTATAAAGACACTGAGCCCTAGTGAAGCCACCCTTTTCTGTCTTACCTTCTTTCTCTCCCCAGTCTCCATAACCTCTGCAGACTTTCTTCTTCCTCTTCTCCTTCTCTCCTCCTCCTCCTCCTCCTTCTTCTTTTTCTTCTTCTTCTTCTTCTTCTTCTTCTTCTTCTTCTTCTTCTTCTTCTTCTTCTTCTTCTTCTTCTTCTTCCTCTCCTCCTCCTCCTCCTTTTCCTTCTCCTCCTCTTTAAAGCTCTGCTTCTTCTCTAATAATTTTAGACCAGGCCATTATCACCAGGTCTGGCACTCTAATGGATGATCTGTCCTAACACTGAAAGGTGATAGACAGAATTGGATTTGGGGATAACACATGTGACAAGGCAGAAGCTCAGGCATGCCCTTCAGGGCCTCAGGAGATCACAGGAGCAGCTCTGATTTTCAAAAGCTCTTGTATTTTGAAAACTTAGAGATTAGATATGTATCTTGATACAAGTCTTCACTTAACCTTTCATGACTTTTCCTCTCTAACCTATTAATGGATTTTTTTCTTTTTTTCTTTTAGTGTTCACTGTGAGGTTTTCTCTGCCTGGAATAGCTTCATGCATTGTCTGTTGGTCAAAATCTTTTCAGAGTCCAGTTCATTGGCCATCTTCTACCCAGACGCTCCAGGCACATGGTTTCATTGTTTCTGTTGAATATCTAGAACACTTGCCATTCCTGATTCGGCTTGCTTGACTGTCACTTAATCCCAGAATGCAGGAGCCTGAAGCAGGAGAATGGACATGAGTTTAAAGCCAGCCTGTGCTACATAGTTCCAGTCACTCCTGGGCTACAGAGTGACTCCCTGTCTCAGACAACCAAACAAAAAGCTAAATGGATGACATTGACTTATAAAAACCACATATTCATCTAATATTATTTGTGACCATAACATTAAGCAAAAATGTAAAGACAGCCTTATTAACAAGAATCATTTAATCCTCACGATAATCATATGGCATAGTTTTGCTTTGTTACTCCCCGCCCCCCATTTCATTTTAGAAGAACAAGTCTCAAAGGCATCGGTTCCTTCAGAGCTATCCAACTTGTTGGTGCTCGAGTCTGAACTCAAGCTCTGGTCTGTCTAACTCCAAAACAAGGTTTGGACTGGTGAACAGTACTTTCCTCAGGTGAACCATCTAGAGACACAGGAGAGAAAGCCCAGCTGGTGATTCCAAGAAGCCTTCAGGCTGCTGGTGGAGATGGATCTACAAATTCCACTGTAGTGACAGCCTCTGTAAGAGAGGCGCCTGCTGTAAAAGTCCTTGGGGATGAGGACAATGCAAGACTCTTCACCAGTGAGCTGAGTAGGGATTGTGTAGGATGGACACACAGTTCTTCTCTGTGCTGTGCTGTCTATCATCAACACTAATCCACCTGTAACTATCCCTCTTCATGGTCTTTGCAGAGGGAACCCCACACGTTTCCTATCACTCTCCACAGTGACCTTCAGTTGTGGCATTCATATAAACTAGGGGATAGTGATGACAGAGATGAAATTACGATGGTCTGAGAGACCATATGAAAGGTTAAAGAAGTATGTCTATAGATTTTGTAAATTAAAGAAAAATAGGTGAAGGGACTGGAGAGATGATTAAGTATATTTGTTGCTTTTGCAAAAGACCTGGGTTTGTTTTCTCATCTCCCACATGGAGACGCACAAATGTCTGTAATTTTGGTTCCAGGGGTTCTGACACCCAACACAGGGCTCTGTAGGCACTAGGCACACATGTGGTGTACACATGTACATGCAGGCAAAAACACTTATAGGTATTAATTGCCAAAGAATAAATAGAATAGATTCTATTGAAGATTGGGTTGACAACTGTAACCATGAGTTTTTCTGGCCATTAGAGAAGCTTCAGCTTGTTGTGTGCGGCTCTCTTGAACCACAGTCAAAGCCTACCCCCCCCCACTCATCTCCCCTCCACAGGCAGCTGTTAAGGGATTTTCCATGTTATGTTTATTATAAAAAGCACTGAAGGAAACCAAAGAAGCACTGAGCAGCCTTCTAAAGAGAGTCTGACAGTGTTACAGGAAGCACGCTCTTGGACTTGCTCTGTACACGTGTGTTCTTTCACATATCCTCAGGTGAGGACTCTCTGAGTTCTAGAGCCTGGAGCATGGGTCCCAAGAAGTCACTTGGCTTAATATTCCGTATACCGGGGAACCACAGTGGGAGTCAGCCTCTGCTTGTGTGCAGCTGGTGTGAAGAGGATTCTAGCTTATCTCCCTGTGTAGTTCCCCAAACATCTTTACAGAACACATTTGATAAAGCTAACCCACATCTGTTTTGTGGCTTTCTTGAACTATAATCATCCCAAATCTTACTTTTCACACATCCCTTAGCAGCTGCTAAGGCATTTTCCAAATGCATTTATTTATTAGATATACTTACCCAGTAAGCCAAGGGTATCTACGAACTATTAAGTTTTCCACTATGCAGTGTTATTCTAAATTACATCCCTGAATTAAGGTATGTTTTTAGATTCAAGTTGAGGCCAATAGGAAAGACAAATGGAAATTACCAAAATATCATACTGAATGCTATCATGAAAATGCATGTAAGATGCTCCCTGATTACAAAGGAAACCCCTTCCTTCTCACTTGCAATGGAATAGGGCCAGGGAAACATTCCTCAGTCTGGTACCTTGGTTAGAACTTGGTACACAGAAGCTTCCACTAGTTTCCCATTTCCACAAGATTCCATTACATCTCAATAGTACCACAAGCTGGTTACCAAGCCTACAACACATGGGCCTGCAGCATGTTTACAAAGGACTACAAAATGTTCAGATGGTGCCAACATTGCTGTTGAGATTTTCCAGCATGTGCTTTTTGCTTCACTTATCTTAGTGTACTTGATATCTTTATGCTTTAAATTTGCTTCCTATTTATTTGTTTAGTAATTTGTTATTTAAGATGCAGTCTGGCTATATAGTATAGGCTGATCCTGAACTTGTGATCCTCCTGCTTCCTTCTCCTGAGTGCTAGGATTACAGGCATGTCCCAGCATGCCCATTTTATTTCTCAACTCTATCTTCTAACTCGTTGTTTATTAGAAATCTTATTAAAACACTATCCATCCATCATCTATCTATCTATCTATCTATCTATCTATCTATCTATCTATCTATCTATCTATCTATCTTTCATTCTATCTATCTATCTATCTATCTATCTATCTATCTATCTATCTATCTATCTATCTATCTATCTTTCTTTCTTTCTTTCTTTCTTTCTATCTATCTATCTATCTATCTATCTATCTATCTATCTATCTATCTATCATCTATCTATCAATCTATCTATCTATCATCTATTATCTATCTATCATCTATTATCTATCTATCAACTATCTATGTCTGTCTAAGCATCTATGCATGTCTGTCTGTCTGTCTGTCTGTCTGTCTGTCTGTATCTATCTATCTATCTATCTATCTATCTATCTATCTATCTATCTTCCGTCTGTCTGTCTGTCTGTTTATCTGTCTCTATTTATCTATCTATCTTTCTATCTTCTATCTATCTGTTTGTTTATCTAAGCATCTATACATGAATGTATGTATGTATCTATCTATCTATCACGTATGTATGTATGTATGTATCTATCTATCTGTCTGTCTGTCTGTCTGTCTATCTATCTATCATCTATCTATCTGTTTGTTTGTCTACCTAGGCATCTATATATGTATGTATGTATGTATGTATCTATCATCTATGTATGTATGTTTGTATGTATGTATGTATCTATATATCTATCTATCTGTATATCTAAGCATCTATACATGTATGTATGTATGTATCTATCTGTCTATCTATCTTCTATCACATACGTGGAGACATGCTTATACCATGGCGCATGTGAAGAAGTCAGAGGAAAATCTGTGGGACCTGGTGCTCTCCTTCTATTGTCCCAGTTTGGAGAGTGAACTCAGCGAGTCAGGCTTGGCAGCCAAGTGCTTTTCCCTGCTGAGGCATCTCACTGCCCCCCTCCCTGCCTGTGTTCTAAAAGTTTGTTCTTGTCTTCTAATAGTCCCTTCTATAAATAAAATTGCATCCTATTTCATGAATATGAAAATTTTCTCATTTCTCTGAGGATGTTAATGAGTTTTCTTTTAACTTTTTCTTTTACTTCCCTGAATTGTCTTTAATTGCACCAATTTCCCTTTTTTTCCCTACTTTATTTTTGACTTTCAGTTTTCAAGGCTTTCTTCAAATGTTTAATGACTTGGGCTGTGTCTTTATATACCAGATTGGAACTCTAAACCACTGAGTGGGAAGGGTGCGTGTACAAGACTGGCTGCACACCCCCTCAACAGGTGTGCTTCCCTGTGGGGTATCCAGGCAGGGGGAAGGCAGTCCAACTGGGTGACACCTGGAATTATCAGTGTGAGTAGATCTTTGACCAAGACTACTTTTTTTCTCTCTGGAGAAGGGTCCCTTTAATTTCTGTGAGAAGATGGTCTGAGATGAATCTAATTTTTAGGGTTTGAAGAGCTGAACCCCAGAAGGGCTTATTATTAAGGCTCTGCATACAGACCCCAATCAAACCTGTCTACTCTCACTTCAGCCTCCTCTGTGGAGTCCAGAGCCCTTATGGGTCCTGAAATGTTGAGAGCATGTTCTCCTCACAATCTAAGCGGCAGAGCTGTATTATAGACGTGTCTGGATCATATCCAAGTGCATTCTTGAACAGGCTTGAGGCCAACCTGTGCTATACCGATCCTATAGCCTCTCTGTGCATGCCATATAAAGAAGACTGTCAAAGACATATACAGGGAGTGTAACTGAGGACAAAATGGATGAGAAGTGGTGACCAGCATGTAGCACAAAAGTCTTTGGGGAGTGTGCTTAGATAGCAAGTCTGTAATTGAGTTGTGGGTTTGTGTGTTTGATGGGATAAGGGAGAAAGCAGAGGGGGTGAGATGAAGTCCATTCAAGGGTATGTTTACAGAGAGTAAACTCCTCGACACAAAGGCAGGAAGGACAGGTTTCACTGCTATCCATAAGCTTACCATCAATTTCTCAACGAGAACGGTATGATTTGTGCCTGACTGCTCAGTTCCGGTTGCACAACAAAATCAGCAGGACCCACCACAGGCCAGTTCATCAGAACTCCTGGGTGTGAGGCCTGGGGATTACTATTTGTTAAAAGTTCTTAAGGTTATTCTGACTTGGAACTAGAATGAAGCTGGTAAGAATCTTATGAAAAAGAAATCAGATTAGGAGATAGACGCTGCTTTTAAGGTGATCTGTTAGAACTCAAAACTTAAATTGGAATTTATGTTATAGTATGAGATCTCTATTAATCACAATAACTAGCTTGTGAAACGTAATATGGGAGTGGTCAAGGTGGCTCGGCTGGTAAAGGCTCTTGCTCATACAGCCTAATGACCTGAGTTCAATCCCTGTAACCCATGTGATGGCAGGGGAAAACCAACTCCAGCAAGTTATTCTCTGACCTTTGTGCATGTACTGTGGCAATCCCACTTCATACATACAAATCAGTAAATATTGTTGAAAGTATTCATGTGGATGAACTTAGAAGAGGGAGCACTTTTTATAGCTGGGATGGTTACACAGTGCTTCTTAACTGAGGGCTTGTTTGTGTCTGGTCTGAAATATGTTCTGAAGTAGATACAACAGTCCATATTCTGAAGATATTATTATTTTAGACTGAGGACAATAAGAATAATAAACCTTTTGAAAGACAATGACAAGAAATTTGATGCTAAAATATGTTGGAAATTTTAAGTGCAATACGAATTTGAAGATGATTTGGTCATGTTCTGGAAAAGCTTCTAGTTGTGCATCTAATTCTGAGTTTTCTCATAAAGAACTCCAGAGAAAAGCTTAATAACTTAGGCGGGGACCAGGAAGCATTGCTCTTTCCCAGGGAGAATGCTAGGCATTTGCAAAGGGTGCCTCTTACTTCCATGCTGTCCTTACGAGACACGAGTTATCATCTCTGCTTCTCAGGAGGAAAAGCCAAGGCTGATCAGCTGTCACATGAGATGTTCAATGTTGGAGTTATACTCTGAAATGGGGCTGTTTGCTCTCATGCAGGGCTTGTCAGTAGCATCTGTAGGATGGGAGTAAGCAGAGGAGAGGCCAGTGTGAACCATGAGCTCTTGGATCATGACTCGGTGGCCAGTTAGAGTCAGAAGATGCCTCCACTTTATTTTTTTAGACAGATCTCTCAAGGAACCTGGATTTGTCTAGGCTGTCTATGCCCCCAGCCCCCTGCCCCTGTGCTGCAGTTACAGATACACGCTATACCCGGTGTTTTACATGGGCACTGGGAATCTGAACTCAGACTCTCATGCTTATATGGCCTGTACTTTACCCTACCCATTGAAACATTTCCCAAGCTGACAGTCTGTCAAGGGCTTCCACCGCCATTTTCTGGAACTTAATTTTATGTTTTGGATACTGTGGAGTACTTGAAGGTTTTTGAGAGATGGCATAAAGATGGAAAGTATTGTTTTTAAAGACAAAAAGGAAAGAGTAAATCCTGGGGACACGGAAGGTCATGGAAGGTTAAAAAGATGTCTCAGGAGTCAAAGCATGAAGGAAGAGAGCTGAACATGTGGAAAATGGAAGGGCAGGATGGGAGAGAACTGGAAGGGTTCATGCAGCAGGCATGAGGCTGGTATCAGTGTGAACTTCTCTATGTTGCAGTAAGAAGGGAGGTTTTAGAATAGAGAACATATATATTCACAGACTTTTAAGAAAAAGGCAAAAGGGTTTTCTTAACTGGTATAAGTTCGATCTTAGTTCTAGGCTTATCAGGACTATGCGACCTTTGATTCAGCTCAGCGTTGTATGTAATTGAATTTTAGCCTTAGTGACTAAGCTGTTTTATATGCCTTATCTAGGAAGTTCTCAGATAAAAGAGATTACATTAATTAAATACAATCAAATTCTGATGCCGGACTCTGAAAATATTTCTCAACAGGCCAGTAAATTGTTTTCTGATTTCCTTGTTTTCTTTTCTTTTCTTTTAAATATAGTTATCAAGTTAAATACTACTCCTTCTTTAGAAGTCCAAACTGTTTTCTACCAATTGCCATCTCCTCTGAGTCTTGGAAGACTGGGAAAGAGCAATGCTCAGTGGTCCCTGCTTAAGTTATTAAGCTATTCCCTGGAGTTCAATATGACAAAACTCAAATTAGATGCACAACTAGAAGCTTTTTCCAAACATGGACAAACCATCTTCAAATTCTTATTTTACTTACAGGAAGTATCCCTGAGCTGACATGGTGCTGTGTCTCTCCATCTCACCCATGCTTTTACATCACGTTAGTATGGCGTGCAGCTGACCTCAGCGGGGAGAAGCAGGCCGTGAATCACAGTGTGTTGATACCTCTGTTGTGACTCTAGTTATGTGTGAGCTTGAGAAAGACTCTGGACCTTGATTACTCCTATCAAAGCTATGTGGATAGGCTACCTGGGCTAGGTGTGAGAAATTCAAATGCATTCTTACTAATGATTTTCATAAGGGCTAAAGCGTTTAGGCCAAAAATAATTAAAGTGAACAATAGCACTGTCAACAACACTCCCAAATAATGAGATAGCAATTATTGCATGAGTGAGCTCATTGTCCTTTCTGGCTCCAGGCATTAAGCATCTCATGATAACTGGTACTCATACCATGACTTAATACTGCTGTTTCAATTTTGATCTAACTTTCATTTGTTTTTATTTAGTTGTCTGTTGTTTAAACAGAAGATGATCCCTAAGTCCCCCTCCCCATTATGAGCTTTGTGAATAACTGTGGCTTCCATACTGTGGAACTTCCTCAGTTTACTCCCTGTGATAGGCCTCATAATTAGGTTCTTAATAGACGGTTTGATGGTGCTATTGATGATAATGATGAGTTTTAAGCGTATGCCTATTGCCTAACAGGACAGTCTCTTTGATGTCTTCTCTGACTGTGTTATGTGGGCTCTGCCCGGCCAGCTGTTCTCTTCTGGGCGATTTGCCCTCCTCAGGAAAAGCTTTCTCCTGCTCTTCAGCAAAGCCTGCAGGGAATCATGGGAAGGATCCTTCTGAGCTATCGGAGGCAGCAAGCTTGCTTTCCTGTAGCTGGCTAGAGACTTAGAAAAGCAAGGATGTCTGTTCTGTTAGCCCATTTTAGCCTCTTTTCTTTATTCCCAGGAAAAGTCAGGTGCCTGTTCACTGTTACTAACACCTCGAGTTCTAGAAACTTGTGTCTCCTTTTCAGGCCTAAATTGTTAAACGAGTTACACACTGAGGGAAGAGCACATCCTTTAGTGCACACAAAGTGTTTAGACAAGACTCTTACCAAATAATTTTATATCTGTGTTGTTGTGAATGACAAGATTTTATTCATTGTTTTCTCTTGTGGTGCTGGGGAACAAACCCAGGACTTGTACATGTCAGGCAACACTTTACCACTGAGCTATCCCCTAGTTACCCCCTCTTCTTATGGCTGAATGACATCCTATTATACACATGTTCCACATTTCCTTCATCCATTTATCAGTTATTAGATGGATATTTTCTATTTCCCAGCTATTGTGAAGAGCATTCCAGTGAATACAAGAGTATAAATGTCATCCCCCCATATTTATTTTTGGTATTTTGAGGGTCTCTGTGTAGTCCCAGATGTCCCTGAAGTCTCTGTATAGGTCAGTTTGGCTTTGAACTCGCAGATTCCTGCCAGCTTTTGCCATAAAAGCCTCACTGACAAATGATCTTCAGTTTTGCTTTTTGTTTCGCTTTGTTTTGTTTTGTTTGTTCGTTTGTTTATATGTGGAAAATAGCATGGTGTTTAGCAGAAGCTGGGAGAGTAGGTGGCAAGGTGAGATGTTGATTAGTAGTAGCACTAAGACAGGAGAAAAAAAACTGCTGTACCATTACACAGAAAGGAGACAATAGATAGTGATAGGGTATATATATTTCAAAAAGCTAAAAGAAAGGATCTCCAATATTTTTACCATAAGGAAACAATAAATGTTTGAGGAGATAAGACAGGTTTACTCTGTTCTGAGCATTACACAACATATGTGTAATATATTTATGTGCAAGGAGATATAAAATGGTACGTATATAAATATGCATGATCTTATGTGTCTGTTAATTAATTTTAAAAGATCCTTCTTTTTACAATGATCTCTTCCTTCCCTTCCACTTTTTCTTTGTGCCTCTCCTCAAGAAGAAAAAAAAGTGTTAAAATTCTGTGGTTAGTCTTCTCCTGAAGTCGTGGCTGACCCTAGGTATTTGTAAAGTTATTTGTGGCTTCGGCCTCAGGAATGGTGACATTTCCATGTCTTTTTGTTGGGTCTGACATGGGCTGGGTTTTATGTTCTGCCTTAGGCTCCTCATTTTCATCCCCACAGAAGGAATTACCTAGTTCCAGAGGTGGGGATTTCTTTAATCTGCTCCCCTGTCTATCTTTGTCTCTCACAAGAAAGATTAATTGGGTGAGTGGGCTCTTTCCACGTAAGCTCTGGAAATACTGGACCTTCACATCTAATCTGCAGATAGTTTCATAGTTGGGACTGGATCTTAGGATAAATCTGAATGGACTTTTTCAGTCTTTATACCCGGATTCTTGAGTCCCATTATTGTATCTTACAGCGTTAGGTATTTTTGAATGAGGGTCTTTTATTACCCACATTTGGGGTGGATATCAAGAGAGTAGGGTGTGGTTAGAGATGGAAGTGGGGTGGTTAAGAAAGACAAGCCGATACTCTTATGGTGAGGAGGAGGAGGAGGAGGACCAGGGCCTGGGTACGGACACATTTACAAGGCGGCTGGCTCTTCCTACAGAAACTTTCTCAGCAGTTCTCGGCAGTGATTTAACTTTGCATCTCTGGTCGATTCTCTTTGTCTGTGATGCCCCGAGGATGTTCAAACCAAGAATTGCCTAGCGCCTCATCGGTTCAGACTGTTAAGAAATCGTGTGATCTCTCCACACTCGGGGCTGACATGTGGAAGCTGCTTGTTTCCCTTTTGAACTCTGACCAGATAGAAGTCCTAACTGGTGAGTGGGTGGGCCAATAAGTTGACAGTGGCAGTTTCTGTTTAATTACCATGTTGGCAACTCCAACCTTTACTAACTTCATTACAGGCATAAAAATGTAAGAGAACAACTGGTTCTTCCTCTCCTCAGGGATGGGCAGTATCTACCTGGATTTTGGTGTGATATCCTATCTATCCTGCTATTTGAGATTGTTTGTTGGAGACCTTTGGAATTCCCTCAGAGTGCATCTATCCAGTGTCTGCTTTTATTTTAGGGGATGCTGCAGGACTCTTGCCTCTGCCAGACTTTTGATGAGTCATGGGATATCAAACAGGGAGAAAGTTCAATGAAAGGGAATCCCCACTTTGCCCCAACTCCCTCTCTGCTCCTTGGAATAACTTTCCATTCCTGCTCTTAGATGTCAACGAGAGAAGGCAGGATCTGTCCTGGAAGGCCTGGTGAACCTGAAAGTGGTGGTGCAGTTCAATCTGCAGTGCCAGCTCTTAAACTCTCTCCCTTGGGGCTCAAGAACAAAGTTTTTTTTCTTTAAAACTCCTCTTCTCTATGCTGATTAAAATTGCAGAAATGAATCAAATAGTTGTTTTGGAGGCCTCGTGTCAGGAGGAGTCTGTACACTTGATATGTTTGGTAGGAATCGGGTTCTCTGATGGGAAGACTAGAAGGGGAGGACTGGGCTTACACACAGGTCCCTGACAGATGATAGTAATGATTTATATTTGTGGTGCTCTTTCCTTTGTGGGTTTTTCTCAATCAAATTTACCCCCTTAACTGTAACACAGGTACAATAGTGCCTCTGAAGGAGATTTACCAAATTATCATCTTAATAATCCCTTTTATGACAAAATTCAGAACCTTATTCTAACACCCATTTTACTAAGAAGACAAAAGAGATCCAAAACTACATATATGAATTATATTACATAATTATGTAGAATAATTATGTAATTATATTATATAATTATGTAGAATAATAATATAATATATACTAAGTATATATTATATTATATTATATACATATATTTAAATCAAGACAGTCTCTTGTATAGACCTGCTGGGCTTAAATTTGTGGTATTTCTGCCTCAAATTCCTGAGTGCTGGGATTACTGGTATATACTATATATGCCTAGTTAAAACACATGCTTTGAAATTGTCATGGCAAAAATTTTTCACTGTGATTTATTTATTTCATTTTAAAGATTTCTTTTTAATTATATGTGTATGGGTGTTTTGCCTGTGCATGTCTGTACACCACATGTATGCCTGGTGCCCAGAGACTCCTGAAGAGGGTATCAGATCCCCTGGAACTGATACAAATGGTTGTAACTATCATGTGGGTGCTTGGAAGTCAACCCAGGTTCTTTGGGAGAGCAGTCAGTGCTCTTAACTGCTGGGCCATCTCTCCAGCCCCACTGCTTATTAATCTTCTTCATTTTCTGTTGAGAAAACAACTTTTTAGCCTACAATCCCAAGTCAGTCTTTGGCAATCACACTCCTTTCAGCTTTAGTTTTTGTATTTGCCTTTCTGAAGCACTTAGTAGATTGTTAGTGGTTTAAGAAATAGATCTGACTTTTTAAAGAAATCCTAAGCAATACACATTCTCACAAGGTCAGTGGGCAAATATCTCAGGGGAAATGAGATAATATCAGAGTATTTGGCTGCAAATCTGAGTTTATCACCTATGTATGTGTCTTGGCTCAGTACTCTGGATTTCGTAGTGGGGTCATTATTTCTGTTGTTAGCTGGATTTCAGAATGTCACATTTCAACCCAAGCTGTTTCATAAGAAACACAGCTATCTGTCCTCTTTTTACCCAAATTGGAATCTGAGTGCCATCGTTCTCTGAACAGGGAAGAACCTCTCCACGTTGGGCCCCCTTTATCTTTTAGAAACCCATGAACTTTGATAGCTTTTCTGTATGTGAGAATACACACATATAGTTTTCAGGGATGCATACTTTTGTGTTTGTCCTCACTGACATATATTATTGCCTATTGTGAAACAGTTGTTATCTAGAAGAAAAGAAATGCATCTTTTGATTTTCTTTGGGGGATTGGGTACCAACCATGTCAGGAAAACCATGAAGGCCTTGGGAAAATATTGACCAGTCCTAAGCAATGTAAGCTAACACCTGGCTTAGCTACTGAGCACTTCAGAGGAAGTAGGGGGGTCTAAATGTCCCAAGATACACTGAGCATCAGGAAGGAGAGCTCGGCTGAGCTATGTTCTAGAATTTTGCAAGCTCTGTTCATTAATTGAAAAGGCTATGTTCAAATCCTAGATGCTCCCGGAGGATCCTGCTACACCACTCCTGGGCATATACCCAGAGGCTTTCCCTGCATGCATTAAGGACACATGCTCCACTATGTTCATAGCAGCCTTATTTATAATAGCCAGAAGCTGGAAAGAACCCAGATGTCCCTCAACGGAGGAATGGATTCAGAAGATGTGGTATAATTACACAATGGAATACTACTCTGCAATTAAAAACAATGAATTCACGAAATTCCTAGGCAAATGGTCAGAACTGGAAAATATCATCCTTAGTGAGGTAACCCAATCAGAAAAGAACACACATGGTATGCAGTCACTGATAAGGGGATATTAACCCAGAATCTCGGAATACCCTAGACACAATTCGAATATCAATAGATTTCCAAGAAGATGGAAGAAGAGGCCCCTGGTCCTGGAAAGACTGGATGTAGGGGAACGCCAGGACAGAGAAGCGAGAGGGGGTTGAATGGGGAAAAGAGGGAGGGAAGGGGGCTTATGGGACTTTGGGGAGGGAGGAAACGGGAAAGGGGAAATGATTTTGAATGTAAATAAAAAAACTTAGAAAATTAAAAAACAAAAACAAAAACAAAAAAAACAACCAAATCCCAGATGCAGGCTCTAGTCGTTGGGTGATGCTTGTGGGGCATATGAAATACATATGGTGGGACTCCATAAGCTTTCCTTCCTCTTCTTTGTTCAATGCCCACTGCCTTTAGATTAGGAGTGTTATTTAAGAGATGTGAAGTCATATGAACGGCTAGTTAAGCTTCTTTTCTTTTGGAGAGATTGACCCTTCAAGAGACTGTAGTTTTCACCACTATTTTGTGGTGAACAAAACAATAGCAGCATGGGTCCTGCCGCTTTGTCAGGCTGCCAGAAGGCTCCCCTTTCCTCCACCCCTCTTCCTATGTATGTATGGATCTTAAGGGAATTCCTAACGGAACTTTATACACTGGCTGGTAATGTACGTGTTTGTTAGCTACAGCACGCTAGCACACGAGCTTCGGATAAATAGGCTACCTGAAACAGACTAAGGGGCTGCAGTGCTCAGCGCTTGGTGGTCCTTGTCTACAAAAGCAATCCAGTGAGAGGAACAGATGCCGGCCCTCTCCTCCAGAGGTCTGAGCTCTGCAGAGTCCCTGAGTTCAGACATGGGCTGTCTGTATGGCTGTGTTCAGCGCTTGCTGCCTCATCCATCAAAGGCTGGTTTAGGAAACAATAACCTCATGTTTTGCTTCCAGTGTGTCATTAGGTATAAATCACAGAGTCTCAAAGTATTAATTGTGCAAGTCGAGAATTATGCAGATAGAGTCATTTGCCTCCAGTAATTAATCAGAATCACCTATGGGGATATCAGATAAGTAAATAGCTTATCACCTACTTCCTGTGAACCAAGTAGATCTGGAGAAGTTGATTTGCATGTATTCATATTCATGTTCTTTGACTGGTTATCTAACAGCTAGTGTTTGTTTGGTTGATATTCTATGAGAAGTATACTATAAAAGCAGATAGAAATATAAAACAAAGGCTTCAAATCAGATTGAGAAATATAGAAAGACTATTGTTTCTCAGCATGACATATTAATAAAACCATCACATTCCGATACCAAAAAGGCCATGAGATTATCCACCTCCCTATTTACAAATGAAAAAAATTCAGAGAAAGAGAAAACTCAGAGAAAGAGAAGGCTGAGTAAACTGAATGGAGTTGCTGCAGGCAGAGATGAATCTTGACATATGAAATTTGGTTCAATGTAGGGTAAACTCAAAGCCATTTTGTGGAAGGGAGTGACTGTATTTGGTCTTGTTCGGGTACCATGTTCTGCAAAATTGCTGCTCATGGTGATGTAACAATGTATCGCTATTATCTTAGCATGATGTACACTGTCAAGAGAAGGCCTCAAACACGAGGAAGTATTGCTATGTGACACACATTTCTCACAGTTGGGGTACCCCTTGCTTGAGTAAGAGAGAAAGGGAGAGGAACAATTTCATCCTCCTTAATAATATCCTGCCAGTGGGGTCTGGAGAGATGGTTCCATGGTTAAGAGTGCTTGTGGTTCACATAGAGGACCCAAGTTCACTTCCTAGCATGCACACTGGACAGTTCACAGCATCTTATAACTCTAACTGCAGGGAATCCTATACCTTCTACTGAATGCTGTGGTTGGCCACATATGTGTACATACATATAAGTAAAAATTAAAGTAAATTTAAAAAAGATACTGCCATTACACAGGGCTTCCTTTTCCTCCTCATCTCACACTTGAGGTGTTTTTGCAACTTTTTTTTGGGGGGGTGGTCTCATGACCATAGTATCTGCTTAACTTTTAATAAGACACTTGAGAGGAACCCCACCCACAGAAATCATAGGAATGGGTGTAGGACATCAAAATATCCAGATGGAAATGTCACAATGCCATTTGTCACAGCCAAAGGAAGTGTTATGATCTTAACTACCTTTTTGGACCCCAACCAAACAAGGGAGCATCCTGGCTTTGTGACTTTGCCTTCATGTTCCAAAGTACTTCCCCTCGCCCTCGATTCAACATGAGACCTTCTTTGGACCCTGCTTCATCCAGTAAGACATAAACACCCTTTCTATTAATTCTCTACCATGCATGTACTTTTTTTTTCCTTTGAAGTTTTTAATGGCATTTGGCAAATTTTTATGTTTTTGTGTGGACACAACTTAAATTTCTACTTGTTCTTTCTTAGCTATTTGCTATTTGTGATGACATCTCAGACAGCTGCACCTTTCAAACCTCAATTAGATCTGTTCTTGAGGGAGAGTATGCCCCTGTCCCCCTGTATTTGCTTGGGTTCCTTCTCCGGCATGCTCCGATGCTGACGGAGCTACAGGCTTCTTTCTAGAAACTATACAGGTGCTGCCCTCACAGACCCCAGACCCTAACTAGAAATCAGAGAACAGGAGGCATGGGAGTGGGGCTAGAGCACAAGAAAGCAGTTGCTTTCTAGTGAGTACAGGCATCTGGGAAACAGGAAACTTCATTTGGGTCTGCTTGGTAAGTGGGTGTTTGAAAAAAAAATGAGAACCTTTTGGGAACAAGTCTTCATTGATTTTTATTTATTAATTCTTTGTTGATACTTATTATCCAATGTTGTCCTAGGGCATACTTGCAGAAAAGTGTTATTGCCATTTAAAACAGAGAAAATAGAAGCTGTGAAGTAGGATTTGACTAAAGCCACACAACTTAGTGGGTCAGAATGATTTTCCCTGGTCTGATTCTCTTGGTTCTGGTAAAATAAGTTCAGTGGAGGTCCAGGTTCTATGAAGATAGCCTTTTTGATCTTGTCTTTTGATAAAAAAAATTTGCAAGTTGCTGAGAAGCAGATGGGTAAATAAATTACCTTGTAATTTAAGGTTTGAATTAAGTAAGGGTGAATAAGGACGTGAACAAAAGGTGTGGGTACATGAAGGGAGGAGCGGTTAATTCTGTCTTTGTAATAAACAACAGCTGTTCTGGGCAGCGTTCTGTCAATGCTGGCTTGTGAGGAGTGGATGAGAGCAGGTGTGGCTGTTCAGAAGACTGTAGGATGGCTGGGAGGGAAAGAAAGACCAGGCTGTTTCCAGGGTGTTCTTGGCAGAGGGAGCTGAGGACTGGTGAAGGTGGGGTGAGGCGATCTGCATTTTAGCAACCTAGAAAGGTCCAGGAATCTATCCTCTTGGCTATCTTGATTGATCTCAGCTCAGCCTGATATTCTGTGGGTATCTGCAGATCTGGTAACATTGCAGGTCGAATTGACAAGATGGAGCTTGTGTGTATAACGAACCTGGTGGTGATGCAATCAGCCTCCTGGGGCTACTCTGTGCCTGTGCTCATCTCCCAATCTTCCTTCAGTTTCCCACATCTCTCTGACTTCTCTCCACCCCGCCTCCTGCCTTTTGTCTGGAACCTTTATGAACCTTCTTCAGTTTGTTTGCTTGCTTGCTTTACGTCCACATAGATTATTCTAGAGTCTACATCATGGCTGTTTCATTTGGATCTTTTACAATGAACTTCTCCCATGTTTCAAATTCATCTACACTTACCTCACTAAATGCCAACAGTCCCTTAATGAGGGAATTAACATGTAAGACGTTTTGTTGGCTTTTGAGTTAGCTTCTCAAAAAAGCTTCTTTTCTTTAGTCGCATCACGTTGTGACCCAGGAAATGACCTATTTCATTCACTGTGCCCTGCTGGAAACCCTTAAAGGGCTAAGCAGAGCCTCGTCTGGTCCTCTTTCCTCCTCATATCTCTTCATTCAGTGCTGAGAGCCACTGGACTTTACATCCAGTCCTTGCTTACCCTTAGTTCACTCCGCGCGAAGTAATTTAGACTACCATGTAACTGTTTCCCTGTACTTCATAAAAACTGACTTTGGTTTTGTCTGTTGTGTGTCAGAAAATTCATCTTTCCTTTCCCATTGTCCTGACAAGGGCTATGTGTTGGGATGTTCAAGCTATTTAATGAAGTGTATGTGTATGTGTGTGTGTGCACGTACAAGTATGTATAAGAGTGGATGTATGTACATGTGAATGTGTGTATATGTATGTGTGAGTGTGTGTGCATGCATGTGAATGTGAGTGCATGTGTTCTCTCTCTCTCTCTCTCTCTCTCTCTCTCTCTCTCTCTCTCTCTCTCTCTCTCTCTCTCTGTGTGTGTGTGTGTGTGTGATGCGCTGGGGATGAAATCCAGGACTTCTTGCACGCTAAGCAGGTATTTTTGCCGTTGAGTTACATTCTCTAGCTCTGGTTTTTTTTTTTTTTTAAAGTTTACAAATTGGTAAAAATCAAATGTTTCTGGACTCCAGGAAATTTTAAGAGAATTTCTGGCCAGTTTGCATTGATTTCTTTGCTCTGTGGTTGTAGTCAGTTCCAGAACATGGTTACAAGGGCCTCTGAAGTCTTTTACGATGCAAAGAGAAACTGGCTGACTCTAGGTTGCTGATTTTTTGCATCGTTTGCGAATGCACAGGTCATGAGGATGTGTGCATTGTTCATATGTAGGTTTGCTTTTTCGTTTCTTATTTTTGATAACTGAGGTTTGAATCCAGGACATCATGTGTACTAAGCTCTACCACTGAGCTATCTCCATACGTCACCTCTCATGACAGTTAACAGCTCTGTTTCCCAGAATAATCAGGCCTTGAACCTACAAACCTCCTGTCTCAGTCTCCTGACTAGCTGGGACTAAAGGCCTATAACACTAAGCCAAATTTAAGCCTGCTCACACAATAAAAAAAAACAAACAAACCAACAACAACAGCAAAAACAACCCCTCTTCCCTTCAATGTGGCCCAATCACAAGTATCTTAGTTAAGGGATGAAACAAAGTAGGCTAAAAGCAACTCAGTACACATGGGTGCTTCTGGTACCCGTGGGTGCTTCCCATATTTTAATTCATTTAACTCTTACAGTCACACAGGGGAAGAACTATTATTTATTTGACTTTATAGATGATGAGATTACAAAGGAATATTTAACATCTATCAGTTCCAGATCACTCTGATAGTCAGAGGTAGAGCCCCACCCCCTGCCTCCCTTCACCTCCAAATTTACCAGCTAGTTGAGAAAAATGAAAGTCAGTTATAATTATGTGTTGTGAGTGATTATACGAAACCCTCCTCCAGGGAACTTGGCTATGGCTACCCACTTGTTCTACTAAGTCACTTTCAGGCTGCCCGAATACATCTGTCTCCTTGTCTTTGTGTGCACTGCTTGGGTTGCTCTGAAGCATTCTACACATATGTAGGTCACACATTCCTGGAACATAAATGAGTCAATCAGCAGCTTAGAGATTCTTACTCATTCTGACCTTTGGCCCCTGCTTGTGTCAGTCAGATATGTGGGTGTGGAGAGGCACTTTGGGAACTGGTATGCTGAAGAAATGAAGAGAAGCCCACAGGAGATTTGTAGAAGCAGGTAATGTTGTCTGAGGTTTCTGCCCTAGAGTTCAAGTACAGCCATGACTGCAGGTAAGATGTGATAGGATTTGGCAATGCTGGATGGTGTCCATGTCTGGCCCTGGCATGTGAGCTCATGTACAGTGCAGAATCTGGGAGTATTGACATCTTTCAGTAATCAAGGGCATGGGTTCTAGGTCACCATACTCTGGTGGATATGCAAACACACGGATGGACAGA
Source organism: Tokudaia tokunoshimensis (assembly GCA_036184795.1). Taxonomy (NCBI): domain Eukaryota; kingdom Metazoa; phylum Chordata; class Mammalia; order Rodentia; family Muridae; genus Tokudaia; species Tokudaia tokunoshimensis. The sequence goes on along the minus strand of BTHU01000008.1, from coordinate 31,844,659 downwards.
TTCCCTGTATAAAATGGCATACTTTCTCCTAGATAATTGAAGCCTTATCCAAATGATTTTAATACCCCACACAATAAAAGCACCAACTCCGGGACATTGAGAGCTGAAGTATGGTAGAGCTGGCCCCACTCCTTGCCAGCTATGGCATGAGGTGAGCTAGTTAGGGCAGTGCTGGAGAGCTGGCCCTGGTGGTGTGGGTGTGGGAGAGCTGGTCAGCTGACTAACTCAGCTACCACCCAGGTTCAGATCCAGGGCTTGCGAGTTGGCCCACTTCAACATCAATTCAATCTATGAACTGCTGGAGCACGTAAGGGTGCTGTTCCTACAGATCCAAAGCTGTAGGATCTCCACGACACTGGACAACAACAGGATATCTGAGAGGAGCCCTGGTTAGGATCCAGTATTGACAGTGTGGCAGAAGCCAGAGGCCTTGAACTGGACCAATGAACAATTGCAATGAATATTTGCAAGTAAAGCTGTTTGGGCAATAGGGGACACACTGTGACACATGCAGCTTGCATAGTGAGATTTTTGTTTATTTGTTCCTTTTTTAACCTTAATTTTTTTGTTTTCTTTTGGAGAGGGGAGGTTGTAAGGGAGGGGGCAGATATGAAGGGATGGGAAAATGAATGGGATTGGGGTGAATTCACAAAGAATCAATAAAAAGTAAAAAAAAAATTATTTCAAACCTATGTTGAACCCAAGAATCCATGAATCTAGAGTTCTGACTGTTCTGTTTAACCCATCCCCTCAAGCCCATGGGATGTTCTGTGGCACCAGTCAACCACTCAAGTTTGAGAATCCAAGGGCAGATTCTCAGAAAAACCAAACATTTGTCAAGGGGAGTGTTTCTAGATACAGGATACACAGCGACATGCTATTCATCCTATGAGAAAACCCATTTAAGCTGAAGAAAAACAACCATTAGAAAACGCACCCAGTGTGGTCACGCTTATATTCCATTTGTCAACTAAAAATGTGTTTGTTTAAATAGGGTGTCTGTTTATTACAGTCACCACTCCCTCCTGGGCAGATAACTGCCTGAGTTTCACAAGTCCATGTGAATGATCCAGAATAGACCAGCAGCTGTCTTTAGTCAACATTCTTCGTGATAATTTCTAAGAATTATGCATTAATTTGTAAATACCCCCTGTTTTTAAATAAGTTGTAGGCATATGACTAATCCATTTCAGTGCTTTGATGGGAATATGAAATATTCACACAACTGGTTAGTGAAAGAGAAACTCTGGGCAGAGCTATTTTGATGAAAATCAGGGCAGATAAGAAAAGACAGAAGCAGCTGACTTGAGCTCATATTTTGTCTCACTTTTCTGTGCGTAAGGATTTATCCTTTGGGAGACTCAGGGTTTCGTTGCACAGACATTACCTCTCAGCCAAGCCATGCTTCTAACCTTAAAGATATACATCGAACACCCAGGTCCCTAAGTCTCACTGCAACTGTATTTACCATGGTAGTCAGCTTCCATTGTGCATGTCCCCAACATAGAAGTGCTCTCGGGTGTTAGCCTGATGTAATTTTTGTCACTGAATTTGCATTAGAATATTCAGTTAAGATTCTTCATACTATAGACTGTTGGTCCTGATGTACTGTAAAAATCTCCCACCAGAAGGTTGGAGGGAAGGATGAAGAGAGAGAGTTAGGGAGGAAAGGATAGATAGATAGATAGATAGATAGATAGATAGATAGATAGATAGATAGATAGATAGATAGATGATAGATGGATAGATAGATAGATAGATAGATAGATAGATAGATAGACAGAAAGACAGATAGACAGAGCTTTTAAAATGTTTCATTTGGTTTAGTCTTCATTAAACTAACTGTATAAATCTCTGTAAAGCATCTGGTAAGATCATTAGAAGAGTTCTCTTTCCCTAGAGGTTAGCACAATTTTTACCAGGCTATCAGTAGTATTTGCTTCTTCATTTTTTTGTGTGTGTGTGTGGTGGGGAGTGTTGTTTCTTAAAACAGACCAACATGTTGATTACAAAGTTCAATTAGACAAATGGTGAATGACACCGGTCAGGAAATTTTGTGAAAAGAAGAAAGGGGGAAGGGTCTTGTTCTATTTGATAACAACATGTCTTAAAGGATTCATAGTAGTTAAAGTAGATTTATTATTTCTTTATATAGCTTTTACTGGCCCAGGACTTGATATGTAGACTAGGCTGGCCTTGAACTCATAGAGATCAATCTGCCTCTGTTTCCAGAATGCTGGGAGTGTGCCACCGGGTCTAGAAATAGTTAAAGTGAAATGAACCTAGTAGAACAGACTTCAAAAGCAGGCAGGCATACATGAACTATTAACCAGCCATCTCTAGTGCCCTGTGTAGCCCACTGTATGTGTAGAATTACAGTCAAAGACAATAGAAATCGGTTTTGTGTTTTGTTTTGTTTTGTTGGCTTGACATTGAGCCAGACATAGCGTAGTCTCAGTGCTTGGAAGGTTAAAGCAGGAGGACCTGGGCTACATAGCAAGAGACCTTGTCTTAAAAAATGTCTTGATTGGGAAGATCTTATCCAAACTTTCCATGGAGTTATATTGTATTCCTCTTAGTCAACATCCTTTTAGAATTACTCTTTTTATAGCCTCTACTCTCATCAAAGTTACAGATTACCAACCTTCTAAAGCATGTCCCACACTCTCATCCCATAATAGCCTCCTCTTTTTTCCTCCCTCATCTTGTGTTCTGTGTGTGATGCTCACCCTGTAGAGGTCACCTTGGGAAGGGGAATCTCTTCCCCAGTCTGGCTGCTTTTCTAGGAAGTAAGTCTCAGGCTTCTGGGGGTGGGAAATTCCCTTGTAGGCTCCCAGAATTCTGATGAACAAAGATTCCCAACTTTTCTTTGGCAATTTGCTAAATCTTTTTTATTTTGAAGCCTTAAAATCCTTTAATTTTTATATTTTATTTTATTTTTTTTTAATTTACATTCCAAATCATTTTCCCTTTCCCGTTTCCTCCCTCCCCGAAAGTCCCATAAGCCCCCTTCCCTCCCTCTTTTCTCCATTCAACCCCCTCTCATTTCTCTGTCCTGGCGTTCCCCTACATCCAGTCTTTCCAGGACCAGGGGTCTCTCCTTCCATCTTCTTAGAAATCTATTGATATGCGAATTGTGTCTAGGGTATTCCGAGATTCTGGGTTAATATCCCCTTATCAGTGACTGCATACCATGTGTGTTCTTTTGTGATTGGGTTACCTCACTAAGGATGATATTTTCAAGTTCTGACCATTTGCCTAGGAATTTCGTGAATTCATTGTTTTTAATTGCAGAGTAGTATTCCATTGTGTAGATATACCACATCTTCTGAATCCATTCCTCCGTTGAGGGACATCTGGGTTCTTTCCAGCTTCTGGCTATTATAAATAAGGCTGCTATGAACATAGTGGAACATGTGTCCTTATTGCATGCAGGTAAAGCCTCTGGGTATATGCCCAGGAGTGGTATAGCCGGATCCTCCAGGAGTGTCATGCCCAGTTTTCGGAGGAACCGCCAGACTGCTTTCCAGAGTGGTTGTACCAGCTTGCAATTCTACCAGCAGTGGAGGAGTGTTCCTCTTTCTCCACATCCTCGCCAACAACTGCTGTCTCCTGTGTTTTTGATCTTAGCCATCCTGACTGGTGTGAGATGGAATCTCAGGGTTGTTTTGATTTGCATTTCCCTAATGACTAAGGATGATGAACATCTCTTTAGGTGCTTCTCAGCCATTAGATATTCTTCAGGTGAGAACTCTTTGTTTAGCTCTGTACCCCATTTTTAATAGGGTTACTTGCCTCTCTGGAGTTTAACTTCTTGAGTTCTTTGTATATATTAGCCCTCTGTCGGATGTAAGGTTGGTAAAGATCATTTCCCAGTCATCTGGAATAACAGAAAACCCAGAATAGCTAAAACTATTGTCAAGAGTAAAAGAACCTCTGGGGGAATCAGTATCCCGGACCTCAAGCTGTACTACAGAGCAATAGTGTTAAAAACCGCATGGTATTGGTACAGTGACAGCCATGTAGATCAATGGAACAGAATTGAAGACCCAGAAATGAATCCACACTCCTATGGTCATTTGATCTTTGACAAAGGAGCTACAACCATCCAGTGGAAAAAAGATAGCCTTTTCAACAAATGGTGCTGGCTCAGCTGGAGGTCAACATGCAGAAGAATGCAAATTGACCCATTCTTATCTCCTTGCACTAAGCTCAATTCCAAGTGGATCAAGGATCTCCACATAAAACCAGACACACTGAAACTAATAGAAGGGAAACTAGGGAAGAACCTTGAACATATGGGCACAGGGGAGAATTTCCTGAACAGAACTCCAATAGCTTATGCTCTAAGATCAAGAATAGACAAATGGGACCTCATTAAATTACAAAGTTTTTGCAAGGCAAAAGACACTGTCAAAAAGACAAAGCGGCAACCAATTTGCTAAATCTTAAACCTGGCATTTAAAACTATCATTGAATAGCCCGCATGATGGAGTTAGAATTGTTGGTTATACATGTAGACAAGAAAATAAACTGACACCTCTCTGAAAAGCCCTTTTTTTTTCAGAGTGACTAGACTTGGTGCACAGTGTGTTTGCATGTGAGCAAGAGCACTTCTGCATTTATCTTAGGGACTCGGTGTCAAGAACAGCGAGGAGGTGTCTTCTACCTTGTCTACTTCTGAATTGCTTTGAATTTCTTTTAAAATAATGTGTGCTCACTTGGTAATAAAAATGAAATGATTAAGATACTTATAACAGTCAGGTATGGTGGTATACTCCCATAATCCCAACCCTTGGGAGGTGGAGGTCAGGGGAATGAGACATTCGAGGTCCTCTTCAGTTACATTAGAGGGTCTGACGGTTGCCTGGGATATATATGAGGCCCTATCTTAAAACAAACAAACCCAAAACCCAACTCAACAACAACCAAATAAACAAACATTTATTTTTTGGTTTTGCCATTCAGAAGTGCGTAAGAATTCCAGTGAAACGAACCAAAATATAAGCCTTTAACTGGCTGAGCCATCTCTCCAGCCCAAACAAAAAACTTAGATAGGCATGAGAATTAGTGACAGAATGCTTGCCTAGCATATGTTAGGTCCCTGATTCAATTTCCCAGAGCCTGGGGTAGGGGAACCCTATGTACAGGTTCATGGCATCTGAGACTATAAATATATGGATGTGAAAGTGGCCTAAAAAACAAAACAAGCTGTTTTCCATTTCTTTTAAATTTTCTTTTAATTTACATTCAGTAAAATTTCATTGTTATAGATAAGGATGTGAGTCTTGATAAAAACAGAAAGCTGTATAAGTACTGTTGGATTCAAGGTACAAAGCAGTCTCAGTCCCCACAGTTCCCTGGAACTGTGTTCCCTCTCTGTTGTCAGCATCACCCAGTCCCCGCTTTCTGGCAGTGTCTTTTCCACCCGTTGTTATGCCGTGCCCAGGTTGTCAGGAAAGTGGAGTCACCACACAGCATTCCCTGCTTGACTTAGAACAATGCAATTGAAGTTTCCCGGTGCCATGCACATCGGAACTCTTCTCTTTTTATTTCTGAGAGTGTAGAGTATTCATCATGAATACTACGTTCTTTGTCCCCCTGTAGCTAAGGGGCGCTTGGATTTTTTCCAGTGTTCAGCAATTAGCAAGAAGCTACACTAAGCATTGACTTGCAGGTTTCTGTGCTCTTCTCTCTTGTATCAACACCTAGGAACTCGCTTTGCTGGGTCATAGGTGTCCATATGTTTAACTCTATGAGAACCTGCCAGCCTTATTTGCAAAGAAGACAGGCCATTCAGCAGTGCATAAGAATTCCAGTCGCTCCTCTTCCTTTTCAGCTTATAAGACACTGTGGACATTCCTATCCCTGTATGGTGGAATCACAGGCCTTATTTTGCATCTTCACAGTACTAATCCATTATTTTAATCACCTTTGATATGTCATGATGAAATTTTTATATAAAATTTCATTTTTTCATCTTAAAATATAAAGTATGAGAAGTTGTCACTATCTAGCCCAGACTGACCTTTAATTAACAATCCTCTGGCCTCAACCTTCTCAGTGTTGGAATTACAGATATGTACCACACTCTTTGCCTACTTTTGATCAGTTTTATAATTTTTAAAGTGGAAATCTTTAATATTCTCTATATACAAATCATTTATCAACTGCTATACATGAGTTCCCCCCCCCCAGTGTATAGCATGCCTTTTCCTTTCCTTAATATTATCTTTTGCATGTCAAAAGTTAGCACACAAAGTAATGTGTGTCATTGTGGAATGTTCATACATGTATGTCACTATACTTTCTAGTCCCCTTACTCTTCCATTGTCCTCCCCCTTGCCTCCCCTCCCCCATCCCCTTCACCTCCCCTCCACATTTCTTTTGCCTCTCCCATCCCCCTTGCCTTCCCTCTCTTAACCCCTTGCCTCCCCTCCCCCACCTCCTTTGCCCCCTCTCCCCATCCCTCTTGCCTCCCCTACCCCATCCACTTTGCCTCCCCTCCCCTGTCCCCCTTGCCTCCCCCATTCCCCTTGCCTCCCCTCCCCTATCCCCCTTGCTTCCCCTCCCCCATCCTCCTTGCCTCCCCTCCCATCCCCCTTGCCTCCCCCCAATCCCTTTGCCTCCCCTCCCCATCCCTCTTGCCTCCCCTCTCCCATTCCTTTTGTATCTCCCACTGTGCCAATGTCTCCCACTATCCATCTCCCAATCCCTTAATATCTCTTATGTCACTTTCTAATTTTTCCTCTCTCCTTCCATCTTTTCCCTTTCTTTCTCCCTCCTGAAACACACACACACACACACACACACTCGCGCACATGCACAGGAGCATGCACACAGGCACATGTACACAAATATAACTCTAGATCCCACATATGGAAAAACATGCTATATATGAAAGATTTAATTTTGACAAGCATCATCTTTTCTTTTCTTTTTCCAGTTTGAAAATGCATTATATTTTTGGTGCCACTACTAAGAATTCTCAGCCTAAACAAAGCCATGAGACTCTATGTGTTTATAATGGGATCTATGATCTATTTCAAGTATACTTATAAGTAAGCATAGTTTTTTTTTTTTAAATTAACCTATGGCTCTCCAGTTCTCTCTTTCACTTGTATAAAGACCTCTCATTTCTCCACATTTAATGACATTTATTATGAAGGAAAGAATGTGTTCTAACCTAGAATATAAACTCAAATAATTCCAGCATAAAGAGAAAAAGTTCTGCAGACCCTGCCTGTGATGAAGAGGGTCCCCTTTAACCAAAGAGAGCACCACAGTTTGCTTTCCAACAATATCACAAAACTAAACATAGTTTATACATCAGTTTCCTTTGCCTGGCTTTTTAGAAACTCAAAAGAAGACTGAAAAAAAATCAGAACTTTGGAATGAGAACGAAACTTAAGGCTCATTTAGCTAAATTCTTCCTTCTTCAACTTACAAAAATAACACAAGCATGTGACAGACTGTGCAGGCCACAGAAGTGTTCTCTTAGTAGTGGAGCTCCAGGGGATGCTGGCTCCTATTTCTTTGTCCTTTCTTTGCTGTCTGGGGCTGGCATCTCTCCCTCCTCATGACCTCACATGTTGGTATGCCCCAGGCTCTGTCCTCAGATTTCTTCTTTCTTCCACTCACTCGCTGGGTGACCTCATTCAGCTCATGGCTCAAAATGCCACATATACTGGGTGAGTCAAAGCTCCCCTGAACCTCAGACTAGGTTACCTCTCTGTCACCTCAACACATCAGAAATGCCTAACAGCTACTTGTCTACCACAGCAGTCTTGGTTTGTCTCACTCATCTTTGCTCTGGAACTTTCTATCAGACCTCTTTGCCTTATCAATGAAATATACCCAGAATCTGACAGTGCCATGGCCACAAATGTTGTCTCTAGTGCCTGGGATTTGGCCTCTACTCCTCACTGGGTTTGTAGTCTCCCCACCTGCTCCTGAGCCTGTTCTCTGCAGTGGCCATTACGATCATCAATGACTAGATCTTGCTCCTGCCCAGCAGAATCTCATGGATGGCTTTCCGTCATTCTGAATCACATCTCTGTACGAGCTGACCCCAGCAGGGCTCTCTGAACCCTTCTGCTCTGCTCACCACTGGCATTTACTTGTCTTTGAGCCAAAGCTTGTTGCCCTGAAAGGGATTGCACATGCTGGTTCTGAGCCTGGAGGTGCTCAGCAACCCTGCGTCTTCTCGAGACTAGCACACTGAGACGCACTTATCCTCTGACAGGCCACATTTCCTCAGAGGCCTCCCCACACTTGTTCCATCTTCTCTTTGCTCTATTTCTTTCTGTAGAGCTCACCACTGCCTGTCTCTATATTGCTTGCCTCCTCTACTGAAATGTGAGCGTCAATGAAGGTGGAATTTGCTTGGTTCATAGCTGTAACCCCAGCTTCCAGAGCAGGTGGCCCATAGTCCGTGCTCAGAGGTCAATACCAGTAGATTCCTTTCTATTCTACTTTACTTCTGCCTTTCCCTAGAGGTTGTTATTTTATTTGTGAGGTAAATAGTCTTTTGGATTTCTAAAAAAAAATGCATTTGTAAAAGTGGCCACACAGTTTTTCTGATGACACAAGTGTTTTTCTCACTAATATATATTTGGATAGTTAGTTGATCCATTCATCTATGTATTTATCAGATTATACAGCTAGGCCACACTGCAGATATCACACAGCTCACTGCCATGTTAATAAGTATGTGGATTGTGCTCCCTTTCCACTGCCATAAACAAGACTGCAGTGGATGTGGTGACGCACACATCTCTGTGCACATGGATGGTAGAAATCATCCTAGCGATCACTTCTCGGCCTTTTGGCTATGATCAAGTGTAGAAATCATCGTAGAATTTCTGTCAGTGACTTAGCAGATGTTGATGATGGGCATGGAATGCTTTATCTTCTGTTTTTTATCCTTTTATGTTGCCAGCAACAGTGGACGAGTGCCTCTAACCCCACATTTTTTAGCATAAATTTTTTTTGACTCCTTTACCAATGAGAATAGAAATAAAACTTAGACTTTCAAGTAGATATTTTCCATTTCCTGGCTGGCAAATTTTTGAATTCCTAGAACAGAAACTAGTTTCATAAAGAAAGAAATAACGTGTAAAGGAAAGTATAGAAAGTGATTTGAGGTGAGAAGCATGTGTCTTTATAGAAGCTTCTGGAGACTTTCTTACAGAGTCATCTCTTGATGTGTGCAGAGAGAACCAAAGGCCACACCCGGCATCTTGATTTTCTTACTGTAAAATACTGTTTCTTGATTTTTTTTCTTTAATTTACTTTTATTATTTGTGCAAGTGAGTGCAGTGCACCTGGAGGCCAAAGACCTAAGATCCCCTGGAACTGGAGTTACAGGAAGATGCGACAGGTGCTGGGAACCAAACTCAGGCCCCCCACCCCCACCCCGGAAGAGCAGGAGTGCTCTTCACCCCTGAGCCATTGGACTAGCCCAGATTTTTATTTTTTCTTAAAATGAATCCACAACACAAGTCCTCAAGTGTTAGAGTTGGCTTTAGGGTTCCTGGAAGTTGTTGCACTTGGTGATTTATTGTTTCCTAACAACTTTGTGGTTTCTACTGGGCCTCACTCGAGTGTTCTCAAAGAACAAGAGCAGTTATCTGTTTTAATGACTAGGTCTGGCATCCGGAACACAGGCACAGGAATGAATGCGAAGAGCAGTGCCAAACCAGACGAGAGTCAAGAGTCGGGTTCACAAGCAGCACCTGGGGGCTCCTAGGATGGAACTGGTCTCAGCCCAGGACGTGTGAATGTTGGTTGGCTCTTGCTTGCTCTGCCTTTGTGGCTGCTGGCAGGCCTGCAATGCGGTTCAAAGGGCAGCTCCCAGTCTTCTCTGGTTTCATCAGCTGTCGAATGTGGGCCGAGAGATACTTTGGTGTAGCACCATTATGGCAGAATTTGAAGAGTTCTGGGAAGTTAGCTACTCTTGTTATCTAGATGGCAAAACTGAGAGAGACAAGGACACTTTAAACTTCAACCTATAAACAGTAACAGAAAGTGGACTTTTAAAATGTGCATTTATGGACTTAGATTGTTAGCTTCGAAAGCACTTTTGCTTTGAATTTCCTAAGAAGTAGTGTAAAAACCATATATATGTTCCTGAACCGGTGCACCCTATGGCCCGCCCGTGGCAGACATTGTTAATCAACTTCAGAAAGCTCCAACCCAGCCTGAGAATCCTCTTTAAACAGTGCTTCTGGTAGGTAACTAGTCATAATTGAGCCAGGTTTTTATGTGAATTAAACATTTGTTTGTTCCTCCCTCGTAAACGTGTGACTCATAACCCAGTGCTAAGAGCCCTGGATGTTAAACCAGAAGATTGTGGTTTTGACCTCTCAATTTGCTTTTCCTGGTTATGTTGTATTAGGAAAGTCATTTAACTTTTCTGGGACTAGCTTCCCTGAAATGAGGGAGTTCAGTGGGACAATCATTAAGCATCCTCCTTCTCTGAACATCCTTAGGATTCAAGGCACAGAGATTTTTGAGTTTGTGATTTTATAATTATGAGAACATCTTTGATGAAGACCATAAACCGTTTTGTCTTGTTTGTTTTGGTTTCTTCCTTCTTCTTCTTCTTCTTTTTTTTTTTTTGGAGATTTGCATGTTACAGATCTGTTACTGAAATTCAGATGTTCATGTTTCTAGCCTTTCTCGACTGCTGCTCTTTATTTGCCTGGTTCCATTGATCTATATCATCGAAACCAGAATTTAGGCATTCATGGGGAAAGGGGAGTTACTCAAATGAGGGGATTTACAAGAAGCCATTTTTGGCTAAGTGACGCACAAATGACTTCACACCCCAAGCTGGAGCAAGGCTCAATGTGGCCCGTTCACCCTGCAGTTCGGGATCTTGAGTCCCTTTTTCTTGATTTTTGTTTACTCTACTTGTACCTTCTGATGTGCAAGAGACCCTGCATTCATTCGGGTCTTAGCAAGGGGTTCTCTTTGGGCTCCTTGTCCCCAGTCTCTCTGAACCTTGTGGTGACTTGACTCTTGTTTGCTTTCCAGGCTCTCCTTCCCTACGGGCATATCCTCTCCTGTCTGTGATCACCAGGCAGCCCACAGTCATCTCCCACCTGGTTCCCACCGGCCCAGGAATCACCCCAGTGTTACCTCGCCATCCAGTCGCCGCTGCTGAGGCTGCTGCTGCCGCCGCCGCTGCTGAGACCCCTGGTGGTGAGGCGTTAGCCAGCAGCGAATCGGAGACAGAACAACCCACACCCAGGCAGAAAAAACCACGCAGGAGTCGCACCATCTTCACCGAGCTGCAGCTCATGGGCCTAGAGAAGAAATTTCAGAAGCAGAAGTATTTGTCTACCCCAGACAGGTGAGGACCAGAGGATGGCTCTCTCTGTAGGTATCACCTAGAGAAAAGTTCTGCACTCTGTAGGCTGTGGATTCACAAAGCATACGTTCAGTGCTGGGTTACACTCTGGTTCAGATTTTATTCCTTTGCTTAAGTTCTGTCAACTTTGCTTTAGAAGAGACAGCCCACCTACATCGATCCCATCAGTCCACAGTACCTGAACGGAGGCTCTCCCCTCTGTCTCTCCTATGTTCTTGATAAACCTCTTCAGAATACCAAGAAAAGAAAAATCACACTCTCTGTCTGGAAGCTGGCTTGGTTTTTAAAGCCCCAGACATTTAGCATAACACTCAGTGGGTCTAAACCCGAGATTTTAGCCTTTCCTTGCCCTCTTGAATGCCTGACTGACTCAGTCTGATGGCCCTCCTGTGGAGGAAGGTCCTAGATTGAGCTAGGTGAGGATGTTTCTGAGACCTTAGTGCATTTGATCAGGATTAAAGCAGAGTCACTTGGCAGAGCTCGCTGAAAAGCAGGAGGGAAGTCTCCTCTTTGTAATTCACATTTGGAATGATTGTAACCCTTGCTTTCTCTAGAGGCCCTCTGTCTTTAATTTAATATCTTAATTACAAAATATGTCTGTTCCTTGATCTTACCCTGAGGTGACTGAGCTCAGGGATGAGCCTATTTATTGGGAAACGTTTCCAGATCTTTTAAATTCCTACTACTACTACTACTATTACCACTACTGCTACTGCTAAGTGCTTTGTCCCTATTAGGTTGACCCCAGTCCTGTGAAAGAGAACAAGAAATAACTGCAATTAAATGCCTGAAGCTATTTAGTAGTTGCTTAGGAAACAAACAGGAAGGGAAAGCACCATCTCCAAGTTTCCCTTTCAGGGAGAACTTGTCTAGTTTCTCCACAAGTCAGCCGCTTGCTGAGGGTCTCTTGGGTCTGCCTGGCAGGGGTAGCAGAGAATACTCTGTAGTAAACAGAGCCCTGCTTTAAAGGACATCACGGGGGTTGGGGGTGGGGAAATAACTACAGTTGCTATAGCATAGTGAGCCAGCAGTGGTACCATATGTTGCCATAGAAACCGAAAGATATTGCTGAGCTTGGCAGGAAAGCCTTTAAGAAGACCCTTGTTCCAGAAGAGAGAGCATCATCCTACATTACACGGAGATATCCCTAAAAGGCATAGACTTTTGTCTCACTAGGCATGTTGAAGGAACTACACGTATGGGCGTTTCTACTTTCGGGTGTGCATGGGTGTAGGAAGGACCTTATATGCCTGACTGAGGAACAGGGTCTCGCTGCTGAGGCAGTCACTAGCCTGCAAGATCCAGACTTACATTTTAGAACCATAGCTTCAGTAGCACTACGACTGATGGGTTATAGGCAAGTGAAGGCAACCATGAAAGAATCTAGGGTTGGCTGCAGGGGAGAGAGAGGAGAGCAGGGATGGGGAAGAAGGGCTAGAGTTGAGTGTGCTGAGGTTCCTGAATGAGGCAGGCCCTTAGGAAGGAAGGATGCTCTTCATGGAAGCTGAATGGCTGGGGACAGGCTGGGATCGACGAAGCAGAGTGAGCTCTGCTTCCAACATTCGCATTGTGGTTCCGTTTGGGCAGACAGGTCTGTGAGTTGGGAATTAATACACATGAACACACAGGATCTGCAGGTTGCAGGTAACTAGGTTTCATGGACATGTGTGGCCGGATGGAGCAGCTGTCAGTTCTAGTTGTATGGTTGTGTATCTAAGAGGCTTCAGAGAGTATGGTTAAAAGTTAGGCTTATTTCTGAGAGAGAGAGAGAGAGAGAGAGAGAGAGAGAGAGAGAGAGAGAGAGAGAGAGAGAGAGAGAGAGAGAGAGAGAGAGAGAGAGAGAGATATCTTAATATCTTAATAGATCTGTTGGGGCTTCCTGATGCTTGCCCAAGCATCTCTTAGGTGACCCACACAGAACTGATTCACTTGCACAGGGAGGAGGACTCCATCTGGCTGGCATTGAAACTGCCGCCCCAGTCCGCCCTCTCCGATGTTCCCTACCTCTCCCTACGTGACCAGAGCCATGAGCACTCCCTCCTCCCACAGCTCCTGCCCTCCCCCATCTCCGTGTTTGTTTCCCTGGTTTCCTAGGCGACTCCATTTGAATGAATATGCAGGGAAGTGAGAATTTGTAACGGTGGCAGGTAATGAGAGAAAGCTGATGACAGTGAGATTTTTCTGCAGCCAGCATGAGTCAAGGATGCATTTTTCCCAAGTGAGCTAACAGCATTTGCTAATGCTGTGGTAGAATTGTGAACCTTCCACTGACTAATGCACCTGATGGCCTCAGGTGAACCAAGCTCAGAAAAGCCCTGCAGGAGTCTGAAGGGACCCTTAGCACCACCAGAACCCAGAACGGCTCTGGGACCAGAATGGTGGGATAGCCCTAGATTGCCCAGTTCATAATGAACAACTCCCTAGGGCATAGTACTTCATTAAAGAGAAGAGCTAAGTGTTGTTGACATTGGGCATTTATTGCTTTGGTCAGTTAATCACTTCCAATAAAATGTTCAGTCACCAGTTAGTTCCTCTACAGGGATTGACCATGTATATGTGGATGTAGATTTAAGACAGGCTCAACAGTCCTTTGAAGGCTAGAATCTATTTAAAAATAGATTCTATTTTTAAAATTATCATTAGAGGTTTCGTTAATGTACCCCAGTCAGAGTGGGAGTCCTGAGCAGCTGTGTATGTAAACACCAAGAGTTGGCTGATACCAGGGTCAATGGTAGTGTTTGTGCCAATGCCAGACCTCCTCAGGTAGAGAAAGCTACGGCCGAGGCATCGCACCTGGACTGCCTGCCGCACCTGAACTGCCTGTGGCTTAGACTTGAGCTTGTGCAGGCTTGCGAGAAATAGTGGGCCCTAGATCTGCAAGCGCAGTTCTCAGAAACCTGGTGACCTTCAAGCACTGGTGGCCACGTCTCAAGCTGATGTACAAGTCTGAACTGCTTCACTGAGCAGGGTTGGAACTCAAGGGAGGTTGCAGGCAGGCAGCTCATGTTTTCTTGGATTTCATGTCCCCCTAGGCGGTACCCAGGTAGCCATATAGGTCCCTGACTGTAGCCTTGAGAACTAAGGAGAGAAATCTGGCTAACTTCCCTCTTCATATTCCATGTCCCATTTGGAGTGTTGGGCCCTTGCTCAGGCTGTGGCATCTCTGTTCCCCCTCCACGATTCTGCTTCGTGGAGAAGTGTTGTGAGGTGGACCCTCATACAGAAGGTGGCATGCAAGTCAGTCATGGGCGGATTTCACTCTTGCTCCAGGATCCAGGAGTCAGCAAAAATAGAGCCATAAAAGTGTTTATTTCAGACTTTTTGTACCACATAGTCTTTCCCCATCTACTCCTGTCTGCTGAGGTAGCACAGAGGTACCCGTGAGCAATGAAAGCAAATAAACTTGTCTGTGTGCCAAGAGATTTTTATATAACAGAAAAGCAAGTGTCAGGAAGAGTTTGGCCATATCCTTGAGAAATCTCTCTCTAAGCTTTAAATCTTATATCTGTAGAATGGGAATAATCATGCTAAGCTCAGTGTGGTGAAAAGATAGCATTGGACGGGGGCTTAGCGTGTGTCTGGGACGCTGGCATGCTCTGGAAATGGTTGCTGTGTTGCTAGAATTACTTCTCACTATCCAAATGGCTTCAACCTTAGTGCTTTCCAGAAGGATGCAGAGAAAAAGTAGGAATACAGTGAGCATAAAAAGCAGGAGTAACTATGGATTTAATGCTTCGTTGGACTCTTTACGGCTGCACATTCCAATCACTGTAATAATTCAGGGCAGCTACAGTTCCTGGGGCTGAAGGGATGTCTGAGCTCATGAGTCACTCACTTCAAGAGTATGAGAGCTGAAGTTCAGGTCCCCAGAACCTTTGTGAAAATTGGGCAGGTGTGGCTGCTGCCTGTAATCCCAGCATTTAGCAGGTAAAAATAGGGGATACCCAAGACAATGGTGGAACTCTAGGTTCAACAATAAATAAAGTAGGATGTAACAGAAGATGACACTGGACATCAACTTTGGGTTTCTACACACAGTACACACAAACATGCATGCACCTAACTATACACACATGTACATGCAAAAATATTTCTGAGCCCTGCTTTGGGATTTAGTAATGTAGTAGGTAGTTTTGTGAATATAAATTAAATGAAAGACTTGGTCTTGAGCTGGGGAGGCAGAAGTAACATCTACTCTGAAGACAGATGACAACACAGTCCATTGGGGTGGCTGCTGGGTCAAAGGAATTATGGGAGCAGGGACACTCACCTACCAGAGGTGAATCTGGAGTTATGAGTAGAATTCACTTAGAAGTATAGCTTTACATTTTATTTCTAGTTTTTGAGATTGGAACATACATTTTATAGAGTGCGGGGGTGAAGATCAAAGGCTTGGACATTCAGGTTCATTTCAGAGAGAGAATGAATCTGGGATGAGGACTCTCTCCATATTCTCACGTGTGGCCACTATTTCTGTTTTCCAGTCCTAGACAGTGTTCTCAGAGGAGAGACACCCTTCCTCTTGGCGATGGTCTGGGTTAATGGTGGCAGTTTGAGCTTTAGTAGCAAGTGCCAGGTGCTAGCCAGCGTGTTCCCGCCTCTCTTGCTCACTCCCCACTCCCTCACCCTTCCTCTGTGTCTCATCCCTTCCAGGTTGGACTTGGCCCAGTCTCTGGGACTCACTCAGCTGCAAGTGAAGACTTGGTATCAGAATCGCAGGATGAAATGGAAGAAGATGGTAAGAAAGGCCAAGGAGTATAACCCTAGGCCCATTCTAATGGGAAGAATTTCCAGTCTGGGGCTGTTGGGAGGCAGGAAGGATCTCTGGTAGTTTGGGCTTCAAGACAGTAAGGCCTTTCGAGGTGCTGGTTGTGGAGGGAGGCTGTTTGAACTTGACTTCATTTAAAAAACAAAACAAAACATTTTTTTAAATCTTTTAGTCTTTTCTCATATATTACATCCAGAATAAAGTTTCCCCTCCTTCTCCTCCCCCAACCTCTCTCCCCTTTGCGTGTACATTTCACCTCTCCCCCAGATCCACTCCCCACCCCCACTCTGCTCCTCAGAGAAGAGTAGGCCTCCCAGGGACATCAACTAAACAAGTTACAATAAGACCAGGTATATACTATCATGTCAAGGCAAAAAAGCAAACCAGGAGGGGGAAAACAGTTCCACAAGTAGGCAAAAGAGTCTTCATTCCCATTGTTAGGATCCCCTGAGGAACACCAAGCTATGTAATATATATGTAATATATATATGCTGAGGACCTAGGTCAGACCCCTACAGGCTCTCTGCAAATTCCGTGTCAGGTGATTCTATGGACCCTGATTTTGTGGTGTCCCTGACCCCTCTGGTTCCTCTAATCTTTCTTCCTCCTCTGCAGAACTCCCTAAGTTCCGCCTAATGTTTGGCTGTGGTACTTGGCATCTGCTCCCGTCAGTAGCTGGGTGAAGGCTCTCTGGTCTTTTTGGTGATGATTGTGCTGGACTCCCAGTTCCAGCACACTCTTTAGGCAGGACAACCTGCAGGTAGAAGGCTTTGCGACTGAGTTGGTGTCCCAATCCCTCCACTTGAGGCCTTGCCTAGTTATAGAAGATGACCAGAGCAGGCCTTGTAGCCCCATTACTAGGAGTCTCTGCTAGGGTTACTCTCCCAGATTTCATGGAGTTTCCATTGCACTAGGTTTCTACCTCACCAATTCCAGTCATTTCTCCTGGTATTTTCTCCTTCCTTTCCCGATCTGATCCTACCTGTTCCCACCCCTACCCATTTGTAGTTCACCTGTGAAATCTACTCTATTTCCCCTTCTCTGCGGGGAGATCCTTACATCTTCCACTGAAGTCTTCCTTGTTGCTTAGCCTCTCTGGTTGAACTCATTTCTTAACCAATTTCTTTAGAAATCAAAGAGGAAAACCTACAAGCTTTCTCAACCCCTCCTTCTGGCACGTCTGAAGAACTCTGTTCTCCTCCCAGCAATAGCTGAGTACCTTATGGTGATAGTCATAGAGAAGACATGTGCTCCTGTGCCCGTGTCCCTGAATGCAGTACTCTTTAAAGTTGATGCGCATCATAGTCAGTGAGCGGCAGGACAAGCTCCCCTCGCAGGAAGACTGATCTCAGGGACCCATGGCAGGGCTGGGGACAGGCCAGGCTATTTCGAAGCATGCTCCCTTCCGCTGACTCCCATCTCCCAGTGGCCTCTCTGATCGTGAGCCTGTTGTGCCGCCAGGGCTCTCCTAGTGCAGTCATATTCTTGAAGTGCCACCTTTGAATGGTTTACATTAGGGAGAATGCTGTGGACACATTTCACATCCAAGCTAAACATTGCTGCTCCTCTGCGAGCCGTCCTAGCCTGTCGTGGGCAGCTCAGGGATGGAAATAAAACATAACCTCTGCTTCTAGTGGAATTTGTTCTGTAGGTGGAGAGAGAAGGCCCAGGAAGTATCAAGGGCGTGCGGAATGATTTGATTATTTAGTTCGAGATAAACCCCACGAAGAGTTCTGAGATGAGTGTAGTGAAGACAGCGGCAGACAGAAGTTAAGACTGAAGGATAGTGAGATCCAGATTGACAGAATCATTCTAAACATTCTGCAAAGATCTACACACATGAAACTTATGGTGGAAATTGGGGATGGGTGGGTGTTGTTCTCTAAAGAAACCAAGTTTGGGAGTGAGAGGTGCTAGGCCACATTCCCCTGGGTGCCCCTCCCTGCCCATCTGGGGCACATCCCTCTGGTTCTTTTTCTTTTAAGTTCCACCACCTTCCTCTTTCCTCACCAATCATCATGGTGGAAACCAATGTCTCCTGAGCAGCAGAGCATTGTTTAAATTGGTTATCAGCAATCTTCGCATGAGTCATATGAATAACGAACTGACAACCGGTCCTCTCGGTCAGCACCACCCAGTTCCCCCCCACACACACAGGACAGCGTGTGCACCCTGGGCTCTGACATCACCTGTTTTTCATCAGTCACTCTACTGCTGGTACAGTTGTATCAGCCATACACTTCAATATGGAAGTAACTCAGTAGATTTAACATCAGGGAACCTTCTAGGCAAGCCAAATTCAGGTCCTTTCCAGAGAGAAGAGAACCATGCTTTCAGTTTAGTTCATGTTAGCAGCAGCACATGGACCAGTTAATTCATATCAGGTAATAGGGTTGAGGTGACAAGTTGAGGTACTTGCGTTTCCATGTGGTGGCTGTGATGTGGGTATAAGTAATAAACCCAAAAGGCCTATGAGAGGAGAAAGGGATGCTGAGGGGCAGGATGATGAGGTGAGGAGTGCAAAGGGGGACAGAGATGGGGGAAGGGGGGAAGCCATCACAAACAAGTGATGTCTGAAAATACTTGATGAAGTTAATGCTTTGTATGCTAATGACAAATATTAACTAAAACACACCAAATATAAAAATACTTTCAGTTGAATCATTGTGACAGACCTGAAAGCTAAGTTATACAGAATAATCAGGGGAACTGGGGTGGACATGCTGCCTCGGGAGCAGAGAAGAGGAGGGAGGGCTTTGTGGAAGAGGCGCCCGTAAGCTCGGTTCCATGGACGGATGGGAATGTGTCTAGCGATGGTGGGGAACGAGCTTCAGGCAGAAAGAAGGGGCAGAAGGAACTGTAGAATGGCGGGAGCCACACACAAGGCCTGGTGTGCAGTTGAGTGTTGAGTTCAGACTCCCTCAGAACAGCAGGGCATTGTTGAGCTCTGGATTGCCTCATATAGTTTCCTGCTAAAAACTCTTTCAAGGCTATCTCTTCAGGTACTGAGAAGGAAAGAAAAAAGATAATTGGGTAATAAAGATGTCTCAAGGCTAGTAACCTAATTGGAACTGGAAAAAGATTAGCATTTGATTCTCAGACTCGCTCTCGAGGCTGCCAAGGACAAAGCTGCCAAGAGCCAGATAGGATCTCTAACTAGTTTTGACTGGTCAGCATGTGTAACCTATAGCGGGCTAAGTAAATTTAATTTTGCACATTAGATGGGATGCTTATCCCATATTCCGTTTCTGGAGATCCATGGCATTTGTATCAGGCTGAAAACATCTCGTTTTTTCAGTGCTCTGCAGTATTAACGCTCAGTTCTCTTCTGAAAGCGGACCCAACCGCACTCCAGAATGTGGGAAGACTATAGTGTCACACCTACACCTGGGTGCCACTTGATTTTGCATTGTTTCCAGAGAGTTAACAGTTCAGTGAAACTGTTACCAGTTATGACCCTGGACAGGTTACTGTGTGTCTCCTTGGTAAAGTCTCACATCTACTTCACAGAGTTGTGCTGGCTGAGATAACATCTATAAAATGTCTAGGCTAGTGCTTGCCACATGGGATGGAGACAAGGGATTTTAGTCATTGTGGCTTTTAGTGTCAACAAAATCCATGTTTTCAAAGAATCTGAACTTTTAGAGGCCATAATAGGAAGGTGAAAGTGAATTCTACAGGCTTCTAGGACCCCCTCAGGCTTCTCTTTTGGTTGAGAGGAGTCCTGAGTACTTGGTCCCCTGATTTGGCACTGGGACGTAGTTTGAGGCCTAATAGTATATTGGGTTGTCAGGCTGGGACAACAGCTAATGAGAATGGCAATGCTGTGGGAGAGAGTCATGCTAGAGAGCCCAGACTTTTTTCCTCAGCATCATCAATTCAGTGGTCCCAACTATGCAGGGGGGTGCGGGGGAGAGAGCAGCAAATGCTTCCCAAATCACAAGCCTGGCTTCTGGTCAGTGAGTGTGGTCAAATAGGAGGCAGTAAGGCCATGGGCTCATCTTACGTGCACCTGCATATTAAGCAGAAAGACATGCTGGTAGGAATGCTAGACTGGAGAAGTTTGGAGTCTTACATTTAAGTCCAACTCCCCCCTTGGCTCGCTTTGATCCCTGCAAACACTTTCTGTGAACTGCTTCCTGTCTAGAAGGTGAAGGAAAAAAGATGCACCCTTCTACACTCTCATCCTGTTCTTTCTGAGGTAACTGCCTGAACCCCATCTAAGTACCTCAGGAACAAAGCAAGAAGAGCCATCTTGACATCTTTATCAATATTCAAATACCTAGATTTAGG
Organism: Tokudaia tokunoshimensis; assembly: GCA_036184795.1. Classification (NCBI taxonomy): domain Eukaryota; kingdom Metazoa; phylum Chordata; class Mammalia; order Rodentia; family Muridae; genus Tokudaia; species Tokudaia tokunoshimensis. The sequence goes on along the minus strand of BTHU01000008.1, from coordinate 31,824,221 downwards.
GTCCAGAGGAGGACTGCCTATAGATGCAGCTAATGACATATCATATTCTAGGTGTTTTCGTGAGAGACAGAGAGAAGCATGCGATCTCAAGTCCAGTGGGTTGCCTGGCCTCTCTGGACTAAGGAGCAACCTGTCTCTAGGAATTGGTGGGGAAGCAAGTCCCCAGAGAGGGCTGTAGGGTGCTTGAGAGTGTGCAATCCTGGTACAGGGGGGGTTCCAGATAATTGCATGTCTCAGGTGCGCTGGGAGGCAGGGGGCCAGAGGTCGATGCGGAAAGCAGCCAGGAGTGTAGTTATCTCCTAATTATTGCTTGCACTGGAATGTTTTATTCCATTTAGAAAATGGTCTGATTGTTTTGACTTTTTTTTTTTCATGCTGTAGGAAAACAGCCAGGTGGGGTAGATCCAAGCTGTGTGGTGTTCTGTAATTGCTGGGCTGGACTTTCTTTTGCCAATTAGATGGCTTCCTTAGAACTGCCCTTTTCTAACTTGATTACGGCATGGAGCAACTGCTTTTTGTATAACCTCTTTCATACCCAGTGGAGCTCCTTTCAACATGGAGACTCTGTCTTGGCACAGTCAAGCATTTTCAAAAGCACTGACATCAAAATCAGATACTGACATACCCAAGAAGGAACATGGCTGTCTTCTCTCCAGAGGCGATTTCTGTTAGTGTCTACACCTTGTTGAAGGTCATTTCATACCTCCCTTCAGGCTGTCTGGATGGGTTCGAATAAGTCAAGAAGAATTGCAGCTGGAAAGAGGTGTTTATTGAGACTATCTAGTTTTCCTGGCTCTTGTACGTCAATTAACTCAAAACAAATTATAGATCTACATAAGAACTAAAATCATAAAAGCCTTAGAAGAAAACATAAGTAAATATTCTTGACTTAGGATTAAACAATGCCTTCCTATATACAACACAAAAATTGCTAGCAACAACAGAAAAATTAAGTTGGATTTTATGAGAATTAAAAACTTTTGTGCAAGCCTGGCAGTGGTGGTGCATGCCTTTAATCCCAACACTTGGGAAGCAGAGGCAGGTGGATTTCTGAGTTTGAGGTATTATTCACTGAGCACAAAGGTGAGTGTAACCTGAGTGTCTGACAGCTGATGAGGGAGGGATTCAGCAAACTAATACAGATATATGTTGAATATTATTTTCTGATATGTGCTACAATGTAGATGGACCTTGAGGACACTCTACCGAGTGAAGCAAGCAAAGACCACACGTTAAGATTCTGCTTATGTGAAAAGGCGGCTGATGGCCGAGGTGCAGGGTAATGATTTGGTGCTAATGGGTATAAGGTTTCTATTGGCGATGAAGAAACACGATCCAAAACTGCACTTGGTGAGAGTTGCCCAAGTTAGCAATTATGCTAAACATTGTTAAATTGGGCAGTTTAAATACATGAAGCATGAATGCAAATTATATCTCAAAGCTGTTTTAATAAGATCTTAAGGTTTGATGAGTTACTGCACTTTTGAAGAAGGAAACAGATTCAATAAATACCTAGTGCCTACAGAGAAAGGTCTTGGTCAGGAGAGATTTTTCCTTAAGCAGCTTCTGTGCAAACGGAGAAGAGGAGCAATAAATTAGAGATGTTTTTAATCTAGTTTGTATCTAGATTGGCCCCCAAAGGTTCATGTGTAGGAAGGAGGCTCTGTCTCTAGCCTGTAATGCTGTCAGCGGTGGAGGTGAGTTGGAGGCTTTAAAAAGTGCAGCCCAGTGGAAGGAAGTTAGGTCACTGGGAAGTGCCCTTGAGTAGGCACTGAGACCCCAGCTCCGCTTGTCTCTCTTAGATCCTGATCACTTGAAATCAGCAGCTTCTTCCATTCTCCCACATGATAAGCTGACTTCACCATATGTCCAAAAGTAGTGGGCCAACCATGAAGTAAAACCACTAACCTGGGAGGGAAAATAAACTCTTGCTTCAGAGAGATGTTCCTTCATCTCAGATATGATGCCCCAGAAATATGAATCCAATTAATGCAGAAAGTAGAAAAAAAAATCTCCTATCCCTTCTCTCTTTGATTCGAGCCTTCCCAAAGCTCTTCCCAACTAGCCGCCAGGAACATTAACTACATAGAACCGGGGATTGGAGTCGGTGGAGGAAGGACTGTATATTACCTTACTAAGTAAACTATGAATATTGAAAACAATAATTCCTACCTGTCTCATGGGGGTTCTTGTGTAGATCACAAAATGGGACAACTATATAAATATTTTTACCAACAAAGGCCGTTTGGTGTGTGGTTGGATATGTTTTGTAGATCAACCTTTTTTTTTTAAGTGTGAGAATTTACTGTAAGGCACTTCTTTAAAGGGTTCACATCTAAAAGCGTTTAACTTGAATTGTCAGATTGTCTTGAAAAGATGATCCAGGCTCCATTTCACACACATGTGTTTACTTTCCTGCTTATTATAGATCTTGTTCTTTAAATCTGTCAGTCCATAGTTATCTCCTTAGCATCTGAACTTTAATTTCTTTCCTTACCAAAGGAAGTGACATTTTTCTGTGTTCATGATCAGGCTATTAAATGCCAAAGTATTTGATGCTGACGAAAATCCACTGAGCATGGAAGAAGCTGGCTGCAGGTTGTGTGGGGGGGGGTAGCCTTAAAATACATGTGACCAAACCCTGTGGCTTTGCTATCCAGAGGGAGACTACACAGTGCTGTGGGAGGGTGGACCAGGAGCAGGATGGAGGGATTTCACGGATTCAATAACTTTTCTTTTTTGTCCCCCACAAAGGTCCTTAAAGGTGGACAGGAAGCACCCACAAAACCTAAGGGGCGCCCTAAGAAGAACTCCATTCCCACATCAGAGGAGATTGAAGCTGAAGAGAAAATGAACAGCCAGGCCCAGATCCAGGAGCCGCTGGAATCCTTGAAGGGACAGGAGGAGCCCTGTGACACCCAGGAGCACAAAGCGTGCCTTGTCCCCTTGGAGGTGGCAGAACCGATTCACCAGCCCCAGAAGTTGCCAGAAGCTTCCTCTGAACCCCCACCATTAAGCTAAAATAAAGTTCTTTGGGGGAAAAGGGGGAGACTGGGAAGAAGGGAAGAGAGAGGCAAGGAGACTCTGAGGGAGAGAAGACCTCTAAAGACTAGTGACGTGGGTAGAGGGGCACTTCCGGTCTCCCTCATCCCTGCGGTGTTTTCATACGGAGCATTTGATGAAGACTCGCCTGTGTGGGACTTAACCTTCTTGCAAGGCTGTGTTAGCCACAGATACCCTTCTGTAAGGGAGACAGAGCCTTCAATCTGATTGCCCAGGCTTGGGTGATAGCTGTAGGGCTGACTTCAGCAGCCGTTAGTGTGACAGGCTTCCCTGGCCTGCAGGAAGGGCTGCTCTTCTCCCTCTCTGCTCCCCTCTGGGCAACAAACAGGTCAGCGAGCAGAGAGAGGTAGGTGGAAGTGCTTGGGAGACCTGCCCAGGCTCCTTGCCGATTCAGCGCTTATTTCTGTAGTTTTAAGAGAATTGAAATTTTTTTTTTGAGGGTGGGATGGGGTGGGGAAAGCTGATAAGGGAAACAAAAAAAGAAAAAAAAAAGAATAAAAAGAAAGAAAAATGAGTTGGAGGGAGTTGTGAGTTACGAGGGAAATCTCCAAGCCCTGCTTGTCTGATTGGAGACACTGTGCCTTTGTACCTTTATAAGACGGTCAGGTGCCAGCAGACCTGATGACCCTTGGCTACCCTACTTCATGAAGTTGTCATCCTGGAAGCTGCGAATGCAGATATGTTAAGATAACTTTTATTTTTAATTACAAATAAATCTTTCAGGAGAATTGTCTTGTTTGTTTGTTCATTTGTTTGTTTAGAGAAGTGTCCTATGAGGCCGGGCGGTGGTGGTGCACGCCTTTAATCCCAGCACTTGGGAGGCAAAGGCAGGAGGATTTCGGAGTTCGAGGCCAGCCTGGTCTACAAAGTGAGTTCCAGGACAGCCAGGGCTACACAGAGAAACCCTGTCTCGAAAAACCAAAAAAAACCAAAAAAAAAAAAAGAGAGAAGTGTCCTATGGAAAGAGAGGCAGTCAGTTTCCCTGGACCTTTCTTTTCCCACCTACAAAGCAAAAGGCTGGGGCCACAGCCTTGCCTAAGGACAGGAGCCACGGGAGTGATGCCGTGGTCACCAGGTCAGGAGGCTGAGCAGCTGCGCTGCCCCATGAAGCTACTCCACAGTCAGCAGCTGCACAGATGGGCCTTCAATGTTGTGGTATTTTAAAAAATGTACTTATTTTATTTTCACGTGTGTATGTGTGTGTGTGTGTGTGTGTGTGTGTGTGTGTGTGTATGTGTGAGCACACACACACACACATGTATGCGTGGTGCATGCTCATGCCACTATGTGGAAGTCAGTTCTATCCTCCTACCGTGTAGATCCTGGTAATTCAACACAAGTCCTCAGTCGTGGAGGCATGTGCCTTGACCCGATCAGCTGTCTTGCAGGCTGACCCTTTTGAATAGCTAATTTAGTGATAAGCTTTTTTTTTTAAAGATTTATTTATTTATTATATGTAAATACACTGTAGCTGTCTTCAGACACTCCAGAAGAGGGAGTCAGATCTCATTAGGGATGGTTGTGAGCCACCATGTGGTTGCTGGGATTTGAACTCATGACCTTTGGAAGAGCAGTCAGTGCTCTTAACCGTTGAGCCATCTCTCCAGCCCCCAGTGATAAACTTTTTAAGGTCAAAACTGTAAAGGTGAGCCTTGCTTCTATCCAAACCTTTAAGCCCAACCCTCTGTATTGGTTTCTCATTTGTCCCCCAGCTTTTCTTAAGTGTCAAACTTGTAAGAAAAGAAGACTTAAAAACAGATTACCCAGCTGTGCCAAGGCACTGGGGCTGGTGCCCAGCGGAAGTACTTTCTTACGTGCAAGGGGTCTGGGCTCCATAATCCCAGCATCAGAGGAAAACCCCAAAAAGGTAGTAGCAGTAAGACCAGAGAAGCCCTGGGCACCAATGTCACAAGGGCTGGTTCATCGGGCTTTCATGCACTCTGGTTGTGAGGCCTGATTTCTCAGGGTCACTTATAAGGTTGTTTCCCTGGGATGCCCTTCAGGACCTACTTAGTGGCTGGTCATCCGCCCATGATTGTCACCGCTACCAACTTGTAGGCTTGGAAGCTAGCAGCCAGCTATTAACAGAGCCCCAGCTAGGAGACAGAGCTGGCTACTGTCTCTGTGACAGTCATACAACACTTCAGAGCCAATCAGAAAAAAAATCTTCCCATGTGTAGCCATCAGACTGCCTGGCAACCACACAGCTCTGATGCCACCAAGGCCTACCTCACATCTTTGCTGCTGAGAAGAGCAGAGGGAGATGTCTTTCTTTTTACTCCCATGAATAGACAAAGGGGTTAAGAATTGGCCTCTGAGAACCAGTTTGTGCAGATAGACCACACCCAGCTGCCTGTGTGAGGTGGCTCGTAACAAGTGTGCAGAAAGCTGTCTCCCTCACCTCTGCCCACCCCGCAGTACAATTTTACCAGGTGGTGTCACAACAAACCAAAGAAGGCATACAATGGCTAGAGTAAGCTTGTGAATGGGGCCAGGTAGACTCTGAGAGCCGTTCTGTTCTCACTCTAGGAGACATCTGCCACTGAGATGCCTCTGTGTGTGTGTGTGTGTGTGTGTGTGTGTGTGTGTGTGTGTGTGTGTGTGTGTGATTTCTCTGAGGGTCTTTTGCCCCAGATGCCCATGATGTTCTTTACTGTCTGACAGAAGATGTGACCGTGTGGACCTGTCTGTGCACACACATGCTGGTCCTCCCACGTGCTGGGTTCCAGGTGCTTCTGACTCCAGCTTACTCCTTGGCCCGTCCTCTTTGGTTTGTTTCTTGCCTGGAGGGGTTGAAGACATTTCACTGGTCGATTTAAGACCTGGGATTATCTTTCCTTGTGTTTGGTAAGGCCCAGCCCAAGGGTACCTCCACTGGCAAGCTCGTGGCTTATCCTCCAGCCTAAGACGTGCACGTTTCTTTTTTCTTTTTCTTTATTTTCTGCTGAATCAAAGATGGGCCAGCCTGAGCATTCATTATTATCTTTCAATTGACAAATACAAATTATTCATATTTGAGGCATACCTGATATCTTAAAATCTGCACACCATGTAGAATAGCTACAATGCAAACTGGCCTTTGTATTATCTCATATACTGTTTAATTTGTGGTCAGAATATGAAAACCCACTTTCAGCAATTTTTCATCACATAATACTCTGAAACCTGTAATCACCATGTTGCATCATAACTGAAATTTATATTTAATAAAATATTTATTTTTATTTTATGTGCATTGGTATTTGGCCTGCATATATGTCTGTATGAGGGTGTGGGATCCTCTGGAGTTGCAGACAGTTGTAAGCTGCCATGTGGGTATTGAGAATTGAACCTGTGTCCTCTGGAATAGTAACCAGTACTCTTAACCACTGAGCCATCTCTCCAACCTGTGAAATCTTTTATCCTTTACCCGGCATCTCTCCAGACCTACTCTCCCATTCTGAACATGTAATTACCATGGTTACACTCTTCCTCCATCAAAGCCTCAACATCCTTAGCATCTATGTACTACCATAAGACTATGTTGTGGTTGTCTTCTGTAGCTGTCCCTCTTTTCCCACGTAAGATGATGACCTTCAGGTCCATTTATTTTCTCTCAAATGATAAGTTTCCTTCATTTTTGCACTGTGGCCGTGTATTAGCTTCTTCATCCACCTGCCAGCTGGATCCTTTGGTTGACACCATCTCTGCCATTGTGAGTAATGCTAACATGAACACGGGCATGCGGCGATCTCTTTCTCCAGTCATGGAAAGGAAAGGACTAGGCCTTTTGCTTATGCCTTTTCTGGAAGCCAAGCCCCACTCTTCCGCCAAGCTTTATCTTTCTCTTTTCACATAGTTCCCAGGTTCCGTCATATGCATCCAGGTACCAGCTTCACAAGTTTCCTCAGGAATGTCACAGTAATTGACAGCTCTAAGCAATTCTGGAACAAATTACTGAACAACTCCCCTGGCATTGGCTTGTCCCCGCTGCATTTTTTTGGTGACTCTTCTTCCACGGTTTTCCACTTGCAGGCCTTGCTAAGTGAGTGCACTCTCGTTCTCTGGAATACACGACAATGGCCACCAAGGGTTCAGATTTTAATGTAAGTGATGGTCCCTGCTCAGTTTTTGAAGTTTTCCAGAGGAAGAGACAGAGCTTAGGTAAGTCTTTGAGAATCAGGAGCAGCTGACCATAGAGACTTTGACTTTTCTCTTTAGGAGTGACTTGGCTCTGGCAAGCTTGGAGAGAGTCTATCTACACACATTTTTTGACTTACTGCTGTCCAATTAGACTGTAAAGTGGGTGGATTCTTTCAGTTTCATATAAGCCCATTAACCAGAGAAAGACCAATGTTCTTTTCTGGGTCCAGCATGACTGAGGAGACATGTGGAGGACCAAGCAGCCCGTGCAGTCTTCCTCATAAACACGGCTCCTCTTTCCCAGACAAGAGCCTGTCAAGCGAGGCTGTTGGTTTCAATGAGGATTTCTTTGAGGGTCCCTCTGACTTGCTCCCACCCTATGCATTCTTTCTGGTGGAAAACAGACTCCTACTGTAGAACCCACTGTAGGTTTTCAGTAATGTTCACTTAACGACGTGACTGTGCTCTGGGTCACTGTGTGTGTGCCAGATGGCTCCCATGCTATCTTTAAAGATTTGCGAAGATATACCCAACCACACAGAGTTCAGTAATGCATTCGCTCTTACATTATGAGCTACAATCCCTCAAACTCATCTAAATAGGTTTATCAGAAATATGTCTTAAGTAGATCAATTTGGACTTTCCTCTCCTGCCTAAATCTATGGCTAGGTCAAGGCCAAACCCTCTCAAAATTGTCTGTAGGTCCTTTCTTACTCTTACCACTCCATCTATTTGAAAGGAACCAGAGAGGGGGCAGAATGTGTTGGGGGGCAGATCTGAAATGAACTGTGTGCAGAAACTCCCCTTTTGGGGTTTCTACACACTTCATTGCCTGCATTGTCTAAAACGTGGAGGATCTGGTGACTCTTGGTCCCCTTCTGAGATCCTCACTGCTTTCTTCTTGGTCCTCTTCGCTGCCTGCTGCGCCCCTTCAGGCACAGAGGCATCCCTCTTCCTTGCATCAGGCCACCTCTGTCTCTGAGACCCTGGATGCCAATGGGCTGGTGCCCAAGAGACAGTCTCCTTTCTGCTCCCTCACAGCTCAGCAGGACAGGGAGAAGTTACCTCCTGTTAAGAGTGCTCCTAACCAACTCTCCGGTTCAACCTGTTCACTCTTCCCTCGACTCTTCTTAATGTGCCTTTTGGGACTGCTGCCGAGTCTTGCCATTTTTCCCAAGAAGGACATGGATTCTTTTTTGTTCCCCTATTAGAGCATAAATCTCTCAAGGCTGTTTTTCAGTGGCTAGAGGCTGGCACTTCCTCTTTCTCTGCTGAGGTCTCCAAAGGTCTGCAGCTGCTCAGTTAGAGGGTCTATGTTCTCCTGGCTTCATGCTTAGTTACTGTTGTTATTATTATTATTATTACTACTGGATCCATAGAAATTTGCACTGCTTACTTCCATGAAACCCAGCCCCTCATTACAAAGTACCTCTTCTGGACCCCAGCCATCCACAGAGCAGCAACAGATCTGTCCATGGGCTCTGGCCTGTGTACCTTTTGCAGAGACAAGTAGACAAAGAAAAGAGCTTCATTGTCTACTGAAATTCTCCCAGAACCCAGGAAAAAATGCTGGGTCACTTTCCCCTGGGGAAGCTATTCATAAAAAAGGGTGACAAGAGAATCCACATTTGAAGGCCCCAGGGGGCAAGGGCAAAGGCTACTGATTGTACTATCTCCTTCTGGAAAAAGTGTGATAGGGCTTTGAAGATACCCTTCAAGTGCTTTCCATCAAGAGTCCTGGGCAGTGTGTGGCCTGGGGAAAGGCAATACCTACTGAGTATTTATCTAAAACCAAAAGTAGAATCATTTTAGGACGAACCGACATCGGGTACCTGGTGGAGAGTCAGGAGGCTGTGTGGTCTATGATGCCAAGAACTGGAGTGTGAAGATGAGTCCCAGAATGGGAGAGCATAGCTAGAGGCAAAGGCAAGAAGATCTGAGCCGTACCTGTGGGCCTGGCTTTAGGATGGAGCGGAGCTCTGACGTGTGGGATGGGCAACAGCTAGAGATATTCTTTCTGTTTTGCAGAGTGGAAGGTGATAGAGAAAGCAGTGATCTGAATGAGGTCTCAGCACCTGGAGAACCAGAAGCAAGACCATCTGGGGTTCTGGAGGGCCAAGAGCAGTCAGCCGTAGCCATAATCCAGCAAGCATTTTTAACTTTCTTTCTTTCTTTCTTTTTTTTTTGCCTACTGCTAAAATAGCACTAAGTAGAGGCAAGGGGTAGACAATGAGAAAAATGAAGGTTGGCTCTACCCTCAAACCTATTCGAATATTAGAGGAATTTCCCTTTCCCTGTGTGACTGCGTTTTTTCTGAGCAAGGAAGGTGATTCATGGTAGATACACCCCAAAGCTTGTCCTTAGCGAGCTAGGCTGGCTAGGAAAGAGTCAAGGTCTTAGGTGGGCCCTTGTGCCCCTGGAATGGCGATTAGCCCTAGAGTAAGAGGTGTTTGTCAAGTTTACCTGAATACATCTCTAATCCCAGTTTGTCTCCCAAATCCTGGGCGGAGGGTGATTGGGAGTGGGCAGAAAGAGCCTGGTAATGCCATTTGTAATCTGGGTGTGGATCACACCGTGGTTCAGCACCAGTCTGGTTTTGCCTCCTTGCCTTTGGCTTTTGCCTCTCTGACGGGCAGTGGACAGCATGGACCTTCCCGCTCCATTTCCCTCCCACCGTTCACAGCCCGTCCAGGTGTGTTTTGACATTGGCCTCTACCTGGCTGCTTTGGACTGGCCCTCATGACAGCCAGGCCTGGGATGAGAAGGGGGGGACACCCTGCTTTCTAAGGGGCTGTGTAAATCAGTGTGACAGGCTCCTTTCGGGCCTGCCAGCCTACCCGACTCCTTTCTTTCCCAAACCCTCTTCCCGTGTGTTTATTTTGGTTGCGGATTTATTAGACACACAGTTAAAGTGCCCATTTAACTCTGCAAACTGTCATCGTGCCTGCCTCATGAATAAGATCATTCAGGGACAAAACCCTTTAAACATTTTTTTTTTGAAAGAAGGTGGGGGAGGTACAGGGGGGAGGAGGAGGAAATAGTGCCCCAGGTCAGTGAGGAGGCCAAGAACACCCGAAACCCATGCAGAGGCCCCTCCTACAGCTCAAGAATGTAACAAGGGCCCTCAGAGGTGCCTGGATTTACCCTGTTCATCAAGGCATGTGTCATCTCTCCCTCGCATGTTGGGGTCTAGAGTTCATTCCTTTGTCTTGCCTGCTAGAGAGAGAACACACAGTTTGAGACAGGCTGAGTGGCGACTGTACACCTGCTCAAAAATGCCTGCCAAGAACCTCAAGACATGTCAGGCCGAATCCTCAACCCCTTGGGATCAGAAACCAACCCTCTTGATCCAAACTCCCAATGTTCTTTCAGGCTTTCCCTCCTTCAGGTGGCCTTTCTTCCCAAGCTCCTGGATTCTCATTCACACGCGTTGCTTGACTGAAAGTGGCAATGTCCAGGTCTGCTGACTTTGTAAAGCATCCAGACACTGCACTAGGGATTAGGTAGCTTGCACAGTTACTTGACAGAGCTGGAGCTCCGCTTTTGGCATCTTGCTCATAAGGAGGCTGCTCTTAGGACAAAGTTGAGCAAGGCTGATCCCAGGACAAAGCATAGAGGCTGGCAGACCCTGTGTGCCCTGCCCTTCCTGCAAACACCCTTTCCCTCTGCTCCCACACAGCTCATATACAGGCATCATCCTTCGTAGATTGTGGTACAATCTGCTCCCCGCCAAATGACATGTCCAGGTTTCTTCTCACCTCTTCTATTGTGTATCCAGAGGCTTAAAAGTGTTAAGGGGCACTGGAATGTGTTGTCATTTCTGGGAACCTTGGAAGCAGGTGTTAACATCTGGATGAACATGGAAGGAGGAGTCTTATCTGAAGCACTGCAATCGGTTTGCCTGTTCTTAATGCTCAAGGTCGTGGACACTTACACCAGGTTGGGAGGAAATGTGTGAGGAAGATGTGGGACCTTGGATGTTGTCCGGGGGAACCACTAAAATACAGAGTCCCTTGTTACAGCTACAGAGGCCATTCTTCTCCAGATGTCCTTGGAGTGACCTCTGAGGGCCCAGCAGCCTTAGTGTCCTGGTCCTACTCCCAGGATCACCTTGTTTCTGTCCCTCAGTCACTACAAGACTCCTTCTCCTTTCTTTAACTGTCCGTTGCCTCTGTCTACTGGTTTTATTTTTTGGTTTTGATTTCAGCCACTGCTTTCATTTTGTATGTACTTGGTTTTCAGTTTGTGTTCAAGGCACACACAGTACATGGTATGAACCCCTCGCTCTACAGTGGCCAATGAAAACATCTGTTCCCAGTGCAAAAAGGAAGATTGTGCAGGGACTCTGCAGCCTCAGACGTGTGGGAGTTGGCTGTTCAGTTTTCTAGGATGGCAAACACTGGCTTTTGTCATCAGGGCAGCTGTGTCTGCACCCTGGGACACTGCTGTGTGGTCACTGGAACTGAAGACTTCAGTGAGAACGTCTGTCGTTAAAAAAAGGCTTCTTCATACAAAGGCAGCTGTGGAAACTGAACCTTCCAGAATTAGGTTAGTTTTAGACTTAGTATGAAGCACCATGTGAAACACCAACCCAGAACTCCTAAGGCAGCCTGCTTCTCATGTCGTAAGGACTAACATGTATGAAGTGCTCACAGAAACATGGTAGTGAAGGATCTGGGAGCTGAGTTCAGGTGAGTTTTCTTTAAAAAAATTTTTAGTAGTTTTTATTAGTGGGCATTAGTAGTACAATCTGGGGATTTTTATTATGACAGCTTCATATACGTACACAATGCCGGTAGAAAATGTTCAGACTCAACCGTCCTCCCCTGTCCCTGTCCCCTCTATCTCTGTCCCCGTCTCTTCCCAAACATTCTTCTTTTTATTTCCTTGTTTTTACTTTAAAAATCTAGATTCTGCAAATGAGAGAAAACAAATAATATTGCCTTTCTGAGTTTGGCTTATTCAGTTAACTCTGAGGATTTCCAGTTCCTTCTATTTTTTTTTCTGTCAAGGAAACAGAATTTTATTCTCTATGGCTGAATAATATTTAACTAATTATGCATATATGACATTTTGTCTACCCATTTACCTGGCGATGGACACGTAGCTGATTTCATAGCTCTGGCATTGCCAATATAGCCACAATCAGCAGGTTTCATATGAGGGTACTCCTCTTGTACGCTGACTGATTCTCTTGGGTTTATGAATAACAAGGATTAGAGCAGGAGACATACAGTAGTATTTTTAGCCTTAAAGATTTATTTCTAAAATGGGTGTATTTACATATAAGTATGTATACTTGCATGCTTGTCTACCTCAGTCTGTGTGCATCTTGTTCGTGCAGATGCTCTCTGAAGCCGGTTGTGAGCTAGCAACCCAACCTGGTCCTCTGTGAGAGCCGGGTGTGGGTTAGCTTTCGGTCAATTTGATACAAACTGATATCAGTTGGAAGGGAATCTCAATTAGGGAACAGCATGATGGGCGTATTTATGATGGCATTTTCATGATTAGTAATGGATGTGGTAGGGTCCAGCCCACTGTGGGCAGTGCTAACCCTGGGTCCTGCATTGTGGAAGAAGGCAAACTGAGCAAGCCACAATCAGCAAGCTAGCTAGCAGCCTTCCTCCATGGTTCCCGCCTCTCTCTGTCCCTGTTTGAATTCATTGACTTCCTCAATAACGGACTGTGACCAGGATGTATAAGCCAAATAAACAAAGCATCTCTAGATAAATAAGCCAAATAAAAATGAGCCTCTCTAAGTCGCTTTTGGTCTTGGTGTTTGTCATAGTAACAGAAAGTAAACTAGGACAAGCAATTAACGCTCTTAACCACCAAGCCATTTCTCCAGCGCCTATGTTTAGCTTTTGAGGAAATGCGTACTCATTTCCACATCGGCTGTATCAGCTTACATTTATCAGCAGTCATTAGGGTCCCTCCATCCACAGTATTTTTGATTTACTGTCTTTTCTTCTTTAAATCATTTTTTTTGTTTTAGATTTATTGATTTTATATGAATGAGTTTTAATTGTATGTATGTCTGTGTATCATGTGTGTGGCTAGTGGCCGGAGAGGTCAGAAGAGGGTATCAGCTCCCCCAGAATGTGAGTTATGAATGGCTGACAGCCACCATGTGGGTGCTGGGAATCAAAACATGGTCTTTTGCAAGAGCAAATGTTCTTAACTGGGAAACCATTTTTTCTGGCCTTGTCTTCATTCCTATTACTGTTTTTCAGTTATATTCTAGGCCAAACAGGCCTAGAATTTATTATGTGGCTAGAAGTCACTTGAGTTTCTTGTTGTCATTTTCCAAGTTCTGGGCATACAGACCAGTATGCCAGTTTATATGATGCTGAGAAGTGAGCCCGGCTCTCTGTGTATCCTTCACGAGCATGCAACCACCTGAACTACATATTCAGACTCCTTTTTGTTTACATTTTTAAAAACAAAAGTTTTAAATTCTTTTAGAATTTCATACATGAATACTGTATTTACATAATTTAAATCTCTGCCTGCTAACTTTCCTTGGGTCTTATGCAAACAACCCCCTCTTAAGTTCTTGACCTCTTCTATAATTATTAATTTTACAAACATACACATACACACAGACACACACAGACTCACACATTAACAATACACACTCACACGTACGTATATCCTATTGACACCATTTATCACTGCTCTTATGTATATATGTTTAGGGATGGCCATTTTGGATTGCATACTATGTCAGGGTACTCATTCCTGTAGAAGACTGGTTCCTCCTTTCTCAGCAGCCATTGATTGCCTGTAGACCTTCATCCAGGCACATGTTTCCACTGACATGTCACCCAGGGTTCCCCTATACAGGTCTTGTTTAGGTAGTGCTATTGTCCTGTCTAGAGGATACTATCGAGCGGAAGTCACCTGGTCCTCTGGCTCTTACAATTTCTCTGCCTCTCCTTTCATGTTGTATTCTGAGCTTTACATGTAGAAGGTATGTTATAGATGTGCCAGATAGGTACAGGCTCTCCATGACTACTTCTTCCCTTCATTTTGACCAGTTGTAGATCTCCATAGTAGCCTCTGTCTGTGGAAAAAAGAAACTGCTTTGATGTGGGGTAAGAGCTACAGTTATTTGTGGTTATAGGGATAGGCATGTAGATGATGATTAGAAAATATTTGTTTTTACTTCTACTTTGAATCAATTTAGGAATATTTTTATGCCTACCATCTTATCTGTATAATTTTTCATGAAATAGTCAGTTTTAACATGTTTTTCTATATATTTCTTGAGTTTTATCAGAAATATTTTTCTTGTAGATGTTCAATTTTATCAGAAAATGTTTATAATTCCACTTTCAATCAACTTAGGAATATTTTTATGCCTACCATTTTATCTGTATAATTTTTCCATGAAATAGTCAATCTTAACGTGTTTTTCTATATATTTCTTCAATTTTATCAGAGATATTTTCCATGTATATTTACACAATGGAATACTACTCAGCAATTAAAAACAATGAATTCATGAAATTCTTAGGCAAATGGGGAACAGGGGGAGGGAAGAGGGCTTATGGGACTTTCAGGGAGGGGGGAACCGGGAAAGGGGAAATCATTTGGAATGTAAATAAAGAATATAGAAAATAAAAAATAAAACAAACAAACAAACAAAAAGAAAATATATCAGCTTAAGATAACGGTAGTAGTAGTTTCTCTACTAGAGTCTGTGACCTCTCCAGCAATAGGTTATTGTTTAGGTTTACCGTATCAGGCATGAATTCCCTCCTATTGAGTAGGCCTTAAATCTAAGACAGTATTGATAACCTCTGAAGTAATAGTGCCATTACAGCACCTTTGGCACTACCTGTTGGGTCAGTCATTGGCTTGTAGGCTTTGTAGCTGGTCAGGTCTATTGATTGATTTCTTTCTTGGTTGCTTGCACAGGACTTCTGATACTGCCAGAGCTAGCCTGTTGTCTTCTTAGATCCTGAGACCTACCATTCTCCTCTCTTCTTCTTGACTTCTGCAGTTATCACAGGTCATATAATTCAAAGCTATGATCCACAATTAAGATCTGTCATTTTTCTCCCATTGATGCCGGACAAGGTCATCCTCTGCTACATATGTGGCTGGAGCCATGAGTCCTTCCATGTTTACTTTTTGGTTGGTGGTTTAGTCCCTGGGAGCTCTGGTGCGTCTGGCTGGTTGATATTGTTTCTTCCTATGGGGTTGCAAACCCCTTCAGCTCCTTCAGTTTCAGTTCTTTCTTCTCCTTTGGGAATCCTGTGCTCACTCCAATGGTTGGCGGGCATCAGTGGGAGGAAAGGCCCTTGGTCCTGTGTAGGCTCGATGCCCCAGTGTAGGGGAATGCCAGGGTGAGGAGGCAGAAGTTCGTGGGTGGGTGGGGGAACACCTTCATAGAAGAAGGGGAGGGAGGATGGGATAGGGGGTTTCTGTGGGGGGGGGACGGGGAAAGGGGATAACATTTGAAATGTAAATAAATAAAATAGCCAATAAAAAAAGGAAAAAAGAACGGTATTTTGTTTTCTTAATAATGATGCTTCTGACTGGGTGAGATGGAATTTTGAGTAGTCATGCTTTGTGCTTCCCTGTAGGATATGTTGAACATTTTGGGGGTGGGGGTGTGTTTATTGACCACTTGTGCTTCTTCTAAAAACTCTTAAGGTCGTTTATCCATTTATTGATTAGATTGTTCGTTTAGTGTTTTGCGCTCTGTGCTCTTTATATAGTCTAGATATTACCCTACTGTAGGATAATTACTGTCAGGGTTTCTCCCTTTTGGTAGACTGTCTTTTCCCTTTGGTAATTGTGTCTTTTGCTGGGAAGAAGGTTTTATTTGCAATCACCAGTCTATTCTGTTATTTCAGAGCTTTCGGAGTCCTATCAAAAGTATGGACTATGCTGTAGTGTTTTTCCTAAGGTTTTCTTTAGTAGTCTCAAGTCTGATTAATGTCTTTGATCCACTTAAAATATATTATTGTACACCGTGACACAGGGATATAGTTTCAGTTATTACATGTGCATGTCCAGCATTACCAGTGTCATTTGTTAAGGTCATTTTTTTTTTCTCTCACGTGTGTTTCTGACACCATTGCTAGAATCAGTTAGCTGCTTCTATTCGGGCAGTTTCTGGAGTCACCTTTCTGTTCTGCTGGTCTACATACCTATTATATACCAGTACCATGCAAGTTTTATTTCTATGGCTCTGTAGTATAATTTGAAATCAAATATCATAATCCCTCCAGCATTAATTTTGCTCAGGATTATTTTGGCTACTTGGGATCAGTTATGCCTCCCTGTGAATTTCAGGATTGAGTTTCCATTTCTGTGAGGTCCACACCTCGGATTTGGTGGGGATATCATTGAACCTGCAGATTGCTCTCAGTTGTTTTACAGCCTTGGCTCTTCTGAGCCCTGAACATGAGTAGCTTTTCCATCCCAGTGCCGCCTTCTTTCCTCTGTGCTTCACAGTTTCTTGTGGAGGCCTTTAGCCCCCTTGGCCAAGTTTTATTCCTGGTTTATTTTTGCTTTTTAGGTTCTTGTGAATGAAATGAATTTTCCAACTTCTTCTTTCTCAGCATGTTTGTGGTTGGTAAGTAGAAAAGCTACTAATTTTTTAGCGTGTTGATTTTGTGTCCTACTATGTTGGTTCAACTAACTATTCATTAGACCTAACTGTTCTGGTACAGACATCAGGATCCTTTCAGAATAGGATCATAATGCCTGAAGATAAGAATGATTTACTCTCCTCATTTCTATTAAGGCTCACTTTATTTCTTTATGTTGGCTTACTGTTTTGGATAAGAATTCAACTAGGATATTCAGTAAGAGTGCAGAAGTAGACAGTCTGATTACTGATTTTATATAGAGTAGAAGCTGTCTCATTATTGATTTTATAGGAAATGCGTTCAGTTTTTCCCCCCATTTGGTACAGTGTTGGCTGTGACTTGCTATACACAGTCTCTGTTACCTTGAGGCGAGGTGCTCCTCCTCCTAGTGTCCTTGTATACTTAATTTTGTCAAAGACTTTTGCTGCGTCTACTGATATGATTGTGTGATTTTTGTCCATAATTCTGCTTGTATGTTCGTTACAGTTATCAATCTGCAAGAGCTGGACTGTCTTTGCTTCCATAATGAAAGTAGTTTGATCATGTGTTCTGAACGTGTTGATATTTTATTATTTTTGTGTTTGTGTTCGTAAAAAATTGGTCTAAAGTCTCTCTCTCTCTCTCTCTCTCTCTCTCTCTCTCTCTCTCTCTCTCTCTCTCTCCACCCCTGTCCTTTCCTTCCTGTATTTTTATCTAATTTTGTTGTCACTAATGCTGGCCCCCAGAATGCGCTTGGAAATCTTCCTTGCATTTGTGTGCAGAGTGGTAGTTTGAGGAGCATTGCTCCTGCTGCTTCTTTCTTAGAGGTCTTGTAGAATTTAGCAGTGAAGTCCTGGCCTGGCCTCTGCTGGGGGACATTTTATTAGTGTTTCACTCTCATTGCTTGTTGCTGTTTGTTTATATTGTTAATGTCTTCTTGGTTCAGTGTGGTCACTGAAATGTGTGTGTAGAAACATCGCAAATTATTCTGGGCATTTCAATTATTACAATATTACTTAAACATTAAAACATCAAATTTAAAATATTAAAATATTAATTATTTAAATACATTAAATATTATATGTAATATTATATATATTTCCCTAAGTTAAAAAATATTCTGTAAAAATCTCCTGGATTTCATTGACATGTTATAATACCCCCTTTTGTCTCTAAATATTAATTAGGATCTGTCGAGTTTATTGATTTCATTTATCTTTTTAAAGATCCACTTCCTTGATTTATTGATTCTTTCTATTCTTTTATTTGATTACTTTCTGACATGATCCTTATTATATTTTTACATATACTAATTTTGATTTGGCTTTCTTTTATTTTCCTAGAGTCGCATCATTAAGTTATTTACTTGAGATCTAACATGTTAATTTTGACACTACAGCTATGAACTTCCCTCTTACCACATGTTCTTTGGATTTCAAAGGTTTAACTAAGTGGTGCTTCCACTTATTGCTGATACTAAAGATTAAAAATAGTTTATTTTACTTTCGTGTATGTAATTATGCATGTACATGTTTGTATATGAGGGCGCATGCATGCGATAGTATGTATATATAGAAGACAGAGATGGCCTTGGGTATTAGGCCATCTTTGCCGTGTTTGAGGCAAGATTTCTCACTGGTTTGCTATAGCTCTCTATATTCCAGGATAGCTTTGCAGGATTCTCCTGTCTCCGCCTCCCAACTCATAGTAGGATTGCTGGGATTATAAACACATGATAGCACATCTGGCCTTTACATGAGTTCTAGGCATCTGAAGTTGGGTTGTAAGGTTTGTACGACAAGTGCTTTTACTTCCTGAGACATGTCTCCATCATGATTCTAAAAAAAAAGCTTAAATCCCTCTCCTGCCTTCTGTAATGAAGCTCTCTGAAAAATACACTGCTCAATTTTCATTTGTTTATATTGTTTCTCTTGCTAGTTCTTTTCTACTATAAGTTGTTAAGAAATTATTTCATTTTTAAAAAGAATCTCAGTATTATATAAAAAGCTATTTGTTTTGAACAAAGTGTAATGGGCTACTGAAAAGAGCACCCATTCATCACAGTTGGGGGAAATGATGTAGATATTTGTTATGCTCTGTGGAGCAAGTTTAACTCTGAAGTTCCTTACTGAATTTTTTATCTGAATGATCTACCTATCATTGATGAAGCTTTGTTTTTTTTATATCTGGACCTGTTTGTCCATTATATTCAACAGTGTTTGTTTTCTGAAGTTAGTGTACCAACATCCATTAGTATATTATTTCATCATTCAATATTCATTGGGTATATTTTTTGTTTGTTTGTTTGTTTGTTTTGAGACAGGGTTTCTCTGTGTAGGCCTGGCTGTCTTGGAACTCACTCCTTAGACCAGGATGGCTTTTCAATCTATCTACCCAGTCTGCATATTTTAATTAGATAGTTAAGATCATTTACCTTCAGTTATTCATTAAAAATGCATGCATGACTTTCTCTGCTCTTCCTCTTCGAAGTTTATAGATTACTAAACTAATGTGTTTTGACTAATTACTGATTCTTATTTGCTTATCTAATTTACTACTGTTACTGTCTGATCTCTCTTACTTGCACATATCTTTCTTCCTCTTTTACATTTAGTATTCTCTTAAGTTTCACCTGTACCACTTATGCACTCTTCCTATGGCAGTTTGTGCGTACCATAAAAACTATTTCTACTTTGATGTTGAAGAACAGCTTTTCTGGATGTAGTAATCTGAATTGTCAAAGCCTTAAAATATCTCAGTTTTTCAGCTTAAAAGACATCACATCATGGCCTCCTGGCCTTTGGGGTTTCTGCCAAGAAGTCTGACGTTATCCATAAATTTGACTTATGAGTAACTTGGCCTTTCTCTCTTGAAGTTTTTATTATTGTGTCCTAGTGGCATTTATTTTTTAGATTGCATTATTTACTATTCTTTCTTTATTTTTGAGATTGTAGTTTAATTACATTTCTTCCTTCTCTTCCCTCCCTCTAAAATTTAGAGCCCAAACCCTCCCATATGCCTATCCCTTCTCAATCTCCTTCAGATTCATAGCTTCTTTTTTTCATTGGTTATTACAGACATACATTGTAAGTTGTCTTAGTTAAGGTTGCTATTGATATGGTGACACACCATCACCAAAAGCAAGTTAGGGAGGAAAGGATTTACATTTCTACACTGCTGTTCATCATCAAAGGAAGTCAGGACAAGAACTCAAACAGGGCAGGGCCTGGATGCAGAAGCTGACACAGAGTCTCTGCTATCAGATGGGTGCTGCTTACCAGTTTGTTCCTCATGGCTTGCTTATTCTACTTTCTTACAGAACCCAAGACCACTATTCCAGGATTAGCACTGCTCACAATGGGCTGGGCCCTTCCCCATCAATCACTAATTGAGCCAGTGTCCTACAGGCTTGTCTACAGCCTGTTCTTATGGAGGTATTTTCTTAATTGAGGTTCCCTCCTCTCAAATAACTTTAGTTTGTGCCAAGCTGACATAAAACTATGATATACAGCACACACACACACACACACACACACACACACACACACACCTTATCCTATATAGCATGTTGAGTCCATATAATTTTCCTTATGTGTATGTTCTCAGGGCTGACTGTTTGGCACTGGACAGCCAATTGTATTCTTCCCTGGGGAGAACAACCTCTTCTACTGCCAACTCTATTCAGTTGCCTGTGGTTCTTTGGGTGGTGCTGAGGCCTCCTGGGCTTTTCATTGTTCAGTTTGGCATGTCCTTGGTGTCATCTTTGTTGAGCTCATGTTTGGGTGGTCATTTAAACTATAGAATCACATGATCATTTCTATTTAGGACACTAAATGCTTCCTGTACTTAAAGGTCCAAATCTCCACCAAGGTTTGCAAAAATTACTGCTATAATTTCTGTGCTTTTAGTCTATGTTCTGTCTCCCTCTCCTAAACCACAGATTAACAATTTTGATCTCTTAATCATGTCCTAGGGTCTTGAAGATTGTGGTAATGATTACCTTCTTCTCTTTTCTTTTAAAAAGTTTAATTTAACTTTATTTTATATGCACCTGTGTTTTGCCTGTATGTATGGCTATGTGAGGGTGTCAGATACCATGGAACTGGAGTCACAAGCAGTTGTGAACTGCTATGTGAGTGCAGCAAATTGAACCCAAATCCTTGAAAAGAACAGTCAGTGGTCTTAACTGTGGAGCCATCTCTTCCAGCCTCTCTCTTCTTTCTTTATTGCCATCTTAAAGTAATAATTCCCCAGCCTTCTTTTGTATCTTTGGTATTCTTTCTTCTACCTGACTGAGTCTGTTGGTGAACTAGCCACTTAGTTTTTGGAATTTGATTCACTGAACTTTTTATTTCCAGGATTTTATTTTACCTGTCCCTTTGCTGAATTTTTCTCTGACTTCCAGTCTCTGTACCTTCAGATCCCACCAACCAGACTGGAAAAATCTAGTGATCGCTTACACCTGGCCTTAGGGCTCTGAGTCCTGCCCAGAAGCAAACCACAAAAGACAAAGAGGCAGCTTTGTGGCCAGCCCACCAGTCAAGAGCTCCTAGCTCTCAACCTTTGAGGGATCTGCAGACAATGGACTCATGGGATGCCCCTATGAGTGGGGCCACTGGTCCCCACAGCACAAGATTTCTGCTGCCTACAGTTCTCAGCAGTTCTAGGCCCAACTCTTTCTCTACTCGTGACTGTAACTCTTAGTGTTTCTCAATGATACACTGTGGCAAATTGTTTCCAGGCTCTTTGGTCCAATAGTTCCTTGTTTGTAAGTCCTCATAAAGCTCCATCTCAAACAATGAGCCCCTTCTCAAGATGGCACCTCATTATACACTCTGAAACACAAGGGCCAGTGCAAGGACATCCTTGTCTAATGCCAGCCTGCCATGCAAAAGAAGTCACCTTCATGTCAACTGTTACTACTAGATTTAAGGCTTTGCTTGTGGCCCAGCCTGCTAGTGTCCTGTTAGGCAGACTGGCTCACCCTGTGGCTTTGGTTGTGGGTTCTCTACTCACCCTACACAGAGGAGTGTCTGGCTGTTGCCTATTTTTCTCTGCCTCACGTTCCATATTTGAGACATACTTATATTGATGAGCAGAACAGTGATGAGCAAAAGTTAATAAATCTGACAGATGCTTTCCTTTAATTTTATCATTGTTAGCTTCCAGAAGAAGTCAGCTCAATTTTTCAAGGTGGATTAGGAAAATGTAGCTAGTATTGGTCTGGGATAAAGGACTGGCCTGAGCTTAAGAGCAAGTATGTTTCCTACATTTCTTTTTATCTATGGATGTCTCCATACTGTCTCTCCAGTCCTTTCCTAATTGATTTGTGAATCAGATACATTGTTTCCATGGAAGTATGAGATTCAACCATTGACTGCTGGTGGCAGTGTGAATTCATTGTCTCTAAAAACAATTGTTCCTTAGCTTAGCCTTTTGAAAAATTCAAGTAATAATGGTTAACACCCTGATAGCTCTCCCTAAAATCTCTCCCCTACAAATAATAACAAGGTGTCTTAGAGAAGTGACTCATCCCAGATCTAGGATGGAACTTTTGTAAGTCTGGCTTGGAATGTCTTGTTAGGCCAGAAAGCAGTGAGGTTGTAAAACACCACTAGGTCATGCCAAAGGAATGGGGCACATGGGAATGGATTCAAGAGGCTGTCATTGACAGAGCAGATAATATGAGTTGAAACCAATAATAATTATAACCATGAGCTGAAGTACACTGGACATGCACAAATTCATGTATTCAGAATATAAAATGTAAAATGAACTCATCCCCTGTAGAGAAATGATAAGAAACTAACTCATGCTTTTGAGAACCAATAAAGAGAAAACAGGAGGCACTTATCTTCTATGAAAGTTGCTTCTTCATAGCTAAATAGCTGGTTGTAGAGAGCTGTTCCCTGAAGAAGCTACGTGAATGAGAAATGATTTGAGTGGTAACAACCAATGACTATCAGAGCCATAGGGAGATAATCAGGCATTAAGTCTGTCCCAGCAACAGTGTACAACATTACTTATGAAGAACTCCTGCAAAATAGAAATCAAACTAGAAAGCTGATCAAACTTCTAGATGGAAATGTCAATGTGTATATTACAAAAGGATGGGGGATGTCTTAAAAACAGACTCCAGAGACACAGCCAGCAGTATCTGGACAGTCTATCTAATGACATATTTTATGTGGACTTTCATAACTTCATTCTCTCAGAGCAAGTCATCCTTGATGTCTGGCCTGGTTTCTTTTCTGTTACTATAACAAAATACTGCATGGGCTTTTTAACGAAGAAACAAAATTTAGTTTACAACTTTGGGAGCTGAAATACAAATATCAGGCTCATTTGAGGATCTCTCCTGCCTCTGTTACCTCCTGGAGGATGGCAGGGAGTAAAAGATCACCAGACAAGAAGCCAGAGGGTAATCAGAGGCCCAAATCCATCGGCCTGAGATCAGTTATCACAATGGCCTAATAGTGGGTTCTACTTCTTAAAGTTTTGTTTATCACTTCCATACCACTAAATTTCCACTGGAATTTGGAACTGGAATTGGGGACTGAAATTCCAACTAGAAGTTATAACATATATGCAGAGGCCCTGGTGCAGACCTGGGCAGGCCCTGTGTATGCTGCCCAGTCTCTGCAAGTGCAATGAGCTATGATCATGTGGATTTAGAAAGCCATGTTTTTTTGGTGTCCTCCATCTTCTCTGGCTCTTACATACTCTCTGGCTACTCTTCCCTGAGCTATGAGGAGAGGGTTTGATGGAGATATCCCGTTTAGGGCTGAGTGTTCCAAGGTATCTATCTCATTCTCTGCATAATGTCTGGCCGTGGGTCTCTATGTGTCCTATCTGCTGCAGGAGGAAACTTCCCCGATGATGGCTAAGCAAGGCACTGATCTATTGAGAATAGAAGAATGTCATTAGGAATCATTCTATTACCACCTTCTCTTCTCTCTCTCTCCCCTCCTCAAAAATAGGTTTTTATTTTACCCTAGGTTTCTAGGCTATCTAGTCTCTGCTCCTTGGTCACCCACTCTGTGTCAGGTATGGGTTCCACCTCATGGAGTGAGCCTTAAGTCAAATTAGATATAAACTGGTTACTCCCACCAGCTTGCTGCAATATTTTGCAGGGAGAACACCGTTGTAATGATCAAAGGGGTTGTGGCTGGGTTGGTGTTTATGCTTCTTCTTTGGTAGTGTGCTGAGTACCTTCATGTACCAAAGATACTGGGATGTAGGGGTGAAGGCTCTTTGTAGGCACGAGCTTACTTTGCCGTGTTAAAGGAGCGCTGTAGATGTCTTCAGTCAAATGTGGCCCTGCTGCCCTGTTGTAGAGAGCAACTTATTGTCTCTGCAACAGCTTAGCTTGTTTGGAGATTCCCGTGGATCCCTTTGGCCAACAACTCAATTAGATGTAACCCAATCCTGGTTTCAGAAACTTCATTTGGTGACAAGAGATGGTTATCTAGGACTCTGTCTCCCCATTATTTGGTGACATCATTAATATCACCTTCATATATGCATATACTTTAGAAAGATTCTACTGTATTAGGTCTCTATACTATCCTTCAAATGGCCCTTAATTTTAGTTGTCTCTCCCCGTAATCTCTCCATCATTCCCCCTCTCTCCCCCCACTCCTCCATCAATCCTCTTGTTTTAGAACCCCCTCATCCATCCATAACTATCCTATTTATCTTTCCTAGCAAGGTCTATCTAGTCTCTTACTCTGTGCCTACCTTCTGTGGTTCTGCAGATTGATTTAACAGCTAATATCTACATATAAGTGAAAATATACCATATTTGTCCTTCTAGGTCTGGAGTATCTTACTCAGGGTGATTTCTTCTAGTTTCATCTATTTACTCACAAATTTCATGATGCCATTTTCTTAAAACGGTGGGGTAAATACTCCACGGTATAAATGTACCACATTTTCTTTATCTATTTTTATGTCGAGGGACATCAGGGTTGTTTCCAATTTCTGGCTATTGTGAGTAGAGCAACAGTAAATAGTTTCATAACAACTTTCAACTCTGTCCATTTTAAAGTTCACTTATCCTATAGCCACTCTCAGATATCATCAGAACCTCCAGGCCACCCGTAGGTGATTTTTCTCAGACAATTAGCTTTGTCCTTTTTGCTCCTAATTCACCTTAGATTCTACATTCTGCTGGTATCCAACCTGTCGTTCCCTTTTATATTTTGCCATCACTGTCTGCAGAGGGAGTCTGGTTGCTCTGGAGAAAATCACACAG
Source organism: Tokudaia tokunoshimensis (assembly GCA_036184795.1). Classification (NCBI taxonomy): domain Eukaryota; kingdom Metazoa; phylum Chordata; class Mammalia; order Rodentia; family Muridae; genus Tokudaia; species Tokudaia tokunoshimensis. Next base: position 31,799,192 of record BTHU01000008.1, on the reverse strand, counting down.
AGTAAGCACAGTTACCTACTCGCGACGATCCTCTTCTGCCACACCCTAACACTTCCCGGAAGCTTTTTCTGCTTAAGAAAACTTTGCCTTCTGTCTGCAGTGACTAGTTCACGCCCCACCTCATGTTCAGCACATTATTTTGCTTCTAACTCTTCATTAAAAAAAAAAGATGGGACTCCTTCAATTTTCTGTTTCAAAACCTACACAGCATTATCTCTGCTTGCCAGCTTTCTTTTCCCCCTCCTGTGGCTAAAAGGAGTTCTTCCTCTTTGTAAAACTATTTCTTCCACCTGTGTGTTGGATGCCCCTTTCTCAGCTTTTGCAAACTTACCATAGAGATGGCAGCCTTTAAGTCACTCCTCTTTAATCTCCGTGCTTGCTTCAGAAGCATTATTTTTAAATAGTTTTACAGACGGATAATTGACATACAATAGACTGTAAATATTGCAGGTGTATAATTTGACAGGCTTTGGCATATACACATAAAAGCAAACACTACAATCAAAAGAGTGAATATATCCAACATCCCAGAAGGTTTCTTCATGCCCCCTTTTAAGCCCTTTCTCTAGCTACTCCCTGCCTGTCATCCCCAAATAACCACTGATCTGTCTTCTGTCATTATAGATTAGTTGCTTTCTAAAGATTTATAGAAGTGAATCATGCTCTATGTACTTTTTGTCTGGCTTCTTTAAGTCAGTGTAATTATTTTGAGGTTCATGTTGTTTATAATAAATCATTTTTATTGCTAAGTAACATTCTAAAGTATATAGAAACAAAATTAATTCATCCATTTACCAGTTGATGGACACTGGAGGTGTTTCCATTTTCATGCCATTATGGATGAAGCTTGTATGGATATTAACTTACTACCTGCATTCTTTCCTCAAAGGTAAGTACCTAAAAATGGCTGGTCATTGTGTAACTTCATGTTTAACTTCTTACAAATAATCTGCCAAACTGTTTTCCAAGGTAGCTGTACTAGTTTTTATTCCTATCAACAGTGTGAGAGTTCCTGGCCTCCATATTCTCACTTACACATGATAGTCACTCTTTCTACCTGTAGTTTCTACCTGTAGGTCTATACTATTTTTTAATCATGGTTTTTATCTTATTTTATTTTTGAGACAGGATCTCACTTTGTAGCCATGACTGGTCTGGAACTCACTATGTAGTCCTGACAGGTCTCAAAGTAGCAGCTACATGCCTGCCCTCCTTCTAGAGTGCTCGGATTAAAGGCATATGCCACCATACCTGGCTCACTTACTGTGTGCTTGCTTTTATACATACTTTTATTTTATTAATTTTAATTGAATTTTTCATACATTTTGATATTTTTTTCTCCCTCAACTCCCTTTAGATACATTCTACCTCTCTACTAATGCAACTTTATCAATTTTATCTGTTTCTCTTTCAAAGAAATAAAACAACCCACAAAAATAGAAATCAAAACAAACAATGAAAAATAAGACAAGAAATTTGCAAAAAACAAAACAAAACGTCCATCTCCCAAAATACATGAAGGCAATTTTGTGTTGACCAAAGGTACTCCTGGGCATAGTCCCTACCCTAGCGTGTGGTTGATATACCCAGCAACACGCCATTGGAGAAGACTGATTTTGCAATTTACCAGCATGTATCAGTTGCAAATAGCTTCTACTTTTCATTTTCAGTGCTGGAACCCCATCTGGATTGAACCTACGCATGGGTCCGTATTTATGTTCGGTCATATGTGCACCAGTCCGACTGTGTATCAAAGGCACTGTTCCTTTGGAGATTTCTTTTTCTTTATTTTTTTTTAAAATTTATTTATTTATTTACACTCTAGATTTTATTCCCCTCCTGGTCCACTCTCTGACTGTTCCATATCCCATACCTCTTCTTCACCCCCTGTCTCCACGTGGATGTCTCCACCCACCACCCTACCTGACCTCAACTCCCTAGGGCCTCCAGTCTCTTGAGAGTTAGGTGCATCTTCTCTGACTGAACCCAGACCCGGCAGTTCTCTGCTGTATATGTGTTGAGGCTCTCATATCAGCTGGTGTATGCTGCCTGTTTGGTGGTTCAGTGTTTGAGAGATCTCAGGGGTCCAGGTTAATTGAGACCGCTGGTCCTCCTACAAGGTTGCCCTCCTCCTCAGGTTCTTTCAGCTTTTCCATAATCCAACCACAGGGGTCAGCGATTTCTGTTCATTGGTTGGATGCAAATATCTGCATCTGACTCTTTCAGCTGCTTGTTGGGTCTTTCGGAGGGCAGCCATGATAGGTCCCTGTTTGTGAATGCTCCATAGCCTCAGTAATAGTATCAGGACTTGGGACCTCCCCTTGAGCTGGATCCCACTTTGGGCCTGTCACTGGACCTTCATTTCCTCAGGCTCCTCTCCATTTCCATCCCTGTAGGTCTTTCAGACAGGAACAATTATGCGTCAGAGTTTTGACACTGGGATGGCAACCCCCTTCATGACTTGATGTCCTGTCTTCCTGCTGGAGGTGGGCTCTATTATTAGTTCCCTCTCCCTACTGTCGGGCATTTAATCTAAGGTCTCTCCCTTTGAGTCCTGAAAGTCTCTCACCTCCCAGGTCTCTGGTGCATTCTGGAGGGTCCTCCCAACCTTCTAGCTCCCAAGGTTGCCTGTATCCATTCTTTCTGCTGGCCCTCAGGGCTTCGGTCCTTTTCCCTCACCCAATACCAAATCATGTTCCCCTCTTCCCCACCCCTAGTCCTCTTTCCCTCCCACCCCCACTCCTTGATTGCTTTCTTCTCCTTCCCAAGTGGGTCTGAGGCATCCTTACTTGGGCCCTTAAGCTTATTGACCTTTCTGAGTACTGTGGACTGTATCTTGGGTATTCTGTACTTTTTTGGGTGTGTGTGTGTGTGCTAGTATCCACTTATTAGTGAGTACACACCATGCATGTCCTTCTGGGTCTGAGTTATTTCACTCAGGATAATATTTTCTAGTTCTATCCATTTGCCTGCAAAATTCAGGATGTCCTCATTCTTAATAGCTGAGTAGTATTCCGTTGTGTAAACAAACCACATCCAATTCTTCTGTCATGAACATCTGGGTTGTTTCCAGCTTCTGGCTACCACAAACAAGGCTGCTATGAACATAGTGGAACACGTGCCCCTGTGGCACGGTGGGGCATCTTTTGGGTATATGCCCAAGAGTGGTATTGCTGGTCTTTCCACTTTTTTGAGGAACCTCCAGATTGATATCCAGAGTGGTTGTACCGGTTTGCAATCCCACCAGCAATGGAGTAGTGTTCCTCTTTCTCTACATCCTCAACAACATGTGCTGTCACCTGAGGTTTTGATCTTAGCCATTCTGACTGGTGTAAGGTGGAATCTCAGGGTCATTTTGATTTGCATTTCTTTGATCACTAAGGACTTTGAACAATTCTTTAGGTGCTTCTCAGCCATTCGAGATTTCTCAGTTGTGAAATCTGTTTAGTTCTCTACCCCATTTTTTGATTGTTTTTTTTTTTGTGATTAGTTCCCTGAGTTCTTTATATATTTTGGATATTAGCATTAGATAGCCTCTATTGGATGTAGGGCTAGTGAAGATTTTTTTTTCCAAGCTGTAGGTTGTTGATTTGTCTTATTGACTATTTCCTTTGCCTTACAGAAGCTTTGCAGTTTCATGAGGTCCCATTTATCAATTCTTGATCTTAGAGCATGAGCTATTAGAGTTCTGTTTATGAAATTTCCTTGTGCCCGTGAGTTCAAGGCTCTTTCCCACTTTCTCTTCTATTAGATTGAGTGTATCTGATTTTATGTTGAGGTCCTTGATCCACTTGGACTTGAGCTGTGTGCAAGGTGACAAATATGGTGCTATTTTCATTTTCTACATAGAGACAGCCAGTTAGACTAGAACCATTTACTGAAGATGCTTTCTTTTCTCCATTGTATATTTTTGGCTTCTTTGTCAAAGATCAAGTGTCCATAAGTGTGTGGTTTTATTTCTGGGTAATCAATTTTATTCCGTTGATCAAAGTGTCTGTCTCTGTACCAATACCATGCAGTTTTTATCACTATTGTTCTGTAGTATAGCTTGAGGTCAGGGGTGGTGATTCCCCTAGCTGTTCTTTTATTGTTAAGATTTGCTTTTTCCTATTCTGGATTTTTCTTTCCTTTGCCTTTCCAGATGAATTTGAGAATTGCTCTTTCCATGTCTTTAAAGAATTGTGTTGGGATTTTGATGGGGATTGCACTGAATCTGAAGATTGATTGCCTTTAGTAAGATGGCCACTTATACTATATTAATTCTGCCAATCCATTAGCATGGGAGATTTCTCTATTTTCTGAGATCTTCTTGAATTTCTTTCTTGAGAGACTTGAAGTCATTGTCATGTAAGTCTTTCACTTTGGTTAGAGTTATCCCAAGATATTTTGTATTATTTGTGGCTATTGTGAAAGAAATTGTTTCCCTAATTTCTTTCTTAGCCTATTTATCATTTGTATAAAGGAAGGCAGAAGATAAATAAAGTTAATTTTTACATCTGGCCACTTTGCTGAAGTTGTTTATCAGCTGGAGAAGTTCTCTGGTAGAATTTTTGGAGTCACTTATGTATACTATCATATCATCTGCAAATAGTGATACCTTTATTTCTTCTTTGCCAATTTGTATCCCCTTGATCTCTTTTTTTGTTGTCTTATTATTCTAGCTAATACTTTGAGTACTATAATTGAATAGATATGGGGAGAGTGGGTATCCTTGTCTTGTCCCTGATTTTGTAGGGTTGCTTCAAGTATGTCTCCATTTAATTTGATATTGGCTGTTGGTTTGCAGTAAATTGCTTTTATTATGTTTAGATATGGGCCTTGAATTCATGATATCTCCAATACTTTTAACACAAAGAGGTGTTATAGTTTGGCAAATGCTTTTTCTGCATCTAAAAAGATGATCATGTTTTTTTTCTTTGAGTTTATTTATATAGTGGATTACTTTAATGAATTTTCATATATTGAAACAACCTTGCATCTCTGGGATGAAACCTACTTGATTATGGTGAATGATGGTTTTGATGTGTTCTTGGATTTGGTTTGCAAGAATTTCATTGAGCATTTTTGCATCAATATTCATAAGTCAGATTGGTCTGAAGTTCTCTTTTTTGGCTGGGTCCTTGTGTGGTTTAGGTATCACAGTAATTCTGGCTTCATAGAATGAGTTAGGTAGTGTTCCTTCCGTTTCTATTTTACAGAATACTTTGAGGAATATTGGTATCAGATCTTCTTTGAAGGTCTGGTAGAATTCTGCACTAAATCCTTCTTGCCCTGGACTTGTTTGGTTGGGAGGTTTTTAACGACTTCTATTTCCTCATAGGGTATGGACCTGTTTAGTTTATCTACTCTTGATTTAACTTTGGTATGTTGTATCTGTCTAGAAAACTATCCTTTTTATTTAGATTTCCCAGTTTTGTTGATTATAGGCTTTTGTAGTAGGATCTGATGATTTTTTTTGAATTTCTTTCATTTCTGTTGTTATGTCTCCCTTTTCATTTCTGATTTTTGTTAATTTGAATACTGCCTCTCTATCCTTTAGTTAGTTTGCCTAGGCGTTTATCTAGCTTGTTGATTCTCTCAGAGAACCAGCTTTTGGCCTTATTGATTTTTTGCACTGTTCTCTTTGTTTCCATTTGGTTGATTTCAGCTCTGAGTTTGACTCTTTCCTGCCTTCTACTCCTCTTGGGTGTGTTTGCTTCTCTTTGTTCTAGAGCTCTCAGGTATGGTGTTGTTAGTGTAAGATCTCTCCAGTTTCTTTACCAGGGCACTTAGTGCTATGAATTTTTCTCTTAGCACTGTTTTCACTGTGCCTCATAAGTTTGCTTATGATGTGTCAACATTTTGATTAAATTCTATGAAGTCTTCAATTTCTTTCTTTCTTTCTTTCTTTCTTTCTTTCTTTCTTTCTTTCTTTCTTTCTTTCTTTCTTTCTTTCTTCCTTTCTTTCTTTTTTCTTTCTTTCTTTCCTGACCAAGTTATCATTGAGTAGAGAGTTGTTCAGTTTCCACATGTATGTGGGCTTTCTGCTGTTTTTGCTGTTATTGAAGATTAGTCTTCAGTCATGGTAACATGATAGGATGCATGGGATTATTTCAATCTTCTTGTATCAGTGGAGGGTTGTTTTGTGACCAATTATATGGTAGATTTTGGAAAAGGTACCATGAGGTGCTGAGAAGAAGGTATATTCTTTTCTTTTAGGGTGGAATGTTCTGTAGATATCTGTCAAATCCATTTGGTTCATAACCTCTCTTAGTTTCACTGTGTCTCTGTTTAGTTTCTGTTTCAATGACCTGTCCATTGGTGAGAGTGTGGTGTTGAAGTCTCCCACTATTATTGTGTGGGGTTCAATGTGTGTTTTGAGCTTTAGTAAAGTTTCTTTTATGAATGTGGGTGCCCTTGCATTTGAAGCATAGATGTTCAGAATTGAGACTATCTCTTGGTGGATTTTCCCTTTGATGAATATGTAGTGTCCTTCCTCATCACGCTTGATAACTTTTGGTTGAAAGTCTATTTTATTGGATATTAGGATGGCAACTCCAGTTTAATTTCTGGGACCATTTTCTTCGAAGATCTTTTTCCATCCTTTTACTCTGAGATAGTGTATGTCTTTGTTACTGATGTGCATTTCTTGTATGCAGCAAAATGCTGGATCTTGTTTGCATATCCAGTGTGTTAGCTTGTGTCTTTTTTTATTGATTATATTCTTCATTTACATTTCAAATGTTATACCCTTTCCTGGTTTCCCCCTCTCAGAAAACCCCAACCCATCCTCCTACCTCCTGCCTCCAAGAATATGCCCCTCCACCAAACCCACTTCCACCTACCCCTCCCCCCTCGATTTCCCCATGCTAGGGCACTATAGAGCCTTCATAGGACCAAGGACCTCTCCTCCCACTGATGCCCGACAAGGCATTCCTCTGCCACACTTTTGGCTGGAACCATGTGTACCCCTTGGTTGATAGCTTAATACCTGGAAGCCCTGGGCCATCGGGCTGGCCAACATCGTCATTATTCCCATGGCTCTGCAAACCCCTTCAGCTCCTCCAGTCCACCCTCCAATTCCTCCATTAGGGGACCCCACACTCAGTCCAATAGTTGGCTGCTAGCATCTGTCTCTGTATCTGTAAGGCTCTGGCAGGGCCCCTCTGGAAACAACCATAACAGGCTCTTTTCGGCACACACTTCTTGTCATCCATAATAGTGTTGGGGTTTGGCGACTGTTTATAGGATGAATCCCCAGGCAGGGCAGTCTCTGGGTGGCCTTTTCTTCAATCTCTGTTCCATGCTTTGTCTTCATAATTGCTCCTGTCAGTATTTTGTTCCCTTTCTCAATCCCAGCACGTGGGAGGCAGAGGCAGGTGGATTTCTGAGTTGGAGGCCAGCCTAGTCTACAGAGTGAGTTCCAGGAATGCTGTCTCGAAAAAAAAAATCTTTGGTACAGAAGAACTTATGTCTTTTTATAGGTGAGTTGAGTCCATTAATATTGAGAAATATTAAAGATGGATGACTGTTGGTTCCTGATATGTTTGTTTTTATAGGTGACTTTCTGTGCTACGGTTCTCTCCTTTTGGCTTTGTTGTGAGATGTCTTTTCTTTGGTGTAGGTACCTTCCTTGTGTTGAGGTTTTCCTTCTAGGATCCTCTGTGGGGATGGATTGGTATAGATACTGTTTGAATTTGGTTTTGTCCTGGAATATTTTGGTTTCTTCATCTATGTTGATTGAGAGTTTGCTGGGTATAGTAGCCCAGGCTGGCATTTGTGCTCTCTTTGAGTCTGTGTGACCTCTGACCAGGCTTTTCTTGCTTTCATATTCTCTGTTGAAAAGTCTGGTGTAATTCTGATAAGTCTACCTTTGTATGTAACTTGGCCCTTTTTCCTTTGCAACTTTTAATATTTATTCTTTGTTCTGCGCTTTTAGTGTTTTGATTATTGTGTGATGAGAGTATTTTCTTTTCTGGTACCATTTATTTGGCGTTCTTTAGGCTTCTCGTACCTTTATGGCTATCACTTTCTTTAGGTTGGGGAAGTTTTCTTCTATGATTTTATTGAAAACATTTTCAGGTCCTTTGAGCTGGGAATCTTCGTTCTCCTCTATTCTTACTATTCTTAGATTTGATCTTTTCATTGTGTCCTGAATTTCCTGGATGCTTTGGGTTAGGAGATTTTTATGTTTTGAATTTTCTTTGACAGTTGTGTCAATCTCTTCTATGGTATCTTCTACACCTGAGAGTCTCTCTTCTGTCTCTTCTATTCTGTTGGTGATACTTATATCTGTAATTCCTGACCTATTTCCTAGGTTTTCTATTTCCAAGTTTGCCTCCATTTGTGTTTTCTATATTGTTTCTACTTCCATTCTAGGTCTTAGACCCCTTTATTCAATTCTTTCACCTGTTTGATTATTTTTTCCTGTAGTTCTTTAAGAGATTTTTTTGTTTCCTCTTTAAGGGCTTCTACCTATTTCCCTGTGTTTCCTTGTATTTTTTTCAGTGAGCTATTTATATCCTCCTTAAAGGACTCTATCATTTTCATGAGATAGGATTTTAGGTCATCTTCCTGATTTTTAGGAGTGATGGTGTTTTCAGGGCTTGCTGTGGTGGGAGAACTGGGTTCTGATGATGCCCACATATATTGGCATCTGTTGTTTATGGTCTTGCACTTGCCTCTCGCCATCCTTGATGTTTGCTGGTCTGGGTGACTCTGTTTGAAGTCTGCCTCTTTTGTCCCTGGGTTACTTTAGGTCTTCTGGTAGGCCTGTGGCTCTGGCTGTAGCAGACCAACTGTTGGACCTTCCAACTGGAGGCTCTTCAGAGTGGCAGATAAGGTGCTGATCGGTTGCCCTGGCTACAGTTGATCTCCTGGAAGGCCTTCAGACTTCTGGGTCTTCAGAGGAGCAGTCAAGCTGTTGTCCTGTGTGGACTGTGGTTTCTGTTTCCCTTTGTGCAGTAGAACTCCAGAGAGGCTTTCAGTCCACCGGGTTAATTGTCTTGTATGCCACAGAGCTCCTGGGAGGTCTTCAGACTTTGGTGTCTGTTGCCCAGTTGCCCTGTACACAAGAGAGCTCCTGGGATGCCTTCAAGCCATGGTATCTTCAAGGGAGCCAACAAGCTGATGATCAATTGCTCAGTTGCCCTATGTGCAGCAGATCTCCTGGGATGCCTCAGACTATGGTGTCAGTTGCCCGATTGCTCTGAGTGCAGTGGATCTTTTGGAATGGCTCAGGATATGGTGTCTTCAGAGGAGCAAACTAGCTAGCAGTCTGTCCCAGCAGAAAGGACTGGGCAGAAAGGCTCCTTTGGAGTTTTCAATCACCTTTGGCCCTTAGAATCTTTCTGTCTCCTCTTCTTCATAGATCCCTGAGCCCAGAGGGATTGGAAACTGCCTAGATGTCCATCAAAATGGTGAATGGGTAATGAAAAGGTGGTACATTTACACAGTAGAATATTGTCCAGCTGTTAAGAAAAATGAAATTATGAAACATGCAGGTAAATGAATGAAGCTATAAAAGGATCATTCTCAGTGAGTTACCCCAGACCCAAAAGACATGTTTTATATGTAAATGTTAGCTTTTAATCTTTTGAGATGTATGCTGCAATCTCAATAACCACAGGAGTTAGGTATCTAGTAAAGGAGTAGGGAAATAAGGGGAGTCTCCCAAGGAAGGGAAAGTAGAATATAGTGTTATGGAGAAATAAAGTGGAAACAAGTACGATGGTTAAATAGGGGAAGGGATGAGAAAGAAGGATAATGGAAGGAATATTTGGAGGAGCAACTCTTTTCATACACACACACACACACACACACGAAGTCACCAAATAATAGAGGAAGCAATGCCTCAACTAGACATCTTATGAAGTCAAAATGAAACCTCCAGCTCCAAGAATGGATGACATTTTATTGAGACATTAGTCAAATGGGTCCCAGAAATACCCCAAACACCACAGGTTATTGCAATGGGTTTTGGCTATTCTCTACAACATGATGGTAAGATCCTATTGCTGAGAACCACAATTACTTATATTGTTTAATAAGGAGAAGCCAAACTGGTGCCTAACTAGATGTTTCACTCTTATTAGTATTCATGGTCCTCAGGGGGGTACTCTGCATGCTACTGGAGGAGAAAGGTAATTATCACTATCACCCAGACACAAACCCTGATACCTGTAAGTGACCTGCCTGAAAACTAATCTGATGTAACAGTGGCACACGTGTTATGATAGTAGCTACCCACTTTTAAACATTGGATTTAAGACCCACTTCATGAGATGGAACCCATCTTTGACACTGCTAAAGGGGCCAAGAATTGGGACCTGTTAGATCACTGGCCTAAATGAAAACATAATGCTATTATTAGGCTACAGGAACACAGCTATAAAATGACCTCTAATAGCATTCTGTTATACTCATAAATAAGAGCATTGCTCAGCCCTCATCAGAGAAACCTCTTCCTGAAGTGGATGAGAATTAACAGTCTTCCAGTTGGACAATATGTCTGTCTACATTTGGAGTCTTTAGAGGACTCCTAATGTGGTTTTAATATGCATTTCCTTAATGAATAGTTGTGTTGAATTTCTTTCAGATGATAATCTGCTATCTGAATATCTTACTTTGCAAAATGTTTGGTCCATTTTTAACTGACTTGTTTTCTTATTAGGATTTTAGATGTTTTCTCATATTTTGTGCTCAAGAGATCAGATTTGTAGTTTATAGATACTTTTTATCTTTTTCGTTTATTCACCAGTATCTTTTGATAAACAGATGCCTCATTATTTTATGGATTGTGCCTTTAATATCAAATCTAAAACAATTTTGTCTTACTCAAGGTCACAAAGATATTTTTCCATGTTTTCTTCTAGGAATCTTAAGATCCTAGATCTTACATTTTGCCTTCTATTTGTTTATAGGTTGGGTTTTTATATAAGGTACAAAGAAGACATCAAAGTTCTTGATTTCTAGTCTTCAACTTTTTGACTATTGATACCCAATTACTCAACAACTGTTTGTTATAAGATCTATCCTGTGACCACTAAGTGCTTTTAGATTATTTTTCAAAGGTCAGCTGTCCATAATATGTTTAGTGTCTATTCTTTTTCTCTGGTATGTTTTCTACCATTGTACCAACATCACATTTTATTAATTTCTCTAGTTTTATCATAAACATTGAACTAAGGTAGAAGTGCCTCTTTCTTCTTCTTTTATTTTTACAGCAGGAGGAGATTATTTAAGATCTTTCAACATATAAACAAAGAGATGGCTTGTTTATGTGCTTTCTGTAGGAGTGTAAAGACCTAAGTTTAGGCCACCACAATGCATTTAAATGCTAGGTTCATGCAGCAACTTACCTGTAATCTCAGCACTCAGGAGGCAGAGGAAGGGGTCTCTGAATCAATCTGACTAGCTAGACTAGTCATGTCTGTGAACTGTGGGTTCAACTGAGAGACCTGGCTCAGAGGACAGTGGAGGAAGGGACTGAAGAAGGTACCTAACATTGATTTTAGGCCTCCACATGTGCACGCACATGCACCCATATGCATGCACACCCACACACGTGTACTCAGAGCCCCCTGAAGCATATATGGTCTCTTGTATCAGCTTCATTTAATGCCTGCAGCTTTCCTACAGTGCACGGTAGGATTTTGTTTGAACAGGACTATCTATGGAAGTGATTTCTGGTTCACCCACATAGATATTCAGAGACCGTTGCTACCATGCACCAATGAAACTAGGCTACTTCTTAATCTGTGAACAGAGCTAGGCATTGCTCATGTAGTGCTGGCTTTGCGGGCACCAGAATATAAGAGTTATAGGGCTATTAAGGGTTGTAGCTAGACTCCTGAGGGGAAAAATTTAAGGATGACATAGATATGCATTAGAATACATGTGTATTGTCATTGCTTTGCTAATTTATACAACCTTGGTAAGAGTTTAACTGCAGTGATATTTAATATGCAGATAAATTGAAGTAGCCGTATGGTTTGATTGTGACATTTTTCTCCCATAGGTTTGAATACTTGGTCTCTGGCTGGTGGCATTATTTTGGGAGGCCATTGAATCTTTGAGATTTTTGCATATCTAGAAGAAGTATGCTACTGGGGACAGATTTGGAAGGCTTACCAGTCTCCACTTCCTCCCAAGTTCTTTCCTTCCTCATATGCTCAGATATAACAATCTATGCAACAAGCTCCTGCTACCGTGGACAGAGCCAACTGAGCCCACATACCTTGTCCACCACAATGAATAAAATAATAATGTAAGAAATCTTATTTTATGTCCAGGACCTGAAAATTTGAGATTAATTTTAAAATATTTAAATAATTAATTTGGCAGAGGAAAATTTAAGCCAGCACAGATTTAGATTGTGGTAAGCTTCTACTTGCGATTCCCAGTCAGATTTATCACGAGACTTCAAAGCAAAAAGTAGAGCATAAAAATATAAAAGATGTGGAGTTTGGCAAGTAAATGAACAAACATGCAGGCATGTAAAAGAGCAGATAAATTGGCTGTAGTAGTTAAGAGATTAGTGTTGTTAGAGTCACCCCAGACTTAACTAGAGTAGCAGCTAAGGTGACTTTAGGTAAGAGACCACCTAGAGATGTCTCCAAAGCATGCATATGTATATATATACACATGTGAATTAATTAGAAAGGGCAGTCATTTGGAAAAAGAGTGCCTCAGGAACCTTTTTGAACAGGGGTACCAATGGAAGTGATTTTCCTGGTTTGTCCACATAGAAAGTCATACACCATTGCCATCATGCATCAAAGACGGTAGGCTACTTCTCAACCTATCAGCAGAACTAAACACTGTGTATTTAGTGCTGCTTTTGCAGGCACCAGAATACAACAGTTACAAGACCCCTGAGGGCTGCACCCAGGTTCCAGAAAAGAAAAGGCAATGGTGACAGGCAATGCATGGTAGGGTGAGCTTCTCTGAAGAAAGGTCCTACAGTGAAGATGGACAGAGCTGTGAGAGGGAACCTCAAGTTTCAACAGATACCCTACAGTGTTGGGAGTATCAAGCATGAGATGCATATCCCCACGAAAGCTGCAGGCACCAAGTGGAGCAGGCCTAAGAGAGAGGCCATTTGTAATGCAAGGAACAGAAATGGAGTTAGCCAAGCCCGTCACATCTTAGACCATGCCGCATGAGCCTCAGATACTAAACATGACATGCTGGGTTTGATGTCTATCCTCTTGGACTTTGCATTTGCTTTGGTCTTGTCTATCCTTTATCCCTCCATTTGGAGATGGAAATATTTATTTATGTGACATTGCATATTGAAAGCATGTGCTTTATTTTGGGTTTACAGGAATTCACAGGTAAGTGTTTACCTTGAATCTCAGAAAAATCTTTAAACTGTTAAACAGTATTGAGACTATTAGAAGTTCTTTTGAAGTTGTGTTAAATGCATTTTGCATTATGACATGGCCACGTGCCTGTAAGGGCCAACGATAGAATGTCAAAGTTTGAGTGTGAAATGTTGCCCATGAATTTGTTTGTTGGAACATCTAGTCCCAAGCTGGTGGAGTACTATCTGATTGTAGACTTTGGGGGCTTGAGCCCAGATAGCAAAAGTGGGCCACTAGGGGGCAGGTCTTGAAGGTTACACCTGCCTCCAGGTTTTTCCTAAGCTCTCCTTCATCAAGGTATAGCAAGCCACTCCCAAGCTCTTGCTACCATGGGCAGAGCCATTCCAGCTGCTGTCTTTCTCAACAAACCTTCTCTTCATTAATTTGCTTCTAAAAGGTATTTTGTCACAGCAATAGAAAGTTATTACCACACGTAGATAGAAAGTTTAGTCATTTCTGTCTACCCAAGTATACACAGGCCTTCTTCAGTTTTTGTCAATAATGTTTTTCAGTTTTAGCACACAGATCTTTCATATCATTGGTCTGATTTATCTATTATTAAGTATTTCATATTTGTGAAACTAATGGTATTCCATCAAGGCATTCCACAGTTTTCTGAGGTCCCCTTCTAGGCAGTTTTGTCCTTATTCTGTGCTGCAAATGTTGGTTCTATTGGTCTCTCAGGGCTCTTAGCTTTGTCTGTTTAACATAAGTCCACCATATGTACCATCCTGTCATGCACTACACAGCCTGGAAACACAGTCGAGGTCATAAATTGTGGCCATCGATGATTCTGACATCTGTCGTTTTTTTTCTATTCTGTCCAGGATCTGTGAAAACCATTTGTTTTTCATAGACGCATTAAGTATTCTTAATCTAAAAATCCAGAATCTGAGAATTTAAAAATTCCAAACATAAATCCTTTGGAATACACACATGACACTAAGATGTAGAAATGATGCATTGGGCCTCACATGCCAGGTCAAACATAGTCAAATCACAGGCATATTGGAAATATTCTGTAATATTACTTCCTGCTTATAAGAATAAATTAATATGAACATAAATGATGTTTGCATTTAGACTTATGCTTCATTCCAAATATATCTCATTATGTACATTTGAATATTCCAAAATCCAAAAATCTCTGAAATCAGAAGCACTTTTGGTTCTGAACATTTTATATATAATTCAACACGAATTTATCTAGTGTTGATGCTGTCGTATCAGGCAGGAAGGTAAATCTGGTATCTGTTACTCCATCACAGGTGAAACAGAAATCTTTTTCATTAGTAATTAAATACCTGGAATAAATTGCTCTCTTGTGTATGCTTTTATCTCTAGTTCTAGATCTTGCCATTTTCCCAGCCACACCTTCTGGGAAAAGTTGTCTGGATTTGAAATTGAGATTTCTTTATTTCCTTCTCTTTTATTACTCCAATCTGGATTCTGATTCATCACATCTCTGAAAGAGTTTATAAATACTGAGCCATCTCTAGAGCTAGGAGTAATTTTTGGGCCCAATCTTGTTTACCTTTTCCATACGCTTGAGCCATCTGTCACTCTTGGTCTTCTCTGATGACATTTACTCATCTCTTTTCCCATCTTTCTCTCGGGTCCTTTTGAAGGCTCACCTTCATCTATGAAGGTCATTAATTCTTGCCTGTCTCTAGATTCTGTGCGTGTCCTCTTGCTTTCTCTATTATGAGTATTTCTTACTGTATTTATTATGTGCATTTATGTGTATAGGAGCTATCTCCTATACACAAACAACTTCAAAGAGAACTCACCTATCTGCTAGACATGTGTACTAAGTGGCTGAAAATATACATCATAATCTCACCATATCCCCCAAATTAACTTATAATATCCTCCCAGGGTCGTTCTTCTTGGAAAACAAAATAACAAAGGGAGATTCTGCTGGGCCTGTGTGAGTAGCTTTATTACATGTGCAGTAACTGAGTCAGAGATGCAGGAAGCCATCCATTCCTTCTCCCCCTCCTTACCAGGCCTTTATCGTCTGGCAGGGCCTTGCTTGGCTCACCTTCCTGGCTCCTTCTCCCTCCGCTCTCCCTCCCTCTTCTGTGGACTCCAGTTCCCTTGGTCTTCTCTGGGCTCGTTGAAATCATCATCTTCTCTTCTGCATTAGTTACTTGCACACTTCTATCCTCCTGAAATACTGTCACCTCCTCACACTTCCCTGTTAAACTCTGCTCAATGTTCTGTCTCTCACGTCACACACTATCGGTTTCGGGGAGTCAGTCATCACAGACTTTCTAGATTAGTTCAGCAGTTCTTTTTCTTTGCTGCTTATCTGGTCTTTGAAGTACTGAGCATGTTTGCAATGATATATTTATGTGTATTTTTTAAAAAAAATTCTGCTGTCCACTGTCTGGCTTGTGTGTACTAAAGTGGTAGAAATACTGCCTAATTTTGCTTATCTTTATAATTTCAAAGCCTCAATACCTCCCTGACTAATGTCCGACACTTGGTATTTTCTTGAATAAGTGAAGGAGTAAGAATTCAGGGCCCATCCTTAATAGCGAGAGCCAGGTGGTAATTACAGTTATACTTCCATTCAAGCATTAATTTTACTGTGACCAGGACAAGTCTTGTATTGCCACAAAGTTCCTACTGGTAAGAAAGTCTCTTTCTCCCTAGACACAACCACCATTCACAGTTGCTTCCATCTGTCCACAGCCCTCCCACCCACCCATCACTAATACCAGAAAGTGCAGAACCACCCACCTGGGCATTGTGTGTCCCAAGGCAAAGCTGCCAGGCCTTGCACTTCTCTCCTTCTGTGTAAAGTTCGATCTATTTTTGAATGTCTGTCTAATCCCTGTGGCTGGTTTCCAAAGTGGGTTATCAGTGGTAGGGGGATGAAAGGCAGTTAACTAGAACCATGGCCTTTCCACAAATCAACACACACAAGCATGAATGCATCCACCGGTACCACCTTGTAAGATGCTTTTCTCTGCCCTGAAATTCTCTTTGCTTCCCTGTTCCTCTATCTTTTCTGCAACACCTGGCAACATGATCCTCCATCTTTATAGTCTTGCCTTTTTTATACATCACACAGCTTGAGTCGTACGGTGGTTGCCTTTTCAGATCAGATCCTTTAGTAGTGTGTGTTTAAGGTTCTTTCCTATGTTTTGGGGCCTTGAGTGGTCATACTTTTTAGGATGGCAAAGTAGTCCTCTGTCTGGATTGACCCTAGTTTATCTGTCTATCTTCTGAAGGATGTTTGTTCATATGCTAAAGGACATCCTGCTTGCTTTCAAGTTTAAGTAAATTATGCCATATGTATGGTTTTTGTGAGGACCTATTTCCAACATCTTAGAATAAATGTCCAAAATGATTTTTGGAGCATATAGTAATATTGTTTAAAATATTTTTCTATTGTAGTAATTGGATTTCATAAGGCCATTTTGATGTAAATGTGTAATGTACTTTCAGCATGTTTTCCCTAGTCTCTGTTGCTCTCTTTTTCCTGATTCCTCTGTATACCATTCTTCCTTTGTCCCCATAGACAATGTCACTTCTACTTTTATGTCATCTGTATTATATGACATGATGCCTAGTCAGTTTGATACAAGCTAGAGTCATTTGGGAAGAGTGAACCACAAAGAGAGAATGACCCCACCAGATTAACCTGTAGGCAAGTCTGTGGTACATTGTCATGGTTGGTGATTAATGTGGGAGGGTCCAGCTTACTTTGATTCGTGACTCTCCTGGATTTGAGGTATAATTAGATGTAGAAGAGTTATGAAAGAGCAAGCTGAGACAACCACAGGGTACAGGCAAGTAAAACAAACTTTTCTAAGGTCTCCGTATCAGCTCCTGCCTCCAAGTTCCTTCCCTGGCTTCCTTGGATGATGGCGTGCATGCTGTAAGATGAAATAAACGCTTTCCTATTCACATTTCTTTTGGTCATGGTGTCTTATTACAATAGAAACCCTAAAGAATGTATATGATTTTATGTATCTATACAGAATCTAGGGTCCATAAATAGACGAGACATGTCACATGTGTCTTTCAGAGACAGACTAAATTTGCTTAATGGGATTATTTTATGTTGGGTCCATTTTTTCTTTCTTGCAACTGACTTAACGTCGTTCTTCTTCATGGCTGCTATAATTCCATTATGTACATATAACACATGACTTAGCCATTGTGAGTAGTGCTGCAATAAACATCAATGTGCAAGTATGTCTACTAATTGTTGGCTAGAAGTCCTTCTGGTAAAATACTTAAGAGTGGTGTAGTAAGGTCATGTCATAGGTCTGTATTTAGTTTTCTGAGGGGCTGACCTCCACTGGGGCTGGACTAATTTACATTCCTACCTACAGTGTGTAAGAGTTTTATTTTGTTCATGCCCTCATATTTGTTGTTGTTTTCTTAATTGCCATTCTGTCTGGGGTCAGACAGACTCTCAGCGTAGTTTTGGTTTGCACGTCTCTGCAGGTGAGTGCTTTTGAACACACTTTCACATATTTGCTGATCGTTGGTATTTTGAGAACTGAGAACTGTGTGCTCATTTACTTAATTCATTTATTGCTTGGGTTGGTTGATTTCTTCTTGTTTTTTGAGTTATTTGTATAGTGCAGATATTAATTCTGTCAGGTGCATAGCTAGCAAAGATTCTCTCCCATTTTATAGGCTTTCAATTCATTTGGGTTGTTTACTTTGCTGTGCAGAAGACATTTTTTTTTAGTTTTTTTATATTTTTATTTACATTCAAAATCATTTCCCCTTTCCCCTTTCCTCCCTCCCCGAAAGTCCCATAAGCCCCCTTCCCTCCCTCTTTTCCCCATTCAACCCCCTCTCGCTTCTCTGTCTCGGCATTCCCCTACATCCAGTCTTTCCAGGACCAGGGGTCTCTCCTTCCATCTTCTTGGAAATCTATTGCTATGTGAATTGTGTCTAGGGTATTCCGAGATTCTGGGTCAATATCCCCTTATCAGTGACTGCATACTATGTGTGTTCTTTTGTGATTGGGTTACCTCACTAAGGATGATATTTTCAAGTTCTGACCATTTGCCTAGGAATTTCGTGAATTCATTGTTTTTAATTGCAGAGTAGTATTCCATTGTGTAAATATATCACATCTTCTGAATCCATTCCTCCGTTGAGGGTCATCTGGGTTCTTTCCAGCTTCTGGCTATTATAAATAAGGCTGCTATGAACATAGTGGAGCATGTGTCTTTATTGCATGCAGGTAAAGCCTCTGGGTATATGCCCAGGAGTGGTATAGCCGGATCCTCCAGGAGTGTCATGCCCAGTTTTCTGAGGAACCGCCAGACTGCTTTCCAGAGTGGTTGTACCAGCTTGCAATCCCACCAGCAGTGGAGGAGTGTTCCTCTTTCTCCACATCCTCGCCAACAACTGCTGTCTCCTGTGTTTTTGATCTTAGCCATTCCGACTGGTGTGAGATGGAATCTCAGGGTTGTTTTGATTTGCATTTCCCTAATGACTAAGGATGATGAACATCTCTTTAGGTGCTTCTCAGCCATTAGATGTTCTTCAAGTGAGAACTCTTTGTTTAGCTCTGTACCCCATTTTTTAATAGGGTTATTTGGCTCTCTGGAGTTTAACTTCTTGAGTTCTTTGTATATATTGGATATTAGCCCTCTGTTGGATGTGGGGTTGGTAAAGATCATTTCCCAGTTAGTTGGTTGCTGCTTTGTCTTTTTGACAGTGTCTTTTGCCTTGCAAAAACTTTGTAATTTAATGAGGTCCCATTTGTCAATTCTTGATCTTAGAGAATAAGCTATTGGAGTTCTATTCAGGAAATTCTCCCCTGTGCCCATATTTTCGAGGTTCTTCCCTAGTTTCCTTTCTATTAGTTTCAGTGTGTCTGGTTTTATGTGGAGGTCCTTGATCTACTTGGAATTGAGCTTAGTGCAAGGAGATAAGAATGGGTCAATTTGCATTCTTCTGCATGTTGACCTCCAGTTGAGCCAGCACCATTTGTTGAAAAGACTATCTTTTTTCCACTGGATAGTTTTAGCTCCTTTGTCAAAGATCAAGTGACCATAGGAGCGTGGATTCATTTCTGGGTCTTCAATTCTGTTCCATTGATCTACATGCCTGTCACTGTACCAATACCATGCAGTTTTTAACACTATTGCTCTGTAGTACAGCTTGAGGTCTGGGATACTGATTCCCCCAGAAGTTCTTTTACTCTTGAGAATAGTTTTAGCTATCCTGGGTTTTCTGTTATTCCAGATGAATTTTTGAATTGCTCTCTCTAACTCTATTAAGAATTGGGATTTTGATGGGGATTACAATGAATCTGTATATTGCTTTTGGCAAGATGGTCATTTTTACTATATTA
This sequence comes from Tokudaia tokunoshimensis, assembly GCA_036184795.1. Lineage (NCBI taxonomy): Eukaryota > Metazoa > Chordata > Mammalia > Rodentia > Muridae > Tokudaia > Tokudaia tokunoshimensis. The sequence goes on along the minus strand of BTHU01000008.1, from coordinate 31,779,506 downwards.
ATCCTGCCAATCCATGAGCATGGCAGATTTTTCCATCTTCTGAGGTCTTCTTCAATTTCTTTCTTCAGAGACTTGAAGTTCTTGTCATATAGATCTTTCACTTGTTTGGTTAGAGTCACACCAAGATACTTTATATGGTTTGTGGCTATCGTGAAGGGTATCATTTCTCTTACTTCTTTCTCAGCCTGCTTATCCTTTGAGTATAGGAAGGCTACTGACTTGCTTGAGTTGATTTTATATCCGGCCACTTTGCTGAAGTTGTTTATCAGCTGTAGGAGTTCTCTGGTGGAGTTCTTTGGGTCGCTTAAGTATACTATTATATCGTCTGCAAATAGTGATAGTTTGACTTCTTCCTTTCCAATTTGTATCCCTTTGACCTCCTTTTGTTTTCTAATTGCTCTAGCTAGAACTTCAAGTACTATATTGAAAAGATATGGAGAGAGAGGGCAGCCTTGTCTAGTCCCTGATTTTAGTGGGATTGCTTCAAGTTTCTCTCCATTTAGATTGATGTTGGCTACCGGTTTGCTGTAAATTGCTTTTACTATGTTTAGATATGGGCCTCGAATTCCTGATCTTTCCAAGACCTTTAGCATGAAAGGATGCTGAATTTTGTCAAATGCTTTCTCAGCATCTAATGAGATGACCATGTGGTTTTTTTCTTTGAGATTGTTTATATAGTGGATTACATTGATGGATTTCCTTATATTGAACCATCCCTGCATCCCTGGGATGAAGCCTACTTGATCGTGGTGAATGATCGTTTTGATGTGTTCTTGGATTCGGTTGGCAAGAATTTTATTGAGTATTTTTGCATCGATATTCATAAGAGAGATTGGCCTGAGATTCTCTTTCTTTGTCGGATCTTTGTGTGCTTTTGGTATTAGCGTAATTGTGGCTTGCAGAAGACTTTTAATTTAGTGAAATCTCACTGGTTAGTAGTTCAGAGTTTTCTGATTTTTCACTAGTGGTCATTGATCCATTTGGAGACCATTTTATAGACAGTGGAAGGTAAGTAATAACTCATCTCATTCCTTCCACAGGTAGATATCCAGGTTTTGCTGTCCACCACTTGTAGAAAAGGTTGACTTTTTTCCAATGGATAGTTTTAGGATCTCTGTCAAATCATGTGGCTACACCTGTGTGAGTTCATAACTAGGTCTGCTCTTCTGTTCATTGATCTATGTCTCTATTCTTATGCCAGTATTGTGTGTTTTGTTACTATGTGTCGGGTGAACTTTTTCTCGGGAGACAGAAGCAAATGTTTACTCACCCCAGATAGGGCACCACGGTACAATTTCACCAAAGTCCAAGCTTGTGAACCAATTAGTTTATTGACTTATTCATAGAGTGTGTATGAAGGGCTATTTACAGGAAGCTGATTTCAAACCAACCACACCACAGAAGAGCCTCATCCAGCATGGATGACAAGTTCTCCATAGTTACATAGTGGAGTCCCGTCTTTAGTTAACTTTCCACCCTCAATATACTCAATCACCTCCAAAGACTGCTAGATCATATGCAGCTTATGCAGAATTGCATGCAACTGAGAAAGAAGTATAGGAAACAATGACTGGAGTCTCAGTTGAGGGTCTAATGACCATCTGGATACCTTTCTTTAAAGGAGTACCAACAGTCCCAATCTTGAAGATCTCTGGAAAGCAGTCACAGCTGCTCCAGTGGAAATGGCAATGACTGTCATGCTCGGAGGATAACACCGCTGCTCTGTAGTATATCTTGAGAAAAGGTAGGTGGTGCCTCCAGCTTTGGTCTTCTGCTCAGGGTTACTTAGGTTATCTTGAGTCTTGTCCTAGATAACCACAACTGTCAACTTGACAAGGGCTTATAGTCATTTGAGGCAGTCTCAATTGTGGGACTGCCCAGTTCAGATTGGCCTGTGGCCATGTCTGTGTGGGAATTGTCTTGATATGGGACAGCCCAGCCCCACTGTGGGTGATGACATCCCTGGGCAGGTGGTCCTGGGCTGTATAACATCAAGACTAAACAGAAAACTAAAGAACAAGCCAGTAAGAAGCATTCCCTGAAGGTTGTTGCTTTGTTCTCTAATGCTTGCCCCCGATTCCTTCAGTGATGGGCTATGACCCATATTAACCCTTTCCTCTTCAAGTTGCATTTTGGTCCTGGTGTTTTTCACAACATCAAAAACTAACTGAAATAGGTTTTTTGTGTACTTATGTGAATTTTAAGATTTTTTTCTATCTTTTTGAAGAATGATATTCAAATTTTGATGGAAACTCCATTGAATCTACAGGTTACTTTTGGTAGTAAGGTCATTTTTATGCTATTTATTTTTCTAATCCATAAGAACGCAGACTCTATCTTCTAGTGTTTTTGTTTGTTTGTTTTTGTTTCTCTTCAGAGCTTTAAAGCTTTTGTTGCAGAGGTCTTTTACTCCCTGGGTTACGCCCATTCCTAGGAATTTGTTTTCTGCGGCAGTTGTAAATGGGATTGTTTCCTGGAGTACTTGTTATCTCCATACAGGAAAGCAACTGATTTTTGTATATTCATTTTGTATCTTGAAAATATTCATCAGCTCTAAAAATTGTCTAGTGGAGTCTTTAGAGTCTCTTTTGTATAGAATCACATCACCTACTAGTCAACACACGTGGACTTTTTCCTTTCCTGCATCTATCCCTTTATTTCCTTCTTTTGCCCAATGAATTTAGCCAAGACTTGAAGCATCACATTGAATAGGAATGGAGAGAATGAATGCTGTTGTCTTACTCTGGATTTTAGCGGAGATGCTTTGAGTTCCCTGCCATTTAGCATACCATTAGCTAATCTTTTCCTGTTTAACCCTTTGTTATATTGATATATAACCCTTCTATTATGTTTCTTGAGGACTTTTATCATGATGCTAGATTTTGTTGAAAGCCTTTTGTGTCTATTGAGACAATCATGGAACTTCTTCACTGAGTCCATTCATGTGACTGATAACATTGCACAGTTTGCCTTGAATCATCTCTGCATCTCTGGAATAGAGCCAATTTTTATTGTAGCAGGCAATCTGATTTACTATGTTTTTGAATTTGGTTTCCAAATATTTGAGAATTTTTGTATCTATGTTCATAAGGGAGATTGGCCTTTAATTTTCTTTTTGAATTGCTTTTGTATGTGCGTTTGGTTTTGGCATTGTGGGTGTGTTTATCTTTCTCTTCAGTCTGAAGCAGATTTTCAACTCTCTTTGGTAGTGCTAGTTCAGTGGTCACAGATTCTTTCAATTGCTTTCTGTCAGCAGAGTTTGTTGTCCTTCAGTTCTAACAAATGGCTTTGCTAGATGTGTAGTACAGGCCGGCAAGCATTGTCTTTTTGTAGTACTTAGATCCTGACATTCCATGCATCCTGACACTTAAGGTTTGGAAAATGTGCTGTAATTCTGATGGATTTCCTTCATGTGTGACTTGATGCTTGTCTTTTTTAACTTGTAATAATTTTCTTTGTTCTCTCACTATCGTGTAACGTGAGTGGTTCTTTTCTGTCCATTTGGTGTTCTAAACATCTTTTAAGAGAACGGTCATCTCTTTTTCTAGATTTGCAAAGCTTTCTATGATCTTATTGAATACACTGTTGATGACTTTAGATTGAAAAGTCCTGTGTGTGTGTGTGTGTGTGTGTGTGTGTGTGTGTGTGTGAAGCATACATATGGGTGTCAGAGAACAACTTGCAGGAGTTGTCTCTCTTCTTGAATCATGTGGATTCCAGGGATCAAACTCAGGTTGTCAGGGCTATGTCCCTTGTCAGCCTTGAAAGTCACAGTGGGGCAATGTGACTCTCTCTTCCCCATGGAGTCATTTCACCAGCCCCACTTCTAAAATTTATTTGATTTGTTTTTAGTATTTCTCTCTTTTATTGAATCCTTATTTCATATCTTGTATTTATTTTATTATTTCACTAAGCTATTTGAGTTCTTTTGGAATTCATTTAGGGGTTCATTTGTGTCCTCTTTAGTTTTAAAAATATATTTATAGTCACTCTTGTAAACTTCAAGATTTCATCTATTTGACTATCACTGGGAGCCAATCCTGGGGGATTGGCATTTTTCCCCCAGGGGCAACATCATACAGTCTTGATTTTTCTTTCGTTACCACACTTGGATTCATGAATCTGGGGTTATTTCACTGACTTTCTGTAATTCATTGTTTTATGGACTGTGTTCATTGAGTTGAAGTACTTGCAATATCCAGTTGGGGCTACATTTTGATGGGGTGAGGTTCATAGCTCATAAGTTAAACACTGAATCCATGTGCTCGATGTAAGCCAGGGTACTGGGAAACCACTGAACTAGACCACTCAGTGGATGGAAAGAAAGGTTTACTCAAACTGCCAAGGCAGAGAGAGGACCAAAAAGGCAAAGAAAGCTTTGCGGGTTTTATAGAAACAGGTTATGGGCTGGAGAGATGGCTTGGTGATTAAGAGCAGTGGCTGCTCTTCTAGAGGACCCAGGTTCAATTTTCAGCATCTACATGGTGGCTTGCAAAAATCTAAGATCCTCTTCTAGCTTTTAAGTGCAATGCATGCTCACGATGCACAGAAATATATGCAGGCAAAATAGCCAAACATTAAAAAAATGTTAAGGAAACACACTGCAGCAGGAGGAAGACTGTAAGCTGGAACCAGATGGAAGCTAGGATAGCTACGGGGAGGTTTGCAGGCCAGAAGAGCTAGAGGACTAGCCTGGGGGTTTTGCTATGTGTCGCAGATATGTGTCAGTAGGGATCTAAATGCCCCATTGTTGGACTTTCAAGACTGACAAGGGACATAGTGGCTCCTTTTAACAGGCAGAAACCCACTTCTCAACCTTCTGAGAAAAGCTAATTTTTTTTACTTTTGTTTGTTAACAATCCTTCTGGGCATATACCCAGAGTCCTCCCCGGCCTCAATAAGGACACATGCTCCACTATGTTCATAGCAGCTTTATTTATAATAGCCAGAAGCTGGAAAGAACCTAGATGTCCCTCAACGGAAGAATGGATTCAGAAGATGTGGTATATTTACACATTGGAATACTACTCTGCAATTAAAAACAATGAATTCATGAAATTCTTAGGCAAATGGCAGAACTGGAAAATATCATCCTTAGTGAGGTAACCCAATCACAAAAGAACACACATGGTAAGTGGATATTAACCCAGAAGCTTGGAACACCCAAGACACAATTCACATATCAATTGATTTCCAAGAAGAAGGAAGAAGAGTCCCCTGGTCCTGGAAAGACTGGATGGAGCAGTGTAGGGGAATACCAGGATAGAGAAGCGGGAGGTGGTTGACTGGGGAACAGGGGGAGAGAAGAGGGCTTATGGGACTTTCGGGGAGCGGGGAACTGGGAAAGGGGAAAGCATTGGGAATGTAAATAAAAAATATAGAAAATAAAAACAAACAACAACAAAAAAACAATCCTTCTGTTTACCTTGTCAGATACCAGCCTGAGTGAAACCCAGCTGTCATTTAGGACCTTGTCAATGGTACTGCCATTTGGGAGTTTAGGAACCCACTTTAGACCTAACACTCAGGGCACACTAACTGTAGAGGCAACTGCAGCTGCTGAACAGGCCTACTGTATCAGTGTGCTAGTCAATTATAAAGAGTAATTTTTTTATCATCAATAATTATTGGAGAATAAGTCAGCAGGAATAGCATGCTATATACTAGAATTAGTTAGTAGGATTAAAAGTGGAAAGAAAATAGACTGTATAGGAATGTAGATTAGTGTTGAATCAACTGAGAAAACCAGTATTTCTTCCTCGATGGGATGAATTATGAATGTTTTCCCTCCCTGATGTTTCCTGTTACAAAGTAAGCTAATGGAGGAAGTGTAATTTGCAGTTCCAATTCGAACCCATAAAGACTGATGTGGAGTGTGCATTGCTCCAGCGTGGTTGAGACCAATGCCTTTTGAGTTTCTCTCACAACTGTTCTGAGTTGAGTGGTTTAATTCTCAGTTCCCTCCTTTCTCCTCCTTTAGGATCCCCAGACTTCAGAGTAGGGTGGGTGGGTTAATGAAGGAATGTAAGATTAGGATTCAGCCTCTGCTAAGGACTCATCTGCAGCATTCTGCTTTTACAGATCCTGACGGGCGTTGTCTGTGACTTCTGTCAGTGCATTTCTGCCTAACAGACTTCTAAGGCTAGGATCACCTGGGAAGTGAATTATAGTTCTGGTCCCTAGTCTGTCGCTGGAAGTAATAAAAATGAACCTGCCAACTCTCCTCGCTCCTGCTTCTCTCAGTCCGCCAACTCTCCCGGCAGGGCCAGCAGGCTTCCCGAGCAGCTTTCTTCAGCTAGATCCCCTCAGCATTTGACTCATTTGTCTCTGGAGCCTCTAGTTCCCACTCCACCATAAACCCATGTAACCAAGTTCCAATGTATCCCACATTCCAGTAACTAAGTAAATCAAAACTTGTGAAGCTTATAATTAACCAATCAGATTTATGTATCAATAAATTCTCAATTTACAAGATGCCAATACAATAATTTCAGAACCAATTGATAATGTTAAAACTTTATCCCAATTATTCTAACCTCTATTCCATCTTGGCTTTCACCTCTCTCTCCAGATGCACTCTATCTCACTGCAACTTTTTTTTAAAAAAGATTTTATTTATTTATTATATGTAAGTGCACTGTAGCTGTCTTCAGACACACCAGAAGAGGTCATCTGATCTCATTACAGATGGTCATGAGCCACCATGTGGCTGCTGGGATTTGAACTCAGAACCTTCCGAAGAACAGTCAGTGCTCTTAACTGCTGAGCCATCTCTCTGTAACTCTTAGATCTGCTTCCCTTTTCCCTGTCCAATCACTGGCCTCCTGCTGTGCTAACATTTTAGTGTGATTGGATAGGGAAAATCCTGTCACACTGTCCCATTCCTTGCCTCTTCCTGGGTATCAAAGAGCTTGGCTTCAGGCGTGTGCTGAATCCTCCCCCGATCATCAGGAAAGTATAAGCACAAACCTGACTTTTCCAACAGGGCCTTTGATTTCTCTCTTCAGTAATCTCCACCATGCGAGGAGCTGGGCCTTGAGTTCTACTCTGAGTCCTTGCCATTCTGTTGCCTGACTGCCCATCTGACCATGGCATCAGTAACTCTTCTATCAAACCCCTTACTCTCTAGTAACCTATCTCAATGTCCCCTTGAGCGCCATAAAATCTTTCAGGTTATGGGTTCCTGCTGAATTCAGACAAAGATGCTGCCCCAGACTCACAGCATCGAACTTCAGTTGAGGCCTCCACAGCCCAGACTATTCCCCAACCCTATCCCCTTCCAGGTTCTGCAGCAGCCCCTCCCTAGTGCTAATGTGTATAGGGAGAAGAATGTGTAACCTCTGTGTAATGGCTTCCACTGACCTCAGCTAGAGTTTCAGAAGCTGAAAAGACTGAAGCTTTGCATCGTGTGTCCAGGTCTTGGCTGCATGATTAACTGTTCCTGAGATGCCAGTGTGTGAGAGACTTCTCTGGTGGTTTGCACTGACCTAGTCAGAGGTGCTCAGTGCAGCTAGGCATGGATTCTCAAGATCCCTTTTCTGTTTCCTCAAGGAAATTACCTTTGGCTTGATAAATTTGGTTGCTGATATTGTCTCATAGGACTAGAGTTTGTGTTTTATTGTTGAGTTTTTTTTTTTTTTTTTTTACTTACATTGAATTGCTCTGACGGAGTACCTAATCTTTTGTCTTATGCAGAAGTTATGTTTTTAGATTTGTAAGAAATTGTCAAGCTGACTCTCAAAGTGGCTGCACCAGTTTTTATTCGCATCAGCAATGAGAGGTTCCTTCCCATCACTCCATCTTTGTACATCTTCCTCAGTGCTTGGTGCTGTTAGTGTTGTGAACTTTGCCCACTCCGATAGGAGTGTAATACAACCTCATCTGATTTATATGATGTTGGGAATCTCCTGGTATTTATATTTGTCATCTAGTTACTTTCATGAGAAGTCTGTTCATGACTTCCATTTAGATCAAACTTTTTTTAAAAAAAAATTATTGAGTGTTCATTGTATATTTTGGACAAACTTTTATCAATTATATCTTTTGCAAATATTTTCTTCAAGTTTTTGTCTCATCTTCTTATTCTCTTGAGAGTGTTTTCTCCCCACTCCAGAGTGGAGGTTTTTATATGTAACAAAATCCTCTCATTTTGTCTTTCATGTGTGATGCCTATGATATCATGTGAAGGCTACTGGTAAACTCGTGGTTATGGAGATGAGTGTGAAGCTGATCTTCTGGGATTCTCTCTTTTTTACACATTATATTTAGCTTTCTGGCCAACTTTGAGCTGCTCCTTGTGAAGAGTATAAAGTCTGCCTAGGCTTTTAAAAATAATTCATGTCATGCCCAGTTGCTCTTGCTTCTTAAGAAGACATATGGCCTTTGCTCCTCTGTCTAAACTTATCTGATCTCATGGTGAGGGTCGTTTCTATTCCCTTCATTCTGATCCACATATCTGTCTGTCTTTCCTTCACCAGTAACTCCCTGTCTGGAGTGCTTTAGGAGTAAACAGATGTCTTGAAGTCAGGTAATGGCATTTCTTCAACTCTGTTATTTAATATTCTTTCTAGGTATTTTACCTCTCCTTTTAAACTCAAGGATCATTTTCCCATTTCAATAAGACAACTTACTCTGATTCTGATCTTCATCTCATAGAATCTATGAGTAAAGTTATGCTGATTACATCTCAAACAAACAAACAAACAAACAAACAAAACAAAGACCACATGTTAAGAAGAATTTAAAGAGTTTCTTTGTTGAGAAATTTTCAAGAGATTTCTAGTGAACTCTTAGAGACCTGAGGTGTTCCATTACATTTGGTGAGGCCATTGCTGACTTACTGTCTGTCAGTGGGGTGATTTTTGGCAGAAGGCTGACCCTGAGACAATTGCTCCAGGACACTGTGTGTGGGCTTTCCCAGTCAGGAAGTGTGCCCACTCCACCGTACACACAGTTCAAGCTAATATTTGCACTCCACCCTTTCATAGCTGGTTTTCTAGACTCAGTCTCTAAGTCTTCAGACTCCTCTCACTGCAAAACCCACTACATTTGGTCTTCTCCTAACACTTCAGTAGTCAGAGTTCTTGCTAAGGTATAAAAAGCTTTCAGGTACAGGAATCTAGTCCCATTTGCCCTCTCTATGGCGGACATCACTGGAATGGGCTTCCTGATCTCTCCCTGTGTGTCCTTTATGTTCTCCACCACCAATTCTCTTCCCTATTTAGCAACAGCTTCTGAGTCTGCCCTTAAGACCCCTCTTTCTGTTTCCACCCTAGTATTGGCATCCTTTAAGATTCCATCTACTTGATAATTTCTTTCTCTCCTAGGGCTTCAGTTGCTGACCCATCTTCCAATGATGTTCAAATCAGTATCTTCAGTCTGGGAAATTATCTTAAGGCACTCTATCTCCATCTACCAGTGAGAAGCCTCTACCTGGAAGTAATTTAGGAATCTCAAGCTTGAGGTCATTTTATTCCCTCCCAAGTCTCACCTTTGACCTTTTCTCCTTTCTCTGATTTCTGATAAAATGAACCACAGTTCATTCATCCATCTTTATCAAGATTCGGAGAACTAAAAAAAAAAAAAAAAGATTCGGAGAACTATCCTGAAATCTCCTCTCATTATTTAGGCTTCCATCACCAACTTGGTGCCAACTATTCTTAAAACTGCTGTTGGGTGAATCCATTCAGGCCCTTGTTGACTTTTGCTATGACAACAATCTGTCAAATTATTTCTTGGTCTCTGGTCTCACTTCCTTCTCAGTCATTCTTTACTCTGTCCCTAAAGTAACCTTTTAAAAATACACGTCTAGACACATAGCTCCCAAGCTTAAATACCTTTAACATTCCTGTTATGCTGAAAGATAATGTGTAGATTTTTTGAGCATGGCCCGCGAGGTCTTCCTACCTGACTTCCCACTGCCAGGTTTACACATTTCTTCCAGTCTTCAAGACTTCTCCACAAACACCAACCACAATAATTTCTTTTATACCCCAGAGTTTCAGGCTTAAGTTGCTTCTGCATATTTTCCAAAGATACTAATTTGTCTCAAATATCTTCCTGACCCCAATGTCTCATCAATGATAATTTATTTGTCTATGTCCTCTTCCTCCTTGAAATCAAGACCATTAGCTTTTTGAGAGAAAGAACATTTTTTCCCGGTCACCTTAGTTTCCCAAGAACCAATCCTGGTGCCTGAAGATGTTCACATGAATAATGAATGCATGGCTGGAATGAGGTGACAGTGACATTCGGCTAAAACTAAAAGCTGTGTTGATGTAAGATGAGAAATGGTGAATTATTTTGGGCCGGAGTGTGGGAAGAGCTTTGAGAAGAGCCTCCCACACTTACCAGAATATCCCACCCTTCTAAATCCAGTGACTCACAGGACAGAAAGAAGCCTGGGGCAGGACGGCAGGCAGGACACACATAACAATTTTGATCCTACTTTTATCAATGAGTTGCTTAAAGCAATGCCTCTCATAAATGATTTTGGAACTTCATCTATCAACTATACAGCTTGGGACAGCTCATCTAGAGGCTCCATTTTGACCATCTTGCTGTTGTTTTTCTGTAACTAGTTACAGAATGACAAGGAAGAAATAAACAAGGCTCAGCTGTGAATCACTTAGATGGGAAAAGAACAGAAGGACCCAAGGAGGGAGATATTCATTCAAACAAGTTTCATTTTTTTTCTCCTTCAGAAGGCAACGTAGGGGTTGGGGCAAGAGAAAGACACAGGTTTAACTGAGAAAAGATGACTTTAGGAGTTGACCCATAAGTCAGTTTAACATTTGTTTTTGCAATGTGCTGGGGATAGAACCAGGGCCTCACCCACACTAGGGAAACACCCTACCACTGAGCAGTACTTGGTCTAAAGTGTTGTAGAAAGAACGGGATAGTAGATCAGGAAAAGATGGCGAAGAGATTGAAATGAGATTGGGTGAAAGAAAGGCCAGAAGTTCTTAGAACTCTCACTGTTGAGATAGTGACCTTGGGTAGATTGGCAACCGTCCTGGTGCTGGCTTATTGCGTTGCTTGACTTAGTGTGTGTGGGGATCTTCTTTGTTGTAGAAATAACAAAACTTTAAAAAGTGAGGGGGGAAAGCAGGTCTTGCTTCACCCCCCCCCCAGTCAGCTCACATGCCTCTTAGCAAATGTATTGTGTCAAGCTTTGCCTCTAGCTACCTTCCTTGGGACCATCCTTTCAGACTAATGGCGACAAGAACACCACAGATAAAAGAATATAATGATAATCATAGATAGCCAGGTTATTAAAACCCCATGCCATTAGCAAATACAGGTTTCACAATGAGATAAAAGAATAAGATAATCCCAATACTGTAACATCAAGGGAAAATAATACTTAGGAATACTAAAACATTGTTTATGCAGGTCTTCTGGCAACACAACCTAATGTTGTAGGGTAGTCACCAGAGAAGACTATTCAGATACGGGTTTGAGCCAATAGGAAGTCAGGTAGCAACTGTACTAGGTGTTTGGGGTTTCAGTGTAACCCTGAGCCTTTTTCAGGGTGAGCTTTTAAGCACAAAAACCATGTCCTAGGTTGACACACTTCAGCTAGCAAGAACAATTAGCTGGAATTAGAACGACAGAAGCCAAAAAGCAAGGTTAGTACATTTAGAACCTTTCCCATAACTTTGATGGATTAGGCCTTTGTTTAGTTTTGGCAGGTGGTGTTGCCTACATACTCAATTTTACAACCTGGATGGTACTTCTACCATGGAGTCAGTTATGCTAAAGTCTTGGGGCCTACTAAAGTCTGTGACCCTGGTACATTGATAGAGTCTATTTTTGTCTATCTGGCACTATTTTCTTCTTTTCAGTCTTGGCTGGGTCACTATGAGTAATCCACACTTTTTTTTTTCTTTTTTGAGATAGGTTCTTTTGTATCCCAAGCTGGCCTTGAACTCACTATTTAGCCAAGCCTTGTCATGATCCTCCTGATTTCACCTTCCAGTGCTGAGATTAAAGGCATGTACTACATACCTGATTTTATCTATTTTTATGGCATCTTGGTAATTCAACCCAGGATTTTATTCATACCAGCAAGCATTCACCTAACTAAGCAATGTTCTTCATTCAACATAGATTAAAACTGGTCACTTTGAAAGCAAGGTCTTAAATATTGGTAACCAGCCATTCGGTGATCCTCTCTATTTATAGTCACCTCCATGACTTTTCTGGAGTAATGTATCTCTTTAACTGGTTTGTTCAGAATGAAAGAAGAAGAATAGAAATATGCTCATGGAAGGGGCCTAGCTATGAACACAGGTACAGAAAAAATGAGGTGTCTATAACTTTAAACTCCGTGTTTAATATTAACATACATGTACACAATTTCTTTCCAAATTATACTAGCTACTTCCAGGGTTATGGCAGATTTAAAACAGAGATGAAGTTGAACAGCAAAAGGAAAATGAGATGCCTGCATATTAAAGAATAGATTCAATTACAATTCAAAACCAGTGATAGAACAGCAGCAGACAGCAGGAAGGGTATATGATACATAGAAAATTGGAAGATGGCATATCCTATTGTCTTGGAGAGGCCGCTCATACCCTAGGAGCAAAACCAGGGTGAGCTAAGCTTAGGGAGAGCTAATCCCCTCCCTGATTGCTCTGAGACTTCAGGTGAGAACTCTGGTGAGTTTGATTCTCTACCCAGATTCTTTGTAGGCTCTGCCTGGCTAGGATCATGTCTGCCTTGCTCACCTATGTGTGTGACACACATAAGCTCAGTAATACATATTGAACCCGAGGGTTGTGCTGTACTCCTGTAATCTTAGCTGCCGAGGGTCTGAGGCAGGAGGATCACAATTTCAATACTAGCTTAGGATCCATAGAGAGGTCCTGTTTTAAATTTCTTTGTTGAACGGTAGAAAAGAATGACTACCCTCCATTTCCTCCTGTATTGAAAATAATTTTTTCACATAATAAATTCTGATTATGATTTTCCCTCTCTATTCCTTCCAGTTTCTTCCACCCCTGAACCTGAAGCCACCCCCTTTCTGTCTTTCATGAGAAAACCAACAGGTTTTTCCTGGATAATAATAATAATGATGATGATAATAATAATAATCATAATAATAGTAATAAAATAAAACAAAAACTAACACATTGGAACTGGACAAAACAGACAGGAGGAAAATAGCCCAAGAGAAGGCACAGGAAACAATCTCTCCTTCCCACACTCAGAAATTTCATAAAAACACTAAACTGGAAGCCATCATTTAGGTAGAGGACACTCTTTCTGCCTCCTCCATGGGGTTCCCTGACCCCTGAGTGGAGGGATTGATGGAGACACCTTGTTTAGGACTGGGCCTTCTAAAGTGTTTCCCTCTTAGTGTAATGGGTCTCTGAATTTGTTCTCATCTGCTGTAGGAAGAAGCTTCTCAGATGATGGCTGAGCAAAGTGCTGCTCTATGACAATAATGATAGATACTGTCATTAGAAGTAATTTTATCACTACACTTTCTTTTTCAGAACAGTAGTATTTAGTTTTACTGTTGGTTCCTGGGCTATTTAGTCTCAGATTCATGGTCACCCAAGCAGTGTTAGGTATGTGTTTCATCTCATAGAGTGGGCCTTAAGTCAAATCAGGTGTTGGATGGTTACTCCAACAAGCTTTGAGCCATTGCTACCCTAGAATATCTTGCAGGCAAGACACCATTGTGGGTAGAACAAAGGGGTTGTGGCTGGGTTAGTGTTCATGTTTCCCTTTGGGTAGTATGCAGAGTGCCTTCCTGACCAAGGATGCTAGAATGTAAGGGTTAAAGCACTTTGTAGGTACCAGTTTTACCTCTCTGTGTTTAATTTTGACATGCTGCAGAGTCTTCAAGGAGCATGCTAAATGCACATGTGGCAGCTGGTACTGCACCTTCTGGATTGGAGTCTTCTTTTTTTGTGATACTTTTTTAAATTATATATATATATAATTATATATATATTAATTATATATATAATTTTTATATATATATATTTTACATTCTGAATGATTTCCTCTTTCTGGGTTCCTCCCTCCCAAAAGTCCCATAAGCCCTCTTCCCTCCTCCTGTTCCCCATTCAACCCCCTCTCGTTACTCTGTCCTGGCGTTCCCCTACATCCAGTCTTTCCAGGACCAGGGGTCTCTCCTTCCACCTTCTTGGAAATCTATTGATATGTGAATTGTGTCTAGGGTATTCCGAGATTCTGGGTTAACATCCCCTTATCAGTGACTGCATACCATGTGTGTTCTTTTGTGATTGGGTTACCTCACTAAGGATGATATTTTCCAGTTCTGACCATTTGCCTAGGAATTTCGTGAATTCATTGTTTTTAATTGCAGAGTAGTATTCTATTGTGTAAATATACCACATCTTCTGAATCCATTCCTCCGTTGAGGGACATCTGGGTTCTTTCCAGCTTCTGGCTATTATAAATAAGGCTGCTATGAACATAGTGGAGCATGTGTCCTTATTGCATGCAGGTAAAGCCTCTGGGTATATGCCCAGAAGTGGTATAACAGGATCCTCCGGGAGTGTCATGCCCAGTTTTCTGAGGAACCACCAGACTGCTTTCCAGAGTGGTTGTACCAGCTTGCAATCCCACCAGCAGTGGAGGAGTGTTCCTCTTTCTCCACATCCTCGCCAACAACTGCTGTCTCCTGTGTTTTTTATTTTAGTCATTCTGACTGGTGTGAGGTGGAATCTCAGGGTTGTTTTGATTTGCATTTCTCTAATGACTAAGGATGTTGAACATTTCTTTAGGTGCTTCTCAGCCATTAGATATTCTTCAGGTGAGAACTCTTTGTTTAGCTCTGTACCCCATTTTTTAATAGGGTTATTTGCCTCTCTGGAGTCTAACTTCTTGAGTTCTTTGTATATATTAGATATTAGCCCTCTGTCAGATGTAGGGTTGGTAAAGATCTTTTCCCAGTTAGTTGGTTGCTCCTTTGTCCTTTTTTTTTCTAAGTTTTTTTAAATTTACATTCCAAATCATTTCCCCTTTCCCGTTTCCTCCCTCCCCAAAAGTGCCATAAGCCCCCTTCCCTCCCTCTTTTCCCCATTCAACCCTCTCTGGCTTCTCTGTCCTGGCATTCCCCTACATCCAGTCTTTCCAGGACCAGGGGTCTCTCCTTCCATCTTCTTGGAAATCTATTGATATGCGAATTGTGTCTAGGGTATTCCGAGATTCTGGGTTAACATCCCCTCATCAGTGACTGCATACCATGTGTGTTCTTTTGTGATTGGGTTACCTCACTAAGGATGATATTTTCAAGTTCTGACCATTTGCCTAGGAATTTCGTGAATTCATTGTTTTTAATTGCAGAGTAGTATTCTATTGTGTAAATATACCACATCTTCTGAATCCATTCCTCCGTTGAGGGACATCTGGGTTCTTTCCAGCTTCTGGCTATTATAAATAAGGCTGCTATGAACATAGTGGAGCATGTGTCCTCATTGCATGCAGGGGAAGCCTCTGGGTATATGCCCAGGAGTGGTATAGCCAGATCCTCCGGGAGTGTCATGCCCAGTTTTCTGAGGAACCGCCAGATGCTTTGTCCTTTTGACAGTGTCCTTTGCCTTACAGAAACTTTGCAATTTTATGAAGTCCCATTTGTCAATTCTTGATCTTAGAGCATAAACTATTGGAGTTCTGTTCAGGAAATTCTCCCCTGTGCCCATATGTTCAAGGTTCTTCCCTAGTTTCCTTTCTATTAGTTTCAGTGTGTCTTGTTTTATGTGGAGGTCCTTGATCCACTTGGAATTGAGCTTAGTACAAGGAGATAAGCATGGATGGATTTGCATTCTTCTGCATGCTGACCTCCAGTTGAGCCAGCACCATTTGTTGAAAAGGCTATCTTTTTTCCACTGGATGGTTTTAGCTCCTTTGTCAAAGATCAAGTGACCATAGGAGTGTGGATTCATTTATGGGTCTTCAATTCTGTTCCTTTGATTTACATGCTTGTCACTGTACCAATACCATGCAGTTTTTAACACTATTGCTCTGTAGTACAGCTTGAGGTCCGGGATACTGATTCTCCAGAGGTTCTTTTACTCTTGAGAATAGTTTTAGCTATCCTGGGTTTTCTGTTATTCCAGATGAATTTTTGAATTGCTCTTTCTAACTCTATGAAGAATTGGGATTTTGATGGGGATTACAATGAATCTGTATATTGCTTTTGGCAAGATGGTCATTTTTACTATATTAATCCTGCCAATCCATGAGCATGGCAGATTTTTCCATCTTCTGAGGTCTTCTTCAATTTCTTTCTTCAGAGACTTGAAGTTCTTGTCATACAGATCTTTCACTTGTTTGGTTAGAGTCACGCCAAGATACTTAATATGGTTTGTGGCTATCGTGAAGGGTATTATTTCTCTTACTTCTTTCTCAGCCTGCTTATCCTTTGAGTATAGGAAGGCTACTGACTTGCTTGAGTTGATTTTATATCCGGCCACTTTGCTGAAGTCGTTTATCAGCTGTAGGAGTTCTCTGGTGGAGTTTTTTTGGTCGTTTAGGCATACTATCATATCGTCTGCAAATAGTGATAGTTTGACTTCTCCCTTTCCAATTTGTATCCCTAAAGAAAGAGAATCTCAGACCAATTTCTCTTATGAATATCGATGCAATAATACTCAATAAAATTCTTGCCAACCAAATCCAAGAACACATCAAAACGATCATTCACCATGATCAAGTAGGCTTCATCCCTGGGATGCAGGGATGGTTCAATATAAGGAAGTCCATCAATGTAATCCACTACATAAACAATCTCAAAAAAAAAAGCCACATGGTCATTTCATTAGATGCTGAAAAGTATTTGACAAAATTCAGCATCCTTTCATGTTAAAGGTCTCAGAAAGATCAGGAATTCGAGGCCCATATCTAAACATAGTAAAAGCAATTTACAGCAAACCGGTAGCCAACATCAATCTAAATGGAGAGAAACTTGGAGCAATCCCACTAAAATCAGGGACTAGACAAGGCTGCCCTCTCTCTCCATATCTTTTCAATATAGTACTTGAAGTTCTAGCTAGAGCAATTATACAACAAAAGGATTGGAGTTTTCTACTGTTCAGGTCTGAGCTTCTGCTTTTTAGTACAGATCACAAGCTACAAAAGAAATGTTAGGTATGGGAGTGGTTGTAAAGAGATGAGGAATTGAAAACGGGGAGCCAGAGGAAGGAGAAAATATACAACAAAGATTATATATGGCTCCAAGTCTAAAATATATGCCATGGGTCTGGAGAGATGGTTCTGCAGTTAATAACACTGGCTGCTCTTCAAGGGGATTTGGGTTTGATTCCCAGCAACCAAGTGGTGGCTCACAACCTGCTGTAACCCCAATTCCAGAAGATACTTCAATGGGCACTGTGATTATATGGAACTCAGATACATGCCCAGACAAAATACCCACACACATAAAATAAAAATAAAATCTAATTTAAAAAACAATGAAAAATAGTAGATTCTCTTAGTTAAAGCATGACCTGAAAGTCAGGAGGTGACATCCAGACCTTGAGCAAACCTACCTATGTAATTTTCTGTGTCTTAGGTTTGTTTTCGTTTGTTTGTTTTGAGAGAGGATTTCTCTGTGTAGCAGCCCTGGCTGTCCTAGAGCTCACTTAGTAGACTTGGCTATCCTTGAAGTAAGAGATCTTCTTGCTTCTGCCTCCTTGCTGCTGGGAATAGCGAATGTCTATTAAGTATCTTTTATCTGAAATGTATAGACATGAAAAATGTTTCAAATTTTAAATTTGTTTGGATTTTGGAATTGCATGTTCTACAATGAGATACCTTGTGTAGGGAACAAAAAACTAAGCACAATTCATTTATATTGTGTCCATATGTTACACAATATGTTACCATGTTTTTAACAAAGATGTGGTGTTTTCCTCTTCTGCATCATCTTGACATTAAGAGAAAAAAATCTATATTTAATATACTCTCAAATTTCAGATATCCAAATTAGGAGTGTGCAACATAAATATGTAAGTGGTTTTTTTAAAATAATAATTTGTCAAGAATTTGGAGAAGTACTTAATACAGAATAAAGTAAGTGCTATGTAAGTATTTGATGTATGGAGTGTGAAAGAAACCTAAATGTTTTTTTTCTCAATATAAAGAATCGCCGGGCGGTGGTGGCGCACACCTTTAATCCCAGCACTTGGGAGGCAGAGGCAGGCGGATTTCTGAGTTCGAGGCCAGCCTGGTCTACAGAGTGAGTTCCAGGACAGCCAGGGCTACACAGAGAAACCCTGCCTCGAAAAACCAAAATATATATAAATATATAAATATATTTATATATTTATATATATAAATATTATTATATTATATTATATTTATATATATAATATTTATATATATATTATTATATATATATATAATAATATATATATTATATAATATATATATTATAATAATATATATATTATATAATTATATATTATATATAATATATAATATAATTTATATATTATATATATATTTATATATATTTATATATATATATGTATATATATGTATATATATATATATATATATATACATAAGAATCATTGAACCAAGCATTGTCAAATGCTTTGTCTCTGTGTTGTTTCAAAGCAGGACAGTGATTCATAAAGAAAAGGAGTCCCAGTGAAAGACCAAATGTCAGTGCTGTGGTGATTTGAATAGAAATGTCCCCCATAGAATCATGTGTTTGAATGCTTGGCCTTAGGGAGTGGTACTGTTAGGAGGTATGGCCTTGTTGGAGGAAGTGAGATTGGATTTGATGTCTCCTATGCTCAAGCTATGCCCAGAGACACACCGTCTCCTCCTGACTGCCTACAGATCAAGATGCAGTACTCTCAGCTCTCCTAGTACCATGTCTGCCTGCATGCTGCCATGATGGTAATAGACTAAATCTCTGAAATTGTAAGCCAGACCCAATGAGATGTTCTTCTCTTAAGAGTTGGCTTGGTCATGGTGTCTCTTCACACCAACGAAACCCAAACTAAGACATGTGCTTACCAGTTAAGATGGCTCACTAGAGGCCCTTAAATACCCCTTCCCATGCCTTTCCTGTCTCTGAAGCTTGAGGCTGCTTTCTTTGGTCTTGTCACCATTCTGAACTATATCATTTGTGCTTATTACGGCAGATTCCTGAGTTATGGCATAGTCACTGTTCTGCAAAATGTGTACTGCATCTATTAAAAAAAATACGTGTTTCTCTTGTTAGTCTGTCTTCCTTTATGGGATTTTGTTTCAAATATGAATAGGTGAGTTGAATTATGTTTTCTTCCTGTGTCATCACTAACTAGTGAGGCTCTGTGATGGTATATTTAATGGGCCAACTTGGAAACACTAAACCAGACATTGCTGTGGCGTAATATTTAACTCAGTAGACTTCAAGTGAATACTTAATCTTCTATAATATAGGTAGGCTTCATCCAAACAGTTGAAGGCCTTAGGAAAAAAGCATCAAAGCCCCCTCAAAGGAAAAAAAACAGTTCTACTTCCAGTCTTCTTTCAAACTCAACACTGCAGCATTATCTGCTTCCATTTCCAGGCTGCCAGTGTGCACTGAAGATTTAGGACCCAGTAGCGTCCTCTATCACATAAGGTGATTCCTTAAAACCTAGCCCACCCTCCTGTGTGTTTTCCCCACTAACACAGACCTCAAATTCCATGCACAGATCCCAGTGTATAACAGAAGGGAAACTTGCTTTTTCATTGTGTTTTCTCTGCCTTTTCTCCCTGTACCTTACCGATTGGAAGCATTCCTCAAATGTTGGTGATTTTTGACTGTCTATAAGACCCATGAACCTGGTTTTTAGCTGGAAACCATGTGCGGATGTGCTAACCACCTTCTTATGGCTGTGACAGAATAATTGACACAAGCATCTTAAGGGAAGAAAGGTGCACTTGGACTTATATGCTCACTTCATCATGGCAGGGGCCACTTGGTGGCAGGACTAACTCATTCCTTTGCAGTGGGATCTTGCACTAATGGCCTCTTTGTAAATGTGGGCTTTCCACCCATGCCCAAGTTCCCCAAAATAATTACCTCCAAGACTGAAATATTATATGAATAAATGCCTATGCCATAAGCTTTGACTTGTTCCAGACTAGCTCGTAATGTATTATCCCATTTATTATATTTTAAGTTCGCCACATGGGTAGTTACATTTTTTAAAGTGATTGCAACTATCCCCTCAAGAGTTCAAGATGAATCTCTCCCATGTCTCTCTTTTCCAGAATTCCTCCCCCCTCTTTACCAGATGTTTCCCCATTCTAATTCTGCCTCAATTCATTAACCATAGGCTTTTTTTATTGATAGGTGATGCTTCCATAAACTGCACAAAAGATTCCCTCTACACCTCTTCACACAACACAGATGAAGTAGCAAAGAAGCAGCCAGAACCAGAGGTAGGGGTAACTTTCGTATCCCTGTTCCAACTGTGAGACCCCAGTGAGGCCCCATCTTTTTGTTTTTGTTTTTTTGTTTTGTTTTGTTTTGTTTGTTTTTTTTTTTTTTTGTTTTTCGAGACAGGGTTTCCTCTGTGTAGCCCTGGCTGTCCTGGAACTCACTCTGTAGACAAGGCTGGCCTTGAACTCAGAAATCTGCCTGCCTCTGCCTCCCAAGTAGTGTGATTAAAAGTGTGCACCACCACTGCCCTGCGAGGCCCCATCTTCTAAAGGCTTCATAACAGCTTCATAAACTGGGGATGCAGTGCTCACAACACGGGCCTGTGGGGGCATTAACCTGAACATTTTATTGTAGAAACTATATTAAGTTGTTTGAAGTGGGAGGGGATTCATTAAAAAACTAATCAAAGAATACTGTCATGCATTTCTAGACATTAATGTCTCTATTAAGTAGCTCTAAGACAAGTGTGGTGATACTTGACTATAACCCCAGTTCTGAGGAAGCAGAGGCAAGAGGGCTATGAGTTTGAGGACAGCCTGGGGATTTAGCTGCATAGTAGATCACTTTCTTGAATGCATAAGGCTGTGGGTTCAATCTCCACACCACACACACACAAAGAAAAGGCTGCTGGTTATCTAGCTCATGAATGAAGAAAGATGAACACTAAGGCATGTCTTTGAAATTTACAATGCAGAATCTGGTACACAGAGTGTTTGTGAGTGTCTGGAACTGACACCAATGTAACTGTGGGCTTTCCCAACTGCACATAAGTTCCCTGATATGATAACTCTGAGACTTAATATATTTATGAATAAATGCTTAGGCCATAAACTTGGGCCTGTTTTCCAACTAGCTCATAACTCAATTATCCCAATAAAATAATATAAGTCATGCCATGTGGCTGGTTATCTGGTCCTCAGTGTCATGAGATCATCATCCTCTGTGTCCTGCCAAGCTCCCTTCCCCTGACCCAATCCCAGAATTCCTCTTTCTTTGCTGGATGTCCCATATTCCAATCTTCCTTCAGCTCATTGGGCAATCAGCATTTTATTGACAGGTGAGTGCATTTACATAGTGCACAAGAGATTATCTCTGCACATAAAGAAGGAAGAACTGCCAGTGTCTGCTGCGTTCACAACCTCTAGTCAATAGCTATTCCAGTAGACAGTTCTATCCTGTTTACAATGACGAGCCAAATCTTTCTCCAAATTGAGCAACAGGCAGGAGTAAATGAGAAAGTTATCAGAGTCACTCTTATGCAATCTAACTGCCATGAAATTGTATTTAATTGTTTATTAGGTGGGGATATGCTTTCACATATTTGTCATTCAGGAGTATTCCTCTGTGAATTATCTGAAAATAGTTTTGTCTAAATTTAAATTTGTAGTTTTTATTCTTACATACAGTACATCACAAAATTTGCAAAATTTTAGTGAGTGGTTTGTTTTCACCTTCTGTTTTCTTCTGTAATCCCCAGGTTTCCTTTATAACTACTATTATCTCTCGCTGATATTTTTTAGGTATCACATAAAGCAAGATACAGTTTTGCGCTTGTATAGAGATGTGTCATTCATTAAATAGCTAATCCAGTTTTCACCAGTTTGTAATGCCTTATAAGACATGGGTGTACATCTGTCTGGATGTCTATAATGAACTTTATAATCATTTACTTCATTAGCCTTTTGTTTACCTTCATAAAAATGCATGCTCATTTAATTATGTGTGTGTGTGTGTGTGTGATACATGACATTTATTGATGTGTATATGTTGTGCCAAACTTGAATCTCTGGAATGAAACAAATTTGCTCATAGTGAATAATTTTTTAATATGTTGGCATTTGATTTGCAAGTAAGTTTTTTGGGAATATTTTCATCCTTGTTTATTGGAGAGAAAGATCATCCTGTTTGTTTGCTTCTTTTGACATTTAAAAGTTTTTTGAGATTATATTTTTGAGATTATATCATTTCTCCCTCCCTTTGTTCCTTGTTCTCTTTCAAATTTATGGCCTCTTTTTTCATCTACTGTTTTTATATATGTATGTTCATGTAGGGAGGAATATTTTTCCTGTTCTCAGCATTCTTTAGTTGCCTATAGTTCCTTCTGTATGATTGACGACTCATGAATCTTTCTGCCCTCTTCATTAGCTTGTCCATTGTTATTGCACTTGCTCAGCTCATGTTTAGGTAGCCATGTGGGTGAGACTTGATGGTTGTAGCTTTTCAGATTCTTAGGAGATGCAATCTCACAGAAATTTCCTAGTCTTCTGACTTTTCCAATCTTTCTACCTCCTCAGAAATCCCTGAGCCTTGGATGCAGGAGTTATATTGTAGATGTATGGGACTAGGTTCCATAAGTGTGCATTTAGATTGTGGTTGGCTGTGATTTTCTAAATTAGCTGTGGTCTGTTGCAATGAGAAGTTTTCTTGATGACAGGTGAGGACTATACCTAATTGTGAGGACAAGTATTTAGAATGTAGATAGGGATTATGCCGGTTCAATAAAATGGTGGTTATAGGTCTTCTTCCACAATCCTTGACTTCACTATCCCTGGTTCATTGGCTAGTTTCCAGTATCAGACAAAATTTTTCTCCTTTTTGAGTGGGTCTTAAGTCCAGAAAGACAGCTGTTGGTTACCACCAAGATAGGCATGCCACTACTGCACCCTTGCCCCCCTAGGGCCATCTTACCATGATGGTTGTCATTGTGGCTCTTAGGTATCATAACTGGGTAGAACCACTGGTTGTTTCCCTCCTTTGAAATCTTGCATTGAACCTTCTCCTAACATAAAACCTAGTCCTCAGGGAGGAGGCTTTTCTGTTAGTTTCAGCTGAGGAGCCTCTATGCCCTGTGTCTGAAGTGCATAGTGTCTTCATCAATAGGGATGTACCTTCCCCCTCCTGGGGGCAACCAAAAACAATAGCAATAGCTTGCAATATTTTAGGAGTTTTTTCAGATAAACCTGGCCAACAACTCAAAAGAGGGCTTTTTGGGGGCTTAGTCCCTCACTCCTCATTTTTCTTTTGAGAATTCTGTTCAGTTCCCAGACCCATTTTTGAGTTTGTTTGTTTGTTTATTCCTCATATATACCTAAACGTCTAGTCTCTGTTGATTCATAAAGCTTTAATTGTACCTTGATAAACAGAAAGGGGAAATAAAATTAGTTGTAGAAAAAACTGCTGAATTATATCAACTTGTATACTTTTAAGATGTTTTAACATCAGAATGGAAGTCTGTGAATGTGTTATGTTGGAGAAGAGGTTTTATGTATATTTCCACAATTGATGAAAGATTAGGTGTTCAATCAAAATTGATAAAGATCTGATCTGAATAAGAGAATCTTCCACATGAATGGCAGGACTGAAGGAAGAGACACAGAAAGAGTGGCTCAGCACATAGCTTTATTCTCTCTGTCTGGAACATAGACATGTCCTTAATAAACACTTTTAATCACAAACACTGAAGATAAAGTTAGTTTGTATAAAGAAGCATTCATGTTTGAAAGTAACTTCTAGTTGAGTGGCAGACAAAGTGATGAATCAGAGAAAGATTTGACATGATAGGATATGTACAATTCTCACAAGAAGAAGGAGGAAAGGGGTAATGCAGAGAAAGAGAGAAAAAGCAGTTTTACTAGAACAGTTGTACAGTGTCAGGTTGGAGAGAGAGAGAGAGAGAGAGAGAGAAAGAGAGAGAGAGAGAGAGAGAGAGAGAGAGAGAGAGAGAGAGAGAGAGAGAGAGAGAGAGAGAGAACAAACTATACACAGGTAAAGACATAATGAGCCAGAGAGTGAGAAAGAGCCAGAAGATCAGAACAGATTGCCAAAGTTAGTATGATGCCAAGCAGAGCAATTCGGTAAGAAACTGAGAGAAGCTAGATTGAATCTGTCAGCTTGAGAGGAGTTTTGAGCCAGAACAGCTGAGTTGAGCCAGCCAGTTAGAGCTCAGAATGAATTTGTGCTTATTCAGCAGCAAATTTCAGAGGCTGAAAACATCCTAGGCCTAGATAAGATTGCATGGAGGCTAGAATCTTCCAGGACTAGGCCTAAGTTAGCAGACAGAGGGAATAAACCTCTAGACAAAATTACATCAGGTGAATAAAAGATAATTTTATATCTGGTATTTTATGTTGGATATTAAAATGTTGTATTTTAAAGAAAGATCCCAGCTATTAGATTTTACCAATGAAGATTCAGATGCCGTGGTGAAAGCCTGAAAGCTCAGAGAGACAGAGAAGACACCCAGCTGACCTTCCTACTCTACTGTCATCCCAGAAGGAAAAAGCTCCTTCTTCTTCTCTACTCTGTCTTAAATACTCTTAAACTTAATGCCCCTCCTTTCTACTCTGTTACGTTCACTGCTTCTTTTAACATAACTGTAGCCATTTTGTAGTTAGTCTCCATGTTGCTTATAAAGTGAAATTAAGTTCAGCTTCTCAGATTCCACTTCCATAGCTGACACTGAAAACCTCTCCCAAGAGATCATAATGCTATGGTTGGATTATTTATGCCCCATTATCTCAATGCTCTGAAACTCCCCTGTTCACCACCCATCCATCACCCCTCTTCCCTCACTTAGAGCCAATCAGTTTAAAAGTCAGCTGATACTGCTTTGTCTAGTTAGCTGGAATATAGTACTGCCTCCACCCTTGCCTTCTGAGCTTCTGAACTTGGTTTTTCCTATAAAAAGGTCCCTGAGTCCTTTTTTGGTGGATCGGTCAGTCTTGGGGTGTGCATTCAATAAACTATTCTTGCTCAATTGAGATCAGTATTCATATGGTTTGTGTGGCGATTCCTGAACCCCAGCACTTGCTCCACCTCTTGACCTAGGGTTGACTCTCAGATTAAAGGTTTATGCTAAGGCTGAGCCACAGCACAACAAGGTTTTTCAGTTCACGATATTGGGGTTCAAAAAGTGACCAAATACCTGCAACAGTATAATATGTATATCAAACATATGTAACTATGTACTTTTTAAATTCAACCTTTTATCAATTCCTCGTAAAACAGCACATTCATCTCCTTGTCCCCCAGCAACTACCCTCTTTTCCCTGCAACTTCTCCCCCAAAGGGAAAAAAAATTTGTTGTGGAAGATGTGTGCCACAGTATACTCTCCTTGTCCACACCTCTTTACTTACAAATGTCTACTGAAATGAGTCATTGGTCTAGCTTGAGGCCTCTGACCACCACCACATCATCAATACTAGATCCTCACCCAAACTCCTCTCAGACATCCTGTTGTTGCCCTGCATCATGGAGATCCTGCAGTTCTGGAGCCACAGGACTGAGTCCTTCATACACTCTAGCAGTTTATAGATGGGGTAGCTGTTGGGTTGTGCCAACTGTCCTGCTCTGATGCCATCAAGAGCAGTTCTGCCATGATATCCAGGTAAGGGGTGGGGCCAGATCTGCACAGCCTTCAGACATCAATATGGCCCTAGGTGGCAGCCCAGACAAGGGATGTCCACCTGGCCTTTGGTCATAACAGACCTCCACTGCTACAGGGCCACATACCCCTGACATAACCCTCAATGGAAGTATGAGCCAGGCAGGACCTCAAGATGGCCTTAGATGGCATCACTGGCTAGTTACATCTGGCTGTTCCTTACTAACCTCAAGTCTCCAGTTCTGCCTCTCTTCATTGTGCACTCATCCTTCTGCTTCCCTTTTTCTTTTATCTTTCCACCACTTACTTGCTCATGTTAGTGCCACCTGGGGCCTCTGTGTGTCTAGGGTCCTCTCAGGAGTGCTATGCCCCCACCTGTGCTGTGTGTCACTAAGCAGAGATTGTCTAGGGTGTGGTCTTCCCAAGCCTATGTTGCACTGGGCTCAAGGTCATCTCAGGCTTGTTCTTATCACCCAGGGCCCCATGGTACCAGGTGGGGGTGATTTAAGGCCAAACTAGGTACTTTTCACCATCCTTATTAAGCATTTTGAATCAATGTTGATCAGGAATATTGGCCTGCAGCTTTCTATTTTTGTTTTGTCTTTACCTGGAGTTGAGATTAGAATGATTCTGGTCTTGTAGAAGTAGTTTAGGACTGCTCCTTCTGCTTCTCTGTTTATTTTATTTTATTTTATTTTATTTTTTGTCAAGATGGCCTATGTATTGGAGAAAGTGGGGTATTGAAATAACCTACTATTTGGGGGTTGATGTCTTTAAATCTTTAGATTTGTGTCTTTAAATCCAGTAATACATTTTTTTTTAATGAAATTGGGCGTACCAGGGTTTGGTGCATGCATGTTTAGGATAGTAATGTCTTATTGGTTAACTGCTCCCTTGATAAGAATGAAGTGTTCTTCTTGTTCTCTTCCAATTCATTTTAGTTTGAAGTCTATCTTGTCAGGTATTAGGATAGAGATGTCTCTTGCATCCTGGTCCCATTTGATGGAAATTATTTTGTCTATACTTTTACTCTAAGGCAGTGCCTACATTTAAAGGTCTTTCTTTCTTTCTTTCTTTCTTTCTTTCTTTCTTTCTTTCTTTCTTTCCTTTCTTTCTTCCTTCCTTCCTTCCTTCCTCCCTCCCTCTCTCTCTTTCTTTCTTCCTTTCTTCCTTCCTCCCTTCATCCCCCCTCCCTCCCTCTCTTCTTCTTCTTCTTCTTCTTCTTCTTCTTCCTCTCTCTCTCTCTCTCTCTCTTCCCCCCTCCCTCCCTCCTCCTCCCTTTTGTTTTTTGATATAGGATTTCTCTGTGTAGTCTTGGCTGCCCTGGAACTCACCATGTAGACCAGACTGGCCTACAACTCATAGAGAAACACCTGCTGCTGATTCCTGAGTGCTGGGATTAAAGGTATACACTGTCACCATCCAGCAAGATGAGTTTCTTGTAGATGATAGATGAATTTTGTTTCTTGGTCTATTCAGCCAGCCTGTACCTTTTGATGGGAGAACTGAGGTCATTACTATTTAGAGTTATTGAAATGTGTGTATTAATTGTGATCAATGTTTTGATAGTTTTTGGCTTTGTTATTTTTGTTCTCAGTAGCATTTTGTGTTTTAGTAATCACAACTTTTCACAGCCCTTTGACTCATTCCTCTCTTTAAACCAAAATACTATTTCCTGTATTTTCTTTAGATTTGATTTTTGTATAAATTTTTAAAGGCTGTTTATATTGTGGAAAGCTCTTCTTTCTCTTTTAATAATGATAAATAGTTTTGCTGGGCATATTAATCTAGGTTATCATAGTCATCTAGGATTTGGAATGCATTGCTCCAGACTCTTGTGGCTTTCATAGTTTTCACTGAGAAATCAGCTGTTATTCTGATAGGCTTTCTTTTGTATGTGACTTGTATTTTTTTCCCTTGCAGCTTTCAATACACTTCCTTCATTTTTATACCTAGTATTTTACCTATAATATGCCAGGGGGATTTTCTCTGACATTTCTTGTTTGATATTCTGTGTGCTGCTTGTATCAGTATGGGTATATCTTTCTTTAGTTTGGGAAAGTTTTCCTCTATGATCTTGTTGAAGATCTGATCTATGCCACTGATTTGGGATAATCCTACCTCTTCCATGTCTGTCATTTGAAGGTTGTTTTTTTATTTGTTTTTGTTTTTCTTCTCACAATGCCCATGCTTCCTTAATGTTTCTCTTCTGTGTTTTTTTAAAAAAAATTGTTTGTTTGTTTGCTTGCTTGCTTGCTTATTCTCTATCTTTGAGACATGATATTCTGGTGTTCTATCTTTTGCTTGATTCAATTTATCTGTGAGACTTTCTCTTTGAGTTTTCTAGTTGGACTATTGAGTTTTTCAGTTCCATTTTTTTTTTCAGCTTGAGTCCTCTTCATTTTTTTTCCTTTGGTTTTTTGAGACAGGGCTTCCATGTGTTGCCTTTGCTATCCTGGAGCTCACTCTATAGACCAGGCTGGCCCTGAACTCATAGGTATCTCCCTGCTTCTGCTACCTGAGTGCTAGAATTAAGGGAATGTATCATCACCGCCCAGCCTCTGTTTCTTTATTGAATTCTAGTTTTCAATCCCAACTTGTCTTCATCATCAGCCTTATGTTTGTATTTTCTTGGACATCATATGAGCATTATTATCTTTAAGTTAATTGGGTGGTTTCATTGTAAATATCCAAAATCTCAAGATGAGGAACCTGTCCTTCCTTCTGTATTACAGCTGTTTCTTTCTTGATGAGATGTTTGCCATCACCTCATTAAATGCTGTTAGCTTAGTGGTAGAAACCAATTTTGTCCACATGTATTATGCTAACCATCTCTCACTGTCTACTGACCTGGAAATGAAAATACAGTTCCTGTCCTAATCCAGAACCAATGAACTGGGGGAGACAAAAACCTTGGAAATCTATGTTTTTAATGACAGTGCATAGACTATTCTGTGAGGTACTTGAGTTGTGCTTCATGCTATTGGGAAGGTTTAGTTACACGAGGACAGAAATCATGTAGTGGCAGGAGGTGATTTTCCGAGGACAAACAGTGTGAGCAAATGTGTGGACTCTGAGAAAGAAGCTTAGAAATGAGCTGTCTATGAATGAGGATTAAAAGCCTGTAAAAGGAAGTCAATTATCTTTAGGCGGAACACATATATCCCACTTAAATGTGAAGGAAGGTGGGTGCTACTTGGAGTAATAAAATACAACTTAATAGAAAATTTTCCTGGATTATGATTAGCCTTTGTTTATTTTGGAAAATCATGAGAATATAATCTTTGATCATATGGGAGACTCTGATTTTTA
Source organism: Tokudaia tokunoshimensis (assembly GCA_036184795.1). NCBI lineage: Eukaryota > Metazoa > Chordata > Mammalia > Rodentia > Muridae > Tokudaia > Tokudaia tokunoshimensis. Next base: position 31,750,397 of record BTHU01000008.1, on the reverse strand, counting down.
TTTTTCTTTTTAAGGTTAAGAAAGACTTGAGGATGTAACGGGTAGTCTCTGAGCAATATAACATGCTCAGGGTGAATCCACGAAGAGAGCCACTGGAGGTCTCACACGGTGAGGGCTATTCATATAGCTCCAGGATGAAGTCGTGAGGACCTGTACAGGACTGAACACAAAGGATTTGATGCCAGTACAATTGTTTGTAGTCTTCTTGTTTGTCAGCTGCCTTGTGCTCTTCATCACATGTCTGTTCCTTACAGACCTGTCCGAGCCCCTGTGTCTGTGTAAAGTTGTGTGTCCTTCAGCCAAGGGCCGTGCCTCCTGCTTCTGTTTCTCAGAGTCCCGGTGGAGCAGATGGTGAGAAGATATTTGTTGAGTATGTCTTGCAAATGATGATCTTCCTATAGAACCGTTCTTGTTAGGGATGATTCTCCTGAACACAGAGATCTATTTCTCAGGATCAAATTACATCTTGAATGAAGAATGGCAGAAGAAAGGGCCTGCTAGTAACTCTGGAAGGTCGGATTTAAGGAGGTGACAACCTTTTAATCCCAGCAGACATTGCAGCCACTGCAAACCTTGACTCCCATATCGCCATTAGGTCTGGCTGTTGTCCTTAGCCACCTGACCTTTAGAAGGGTAGGGAACATTAGCTTTTCCAAATGTGGGTATGATGGGCTGGTTGCTGGAAGTCAGGTGGGGCTGGACCCTGTAATTTTATCTCCAACCTTCTGTCCCTTCTAAGAGCACTTGGTATGACCAAGAGGCAAAGGACCCTAATCCTGTCTTGGCAGAGAGGCATCCTCATTTTGCCAAGGTTCTCCTACCCAGAAATTCTGCTTTATAAATAGAAGGACCAATATACAAGATTATAGCAAGGGTTACTGAGGGATATCACACAGTGACAAAGTGATGGTATTTCAAGGAGCAGGGAAGGCATTCTTGGCATCAGATACAGGCTTCTTGTTCCAAGAAAGACTGGACCACAAGCTATTTTGGCTGCATTCCATATCACTTGCACATTCATTTAACAGAAGGAAAGCAATGCACATGAAGACATGTAAATGGGCCCTATTACTGATCCCTAATATTCAGAACTAGACAACTGGGATTGTGTATCTGTGTGCATACACATAAGTGCATTCACTTACAGGTCTGTGCTATTCGTGACTATAGAATCTATTAATCCCACAGTTTTAAACTCTGCCTTGTGCTTTTCATATTATCAATTATAACTTTTCATATTATCAATTCTCTTTTTCAAGGAAGGAGGCATAAAACTGACAGCTGCAAACCTATGTAAATGTAGTGCAATCAGGTTCTAGCAGTCAGACACTGTCCCTAATAAGAGATGGACTCAGAAGTAAGCAATGTAATAAGTTGACCACCCACAACCAATTGACCTTCAAGCAGGTGTGGTGGCAGAGGTTTCTGTAGCCTTGGGAGTGGCAGGGGTGGGTTTCTGTCATCCAATTAACTGTTACAAGACCAGCATTGTTCCTGGTTGTCCATTTAAAATGGTCTGGATTTCTTGGCCTCCAGAAAAGTCTATGAGTTACCTAATATTCTTGAGTCATTTTTCTTGCTTAAATTTTTTAGGCTAGATTCTGCTACTTGCATCTAAGACCCTGGCAGAGCAGCATAATTGATACTGAGAATAAATTTCAACAATGGATCTTCAAGGGGATGGAGAATGGCAGGTCAGTTGTCACACATGGATGGTCTTTTTTTTTTTCCGAGACAGCGTTTCTCTGTGTAGGCCTGGCTGTCCTGGAACTCACTCTGTAGACCAGGCTGGCCTCAAACTCAGAAATCTGCCTGCCTCTGCCTCCCAAGTGCTGGGATTAAAGGTGTGTGCCACCACTGCCCGGCTACATGGATGGTCTTAAAGACAAGCCCTTTTGGGTGGGATTCTAGGATCTGGAAATAGCATGATAGACAGTGATTCAATAATTACCTAAATTATTAACTAACCTACCTTCTTAAGGCCTTGGCCTTCATAAGGGGGCAACTGGAAAATAAACAGGCCACAGACTGAGTTTTAGCTTCTAATCCCTTTGAGTGTTTTGTTTTGTTTTGTTTTGTATGTGGTTCTAGTGATCAAAACTCTATTACTCAGCTATACATCAACCCTCTTTATTAAAGTTTAATAACAGAAAAAAAAGAAACATTAGGAACTGACGTTCTTAGCTTTGGAGATTCCTACAATCAGGTAGATTCTATGCTACCTCTTATAGCCACAGACTGATGTAGCTAAAACAAAGTCCACTTCTCAATGGGTAGCTGACTTTGTAGACTTAAGAGGATTTCAGATCAATGTCAGGGCACTGACTGGGAACCAGTGAGACATGGACTACTCATGTGGAGATATTTAAGAGCATGTCAATATACAAAGACTCATCAGAAGAAATATACCTTCCCTTGTGCATTAAAATAGTTCCTTTCTGGATGAAATTTCTGTAGTTACCTTATTAAAAGTTGTTAGCTTAATGGTTAGATCCAATTGTCCTCATTGGCTACTTTAGCCACCTCTCATTGCATTGTGACCCGGAACTAAAGTCAGGTCACAGAATATGCCATAGGAGCAATTGCAAAGTCAGTCTGGAAAAATGGAACAAAATAATACGATTGTATGGACTTTTAAGGTCAAAAACTGGAAATATGAATGATAAGGGGCTGAATGAGGATGGAGAACAGAAATAAGAATTTAGATTTAGGTCAAATCATTTATGGGAGTTCAGTCTGTGGTAATTTGGGGCTCAGTGCACAGGAATATCTGTAACTGTAATTGTATTTCATCTAGTGGCTAAAACAGTATCATTGGGGCTCTGTGCCATATGATAGCCTAACTGCTAGACAGTGATAAGAAAATGTGAAGAAGAAATCCAAGGGATTCCGAATGAGACCATTGGAGTAGATGTAATATGGGGGTCGTCCACACAACCATAAGTATACCCTTGAGAGCCTAAAGGTACTCCATGACCCAGAGTTCTGTGACATAATTAGCAGAGAGCCTGGTGTTGTAGCAGCTGCTTTCATAGGCTAAGGATGCATGTGGAAGGTGTAGCTATGGAAATTCTCTCTCTGAATGATTGAGGAGGCTATACAGAGGCATGGGTCAAGTACACCATTGAACCAACAGAGGCAAAATTGGCCAAAGTTTTAGTTGAGTTTAGTGACAGGCAATGAGGAATTTGATTTGTCTTCTGAGAGGAGAAAATGGGAACTAAATTTACCCTCTTACATGAAATATATAAAAGCAACACAAAATGTAGAGGCAATACTTTAACATTGAAAATCAGATAGCAAAGGAAAGTAATACTGAGAGATGGGAACACACCGTGGGGTAGGAGCTGATGGTGGTGATATCATCCTAGAGGTCAGAAAAGTTTCTAGAGAACTCTCCCTGGATGCAGGGAAGGAGAATATGGGATGAATTGGTGATGTTGGCGAGTTGAGGAGGCAATGCTGGGAGACAGTAAGAGAGAAGATAAGAGTTTATGCAGCATAGTACTTTGAGGACAAAGCTGCATGGGAAAGAGGTCTGCAGATCTCTTTATTCTTCACTGGAGTAGGGAGCACTGGATACATGTGAAGAAACAACTCAAGAGCTGTGGAAAAATCACACTAGAGGATGAGAGAGCGTTATGGGGCATTCTCATCCCTGTGAGGATGGGACAGTGTTCTGGTTTTAATTCAGTTCTAGGAAACACTGATTCCCAGGTATCATGCTGTTCTTAGGCAACCAAATTAATACAGATCAAGATCTGAGAGGATCAGACTAATTCTATCCTATCAGAATTTCAGGAAAAGGTACATATAAATATACTCAGTGCCACAATAAAATATGTATGCATTATATGCTGTCAAAAACCTACTGACATATAGAAGAGTCAGAAAATATGACTTATATTTTGGATTGTGAGCCTAGTCTTAAATGGCTGAGCCAGCAGGTGCTGGTGAGGATGTGGAGAAAGAGGAACACTCCTCCACTGCTAGTGGAATTGCAAGCTGGTAAAACCACTTTGGAAATCAGTTTGGTGGTTCCTCAGAAAATTGTACATAGTACTACCGGAGGAGCCAGCTATACCACTCCTGGGCATATATCCAGAAGATTCTCCAATATGTAATAAGGACACATGCTCCACTCTGTTCATACCAGCCTTATTTATAATAGTCAGAAGCGGAAAGAACCCAGATGTCCCTCAACAGAGGAATGGATACAGAAGATGTGGTACATTTTTACAATGGAATACCACTCAACTATTAAAAACAATGAATTCATGAAATTTTTAGGCAAATTGATGGAACTAGAAAATATCATCCTGAGTGAGGTAAACCAATCACAAAAGAACACACATGGTATGCACTCACTGATAAGTCGATATTAGCCCAGAAGCTCAGAATACCCAAGATTAAATTCACAGACCAAATGAAGCTCAAGAAGAAGGAAGACCAAAGTATGGATACTTTGATTCTTCTTATAAGGGGGAACAAAATACCCATGGGAGAAGATACAGAAACAAAGTGTGGAGCAGACACTGAAGGAAAGACCATCCAGAGACTGCCCTACCTGGGGATCCATCCCATATACAGTCACCAAACCTAGACACTATTGTGGATGCCAACAAGCACTTGCTGACAGAAGCCTGATATAGCTGTCTCCAGAGAGGCTCTGATAAATACAGAGGTGGGTGCTCTCAGCCAACCATTGGACTGAGCACAGGGTCCCCAATGGAGGAGCTAGAGAAAGGACCCAAGGAGCTGAAGGAGCTCGCAGCCCCATAGGAGGAACAGCAATATGAACCAACCAGTGCCCCAGAGCTGCCAGGGACTAAACCACGAACCATAGAGTACACATGGAGGGACCCATGGCTCCAGCTGCATATGTAGCAGAGGATGGCCTTTTTGGACATCAATGGGAAGAGAGACCTTTGGTCCTGAGAAGGCTCAATGCCCCAATATAGGGGAATGCCAGGACAGGGAATCAAGAGTGGGTGGGTTGGTGATCAGGGGTGAGGGGGGATGGGACAGGGTGTTTTCAGAGGGGAAATCAGAAAAGAGGATAACATTTGAAATGTAAATAAAGAAAATATCTAATTGAAAAAAAATGAAAAGAAAATGAAAAGACTCGTAATGCAAAAATAATCAGCCTAACACATGAATTCAGTCCCCATTGCTTCTCAGCCTTTTGGCTAACATCAAGTGTGGAATTCAATCTCCAGAAACACACCACACACACACACACACACACGCCTGTGCATGCACACATGCATATACATCAAATGAACTGAAAATGATACTTGTGGTGGTTTGAATATGCTTGGCCCTGCAACTGGCACTGTTAAGAGGTGTGGTCTTATTGGAGCAGGTGTGGTCTTGTGGGAGGAAGTGTGTCACTGTAGTGTAGCTTTGAGAGCTTCACTGTATGGTGGCACATGCCTTTAATCCCAGCACTTGGAAGGCAGAGGCAGATGGATTTCTGAGTTCAAGGCCAACCTGGTCTACAGAGTGAGTTCCAGAACAGCCAGGGCTGTACAGAGAAACCCTGTCTCGAAGCCTCCCCCCCAAAAAAAAAGAGCTTCCTCCTAGCTGCCTGAGGATGATAGTCTTCTGTCTGCCTTTGGAACAAGATGTAGAACTCTCAGCTCCTCCAGTGCCATGCCTGACTAGACGCTGCCATGCTTCCTGCCATGATGATAATGAAATGAACCTGTAAGCCAGCTCCAGTTAAATGTTGTCCTTTTTAAGAGTTGCCTTGGTAATGGTGTCTGCGTTCACAGCAATGGAAACCCTAAATAAGACAACACCTAATATAAAATTAGCAGACGATTGCTCAAAATAGTTATTATAATAGCCAAAATATCTGAAATGAGAAATTCACTGGATAGTAACATAGACATTGTGCAAGAAAGATTTGTGAACTTTTTGCCATGGAAATATAAACTAAGATGAAACAGTGAAAGAAGATCAGGAAGGGAGGAAGGACGGAAGGAAGGGAGGGAGGGAGGAAGAGAGAGAGAGAGAGAGAGAGAGAGAGAGAGAGAAAGAAAGAACAAAAGGAAATGACAACAGCAAACCAAAGCATCAGTAGAACACAGAAAACTTTTAGTGGCACAATATATATATAATTATAAGGAAAAATATTAGATATATAACGGAAACATGCCCAGAAAATTTCTAAATTCAATAAAAAATTTACACAGATCTAACAAGTTCAACAAATACCAGGTACAAGAAACACATGAAGAAAGCTGTATCAAGGCATGCTATTGTTAGGCTAATTCAAACTTATAATAAAAAAAGAAATCTTAATACAACCAGAAAAAAATCATTATACAGAAGAAGAAAGAGCAACTGCATTATTTCCTTTGGGAACATCATAAGCCAGGAAAGAGTGGAGCAACATCTTAGAAATGCTGACAGAAAAATGAATAAATGAGCCCCTTCCAATTCTATACTTAATTTTAAAACACTGTCTTTAAAAACGAAGGTGAGATTGATTTTCTTCCAGATATTAAAAGGCTAAAAGGATTCATCATAGCAACCCTATCCTTTAGGCAGAAAGGGACTCTGTGGAAGCCAAGAATGACAAAAAGGAACACAAATAGTTAATGCATGGATCTGTAAAATGTTTCCCCATTATTAGCTACTTTTTAAAAAGTAGTTGATAAGGCAGGGCAGAAGGCATGTAGTTCAGTGAAAGAGTGCATGTTTAATATACTCAAAGCTGCAAATTCAGTCCCCAGCATCCTTCCTCCCAAAGATAACTAACAATGTTAGCAAATACTATATATGCTTGGGGGCAGGGCTATAATACATACATGGATATATGAAAATTTTAATCAAAATAAATAATTCAAGAGGAATGAAAATAGTAGATGTGCTAGTATATATGAAAGGAATTTTCTTCTTTTGAAAACCTTTATGAGAGTAGTAGAAGTTCTACAATAACAACCTGACAGGAAAGATGTATCTGCTTGTGAAATAGTGGTATTAGAGAGGTAACCACCCTGATAGGCTTTCAGTCCTAGTTTACAGGAGAGTATTCCCATTCTGTTCTGTAAACCTGGTCAAAACACATGGCTACAGAAGCCTTAGGCCTTAAGCCTAAACTTTCTAGTCTTATTTAACCAAGTTGTTATGGCCCAGAAATGGGCCGTGTTAAATATTAATTATTAAATATTAATATTATTAAATATTAAATATTAATGTTTACCCATAGACAGATAGCACTTTCAGCTTTAATCAGAGAAGCTTCTCTTTGTAATAAATGGTAGTGACTACAGAGACTCATGACTGCTCAGGATGCTGAGAATAAGGGACAGTTGAGTGCTCAGCCCCAAACTGGATATTTATACAACCTATGTGTCAGGAATTGTTACAAAAGACAGGGTGGAAACAATGTAGGAGTCAGTGAGATAATGTGTGTTCAGGGTGGCGTGTCTGTGTTATAGCTCTAGCAGTCTCACTTATACGTCATAGAGGCTATGTCACTCATATATCACATTATCATGAAATTGCTGTCTGATGTTCTGGCTCTCCACCAAATGGTTAACTTTCTTCCTAGTCTTCTAGATCAACCCCGTTCTGATTGCTGCCCTTCCTGTTCCCCTTCTGACAGCTGGAAAAAAAGTGTCCCAAAACCTCTAACAGTGATCAAGGTGATCTCTGAGAGGGGAGAACGAAGGACTAGGAGTTAGGCAGATTCCATGATAGGCAGACAGATGAGGAAAGGACTATTACTAGGTAATAAAGATGGTGTCTTCTCCCTCAATTTTCCTGACCTGAGACAAAAACCTGGCAGTGTTAAGCAAAGGTCTTCAGGCCTCTTTGGCTGCCAGTAGGACTCTCTGACAAGAGACTGACTAAATAAATTCAAGGGCAGATCAGAACATGTTTTCTTATCAGAGTGGGCCAATCAGCCATCCTGTCTTTCTTCAAACTGCCCAACCGTAGATTAGGGTAAGAAGACCCTCCAACGACTTAAAAACAACAAACACAGCCCTCAAGGAGAGGCTGGGCTTCAACTTCCTGTGTCCCCCTTCTGCTTTGTAGAGTGTCTTTTACTCTGTACGTGAGTGCACACATGCACGCGCACGTGTGTACACACACACACACACACACACACACGGGCTGGGGGGGAGAGGGATGGAGAAAGGTTGTGAAATACTGCTTTCTGGGCATGGCATAGCCAATGCAGTTTGACCTCACAATAGCTATGGCTGCCTGCAGTAGGTCTACATAACACCAGGCCTATCAACAATCGATCGTGGATTGAGAAGGAGTTTACCAGGTCCTAAGTTTCCCTTCAGTTCTTGGCACAGGCATGCCATTGTCTTCAGTTTTGTACCCAGTGAGGAATCCAACAGGCTCCCATGGATAGCTCTATACTCAGGGTCACACAGGCGATACTGGTTAAACTCAGCGTGTCTCAACAAACAAACAACAACAAAATAAAAACCAAAACAAGAGATGTGTGTGGGAAAGGGACTTGTTTGGGGATGGGTAATAGGAGTGGATGCAGACTACACAGGAAGGGGGCTGTGTTAGTTAGAGTGCACTTTCTACATTTTATGCGACTGCCTAAAAACAAATGCAATAAAAGTGACTTTAACAATGTAACTGGCTGGGCGAAAATCTTAACAATGCATCATGTAATTTACAACATATATAAAGATAAAATGTATAATATCTATAGCAACAAACTTTAAGAGAGGAGATATGGTTTCTATATTTGCTATAAAATAGCACAATAGTGTTTGTAATGAGTCAATGAGGTATGCTATAAACCTTGAAACAACCTCTAAGGAGTGAATAAACCATTGTGCAAATATATTTCAACACACTAAACATAATATATAGCATTATATATGTAATGATGTATGTCAACTATATTATTAGGCTCATGAATATATAGTACTTTTGTGTCCTCTCTTGTTTGGCCCTTTGCTATTAGGGATGACTGTAATAAGGAATTGTAAAGATAATCTTAAGGAGTCAATGTAATAGGGAAAAATGGAACAAAAAACAAATGGAACCAATAGGATGTAAGGATCAAAATAAAAAGTTCCACCTTCATTACCAAATAAATGCATGTAGCCACACTGACCAAAAGGCAAAGTGGGTAATATTAAAGAAGCAATATGTGCAGCTTATCAGAAACCAGCTACATATATAAAGATAAAGCTAACTTCAAAGTAGAAGGATGGAAGGAAATAATCTATGCTAATACTAATTAAAATAAAATTAAAATGTTTATATCACCATCTCACAGAGATTTCAGGGCACAAGGTGTTAGGAGCGGCAGAGTTTTCTTGTTAACAAGGTCATTTGTTTGGGGAAATACCACAATCCTCAGTATACATACATTAGGAGCTGGTGAGGTGACTCAGTGGTTAAAAGCACTTGCTGAGGTCCTAGGTGTAATTCCCAGCATCTACTCAATGGCTCACAAGCATCTATAATTTCAGTTCCAGGATCTAACATCACTTTCTGATCCCCATGGGGACCAGGCACACACAGTGCACAAACATACATGCAGGCAAAACACTCACTCACACACATAAAAATAAATAAATCTAAAAAGATATATTTGAAATATGGAAAGTAAAATCCTATAGAACTTCAAGGGAAAATAGGCAAATTCATAGTGATTATGGGAATATAGACGTGCAACATCACAACCGACAAAGCAAATAGAAAACTAGGATGGACATGAAGTCCTTGAGCAGTGTGGCATCCTGATCCTCTGTCATTTCTAAGACACAACAGGATGACAAACTCTTTTCAAATATGTACAGTCAATAAATCAACTAACAAGCCAACCAACCAAAGACACAAACAAATAACCAAAGGACCCCTCAGCATGTGCAGACGATGTTAGGTGAATCAACTGAAGTTGCAGATTCATAGCTTCTACCTCCACCTTGGCTTCAAAACCGCATGTAGGACCAGCAGACTGATGAGTCTTGAATTATATTCTAGGTCACAGTTACAAAGGTGCCTAAGAAATCCCATGTTTAGCTCTTTAGATTTTGCTGTATAGGAAGAGTGAATGACCTTCTTTTATCCTGGCAGCCAGAATTCTCAGCTGCCTTCCTATAGTCTTCAATTTTCCTGTATCTTAAGATCACTGCTCCAAGATGGAAGGCAACTGTATTTACAGGCATGTGACCCAGGTTCTGGCATCTGGCTCCAGCCATGGTCCATGCTAAGCATCATGTTTAGAGGTACTTTTTTTGCTAGAGAAGCTCTCCAGTGTGAAAACTGTTCAGCCCTAGATCCATCTCTGCGGCTCGCCTAGATAGTCTGCTAGCTACCTAAGATTCTTTGACCAAGTCTACACATTCCATTTTGTGTAAGACAGCCAGGGTGGATCTTGTCTATAAATACAAACCCTCACTAGTTCAGCAAAACCCTCAGGCATGCATTTTAGAGCAGGCTTCTTCTAGTTTCTATAGCAAGGAAGGGAAATAAACGAGGGACACTTTGTCAAGAATAAGCACACAGTTGGAGTTGGGCAGTATGGCACTCTTGTACTTAACACAACTTTTCAGACTTTCTACCTAAATTGGGCCCACAGTGAGAGCAAACATCAAGTGTACCGGCACTGAAATCTGCAGGGTCTTCCACCATCAAAGACAGTTGAAATATAATTCTGTTTTTCAGATGTGGTGGCGATGTGTGTGTGTGTGTGTGCACATTTGTGTGTCTTTATGTGAGTGTATATGTATGTGAATGTGTGTGTGAGTATGTGGTATGTATGTGTATTGTGTAATTGTGTAAGAATGTGTATGTGTGTGAGTGTGTGTTTATGTATGTATGTATGTATGTGAGTATGAGTGTGTGTTGTGAGTGTGTATGTGCATGTGAGTGTGTGTATGTGTGTGAGTGAGTATGTGTGTGAGTTTGTTTATGTATGTATGTGAATGTGTGTTTATGTGTGTATGTGTGTGTGCATGTTTATGTGAGTATGTATGTATGTGAGTGTGTTTGTGTGTGTGCGTGTGTGCACATGTGCACTGTGAATGTTTTCTCCTGGTCTGTGGTTCTTTTCTTGAGCAGAAGTTTTCCATATTGGTGAGGTCTAGTCATGAAATAGTTCTTGCAAGCTACTGCTCTCTGAGTCTCATTAAGCAAACTTTCCCTGTGTTTGGTCATAATGATATTCTTTGTTTCCCATTTAACAAATTTCCTGTTGTGAGACAATAATGACAGGTAGCATTGGCTGTGTCCAGCTATCACCAGACATCTTGGTTATAATACTGAATGACTGGCAACCTGTGAAGACTAATGATATTCCCATTTTTAGATGAGGAACTAGGTCCAGTTAAAAAATACCTTGCTAATATCAGATTAGCCTTATTAGAGTCAAGGCTTAAACCTAGTTCATAGTTTTGCTGGGTGTGACAGAACCTGTAATTCCAGTGTTTGGAAGCAGGAGGACTGTCAGTTTGACAACCTGGGCTACATGAAGAGAACTTGCCTCAAAAAAAAAAAAAAAGTCAAACAAGTGAGATGGCTCAGTGGGTAAAAAGGCGTTTGCTGACAAACATGAAGACTTGACTTGGTCTTTGGGGTACAAATGCTGGAAGGAAAGAAGCAACTCTACAGAGCTGTCCTCTGACCTCTCCACACCAGCTAATGCTTGCTGGCATTAGCATTCACCTCACCCCACACATACAAGGAGAAAAAAACGAATAAATAAACAACTGCAAGATGTCTGTGGTCTGTCCACTTATTTTCTCTGCACCTTTTCTGCATAAAGATAAAGCCAAAGTGATGCAGGGAAATTCTGGCATTAGGAAAACTACTAAAGAATACTTCAGGTCTTGTACTTAAATGTAACTGTGAGATAAGGCAAAACCTACAAGGGGGCCACGAGCCCCACGAACCCATCTGTGGGAAAGGCCCTCTGTAGCTGTCAAGCTGATGTGAAGTGAGAAGACAACAGCTTCCAGGGAGCTCGCTTCGTTTTCCCTTTGTGCTTCCTAGGAATGAACACAAGCACAGCTGGTCCCTGTCTGTGTGTGTGTTACTCTCTGTGGAGTCAACCAACTGTAGGTGGAAAATATTCAGAAAAAAATTACATCTGTAGGGAACATGGAAGGCTGTTTTTTTGTTCGGTTGGTTGGTTTTGTTTTCTTAACTTACTCTCCGAATGATACAGGACAGATTGATAACATTTATGTTATATTAGGTATTATAATATTATATTGTATATTAAAGTATACAGTGTAAGTTACCTGTAAATGCTAAGCCACTTTCTATACACTGATGTTGGAGTCCACAAGAGTCTTGGAACCTATACCCTCTGATGCTGAGGGATAATTATACAGGAATCACTGTACCAGAATCAGACGGTCACACTCTCCAGTGTGTAAGTTCTTCTCTAGCAGGTAACATACTTTTCTGCATCTCTGGATGCTTGGTACCTAACTCAGCACTGGTGATGAGTTGAAAGGCAACAAACAAGTGTTATCTTGGGTTTTTTTTTTTATTTTCTAAGTTTTTTTTTTATTTACATTCCAAATCATTTCCCCTTTCCCGTTTCCTCCCTCCCCGAAAGTCCCATAAGCCCCCTTCCCTCCCTCTTTTCTCCATTCAACCCCCTCTCATTTCTCTGTCCTGGCATTCCCCTACATCCAGTCTTTCCAGGACCAGGGGTCTCTCCTTCCATCTTCTTAGAAATCTATTGATATGCGAATTGTGTCTAGGGTATTCCGAGATTCTGGGTTAATATCCCCTTATCAGTGACTGCATACCTTGTGTGTTCTTTTGTGATTGGGTTACCTTACTAAGGATGATATTTTCAAGTTCTGACCATTTGCCTAGGAATTTCGTGAATTCATTGTTTTTAATTGCAGAGTAGTTTTCCATTGTGTAAATATACCACATCTTCTGAATCCATTCCTCCGTTGAGGGACATCTGGGTTCTTTCCAGCTTCTGGCTATTATAAATAAGGCTGCTATGAACATAGCGGAGCATGTGTCCTTATTGCATGCAGGTAAAGCCTCTGGGTATATGCCCAGGAGTGGTATAGCCGGATCCTCCGGGAGTGTCATGCCCAGTTTTCTGAGGAACCGCCAGACTGCTCTCCAGAGTGGTTGTACCAGCTTGCAATCCCACCAGCAGTGGAGGAGTGTTCCTCTTTCTCCACATCCTCGCCAACAACTGCTGTCTCCTGTGTTTTTGATCTTAGCCATTCTGACTGGTGTGAGATGGAATCTCAGGGTTGTTTTGATTTGCATTTCCCTAATGACTAAGGATGATGAACATCTCTTTAGGTGCTTCTCAGCCATTAGAAATTCTTCAGGTGAGAACTCTTTGTTTAGCTCTGTACCCCATTTTTTAATAGGGTTACTTGCCTCTCTGGAGTTTAACTTCTTGAGTTCTTTGTATATATTGGATATTAGTCCTCTGTCGGATGTAGGGTTGGTAAAGATCATTTCCCAATTAGTTGGTTGCCACTTTGTCTTTTTGACAGTGTCTTTTGCCTTGCAAAAACTTTGTAATTTAATGAGGTCCCATTTGTCTATTCTTGATCTTAGAGCATAAGCTATTGGAGTTCTGTTCAGGAAATTCTCCCCTGTGCCCATATGTTCAAGGTTCTTCCCTAGTTTCCTTTCTATTAGTTTCAGTGTGTCAGGTTTTATGTGGAGGTCTTTGATCCACTTGGAATTGAGCTTAGTGCAAGGAGATAAGAATGGGTCAATTTGCATTCTTGTGCATGTTGACCTCCAGTTGAGCCAGCACCATTTGTTGAAAAGGCTATCTTGGTTTTATAGAGCCATCCCTAACGCTTCAGATGCAGAAGGACCAAGTGGCTTCTTTTAGGATGAAAAGGTTACACTCTGTACCCTCTCAATAGGGCCCTTTCCTCCAGCATGTTACAGGGAGGCTGTCCATCATAATGGTAAGGAGCACGGCCCTTCAAGTCAAGCACATCCAGGTTCAAATTCCTGCTTCTACCACTTAATGAGTGAGTTGCACAAGGTTACCTAAGCTCCCTAAATCTCTCAGGGCTGTTAAAAGGATTAAATTAGAGAATGCATAAACAGAGCTTCAACAATGAAAGGCACAGAACAAGTGTTCAATAAAAAAAACACCATTGTTGTAGAAACTATCCTATAATTTATTCTTGCTTAAGCAGGGTTAAGTGACTCCACTTTCCTTAATGCTTAGCATGGAATTTATTTATTTATTTATTTATTTATGGAGGTGGGTCTCACTGTGTTGTCCAGGCTGACCAGGAACTCTTGAATTTAAACTATCCTTCTGCCTCAGTCACCATAACCAGCTCTACAAAATATCACTATCAATCTTTCTGATTTAGAGTTGGAGATTCCCATATAGTTCTAAGATGCATCTCAGGGCAATTGTGTGTGCTCTTCATCTCGCTCCTCCAATTTTCAACATTTTGCAAAATGGCAAGATACTGACAGTCACACAGCCTAGGGGCAGAGTACTTTGCTCACCAAAAGCATCTCTTTTATTACTCTTTCACATCACATCCACTGTGCTCCAGCCCCCATCTCTGTTTCTAAGCCTTGATGACTGATCATTTCTTCTCTAAACTGCTTAGCCATCAACTGTTGATAGTCATCCAGAGTTTGCAGGCTTGAGTAGTTACAAATAAAGATGCAATTAACCTCCATTTACAGTCTTTGTTACGGTCTACAGACAGAGTAAGCACGGTCTTCATTTCTTTGGGATGAATATGCAGGCACACTATTGCTATTAAGGTTTCATTTTAGTTTGAAAAACTCAAGAGCTGCAGTAGCCTTTGCAGTCTCACAATGTAATAATGTAACAATATAAGGATGTGATGATGTAACAATGCAATAATGCAACAATGTAACAATGTGTGAGTGTCTAGTTTCTCTGTACCACCAGCATTTCATGTTGTCATTTTAAAATCCATTCCGACCATTATGGGGAAGGATTTCATTGACTTTCAATGACCATTTTCCTGGTGGTTAGTTACATTAGCTGTCTTCTCACCTTGCCCTCTGTTTATTTTCCTTAATGAAATGTCAATTATGTACTGATCATATTGTTTGCTTTTTATGCATAATCCTTTGATGGTTATGTGGTTTAGAATTCCTCTCTCTCTCTCTCTCTCCTCTCTCTCTCTCTCTCTCTCTCTCTCTCTCTCTCTCTCTCTCTCACACACACACACACACACACACACACACACCACATGGTGAGATTTGCTTCATCATTTTGTCGTTGTTTTTGTTTGTTTTCAGGACAGGGTTTCTTTCAATGTGTAGTCCTGGCTGCTCTATAGAGCAGGCTGGCCTTGAACTCAAAGATCCCTTTGCCTCAGCCTTCCAAGTGCTAGGATTAAAGGTGTCCTCCACCACACCTGACCACATCATTTTCATCTTTTTTACCATGATCTTTTTGTAGACCAAACCTTTCTAAATTTGATGGTACCTAATCTGTTTTTCCCTTTATGGACTGTGCTTTCGGCTTCTTCCCTTTCCCAGCACAACCAGATAAGTGTTTGGCTTAGAACCTAAACTATTTACTTGTTTTGCTTTTGGTTTTTGAAAGAGGATCTTACTATGTAGTCCTGGCTACCCTGGAACTTGAATTAATCCTCCTGCCTTAGCCTTCTGAGCACTGAGATTAGAAGTATGCACTACTACACCCAGGCTGACTAATTTCCTTTGTTAAGTAAAGATGGTGTGTTTTTTTAAAAATGCATTTCTTTATATTGTGTGTGTCTCTATGTGTGTATGTATGTAAGTGTACCACAGCACACGTATGAAGGTCAGAGGACAACTTGATGGAGTCTGTCCTTCCTTTCCACCAGGCACCCAGGTCCTGGGATTTGCACTCGGGTCATTAGGCTTGGTGGCAGGTGCCTTCAACCACTGAGCGATCTTTCCAACCTTGAATGGTGTGTTTTTACCATTCTCTGGTATCAGGACTCTGGTCTTATTTTTCACCTATCCCTCAATATACCCTCTTTCAAGTGAGTTTGTGACCAGCCTGGTCTACATTGTGAGTTCCAGCCCAGCTAATGCAACAGCGAGAACCTGTGTCAAAATAAATAAATAAAATTAAAAAATAGTGGTTCTGTATACTTCAAAAGTAACAACACCCACCAAGGAACTTTGAAACATGTGGTTTGTTTTATGTTTAACAGAAATCCAACATAGTTAAGTTTCAGACTTATTTGTGCATCCCAGTGTTTGATCCCCATGTCTTTTGTTAATTCGTCAACAACTAAGGCTTAAAAGGGCTTTCCATTGTTCAATACCTGGTGAATGAGATCAGCTCACTTTGCATTTACAAGTGATCTCCATGATGGTGAATAATGATGAAGTAGCCACCTATTGAGCACTCATTCCATACTTTGGAGTGAGGACACAGCATACACTGAAAGGGTGTGGATTCAAAAGATGCAGGGTGTTAGGGGAAGATGATGATTGTTGCTTCTCCCAGCCTCTCCTCCCTGGAATGAGCTCCAGACAATCAAATGGCTGGTAAACTCTTGCCACACACTAGTGTTCGATGGCACAACAAAGCTCCTATTTTCTGTTTTCCTGTCCAACAAATGTCTCAAAAAGAGAAGATGTTACAGAATGTTTGTTTCAGCTCTCTGAACTCTCTAATCCTTTCTTTCGACAAGTGCCATGAAAACAGCTTTGCTCATTTAACAAAATCTAGTTCTCGCAGTTATTTTAAGGAAAACAGTTTTTCTAAAATAAGACTCTGTAGCATAGCTTAGTTTGAAAAATCTAGTCTAGATTCAGGGTGGACCTATGGCCATGAATTGTAATATATTGTTTCTTTAAAGTTATGTTAGCACAATCTAAGAAAGGGGCCCAGAAAACATGGTCCCCTCAGTATAGATGGACACCTAGTATCTAAATTGTCATAGGGATCCTTGAAGGAATGGTTCACCCAGTTCTGCAGCATAATGGGTAAAAGGGGTCTGGGATACTTTGTCATAACACAAAAACCAGAATGCTGACACATACACCTTTGGTTAAAGGAATTCCAGAGCTACCATAAAGTTGCTGCTCACCATGGACAGAGTATAATGAGTTGGGACAGGTCATAGCTATCTAATATATATGGGAAAAGTAAACCTTACTGGTGCATTTTCAAACCAGCATTTGGAGCACTGGTAAATGAAGGTAGAGTATCAGACATTTGTCTCTGATTCTTTTTTTTTTTTTGTCTTTCTTATGTGAATTGTGCCAGTTTGCTAAGAGTCAAATACGAGGGAATCCTTTTTTAAAGACTCTTGAGAACAGTGGCTAAGGAGCCAACAGAAGAATCAGAACGGAACCTTTGCTGAATTAACATTCTTACACAAAGATCACAAAGCATCACTAGAAAACAGACGCAGTCCGTCTAAAAAAAACTTAGAACGACAACAGAAATAGAAGAGTAAGAACAAATAAAAATATATAGATTAAATGAGATTTAAACAGTATATACACTATCTTTAGAACATACAAACATAGATACATACACACTCGTGCATGTGTATGTGTGTGTTTGTGTGTGTGTGTGTGTGTGTGTGTGCGTGTGTTTATCTGTATCATATATGCACAAGTTCCATCAGAGGCCAGAAGAGGGTGTCAGATCCCCTGTACTGGACTTTTGGTATGAGCTGCCTGGTCTGAATGTGGGGAGTTGAATCAAGGTCCTCTACAAGACCAGTAAACACTCTTTACAGTGGTCCTTCTCTTCAGTTCCCCATTTTATGTCTTAATACAAGAAAACTAACTGAAAAAAGCCAACCAATAAATGCTCCTCCCAAAGAAAAACATAACGTGCCTATCAATAGAACATTTGATGATATTAAGGAATTACTTATAATATTTTAATATGCCATTGTACATATAGTTATATGATACATAGAGACATTCCAAAGGAATGAGTGGGTGGGTCATAGATGAAACAAGATTTGCCATGAGTTGATAAATGTTGAAATCCAGCACTGAATACATGAAAATTCATTATATTTTTTCTTACATATAGCTTTGAATAACCTATACTAAAACACTTTAAAAGAGTATGACTTTTTTCATGATTAATATTCTAAGTAGGAAAATAAATATATAAATAGCTTTAATAATAATAAAAATGTCTGCTATAATATACACACTGGAGATATTTGGGAAAACTGAGGAGGGAACAAGTGTGGGATTGGGTAGGAACTCCCCAGTTTAGTCAATGTCATTTTATACCTGATCCTCCCAAATATTAAATATATCAAAAATTAAAACCAATAAATATACACTTAATATTTTGTAAATACCTTTTCTATTTTTGTTTTATGTGTATGATTATTTTGTCTATATGTATGTATATGTATCACGTGTGTGGCTGGTACCTGCAGAAGTCAGAAGAGAGTATTGGGCCCTCTGGAACTGTAGTTATGGGTGGTTGTAAGTTCATTTAAGGATGCTGGAAACCAAACCTGAGTCCTCTACAAGAGCAGTAAGTGCTCTTAACCACTAAGCCATCACTCCAATCAGCCCTGTAAATGACTTTACAAATCTGTTCTCACTGGGTACTCTAGTTTGCACTTTTGCAGACAAGGTCACTGAAGCTCAGAAATGATAAATGACTAAATGACAGTCCCTTGTGCCAAGTACTTCATGCACAGTATTGCATTTAATCTCTATAATAATCTCATTAGAAAAGGAATTATCTCAATTTGCAGATGAAAGATGTCAGCTCATAGAAACTAAATAACCAGCTAAGTATTTCACACAGCTGGTGGTTGGAAGAACTGAGATTCGAACACTGGATTTTCCTCTTCCCAGGACCTGCCATAATAGCCCATTTCAGCAGAGAAGAGTGGAAGTATGAACTATACTGACTGAACATCTTTGCTTGGGCAGCATGGCATTGGCTGCATCTGAGAAATGGGGTCAGGTCCACCCAAAAGCTCTAAACTGTGTGTGTGTGTGCCAGGTTTCTTTCTCTATACAAAACAGCCATCTGGAAATAGAATCAAGATGTTTTGTGAATGAAGAAGGAACATTGAAAGGAATGTTTGGATGCCTGAAGGCTGTGCGTTTGATTAGTTTGGAGACTCTAGGGAGAAAGCAGTATACCCAAGACAAAGAAGGTATGTCTACAAATGAGGTTCCAGGAATAAGCTGTAACCAAAGTAAGTAGGGCATAGGGGTACTCTCCACAATTCTGCACAGGACATGGTGCCTTTGCCCGGGCATCCCAGGACAAAACATTAGAAATTTAGCTAGAGGAGAGAAGTGTGTCTTCATGAGGTTGCAATTGTTATGTGCACCTACAACAATCCTAAAGAACTCCAAAGACCTAGGGGAGAGCTTTCTAAGAGCTGGGTTTCCTTGGGGTTGTTAAAGATGCAGCTCCAGACAGAGTGACATGTTTAAGTTAGTGTGTCTAGGGATGACCAAAGATTTCATTGCTCTCCCCATAGTGTACACACACAATATGCTCCAAGCTTACAGTTCACTTGTATTCAGAATCTTACAAAAACTTTGAGATAGTCTACTGTAGCAGGAGAAATAGGAGGAAAGTACGAATGGAATCATAAGGCCTTAATTTTAGAAAAAGATTAGTTCTCTCTCTCTCTCTCTCTCTCTCTCTCTCTCTCTCTCTCTCCGTGTGTGTGTGTGTGTGTGTGTGTGTGTGTGTGTGTGTGTGTGTGTGTGTGAATGTGTGTGTGTGTGTGTGTGTGTGTGTGTGCATGTTCCCCTGGAGGCCAGAAGAGGGTGAAAGACTCCCTGGAGATGGAGTTACTGATTGTTGTATGCTGCCCAACTTGGGTGCTGGAACCAAACTCTGGTCTTCTGAAGAAACCACAGCACTCTCAACTGCTGATCCATCTTTCCAGCTCCCTCATGAAGCATTTTGATGAAGGGATCTACAAACGTACAACTAGATATTCTATTATCAAACAGGCCTCAAGGTCTCAAAGATCTCTATAGTCCACAGACAGAAAGTAGTGTTCTGTGAGTAAATATCTGGGTCCCAGGATTTTGGGATATATAAGTTGTTGCCCTTGATCTTTTCTGAGTCTTGGTTTAGCATTAGTTCCAAGTTCATGCTGCTCTCTGGTTTCTTTTGTCCTTTGGTGGATCTCAGGTTGATACTCCTCTACTCCACCGCTGACTAAATGAAGAATGTAAATTCTCCATGCCTAAAGATACAGATTTAACAGAAGCATGGTTCAGACTTGGCCCAGGGCTTGCAGGTACAGAATTTTTCAATCAAACCAGCTCTTCTTGCACATTTAAAAAGCAGCCCATACTAAGAACATTTTAAGCATGTGTTAACCTTGATATCCTTAGGGAATTGGTTCCAGGACCATCCATCTTCTGTGGATACCAAAATCTAAGGATGCTCAAGTTCCTTATAAAATGGTGAACACACTACACACATGTCCTCCTATACACTCTAAGTCACCCT
Organism: Tokudaia tokunoshimensis; assembly: GCA_036184795.1. Taxonomy (NCBI): domain Eukaryota; kingdom Metazoa; phylum Chordata; class Mammalia; order Rodentia; family Muridae; genus Tokudaia; species Tokudaia tokunoshimensis. The sequence continues at coordinate 31,729,966 of BTHU01000008.1, read as the reverse complement.
GAGATATTAATATCAAATACATATAAATATCATATAATTATGTACTATATTATTTAGGAAATGACAATGAAATATGTCTATACAAGTTCAGTATAGATAAGATTATTTTCCTGAATAGGTTTTTTTTATTTTTGAGATAGACCTTCTGTAATCCAAGTTGGCCTTGAACTCATGATAGTCCTGCTGCTTTAGCTTCTCAACCATTGGGCTATATCACTATGTCCAACCGAAATCCCTTTTCTTACCTTTCTCTCTTATCTCCTTCCTTCCTTCCTTCCTTCCTTCCTTCCTTCCTTCCTTCCTACCTTCCTTCCTTCCTTCCTTCCTTCCTTTCTTCTCACAACAGAGGAAACCTAGGGCCTCACACATTCTGGGCAAACCCTTCACCACTGAGCTCCAAGTCCAACCTGAACCATTTTGCTACACAACTGGTTGGATTCAGGATATTTAATACAAGGACATAGAGAACCAAGTATACTAATTTTGGCCCTTGAAACAATCACTGAATGAATAACAGTGCCAAGATCCGAAGACATACTTCGGATTCTCAAGTTCATGCTCTGCACATTCCTGCAGCCAGTTGTCTTTTCCTGTCGCATCCAACGGTGAGAACTCCCAGGAGAAGGCCATAACACAAGCCGTGGAGGCTCCTTGCCTGCTCCTTCCTTGGAACTGGTTGTTTTCTTTACAGAAGTCCTTGACAGTGCCTGCTTCAGAAAGTGGAGTGCTGTGCCCTGGCAGTAGGATCCTCCCTCTAAATAGCACTAAAATAACATGGGTTTCTCGAAATGTAGGCTCCACAATGATGTCTGAGCACAGAGTCAGGCAAGGGGTCAGCACTACGTCCCCATTATAAGGAAGCAAACACAAAGTTTATAAGTGGAAATGACCCCAGGGCACCTGAAACTAAAGTTACTGGTTCTAGAGTTTTGTAGAAACCAGGGAGTTCAGTGTAGTCAAAAAACCACCATTTTAAATGAGTTCTGCCCTTTAATGTGTCACCCTGATCCAAGCATGTACCCTCTTTTTGCATCAATTTCTGTGAAAAGCCTTAATAAGAGAAGCACTCCATGCATGTCAACCCGAGTGAATGCCCCAACAGGACACTATCAAAGCGGAGATGGTACTCATGGGAGGACTACCTTTTAGGAGACTTGTCTTACAAAAGGAAAGTGCAGGACTGTTTTTACCGGGTAAACCCAGACTCCAAGGTTATCCCAGAGGCCACAAGCAGATATCCATCCTTTCAGAACCCTTCACGGAAGCAGCTGCCCTATCTGGACTCAGCCTCCCTGGCTTCTATCATAGGCCTTTGGGGAGAGGTTGACATTAACTAACAAAGGCGTCCTTTGAAAAGCCCAGGAATCTAAAAAGCAAAGCACAGACTGGACTCTTGGTTTGCCTGCTTGGCTGTGGTGTAAAGCCTTCAGAGGAAGAGGAGTGGCCAGGCAGGGTGGCTCACAGTGACCACAGTCAGTCACCAGCTGCAGAGGAGCCAACTCCACCGACAGGTTGGGCCTCTCCCACTGGTTTTCCCTGGGACTAGACAAAAGAAGAATAGAAAGTAGGAAAAGGGAGGGGCCCCAAATAAAAACTAATTAACACTATCTATTTTTCTTTCCTTTTGAAAAGATAATCTCTTAGTCGTAAGCACTGTGTGGCCTTTGGTGAAGGGGAGGGTCAGGAGGAATCCACCCCGTTCAAGGTCTCACCTATTAGATTTCCATTTCTCAATGGCTCTTTTGTGTGGCAGTCGTCAAGTGAAATGGCTCTCTGACAACTATGCTGAAGAAACCATGGCCCAGGTTAAGAATCTATCCCCAGAGAAGCTTTTGCTATGCATTGACTGGGGACTGTAGAGGTACGGAGGCATTTGGATTGGAGTTTCCAAGGGAAGATGAAGGGTTTCAGTTCCTCAGCTGCATCCAAATAGGTCCTTATCCACGAATTCTCTGCATCCCAATGTCTCCCGTCCTATATAAGGATCAGGAAATCAGAGGGCTGAGGATTTTGAGGACTTTCAGACTCTTCTTTTAAGATTGTGAGGGTGTCTGCTATTCTGTTGCCCGATATCTGGAAGTGTGGATGGGGAAGGAACTGAATAATAGGAAGAAAACATGGGTCACTAGACACCAACTGGAAATTAGGAAGCTGCTCTTACACCAGAATCAACTCCTTCATCAACTGTTTCTCAAGCCTGACATTTGGGAGAACCTCAGACTCCTATCCCTCATCCCGTTTCCTGCTACGGACATTATCTTTCCTGGGTTACTTGACTGCTCTAAGCTGATCTTCCCTATTGTTATTCTTCAATTACATTTTCTTTTTTTTTTTATTTTATTTTTTTAATTTACATTCCAAATCACTTCCCCTTTCCCGTTTCCTCCCTCCCCGAAAGTCCCATAAGCCCCCTTCCCTCCCTCTTTTCTCCATTCAACCCCCTCTCGTTACTCTGTCCTGGCGTTCCCCTACATCCAGTCTTTCCAGGACCAGGGGTCTCTCCTTCCATCTTTTTAGGAATCTATTGATATGCGGATTGTGTCTAGGGTATTCCGAGATTCTGGGTCAATATCCCCTTATCAGTGACTGCATACCATGCAATAAGGACACATGCTCCACTATGTTCATAGCAGCCTTATTTATAATAGCCAGAAGCTGGAAAGAACCCAGATGTCCCTCAACGGAGGAATGGATTCAGAAGATGTGGTATATCTACACAATGGAATACTACTCTGCAATTAAAAACAATGAATTCACGAAATTCCTAGGCAAATGGTCAGATCTTGAAAATATCATCCTTAGTGAGGTAACCCAATCACAAAAGAACACACATGGTATGCAGTCAATTACATTTTCAAACCATACTATAATTGTCTTCATCAGACCCAGCCCAATCATTTTTTTTTCTCCTCTACTTCAGTGGATCCCTATTGTTTTTAGAGTAAATTCTAAATACAGAATTCAAAATTCTCCATGATCAATAAAGTCCAGATTTCCACAGGAACACTTCTTTTAGTCCTCGAAATGTATACTGAGCTCAAAGGATACACTCTCACTTATCTCCTGGATTCAACATATTCTCTAGAGTATCTTCTTCACTTGGGTTAACTCTTGCCAGTCTGCATTAGTTGTTGCAGAGAATAAAAGATACAATAGAAGCAAGTGAAAGATACATGATTTATTTTTGCTCACATTCTAAAGGAACTGAGCCCATCATGAAGGGAAAACATGGTGTGGTACCATCTTGGTGGCAGGATTTTGCTGGAAGAGGAAGAGAAAAAGAGGGGAGAGGGGAGAAGAGGTAGGGGTAGTTTGTGACTCTTAAGTCCTGTCCCCTCGTGATTTACTTCTTCTATGTAGGTCTCACTTCAGAAAGCTTCTACAGTTTCTTGGAACAGCACCATCAACTACTCACTCATGCTCAAACACATGTCTCAAAGGGAGACTTTTCATTTTTTTTTTTTTTTTGGTTTTTTGAGGCAGGGTTTCTCTGTGTATCCCTGGCTATCCTGGAACTCACTCTGAAGAGACATTTCATATTTTATTCAGTGGTCCACCCTGAGCTCCCATAGGCTCATGACCATCTCATAATGGAACATTTGTTCAGTGCAATTTCAAAAATCTCCATAGTCTTAACAGTTCTAACACATTCAAAAGTCTAAAGTCTCTTCTGACACTCAAGAAAAACTGTTAGCTGTGAGACCCTACAAAATAAAAAAAAGTAAGCTACATGCTTTCAGCACATTGTGGCATAGAGTAAATAGTCTTATTCCATAGAGAGGAATGAGAAGCAGAGCAAGGAAATCCTGAAACCCAGCAGAGGGCACGGCAAGACCCTGAAGCTCCTTGTCTCACTTCTGAGACTCCTGGTGACATCATTAGGGTCCAATGGGATTGGGTAGTTCTACTACTCTAGCCTTGCCACCTGCAGCATGCATTGGTGCTCCTGGGCTGGCTCCGCTCAGTGCCTATGGGTTTTCTCAACAGAGAGTCCACATTCTTGGCATCTCTGACATCTTAGTTTTCTATTTCTACTTAGGCTTTACCTTCAACAAACATGGGCATATCAGGGCCTCTTTGCAGGGCCTTTCACATTACACATCATCTGGCCACAGTGAATCCTTTGTATGGAAAATTGGTACAAGCCTCTAAGACCCCATAACTTTTGCTTTCTGAATGCTTTCAAAATTAGTACCACATGAATACCAAGTTCTGCTGCTAGCTTGACATGTAGCCTGGCCCACATTTAACATAGATGCAAAGCCTCAGATTTTATAGATGGCTAAATTTGGGGAAATATTTCCCTGGGATGCCCTGTAGGACCATGGCACCAATGCTGTGGTACTTACTCTCTGTCTAGACACTTCTTTCAGGTACATTTTTTTTTAATGAAAGTTCTTCCGAATGAGTCTGTGGTATTGCACACCAGTGGTTTTGATGGTGGGTCTTGCCTTTTCCCGCTACTGCAGTGTAAAATGCAAAGTGTGAGTCTTCTCTTCAGGGGAGACCAATGTCTTCAACGATTACAGTGGTTTTTGTCCATACCCAGCTTGTCCACAACTTTACACATGTGCATAGTGCCTTCCTCACAAAATACACACTTTCGCATCTTTCCCCTCTACTTTGTAAATTTTCACCCTGAATAAAACCTGGATGCTGTGCTGTCTTGAAATTTCTTCTGCCAAATAAATTAGTTCATTACTTTTAAACTCAGCCTCATGCAAACACTAAGACACAGGTGGCATGCAGCTAAATGATTTGCCAAAATATAACACAGATGGCCTCTAGCCCAATTCCTCCTTTCTCTCTGAAACTTCCAGAGAAACATCTTGCTGCCTGTGTTTCTGTGAGCAGCTGAATGGCCCATTAAACTGCCCATGGTGTTCTTGGTGTTCTCTTGTCTACAGCACCAACTTGTCTACATTTCCCCTGCAAACCACTTCTGAATACACGGGCACTTACAAACACGTGGATGGGCTGACCATGGCCACAATCTCATTCTTCAGTAAAGTTTCTGGCTTTGAGGTTCTTTTGTTTATGGTGCCAGGGCCTGGTACATGACACAAAGAATCCGATTCTGGACTAGTTCTTATTGCATTGCTATGAACAAAAACCTCCTACAGAAGCAACTTAAGGGATGAAAGGTTTATTTAATCTTGTGGTTTAAGAGGATAGAGTATAATATTTCTCAGGAAGGTGTAGCTTTGTCCATGGTGGCAGGAGCTAATGATGAGGTTTGTTATAGCTTCTTTCTCCCTCCTGCTCTGTGTGTGTGTGTGTGTTGTGTGTATATGTGTGTATGTGTGTGTATATGTGTGTGTATGTATGTATATGTGTGTATGAGTATATGTATGTGTGTATGTCTGTGTATATGTGTGTGTATGCATGTATATGTGTGCATGTGTGTATGAGTGTATGTATGTGTGTATATGTGTGTGTATGGATGTATATGTGTGTGTGTATGAGTGTGTGTGTGTGTGTGTAGTATGCTCACCCACATATCATCTTCCATTGCTGCACACTCTATATTTTGAGACACAGCCTCTCACCAAACCAGGAACTGGTTGGTTAGCCCATGGGGTCTACTTGTCTTCACCACCGTTCAGTTCTGGGGTTATAATTGTGCACAGCTATGCCTAGTTTCTAAGTGGGTGCGGGGCATCAGAACTCATGTACATAATGCTTTATTCATTGAGCCATTCACCCAGTTTAGTTGTACATCTTGACAGACCAGAAACCAGACAACTATACCAGAAGCTGGGTCACTTTGTTGTCCTCAAGTCCCTTCCCCCATGATTCACTTCATGCAGTTTGGCCTTATCCCTAAAGATTCCACAACATCATAAAAACAGTTCTTCCAGATGGGGTACAAGTGTCTTTTATGGGAGAAAGCATTTTATATTTTAACTCTAATACCATCCTTCAGATCTCAGGTGGGTTGTTCCTTCTAATGGATGTAGATCCATCCTACACTATATTAAATACCTTTTTAATGGGATTTCATGGCCTTTGTTTTTGCTCCTATTATGACAACTGTTCCCATTGTCAGTTATGAGTCTATCCCTCTATGGATTAGGCTGACAGCTCATTGAAGGGGGTGTGTAAATAGAAAGGAAAAGCTTTCTTCACGCTTTTAGTTTGCATGATCATATTTAAGAGAGTGAGAACGTGTGTGTGTGTGTGTGTGTGTGTGTGTGTGTGAGAGAGAGAGAGAGAGAGAGAGAGAGAGAGAGAGAGAGAGAGAGAGAGAACACTATGAGGAAAGAGAAATTACAATGATGAAACAATCTTGAGTGACATTCCATTTGACCTTACTGTGTCTCAGTGAGATGAATATAACAATGTGGGTTTTGTACTTCCTCCAACCCCCCATGTCATATGGTCACTGAATATAATCCACCAGCATCATCTGTTAAAAAGGCAATGTGTTCAATGTGGGCGGAAATGCTGGTGACTTTCGAGATACTTAAAAACTGGATTTCATTCTCTATTTTGAAGTGTAGTCTATGTCACATTTAATATCTGCTTTTTCAATGAACTTAGATTGAACAGTCCTGTGCATCCTCCTTACTCTTGACAACCTTACACCCACTCTGTTTACAGTTATTAGAGCTATCACATACTTACACGAGTCAAGATGTGACAACCAGTATTTTACTCTCCGAAATTATTAAGCCTCAAATTCAAATAATTGAAGGCAAGTCTTCTCTGATGAATAAATGCATACATTTTAGAACTAAAGAGTTCCATTGCCTAAAGCCAGTTCATGGAAAACAGTAGACACAGTGGACAGAAGAGTAATCACAGTGGCAAAGGCAGGTCACTATGCACCCATGACCCTGACCATAGGGGGGCTGGATAGACATGGAGGAGGGGGAGACCAACTAGGTGTGGATTTTAGGTAGCAGGGCTTGAGTGTAAAAATAACCATGGCTACCAGGGTACATTTCCAGCGAGCATAACCCTTCTGTGTAATTCAGAGGAACATAAGTGTTGATAGGTACTAGTAAGTGTGAAGGAGTGCTGACTTAGGAGAGAAATGAAGTTGGAAAGGGGTGAAAGTAAACAAAAAAAAAGATGGGAGAGAGCCAAGCTGATGGAGGGGAATGAGTTCAAATGAAAATCTTTGGCATAAGATGGGACTGCAGATGGAGGGTTAAAAAATTGAGGAAACGGAACCTGAGAGAGATTAAGGAGCCTACAACTAACCAGTATCTAAACAGAGCACAGATACGAGCTGTGATCCTCATCTAATCAAATTTCTTCTTACAACAGATAAAGGCAGTGAATGAGGCTTTGAGTGGGAAAGTGACTTACTTGCCCAAGGACTCTAGGATAGAACCACTAAAGTCCAGTATAGTCCACCAAAGTCCACTCAGACCTTCTTGCCAGGTCATTCGTTGCCTCCTATCAGAACCAGGGAAGGGTAAAATCTGACGAATGCCTACAAGGTTTTGAAAGAATGTGTATATCCTTGTCACCTCATTGGTAGTCCATGGAAGATATTGACAACACATTACAGGGACTGTGAGATGCTTGGCAAATACAAATCTTCCAACTGGAAGATATTGACAACACATTACAGGGACTGTGAGATGCTTGGCAAATACAAATCTTCCAACTGGGGAATCCCAGCAATTATTTCCTTATTAATTTAGGAGGTGAGGACATGATTAATATAAGCTCAAAGGATCATGACAAAAATAAAAGTGTAATTATTATAATGATGATGGTGATGATTTATTAATCTGTAGATTCTATGGAAGCATTACTCCACCCTCAAAAAGCTTACTTGTTACAATAGTACATAAGCCTGTGATGAATGTGGGGACAGGAAGAAGAGAGGTAGAAGGCACATGCTCTCTCTCTCTCTCTCTCTCTCTCTCTCTCTCTCTCTCTCTCTCTCTCTCTCTCTCACACACACACACACACACACATGCTCTCTCTCTCTTTCACACACACACACAAACACACACACAGCAGGGAATCAAACTCTGGGCCTTGTGCATGTGATACAAGCACTCTACAAATTAAAATACATCCTTAACTGATTTTTCAGTTAAATCTTGTTACTCCATCCATTCACCAATATTTACTTGTGACCTACTATGTATAAAATATTGCATTATGACTTGAGGTTTAATAATTAAGTGAAGTAGACATGACCTTTGGAACTTCTTTATAGAGTTTCTGGATAATGGATATACTAAAATTATGTAATTAATGAATTAATTGCATAGTGAGTCAGTTGAGTACTATTGAGAAAAGCACTTGACAATATACCATCATACCATGAGTATCCTTCTAAATACACAATTGAGTTTATATGGAAAACCCCTAAAATTCCCAGGTCCTCCATACAGAGAAGAACCAAAAGCAAATCTGGAAAGACAAATTTATACTTCTTGGGACATGGTATGGGAGCAGGTTACAAAGGAGATAAAGAACATGGGCTTTTATGTTAGTAGCCATAGCTTATACTGAAATATACATAGTGAATTTACCATATGACCCAATTATATCACTCCTTGGCACGTGCCCAAAGATCTCAATATCTTATTCCATAGGTGTTATTTACCATGTTCTTTTTCACCCTATTCACAATGGCCAGGAAATTAAAATAGCCTGAATGTTCCTTAGTTGATGAATGCGTAATGAAATTGTGGAACATCTACACAGTGGAATACTATTCAGCTCCAAAGAAAGATGAAAGCATGAAATTTGCAGGTAAAAGGATAGACCTAAAAAAGACTCTACTGAGTGAGGCAAAGCAGACCCATCAAGACAAGGGCTACAGGTTCTACCTCACCTGCAGTTTCTAGCTCCAAGTCCTCAGATGAAGTGGTAACTTGAATAACTGAGAGAGGTCTCCACTTGGGGAGGTGGGAGGAGGAGGGAGGGAAGTCAAAACAAAAGGAGAAGGGGGCCAAGAGACAGATAACACCAAGGTTGTTTAATAAAGCCTCAAGAAATTAAAATTATAAAATTTTATTTTATATTTACTTGAAATTAAACACAATGTATGTAAGTATATTATATAAATGTATATCTCGATACATATCTATATCTATATATCTTGAAGGAAGTCGAGCCACTTGGGCTGACAGTGCTCCCCACAAATACCATACACTCACAACCCCTAATAGCAGGCATGAGAAACCTCCTTTAGAAAGGTTGGTCAGGGTGGTTCAACCAGCTCCCCAAACAATATATACTATAGATGTAGCCTGTGGTTGCCTCGCAGAAGGTTGGGGAGTTGAGGTGTAGCAGGGGAGGGGACTCCTAGCACTGAAGACACTGCATGCTTAGGACACAGGACTGGGATGATTCTTACAGACCTGACTTGAAAGCCTCTTGCCTGGGGTCTAGCTTCCATGGCTCCTGAAAAGACTATACAAGCTGCCACGGGAAGGAAGCAATTAAATAGTCTTATCCAGTTTCAACACTGAAGAACCACAATTAGCAGCATAGCAAGCTATCCATCTAAAAAGGAGCAGTTAGTGGCACTCACATCTCAGTGGTGGCCAACCACTGTCTAATTAGACTTATGACCCACACAACAGAAGGGAGATCGCGCCTGTCCTTGGAAACATAGCCAGCTTCCTGAGCTTAGTGAGGTCATGGACTTTTGAAAAGAATCTGCCACTGATGCTTTGCTAGGCAAGAATAATTCTTACCCTTATACATAAACATACATGTAACTATCACTCCTCATCGAATAAGCTTTTCTTTACAGAAAATGGAGACCATCACATATGAACCACAATGGATTATATGGAGCCCAGCCTTAACAGATACATATACATCATAGATCCTGAATCTATAGCTCAGGAAAAGTGAGGAAGAGGGGGCAGAAAGATTTTAAGAGGCAGCATTCTAGAAAGTCTGTGGTGAAGCAGTCTCCTGTAGAAATGGCTGCATAAACAAGATCAGAACAGTGGTAATAGCAATGGACGTGCTAACTTGGAAGGAGGAAATTTTTTTGTGCGGCCCCATCCCCCTGGACAAAGAACTAGAAGCAACTAATGATTTGTGGGAGAAGAAGGGAGTGTGCTCTCCCTCTCTGAGAGTTGAACACACTTATTGATTGTCCAATGTAGAGTGGTCAGCCTTAAAACCGTGTATACATCACCAACAAAAATGAACTAAAAAAAAAAGGAAGCTTGGTGGGATGTATTTCTACACTCATGCACACACATGGGCATGTGTACACACACACACACACACACACACAGCCATGCCACAGCCTTTGTCACTCTGTAAACTTCCAACACAAAGAAAGGACTTGAGAACAAGGTTATGTTCACAAAATCTACAGAATCCTGATTTCTCATAAGCTTATCCTCTTGTTTCTACTCCAGCACTAACAATCTTTGATATATGTGAAAAGGACAATTTTGTTAGGAAGGAATTCAAAATAATTCTGTATTATAATGTGATTTTTGCATAATGTGAATTTCCCAAACTGAAATAATAATGTGTAATGCAAATACAATAGGAGAAATCAAATAATTACCCTGAGATGAGTTATAATAATTTTAAATACTGACAGTCAATTCTTTCTAAAATTAGAACTACTTACCCCCTACATGAGTTAATAGTTATAAAATTAAGCTTGCCAGAAGAAAAACTAAAACTAGATGATAATGAATTATTTCAAATATTTCAAACATCAAATAAAGTATTTCATAGGTTACAAATGACCAGAGACAGTGGGGGCATAACCAATCTGGTTAAAGAGTGTGATAACAGCTAGAAAGGACTGTTTTATTGGTTAGAATGTCTCCTAATGTGATATCTTTACTTTAGCCCATGTTGTGTTCTTGATTGCTTTAATTAGAGGTATAATATCTCTATATGTAAGTAAAGTCAGATGTACTGAATGGGGGCGGGGGGAGAGAGAGAGAGAGAGAGAGAGAGAGACAGACAGACAGACAGACAGACAGACAGAGAGAGAGATCAGATATACTGAGGCTAGGAAGATGACTCAGTAAAGTGCTCCCTTCATAAGCCTGAAGACCTGCGTTTAAATTCCCAGCAGCCAGTTAAAAAAAACTGATCTAGCAGCCAATGACATGTGACTTATAATCCTAAATCTAGATAGGCAGAGACAAGAGGATCCCTGGGGCTTACTGGCCAGTCAGTCTAGCCAAACTGCTATACTGGAGAGTCAATAAGAAACTTTGCTTTAAGATCTACGGTGCAGAGGCCGGCAAGATGGCTCAATGGTTTAGAGGATTTGCTGTTCTGATAGAAGATCCAGCAACCACATGCCATCTCACAACTGCCTGAACTTCAGTCCCAGGAGATCCAACACCCTTGCTAGGCCTCCGTGGGTCCTGGCAAATACATGGCACATGTATATATACACAGGCACACATACATACATGTGAAATTAAAATGTCTTAAGAAAAAACTAGTGTAGAAAATTATTGAGAAAGACACCCACTATAAACAACCTCTGGCCTCCACATGTGTATACAGATATACATGTTCATGAGCAAACACACTGATATCATGGTGACTATAATATTGATATGGTTTAAGAACTTCTTCCTTAATGCCTTCAATAACTACTTCTCTCTACTGGAGATTGCTCTCCTGCTAACTCGGTCCCAAGTTGAGGAGATTCTAAGAATAATCCTTCTATGTGCCATGGGACACAAAACAACATTTTAGTCCCTATATGTTTAAAAATAATGGTTTTCAGACAAGAAGAATTGTTAACTGAAGTTCCCAAGGTTGAAAAACCAGACCTACACTGAAGAACCTACAGGCTTCCAGACTCATTAGAACTTAGTAGTTATGGAGAGCTGAATGATGCAGATCTAGAGCCAAATGGTCTTGCTATGTCTTGGGTCCATGTAATAGGTATGTGCTGCCCAGCTTTGGGTCTTGTCTAACTAAAATTCTTCTGACTGTTAGGTCAAATGAATGCATTCTTAGGAGATCACTAGCTTCCAATAACCCCAAAGCTAAGAATATCATTGACTGGCATCAGGAACCTTTAGAAGTGAGTTCTCTGCTTTACTGTAGCCCATCTGACTGACATTCCCATTGATGTAGTTGGAAAATGCCTCATTTATACCTTTACTTTGAGCTACAAAGTTCATAAAGCCATTTCCACATCAGAGCATATGTATTCAGGGACCCAAATTTATATCCCTTAGCCACAGTAACTCATACAGTTACGGAATAAATTCTCTCTTCCCCCTGAAATAGAAGTCCTACAGACTTATGATGGTCAGGTGGTTTTGAATCTATATGACTTTTGGGACAATTAACAAAAAGAGGTCTTTCTAGGTTTATACAGTTTACAAAGGCAATGCATACATCTCCTGGAAGGATGCGGGCTCTTCCTTCTCCACTTCTATAAATGTATGTGTAATCTAGATTTACAGGCATAAGTTACTGCTGAAGACAAGCTCATAATCCAACATTGTAAACCAAAGGGTAAAAAAGCAATACGAGAGAAAAGAAGCATACCTAAGTGAGAACATAATTAGACTCTTAACTTCAGTAGCACATGCTGTGAAACTGCTGTCATATTTGAGATGATTAAGGAACAAAAATCAGGACTGAAAAATCATAAGACAAACAGTACACTCTCTTAGAAAAAGATAAACGGTGTTTTGGTAGTAATAAATACTACCACTTAGTGTTATTTTTTATGAAAAAAATTTATATAGTATATTTTGATTATATTCTTTCCCCTCCATAACTCCTCCCAGCTCCTCCCCCTCATACAACTTCTCATTCTTCCTCGATTTTAAAGAAAAACAAAACAAAACAACAACAAAAAGCACAAAACAAAACAAACCACTTGGAGTCCATTTTGCGTTACTAACTACTCCTGAGCATGAGGCCCTCCCCGGGTGTGGCTGATGCACCCAGTGTCACCAACAAAGGAAACGAATTTTCCTTTCCCAGCAGGTGTCCATTGCAATAGCTTCTTGGGTAGGAGCAGGACTTTGTACCCAGTACCGATTCTATGTGCTCGGATTTCATCTGACTTAAACATGTGCAGGTTGGGTACAGGCTGTCACCCTCTCTGCCACCATTTAGATTTAAATGAGCTATGTGCTTTAGAAGTTATTTTGAGAAAGAACTAGTTATCTAGAACTGAGTGAAAGTAAATCAAAGAGGACGAAGAAATAAAAACCTAGATGAGGCTAATAGACACACAGACTAGACCAAGGATGTCAAGTGTTACTATGGGTTGTAGACTAAAACAACAGAGAAATTAGGTAGAAGGCAATAATCAAATAAAGTGTTATAGGAGAAAGAAAAAAAAGGATAAATAAAGAAGACATGACAGCCCAGAACTCCACAGGCATAAGTTTTAGGACAACCTGAACCACATCATAAGACCCTGTCTAAAAACACACACTCAGGCTCAGTATGGTAAAACTACAGAAATATTAAAGAAAACACCAAACACTTCAAAACAACTAAAGAGAGAGAAAGATAACATGTTGAACATGTTGTTATCGTTTGGTTTCTATTGTTATAATAAACACCATGAACAAAAGCAACCTGGGGGGAAAGGCTCATTTCATCTCCTGGGCTACAGTCAAAGGGAGCCAAGTCAAGGGCTCAAGACAGGAGCTTGAAGCAGAAACATGGAGGGAGGGATGCCGCTCATTGTGTTCTTATCACTGGCTTACTAACCTACCTTTCTTATACAGCCCAGGCTCGACCGATTAGGGATGAAACTACCCACAGTGAACTGGGACCTTCTATATCAATTATCAATAAAGAAGATGTTCCACAGACATGTCCACAGGCCAATCTGATGGAGGCAATTCCTCAATATTCCCTTTCCCCAAGTATGCCAAGTTGATAACAAAACCAAGCAGGGTGATGCCTTCCGTGGAATGGGATGCAGAGAAAATTAGACCATTAACTATTGGCAATGGAGAAGTCACAAGGGAAAGTATCATAAGCTTAGAATGCCATTCCCAGTTAAATTATGATGTACTGATGAGGTACAAATTAAGACACTCACAGATTACTGAAAACTGAAAGACTATATATGGAAACTCATTAAATTATGTGTATGAAAAAGAAGAAAAACTTAAAATATATCAGAAGGAATGTTGAGCATAGAAGTTAATGAACATATAGGAAAACATCTAATATGGACTACACAAAACAGGACAAATACTAATGGCTTATCAGGTAGAGTATTAAACAGTAAAACTAAAATATGTCCAAGTCCATAAACTCTATGGAAGACAACTCACAGTCAAATCATCACTATGTAGAAGGAGGAAGGTTATGCATGTGGGACAAGAAAGACACAGGAGTCATTATACCTTCCTCTCAATTTCTCGTTTCTCCCCTTCAATTGGAAATGGATGTTTTTTCAAGTACAGTGCATTCTGATCAAGGTTTCTCCTCTTTCATCTCCTTCTGGGTCCTCCCCACCTCTCCACAAGATCCAACTTCAAATATTCTTTCTATCCCTCTTTAGAAAGCAAACAAAATTTAAGAAACACACACACTTTCTTGTTTTTCCTAGGGTGTAGTTTCCCTCCTCATGTTGGCATTTTCCATCTATTATCCTTTGTAGGGCTGGATTTGTGGAAAGATATTGTGTAAATTTGACTTTATCATGGAATATCTTGGTTTCTCCATCTATGGTAATTGAGAGTTTTGCTGGGTGTAGTAGTTTGGGCTGGCATTTGTGTTCTCTTAGGGTCTGTATGAGATCTGCCCAGGATCTTCTGGCTTTCATTGTCTCAGATGAGAAGTCTGGTGTAATTCTGATAGGCCTGCCTTTATAGGTTACTTGACCTTTTTCTCTTACTGCTTTTAATATTCTTTGTTTAGTGCATTTGGTGTTTTGATTATTATTAAAGACTAATTTCTCTGTCTCTGTCTCTTTGTCTCTGTTTCTCTCTCTTTCTCTCTCTCTCTCTCTCTCTCTCTCTCTCTCTCTGTGTGTGTGTGTGTGTGTGTCTGTGTGTGTCTGTGTCTGTGTGTGTAGGTAGGTAGGTAGGTACAAAAGTAGGCCAGAGGACAGTCTTCAGATATAGACCCTCGCATTTCCACCTTATTTGAGATAAGGTCACTTTGTTGCCACAGAGGCTAGGCTGCCTGACCTGCAAACTTCTGGAGATATTCTCACCTCTGGCTCTCATCTCCTGGAAGCCTGCTGGGATGAGAGACGCCCTTGCTACAGGTTCTGGTATTTGGGTGGGTTCTGAGGGATCCAAACTCTTGTCACCAGGCTTTAGTGGTGAGCATGTTTATACACTGAGTTATCTCTTGGACTTTAAAATATATGTAAAACAAACAGAAAGTTGAATATGAAGAGAGTTGAGGAGATAGAGAGATAGATGCACAGAAAGGAAGTCATGTGATTAGAATTATGCTGCTGTATATGCCTGAGGCTATCAGAGCTGCAGAAAGCTAAAGAGGTATCTCCCTAGAATCTCTGGATAGACTATGCTCCTACCAACACCTGAACTTCAGGCTTTTGGCCACGAGAAGTGTAAGAGTACAACTTTCTGATGTTTCATGCCACTCAATTGATAGTAATTAATTATGACATCCATAAGATACTCTTCTATAGCTATATAAGGACCAAACACAGGATCCATATGGAATAACTCCATTGAGGAGTCATTGCTTCATATGTCTACCACTGTGACCCCAGGATCTGTCAGATCTGCTCTATGGTTTAATGTCTTCTGTCCATTCTTGCTTTCTTCTTTTGTCAATTCACAGGCTTTAGTGTCTAACAAGCCTCTCCCACTCCTTAGGCATTGCCTCCAGAGAATCTGGTGTTCCACATACAGTAGGCACCTGTTAAATGAGTAAGTTGAATTGATGATGAGTTCCTGGGAAACAGCTGTGTCTTATTCATGGTTAGAACCTTAAGTTCTATTTAGGCTCTATCTATCACAGTGCTTCCCACACAACAGATTCTCAACTGAGAGAAACATTACGTGCACATACAAAAATGAATGAGTTGAATCCAATGACTGAGCAAATGTGGGTTAAATATTTTGTGAACTCTTTATGTTTATACCAGGGAAGGAGGGAAGGAAGGAAGGAAAGAAGGAAGGAAAGAAGGAAGGTTGTAGTTAATGTGTCATGAACTTGGCTTAGCTAAGTCACCAAGCACTTATGGGATAGAGCAGGAAAGGACACAACCTCCCCAAAGGACAGTTTTCCCCTGCAGGGCAACATTTTTGCTCTTATGGAGCTAAAACTCTCTCATCAACATGTGTAAGGAATTTCAACACCCTGCCCCCTGTCATTCTGACATAAATCCTCATGGATAAACATTTTTTAATGTGAAGAGCGAAAATAAAGAGAGAAGAGACATGTTCCAACAAGGCAATGGTATGTGGATAAAGGAGGAAGAACTGTCACTCTAGGCAGAGTTGACTAAGCCCTGGTTCAGACTAGCTTTATACCACAGCTTGTTTGAGGAAGTTTGGAGAAAGTCTACCACAGTGACTGGCTTTATAGCAGAAGCCAGTTCGCTTAAAGACCTGCTACAGGTCAATAATAAAGGCAAGGCTAGAGCTCCAGAAGTCTTTCCTGGAACTCTTACCCAGGCAGGAAGAGGGGAAGGAATGGAAGGAGAAAGACGTGAGTATGACCAGAAGAGTGAGCCTCAGTATCTGTAGGGGAAGGAGATAATCCAGCTCTGGCTGGGTCTTTTGAACAGATCATATCCCTTATCCCTGCAACA
Organism: Tokudaia tokunoshimensis; assembly: GCA_036184795.1. Taxonomy (NCBI): domain Eukaryota; kingdom Metazoa; phylum Chordata; class Mammalia; order Rodentia; family Muridae; genus Tokudaia; species Tokudaia tokunoshimensis. The sequence goes on along the minus strand of BTHU01000008.1, from coordinate 31,713,255 downwards.
ACACTCTAAGCAAAATCTACTCCCTTTGCCTTGTCACTTAGAAAACACTATGTGAGTTTCCACAGGAAATAATGGAACTGGGGTTAAAGCCACAGCCTGCCTCCTCTATAGATTTTCTCTCCTTCCACTGTGTGAGTTTTGGAATTGCACACGGGTTGTTAGGCTTGGTGGCAGGTGCCTTAACCTCTAAGCCACCTGACCTACCCAAGACCATATGATTTCTAGGGCAGCACATTATAGGGAGACAGAAGGTTAGGGTTAAGGTAGAAAGTCAGGTTAAGAGGTGGTAATAGACAGGTTATGTAGAAATCTGCACAGGAGAACAGGGATTAGGCTGAGCAGGCCTAGAATCCATAGAAAGGAGTATTATGATTCGTCATGTCTTAAATGTTCCCTCAAAGCTATTAGCTAAGTAAATGTTTAATTGCTGGAGGGTACCTTTACCATTGGGAGTTGGTGAAACCTTTAGGAAGAGGCTTCGGGTAAGGAAATTAGGTCACAGAAGAACCACTAAGACCCCCCAGCCCCTTCTATCCTGCCTCTTCCTTTGCTTCCCAGCTACCATGAAATGAGTAGCTCCCACCGTAATGTGCTGCCCCCCAACAAGCTGAAAAGCCACACGTATACGCGGCGTGATATTGGAACCTTTAAAGTGCTGAACCAAAGCAAATCACCTTTTCTAAATGATTTAATCTAGATAAGCAGTTCTCAGCTGTGGGTCATCCCCCCTTTGTGGGGAAGAGGAACAGCCAATGGCCTTTGCACAGGGATTGCCTAAGACCATCAGAAAACACAGACATAAACATCATGATTCACAACAGTAACAAAATTAGTTATGAAGTAGCAATGAAAATAGTTTTATGGTCCAGGGTCACAACAACATGAGGAACTGTATTAGAGTGTCGCGGCATTGGGGAACTTGGGACCCACTGCTGTAGATAGTTTTGTCATGGCAGAGGAATGTTAACAAATAGAAGATTAGCCAGGCAGTGGTGGCGCACGCCTTTAATCCCAGCACTTGGGAGGCAGAGGCAGGCGGATTTCTGAGTTCGAGGCCAGCCTGGTCTACAAAGTGAGTTCCAGGACAGCCAGGGCTATACAGAGAAACCCTGTCTCTATAAACCAAGAAAGAAAAAAAAAAACCCAAACAGAAGATTGTGACAGACCCAAGTAGGGTTGTTACTGCGAATATACCTGAGAGAGAAAAGGTTATGCTGACCAGGTTTCAGATGGAAATGAAGACTCTACTGGGAACTGAACCAGAGACCTGCAGGTTGTATTCGGATGAGGAATGTGTTTCTATTTGCCTGCTTCATAGTTCCTATTTTACGAGAGGCTGAGTTTAAAGGTGACAGACTTGATTTTCCTGGCAGAGGAAATTTCAAAGAAGTGTGGCACTCGGGCAGTGGTGTGGGCGTTACTGGATACATTTCGCTATGTTTACAGTGAGAATGGGAGGCAGAAGCAAGACAGAAAGAGCTGAAAAGCTTGAAGTTCAGCAGAAAGGGAGCAGTCGCCAAAGAGACGTATATAGCCCTGTGCCAGGGTACACACGGACAGCACTGACTGGAGCCAGTAGGCTATGAAAAGAGGACTTGAAGCTGGAGGGAGACACAGTATAGAGGCTCTAGGAAGAGTTGAGGTGGGTGGGTTGGATCTAATCGAAATGCATGGTATACCTGTATGGAAGTCTAAATGAGTAAGAGAAGGCAATCACTTTGCATAGAATAATAGGAAATGATTCTAGGGCATCTCCAGAATTAGCAAGATAGCAGCCACTCAAGACTCACGAATTTTTGTTTGCAACTTGAGCTCCATAGCATATTGATTGCACAGGGTTGCCTGGGGAATTGTGCCTCTGGGATTTGTTTCCCCAGTGTTCCGCCATCCAGGTGCTCAGAGACTACCACAGCTATGGCCCAAGCAGTCTTGGCTGCTGTTCAAGCCAATGGTAGACCTCAGCGGTGTCCAGATGATGTTGGTTTTGTACACATGCACAATACAAGGATGGGGTCGGAGTGGCTTCCAAGATCCTGAAGGTCAGACGATATGTGCAGGGTTAGAGTTCTTGCAAGCAACCTCTGAAAGGACAGAGTGTGTTCCTCTGAGGGTGAAGCCAAAGCTGTGGTGGGGACCCAGCCAGAGGCCAGGAATGTGGACTGCCTGCTGAGGGAAGCTGCAGGGCAGGAGCAGAGCCAGCCTACGAGAAAGGCCATATGAGCTGAAGCCAGTTAAACTGTAGTGGCAGAGCTTGAGAAATCACTGTGGGCTCACATCCGGATACCATGTGTTTAGGATCCCAGACCCAGAGCTGCAGAGCTTACTTAAAGTTTGCCCTATACAGTTCTAGCCATGTTTTAATCCGATCCTTCCTTGTTCTCTCCTTATTTCTACCATTTAGAATGGAAACATTTCCATGTGCCAATGTGTGTGGGAAGCATGTGATTCTTTTGGTTTTTATCAAAATTGATGATTGAATTTATTTTGTGTTATGTGACTTTTCCTAAGGAGACATTAAAAAAAAACCCTACCTATTCACCCCAACATGGCACAGATAACAAACTAAAGAAGTGATTCTACCCAAGTCTAGCTTAGTGTGTAGCTGAGTATTTTAGGATTTCTTACAGGAGTATTGGTGAGGAGCATGGGTAAACTAAAGCAGCTATATTACTGAAAAGCCCACTCTGGCATGAGTTGCTGGGTCGCTGGATACCTTTGGATGATTTGCAGGCATCTCCACTTCCTTGACAGTCTCTTCTTCCCAGAAATTGTTACTGTTTGTATAACTTGGAGAAGGGGTTTTGATGAACATTTTTAAGTCTTAGGAAGTTCCTGATCCTTGTAAGTTTCCCCCCTTACCTCTAGGAGGAGATGTTAAATTCAGAGGAAAGAGGTACACAGATCCTTGAGTTCTGGAACAGGCTAGGGACATTGAAGCAATGCTGGAACTATTGAGACTTCGGGGATTCTTGGAAATGTACGAAATATATTTTATATTATGGGATGGCCATGAGCGTTTGTGAACCAGGTTAATAATGTTATGGTATAGATCTTAAATGTCTCCCAAAGTCATGTGCTGAAGGCTAAGCCTCCAGCCTACAATATTATGATTGGATCATGAGGATGGAATTGGTTTCATTATAAAAGAATGAGGTTAGCTCCTACTTGCTGTCTTATCTTATGCCATGCCCTTAAATCCTTGAACTGTCCAGGCTCCAGAACAGTGGACTTCCAACCCCCCTTTATTTTAAGTTACTCAGTACTAGAGAAGTACAAAATGGGCCAGAACAGGTCTCGTAAAACCAGAGAGTAAATTAACATGAAAAATGCTCAAAAACTGAAGCAATGCTTTCACTGAGAGTAAGTGGTCAGATTCCTATGGCTCTGCTGCCTGCAGCCAAGTTGGTCCCAACCTGGATTCCAGTGCTCTTTCAAGTGTGGGATGTACCTCATGAGTACTCCTGACCTCACTAGGCCCACTAGAAGTCTGCATACTAGGAATGGGAGTAAAGCAGCAATAGGGTTGTATACAGATTGCAAACACGCCTCAGCTCAATTCTTCTTGGATGACCTCAACGTCTTTGTCTATCAGAGAATAGGATGAATGTTCTCCAGTGTGAGAAAAACATCATTGAGAGATTCTATGATCTCATATACCATTATTCACCAACCAATAAACACCAACCAGACACAAGAAGAAACAGAACACAAGGAGAAAGCAGACAATAAAAATATACAGGTAAGTGATAGGCATGGTATCTTAGTTTGCTTTCTATGACTGTGACAGAAATAATGACAAAAAGCAACGTGGAGGAGGAGAGGGTTATCTCGCCTCATAATTTGTTGTTCATCATTCAGGGAAGTGAGATAGAAACTCAAGACTGGGAGACAGGAACTGAAGCAGTAACCACGAAGGAACATTGACCTGTTTTTCTATATAACTCAAGACTACCTTCCAGGAGTGGCACTGTTCCCAGTGAGCTGGGATCTTCCACATTCATTAATTAATCAAGAAAATACCCCTAGAGGCTTGCCTATGGGCCAATCTGATAGAGGCATTTTGTCATGTGAGCTTCCTTCTTCCCAGAATAACTTTACTTTATGTCAAGGTGGGGGAGACACACATATGCACGCACACGCACTCACACACACACACACATACACACCAAAAAATCTAACCAGCACATGTAGAAATTATATGTTGTAGGCTTTAATGATAATAGTTGTGTCCAAGATAAGACCAAAGTATCATCATACAAGTAAAATTTATATTCTTAAACTGTGTCCAATAAGACTTAAAAGTTGCTGAACATAATATGAAAGGAGAAAAGGCAGAATAGGCAGAGTCAATATTTTAAGATATAATGGTCAAGAATAATCCTTAATTGTTCAAAGCATTAAAAAAATAAAAACCAAATTTAAAAGGAAAAGAAACCCCAAGAAGCACAAATACATAAGTAATTATCCATACACCAGTGTGTATAAAATCTCAGAAAAGTAATGACAAGAAAGTCCCTTCAAAGGAGCCATGAGCATGGCTGGACCAGAGCAGATTAAGTCTGAGATGGTAGTGCAATGTGGGAAATATAAGAAAATACTGATTGGTCTGAGGTTGAAATGTTGAGGGTCCTGTTAGGGACAGGAGCACAGGTTCTTGTGTGTGCTGTGGAACACTTTGGCCTCGGTCTCTTTACCTATGAAATGCCTAGGCCAGTGTCAGCTCTGGTCTATGATTTTATCACAGACATGTGTGTGCAAAGTTGGAAAGCTGTGTTCTCTATGCGCACATGTTAGTTGTTAGCTTTTGTGATAGTGCCCCCTCCAGAAAGAACTTTACCGTCTACTGATACCTTGCTTTTCACCTATCCTCGGATCACAGGACATCATTAATGCTTTGGAAGCTCTCTTGTGTGGCACCCTGACATTTATCATGGTCATTAAGCTTTGCTTCCTCATCAGCCTACTTTCTATCCTGGGTTCCTGTAAAACCAGTGTGTGTGTGTGTGTGTGTGTGTGTGTGTGTGTGTGTGAGAGAGAGAGAGAGAGAGAGAGAGAGAGAGAGAGAGAGAGAGAGACAGAGAGACAGAGAGACAGAGACAGAGAGACAGAGAGACAGAGAAAGACAGAGAAAGAGAGACGTTGACATTCTCCCCCTAAGAGTGCTATAGGGTTCTCTTTTTCCTTTCTTCAATAACTTCAGTGCTGGAGACAGGTGCCCATGTTGGGGGAGGGCTGTGTGAACTGCATTGGAGTCACAGCTTGAGGAGGGTTGATGGGCCTATGCATGGGAGAGAAGACAACTGGAAGAACTGACAGTCGGAGGGACTGACCGAGCATGTCAGGAATGGTGGTGGGAAAGTAGTCTTATACTATTGAAGATAGCAGCTATGAATACGGTAAAGAAGAAAAGTCAGAATGCACCCCGTGATGTTGGCTTGGAGATGTATGGTGTGAATTTCACGGCTCTAAGCATGTAGCCAGAGGTAGAAATAAATGTGTCCACAGGAGTGTGCATGCTTCTGCGCCAGCTCACATTTACCTGTGTGTCATGGCTCCTTCTGAAAGGGACTAGAAACAGTGACACCCAAAATCAATGTAAAAATAAATGTACATTTAGGGTCCAGATCTTGATTCCAGATACAGTCATCAGCAAAACAAACCAGAGTTCCCGAGAGAAGTGCATGGCTCTTGGTGTAGGGCCAGAAAACTAGAAAGGAAACTCGGGTACAAAGTCAGGAGGAACTCAGCACACAGCCAGGATGAAAGGACTCCTGCCAGTCAAATCTGAGACAACCAGAGCACTGAATGAATAACAGCAGCAGCAGACTCTAACCTGGTAGGGAAAAATAGGACACAGCACATTCAAGGTGAATGCATTTATAATTAATTGCCATTCGTGTAGCATTTAAATTATTTGTTAACTGAATACATTTATAGTTTGGTGAAAATGAGAGACTTACAGCCTCACCACCACCCCTGGATACCTAGCCTCATCTCTCACTCCAGAGCAGAGAAAAGTGGCTGAGCTTAAGCAAATGATCAAACTAGGTGTGGTCAGTGATGAAACACTGCTATCATCTGAGAGGGCACAATGGAAGAAATCCAACATCCTTCTGAGGCATTCCTGCCAAAGATGCACAAAGAAGTTGCAGAAACCCAGGAGTTATTCTACACAAGAAATGGTTTGTAATCTTCCTAGTCCATCATATGGCTCAAAAGTCAAGGACCAACCAAAGGACTGATCTAGAGTAAAGAGAAGTGGAGAGACAGATAAACATGTGGAACCTTGACTGGTTCCTTATAAAGGACATTTTCAGGATGGTTGTTGAGGCTGGCTTGGTATCTGAAGAATAGATGTTTTCTCTTATAACACAGTACTGTAACTTCCTGATGTCGATTTTGTGGTTTTGTGGGAAATGCTAAGGAATTTGAGAGCAATGGGGTCTCAGGCTCATATAGTCTTAGGTGAGTTAGGACAAAAGAGTTCTTTGTATCACACTTGGACTCTGCTGTAAGTCTGAACAAACAGGTTGCTTCTCTTGCTTCTTGTTGAACACTTGCTAAGTACTAGGCACCAGGGATGGAGGGAAGACCAGTTGTTTTAATGGATTCTGGGAGTCAAAGCAGAAGCTCATTCAATCATGGATTCACCTTTACCAGTCAGATATCTACTCTGAGAGCTAGGTAAACCACCCCACTCTCTGGGAGTTAAAGCCAGTCAGTTGGTTAAAGTATTCAGTCCACGCTATTCAAAGATCCAGATTTAGAATCATAACTGAGAATGTATCTCTCCCTTTACCATCCAGTAGTCTGCAGCCCTGAATGGACCAGTGCTTTGCTGAGCCTCAGCCTGCTTGTCTAGGCAATAATCCCCTATTATTTGTACTGCATCAGACTTATTCTGAAGGTTAACAAAATATGTACACGTGCTTTATTCAACAGCATATAAATGCTGTTTGGTAGTGGACTTATGTCCTGGGATATGCAGAACATTGGGTTGGTTAGGAAGCAGATCTCAGTGTCTCTTGTTATTCCACACTGACATGACCAGAACCACAAATGTAGCACCATAGCTATGCTCCAAGTATAAACTGGGGCCAGAAGCTCTACATTTATATAGAGACAGAAAAAGTAAAATTTCCCTTTCTTACACATTCTGCATGCTGTTTTCTGGCAGACACTGGGGTAGAGCCAGGATATAGCAAGCTAGTGCATTTGGTAGTAACCTCAATGATACAGAGGGTCCTGCTACTTACTTAATGAGGTTTTATGGATCCACATAGGCATTGGAAGGCTCTTGAACACAACTTCGAATCTTTTTGACCTCTCCTCTCAATCTAGCTATGGTGTGGCAACAATCCCAGACAGATTTGGACAGGGTTTGCACCGGTGAAATCTTTTGAGGTCCTGTTACTTGCTCTATACCCAAGCATAGTCCACTTCAGGTATGGGAGAGTTAGGGTTCATTGGGTAGAGGCTATTGGAGTAACATTTCCTATTTCCATTCAGTGTGCTGTTTAGGAGACATTCCATAAGGCTTACTGAAGGCCACCATGATCCTCCAGAGAGCAGCTTCTCCCATCACCTTCTGTGGCAGTTCCCTGTGTCCCACTACACCCCATTCCCTGTCACTTCCCCTGTCATTTGTAGGCAAGCTTTGGCAGACTCTCCTTGAGGGATGTTCCTGGCCAAAACAGAAAGAGTTCTATTTGCCACACACACATCCCCCATCACTATGGAATGCAGAATGGGTAGGACGGCATATCCTGGTTTGGGGTGCGTGTGTGTGTGTGTGTGTGTGTGTGTGTGTGTGAAGCAGGCTCACCCACCCCTGTGAAAACACTTGGTTTGCTTTGCTGAAGAGGCACAGGAGCAAGAGTGTCTTCAGAATATTCTCTGCCTCCCTCCCTCCAAGGTAAACAGTGAGCTGAACTCTAACCACCTCCCTTGAGTACTCACTGGCCAGCACAAGCAGAGAAGGATGTGAGTGCAGCGTCTCATCTTTTCTACAAACTAAGACTTCACTTAACTATGGTGGCCTTCGTGATTCCCAACCACTGAAAATGTATTTGAAAACCCCTCAAGTTTTAGCAAGAGGAATAGGGTTTTGTTGGCAAGGAAGCTAACCCCCACTCCTTAGCCAGCATGTCCTTTCCCAAATACTCCTTGCTGACTGTTTTAAAAATGGGATTTAGGGATCTCCAGAGGAACATACATACTTAATGAAATGTGTTCTGCTCCAATTCTTTTGCTGTGGGCTGTATATTAGCATTCCCTTGCTGAGCTGCCCCAGGATATGCCTGGTCAGAGATCCTAACCCCAAATAAAATCAGGTGGGATGTAATTCCTGCATAGCCCTGAGTCGAGGCCACCTAGTAGAGAAGATTCAGAACCCCAAAAATGACCTTCCTGAGCAGAAGGTTAACAGTGCCTTCTTCCTTAAAAATATCCATCATTAATTCACTGTCATAAGATGATTCTGGGGCTGGAGATAGATAGCTCACCAGTTCAAAGCAATGGCTGCTTTTGCAAAGGACTGGGGTTCAGTTCCTAGCACTCCGAGGGCTTCTAATAACTGTCTGTAGCTTCAACTATAGAGGATCCAATGTCCTTTTCTGTTATCTATTTGCACAGCATGCTTCTGGTACACAGACACATATGTAGGCACACACACAGAGGCAAAAATGAATCTCATATATACATTTAATAAATCACGTTCTGGGCAGAGTGTGGGTGTTAGATGATGTGCTGGTTTTTGGAATGTGGTAAGACCTTGAGAGTCAATAGGAAAGTAAGGAGCCAACAGTCTAGAGACAGTAAAAGACAGTGTACTCCGAGTGTCAGGTCCTGGGACTCTGTGTCTGCCCCCCTCTCATAGATAAGGCATCCATCCTCCACACAGAGGGTGAGAAATGGATACTGAAATTTCCACTTGTCCATAGTCATAGCAGGTATGATAGGTTTCATGGTTAGATCTGTCCCCAATTCATTTGAAGAAATCCAAGCTCAAATTGATGGTAGGAGATTGAATCTTTAGGATGTGATTGATTTGTGATAGCCGATTCCTTGTGAATGGGGTCAGTGTGTACAGAAAGGAAATCTGAAGGGAACCCTCCCCTTCTACCGTGTGAGGACACAGAGAGAAGTCACCATCAAGAAGCAGACATTCATCACACCAGAACTATTAAAAGTTTCTGTTGTTTGTAAGCCACCTAGACTTTGTTATTTTGTTACAGCAGCATGAACTGACCAAGACATTGCGCTAGAGGCAGAAATGGGGTATGAATCCATATACGTTGTTTAGTTCACCAGCCTGGATTGTTTTTGTCTCAGTTTCTTTCTTCCTTTACATGACATTGCACTGGAGTGACCTAAGCTGACTTCTTTCACTCAGCACAGTGTCCTCAGTTTCTCCCATCTTGTTGCTTAATCTGTCCAGTCATCCCTTTAGAATCTCCCGTGGTACAGATACACCATGCTTTATTTACCCCTTCACAGATCATCTGAATTATTTCTACCTTTTAGATATTATAAATAATGTTCCCGTGAACATGCATCTCTAGGTGTTAGTGTGAATGGGTATTCTCATTTCCAAGGACCACACACCTAATGTTGGAGATGCTGGGGCAGGATAAAATTCAGAATGGCTACAAATGCTGAAGACTGGGAATGACAGTCTATATAATCTGCATCCCATCAGGAGTATTCTTTTAATTGAGACTGTATTTATTTTTATTCTATATGTTTGACTGTCTGAGCATGCATATGTCCATGCGAAATGTTTGTGCAATGCCTCTGAGGCCAGAAGAAGGCATCGGGTTCCCTGGGATTGGAATTAGAAACAGTTATGAACTACCGTGTCCAACCAACCTGCCTCTGGAAGAGCAGTCAATGCTCTTAATCTTAATCTCTCCAGCACCCTGATTCTGACCTTTGAAGAGTTGCTTCCAAGTGATTTACAAGATCACTTCCTGCTGAGAAGTAGGTGTCTAAGAAGTGTGACTTGCTGTATTTAAGGGAACTGGCAACACAAAATTATCCTGGGCGGAGAGGTTCTCAGGATCTGGACCCACAGAAAAGCCATTTCAACCCAAAGCATACATTTCCCCAAGCATGGAAATCTTGACTGAAGCGCACCTGTGCTCACAGGCTAAGGGCAATTAATTAGCAGGATGCCCCAGGCACTCCAGCTTCTCCTGCCAATAGAAGGAGGTTGGTGGGAAGGACAGAGTGAGAGGCGACAGAGGAGATAAGAGAGCTTACTTTCCTGTGGTGTCAATGAAGCATCAACATCCACAGTTCCTATGAGTCACTCACAGTTGGAACTGGCAGCCCCCAGGGGAAGGGCTCACACAGTATTCTGTAACTCACACTCACCATCTCTCTGACCATTGCCCATTCCTCTCTTAGTTACCGGATCCTAGTACACACTTCTTTTTGTTGTTGCTGTTGTTGTTTTGTTTTGTTTTTTTAATTAATTAATTTTTTTTTACACTCCAAGATATTTTATTCCCTACCACCACCGTCCACCCTCTAACTGAATTAGGGAAGACTGAAAGAAGCTGAGGAGAAGGACAATCCTGTAGGAGGACTAGCAATCTCTCAATTAATCTGGACCCCTGAGATCTCTCAAACACTGGACCACCAAACAGGCAGCACACACCAACTGATATGAGGTCCCCAACACACATACAGTAGAGGACTGCCGGGTCTGTGTTCATTCAGAGACGATGAACATAACCATCAAGAGACTGGAGGCCCCAGGGAGTTTAGAGGTCAGGTGGGGGGCGGGTAGAGACATCCACGTAGAGACAGAGGATGGGGAGGAGATATGGGATGTGGAACAGTTGGAGGGTAGATGGTGGGGAGGAATAAAATATGGAGTGTAAAAAAAATAATTAATTAATTAATTTATAAAAACAGAGTACACACTTCTATTGGTCCCAGTTATCTTCATCCTTCTACGTCACTCCCCTTCCCCCAGTTCACCTCCCCTTAACCTGAGTTAGCCACTGAATCACTACTTCCTTCCCATGTTGCTAAACATTGTTCAGAACCTATGGATAGGGGCCATATGAAAATATTACTGAAACTCTAAAGCCAAGATGAGTACCAACATATCCACAGTTAACTCTTTACTCTGCCCATGGAACCTCACTAGACCTGCTGAAAGGGAGAAATCAACGGAGATTAGCAGACTTCTACCAGTAAACAGCCAGCTGAAGAAGCCCAGGGAAGGGGGAGAGGCAATCAGTTCTTCCCTTATTGTGGTGAAGTGCACAGGGCATCGACTGCACTATTTTAAATCATACCATTCTCAGCATTCAGCACAGTCACAAGTGACCATTGCATCTCCAGAATACCTTTGCTTTCCAGCTGAAGCTTTGAATAGGTTCTCTCATCATCTCCTCAACATGGGAACCCCCATTCTATATTCTCTGTGGACCTAATGCCTTAGGTACCCCATGGGAGGGATATCCAGTAATGTTTATCTCGTGACTGGCTTAAGTACTTAGCATAATGTCTTCAAGGTTCACCTCCATGGAAGCACTGGACCGCCTCCCTTCTGATTTCTGCTCAACATCTTGACACTCTACACTCTGGCAGGCAACTAAGACTCCTTCATATAGACATAGGCATTCTACACCATGGGGGCAGCCCAGGGAGGCACATGCCCTGCTTCTTCCCCACTGATATCATCACCAACAAAGGGTCATGGAGGAGGATGTTGGTCCATGAGTGGAAATGCAAAATGTCGGAAGGATGAACGGAAAGACGATAGAATCAAAGACCAGAAGTGGACACAAAGTGTGTGTAAATCCTTCTAAAGCTAGGTGAACTTTCTGCATCCTCTCCCAAACATGTTAAAATTTGAGAAATATTCGTGGCTTTCCTGTGTGAGTTTTCACTCTCTTGGGACTGGACTAGTCACCTCTACATCAGATTATTATAAAGCAAGCCGACCCGCTGTGTTTTGCACAACCTTAACCAGAAGCTGAACACATGCTAACCTTATGTTTTTGGACTTTTCCTTATAAATTATCCATCATCGGGTATTTTGTTATAATAATGGAAAGCGGAGATGCTTTCTGAGATTAATCATGCTGCATATGAAGCCTGTGGGGTAGCCTCGGGTAGCACTGTTTGCTCTAGAACACCAGTTTGTAGAATGTCCCCTGTCACTCCAGGCTGCTCTAGGCTTTCCCATGGGCTGTTTGCAGCTGGGTCGTTGCTGACTCAAGCTGCCCAAAGCACAGCCAGGGCTACGTATCCAGCTTGAGTTTCAGGGAGACTCTTGTCCAGCGCAGTAGGACAAGACCATCACATCGCACATCTTAGAAAAGAGTCTGAAGCCTGAAGGAGCCTGAGGAGGGTCACGCTCATTTTACTCTGAGAAACAGGCTCAAAGGGTGGGAGACTGGCCCCAGAGCGGTAGGGTCAGAATCTGAGCTGCTGCTCTTTCCCCAAGCTTGTTTTGTAGGTGATGGGTCGCTTCGAAGCTAGTGAACTCACCTCCCAGTCCTTCCCAGCACCATCAATACCTTTGCCCCACCATCCAGGCACTGATATCCATCAATCACCCCTTGAAGTCTCCTCTGTCATCACTTCCTATTGGTCCCGATTTCTACCTGGTTGTCCACTCTCTCCTGCTTCTAGAGGCTTTTGCATCTCATTTTGTTTTAATTTAATCTATCTACTTTTATCTATCTGTATGTGTGTATGCCTGTCTTGTCTCGTGCCTGCTTCAGTCAGAAGAGGACATTGGATCCTCCGGAGTTACAGGACGGGGTGGGCTGCCTGATGTGGGTGCTGGGAGCTGAGTCCTCTGCAAGAAGAACAACCCTCTTAAGCCTTCAGACATCTCTGCATTTCATTACAATTACTCCCCTTCCTACCCAAAACTCTTGTGAGACCCCAAACAAGCCATCTGTGAAAGAAAATTCCAGTTAAAAGAAGAAACAATTCAGGGCTAGAGAGATGATGACTCAGCCATTAGGAGCTCTGACTGCTCTTCCAGAGGTCCTGAGTTCAAATCCCAGCAACCACATGGTGGCTCACAACCATCTGTAATGGGATCTGATGCCTTCTGCTGGTGTGTCTGAAGATAGCTATGTTGTATTCATATACATAAAATCAATAAATCTTTTTAAAAAAAGAAGAAGAAGAAACAATTCGCAGGAATGAGTGTTACCCCACAGGACCTGAGTGACCTCTGTACCTGGGAAACCAGCCTGGCCAGGCCTACTCTAGACACTTCCTTATACATGTTTGTCCTGGGACCACTCAAATACCCTCTTGTTTCCAGTATGTGACTAAAATGCCCTGAACTCCAAGATTCGAAACTACTATCTTTATCAATCCAGGCAGGTACTCATGGAAAGAATTTTGGACAGATCTATGAAAAAACAAGAAAGGAAGAAAGTTTCAACTTTAATCTCATTAGAGCAGATTCTGCTGACAGGCTATGAGCAACCCTGGGGGTGAGGGCCTGAGACGTGCAGACACTTACACAGGGCAATTTCCTTTGCACCTGGAGATGAGAAATCACAGTTGTCAGCCCTGGCTTTGAAAGACAGGAGATCAGCGATAAGCCCTGAACAGGCCTGGGAGGGAGGACGGACACATTCCAGTGCTCCCTGGGAGGGAGGGGCGGCCATGGAAGCTGCAGGAAGAGGGGAGGAACACAAAGAAGAGGGCGGGCATCTGGGTAGCTCAGAACACTCTCAGGAGAGAACAGGGCTCAGAGCCATCAAAACAAGTCACTGCCTCCTCCAGGGGATCCCTGAAGGGACGGCCAAGTCTGCTGCCCCCAGCCATAGATGGGGTCACAATTACAACAGCAGTCACTTAGTCATTCAGTCTCTGGAAGGGTCAAGTCCACATGGTACTTTCTTCTTGTTTCTGGACCAGTGGGATCCCTTTATCCACAGGGACACATTCTGAGACTCTCAGTGGGTGTGTAACCTCTCTCTCTCTCTCTCTCTCTCTCTCTCTAATTCCATTTATTTAATGTATGTGTGCTCTGCTGCATATACATCTGTCTGCCTGAAGTGGGCATCAGATCTCCCTATAGATGGTTGTGAGACAACATGTGGTTGCTGGGAATTGAACTCAGGACCTCTGGAAGAACAGCCAGTGCTCTTAGCCACTGAGCCATCTCACCAGCCCTTGACCTGTCTTATAGTTACCTTATAGATACAATGTCTGCCTCCTTATACATTATAGGTGTACTTGCACCTATAATGGATATTAATGTAAATTACCACAGTGAGAGGCTAGGGCCGAAGAAGTTAAAGACAAAAATGAAACAAGGGGAGTCACGTCCTTCAGGGAACATGAAGACTTACTAATTGTGCATTTCCAGAATTTTCTAGTTAATGCTCTTGGACAACAGTGGACGATGGGATGTGGGACCACAAGTAATGGGCGGGGGGGGGGGAGGATGCTCAATTTCAGTGGAGAGTTAGCACTACTTCTGAGAATCTGGGCCTGGTAGCATCCTTTACATATAGCTGGATCTTTATTTTTTCAAGTAAAGATGTTAAAAACATAATCAAATGAACTTAAAAAAAACATAAAAAACAATTACACTCCTTAAAAATTATATTTTAACAAAGAAGGATCTCTTTCACACTTGCCGGCTCTTCGGTTCCCCATTTCCACGTGGAATAAAGGCCTGCTGCCACTCCACCTTCTTCCCGCCCTCACTGCCAGGATGCTTCCTTTCCCCAAGATACGCTCACATGAGTCTTCAGAGAAGTCGGTCCGCCTGCCCCTTCCCACTGTTGTACTCTGGCACCCTTGAACTCCCTGAAGCCGTGTTCCCCATTTTCCAGTCAGAAGAACCTACCTCAGTGGCTCTGAGATGGAACTAACCCACTTCACTCAGCAATGCCCAAGTCGTTTTATACAGTTGGCTCCCTCCTTCCCCTGAGAACTCCATGAGAGCAGACTTGACCAAGAACCCCATTCCCTAGTCCCGAGAATCCCACAGAGAACAACTTCTATAAGGCCACTCAACCATAAGAATGGAGGAAATGAAATGGCCAGGCATGTACCCCGGACCTTGCTGGCACTCCTGCTGCGCTACGAAGGGACAAGAAACAAGGTCCTTGCCTTTGGTGAGTAGACTTTTAGGGAAGAGGGTGAATCAAAGAGACTTCCAGGAGATGGTGGAAGCCATTTGGGAACTGTAGGACTCAAGATGAGCTTAACGTCTGGGGAAAATTATAAGAAGGAGAGTGAGCCCCGGGCGAGGCTGCCAGTATAGTTTTATGGAAGAGCTGAGGTTCCACCTGCTCTTGAGAGAAATGCCAAGGTCAAACTGGCAGAGGAAATCAAAGGAAGGATTCTAGAGTGCAGAAACAAACCTGGGTCCAGGGTACAGCCATGGTGCTGTAAGATAGGGAACCCACAGGGAAGTTCCAGCTCGGGACAGGAGGACAAACTTGACTAAATGTCAATTAGCAGAACAGGGCATCCTGCTGGAAAGATTGGTACCATACATTCCATACTCATTTCACAGGTGAAGGAACTGAGGCACAAGACAGGACGGTGGGGAAAAGCAAAAGTTTCTTTCTTTTCTTTTAGAACTCAGACGACGGGTGAGAGGTCGGACTTTGCTCTAAGCAGTCAATATGCACACCTTGCTAAGGCCACAGGCACCCTGAGAGACTGGCACTATATCCATGTTTGCACTTTAGAATATTGAAAAATTGAGCAGTTGTTCGACTTCCCCAGGCGACACGCCCAAGAGACGGAGTCCGGCACTTTGGAGTTGATCTCACAGGCTACTAGCGCTCACAGAAAAGACCGTAGAATTAAGAATCAAAAGACAAGCATTTCAATTCTGGCTCCACCCCAGGAGTCACATGACCCCAGGGAAGTTACCTAACCTTGCTGACCCTCTGTTTCCTCATTGGCACAAAAGGGATCATAATTCCTACCTCATAGGATTTCTGTGAGGATTAAATAAGATTACAGCTGTCAAGTTCTTGGCAGATAGTATGTGCTCAGTAAACACTAATTCCCTCCCTCACCATTATCTCCTCACTTCCATTAGCCTGTGAGGACACCAACTCTGTGGGCCTGCAGCTGCCCTCCCAGCGTCTCAGCTCCGTCTGCGCAGGCGTCCTCTGCCACTGGACACGGGGGCTTCAGGTCAAGGGGCCGTGCCTGGAGGCAACTGCCAGGTGGATATGGAAGTGGAGAAGGAAGACCAGTGTTTCTGATGGATCCTCAGGGGCCACACTTGGCTCTGTCGCCCTGCTTAGAGTGAGGGTAGGAAGCCCCGCAGCAGGGCAGGAACAAGCTAGGGATCCCACAGGGCTTCTTGGGTTCTTTATTTCCTTTCTACCTTGTCCACTCCAACTCTCCCTGTAGTGAGTCCTGTTGCTTAACAGTTGGGTTGTAGATCTCTTGATATGTACAGGGAGACCAGTGGGTTGGGGCAAGCAGCCATCACACAGAACAGTGGTTACCCAGGATGGTGATGGGATGCAGAATTTTAATACCTGTCTATGAGAAAAAAGAAAAAAGAAAAAAACAAGGCAAATATTCCTCCCTGTCGGTTTGGTGTGCTCAGATGGTCTCACAGCTCCTGGGCCTCCTGAGTGGCAATCTACTTAGCAAGTATGAGGACATCCAGAAGTAAGTGTGGGGGGGAAGGGGGGGCTACTCTCATGAATGAAGCTGATGTTCTAATCCTTCTCAAACAAAGGTCATTTGGAGTAATATAATAATATAATAATGTATATTTATAATATATATTTATAACATATAATATAAATATATATTATAATATAAATATTATAAAAATACAATAACCCCTCACAGAGTAAGATCTAGGCTATTGGATTTAGGGCAGAGGATGGAGGACTCAGGGTATAGACATCAGCGGGTAGGATCTGGCTTTGCAAAGCACCCTGTGTGGGCAAAGGAACTTCCTGTGTACTCTCTGTCTCTCCAATAGCCCACGAAGTTGATGAAACCAAACCTCCCACTCAGTGGGGCTCAGGCTTAATCGCAGTCTCCCTTCCAGCTGTGTAATTGGGGCACATTATTTGACTTAATTTCCACATCCAAATAGCAGAGATAATAACACCTACCTCATTAGGGGGTTTTAGGGGTTCCAGGAAGCTATGTTGGAAAGCACACTAGTCCCACTAGGGCAGGGTTGGTGGGCCTAATGGATTAGCTAAGACAAGGGGCTGGAGAGGATACAGGGACGACAAGGAGGCAGGACTCAAGGACTGGGTGACTTTGATGCCAAAGGATTCGGTTCTTTGTCGTAGTAGATTAGGGCCTGAAGGTGGGGGGATAGATTATTTGCCTGGAGTGTTTGAAGAACTGACAGGGAGCCTGGTCTGCCTCTAGCTGGACTGTCACTGTCCTGTGTAGGTCACCAGCCTCAGATTGCACAGCTACAAGATGTCACCTGTCAACACGGTGGATCTGTAAACTTCCTCCTGTTGAGTCTGCAGCACTCAGATCTGCTGTTCCGAAGCACAAATCCATTTATGTAATCTTAATAGTTCCATTCCGTCTTTTCAAGTGTGACAGGTGGCTTAGGAGGTACAAGAAAAATAACTCTTAAATAATTTCAAAGCAAAACAAAACAAAACAAAGCTATGCTCACTGGGTTGGGTACGCGTTCCATTTCTTGCCCCATCCACCCACACAGGGAGCAGAAGTGAGCTTTGTCTTTTCTCTCTTTCAGTCAAATAGCATACACATTGTCTGTGTATCTACCTGATTTTTTTTTTTTGGTGGGCCTACTGCCAACAAAGTGGATATGATCTCTCAGGAACGTTTACAATGTCACATACTTATGCAAATGGATGTGTTTATAGCAACAGGCACCACAACAGGTATCCATTAGCGAGAAGCCAGGCAACCGAAACAGCTTTGAACACTAAGAATATAAGGCTCTGGAGTTGGTAGAGGGGTAAATCCATTACCAGAGCAGCCCTTGGCCTGTTCCACACTTCTCATGGCTGCTGCCTGGGGAGCCACGGTGGTTCAAATTGCTCCATCTCTTAGATGTTCTGTGCAGAGAAACATATAGCTAGACTATTTTACAGTCTGCTGTTAGCCACATACTGGACGGCTACCCACCAATCCAATTATAAACTCTGCCATACAGAGGTGAACCGCTCCAGCCTGAGCCTCTGAGTGATGTCACGACACGGGCTCATATGTGCGGAGATTAGGAAAGGCCCTTTAAAGTGAGATTATATGCACAATCCTGTTTTACAGACCAGTTCCACGTCTACCGGCTAAGGCACTTTGGGTGAAATACTCTTTGGTCAATCTTATTGTCTGGCTCTGCCATCTGGCTCATCTGATCGCTTGGGAATTAAATGTCTATGCCTGACATGCAAAGAGGATTTAATTAGTGGACATCATCACCGTGTCCTCCTCCTCTTTGTCCTCCTCCTCCTCCTCACCAGCATCCTCTATGACATTTTCTAAGTTGCATGTGAGGTTATTAATAGGTAATATTTGAAAAAAAAGAAAGTGGCTTGTGTGATCAAGCTAGCTATGGAAATCCCAAGAGACTAAGGATCACAGTACACCAGTCTTGCTACCACAAGGCTTCTCGGTTCCAAGGACGCCAGTGACTTTCTGGAAGGGGGGCTTGGCACTCATTTCTCCCCTGATTTGCTCTCAGAACTTCTCTCTGCTGTCGGCCTTTCTGGATACAAGTGAGCCAAGAAAGTCTTTGGGAAATTTCCATAAAGGCCTAGAATCAGAGAATGGACTTTCCAAAGAAACTATGGGCCAGGCCTAGTGCACAGGCTTATAATCCAAGGTAGTCTTTGTGAGGGGCTGGTCGAGAAGATCACGAGTTCAAGGCCACCCATGATGGGTAGCTTAATGAAACAGGGTCCTGTTTTAAAACAGAAAAAGAAGGAAAAAAGGATTAGGTGGGGGAAAGAGCACTTGTCTGGCCTAAATGAGGCCCTGGGTTCAATTGCCAGCCTTGCAAAACAAAACCAACCAAGTAAACAAACCAACCCAAAAAGACAAGATCCATGAAGAGCAAGACATTTGAGTCATGTACTTATAAAAACCATGAAGAGAACTGAGGGTGAGTGTGGACAATCATGTGCTGGGAAGTCCCACGGACACCCATCCTCCTCGACACTGGACACAGGTAGACCACGTGACTCTTGTTTCTTCAGACAGCTGTACACATCAAGTCTCCAAACAAGTCTGAAGAAGGCCAGGGTTGACCTCACTGTACCCATGTGACAGCTGATGGCACTTAGAGCCGTGGACTTAGATGGTGGTCCACCTGAGATGTAACCCACTGCCCCGAGTCACCCTCTGGAGCTTTTTTGGTGATTGAGAAGGTTGAATCACATTTGCCCTTACAAAGCATTCAGACTTCACTTAGCCTGAGGTACTTAAATAATTAAGATCATTTTGAGCTTATTTTAGGCTTTAGGTATAACTAGACTGTTTTCATTTGGATTCTCTTTCCAACTTTTACATTTAGAGCAATGCAAGAAAATAATAAATAAATGTCCTGTTGAGACGCATAATTGGAGCCTTACCAAAATATATTTTAAATGAGGTTTAGACTTAGCTGAACTGAATTTCCATTTCCTGTTCCTCCTTCTCTTGAACCTCATCCTTAAAGCTCAGTGGCTTTGGAGGAGGGGATAGTCTTCTCAGGCTTAGGCTCTTGTCCTATGACCACAGCACAGAAATGACTGATCAGCCTGTTCCCTTCATGGTCTTCTGAGATGAGGAAAACTCCAATAGACCTGTGAACAGTGCAAGGAATTGCGCCCCATCCTGCACAGTTTAGCTTGGGTGAAGGTTGTTTGTAGGGAGACTACAAAGTGCCTTGGGCAGGGTTAGGCCTGTGATGGTTCAGAGCATCTCAAAGGCACCTGGGGTGACATGTGCAAAAGGCCTTTCTCCCTTCTCTGCTTTAAAGTCTGACTTTTGGTCTTTGACTTTGTTTTACTAGAGGTACAAATTCAAAATCAATTGAAGGCTTGTATTTAAGTCCCCTAAGAAGAGATTTCTTCCCTAACCTGGTGAAAAGTCATTGAGTCTCCACACGTAGAATACTGTGTGAGAGAAATTCCCGGAAGAGGCTGAGGAAGCCAGAAGAAGCTAATAGGCCTGCTGGAGTGGCAAGGCCCTCAAACCAAACACAAGAAAGAAGACTGTAATATTCTAGGAAGGCTGGGTTGGATATCTGTCACTGGTAGTCAGCTCTTTGGAGAAACTGTCCTTCAACAGTGCAGAGGTCCTGATGGGATTGGCCATCCCATTCTTCAGTTGTCTCTTCTGTGGTCACCTCAGTTATACAGCTTGCATGCTTTTGTTTACAGTAGGGGCTATTCTTATGCTTCAGGAAAACAATACTAATACTTTAACAGTGTTAAGCAAAGAGTTCAGGCCTTGGAGCTGGAAGTCCTGATGCTTTATTAAAACCCTACCCCGAGGATCAGAGGTGAGGAGGACGCCACATCTGTCCCAACACCAGGAGTAACTGGAACCAGCAGGATCCAGGGACCCAGGAACCCCACCTGACCAGTGGCACAGATTCCTTCCTGTCTGGGCCAGTGCCCTGAACAGTCCTTGGGCACAAACTCCACAGCCAGTCCCACAACACCCAGAGGAAGCTCCACTCCCAGGTACTCTAACATGCCCAAGATCACAGAATCACAGGGTCACAGGGTCACA
Organism: Tokudaia tokunoshimensis; assembly: GCA_036184795.1. Classification (NCBI taxonomy): domain Eukaryota; kingdom Metazoa; phylum Chordata; class Mammalia; order Rodentia; family Muridae; genus Tokudaia; species Tokudaia tokunoshimensis. The sequence goes on along the minus strand of BTHU01000008.1, from coordinate 31,692,546 downwards.
GGGTCACAGGGTCACAGGATCACAGGAGCTTGTTCACACCAGGATCTCAGGGTCCTAGAGGCAGCTTGACTCCTAGGAGTTCAGACAAACGCAGGATCTCAGGATCACAGGATCCCAGAACCACAGGATCACAGAGACAGCTTGACTCTGAGGAGTTCTGACACAGCTATGAACACAGCAAGGACAGGCTCCAGTAAGATATAGCGAGGGCAGGCAGCACTAGAGATAACTAGATGGCAGGAGGCAAGCATAAGAACATAAGCAATAGAAACCAAGGTTACTTGGTATCATCAGAACCCAATTCTCCCACCATAGTAAGTCCTGGATACACCATCACACCAGAAAAGCAAGATTAGGATCTAAAATCACTTCTCATGATGATGATAGAGAACCTTAAGAAGGTCATAAATAACTCCCTTAAAGAAATACAGGAGAACACAGGTAAACAGGTAGAAACCCTTAAAGAGGAAACACAAAAATCCCTTAAAGAATTACAGGAAAACATAATCAAACAGGTGAAGAAAATGAACAAAATCATCCAGGATCTAAAAATGGAAATAGAAATAATAAAAAAAATCACAAAGGGAGACAACCTTAGACTTAGAACACCTAGGAAAGAGATCAAGACTCATAAATGTATTCACCAACAGAATACAAGAGATAGAAGAGAGAATCTCAGGTGCAGAAGATACCATAGAAAACACCGACACAACAGTCAAAGAAAGCACAAACCTAACCCTAACCCTAACCCTAACCCTAACCCTAACCCTAACCCTAACCCAATTCCACCTCTAACAACAAAAATAACAGAAAGTAACAATCACCTTTTCCTTAATATCTCTTAATATGAAAATTAATATTACCAACATATCCTAGTTGATTGAAATTCAAAAATATGAGGAATTAGAAATTTGTTGACTGTCACCCAGTGGTCTCCCTAATTTGGTAATTGGAGAAATAGATCCAATATTGTATAATCCATATACACTTTCTGCTTGTTTGTATGTGACAGTGTCTTGCTGTGTACCACATAATGGTCTTGAAATCATGCTTCTCCTGTCTCAGCCTCTCTATTAGTAGGATTGTTTATTTGATGTTTTTACACTATACTACGGTTTTCAGAACAGCTTATATATTTCAAAATTATTTATATAGCCAAAAGAAATGTAGATAATTAATTTGGGAGGTGGCTTGTAAGAGAACAACAAAGAGTGAGACTGAATGTTTTGTTTAATATTTATAATTATTGTATCAACTTTGAAGAAGATGAACTTATAAGTTACTTTTTCTGAGATGAATATTTTTCAAAATCATCACAGCCAATGAACCAGAATCTTACCCTCACCTAATGTCTGTGCCACCCTCCAAGCAGAACCATTGTTCATTGAAACAGCTGATGAATGACTTCATAGATAGACAATCTTAATACACACACCATTTCTTGAATGAATGTAACCTGCTCCCTGTGGACTGAGAATGATGACAATCACTCAAGTCAAACAGCTTTGACCATAGCAGGAAATCTGTATCCAAATAACTGTGCCTATAATTCATTCCTTGGGGCAGCAGAACTGTCAACTCTTAGCTTAGCTACTATGGAGGTAAAATCCTTTGGTGATGTGAGGGACATTGAAGTACAGCCTTATTACAATGAACTCCAATGTCTGAAAATTGTTCTTATTTTGGGTTTGTACCACAGTAAGAGCCAAGATTTTAAGATCTACTAAAAATAAAACAAACAAACAAACAAACAAAAAGACTTTATCTTTTTATGTTCATTTAATAACATGTCCATAATTTTTATGATTGGTAGAAAAATGTGTATAATGTGCTGAATATAATAATAAGATATAGATAAAAAGAAAAAATAACAAATAAAAATAAAAAGTTAGGAGGGAAGAGAGGGAGGACAGTCAGAAGAGGAGCTGATATTCACATTCAGAGCTGACTAATATTTAGAGCTAATAAAACACACAGAGTACAAAAAAAAAAAAAAACCCAACCCTAACCCTGCCACATGCCAACAGTGTGACCTCAATTAGGACAAGTCATTCTTTGAAACCAATCAACAGACTGTGGAATAAATAATTTGGGAGCAGCTCCTTCAAGATGCTATAGGACATACTGGATCGGAAAGCGCCTGGTGTGAGTACAAACTGTAACCATTAGTGACAAATGTATGTAAAGAGTGAAAACACGGAGTGGATGTGTGTGCGCCATGGAAATCAAATGAGCTGGAGCTTAAAGGAGGGAGAAGTGAAACGGAGGTGGAGTGTAGGAGGTGGAGGGAGCCCTAGGAACTCGTGAGCACATCGGAATGGCCCTATTGGCTAGATCCAGGGGAAAAGGAGGAGGGGCCATTCCACAAAGAACTCACAAAACTGTGTGGGGTTCAGTCTGCAAGATCTGCTCCTGACCCTTTAGTGACAGGTCTGGCGGTGCCTCATACTAAAGCTCAGGAGATAATACTGCTGCATTCATCTGCAACAGTTACTGCTGAGCGAGCACTGGTGCTGAGCGAGCACTGGTGCGTTAAACCAGTTTGGGAGATCAAGAAGGGCTGTGGTGAGAGGTCTGAGCTAGCCAGAAACAGAAATAAGACTGCAGGCAGAGAGGAGTGGGAGCCAGTGGAATGTGAAGTCTAACTTGGAAATTTGCTCATGAGGGGCAGTGTCAGGACAGACGAATGTGCCATTTGTTAGTTAGATTGCTTGTTTGTCGTTATCGGTCTTAGTTTTCTATTGCTATGATAAAATACCACAACCAAAAGCAACTTGGGAAGGAAAGCGCTGTCTCGCTTCCACATCATAGTTCATCACTGGAGGACGTCAGGGTAGGAACTCAAGGCAGGAACCTGAAGCTTAAGACGAAGCCGCAGCGGAAGAGTGCTACTTACTGTCTTTCTCTTCCTGGCTTGCTCAGTTTGCTTTCATATACTTTTCCAGGGCCACCTGACCAGGAGTGGTACCTACCATTCACAATGGGCTGGGCCCTCCCTCATCAATCACTAATTAAGAAAATTCCTCCATAGGCTTGCTAATAGGTCAATCTAGTGAGGACATTTTCTCAATTGAGGTTCATTTTCCCCAAATGACTCTAGCATATGACAATTTAACATAAAAACTAACCAAGACAATTGACTCTTTGTCAACTTGACAGGTAAACACAGACTGTTAAACTATAACTTTTCCTTTGTTGTACATCCCCAATATCTCACATTAATATCAGTATCACAATATAAGCTATTCAACTTTCAAAGGCCCATAGTCCTTAAAAATTCAAGCTATTTAAAAGTTTATTCTCTTAAAATATTTAAAGGTTCTCTAAAACTCCAAAGTCTATTCAGAAGTTCAAAGTCTCTCAAATTCAGACTTCTATAAAATAAAAATTAAGTTATATGCTTCCTTATTCCAAAAGGAAAGAACCAGGACATAATCAGAACCAAAGAAAAGCAAAACTCAAATCCAACATTCCAAAGTTCAGTGTCAGATTTCTGGGAGTGTTAATCTTCTAGGATTTGCCGCAGCACACACAGTTTGTCTCCTAGGCTCAGATCAGTTCTGCTCCACAAGAGATGCTGGCCTTGAAATTATCCCATGGCACTAACATCTCCAAAATACTGAGGTCTACACCGCAACTGGGCTGCACCTTCACCAACAGCCTCCCTTGGGTTCTGTGTAGGAACTCTAATCCTGTCATGTGGTCCCAAACCTTCTCTCTATGATCTCCTCAATTCTGAGACTTCTGTTTTAAACTGAGGCTGGACATTTACCAATGGCTTTCCCTAGATTCTCATAGAGCCAAGTCCCAAATGCTCTTCAGGCTCCCTTCATGCCTTCTAAACTGGTACCACCCAGGCATCTCTCACATACACCAAGTCTGACTGCCTGCATGAGATGCAGCCTTGGCTCCCTCTGGATCAAAGCTTCTATGTGCTGATCCAAAGGAAACATTTCCCAAATGATCCTACTTTAATGATACTGGTCTTTTCTTATTCATCACTGATTTCTCACCATCTCACCAGCACCAATTGTCCCTGCAAAGCAAATGTTTGACTTTAATGGTTTTGGTCTCTTGTTAATCACAGCAATTATTCTGCTCCAGAAAACCAGAACCACAGTTTCTCAATTCAAAACATCAACCAGCCTTGATGAGGGACACTCATCTTGAGGGACTCTCAAACTTCCTTCTGAAACACCACAAGCTATGCTGTACTGCACTATTCTCAGGGCTATCTTGTTCCTGGGCTGGCTAGTTTTCTGTCAATTTAACACAAGCTTGGGAAGAGGAAACTACAATTGAGAAAAGTCTCCCACCAGACTGGCCTGTGGTACGTTTTATTGATTGATGATTGATGTGGAAGGGCCTGCTTCTCTGTGGCAGGTACCACCTCTGGGCTGGTTGTCCTTGGGCTATAAGAAAGCAGCAAGGCAGTAAACAGCATCCCTCCATGGCCTCTGCATCACTTCCTGCATCTAGGTTCCTACCTTGAATTCACATTCAGACTTCCATAGGTGATGGGCTGTAACCTGGAAGTGTAAGGTGAAATAAATTCTTTCTCTTCTAAAGTTACTTTTGGTCTTGGCGTTTTATTACAACAACAGAAGTCCTATGACAGAAATTAGTTCCAGGAGTAGGGTATTGCTGTGGCAGCACTGGCCATGTGTTTGGGGGTAGGGGGAGATGGTGGTAGCTTTTGAACTTTGAGCTGGAAAAGTCATAGAGTTCTCAGAGCTCATTGGGCTGTTTGTGGGAGCTTGATGAATGATGAACTAAGAATGATGAATTAAGATCAACTGGAGTTTAAGGACCCACTGTGATTAAGAAGAGGCCGGCATTGCCTTCCGCGACCTCTGTTCCCGCGGACTGCGCTGGAGAGACCGGTACCCAGGCTCTCCCCCCGATATAACATCACTTGGGACACGGCCTGTTGGGGCTTCCGTCTGTGCCCGAGGGCGGGTTGGCGCTGTAGTCGTCTGGGCGCCAGATCGGCGGGCCATCGTGACCACAGGGTGAGCGGCGCCACGGAGACTGCCCTCCGCCATCTTTGCTCCAGTGACCAGGTAGTTGGGACCGCCAGGCTCAGAGACAGACAGGCATAATATCGCTTCGGTTTCAGGCAGCTTGGGTGTAACCTGCTCCCAGGTGCTGGGCTGATCTGCAGTAACCAGCGCGCCAGTTCCTCGGTGGGACCTTCTGCCTGCTGGAGGGACCCCGCGCAGGGAGGGAGCCCGCCAGCTTCCCTTCCGCGACCTCTGTTCCCGCGGACTGCGCTGGAGAGACCGGTACCCAGGCTCTCCCCCCGATATAACATCACTTGGGACACGGCCTGTTGGGGCTTCCGTCTGTGCCCGAGGGCGGGTTGGCGCTGTAGTCGTCTGGGCGCCAGATCGGCGGGCCATCGTGACCACAGGGTGAGCGGCGCCACGGAGACTGCCCTCCGCCATCTTTGCTCCAGTGACCAGGTAGTTGGGACCGCCAGGCTCAGAGACAGACAGGCATAATATCGCTTCGGTTTCAGGCAGCTTGGGTGTAACCTGCTCCCAGGTGCTGGGCTGATCTGCAGTAACCAGCGCGCCAGTTCCGCGGTGGGACCTTCTGCCTGGTGGAGGGACCCTGCGCAGGGAGGGAGCCCGCCAGCTTCCCTTCCGCGACCTCTGTTCCCGCGGACTGCGCTGGAGAGACCGGTACCCAGGCTCTCCCCCCAATATAACATCACTTGGGACACGGCCTGTTGGGGCTTCCTTCTGTGCCCGAGGGCGGGTTGGCGCTGTGGTCGTCTGGGTGCCAGATCGGCGGGCCATCGTGACCACAGGGTGAGCAGCGCCACGGAGAGTGCCCTCCGCCATCTTTGCTCCAGTGACCAGGTAGTTGGGACCACCAGGCTCAGAGACAGACAGGCATAATATCGCTTCGGGTTCAGGCAGCTTGTGTGTAACCTGCTCCCAGGTGCTGGGCTGATCTGCAGTGACCAGCGCGCCAGATCTGCTGTGGGACTTCTGCCTGGCAGAGGGACGCCCCCTCCCCCCCCCAGGAGAGATCACACACCCCTGCACAGGGCAGGAGCCTGCCAGCCTCCCTTTGGCGACCTCTGCTCCAGGAATCCACTAGGCTGAGCCTTTAGATGTGCAAGGCCTCCCCAATATAAGATCACTTGGGGCAAAGCACATTAGGGCTCCAAAGTCACTCAGGAGCAGGCAGGCCCCAGAAATCGGTGCCAGGGGAATCCTGGTAATCCAGGGGGGGGCAGAAATAGCTTTGCAGGCTCACAGGAGGTCCAACCAACAGCCAGTGGCAGCAGGACCAACTAACACCAGAGGTATCCAGATGGCAAAAGGCAAACGTAGGAATGTTACTAACAGTAATCAAAGTAATGTAGGACCATCCGAACCCAACTCTCCAACAGCAGCAAGTCCTGGATACCCCACCACACCCGAAAGACAAGATCTGGATTTAAAATCACTTCTCATGATGCTATTAGAGGATCACAAGAAGGACACAAATAAATCTCATAAAGAGTTACAGGAGACCATGAATCAACGGTTAGAAGCCCTTACAAAGGAAACACAAAAATCGCTTAGAGAAATGCGGGAGAACATGGATCAAAAGATGGAGGCGCACAAGGAGACAACACAAAAATCGCTTAACGAGATGAATCAACGGGTAGATGCACTCACAAAGGAATCACAAAATTTGCATAAAGAAATGCAGAAGAATATGGGTCAACAGACGGATGCCCATAAGGAGGCAACACAAAAATTGCTTAAAGAAATGAATCAACGGTTAGATGCCCTTACAAAGGAAACACGAGAACTGCTTAAAGAAATGCAGGAGACGATGGATCAACAGATGGAATCCCATGAGGAGGAAACACAAAAATCGCTCAGAGAAATGCAGGAGAACGTGGGTCATCAGGAAGAAATCCTGAAAGAGGTAATGCAAAATTACCTTAAAGAAATACAGGAAAATACAAACAAACAAGTGAAGGATCTCAGCAAATCCATCCAGGAACTAAAAAAGGAAGTAGAAACAACTAAGAAATCACAAAGGGAGACAACTTTGGAGATAGAAAACCTTGGGAAGAAATCAGGAGTCATAGATGCAAACATCAACAATAGAATACAAGAGATGGAAGAAAGAATCTCAGGTGCTGAAGATTCCATAGAAAGCATCGACTCAACAGTCAAAGAAAATGCAAAATGCAAAAAACGCGTAACCCAAAACATCCAGGAAATCCAGGACACAATGAGAAGACCAAACCTAAGGATTATAGGTATAGATGAGAGTGAAGATTTGCAACTTAAAGGGCCAGTAAACATCTTCAACAAAATTATGGAGGAAAACTTCCCTAACTTAAAGAGAGAGATGCCGATGAACATACAAGAAGCCTACAGAACTCCAAACAGACTGGACCAGAACAGAAATACCTCCCGTCACATAATAATCAAAACACCGAATGTTCTAAACAAAGAAAGAATACTAAATGCAGTAAGAGAAAAGGGCCAAGTAACATACAAAGGAAGACCTATCCGAATCACATCAGACTTCTCACCAGAGACTATGAAAGCCAGAAGATCCTGGGCAGATCTCATGCAGACACTAAGACAGCACAAATGCCAGCCTAGACTACTATACCCAGCAAAACTCTCAATCACCATAGATGGAGAGACCAAGATATTCCATGATAAAACCAAATTTTCACAATATCTTTCCACAAATCCAGCCCTGCAACGGATAATAGGTGGAAACCTCCAATACAGGGAGAGAAACAACACCCTGGAAAAAATGAGATAATAACCTTCTTGAATCAAACCCAAAAGTAGATAACCACTCAAACATAAAGATAGCGTCAAGAATGGCAGATGGCAATAATCACTATGCCTTAATCTCTCTTAATATCAATGGTCTCAATTCCCCAATTAAAAGACATAGACTAGCAGACTGGATACGTAAACAGGACCCAGCTTTTTGCTGCATGCAGGAAACGCACCTCAGTGTCAAAGACAAACACTACCTCAGAGTAAAAGGCTGGAAAACAATTTTACAAGCAAATGGCCCCAAGAAACGAGGTGGAGTAGCCATCCTAATATCGGATAAAATTGATTTTCAACCCAAAGTCATCAAAAAAGACACAGAAGGACACTACATACTGATCAAGGGAAAAATCCACCATCAAGAACTCTCAATCCTGAATATCTATGCTCCAAATGCAAGGGCACCCTCATTCGTAAAAGAAACTTTACTAAAACTCAAAGCACACATCGCACCGCACACAATAATAGTGGGTGACTTCAACACCCCGCTCTCTGAAATGGATCGTTCAGGAAAGCAGAAACTAAACAGGGACACAGTGAATCTAATTGAAGCCTTGGACCAAATGGAACTAACTGATATATATAGAACATTTCATCCTAGAGCTAAAGAATACACCTTCTTCTCAGCTCCTCATGGTACCTTCTCCAAAATTGACCATATAATTGGTCACAAATCAGACCTCAACAGATACAAGAAGATAGAAATAATCCCATGCCTCCTATCAGATCACTATGGAATAAGGGTGGTCTTCAATGGCAACAAAAACAAAAGAAAACCCACGTACACATGGAGGCTGAACAATGCTCTACTCAATGATAACTTGGTCAAGGTGGAAATAAAGAAAGAAATCAAAGACTTTTTGAAAGTTAATGAAAATGAAGGCACAACATACCCTAACTTATGGGACACAATGAAAGCAGTGCTAAGAGGAAAATTCATAGCCCTGAGTGCCGCCAAAAAGAAACGGGAGACAGCATACACTAACAGCTTAATGGCACACCTGAAAGCCCTGGAACAAAAAGAAGCAAATACACCAAAGAGGAGTAGAAGGCAGGAAATCATCAAACTCAGGGCTGAAATCAATCAAGTAGAAACAAATAAAACCATACAAAGAATCAACAAAACGAGGAGTTGGTTCTTTGAGAAAATCAACAAGATAGATAAGCCCTTAGCCAGACTAACCAGAGGGCACAGAGATAGTATCCAAATTAATAAAATCAGAAACGAAAAGGGAGAGATAACAACAGAAACTGAGGAAATTCAAAAAATCATCAGATCCTACTACAAAAACCTGTATTCAACACAACTAGAAAATCTTGAGGAAATGGACAATTTCCTTGACAGATACCAAGTACCAAAATTAAATCAGGATCAAATAGACCATCTAAACCGTCCTATAACCCCTGAAGAAATAGAAGTTGTCATTGGAAGTCTTCCAACCAAAAAAAGCACAGGTCCAGATGGTTTTAGTGCAGAATTCTATCAGACCTTCAAAGAAGACCTAACACCAATACTCTTCAAACTGTTCCACAAAATAGAAACAGAAGGAACACTACCCAACTCGTTCTATGAAGCCACAATTACACTAATACCAAAAGCACACAAAGATCCGACAAAGAAAGAGAATCTCAGGCCAATCTCTCTTATGAATATCGATGCAAAAATACTCAATAAAATTCTTGCCAACCGAATCCAAGAACACATCAAAACGATCATTCACCACGATCAAGTAGGCTTCATCCCAGGGATGCAGGGATGGTTCAATATAAGGAAATCCATCAATGTAATCCACTACATAAACAATCTCAAAGAAAAAAACCACATGGTCATCTCATTAGATGCTGAGAAAGCATTTGACAAAATTCAGCATCCTTTCATGCTAAAGGTCTTGGAAAGATCAGGAATTCAAGGCCCATATCTAAACATAGTAAAAGCAATTTACAGCAAACCAGTAGCCAGCATCAATCTAAACGGAGAGAAACTTGAAGCAATCCCACTAAAATCAGGGACTAGACAAGGCTGCCCTCTCTCTCCATATCTTTTCAATATAGTACTTGAAGTTCTAGCTAGAGCAATTAGACAAGAAAAAGAGGTCAAAGGGATACAAATTGGAAAGGAAGAAGTCAAACTATCACTATTTGCAGACGATATGATAGTATACATAAGCGACCCAAAGAACTCCACCAGAGAACTCCTACAGCTGATAAACGACTTCAGCAAAGTGGCCGGATATAAAATCAACTCAAGCAAGTCAGAAGCCTTCCTATACTCAAAGGATAAGCAGGCTGAGAAAGAAGTAAGAGAAATAATACCCTTTACGATAGCCACAAACCATATTAAGTATCTTGGCGTGACGCTAACCAAACAAGTGAAAGATCTGTATGACAAGAACTTCAAGTCTCTGAAGAAAGAAATTGAAGAAGACCTCGGAAGATGGAAAAATCTGCCATGCTCATGGATTGGCAGGATCAATATAGTAAAAATGAGCATCTTACCAAAAGTAATACACAGATTCAATGCAATCCCCATCAAAATCCCAACTCAATTCTTCATAGAGTTAGAAAGAGCAATTCAAAAATTCATCTGGAATAACAGAAAACCCAGAATAGCTAAAACTATTCTCAAGAGTAAAAGAACCTCTGGGGGAATCAGTATCCCGGACCTCAAGCTGTACTACAGAGCAATAGTGTTAAAAACTGCATGGTATTGGTACAGTAACAGACATGTAGATCAATGGAACAGAATTGAAGACCCAGAAATGAATCCACACTCCTATGGTCACTTGATCTTTGACAAAGGAGCTAAAACCATCCAGTGGAAAAAAGATAGCCTTTTCAACAAATGGTGCTGGCTCAGCTGGAGGTCAACATGCAGAAGAATGCAAATTGACCCATCCTTATCTCCTTGCACTAAGCTCAATTCTAAGTGGATCAAAGATCTCCACATAAAACCAGACACACTGAAACTAATAGAAGGGAAACTAGGGAAGAACCTTGAACATATGGGCACAGGGGAGAATTTCCTGAACAGAACTCCAATAGCTTATACTCTAAGATCAAGAATAGACAAATGGGACCTCATTAAATTACAAAGTTTTTGCAAGGCAAAAGACACCGTCAAAAAGACAAAGCGGCAACCAACTAACTGGGAAATGATCTTTACCAACCTTACATCCGACAGAGGGCTAATATCCAAGATATACAAAGAACTCAAGAAGTTAAACTCCAGAGAGGCAAGTAACCCTATTAAAAAATGGGGTACAGAGCTCCACAAAGAGTTCTCACCTGAAGAATATCTAATGGCTGAGAAGCACCTAAAGAGATGTTCATCATCCTTAGTCATTAGGGAAATGCAAATCAAAACAACCCTGAGATTCCATCTCACACCAGTCAGGATGGCTAAGATCAAAAACACAGGAGACAGCAGTTGTTGGCGAGGATGTGGAGAAAGAGGAACACTCCTCCACTGCTGGTGGAATTGCAGGCTGGTACAACCACTCTGGAAAGCAGTCTGGCGGCTCCTCAGAAAACTGGGCATGACACTTCCGGAGGATCCGGCTATACCACTCCTGGGCATATACCCAGAGACTTTACCTGCATGCAATAAGGACACATGCTCCACTATATTCATAGCAGCCTTATTTATAATAGCCAGAAGCTGGAAAGAACCCAGATGTCCCTCAACGGAGGAATGGATTCAGAAGATGTGGTATATTTACACAATGGAATACTACTCTGCAATTAAAAACAATGAATTCACGAAATTCCTAGGCAAATGGTCAGAACTTGAAAATATCATCCTTAGTGAGGTAACCCAATCACAAAAGATCACACATGGTATGAAGTCACTGATAAGGGGATATTGACCCAGAATCTCAGAATACCCTAGACACAATCAGCATATCAATAGATTTCTAAAAAGATGGAAGGAGAGACCCCTGGTCCTGGAAAGACTGGATGTAGGGGAACGCCAGGACAGAGTAATGAGAGGGGGTTGAACGGAGAAAAGAGGGAGGGAAGGGGGCTTATGGGACTTTCGGGGAGGGAGGAAACGGGAAAGGGGAAGTGATTTGGAATGTAAATTAAAAAAATAAAATAAAATTAAATTAAAATAAAAAAAAAAAAAAAAAAAAAAAAAAAAAAAAAAAAAAGAAGAGGCCGGCATTATTGACGATCCTAAATGTAGAAATGTTTCCTCAGAAGCTGTGGTCCACACAGGGCAAAGACTGTATCCCATGCTGGTATTTGGTAATGTGAGAGCCAGTCAGGCGGTGCTGGTTTTGAAGAGATCATAGAGAGCACCCAAGACTTGGCACTGTGTGGCAGGATTGGAGTCCCTGGAGAGAAGCCAGTGAAGGTTATTGGTGAATTGCAGCCTCAGTTGCAGTAGAAGGCCCAGGATTGAAGGTGTCATGGAGAGAACTTGAGGCTTGGCACCATAGGGTGAGGTCAAAAATCCCTTCATGGATCCCAGATGCAATGGAGACCTTAACATTTTGGAGATGCCAGTACCATGGGTTGACCACCAAGAACAGCAGCGGCTGTGAGTGATGGCAATGAGATCCTACCAGCAAGCTGTGTATGTTATGGATGGCAGAGCCAGCAGAACGGATTTATAATGCTCATCAGAGCCCAGAAGTTCATGAGTGAATCCCAGGCACTGGTCACTATGTTATTTACACTGTTGGAGTTTGGTTTAGTTTTATCTGATTGAAACTATGCTTTGGCTCATCATCTTTGAAATGATAAAGTATGTAATTTAGTTCTTATTTTACAGAAGCCCACAGTCAAGGAACTTTAGGATTTTAAAGAGACTTTGGGATTTTAGGGAAAATTTGGAGTTTGAGAGAGAATTTGAAATTTAAAACAGACTTTGGATATTTTAAGAAGGCTAAACTTTTAAGGTATTTGAATTTTAAAGACTGTATTTACTTTTAAAAGGTGGGGTGTTTTATATTGTGGAATTGATATTAACATACCATCCTGGGGACAAATAAGAAAGGAAAGGTTCAGCCGGGCGGTGGTGGCACACGCCTTTAATCCCAACACTTGGGAGGCAGAGGCAGGAGGATTTCTGAGTTCGAGGCCAGCCTGGTCTACAAAGTGAGTTCCAGGACAGCCAGGGCTACACAGAGAAACCCTGTCTTGAAAAACCAAAAAAAAAAAAAAAAAGAAAGGAAAGGTTCTAGTTGAATAGTGATGTGTTTGTGTATCAAGTTGACAAAGGGTCAGTTGTGATGGCTAGCTTATTGTTACCTTAACACAAGCTAGAGACATTTGGAAAGAGTGAACTTTTAACTGAGAAAATGATCCCACTATATTGGCCTGTGGCAAGTCTGTGATGTGTTTTCTTTATTGATGATTGATGTGGAGGGCCAAGGCCACTGGGAGTAGTGCCATCCTTGGCTGGTTGACCTGTGTGCTATAAGAAAGCAGGTTGAGCAAGCCAAGAGAAGCAAGTCAATAAGCAGTTTTCCAGCATAGCCTCTGCATCAGGTCCTGCCTCTAGGTTCCCACCTTGAGCTCATGTCCAGATGTCCATTGGTGATGGACTCTTTCCTAGAGGTATAAGATGAAATAAACTCCCTTTCTCCTCAAGTTTCTTTTGGGTCATGGTGCTTTTTTTCATGACACTAGACATTCTTACTAAGGCAGTTCCAACAAGCTCTGAAAATTCAATGGCTTTGATAGCCCAAAGCTCCAAAGTTCTTCTATAATCCTCTTCCCAAATAGCCAGGTCTCTCTGGTGTCAATTCACATTTTAATTTGCTTTTCGTTGCTGTTATAAAATGCCAGGACCGGAAGTAACTTGGGAAGAAAAGATTTATTTTGCTTATACTTTCACATCTTAGCCCATCGTTGAAGGAAATCGGGCATGAACTGGAGCAGAAACTCAGAGGCAATAACAGAAGCAGTGACCATGGTGGAGTGCTCCTTACTGCAGTGAGCATGGTGGAGTGCTCCCTATTGCAGTGAGTAGCTATGGTGGAGTGCTCCTTCCTGCAGTGAGCAGTCATGGTGGAGTGCTCCTTACTGGATTGCTCCTCCTGACTTTGGTTTCTTAGACCCTCCCAGGAACATCTGCCCAGGGTTGGGCTTTCCCCTGTCAATTACTAATGAAGAATGTGACCCCATAGGTCAGTCTGGTGGAAACATTTTCTCATCTGATTTTCCTTCTTTCCAAATGACTCTAGTCTGTATCAAGTTGACATAAAACCTATCTAGCACCTTATCTTTATTTCTTCTATACTTTTTAATTAATTTTATTCCACACAGTGTATTTTAGTTGTATTCTTTCCCTCCCACAACTCCCCGATCTGCCACGGTGCTATAGTCTTTTTCTTTTAAAAGAATAAACCAAACAAAAATGAAGAGTATCCGTAAGCACACACACAGAGAACCAACCAAACAAGACACACCACGTCATTTGTTTTCTGTCATTTCTAGGCGCGGAGCCTGCCCTGGGGTGGGTTTGATACACTCACTGCCTTTGATTTCCTCCCTCACAGCAGTCATCAATTGCAAATAGCTTCTGGATTACGGGTAGGACTTGGTGCCCACTTTCCGTTCTCTGTGCTAGAATTTGGTTTGGTTTGAACTTGCTCAGGTCCTCTCCACGCTGTCCGTTTCTGCGAGTTGACATGCCCATCAGTCCTGTTGTGTCTAGAAAATGCTGTTTCCTCAGAGTCACATGATCTCACAATCTTTCTGTCTCCTCTTTCAACATAGATCCTGAGGTCCTGAGGGGAGGGGTATTTATTTATTTATTTATTTATTTATTTATTTATTTATTTTGACACGGAATTCTACTCTGCCACTTAGACTGGCTTAGAACTTACTGTGTGGTCCATGCTTGCTTTAATCCCATACAAATCCTTCTGCCTCAGCCTCCCAAGTGCTGAGATTACAGATGTGAGCTATTACACCTCTCCGAGGATAATGAATTTTATGATTATCTCTTCTATCTTCCCTCCCAGCAACTCGGTGAAGTGAGCATCCTTAGCTCCATCTTACAAAGACCTGAAATTCAGGAAGGGTTGAATTTCCCCCAAGGATGCTCTGTGGTAGATCTAAGACTCTGAAGCAGTCCATCTGGTTGTCCATCTACAATCTTTTAGGAAATGAAGGAAACAAAGTGCAAGGAACTGGTACCCCAGATTTTTATAGATGCTCCTCCGTGAAGTTGTCAGTGTTAAAAGACAACCCGGCATGTGCTTTCGTGAAAATTTGAAGAAGGGATCCAATCTGGCCCTTGTCTCCTGCTAATGGACAATGGCTAAATATAGAAAACATGCCTTCCCTCTGTCTGCTCCATGGTGCTTAATAGGATTGGAGTAGGGATCAGGGGGAAGGAGAGAGAGACAAATATGTCTCAAGTGTGCAAGTGGCCTCTGGCATTGCAGGTGGTCGTTGATGCCTGACTTGGCTACTGCGAACTAAATGAAAGTCCATTGGAAGAGCAGGGCAAGCTCATAGGGGCTCGTCCACCTTGCCAGACTATTGTTGAAGTTGTAACAATTTAATGTGATGCCATAATTTCTCCAAAATAGCATGGAAATTATGCGTATGAAATTTCATGTTGAATAGCTCTTGACTCCAGTCCTGCCTTCCCTGTAAAATTTAGCTTTTTGTGTGGAAATAAATTTCTATCTCACACCATTAAATTCAATTCAAAATGGATAGGATATTCAAATGTTATGAAAACACTGAAACCCTCAAACAATGGTGTTGGCAGTGTGAGACTGGGATCTGTACCTGGGGAGGAGGGAAGGGCAGGTCTCAGTGATGGGTGGAATTTGCAGCAGGAGTCTAAGATTCCTATAACTTTGGGCTAGGGATAGATAGACCTTTGCTTCTTTGGCGGCATATGTGTGCATGCATGTATGTATTCATGGTTCCTGTATATGCCTGTGTGTGGAGGCCAAAGGTTGACATCAGGTATCTTCTTCCATTACTGTCTTCTTTATATATTGAGGCAGAGTCTCTCACTAAAACCTAGAGCTCCCCAATTAAGCTAAACTACTGAACCAGCTCAGGGAGCCCCGTCTCTGTCGTCCACATGCTATGATTACACCTGGGCCACCACATCTACCCAGTGTTCCCATGAGTGTGGAGCATCTGAACTCCCCTCTTTACTTCCAGGGTGGGTGATTTTTACCTTCAGAGGCATCTCCCCGACCCTAGAAATGGACTTTTTAATCAAGTATACAACAATTTAGTATAATTGTTGTCAAAGAAAAGATACATAAATTGATTATTAAAACTCAAATTTTCCTCAGAAAGGAGGCAGATACACAAACTACAAACTTATGGAAATATATCAAATAAATATAGCTTTAAAATATTAGTTTTAAATATATTTACATAAATATATATACATGATATGGGGACTGGAGAGATGGCTCTGCAGTTAAGAGCACTTGTTACTCTTGCAGAGAACTTAGCTTTAATTCCCAGGCCCCACACTGTGGTTCATAATCACTTGCAACTCAAGTTTCAACCAAATGGGCCCCAGGACATCAATGATACATGCTGTACACATTCATACATGTAAAACGTGCATGCACATAAAATAAAAATATTTAAAACCACTTATACACATGAAATGAAAGTTTCATGTGTGTTTCCATGCATAAGAAAACCAATCACCTGGATAGAAAATAAGAAAAACTGTAAAGAAACATCCTTGGAACAAAAAACACATTTGGCTAATAACTATAAAAGAATGTTCACCTCACTAATTTTCATAAAGGTCCCCTTTCATCATGCAGTACCAGTGTATATACACTGATGGACAAGTCTTAGAAATATAATACCAAATGTTGGATATTGACAGGATCTTGTACCTATGTTGGCAAGACAATAAGGAACAGACTGTCATCGTCTCATAAGACTGATTATGTATGTGCTCAGTGGATCTAACAGGTAACCACAAAATATACACTCCAGGAAAAGGTAGTGCCCCATACAAGGAGACTACTAAAAATGATCACAAATGAGTTTTCCAAGATAGAAAGAAAACCCTTCTGAAACCAGAGAATGGAGGATGCACCAAGAAATACAAGTATACTTAGCAGAAGGAATAGTCATATAGTCACGTTCACTATAGTCATATAGTCAATAGTCACGTTCTGAAAACAAAAAGCTGTAGTTAGACTCCTTCATACCAATGAATCCAAACTGAATTGGAATCAAATTCAATGAAGGAGGGCATGCTCCAGAAGACTTTATGAAAGGCATATTGCACTTTTCGTAAAATTTGAAAATGATGCAAAATTAAAGTTGAACTAAGTAAAGCTAAATAATATACAATTTAGGCACACATGCTGTGTAAAATAAGAATTAATCAGCATGATACTAGAGAAGTGGTTATCTATGGGCAGAATATGATGTAATATTAAGGAAAACACACAGGCTGTTGTTAGTTATTGGTTTTGGTTTTGACAGTGGGATAGAAGTGATACAGTATTTGATATATACATAATATAATGTAAAATATGGTGGATTACTTTTTACACTGCTTAAACAAAATGCCTGACAAAAGCAGCTTAAGGAGAGAAATGTTTCTTTTGTCTAGAGTCTGAGGAGGCAGTGGTTCCACCATGGTGAGAACATGATGGTAACAGGAACATGAGGCCATTCACACTGTATCCACAGCAGGAAGCAGAAGGCTGGATGCTGGTCACCAGGTCGCTTTCTCCCTTTTGTTCAGTCTGGGATCTCAGTCCCTGGAATAATGCTGGCCATGTTTAGTGTTGGTCTTTCTACCTCTGTTAACCTAATCTAGAGAATTTCAACAGGCATGCCCAGTGGTTTATCTTCCAGATGATTCTATTCCTATCAAGTTGGGTCAATATTAACTTTCACAGATAGCTTTCAATGGACCAGCAACGATAGTGTGCCATGCTCCAGGGGTTACTAATTCAATTCCATGGCCCTAAGATCCAACTAGTCAATTCATAAATAAGAAACGTGGATCCCCAAAATACTAATCCTTATGAGTTGTGATTAGTTGGTCAATGTATCTTTGGTTTCCTTGACTATGGAAAAACAAAAACCATGGGTAATATAAAAGTCAACTGAGTAACAAATGAAGGCAAACTACTGAATGATGCACTATAATGAATGAATTGTGTGGGGATAAGATGTGAATTACTGTAATGGGTGAATTGTGTGGGGTAAAACATGAACCACAATAGCTTCACTGAGCTATGACTGGTGTCCCATATGAGTCACCCACTTAAAGTGCACAACTCAGTATGTTATAGGATACTCAGAGTTAAACAATTATTACTGAAATTCACTGTAAAATATTTTCATTACTCCTGTTCCCATGACCAGCCATTTCTATTTCCTTCCTCCTCTCAGTACAATCTACTTTCTGCCTCTATGGACTTACCCATCTGGACATGTAATATAAGTGAAATCCTACAATATTTTCATCTTTCCTAGATCATAAATTCTTGGCAGTAAGTATAGCAGTGTGAGTCTGTACTGGTGCTAACGTTCTGCAGCTTAGCAGCCTTGCTGAATATGACCGAGGGGTAATAGGAGACAGCTAATTCTTAAACAGCCAGCCAGCTAGGGAAAGGTGTCCTGGATTGGACTAGGCTGATCTGGAATTACTTTCATTTTTATCCAAGCTGACCTGCTTCTCAGTTCTGATCTAAAAAGAAATGTTCTTTTGGTGGGCTTATACCAGTCAGCTGACTTTCCTCCATGGTAATTTCAGATTCCCTGCCCTGGTCTCAGGTAATCAAGTCCAACCAGAAAAGTGCATCTTGGTAGGTCCTATACAAGAAAGAAAAAGAGACCTAACCCTGCTTTTTCCGTTACAGAATATAAAAACTCAATTACTGTTTCAACTCTGGCTTCTGTTCCTCACTAGAATCTGTCTCTGTGTGCAACACAACGGGACAATTATCAAAAGAGGAAGTGTGACTGGACAATAATTGTTTGGGATAGGGGACTTCAACATCCTTGGCCACTAGAGAAAAGCAAATGAAAAACAATTGAGATTTCACCTCACCCCAGTCATAATATAAAATCAAATAATATAAAATCGTCAGAGTATCTGTCATCAAATTAAAAAACAACAACAACAACAACAAAAGTAAAATGGCAACACATGCTGACAAGCATGCAGAGATAACCAGTAAAGAATCCGCCACAAAAATCAGGGTGGCGGGTCCTCCAGTAAAAACTAAAACACAACAGAGTATAAGCAATCCATGGTCCTCCCAGGGGCACAGTTGTGTGAGCCATCCATGATCCTCCCAGGGGTACATCTGAAGGAATCTTAAGGCAGGGTCCCATAGGTTTTTTTCATATGTATGCTTAACCACTACAGCATTCACAATGGCTCGGATATGAAACCAGCCTAGGTATTCATAGTTAGATGATTTGATAAGCAAAATGTGATCTATAGACACAATTGAGTTTTATTCACGCAGAAAGAAAAATAAAATCATGCTATTTGCTGGAAAAAAATGGATTGAACTGAAAATCATAATATTAAAGAAAGTAAGTCAGGCACAAAAATCAAATATCATGTATTTTCTCTCTTATGTGTAACACACATGATGTACATGTATATATACATATATATGACATGAAAGTAGAAAGGAAAGGAATACAAAATAGGTTTTCTCTCATATATGGAGTCTATATATAAATGAATCTAGATTGTCTGTCTATCTGTCTGTCTGTCTGTCTGACTCAAAAGTAGAAAGGACTATGTAGAGGGAGGAAGCAGGCTACCAAGTGGGGTTGTTGGATAAACAAAGTACAGTGATATATGTGTATGAAAATTTTATAATGAAACTGGTTGTTTTAGACTCAGACTAAAGAAATTTTAAAACAAAGAAAGAAAAAAAAACCAACATTAACAAGCTAAATCATAACAACGAACAGAACCCACATTCAGGGTCTATCTGATTCAGAGTCCAGCATCTTGGACATTATCCAGTGATGCCCCCATGTGTAAGAAAATGCTACTCTTATTCCCCCCAAAAATTTTAGAGTGAGGATAATAATTATCTTAATTTTGTATAATATCTTTTTTGTTATTCTGTGGAGGTTAATTTGCAATTTCCTTTAGAATCAAGTAGCGTTAAAGGCTTGATGGATTCTTTGACTGGCTAAAGTTGTTCAATATTGAATCATTTATTTCTTAAAAAAGTACTTATCTGTGGGGAGAGTAGCAATTACCCCTTCAGAGAAGATGTGCCAGGGAATGAGTAGCAAACTGTTGACTTAGGAGTTAGTAAAACATAAAGAACCCACTAAGTCTCTAATTATTAGTGTTCAGCTAAAGGCGCACTTTCCTGCTCCAACGGCTGTGGGTGTCAGGAGAAAGAAATGAGGTTGCTCCTTCATGGCCAGTGGGACAGACTTACTCTGAACATCAGGGTGATTCCCAATGCACACTGGAAATGACAAATAGTAAACAAAGAAATGGTTTGATTTAGCTTTAACACATGCATACAAATCCACCATGTCTTCTTCGGAGATGGCAGAATGTCTAAATCGGTGGGATTAATGTTTTACAAAGCAGAGAAACTTTTACCCTTGATTATACATTTATTTAGAGGATGGGCTGTTGCTCTGGGAAATGCGTCTGTTGCCACAGAGAGACATAAATGACCGGCCCTTTCTTCCTTAGTTAGCCTCAAGGGAGCTTACCGGGGCCTGATTGAGCAAGGAAAGCATCGAGCTTTCTTCGACAGCTCAGAAATCCCTGGGGTTGAGTTGAGTTTTAGGTGAAGGGTTCACATTAATGCCAAACTGGTTTGCGCCATCCCATTACTATCCGTACATGACAAGACCAGCATTTGTAGCCTGCTCGCACTGACAGCCAGGGGATGAACACTCACACTCGAGACCCGAAGCAAGAAACACCTGGCTGGCGCTCCCTGCAAGCACAGGGCTTGTTATTAAACAGCTCCGTGACCTAGTTCCAGGAGCAGGCACTTCAAAAGGAGCCCAAGTTCCAAGTTTGCATCTTTGTCGTCGCCCCCCCCCCCCCACACACACACACCAATGTCAGGAGCCTGAGATCCTAGGCTTCCTCTATCCAAGTAGAAAGACAAAGCTATGCACGGAGTCCAGTGTTACTTTTGCTCCTAGGTTGCACAATTATTACAAAGGGATACAATGGTTCCCAGTCTTCTCTGAATTAAAGCACAGGGAAGAGAGGTTGTACTTCTCAACTTGCTTAATAAAGAAACATCCCCCTCCCAGAGAAAAAACAAGGTAGACTTGGGGAGCGAGACTTTTTTAAGCTGGCTAGTATTTGGCAGTAGGAAAACTATGGGAGACTGCACATTGCCTCTGTTTACTCTTAGTTGAAGCAGGGTGGGCTGGTGTTTGTATGATAGCTTAAAGCAGTGAAGATGGACATCGCAAAAGATCTGTGCTGCGTCTGCCACAACCCGAGTTGTTTCTACAACTCACTAGAACATGGGCACCATAAGAACAGGATTCTTGTAGCTTGGAACAAGCCTCCCTGTAAATTATTAAATGAATGCCGTCAGTCCAATATACATGAATGGCGGGCATCACCGACATCCTGCTTCCAACTGCAGATACTACTGCTAGGGAGGAGAGCCCCTCATGTCCCATCCCTTGGAACAGAAGCCCATCACTACCAGCACCAACCCTCTTTCTGTCACTATAGTCCTGCCCATTATTCTAATTGCACTCCTGAGTTGTTTCCCAGCAGGTCATTAACATTTGTTTCTAAATTGAATTCCACGCTAACTGCATTAACCCTTTGAAGCTAGGGGCTACCATTCCCATTTTATAGACGAGAACACTAGAGCAGCTAGCAGAAGGAACTTGCTCTGAGCCTTCAAATAGCAAAGTAGGAGTTGTAATACAGATCTGCCTGATCTTTACACTCACTGTCCTTTGTATAATACTCCTAAGATGTAAAAGGGAGCATGCTGTCTACCCACATGGAAGGATCTACAAGGGACACTAAATGCCTGTTTACTGGGAGAACACCATCCCTAACCAGCCTCACCCTGAGCCAAGCTTCCCATTTTAATGATGTCACTTCTTCTTGAGCTGAGGCTGTTGGTTACTACCGTGCTTGATTAGAACTCATCTGGAGTAAATAGCCCATGACCACCTTTGATTAGGTTCTCACTCATAATATGTGTCAGAGGAGGAACTCTTGTTTTCCCTGTAGCAGAATCTAAGTTTTCCACGATAAGTTGAGTCATACTTAAAACAGTGTTAAAAAGAGACATTACTGAAATATTTACAGGAACCCAATAACTTGAAATCAGTCTCCAGAAACTTAAAGACTATACATCATTCTGGATGTTGCGTCTTTGTTGGTTTATTATTGTAAATATAGGAACTTGATCATGGATGACACTTCACCATATAATTATTACAAGTCCACATTATGGCCCATGAATTGGGCTTTGCTGATGGTTTATAATAGTCAATTGTCTTCTAGAAAAGACTGTCATAGCACACTAGATGCGCATGTGGTATGAAGCCCCCTTGGTCTTTTAAGTACTGGAAGGATTGGTGGTCTGCAGAAGACAACAAAACAAGCAAAAAGTAAGCACATCTCTTACACCTTAGTGAAATAAGAAGGCCGACTGGGATGTGTGGGACAAGGCATGATGTGAAAAGATGGAAACAACTTTTCCCATCATCCTCTGGCCCATGCTGAGCCCTTAAAACATTTGACAATGGATTCCACAGCACCGTATCCTACAAGCCCATGGAATTTCTTAAGAAATGATTTGTTTGTTTGTTTGTTTGTTTTTTTTGAGATAGGGTTTCTCTTTGTAGCCCTGGATAACCTGGAATTCACTCTGTAGACCAGGCTGGCCCTGAATTCAGAGATCTCCCTGCCTCTGCCTCCCAAGTTTTAGATTAATGATGTGTTACACCATGCCCAGTGGAATTTCTTAAAAAATGATCTAGCCCACATTTTCCTCCATCTAGTGATCCATATCTCTAATCACCTTTCTAGAAAAATCCTCAGAAGCATTGTCATATGAATCTTGAACCTCTGAAGCTTGGTGATATTACCAGGGACCCTCTGAGTATTCAGATTCAGTGATCTGTTCTGTCTTTGAACTACAGGCCACACTTTTTGAGATTATACAATTATTAACTACATTGATTATATAATTACCACATTTCTCCTTTCCTCTTCCTCCCTCTAAACTCTCCCATATATCCTTCCCCAATCTCCTTCAAATCCGGGCCTCTTAAATGTTTTTAATGAATTTATCTAGTGCATATGTGTGTGAAAGGGTGCACATGTGCGCACGGCCTTGAGTGTGGAGGTCAGAGGACAATGTGCAGAAGTTGGTTATTTCTTTCCCCCATGAGTCTCAGGCATGTTTATTCACAGAACCATTTCACCTCCCCACCATGAGCTACACATGATAGTCTGTTGTGCTCTTATAGGGTCACTGTCTTCAGTTGACTCCCAAAGCACCCCCCACACCTTGTTTGCTGATCCCTCTGTCTCCTCGGCAGCAACCCAATGCCCCTGATCTCTAAGTGCTGATCTTCTAGGCTCCATCTTTGGGACAATCTTGTTCTCTAGGCTGTCTTGTCCACTCCTTCTTATCTGAAGACATTCTGCATGCCAACAGTCCCATAACAGCTCTCCAGGTCTGACCCTGAGAGCCAGCCTGACTTTCTTACTGCCCCACTCTAGAGATTCACCTAACCTGTCCAAACTACAATTCATGGTCTTTCCAAGCCCAGAATCTGCTTCACTCCATCTTCCTTATCTCAGTTAGCTTAGGTCTTTGTTGTCCCCATTTCTCCTATAGTTCATAGGAGGTCCTGCTAGCTCTAATCTCAAATATCTTCAAAATTTTAAAAATAATATTTTATTTATTCCTTGAAGATTCCATACATATTTTGATCATGTCCATCTCCTACTACCTCCAACTCTCCCAAGGATCCTCAAACATAACTTTCTCCCAACTTCAAGTCCTTAAAAAATAACCCACTAAGTCCAATTAATGCTTTCTATGTGCATAGGAGTGTGGAGCCATTCACTGTAGCATAGGCAACCTCTCAGCAGCCACATCCATAAAGAAAAGTGACTGCCCCTCAGCAGCCATCAACTGCCACTAGCTCTAGGAGTAGAGCCTTAGGATTCCCTCCCCTCCACACCTGATGAGATTTTGAGTGGCTTCATTTTGTGCAAGTCTTGTCTAGACAACCAGAAATGTTATGAGCTCATGGGCACTATGGCCATGTCATGTCCAAAAGGTAGCACTTCACGACTATCTTCTCTATCCTATGGCTCTTCCATTCATTCCATGACCAAGATGTAGCCAGAGCCTTAAATTGGGGAATAAATATACTATGCAGGTGTTTGGTGAGAAAAGATTCAATCTAGACAGGGCCCCTGGATGGGACGATACTTACCTGCTGGACAGGAGATACCTGCAGATGCAATAGTGGCAAGATGGTTATGGAGGTGACCATCTGCTTTCTGACTGAATCTTAAGCTTCTTCCACAGGAGGTAGTTCATACCTGATGCAGTAAGCCTGGTCAAAAGCCTGTATTGAGAGAAGTGGGACACATAATATTGTTGTTTGTTAAATGGTCATGTTGTCATTTGGCTTTCTAAACATTTATGGTTATATTCATGTATTTGTAGTTCTTTCATGTTTATATTCATGTATTTGTAGTCCTTTCAATCTTGGCCAAAGAAGCTTCTTTTAGTATTGGGTAATGGTTAATGCAGAGATTAATAAATAGTCAAAGAACTGAGAATAAGTAGCTGGGAGTACTTAGCCATAGACAGGTCATCACTACTTACATATTTGACAATTCTTCGTCTCTAAGCTCCTGCCCTAGTTTAAGACACCATGTTTTTTAGTCTGACTGACTGGCTGGCTGGTTGACTGATTCACTGACTGACTGACTGACTGACTGACTGACTGACTGACTGACTGGCTGGCTGGCTGACTGGCTGACTGACTGACTGACTGACTGACTGACTGACTGGCTGACTGACTGACTGGCTGACTGGCTGGCTGACTGGCTGGCTGGCTGGCTGGCTGGCTGACTGGCTGGCTGACTGACTGACTGACTGACTGATGACTGACTGACTGGCTGACTGGCTGGCTGGCTGACTGACTGACTGGCTGACTGACTGACTGGCTGGCTGACTGACTGGCTGACTGGCTGACTGACTGACTGACTGACTGACTGACTGACTGACTGACTGGCTAACTGAAGACTGACTGACTGACTGGCTGACTGACTGACTGGCTGACTGGCTGACTGGCTGACTGGCTGACTGGCTGACTGACTGACTGGCTGACTGGCTGACTGACTGACTGACTGACTGACTGGCTAACTGAAGACTGACTGACTGACTGGCTGACTGACTGACTGGCTGACTGGCTGACTGGCTGACTGGCTGACTGGCTGACTGGCTGACTGGCTGACTGGCTGACTGACTGACTGGCTGACTGGCTGACTGGCTGACTGGCTGACTGACTGACTGGCTGACTGGCTGACTGACTGACTGACTGACTGACTAAAGGAAGTTGCCTCCTCACCAACCTCTTTCCTCCACTCTTACATCCTACAGTTTCTTCTTTATATAGCAACAACAGTGATGCCATTGAAACTGAAGCCTAGGTATGTTACTCCTCTGTTTGACAATACTCAGTGGTTTCCCAGTGAAAGTCCCAGTCCTTACAGGGGCTCATGAAGCCCTATGTGATCTTGACCCAGTAACTCCCAAGACTTTTTTCTTTTACTTATTCACCACTTCTGGTCATCTCCTTGATTGTCCCAAATGCATCAAATCCATTTCTACCTGAAGTGCTTAACTATCCAGGTGACTTACTCTCTAACTTCGTTCAGGTGTCTGCTTGGATGTTGCTATTGGGTCTTCCTGACCCAAACTCTACCTTTCACTCTCTGTTCTCTCATTGAATTTATTTTTGCCATTACATGAATTGCCATGCAACGTCATACACATTTCTGTGCTTTTGTAGTCTATCTACCCGGCTTTATAATCTCTCTGGAAGCTGTGACTTTGGGTTGTTTCATTTATCAACTAGAATTGTGCCTATTGTGAAGTAGATGTTTCCTTAAGACTTACTGGATAAGTGCCTCAGTTCCTGAAAGAGGTTGTCTTTGCTGTCATGTTGACTAGATTTAGAATCATCAAGGAAACACACTTCTGTCTATGAAGGAAAACTGACTGAATAATGTGGGTGATGCCATTCCATGGGGGTCATGGATTCAGAGAGAGAGAGAGAACTCAAATTGAACAATAACATTCATCTCCCTCTGCTCCTTGGTGATGCAAGGTGACCAACTGCTTCAGATTTCAGCTGCATGACTTCTCGTCCATGATGGACCTGTGCCCTCAGACTGAACCAAAATGAACCCTTCCCTGTGATATTTTATCACAGAAATGAGAAAAGTAGCCAATAAAAAGATGCTTTTTAAAGAAGAGATAAGAACTAGTCAGTCATGTGAAGATGGGAGATTATTTTCTTTAAGATTTTTATTTACTTTTTGAAAGCATAATACAATATTTTTTATCCTACTTTTTCCTCTCTCCTAACTCCTCCCAGATCCTTCTCCCTCCCTAACTACCCAACTTTATGTTATTTCTATCTCTTAAAGAGATATGGAGTGGGAGAAAAGAAAAAGGAAAATGCCACTAAAAATAATGGAGTCCATTTTGTGTTGACTATCTACTCATTCCTGGGCATGGGGCCTTCACTGGAGTGTGGTTGACAGACTCGATGTCAGCCACTGAAGAAAACTGATTGCCCCTCTCCTGGAAGCAATCATTGGCAAAGAGTTTATTGGCTTTGGGTAGGACTTCCTGCCCACTTCCTTTTCCATGCTGGGATTTTTGACTGGCTTAATTCTGTGCAAGTCTTATATTTATGCATGCTGTTACAGTCTCTGAGAGTTCCTATGTGCACCTTCCCTGTTGTTTCTGGAAAATACTGCTTCCTTAAACTTGTATACCACCTCTTGTGTTCACAAGATTTCTGCTCCCTCTTCTGCCTAGATCCCTGAGTCTTGAGAGTTGAAGCATATGATAAAGTCATGTCATCCAGTACTGAACACTCAAAAGTCTCTCGCTCTCTATATGTGGTTTAGTTGTGGATCGCTGTGTTAACTACCATCTACTTCAAGAAGAAGGTTTTCTGTTGAGAGTTAAGTGATGCACAGATCAATGGTTATAGAAGTGCATCATTAGGAGTTGTTTTATTGATATGTTTGTTTAGAAGAATAATAGTGGTAAGTTTTCCCCTGGACCCATGACCTATCTAGTCTCAGACTATTGGCCTCATTAACAGTATCAGGTATGGGTTCCTTTTTATGGAGTGAGCCTTCAATAGAGTTTTTAAAAAGTGGTTAGTTAGTCCCCTAGCACTCATGCTGCTATTTTATCAGTGGGCATGGCTTGTAGGCAGATAGTTATTACAGGATTGGGAGTTAGGTAAGATCGATTCTGACCAGAGGATAAAGTAACTCAAAGCCATAGAAGCCTAAGAGAATACGGCAGATTCAGAAATGTTCAAGAAGCTCTGACAGTTCTGGAGGGTCCTCTATTAATTTCCATGTCCATCTGCATATGTTTTGCACTTGTTTTAGGGCAGTGGTTGGAGACCCCTGGGTCATGACCCCTTTGGGGTCACATATCAGATATTTAGATAATGATTCATAATCGCAAAATTACAGTTATGACGTAGCGATGAAATGATTTTATGGTTGGGGGTCACCACAATAAGAAAAACTGTATTTAAAGGTCATAGCATTGGGAAGATTGAGAACTATTGTTGTAGGGGGGAAGACTTGGAGGCTAAAATGTCTAATGCCAGGTCCTTCCCTTTCGCTCAAGAGCTCCCACCTGAAGAGGAAAAACTCCCAGGTGAGGGAGGGGTAGAGAAAAGGGAGAGAGGGCAGGTGGAGGATGAAGGAGGGGCTCTCAGATTAATCCTGTGGGGTTTATCACACCGGAAAGACAAGGCCAGGAAAGCCATGTTTGGCAGCTAGCTAACGGGCTTCTCTACCTTTGTGACTCAGCAGCCTGCAGCCCAGTATCCTAGCAGAGTCCTCAAGGCCTGATGAGGGAGCTTGTAAAAACCTCACTGAAGCACATTGCAAAACAAGTCTCCGTCCCAGCCAGCTGCTTTAAAACCGGGCTCAGAACTAATCCAAAAAGAAGAGCGTCTTGATCCAAGGTCACAATGCGTGTGAGTAAGTCACCAGCATCTGCCAGGAGGCCCTGCCTCTATGTAAACTGGAAAACCACCACAATTCCGTTGGGTGCAGCCCATTAGTAAAGGGCCACTGGCTTCCAAAGACCCAGGGATTTAGACACACAACCTCCACCGTGAAGCTGCTTCGTGCTTTTCTTCGTTTATTCACTGAAGCATCTCATGGTGCATTCCCAGGGTGGAATATTGACTCCAATGGGTATATGAGGCTCAAAGAAGTCAAGTCTTTGCAGCATCCACCCAGCAAGTCAATTCCTGAGACCAGAAATAAGACCCAGATCTGTCAGCCCCATTGGATGGCACCTTCAACGTGACTGGGAAGAGCAAGGGCCGTGTGGCAAGTTTGGATGGAAACTGTAGCAGGCAAAGATGAGCAGGCACAGGGGTGGAGCTCCTGGAATCACTCAACACAACAAAAAAAGAAAAACAGCTCGAAGTGTTTGTTCTCCATGAGGTGTGTTGGTGCTTTGGTTTTTCTCCTCTCTTTTTGAAAGTAAAGGGGAGTAGTATTGAGATTAGTTGGGAGTGATCAGGGTAGATTGGATATATAGGAGAAATTGCAAAGTGTGAGGAATTTCTAAGAAGCACTGGATTTCCCCCTTTTTCAGATGAGGAAGCAGAGATTTAGAAAGACAAAACTGAGTTCCTAGGTCAAGTGATTGGTTCACAACAAAGCAAGAACCAACCCTCGGCTGCCTGTTTTAACACAATCTTGAGTTATCACACTCCCCTCCCCTTAAACACAAAGTCACTCCTCCACTCAGGTTTCCTGCCCTCAGCCCTGACACAGCCTCCAAATGCCATGCAGAAATGGTGAGAATGGTCCCAAGCAGGCCTGTCACCAAAGACTTAAAATGGAAACCTTTTGCTCACTTGATCTTGGAACCAAAGTTAACATGGCTGTAAAGAAGAAATGCTGGAAAAACCAAGAGATTCTTCCAGAGGCATTTGCTGGGAGCAAGGAATCTGACTGAGCTGTCATAGCCCGGCCTACTTGGGGCAACTGTCTGAGGTGAACATGTTGGGAACTGTGCTCTCAGGCTTTTGGCCTTCTATCCTATTGAGTGATGGTCATGGCTCTCGGCAGAGGAGCTGCTGCCAATGGGAGGCTCTCCCAGCCCTCACCCACCAGGTGTTCTTCCCATCAGCCACATCGGCTGGGCAGGGAGTGGCTCAGCCAGGGCACTGGGATGGGCAAGGAGGTGCAGCTCTCTTCCCTGCGGTCCAGGTGTCAACAGACAGGATATGGATCTGCCCCTCCCTTAACAAATAAATAGAACTTTTACAGTCTGTGTAATCCCACATGGGATAAGCCAGACTACTAGTTACGTCAGGTTGTCCGGCCAGGGTCAGGCTTATTTGGTCCTGTCATAGATCCTGATGTAATTCTTGTGAGAGGTGACATTTCCCAGATTCTGGCTCACTGCCACCAGGCAGCAGGGAGTCTGGTCCCCCTGCCCACTGGTGTTTCAGGAAACTCTGTGTTTCTGAGGTCTTCTTTGGCAAATGTCCCACCTCTAGGTCCTAGAACATTTCAGCTTGTGGTTCTGTGCAGGTGCAACCACGTGCATTTGGTCCCTCTCATTCAGCCCCAGGGCACAGTGAAAGTACTCCTGAGGTGGCATTCTGAAGGAGTTTGCTTCAAACGAAAATTGCTTCTGCCCAAGACCTCCTCATCTCCTCCTAAGTTCCTCCTGGCCTCAGTCTAATGTAGAGAGATAAGGCCTTGGTCAGCTTGTTCTTTCTCATATCTTCCTTCAGTATCAGGCCTCTGGTAAGATGGGTCCTGAGACCACTTGCAGCCATGTTTTCTATAGCTGCCTATGTACAGGACCAGTCCAAGAAGAGTGACAAACAGGAAGCAAAAAATGCTAGGCTTCGAGATGCTATTTAGTCGTCATCAAACCTTTCCAAAGCTCAATTTCTCCATCTGTAAAGTGTGTGTGTGGGGGGGGGGTTGAAAAATACTCTCTTGGCTTACTCAGATGTTAAAAGTTAGCATAAACAAAAACTGTCACAGGCTCATGGGGCACTGTCCAGAAAGAAAGTGGTCCTTTGCTCTGACGAGCAATCATGGTGTTCAGACAACTGGACTGGCTCAGTCGCTCCTGCCTGGATGCTATCGGCCAAAGTGGGCTCACATATCCAACAGAAAGTGCTGAAAAAATGAGACAGAGTCCCACGGAGGCCAGCCTGTGCTGGCCCCGGTTTCAGACGGTGGTCAACTGATCCAGGAAGAAGGAACTCTAACTGGGACAACACAAATTCTCGGTTCAGGCATGTATCTGGTTGATAAACCCTGGGTTAAGATCCTTCTGGGCCCTTCAGCCTGAGTAGACCGAACACCCGCTTAGAAATCTTGGAGCTGACAATCTACCTGTCTGACTACACCTTCCCCAAGATCTTCCTGTATCAGGATCAGGAGGGCTGAAGTCTTTGATTTACACAAAAGCTGTTTCTCTATGCAAGGTCACCAAGGGGTCAGTCCTCACTACCTAAGCTGAAGAAATTCACCTCTGATTTCAGTCTCCAGGTGTTTTATCTACCACACAATGAATTGGCACTTTTTGCTGAGCAATGACTCCCGGGCCTTTAGAGCTTGCATTAAGCTCCCTGACTTAATGACTCTCCCGTCTAATGGAAGCAAAAGCCGTTTAAGTGGCCACAGCTGCCAGGAACTTCAGCTAAAAGAGTGAAACTTTCTGAGCTGGTCCGGCAGTAGCTGTACTAATCTTTGGCCCCGCCACCCTCCCCCGCGTGAGTCCCGGGCTTGTTTTGACAGCGCCAGAGCTGGGTCCCATGAGAATAACAGCAAGTACCTTTCCCCTTCCACGCTTGCGCTGCTCCAGCCCATCGCTTGCCGCAGGGGGAAGGAAGAAACAATCAAGCATTGTCTTGTTCTGAACTGGTGTGTCAGAGCCCCTTGGAATAAATATTATTTGCCTGGGAGGGGAATTGGCTGCAAAGACAGTGAAATAAGCGAGGGCTGGGTGGAGGGGAGGGAGGGCCGCGATGTTTGGGTTTGATTTTATTATTAGTTTACTCTTTTTCTCCCGCAGTTCTCCTGATTGTTTTCCTTCCTGACAGGCCATTAAGCACAAAGTCTATGCTGCGCAGGGCCTCTGCCAAGGAGAAACACAAAGAGATTTTCTGAAGTATGTGTCCTTGGGTTCCTGAAGGCCCTTGGTCACTCCCTGGCCAACTCTGGGCTCTGAGAAGAAGGAAAGCAATCTAGTGAGTTACCTAAGATGGAAAAAGATATCCTGGAATCTTCCACTTGCCACACAGCCCTGTCTCAGCAACACAAGTACTTCACCTGATGTGGTTGACAGTTCTGTCCTTTTATTCCTCCCATGAATTTTGGAAGGACAGCAGTTACAATAGCCTCTGGTGTAGACTAGGGAGCCAGAGTCACAGGTATCCCAAGCAGTCAGACTTCATCCCTACTGCTCTGCAATAGAGGCTGTGTTTCATCCCCCTACCCCGCCCCCAACCTCCAGCCCTTTTTCCAAATCTCTCTAGATTCTAGAGTCTAGAATGAAGAATTATGGATAAAGAGCCAATAGGCAGACACTTGGTGTTTTGCTCCACCAAGGTCAAGCCCTTGACGTCTTGGGCACAGTTAACACATTAGAAGAAGCTCAGGGGTCTGATCCTTCATATAGCTACAGCATGGGGAGTCAATACAATAAGCTCTGCTGTATACAATCAAAAGTCCTCTCCCCAATATGACTCAAGCAAAGTCCCTACATTCATCTGGGAGGAGGGTGAGCAGGGGGAAATAGGCTTTCTAATTATCAGCTGTAATAGCCATTAATTATAGAGACCTTACCACCTGCTGGTCACTGTGCTAAGTGTGCTCCATAGATCCCTTTACCAAACAAATTTAGTAAGCTCCTGAGAATTGCAATGCTATCAGTCCATTCTGTGGATAGAAAGCTAAAGCCTAGACAGCTAAAGTACTTGTGAAGAGCACACAAGTACAATTGAGAAGCCTTCCGATGCATTGTCTGCCTGTGGACTGTGCATATCCCAAGCCTGACCTCCTTAGCTGCCTTCCTAGAAGTGGGAATGGATTTGAAAGACACTAGTCTTCCAGCATACCCAGGCCATGTCATTGCTAATAAAGGGATCCAGTCTGTGGCTATGATGGCCTTGGGAAAATGTCACCAAGACTCTGGTTTTGTGGATGTATTGCTTGGGTCAACCTTCAGTGTGCTAGGGATATCATGTTCCCAGAGGGTAGAGACCCTGTCTGTGTACTTAGCTTAATTATTTCTGTATACAAAATAATTCCATGCCATGTTCAATGCCATGCGCAATTAGGGATTTAATACACGCTTTTCTGAGGAAGATAAAGATCTCATCATCTGAGCCAGCAAAATAAACATTGCTTCCCTTCTCCCAAAGAGGAACAAAGAGGCATGGGAGGCCATGACACCCCAGGCAGCTGGCACAGTTGTGCAGACAGCATGTGTAGGTGAGTCCTTCACACCTGGCTTTGGATCCTGGCATGGCTATACACTAGTTGGCCCCTGTGGAGAGTCCACTGACTTCTGCAAGCTTAGGTTCCATTGAATATGAGACAAGGTCACACAGCATCTACCTCGTCTAGGTTATTATAAGAATTAGATGAGAAACTTCAGGGAAGTATCTCAGAGAGGGCAAGTATTTCACCACAGTTTTCTTCTTAGAACCAGGGTATCTGTCTTCTTCCTTAGCCAGAGGTCTCAACACTCAAGAACATGTTCAGTACATCGTAGGACACCATGGTTTGTTGTCGCTAGAGCTTAAGGTGAGGACCTCCGCATGTGTCTTTGTCGTTTCTGCTCTGCATTGGGGACATTCCCACCAACCTATGCTTCTGACAGCCCATCATGTTGACTGACATGCCACTGCTGCCCTTGCTTCCAGACTTGGGTCCCCAGTGGCTTGGTCTGAAAGCAGTCTTCACCTTTTAAGATGGAGAGGTAACAGAAGTGGGGTATAACAGCGCCAGAGAAAATGATGTGGGTGTCTCATAGAATTGCTTCTTTATCATGTGGTGGACATCAAGAGATCTCTCTGCCCAGCCCTATCTGTTTCAAAAAGGACCCGTCCAGGGTCCTTAAGATTCAGGCCAGAGGGGAAGAGATCAAGAGGCTAGAGTCTCTCCTCATCCCCTGAAACATCTATTTTCTGAGTTCCTACATACAACAAATCCTGTGCCCAGACAAGCAATGGTTCCCGGGCCCAAGAACAATAGTGAGGAAAGGAAGGGAGCTTTGCCATGAGTGTTTATCTGTACTGGTTTACTGGCTCCCCATGATAGCCATCGTGTGGGACTGCCACTGCCTCGTTCACGGGTGACATACTGTCTGGAGGAGGTAGCTGCAGTGACTGCCTAGCCAGCGGCACAGGAAGTAGCCATGGCCTTGCGGTGAGGACAGTTCTCTGTCTCCCTGCCTTTGAGTCCAGGAACTAACCTCTATTCCTAGTCCTTCCCAGAAGCCAGTAGGGCTTCCTGCAGACAGCATGAGGCAGGTTTCTCCAAAGCACCCTCACCGATGAAATCACACGCATGAGGAAAACTGCATTCAGATCCAGATGTTGTCATCTGGAATACTGTATCATCTGAAATCAATGCTTTCTTTCATCACCTCAGTTTCCAGTTCAGTAAAATGGAAGTGAATAAAGCCAATTAACCTGCACACATCTTTCTAGCACAGTGCGTGCGGGTACTGAGTGTGAGACTTCCGCTGCAAAGAGTCTTGCTCGACCCTCTCTGTGTTTTGTGGGAGACAAGTGAGATGGCATGTGTGAAAACGCGCTACAGGTTGCAAAGGTGAGGGTGGGCATTCACGTGCTGAGAAGGTTTTTCTTGGTTGGTTTTTCTTTTCCCATTTCTTTTAAAAAATATATACTATATATTTTTTTAGAATTTCATTCATAGATGATACAGTTTTGTCGCATCTACCACTTTCTCTGCCCCTCCCCAACTCTTCTCGAATCCCCATTCTGTTCCCTCTCAGCCCTAGGTCATTGGATCCAGTTAGAGCTACCCGTGTGTGTACATGGGTGTAAGGACAGGCGTCAAAGCACAACAACCTGTCTGGTGCCGCATCCCTGAAGAAAACTCTCAAAGCGTCCGTAGAGAGCACAGAAATACTTCCCCCAGAGCAACCGTTTGCCATCTGTTTTATTTCATATTATGCCCAACCTTTTATGTACCGAGCTGTTTGCATTCACTTGTGTGTCCTCAATTACCACATACCACAGCCACTGTCTCATCTAAGTAGCTTCTGAGTGTCTCAGAACACCGTAGACAATTAAGCTCTGTTTCCCCTTGGAGACTAATCCAGGTGCAAGCCTTCTCTAAGGCCTGGGAGAAGCAGGCAGGCAAACAACCCATTGCAGGATGCTGCTGAGAGCCCATTAGTGCCCATTAGTCATACCAGGCACGCCACCCCTTCAAACCTTCTAGCAAAAACTGAAGGGCCACCCCTCACCGAGTTTAGGATGGCATCTGGCCAGACTGACAAATACGAATGACCAAGCGCAACTCGGTGCCATGTCACACTGGACACAGTAGGTAGAGGGAAAGATCTTAGCGGTACTATAGGGAAGGGAGGATGCAGACATTAATACAGAGTAGAGGGAGATGGAGGAACGCTAGCACAGGGAGGCAGGAAGAGGTTTACTAGTAGGGCTGTGTAGGGAATGCACTGGGAGAAGGGAGATAGGCAGAAACTCTGAGAGCATCTAGGAGACACAAAATCACTAGTGCTATTTACAGAGTCAGATGAAACTGCCCTGGCTGTGAGAGAGAGAGAGAGAGAGAGAGAGAGAGAGAGAGAGAGAGAGAGAGAGAGAGAGAGGCTTCCTGCCTCTCGGTTTGCTCACTGCTTTGTAAGAGCCAGGGAAAGGACTCCTAGCCAGTGACATAGGGCATTTGAAGGCTCTTGGCCTCATCTTACCTTGCCTCTGACATTTGCAACTTTATGGGAACTCTGGTGACTCCCTCAAACTCATTCTCCTCAGCAGTAAAGTGGGGGGTGAGGGTGCAGATAACTCCTGGACAGCAGACCGATTAGAGGGGATCCTCTGTGCAGGCTCCAGGGGCATCGGGGAGAAGCCACTGGCAACCACTGACAGATGAGGGGTGATGTTCCTTTCCAAACAGCCCAGGTTTTAGTGTAGAATCACACAGAGGAGAACCTTCCCTGTCTCCCAGAAGTCAGTATCCATCTCTTCCAAAAGTGTTGAAGATTGCTTTATCCATCACTCTACCAGCTAAGTTTTGAACAGAGGATGAGCAGAGTGCCCTGTGTTAGCCTGCTGCTCTTGGCATCGACCTACATACTGCTGATGCCTAATATGTGGTTACTCAGGCCCATCTTCCCAGAAAGCTACAATCTTCCCAATCATGGCTGAACCTAATAATAAGTGCACACCCGCCTCTGAAACTCAAGGGCTCTGGAGGGGGCTTTCTGAGAGAAGTCTCCTGTGGGCGGGGGAGGGGGCTCTGCTCCCTCTGTGTCACTCAATTGAGAGGACAAAAGGGAAGGTGTGGTCAAGGAAGCCTTGAACTCTGCTGGCTGACCCAAAGGATACGGGTGGCCTGCTAGAGAGAGAGATGCCCAAAATTGAGGTGTGCAAGAAGTTAAACCAAGAATGAAATGAGCCTGCTGACCTCTGCAGCCTAGCATTAGGAAACGCATTTGTAAGCAGAACGGCGGGAGGCGGTTGCTAGGATCGGAGATAAACAAACAACCCACTGAAAATGATTTGGGAGGAAGGAACATCTAATCAATCAGCCCTGAGGGACAGCAGCACTGTCTTACAGTGCTCCTTTGCCTGGTTTCAGGCCACCGAGTCCAAGTTTCTGCCACAGACTCGGATTTCCAAAGAGCTCGGTAATTGTTTTCCACCTGTGCCTTGCCCAAACTACTGCCAGGCGCACCGGGTGCTTCTCTCTTCAGACCCAGCCCAGAAATTGAGAAGGCTGAGAGGGGAGGACCTGGCAGGGAGCCTGGGAGGGTCGTTCGCATTGTCAGCAGGTCTTTGGAGAGCTCTGAGGCTCCCCGGAGCAAGAGCGAAGGGGTGTAGCCACCGGGGACTCTGCAGCCTATACATTCGCTGGGGCGGGGAGTTGGGCGAGGGTCTTCCCGGCGGCTGCAGGGCCTGGTCACCGTATGGGGCTCTGGGTTTGAGATGACTGTGACATAGGAGGGCAGCGCGTGCGTTTATTGCATGCCTTGAGCTAGATGTGAGCAGGCCTGGCAGCATGAGCGAGTACCTTGGAGTGTACAGCACCACGAGGGGCGGTGTTTACGTGAAGGTGCACTTAGAGAGACAGTAGTCTGAAGAGGCACCCTACTAGAGAATTCTAAGCAGCAGTCACAGGAATTCCTATTGGATAGATAATTCCTGGAGGAGTTTTATTTGTTTGCTGCGATACCCCATTGTGATACGTACGTGGTGCCCAGGGAGAGCCTAACAAATAGTTGTTGAGTTACTGAATGATGCCAGTAAGGTGAGAGACAACGTGGAGAGAAGCCTGATCTCCCCGCAGTGGCAAATCTTTGCCTGGCTCACACTGGTCTGCTGCCTATTGCTTTCCTGCTTTGAGAGTAGAAGACAAACGAAAACGTCCAAAGCAAGTGAAGATGGAGGGCTATCAAGGTGATGCCCCGCGCCTGTAAGCGCGAGAGGATGCAGCCTGGCACCCGTCCTCCACTTTAAGAGAGTAAAGACCCCCTCCGTCCCCCCCCCACCTTGCGCCGCGCCCCAGGTTTGTTGTGAAAGGTTAAGAAAGGAGGAGAAAAATGATCTGAATGTCCCCTGTGTGGGAGGGGTTGGTTAGGATTTGAGAATCTACCAAAACACAT
This sequence comes from Tokudaia tokunoshimensis, assembly GCA_036184795.1. Lineage (NCBI taxonomy): Eukaryota > Metazoa > Chordata > Mammalia > Rodentia > Muridae > Tokudaia > Tokudaia tokunoshimensis. The sequence goes on along the minus strand of BTHU01000008.1, from coordinate 31,655,597 downwards.
TTTTTCCCTCTCTCCCCCTGCCCAGCAAATACCTGGAAGGGAGTTTAGAGGTTGCCAAAAGTACAGGCAAACTTCATTTGAAAATATGCAGAAATTCTGCCAGGGCCTCTCTGCACCTAGATCAGGAGTGATTAGCAGGTGGTTTTGACCAGCCTCAGCTCAACAGGCCTTGCCTTGCCCCTGGGAGACAAGCTTCAAGGCCTCTGTGGGGATCCGGTAGACCCTCCTCAGCTGCAGAGAGAGATGTTGAAAACCTGTGCTGTTGCCAATGTTTCTCCCCAGTCCTGTCATCCCCAATCCCCTGCCCCACCCCCTGTCGTGAATGAAAAGGCATCAGATTTCATCCTCCCAAATCTGGCTGAAGGACCCACCGGGAAGAACCCACATCACGGGGTAATTAAGAAATTATTCCCTGACAAATGAGAAGACGTCTCCTTTCTTTTCTTTGGAGGCGATTGAAAGGACTTTTTTTTTTCTTTTACTGCAGTCATGAAACTGCTGAAGGTGACCACAGGGCCAGAGCCTTTGTTCCCATGTGGGTAAGCTGTTCCAGGCACACCTGCTGGGCACTCCAGATTGCCATGCTACAGCCCTCCTGGTGAAGTCAAACTTCAACCCTAAGAAGTGAAAGCAGCTCTCTAGTTTTGACTGCACCAGAGTCTCAGAGAGCTAAGCAAGGTTCCCAGGAGTGACTAGATGCAGGTTTGTTTAAAAGAATGAGATGCGTTCTGCCTGAGCCTAGTCAATTCTGTCTGTCTATGAACTTACAGAAAATAACACAAATATAGACAACTCAGAAAAACAAAATCCCTCAGAGCCTGGAGAACATTTTTACTTTGACAGCAAGGGGAAGTTTCTGAGATTTAGAAGCCTGGATCTGTTCTAAAAAATCTTTCAAAAAATTATTGAGAATAAAATCAAAAGCCCAACCCTGAAATTGGGGTCAGCACCAGCATCATCCGTCTAGCCTGATAATGTTTAGTCTCCTACTCACTAAGCTCCACCCCTAGATAGCAGCATCCTCACAGGGAGGGCAAATTTTTGGATTCGCTAAGAATCCTCCGGAGTTTTCACTATGCTAAGTGAAAGTATGAGTGTTTGTATCTAGCAATATGCTTTGGCACTTCTGCTCAGCCCTTTCTTGATAGACATACACATTCTCTCGCTCAGCACAATCCTTAAAATAACACATTGGTGACAGAGGGTGTTATTAGCCCCAGTTTCAACAAAGAGGAAACTAGGCTCGAGAAGGTGAAGAGACTTGGGTAACATCATGCCATCAGGGTGTGGAGCCCTAGGATTGAGTCTACCCTCCCAGGTCATTAAAAATGACTGTCACGTCCTGTGGCTCTTTATGAAAATGATCTCATAATTAAATTAACACCCTATTATAAAACACCAAGAACTGAATCAACAGGCTGCCCCTTCCAGGTCCATTTACATTTGACAGGAAACAATCCATAATTCAAAGACATCTCAAATGATGAAAAGACCAGGCCCTGGCATCAAGCTAAAAGGAGCATCATAAGGACTGATGGTGAACTAAAGTCTCAAGTCTCGAGAGCATCCGCAGGAGTTTTCTTTCTACTAACTTCTAGAAGCTGCCTGGATGCCTCTGGGCCTCTAGCCAGTACACCCTCCAATCTGCTCTGTGTGTTGCTGGCTGTAGGAACAGACATGGACAGGAAAGCATCAGAAAGAACACTGAAGTCCCGTGGTACCCTAGATAGATCCAGCATCAGCAGCAGAGATGCTGCTCTGAAGGCCCTGCTAAGTCAGAAGTGCCAGGAAAAGCACCCGGTGGTCACCTGTGCCCTACAATGATTTATAGTTTGGATCTCACGTGTACCCCTAAAAGCTCATGTGTTGAAGATTTAGCTGTTGTCAGCCTGTGGTGCTATTCAGAAGTTGTGGAGCTTTTAGGAGGTGGAACCTTATGGAAAATCAATCACTGGGAATGTGTCCTCGAAGGGATAGCGAGAGCCTGGTCTTTGGGCACCATGACATGAACAGGCCTGCTCTTCTGTGTCCTGCCACCACGATATAAGGTCTCACTACAGCCTTTAAAGCAGTCAGGAGGCCGAGTAGCCGTGGACTGAAAGTTTAAAAACATGAACAAAGGTAGACTTTTTATTCATTTTGTGGGGGAGGTATGGGAGGTATGTGTGCACCATTTATACCTCGAGGTGAGAAGTTCATGTTGGGTGTCTTGTTCATTTTCCAGGCTGTTTTGTTCAGACAGTCTCTCTCACTGATCTGAAGCACGTGGACTCAGCTGGATTGAGCAAGTCCCAGAATCCTTCTAGCTCTGCTTCCCCAGCACTGGGGTTACAGATGCGAGCTTCATTCTTTTCTACCAGGGAAACTCCTATTTATCATTTAAAGCCCTTTCAAAGATCCCTCCTCTAGAGCGTTCACCTGCTTCTTCCCAGCTGAGTTCCAATTACCCCTTCCTCTCCTCTACTGCACCTAGATATGCCTTAGCAGTTTTGCCACATGAAACTCTTCTGCCTGACCTTGACAGTTGACTCCAGTGAGTTGTCCTATTTCTCTTGGAGAGCATACTATGGTGCCAGGAATATGGTAGCTGCCTAATACATATGGATTAAGTGAATGAATAAGTAGATGTGTGAGCCCAGGTATTATCTCATCCTTCACAGAGTCACAGAGGCAGACAGCTTAGTGTCCCGTGGGCACAGAGCTGGCTGCTTTGGGGCCAGGTCTTGCTCCCGGGCATCCTGACTCTTGCTCAGGATAGGCAGTAATCATTGGGTTTATTTCACCCAGAGTCCTTCTCTTTCAGTGATAGAATTGTTAAGCTGGAGTCTTTTATTTGGTTACTTTGTGACAGATAATTGTGCCAAACATACAGACATGTAAAATTCTCCCCTTTGGGCCATGAAGATATGACTTGATGAGGTCACAGCCTGGTCTCAGTTATCTCTGCATCTCCCAGTTCCTATTTATATATGGCACCAACCTATCGCAATGGTATCTAGACCAACTATTAAACCATTTATAATACCCAGGAACCAATTTGTGGCAGCCGGCAATTAGCCCTAGTCATGATTTTAATTTTTCTTCCTTTGAAGTTTTAATAGATGGTTATTATGAAGTAGTCTGCTCAGCCTTCAAGGCTGCAGGCTGCTTGCAGTCTGCCAGCACCTAGAGAACATTCGACTCCAGAGGGAACCTGTAAGTAACCTAATGTGACTTTTGACTCCATTTCTGTACCTCTGAGTCGTCTTTCTCCAGGCAGGGTTGGCATGAAAGCCATTTAGAATGCATCCGCTGCTCACTCGTGCCCACACAACTCATGAGCTTTGCTTTGACTGAGGTACAGGTGGCATACAGGAAAGACATGGCACCTCCCACCTTAGAGCTTTTAGACTCTTGGCAGGGGAGATGGGGAGTTGCAACTGGGGTAGTGAGCCTGTGACAGAGAAAGATGGAGAGTGTGTGGATGTCTACAGAACGCTCAAGGCGAGGGGTGCTCGGCCAGCCAGAGGAGGGAAGACTGACATCAACGGGGCATATAGATAAGAAAGGACAACATACCTTTGTGGACCCCTATTGCTGGATCCGCAGGGGTGCCCTTGCAGCTGTGTCTGGGTGGGTGCCTTAGAGTCTCCTTGTCCTTGCAAGCGCACAATTTATCTCATTTCCTTTGATGACCCAGGAATCCCTCGGAAAGTCAGACTCAGTTTTCCATTCATTCTTTCTCCATACACCACTATCAAGCTTTACAAAAACGCCATGATGAAGGTTCCCAGTGTCCTCGGTCACCATATTCAATGGGCCTATTCATGCAACAAAACTTAGTAGGTTTCCTCACTGAACCAGGCAGCTTCCAAGAACAGGGATTTAATGGGCGTGGGGCGGCTTTCTCAGAGCCCACATTTGTGTGGACTTCTTTTAGTTCCTAAGCTTCGGCTATATTTGCTAGCATGGATCCTCATGGTTTAATGCTATGTACCCCACAATGCCATGTGTCATGTTCCTTTCTATGGTTTATAATTCTTCCTTTACTGTCTTCTTGGTAGACTCCTCTTTCTCTACCACTCTGCTAAAGCCTGATACTAAAGTATGCTAAGTTCCGGGTTCTGAGCTAATTCTCCAAAAATCCTCTGGCTTTGAGTTTTACACACACACACACACACACACACACACACACACACACACACACGCACCTCTTAGTATCCATGTAAGCAGTTACTTCTGGTCTTTGCTCATGTGCAGCCCTTAACATGGACATAGCCAGATGGGGGCTTCATGTGTTATATCCCTATGTAGTAGGTTAGCCCAATGCTGCTTGTATTCTAATGCTACTTTGGGTCTCCCAAAACTTCCCCAAAGTTGAGAGAGTCCACATGTAAGACCATGGGGGACCCTGCCCCCAGTTAATTCTGATTAGTAAATAAAGATGCCATCAGCCAATGCTGAGGGCATAAGATACAGCAGGGGTTTAGGTTTCGCAGGATTGGGACTGCAAGGAGAGGAAAGAGGGAGAGAAAGGAGCTGTTGGGAATTGGTTCTAATGCTTTGTCTTATTTCAGCTCCCAAAAAGCCATGCGTCCAGGCCTGAGAGTCCCTACTCCCACCTGGCTTCGATTGATAATAAAGCATTGCCATAGAGCCAGTGACTGAGCAGAAAGACAGAGGGGAGACTTTTAGATTGGGCAGGTGAGAGGCTAGGAGAGAGAGAAGACAGAGAACCGCCATGACAGGGAAGGAAAAAGGCCCATTGGCATCTAAGAATCCAGGCCACTTCCCTGGTTGGGTCTGGGGGAGCAGAGATGAAATATAGGTTTCAAAAGATATTAACCCAGGAATACTGGAGGGGGGTGTTTGTTAGCTGTGGGGAGGATTAGAAATGCCCAGGCATTGCTAGTCAAGGCATATCAAAATTACCTGGTGTGTGTGTGTGTGTCTTTCATTCCCAAATCCAGAGGTCTCCAGTGGGTGGCTAGAAGAGTAACCCACAGGGAGCCAAAGTGGTTTAACTAATTCTCTGTTTCAAGGAGTGGTCATGGATGGGAAAGCCACAATGGCTGAGCCTTGAAAATGTGGTCATGCAGGCTGGCCAATTAGAGTTAAGGACAGCCCAGATGAGACATAGAAATTAGTAAATCGTAATTCAGCGTTATCAATAAGAAAGTGGATTCTAACACCGTGGAGGGCAGGCAATTACCCAGCCATTGTGTTGCTTAAGGCATATTTAAAAATATAAAGGCTGTGTGTGTGTGTGTGTGTGTGTGTGTGTGTGTGTGTGTGTGTGTGTGTCTTTTATCCAGGAACATAAATAGTCTAAGGTAGGAAGAAATACCACACCAGGATTCTTTTAGATATTTTTTACTATACCCCTAAGCTGTTCATTCTGAGTTCTCCATCTTCCTGAATCCTGTCACGTAGTGGTTGGTAGAAGCTGGGGAATCAGATGGGACTCAGCATTTCGACACGTGTGTTCTCGGTGCCCAGGCCTTTCTCCTCTTTCAGCATGTCCTTCCTGGAACCACACCATAGTCTCCTGCCTCCAGACTGCTCCCACCCACCTCAGCAGTGATGCTCCTGGCAGAGTGCTCTTCCTATGCTGCAAATTTGGCCATGGGCTTCCTCCGTATTCTCCATCTCCTATAGCAACAGATCTTAAAGCATAACCTGTGCTTTTTCAGGCTTAGGCATTTGGCTGTCAGGGTCCCAGAATTAATGAAGTGGGTGTATGTCGCTTTAAGGAAACCAACCACAATGTTTGATGCCAGTGATAGAACAGGAATTTGGGAAACACACCTGTCACCTTGAGCATGGTGGTACCCCGAACCCTGATGATTTTCTAGGTGCAACTGGTGGCTTTGTTTGAGGCATTGTATAATGAGATGTGCATGAGTTTAGAAGATTCACATGACTCAGTGAGCTAATATTTTCCAAATGATCCATTTGGGAAATACTAAAATGTGCATATGTACAAATGACCAATCAGGTGTGTTTTAATGCCCAGACGCTGAAATCTTCATGAGTGTGGCTTTATGTTCACATTGTAGCTAACCTTGAACAAAATCCCACTTAGGAAAGACTGACATATGTAATCACAGCATTCCTATGTAAGCTCCAGGCCTCAGCATGGGCAGAACTGGACACATCTTGAATGACAGATGAATGGATTATACCTGGCTTATTGCTGTCACCAACATGTTCACCTTGGACAGGCACACACAGGTCTCTTTGGACACTTGTGCACACAGTTATCAAGGGAAAATTCCTTGAAGGAATATTAAGGTCACAGAGTTTAGTATCTTCATTGTTACTAAGTGTTGTCATGTTACCTTTTAAAGTGATTGCAAGGATGTATCTATAAAGAGCAACAAGTCAGACCTGGTCTCCCCTTGTTCATGCCAGCACTAATATCACTGATTATTTGCACTAAATTGATAGCTGTAAAGTTTTAATTATTATTTTCATAATAATAGAGGTAAACATCTTTCAACAACTCATTCATGTTACCTTTCCTGTGGGTTGTCTTTTGTGAATTCTCATTTTACTGTTTTTCTTTGCACTATCATTTTCCCCCTTCTGCATTTTTGCAAATCTCTTCCTGGCATCTTTAAGTACAATCTATGGTCTTTTTCAGTATATGACATTTAATGCAGTCAAATCTAGCAGTCCTTTTCTGCGAGCTTTTTACATATTACTTAACAAACCTTGGTTTATCTTTTTTTAACCCTTTACTTTGACAACTGTGTACACACATTTCCAAGGAGATCCACGGATAAGCTGCTACATACAGTTTTATCTAAAACGGTGAGTTTTAATTTCTAAAACTTTAATTCTGCTGAATATAATTTTATATAGCATATATAATATACTTTATATATAATATATAGTATATTTAATATACTTTGTAGCAAGATATAAATAATACCTGCCTTTATTTCTTCCCATTTGTGACACAAATACCCTAAATATTCCATCCTTGACTTGACATGTCATTTCTGTGCATATCGTCTTTGACCTTTGTCTGAACCTTTATTTCACTGGTTTATTTTAAGTTAACAAACTTTTTTATGTTTAGAGTTGGATTGTCATTTTATGTTCTGTGAGCCCTAGAATATGAGACAGTCACTTCACTATTGCAATACAAAACAAAACAACAAAAACAAAACCAACACACACTGGTAGAGAGAAGCTGTGTGCAAATAGAACTTTACTTCTAAAATATGCATAATATTATATATATATATATGTATGTATATATATATATATGTATGTATATATATATATATATATATATATATATATATATATATGGAGAAAGAGAAATCAGAAAAAAGTACATTTCACAATAATCTTTAAAAAAAAATCTTGGTACAACCCAACCAAGTAAGTGAAATTCTTACATAATAAAAAAATGTAAGACACTGAAGAAAGAAATCAGAGAAGACAACATGATCTCCCATGCTTACGGATCAGGTGGATTAATACTGAGAAAAGATGCATCCTAAAATAACATCCCTACAGATTCAATGCAGTCCTATCAAAATTCCAGTACAGTTCTTCACAGAAATTGGAAAAAAAAAACCCAACAACCTTCAACTTCATCTGGAAACACAAACTATCTAGGATAGTTAAAACAATCCTGAATTATAAAAGAAGATAAAAGGAGATAGCACTACCTGAAAGTTCAAGCTGTACTACAGAGCTATAATAACAATAACAGCATGGTATTGACATAAAAACAGACATGTTGGTCAATAGAATCAATTTGAAGACACAGACATAACTCCATACACCTATGGTCACCTGATTTTTTTATTTTTTACAAGGAAGCCAAAAAATCAACACTGGAGAAAAGACAGTGTTGTCAAGAAATGGTGATGCTCACACTGGGCAACTGTAAATAGAAGAATGTAAATAGATCCATATTCAGCCACCCTGCACAAAACTGATAAAAGACCTCAACATAAAACCAGATACCCTGAATGTGATAGAAGAAAAATTAGGGCATAGCCTTGAACTCACTGGTACAGGAAAGGACCCCAGTAGCACAGGCATTAAGTCCAGCAACTGATAAAAGGGACCTCACGAAACTGAAAAGCTTCTGCACGGCAAAGGACACCTTCATTCAAGCAAAGAGGCAACCTACAGAGTGGCAAAGATACTTAACCTATTATACATCTAATAAAGGCCAATATCTTAAATATATAAAGAATTTAAAAACCCGAACATCAGGAAGAGAAACCCAGTTTGAAAATGCAGTATAGAACTAAACAGAGAGTTCTCAATAGATGAAACACAAGCTACTTCAAACACTTTAAAATTATTCAACATCCTTGGTCATCAGGGATTACCGAAAAAATTAAAAATTAAAACTTTAAGTCCTGTCAATTTTTCTGTCTCTGTCTCTGTCTCTCTGTCTCTGTCTCTGTCTCTCTCTGTCTCTGTCTCTGTCTCTCTCTCTCTCTCTCTGGGTCCCTCTCTTTCCATCCATCCTCCCTTTCCTCTCTCCTCCATCCCTTATTTTCCTCACTACCTCTTTATAGATTGCACACATGCCTCTCCCTACCTCCTTTGAGACAAGGTCTCTTTTTGTAGCCCTGTTTGTCCTAGAACTTGCTATGTAACCACTCTGGCCTCATGACCACAGAGATCTGTCTACCTCTCATTCTCCCTAGGGCTGGGATTAAAGGTATATACCACCAGGTCCGACTCACACTTCACTTTTATTTTGGTACCTCATCTGAAGATACGCTACACACATCATGACACGTTGATTATTTCAACACACATCTCCAGAGAACAAAAGCATGCCTTATACATCCATATCCCTGCCACCATGCCTTGGAAGGGCAGCATCATCCACTGTCTTGTGATATCCTGTGTGTGTACACATTTTCTCAGTTGTATCAGACACATGTGTTCTGTGTTCTCCTCTTCCTTGTAGGACACATGCACAGTCTAAGCATTCCAGTTGGACACTGTGTCCTTGATTTCCCCACCCCAGAGATATTCTTTGGTTGTTCTTCTCCATCCCATGGAGTCCTCTGCAGACTGGGATCTGCTCTCCTGCAGCACAGCGTACATTCTGGGTTTGTTTGATTTATCTAGTGGTGAGCATTTGGATGGTTTTTTGGTTTGAGGCTATTAGATGTTGTGAGTATTCTTGTATGAGCCTTTGTCTTCATGTATGCTTTTTGTTTCTCTTGGGATAAACCCATGGGGTGGGACGACTGGGTCATACACTTGGTATGTTTATTTTTAAGAATCTCCACACTTTCCTAATGTGCATATATCATTTTACTTCTCCTAATTGCCTCATATGCATGCCAATACTTGGTGTGGTTGGTCTTGTTAATGGTAGACATGCTAATGGGTATAAGTGATGTATAATTATGGTTTTACTTTATATTTCATGATGAGTAATAGTTTTGCGAATCTTTTATGTGATCAGCCATAATATATCTTCATTGGTAATGTGTCCGCTCAAGTCTTTCAGCTGCTTTTTATTAACTTGTGTCTATTATTCACTCACTTGTGAAATTTCCATCCATATTATCACATCTTATATACAGGTAAATCCATTGTCATACACACACACACACACACACATACCACACACACACACACACACACACACAGATGAAATACTTTATCTTACCCTGGCTTCTGTTCTTATTGGTTCAACTTTATCTTTCACAATGGGAAAGTTTATTTTTAAAATGTCAGTTAATTTTTTTTCTTTTATAGTTTGTACCTTTAGTAGCATAAGAAATACTTGGACGATCTGCAAGTACAGAGATTTTTCTCCTGATTTTTGTTTGTTTGATGGCTTGTTATTTATTTTATTTTATTTTTAGACATGATCTCACTATGTAGCCTTGGATGGCCTAAACTTACTATGGATACAGGCTAGTCTTGAATTCATAGAGATCTGTCTGTCTTTGCTTCCCAAGTGCTGGAATTAAAGGCATAAGCCACCAGGCCCAGCTCCTGTGTTTTCTTTTAGGAGGCTGGTTGGTTCATTTTTGTCAACTTGACACAGAAGCTAAACATAACTAGAAAGAGAGACTTTCAGTTGAAGCTCTGTAGGCAAGTCTGTGGGCATTTTTATAGTAATAATTGGTATAGGTGGACCCAGCTTACTGTGGGCAGCGATAACACTGGATAGATGGTCCTGGGTCATATAAGAAAGCAGGCAGAGCAAGTAATGGTGTGCAAGCCACGGGGAAGAGCAAGCTAATAACATTCTTCCACGGTCTTTGCTTCAGTTTCTGACTCGAGTTCCTACCCTGACTTCCTTTAATGATGGACTGATTCAGCTGTATGGTGAAATGAACCCTTTCTTCCCTAAGTTTCTTTTGATTATGGTATTATCACAACAATAGAAAGCAAAGCTTAGATTCTATATTTAGATATATGATGAATTTGAATATTATTTTTTGTACAGTATGAAGTAAAGGTTGATAGTTATTTGGCCCATAACGGATTTCTAGTTATTATAGCACTGTGTTTTTAAAAGATATTTCTTTCCCTCACTGAAACGCCTTTGTTCAAACATTTGTTCAAAAATATTAATCAACTTCATAACATAGATAGGTATTTCAGACATAGACTTGGAATCTTTTCCAGTAACACTGACTCATCATCATCATCATCATCGTCGTCTTCATAACAAAAAAAAATCTTTCCTGTTCTCATGACCTTCCATACCTCTACTCCTAAGAAAACAAACCATTACTCTCTACTGGTTCATGTTTGATTTCATTGACCTGCCATTGGTTTGGATGCTGTCCCGGGATCATGGTGCTACTCGGAGGTCTCAAGGTTGCCTTGGTGTTGGTAGGTATTGTTCTGAGTGGAGATGGCCACAGCACTAATAGTGAAGGGAAGCACATTTTATTGTACCTATTAATCTGACCCCTGAATCCACAAAGTGACTGATGAAGGAGTGACGTGTCACTCAGAAGGATGAGTGACACTGTCAGGATGGGTCACTGGTGGTTTGAATAGGAATGCCTCCCCATAGGCTCATAGATTTGAATGCTTAGTTACCAGTGAGTGGCACTGTTTGAGAAGGATTAGGGAGAGTAGCCTTCCTGGAAGGAAGGGAAGGTAGACTTTGAAGTTTCAAAAGCCCATGCCCATACCAGACCCAGCCTCTCTCTCTCTCCCTCTTTCCCCCTCCCTCTCCCTCCTCCTTCCTTTCTCTCTCTCTCTCTCTCTCTCTCTCTCTCTCTCTCTCTCTTCCTGAAGATCAGGATGCAGCTCTTAGCCACTGCTCCAGTGCCAGGCATGCTACCACACTCCCCACCATGATGATAATGGACTTATACTATAAACCATCCCCCAATTAAATGTTTCTTTTCTAAGAGTTGCTGTGGTCATCATGTCTCTTCACAGCAACAGAAGAGTGACTAAGACAGTGTCACTTTCTACTAGATTACTGAATGCCCCTTCCACAGCTAGATGCCCTCTAACTCCACATTTTTCAAGAAAAGGAAGATCCATCATCTTCATCTCTCGATTATCTCTTTGTGATTGGTCCTCTAATCTTTTGTTTTCCAAGTCTCTGGTCAGCTGGCCAACCTGTTAGTAACTGTCCCTCAAACTAGTTCTACATTCATTCCTCAAGCCCTCTTTTCTTCCACACAGATAAGAAAAACATATCTACTTTCAGACACTGTTGATTGGAGTGACCTCTCTTCAATATTGACTTCCAGGGCATCCTGAGTGTAATTACCATGTAGGTGCCTTATCCTTCTACCACTGCCCAGGTATCTCACAGATTTGCTTTAACAATGGACTCATGAGTATTCTTTCTTCATTAGTAAGTCATAAAAATGTTCTGCAAGGTCCTAGCTGTGCATTGAGAGTACATTGTTTGTTTGGTTTTTTTTTTTTAAATTCATAGTTTTTAATTGCTGAGTAGTATTCCATTGTGTAAATATACATGGAAAATGTCTCTGATAAAATTGAAGAAATATATAGAAAAACACGTTAAGATTGACTTTTTCATGGAAAAATTATACAGATAAAATGGTAGGCATAAAAATATTCCTAAGTTGATTGAAACTGGAATTATAAACATTTTCTGATAAAATTGAAAAAATCTACAAGGAAAATATTTCTGATAAAACTCAAGAAATATATAGAAAAACACATTAAAACTGACTATTTCATGAAAAATTATACAGATAAGATGGAAGGCATAAAAATATTCCTAAATTGATTGAAAGTAGAAGTAAAAACATTTTCTGATAAAATTAAAGATTTACATGGAAAATATCTCTCATAAAATTGAATAAATTTATACAGATAAATTGGTAGGAATAAAAATATTCCTAAGTTGATTGAAAGTAGAATTATAAACATTTTCTGGTAAAATTGAAGATTTACCTGGAAAATATTTCTGATAAAATTGAAGAAATATATAAAAAACACATTAAGATTGAATATTTCATGGAAAAATTATACAGATAAAATGGAAGGTATAAAAATGTTCCTAAGTTGATTGAAAGTAAAATTATAGACATTGTCTGATAAAACTGAAGATCCACATGGAAAATACTTCTGACAAAATTGAAGAAAAATACAGAAAAACGTTAAAATTGAAGATTATCATGGACAATTATACTGACAAAATGGTAGGCACAAAAACATTCCTGGGGCTGGAGAGATAGCTCAGAGTTTAAGAGCACTGACTGCTCTTCCGAAGGTCCTGAGTTCAAATCCCAGAAACCACATGGTGGCTCACAACCATCCATAATGAGATCTGATGCCCTCTTCTGGAGTGTCTGAAGACAGCCACAGTGTACTTACATATAATAAATAAATAAATCTTAAAACAAAACAAAACATTCCTAAATTGATTGAAAGTGGAACTACAAACACCACTCCCTCCCCCAACAAAACTGAAGATCTCCATGGAAAATACCTCCGACAAAATCGAAGAAATACACAGAAAAAAATGATAAAATTTAAGATTATCATGGAAAATAATACAGTCAAAATGGTAGACACAAAAAGCATTACTAAATTGAAAGAGGAGTCACAAACATTTTCTGATGAAATCAAAGATCCACATGAAAAACATCTCAGACTATGATTTTTGTTGGGGAATGGAGTCTATTGGCATTACAAGATATTAAGGAATAGTGATTTTTGCTTCCTGTTATTTTTGATGTTCTTTTTTATGTTTGTGTGGTTACTTTCTTTTGGGTTTGTTGGAAAAAGATTACTTTCTTGCTTTTTCTAGGGCCTGGGGGATTAACAGAAAACACAGACTCAGGTCATTCTGGTGAGGAAAATGCCAAAGCTTTACTGAGGGACCAGCAATATATACTAGAGGCTGGGTGAAAAACAACAGGAAAAAAACAATCATAGCCATAGGTCAGGCACCTGGGAGGTTCCTACCTCACTGGGCGGGAAGACAGAAATCAAGCTGAGCCGCAGGATGTCTGCTCTCAGGAAACCTGTGCAGACAGCTCAGCTGGGGGCGTTGAGCTAAGCTCACCGATGCCCAACAGTATTTCTTTCAGGGATTTTTGTGTTTCCTCTTTAAAGGCTTTTACCATTTGACTTATATTCTCCTGTATTTCTTTAAGGGAGTTATTTATGTCCTTCTTGATGAACTCTAACAGCATCGTGAGAAAAGACTTTAAATCCAACTCTTGCTTTTCCGGTGTGTTGGGGTATCGGAGATTTGCTGCGGTGGGAGAACTGGGCTCTAATATTGCCAAGTAGCCTTGGTTTCTGTTGGTAGGTTCTTGCGCTTGCCTTTCGCATTCTGGTTATCTCTGGTGTTAGTTGGTCTTATTGTCACCGGCTGGAGCTTGCCCCTCCTATGGGCCTGTAAACCTGTGCCTGTACTCCTGGGAGACCAATTCTCTTCTGGCAGGGTCTGTGCACAGAAGGCTGTGGAGCTGTCTGGTTCCCTGCTGCAAATGGCGGCCGGAAGGGAAGACTCCTGTCCCAGCTGCTCCTATAATCATATGCCTTGTGCGCTCCTAGCTGTACCCCTCCAGAGAGAAGGTGGAGATCTCACCTCCGCGCTCAGAAGTGAAATCGCTGCTGGGAGATCATTCTCTCCTGGTGGGCTAAGCACAGAAGGCTGTGGAGCTGCCTGGTTCCCTGCTGCAAAATCGAGAGTACATTGTTAAGGAGCCAGTGAAGATACCATAGGAGATAGCCTACGTCAGCTCATGTCACTCAATTCCTTGTGTATTCTGGACACGCTCTCTCTATGAGACATACTCTGTGTATCCAGTTTTACAATGTAGAGGACCCAAGAAAACATCCTTTTTATACTACACTGGATGTTTCCAATCACAGTTATTTTTTCTAGATACTCTACTTCCACCAGGTGTGATAGTAACCAGAACTGTTTCTTGTACTTGTTAGCAGAAGACGCAGGGCATTACTTCACATCCCTGGGAGTCTCCTCTGTGATCTCCATTGGCTCTTACTAAAAGACCCTTAAAACCTCTCTGTCTGTAAGAGACACCTCATTTACCATTGGGACCGGTAGGTCACAAAGCCAAAGGCAGGGTAGCTTACATTGTGTCTTGGATAAGTTTTGGAGCCCTTTGCTCCAGGACTCATTAAAAACTGATACATTTATAAATTACCTGGTAGACAGATCCTGGTACATTTAAATGAAGCATATGTTGATCTTTGAAATCTCAAGTAACTCCTCAAGTACTATTCCTTTATCTTCATTGTAGATGGTACAAAGTATCTCCTCACTTTATATATGCTCATAGCCTTTTCAAATTATTTTTCTGTTCCATGAAGTTTCATGGCACTTATCTCCTATCTCCTGGTGTGTGTGTGTGTGTGTCTGTGTGTGTCTGTGTGTGTGCATGTGCGCATATGTGTATTAAGATACTTATGCTCTGTGATACTTCCTGCTTACCAGATATAATTAACACTGTCATCATTGTAATGTTGCAGAATTGGGCGTTGTGGAATATCAAGTTTCTCAAGATCCCTCGGTATAAATTATGACAAAGAGTGAGAGATTGACATGCTTCTGAGGAACGACAGTGAAGGTGACCTGCTGACCCTGCTCTATGAAAGCAAACAGTTTCTGGTCTATATCTGAGTGTTGTTGGAAATACAATAGAAAACATCTGTTACAACCATTCAGTTGATACATGGACAGTTCTGAAGAAAAGAAATACAAATGGCTAATAGGTATAGGGAAATGTTTAAAATCTTTAGGTGTTAGGAAAATATGAAATAAAATATTTAGAATGGCTACCATCAAAAAATGGAAGAAAATGCTAATGAAGATGTAGGGCTGAGGATCAGCGGCCCAATACCTGCCCACACACTATAGCCTGTGTGCCTCCCAAGAGGTCCACAGTAACCAAAGACACAGGTGAGAACCTCATGAGAATACCCACACCAGTTCGGACAACCATAGAATCAGGCTGACTTGGAACCTACCCTCTTCAGCTCCACCTCATTCCAGTTTGCTTCCTACCTGGCCCAGAGCAGCAGCCTGATACCACATGCTACAGCCCATGTGCCTCCCAGAAGGTCTGCAGTAACCAAAGACACAGGAGGTCTGCAGTAACCAGGGGCATAGCCTACCTGCCTCACAGGATGTCTACAGTAACCAGGAATACAGGAAACCTGCTTTAACCAGAGACACAAGAGACCCACCCTAACCAGAGACAGCACTACCTGTCTCCCAGGAGGCCTGCTCTAACCCATGTCACAGAACTCTACCTACCTCCAAGAAGGCAGGCTCCAGTCAGAGACACCCAAGCCAGTTAACACAAGAGATAACCAGATGGTCAGAGGTAAGTGCAAGATCATAAACATATAAACAGGATCTAGCATTTGCTGCATACCAGAAACATACCTCAGTGACAAAGACAGACATTACCTCAGAATAAAAGGCTGGAAAAAAGTTTTCCAAGCAAATGGTCCCAAGAAACAAGCTGGAATTGCCATTCTAATATTCAATAGAATAAATTTTTAACCAAAAGTTATCAAATGAGATGGGGAAGGACATTTCATTCTCATCAAAGGAAAAATCCACCAAAAGGAAGTCTCAAATGCAAGGGTACCCATATTCGTAAAAGAAACTTTACTAAATATCGAAACACACATTGAACCTCATACAATAATAGAGGGAGGCTTCAACACCCTACTCTCACCAATGGACTGGTCATTGAAACAGAAACTAATAGACACACAGTGAAACTAATAGAAGTTATGAACCAAATGGACTAAACAGATATCTACATTTCACCCCAAAACAAGAGAATATACCTTTTTCTCAGTACCTCATGGAACCTTCTCCAAAACTGATCACATAATCAGACATAAAACAAGCCTCAATAGATACAAGAAGATTGAAATAATCCCATGCATTAGATCACAGCAGACTAAGGCTAGACTTCACTAACAACAAGAACAACAAAAAGCCTAGATACTCTTGGAAACTGAACAACTCTCTGCTCAATGATAACTTGGTCAGCGAAGAAATAAAGAAATCAAAAATTTTATACAATTTAATGAAAATAAAGACACATTATACCCAACATATAGAGCACATGAAAGCAGCGTTAGCACTAAGCGCCTTCATAAAGAAATGGAAGAGCCCTCATACAAACAACTTAACAGCACGCCTGAAAGTTCTAGAATAGAAAGAAGCAAACACATCTAAAAGGAGTAGACAGCAGGAAATAGTCAAACTCGGGGTTGACATCAACCAGTTAGAAACAAATAGAACAATATCAAGAATCAGCAAAGCCAAGAGCTGGTTCTTTGAGAAAAATCAAACCCTTAGCCAAACTAACTAAAGGGCACAGAGACAGTATCCAAATTAACAAAAATCAGAAATGAAAAAGGAGACATAACAACAGAAACTGAGAAACCACCGTGCTACGTTTTTTGGACTGACATGTCTGAGATTTGGTATGAGGCTGTGACACCCCCACTACAGTGATGCTGATCATATTTCTGCCTTCCAAACCTAGAACCCTTCTGCTTACAAACTTTGTCAGGACTTCTGTAGGCTGACGGGGCATTGGATTTTTCGGGGGACTCTGATCAGTTTGTCATCATAAGAGTTCTTATAGCTTAGACTGGGTGATTTACATGCACCAGAAGTTTCTATCTCACTGTTGTAGAGGCTGGGAAGCCGAAATCAAAGAAAGTCTTAGCAGACAAGTATCTGGCGAAGGCCAGACTCCCAGATGACACCTTCTCACTGTCTTCACATGTAGAAGGAAAGGAAAGCCTCCTCTTATTTACTTTTTAAGGCACACTTTTAAATTTATGATTTGGTCATTTCATATATATATATATATATGAAATGAATTTTTATCTTATCCATCCCCAATTCCTCCTTCCTACTTCTAGGACCTGGCATCCTTCAATATATATCCCTCCCACTTCGAGTCCTCTTCTTATGTAGTCCACAGAGCCTGATTAGTGCTGCCTGCATGTGCATGGGTATGAATCCATCACTTGGGCATGAGCAATCTCCCAGCACTCACATCCTTTAAGAAAAATGGCTCCTCTCCCCTGCAGCAGCCATCAACTGCCAACAATGCCTCAGCTAGGGGAGGACCTCACGAGGCCCTCCCACATGCTGGAATGATTGGCTGCTTTGGTTTTATGCGGCTCTACTGCACGTAAGCTCATGCATACACCATCTAGGGCATGTCTGGAAGACCTCACTTCATGGCAGCACTCCTCCTGGAGCCTCATAAGGACAGTCACGTTCCTCAGACCTGTACCTTCATGATCTAACCATACGATAAAGTCCACATCTCATAATAGCATCGCTCTGGGGACTCTAACATATAGACTTTGGGATGGCACAGGTATTTAGACCACAGCTCTGCTGTCTTAGCAACCTTTAATGGTTATTTTCTCCACCCCATGTTTGACAACTAAGTCACTGCCAGTCCTCTGCTATGTTCTCTCTACCATGTTCGAACACACAATTTCTGCTAAAATCAGAAAAACTAATTCCATCACAACACCAGACACCACAGTCTCTAGCCTGTGGCCTGCAGCCACAACACGTTTTCAATAGATTTTGCACTTTCCTGAGCAATGTCATTTTTATACCTTACCAAAGGGCTATTCTCTGGGACTTCTCTGGGATGACTGAGTTACTCATGTTAAAGTCTATTCCACCTCTTGTCCCAGACCTTAAGATGTTTTCTCTATGTGATTGATTACAGGTATCTGATATTTGAGTAGGATTTATGATTTAGAACCTGTCTGAAATGCATAACTCCAGGCACATACCAGGCCTAAAATTCAAACTCTGCATTTATAGGATCAACAGGTGGTTCTTCTATACAGTAAACTTTGAGAAACTCTATTAGACTATTGTGGAGACCAGTCTTCTGGCAAATACCGTTTCTGGTATCTCAGTCAATATATATTGAGTCTAGAAGGCCAGCTGACTGCGCCGATGACAGTAGATTCAGTCCAATTTAATCTTCTATCTTCCTGGATTCCACAGCTTCAGATTTTATTCCTGTACATTCTTCTTAGAATGAAACACTCAAAACCAAACCAGCAGAGAGAAGCTAGGGTGCATCCACCATTAAGGTACTAGGGTCCTGGGAAGGCTTTCTTGCCTGCACAACTTTTTATTTTATTTTTTTGAGCATTTCATATATGTATATATTGTGTTTAGATCAAATCCACCTTCACTGAAGCTTGTCCTATGTTCTCCACACCTTTCCCTTCCTGCTTCCGACTCTACTTTTGTTCTTGTTGTTGTTAGTTTTGTTTGTTTTTTGAAACAACTCGCAGAGACCAGTTAATGTTTGCAAGTAAACGCATGACATAAGGATATCTACTGAAGCCACATCCTTGAGTAAAACCAGCCCTCCGTCTCCCAGCTACTGTCAATTGCCAATAGTTCATCGACTAGGGGTGGGAACTTCGTAAGCCCCTCCCCTGACTGAGCTGGGACTTGGTGGCTTGATGTTATGCAGGTCTTGTGCAGACACAGCAGCTTGGGTTCATATGCGAAACAGCCCTGTTGTGTCCAGATCTACCGCTACTAACTCTTTCTTAAAGTCTTTCCACCTCCTCTTCTGAGATGATCCCTGAGCCTGCGAGGATAGAGTGAAACATAGATGTCCCATATAGGGCTTTGTGTTCCACAATCTCTTATTCTCTGCATTTTTTGACCAGTTATAGGTCTCTGTGTTAATTACAATCTACTATAAAAAGAAGCCACTCCAGTCAGAGTGGCTAAGATCCGAAACAACAAATGCAGGCGTGGGTGTGGAAAAAGGAAAACACATTCACTGCAAACTGGTGCAGGCCCTGTGGAAATCAATGGGCTGGTTCCTTAAAAACACAGAAATGTAATCCAGCTATACCACTCCAGGGCTTGTACCCAAGCACCTCTATATCTTATTACAGAAATATTTGCTCAGTCGTGTTCACTGCTGCTCTGTTCACAATAACCAGGAAATGGAAGCAGCCTTGATGTCCATCAACTGATGAGGGGATAATGAAATATGGCACATATACACAACAAACTTTTCAAAATCTTTGTATTTAGTTATAATAATATTATATAATGTTGCATAAACAATTCAAAATTGCAAAATTCATAGTTGTATATGATTTGAAATAATTTGCTATACGTGTAAGTCTGCAACCGTTAACATGGAACAATATAAATAACCTGACCTATGCAGTTTCCCAAAACCATTATTGTCGAATGCTAGTTACATCATTGCTCATGACTTTGCTTCATTCTTCAGAATGCCAGTGGCTCTCCCTAAATTTGTTACTGCACATCATTCATGATGATCCCTAGTACAAGTTTACACAGGGTATCCAAGGTATGGGTTTTCTTATCATGTTAAATTTACCATTCAGAATTTGAGAACTTAAAGGTAAGATAGCATTTCTTTCAGTCATGCACTGAACTCATGAGACTTTACTAACTGCAGTCTGAACTGGTGGCTTCCTGCAGTGTTAGGTGCATCTCTGCCCTTCACACAGCATCAGCAGAAAGAGGAGGAGGAAAACACCTATGGGAAGAGATGAGGTCCCTTTTGTTGCTGGAAATATCACCCTCAGTGAGCCCAGTTTAAGACTGACATGCTGCAGCAAGAGGATACCCTAGATCAGTCCCCAAATGGATCCAGTATTGATAGTGCAGCAGAAGCCAGAGGGCCCCAACTAGAGTAATGACTCATTGTAATGAACACTTGCAAGTAATGAAGTATGGACAAAGGAATATACTATGGAGCACACTGTGACACACTATGGCTTCCACCATGAGATTTTTTTCTTTTGCGGAAGAGGTTGCAAGGGTGGATACTAAGGGACAGGGAGATGAGTGGGATTGGGGTGCATGATGGGAAACTCACAAAGAATAAGAAGTTGAATGACTGAATGAACAAAAGACTGACCCATTGATTACATGACACCTCCTTGCAGACACCTTTTTACCTCTGCATGGTCACAGGGAGCTCAGCTTATCTCCTAGTCCTTCGCTGTACGAGCTCCCATGGTGCACACACCATCCTGGCTGCACTCAGCTGCAGGGCTGTGGCAGCAAGTTTTTGGGAATTTTGTTCCTTTGTGTTGCCTGAAGACTTCCTTGTTTATTCTTCTGTTTTAAAATCTTCATCGCAATACATTTTATCTAGAATTTCTAGGAATTTTCACTGGTAGAACTGCCTTGCTGTTTCAGTCTTCCCACAGTTCCTGGAAACAGAAGGAAGACCTCGTTCATTGTCTGTTTCAGGCAAAAAAAAAATAGCTGCATTCACGCCTGTTTATCTCTTCAGTGTGCCTATTAGGATCCATCAGTTCCTGTCTGTAAGAAACATGAAGTGGAGTTGGAGAGATGATCATTGTTAAAAGTTGAACTCAAGGGCTGGAGAGATGCCTCAGAGGTCAAGGGCATTGTCTGCTCAGAATCCAGACGTCCTGAGTTCAATTCCAAGCAACTACATGGTGGCTCGCAACCATCTATAACGTAATCTGATGCCCTCTTCTGGAATGCAGGTGTACATGCAGATAGAGCACTCATACATAAAATAGCAGACCTTTAAAACAAAAAGTGTAATTCAATTTGTCTGAGACCAGAGAAGCGATCATCGTTTGAACTTGACTAAGACGTGGAGACAGTGAGTTGTGAAATGGGTTGTACTAGTGCTCCCAGAAGGAATGTCTAACGTTTATAGAGAAGTGTACATGTTTTTCTAAGCTCATTTTAAAATAAAATTGAATTGTTTCAGTGAGACAAGAACTAGCTTAATAATGAACACAGAGACACTGCTTACTTAAGAGAATTTGAGGACACCATGATAAAAGTAAAGGCGGGGACCTGAGTTGTAGAGATGAATAAGACTGGAATCTAGGGCCAAACTGCAAAAGGAAGAAGCAGCTATGAGCTAATCAGTCATTGCTTAGGGCTATTTCCATGGTGTGAAAGCTATTCTGTATCCCTGTCTGCTGGTAATAAGTCATTCTTGCAAATGAAATAAATATCAGTAATTCTGTAGAGAGTATACATTATACAAATCCCAAGAGTGCTTGCCAAGAAAGAATGAGTTTTGGAAGCAAACTGAACCCCCAAATGGGCAATGTTGTCACACATGCCCAATGGGTGCCAATGACCTTGTTAGAAGATCTGAACATTATGTTACTCGAGCATTGCCCAATATTCGTTGGCATTTTCTAGTATCTAAATCTGTATTAGGCACAGGGGTTCATTTGCACATAATTTGATGGAAGAATATAACGTTCTAGTAAAAAAAAAGCCAGAAAATTATCTAAAATGTGAATTAATCAAAGTAACATCTACTTCACTAGCATACGAACATGAAGGCAAACAGACAAAATAATTTCATTGATTAAAAAAGGAAATGAACTTAATTGAAAAAATACATTCCCTAAAATCCAACTCAAAGACGATTTTGAATGCTTCTTCATCCAACCAATTCAACTAATACCAAGACATGAAAGAGACTTTTCTATAACTAAAATGTAGATCCCTCCCAAAGGTCAAAGCTCTTTATCAATGACATTCATGAATATATGCTTTTAAAATTTTATTCATTATTTATTCACTTTACATCTCAATACCTTTATAAATTTTATTTTGAATGCTCTTTACATATTAAATACTTGTAATATTTTCTTTTTAAGAAAAGTCTTGAGGCAAGGTCTCACAATGTTGCCCAAACTGCTCTCAAACTTGTAGTCTCATACAATGCTCCTGCCTCAGCCTCCTGAGGATCTGGAACTACAGACAACACAAGTGCCATATGGCAGCTTATTTCTCCATTTTAAAGTTAGCTCTATTTGCCATTTTCTGTGAGGCGATGTTCCATTCTAATGCTTTCTTTTTATAAAATTATATTTCAGGCAAAGACCACTAAATCGTTATTGACATATATAGAGAAATGGGGATATATAGTTGAAAAGTATAGTTTTACCACAGTATTTTGGTTTACTTTAAATAGTAATGGCTAAGCATTTGCTATTAGATCTCTTTCTGTTCTATGGGAAAAGCCCAATTTTCAGTGGAGCCCTGTTGAAAAAGAATTATTTTCTATTTATTATTATTACCAACAATTACGATTGAGATGCACGTAAGTAAAGTGCTATGAAAAATATTGAGTGCCTACGAGTTTGGGAGTCTAGAGTCTTGCTTTTCCATCATGAAAGTCGTTGGTCTCTGTCAGAAGTTTGGAAGCACTTACTGTGGTCTGTGATGCTATCTGCAGTGAAAAAAATGTCAAAGAAAGAAGAGATTAGAGCGACTTTTGGAGGGAAGTAGTTTCAGGACGGAGCAGCTGATTAGATGTCAATAGCAGGAAAGAAAGAAGAATCTAGACTGCTTCTTGCATGCGGACCTGTGGGATTGATTGAGAAAGGCTGTAGAGAGGATGAGGCACTGCGGAGCCTCCCTGAGTGGAGCTACTGAGAACACATGAGGCACTAGGAATCTAGGCAGTGAGCTGAGCTCCTCCAGTATCTGGGGCTGGCAGAGGGGTTCGCTCTGGGGAAGGAGGGCTAAGACACACCAGCAAACATGAGAGTTACAACCATGGGCATGTCAGTGATTCCAACTGTTTGAGACTTGTTTAATCTCAAATATAACAGAAGAAGTAAGTTGGAAGGACTACAGGATGGTTATTTTACAGCTTTCTCAGCCTTACCCATTGCCTTAGTCATTTTGGCAAACAAAATGTGACAGCTGGCTGTGGCTTTTAGCCTTAGAGGTACCAGAGTGACAGATTTATATTCTGTAAAAAGAAAAGGAGAAATGCCATTTTAAAAGGTGGTTTTTTTTTTAATGGGTATGGATGTTCTGGCTACATGTATGTCTGCACACCACATGTGTACCTGGTGCCTGCAGACACCAGAAGAGGGCATCGGATTCCCTGGAATTGGAGTAATAGATGGTTGTGGGTTGCCATGTGGGTGTCAGTAACTGCACTCAGGTTCTCTGACAGAGCATAAGTACCCTTAACCACTGGGCCAGCTCTCCGGCTCAAAGTTGAGAACCTCTGCAGTACAAGGACCTCATCTAGTTTGTTTTTTAAGTGTTGGAAGTCAGAGGCCACATTCCAACATGTGTATCAGAGAGTCAAGGCCAAAAACTGCAGAGTCAGGTACATGGATGCTTGCCTCTTGATCCCACTCCTTCGCAGCCCGGTGACCTTGGGTGAGCCGTGTAATCCACAAGTAAAGGATGAGTCACCTTCGGCTTCTCCCATCCCCTTAACCTCCTCCAACAACACACCAGGCATTTTTTTGTAGCTCTTAACTCCTCTGCATCACAGAACACAAGGGTGTGGCCATCGCTTATGCGGACCACTCCGACCGCCTCCCCACATTAATCTCTTGTAATCTGTTTTTCACCCTTAGTCAGTGGAGAGGCTTGTAATCTTGAACCAGATTATGTTTCTCTGCTGTCTAAATGGCTATAGCATCTTCTGCAAAAACATCAGAATTCACTGTGACGACTACCATCCCATAGAGGAGACAAATCTCTGGGCCTTCTCTGGCTCCAGGTCTCCTTCCCGGGTGACAACATCTTCCGTCTCCTCTGCTCCATGCACTCTGACCACCTCCTTTCAGCTTTCATCTCTGAGCTTTCTCAAGAAGCCGCCTCATCCCTGGGCCCCTGTTCCCAAATTCTGGGTAAGGTATTCTTTGTAGGTGCTCATATAACAGCCCACCTCCATTATCTCAATGTACCTAATTCCTGGTTAAATCTGGCTGCTTCCTTGTCTGTTTCTCTAACTGGACGTTTAGGCACCTTAGGAGCAGTCACCAAGTCCCCTCAGTTCATGTCTGCATCCTTCCCATTAACATAGTACTGAGGAGATAGTAAGTGCTCACAAAATGTGCTGCATGGACAAGTACATGAATCAAGCTTCTGCTAGCCTGGGCTTCCAAACTTGGTATGGTGTCTCAAGCAGGCTTGGCTTTCAGCTTAACATGCCTGATTCATGCCAGGTACATGATCATGTGTAAGTGAATTTGAACTTACAGCAGACAGTGCTAGAATATAAATCCTGTATATTCTCTAACTATGGTCCCTAGATAAAGCAATATCTCATGCTAAATTATGCAATAACATCACAGTACTTGTTTGTGTAAATATAATAAACATCTACTATAAACTCATCAATTGAATAATTATACCTATCTAGAACATATATGGGTATTTGACAGTTTTGCCCATTTAATATCTATATACTTACATAAACAAAAATAGTTATGCACTTAATTGTTTTATAGTTAATTAAATAATTGATATATTTTTAAAGGGGGTGAGATGTTTATTGACCATGGCCTGGGAACATAGATTCATTATCCCACATTCCATGTTCCAGCATAATAACAGTTTCATAAAAACCTTTATAGTGTCCGAACAAAGAAAATCATAAATCACTATTCTTTTCAGTATGTTGGTGAAAACATCAGAAAGGCAGGATGCAACAGAATGGAGCAATCTCAGCTCTAGGCCACAGACGCTACCTGATGGCATTCTTAGCCTTTTGGTTGGTGGAAGCTCATGATCTGTTTATACATTCCACGGGGTTTACCCAACAGCCACAGAGATATTGGGTCACATACAGATGTGAACAATAAATGCTTATTAAAGGGTCAAGATAATTTGCAATTAGGTCCTGGACCTGCAACATTCCAACTTCCCCACACTCATAGTACTAATGGCCGGTGGCCATGCAGGTATGTCATCTCCCCAGAAGATTTCAGCCACAGTTCCTCCTGTTGGCTGAGCATTTTGTCTACTGGGGGAATTTATACCCTTTATTCTTCCATTGAATATCTTATTTTTATGGCGAATGACATTGGCAGCTGATTTTAATCAGTTATTTACATGGTTGTTTCTAATTTTTACATTAATGCTTTAATAATTACTGTGTCGGGTAGGATTTTAACAGGAAAATAAAAATCACTCAGTCTTCGAAGCATGAAGAGTTTTAAGACAGGACATTAAAACTTCTGCAGAAATTGGAAGCGAAGTTAAAGAAAGCCATCGCTGACTCTTGTCAGCTCCACAGAAGGAAGCACGTGGCTCAGGATTTCGCCGGGAAACTGAAAAGCTCATGAATCCGGAAACTGCAGCCACCTGTCAGCCTGTAACACAGCAGAGAAAAATCTCAAGGAGTTCTCCTGAAAACCACTGTAATCCCCACTTCTCTGAGGCCTTCTGCCTGCAGCGTTCTGGAGAACGCTGGTCTTGCCTCTTCTTTCAGTTCAGCCCTCTGCTTGGTTGGTCTCTCCTGGACACTCGCAGAGAAGAGGATTCTGGGAAATACTGCGCCTGGCTTCCTTTCTACAAACAGAGCTGCTTTGAAGGGGGTTGGGGGTCAGTGATGTTCGTCTAAACGACTAAACAGCCGGCACTCACTAAAAAGCGGCTCCACGAATAACAGTGATAAGCAGATCCCTCACCTGCCTGCTTCTATATAAAATCACAGAGGCGGATGCGCCTTTAGTGCAGTCCGTAGATGGAGCGTCCCAGTCACAGCTGAGCTGTTCTCATTACACACTATGACTCTTTATTGGATACGTGAGTCACATGCTTATGTCCTACACATACCACTGAACGCAACCGGCCTCTGCAGACCTGCAAAAAATAGGGCAATCTTGTACTGTTAGATTTCCTACATGGCAAAGGTGCTATAAATCAAAAAAAATGTCAACGGAATTTTTCCAGTAGCAACTGAGCCATGTTCAAACAGTTCAAAGACCAACGTTTTATTTAAAATGACCACACCCCACAATCAGCTAAAAGCAAAGTGTTATCTCTGCACACGTTAATGTCAAGCTTCAGAAAGGTTGTGCTTCCAAACAGGCAACATGAAAGCCAAAACTAGGGTTTGGTAGTTAATTAAACTGTTAATATGTTTTTAATGATTTGTTCATCTTTATTTTATGTCTATGAATGTTTTGCCTGTGTGTGTGTGTGTGTGTGTGTGTGTGTGTACCATATGTGTGCATGGAGGCCAGAAGGGGTTGTGTACTGCTTTGTAGGTGCTGGGAACTGAGCCTGGATCTCTGCAAGAGCAGCAGGAACTGCTCTTAACCATTGGACTATCTCTCCATCCACTAAGTCGTTAATATCTTTCGATGTGCTTTTGGTTCAGTTTACCATAGTGAATATAAGACGAAGTTGCATTTATCCAGAAAATCTTTGGGTACATTCTGATAGGACAGTAGAAACTTAGGAAATTGTAATATGGTTTTGATAATGTTAGTGACAATCATGTTTGTTAGTATAAGACAGCTTATAGCCACCCTATCTGGAAAGCATCAAATAAATGACTACTTGAAGTCTTGGTTTTTATTTTATGAACTACTCTCTTATATATAGTAGCCACTACCTTATACCTAGTCCACAATTCCTCCTTGTGAATTGCCTTTTGTGTCGGTATGATTCAGGTAATGAATGCTGTTTGCTTTATGATGTAAAATTTCCTTTGTCTGCTGTCTTCTCTTCTTCCTCTGTCTCTCTCCTCTTTCACCCTTGCCTGTTGGCATGAGTTGTCTTCTACTGAACTGCCTGCCTCTTGGAACCAAGCGGGAAGGTCTCTATAGGTACTGCGGGTGAGTCCCAGGGAGGGAGCTGTGCAATAGTCCCAGACTGAGGCTGCCAGACAAGAAGTGAGCACAACTGGAGCATGTCAGGGAGGTGGCAAGAGACTCCATCCATGTCTTGTGCTGACTTAGCACTACGCTGAGAAGTGTGGCCTCTCTGTTCCAGGAGTTGCCAAAGATGTAGGTTTTACCAAGTGTCTGGGAACTTTGGTGTTGCTATCTATGACCTGAATTCACAGGGGTAGCTTACTTTCTCTGTCTTCTCGTTGCCTGCATAGTAAGATGAGTATCGTCTGCTTGCATAAGGAACACAGTTGGTGTCACTCACTAAACTGCAAAGCTGGGACTAGGGGTGGGAGGGCAAGGTGAAACGAACACACTTTACACATCCACTTGAATTCTGATAACTCTAGAAGAGAGGGAGGCAGGTGCTAGGGTTTGATTACATGTAAAGAAATTCTCATGGGGGAGGTGGAATCTCCAGAGACAGCTGAACAATGTGAGAAAGAGGCACAACTTGGTGGGGTCTCAATACAACTGACCAAATAAATACTTTGAGATCCTGAAAAAACACTGGCCTTAGTTACAGGAGCTCTCTGCCCTGCCTGGGACCTCCTCCCTAAGTCATTTGTGTCTCCATGTTGGCTTCTGGGACTTCATCCAGCATGGAACCTTTCCTAACAACTGGCAAAGATGTGGGTTTCTCCTAGCTGAGAACCTTGCCTGGGACGTCACCTACCGCCAGGACAAGGAGTTCATTCAGTTCTTTAGAAAGCTGCCCAGGATTTGTTTCCCTGTGTTGAGTTTGTACTATTCAACGTAGATTCTAAACATTTAAAAGGAAGAACTTATATAAGTGTGTATTTTATATTATTTTGCTCCCAACTGGTGGGTTTAACACTGGCTTAAATGCTAAGGAAACCAGACAGTCTTGGGCATATTAAAAATTGACCACATTTCATACAGCTTCCAACATTATGGTTGTCAAGGTGATCTCTATAAACTTTCCAGGTTTAACACTGTAAGTGTAAGAGGAATGGAGGAGAATGTGTTACATGATCTCACTGCCCCAGGCTGAGTTCAACACTGGTCCAGTTTGTGCCAATGAAACAATTCTCCCGGTTTTCTTTATTTTCATCTTCCTGAGATAAGGCATGTCCTCTTGGGTGGAGGGCTTTCCTTCCTAGATTTGGTTACACTCAGACTCTTCAAGAAGGAAGGATTGACCCACCTTTGCCACCTGTGTGGCTGGCTTGCATATAGGGAAGGGGCCAATGTGGGAGTCCCTCCCTTGCGACTAGAAGACATGAGGTCAGGATGTACCAAAATAACTTACTCTTAGGTTATGGTAACCAGTTGGGAGAACTAAAAATAACCTAAAGTACTAGGCCCTGAGCCCCAACGTGCTGGGATGGGGAGCAAGCCATCAGAAAAGGCCCACAGCCATGTGACCACAACCCCTTCTTTACCCAAAACTGAAATTCAGAGAAAAGTGATACCTTGCTCCCTTATGCTACAGGAAATCTCACTGTTTGGGTTCAGTTTGATCGCTTACCCTTCTACCAAACATAGAGCTAGGTTAATTCTCAATGATAGCCTTTGTTCAGGAATTCTAAAAGCCAAGAGTCAGCAGGCAAGGATCTTGTTTCCTGTCCCACCTTCAACTACACCAACCCCATTTCCAGAGTCCCAACAAATGATGTAATCAAAACAAGCAAAACGCACGAGGCATGTATTTTCCACTCAAAGGCTGATTAGCTCATAGGATAACTTTAAAGGAAGAGACAAAAATGCTACAAAATGCAAATAGAATAATGGTGGATTCATTACATGGAAGGAAGGAAGGAAGGAAGCCCTGGATTCTGAATTCTCTGTCCTCAAAGCTCAGATAAGTATGTCATTGATAACAAAATATACCGAATATGTCTCTTTTCACTAGCCATTTTCACTAGTCCTGTTTACTTCCTCCCGAGTCAGCTGATGACACATTTCACAGAAGCTCAGATTTAAAGCAAGTCCCCAGTGCCTGTTTCTCACATTGATACCACTCGGGCCTCCTCCGTAGGAAGACTTGAGCATCACTGTCAGAAGCATGTGGTATGTTCCAAGGTTCTAGAAAATACGCATTGGGCAGACTATCTAGAAAATATGCATAGCAGCTTAAGAGCTGGTACGTCTCTCCCTCTTTGTGCCATCAAGCAGGACAGTCCCTGGTGCTCATGGACGTCTCTCTGGAGCCTGGTGACAGAGCGGGAAGTACTGTGCAAGCTTTCCAGTGATCACAAGATGCCTGGCTAGGAGAAGCAGCCACTGCCAAGTTCTTCCTGTGACTCACCTCACCCTGTGTGCACACAATCCTTTTTCATCTTGCCTCTGAGAAGGGCACACTGCCCAATGGAAAGTTACTCCCGGTGGGGCAAGAGGCAAGGCCTGCTCAGATGGTTTATAAGCACTCTAGAGCCTAGGCCATCCCCTGGTGATTTACAATGTTTGATTTCTCCCTGGGACAGAGGAGTGCTCTGTAAATCAAACCTGTCTTGGTTTGTCAACCTGTGTAAGTGTTTGCTGAGTCCTCAAGTCGAAGGCAAGTTGGAACAGCGTGGAGACCTTGGCATTGGGTTCTTTCCCCCCGCTGCAGCTTCCCATTTTGATGAAACAATTCTAGGGTGAGGTTGGCCCTAGGAGTTATTTCTCTGACTCATAGTCCCCTCGCTCTTTTCACACACTCAGAATGCAGCGACTCCGAGTCCCTTGTAGCCCTGGGCCGAGAAAGAGGCCAGGGTTGGGGCAAAGCCCTCCTAGGGTCCACTCCCAAGGCTGAGAAGACAAACAGGGAGGTGTCTCTCCCAGGTTGTTCTTTCATCACCTCAAGCCATTTGGGGACACCATTGCCACACACTTCACGAAGAGGCCTCAAACTGGTTCTAGCACTCCAAGATGTGAACAAGCCTACATGCAAAATTGGCAGAGAGTTAAGCCAAGCAGAGAGGGAAGCAGCTTGTTGGGTGTCTGTTCTTTTGGGTGAGATGAGACATTAGAAAGACCCTACATCTTTAGAGAGCCAGGTCAACTCGAGAAACGGATCTTACTTCAGAAGAACGTTTGTTCGTCTTGCCCATCATATTTCATTCTTTCTCTTCCATCATCTGATCCAGCAGCCATTTCCTCTGTCGGCACTGAGTCTTGCCTTCCAGAACCTCACAACTTGAAAGGAAACAGGCACATAAATAGCTTTGATACACTCTGTAGGTGCTAACACAGAGTCACATGTAAGGTGCCATCTTTCCCTCCCTAGGATGCAGACAGCTATGGTGTGTGCACGTGCGCGCGCACACACACACACACACACACACACACACACACACGTGCTTTCTCTAGAAAACAGGTTCAGTATCATTATAGATCTCCGTGCATGGCTGGGGTCACCACACTATCTGAAGCAAAGAAAAGGGAGCTCAGACAACTGAGTGAGAACCTTCACAGAAGGGCTCTTTGCCCGGCCACTTTCGGGGGGGGTGTGAAGGGGGGAGGCTTTCACTCTTCAAGCTTTGAAAGTCCTGACTCATTCAACATGAAACAGAAAGCAAGTGGTGAAAGCCTTTGAAAGACACAGCACCTGGCCTCTACATAGGAGCTGGCCACTGTCACACTGTCTGGGGAACAGGGTAAATGTCAACTATTCACATCTCAGGATTCCCATGATCTCTGTACAGCCCCTTGACTGGCCTTCCATGACTCTGAACATGTCTCTGACTTTGTATACCTCAGAAACTTTTTGAATGAGATATAGAAATTTGATTTAATGGAAAGTGACTTTGGGAATTATTCAGATGCTACATCTGGGTGATATTTGTTCACTAATGTATTCATTCATCCTGCCTGTGTTTCACAATTACATTTGGATTTTGCTATCTATGATTTGGATCTGGTGTGTCCCACAAAAGGCTTACTAATTAAAGACTTGCTCCGTGGCCTGTGGCACTGTTGGGAAGTAGTAGGAACTTTAGGAGGTGATGCTGGTAACTCTTAGGTGATTCGGGTCATCACTGTGAATAGAGCTGTGGGACCAGAGTTTCTTACTCTTTCTCTTTTGTGTTCTAGCTATGAGAAAAGAGTTGTGTTCTGACTTAGATTGCCACTGTCATGTGCTGTCTAACCATGGGAACAAAGACACTGAGGCCAGTAACCTCAAAAGCTAGTCATTTATTTATGCCAGTGTTTGTGACAGTAATAGAAAATTGGCTAATCTGGGGTCCATTGTTAATAAGCTGGTGCAAAAATTATATGTCAAAGAAAAAGAGGAATTTGTCTTAGTTTAAGAGACCCAAGTTACCTAGTTAACAAAAATTCATGAAAGATTGATACTAATACTCCAATAAAGTATATTGGGATTTTAAATTTTGGTTCTGTACCTGGGGGACTTCAGAAGTGTTCCTTCTAACCTGCAACAAGCAATGAGAAAAAGGAATTTTAAAAAAGGAAGGAAAGAAAAAGAAACATTGGCTCTTCTAAAATATGTAAGAGAAATGAGTCACCACACCGACCAAACAAACCAGAACCTGTTCCCAGTGCAGAGAATCACAAAGGTCCAGGGCCGAAAGCTCCCCTGGGAGCCAGCAGCTGGCTACCAGTTACACAAACTGTAGCTGCGAGTAGCTAGAGGCTCAGCACCGGCATGGCCCGAGAGTAAGAACCTCAGGCACGTGGAGCCCCGACCAGTTTCTCTTCGTAAATTTCGGAGGAATAGTCTCCTCCCACTTCCATTAGGAAGAAACCTAAAAAACCATTCTGAGACACAAGGTTGATACTCGACAAGAAACAAATCAGTAAACCTGTAGAGATGTTGCCAGAGTCCAACTGGCCGGTGGGGGAAGCAAAACATGCGACCCCGGTGTATGCTCACCCCACTGCACCACCTAAACAGAGAGGGACGCAGTCATTGTGGAATCCCACTACAGAGGCTCAGAACCACCAAACTACTGAACTAGGAAGAGAAAACATCGTAGGGGAAATGAAAACCCTTTCCAACTAAGTAAAAATGAAAATGTGACTTACCAAAGACAGATGTGCTGAAATTAATCCGTAGAGGGAAGTTTACTGCAATTAGAAAATAAGAAAGATTTAAGGTTTTGGGTTTTTTTTTTTAAATATCAAATTGTACCCTGGGGACCTAGCAAAAACAGGAATGAATTAAATCCTAAGCAAGTATATAACAATACATAGCAAAATGTAGAGCATTTTAAATTTTTAAAAAAGGTAGAAAATTGCAAAACAGTAAGAAAACTGTGATTCGTAAAAAAGATCAATAAAATCTTAGTCAAAGTATCTAAGGCAAAACAGAGGACGTAAGTTATTTATTTGTAAATAAAAGAAGAGACAACAAAGGATTGTTACAAACTATTATGCCTATAAACTTGATGCCAGAATGAAATGGATGAATTATTAAAACAAACAAATAAAAAAAATGTCCAAACTCAAATTGGAAGAAACAAATGGTCTGAATAGGCCCAGCTGATGATCTGAGTACAGGTAAGTAAACTATAACCTGCAAAACAGAGCACTAGGAGAGGGGAGCCGTGGGGGGGGGTGCGGGGGGGAGGGGACGGGGGGGGGAACCAGGAGACCTGAATTCCACAAAGCACAGAAACTTTACAACCTCCTTCAGAACGCGGAAGTGAAGAAAGCCTCTCTCACTCACTCTTTGAGGCCAGCCTCACCCTTGTGCCCACATCAGACAAAGGTTATGATAAAAAAAAAAAGTGCAGTCTAATGCCACTTGCTAACAAAGATGCAAAATTTCTCAACAAAATAATTAGCAGGTTGAATTCAGCAATATATAACAAGCTGTATAGCCACTGTTGAAGAGAGACTTAGCTCAAATACAACAGTCTGGTTCAACTGAAATCACATGACCACAGCAACGGAATCCAGAAAAATATTGGACAGAATTCTACACGCATTCATAATAACAGGTCTGTGAACTAGGAACGGAAAAGAATTCCTCAACTTAAGGACTATGCGTATGCACACATACACAAAGTTCCACGCCTAATACATGTGAAGCTATGCAATCAGAAGATCTCACATGCAGACTAGGAACAAAGCTAAGATGTCTCGTTTCGTCACATCACCACACATGATAAGGAAGTACTTTGGCATATGTCTGACAAACTTGTGCCAAATGAAGAAAACTATAAAACCTGAACTAAAGAAATTTAAAAAGTTAGATAAATGGGCTCACAGTCATAGTCACAGATGGTAGGACTTGATTTTGTCAAGACATCAGTTCTTTCTAACTTGACCAATAAATAGAGTCAATGTAATAAAGATCAAAACCCCATCAGGTTACGGTTGGTACCAACAAATTAACTTTAAAGTTTATTAACAGCAAAAGACCCATAAAAAAATCAACAAATTTGTTTAGTGAGGAGACAGAGGTGAAGAACTGACACTATCTGGCTTAAGGATGGATCATAAAACTGTTAAAATCAAGACACTGTGATGCTGGCAGAAGAAACCGGTGGGGCCAAGCACAGAGCTCACAAATAGACCAACATAAAGGAAGTCAACTGATCTTTAACAAGGGAACAAATGCCAAGCACTGAGAAAAGACAGACTTTTCAACAAATGGCGTTGGAATAATTGAATTTCCATGTACAAAAAAAAAACCCAATAAGAATATAAATTTTATACCTCAAAAAACCAATACAAAATAGATCAAAGATATAAACATGAAATATAAAACTGTAAGACTCATAGAAGATAGAACAAAAACCTAGGTGACCTTGAGTTTGGCAGTAATGTATTAGTTGTAAACCAAATAAACAAATCACCTGGGCTTCATTAAAGTTAAATTTTCATGTACTGTAAAACAACTTAAGAAAATGAAAAGAAAAAAAAACAAACAGACTGGGAGAAAATATTGTCACAATCCAATACATATCTGATAAAGGGCAACTATTAATAATGTCACCTAAAAACTCAACAATAAGGAAACAAGCAACCCAACTTAAAAGTGGGACAGCAGTGACAGGCATATCACCAAAGAAAATATACAATGGTAAACAGCACATGAAAGCTGTCCTGCATCATATGTCCTTAGTGAACTGAAGACTGGAACCACAAGGAGATGAAACCACACACCTGTTGGAACAGCCCAAATCTAGAACTAACACCACAGACGCTAACAGAGACCTGAAGCAAGCGGGGGGGGGGGGGGGGGGGAGCGTCCCATTCACTGCTGCTGAGAGGAAAGGACATAAACACTTTGGAAGACAGTTTTGAGTTTGTTGTTCTTCCCTAAACTAAACGCACTCAGACTATATAATCCAGTAATGATGCTTCTTAGTAATTACCTGGTGGAGCTGAAAAACTTAAGTCAACACCTTAGGGGCAAATATTTGTAGTATTTTTATGTATAATTGCCTGAACTGGGAAGAAACCAAGAAGTTCTTCAGTATGTGAGCAGATAAGTAAATTTATGCCAAAATATGCAGAGTGGGAAAAGAGGCTGAGGACAAAATTGTGCTCAAACTTGAAGAGATATATGTGGGATGAAGGAGTATGTCATGAAAGACTAAAAGAGGACATAGAACCTTGAAAATGGGAGTTGGTGATAAGAAGAACTCTGATCTATGGATATTCAAATAGATTAAACAAATAAACAAAGGGATGGGAGACGCAATTACACCAGGAGTCATTTGGGGAAAGTGAAAGTGAATTAGTATAGACACAAAACTTACAACTCCGATAGCAGAGTTGCTGGGTGTAACAAAACCAGCAGTGGTATTCTAAGAAGCTGGTCATTCCTGTAGTCTGTGTCTCAATATTTGTGCTTCTTGGCCCAAAACCAAGAGAAACAAAGTTGCACTGATAATGTTTACAGTGGCATTGTCAGTAAGCTAACACTTGGAAGCAAGCCAAGGCCCCATTGACAGGGGAGTGTAGAAATCAGACAAACTGTGACCCAGTCCCACGGTGACACAAAAGAACATTATAGTCCAGTCAAGACAAACCAGTTACAGACCCAGACCACAGTTAGAAGGAATCCTGGCATCTCTGTGACTGGAAAGGAAATAAGCCCAAGAAGTTAATTCCGCCGTTTTCACAATGCAACAAAGTGTTGCAAAGTTAAAAACGATAGAACTAAGCAAGGTACTTTTTAGGAATCCACATATTTTAGAAACATAGACATTCTTTAAAGCTAAGCAATAATCACAAAGTTCGGAGTGTCTGTCAGGAATGACAAAGACCTGGGTGGATAGAAGTTACTCAGTATAGAACTCATATTAATAAATTAGGGGTTGGGGAATAGAATCAACGAAACTAGACTAACATGCTTTTAAATGTAAATGACAAATTATTGTTCAGGTGATACATTTTCCTTGTAGTATCGTGACTCATGCATAAAGAGCACGAGGAGCCACGACAAGTACATAAAAGCTTGATTGGAATAAAATGATTGATTGGTTAAAAAAAGAAGTTACTCAGGATACTCTCATCCCGTTGTTTTGTACGTTATTAGAGAATGGACACGCACAGAAGGACTATGTGTAAAGAAATGACAAAAGTATAGGATTAATTTTCTGTCCCCACAACAAAATATGTAAGTTAAACATAATGTGTCCCACGGCAAAAGCCTACTTGTGTGCACATCTGGGGAATTACCCAGCTCATGGTCCTGAATGAGAGGGGAGTCTGTGGAAGACCTTTCAACAGGCATCATGTATCTTGAATTGGGAGTGTAGGATGATGGCCTAAATGAGCAGCTGCACAAAGCAAACATTTATTTTTTAAGAAAAGGCTTCAATGTGTGCCATCTTCAGTGAGAGAAAAATCAAAGATCTGAACATTTTCTTTGATCCCTTTGGGAATAAAGCCTTTGGGAATCACAACCACCCCTTGTTGGATATTGACGAACCAGACCTGAACTGTCTTCTTACTATACGCTCTCTCCCCAGTGCATTTAGAAGTGTGTCCTGTAACAAATCTGGGGAAGATACATTCATCCATGTTTGGATCCTACAGATCCCCGAAGGGCTGTCTGCAACGATGACAATGCCATGCTGTTGGCAAGATTTCAAGTGCTTTGACTCGGTGCTGTACGAGTTACACTCAGTCTGGTTGGTGATTGGCTTGTACTGTAGTCCTGATTTATTCAAGATGAGCTCCAGGTGCCTGCCATTAAAATTGGATACTCCAAGGAACTTTTACCAAGCCAGCATCTTCGAGGTTTTGTCAGTACTGCACATATTTGTGTTGTGATGTAATCATTTGTCATTTTCATCTCTAAGGAAAAAAAATTCTTCCTGGATTAAAGGCCATGGGTATCTCACTGATGTAAAGATTTGCCCATCCCTGCAGAGGATGTTGGGAACCCTCAAGCCAGATGGCAGACCATCTCTGGGATGTAATTTGTCGCTCACGTATTTCTTCAGTAGAAAATTTCTTCCTTCTTCACTTTCACTTCTCCCATCTTCTCTCTGATGTCCTCACCAACTTCATATTCATTGTGATAGAAGCCATCCCCACTGGGGTGTCAATACCCTGTGTCAATGGCCACTTTCACTGACAGAAGTCTCCATAGGATTAGGTTTAGGATCTGAGTAGGTGCCAAGCCCAATGGCTAGAAAGTTGTTTCTAGCATTCTAGAGGTAGTTGGTGGTCCTCAGCACTGAGGTTAATCTCAGAGAAGGAATTCAAAGCTCCCAATTTCCAGAAGTGATTCTGGCAAGGTCCTACTGATTGTTGCTGCAGGCTAGACATTCTCTGTTTTCTCTTCCAAAAGATGAGATCTCTAGGTTTCAAGCAATTGAAAAGTTGCCTACATGGTAGTTCAAGACAGCATTACAGTTGAAGAAAGTGCATTTCACTCCAGCTTTCCTGTGTCCATAGTCTCACACAGAGTACCTCCGATCTCTGGGTCTCATAAAGTGCCCAGTTGTCTCTGGGTTCCCCAAGATCTATGAGCTGAATCTCAGAGAATGTCAGAAACAAAACTGCTT
Organism: Tokudaia tokunoshimensis; assembly: GCA_036184795.1. Classification (NCBI taxonomy): domain Eukaryota; kingdom Metazoa; phylum Chordata; class Mammalia; order Rodentia; family Muridae; genus Tokudaia; species Tokudaia tokunoshimensis. Next base: position 31,618,500 of record BTHU01000008.1, on the reverse strand, counting down.
TTCTCCTGAGACTTTCTCCTCACATTTCCAGATGTGCTAGCACTGATAACTAATCTTCTCTTTTGAAATACCCTGCCCTGATAACTAATCTTCTCTTCTGAAATACCTTGAGCCCTGGAAGTCCTAGAGGACATCAGTTGTAGGTCGCTCTCGCTGAACACACCTCGTCTTGTGCAGATGCCAGCCTGGTATTCTCAAGGCTTGGAAGAATTTGTTATCTATACACCTCTGGGTACCCTAAAAAAAATTGACTTTCTAGATCTTATGGTCCTCAGATCTACAAAAATCAGAAGGCTGTGCAAAGGCTCCTGAGGTCTCCTATATCACCAGCATCCTTGGTGTTGTTCATTCTTCTTCACTGTCACTATTGGAAACACTCAGAAACGTGAGCTATACAGGTTCTGAGAACCAGATGTGCAAGATGCTAGAGATCCACCAGAGGGGCCCATCTGCTTCATTGCAACCTCCCCTCCCATCTCCTATGACACTGGCTCAGTGGCGTTAGTGACAACCGATCCCTACCAAGTCAGTCTGAAGTAGATGCTAGCACATCACTGGGTGTTGGGGGGATTGGGAGCAGAACCACTTTATCTTCTTATTGTATCTTGTTTTGCCCTTGCTCCACTGGAGCAGTGGGTACCCGGGATGAAAACAACACTATAAAAGCAACATTGGTTCCTGGCGATATGGCTAAGAGCATCATGAAAGAGTTGCATTGCCCGCGAAGCTCCAGAGCTGCATTCTGCTGCATGGCAGCCACTTGTCACGAGGGTCCCAGAATCGTGGCTCGTCCTCACTGAGCTGTGTCATAAGCTACCAGGCAAATCGTGAAGAATACGAAGTGAATACATTGGTGATGGAACAGTGCTTATGTTGAGACATGTTGAGATGATAATTTTAATGCATTTGGGTTGAACGAATACAGAATTAAATTCACTTTTTTTCTTTTTCTATCTCTTCAATGGAGCTATCAGACAATGTTAAAGCTCTGGATGTGACTCACTGTGTGCCTCTGTACTCTAGAGTTCCATAAGGTCATACCTTTTGGCAATGGTAACAAACCCACACGCCCCCTGTGCTTACATGCTCACCACCCATTGTGTGTCTTTAGACGGTCTAGTGGGCTCTCTTGCCATAGAGTTTTTAAAACACTTGAGACAAAACTAGTATTTCTGTGGTCTCTCTCTCTCTCTCTCTCTCTCTCTCTCTCTCTCTCTCTCTCTCTCTCTCTCTCTCTCTCCTTCTCTCTTCCTTTTCTCTTTTCTCTTTCCAAATCACTGGGAATTGTTAGGGAAAGTGATAACAGAACACAGAAGCTTAGTGAGTATGTAGTTAGGAACTGGGATGGTTTGTTTGTTTTCCACAACAGGGAAACAGGGCCATGAGTCGGTTGTTTATTTAGACAATGAATTACAAAACACCTGTGCACAGAGATGTCTTTCCCACCTTTGTTGAAATCAACACACACACACACACACACACACACACACACACACACACGTAATTGTCTGGTATACATCAATGTTGGGCAATCTCCCTCCTGGCTGGATTTCTGTATTATTAGTACTAATTATTCCCCCTTCACTTTCTGTCTCCTAAGGACTTCGTGAACCAGACTGCTGCTTCCCTCACACAGCAGCTGGCTCAGAAATAGCAGGAAAGAAATCGGTGAGCTATACTGGCCCCATGAAGTGTTTACAAACGTTGAGTGTGGGGATGACGGGGTGAGGGGGTTCACTAAGGGTGTTTGAGTAGGAAGAACAGCTTCAAATTCTCTGGAGGGAAAGGGTGATGACTGTGTCCAGAGAGAACTTTTGCGATCAGAAATGTCATCTGTCTCTTATTTGTCCAGGCCCTGGCTCTGTATATTATCCCAGTAGCCAGGAATGGCAGTGATGCATTGCTAGCTTACCCCATTCTCTCCTCAGAGCCCTGGAAGATTCCACTCACTTCTCTACCACTTGGCAGGTAGCAAGTGTGGGCTTCCAAGTCTGGGAAAAGAAAGAAAAGAACAGGTTTCTATCTAATACCACTAAGAATCCTTCCAGGGATTTCCACAGAAACTAGGCCAGAGTAGGAGAAATAGCTGTTCATTGGTAAGAATCCAGTTTCAGAGCATATATCCTGGGAACCATGTTCTGAGCCTCTCCCTGCCACAGGGTTGACCTGCTCTGAACCACATAGAGCAACACGCAAAGGGATCTTCCAAAACGCCAATGTGACTGCATGTTGAAACTGTTCGAGTAACACTCTCCCACACACAGTTTTAGGATAAAGTAAAACCCTTGACATATCCTACAAAGCCTTTACTAATGTGATGTCACTGTAGTGTCATGACACAGACACTCATGTGTCACACATTGTTCTATGGCTGACATATGGAGAAGTAAAACCTCTGAGCTCAATAACTCTTAACTCTTGGGATATTTGTCTCTGCCCCTATGCCCGAGGAATAGACTAATGTACATACATACACAGGCACACACACACACACACACACACACACACACACACACACCATGGTACACGTGTGGAGGTCAGAGGGTAATGTGAGGAAATTGGTTTTCCCTTTTCCACCATGTGGGTTTGGGGAGCTGGGCTTAGGTCAGGCTTGGCCACAGTCACCTTTGCTCACTGAGCCATCTTGCCAGCTCCATAGGGGTGATTTTTAAAGATATATTTTCTTTATTGATTTACTATCTGTAGCTCATCTCATCGCTATGTATTCAAATTTCCTTATCTCTTTCACTCTTTTTATTACTTCCTTGATCTTGAGGCCCAGTGTCAATCTGCAAAATGTTTTGGGCTACCATGTCAAGCACACCACCTAGTCCAAACGTCATTATTTTCTTTTAACTAAGGCCTATTTTGATAAGAGGCAGTGTTGCTTGAACTGAAGTCACGTTCCATATTCCATAGTATATGGGTGCTGGATAAATGGTATGAAAACAAGGGATAATTTGGTATTGGCACATGCAGACAAGCCCCCTAGACTGCTGTAACATTTTGGCTGGGGCTTCAAAGATATCTAACAGTTCATCAGAGTGGCAGGGACGGACCTTCCAAGATTTAAAAGTCTCTGTAGCTCACCAGCTTTTGACTTCATCTCAGCAGCCTCAGAACAATGCGTAACACATCAGAAGGAAGAGTAGGACTGAAGTGAACATGTTGGTGATGTCACACAGTAAAGGTCAGAGTAAAAGACCCTGGTGTCTGTTGGAAACCGCAAATGTTGGAGTGTAAGATGTTGTTAGAAGAATAGAGAAGAATCAGGTGTGGAGGGCTTTGCAGGACATGCCAAGTGATTTTAACTTCATCCCAAGACTATGGGGTAGAGGGATTCTTGAAGACTTTTGAGCATGTGGTCATAGATACATACATACATATATATATATATATATAATATTTATATATATAAACATATATACACACAAATAAATAAATGTATTTTTTAAATGCTTTAAATCATCTATAGAAGACATAATGGAATACCAGAGAAAAGAAACAGGGACGTGAGTCAACAAGAAACAAATAGCGATACCACAGACTTAAACCCAAGCAGACCAGTTAGTACACCGAATGTCAAGTAGGCTAGATGATCCAGCTAGTCAACAGATAACACCTGACTGGGTCAAAAATAACTATGCAATGATAGCCAGCCCACTACAACCCACTTTAAACATAAAGTAATAAAAGTCAGTGGAAAGCTGGGTCTGGTGCCAGTGATCCCAGCATTCTCAAGAGGTAAATACAGGAGGATTGCCATGAGTTTGGAGGCAGGTGTATGCTGCACTATGAAATTCTGTCATAAATAACTGATCAAAACATAAGTTGTGCTAGCATTACTCCAAATGAACTTGAAGTGGCTATATTACTATCATACAAGAGTGGTTTTAAAACAAGGAATATTATCAGGGATAATAAGGATCACTTCCCAGTGGTAAAATGGTTTGTTCACAAGAATGACATAGAACCTATTGCAGATACTCAGAGATACTCTGACTCAGAACAGATACTCAGAGAAATTTCAAGACAATTAAGTGAATCCACCACTGAACTTGAAGATTTCGATGCCTGTCAACAACTGATAGTGCAAGCATACATCAAACAAGACCATCAAAACGGAAGATATGGGAGATTAGAATAACTGTCCACTAATTTGAGCTGCACAGCTCTCCTAGAATATTCCTCCCACAACAGTAAACACAGTCGCTTAAACAATATTTGTCGTGGTGTTCTTGGCCATTAATTCATTCGAATATTTTAAGTTGTAAACCTAAGTTCTCAGTCCTAAATGGGATGCCTTCATCAAAAACTCTCCCTTCAGGGATCAGAGAACACCGTGGAAGAGATAGTGAAAAGATCATGGGAGCAGGAACCAGAGTGGATGGGAGGACCCCGAGGAAAGAGTGGCTTCCAAACACGGTGGACTGATGTACACATGAACTCAGAGACCGTAGCAACTGCGCAGTGCCTGTACAGGTCTAAACCAGATGAGGTCCCAGCACTGAGAAAGGAAGGGAACACATGACCCACCCCTAACTCAGAAACTATCTTCAATTAATATCTGCTCACAAAAGGAAAAGAAAAGAGTCTCACCAGATTCACAAACCACACTAAGAACAGGCCACATGCCCAACAGTGGATGGCCAGCACAAAATGAACTCAACGGCATTTTGGAAAGTGTTTGTCTGTCTCATAATGCTTTCTCGGGGCATTTTTTAAAAAAAAACCTTCATGTCTTTTGTTTATATATTATGGTTTCCAATTTTGTGTTTTTACGGGATTTCTGTGAGTGTGAATGTGTGTGTCTCTGAGTATATATTTGTTTCTTGTGCTTTTTCTTAATTCTTTTTTTTCTGTTTGTTTGTTTTGTCCTATTTTGGTTTGTTTTTATTTTATCTTATTTTATTTAGAGGCCCATTTGTTTTCTTTTTAAATGATTTGTTATTTATTTTTATCGGACGTGCATTGGTGTTTCACCTGCATGTATACATGTGTGTGGGATGATGAATCTCCCAGAGCTGGAGTTAACAGGCAATTCTAAGCTGCCATGTGGTTGCTGGGAATTGAACTCAGGACCTCTGGAAGAGCAGTCAGTGCTCTTAACCACTGAACCATCTCTCCTTTCCCTGCCCATTTGTATTCTAATGAGAAAGAGAGAAAGAAACAGTAGTGATTTGGATGGATGAGGAGAATCTGGGAGGAACTGGGAGAAGGGAAACTGTAATCAGCATATATTATATGAAAAGATCCATTTTCAATAACACCAAGATATAGAATAAGAAAAGTATGTTCTCTGACCAGAATGGAACTAGTTAGAAATTAGTAACAGAAATTTTCCACACTATTCCCCCAAATATCTGAAAACGAAACCATGAGCTTCTAAGTAGCTATGGACTAAGGCAGATCAGAGAGCAATGTAGATTATTTTGAATAGAATGGAGATTTTTTTAAAGCCAACATATTTAAAGAGTATGAAAAGCTAGGAAAGGGAATTACAATTAGTAGCTTTAGCCACTACCTTAACAAACCAGACAAGGAAGAGAAAATTAAACCTGAAATAAGGAGAAGAAATAAATAATAAACATCAAAGCAGAAATTAGTGAAGTAAGACACAAAATGCAGGGTGCAATGAGGCAGGAACTTGGCTCTTTGAGAAGATGAATAAGATTGATACACCTCAAAATGATCAGGAGAAAAAAATTATAGATCACCAACATCAGCAATAAGAGAACTGACTGTACCATATATTCTTGAGGCAGAAAAAATATAAGAAGATGATATGAACATAACTAATTATCAATTTGCAATTTTAACAAGTTAGGCAGATTTCTTAAAAGAAAGAAATCATCATAAAAAAAAATATATAACATGGATAGAAGACACACCCATGGAAGAAACTGGATTTTTAAAAAATATATTTTTAATTTACATGTGGCAATTGTATATATTTGTGTGCATAGTGTGGCATTCTAATGCATACACATAGGCATAATAGCTAGATGCAGGTGGTTGGCAAGTCTGCTGTTTCAGACATATCTCAGCTCTTGTATCAGGAACACTCACAAAGCCTTTCTACTAGCCATCTAAAACATCCAGTTAATTATTGTCAGACTCAGTTATCCATCCTAATGTACAGATATATACATTGTAGAGTAGAGAGTTTGGTGGCTCAGTGGGTAGAGTGCTTACTGGACAAGCATAAAGACCCGAGTTCAGATCTCCAGCACAGCTGTGCCTGTAACAGCAGCGCTGGGGGTGGAGATGCAAGGCTCTCGGGGCTCAGTGGACTGCCCCTCTAGCTTACAGGGTGAACTTCAGATTTAGTGAGAGACCTTATCTCAAAAAACAAGATGGAAAACAATCCAGGAACACAACAGCTGGTGTTGACTTCCAGTAGTCCATACATGTACACATGGGTGCATGCACCCATACACACACCATAAGCATACCACAGGCATACACTCTAGAGGCAAACAAAATAGCAAATTGTCATTCCTAGAAGGGCAATGCCAGAGTTGTCACAATGCATGGTCTTCAATCATACTGCAGAGCTATAGCAGCACAAACAGCACAGCGCTGATGCGAAAGCACACACACACACACACACAGGAAATAGAAGGGAGGCTAGATACATGTCTGCTGAGAGAGGAAAATAAAGTATAAGTAACATATTTTCCCTGCTACACTCTAACTGCATATTCATGGGATGCATTGTAGCACCCCACTGCTGGAGGGGCACAAGTGATAATCTGTTACTTCAAGTTCAATGAGAAAGCTATCGCAAAGAATTAGAAGCAGAAGAGATGGCTCAGCGCTTAAGAGCATGGGCTGCTCTCCCAGGAGACTCAGGGTTTGTTCCCAGCAGCCACACAGCATTAACAACTGTCTGCAACTCCAGGCGCAGGGGATCTGGCACCTTCCTCTGGACACTACCAGCATTGCTCGTGTGTAGCACACAGAGACATGCTGGCAAAACACTCACACACATAAAAACAAAATAGGATGAAAAGGTGCATCTCCTCAGTACAACTAGCCTTTTGACAAGGTGTCAAAAAACAAACATAGGAGCAAAGGTGGGCTCTTGATCAAATGGCAAAGGAGAGGTGGACCACCAAATGGCAAACAAAGGAGCTAGACCCTGGCTCCTACTCTCTAAAACAGTTAGTTCAGAATGGATCAGTCTTTAAGTGTAAAGGCCTAAAACACTGAACCTGCTTCAGGAAAACGTGGGGGGTGGGAAACACTCTGAGACACGGGAATAGGCAAGGGCTTCCTGATCAGTTTTCTGATAGCTCGACAAGGAAAATCAAGAATTGAACAAGTGGGAATTGCACATAATTAGAAAAAGTCAGGGAGTGAAGGGATAAGCTACAGGATGGAAGAAGGTCTTTGCCATATATATATATATATATATATATATATATCAGACAAAATACTAATTTATAAAATATATGTTGAGCTCAAATTGGGTCTGAGGGTGTGCAGAATTGAAGAATTCTAGCACTCAAGAGACTGAGGCAGACTCTTAAGTTTGAAGCCAGCCTTGTCTACATAATGAGACCTCATCTCAAAAATGAATACAATTTATATAGAATTTAAAACCAAATAGCAAAACACCAAACAACCCAGGCAATAAGCAAGTTAATGAAATGAATAGACAGCTCTCAGAAGTTGACATAAAGATGGCCAGTAAGGACATTAAAAAGTGTTTAACATCCTCAGAAATCAGGCAAATGCAAATTGAGACTGTATTAGGATGCTACCACAGCCTAGTCAGAACGGCTATCAGTAGGCAAATAAACGAAAACAAATGCTGGTGAGGATACAGGGATCTTTATACATTGCTGGTGGGACTGTAAACTGGTCCAGCCGTTCTGTTAGACAATAAGGAGGTTATTCTAGAAACTGAAAGTAGAATTTCCACAGGATAAGTCAGATGCAGAATGACAGACAGAGCATGTTCTCTCATTTATGGATCCTAAAATTCTTTATTGAATTCTATAAAAATGAATGAATCTGGAACTGGAGAGATGCCTCAGCTGTTAAGGGCACAGGCTGCTCTTGAAGAGGACCAGAGTTTGATTCCTAGCTCCCACCTGTAACAGCTCCCAACCACCAGCAACTACGGTTCTAGGGGATCTACTGCCCTCTTATGGCCTCCTCCAGAACTACATATACACAAATAATTTGTTTAAACAAACTCTGCATACATGCATGTGTGCATGTTCGTGTGTGTATGTGTGTGTGTGTGTGCATACTTGCATGCATGTGTGTGTGCTTGCATGCTTACATGTGTGCATGTGTTAGTGTGGGGGTGATGTGACTAGAGACTAGTGAAGGGAGAGAGGAGTATGGTGAAAGGAAAAGAATGGGAGCAATGGTGAATGGTGAAGTACATTTTATACTTGAAGGAAATTGTTTCTTTGAAGCACAATACTATGTAACAATAAATGCATCAATGGAAATATCCAGAAAAAGATGTTATTGTTCCTATCCAACTGAGTCTTCTTCTGGTTTTTAGGGATACTGCATTCAAGTGATGCACAGACATGTATGCAGGCAAAACATCCACATGAATAAAGTAATATGAAATAAATAAAAATAAGCAATAGTCTCTAGTGGATAAAAGATAGTTTCAAACTTATTTATGATATACAAAGCACAACTCTTAAAACCTTTGTAAGTGCTTTTTTTTGGTTTTTTGGGGTTTTTTTGTTTTTGTTTTATTGACTAATATAGGTGCGACTGAAGAATCTTTTATCCAATATGTGGCCTATGACTCTGATTTCTGACACCAAACTCCAAATGCTTTGACATATCCTGAGTTATACAACTATCATTTGTTCTAATGAGGTGACTTTTGACGGCATCCTTGACGGGGGTCATCAAAAAGACCAAGTCACGATTAGAAGCTTGAGATTGTTGGCTGTACCAGTCTTCCATAAGTGAGTTAGTAACTGGTCATTCCTGCTTGATTAAAACCTCCACCAGCACTCAAGTCTCCATAATCACAGTTTCTAGGCTGGTAAATACCCATATGCTGGGCTACCATCTTCTGTATTTAAAGTTCTTCTAGACTTTCCCTATATCTAACACTTCATGTATCCTTTATCATATCTTTTATTTGGTAATGAATAGGAATTTTGTTACCTGAGTTCTATGAGTCATCTCTGCAAATCATGGGTCCTGAGAAGGGGCTCATGGGAACCCAAACTTGCAGCTTGTCACTCAGAAATACAGGCAACAACCTTAGGACTTGTGATTGCTACCTGATGCCAGGGTATGGAGCATTCTTACAGCATTGGTCCCTAATCTCTGTGAACCACGTTAGCACCAGTTAGTGTGGGAACTGATTTCAACCACAGGACACCTGGTGCTGCTGGAAAACTCTCTGGTATGGAGGAAAAAACACCCAGAGGGGTTGTGTGTTCAAATGAGGGAGAACAGGTGTGCATGAGACATGCTGAGTAGACAACTGAATAGCAGTTGTCCAAAGGTGACATAATAACACCACAGTAATGGATGAGGTCACCAAAGAAGTCTGAGCACATACGCATACACAAGAGCACAAAAGTCTGAGAGGCCTGAGTCCCTGGGCAGCTGACACTCCAAGCTGGAGAGATAAGAGCATCAGACTTGTCAGAACTTACAAGCACTTTAACTCCATGCCTCACTCAGTGCTGAACCTGAATGTGCGTTATAAGTTTAAGGTATTTACTAAGTGTAAGAAAAATTGTAAGAGCAAAAATAAATAATATCAAAGGGAAGACAATAGAATGGAAACTGCTAGAGGAGGGAGAGATGCTTGGCTAAATCACTCTTCCACAGGACCTGAATTCAGTTCCCAGCATCTATGTCAGGTGGTTCACAACTGCTTGTAACTCCAAGGGATCTGACACCCTCTTCTGGCCTTCACAGGCTCCTGCAATATGCAGCACTTGCACATACACAGAAATAAGAATAATGAAAATAAAAAATACTCAAATATACTGAGAAGACAAATAAAATTGATTCCATTTTAGGCAAAATGGAAGTGGCTCTACCATACATTAACAATTTTGTAAGCATAAAACAAAGTCTCCCAGCACTGGGTCACAGGCCTGTGGCGGCCACACCCAGCTTTTTATGTAGATGCTAGAATCCAAATTCAGGTCTTCATGTTTGAACAGCAGGCACTCTCATCCACTGGGCTATATATAACCCCAGATTTATTTATTTATTATTTTTATCTGCTCATCTGGGTTCCACACCCAGAATTCTTTTTATTTTGATTTAAATGTTTGAGGATTACATACATGATAGTGTATTTACATAATTTCTACACATCCTGCCAACCCCTCCCTTGCCCCTCCCCTTCCCCTCTCCAATCACAATACTTACTTCTTTAACCATTATTGCTGTACATGCATACATATAGAAAAAGAAGCCCTACTGAGTCCACGTCGTGTGGCTCACGTGGATGTGCATTTAGGACTAACCCCCTGGGATTAGGTAACCTAACAGGGCTTGTCCCTAGAGAAGATTGAAATTTCCCTCATCCACATTGGCATTAACTGGCACGATCATTATGCAGGTCTTAAGCAACCGTCCTGTTGCAATGCTGTGGGTGCAGCTCCCTGTCATGTCTAGAAGACATTATTTAGAAGCAGGTGTCCAGATCCTCTGTCTCTTAAACTATTCCCACTCCCTTTTCTATGATGTTTCTTGACCTTACATGTAGGGTTCCATTGCTGATGTAGCAGTTGGGTTAGGAAATCCCCAGTCACACTCACTGCATAAATTGTGGATCTTTGTAAAGTCTCCACCTATTGCAAAAAAAAAATTTTTTTTTAATTTTTTGATGAGGAGCGAGAGCTTCACTTACCTGTGGATATAAGGATAATCATTAAAAATGCAATTGAAATTGTACTAGTTTAGGAAAAATGGTCGTAGTGCTGATGTCGTCTGTGGGTATTGAAATGGTACAGTCCAAGGGTCTTGATTGGGTTTGTTCTTTCTGCCAGTTAAAGAATTAAAAGGCAGGAAAATTCTGATGTGCAATAGGTAGCCGCAGAGAAATCTCAAACCACTGCAGACAATCAGCAGTCGAAGGAGGACATTTGTTGGGGGTGAGGAAACGCACAAGCAACAGACACAGAGAAAAAGACCCAAAGTGGGGGAGGGGGACGGGGAGGGACTGAAATCCAGTCTTTTTTTTTTTTTTTTTTTTTTGAGGCCTGGAGGTTTTAAGGACTCTGAAGGGTTTTCCCCTTCTACTTTAGGGTTGACCAGTTTGAAGACAGATATGATATTTGATTGGTCCACAACTGCTGTATGACATGTTCTGATCAAGTCCTGAACTCTGACCCAATCCATCAACAGAGGGTCTGCTGATGGGAGACAAAAGCTGTCAGGTTTTTGTCTCAAGTCAGGAGGTTCAGGAAGAAGCTGGTCATCTTGGAAACTGGCCAACTCCATTACCTAATCATGCCCTATCATCTAGTCATTACCTACTCATTACCTAGTCATCGCCCTATCTCTCTGCCTAGCAGGCAGTCTGTCTACTTTCCACTCTCTCAGTAGGTCCTCCTCTAGGGTCTATGACCTCTCCACCCATTGGTAGTCAGGTATGTTTATAGTACAGGCATGAATTCCCACCTACTGAGGAGGCCTAAAGGTCAGTTAGACAGTTGTTGATTACTGACAAGAGAAATGTGCCACTGTTGCTCCACTGGGGATACCTCGTCAGACTCACCTTGGTATGGTTTATAGGCTTTGTCACCGAGTTGAACTATCAATTGCTTATCTCCTGTGGCGGCTTGCACAGCACCTTCAGAGAGGTAGGCATCAGGAAGGAGGCTTCTAGTCAGTTACAGATCAGTTTCTCCAAGTTCTGTGTCCCATGTGTAGTGTCTTTTCAGTAATAGGGTCTTAACTTCAAGTTCCGGGAAGCAGCCAAGGATAACAGCTAAGGTTATACTGTTTAGGGAGTTTATTGGACACCCCCTACCCCATAACCAGCAACTCAAAGGGATGTCTTATCTGTTTATATTAGTTTTTGGCTCTTGGGGGTACATTATCACCCTGTAAGGTGTAACTACATCTAAATTTTACTTGTATGTATGTGTATGTACATGCATATGTATATATGTGTTCACATGTAAAAACTTTTTTAAAGATTTATTTATTATATGTAAGTATACTGTAGCTGTCTTCAGACACCTCAGAAAAGGGCACAGATCTCATAACAGATGGTTGTGAGCCACCATGTAGTTGCTGGGATTTGAACTCAGGACCTTCCAAAGAGCAATTGATGCTCTTAACCACTGCGCCATCTCTCCAGCCCATGTATAAACTTTTAAATCAATGTTTCCTATGGTTTTTTCAAACACTATGCCTAGTGTTATATATGAACCTTCCCTTAGGAAAAACACCTTGATCAGCTTTTAGGAATAGAAATCCTATTTTACCCCCTTGTAGACTTTTGTATCCTTACATTATCCCTATCTCAATGACTATTTGTTTATCTTTATCTTTTAAAATAAGTTATCTTTTGACTTGTGTTCATTTAATTTAGAAGGAAAGTTGCTGTAATAAACCTAAAAGAAAAGGTAGCATCACTTAAAACCTAAGTAGCCAAGCTAATTAACTAATTAATTAATTAATTGTCAGATACTGTTGCCAGCTTTCTTTCCAACAGCCAAGGCTGCAAACTGCGCTCTCTTTGATAATAGAGATGAGAAAATGCTAGATGCCATATGCATATTCCCCCAACTGTTTTACTAATTAGCTCGGGTAATTAGTGTAGTCAATAGTGTGGCGTGTGATTCTATTTAGTTAAGGTTGAGCCAGTCCTAGCGCTGCCTTTCATCTCTTACCTGAGTGATACAGGCTGGATAATTGTGTCTGCTCCAGATTCAAAAATCGAAACCTTAACACCCAAGCATAGTGCTGAGGGGTGAGGCCCTTGGAAGGTGATTTGTTTGTGAAGGCAAAGCCCTCCCAAACGGGTTAGTGCCCTTATAAATGTCTCTTGGGATCCAAAGTCCCCTTGGCCTTCCAGCGTACAGTGTGATTTACAGTGAGAACAAGGAATTGGGACCTTCCCTTACAGAATCTGTCAAAGCTCGGCCCTAAAACTTACAGCCTCCAGAATTGCGAAGGATAAATACCTAATGTCTGTTAGCTACCCGGGATGTCGTAGTTGTTATGGTTGCTCAAACGTGATGTGGGGGGAAACAGAGGAAAGGCGAGACTGTGAACACAGCAAATGAGAAATAATCCTTCAAGGAGCAATGAAGGGGGCAGCTTTGTTCTTTCCCCTAGGCAGCCGCAGAGGGAAAAGAGGAAGAACTGTGGTCCTGTGCCCTGGGCCTTCTGTACGAAGTTTCCACAAACTCCACGCCTTTGAACAGCAGAAACAGAGTCTCTCTCAGTCCCAGAGGTCAGAGGTTCAAGTCTTAAGTGTTGTCAGGGCCATGCCCTCCCCAGTCTCCAAGGCCCGGTGGGATGATGACTCCATGACTCCTCCCAGCTGCAGATGTCTTTGGTTGTGGATGTATGAGTGGTCTTCTGCTTCTTCCCAGGTTCCCCCCTGCCGTCATCTATTTCTTCCTAAATCTGAGCCCGCTCCAACTTTGGATGATTCATCTGAAGATCATTGACTTTGTTGAGTCTACAGAGACTCTTCTTCCCAGTAAGGTCTCACTCATAGCTTCTGCCGGGTCTAGAACCTGCTCACATCCTCCAAGGGACCACGCCTAGCCCAGTGTAAGATAGAGGACAGGGAAGCAATTAGCATAGCAGCTTACCAGGATGAAACCCCCAACGGCTAATCAATAAAAGATGTCAAATATGCCTTTTGAAACTATTTAGATTTCTGTAATAGGAAACCTTGGATTTCCCCATAAATCTTATGTCAGGTTATTACAAACACATACCCATATAGACTATCCCTTACTTGAAATAGTTATGTTCATTAACTTGATGGAACTAAGAGATATTTAGGGCAAGTGAAATGTACCTGTATCCTTGGGTGTGTTGGGGTGCAGGGAAGATCTCAGAGAAGGCTGACATGTGACTAGTAAGGAAAGATCTGCACTAAGTGTGCGTAGCAACTTCCAACAGTAGGATGCCTGAACAAGACGTTCAAGAGAAAAATCACTGTGCATCCCTGCAAGCCCTTCCTCTTTCTGAGTGTATCTATCCTGATGCTGGCATCAAACTCTAGCTTTTACAGCCTTTAATCATGGGCTCAGTGTGTGTAACTGCTTGCAAACAACCCAGATCCTTTCACATGTGTGTGTGTATATACACATGCATTATATTGGTTCTATATCCTGAGAGCAGTGGTTCTCAACCTGTGGGTTATGACCCCTTCAGGGAGGTCACATATCAGATATCCTGCATATCAGATGTTTGTATTATAATCCATAACAGTAGCAAAATTACAGTTATGGTGTAGTAGTGAAATAATTTTATGGTTGGGGGTCACCATAACATGAGGAACTGTATTAAAGGGTTGCAGCATTAGGAAGGTTGAAAACCACTGCTCTAGAGAACCCTACCTAACCTACAGCAACTTCCTCCTGTTAATGCATACATATTCACATACTTGCGTGTCCATTTTTACCCCAAGTGTCTAGGTGAAAGTAGATAAGTTCTCTCTGCAAGACCTCTATTTGTCTTGCTCCATTTTTATCCAACATTTTAAATACCTACCTACATTATTATATTTTATACTTCAAAATTCTTGTCAATAAATATTTAGTTGTTTGTGTACACACACACACACACACACACACACACACACACACACACATACACGTTCACCACTACATTTCCTAGGACAAACTCCTAAGACACCTCCATCTCTTTCGTACCACCACAGTCAATGTAGTAAACATTCATGATGCCTCCTTGTTTGTTGTGTGAACTTTTCTGCTATGGAATTGCCTGATCATAAGGTATTTACTCAGGAATACAATAAATCTAGTTTTCAAAACTGTCTGCACCAACACATACTTGTAGTCAGCGGGGGTAGGGGGCAAGGGTCCCCATTCCCCACCCCCCATCCTTGCCCATAGTTAGTTTAGTCATATGACTTTTCCTAATCTTTATCTAGACACTTGGAGTCAAAACAGGCATGCATGCAAGCATGCATGCATCCACAAGGGCGTGGATATGCATGCATGAACAGGAAGAAGTGCATTGTGCGTTAGAAAGGGTTTTCTTCTTCTGTTTGGTTTTTCTGATAATTAATAGTAGTAAGCACTGTTCCATACACCATTGACTACTCTTAATTCCTTTCCATGTATTGCCTGAGCATATGCTTTTTACCAATTTTCCATTAGGAATTCACATATTCCTTGCTTATGTGCTAGAGGGTATTAGATTAAGCCTCTGGGGTTTTATTTCATGCCCATTGTAAATCCATTCTATTTTTTCAGCTTTCTGTCGACATTTCATAGCATGCATCATTAAACAGAGATATCTCACTTTAATGTGTTTAGATAAACCAGGTTTTCTCTTTATGTATTGTTCAGGGAGTTCTTGATACACTCAAGTGTCAAAAATATATTCTTCCAAATGTCTTCATATTAGCTTTGTATTTTTTTGTTTTAGTATTTAGATGTTCATCTCACATAAATTCTTTATTTTCTTGAGTGGTATAAAATATTAATTTAAATCAGTCCTTCTAAAGCTTCTCATTCTAGGTACGAAAAACTAAAAAGTTAAACACATAAAGCAACAGTCACAAGCCTATGTTAACTGGCACAGGATGTGCAAAGATATCAAATATGACACTAGCAATATGAATCACAGACACAGATGCCACCATGGCAGGTGACAATGTATATACTGTTGGCATTACATCAGTATGTTTTTACTAGATTGTAATAAGCTGAAGGTGCTTATTATAGCATTCAAGGTGGTCGCAAAATATTCAGAAAGAAGAAATGATTTGTTCTGCAAGAGCATCACCTCTAAATACTAAAACCAGGGCATTAATGGGGAGTTGAAGGCCACTTAAGACATACAGAAAATATTCCTGGATATCAGAGGTGAGTTCTTTTAAAATCACTAACCAAATGTAAGTATATTAATGGCATAGATTGGCAGAATGGACTTCTTAAGTAAATCAACTATATACTATCTGTAGGACAGTTTAAAGATATAAATTGGTTTTAAAAGAAAAAAAGAAAAAATATTACATATGAACAATAGCCTAAAGAGAGCTGGGGTGGCTACAATAACATTAAACAAAATAGAATTTAAATCAAAACAAAATCTCTTAATAACGAAACTAATTTGTGAAGAAGATACAATAATTATGAACACATATATACCAAAAGAAAAAGAAAACAGAATCAAAGAGAGAAACATAAAACTGTAAACACACTTGGGAAGTTTGCTGCCCATACTTCCAAGAAGGAAGAGAACCAGCAGAGAGCTATAGAAGACAATACCACACACTCCTTAGTCCAACAGACACAGGCAGAATGACACCCAACAGCAGAGTGCATGCACATGAAGAATATTTTCTAAGGTAGATTATATTTAGGCCACAAGACAAGTAGTAATAAGTATTTAAAAGGCTGAAGTTAAGTGTGGAGGTGGTAATACCAACACTCACAAGACAGAAGCAGGCTGCTCTCTGTGAGTTCAAGGCCACCCTGGTCTACATAGCAAGTTCCATACCAGCCAGGTCTACACCCATGGAACCCTGAAGGAGGAGGAGAAGAAGGAAGAGGAGGAGGGAGAGGTAGAGGAGGAGGAGGGGAAGGGGAACAGGGAGGGGGAGGAGCGAAGGAGAAGGGGGAGGAAGGAAGAAGAGAGGGAGAAGCATAGTGAAAAGGGCTGAACTCATACAAACCATCTTTCTGAACACAACAAAATGAAATTTAAAAACAATAATAGAAGGATCAAAAAGAAGAAAAAGTAACTCTGGGAAATTAGAAAATAGCTTACAACAAAAGGAATCATGGCACACCAAAAGCTACTGAGCTCACTGATATGCTCTGCCAAACACAAAGAACTAACAGTAATTCTCAACTCTTCCAAAAACTGAATGAGTTCAAAACCAGCATTTCTCTAACACTAAAGTCAAAGATACTATAAATAAAAACTTTAGGCAAATATGTCTTACTGAGATTATTGTAAAACTCCCCACCAATATCTGTTATAACATGGATTCATAAGTTTTCAACAAATGCACTGTCATGGCAGATTCATCAGCATGCTAGGATTGCACACTATGGCTGGGAGCTCCTTCCCAGCCCAAGACACGTTCAGTGTGTAAGAATCAGTCAGTATACTCCATCACGGTAGATGAGAGATGGAAATGCGTGATCGTCTTGAATGATACAGAGAAGGTATTTGACAAAACTCCATGCCCCCTTATCAGGAGAAAAAAATAACACTCAACAAACTAGAAATAGAAAAACACTCTGATATAACTCAGAAAGTGTATAAAAACTCCACAGTTAAGATGCCACTCAATGGTGAAACAGAACATTTTGCTTCTAAGATCTGGAACAATACCAAGATGATAAATTTTGCCATTTTTATTCTATACAGTATTCAAATTTCTGAATAAAATTAGACAAGACAAATAAATAAAAAGGGAAACAAGTTCGAAAGGACTTTCCAACAGAAAAATCTTTCCAATTTTTCCTATTCTTAGCTGACGGAATCATGTATTTAGAAAATCATAGCTCTCTAAACAAAAGAGAAGAAATCTAATAAAGCTAATATATGTAACATAATTGCAGGTTACAAATACCAAAACATAAAAACAAGTTTAAGACTGTCTGTTACTGTGGTGATAGGACATGATGTCAAACTGTCTTCTCAATATTTACAATTTATACCTGCAAAATAGCACTGCTCTCAGACTTGTTCAAGGAACATTCTGTTTGCTGTGAGCAATGGTTAATGAAGGGATTGATAACTGATCCAAGTGTCCAGAACAAATGACTATCGGGCACTCCGACCGGAACATGGCAGTATATAATCATCTCTACACTCACAATCTCACAGCAGCTGCAGTAATCTGAACAACAAGGGGCTCATCAACCTTCCATCATGGATAGAGCAGGGTCTCCCAAGACGCTCCCCCTCCCCCAGTGGCCAAGGGAAGGACAATGTCGTTTGGTGTCATTGCCACTGATAAGTTGCCCTGGATCCAGTAAATAACCTCTCAGCCACCCATGTCCATGCAACTACAGTTAAACTCAGTGTGTCATAGAAAAGCAGAGTAAAGAAGACATGAAAGTTGGAGGAAGGCTGTTGGGGAAAAGGAAGGTTTCAGAGGGGAAAGACTGAGACTACTGGGGGTAGGAAAGAGACCAAAATCATTATAAACAGTATGAAGTTGTCAAAAAAATAAAGTGCTTTAAAATTCTAATTTATTGTCTGTGCCCAGAGCTGATCCTATGCCACAGCGCTCCTTACCCAAATACTGCCGGTAAAGAGCGGGTCTCCCAGGAGTGCTGACAAGCCTGTGAGCACAGGTAAGACCACCACTTCTGCTCAGAGGGACCCGCCCTGGAGCCCTCAGGACACAGGAACTGAGGAGCAGCCTGAAAGAGGATCCTTCCTGTTTCCATCTGTACCCAGAGCTGTTCCTGTGTCACAGTGCTCCATACCCAGATTTCTCACAGGGAGAACTGGTCTCCCAGGAGTTCTGACACACAGGCTTGCAGGAGAGACAAGCCACAGTCTGAGACAGCAAGACCAGGTAACACCAGAGATAAGCAGATAGCAAGAGGCAAGGGCAAGAACATAAGCAACAGAAACCGAGGCTACTTGGCATCATCAGAACCCAGTTCTCCCACCACAGTGAGCCCTGGATACCCCCCAACACACCAGAAAAGCAAGACTCTGATTTAAAATCACACCCCATAATGATGATAAGAGGACTTTAAGAAGGACATAAATAACTCCCTTAAAGAAATACAGGAGAACACGGGTAAACAGGTAGAAGCCCTTAAAGAAGAAACACAAAAATCTCTTAAAGGATTGCAAGAAAACATAACCAAACAGGTAAAGGAATTAAACAACAACATCCAAGATCTAAAAATAGAAATAGAAACAAACAATAAAGAAATCACAAAAAGAGACAACCCTGGAGATAGAAAACCTAGGAAAGAGATCAGGAGCCATAGATGCAAGCATCACCAACAGAATACAAGAGATAGAAGAGAGAATCTCAGGGACAGAAGATTCCATAGAAAATATTGACACAACAGTCAAAGAAAATGCAAAATGCAAAAAGCTCCTAACACAAAACATCCAGGACACATGAAAAGACCAAACCTAAGGATAATAGGTATAGAAGAGAGTGAAGATTCCCAACTTAAAGAGCCAGTAAATATCTTCAACAAAATTATAGAAGAAAACTTTCCTAACCTAAAGAAAGTGATGCCCATTAACATACAAGAAGTCTACAGAACTCCAAAACAATTGGACCAGAAAAAAATTCCTCCCATCACATAATGCACAAAACAAATAAAGAATATTAAAAGCAGTAAGGGAAAAAGGTCAACTAACATATAAAAGCAGACCTATCAGAATTACACCAGACTTCTCACCAGACTCTATGAAAGCTAGAAGATCCTGGGCAGATCTCATACAGACGGTAAGAGAACACAAATGCCAGCACAGGATACTATATCCAGCAAATCTCTCAATTACCATAGATGGAGAAACCAAGATATTCCATGACAAAAGCAAATTTACACAATATCTTTCCACAAATCTAGCCCTACAAAGAATAACAGATGGAAAATGACAATACAAGGAGGGAAACTACACCCTAGAAAAAACAAGAAAGTAATCTGCTTTCAACAACCCCAAAAGAAGATAGCCACACAAACATAATTCCACCTCTAACAACAAAAATAACAGAAAGCAATAATCTCTATTCCTTAATATCTCTTAATATCAATGGACTCAAATCTCCAATAAAAAGACATAGAATAGCTGACTGGATACATAAATAGGACCCAACATTTTGCTGCATACAGGAAACACACCTCAGTGTCAAAGAAAGACACTACCTCAGAATAAAGGGGCTGGAAAACAATTTTCCAAGCAAATGGTTCCAAGAAACAAGCTGGAATAGCCATTCTAATATCAAATAAAATCAACTTTTAACCGAAAGTTATCAAAAAGTATAAGGAAGGACACTTCATACTCATCAAAGGAAAAATATACCAAGAAAAACTCTCAGTTCTGAACATCTATGCTCCAAATGCAAGGGCACCCACGTTCATAAAGGAAACTTTACTAAAGCTCAAAATACACATTTCACCTCACACAATAAAAGTGGAAAACTTCAACACCCCACTCTTATCAATGGACAGATCATAGAAATACAAACTAAACACAGACACAGTGAAACTAACAGAAGTTATGGACCAAATGAATTTAACAGAGATCTATAGAACATTTCATCCTAAAACAAAAGAATATACCTTCTTCACAGCACATCATGGTACCTTCACCAAAATTGACCATATAATCAGTCACAAAACAGGCCTCAACAGATTCTAGAAGATTGAAATAATCCCAGGCATCCTATCAGATCACAGACTTAGGCTGGTCTTCAACAGCAACAAAAACAACAGAAAGCCCACATACACATGGAAGCTGAACAATGCTCTACTCAGTGATAACTTGGTCAAGGAAGAAATAAAAAAGTTAAAGACTTTTTAGAATTTAATGAAAATGAAGGAACAACATACCCAAACTTATGGGACACAATGAAAGCAATGCTAAAAGGAAAACTCATAGCTCTGAGAGCCTCCAAAGAGAAACTGGAGAGAGCATACAGTAGCAGTTTGGCAGCATACCTGAAAGCTCTAGAACAGAAAAAAGCAAATACACCCAAGAGGAATAGATGGCAGGAAATAATCAAACTCAGGGCTGAAATCAATCAAGTAGAAACAAAATGAACCATACAAAAATCAACAAAACCGGGAGTTGGTTCTTTGAGAAAATCAACAAGATAGATAAACCCTTTGCCAGACTAAATAGAAGGCACAGAGACAGAATCCAAATTAACAAAATCCGAAATGAAAAGGGAACTATAACAATAGATACTGAGGAAATTCAAAAAAATCATCAGATCCTACTACAAAACCTTATACTCAACAAAACTGGAAAATCTGGATGAAATGGACCATTTTCGGTTTTTTTGTTTTTTGTTTTTTTGGGTTGTTTTGTTTTTTTGGTTTGGTTTTGGGTTTGGGGGTTTTTTGTTTTGGTTTGGCTTTTGGGTTTTTTTTTGTGGGTTTTTTTTTTTTTTCGAGACAGGGTTTCTCTGTGTAGCCCTGGCTGTCCTGGAACTCACTTTGTAGACCAGGCTGGCCTCGAACTCAGAAATCCACCTGCCTCTGCCTCCCAAGTGCTGAGATTAAAGGCATGCGCCACCACTGCCTGGAAATGTACCATTTTCTAGACAGATACCAAATCCCAAAGTTAAATTAGGACCAGATAAACCATCTAAACAGTTCCATAACCCCTAAAGAAATAGAAGCAGTCATTAAAAGTTTCCCAACCAAAAAAAGCCCGGGACCAGATGGTTTTAGTTCAGAATTCTATCAGACCTTCAAAGAAGACCTAACACTATACTCTTCAAACTATTCCACAAAATAGAAACAGAAGGAACACAACCCAACTCATTCTATGAAGCCACAGTTATGCTGTGTATTCTCCCTTGGAGATGGAATGGTTTCATCTAATTAGGAACTTTTCACAATTTCCTTTCACAGAGGACTTCATAAGAGATTTTTTTTCTTCTTCTATCATGTTTGATGTTCCAAATAGATTTTAAAAACTGGTTGTGCATATTACTTTTAGCTTCAGAAGATATCATGTATATTTAAGAGCCATTTAACTATTATAAATTATTTTGATGACTTAAAAATGTCAATACTGAGTTGTACATTTTAAAATAAATTTTATTAGTTTAATAAAAAATAGATAAAACCTAATTTATATACATTATAAATAATCTGAAACAAGATTAGAGAAGATGTTTCCATTTGCAAGAGTAAAATTCTGAGGACTAAGCCTAGCCAAGAAAGCGAAAGACTTGCTGTCTCTGTCCAAATCTATAAAGCATGAGTGAAAGATTAGAGACATGACCAAAGAGAAGTCATCATAGTGGAGGTTTACCTTGTTAGGTTGATTGGATTGAGAGGTGCCTGAGAGATTAGGAAAGCACATCTCTGGGCGTGTCAGCAAGAGAGTTTACAGAGAGGATTAACTAAGAAGAAAAGGGGGACAGAGCCTAAACATGGGTAACACTGTTACCGAGGCTGGGGGCCTGGGGAACGAAAGAGAAAAAGAAATACCCTCCCCCACCCCCTCTCTCTGCTTCCTGGCTGCTGTTTTGTATAAAATATTCATACCTTTCCCACCATGACGAAGAAAGCTCACTGATGCTGTGAGCTAAACATAAATAATTCCTCTCTTAAGTTGTTCTGATGGGTACTTCATCAAGGCAGTAAAAGGTCTGACTAATGCATACTGTGTTCACAGAATGGAATGTTCACATGTCAGTCCTACCCAGAGCGATGTAGAGTTAATGTGATTCCTCTCCTAATGACATGCTTGCAGAAATAGAAAACCCATCACAGGCACGTGATTTGTATCTGAAACCCCAGCAGCACTGAGGTGACAGAAGAAAATCACAAGCTTAAGGATCTCCTGAACTATTTAGTAAGTTCAAGGCTATCCGGAGTTACCTAGCAAGCCCCATCTCAAAAAAACAAAAAACAAAAAACAAACCAAAAAAAACCACCTAATACATAAATTGATATTTATGTGAGGGAGCACTAATTGCCATCTGAAAGAAGAAGAAAAAGAAGAAGGGGAAGGGGAAGGGGTAGGGGAAGGAAGAGGAGGAAGAAGAGGAGGAGGAAGAGCAGAAGGGGGAAAAGGAGGAGGAAAAGGAGGAGGAGCAGCAGGAGCAGGAGGAAGAGGAGGAGGAGAAGAGAAAAAACAAACCTGTAAGTTTTGGTCTCATTTTTCTAGTTTTAACACAAAATTAGAACAAAAAGTATGATGCTGACATAAAGTTATATATACATATAGAACAATGGAGAACCAGAGTGCCAAAGCCAATCAGTGAAGAAGATTAATCGTTTCAATCAATAATCTTTATTTTTAATTTTATGAACTTTGGTGTTTTGCCACACATATGCCTATGTGAGGGTGTTGGATTCCCTAGAACTGGAATTACAGACAGGTGTGAGCTGCCTTGTGGGTGCTGGGAATTGAACTCAGGTCCTCTGGAAGAACAGCCAGTACTCTTAAGCCCTGAGCCATCTCTGAAGCCCTGAAAAACAGGAATTCTTTGCAGCAAATGGTGCTAGGAAAACTGGGCATCACAAAAATAAGGAGATTGGAACTTTGCCTGACAACACATATAAATGAACTCAAGATGGATAGAGCTAACCAAAGAAGTAAAACTAGGACACTTTTAGGGAGTAAACTCTATAACTCTGGATTTTGCAAAAATGTATTGGTACGATACTAAAAGAGTAGGTGACAAAAGAAAAAAAATAACAAAATGAACTCCCTCAAAATTAAAACAGTTTGTGCATCAAAGGACACTAAGAAATGAAAGGATAATCATTTCACTCCAAAATCCGTGTTGTAAATCTTATGTCATAAGGAATTAATATCCATAATATATAAAGAACTCCTACAACTCAATAACAAAACCTCACAAATGAGCAAATGACTTGAACAAACATGTTCCCAAATAAGATACACAAAGAAAAGATTTTTAACATCATTAGTCATTATGATGTAATCAAAACCACAATAAGTCCTAGAGAACCTCATCTCTACTTTTTTAAAAATAAAAACAAAAACAAAACAAAAAGAAAGGAAGAAAGGAAGGAAGGAAGGAAGGAAGGAAGGAAGGAAGGAAGGAAGGAAGGAAAAGAAAAGAGATGTTGTCAAAGACAGAAAGAGGAACTTGGGCTTGGGTGCTAGGCAGTGGAACAACCTCTGCAGTAATCAGAATAACAGTTCCTTCGAAGTTAAGCATAGGATTACTGTATGAACTGGCAATTCCTCTCCTGGACTCAGGATCACTGTAGGGATCCAAAGATTTATGCCAATGCTCATAGCAACATTATTTACAATACCAAACGCCAGCAACAATCTGAATGGCTACCAAGCAGTGACTAGGTCAATAAAGTCTGTTACATATAAAGCAGGGAATATTATTCAGCGGTGAAAAGTATGCAGCTCCGACATATGCTACAACATGGACAGCTGGAAATAAATGAAATAAGTCAGACACAACAGAACATACCATATGATTTTACTTATATGAATGTGTGTGAAAAGGGGGAATAGAAGGAAAACAGATTAGTAAGAACCAGAGGCTGGGGAGAAGGGGACTGCTGCTTAGAGCGTACTGGCTTCTCTTCCGGGTGGTGAACACTTCCGGAGTAGGGAGGAAGTCAAGCAACGCGATGCTTATCAGAAGTCCAGATTTCCGAACACAGATGCAAAATCACAGTGACGGATTTATAAAAGGAAGCGATCCACCATCACAAGAACAAAAGAGAAATTATAAAGACATAACACCCTGGGTAAGCCTCCAAACGTGATGCCAACTGAAAGACAGACAAGAGGACTGGCAGAGAGAAGGTAGACTACTCCTGAAGAAAGCTACTCTGGAAGAAGTTGAGATGAAAGAGAATTGAATGCAGAAGGCCCGCAGGCAAGTGCTTTGTGGGGTGGAAATGGCTGGGTCTTGCTCAGGTGGTGACCATATCCATCACCTAGCTATGCCCCAACCTGATCGTGTGGCTCCCTCTCCATCTATGTCAAAATTCATTAATTCACACATCCTTTTAAAAGAATGGTTTTGATTCCACGTAATTTTTAATTTCAAAAAAATATAGCACTTGCAGAAATCTCAACTTCTGTCGCAGGATTTCTGGCTCCAGCAGTCTGGATTTGCAGCATTGCAGGGGACATTTCCAGCTCCAGATCCCTGGCTAATGAGGACCCACTTGCTGGCTGAAGGAGGAGTGGAGTGGTTTTGGGCAGTGTACCAAACTGATGGCAGCA
The DNA here is from genome assembly GCA_036184795.1 of Tokudaia tokunoshimensis. Lineage (NCBI taxonomy): Eukaryota > Metazoa > Chordata > Mammalia > Rodentia > Muridae > Tokudaia > Tokudaia tokunoshimensis. The sequence goes on along the minus strand of BTHU01000008.1, from coordinate 31,593,408 downwards.
ATGGCTTGTTCACACTGGGCAAGATAGAGCACAGCCCAGCATGCCCTGTTCACTCTTCTGCAGTGTCCTGAGTCTCCAGGAAAAGGGTCAGACACTCCTCCCTCCTCCAGGACACTCCAGGGTGGGAAGACTGCAGTCCCACCTGCTCCGCTTCCACAGTGGAATTGCCTGCCCTGACACCTCCTAACAAATGGGTTCAGTCCTGGAACTGTAAACCTTCCCTTCGTGGCCACCCTAACGCTGCATCCAAATCCTACCTTGCTGCTGTGCAAAAAGCACCACCCGCCTTGCTTCCCTCCCCACAAGGGACCAGTCCAGGCCTGTCACTCATTTCCTCTCCTGATCCTAATCCTGCCAGCCCAGAAGGGGTGCTGGGGGTAGGCCTTGGGCTCATGCTGCCATGGGAAATTGCATTGCCCCTGGTCCCAGCAGGAGAACTAATTTCCTTGGAAGGAATTGCTCTCAGCTCCCTGTGGGTGTGGCCATCTCTCCCAGTGACAAAAATTCCCACCTCCAGATGCCTATGGCGACCTAGCTTTGCCTCTGGAAAACCCAAAGAGCAGGGGATGAGATGAGTTACCAGTGATCACGGTGCTCTCTGTGATAGACAGAGAAACCAAAGCCTACGTACGTAACACCGTGGGGTTTAAAAGTGACCAAGCCAGCCATCTCATCTGGACCCTGAGGTAAGAAGAGCTCAAGGAGGTGAACTGATTTGACCAAAGTGTCGTAGCTGATACCTAGCAGAGCCAATATGGAAAACGTATTCTCCTCAAACATCACATCCCTCCTTCAAATACATTCAGTGGGTCCCCTTTACTCCCAGAGGGAATGCTGTAGTGTTCATGGTGGCCTCCAAAGACCCACACGATCTGCCTTCTACCCCAGAACCTGCTGCCCTCCCTCCCTTCCTTCTCCTCTTGCCTCCTCCACCTCAGCCCTTGGACAGCAAGAAGTCCCTGAGCGTGGGTCACTGAGTACGCCAGGCAGACTCCATTCCTAGGCTTTCAATGAAGGTTTCTCTTCAGGTGTTTATGTGTTGAGAGCTTGGTCCCCACTGGCATGACATTAGGAGCTGGTGGCACCTGTAAGAAGTGAAAAGGCTGCACTTGGGGGGACTGACATAGTTCTTAAAGGACCCGAGTTAATTCAGAACAATGGTGCTAAGTCAGCAACATTTAGGAATGTAGTCATATGGTGGCTCCCTCTCGTGTGGCTTCATCAGCCCTGAGGCCTTCCTTCACCAGAGCTGAATGGCTGTCATCCTGCCTTTGAACCTCCAGAACAGTAAGTTAACCAAACCTCTTTACTTTCTAAAGTGTTCAGCTTCCAAAATTTGATTGCAGTAGCAGAAACCTGACTAATCTCTTGGTCCTGACCTCAGCATCCTCCACTCTATCGCCTCCAAGTCTTGATTAAACGGCACTTCTAAGACATCAGCCCTCCCCTTTGGCAAGTCTATGCCCCTCACCATGACCCATCTTTTTTTCTCTCCGGGTATTTCCCACTGGCTAACAGTCTCTACTTCTCTTATTCGTGGTGTTTCTGGTTTATCTCTCTCTTGTGCATTCTTGGCTCTGCAAGGGCAAGGATTCTGTTTATTCTTGGCTGTGACTGCAGCTTTGAGAGAAGACCGGGTATTTGCTGAATTCAAGATTGAAGGATCGTCTTTTGGAGGGATGAGTTGTGGTTCTTTGTGTTTTCTGGACATCATTATATAACTCACTGTGACCTCCAACACCCGTGATCCTCCTGCCTCAGTTTCTCAAGTGCTAGAATTACAGGTGTGCACCACACCAGCAGAGGAGCCTCCTTAAAATGTGCATGGGCTGCATCCTGGCTTGTCTGTCTAGTTTCCCTCCAGAGGCTTGATATCGCACCCAATGACACAGCTGCTTCCAAAATTGACCCTAGACAGCAAGGGTATTTAAAATCTAAACCCCTCTCCAGGACCTCAGTTACATAAAGTTACATAAAGGGATATCGTATTTTACAACATCCTTTGGAGTCAAATTTGGTGGCTCAGTCATAATGATCCAGAAACTAGTTCCAGGCTGAGATTTGTGGTGGTTCCCAGGATTAAATCCATGTGGGTTGTTTTGTTGGGCAGGACATAAGTCCCTGTCAGCTCATTGCCCATTGATATTTTGTGAGGTTATCTGATTGACAGCCAGCAGGAAGAGCAGAGGTAAATTTACTAAAGCCCGAGTTTTGATTTTCGAGTCCATTACCAGCCCTTCCCTTCATCCTCCTGACAACCCTACACACAGGAGTTATCTCCATCAGCTGCTGTAGGAAACTGAAGTCAAGAGAAGGCAAGGGACTGGCCGAGTGACTCATCCAGAACAAAACACAAGATTCAACTTCACGTTCTTCCTCTGATACCAGGTTTCCTTCTGCAGGGCAGTCAGCAAATGTTTATCATAAGAACGAATACCTGGAGGTACGCTTGACAAGGTGAAGGACTACACAGGCAGCACACAAGTCTTAAGAGTGTAAGGAGTGGAGTGAAGATCACTGTGTATGGTGGGGGTCTATTTAGGACACACAATGGCCATGTGCTGAGGAGACTGGTAGGAGATGCTAAGGATAAGCAGGTGGAGAAGTGAGAGGTAAGGTGTGGTGAAGCTGTGGTCCCCGCCCCACGCCCCACGCTGTTCCTTTGCCTCTGTGCTAAGCACACCGCTGGGCGCTCTGCAGTGTGGCCTGTCAGCTCCGGTGAGCACCTTGGCTCTGAGATGCTTTGGTGTAATTTCTCTTTATGGGTTCACAGCATTCCTTGAGGAATGTTGCTAGCTTTCCCACATCACAGATGGAAGAACTAAGCTTCTCTAAGGCCAAGACCACATACCCAATGTAATGGGAAACCTGGGGCCCCATTCAAATCCTTAAGACTCCCTTCCATATGCCCGGCTTTGTCACTTGCCCATAAATAGAGAAAACCACTGCCTTGTTGCAACGATAAATAGCAACATTCAGAAGGGCAGATTAAGTGGAGTTTAGGAGCAGAACTAAGCCTCTTTGCTGTGATCAGCTTCTGGAGAACACGGTCCTGCAGGAGGCTTGTGAGTCCCCCAGCCTGGCTGACCACACCTGGAGCTGATGTTCCCCGCAGGGCAGCATCTGTGGAACCCCGTTATCTCAGCCCTCTATAGCAAGAGTCAAGGGCAGCTTCCTTTCCCTCACCCTGCTTAGGGAGTTCTGGGATCATCTTGCTGCTCGGTGGGGAGCCAATTCCTGTCAGGAGGAGCTCAGAAAGGAACCACATGCATCTGGCATGTGGCTTAGCTGAAGAGAAATCTGAGCTGTGCAGCCTGAGGGATCACCAGACCATCTCCTGAGCAATATTAAGCAACACTCTCATAGCTTATGAACTATGGCCTGGGGAGCCACTTGAAATATGTCCACCCATTACCAAGTCCAAAGAAGGAATGAACAAAAACGTGTGTTCAAGGGATACAGGGCACCTGGTATGGAGGGAAGACACTACGTGGAAAGAGGGTTTTCTTCTACTGGGGACCTTTCTATCTTCACTCCCTCAGCCCTCAGCCCCTTCTCAATGGCCACCTTGCTGCTGCTTCTCCCGCCTGCTCAGTGTTACTGTCTCAAAACCCTGTCTGTGATCTGGTGACTCCTTCCATTGGGTTGCCTGAGTGGTGACGACACAGAAAGAACGCTGACCAAGAAGGCAGAAGACATTGAATGTCGATGGTCTTAGCCAAGACTTCCAGCCCCTCGTGAGGAAGGTGAATATTAACCACTGGGTGATTCTCTCCTGTCACTTGACATAGGACAGACAGACAGAGAAGTGCTTTGTAGCTACTCAGTAGCAAGGACAGATGAGCTGCTGTGGGTAATTTGTCAAGAGACCTAAGAGAGAGGACATGGGCTACCCTGAATAGATACTAATAACAAGTGAATAGATACTAATAACAAGTGAATAGATACTAATAACAAGTGAATAGATACTAATAACAAGCAGTAGTAGTAGAACAAACTTAAAAGAAAAAGAAAGAAGGGTCCCCGGAGCCCGTGGGGAGAGATGGAGTCTCAGAGCAGAATCACCCGGGGCCCTGCCAGGTCAACTCAGCAAGTTCTGGGCTTAGGACATAGTGAATGCTCCACTAACAGGACACCAGTCCACTTGGAGTGCTAGCTTCTCACTGTTGTCTGCCGAGTGTCCAGCCACTGTACCCTCCAGAGCACCGGCCTTCACCTGTGTGACAGTGTCGACTGCTCAAGACCCCAAGACAGCCTATGCACATGGAAGTACTGGGCCAGAACCCTGTCAACCAGGCCCGCTGTGGGTTTGGAACTGTAATGGACTCCTGTGGGAAACTTGAACATGGACTTCGAAGGCCATGAAGTCCCACTGAAGTTTCCCCTGGAAAGCCTGCTCCAGCTTCCAGCGTCTGGACTTTGTCCAGCCCTATTTGCTAGACATTCCAGCACCTGTCCCAACTGTCACCAGTTACTGGAGGCTCACCTTCCAAGACCATGCCCTTGAAGAACTCCAAGGACATATTGCTCCTCTAGTGTCATAGAATCAATGACACTGGGAAGCCTCAGAACATTTCAGTTAGAGCCCAGGTCTCCCAGCCTCTCTGCACCGACACCTCTCTGCCTCAAGAGACTCGATGCAGCCAACAACAGGAGCTCCTAGCCTCACTAGCCCTCGGGCTCTTTCCTCTGCTGGCTGGGTGCGGAAGGAAGGCTGTCACTGGGCCTGGCTCAGAGCTCCACAGGTGTGCAGGGCAGTGCCAGCTCCTGCCCCTGCCTACACCTTCCCACACCTCTCCTGCTGCCTGCCAGCCAGGCTCCCAGCACACCCTCTTGATGAGGCACATGGGATAGTCTGGTATCCCCTGGTGGTTAAAACAGACTGGACTTAGCGTGAACAGCAAACGAGAAGGAAGCATTAGATGAGCAAATGAATGACTCTCAGCCCCCATTTAAGGTCTGGGGATACTAAACGGAATGAAATGTTGTCTCTACCCATGTGGAGTTCAAAGCCAAGTTAGTGAGATACAGCAATTATTACAAGACAGTGAAATCTACAGTAGAAGTGCTTCACTAGAGTATGGTATAAAATAGTCACAGGTATGACTTAGCTAGTCAGGGAAGGCTCCTCCACGAGACGGTTTGCAGAATCTCCAGGCAGAGTTCCATACATATGAAAAGACACAAAATGTCTACACTGGGAAGACGCAGAGTTGATGCTCTAGAGGGCAAGGGTCAGCAGTGTTGATACAGCTAGAGCCAGAGTAAGAGCTGACCAAGGAAGAGGGAGGATGAGAGGACTGACTGGTCTAGAGTACCAACCAAGGGTTGGGCTTGGAGTGACCTGTGGGCCGGTGGCCTTTAAGAGGGGTGCATGACGCCGTGGCTCTTTTTCTAAAAGGATTTCTTTGACAGTACTGTGGAGCGAGGATTTAAGAGGAGAGGTCTGGAGGCAGGAGGCCAGGAGGAACTTGTAGGCAAAGCTCAAGTGCTAGACAAGGGGAAGCCTCAAGAGGACCCCACGCTGGGGCTAGAGCCGGGAGAGAAGGTTCAGGAAGCATTATGGAGAAAGGATTTGGCACTTATAAGGGAGACACGGAGAACAATGAAAGACATCTGTGAGGAGATCTTTCTGCCACCACCTTTTTCCTTAACCCTCACACCCTCAGAGAGCAGAATCCTAGCACAGCACCCAGTCGGCTACACACATCTCAGTGGCTCCTTCCAAAAGAAAGGAATTCGTGTAGAGCCCAGTCAGGACAGGATGATCTCACCTGAAATGCTGTGGGAGGGGCAGGGCCAGGAACACAAAACCGGGGAGTTAGGGAGTGTGCGGATGAGAGAGCATGAACGACTTCTTTATAGCTCCTCCCAGGACGAGTCTGACTGACAGGTCCGGAGAGGAGCCCCTCACATGCCTTCTCTACTGCTTTCTGTCTACACGCCCAGGCTTTGCCTGCTGCCTGGGATCCCCTGGATGAACGACTGCAGCCATTCATTCCTGGGACAGAGGTGGAGCTAAAAAGCTCGAAAGACAGACGGTGAAACCATGTCAATTTCTCACCAGCTTGCTGGAAGAGACTGGAAAGTTATCCTGGGCTTGCTAAGTGATCTCACCCCTTCGCCTGGAGATGAGGGACATGACCTCCAAGCAAAGGCAGATAGCAGTCCAGAGCTGACATTACTGAAGAGATTAATTCCTCCACACAAAGCATTTTTTTCTTCCTCTTTTTTAAAAAAAAAAATTGCGCAGGCAACAATTCAATAAATAATTAATGCTTGTTAATCTTTTAGCTATTTCTCCCACTGTAAAAAAATTAATTGGTCTTCCATCATCTATTGCATTGTAACCCGGAGGCTTTTGGCCTCAGTCCACCACTCTGCCGTAACATGCCCCTCCTGGTACTCTCTGGTGTATGTCAGTGACACTTGGCAGGCAAGTGAAGCTTCCAGGTTCAGGGCATGAATAGGAGTATATACAACTGTGTGGCAGGGTCCTCACCAAAACATTGCCTCTTTCTTCAGGTCACCTGGGTAGTTTATGAACACTTGCTCTCTCCTGCTGGCCTGGAGCTCCTGCCATAAAAATAAGACAGGACCAGACGAAGGAGGAGGGAGGCAGGCATCTCTCTCCAGATCCTCAGCTGGAAAGAGCAGAGGTCTCAAGGCGTCCCTCTGAGTTTTGGCCTTGTTTTGTGAGACAAAGACTATCAGATTCATAGGAAGTGTGATGGGAAGGGTCAGAATAAGAAGAAAGAAGACACCCCCCCATCATTCCTGCAGACCAACTAGTGTGCCTTTGCTGGAAATCACAAAGCAACTATAACACACTCTACAGGAAGCCTCTTAGATAAACCCAACACCCAACTTGCCCTTCATCCTCAGCAACAAAGTTCCACCAGTCGCTAGTTTGTGTCCCCGTGGTTTCCTCATGTTAGGGTCAGAACTTTGAGAAAGACATTGCCCCTCCTTGTTCCGCTCAGGCAATCCAGGCAGCTCTCCTGCAGATCCAAAGGTCAAGCACATCTGTGTCCCTTGCCCGCAACTTTTCATGCTTCTAAGTGTTGGATCATTTGACTTTCTCCAACCTCAGGGCTGCCTCTGTGAAGATTCCTCTCTGCCTAGACTGCTGGGGGATCACATTGGAAGACGAGTGTTACCCATTGCAAGCTGCAGAGCGCTGAGTAAACACACCAGCACTCTCGGTCCCACGACCTGTGGGCCCTCTTGCTCTGGAACCATCCACAGACAGTCTGTGTCCATCTCGAGTACAGTCAGAATTCCAGTCCTCTAACTGTTGTCCCTTCTCTGGCTTTTTCAACAAGTCTGGTAAGAGAGGACCACAGGACAGGGAGTCTGTCCCCTTCACATGCAACCAGCTCCCTTTACCAGTGGGAAGTAAAGGTCCACAGACTGATGCAAACGGCTGGGGTGAAGTGATCCGCAGAGGGATTGCCTGTCTCTAGAGTGTTAGAGTCAAAAATAGTCTGGAGGGTGTCCCTGTGGGAACCTCCCCATATGGGATGCTAGAGCTTGAGCCACACAAAGTCAGCGTCCATACAGGGCAGGAGCAGCATAGGGTGCTGAGGACAGTGAGAAGGGGATTTTTAACACAAAACTGAGGGGGGAACCTGTGTGGGGGACATGGGCTTACACAACAGCAGTGCTGGAGTGACGTGGAGGGTTAGCAACAGCAACAACAACAACAACAGCAGCAATACATATATGAAGGCTCGGGGGGAAAAAAGCAGAGGTAAGGTTTTATATATATATGTGTGTGTGTGTGTGTGTGTGTGTGTGTGTGTGTGTGTGTGTGTGTGTGGAGAGAGAGAGAGAGAGAGAGAGAGAGAGAGAGAGAGAGAGAGAGAGAGAGAGAGAGAGAGAAATGAGCACCATTCCACTCTCAAGTGCTATGAGATCAGCTTCCCTAGGTTGCACATGAATGTGATCATACATTATTGCCTGCATCTGACTTACCCTTAACAGGACTCCCGGATCCACCCTAGCACCTCCATGATCTCCAAGAACACGGGAAGCTGTACTTGAGATGAACTGTTTCATTCTTGGGATTCTATTGGAAACCACCAGACTGCACAATACTGTGGATGCTTCATAGCATCTGTACTGCTGAGGAAAGAGGGAGGGGAAGAGAAAGCCGAAGCCCAACATGAGCAGAGCATGCCCCCTTTAAGCCTCCCTGACAGTAACCTGACTAAATTTCATTTCTATCAACCTCAGGACCTCAGTGTGCATAGATAACCCCCAAGCAGTAGGATGGTTTCAGGCTTTAGCATTGCATGGTTCAGATGCAGAGAAAGTAGAGATATATCAAACCTCCACACACCTTTGTAGATGCCATACAGTCCTTGCACACCATCAGCAGACTCCAGCTCTGTCCATAACCTAAAACATTCACCTACCCCCCAAGAAAGTCACCAATGTCTTAGGGCTACTGAAGTCTAATTGGTTGCTCCAAAATGGATGGAACCTTTTCCAATGGATCCCATCAAATTTTCTATCAGCAATCTGTAGTCACTGCTATTTCCAACAACTGCACACAGACTAGTAAAAATATGCAATTTTAAGGTGGGCCTTTGTGTATTATGGAAAAATCACATTACACCTAAACAAAGATTAAGAATGTGGCCCAGAAGGCAAGAAAGCTTTCCAACAGAACCAAGGACCTGAGCTTGGGAGGGTATATTCATGACAGCAGATAGGTGATACATGCTAGCCAAAGAGCAGGGCATAACACAGGATTTGTGTCTGCACCCCCCGAGAGAGAGAAGAGTACGGCTTAAGAAGCTGACAGGCATATCCACGTTTGTGCCTGCAGAAGATCCTGCTACAGCAACACAGCATAAAAATTACGACATTACAACAGACCAAAGACTCATAAACGTCACACACTTTCAGAACCTCTGCTTTGCTTTCTGGTGGCACTCTGCTGGAAAGAGAGCTTCAGCCTGAAAGAACAAGGCCACTGAGGCAGGGCAGCCTTTAGCACCTGCAGGTACTATCATGTTCTCTGAACACTTGGCAATCCCACTAATTTGCCCTTCATCCTCAGCAACAAAGTTCCACCAATGGCTAGTTTGTGTCCCCATGGTTTCCTCATGTTAGGGTCAAAGCTCTGAGAAAGACATTGCTCCTCCTTGTCCCTCTCAGGAAATCCAGGCAGCTATCCACAGCATTGTGCAGTCTGCTGGTTTCCGATATAGTCCCAAGAATGAAATAGTTCATCTCAAGTACAGCTTCCCATGTTCTTGGAGATCATGGAGGTGCTAGGGTGGATCCAGAAGTCCTGTTAAGGCTAAGTCAGATGCAGGCAATAATGTATGATCACATTCATGTGCAACCTAGGGAAGCTGATCTCATAGCACTTGAGAGTGGAATGGTGCTCCCATGAGAGCGAGAGCTGACATCCAGTCTGGTTCTGTCGCTTGTTTACTGTGAGGCTTTCGAAGACCAGTCAATTTCTGTGAACCTTGAATTGCAATTCTGTAAACTGAAGATCACAGCACCCACCCTACTTAGCTCAGAGGCAATGTGGATGAGGCAATGCGCAGTGTGCTTTGTCAAGGAGAAGGCCCTAGTGAGGCACAATGAGCTGTTGTTTTTCTTCTAGGTAGGCAAGCATAGGTCTCCTCTGCCTCCTTGACTTTTGCAGGCTGGCTACCTCTCCTGTTCATAGGCTCTCACTGGTCCCTCTCTCCCCTCTTCAATGCTGGTTCCTTCCTAATTGGTGTGAGTCAACAATTAGGAGACATCTCTGATTCTCATCTGGGTTCCCTGGCCCAGAACACATGAGTCTCACCCTTTGGGCTTCCACAGGTCACACTGAAGACTCCTTGATCTAAGTTCCATATCTTCCTCTTACTCCAAACCTTAAGGGAAACCAACTGGAAGGGAAGCACAGTGCTGACTGGAAATTTTCATTCTGCTATGTAGTTCATAGTGCTGTTGCTCACCTGGTCTATTGAAGCTGTTTTCTGGAACATACTTTCTTCGTATGTCATCCAGAGCTGACTTGCCCGGAGCCCAGGACTGCTAAAGTCAGCAGGGCCAAGCCACAGACCTCCTAAATCCAGGGAGAACCAACGCTACATCCCACATGTCGAGAGGAGAACAGAGAGCCCGTTCTCACCCATCTCCCCTTGCAGGCCCCATGCCTGAGTTTCCCTCTTTCTCCAAAGAGGAGATCACAGGTTGTGAAATACCATGATGGAAAAACAGCCACAGGGCACCAGCTTAGTGGGATTGTATCCAAAACCATTATGTCATGAAAAGTTTCTTTCCCCAAATACATGCAGGCTGGTTTCCAGCAATTATCCCAGCTCACTTTTTATAGAGAGATTGAGATGAGGGGGGAATTACAGCCCAGAAATGCACAATCCCCCATTTATGTCTCCTGCCTCCAAATTATCTAACATTAGTAAACAGGTTCTTCCCCAGCCTGAGGCTCTGGGCTCTCCCCAATCTGTCCCCCTCACCAACACCCTTTTACGCATCAAGAAGGATTTTGACATGCAATTTAGTAAGTTGGTGTTCATCATATTAAGTAGAGCTTTGCTGGGAGTAAGCTCCCTCAAGGCGGGAACAAAAACAATGTATCTCTCTGTAAGATAAGCAATAGGCCTGGGCACCCTGTTGTGGATCAGTTCAACCAGGAGATGTGGGTGTCACAGAGAAGGAAGGATAGCAGCCTGAGTTCCATCATGAAATAGTAGGCCGTGTACAGATTCTAGGCATGGTACCGGCATGCCACTTACTAAATGAACTAAAAGAACTGAGCTGTCTGTATGTCTGTCAGATTCAGCTAGACACAGTGCCTTGAGGCAGAGCTGAAGAAGCTAAAGTATGCTGGAGTCATCAATTCACTGCTGGAGAACAGAAGTAAGGAAAGTAACTATCAGGCTGCAAGGAGGAGTAGAGGTGAAGGTGGGGAGAGGCAGGTGCAAAGGATGATGGGAGGTGGAACTCTTCTGCCGTTGATTTGAGAGAAAACCAGTACAATGGCTGACTAACTAGTATAGGGACCAGTTGCCATGGCCTGGAGTTAAACATCTAGAAACTTTGTGTGTGTGTGTGTGTGTGTGTGTGTGTGTGTGTGTGTGTGTGTGTGTGTATGTTTCAAGACAGGGTTTCTCTGTATAGCCCTGGCTGTCCTTGTAACTCACTCTGTAGACCAGGCTGGCCTCCAACTCAGAAATCCTTCTGCCTCTGCCTCCCAAGTGCTGGGATTAAAGGCATGTGCCACCACTGCCTGGCATCTAGAAATTTGAAGAAAGGAGTGAGCCTCAGCAATGAGGTCACCACTGTCTCTTCTGTGGCAGCGAGGCTCAGCGGCAGCGTGAGCTTTGAGAAATCTGTGTGGGTCAAGAGTGTCCATGCTGTGCACAGCTAAACATGAGACAGGCAGAGACAGCACCTGGATCACCCTCCAAGGCAAAGATTCTATAAACCACAACAGCAAAGGGCACATTTTTATACTGATTGTTTTTATAGCATGAGACCAGTAGTCTGTTCTAAGTCCCTTGTAGAGTTGGAGGGAAAAAAATGATTTTTTTTTCTTTTTAATCCCTAAAAGAAGAACCAAAGCGTATCATTTGCAGCAATATGGGTAGAACTTGGGACAAAATTAATCAAAACCAGCTAGATGCCAAGAGACAAGTGTCACCAGTCCTTTTATGTCTTTGGAAACTACAAAAGAAAAATAAGACTTGAAAACTGAATGAAGGTTCGAGGCCAGTTTGGCCTACAGAACAAGTTCCAGGATAGCAAGGACTATACAGAGAAACCCAGCCTCAAAATACCAAGAGACAGAGACAATCAGAGAGACAGTGACAGATACAGAGACAGTCAGAGAGACAGACAGAGACACAGAGAGAGATTACTTAGGATTGGGAAAGGGATGTGAGGAGAGTGCAACAAAGACAGACTGATGGAGAGATGTGATCAATTCATGTAAATGTCAATAATCTGTACAATAATCATAAAAGAGGCAAAAAGCCCACAGGGAACAGAGTCACCTGGCTTCCAGGCTGAAGCTCTGGGCAATTTCAACAACCAAGGGAAGAGCTCTGTCTCCCCTACCTGAAGAGTGTCAGGTTACAGCAAACCACAGTTTTATAAAAGAACTTACAAAGACAGCACAGATACAGTTTGATCAGACAAAATGTGAGAGGCAAGGTTCTGGCCAGGAAAAGCTATTTACCCGTGAACAATATCAATTTGCCAGCCATATCTTTCTGGGGACAGTGCCTATGGCGGGGGAATTCCCACGCTGCTCCAAGCCTCCTTGGCAGACATTAATATTAATGCTTATGCTGATATGCTATTGATATCATTAGTAAGTTTCCTGGTTTCAACACTGCAGTAAAAACAGGGAAAGTCCCAGGTGCAGAACAAAGTTCATCTGCGATACTTCCCCCCTCTTGTTGACGATTATTTCTTAGCATCAACGTCTAAAGAACCCTGGTCTTCTGCAGAGGTCCCCTAGGAACACTCCGTGTAGAGTGGAAGGATGGGTCTTGGTGGCCCTCAAGACTGGGATCAAAGGGACTGAGTCAAACACTTGGTTACTTCAGCTCCAAGATTAGCACAAATACTTGAATGTAGGTTTCCCATGCACAAGGGCGTTCTTTGACATTTTGATACAGCATAAAACCCAAGGGAGTAAGGTGCTATCGTTCCTATCATTTAATCATCTTACCCATTAAGGTTGTGTTGCCTGATTCAATGATGCTAGAAGCCACACTGTGGACGGCTGTGTTCCACAAAGCTTTTTAAATTTTGTATATGTGTAGGTGTTTTCCCTGCGCGTGTGTGCATGCATGTGTGTGTATGTGTGTGTGTGTGCGCCACGTGTAATCCTTTTGGCCTACAGAGGTCAAAAGAGGCTAGTGGATCCCATGAATCTGGAGTTATAATGGCTAAGAGCACCATATAGGTCCTGGGAATCAAACCATGGTCCTCTGCAAGAGCAGCCAGCTCTCTTGACTACAGAGCCATCTCTCCAGACCTTCCTTAGTTTTCTCCATCTGTTCCAGACTTTCATGATGGCGATACCTCTGAGCTGTGTGGAAGACATTTTGTAGACAGTTCCTTGTGACTGATTTGGGTAATTCTTTGGGTCCAAGATGTCACAGTGTGTTCTTATTGCATTCTCTTGGATGAATGTCATTACAGTTGACCTATATCTGCGGATGTCAACTTGGATCACCTCATTAAGGTGTTTTTCCAAGTTCTCCACTAAAAAACTGCTCTTTTTCTCTAGCCAGGAACTAAGAAAATCCACCCTCATCTAACCTTCATCACTCCTGCCCCTTCTCACCATCCTTGACATTGTTTCTTGGGTGAATTAACTCTCATGGGTGCTGCCAACTGGTGATGTCCCCATTTTGCCATTCCTTCCAAGTGCACTAGTTGGAGGGGGGCCTCTCTTTCTTCATTCATTCATTTATGTTATCTGTCTGACTCACAGATTCCATTTTATCCACTTGTACAGAATCCATTACTAATGCTCCTTTTTACGGCACATAATGGCATGCAGCCATTGGGAGTCCCCTCATGGTAGTTCCTTTGTCCTTCCTCTATGTTCAATCATTCTTTAAATACTTCCTGACTTTCTAGAGCAACCAAATATCCCAACCACTTTCTGGACCTTGTCAGCCCCAACCTGATCACTTCTTAAAGGAGTCCTGGCTCCCCTTAGTGAAGAAAGGGATTTAGAAGTTCAGATGTAAGCATTAAGCCTGCTTATCACTGTTAGGATAGAGAGCCCTCCCTTGTCTGCCCTGGAGTGAGAACACACACACACACACACACACACACACACACACACACACACACACGCGCGCGCGCACGCGACATACTGTTTAAAATGAAAGTAGATTAATAGTTGCTGAAAGTACATAAGTCAAAACTTATCAAGTTACATCGTATGCAAATCAGACCTCAATAAAGCTGTAAAGAAAGATGGCAACATTCCTTATCTGACAAGAATAGAGAGGTCTGGAAGGATTTGGAGAGAAAAAGCCACATGATAAGACGTTAATGTGTGACTTCTGCTGTGGTTTCAGCGAAGGCCACCAGAAAATAAATGTTTGTCTCGACCCTTGAGGGGGACACCCACTATGGAAGACCCATGGGACATGCCAATAAAGAACATTAGGAAGAAGGAGCTTATGCATGACTGTGGGTGGGGACTAAGGAAGTAAGGGCTCACTTGACATTGGACAGTAAGATCTGATCTCTAAAACACGAGTAGTAAAGGTTGATTTTTTTATGAAAGATTATGTAATTAATCTTATCTGTAGAGAATAGAGATAGACAAGGGTAAAGCTGTGTTTGGAAAGAATAAGGACACGGCCATTATTTTTCCAGCCAAGTGGGGCAAGTGTTCATCATTTTTCATAAAGCATAGTAATTCGGTTTTGTTCCATGTTAGACAAAAGTAAGAAGTGGCTTGGCTTCTCCTTTTACTGTGACTTCAGAGTCATCTAAGGTTGGCATTTTGTGTGGCTGTGTATATCCAGTACGCTCAGCTGTAAATGCCAAATCAGCCTTTGAATGTCAGGACTCTCCTCCTATCCTGCCTCTGTTTCTGTCTCTTTCTGTGTCTCTCTCTGTCTCTCTTTCCCTCTCTATCCTGTCTCTTATCTCTCTCATGTTTCTGTCTCTCTGCCTCTGTCTCTCTCTGTCTTTTCTCTCTCTCTCTCTCTCTCTCTCTCTCTCTCTTTCTCTCTCTCTCATCTCTGCATCCGCTGAGATCTAGAGCTATAGAACGGTATGAGTAGCCCCTCATTCTAAAGAGATATGGAGCAGAATTTGCTAGGCTCGATCCAAGCACCCACCCACTCCAGAAACATGCACAGGAGAGGAAAGCCAGCTAGCTCCCTGTCTGCACAGAAGGAGAGGGCAGGTCAGTCATGTCCCATGGCCTAGAGCCATGAGCTCTGCTTGGGAGTAAAAGAGTTCAGCAGCTACTGTGAGTTATGGTTCAAACAGACTGCTGGGAGCCAGAGTAAGGACCCTCCAAAAGGGACAGGCATTTTTGATGGACATTGCTTTGATTCTGTTAGTAAAATACATATGCCATGATAAATAGTGTGCGCCATGAAAAGAAAAACTGGCATCCTTTCTCTCCCCTTGCACCCCACTTCCCTGGATGGCTGTACTTAATCAATACATATGAATGCATAGGATGTAGTGTTGCCTTATAGCAAAACTGTAAGCCCCCTGGCTTATAGGGCCTGTGAGCTCCCATGTTGCTGCTGTCGTCCCCATCTTAGCAAGGCATTTAGCACAGGTAATTGCCTGGGGCAGCTTCAGTCACTCACACAGCGATGAGCATTCAGTTAGTGACAGGCATAGTGTGTGGAAATTTATAAACACAGTCCAGAGTAATTGACTGTAGGACATGCAATCCAACAGCTTCCTGATGCAGATTATAGCTTACTTATTTATCTTTGGGTTTTTTATTTTTATTTTATGTTTTCGGTGTTTTGCCTGCATATGCTTCTATGTCCCTTATATGTGTCTGATACCCACAGAGGTCAAAAGAGAGCATTCTATGCTCTAGAACTGAAGCTACAGACTGTCATGAGCTATGACGTGGGTGCTAGGACTCAAACCCAGATTCTCTGGAAGAGCAGCCAGTACTCTCAACTGCTGAGCCATGTCTCCAGCCCCTTATCTTTGTTGGTTATTAGTGTGTGTACATTTGTGTGCATGTGTGTGTGTGTGTGTGTGTGTGTGTGTGTGTGTACATGCACGTGCACATTTGGGGTTTTTGTTGTTGTTGTTGTTGCTGCTGCTGCTGCTGCTGCTGCTGTTGCTTTGCGATAGGGTCTTATGTAGCCCAGGATGGCCTCCCACTCACCATAGAGTTGAATATGACCTTGATTGAATCCCTGATGATTGCCTACCTCCATCTTCTAAGTGCTGAGATTGCAGGCATGGCCACACCTAGTTTACGTGGTGCTGGGAAACAAACCCAGAGCCACTGCATGTTGGGGAAGCACTGTACCAACTGAGCTACATCCCTGGCCTCTATCACTTAAAATGTTTTAAGTACACAGAGCATATTGACCTGAGCACAGAGACTCAACATGAAAGCTGAACTGGGACAGGCACCCCTCTTGGGGAGCCACACCCCACCTTTCCTGTCCCCCCTTCATCTCTAGAGGACCCAAAGCAGGACTGTAAATGCAGAAGGAAGAGTTTTGAGAAAGGAAGTCAGATTCCTTGTCCTCGGCAGTCTCCCAGCCTGCTACAGGCCCAACCTAAGGTCAGAGGTGTTTAAATAGTTCAATGAACTTGAGTATATAGTAATCCAAAACTTTAAGATTATGAAATTCAACATTTATGAGGAACAGGGAATTTTCCACCACTGATATCAATAAGAGCAAAAAGGAGAGGCATAATATCGCTTGGGTCTCGGGCGGCTTGTGTGTACTTGGCTCCCAAGTGCTGGGCAGATTTGCAGTAACCAGCGCGCCAGATCTGCTGTGGGACTTCTGCCTGGCAGAAGGAGAGCCTACCAGCTTTCCTTCTGCGACCTCTGTTCCCGCAGACTGCACTGAAGAAACAGGTACCCAGGCTCTCCCCAATATAACATCACTTGGGACACGGCCTGTTGGGGCTTCCGCCTTCTCCCAAGAATGGGACAGCGCTGTGGTCCTCTGGGTGCCAGATCTGCAGGCCATCGCCTCTGCAGGGTGACCAGCACCACGGAGAGAGTGCAGAGTGCACTCCGCCATCTTTGCTCCAGTGGCCGGGAAGTTGGGACTGCCAGGCTCTGAGACAGACAGGCATAATATCGCTTGGGTCTCAGGCGGCTTGTGTGTACACGGCTCCCAAGTGCTGGGCAGATCTGCAATAACCAGCATGCCAGCTCTGCTGTGGGACTTCTACCTGGCAGAGGGACGCCCCCTCCCCCCCCCCCGCACTCTAGGAGAGATCACACACCCCTGCACAGGGCAGGAGCCTACCAGCCTCCCTTTGGCGACCTTTGCTCCAGGAATCCACTACGCTGAGCCTTTGGATATGCAAGGACTCCCCAATATAACATCACTTGGGGCAAGGCACATCAGGGCTCCAAAGTCACTCAGGAGCAAGACAGGCCCCAGAAATCTGTGCCAGGGGAATCCTGGTAAACTGGGGGGGGGGGGGGCAGAAATAGCTTTGCAGGCTCACAGGAGGTCCAACCAACAGCCAGTGACAGCAGGACCAACTAACATCAGAGGTAACCAGATGGCAAAAGGCAAACGTAGGAATGTTACTAACAGAAATCAAAGTAATATGGCACCATCCGAACCCAACTCTCCAACGGCAGCAAGTCCTGGATACCCCACCACACCCGAAAGACAAGATCTGGATTTAAAATCACTTCTCATGATGCTATTAGAGGATCACAAGAAGGACACAAATAAATCTAATAAAGAATTACAGGAGACCATGAATCAACGGTTAGAAGCCCTTACAAAGGAAACACAAAAATCGCTTAGAGAAATGCAGGAGAACATGGATCAAAAGATGGAGGCGCACAAGGAGAAAACACAAAAATCGCTTCATGAGATGAATCTACGGGTAGATGCACTCACAAAGGAATCACAAAAATTGCATAAAGAAATGCAGAAGAATATGGGTCAACAGACGGATGCCCATAAGGAGGCAACACAAAAATTGCTTAAAGAAATGAATCAATGGTTAGATGCCCTTACAAAGGAAACACGAGAACTGCTTAAAGAAATGTAGGAGACGATGGATCAACAGATGGATTCCCATGAGGAGGAAACACAAAAATCGCTCAGAGAAATGCATGAGAACGTGGGTCAACAGGCAGAAATCCTGAAAGAGGTAATGCAAAAATACCTTAAAGAAATACAGGAAAATACAAACAAACAAGTGAAGGATCTCAGCAAATTCATCCAGGAACTAAAAAAGGAAGTAGAAACAACTAAGAAATCACAAAGGGAGACAACTTTGGAGATAGAAAACCTTGGGAAGAAATCAGGAGTCATAGATGCAAACATCAACAATAGAATACAAGAGATGGAAGAAAGAATCTCAGTTGCTGAAGATTCTATAGAAAGCATCGACTCAACAGTCAAAGAAAATGCAAAATGCAAAAAAAGTGTAACCCAAAACATCCAGGAAATCCAGAACACAATGAGAAGACCAAACCTAAGGATTATAGGTATAGATGAGAGTGAAGATTTGCAACTTAAAGGGCCAGTAAATATCTTCAACAAAATTATGGAGGAAAACTTCCCTAACCTAAAGAGAGAGATGCCGATGAACGTACAAGAAGCCTACAGAACTCCAAACAGACTGGACCAGAACAGAAATACCTCCCGTCACATAATAATCAAAACACCAAATGTTCTAAACAAAGAAAGAATATTAAAAGCAGTAAGAGAAAAGGGCCAAGTAACATACAAAGGAAGACCTATCCGAATCACATCAGACTTCTCACCAGATACTATGAAAGCCAGAAGATCCTGGGCAGATCTCATGCAGACACTAAGAGAGCACAAATGCCAGCCTAGACTACTATACCCAGCAAAACTCTCAATCACCATAGATGGAGAGACCAAGATATTCCATGATAAAACCAAATTTTCACAATATCTTTCCACAAATCCAGCCCTGCAACGGATAATAGGTGGAAACCTCCAATACAGGGAGAGAAACAACACCTTGGAAAAAATGAGATAATAACCTTCTTGCTTCAAACCCAAAAGTAGATAACCACTCAAACATAAAGATAGCGTCAAGAATGGCAGATGGCAATAATCACTATGCCTTAATCTCTCTTAATATCAATGGTCTCAATTCCCGAATTAAAAGACATAGACTAGCAGACTGGATACGTAAACAGGACACAGCATTTTGCTGCATGCAGGAAATGCACCTCAGTGTCAAAGACAAACACTACCTCAGAGTAAAAGGCTGGAAAACAATTTTACAAGCAAATGGCCCCAAGAAACGAGGTGGAGTAGCCATCCTAATATCAGATAAAATTGATTTTCAACCTAAAGTCATCAAAAAAGACACAGAAGGACACTACATACTGATCAAGAGAAAAATCCACCATCAAGAACTCTCAATTCTCAATATCTATGCGCCAAATGCAAGGGCACCCTCATTCGTAAAAGAAACTTTACTAAAGCTCAAAGCACACATCGCACCGCACACAATAATAGTGGGTGACTTCAACACCCCGCTCTCTGAAATGGATCGTTCAGGAAAGCAGAAACTAAACAGAGACACAGTGAATCTAATTGAAGCCTTGGACCAAATGGAACTAGCAGATATATATAGAACATTTCATCCTAGAGCTAAAGAATACACCTTCTTCTCAGCACCTCATGGTACCTTCTCCAAAATTGACCATATAATTGGTCACAAATCAGACCTCAACAGATATAAGAAGATAGAACTAATCCCATGCCTCCTATCAGATCACTATGGAATAAGGGTGGTCTTCAATGGCAACAAAAACAAAAGAAAACCCACGTACACATGGAGGCTGAACAATGTTCTACTCAATGATAACTTGGTCAAGGTGGAAATAAAGAAAGAAATCAAAGACTTTTTGAAAGTTAATGAAAATGAAGGCACAACATACCCTAATTTATGGGACACAATGAAAGCAGTGCTAAGAGGAAAATTCATAGCCCTGAGTGCCGCCAAAAAGAAACAGGAGACAGCATACACTAACAGCTTAATGGCACACCTGAAAGCCCTGGAACAAAAAGAAGCAAATACACCAAAGAGGAGTAGAAGACAGGAAATCATCAAACTCAGGGCTGAAATCAATCAAGTAGAAACAAATAAAACCATACAAAGAATCAACAAAATGAGGAGTTGGTTCTTTGAGAAAATCAACACGATAGATAAGCCCTTAGCCAGACTAGCCAGAGGGCACAGAGATAGTATCCAAATTAATAAAATCAGAAACGAAAAGGGAGAGATAACAACAGAAACTGAGGAAATTCAAAAAATCATCAGATCCTACTACAAAAACCTGTATTCAACACAACTAGAAAATCTTGAGGAAATGGACAATTTCCTTGAAAGATACCAAATACCAAAATTAAATCAGGATCAAATAGACCATCTAAACCGTCCTATAACCCCTGAAGAAATAGAAGTTGTCATTGGAAGTCTTCCAACCAAAAAAAGCACAGGTCCAGATGGTTTTAGTGCAGAATTCTATCAGACTTTCAAAGAAGACCTAACACCAATACTCTTCAAACTGTTCCACAAAATAGAAACAGAAGGAACACTACCTAACTCGTTCTATGAAGCCACAATTACACTAATACCAAAAGCACACAAAGATCCGACAAAGAAAGAGAATCTCAGGCCAATCTCTCTTATGAATATCGATGCAAAAATACTCAATAAAATTCTTGCCAACCGAATCCAAGAACACATCAAAACGATCATTCACTACGATCAAGTAGGCTTCATCCCAGGGATGCAGGGATGGTTCAATATAAGGAAATCCATCAACGTAATCCACTATATAAACAATCTCAAAGAAAAAAACCACATGGTCATCTCATTAGATGCTGAGAAAGCATTTGACAAAATTCAGCATCCTTTCATGCTAAAGGTCTTGGAAAGATCAGGAATTCAAGGCCCATATCTAAACATAGTAAAAGCAATTTACAGCAAACCGGTAGCCAGCATCAATCTAAATGGAGAGAAACTTGAAGCAATCCCACTAAAATCAGGGACTAGACAAGGCTGCCCTCTCTCTCCATATCTTTTCAATATAGTACTTGAAGTTCTAGCTAGAGCAATTAGACAACAAAAAGAGGTCAAAGGGATACAAATTGGAAAGGAAAAAGTCAAACTATCACTATTTACAGACGATATGATAGTATACTTAAGCGACACAAAGAACTCCACCAGAGAACTCCTACAGCTGATAAACGACTTCAGCAAAGTGGCCGGATATAAAATCAACTCAAGCAAGTCAGAAGCCTTCCTATACTCAAAGGATAAGCAGGCTGAGAAAGAAGTAAGAGAAATGATACCCTTCACGATAGTCACAAACCATATTAAGTATCTTGGTGTGACTCTAACCAAACAAGTGAAAGATCTGTATGACAAGAACTTCAAGTCTCTGAAGAAAGAAATTGAAGAAGACCTCAGAAGATGGAAAAATCTGCCATGCTCATGGATTGGCAGGATTAATATAGTAAAAATGACCATCTTACTAAAAGTAATATACAGATTCAATGCAATCCCCATCAAAATCCCAACTCAATTCTTCATAGAGTTAGAAAGAGCAATTCAAAAATTCATCTGGAATAACAGAAAACCCAGAATAGCTAAAACTATTCTCAAGAGTAAAAGAACCTCTGGGGGAATTAGTATCCCGGACCTCAAGCTGTACTACAGAGCAATAGTGTTAAAAACCGCATGGTATTGGTACAGTGACAGGCATGTAGATCAATGGAACAGAATTGAAGACCCAGAAATGAATCCACACTCCTATGGTCACTTGATCTTTGACAAAGGAGTTAAAACCATCCAGTGGAAAAAAGATAGCCTTTTCAACAAATGGTGCTGGCTCAGCTGGAGGTCAACATGCAGAAGAATGCAAATTGACCCATCCTTATCTCCTTGCACTAAGCTCAATTCCAAGTGGATCAAGGATCTCCACATAAAACCAGACACACTGAAACTAATAGAAAGGAAACTAGGGAAGAACCTTGAACATATGGGCACAGGGGAGAATTTCCTGAACAGAACTCCAATAGCTTATGCTCTAAGATCAAGAATAGACAAATGGGACCTCATTAAATTACAAAGTTTTTGCAAGGCAAAAGACACTGTCAAAAAGACAAAGCGGCAACCAACTAACTGGGAAATGATCTTTACCAACCTTACATCCGACAGAGGGCTAATATCCAATATATACGAAGAACTCAAGAAGTTAAACTCCAGAGAGGCAAGCAACCCTATTAAAAAATGGGGTACAGAGCTAAACAAAGAGTTCTCACCTGAAGAATATCTAATGGCTGAGAAGCACCTAAAGAGATGTTCATCATCCTTAGTCATTAGGGAAATGCAAATCAAAACAACCCTGAGATTCCATCTCACACCAGTCAGAATGGCTAAGATCAAAAACACAGGAGACAGCAGTTGTTGGCGAGGATGTGGAGAAAGAGGAACACTCCTCCACTGCTGGTGGAATTGCAAGCTGGTACAACCACTCTGGAGAGCAGTCTGGCGGTTCCTCAGAAAACTGGGCATGACACTCCCGGAGGATCCGGCTATACCACTCCTGGGCATATACCCAGAGGCTTTACCTGCATGCAATAAGGACACATGCTCCGCTATGTTCATAGCAGCCTTATTTATAATAGCCAGAAGCTGGAAAGAACCCAGATGTCCCTCAACGGAGGAATGGATTCAGAAGATGTGGTATATCTACACAATGGAATACTACTCTGCAATTAAAAACAATGAATTCACGAAATTCCTAGGCAAATGGTCAGAACTTGAAAATATCATCCTTAGTGAGGTAACCCAATCACAAAAGAACACACAAGGTATGCAGTCACTGATAAGGGGATATTAACCCAGAATCTCGGAATACCCTAGACACAATTCGCATATCAATAGATTTCCAAGAAGATGGAAGGAGAGACCCCTGGTCCTGGAAAGACTGGATGTAGGGGAACGCCAGGACAGAGAAACGAGAGGGGGTTGAATGGAGAAAAGAGGGAGGGAAGAGGGCTTATGGGACTTTCGGGGAGGGAGGAAACGGGAAAGGTGAAATGATTTGGAATGTAAATAAAAAAACTTAGAAAATAAAAAAAAAACACACAAAAAAAAGAGCAAAAAGGAAAGACAAACAGACAGTTGCAGGCCAGCCTGGGCTATAGAGCAAGACACTGTCTTAAGACTCAGACAAGACAATAGTTTTTAAAAATGGAGTTTCTCTGTAAGTATGTTAGCACACCCATTGACCAAGCCATTACATATACATAGTAATGTCATACTGAGGTTTTTTAAAATTAATAGGCTTTTGTTTGATCAGTTTTAAGCTTATAGAAAATATATAGCTTCCATACATTCCCTCTGTCCCTCACCACCCATAATTTTTTTGTTATCAACATATTGCATTTTTGAGACCCTAGTAAGCCAATACTGATGTATCATGTTTGTATTAGGGGTCACTCTCTGCAGCTTCCAGGTTTTGACAACATGCCCATACAAGGCCATGCAGGATAGGGTCATTAAAAGTCCTAAAAATCCATGTGCTCATCCACTCAACCCTCCCCACCCACACC
The DNA here is from genome assembly GCA_036184795.1 of Tokudaia tokunoshimensis. NCBI lineage: Eukaryota > Metazoa > Chordata > Mammalia > Rodentia > Muridae > Tokudaia > Tokudaia tokunoshimensis. Next base: position 31,570,081 of record BTHU01000008.1, on the reverse strand, counting down.
TAGCACTAGAAAGGACTGACATTTCTGGTTTCCACAAGTGTTGCTTTCCCCAGAATGTTGGACAGTAGGAAATCACACATTATGTAGCCTTTCCAGACTTTTATTACTTGGCAATACGCATTTCAACTTCTGTGCATCTTTTTGCAACTTGAGATTCATTTCTTTTTACCAGTGGATAATATTCCACTGGATGGATGAGCTATGGTTTATCCATTCATCTATTGCAAGACATTTTAATTGCTTCCAGTAGGACAATAATAAATAAAGCTGTTATAAACATTCACTTATGTTTTGAGGCAAACATAAGTTTTCAAGTCCTTTGAATGAATACCGAGAAATGTGACTGTTGCAGATTATGGCAGGAGTGTGTTTAGTTTTGCATGAAACTACCTTCCAAAGTAACCAAACCATTCTGCATTCCTGCCAGCACTGAATGAGAGCCTCTGTTATTCTGTATTCTTGCCAACACTTAATGTTGCTGGAACTGGATTTTAGCCATCCTCATAAATGGACAGCGGCATCTCCTTTGTTGTTTTACTTATGTGTATTTTAAACCATTTTTTCAGAAAAGGGAAAAGTTTTTATTTGTGAATTTTCATGATGTAAATAGTCTCATTGTGGAGATATAAACAATATAGGCATTATGAAAAACTGTGGAGGTTCTAGAGAAAACAAAAAATAGAACTGCGTCTAATTTGCTTTCTGGTGCTGTGATAAAACACTGACCAAAAGCATCTTGGGCAGGAAAGAGTTTGTTGTAGCTTACAGATCACAGTCTATAGTAGAGAGAAGCCAGGTCAAGAGCTCGAGCAGGACTCTGGAGGCAGTAACAGAAGCAGAAGCCTTGGAGAAAGGCTTGCTTCCCGTAGTCTGCTCAACCAGCTTTCTTATAGCTTCCAGAACCACTATCTGGAGGTGGCAGTGTCCTAAATAAGCTGGGTCCTCCCACGACAGTCATTAATCAAGAAAATGTCCCACAAACATGCCCACAAGAAAATCTGATGGAGGTAATTTCTCAGTTGAAATTCTCTCTTCCCAGGTGTCCTGTTAACAAAATCTGACCAGCATATCAAGCTGTCCCATGTCTGGATATACATAAAAGAGACAAAGTTACTTTCTCAAAGAAAACACTCCAATGTCCATTGCAGCTTTCTTCACAATAGCCATGATAGGAAAGTGCCCATCAAAAGGTAAGTAGATGAAGGAAATGTGATGTGAACTGCACATAATGAAACACTAGGTGTAGGATAAAAAGGTCAACAGAAAAACACCCTGACCCTGACTTAATCCCAAGACCAAGACCAAGACCAAGAGAAGGGCCAAGAATCAGAATTCCACCAATCCCTGGGCTTGCTACAGAAATCCACCAATCCCGGAACAGGAAAATCCACCAATCCCTGAGTTTATCCAAGCTCAGGAATTGAAACCTCACCAATCCTCACCCTGGAAATCTCCACCCTTGAAAAGTTCACCGCCCTCCGCCTCCCGCCAAGAAATCCGCCACAAACCCTGCTCAGGACTCCGCTACTTCTCATTTGAGCACAGGCAGCCACCCTCTTGGGTTTTCTTTTCTCAGTAAATCTCTTGTGAGGTTTGTTGTGCAGTGTGACTTTACAGTATTCCTTGGCTCCAGATTGCTAGGTTACCTCTCAGAGCTTGCTTAGCTTTCGCTGGGGAACCCTCCCACCTGCCTGAGCAGACCTGTTTCACTTTGGCTGGGGAAACCTCTCCCGCAGCAGCAGCGGAGCAGAGCTGTAAACACTTCTGTGAGAGAAGCCTCTCCCTTAGAAGCTGCAACACGTACCCAAGCCACACTATATTTGCTATATAACGAAGCATCACTCAGACTTTCAAGAGAGGAAAACTCTGCCATCTGAGAAACATTGTGCCAGAGAACATTATGCCTAACAAATTACACAAGACAAATGCTGCCTGATCTCACAGGTAGAATCTTTAAAGAAAAAAAAAATCAAACTCATTGAAACAGAGAGTAGTAGGAGCTACAGTATGATGGACATGATGGAGACGACATGATGTTGGTCAAAAGGTACTAGCTTTCAACTATCAGTGAGCTCTAGAGATCTAACAAAGAATCGTAGTGAGTGGTGTTGTATTATATACTTTATAATATACGTTATATATTATATAGATATAGCAGACTATCAGTATTCTCATAACAAAACAAAGTGAGGCTGTGCTGATGGGTGTGTCAACTGGCATCATCATTTTTTCAGGGCATTTTGCATGTGTTTGTGAAAATACTGCATTGCACACCTGAGTGTGTACATTGCTATTTGTCAATTGTAGCTCATTTATAACTAAAAATTCATGTCGTGTATTAAGGACTTCCCTGGGTATTGTGGTCAAGATGGCTCTACTCGACAAAGGATCCACATGCTTACTGTAGGAACTGTATAAGCAGCTCGATGTGTCCGTGCCCCAGTGGATCTCCAGAACCCAGAAACAGTCCCACAAGTCATATGAACTGGCCTATTCCCTGAGAATAAACCCATGCCTTACCCATTAATATTCTCGCTGCAACTGGAGGGCACAGTTTCCTTTTCTCCCTTGCTTTCCCATGTTTCTCTTGTCCTGGGTAAAGAATTTAGTTGGTGGCCATTTGAAAGTCCATTTATTTATGACGAGGGCTCACCATGTAGTACATGCTGGCCTCAAACTTGTGATGCTTCCGCCTTGCCTACAGAGTGTCAGGAACACACACAAGTGCCACCATGCTTGGCTATCACAAGTATAATTGAGATAGAGAAATACTGAAATAAGAGTCATGGGACTGGGACAGTCTTCATCCCCTTATACAGACCCTTTCTCTGGCCCTAAGTCCCTTGGCTCACCCCTACTCCAGCTACCCTAGGGTCTCCCCTCTACACTCACTCTTCCCTCATACCAGGGCAGCCGATACAGGTGCTGAGCTTTCTGAATTAATAAGACAATTGGACACACATGGAAGTATCTTTTTAAAACCTTAACAAGTCTCAATTATATAGCCGATTGTCCCCTCCCTAGGACATTTTTTTCTTAGTCACCAATAATTGAAGTCAGTAATGATTGCCTGGTGACTTGCTGCTCAGCAATTCTGTGACCAACACTAAATTTAGCCTTTTTATGTGAGATTATGCTTTGAAGTGTGCCCAGATGAAACTTGGAGCCACAAGAATCAAACAGGTGCAGCCCAGAAGTCAAAGCAAGGATGAGGGGGCAAGACTGCTGGGTCCTGTGCCCAGTTCTGCCCCTGTAATCCTTAATCTGCCTTCGCAGAAGGGATACTTTAGCATAATTAGTAACCAGGATTAGTTAGGGGTGTTCATGCCAGAGAAGTTATTTGTCTGAAAGGAGAAGCAGCTCTCCCCAGCCCTGAAGGCCTCGTCAGTGGCTGCCCCCTGTAAGCTCTGTGAATGAAGCCCGATCTGACCTCAGGCAGATTGCACAAGCCCTGTGAGATTAATTTCCTCATCTGTTACCTGAGACCACAGGCTTTTCATGATGGACAGGTGGTCTGGCTCTGTGAGAACAGCCATGGGCTAGAAGCAGACAGCAAGGAATTTAAAACCAGTCTTGTCTCCATTGGTGCCATGTGACCTTGACTAAGCAAAGTACTTCCCTTGAACCTGTTTCTCTCCCCCTGATTAATACAGATGCTAAAGGGGGAGGAAGAGGGAGAGAAGGGAGGAGGAGGAAGAGAAGGAAGGGGGAGGAGGAGAGGAGGAGAAGAAGGAATAAGAGGAGGGAGGAAACTAGAACATTGCACCATGACCATTGAAGTTCTCTTGCTCTAAAATTTCCATTAGGACTAGCAAGATGGCTCAGCAGGTGAAGGCACTTGCTGCCCAACCTGAATGACCATGTAATGAGACGTCAGTTGTCCTCTGACCTCCACTTATACATCAAGGCATGCACAAGTGTTTATATAGGAATAGATAGATAGATAGATAGATAGATAGATGGATGGATGGATGGATGGATGGATGGATGGATGGATGGATGGGTAGGTAGGTAGAAGGGTGGGTGAGTGGGTAGGTGGACGAACAGACAGACAGACGGACAGACAGATAGAAGTGTTCTCTTTTAAAATTTGTTAAATCTGATATGAGCACAAGCTCATTGGTCTTTGAGAATCCAGCCTTCCAACCATCCCTAGTGAGTATACCTCTTTTAGACCTCATCTACATATCATGCTTTTGTTCTAACTTCACCCTCAGCCTCAATGACCACCAAAAACAAAATCACTTCTCCACAAGTGAATTCGTAGCAATCGAATAGGGGGAAGTGCTGGGAGAGGAAGCAGCTTCGTGCACCTTGAAGGCTTTGGCTTTCCTGCTAGTTTGCCTCTACGACCTCCACAGTATAACTTTTGTTTTGTTGTTGTTGTTGTTGTTTGGTTTGGTTTGTGGTTCTGAGAATGGAATCCGTGGCCCAAGCATGCTAGACTAATGCTCTGCTCTGACCTCCACAGGGGACTGGACAATCCTTCTTTTCGTAACACTCTGTCTCTGCCAAGGGCTCCCTTACACTTTGCCTTCTGATCCGAAGCACTGATCAAAGTCTTTCCCCAACAAACCTTTTTCTCCCAAAGCAAACAATGGTGCACCACACTTCTCCACTGATAATGGGGTGACTAATGGGGTGTGTTTTCTGTCAGCCATTATTTACCGGTCACGGCAACTCTGAGAAACGCAAATTTACAGAGAGGAAAAACTGAAGCTCAGAAGTGTCACCAGCATTGCACACTGAGCAGGCTGTCCCTCTGTCTGATACTGAAGAGCTCATGAGGGCTGGTCCCGAGGAGCCTCTGCTCCCAGGAAGCCACTGCATGCACTCCTAACCCACAGCAAAACAGAAACCTGATCACCAAGGAATCAGCAGATCTTCCAGACATCTTTCTCTGGAAGAGAAGGACACTGCTGCTCAGTTGGTGTTGGGATTGACCCTTCAGTTGTCCTCCCTGCCCGGTATGTAATTCTGTATCCGATCCCATCCCCCACCAGCTCCAAGTATATACATTCCACAGCTGGTAAATAGAAATGGGAAGCCGCAGAGAGTAAGTTATAGAAGTCAAACATAAGTCTGCCAACTGGGCTGGGTATGTGGCTCAGTGGTATAATACTTGCCTAGCATATGTAATGCCCTGAGTTCAATTCCCAAAAGCACTGTGGGTATGTGTATGGGTGCGTGGGGGGGGGGGTGGGTGGGTGGGGGGGGTTGGGTGGGGGGGGGGGTGTGTCTAAGTGATGGTTCATAACTGCAATCCCAGCACTAGAAAGTAAAGACAGAGAGATCGAAGAATTCAAAGAGTTCAAGACTGACTACATAGTAAATTGCAGGCCAGTGTGGGCTACATAGAGAAAAATAAACAAGCAAAAAAAAGCAATTATAATGAGGGAAGGAAGAGAGAATATATCTCAGGAGCAGAGACCTTCTGGGCAGTGATGACCCAGGCCTTTAATCCTAGCACTCAGGAGGTAGAGGCAGGTGATCACTGAGTTTTACTGCAGCCTTGTCTACAGAGAGAATAGACTACACAGAGAAACCTTCTCTTGAACAGAAGAAGAAGGAAGGAAGGAAGGAAGGAAGGAAGGAAGGAAGGAAGGGAGGGAGGGAGGGAGGGAGGGAGGGAGGGAGGGAGGGAGGGAGGGAGGGAGGGAGGGAGGGAGGAAGGGAGGGAGGGAGGAAGACCTAAAGCCATTGGCTTTGGGGTTTAGCTTTTCTGTTATAGGACTTCCCACCTGTGGTGATGCCCAGAAAAGTGTGATAGTACCCACTTTTCCCAGCATAGAGTGGAGGGAGGGGGCAGAGAATATGTTGGGAGTCCCAGGGGATCAGTCTCAGATTAAAGATTAGTTGTGGATCATATTCAACATGAACATGGGCAAAAAAAAAAAAACCCTGACAGTTGCCTTTTCTGACTAAAACTAGAAAGCCCAAAGCTGAGAAAGGGGGGCTGAGGTCGTGAGACACAGATCAGGAGTGAAGTTCAAGTTTGGGGGGTCAGGTGAATGGAGACGTGGTTATTATAACATCTTCCATTTACACAGCATGTCCAGATATACACAGTTTCCACATTCACCATGCCTTGTGTGGCATACACTGATTAAGCGCCTCATTTGGTGGCCAGGACCATTTTCTGCTCTTCTGAGAATGTATGAAATTGTAGCAACCCAGAGTCTCAGTGCTGTCCTCTATACAATAGGGATGCTGACAGAAGTTGTCCTATAGGGGTGACATGAGGATTAAGTAAGATACTCGCCCATTCATTTAGCAGCATTGGGGGATTGGGGGGCTTAGGGTTTTATTGCTGTGAAGAGACACTATAACCAAGAAAACTCTTATAAAGAAAAACATTTAATTAGGGCTGCTTTACAGTTCCAGAGGTTTGGTCCATTTTCATCTACATCTTGATCTGAAGGCAGCCAGGAGGAGACTATCTTGTACACTGGGAAGAGCCTGAGCATAGCAGACCTCAAAGCCCCCCTATGCAGTGACATACTACCTCCAACAAGACCACACCCTCTCCATTAAGGCCACACCTCCCAATAGTGCCACTCCCTATGACTAAGCATTCAAACACATGACTCCATGGGAGCCAAACCTATTCAAACCACAACACACAGAAAATATCCCCTGTTGTGTGTTACAGACCCAAGGTACCCAGCCCCTCAGAAGCACCAAGCCTCAGGTGGTACTGTTTCTACCTCTAGCAACCTTTGAGGAACACATATCTGCATTTCACAGGTGGGTATCGGCAGCACAGAAAGTGAAAGATCTGGTCAGGGACTCATGGGTGGCAGAAGCCAAGCCTCAGAACTAACTTCTTTTTTTTTTAAAGATTTGTTTATTTATTTATTATATGTAAGTACACTGTAGCTGTCTTCAGACACACCAGAAGAGGGCGTCAGATCTCATTATGGATGGTTGTGAGCCATCATGTGGTTGCTGGGATTTGAACTCAGAACCTCTGGAAGAGCAGTCAGTGCTCTTAACCGCTGAGCCATCTCTCCAGCCCCCAGAACTAACTTCTGACTCCTTATGGAGTGCTTCCTGTGGGTTTCCCTCCCTCCACGAGCTAAGAGAGGCCAGCTGTCCTGGAGGAGGCACTGAGCCTCAGAGAAGCTGTATTCTTTTCAGGCTCAGAGAGCAGCTTCTTCCCAGGGAACCATTGGGCAGCTAACAGAGGACAGAGGATGAGGAGGTTGCCCTGTCCTCCAGAACCAAGCCAGTCTCACACTAAGGGTTCCCACGGCGTCCTGTCTGTCAGGGTCCAGAAGAGAGTCACTAGCATGCTTCACGGACTGCCCACACAGCTTACTCCTCCAGGCCTGTGGTTGGGATCAGTGAACAAGAGCAACAGAGAAGTAGCTCTGGCCCCCTGCCTCATCCCAGCCTCAGTAGACCACAAGTGATCAGGGCTCAAGGCACTGGACAGGACACCACCAATCAAATCGTGTGACACTAGCCAGGCCCTGCCAACCATGGAAGGGACAGACCTCAGGTACACCCTGCTCAGAAGAGGCTCCATTCTACACAGATCTCAATAGGATTAAAAACCAGTATGGGCATCTTCTCCATCCCAGGACACAGTAGCCACCGTAAGAGGCTCTGCTCTGTAGGACTGTCAACTGCTGCCATGCAGCTAAGGCTATCTGGATGCAAGTTTTCTTTAAAGCCTGACCCAGCCAGCGTAATTAACTGAGTCACCCTGGATAGAAGGCCCTACTACCTTCTGGACAGTATCAGCTATCTTCGTTCCACATGTGCTCTGACAACTGACTCTTTAGAACCTGCTGATCCCTCTAAAGGATCTCCATTTCCCAAAGGCTGACATCTAGTCTTTTTCTTTCCAGATTTTTCTCCCACTCCTTCTACAAAACCATATATGCAGGTAGGTTGGGAAAACAGCTTAGTAGTAGAGTATATGCTTTGAAAATATAAGCCCCTGAGTCCTCCCCTTGACACAATGTTACTAGTAGAGTAAGCAAGCACTGATGCTAGGTATGAACCCGGCCAGTGGAACGGAAGACTCTAGGGCATCTCAACAAGCTTCTATGTGCTGACTGCTTACCGCTCTAAGTCTTACAGTGAGGTTGCTTCTCATGATGGCTCCCTGAACTGCATCTGGTGCCACACAAAAGTGACTGTGCAAAGGACTCCCCACTGAGGTCATGCTCTATCCTGCTGGAGAGAAGTTCATCCCCAAACTATAAAACATGTCTACTATCCTCCTCCAGTCTTCCCCACAAGAAGAACTAAGCAGGTCCTGGCCTGCATTTCATCCAGTTGGTCATGGCCAACTGGTCCCTAACAGACCATGCCTGAGCTCCGTGTGAGTCAGGATTTCCTAGCTCTTGAGAGTGGAGTGGAAATGGAATTGTGAATTCTGCTTTGTAAATACCTTTGTTGCATATAAGTTTTACTACTGAATCCAAATGACAAGACATGAGCAAAATAAAAATTAATACTCCCTGATGTTCCTCTCTCTTAATCTCAAAGCCCTGAAGAATCCAGTCTTAACAGTTGAGAATGTTCACACACACACACACACACGCACACACACACACACACACATACATACACACACACGCACGCACACACACACATACACACACACACGCATGCACACATACACACACACACACATACACACACACACTTGCGCACACACACACACGAGCACACACACACACACACACGCACACAACTCCACATAGAATTCTTTCACTCACATGGAAACAGACAGATTGCCCTGAACCTTGCTTTTTCCTAATATAACAAGAATGTATTTTCTCCTATTCAGGAAATATAAATATGACAGATACTTTAATTACTTTCTTACTACTGCAATTTAAACTATTTCCAGCCACTCCCCTCTAAAACAACACTGCAGTAAACAACTCTTGACGAATCCCGGTGTTTGCCCATGAATGAATTTCCTAGAATTCTTGCTCTCCTGTTCTAATTTGCGTTTTGAAAATTAAAGGTGAGGTTGGGTATATTTCTATCTGTTGGCAGTTCTTTGCATTTCTTGTATGATTTGTTTTAGACATAACTGGCCCAGGCTGATCTAGATTCAAAATTCTTCTGCCTCAACCTCCCTAGTCCCAGGATTTCAGACCCCCTTATACCCACCTTCTTCTGTGAATTTCTTCCTTCCTCCTCTGTTGTCTGCCAGTTTAAATATGTATGGTGAGACTGAACACTGACTTCACTTTTAGAAACTTTTATCCACAACCACCACTATTCTAATCACATTGGATCAGGTTAGCCCAGAAATCATTTGTAAAGAGAAGACTATTCAAGTCCTCCAAGTAATGGTGCAAGTATCACATCCGGAAAGTTCAAGGAGTATGTCATAAGGGTCTCAGGAGGCACCATGGAGGAGCATTGCAGGGATTGGAGGGACATTAGTGATGACCATTGTGGCAGAGTCTTGCCATGGCAAAATTTGCAGATCCCATCCCCTGTCCTTCCCTGCACTGAGTGGAAAAGGGTGGTCAGTGAGCAGAACAGCAACACTGGTTCTAATTCTCACGCTGCTTTTCAAAGCTTCTGGAAACCACTGGGAACTGATGCATTTGATTAGCGAAAGATGCGGATGGTGCTTTCGTGATACGGAGGCTATACTGGACCACACCCGAGCAAGCGTCGCCCTTCCCCTGAGGTGGAGACAACTTGAAACTGAAGCTCCATTCCCTCTCGCTTCCCTGTTTCATGAAAGACAACCTCCAGGACAGATAACTCTGCTCTTCAGGTTGTATCATTATTGCTACATGAAGAAAAACAGCCGTCCTGCAACAGCTCCCCTCTCCAGGTGGCCAGACGGGAATTCCAGACCAGTGTGATTTCCCGGGACGTCGACACAGCAGCCAAGTTTATTGGTGCTGGGGCCGCCACAGTTGGTGTGGCTGGATCAGGGGCTGGCATTGGCACAGTGTTTGGTAGCTTGATTATTGGCTATGCCAGGAACCCGTCTCTCAAGCAGCAGCTCTTCTCCTATGCCATCCTGGGCTTTGCCCTGTCTGAGGCCATGGGACTCTTCTGTTTGATGGTCGCCTTCCTCATCCTCTTCGCCATGTGAGGCTCCATGGGGTCACCCAGCCGTCCCTGCTGCTTTGACTCCATGCCAGTCCTGGTGCTGGAGTGTGCTGAGCTTTACCATTAAACGACGGACGTTTCTCTAAAAAAAAAAAAAAAAAAAAAAAAAAGTCATAAGGAAATGCCCCAGCCTTGCTACATCGTCTCAGTCTACAATATTTGAGAACTTAGCCTGGTTCTCTTCAGTGCAGTCTCCTCAGGACATTTTAGAGATGGGCTCTTGGACTAAACAATCAACTGTTCTTGGGTTGTAGCAGAAATGTGTGGGTGATTTGCTTATCTCTTCCAGTTTTATTGGGAAACCTTATTAAAAAGCTCACTTTTGATGGCTCCACTCCCAGTACCACTTAACAGTGGTGGGGAGAAAAGAACTTTGGGGTGGGACCTCTGCTTCCCCTCCCTGTTGAGGCTGGAGCTGTGTCCAGATTGACTGACCTCTTCCATGTTTCCTATATCTTTGTGGATTTCCAATACGCTTGTGCACTGTCTCTGTCTCTCCCTCTCCCTCTCCCTCCTTCCCTCCCTCCCTCCCCCTCTCTCTCTCCCCTCTTCCTTCCTCCTTTCCTCCCCTCTTAGCATAGAGTCTACTTTGTCTTGTTCTGACTGTTTTCTCTCACACCAAGTCCACAGAGGCAGCTTCAAGTCTCCAAATGCTTGAACCTTGGCACTGCTGCCGGGTCAGTGTGGGCAAGGTTAGACTGTGTGTCCTCATAGGTGATCTCTGTGATCTCTTCAGAGCAAATATGCAAATGTCACACATTAATATTTAATGTAGGCTAGGGAGGTGAGTCAGTGACAGAGGGCTTGCCTGGTATACACAGGCCCTAGGTTCAGTCAAAAGAGGAGGAGGAGAAGGAGAGGGGAGGGAGAGGGAGAGAGACAAGAGAGAGAGAGAGAGAGAGAGAGAGAGAGAGAGAGAGAGAGGAAGAGGAAAAGAAAGCCAAGTCACAGCATTTTAGAATGCATCTAAGAATGCTGACAAAGCGTCCATACTCAATCCATAGACCAAGCTTGTATGTTTGGTATAATTACCTCCCTATACCATCAGGGAACACAGAGAGGCCTCATGATGAGTGAGCAGGACAGCCCAGTTCTCCTATGTCCAGAACACTTCCAACACACCACATAATTGATTACATAATCTGTTTACTGTCTTTCTTAGGGGACTGTTAATGAGCAAAACTAATTTTTCTTACTTTTTCTTTTTGTTCTAATATGCCAATGTCTCAAGCAGTCAAGGGAGAAGGCATTGGAAGGCAGACAGCATATCATCCCATGGGCTGAAATACAGCCTGCCCCAGAGGATGTATACCAGGGGGAATGCAGAATGCTGACTTTCAGGTGGGACAGAGAACTAAACACAAGTTATCCCTCTCTCTCTCCAAAAGAGGGACATGTTCCTGCCATTTGAGCATCTTCGTCTCTATTGCCTTCGGAATTGACAACATACTAAACAAAGATAGCTAGGGAAAGATCAGCTGAGTCAGAGTCAGAGGAACTAGCCATACGAAGATGGGGAAATACATTGTGTCTCTGTGAGTCAGGAATTAGGTGCTGGGGGTAAAACAGATGTCCTTCACAATCCGTGAGGGCTTTGGGATGCTAGCCATCAGCTTATTGTAGAATAGCAGATCATGGTGTGGAAGGAAATGTCTAGTTATCTACTCTTCAAGAAAAATAAAACCCCTGAGTTTGTGGGCATTTCCTTAATTTCCATGGTACGAATATGACTCCCGTGGTTATTCTCAACTTCCAGGGTGATGTCAATGGCACTGATGCCAGGATGCCACCTTTAGTGTTGGAGATCTGAAAGATCCTCAGACAAAGGAAGAAGCTCTCCACTGGCACTATGGGAGGGAGAAACAAACATCTTGGATGCGCCTTTGCCAGCTACATTCTTGTCATCTGTCCTTTGTACAACAGAACTGTGGGTGACATTTGAGAAATAAAGTTCTTTTGAGATTGGCCAGTTGTACTTCATCTTTTGATCTGTTTTGACAATGCCTTGGACTAGGTCTCAGGGGTTGACACATACCTGCCTTGTATACAAAATATCGATATCGCCATACCCAGTTTGTACCTTGTCCTCAGAGAGCCATCTATTCATTATTCCACTTACTCTCTTATTTATTGGTTCTTCGGGTTTCTCTTTTTATTTTTAATTATTTGTGTATTCTAGACATTAATTCCCTGCCAAATGTATATAATTAGCATTTTCTCTCATTCTTTAGGCTTGATTGTTTCTTCTGCTGTCCAGAAGTGTTTTAATGTCATGAAATTCCATGTGTCACTTGTTGGTATCATCACTGCTTGAGTGATAGAGTCCTTTCCAGAAAGTCCTTGTCTGGCCTAGATCTAGAATTGTCCTTCCTGGTTTCTCTTCTAACAATTTCACAACTTTAGATATTACATTCAGCGCTTTGTTCCATTCGGAACTGACTCTTGTGCACAGCGAGGAAATGCAAATTAAATCTGTTAATACAAAGAGATTCTATCTTAATCCAATTAGAACCATTTAGGAAAAAAATAACGATAAGCGCTGATAAAGATACAGAGAAAAGGAAACCTTATATAACCACTATAGAAATCAGTATGGTGGTCCCCCAAAAACCAACCATACATCTATCATATGAGACAGCTGTCTCACTCCTGGGTGTACAGAGGCACTTACACATCAATGTTAACTGCATCCCTATTCACAACAGCTATGTTATGAAATCAACCTAGGTATGCATTATCAGGGGGATGGATAAGAAAAATGTGAAGGGACCGAGAAGACGGTTTCTGCAGCTAAAGCACTTGCCATGCAAGGGTGAGGATCAGAGTTCAATTCTCAGTACCCATGTAAATGCTGGATAGGCATGGGAGTCTACTGTACCACCAGCATTCAGAAGGCAAAGATGAGGGCTCCCTGGAGCAAGCTGGAAAGCTAGGCTGGTTGAGTTGCTGAGCTCTAGGTTTATATGAGAGACTCCGCTTCTGTGAATAAGGTGAAGAGTGATCAGTGCCTTGGGAATCCACATACTTTTGCACCACACACTCACACACGCACATGCCACATATTACACCACAAACACACAGTCATCACATACACACACACACACACCACAAACACAGTCACCACACACACACAAAACATACACAACATACAACACACACACAAAACATACACAACACACACTCCACACACACACAAAACATACACAACACATACTCCACACACACACAAAACATACACAACACACATTCCACACACACACCCAAAACATACACAACACACACTCCACACACACACAAAACATACACAACACACATTCCACACACACACACAAAACATACACAACACACACTCCACACACACACAAAACATACACAACACACATTCCACACACACACACAAAACATACACAACACACACTACACACACACATACACCACCAACACACACATACATGTATGTGTAAAATCATGTATGTGTTTCAAATGGCACAAAGATAGAAGTGCAAAGTGTCTGAGGAATGACAGGGACTAACCAAGGACAGGCGTGAGTGGGAAAGGTTGGAATGTGGGCGGATAGTGTGGACAAGGTTACCTTACATACATGGATGAAAAACATCCTTATGTAATCCAGTACTATCTACGGTGGACAGATAATCCAGTACTATCTTCGGTAGACAGATGCCAGTAAAAAAATAAATAAATAAAAGTTCTTTTTTAAAAAGAATGGGCCCATTTCTTCTATTGTCTTGACTGTCCCTTATTCCAAATCTGAGCCAGTGTGACTGACAGACCCCTACCTCTATCGCTGGCCTGCCAGGGGTGTCAGTATAGGACTTTTTCTAGTAGGAATCTTTAATCATGTCTCTCTTCTGCTTGAAGCCGTTCCTCCCATCCCTTTCTATGTCCTCACTCGGTATCTGTCTTTCCTACCAAACGCTGAGCTCCCTGAGGATATGGGCCTTGCCTGTCTTGTTCATTGTGGTATTCTACTGCCTGAGATGGTGCTTGGCACACATGAGCACTCCATAAATATTTGTTAGATGACTCTCAAAATGCTACTTGCTAATGTATTCCTCAAACATTTTTAAGCTCCTCGACATGCAAAGAACTGGATGGGGCCCTGGAGATTTAGAAGTCAATAGGTATTGTTGAAGCTGCCCAGTGCCAGTTTCTCCTTGTGAGCAAAGACTTGAACCACAGAACAAAGATTTCCACCTTTCTCCTGGAAGGGTAGCCAGGTACCAATGAAAGCAAGAAGAAAACCATGGATTCCAGCTACAAATTATACAAACGCATGGCATTAAAAAATTATTTTAGCACATCAAATATTAAGTCATTTGTACGCTCTGCAATTACTTTATCTGTCAGCGGCACACTCGAGCTGTTTGAAGCGGTGACAGATGGGAAGGAGACTATGCCAATTTTTCCTGCAGGTGTGCATCTGGGCTCCAGGGGAGGGTTCCGTACGTGCAGCATGGGAGGGGAAGGGAAGGGTGACTGAGGTTATGAAACTGGAGCTGATGTGAGAGGCTTGGCAGAAAAATAAAAATTACCAATTTGCATCCTGGAGAGCCCCAGGGCACTGCACTCCCTGGGAACTCGGATTGGGGATTAACGAGGCAGCTTGGGGTAGTGAACTTGCTGGTTGCCTGCATTACAGAAGGGGGGGGGATGTCAAGATCCAAGAGTGATACAGGACATCTCAGGACAGAGAAAAGGTCCAGGGCATCTTGCTCCTCTTTTGTTCTATGCCCTGAACTAATCTTAGGGCAACAAGAGGAAATCAGGTAAAAATAATTCTGGGAGAAAGAGATAGAAGCTCGCCCTAAAGATGGCACATCACAAGCCATCCCGGCGAGGGGTGGGATGATGAGAGGATATGAAAGGGTCTGGCACAAAATATATGAACTAAGGAGAATGGTTATTTTGGAACACAAAGATTACAGAATTTAAGACCCACTCAGACTGAATGGTACCTTGAAACCCAGCCAGAGGCAGAACATCTCTGGTTGAGGCTGTTTTCTTCTCAGGATCTTGGCAGATCTACCCAGGTCCATTTGTCCTCATCTCCTCCCCCAAGATTCCCAGAACTTGAGGCTCTGCTCCAGGGCCAACATCCTTGGCTGCTTCTGATGAGTAGCAACCTCTGCCGCCCACCCTGGAGGGCTCAGCCCATCTCTGCTGAGCTCACCAATTCCGCCCTCAGCGACTCCACCTGACACCGCCCTCTTCCATCTGCAATTCCCCCAACCGTGCTGATGTTGAGCCACAATCCCTTAACACTCTTCAAATTATCTTTGGTATCACGCTCACCCCTCCTTCCCGCCATAGTCTTTCTCAAACTCTGGAGGACTTAAGAGCAAACAGGTCGATTGAATCCTTCTCCTCTGCCACCATACCTGCTCCAACCCCACACACATGTAGTTGGAATTTGAACATGTATGAAAGCAAATCAGTGGGTTTCTTTCATTAAAGCCCTAAGCCACTGGTCACAAGATGGCGCTACTTTTGTTCCATCTTCTCCTGCAGGGAGTAGGAGAATGGCTTTCAAAGCAGGGCATGAAGGAACAGAGGTCACTATGAGACATAAATTCCAGCCTGTAGAGTTGCATAGTCTGGGCTTAAAGAAGTTCTGAAAGCTACTGTCTGTTTGGCGATGGTGGAGTTTTTCCAGTTATGGAAAATTTTTGTCAGGGCATTGCTGACAGAAGCATGGGTTGGGGCAGCATCTTCCCCACTTCCGGGAATCTTCTAAGATGCGGCAGGGGGCTACCTTACAGAAAGACAATTGCCAAATGGTAAAAGTTCAAATTGACTCTTAGCAAACTAAAATCAGGGGTTGGCCAAGAGCACTACATCAAAAGCCAAAGCAGGCTGACAACTCCCGAAGCAGGAGGATTGCAGTGTTGGGAGACTGAATAAGCATGTGTGAGCCCAATTGCTTTGAGTTGGCTTAACATCAAGATTCGATTTGTTCTGAAATTTCAATAGCATTAGGGGAAAAAGGAAAGAGTCTTATGTTTAATCTCAAAAGGGGGGTGGCATTTTGAAAATTGTGCAACCCTGTTCTTAGATAACATACATCTCTATTGAAACAAAGGCTATGTTGAGCTAAACGCTTCATTCTCCCCTTTATTATTCACCGTGGCAAGCAGTAGTCATTCTTTTCCCTTTGTGGGAAAAGCTCTCTGAGAGGCCTGGGATTATGAAGATAAATAAGCCTAGTCCCAGCCCTGAGAAAGGTATAATCCAGCAGTTGGGAGCTGGCGTGACAGGGAGTGATAAGTCATTCTCTCATGGAGCTGGTTCTGCTACAGAGAGAGCTACAGGAAGAAGATGGAGGGAGTGGGCTTAGCATGAGTGAGGAGACTCATGGGAGCTCAAGAAGAAGGGACCTTGAAAAGGAGCCATCAAGGAGACAAACCGTGCAAAAGCAAGGTGGCTGAACCATCAACAGATGCCCAGAGTTTCCCCAAATGACTATTTCTGAGTAGTCGTGAGGGAGTTCTGACAGCTGCCCCAGGTATGAGAAAGGGTGACAAGAGCGACTTGGAGAACCTGGGTACCAAGCTACTGAATTACAGATTTGTTAACAGGTGAGAGAGACCCATTGGGTAGACTTAGGATGGCAAGAGCCCTGGGTCCTGTGGAAACCATCCCGGGTATAGGCAGGAGAGGAGCAGCTTTGCACAGTAGGCAGAGGAGATGTTAAGCAGCAACTGCTATAAGAGAAGCCTGCGCACCCAGATCTCTTCTATGGTGGCCTGGCTTACACACGTAGGTGTTCATTACACAGAACTGTGAGTCTAGCCTAAAGCTTCACAAGATCTCTATCGGGAGAGGAGAATAAAATTGGGATGGAAATGTAGTAACGGGATGGGGGGCAGAGAATCAGCTTCTACAAGAGGGAGAAACACAGAAAGATAAAAATCGACTTTAGGAAAGAACACAAAGGCTGGCGATGGAGTTAAGTGTTAGGCTGTTGGCTTAGTGTGAGCAAGGTCCTAGGTTCAATCACCAGCAAAGGAGGAGAAGGAAGAAAGAAAGCAGAGAGGGAGGAAAAGGTGGTAAGGGAGGAATCCTAAGAAAAACAGAGAAGTAATATCCCTTTGTTTCATGGAAAGCTCTGCCCGGTATCCTGGGAGAATGCTTTAGGGTTCTCCAGGAAGCTGAATTTTCCAGGCCTCTGACCTCCAGCCTTAAGTCAACTATCTGACAGCTACTGTCCTGCAGGGCCCCAGTTCCACCATGTTTTGAGCAGGGGCTGGCTCTGCTCAGTTCCATGTGGTTATGAACAGAACTGACCTCCCTGACTCAGAGGACCTGACAAGATCTCAGCTGCAGGAGGTCAGGCTCCCTGGCAAGCTTGACTCCTTTTGCCACACCTGATATCAAGAGAAAATGATGCATGCCCCTGAATGGACTGGGCTGAATAGGGAGACCAAGCCCTTGTCAGTCAAACGCCAACAGGGCAGTTCTGAACCTGCTGGCTGGGTTAGTCATCACCTTTATAAAACAAAATACTCCAATAATTAATACAGGGCAAATTAATTAAAGGAAGTGGGAGCATTGCAAGGCCCATTATGAACTGGGCGATAATTATTAGCAAACACAGGAAGAGGTTGAGTAAGCGCCCCTGCCTCCCGCTTCATTGGCAGTGAACTAAGCCCTGAAATTCCATGTGTCAAAGGTCAGAAAGGAGCAGAGCTCTGCAGGGCTGCGCCCACCCATCCACAGGACTGTACCCACATGGCTGAGGCACCTAGAGACTTCCTGGCTCCATTCTTTCTCTGATCATTCTACCCACTTGAGAAGTTTCTAGCACTTCTCTCTCCCCATGAGTTATAACTCCAGCCCTCCACAGGTATAATCGTGGGATTCTAATGCTTTTTATGAAAAAATTTAAAAAATCAAAAAAACAAAAGATCTTGACCCTGTAAGAGTCAAACACTGCTTCAGCTTATGCCTTAACAACTCTTAATGAGCACTCCCCACTCCAGGTGGCATCCCATGGGGACAAAAAGCCACATTTGTCTCAACCAAAATTTGTAAGCAACTGGAACCACTGTATCTTAACCTCATCTTTTTTTTCCCATTTGCACAATGTGTATTCTACATTATTTTAGAAGATGTATCCAAAGTGATTGGCATGCAGACTGGAAAGAAAGGAGCAAATCAATCCATTGGTGCATTGTGTGGCCTCAAGAGAACCCATGGAAGTCAACTGGAAAGCTACCAGAATTGAGAGTTGTAAAAAGTTGTAGAACTGGCCTTCAAAACTTAAACACAAGGTAAGGAACATCAGAACATGAAGGAAAATAAAAGCTTCATTTACACCAACACAGAAGCAAGAAAATGCCTAGGAATGAACTTATCAAAAGTTATGTCATGTTTGAACTCTGAACTCAAAAAAAAAAATCTCCAAAATAATACTGAAAGAAGTAAGAGGCTACCTAGATAAATGGCAAGATGTCTTGGACTGGAGAGTTTGATGTCGTTAAAATGGCAGAGACACCTACATAGACCTGAGGATTCAGGTCTGACATCTTTTTTTTAAAGAATTATTTATTTATTTATTTATGTTTTATATGAGTCCACTGTCTCTGTCTTCAGACACACCAGAAGAGGGCACCAGATCTCATTACAGATGGTTGTGAGCCACCATGTGGTTTCTGGGATTTGAACTCAGAACCTCTGAAAGATCAGTCAGTGTTCTTAACCACTGAGCCATCTCTCCAGCCTATCTGGCATCTTCTTAATCACCTCCACATTCTTCCTTTACTCAGTTTTCACCATGTGCCGCGATCACCATGTGGTCCTGCAGTTTCTCTACCCTAGCTCACAGCAGAACAGAGCTCCTCAGTAGAACACTCGGGCCCCATAAGGAGAGGCTTCCTGATAGGCAAGGCTCCCTTGCCACACACCTGGTATCAGAGGGAACGTGATGTTTCCACCCAAGTGGATCAGACTGAATTGTGAGTCCACAATATCCACAAGAAACTAAA
Source organism: Tokudaia tokunoshimensis (assembly GCA_036184795.1). Taxonomy (NCBI): domain Eukaryota; kingdom Metazoa; phylum Chordata; class Mammalia; order Rodentia; family Muridae; genus Tokudaia; species Tokudaia tokunoshimensis. The sequence continues at coordinate 31,550,972 of BTHU01000008.1, read as the reverse complement.
TGTTTCCTTGCCCTGCTCCATTGTAACAAAAGTGAAGAGGTCTTTGTTTAATTTACCAAGACAATCTGTGAACCTAGAGTGGTGCCTAAACAGTTCGTGGACAACAAATAAACATTCCATTGAGTAAGGTGTAAGATGATCGCAGGCGGTTTCAGAATGACCCTGTAAACTTTGTATAATTTCCGAGGTGACCGCCCAACACCATTGCCCTTTCTGTTTCTGTTTGTGTCACTGTTGTGCTTGGTGCACTGGGGACTCTGGAAAAGCAGGAAGCTATGAGGCTGGAGCTCCTGCAGCAGCAGGTGACCACACAGGCTGGGTGTAATCTGAGCCTCTGAGAGGCCCTGGTGTGCTTGGGGACTCGCCAGCACCTGTGAGGAGATAAGAATAGACAGAGTTGAGTTTATGGTTGTCCCGAGCCCTGAGCAGTCCTGAAGTTACAGACCAGGCACTCACACCTCCCCCTGAGGTTCCCAGAGTTCATCTCTAGCATGCTCAGATGGATCTCAGAACGTGGGCCAGCTAACCTCGTGTCCCAGGTACGCAGTGAGCAGCGTGTCTTGCTGCTTCTATTGAAAGCCCTGTCACTGGTCCCCGTCCTGCCCTTCTGAAGGGTTGTGACCCACTTCTGAGACTGTACCATGCTACAGAAGGTGGTGAAGCCAGTTCCCAGCTATGAGAGCATTCCATCCTTCCAATGCAAGGCTCCAAGTACAAGGTGTGCTCTGCGCTGCCTCTGCTGAAAGCGGCTGGCCTACAGAAACTCAACAGACCCCAAGTGTTTCTTCAATGGAGTGAAGAAACTCTTGCTACCATTCCTGGTAATAGATAGCATTGCATTAATCCAGGTCTCTGGTTAGAGGCCAACTGGAGTTTTATCTCTTTCCTCAATGATGCTTAAAGTGCCAGGGTATTTTAGCTGTGGGGCAAACAGAGCCCCCAAGGTGGAGTGGTAAGTCTCTGTAGTTACTTGTCCACACAGGTACTACAGTCGGATTAAGAGAGGAAGGAGGTCACAGTGGAAGGAATATTTCTTCACATTATCCGTCTTGCTTGAGGGAATCCAATATTATCAGTTTTGCTCACTTGTTGATGAAGCCTTGAGTTTGGAAATCTAGTCTGGCCACCTACTAAACGCAGCAGTCCTCTTCAGTGCTCTCTAGAGCATATGAGTTCACTCCATCTCTCCCTTGAATGGTTGCAACCAGTGCTAACTGGAGTCCCCGCATTGTCTTATTCTTTCCTGTAAGTGTACCTCTCCCTCCTGAAACCTTCCTTCCCGAAGCCTTCCAAAGGCTCTTGTGGGTCCTTGGAATTGAGTTCAGACTCCTAATACAACCTTTTGATCCCTGCAGCCTATTTCTAACCACTCCTCTATATCTCCTCCAGGAAAACTGCCATCTCTGTCTTTCCATTCCCACATAACAGGCCCCACCCCTTCACAGCACAGGCCCCGCCCCTTACATCACAGGCCCCGCCTCTACACATTGCTTCCTCCTTAGTGACGTCTGTCTCTCACGGCTTCCTCCTTCCTCCACCCTATCTACTGCCTTCAATTTCTCTTTTCACACATTAATTCCGACTTATGCTTACAGTCTGCTGCCTTTGGCTCTCTTCTGACCCCTAGACCAGATTGTTTGTCCCTGATACGTATTGTCCTCTGTCTGAACTCCGCGACCTTAACTCCCAGAACAGTTTTGTGATCGCCAGCTGCCCGCGGACCTGACAACCCATCTGTATCCATTTCATCTTCTTTACCAATATCTGGTGTGGTCCTGGATTATTGAGTGTTCACTGGGTGGGAAAACTGGGCTCATTTTCAGAATAGCTACAAATTTCCCTGTGTGCTTGTCCCCGAGTCTAGCTTTCAGCATTGCGTTCATTACACACCTGGGCCCCTCCTTTTCACCCCTGAAGTAACTGCTGACATCTCTTACTCACTTACGAGCTCAGCCTTGGGTTCTTTCCCTAGATAGTAAATTCTCTTCTACTTAAAACTCAGGTCCCAGGTCCGCAGAGACATTGGGAATGAAGTATTGCCGAGTTAACTTTTTAAAGCCATCAGGAGTCCTAGCATGCCCCCTAGAGGTGATGATAGTAAAGTGCTTTTATTTAAAAAAAAAAAAAATCTTTGCCAGCAATCATCAACATTCCAAGAAATAATAGCCAGAAAATCTAGAAAGGTCGAGAATGCTCGAATTCACAGACGAAATCCCCAAAGACACCCCAACATGTAATGTGAATTTAAAACAGTTGTACGGAGGTCTGGAACACAACCCCAACTTCCCAATCAAAAATGGCCTCTTTAATTTAGAAGTCCCCAAAAGTACTGGCCTGGACCCCACGCTGCCCCTGGTCCCTTTCAGACGCTCCTAGCATTCTAAATCCACCCCACGGTAGATTCAAAGAGAGTCAGCCAACTCAAGCTCCGCGGGTGGACCCCAGCACCTGAGGTGGACCTTTCCTTCCTAACAGGATGGAGAAATGTGACTGTCATCATATGAGTTAGCTTTACAGCCAAGGAAGCAGAGGTCTAAGGTAACCAGTGCCATCTGGGTTCATTTTCATGGGAACATTCAGAAACTCTAGTCCTGAACCTATCTCTTTCCTATAAGAAGGCACAGTGAAACAGTATCGCAAAACGTTATTTTTATCTTAAGTTAATCTCTGATATCTAAAACATTCTATCTAAACTTAGTAACCACAGGGAATCAGAAGCATTGACAACAGACATTTGTGTGGCACCTGCACAAGGACACAGTGTCTTACATTTTCAGTGTTGTAAGCCGGGCACATCTCTGTTCCATTTCTGTTGAGCAGTAAGATAGGTCAATTTCAGCATCGGGACCCTGGGGAATTTTAGGGTTTGAAAGGTGAAGAAAGAGCCTTGGATTTTCTATATGTCAGCAAAATTCCAAGTACAGACCAGATATGGTCACTCAGGAGCAATTGATCAATTATCTCACATGCCAAATGGATCTACTTGGACTTTTCTAAAAATGCAATGGTAATGCCAAAACCATCAACATTTATGTGTTTTGCACTTGAGAACACTCAAGATTCTATAGCCATATTTTTAAAGTGATCTACAGATTACAAGGAGTTTTCCAAAACTGTACAAAAAACAATACTAACATGGTATGTCTTTTTTTTTTACCATATTTGCATTTGCACTGTAAAAGAAAAGATGGACCTAAATGCTTATCCCTTGGATAAAAAAAGGAATTACCAGTAACCATTGCATTCTTTCTCACCATGCATTCCCAGCTAAAGTGAAAAGACCACTTTCACTTAAGACTGTCCTCAATGAAAATGTAAAAAATATTAATCTTCTTAAATCTTAGTCCTTTACATATCTTGCAGTGGCTCTCGCTTGCAATCTCAGAACACAGGAGCAGAGATAGGAAGATCACAAGTTCAAGGCCAGCTTGACCTTCACAGGGAACCCATTTTAAATAATAAATAAATAAATAAATAAATAAAATGACACAAATCCAACCAATCACTTTGCCACATACAGTACAATGGTTGTCTTGATTGTAGGCAGAGGGTTATAAATTGCAAGCTAAATCAGCAATTATTTCATTTGAACATGGACACTTAGAGGGATTTTGTGGCTTTTCTTTAAATAAATAAAATGAAATTGCCACTTTGATGGAAACAATTAGCAATTCTTGTTGCCAATGACAAAATTCAAGCTTCCAAGGAAAAAGTACATTTTGTAAAACTAGTTTCTACTGCTGTAAATGTGACAACTTCTGACCTTTTAATAAGACCTTCCCAGGGTTAACCAGTGGCATTATTTAAAACTAGGACTGCTTGTTATATTTAAAAATGACTTGTGAACATTTGAAAAATCTGCTTGACTAATTTTCAAATGACCATTATAACCAAATTACACTTAATTTGGTTAAATCACCAAGAATTTAACTTGGGACTGGGAAGACAGCTAAACCCATAAGGTCATTGATTATCTTGAAAACATGAGAACCCAAGTTCAAGTCTCAGAACCTACCTATAAAAATATCAAGCATCGTGGTGTATGCTTGTAATACTAGCACCAGAGAGGCAGAGACTAGAAGACCCTGGCGCTCAATGGCCCAGTTGATGAGCTACAGGCCAGAGAGAGACCCTGTCTTCAAGGGAGGTAGATGGTGTTGTCAAGATGAAGATGAATCCAAGGCTATCCTATAGCCTTCACACAAACAGGAACACAGAGAGACAGAGAGACAGAAAGGTGGAAGGGAGAGAGGGAGGGTGAAGAGGGAGGGTGACAGGGAGGGAGCAAAGGACTGTATGAAGTTTGATTGACGTCATTTCCGGTCCATGTTTGCTGATGTCTTACTAATTTTTCTTTCCTTTCAAATTCCTCCCATACATAACTTTCATAGAAATACCCACTTCTGATTAGAGCATTTTACTGCCAATCACAACAGATATTGGAAAAGAAAAGTTCTCCTCCTTATAAAGTTCCATCAAGACCTTTCCAGGAGACATAAAATGACACACCAGGAACCTTTGACCAAAATGTTCTGCTTTCACTCTCCTCCCAGTTGTCTTGCTTCCAGACATCCAGAGTCCTGAATGCCTACCACACACTTAGATTCAGACTTCCTACATGCACAAGGAAAGCTTACCACAGGGATTGCTCCGAGTGGTTCATATAGAGTAGTACATTCATTGACGGGTTATGTGCTGAGAGACAGTGTATCCTCATTCTGAACCTGGGCACCTTCCTGACATCAGTGATGGGGCTAGTTCCACCTGACTAGCAAAGTCAGCCAAGTAACCCTCTCTGTGCTTTCTGGAAATATCTGACTCTCTGCTCCTCTGAGCAAAAGTAGAGATGAATTCAGGTGATTGACTTCAGACCCCATGTTACAACTTTCAAAAAGTCAGTGTTGTGTGGACTGACGATAAACTTCAGGGGTAGAGTTCTTACCCAACATGCTTCAGCTCTGAATTCAATTCACAGTACTAAAAAAAGAAAGCTACAGACAAACATATTGTCATTCTATTGACATAAAAGAATAAAATTAAGCTACAGAGTAAGGGGAGTGTCACCCAGTGACAGAGCACTTGTCCACCATGTAGAAGCCTTGAAGTTTGATCCCTAGCACCTAAAAAATATAAATTAAATAAAGAAAACTGGAACTTGGCTTAGTGTCATACCAGTGCAAGCTCAAAGTTGGCCAACACAACATATGAAAGCCTAGCTTAAAAAGAAGTCAATTTTTTAAAAAGGCTTTTAAGAACAAGAAACTGCTGCTTCCAGTCTCTCAGGATATGCACAATTATCTACTAAGTATTTTTCCTTTACAGTGAAACACAAGTGTGAGGCCATGTAAGAGACCACAGACAATCCATGTGCTCCAATACTAAGTTCTCTTTCCTCTGGTTTTTGTTTTTTCGCGGAACTCAGATGTGTCCTTGTGCGTTCGAGGCAAGCACTCTGCCACCATGCAGACATGTCTCATCCTGCTTTCTCTGTCTGCCCTTCAAGGTCTGATTTCAGCTCAGTGTGCTGGCATGGTCCTATGCTGTTTCTCTTTCTTTGCACTCTTCCCAAAGACGTGCATGCATCCAGAGTGAGCCCCAATCTCAGCTTCCAAGACTGTAAACCGTCTGACAGCATTTCTTTATATCATCTTCCTTTTCTTCTACTTTTGGCAGAGCCAGCTTGTCTGGGCTTCACCTTTCCTGTTGTCCCTTTGCGTTTGCTTTACCCTATTTTTTCTGCTCTGTGGCTATGACATCATTGACGAGTCTTACTATGAGTATTTCTTTTCCATTTCTACACTTATTGACTAATATTTTAGTACCTGCATACTATCCTAGATTTTTTTTTCTTTCCCTCGGTTATTGGACTTGACAATTTCCTCCAATTGTAGATTAACAACATTGGCAGAAAGATCAGCTACTGAGCTATACCCCTAGACCACTTGAGGAAATGAGACCTTAGCCTTAGTACAATCTAAATGCAAATATTTCCACTGAAAAAATGTAGGTGCCTCTTTATAAAAAACAGAAAAGAAACAAACAAAAAAAAAACTAATCAGTGACCTAATGCCAGAGATGAGAGTCCCAATTCAAAAACACAAAATACATGATTCCTCTTTAAACTACTTCAGAAATGGAGTGAATTGGGTGGATTTCCAGATAAAGAATTAGAAAGAATAACTATAGGAGTGCCCAATGAGATAAAAAAGGATATAGATGCTTAGCCACCTCTGCTCCAGGGATTGACTACACTGAGTCTCCAGGTACGCAGGGATTCCCCAAGTATAACATCGCTTGGGACACAGCCTGCTAGACCTCCATCTGCGCCCAAGAGCGGGGCAGATCTGTGGTCGTCTGGGCGCCAGCTCTGCTGTAGGACGTCTGCCCTGCAGAGTGACCCACGCCTGGAGGGAGCACAGTACCCTCCGCCATCTTTGATCTGGCAAAAAGCAGTTGGGACCTCCAGGTGCAGGGATAACCGAGCATAACATCGCTTGGGTCACAGACAGCTGGTTTGCTCCCTGCACTCAAGAGCTGGGCAGTTCTGTGGTCATCTATGCTCCAGCTCTGCTGTGGGACATCTGCCCTGCAGAGGGACCCGCGCAGGGAGAGAATGCACCAGCCTCCCCTTAGCCACCTCTGCTCCAGGGATTGACTACACTGAGTCTCCAGGTACACAGGGATTTCCCAAGTATAACATCACTTGGGGCAAGGCACATCAGGGCTCCAAAGTCACTTAGGAGCAGGGCAGCCCCTCAGCAATCGATGCCAGAGGAAACCCAGTCATCTAGGGGGGCAGAAATAGCCTTGCAGGCTCACAGGAGGTTCAAGCAACAGCCAGTGACAGCAGGACCAACTAACACCAGAGATAACCAGATGGCAAAAGGCAAATGTAGGAACGTTACTAACAGAAATCAAGGCAATATGGCACCATCCGAACCCAACTCTCCGACAGAAGCAAGTCCTGGATACCCCATCACACCCGAAAGGCAAGATCTGGATTTAAAATCACTTCTCATGATGCAATTAGAGGATTTCAAGAAGGACGTAAATAAATCTCATAAAGAAAAACAGGAGAACATGAATCAACAGGTAGATTCCCTTACAAAGGAAACACAAAAATTACTTAAAGAAATGCAGGACAACATGGGTCAACAGATGGAAGCCCATAAGGAGGAAACACAAAAATCGCTTAAAGAAATACAGGAGAACTTGGGTCAACAGGCAGAAGTCCTGAAAGAGGAAACACAAAAATATCTTAAAGACATACAGGAAAACACAAACAAGTGAAGGAACTGAGCACATCCATCCAGGATCTAAAAAAGGAAGTAGAAACAACTAAGAAATCACAAAGGGAGACAACTTTGGAGATAGAAAACCTTGGGAAGAAATCAGAGGTCATAGATACAAACATCAACAATAGAATACAAGAGATGGAAGACAGAATCTCAGATGCTGAAGATACCATAGAAAGCATCGACTCAACAGTCAAAGAAAATGCAAAATGCAAAAAAAAGTGTAACCCAAAACATTCAGGAAATCCAGGAAACAATGAGAAGACCAAACCCAAGGATTATAAGTATAGATGAGAGTAAAGATTTGCAACTTAAAGGGCCAGTAAATATCTTCAACAAAATTATGGAGGAAAACTTCCCTAACCTAAAGAGAGAGATGCCGATGAACATAAAAGAAGCCTACAGAACTCCAAACAGACTGGACTAGAACAGAAATACCTCCCATCACATAATAATCAAAACATCAAATGTACTAAACAAAGAAAGAATATTAAAAGCAGTAAGAGAAAAAGGCCAAGTAACATATAAAGGAAGACCTATCTAAATTACATCATACTTCTCACCAGAGACTATGAAAGCTAGAAAATCCTGGGCAGATCTCATACAGACTCTAAGAGAACACAAATGCCAGCCCAGACTACTATACCCAGCAAAACTCTCAATCACCATAGATGGAGAGACCAAGATATTCCATGATAAAACCAAATTTACACAATATCTTTCCACAAACCCAGCCCTGCAAAGGATAATAGATGGAAACCGCCAATACAAGGAGAGAAACTACAACCTGGAAAAAATGAGATAGTAACCGTCTTTCATCAAACCCAAAAGTAGATAACCACTCAAACATAAAGATAGCATCAAGAATAGCAGGTGGCAATAATCACTATTCTTTAATCTCTGTTAATATCAATGGTCTCAATTCCCCCACTAAAAAGACATAGACTAACAGACTGGATAGGTAAACAGGACCCAGCATTTTGCTGCATGCAGGAAATGCACCTCAGTGTCAAAGACAAATACTACCTCAGAGTAAAAGGCTTGAAAACAATCTTACAAGCAAATGGTCCCAGGAAACAAGCCGGAGCAGCCATCCTAATATCAGATAACATTGACTTTCAACCTAAAGTCATCAAAAAAAGACACAGAAGGACACTCATACTGGTCAAAGGAAAAATCCACCAAGAAGAACTCTCAATTCTGAACATCTATGCTCCAAAAGCAAGGGCACCCTCATTCGTAAAAGAAACTTTACTAGTAAAGCTCAAAGCACATATTGCACCTCACACAATAATAGTGAGTGACTTCAACACCCCGCTCTCTGAAATGGATCGTTCAGGAAAGCAGAAACTAAACAGGTACACAGTGAATCTAATTGAAGCCTTGGACCAAATGGAACTAAGAGATATATATAGAAGATTTCATCCTAGAGCAAAAAAATACACCTTCTTCTCAACACCTCATGGTACCTTCTCCAAAACTGACCATATAATTGGTCACAAAACAGACCTCAACAGATATAAGAAGATAGAACTAATCCCATGCCTCCTATCAGATCACTATGGAATAAGGGTGGTCTTCAATAACAACAAAAACAACAGAAAGCCCACATACATGTGGAAGCTGAACAATGCTCTATTCAATGATACCTTGGTCAAGGAAGAAATAAAGAAATCAAAGACTTTTTAAAATTTAATGAAAATGAAGGCACAGCATACCCTAATTTATGGGACACAATGAAAGCGGTGCTAAGAGGAAAATTCATAGCCCTGAGTGCCTCCAAAAAGAAGTGGGAGAGTGCATACACTAGCAGCTTAATGGCACACCTGAAAGCCCTGGAACAAAAAGAAGCAAATACACCCAAGAGGAGTAGAAGGCAGGAAACCATCAAACTCAGGGCTGAAATCAATCAAGTAGAAACAAATAAAACCATACAAAGAATCAACAAAACTAAGAGTTGGTTCTTTGAGAAAATCAACACGATAGATAAGCCCTTAGCCAGACTAGCCAGAGGGCACAGAGACAGTATCCAAATTAACCAAATCAGAAACGAAAAGGGAGAGATAACAACAGAAACTGAGGAAATTCAAAAAAAATCATCAGATCCTACTACAAAAGCCTGTACTCGAGCCGGGTGGTGGTGGCGCACGCCTTTAATCCCAGCACTTGGGAGGCGGAGGCAGGAGGATTTCTGAGTTCGAGGCCAGCCTGGTCTACAAAGTGAGCTCCAGGACAGCCAGGGCTATACAGAGAAACCCTGTCTCGAAAAACCAAAAAAAAAAAAAGAAAAGAAAAGAAATAAAAAAGCCTGTACTCAACACAACTAGAAAATCTGGAGGAAATGGACAATTTCCTAGACAGATACCAAATACCAAAATTAAATCAGGATCAAATAGACCATCTAAATCGTCCTATAACCCCTGAAGAAATAGAAGTGGTCATTGGAAGTCTTCCAACCAAAAAAAGCACAGGTTTTAGTGCAGAATTCTATCAGACCTTCAAAGAAGACCTGACACCAATACTCTTCAAACTATTCCACAAAATAGACACAGAAGGAACACTACCCAACTCGTTCTATGAAGCCACAATTACACTAATACCAAAAGCACACAAAGATCCGACAAAGAAAGAGAATCTCAGGCCAATCTCTCTTATGAATATTGATGCAAAAATACTCAATAAAATTCTTGCCAACCAAATCCAAGAACACATCAAAATGATCATTCACCATGATCAAGTAGGCTTCATCCCAGGGATGCAGGGATGGTTCAATATAAGGAAGTCCATCAATGTAATCCACTACATAAACAAACTCAAAGAAAAAAAAAACCACAGGTCATTTCATTAGATGCTGAGAAAGCATTTGACAAAATTCAGCATCCTTTCATGCTAAAGGTCTTGGAAAGATCAGGAATTCGAGGCTCATATCTAAACATAGTAAAAGCAATTTACAGCAAACCGGTAGCCAACATCAATCTAAATGGAGAGAAACTTGAAGCAATTCCACTAAAATGAGGGACTAGACAAGGCTGCCCTCTCTCTCCATATCTTTTCAATATAGTACTTGAAGTTCTAGCAGGAGCAATTAGACAACAAAAGGAGCTCAAAGGGATACAAATTGGAAAGGAAGAAGTCAAACTATCACTATTTGCAGACGATATGATAGTATACTTAAGCAACCCAAAGAACTCCACCAGAGAACTCCTACAGCTGATAAACAATTTCAGCAAAGTGGCCGGATATAAAATCAACTCAAGCAAATCAGTAGCCTTCCTATACTCAAAGGATAAGCAGGCTGAGAAAGAAATAAGAGAAATGATACCCTTCACAATAGCCACAAGCAATATAAAGTATCTTGGTGTAACTCTAACCAAACAAGTGAAAGATCTGTATGACAAGAACTTCAAGTCTCTGAAGAAAGAAATTGAAGAAGACCTCAGAAGATAGAAAAATCTTGCTCATGGATTGGCAGGATTAATATAGTAAAAATAACCATCTTGCCATAAGCAATATACAGATTCAATGCAATCCCCATCAAAATCCCAACTCAATTCTTCATAGAGTTAGAAAGAGCAATTCAAAAATTCATCTGGAATAACAGAAAACCCAGGATAGCTAAAACTGTTCTCAACAGTAAAAGAACTTCTGGGGAAATCAGTATCCCAGACCTCAAGCTGTACTACAGAGCAATAGTGTTAAAAACTGCATGGTATTGGTACAGGGACAGGCATGTAGATCAATGGAACAGAATTGAAGACCCAGAAATGAATCCACACTCCTATGGTCACTTGATCTTTGACAAAGGAGCTAAAAGCATCCAGTGGAAAAAAGACAGCCTTTTCAACAAATGGTGCTGGTTCAACTGGAAGTCAGCATGCAGAAGAATGCAAATTGATCCATTCTTATCTCCTTGCACTAAGCTCAATTCCAAATGGATCAAGGACCTCCACATAAAACCAGACACACTGAAACTTATAGAAAAGAAACTAGGGAAGAGCCTTGAACATATGGGCACAGGGGAAAATTTCTTGATCAGAACACCAATAGCTTATGCTCTAAGATCAAGAATTGACAAACGGGACCTCATAAAATTGCAAAGTTTCTGTAAGGCAAAGGACACTGTCAAAAGGACAAATCAGCAGCCAACAAACTGAGAAAAGATCTTTACCAACCCTACATCTGACAGAGGGCTAATATCCAAGATATACAAAGAACTCAAGAAGTTAGACTCCAGAGAGCCAAACAACCCTATTAAAAAATGGGGTGCAGAGCTAAACAAAGAGTTCTCACCTGAAGAATATCTAATGGCTGAGAAGCACCTAAAGAGATGTTCATTATCCTTAGTCATTAGGGAAATGCAAATCAAAACAACCCTGAGATTCCATCTCACACCAGTCAGAATGGCTAAGATCAAAACCACAGGAGACAGCAGTTGTTGGCGAGGATGTGGAGAAAGAGGAACACTCCTCCACTGCTGGTGGAATTGCAAACTGGTACAACCACTCTGGAAAGCAGTCTGGCGGTTCCTCAGAAAACTGGGCATGACACTCCCGGAGGATCCTGTTATACCACTCCTGGGCATATACCCAGAGGCTTCCCCTGCATGCAATGAGGACACATGCTCCACTATGTTCATAGCAGCCTTATTTATAATAGCCAGAAGCTGGAAAGAACCCAGATGTCCCTCAATGGAGGAATGGATTCAGAAGATGTGGTATATTTACACAATGGAATACTACGCTGCAATTAAAAACAATGAATTCATGAAATTCTTAGGCAAATGTTCAGAACTGGAAAATATCATCCTTAGTGAGGTAACCCAATCACAAAAGAACACACATGGTATGCAGTCACTGATAAGGGGATATTAACCAAGAAACTCAGAATATCCAAGACACAATTCACATATCAATTGATTTCCAAGAAGATGGAAGGAGAGACCCCTGGTCCTGGAAAGACTGGATGTAGGGGAATACCAGGACAGAGAAGTGAGGGGGTGGAATGGGGAACAGGGGAGGGAAGAGGGCTTATGGGACTTTCAGGGAGGGAGGAACCAGGAAAGGGGAAATCACTGGGAATGTAAATTTAAAAAATATAGAAAATTTTAAAAAAAGAAATTGAAAAAAAAAGGATATAGATAAATTCCTATATGAATTCATAACAAAGAACCAAATAAAATGTGGATGTCAATACAGGATATAAAAGATGAGTTCAATAAAGAAACAGAAAGGCTGCAAAGCAAAGCTGACATTTTGGAAATGAAAGGCTCCATAAGTCAAGCTCAACTCGAGAAACGTGATGGAAAGTCTCACAGGTAGAATGGATAAAAACAGAAGACAGATTGGGGCTTCAATACAAAGCAGATACATTGGACCACTCAGATAATGTCATGATAGCAATGGAGTGCAAACACAGCATATGAGATCTATAGGGAATCATCAAAAGACCAAGTCTTCAAATTATGGGCATTGAAGACATCCAACAAATGACACAGAAAACACATTCAATAAACTGGTAGCAGGAAATATTCCAATGTAGGAGTGAAGGTAGCCGTCTACACGTGAGGCAAGTTTAGATGACAAAATAGAACCTTGCTGCGTAATATTTTAGATTAAGGAATTAGCCCTACCAAGAAGGAGTATGGGAAGCCATGGGAGAGAAGCACCATGTCGTAGGTAAAAGAAACCCCTTTATAATAACAGCAAAATCTCAACAAAAGTTCTAAAAGCCTAAAAATTCTAAAAAAAAAAAAATGTACAGAATGACATTTATTTCACTCTCTGAAAGACAAAAACTGCCTGCACATAGTACTATAGCCAGCAAGGCCATCCTTCATTGAAAGAGATAGAGATACTTTCTACAACAAATGCAAACTAAAGAAATCCATGACCACTCCAGCAGCAGTCAGAGGAGCTACCCTCTAAAGAAAAAGATAAACATACCCATGAGGCCCAGGGACAGTGCCAACTGCAGAAGACCAGTGACTACATACCCATGAGGCCCAGGGAGAGTGCCAAGTGCAGAAGACCAGTGACTACATACCCATGAGGCCCAGGGAGAGTGCCAAGTGCAGAAGACCAGTGACTACGCAGGTGAGGCTGAGCGAATTACAAACATTAAGAAAACAACAGAACGGCAGGAATTAATGAGTCCTTTCCAATAATCGACTTTCCAACAAAAGACACAGACTAGTGGGTTAGATTCAAAAACACAGTTCATAGCTGGAGAGATGGCTCCGTGGGTAACAGCACATCCTGTACTAACATGAGGACCTGAGTTCAAGTCCCGGCATCCACACAAAAGAAGAGTTATTTACAACTCTAAACAGGTATGGTCTATGATGATTAATCTTGATTGTCAGCTGGGGGGGGTTAGAATCACCATGGACACATCTCTGTAGGCATGTCTGCAAGGGCGCTTCTAGACTCCCTTTAGTTAGTTGAGGTGAGGAGACACGCCCTAAACATGGGCTGGGATGCCAGACTGAATGAGTTGAGCACTCTCATCCACCGCTGTGAGCTCCTGACTGCACAGACGGTGAGATCAGCTGCCTCCCTAGTTTGCCGGTTGTGATGTCATTCCCTTGCCGTTCCCCACTGTTGTGGACTGCACGCCCTCGAACTGGAAGCCAAGATAAAACTTTCCTTCCTGAAGTTGCTTCTCATCAGGTCTTCAGTCAGAACAGCCGTTAGTACAGACACTGGGTGCTGGCACAACATTGTTATAAACGGGACAGATACAAAGACTGATCTCAACACAGGAACAGTGTGTGATTCCCATAACCCATTCTCATGGAGCAGAATTTGATGAAGTGGAAACAACATGGAGCAGCACAATCAGTGAAACAAATAAACATTTCTTCAAAAGGATGAGGTTGGCAAGCCCTTAGCCAAACAAACCAAAAGATAGGAGAGATTAACATTTAATTGATATTAATATGATTAGAAACAAAAATGGAGACATTTTGAAACCCTATATTCAAATGTATTAGAAAACATAGAAGAAATGGATAAATTTCTAGACATGTATGGTCTACCAAATCTAAACCAAAACTATATAAGTAGCCAAAAAATACCTGTTAGACTGATAAACAATTTTAACAAAATAACAACATGCAAAGAAATCAATAAACAAAAACCTGTAGCTTTTATTGATACCAATAACAAACATTCTAAGAAATAAATCAGGAAAAGAATCTCATTTTCAATAGCTTCAAAAATAATGAACTGCATACTAATAAACATATCCAAGAAAGTGAAAGATATCCACAGTGAAAATTTAAACATGGAAGCATGAGACCACCAAAGGTACTACCCATGGGTTGGCAAAACTGTGTCATGAAAATGACTCTATTATCCCAAGTGATATATGCATTCAATGCAATAATCCGCCTCTGAACACCAGTGTGGAGCACCTCCATATACAGAGACGGGCCACCTATGGCTGCTGAGAGAGGGAGACTCAGTCTTCTCCAGGAAAAGAGTCCATTGATAGGTTGCCCAGTCCCAAGTGTTCAGCCTAAACCCACATGTATAGAAGCAACACTAAATGGACTCAATAAGGGTTGTGTGTGTGTTTGTGTGTGTGTGTGTGTGTGTGTGTGTCCCCATCTGTTTTAAACCATAACAATGAAACAAAGGCCAAAAGAGTCATTAAGAGGAATTGAAAAGGGAGTTGGAAGGAGGAGGGGGAGTAGGAATAAGGTAAATGCAGTACTTGAAATTCTGAAAAGAATAAATTGTCAAGTTGTAGTAGTGAGTGCCTTTGATCCCAGAACTCAGGAGGCAAAGTCAGGTGGATCTCTGTGAGTTCTTGGTCATCTGTTCTACAGAGCTAATTCCAGGACAGCTAAGGTTACACACACACACACACACACACACACACACACAAGTCTTGGGACTGGAGAGATGTCTCAGTGGTTAAGAGCATTGACTGCTCTTCCAGAGATCCTGGGTTCAATTCCCAGCAACCACATTGTGGCTCACAACCATCTGTAATGGGATTGAATGCCTCTGCTAGTGTATCTGAAGACAGTCACAGTGTACTCATATAAATAAAATAAATAAATGTTTTTAAAAAACAAAAAGCCTGTTTTGAAGAACAAAAAACAGAGTAATTAATTAAAATTTTAAAATTTCAATAGCATTCTTTACAGAAACAGAAAAAGGCAATCTTTAAATTCATATGGAATCACAAAAGACCTCCATGGCCAAGGCAGTCCCAGACTCCCCTCTTCAAAAGAAATAGGGCTGGAAGCATCACATTATCCTACAGAGACATCGCTTGTTTTAAAAAAAAAATTGAATAAAACATAAAATCCAGAAGTAAACCCATATGTCAATAGACACCTGATTTTAACAGATACCAAAGACAAGCTTTTCAACAAATAGTCCTGAAAAAACTAGACACTCACATGTAAAAGGTTGAAGCTAGATCCCTCACGCCCTGTACAGAAGGCAATTCAAAATGGATCATAGACCTTAATGTAAGACCCAAAACTCCAAAACTGTTAGGGAAAGGCACAGATACATAGCAAGGGTTCTTTAAAACAGCGTCTGGGTGAGCAAGGTGGCTCGGGAGGTTCAAGTAACACTTGCCCTGGAAGCCTGGCTGCCTAAGCTTGATTTCCAGAACCCAGAGAGGAGGAAAGAGAGAACCAACTTCATAAAGTTGTCCTCTGATCTTCACACACTTGCAGTGTGTGGCACAGGCATGCATACACACAAAAAGGAGGAAAGAGAGAGGGAGAGAGAGACTTCATTCCTAAAGTTCTTCCCTTTTTCCTGAAATGCTGCCATTTCTTCTTTCAATCCATTCTACATTGCATATGAGTTGTGGGGTTTTTATTAAGAATTCTTTTAGGAAACCAGGAAGGTTGCTCAGTGGTTAAAGCATTTGTCCTAAATGCAGGAGAACCCAAATTTGAATCCCCAGAGTCCAGGCAATGCCAGTGAATCTGGTGGCCCATCTGTAGTTCCAGCCTCAGAGAATGGAAACGAGACCTTCTGGAGCAAGCTCGCTGTAAGACTAGCCGGGTTGGTAGCATCTGAGTTTCACTTAGAGCCCTCGCTTCACTGAATATAGCAGAAGAGCAATTGAGGGTGAGTCTCAATATCAGCGTCTGGCCTCCATGTACATTCGTGCACATATACATACCTACACATGCGTGTCTACACACACACACACACACCATAAAAATGAACAAAGGAAAATGTCTTCACAATTCCACGGCTGTTCCAGGAGTTGCAGCCATGACAGAGTGAGCGAGCACCGAATTCTGCTTCTCTCGGCTTCCCAAAAAGCACCCTGTGCACAGAAAGATGCCTTCCTGACAAGAAGAAAAACAACCGGCTTGATTTCCTAAAGCATTTTACAGCATCGCTGTTTAGTGGACACCCACAGCTAAGGGTGCAGGACTGATTGAAAATAGCTGGCATGCCAGCCACTGGTGCAGCAGCTACAGAAATCAGTGCAGAAGAGGTTCATGATCCAGCTATTGTAACCATTCATGGAAGAGCCCTATACCCCACTCCAGAGCCCTATACCCCACTCCAGAGCCCTATACCCCACTCCAGAGCCCTATACCCCACTCCAGAGCCCTATACCCCACTCCAGAGATACCTGCTCATCATTGCTGCTCTATTGCAACAGCTGGGAAACAGTCTAGATGTCCATCAACATCCAATAACTGAGTAATGAAAATATAGCATGTTTGTATGAGGGAATATTGTTCAATCATTAAGAAAAACAAAATTATGAAATATGAAGATAAATGGAGCTGAAAACAATCCTTCTGAGGAAGGTAACCCAAACCCAGAATGACAAACATTGAGTGCTTTCTCTCAAATGTGGATGTTAACTTTCTATATTCATACGTGGGTGTTTCATTTAGAATACCAATAGAGAACAGGACTCATTAAGGGGCCATGGCGGGAAGCCTGGCCTCCGGACTGGAAAGGAAGTGATTCTCACCCTCATAGTCCATCACAAAACTGTCCCTTATGGTGTCCCAGAACATGAACATTAGGAAGAACGGAGACTTTTCTGGTCTCTGCTCACAGGATGACCACAGTCTCTTCAATGGAAAGTAAACACGACCTGGTGATTTGGGGTGGGAAACCTGGCTCTCTATTCCTGAGAAGAATGAACCTTTGAAGGAAAGAGTTAGCACAGAGAACTTGAGGAACCACCACTAGGAGCTCATGCTCTTGCCAAAAGTCCAGACAATGTCTTAAAACTTACTGAAAAACCAGAATTAGCAAATAAATTCAACATGGTTTGGACAGTCAGAGGCAGTTCGTAGTTCTGTTTACAAGGGAGTGGTGGATCAGCCAGGTCACCTCAGACTGTGGCAAGATCACACAGGAATCTGAAAGTAACACTTTTTTTCCCCAGAAATTTATTTTGGGAGATATAAACCTCCCCCACGATACCCAGGTGTCCTCTTTGAGGTCTAGAAAGAAAAAGGCCTCAAGTATAAATTTGAAGTCTATAAAAAGAGCTAAAGAAAGATGTCCTGGGCTTCAAGTTGTTCTGTCTCCTTTCTACTATGTAACGTTTTTTGTTTTTTTGTTTTTTACAAGACATGGGACTTGTGTTGGCTTTAGATCTTCAAGTAAGTATTTCTTTAAGGATAGTTAAAATGTTTGTTTGTTTGTTTGTTTGTTTCATGGCACCGGAGATGGAGCCTGGGGCCCCAGTGCATGCTAGGAAAATACTGTACTGCTGAGCCACACATCCCAGCATAATTCTGTATAATTCTAAACAATATTCCTTTGATTCCCATTAATCTAACTAGGTTATATTAAATATGCTTTAATAAATAAATAAACCTTTGGCTCATTTGGAGTTGCTACTTTTTCTCCCTCAGGGAGGAGGACTCCTGTTTCGTCTTCCTCTGCCATCACGCATCGCCCTCCTAAATAATGTCCCTTTCATCCTACCCTGAACTTGGCCTGGCCCTGCTTAGACATCACAACAGCTGCCGGCAGCATAAGACTTCAGGAAAGGCAACAGCCTCTGCCTCCCAGACCTACCAGAAACCACCGCCAATCCCCGTGAAGCTGAGCTGTCTGAGATGAAACGAGTTTGGGGTAATTACAAGGAACCACTGAATGCAGTCCAGCGGTGGGGACCCCCAAAGGTAGTTGCCTTGTCCACTTAAAATTCTTGAAAGCACTGAGAAGAGTCGCCTGGAAAGGGAGAGAAATGGCCTTTAAAAGGTGATGTCAGGGCTTCACCATGTGTTCTTGGCTGGTCAGACTCAGGGTTAGGATTTGGAGGCGCTGTGGGAGTATCCGTTCACTACTCTCCCCTAATCCTCTCAAATCGCCCGGCTCTACAGCTGTTGGGGCACCAGATAAACTATTTGTTCAATTATTCTTGGCCGGGATGGGGCGGCTGGCCTCAAAGGCTATGAGCTTCATGATTCCGGCTACTTCAATCAGCCAGGCCCTCCCCAGGCTGCCCACGGGAGACAGGGCCTGTTTGAAGCCAGGGCACTGGGTTCGTCTTCTTTCCACCCTTTTCATCTCCACGCAGACGGCTGGGCGCGGGCACCTCCCGGTGGACCCCGGCAAGGAGCAGCCTCAGCGGCGGGCCCCATGCCAATGCACAGAATCAAGGCGATAAAATAATTACAAATGAAAGGGAGATTAGTGAGCACTGTGAAGACAAATGCTTCCAAAATGGTTCTAGAAATCTCCTCGGCGTGTTCTCAAAGGGGGCTTCGCTGCAGCTGCCGTCTCCATGGAGATTGGGCAGCAGATGCTGGGCCAGGAGCACTCTGGACACTTGTCAGAGCCACCCAACACCGGCCCGGGAGGGAGACGTAGGCCGGTCACCTTGGCATCGCGGAAATGCACCGGCCATGAGCACGAATTTATTTTCCCATTCTTAGTACCCCTCCCTCTCTCGGCCTCTGCGGAGCCCCACTAATAAGTGGGTGACAGCTGCTGAGAGACTCGTCCTGTCTGGCAGTCGCTCTGAGAAATACTCCAGGGGAGTTGAAGCCTCACGTGGCTATAAAGTCCTTTGCAGCCAAGATGTTCTCTTGCCTGTCTGTGAATTTTTCCTCAAAACTCTATTTTGATGTCTTGTGAGATTGAGTCGGTATCGACAAACAATTTGGGATGACTTCTCTTTCTGGCCCGCTATCTCCATTACTTTCCTCAGATCTCCTCTGGTAAAGGAAATCTAAGCCACAAGCCATTGACAGTTGTCAAATCGTGAGTCAACACAAGCTACACGATGTAGCAAGAACTCTAGAACAGGTAAGAAGGCCTCTCCACCTAATGGGACAGAAAGTCTAAAATGAGGCTGTGCATGGTCTATAGGTATCTATTCCAGAGCTGGCGGCCAGGTACCTCAGCAGTAGCACAAGCTAGAGATGTGAGCATATTTAGAATTACAAGTCTATATATGCAACAAGTGGCCCAGATTGAAATCGTTAATTTGTCGAATAATGAGATGCTGAGAACCCTCCCACCCAAAATTTCAAAATATCGAATGCTCTATAATCCAAAACTCGAACATCAACATGATGCCCCAAGTGGAAAACCCTACACCCGACCTCGTGCTCTTATCTGGAAAGTCCAGGATCCACACGCAAAGGATGCTTAAATTGTGTGAACTATGCTGACACAGCGATATTACAGAACTACAAGGGAGCAGATATTGAAAATGAATAGAAAAATCTACATTCCATCACACTGACCTCAAGCAGCTTGGAGTCTAGCTGAGGGGTGTTAAAAGAACACCAGGAGTACTGCAGAGATTTCAACACAATAAATAAATAAATAAATAGGCAGGAACAACCACCACATGTCCAGGCGGTCTCTCGGCTGTGACCACCACTGAGATTGAATGTGCCTTGTGTGCCTTTTTGCAAAGAAAGCTTCAAAGTTCTCCTGCAAGTTTCAAATGGATCTGAATCAAAACTGAGAGAACAGTAGGGTCAAAAGTGAGAAAAGGACAAGGAGAGCTGAAGGGAATGCACAGGCTGGCTGACTGACTGACGCTTTCAGACACAGCTTGGTGCATGCCCGGGGAGACCGAGGACTGCCAAGGTCTGAGGCTTTGTCTCTGTGTTAGCAGCTTTCTCCAACTTCCTTTAAAAGTAGCCAACTCTCAGGTGCAATGATATTCAGAATCCCCATAGCCAAACCTCAGTCAAAATGAACATGGTCTAAGTAGAACAGGTTGATTTAATGCTATCTTTCCTCATGAACAACAGCTTCAACATCCTACAATGGACAGAGCTTAAATTCCCTGCCCAGGCGTTTGTGAGGCTGTAGTAACAATTTTATATCCTCCCAGGTAAGATCATGAGCAAGCCACAACCACCCACCCACCCATCCCTGCTTAGGGTGCTGTTGGGTAGCTGTTTCCTCCAGGAAGGATTTGACCATGGCCTTCCTGAATCAGAGCAGCTTGGATGGCCCGCACAAGACTCTCACGATCAGAATCAGGGCTCCAAAGCCTTCACAAAATTCCCACATACTCCTTCCTTCTCCTAGGTTACGAACAATCAATCTGATGGAACTCTCCAGTAGTGTAGGCTTCTCAGACATCACCCAGGGGAACTGTTTAGCAGTGTGGCTACTCATATGTCATGAAGGAGACTCTCCAGTAGTGGAGCCTCCCAGACATCACCCAGGAGGATTCTTTAGTTGTATAGCTAGCTACCCATATGTCACACAGGAGACTCTCCAATGGTGGATACCCATAGGTTGCTCACAGCACTTTTTGAGGTATGTTGGCTTTGAGAAGCCCATCCTCTTGAAAGGAACTCCAATAAACTCATTGGTTCACTAAGCTGAGCTTTCTCTAGTCAATTCTTTCTTTAGTGTCTTAGTCAGGGTTTCTATTCCTGCACAAACATCATGACCAAGAAACAAGTTGGGGAGGAAAGGCTTTATTCAGCTTACACTTCCACATTGCTGAGGTGCCTGGAAAGAGCCCTCTCCAACTTGTTGAGCTGTCTGTATGGAGTACTCAGTGTGTTCCAGGGTCCCAGCTTCTGGGAGCTGTCACCCAGGCTGGGGTGGGCCTTGGTGATGCAGCTGTCTGGGTCACTCCTGCTGCCTGTGAGTAACCCCTCACCCATACTTTTCTAAGTAACCCCAAAAAACTCATTGGTTGACCAAGCTGGACTTCAGTACTTTGGTCTCCCCAGGGAAAGTCTCATTCAACAATGCACAACAGTGGTGTGTCTTCTGAAGTGACAATCCTCTCTCTCTCTCTCTCTCTCTCTCTCTCTCTCTCTCTCTCTCTCTCTCTCTCTCTCTCTGGTCTGGAGACAAGTGGCCATTTGCTATGAAGCTGGCATATGTCTTGTACTTCATAGACTTCTGAGGAGAGGCAAGACCAGCTCAGGGGCATGCCTCAAAGGTAGATCCTGTGTGATAGTCTGCAGCTATGGGACAGAAGAGTCATTGCAGACTTGGGGAAGGGGAAGCCATCCCACATTTGCTTTGGGAATATTTACTCAGTAGAATGAGACAGCCCCCAAACCTTGGCCTGTTTCCTTGCAGTTAAAAAGGTAGTGATGGTCTAAGCTCACACAGGATCTACTTATGAAGCATGCCTCTGAGCTCAGCGATAGAAGTTGAGCTTGCCATATTGACACAGAAATAAAAGCAGGCCAGGAAGTTAATGCTGTCAGGATGGAAAAGGCATAAATCTGTTCTCCACGTTCTGCTGCCTTTAGGGGGCAAATCAAGGTCCGACTTTTTCACGATGCCTTCCTCCTCCCGCTGGCGGCTGCCCGCCCTGCTCTAACGGCGCTGATGTAGCATCGCATGGCTCAGCATGCCCTCTTCTTTACCTTAAGCATCTGGCTCCTGGCTCCACATCTCATCCCACAGATCCCTGAGAACAGAGTCCATACCATATCTTGGTCAGTATCTCCCTGGGTGTCACCTGTCACAGCCGTGGATCTCCATGTACCAGTGAGTGCTCTTGAGAGGAATAGAAACTGTATCAAAGGCTGGGAGAAGAGAGGCAGAGGTGACCAGCAACCGCTTGGTGGCTGAGTTCTTGCCTAAATGCCAAGTGCTGTTGGAAGGACCTGTGCGATTTACCTCACTTCACAACCATCTTGTGAGGCGACCTGTGTTACAAAACAGGTGATTTAACAGAGGGCATAAAGTGAACTTTTTAATGTGATGCCTCAGCCAAAAGTCAAAGCCAGGATTTGAATCCAGGAAGTTCCCAGTCCATGCTCTACCAAGTGTCCTACTGCTGCAGAGGGAGAGCTGTCCCTTGTGAGTAGGAAGAAGTAATGAGGACAGGGAAACAGAGGGAAAGAACGCGTACTCTTACTTCTCTCCTGCCCTTAGGAAATGAGCTTCCCAGTCAAAACCCTATGGAGGCAGAGAGGGCCTCCTGCATACTTCCTGGCTCCTAACTAGAGCGACTTGAAGATGGAGGATGCTGTCAGCCTATCTCCACCCACCAGGGCCAGATGGAGGACAGTGTTAGGGGAAATACCTTGGATTCTGTTTCATTTCACAGGCTTCCAGAGTTCATTTAGGCCAGTGCAGCCTACACCTCACTGAGGTAAGTGGATTCACGCCAGCTATGTCTGTCTATTGCTAATTTACTTCGCTTAACATAATGTATCCCACATTTATCTCTCTAAACAATGCCGGCAATTCATGCTAGCCCTGGATGGCGTGTTCAGAGGCTGCATCTCTGCATCTCAGCTGCAGTCTTGCGCTGACAGACAAATCCCAGGGTGGAGCGGGGACGCCCCCG
Organism: Tokudaia tokunoshimensis; assembly: GCA_036184795.1. NCBI lineage: Eukaryota > Metazoa > Chordata > Mammalia > Rodentia > Muridae > Tokudaia > Tokudaia tokunoshimensis. The sequence goes on along the minus strand of BTHU01000008.1, from coordinate 31,527,918 downwards.
TTGTTCATTGTGCTTAGCTTCTTCGGAACGCCCTTCATGCCTGCTTTTCCAAGGTCTGGCACCCTCTCTCACCTCTGAGAATGGAAAAAGACTAAGAAGCTAGGATATGATACCATTGTGAAATGATCTTGAACTGGGGTGTGTGGGATCAAAGACATACCTCAGAGGACCAGGGGGATGAAGGGATGAGAGGGCTCTTCCCACCGACTGCTGCAGGAGAGCCCAGCACAGGCTGCAGGAAGCGCCTCGTGGACTAAACCTACCCGCTTAGGAACCTAGCTGTTTAGAGTCCCGGGAGATGAAGCTGTGTGTCCCTGTACAGAGGAGAGGAAAGGAATATGCTGGCTTTCATTTCTTGGTCAGTCAGGAGCTGGCAACTAATTATCCAGACGCAACAAGCACCCCCTGGTGGTCATAGGAGGTGTTTCCCATTACAAAAGTATGGAAATAGCGCCATCTACAGTTCATAACGTTTTTGCTGCCTTGCCAACAAATTTCAATTTGCTCCCTTTCATTGTACTTGTGAAACAAAACAAGGGTGAAAACTAAACGCAACTCTTCAATAAGGTGTGTTCCGTCGCATGCTGAGGTACAAACGAGGGACCACACATGGCCTTGAACAGAGCGTGGATTCTCAAGTTAAATGACTGAAATCTGGTCGTAACTTTTGAGCTTAGGAAAGTTAATACCGTAAAACTTTGGGGTTATATATATATATATAATTATATATATATTTTAGAAGCTTTTTAGTTTATTTGTCCTCTCAGAAATCTGTACATCAGCACCAACATTGGCCTCTGCGGTCCCCCTGGCCTTTTTCATTCTCTCCTTGAGTTCCTTTCGCTGTTTTCGGGAGGTCTCTTTCTTCTCATAAAGGTCTTATCTTGCAAGTCTGTGTTTAGACTCATTCTTTTTTGCAGAATCTAAAGAATCATAGATCATGCCAAAGCCAGTCATCTTGCCACCACCGAAGTGAGTTCTGAATCCAAATACAAAGAAGGCGTCCGGTGTGGTTTTGTACATTTTGGTCAGCTTTTCCTGAATCTCTGTCTTTGGTCCTGTTGCCTTCCCAGGATGAAAGACATCAATGACCATCTGTTTCCTCTGAAGCAGACGGTTTGTCATGAACTTCCTGGTCCGGGTGGTTACCATGTCATTCCTGATGGCTACGGTGCTGGAGCTGTAGGAATATATAAATTGTTTTGTGTTTACTTGCAGTACTGAACCAAAGTTTAAATAAAATAATGCACATAAGATAAAACAAATCTGTATAAAAAGTTAGATGGTTGGTATAATAAATAGGCTTTAAATTACCAAAAAAAAATCACCTAGAAATGGGGGTTTGGGGGGGTATTGTTGAAGTTGTGAACTATTTCTGAAATGGGTTTGTCAAATGAAAAGCAAGAACTCTGCAAGGTGATTTTTTTTAAAGAGTAGCCTTTCCTCTCTCTAGAATGATTGAGTCTGACCCTCCTCCAAAAGATGATCTACCCCTTGGGCACAAGGACTCGAAGCAAACTCCTGCCAACAGAGGCTCCAGGACATGGACTGACTCTCTGCCCCGTGCTAGACACCCCTGGAAGAGCTCATTTCGTTATCACAGGGAAATCTAAAGCTCCACCGGAAATGGTTTTGTCCAGGGTGTGAGCACATCTTCTTTTCTAGTTTCTCAGGCACTTTTGAGATGGGTCAGAAAATCTCAACACTAGGAACTGTGTGCTCCTTAGCAGAAGGTTTTGTGGTATACAGTGAAATAGTACTGAGCAGGAAAGGCAGCAAACCGCCAAGGAGAGCACAATTGGAGTGAACGTGGAATCTGACCAGGGGTTGGGGGGATTCAGACTAAACTGTAAATGCTGTACTGCATAATGGTCTAGAACAGTGGTTCTCAACCTTCCTGACACTTTGACGCTTTAATACAGTTCATCATGTTGTGGTGACCCTGACCATAAATTGTTTTTATGTTATTTCATAACTGTAAGTTTGCTGTTATAAATCATAATGTAAATATCTGTGTTACACAATGGTTTGGAGGGTCACGAACCACAGACTTCTAGGACAACAAGATCTTCTTTATGGTGGTGGAAGTCAGCCCAGCTTGTGTGTGGAGAACAAGTACAGAGAGACACTAGAAGTGTGGGGCGCAGGGGTGAAACTGGCCTGAATCCGGGATTGGAGGTTGGCCACACAGAAGTAAAAAGTCCGGGTTTTTCTGAGTCCGTTAGGCCTTCTGAAATCAGTTTTCTACAATTCCAAGACATTTGCAAGTTGATTCGAGTCAGTCGTAGAATCACCATGGTAGAAGTATTTACAGAAACTGACAAACGCTATCGGTTAGAGCTTCTTCTTTCTGCCAGAGAACCAAATATTTAATGTAAATGTACCCCACAAGCTACCTATGACACAAGATCTATTCTATATTGCTGTATAAAAATTGTACCTCAAATAATTATACCTCAAAAATATGTCTCTTGCTTTCAAAGTTTGCAGAACGCAGCTGGGTAGTCGGTTCTTAGTAGTTACTTAAGAGAGACTGAACCGGTCATTTCTGAAACAGAAGTGTTTGAAACAGAAACGGATGGTGTTCTGAGTCTGTCCTGGATAGTTTGCAGTCAACCTGACACAAGCTAGAGTTATCTGAGAAGGGGGGAACCACACCTGAGAAAATGCCTCCTTAAGACTGGGTTATAGGCAAGCCTGTAGGCATGGTTGTGGGAAGGTCCAACCTACTATGAGTGAAGCTACCCCCAGGCAGGGTCCTGGGGTGCATAAGAAAGCAGACTGACCAAGCCCTAAGGAGTGTCCCATTCCTCCTTGGTTTATGCTTCATTTCCTGCCTCCAGGTTCTTGCCTCAAATTCCTGCCCTGAATTCCTTTGATGATAGGCTCCAGTATGGAACTATAAGCTGAAATAGATCCTTTCCTTCCCAAGTTGCTTTTGGCCGTGACATTTTATCACAGCGGTAGAAATACTAAGACAAAGACAGCCTTCTGCCTGCTTTACTGAAGACCCTAGGTTCCATCCTCAGCCCTGAATAGTCTTTTTGTCCAGTCTGATGTAGCTAAAGCAACAATGCAAGTCAAACACACAGGCGTCAGGGATGCAACACAGTGGAATCAGTGCATGGAGTTACTGAACGAACTGTAAACAATTACCCTTCCTTTAGTGAGGACCACAGGCCGTTACATAGCCTTCTGTGATCTAAAAATAAATGCTAATTATTCTTGGTTTATGTGCAAAAAAAATGTTAATTATTCTTGGTTTATGTGCATAGTGTCTTGTCTGCATGTATGTATGAGCACTGCACGTGTGGCTGGTGCCTGCAGAGGCCAGAGGAGGGCATATGACACCCTGGGACTGGAGTTAAGGATGGTTGGGAGTTACCATGTGGGAATGGAATTGAACCCTGGTCTTCTGCAACAGCTGAAGGTCTTATCAGAAGGTCATCCCTCAAGGCAGAGTATTCTTCTGGATAGCTTTCGGATTTCATCTGCAAGATCAGCCCTCCCCAGAACCTATCCTGCCTCTGAGCCCAGAATTTGGAAGCCAAGCTCTTAAAATATTTTTTGCCCTGCCCCACACACAGAGCCATCCATCAGTATGAGGGAGGAATTAGTTCCAGAACCCTCTGTCCAGTATGGTACCCAAATCCAGAGATACTCAAGTCCCTTCTACTGGTTGCATGTAGCCTGTGCCTGCTTCCCACGAACTTCACCTCTGAATTATCTAATACAATGTAAATGTTATTGAATAGTTGTTGTACTGTAATACAATGCCTAATACATGGTAAATGCTATTAAGTAGTTTTTATACTGTATTGTTTAGAGAATAGAGACAAGGAAAGCAGCCTGTACATGTTCAATACAAATATGATTTCTTTCAAGTACTTTGGGTCCACAGTTCATTGACTCCGTGAACGCAGACCCACAGAAGCAGAGGCAACTGGAGATGTACATATGGATGCTTTACTGATTCTGTTTCTCTGTGTGTGTCCATCTTCTATCCTGCATCTTTGTTCAACGCTCCAGTCTGGGGCCGGGGGGAGGGGGGTTGACTCCTGGCGCCCTCGTTCACTTTAACTGTCAACTTGACACAAGCTAAATTCATCTGAGAAGAAAGGCTCGGTAGAGGAATTGCATAGATCAGAATGGCCTGTGAGCACATCTTTGGGGGCATGGGGGAATGTCTTAATTACAAATTGATACAGGATTCCCAGCCCATTATAAACAGCTACTTCCCTAGGCGGGTGGCCCTGGGAATGACAAGACAGCGTCCTGAGGAGCAGAAGACATGGTTCAGAGGTTAAGGCTACTTGCTACTCTTACAGAGGGCCTGAGTTTAGTCCAGGACCCTTATTGGAGGACTCACAACTGCCCTTAACTCCAGCTTCAGGGGATCTGATGACTTTTTCTGGCCTCTACAGTCACCAGGCACTCAAGTGGTATACATACATACACATACACATGCACATACACACATACATACATATACACACATACACACACATATGCACATACACAAATACATGCATACACACACATATACACACATGAACATACACACACATACACACTGAAAACAAATTAATCTTTCTTTAAAGAAACTAAAGTGCAGCATGTGAATGAGTCAGAAAGCATGTTCCGTCATGTTTCTGTGTCAGGGTCCCCCAACTTTCGCCAATGATGGACAATAAACTGGAAGTGTAAACCAAATAAATCCTTTCTTCCCTATGTTATTTTTGCCCATGGTGTTTGTCACAGCAACAGAAATCAAACTAGAAACACGTAGAGATTCTGGGCAGATAAGTTGCTCTCTGGGTATGGGAGCTGGTGCTTATGAGGCAGGGTCCAAGGCCTAGGAAGATGGGGCTGCTTTTCTTTTATTAGCTTTGGAACCAGAGACACCAGTTTTTTATTTGTTTGTTTGTTTGTTGTTTGTGGGTTTTTGTTTTTTGTTTTGTTTTGTTTAGTTTTTTCCAAAATCTTTTGAAAAGCATAGCTCCTAAGAGGAAGAAACTAGAAACAGGTCTTCTTAGTCATGTGATAAGAGAGTAATTAGCATCATTGGTTGATAAGGACAGGCCCAGGCAGTGAGACAAAGGGTAGGTAGGGCAGACAAGGGCCAGACATAGGCTCATTTCCCAGGAGTGCCAGGCTTCAGATAAAGCAGGAACATGCCCTTAAATTGAGGCTGGATCCCATGCAGGAATTCCAGGTATGGCATGTTGGTGATAAGCTCTGTGTCTTTGCTTGGGGAGTCAGGGAATGTTCTGGCTAGAGAGCTCTTTAGGCAGAAATAAGAACTCAAACACAAGTTGACCACATGTGGAACCCATGGCAGAAAAGAAGACTCAACTTGTCTGCACCAACACTGAGTACATAGCAGAAACAACTCATGTCTTGGGCCCTCTAAAGTCCTGTAACTCAATCTCTCATGACCTGCTCCAAGCTCTTGGAAGACCCAGGTCTTGTGTGTTTAGCCTGGAATACGTGTGAAAATTAGGAGACTAGTAATGAGCTGGTGGGGAGTACATTCAGGGATTAGGGACAGTAGGTGAGGTGGCAGCAAGAGAGGGAGAATGTTGGGGACAGGAAGGCTCATGCAGGTAGTGGAGTGATGGGGATCTGGGAACAGGGGCATAGGGGAAGGCTTAGTCAAAATGAAGGGTTCATGAAGAAGCTACCTGGAAATCTGTCATCTTCAACTCAAGTTAGAAATGTAATAAAAGGCGATTAGTGGAAGGCTGGGGGTACAGAATACGGGAGCTGAGGTTTAAGTGAAGGTGTCAGGTTAGTGAGGGGAGTAAATGATAGGGGGTGGGTTAACCAGTCCTAAGGGTAAGGGAAGAAACCTTGTGAAGCCCCACAGGTTCATAAGCTGGTTCTCCCCGCCCCCCCTCCCCTCTCCTCTCTTTCTGTCTCTCATATCTCATCTACCTCCTTTCTCCTTTCTTTCCTTTCCTCTCTCTTTCTCCCTCTATACCTCTCTCCTCTTTCTCAATCACTCTCCTCTATATCTCCTTTCTATCCTCTTTCCCTTTTTCTTTCTCCCCTTTCCTCTCTCTGCTCCCCTCCTTCTCTCCCCTCTTTCTCAATCTCTCTCTCCTCCCTCTCTTTCTCACACATAGCTGAATGAAATAAAGAAGTCTACACAATGAGATATGAATACATAATTAAACAAGGAGATTCTGGAAGTAAAAATTCAACAAGTCAAATAAAAAGTTCATGAATGCTTCCCCCACAGAATGGGTGACAGAGAAAGCAGAACAGCAAGACTTGAGGACAAGGTAAGGGAATTGGAATAGTAAGTCAACGACAAAGACAAATTAATAAGAAAGTACAAATTGAACATTTAAGGTCTATGGAAAAATCCGAAAAACCAAATCTGTAAGCCATGGGCATAAGTGGTAAACAATGCCATGCTAAAGAAGAACATTTTCAACAAAATCATAGAAGATAATTTTCCAAATATATATTTTTAAATGTCTATCCAGATATAGGAAGAATATGAAATACCAAAGAAATAAGACCAGAAAATAATAGCCCCAGCCCATAGTGTAGTTAAACAATGAAAGTACATAGAAAGCTGCAAGAGAAGTCATCAACTCACATATAAAGACAGATGCATCAGGTTTCTCAGCATATGCCTTAAAAGCCAAGGGGGCAGAGAGTGCTACATTTCAGGTTCTGAAAGATAACAGTTGCCAGCCCAGACTATTATACCCAACAAAACTATGTCAGAATTTGAACAGAAAGAAAACACTCCCATGATATAAACAGGCCAATAAAATTCCTGACAACTAAACAACAAGCTCTAAAGAACACAGAAGGAGTCTTTGAATCTGACAGAAGAGAGAGATGTGTTCAATTGAGAGAGAGAGAGAGAGAGAGAGAGAGAGAGAGAGAGAGAGGAACTCAGCCAGGTAGTCGAGGTACATGTCTTTCACTCTGGAGGCAGAGGCAGGTGGATCTCTGTAAGTTCCATGACAGCCTGGTCTACAATGTGAGTTCTAGGACATCTGGGGCTACAAAGAGAAACCCTGTCTTGAAAAGAAAAAGAAGGAGGAGAAGGAGAAAAGAAAGAAAACCCCAACTAAAATATTCTGGGCCCAGGTGAATTAACTCTAAATTCTACTGTATCTTTGAAGAACTATGGTCACATTAGTCCACAAAACAGAAGAAGAAGGAATGTTACCAAACCTTTTTTGTCAAGTCAGTGCTGCTCTGATGCCAAAGATATGACAAAGAAAATTATACAGTGAACCCAGGGGCAAACATTCTCAATAAAACACTGAGTTCGCTTCTACAGGGGAAACGTGAAGATACAGTGATGGGAGATCACACACCAGACAATGGGAAGCCTTTGCTGCTCCTAGATTGGAAGACTAATATTGTGAAAATGGCTACATTAAAAGGATTGTTTACAGGTTCGATTTAATCCCTCAATCCTTCCAACGATATTTGTTTCAGAAGTAACTAGAAACGCCAAAGACCATAAACAGTCAAAGCAAAGCAAACCTCAGCTGGGAGAACATTGCTAAAGGTATCGGAGGTAAAACTCCAGAGTCAGACGACAAGAACAGCCAGGTGCTGCCACAGTAGCAGATACATCCATCCACCAGTGAAACAGAATAAAGGACCCAGATACAAACCCTCAAAGCTAGAGCCACCTGCTTTTTGACACACATTTTATATAATACATTCTGAAGAAAAGACAACCACTTCAACAAATAGTGTGGGGAAACCTTGCACATACAAAAAAAAAAAAACTCCAAATGGGTCAAGGACCTAAAGCCGGGAGACGCAGGCACAGGAAAGGGCTTTCTCAGCAGGATGTCCGGCCTCTGGAAACCGGCCAAATGTCAAACATGGCTTCCTACTTGGGTGAAGAGATGCCTTACAGAAGGAGAGAAAAAAACCTGCCCTAGCTATACATCTGACCAAGGATTAATTCCTGGAATATATGAAGAGCTCAAAAACCTAAACAAGAAACCAAACAACCCAGTCAATCCATGGGCTAAATGAACAGGCAGTTCTCTGAAGGTAAAATACAAATGGCCAAGAATAACATAGAGGAAAAGGGTCCAAGTTCACTAGCCATCAGGAAAATGCACCCTTTGGTGGGGTTCTGCCTTACTCCAGTCAGGGTGAGAATCATTAAGAAACAAATTACAAATGCTAGTGACGATTCAGACAAAAGGGAACCCTTGCTATATGCCCCTGGTCCTACTCAGGTCTCACCCGACTCTGTGTGCGGTCGGTGGTGATGGGATCCGTGTGTCTGTATCATTGTGATTGTGGGTTATAAATAGATTATCTGTTATAAACAGCATTATGGTTTTTAAAATATCCGTAAAATTACTAAATCCGGTCCTTCCTTTGAGAAGGCTGCTCTACATTCTTTTTATGTCTTACCTTACTAACTCTGAGCCTTACACCCAACTCTAATAAGCTCTGCTGTGCCGGAGGCTGGCTCCACCGCCGCCGTCCAGCTCACGCCCCTCGAACCATTACTGCAATTCGGAGCCATCGACCTGAAGCAAAGGGCCAGCTTGCTTGCTTTCCATGCTAGAGCCACAAGAGGGCGCTCTGTGACAGCTCTGCAGGCATAGCGGTAGCTGTAGAGCCTAGCCAGCTAAGCCCGTGATGTCATTAACCCAATTTACAAAGGTTAAGAGGCATGCAAACGTGCAGGATAAACACGGCTCGGAGAGAAAAGCAACTATGAAAACTGACCGAGAAATGGCACAGACTTGACAAGTAGCAGGTTAGAATCAGGAGACAAGGCCATTATTAAAGCAGTTGTTATATGCTCTATATTCAAGAAGTCAGAGAAAAGACTACAGCTGAATACATGAAAGACAGTTTTCAAAAATAAATCAAGGGCTTAGGATGTAAGTCAGCTTTGTGCAGAGGGCTTCGAGTTGGATTTCAAGCAAGAGGAACAGAAAAAGAGAAGTAAGGAGGAAGAGGGGAGGGAAGAAAGGGGAAAGAGAAGGGGAAAAGGAGGAAAGGGAGGAGAGGGAAGGAGGAGGGGGAAGGAGGAGGGGATAGGAGGAAGGTGGAAGGAGGAAGGGGAGGAAGGAGAAAGGGAAAGCAAGAAAGGGAAGGAGGAAGGGAAAGGAGGAGGAGGAAGGGGGAGGGGGGAAGGAAGAGGAGGAAGGAGGAGGGGGAAGAAGGAGGGGATAGGAGGAAAGAGGAAGGGAAGGAGGAAAGGAAAGGAGGAGAGGGAAGGAGGAGGAAGAGGGGGAAGGAAGAAAGGAAAGGAGGAGGGGGAAGGAGGAGGGGGAAGGAGGAAGGGGGAAGGAGGAGGGGGAAGGAGGAGAGGGAAGGAGGAGGGGGAATGGGGAGGGAGAAGGAAAGAAGGAAAAAAGGGAGGGGAGGAGCAACCGATCTTGAGTTGGTAATGATCCACTCCTGCAGTCCTGGCTACTCAGGAGGCCAAAGCAAGAAAATCAGGAATTTATAGCCAGTCTATGCCATATAGGATAGCAACATTCCATCTTTGAATGGGCGAATGAATGAATGCATTGATTGATTACATAGAACTTTTGAGACTAAATCCAGAATGTCAAAAAGACAAACTGCATGATAATCATGAAAATCAACAAATGAGATGGACCGAGTAGAAACTGAAGGAATGAAATGGTGAGTTTGAAAACAGAGGAATGCAAGGCATGCAGATTGAAATACAGAAAATGCTGATAACAAATAGAGTATTAGCACACTGTGAACAACTGCAATGACAACATAGGGAGAACTAAAAATGCTTCTGAATGCTAAAAAAAAAAAAGTGAAAGAAACCTCTAAACTGTCAGAGAGACCATGAAAATATTTAATAGGTTAATTGGAGGGGAAAAGTCAAAATCCTCTACATAGCACCAACTTGTAAATCTTTGTGAGTTCTTTAGATGCTGTCAATCCAGACAAACTGCTTCTAGGTTTTGCTATGTATCCCTTGACTGGCCTTGAACTTGCCATCCTCCTGCCCTATTCTCCTGAGAGCCTGGATCACAGGCGTGTCCCACCAGACTCCACCAGTATTTTTTAATCCTGTAAAATTAGTCCTGATGCTGAGGCATTCCTTCCAAAAATGTAAGGATCATTCCAGAATGGGAGTTCTGGGATATAAATATAAACTGTTACACTCAAAAATTAAGAAAACTCATCTAACTTTATGATTGCAGTCTTTCTTCATGTGTAATAGTCTTCCAGTAGAAACAATAAAATAAGGACAGAGTCAACTGAGGAGAGATGAAAACTGTTAACCAGACAGAATGCTGCTTGCAGGCATGGTAGAACATCAAGTCTGGATTTACCTTTCCCACTTTCAAAACCAAAAGCAGAGCAGAGAACGTGACACTGGACCACGCCCGTGCAGAACAGTGGTCCCTGAGAGGAAGAAACAAATGACCTGGGCAACACAGGCGCCTCCTCGCAACCTGGAGAATTTCCAGCCAACCATAAAAAAAAGGAATCAAATGTAGCCAAACAGACTCCCCGGTTAAAGAGACAAAAGGTCAGGGCTCCTGGCAGAGCAAGGGAAATAAACCAAGTATCCAAGGAGGGAAGTCCCCTGGGATCCCAGAGAGGTCCCCCAGCCTGTGGCTTAGCACTGTGAGGTGCACAAAGCAACCACAAAGCTCGGGGAACCAGAGAGGGATGGGCAAAGTTGTCTCAGTTCACACGGGGCGGGAAACAGGATTCTCACGAGCTGGACTAGCCAGACCCTCTAGCACAGTGGTTCTCAATCCATGGGTCATGACCCTTTTGGCAAACCCCCATCTCCAAGAATATTTACATTATGATTCATAACTGTAGCAAAATTACAGTTATAAAGTACCAATGGAAATAATTCTATGGTTGGGGGCCCACACAATGAGGAACTGTATTAAAGGGCCGCAGCACTAGAAAGGTTGGGAACCACTGTTGTGGTATGTGTGAGGTGTTGGTGCAGTTCTCCAAGCATGTTGCCTCCACACGGGTAAGTTAACCCTTGAGGATAAGTTGCCTTAGATCTGCCTTATTCAAGCATAAAAGCGGGCCTAAAAATCCCAGACTGCAGCCATCCTGGTGGGAGACGAACTGTGGAAGAACATGACTTTCACAGGATGTTCGAAAAATTGTTGAGATGTAACAAAAGATTTAAACTGTTCATAAAACTATGTTTTATGTGAAGAAAAGAAGGGGTCTCTTCAGCTTTGATGTATCATTTCTTACCTCCTGGCTTTTAAGTCCCACAGACTTAGGAAAGCCTTTCTTGTGTGGGTTTATGACTACATAAGTTTGCGGAGCCAGAATAGGGCATCGCATCCCCTGGAACTGGAGTTTAGACTGGTGACTGCCGGTAACTGGACCCTCATCCTCCTCAAAAACAGTAAGCACTTGACTGCTGAGCTGCCCCTCCAACCCCAGAGATTTTCCTACATTTTACCTGTTTAACAACAACCGTTTGTTGTTTTGTATAATATACTTAACCACTGAGTAATCTCTCCAGCCCCGAGAAAGACAGTTAAATGGTGGGCAGTGATGTTTGCCGTGCAAACAAGAGGACATGAGTTTGATCCAGACTGATGACTTGGGCTTGCTAACCAGCTTAGCCCGCTCTGTCCTGAGGTCCAACACCTAAGGTTGACCTCTGGTCTACACACACGCACACACACACACACACACACACACACACACACACACACACGCACACGCACACGCGCACACACACACACACACACACACACACACGCACACACGCGCGCGCACACACACGTATACAGACAGACAGACAGACAGACACAATACGTACATACATACATACACACACAAAAGAGAGATAGAAATGAAGGCAAGGAGGGAGGAAGGGAGGGAGGGCAGGAGGGAGAACGAATGAACAATGTGGTAGCGGCACAGGTCATCTAGTAAAATGCTTGCCTAGAAAGTATGAGGACCTGAGTTCATGCCCCAGAATTCAATTTAAAAAAAAATCAAACACAGTACCACAGACTTATAATACAAGTGCTGGGAAGTAGAGAGACAGATCCCTAGGACTTACTGGCCCTACCCTACTAAGTGAGTTCTAGGCCAGAAAACGTTCTTGTCTTTAAGAAGAAAAAAGAAAAGTGGACAGCACATGAGAAACACCTCCACATACATGCATACACAGATACAAGTATACCCACATGCACATAAGCATGTACAAATACATACATAAAGATGTAAGAATGAGTCAGGCATGGTGTTGCATGCCTTTAATCCCAGCACTCAGGAGGCAGAAGCAGTCGGGTCTCTGTGAGTTCGAGTCCAGCCTGGTCTACAGAGTGAACTCCAGGACAGCCAGGGCTACCAGAGAAACCCTGTCTCTTAAAACCAAAAAAAAAATCAAGAATGGCTCTAGTTTTTCAAATTCGTTGAAAATTGTTAATCAGAATGTATTAGACTAGGTTCTTGAGAGAAGCAAAATTAATATTATATGTACATATAGCATAAATTCATTTATAATATGTACATTTTATGTGTAGAGAGCTAGGTATGGATACAGGCCTGTCATCCCAGTACTTGAGAGGCTGAGAGAGAAGGTGGAATTGGGCCATGTAACTAATTAAGGCTAGCTCAGGTATACATGTGTAACTAACTCAACAATAAGTAAACAAATGATTGAAATGTGTAGAAAAACCGAGATTTATCCATCTGAGAAACTGGTTCATGCAGTCACAGAGTGGAAGTACCATGACCCGCCATCTGCAAGCTAAAGACCCAAAAAGAGCCGTGAGTCTGATCTGGTCTGAGAGCCAGGGGAGCGCATGGCCGAAGTCCTAATCTAAAGGGGGCACAGAATGCCTCCTTCTTTTTACCTTTGTTCTATCCAAGTGCTTGTTTGACAGACTGGACGATGGCCACTTTCATAAAGGTTTTACAGAGTCCACCAGTCCGGTTGCTAATCTCATCAGGAAGCGCTCACACCCAGAATGTTTAATGTTTAATCTAGCCTAGTTACGTCCACAGGTAAAGCATCACAGGGCTGGGTGGAGGGCTCAGTGGATCCCGGCTGCATAGACATGAGGACTGGAGCTCTGATCTCCAGAAGTCACGTCAAAGCCAGGCAGAGTGCTGGGGGTTGGGGGTCTTGGGGAAGCAGGGACTAGCAGATCCCCTGAGACTACTGGTCAACCAGCCTAGCTGAGCTCCAGGTTTGTTGAGAGATCTTGTGTCAAAAAAATAAGGTGAAAAGCAATGACGTAAACTACCAGACATTGACCTAAAGAGACATAAATAAATCCCCACTCCTGAAGGTGCCATAGAGGACATTTAGATTCATAAACTCATTGCTTCTGCTTTTAGATTTCATTTTTCTTTTACAGATTTACTTATTTATGTATATGAGTACACTTTAGCTGTCTTCAGATACACCAGAAGAGAGCATGGATCCCAGTACAGATGGTTGTGAGCCACCATGTAGTTTCTGGGAATTGAACTCAGGACCTCTGGAAGAGCAGTCAGGGTGGTATGTGTGGGCTAGAGGAAGGAATCAGATGCCCTGGAACTGGAGGCACAGTGATTATGGGTATCCTGTGGGTGCTGAAAGTTGAGCTTGGGTCCCTTGAACAGTAATGTGCTCTTAACCACTAAGCCATCTCTCCAGCCCCACCCAATCCTACTCCCAGCACACAGTTTCTTAAAGGAAATCAGGAGACAAATGGATGAAGGAATTTATTATAATGTGGTCCAGCTTGGGAAAGAGCAAACCCTGGTTTTCCTCCACCTTTTCTGGGTTTTTGTTTTTGGTTGGTTGGTTGGTTTTTAGAGACAGGGTTTCCCTGTATAGCCCTGGCTGTCCTGGAACTTACTCTGAAGACCAGGCTGGTCTCGAACTCAGAAATCTGCCTGCCTCTGCCTCCCAAGTGCTCGGATTAAAGGCGTGCGCCACCACCGCCCAGCTTCCTCCACCTTTTCTGGAACAGTGTTTCAATTTTACAATAAAGACTAAGCAAAAGCCTCACACATACAGGTCAGAACTGCTTGACTGCATGACTGCAGGAAACCTCTTCTCTGAAGACAGAGAAGCCCTGTCTCTGTCTGGCACAGAACTTCACCCCTTCCGTCCTCCAGAATGGAAGTACTGGGGACTTTTAAAATTTGTTAGAGCCCGTTGTTATTTCAATGGTAGCTAGAGCGAGGATGCTCCTGCCAGAGAAGTCACACTTCCCTGTGTTTAGACCTCTGTCTTGAGAGATTTGAGTGATAGGTTAGGCTGCGTGTAAAAATTCCGAAAGTCTGCTCAGGCCCTAAAGATGTGTTCTCCTTGTCTGTGGATAATGTCATAGCACGAGGAAACATACTGCTTAGGCTCTTGTTTTAGAAGTTGTAACTCTTAGGGATACCAGACAGACAACAGGATACAAATGTAGCCAACAAGAGCAAATCACTAAAGAAATCTAGTTGCATCCTGAGTTCGAAATCAGGACAGTTTTCAAGAGTTTGATTGTTTAGAAAATGGAGATGCAAAAGTCTTAGACGTCTCTTGATGAGAAAGCTTGGCAGTTGGCAAAACAGTCTCATTATCTTTGCTTAGAGCTTCTGGTCATGAGGGCTAGAGAAATGACTCAGTGGTTAAGAACCTACTGATCCTAGGACCCATATGATGGTTTACAACCATCCAGTTCCAAGATCTAATGCCCTACTCTGACCTGTGAAGATACCAGGCACACAGTGGTACATAGATATATATGCAGGCAAAACACCCATACACATTAAATAATAAATAAGAATACACAACAAATAAATAAGAAAATAAATAAATATATATATTCTGGTCATGAGACAATTAGGGTCATATGACACCAGCCAGAAGAATGTTTGCATTGCCAATAATTCCTGTTTAGAGGGCACAACTCGGTAATGTGTTCTTTAAAGCTTTATAGTCTAGTAGGCTTATATACTCAATGAATATAAATGCATTCAGTATGCAAAGAAGCCAGCAGGAATTAACACAGAGAATTAATTCTACTTTATTTTTCTCTTGCAGCGAAATTTAGAATTCTTGGCTTCTTAAAATAACAAGTCTATAACAACAGCAAAAACAAAAACATTAGCTCTCTTTTTGTATTTTTTAGTGTGTGTGTGTGTGTGTGTGTGTGTGTGTTTATATTCGAGCACATGTATGTGTATATTAGTGCCATAATGTGTATGTAGAGATCGGAGAACAACTTGCAGAAGTCTCTTGCCTTCCAACATGTGGATCCCAAAGATTAAACACAGGTCTTGCTATGTTAGCTTGGCAGTAAGTACCTGCATCCACTGAGTCATCCCACTGGCCCTGAACTTTAGACTTCTTAAAGATTTAGAGTGGTGATAACAACTGCAAACAGATTCATTTAATGATGTGCAAAGTACATCTCATATATGCAATAACAAAATGCTTAGTTAAAACAAATAGATGTAGACCCGGGCTTTAAATACCAAGACTGCCCTGTGTCTCTGTGTCTCTGTCTCTCTCTTGTTCTTCCTCCCCCCCTCCCATCTCTCTCCCCTAAATAGGTCACCCCAAACCCACCTACCTCTAATCCCTCCAATAATTAGCTACAGCCAATGTTTTGAAAACAAAATAACAATAACAAAAACAGCAAGTTTTTCTTTTGAAAGATACTGATAAAAATAACAACGATGTGAAAAAAATAGTCAATCTATGTTGAAAGTCTAGATGTAATATTGTATGAAAAAAACACTTCTGGTAACTTTGCATATATTCAACTTACATACTCTGGTTCTTGCAACATTTTCATAATACACAAATACAATGTAAATATATAGCTCTGTACATTTCCAGTCAAAGACAGACATAATTATTGAACACACTAGATCATCCTAAAATAATAATTGTTTATAAAATGGTCCTTAAAGTGTTTTGACATAAATATACCTAAATGAACCTTGACTTTGTTAAGACTGAGTTTCCTAAGTAGTTAAAACCTGACAAAGTCAGCAGAAAACACAAGCAATTAGCTTCATATGACATAAAGTCTGGAAGCTAGGTATGGTAGGTCTTTAATTTCAGCACTTAGGGGTCAGAAGCAGTCAGATCTAAGTGAGTTCAAGGCCAGACCACCAGGGCTACATAGTAAGAGACCCTGTCTCAAAGAAAGTAAGAAACAGAAAATCTGTCTTCTAAGCCAATCCCTTTCATAAATGTAAGAACAGAACAACTTTTTAAGCAAAAACTGTTGCTTCAGATACAGAGAATTCATTTCTAATTTTACAGTGATCTGTAGTCTTGACCTTAGAAACTCTTCTAGATAAACTCACACTTAGAAACACTTTTCATAAATTTCTAAAAAGAATGTCAGTGTCCTAGTTGTTTTTCTGGTGCTGTAATAAATGCCAAAATAAACCAAAAGCAACCGGAGGGAGGAGACAGCTATTTCATCTTACAGGTTCCCAGGAGAGAAGCTACGGCTATTATCCTGCTAACTGGACGCAGTATTGACCTGACTGCTGCTGATACATTAGTGCGCCTCTGAGCCCTCGGCAGAGAAATCTCTTTTTGTTCTCAATGGTGACAACACAGAAACCCAGTTGGTCAAGGTTCGGAGACTAAGATACTGCCGTGAGCTCAGTCCTAAACGGGACATCCTAAACCGGACAGCAGGGTCGTTACCGAAGAGGAACTTCAAAGACTGTTAAGGGACAAATATAGTAGATTAATGTTAGTCTTCTCTGTCAAACAGTGTAAAACTTGTTAACGACAAGAAATCCAGATTTTTTTTTTAATCTTCCCTAAGATTTTCATGTAAATGTTTCAATCCACCCGCCATTAAAACCTGGTAAAACCTTGTTCACACAGAAGCTCGCTGCCTTCCGAGGCTCTCCGCCTTCTCTGAAGGGAGCTTCTGTGAACCACCCCTTCCCACACACCTTTATTTTCATGTGCTGATTCTTTCTTAAGTCCAGTCAATTTTGAAAGACTATGAGATCAGATCCCAGGCAACAAGAAAAAGACAGTTTCCACCTACTGTGGAATAACCAAGAGCATCCCCCTAACCCCCTCCCCACGTACTTTTTAATTAGCATTAGCTTTTCTTTTATTCTCTCACACTTTACATCCCTCCCTCCCTCCACTCCTCCAAGTTCCTGCCCCACCTCTCTCCCAGATCCACTCCCTTCAGAAAAGAGTAGGCCTCTCAGTGGTATCAACTGAACATGGTTACAATAAAACTAGGTACAATAAAACCTTCAAGTCAAGGCTGGATGGACAAGGCAACCCAGTAGGAGGAAAAGGGTCCCAAGGGCAGACAAGGAAGTCACACACCCCCACTCCCACTGTTAGGAGTTCTACAAGAACACATATATAACCCAGCTAGCTATACAGCCATAACATGCAGAAGACCTAGCTGAGACCCATACAGGGTGTGTGGTTGTCTCTTAAGTCTCTGTGAGCCCCTAAGAGTTCTGCTTAATTGATTCTGTGGGCCATGTTCTCAAGGTGTCCTCAACCCCTTTGTCTCCTACAGTCCTTCCTGTCCCTCTTCTGTGGGGCTCTCCTGGCTCTGCCTACTCCAAATTTATTTCTTACACAACGAAACAATGTTTTCCAGATGCAATAGGGCAGTTGCACATACGAATCCATGGCAGTTTTGACAGGATGTGCAAGCTCCTGCCGGACCAACTCTCAGAAGGGAGAGGTGAGATGAGCACGAAGTCCCATCCTTGGCTGAGGGGCTATTGACAAGTGACAGCTACGAGGACAGGGAGAATCGGATCACTTTAAGGGTGTGGCCACGACACTCCAGCAGATGGCCATGTGAGAACCCTGTCAGAAACAGCAGGCAAGCTCCCCACAACCAAAGATGGGGGCTCACAGCCAGACTGGAACTTTCCATTCTGCCCAGGACTGACTGGGGGGGGGGGACAGATAAGGAAATGGCCTAAACAAAGAACCATACTGCCTAGGGTGAGGCCAGCCAGGGAAGTGACTTGACACACACACATACAAAAAAAAAAAAAGACAATGTCAGGAAATACCACAAATACCACAAAGTGGGCAGGACAGGGCCAAATGGCAGAGACAACCTCCCCATTCGAGTTGACCAATAATTTTAAAGTTGCTCAGGGTAACCAATCGCAGTCATCCAACTCAGGCGACCGCTGAACTCCCCGCCAAAATGTTTATAAAAAGGGTATGCTTTGTGAGCTCGGGGTCTCCTCTTGCTTGCATGCTGGGGGACCCCAACGTACATTGGAACAATAAACCTCTTGCGGGTTGCAGCGATTCTGGTCTCTGTGGCCTTATTGAGCGGGGGTCTTCTGACGGACTCTTACAGCCACACACCCAAGAGTACATGGGTAGAACAAATTGGACTTAATGGATTTTTTTAAAAGACAAAAAGTTGAATGGGTAAAAAAGTGTGTGTGTGGGGGGGTAGATCTGGAAGGAGGTGGATTTAATCAAAATACACCGTACAAAATTATCCAAGAACTAATAAAAATATGGGGAAACAAACTTCTTGCCTTGTGTCATTGGGCTGGGGATGAGAGAGTGGGATCAGAGAGGTCTCAGGGATAAGGAGAGAGAGAGAGAAAGAGAGAGAGAGAGAGAGAGAGAGAGAGAGAGAGAGAGAACAGAAGGAATTTTTGTAGGCTACATAAGCAGTTTGGAAGTCAAGATTAAACACAGGTGGGTCAAGTCAGATGATGGTTGGCTCAAAGAAATGGGAAGCTTTACATCCTACTTTGACTATTGTAGTATGCAAAATATTACATTGGCCACAAATCAGCAATGGCATTGTGCCTGAAGAGACTTGACAGTTCTGAGGAATTGAGTATTTGTGGGTAGAGGCAGGGTGGGGAAAGAAGTGGCCTCAGAAACAGCAAACTCAGAAACATAGCAAAGCAGACCTGGCCTCCAGGTTCTCCCAGCATCCCTCAATTCCTACCTGTTACAGGATCCTCTGGGCATACCCATCTCCCTACCCTGAACTTTCCAGCCCAGAGGCTGGGCTGCCCTTTCCCCAAGAGGCTCTTCCCTATATAATCCAAACCTTTTGCTACCTGCTATCTCTGCCCCTCTGTCTGCCTCCTCTCTGCCCCCTCTTCCCCTCTTTTGCTCCTTTTGTACTTCTGGACTCATAGACTGCTGTACTTGGTTCCTCTCTCTCCCTTCCCCTCTCCCCACATGGTTCAGGTTCATGACCACTCTGGACTCTCCCAGATGAGTGTGGCCCCCCCAGCTATGTTCTCTCACGTGTGTACAAAACACTTCCTCCTCCACCATACAATACCTAGGAGCAGTCCTTTCCTTTCCTTTTTATTACTTTCTTTCAGTCAGTGGCCATTACTGGAGCCACTGGAGCCTGCAGCCCTGGGCAGATCCAGGCAGAGTAAAGGGTGAGGGAAAGGCCTCCAGGTAAATGTTAGGGCTAGGCCAGGGGGAAGGGGAATGGGAAGCAGGGAGAAGTGGGAAGATTTGACAGAGAATCTCTCCAAGGGGAGAGGTCAAAAGAAAAGGAGCAAGAATTTGAATGAGGCCGTAATGGGGAAAGCTGGAATCCTCGTTACCAGGTCTGGGAAGCAGTGTGGCTTGGAAGGAAAGAGGTGCTGGCTGGAGAGAGCTAGAACCCTCCTCGTCCTGTTAGGTGAAGACAGTTGACTAGACAGGAAGACAATTCGAGGCAGCAGATGCTGTCCAGCCAGCTAGAGGAATTTTATTTAGTGCCTGACATCCTTAGTTCCAGAATTTGAAAAGTAGCGCACACCATTGGCAGAGATGACAGAGCAGTTTTATTGGCAAGAGAAAGAGTGTGAACATGGCAGCTTAGGACAAGGGTCAGATTTGAGAAGAGGGAGATGAAGTTTAGGAAACTGGCTGGATGATTTTTGTAGAGAAGGAGAATAGGTGGGGTATTAAGAACAGAGGGGAAGGGCAGCTGGGGCTAAGCCAGACAGAAGACCAGATGTAGGCAGGAGCCAAGCCAGACCGACTACCAGATGTAGGGAAACTCAGACCGTATTCCATTGCGCTGGAGGAGATGTTGAAGGTCTCTGACTTGTAAATCAAACATGCTGCCCTCAGATCAAAAACAAACAAAAATGTCCATCACAGAGGGGGCGGCACACAATCTGACCATGTTTCACTAGAACACAAGGTGTCTGGGCTTGAGTCCCCCTTTGAAGAGGATGGCGGTCCAGTGGTCATTCGGTAGAATGAGGAAGGAAATTTTCAAATGGACAGGCTCTGTTTGGAGAAGGGGTATTCCCCCTAAACCAGTGGTTCTCAACCTGTGGGTAGTGATCCCTTTAGGGATCAAAATGATCCTTTTACAAGGGTTGCCTTAGACCATTGGAAAACTCAGATATTTATACTATGATTCATAACAGGAGCAAAATAAGTTATGCAGTAGCAAAAATAAATCCATGGGTCACCACAACATGAGGAACTGTATTAATGGGTTGTGGCATTAAGAAGGTGGAGAGCCAACCACTGCCGTAGATAAATACAGACAGCATCCACAGATCCTTTGGAGGGACATCAATAGTACAACTGCAGAGAATTTTGTACCCTGTGCCAGGATTTCTGGGAAGTCTGCTTGGTGGGCAGTCAGAAAGAGGTTTTGTCACCTGGTGGTGGTTAAATGGTCCCTGTAAGAGTTTCTCAAGAAGGAAGGGGTACAGTGAGTTCATGTGGTCAACAGGAAGGACAACAGCGCAGAGGGGGACGACATTGGAGAGCCCATACTCAACTCCCTGTGCAGGCCACCAGTGTCATAGCAGTAGGAAAGCTGGAAAGTGGGTGAGGAGCTCAATGGCAGTTCTGAGCTAGGAACCAAAGTGGGCCTGCCATCCACTTACAGGCTGGGGTCCATACAGGACAGACAATATTGGGGAGAGAGACAGAAAAGTTTCCTTTTATGGCCTGCAATTGTTCAGTGTGTGTGTGTGTGTGTGTGTGTGTGTTGTGCTGTGAAGGGGAGGTGACCCGTGAGTCAGCTAAAGACTATCAACTCATCTAGAGGCATCAATCATGGCCCAATCATGGCAGGTCATTAGCAGCAGCCAGGCTGGGAGATGGGGCAACAATGGAGTGAGAAGGACAAGAATCCAGAAGAACAGGTTGCTTTAGTTCTAGGAACCAAGTCACTTCCAGCTTGGGGATTGCCATGGTTCAACTGAAATGAAGGAGCTTTGCAAGAAAATGGCTATATTTGACATCTAGATCAACAGAGCATGAAGTCACAAAAACAAGCATAAATTTTGTGGGTCATTACAAGTAATGGGAGGGATATTTGATCCCTGAAATCATGAATGTTGACAGTGGTGGAAATGTCATCATATGATGAATGCCCACTCAGAACACAAGTAGCCACAGAAAACATTTCCTAGATTTTCTTAGTCAGCCGCCTACCTGGCCACCATAGCTCCAGGTTTGCCTCCCAGACAGCTTGCCAAAGTTGTTATGTGGGTACCTAGATTTAAATCAACAACTTCCTAAATGTCGCCAAAAGGCCATTAAACCTTCATCTAAAGTCAGTTGCTTCAAGATGGTGAGGAACACGGTAAAACCCAGGAATACCATTAGCCAAAATCACTTGTAGCACCCTGTTTTATGTAAAATGAGTTCTTTCATATAAAACATTGCTTTGTAGAGTACTATGACAGTGGGTGAGCATTTTGGAGATCCACAGATGATAGTTTTGGGGAAAGTACCACATTAAAAATAAAAAGCAAAACCATGTTTAGAATAAGAACTAATTCTAGTAAGAATGAACTTTTGCAAATTAGCTTCTAAGAAAACTTCAGGAAAGAGATCCTAGACCATCCCACAGATACAGTTAGCTGAGAACAAGTGTAGCTACTTGGAAACAGTAAGCACAAAGAAGGGTCTAGTATAATTAAGAGTCCTTGAGCCACCTACACGGTTGAAAGAGTAGCAACATCAGTGACTAACAGCTGACAGGGTTAGCAGCTAAGGAACAAGAATCAAAGATAGATAGATGTGAGAGTGGGGTGGGGTGTGGTGAGGCTTCAACCACATCTAGCCATTCCTAATTGAGTAGAAAACCCAGGATCAATGCCCTGCTTGGGCCAGAGGGATGTGCATGCAAAAAGAAAAGAGCCACCAGAAGAGGGAGTTCCATGGCTCTCTGTTCTCCTGGAGACCACTTCTTCTTTAGATGTTTGTCTCATGTTTCCTTCATTTCTCAGTTTCTCATTTGTCTTCCTTGATAAAGTTCACTTCTGCTTAATCCACAGCTTTAATTTTCACTGACTGAGATGACAGACTTGGAGCCACTGTCTCAGGCGGATTGTAGGGATGGTCCTGTTCCCCAGTTGGTTTTTTTTAATTAGATATTTTCTTTATTTACATTTCAAATGTTGTCCCCTTTCCTGGTTTCCTCTCCAAAAACACCTTATCCCAATCCCCCCCCCCCCGCTCACCAACCCACCCACTTCTGCTTCCCTGTTCTGGCATTATCCTACACTGGGGCATCGAGCCTTCTCAGGACCAAGGGCCTCTCCTCTCTGTGATGTCCAACAAGGCCATCCTCTGCTACATATGCGTCTGGAGCCATGGGTCCCTCCATGTGTACTCTTTGGTTGATGGTTTAGTCCCTAGGAGCTCTGGGGGTACTGGTTGGTTCATGTTGTTGTTCCTCCTATGGGGCTGCAAATCCCTTCAGCTCCTTGGGTCCTTTCTCTAGCTCCTCCACTGGGGACCTTGTGCTCAGTCCAATGGTTGGCTGAGAGTGTCCCCATCTGTATTTGTCAGACACAGGCAGAGCCTCTCAGGAAACAGCCATATCAGGCTCCTGTCAGCAAAAAATATGGAATGCTTCATGAATTTGTGTGTCATCCTTACACAGGGGCCATGCTAATCTCTGTATTGTTCCAATTTTAGTATATGTGCTGCCAAAGATCCCAGTTGGGTCTTGATCTATCTGTAAAGATGCCACAGGCCAATTGCTGGGAGGAAGGAAAAGGCAGGACTTCTGGGTCCCCACAGGTGAGCTAGCAGACACAGGAGACAGAGGAAAGGAGTTTTTGTGACATGCTTTGGAGAGAGAAAAGTCAAACAGTCATGTGAGGTCTTGGGTGGAGTGACCATAGGCCACTTCTTTAGGTGGGAGGTTGGGGTGGTATCTGAGCAACTGAAGCTAGGGCAGGTTGAGAAGTGATGAGCTAAGAGTATTGGGAAGGACACGCTAGTCACAATAGATTAGTAGTAGGGAGCTCTGAAGCTAATCATGTTGCATGCCCCTCTGCTAGGTTTTGGTGGTTTGCCGGTCAGCTTTGGAATTCTCCAGCCTGGGCTGCTTCACATCACTTTCATCCTTCATGCTCCTGTTGCAGCCTCCTCTTTGTGTGTCTAAGTTGCTCCTTTAGATAGACACCAGATATACTGGATTAAGATTTCATTCTAAACCAGGTTGTGGTAGCAGCACATGCCTTTAATCCCAGCAATGGGGAGGCAGAGGCAAAAGGATCTCTGAGGTTTGAGGCTAGCCCGATCTATAGAGCGAATTCCAGGACAGACAGAGCTACACAGAGAAACATGTCTCAAAAAACAAACAAGAGACTTCATCTCATCCATAGATAGATAAAACAAAAAAATTACTTTTATGATAACTCTATTTCCAAATTATCTCACATTCTGAGGTATTGAGAGTAAGGACTTTTATGTATGAAGAGGGGACATGGAATTTAATCTAAAATATCCTAGAGAAGTACTATCTTTTTAACAGTGCAATAAGTATTTTTTCAAACATGCAGATTTATTTACAGGTCAGTGTACATACTTACTAAAAGCAGTCTTAACAAGTGGAAAGAAAACGACTCTACACGAATACTTAAATAAAAAAAGAAATAAGGGTGACAGGAAATAGTAAATATGGAAGTGACTCTTAAAGACTCTTATCATACCAATCCATGTAGAGGTAGGTCATTGAGAGGTATTTCAAGGCTTTTGGGAGCTGTTTGAAGTCTAATACTAATAAAGGAACAGAGATGCCTGTATAAGTTAAAGCTGCTGCCTGTTTGCTGAGGCTGTCTCTCTACCAGCCTCCTAACTTAGCCCAACTCCTCCACCAAGTCTCCACTTGGCTCCCACTGCTCCTCCTCCCTGCTCTGTCCCCTTTGGCTTCCGTCCCACCTACTTCTGGCTTCCTCCCCTTGTGGGCCTGCTCACCTGTCCCAGCTTCAGCCACCAGCTCTTCATCCCATTAAAAAAAGAAAAAAGCCACGATCTTTATTCATCCAGTCTACACCAATCTGCAGCCAGTCCATTTCTCCAAGTTGCCCTTTGGCCTTGAGGACTACATGACCTTCACCACGGCTGCTTGCTTTTTAACATGATAATCTCACAGAATGGTCTTTTGGGCAAGTAAGGAAGGACAAGCATTTACATATGGAAAGCCAGTGATGCATAGAAATGACAATAATATCCCGCCAGCACTGGGCTCTGGCAGCATAGCTATTGAAAATACAGGGGCACACCTTTCAATGTGTGTGTGGGGGGAGGGGGGTTAGGTTATCCCAACTGAATGGGTCACTCAGTAAAGGCACTTGCTGCCAATCCTGACAACCTGAGTTCGATCCCTGATACCCACAGTATGACAGTAGAGCACCAACCCCTTTATGTTGTCCCTGGACACACTGTGTGTGTGTGTGTGTGTGTGTGAGAGAGAGAGAGAGGAGGGAGGAAGGGAGGGAGGGAGGGAAGAGGGAGGTAGAGGAGAGAGAGAGAGGCTTTTAAAATGTTTTCATTCGTTCAGCTAGGTGAGCTTCTCTATCAGTAATCCCAGCATACAGGAGGATGCAGCAGGAAAATCATGAAGATCAGCAAGGGCCACTTAGTGAGTTCAAAGTTAGCACAGGCTACTTATCACTAAGTTCATATCTTAAAGGGGAGTGCTAGGAATGTAGCTCAGAACATTGGCCTAAAATGTTAAAGTCCTGGGTTCAATCCCCGGCATCACCCCCAAGAACATGTTAACAAGATAATTGAGCTTTTGGTGTATTCGTTACTTTTCTATTGCTGTGATAAATATGTCATGACCAAAAGTGACTGACGGAGGATAGGCCTCTTTTGTGTTAAGGTTCCAGAGGGTCTGTAATGGCGGGCAGCATGGCAGCAAGGTATAGCGGCAGGAACAGGAAGCTGAAAGGTCACGGATTGGACCGCAAGCAGAAAGCACAGGAAGCAAACCGGAAGTGAGGTGAGGCTATAAACTTTCATAGCCCGTCTCAGTGTCGTCCTTCCTCCAACCAGGCTTCGCTACCTACAATAAACAGTTCCACTAACTGGGGACCAAGTATTCAAACTCAAATACCCGAACCTACAGGGGAGAGAGAACTCTTACTCAAACCACCACATTCCAATCCCTGGCCCTCATAGGCTTGTGGCTATAGCATAACAGAAAAATGCGTTTTATTCTATTTTAAAAGTCCCTATAGTTTTTCATGGTCTCAACGCTGTTTAAAAGTCCAAAGTCGAAACTCTCCTCTAAGGTTCAAGGCAATCTCTTAATTGTAAAACCTGTAAAAATCAAAAGGCATATTACATATTTCTAACCTACAATGATGCAGAGTATATTCCCATTCGAGAAGGGAGAACTAGGGGTACTAGGGAGGAAATATGGGACCAAAGAGAAACAGACACCAAACACAAACCCAAATCCCACAGCTCCAGTGCTCTGTCTCAGATGTCTCTGCTATGCTGCCGGCAACATTCTTCTCGATTCAGGGCTGGTTCTACTCCCTGTATGCAGTTCCCCACATTCTGCTGTCTCCAAAATCTGGGGGTCACTACTGCAACCAAGCCTCCCCTTCCACAGCGTCACACAAAGGCCCCTCGGGGTCTTCGTGCAGGGACTTCCCGCCACGTATTGCCTGGCCTCACTGCTCTCTCTGAAACACTTCACCCATCTTTGCATCCATCACGTCTCTAACGCCAGCATCACGGGATTCTTCGCTGTGGAGTCTGGCCGCCAGCTTGGGATGGAACCTGACCTCCTTGAGTCACATTAGAAGCAGCTTTTTTTTTTTCTTTTTTTAATCTGGTTGCTTTCCAGGAACAGACATTGTTTTAGGCTCTCTTTCATAAACTGGAGGTGTAGTTGAATGAGGTCTTGCCACGAGGCACACCCTTCCTTTATCCCAGTATGAACCAGGGTGCCTCTCCCTAAACTGTGCTAATCAGGCTAATGACAGCCTGACTTTTAGCACGTGCCTTGACTGAACATTAAGCTTCCTAGTGCCTTTGCTTCTCTTTCAAATGTACATTTCTTTCTGCCTCACTTCTTTTTATTATAGACTTGCATAAGCCTTAGGTCTTACTTGGGGTTTCTATTGCTATGATAAACACCATGGGCAAAAGCAACTTGGGAAGAAAATGGCCTATTTCAGCTTACAAGTTTTGCATCACAACAGCCCTCCATGGTCTCTGTATCCACTGCACCTGTCTCCAGGTTCCTGTTCCTTTTGAGTTTCTAAAGCTGACTTCATCCAATGATGGGCTGTGATCTGGAAGTGTAAGTCAAATGAACTTTTTGCTCCCCAACTTGCTTTTTGGTTCATGGTGTTTTGTTATAGCAGCTGAAACCCTGAGACAGCAGCCTGCACAGACAGGCATGGAAAGAAGTTGCTTTTGGCCTTCCCTCTCTCTGGGTGGCAAGCTTTATCCTCTTTCTTTTGCTGGTATTAGAATCTACTTCTTCAGGACCCGACACTGACCAAAGACCAGCTGAGACATCCAGTCTTCTGAGCTCAACAACTATAGAATTCTGGGTCTTGGAGAAACAGCCGTTGTTGGATGCTTTTGAACTGTGAGAAGTGTTTCTCTCCAGGCAGTGAACAGCCAGTTTAATACAGACTCTCATCGTGAACTTTGGTCAGGCCAAGTGGTCTTTGGGGTCTCTACCACACAACGGTAATACCAGAATGGGATGAAATCAGAGGGGAAAAAAACACAGCCAAATAATCACAACTGAGAATTTCCCCAAAGTAATGGCAAACATGAATGCTGTCACATGTAACCTGAGAGAACGGGTTGGAAGTCTGGCAACTAAGCATATTAGTTTGTTACTACTACAAAAAGCCAAAGGAGGAGAAAAATTCTGAATTTCTTTTTTCGGTCTGTCAACATCTTACAGCTACATAACTTCAGACATTTTCTACCCTTGTACGGATGGCCTTTCTGCAGTGTCGCCCTTTCCCTTCGCTATACAGAAGCTTGTTAGTTTAATGCGCTCCCAACTGTCAGTCCCCAGTGTCTGTATTTGCTTTTCTTGCTCGTGGGCGTGGTGTCATGGCCAAACAAAACATTCCTCAAACCAATGTCAATAAGCCATTGAGGCTGAAACGCACCACTGCATTTCCTCCTCAGAATTAGATGGTTTCAGGTCTTGCATTTAATCCGTGTGAGTTCTATGGGTGGGTAAGAGTTCGGTTTTGCCCTTCTGTTTGCAGATATCGAATTTCCCATCACTGTTTGTGAAAGTGACTACTAAAAATTCATAAGTAAGGGTCACGTTTCCACTACAGAAAAAGCCAGGACAAATGGGCTCATAGATGAGTTATTCCAAATATTTACTCAGGAAATCAGATGGATTTGAGAAGATGATTATTAAGGGGATGCTGCCTAACTCCTTCCTTGACCAGTCTCATATCAAAACCAATGACCTTGCAACATATGAACATGGATTCAGAAACCATTTCAAAATTAGCAAATCAAATCTAACAATGCATAAAATCTATAGTTAACATCAAATTCCACACAGTCTCAAATAGTCGTTTGATAGTTGGCCCTAACGTCAGATCACAAAATTTGGAGGACTGACCTTCCCTGACATCGAGGCTGACAATCAAACTATGAAAATGATCGACTCTAACAGCAAACCCTGGCGCATACTGTGGGAGTTCCAGTGAGAGCAGTGGCTCCTTATAGCTTCATCAATTGTGCTAAATGTTCATGCTGAGGAAGGATGTTTGCTCAGGGGGACTGTGGGAGGAAGAGGCTATGCTTAAATCTCTGTAGCTTTTGGTTAATTTTGATGCCAATCAAAATTGCCTCTAAAAATTAACTCTGGTATTTTGAAGTAATTTAGTAATTAAAGCAAAATAATAGCAATGACATTTTAATTGAAAAAAAAATCACGAAATGAATTTTGATCATGTTCCCCTCCCCCAACTCCTCTAGACCTTCCTCATTTCCCTACCTGCCTAATCAGATGCTCTTTTCTCTTTAAAAAAAATGAGGAGGAGGAGGAGGAGGAGGAGGAGAAGGAGAAGGAGAAGGAGAAGGAGAAGAAGAAGAAGAAGAAGAAGAAGAAGAAGAAGAAGAAGAAGAAGAAGAAAAAGAAGAAGAAGACAAAAAAAAAACCCCGAAAAATCAAAACAAACAAAAGACAAATAAAAAGGCTCCCCAAAAAGTCCACAGAAATGTTTTGTTTTGTGTTAGTCAGCTACTCCTGTACATGGGGCCTGCCAAGGAGTGTAATTGATATAGCTGGTAAGACTTTGTTGGAGAAAATGGATTTTCGCTTGGCAGCGGGTATCAATAGTAGATAACTTCTTGGTTAGGAATGGGATCCCATGGCCACTTGACCCATCCAGCAGGTCTAGTTATTCAGGGTCCCGAAGAGGCACTACCTGAGGGTCATGGGGGGGACAGAAGAACAAGACCAAGCAAGATTCCATTTGTCAAGGTCCCGTTTATTGTCACACAGGCAGCACGTTTTAAGCAGTGGGGATGAGGGAGTTGGGAAAGGGAACTAGGGGGAAGTGATGGGCCAAGCCCTGAATGAGGAAGTTGGGAGGGGGAGCTAGGGGAAAGTGACCTTTGCAAAATGCAAAGGAGGGAGGGGTCAAGGCATTCTTGGCACGAGGAAGCACGAAGGGCATCTGGTGGAGACATCTGGTATCTGCGCACGTAGGGACATTCCGCGGTTAAGGGTGGAGCGATCCGTATCAGCAGTTCCTGGGCAGGGCTTAGTTCAACAATCTCATGGTCATAAGACAGCCATGGCTGAATGACCTTGTTTGGCTCCCCACATCTCCCCCTTCTTTCTTTTATAGAAGACCATTAAGATCTTCGGGGAGTAGCTGGGCAGAGGAACAGATGACCGAGAGAAGGTGTAGCCATCTCTGTCTTAGGATCGACCTCTCACGCCCCAGCCTTACCCGTCGTAGGATTACCTTGTCGTCCTCAAGGCTCCGTGTCTTAGGTTGGTCAGGGGGTGGAGGAAGGTGCCTGTCATCAAGATGGCTACTTTGGGTCATACTATGTCTCCTCTTATAGGCCCAGGGACGAAAAAAATAGGGGCCAAGTGACATTATCTTAAGAGATTGTGGAAGTTTAGTCCCTCTCGACGTGCGGAGGGTGCGTTGGCTAGCTTGCTGCTCTCTTGTTGGTTTTCGATTCCTTTAGTCTCCAGGCGATGATAATGCACTGAAACAGAATTCTTGGGTAAAACAGCATCTATCTGTGATTTAATAAAGCATGTAAGTCGCTGAAAGGCCCAGGGGCCAAAGGAAATCAATAAAAGCAAGCCCACAAGGGGTCCTAAAATGGAAGGCAGCAGGGTAGAAAGCCAAGGAGATGTAGAGAACCAGTTTTTATACCAGGATTCCTGTTGTTCTCGCTCTCTTTTTCATTTTTCTAAACTTTCTTTCACTCTTTTTAGACTGTCTTCTACCAGTCCAGTCTTGCTCACATAAACACAACATTCTTCCTTTAATGCTGCACAGAGCCCTCCTTGCTGTAGGAAGAGCAGATCTAGTCCCCTCCTATTTTGTAGCACTACCTCCGCAAGGGAGTCGACAGAATCTTTCAAATTGGCTAGGCCCTCTCTTAACTCAGTTAGATCTTTATCAATGGCAGCGCTAAGTAAATGATAACGCTGTTGGTTCTACTGAGAGGTCACAAGAGATGCAATACCTGTGCCTGTCCCTGCCGCCCCTAATCCTAAAATGACTGCGAGAGTGATGGCCGATATAGGCTCTCTTTTCTCTCGAGGATGCATGGCAGAGCCCTTTTCCCAGAAATTTAGGATGTCCTGAGGCTCATGTACGCTAAGCCTGGGAAACAGCTGTACTAGGACACAATAGTCGCGCTCCTTCAGGAAGGTAGATGTAATTACGTAGGTAGATAATCCTGAGGAGCACGCAAAATAAGTATAATTTGGTGCAAGTAAATATTCATGATGATCTTCAATGATAAAGGTATGATTACATATTTCTAACAATTGTTTAGGAGGGAGCATATGCTTCCCCAAGATACAGCTTCCCATACCAGATATTGTGGTAAGGGTAAATCCCCAAAACTTTCCATATAAAAGACCAGAATCATTGGTATAAATACAATTCCCAAAAAGGGCTATACCCTCATAAAACGGGGGAGAGGCAGAAAAGCACATCCAACATTTCTTATATTTGGATGAGTTACTCATCTGCTCTTGAAGGAGTAAAGCGGAAGCAGATGCATTGAGAATGGAAAGAATGACTCGAGGTGATGGTATGGGGCCCTGAGGAATGGTCGGCTGAAATGGGGTAATCGGGGGGGGGGGTCTCGTGGGGCCTGTGTAACCATAGAGTTTTCAGGTCCCAGCCCTTTACTATGTAAAGAAGAAATGGGGTTGGGATTATGGAGGAAAGGGTTAGGTCCTATGGATACACGTGCCATGACAGGGAGTTCTTTTGATAATCTAAGGCTGAATGTAAGGCCGGCATCCCAGTTTTCCTTGTATAGGCGGAGTCCCCAAGTTAGGGCCCTCGAGCCCGTCCATTTACCAGGGTCTCTACTGGAATCAGTGAAATTGATGATTAGTGGATTACACCATCCTTTAGAGGGTGCGTCAATTCCGCAAGATGCATCATCTATTGTGTGGGTCCCATAATTTTTTACAGTTATGAGATCCCAGGAAGAAGAAGGTTTCCAATATGCATCTCCCGTGGTTTCGCAGCCCCAACTTGCACAGTAAAATTCACTCTCAAAGCCACACTTATAATTAAGGGAGCGATCTCGGTGAGGGGGCCCAGGGCAAACATAAAATCCCTCTGAGCATCCATTTTGTGAAAATAGTTGGTCCTTAAGCTCTCCTAGCTTTATTGTTACATTTACCCTCACCATTAAATGCAGTCCCTGCAGTCTCTAGCGCTTGAGGTTGAGGCCAAAAATCTCCAGGCGTTCCCCAATAGGGGTCTGCTCCCAAGGCTAGCCAACATAAATCTATTATTATGGGGTCCCATTTGGGGGAGGATCCCACAGAGTAGCTAGAGTGCACTATATCACCTGCTTGGTTTTTGAGACTCCATGTGTAATTGTAAACCTGATATCAGGCGGCTCCAATGATCCTCATTGGCAGGAAGAGGAAGCAGGTCACAACCCAGGGATAAGCCGCCATAGAAAAGAGAACAAGGCATTCTCAGGTGCCACCCTGGAATAGGTTATAAGGCCTTATAGGCTTGGAGATATTTTTGGAATTTTATAGCAAGGTTGCATCAGACTTGTTATAAGGTTTTATCAACCTTTCAGGGAGCCATCTGGCTCCTCCCTCGTTGGAATCATAGACACAGGCAGACCCTTTCCCCCAGACTATGACAGGGTCGGGACCCTGCCATATCCCGGTTAGAGGGTCTTTCCAGAGGACATAAGCATGATCCATTTTTGTGGAGGGGTGCCATAAGCGATCGGCAGCAGAACGCCCTTGCATATCCAAGGTCAAAAAGTTTAAAACAAAGAGTGCATGGGATAATACAAGTTTAGCATTACCCTTAAAGGAATAAATAGTTTCCTGGGTAGTAAGTTTCAACAGGGTGTTTTTAAGAGTTTGATGGGCACGCTCCACAATCCCTTGTCCTTGGGGGTTGTAAGGTATGCCTGTGATATGTTTTATTTGAAATTGGGAGCAAAACTGTTTAAAGTTTTGACTAGCATAGCCAGGTCCATTATCTGTCTTTATTATTTTAGGTTGCCCCATAACCGAGAAGGTAAAGAGCATATGGGCAATAACATTTTTCGTGGCTTCTCCTGTGTGTGCAGAGGCACATATAAATCCACTGAAGGTATCAATAGTCACATGTACAAATTTTAACTTCCTAAAGGAAGGAACATGGGTAACATCCATCTGCCAAATGTCTCCCGGAACAAGACCCCTGGGATTAACCCCAACTTGTGGTTCCGGAAGTAGAGTCAGGCAGTTTTTACAATTTTTGACAATTTGTCTAGCTTGTTCTCTAGTAATTCTGTACTTGAGCCGTAATGTTTGAGCGTTAAGATGATGAAGTGAATGTGCCACCTGGGCCTCCTGCAAGGGGTCACTAAGGAAGGTCATCATGGATAGCCTGGTGGCTCTATCGGCCAGATCATTTCCCTTGGTTAAGGGGCCGGGCAAATTTGAATGAGCCCTAATATGGCCCACAAAAAATGGGCTTGATCAGGCTCTTATACACTCCTGTAATTCTGAGAATAATTTAAAGGTAGGAGTTGAAGATTGTATGGTAGAAACAGTTTCTAAAACTTGAAGTGCTTTAACTACATAATGGCTATCAGAAAAAAGATTAAATGATTGATCTATTAATTTAAAAACTTCTAGAGCACTATAAAGCTCTACCAACTGAGCAGAAGCATAAGGGGCCTTAACATAAAAAACCTGATCCTTAACAACAAAGGAGGCCCTTTCATTTTTAGACCCATCTATAAAGACAGTCAAGGCATTTGGTATAGGTTTCAAGAATGTGACCTTGGGGAAGATGAAGGGGGTTATGTGGAGGAATTGCAATAGTTTATTTCCTGGTAGATGAGTATCAAACGTTCCCTGATAAATGGACAACAGGACGGCCCAATCATCATGCCTGTGTTGCAACCAAGTAAGTTGTTCTTGCGAATATGGAGTAATAATAACATCTGGATCGCGACCAAAATGGCGGGTAGCCCGCTTAAGTCCCAGATAAATGGCCTGACAGACCAAGGAGGGATAAGTAGGAAGTATTTTAGGGGGGGTTGCAGGCAGATGGATCCACATAAGTGGCTGGCTATCTTGCCATAAGAGGCCTGTGGGCGTAAACGTTGTTGTAAAAAGAATCAAATAGAGAGTTTTGGAAGGGCTAAAATATCCCACAAATTGTTGGCCAATAGCATGTTCTACTTTTAATAAAGAATTCTCAGCCTCAGAAGTCAACATTCTAGGTGAGTTAGGATCACGACTACCCCTCAGGATATCAAACAAAGGTTTTAAATCGCTGGTGGTCAGCTTGAGGTAGGGCCTGAGCCAATTGATATCACCCAAAAGTTTCTGAAAATCATTTAAGGTATGTAGCCGCGATCTCCTGATTGCTAACTTTTGAGAATAAATAGATGTAGGCTCTAGTTGAAATCCAAGAAATAAGAAAGGGTACTGGGTTTGGATTTTTTCAGGGGCAATTGTAAAGCCCCTCTGTTGTAAGGCCAGGACGATAACTTGGGCTATCTTTTGGGTTTCTTGCAAGCTAGCGGAAGAAATCAATAAATCATCTGTATATTGGATAATATAAGCAAAAGGGAAGCGTAACCTTATTGGATCTACAGTTTGGGCCACATATCTTTAACAAAGGGTGGGACTATTAGCCATTCCTTGCGGTAACACGCGCCATTGAAAGCGAGGATTAGGGCCCACATGATTAGTAACGGGAATGGAGAAAGCAAAGCGGACGCAATCCTCCGGATGGAGGGGAATGGAAAAGAAACAATCTTTTATATCAATGACTATTTTACAAAAGCCTTTAGGGAGAGCTATAGGAGAGGGCAAACCAGGTTGTAAGGCCCCCATAGGGACCATGGTCTTATTGACTGCTCTGAGGTCCTGTAACAATCTCCAAGAGCCATTTTTCTTTTTTATAACAAAGATGGGGGTGTTCCACGGCAAAGTGGAGTGTTCAAGGTGCCCTTGTAACAACTGTTCCTGCACCAACTTTAGGGCAGCCTGTATCTTTTCTTGAGGCATAGACCACTGATCAATCCAAACTGGGTCATCTGATTTCCAAGATATTTTGTCAGCCTGAAGTGCAGGGGGAACAGCGGTCTCTAGGAAAAAAGGTCTGCTCCTAAACCTCCTCTATCCGTTTTGGGTGTGGGGACCAAGGGTTCTGTAATTCCCTGTTCATGTTTACCTAGTCCCTTTCCAGGGAGGAACCCTGTTTTTAACATTTGATTAGTAATGACTTCATTAGGACTGCACATCATCATCCCCATCTGGGAGAGAATATCCCTTCCCCGGAGGTTAACGGGGAGTCCAGGAACCACAAATGGTCTAACCGTGCCTGTATTATTTTCTTTGTCTTTCCAGGTCAGGAGCTTTGAACTCTGAAGTGTATCTTGTGACTGGCCTATCCCTTTTAAATGTGTGGCGGTAGCCTCGAGGGGCCAAGTTGATGGCCAATGTCTAGAGGAAAGCACTGTTGCATCCGCCCCAGTATCCAAAAGGCCCTGGAACTGTTTGCCATCTAGCCAGAGCATCATCATGGGTCTTTGATCAGTTAATTTTTGAACCCAATAGATATCTGAGGAGCCGGGGGAGGAGGAGCCACGCCCTTCTTTCACATGACAGAATTGTCCCACAAACGGAAGTGGCAAGGCTTGCGCAATGCGCTGTCCGGCCCTGAGCGTCAAGGGGCCACGCGTGGCAGTAGCCAGGAATTTAATCTCTCCAGAGTAATCAGCATCAATCACGGAGGGAAGAATAACAAGCCCCTGAAGGGCACTAGAGGCTCGTCCTATAATTAGGAAAAACATACCAGATGGTGGGGGTCCAAACTTTCCAGACTCTATAATAATGGTTCCTTCTTCGGGGGTTATAACCCTGGTGGTGGAGGAACACAAGTCCAGTCCTGCGCTCCCTGCTGTTGCCCTAGATAAGCTGGTGTCGCAAGAGTTTGGTGCTGTACTTGGGGGTGTGTGATCATCTGTGAGTAGAGGCCCCGCACCGGGGCCCCTTGGCCGTTTCCCTGGACTGCAGGGAGGGCTTGCCCATTAGCATCAGTTCTAGACCGACATTCTTTAGCCCAATGGCGGCCTTTCCTACAGCGAGGACAAACTCCCGGTGCAGTAAGCTTAGGGGCCCCTTGGCCAATGGCAGGATTAAATGGCTGGCTGGGGTTGAGAGCGCTACATTCTCTAGCAAAGTGACCAGGCTGCCCACATCTAAAGCATGTTTTGCCTCTAGGGCGGCCAGAATCTCCAGTTTTTTGGAACACAGCCCCGATAGCTAAACTGATAGACTTGAACACTTGATGTGAGAAGGAGTCAATGTCATTGCAAAGTTTAACCATTCCGGTAATATCAAGATCTTTGGTCTTGCCTCGTAACGCAGCTCTGCATGCCGAGTTAGCATTTTCAAGAGCAAGCGGCTTAACGAGGAGCCCCTCACTTTCACTTTGACCTAGGATTCTTTCTGCTGCTTCCTGTAACCTCCCCACAAATTGTGCGTAGGGTTCCTGGGCCCCCTGGACTATTTTAGTTAAGGGGGTGGTGAGGGCTCCTGTAGCAGGAACCGCTCTCCAGGCAGATAAGGCGGCCTGTGCTGTTTGAGCGAGTACGCCCGGGGACAATCCTAATTGTTTTTCCTCGGAGGCAAATGGGCCCCTCCCACACAACTTGTCCGCTGTCCAAGAGGCGGTCCTGCCTAGAGGGTTTTTTCTGTTCCTAGCAGCCAGACTCTCGGCCCTATCTATGCATTCAGATTTCCAAGTTAAATATTGCCCTCTGGTGAGGACAGACTGCACCACCTTAGTCCATTCACTAGGAGTCAGATATCCGGACCCCGCGAGTCCTTCTAAAACGGACAAGGTAAAGGGTGCAGTTAAACCATAATTTTTAACAGCTGAGTGTAATTCTTTGATATGTTTAAGTTTGAGTTTTTTGTATACGGGACGTGAGGTCTCGTATTCACCTTGATCGGAGTCCTCCTCTTCAGAATCTATAACTACCTCATCATAATCATTTTCCTCTTCACTACCCTCTCCTTGGTCATGATTAGTACTATCTGGCTCGGGCCCATCTCGGGCTGGCCTAGTTCGGGACCTCGGGCTATCTAACTCGGACTCCTCCCTGGCTTGTCTGGCACGTGCCCTGGTCATAACAGGAAAAGTTAGCTTTGGCTGGGATCTTTTTACAGCGTTAGATGGTCTTTTTGGGGCATCTTGTCCCTTTCTCATGGTCTCTTGTAAATTTTGAATATCTAAAGTAAGATCTCCTAATTCCTGCTGTAATTGTAAAACTTGTCTAAGGCTGGTAATTTGTGCCTGAAGTGCAGCCTTAGTTTGGGTTAGTCCCTCTACCACTGCGATCGGCAGGGGCACAGGGGGAGCTGACGGCAATGGGGGCAAGTAGGGCGGGGGGGCGATTGGGTCCGGAATTTTGAGTGAAAAAAATCTGGGAATGTCGAGGTCCAGGACCGTATCTCTCTTCCTCATATCTAGCAGCCTCCTCCTCTAAATCAGCCTCAGAGGCTGGATCAGGGTCCAAATCAGAAAAACGGCGAGATTGATATCATTTGTTCTTGCCTCTTTTTCGATTGTTGGAAATCTCTTTAAGAGAGGGATAGATGGTCTTTGGACGCACTGGGATCTTCCAGGGAGTGTAGCGTCTTGGGCAGGGGACTTCCCCCCCCCCCCCGCTCCTGGCATATCGATAATAATGGAGGGGCAAGGAGAATGAGGCTCGCCGCTTTTACTTTCATTTTTACGTGATGGTGGCCGTGAAGCCTGCAAGAAGTCCTCTGCTATAGTTAAGAGACGGGCATTCTCACCCCCTTTCTCAGCATCTTGTATTATGTCTCTTATAATGCCCCAATAACTAAAATATGCAGCGGACACTGGGTCACCAGCTTTTAAAAGCTTATTAATATCTTTACCAACCTTATTCCACGTAAGTGGATGTATATCAGGGCCACTTAAAACCAACCAAGGACATTTTTCATCAACAAAACAAAAGAACTCAAATCTTTTTTCTTAACTCTTATTCCTCTCTCCCTGAGCAAACGCTTGATTTCTCCTATAAAACAAGCTTCCTTAGACAATTGTTTCCTCATGACAATCGGACGACAATTATTTGGCCAAACTCACCTCCCTTTCCAGCGATGCACGAGCGATGCGGTGTGAAAGGTCCTCAATTCCTTTTCCCGGGGTTCCTCCGTCGTCCAGTAGTTGGCCGTGCTTCGGGTCCCTGTTCGGGCGCCACTTGACCCGTCCAGCAGGTCTAGTTATTCAGGGTCCCGAAGAGGTGCTACCTGAGGGTCATGGGGGGGGGAGAAGAACGAGACCAAGCAAGATTCCATTTGTCAAGGTCCCGTTTATTGTCACACAGGCAGCACGTTTTAAGCAGTGGGGATGAGGGAGTTGGGAAAGGGAACTAGGGGGAAGTGAGCTATGGGCCAAGCCCTGAATGAGGAAGTTGGGAGCGGGAGCTAGGAGGGAAGTGACCTTTGCAAAATGCAAAGGAGGGAGGGGTCAAGGCATTCTTGGCACGAGGAAGCACGAAGGGCATCTGGTGGAGACATCTGGTATCTGCGCACGTAGGGACATTCTGCAGTTAAGGGTGGAGCGATCCGTACCGGCAGTTCCTGGGCAGGGCTTAGTTCAACAATCTCATGGTCATAAGACAGCCATGGCTGAATGACCTTGTTTGGCTCCCCACAGCCACTCCCCCCTCGGTGCTCAGCCTGCATCTGGCTTGAACTTCTCCCCCTCTGTATCTGGAAGACACCAATAACAATGACTTTTAAAGTTTACTTTATATATATAATGCTCAACAATAGCTCACAGGCCAGG
Source organism: Tokudaia tokunoshimensis (assembly GCA_036184795.1). Lineage (NCBI taxonomy): Eukaryota > Metazoa > Chordata > Mammalia > Rodentia > Muridae > Tokudaia > Tokudaia tokunoshimensis. Next base: position 31,490,136 of record BTHU01000008.1, on the reverse strand, counting down.
GAACAAGGGAAAGAAGTGTGTTAATGTGAGGCTTTGGCACTGCAAATGAGGCGCCATAATAACCTGTGAAGTAACATTGTGATAAATAAATTAAATATGTTGAAAAACCACATTGTACCTGTCCTAGTTAGAGTTTCAGTTGCTGCAACAAAACCAAAGCAGCTTGGAGGGGAAGGGTTTATTTGGCTCACACTTCCACATAGCTGTTCATCATCAAAGGAAGCTAGGAGAGGAATTCAACAGAGCTGAAGAAACCTGGAGGCAGGAGCTGATGCAGACCATGGAGGGGTGCTGCTTACTGGCTTGCTCAACATGACTTGCTCAGCCTGCTTTCTTATAGAACCCAGGACCATCAACCCAGGGATAGCACCACCCGTACTGGTCCCTCCCTCATCACTCACTAAGAAAATGCCCTGAAGCGGAATCTTATGGAATCATCTTCTCAATTCAGGTTCCTTTTTTTCAGATGACTCTTGAATCATCTTTTCAGATGACTCAAGTTAAAATCAGCTAGCACAGTACCTGTAATTTTTATTTTCAAAATAACAGGTATAGCCAGAAGCCAGAATTACAGGTCCCTATTGATGATACTAAAAAGAAACAAATGCAATCCACCGTCACTCTGTGTTTCTATGTCATTAGAGTAGAACAGAGACCAAGCTGGTAAGTTCTACCGAGTGCAGTCAAAGACGTGAAAACGTGTCTACTCGGTCTGTAGTCCCAGCTACTCTGGAGGCTGCACTGAGAGGAGTGAGTGAGCCTGGGAACTCTGGGTCAGCCTGGGCAGCATAGTGAACCCATCTCAATGATGATGATGATGATGATGATGATGATGATGATGATGATAATAATAATAATAATAATAATAATAATAATAATAGAACACACAAAATTGAGCTGACTCAAAGTCAGAGACTTACCTGAGAGAACTAGAGGGAAGGGGCAGAACCAAGGGACAAATGTGAGGAATAGAAGCAGGTGACAACCTTGTAAAGTTGACTAAGCACATGAGTAAAGGTAAAGGTAGAGGGAGGAAAAGACACCATGGTACCCCATGAGAACTGATGGACTGGCCAGTTGGAGTAAGAGTGACCTATGTGGGACATGACAATTCATATCTCAGGGTTATTGTCAGGGAAGTAGACACAATAGCATAGAGGGTGGATATCTGCCCAGCTCTGGGGCTTTAAATGCTTCTTATAAATATAAAAGTTTTGTGTCTTTTATCTTGGAATTGAATGATCTCAGGCAAGCTAGAAACCCCCAATTGAGATTAAATATTTACAACAAACCCAGATCCTCGAGGAGAGCAGTTGGCAGCGGCAGCTCGATCCACTCGCAGACACTTCACAGATACATCAGCAGTCCAGTCTGGCAGAGTCAGGACAGCATACACGAATCAACAGCAGTGATACTACCTAGTAGAGACAGCCAGGCCTCAGCCTTGGGGCGAATCAGGGTCCAGGAGGAATGCCAGGAGAAGTTCTTGGCTGTGCCTCTCTTATCAAAGATCAGTGAAGATGCGAGACCTACAAGCATTGCATAGCAATATAAGCAAGCCTAGCTCAGTTTCTGTCACTGCTGGACAAGTATTATTTATCCCTTCTAAACAACACGTGTCCTAGACAAGTCTTGCCTGAGCAAGACATGTCTATGTCTATGTATGTATATGTATGTTATATATGTATATGATATATATGTATATGTGCATGTATATATAATGTAAATGTATATGATGTATATGTATATAATGTGTATGTGTATATGTGTGTGTATATATGATGTATATGTATGTGTATGTGTGTGCGTGTATGTATATGTGTATGTGTATGTATATATCCCTAGCTTGTGAAGTTTCAGAGAGAAACAAAGATTCTATGGGGCCATTTGAGTTTAGAATCTGGGGTTCTGGTTAGCTGGAGCTGAAGAATTGGCTGTGACTAACAAGATACCAGAACCGCAAAGGTGACATGACACCTTTGCTTTGCTGGGAGAGTGGTAGCTAGTCAGCTGGAGCTCAAGAATCAGCTGTGATTAAGAAGAGACCAGCATCACTGAGGTCATATCTTCTGGGAAGTGTTTCCTCGGGGTCAACACACAGAAACTGTCTTCTGGAAGTGGTCAAAGTTGTACCTCCTGTTGGCGGCCTGACTTGGTAGTTCAGGAAGAGTCACCGAGGTGGTCCTAGTTTTGAAGGCATCACAAGGTCATGGAGAACAGCTGAGGCTTGGCACGTGTGGCAGGCCTGGAGTCCCTGAAGAGAGCCCAAGAGAGGCTACTGGTGGAAGGGAAGCCTGGCTGCAGGAAGAGACCCCAGTATTTTGGAGATGGCAGCATCATGGGATGCCCATCAAGAACAGAAGCAGGTATGGAAAGGAGTCAGCCTGAGCCTACAAGACAAGCTGTACAGAGAGCCGAGTGGGAGGGGTGACCTTTGGAGAGGCCCGCAAGACCATGACTGAATCGCACTAACATTGCATTACTTATGCTGTTGGGAGTTTGATTTTGCTTTGTCCAGATTATGGCTGTGCCCTTGTTCTTCCCTCCTGAAGTAAGAGAGTACTTAATTTGTTTTTTTATTTTATAGGAGCCTTGGAAAAAGAGATTTGAGAGTTTTACAGAGAATTTGGATTTTTGAAAGAAACTGAATATTTTTGAAGAGATAAGTTTTTTAAAACTTTTTATTGGTTCATGAATTTCACATTGTAAACCCAAATCCCACTAAGTTCAACCCTCCCCTTGTACCTACCCTCCACCCTTGCAACCTCCCCCACCAACAGAGGGGAAAAAAATCTCTTTGTGGAAGCTCTAGTGTGTCAGTGTGTCCCACAGTATACCCCTTTGTCCACATTTCTTTGCTTTTACAAATGTTCATTGCAACGAGTCATGGTCTGGTTCGAGGCCTCTGGCTTCTGCTACTCTATCAATAATGGAACCTCACTGGGACTCCTCTCGGATACCCTATTGTTGTTGCCGGTGCCATGGAGATCCTGTAGTTTTGGATCCGTGGAAACAGCCCCTTCATGCACTCTAGAAGTTCATTGGTAGATGTTGGGGTAGGCCAATTCAAAGCCCTAGATCTGGGCCTGAGATATAGCTGAGCTGGTCAGCCCATGAGCTCCCTCACTCCCACAGTCTGGGGCCAGTTCATTAGCAACATTCACAACTAGAGACAAGTCTACTCTGCCCGCCCAGGCAAGGCACAGGGCCCGTTCCCCCAAGAGTTGCAGTTGGTGAGGGGATATGGCAAGTTCTCCCACTCTCATGACCCTGGAGCCAGCTCTCCCATCTGCCATCGATGGCAAGGGACAAGGGAGAGGAGGAAGACATCACTGGAGCCACCACCCAGCAGACAAGACTAGTTAGGTTATCAAGCTCTCCTGCACTCATGCCCTTGCAGCCGGCTCACCCACAACCCCCACATTCAGGGCCAGCTCTACTGTGCTGCCCAGGCAAGGTGTGCCTGGGCAGCAAGAGACAAGTTTTAAAGTGTTTGAATTTGTAAGGCTGTGAGACTTTTATTGTAAAGTCTGTAAAATGTTTTCTATTGATGTCTTTATTAATGTGTAATCTTGGGTATGAACAAGAAAGGAAAGGTTGGGGCTTAACAGTTATGCGTCTGTGTGTCAAAGCTGACAAGGGGTTATCTGTCCTGGCTAGTTTTATGCCAACTTGATACAAGCTAGGGTCATCAGAGAGGAAGGAACCTCAACTGAGAAAATGCCTTCATAAAATGGGCTGGAGGCAAGCCTGAGGGCATATTCTTTATTAGTGATTGATCTAAAACCCTATGACACATGGTAACCTAATTAAAAAAAATTAAGAGTTTGATTAAATGAAATCTCAGAACCAGGGGGTGCTACCTTCCTATGAGTTCTCGATATGGGAGGCCCAAGAGATCCCCAAAACAGTCCAACAAATGCCACCGGTGCTGGTTGTCAAGCAGAACTTGCTGAAGATACCACATGCCCTGGTCCCAGGACATAGAGAAGTCAAACTGGAACTGGGCTGGAAGACACTCTGAAGGCTACTGGAAAGGGATTGTCCTCAATTCGATCACTCAGTGGTGGGCCCTGAGGGTGATAACACCAAGCAGCCCGGGAAGAGGTAGCCTCTGGAGCGATTGTGCCAAGTCTGTTATGGGCAAAATTAACTTTCTGATTGGCGATGAGATACATTCTTCAAGAGAGAATTCATGTCGGGTGTCATAAATCTGTTCAGAAGCCTGTAACTGAGGAGGAGACAAGTCCTAGTGGGGAAACTTCTGGAATTGTTCTGCTAAGTGTACAAGGTGTCCCCATCAAACTGTTTTATCCCCATAAATCAACTTTGCTGTCAGCTTTAGTGAAACAATCTTTGTTTTACAATGATTAGTGGTGATTGCAGTGATGATTCATAGCCAGTCAAAATGCTTAGAATAAATGACTGTTGGATATTCAGCCAGAAATGGGACAATGGGACATATATATCATCAAGGCTCAAGAAACATTAAAGAGGAAGGGAAAGAAAAATGGAAAGGGCCAAAGGGAAGTGTGCATGTGGGAGTTAGTGAGGGAGTTAAAGTTAGGGGTTTAGGCTTGGGTTTAGAATTCCAGGTGAAGGTTAGGGTTAGGTTTAGGGAGCACCATACCCTGAAGCACACCCTGAAGATTTATGTGCAATTAATTGTTAGTGGCGGAAGTAGGAACGTAACAATTAAGAGGTACCTATATTACAGTAAACAAACCCTCACCCACACTCAGGGGTGAGGTTTTGGTAAAGCTCATTGAATCATTAAAAACAAAACAAAACAGAAGACACTGGTGAGATGGCTCTTTGGATAAGTGTAGGCCTGATGACCCAACCTGACTTCAGTGCCCATAACTCATAATGAAAGGAGAGAATTGGTTCCCAAGTGTCTTGGATTCCCACACATATATGGGATGTTATGGGATGTGTGCAAGTACACGTACGCACGCACGCGCACACACACACACGCAGTAATAAATATAATAGTAAAGTTTTTAAAGACTTGAAAGTAGAATGGGGGTGCTTGTAGAAGAGGTAGGGTATCAGGAGGAGTGCAGCAAAGACAACAGAAGGTAATGGGAAGGTGGGTATGCTTAAAACACACTGTGAACATGTATGAAAAGGCCACAGTGTTACCATTATTACATATAATTAATAAACCCTGTCTTAAAAGCTTAAAAGGAAAGCAAAGTTACTATTCTGTGAGGTAAAGTAGATCTAAAGACAAAGAATATTAAGAATAAAGAAGACTATTTTTCAATGACAGGAGATAATTAACCTCAAGAAAATAACAATTCTAAATGTCTATACTCCTAGTCACAAAGCTTCAAAATGGGTGTGACAATGACCAGCAGACATATAAGGAGACATAAGCAAACTCTTAGTAATAATTTGAATTTTACCATACCTTCCCAAATGTTTACAGGGGGGTGGGGATGGGGTAAAAATATATCAACAGTAGAGAGGAAAGTCCTGAGCAACACTGTGAACTAACTTGTTCTCCCTTATTCCTCTAAAACATTCTTCCCAACCGAGCATACATCCCTTTCACACTCTAAGGAACACTTAACCAAGAGGGGCCATACAGTGGGTCAGAAGATAGATCTCAGCAAAGTTAAAATGAGTCAAAGTATGTACTAAGGCCGCAGTATAATCAAATTAGGAATCAAGAATAACAGTATATCTGGAAACCCCTGAAATATTAGAAAATTCAAACACATACTTCATGAAAAATGAAAACAATGTGATATAAAATTGTGACATTAACCCTGCTTCCATTGAAATCGAGGATAAGACAATGATGTCTGTTATCATCAGCAGTATTTTATATTGTTTGGGGGAATTTAACTAATGCAACAAGGCAAGAAAAAATAAATAAGTCAATGTAAATATTGGAAAAGAAAAGAATTTTTTTCAATGCTCTTAGGAGAAGATCAAGTAGGTTAAGTTTGGTCTTCATCACACTAACGTAGCCTGATGGCTACAGCCTGATGTTCACGTTTTAAATGTTTTTATTTAGTAGGGGTGGTGCAAGCCATAGCATGTGTGAGATGATCTGAAGACAACCCTTGGGAGTCAATTCTTTCTTTTGACTTTGTGGGTTCCAAGGATAGACTTGGGTCATCAGGTTTGGTAGCATGTATCTTTATTCACTAAGCCTACTTGCCATCCCCAACACTGGTACTTCAGATTGCCCTAGCTAAAATATACAGAGAAATGAAGGCTATCATAGTTTCTGATTTATCACTGCTTAGGACATATGTGTTCAATACATCATCAGTCTGATCTCATTGTTCCTCGTAATATAGTTTAATAACTCTCTGAGTAATTGCTTTGATTACAATTGGAGTTGGAACTTCCTCACCTTTGTTTTTTGAGGCTACTTGAATGGTTTGAATTGCTTGATGAGTATTTCCAATATGTGTGAAGAAGAATATAAAAAGACTTTGGGGAGTTGATCTTGAGGTCCGGCAAGCTTGGTGGTGGGAAGTGACATATAGAGACTGATGTGTGACAGAATGCACACCCTGCTTTTCACTCCAGAGCTGAACATGGGACAACTGTTCAGCTGTGCCTTCACAGACTCCTTCCACTGAAGCTTTTAGAAGCAAATACTGAGTCAAAGATTATAGAAATGGCAGATTTCCTTTCTGCAGGTCTTGGTACTAATGAGTCAAAGGCTTTTAAGAGGAAAGTGGGCAGGGGGGTGGGGATAAAAGCTATACTAAAAGTGTATTAACAGCATGACTAATTCACTCATGCTTTAAAACGTCAAAGCCGACCTCACTCTTCACTTCTTCCCAATCTTCTGCACCCAGTGGTTCATTTCTTCCTTCTCTTCGACTTTCCATTCCTGTCTGTATTTCTTGTGACATTTCAAACACAGAAAATTAAGCCAAATCCTATTTATGATTATGATTTATGATCATATTTTTGTCAGTGTTGCAAAGACATAAGAAGTAGACTATTAAAGAGCAGAAGATGGGGAAGGGAGCAGACAAATGCATGTAAGTGTGTCCTTGGCAAGAGAAGACACTGGAAGGAAAGACTCTCTTCTCAGCACTCTGCCCTTCACCAAAATAACCACACTATAAGATCTTTTTTTTTCCCCCGAGACAGAATTTCTCTGTGTAGCCCTGGCTGTCCTGGAACTCACTCTGTAGACCAGGCTGGCCTCGAACTCAGAAATCCGCCTGCCTCTACCTCCTAAGTGCTGGGATTAAAGTTGTGCACCACCACTGCTCAGCACCATCTTATTTTTAAGACACTTAAAGAGTAACCATTTTGGGGAACTAAAAATTCCTCACATAAACACCAAAATGCAGTCAGTTGATGATAAACCAGAGTCACCAATAATGCACTGGCATTGCATTAAAAAAAAAAGAAATCAAAGCACTTCCTCTTCGTGTCATTTAGCCAAGCGTGAGCATGGATTCGAATTCTGTCTTTCCGTTTGTCTTCGGGGGTTTCCGTCTGTCTTGCTGTATGACTCTGGGACTGCCCAAGGGCCATCTTGGTCCCTGTCCCTCTGTGTTTCTCTGTTCCTAGAAAGGGGCTTTTGCTCTCTTTTGCTGAACGGCACAGAAAGCATCACTCCAGTGAAGGAATGGGATATGTCACATGAATCTTTACAAATGATCAAGTCCCGGACCCAACTAGGCCAATAACAAAACACTATCAAGCAATATCCAAATTCTGCTTTCTGCACTTATGGCCTATGTTCATTTTATAAAGCTGCCTTTGGCTCATTTTCCTCTTTCAGCAAATGATTATCAGAAAACACACACAAAGCACACGCATTACTCTGGGGTCAGGGTGTGGCCAAGTGCATAACTTGAGAGTTTGGTATGCATTAGCTTAGATTGCAAAAGCTGATTGTGTGGGAAATCCAAGTAAAGTTGTTATACTGTTCTCTTAAAAGCAGTCAAAACAAACAGACCGAGCTCATGATAAGAAATCATGAGGATTAAGTGACTTCAAGGTATATTATTAACTTTGGCTATGAAGTCTAACAAAAGTTCCCATCGTTTAGACTGTAAGAAGTTTTTTGTTTGTTTTCTTTTTTTAACCATAATGCGTTGTCAGACAATGTGCATGTATCCACTATCAAAGATGTTATTATTTTGTCCATTTTAACATTAATATTATATTCTTTCCAATGGAGAACATTCCCTATATGTTTCCTATATGCCAAGCACAGTGTGATGTAAATACTTACCTGCTCTCATTTACATTTGAATGTTTGGCTTATCACATCAACCCTATGTGGTAGATAATACATTTCCATTTTATACATAGGGAAGTTGATGCACAGGAGTACACAGTATTCACTGGGGTCAGAACCAGGTCAGAGCCAGGGTGCACAGTAAAATGACAGATACTTGTCATGTGGGTTGTGTAAAAATAAAGTGCATTTAAATTAAAAAAAACAAAACAACAACAAAAACAGATAGAGGCTCCAAGCAGCAAGCCAGACACAGAGGTGGAGCCGACTTTCAAGGCTTAACTTCCAAGAATTCTCAAGGGCATAGCAGCAACTGCCACTAAATCTTCCAAAGGAAGACCTAAAGGAAAGAACAGCATTTCAACATGACTTATAAAAAAACAAAACAAAACAAAAAAAAAACACAAAAGGTCCACCCAGGGGTGTGACTAGACCAGTAACTACGACCTGACTCACAAAGGCATGTCCAGAACATGAAACTTACAAGAAGTCAAACGAATATCTCCACGGAAAGCCTCATAGGTAGAACGGAGATTATATTATGGAGATGACATAATATAAGGTCTTTAAGGCAAAGGAAAGGAACTCGAATCAATAACAAAGGTTAATTCGAAGGTGCAAATACACCATTTAGAAACCAAAGGCATTGTAAATAAAGAAAATATCCAATAAAAGAAAAAAGAAAAAAAGAAACCAAAGAGCTGGCTCGGCAGGTGGCAGCACACAGAGATCAGTTCCCAGAAGCCATACTGCTTGGCTCACAGCCACATGGAACTCCAGGTCTAGGAGCTCTGGTGTCCTCTTCTGGCCTCTGTTTGCACCCACATTCATGAGCACATACACTCACACAGGCACACATGCGTTCACATAAATAAAAGTAAAAAAATAAATATTTTTTTAAAATGTACCATTTGAGATCAGTGAAAAGATCAAATATAGGAAGCATGGACATAAAAGGAGAAGAGAACAGGGCCAGGAGATAGCTTGACAATAAGAGCATGCACGGCTCTTGCAGAAGACCTGGATTCAGCTCCCAGGGCTGACACCAGGCAACTCACAACTACCAGTAACACCATCTCCAGAGTGGCAAACACTCAACACAAACACACATTAATAAAAACATTTCAAGTCTTTTTTGTTTTGTTTTGTTTTGTTTGAGAGAGAGAGAGAGAGAATTTCATACTAGACGACAGAGAAAATATTTTCAATAAGAACCATAGCCTGTGTTCTTATGGAATCTATAGGTTGCCTTTAATAAGATGACCATTTTCAACTATTAATTCTTCCAATCCATCAGCATGAGTAATGTTAACCAACCTCGAGTGTCTTCCTCCGTTTTTTTCCCTTGGCCTTCCCATTGCAAAAGGTCTTTCACTTCTGGTGTTAGGCTTACTCCAGGGTTCGTTCGTTCTCTCTCTCTCTCTCTCTCTCTCTCTCTCTCTCTCTCTCTCTCTCTCTCTCTCTCGCTCTCGCTCTCGCTCTCGTTCTTCCTCCCTCTCCTTCTCAACTTCCCCCCCCAACCACATACTGTGAATGAGATTGCTTTCTTGATTTCCTTGTCATTGTGTTTGTCACTGGTCTGTAGGAAGGCTATCAATTTTCACATATTAATTCTGTATTCTGCCACTTTGTTGAAGGTTTGAGGTTCTTTGCTGTTTTTTGGTATAGTTTTTAGGATTTCTTATGTATAGAATCATACCATCTGTGAGTAGGGATACTTTGACCTTTTTTTCTGGTCATATCACTTTTGTTTCTCTGGTCTTGTTGCTCTAACTGAGACTTCAGGCACCATATTGAATAGGACTAGAGAGAGTGCTACCCTTGTCTTGTTCCTGATTTTAATGGCAATGCTTTGTGTTTTCTGATTATCATGATGTTGGTTATAGATTTATCATATATAGCCTTTATTGTGTTGAGGTATGCTCCTTCTATCCCTAGTTTCTCCGTGACTTCTGTCATGAAGGGCTATTGGTTTTCACCAAATGCCTTTTCTGTATCTCTTGAGATGATTATGTGATTACTAGTTTTGAGTCCATTTACATGGTAAATTATATTCATTGATTTATGTATACTGAGTCACCCTGCATGTCTAGAATGACCACCTTGATCATGATGAATGTTCTTTTGTTGTCATCTATGTTTCATTAGTTTAGTTTATCTAAGTTTGTCAGTCTTGCGAAGTGGAAATTTCTGGTTTCTTTGGAGACACAGTTGTGTCATGTGATATTTTTCTGCAAACTGTCTTATGAGAGGGTGTTTTGCTGAAGCAGACATGTGAGAGATTGTTTTGCTGAGGCAGACATCTGAGAGGACATGTGATGTTTGGAAAGAGTATAAGTAGAACCCAACAGACAGTGAATGGCACTCTTGCACTGGCACACCTTGCAACGCTTCGCTGGTCTTCACTGATCTTTGTTTATCATGACTTCGAAGAAAGAAATGCGCTAAGGAACTTCTTGTGGCATTCTGGCTGCTTCTTGCTACTTACTTGGACTCATGTCCATTCGGCAGAGCCCTACAGTCTTTTCTAGACGTAGCCACTGCTACTGAGTCATATTTGGTGTTTGCCAATTGGACTGGACTGCCACTACTGACTTGGTATTTGCTGTTGGACTGGACTGCTGATATCCTGACAAAGAAGATTGGAATCACCCCAAAGAACTACTCCTAAGGCTGGCTAGGAGGTACTTGAAGAAGGCGGCCACCTCTCCAAGGGCTTTTGCATCCCCTGACCCTCTCTGGCTCACGGATGAGCCTCGAAGAAGCTGCAGTCATAGGAAGGGACCAAAGCAGAGCAGGCACCCCCCTGTGTGCCCGTCCTCTCAGCCTGCCTCTGCACTCCAGGCCTCCGCCTCAGCTGGCAGCCAGGCACAGCTCGGCCAGCAGGCTCTGGGGGTCTTATGCTGGGGTCCTGACCATCCTCTACGGCACCCTCCCCCCTTGCCAGGGCCCTGTTTTCTGAGCCCGGGGCTGCCTGGGCTGTTGGCAGTCACAGTGCAGGAGCCCCTGGGTGGGTGGTGGGGAGGGACGTGGCTCGGTCGGCTCCTCCTGCCCCCCACCCGATGCTGCTTTCCCCTGTGGGGATCTCAGGAGCTGTTTGAGGATATATTTTCACTTTGTGATTATTCACTTTAGATGCTGATTTTTTTTTTTTTGTATTTTTAATGGGGGTAGCAGCTGGACCCTTCACCTTCTCATGCCCACACCCACCCTGCCCTTCCCACGGCTGCCCAGCCCTGAAGTGTAGGGAATAACTAAGCCCCACGTCCTGAAGAGGCCGGCCAGCCAGGTGGGCTCTAGGAAAGGGGGTCATGGCGGGAGGGGTAGGCTGACATCTGTTTCAAATGGGGTTGTGCCAAGGGCTTATGGGTCACCGGCTCTCCGAGTGCCAGGGGTGGGCAGGTGGCACCACCAAGCCCTTTCTAACACTGTGCCCTGGTGGAGAAAGCATTGGCCTATGATGCCCCCCCAAACCCCCTCTTCTGATGTGCCTTTTGCACCCCTCCCATTAGGACAATCAGTCCCCTCCCACTTGGGCTCCCCCTCCCCGTTTTCTTTTCCCTAGCCTTTCTCGGTACCCAGCCTACCTGTCCAGGGGTGCCCCTTGCTCTCCTACCCACCCCTCGGCCATCCAGGCTGGTTTTGTAAGATGCTGGGTTGGTGCACAGTGATTTTTTTTTCCTTGTAATTTAAACAGGCCTGGCATTGTTGATTCTATTTAATGGACACGAGATAATGTTAGAGGTTTTAAAGTGATTAAACGTGCAGACTATGCAAAAAAAAAAAAGAACTACTCCTAAACAGGTCAACATCCCCCTTGTCCTATTAACCATCTTTCTCCCCTATCTTTGGTTGGCGGGCTAGAAGGTAAGTTGAAGCATTTAAGAACCCTTATTAAATTAGGTTTTGAAAAATCTAAGCCTACAATATTGTCTAGCTTTTCATTGAATCTGTTTTTAAAATATTCCAATTCATTCATTTCTAACCCCGTGGTAATTATTTCTCTCCATTTACTTATTTTACGACTGGTTTGTTCTTGATTTCAAAATAAATCTTCCAAATGAACTAGTGTTTACCCAAACATTCCTATTATGTACCCAAAAGATCCCAGGTGGATGCATCAGAGACACTAGCACATCTATGTCTATTACAATACTATTCACGATAGCTAATTTATATACCAACCTTGGCGGCCAACAACAGGGGAATGGGTGAAAAAACTGTGGAATATATACACAATGGAATTTTTTGAACATAAAGAAGAATTGAAGGCGTATCACTTGCTGGAAAATTAATATAGCTGGAGAGTTATATTAAGTGAATTTAGCTACTTTCTGAAAGACAAATATTGTATTCTTTCCCTCATTTGTGGTTTATACAGAGTTTATATAGGTTTATAAAATCATATACACATATATCAAACAAAAGAAGTTAAACTATCTACAGGGACAAAGTGGATAAACAGGAAGAGGGCTAAAAAATGGATTGCATATCTAAATTAACTTTTCAAAAGGCTTAACTTTTTTTCACAAGGTCCCATGGCATAGGCTTTGGTTCTAACTACTTTGGACTGATGCAGGAGGATTTCAAAGTCTTTGTGTTCTAAAGTGTGAGTACAGGGCCAATGTAAACAACTTAGCAAGTCCTTGTCTCAAAGTTAAAAATAGGTTCAATACATAGTGTCACGACAGAAAGATAGATAGATAGATAGATAGATAGATAGATAGATAGATAGATAGATAGACAGACAGACAGATAGACAGATAGCTTTGCAGAAGACACTGTAAAAAGAATGACAAAAGAAAATACAGATTTGAAAAAATATTTGCAAAATAATCTGAACTCATTCTTGCAATCTCAGCACTAAGAGGTTGAGCATGATGAATGTTGTTGAGTCCTATGCGGACAACAGAGTCAAACGCTGTCTTAAACAACAATAAAATGACATATCTAGGCAGAATGCTTATAAAACATGCACACGGCATTTTTAGAACTCAAAAGAATTGCTTTAATAGTTTAAGTTCAATTTCTAAGGAATATGTCTTTCTGTCTGTTTGTGGGTATGTGCATGTGAAGATTGATGTCCATAGGGGCACTGGATCCCCTTAAAGCTGGAGTCACAGATAGCTGTGAGTTGCCCAGGGTCCTGACAACCAAACTCAGTCCTCTGCAAGAGCAGCAAGAGCTCTTAACTGCTGAGCTGTCTCTGTAACCCTTCAAAGACTATTTTAAAAGTCCAGTTTTGAACATGGGGCCAAAAGCCTTGGTAGAGATCTTACTGAAGACAATGATTAGACGGGAAAGATGCCTGTAAAAAGTTGCTCGGGTCATGTGACATCATAAAAATGCAAATTAATAATGAGGTTATCATACTGATTTGTAAAGCATTTTATCTTCATAATTTAAGTCAGAGTTTGATTGCTTTGTGGTCTGTCTTAGTTAGGGCTTTACTGCTGTGAACAGCCACCATGACCAAGGCAACTCTTATAAACACAACATTTAATTGGGGCTGGCTTACAGTTTCAGAGATTCAGTCCATCATCATCAAGGCAGGAGCATGAAAGCATCCAGGCAGACATGGTATGGGAGGAGCTGGGAATTCTACATCTTCATCTGAAGGTTGCTAGGAGAAAACTGGCTCTCACGTTGTTAGGAGGAGGGTCTCACTGCCCACCTTCACTGTGATAGGTTTCCTTCAACGAGGCCACACCTACTCCAACAAGGCCACACCTACTCCAACAAGGCCACACCTTCTAATAGTACCTCTCCCTGTGCCGAGCATATGCAATCCACTACAATGGACCATAATGTATTAATACCTATCAGAGTTTTAGTTTAATTTTGCTTCGTTTTGCTTATATAATAAAGGAGAAAACAAATGTTATATAATAAAGGTTTTTTTAAAGTACAGAGCAACAGGAACACCATTCACTGCCACTGTGAATCAAGATTCATGTAGCCTCTCTGGGAAGGGATTTTTGAGGTTTCTTACAAACTCAAACATAATTGTGTGTGTGTGTGTGTGTGTGTGTGTGTGTGTGTGTGAGTGTGTGTGTTTTCTGAGACAGGATTTCTCTGTGTAGCCCTGGCTGTCTGGCTGTCCCAGAGTTGACCCCTAACTCAGAGATCCGCCTGCCTCTGCCTCATGAGTGCTGGGATTAAAGGCATGTGCCCCCACTGTTTGGCTAACACACTCTTACCAAGGTTCTATCACTTGTCCTGACTAGTACTTACACAAAGCAATTTAAAATATATCTACATAACAGCTTGTATATAGATGCTTATGAAACATTCATTCTGCTGCTCTTGCAGAGTACTGAGGTTCAATTCCCTGCACTCAAACCTTCTGTAATTACAGTTCCAGGGAATCTGATGTTTTCCTCTGACCTCTTCAAGAATCAAGTATGTACACACATGCATACAAAGACTCATACACATAAGTTAGAAATAAATATTTTTTAAAAGTTGACCAACGGTAATTTTTTTTAATATATGGATTGACACATTTAAAAGAGTTATTTGTTTAAAGTAAAAACATTGGCTCCATTTGAGGATAAGCACTCCTGACTATCTGGTCCCTCACCTGAAATATGGTATCCTCCTCTACCCGAGAACTATGATGATGATTGGAACGAGTTGGGAGATGGGGAGATGATGTGAGAAAGGAGCACCTTTGTTTTCTGGGAGTGAGAACACACAGCATGAGTTAACAGATTCTTGGTTAACAGGAAAAAAAAGACAGAGGAACTGTCCAGAACTAGACAGTGGCCTGGTAAACCATATCAAGACTTTCTTTCTCATCTTTTACAGGAGGTCAGTTGCCTATGTTTTATGGAGAGGCAGAAGTACTCATTGTAAGCATCCGGCGTACAATAGTGTCAACGCTGCGTGCCAGACTGCCATCTGTCCCTTTCGAGAAAAAGTTGATTATTAATGATTACATCCATCTCTGTGCTGATATTAGGCCTTCACCTTCACATATACAAGGGTTAACTCTGACTCTGGCCTTCCAGGAGCAGAAAGTGCCTCAACCATTAGCAGTCATTCAACAAGGAAAGAGAAAAGAATAATGACAAATAGTCCAACTTGATGTCAAGAGTTACTTGTTACAGCTTTAAAAAGAACTAAAGAGCTCTTTAATCTTGCCTTTATTATACATTTCGTGGATGGTATTCTGATTTCAAAATAATAATAATAATAATAATAATAATATTGTTATTATTATAGTACTAAATGACCTATTCACAAAAAATAAAATAAAAACTAGATTAACCCTTTGAATTTGTATCCCTCATTTTAAAAAATTAAAATTTTTGTTAAATACTTTGGATGACTTAACACTGACTTCTGCTATTTTATGCCCTGTAAAATATTTAAAAACTAGCAATGCTCCTACATACATTGTCAAGCCTTTTCAGGACTTTTGCCAACAGCTTGATATAACCCACAGCACAGACATCCCATATATCCCACAGTCAGTCCTTTGTGGAAAAGAGCTAATAGACAACTTAAATGTTACTTAAAAATAAAGGAGGAGGGGTAGCATAGTATGACTACTCATAATATTTTATCTTCTATTTTATATACTTAAATTTTCTTTAAATGTGGGTAAGGGTAGTCTTACTGCCAAAAAAATGTTTTGGGGCCCCTCCAAAACAAGCCAGGGTCACTGTTCTTTGGAGAGATGTCTGGCCGGTTGAATGGCCCGGCTCCTACTGGAGCTGAGGCTGTGTGTGGTTTTCTCCCTCAGGGTGATGAAAAGCTAGGCGTGGATACCTGAAAGACTGACTCAACCAGTGGAAGATGGACTAGGAGGTTCCAAAGCTTCTGCAGAGACTACACCTGAAGGAAAGAAAGAGGATGGAGCAATGGACCAAAACCCAAAGGACGCGGCCTCCCTACCAGTGGTAGATCACTGAGGAGGAAGAGTTGGGGAAGTCTCAGGAGAAGGCTGTGACTGCAGAACTACTGTTTCTACTACCTGGTCTCTGCTGAGACGCCCTGGCCTTCCTGTGCTTCGCTTGGTTAACTGGGAAGGGAATAACATCCCTGTTCATGTTAATGACTCTGAGATCTTGGATGCCCCACACCCCCCACGACTAACCATAATGTTCCCTAAGCAAAGATGGTCAGATGACAATTTAAGTATTAATGTTCAAGCCCTGCATGGTAACGTGTTAACCATTCAACATTCAAAATTAGATAAATCACCCTCCTCCAAAGCTCTTATTTCCACCCTATTACAACATTCACCGTTATGGCTATCCCACACAGTTAACAACTGATAATGGTCCATCTTTTACTAACAGGAATTTTAAGAATTCTGTTATAAGTGGCAAATTCAACACATCACTAGACTTCATTACAACCTACATGTCAGACATTTGTAGAATATGTACACGCCACCCTTAAAAAAGCAACTTTCAAAAAAAGAATAGCCGGCTTGATTATCTCCCCAAGATAGTCTCGCTATTATTTAAATTTTTTGAATTTACCCCAACCCTATTTATTTCTAACCCTAACCATATTTATTACCTAAGCTTTCCAACATTTTCAGGATGCTCAGCCCTACATGTGGCCACTGTCGTGTCCCATATGGTATAAAGAACTAGACCACTAGGTACCAGGATGAAAATTTTCAGACATTTTCTAAGCAGTTGCCTGGAATCTCAGAACAGGGAATAACAAAAGAAATTGCTGATGTCTGAAAAGGTACAGACAAACCCTCCTGATGGCAAAACACTCTTGGGTATAGCACTGCGCTTATCATATGTCTTTTTGTACTTCTCTTAGGATTTCAATGGCTCCAAACAAGAATAAATACCCTAAAATTTAAAAGACAAAACAGGGCAAGAGAATGACCCATGGCAAACACTGCCTGGGGCACCATGAGAGAAGATCCAGGAGGAAAGGCAGAGAGCCTTTTACCTCTAGTGAGGTTCTTAGTTCTCCGGATTGTTCTTGGACCTAATTTCATGCCTCCAGTGTTAAACATTTACTTTCATTATAAGGCATGTTTGTTCTTTTTGTATGCCAGATCATAGCTATAGAACTTGATCTAGATAGGACATTCTGCCTTGCTTTCATGCTTTCCTGGATATAATCTATGCTACATACCAGGCAATTATGTTTAAATTAGTCTGTCCTGAGAAAGTTCTGGCAAAGGACTGTTCATATTTAGTATGTGCTTACTGGCATCTTTTTGCATGGTTTCCTGATCGTGGTTTTCTAAACTCAAATAACCTTCCTTGGATCGTTGCTTTGTTTGTGGATTAAAGTACACTGAAACTGAAGTCAGATGCTCTACAACATCAGACTATAGTCTTCCCTGTACTTCAGGTCCTCAGAGCCAAGGTCCATCAGACAAGATGCACACAGGTCGTTAGAAGTTGACATGGGGCTGGAGAGATGGCTGGACGATTAAGAATGTTCGCTGTACAGTCGTGATGAGTAGAGCTTGAATATCAGCAGCCACATGCCTGAGGAGGTCTCACATACGCCGCCGTCACTCTAGCACTAAGAGAAACAGGACTGCGGAGACTTCCAGCTCCCAGAAGTGACCAGGGTCCAGCAAGAGAATCTGCCCCACAGGAAGGAGAGTGATAGGACCTTCCTCTGGTCTCCTCATGTGCATGTGTGCACATACTTGCACACACATATATCTTTACAACACACACACATATACAAAACACACACACATGAAACTACAGGGAGGTTAGGAGATATTTAAATGTGAAGAAAATGAGAACACCTCCCCTCCCCCACATACACACATATCCACAAGATCAACAAGTGTTCTACCTTTGCACTACACTCCAGCAAGAAAATAAAAGCTGCCAAAACTCATGGGCTACAGCAAAAGCAGGACTTGGAGGGCGGGAGCTCCAGCTAAGAACACTTGCCCAGAAAGATCTCAAATCAATAATCTAACAAGACACTTCAAGGAAGCAGGAAATCAAAATAACACAACAACAACAACAAAGTAAACTCAAGTTTGCAGAAGAAAGAAAAGTAATAAATGCTAGAACAGATATAAGCAAATAGAGAGGCGAAAAGTGTGGAGGAAATTCACAAATGTGAGATTAATTCAATTGACAGTACTCGGGTTGACTGAGAAACGAAAGAAAATCCTAAAGTAATAAATAAAAGAGGAAATAATGCTATAGATTTTATATAAATAAAGAGGGTTGTGAGAGAGTTTGGGGAAACATTTTACTCCAACAAATTGAGTAACTGATACAGCTTTAGTGTCTGTGTCCCTCCCAAAGTTCACACAAGCACTGAATATTGAAAGCAAAGACGTCATGAATCATAGTGCTTAGGAAGTCATTGAGTCATAATGATTCACCTTCAGAATAGGATCAGACACCCTTATTACAGGAGCCATGACCTCTCCTCTTCCAGTCCTTCTGCCATGTGATGATGCTGTGTCCCCCTCCTTTGGAGGAGAAACTGGGCTTCTTACCAAGCATCACACTTACTCAGTATTGCTTGATCTTGACCAATCCAGCCTCCAAAATTGTAATACCCTTCTTCTATTCACAGGTCACTCAGCCTTATTACACCATAATAGGTATGTGACACACTTATTAGGTTCAGGCAGGAGTTCTGTTATAGCATCACAAATAGTTCAAGACAATAAACTGGATAAATGAGCAAATTCCTGGGAAGAGACAATTTGCCAAAACTTAATCATAAAGAAATAGAAAACTCTGAAGACTAACAGTCAGTAAGTTTGACTTAGTAATCAAAAAAAATCAATAATTTCCCAATAAAGAGAAGACCTGCACTTAAATTGCGTCATCAATTAATTCTATCAGATGGTTGAATAATTAACACCAATCTTTCTAGAACTCTTTAAAGAAAAATTTAAAAAGAAGATGTTTCCTAAGTCATCCCCATAAGGCCTGCAACCAAAGACAGGGCAGCACAAAGAAGCTATAGACAAATATTCCTTGTAAATATTAATACAAAGTCCTTAACCAGATACTGGCAAACTAAATCTAGCAACGTACTAAAAGAAGCCAAATGATCCCTGTTTTCAGATGATATGATACATAGGAGAGCCCTCAAATTATACCAGAAAAAGTCTGGAAACAACTATTTCAGCAAAAAGTGAGGTACAAAGTCAACTTTAAAAAAAAAAATCAGTAGCCTTTGTATATACCAAACACACCAAGAAAGAGATTATGGGAATACTCCCACTTATAATAATATGAAGGACCACAAAATATCTTAGAATAAGCCTAACAAGTAAAAGACTTCAAAAGTCTGTGATGATCTTATAGGATGCATGGGATCATTGCAATCTTCTTGTATCTGCTGAGACTTGTTTCGTGACATGGTCAGTTTGGGAGACGGTACCATGAGGTGCTGAGAAGAAGATATATTCTTTTTTCTAAGGTGAAATGTTCTGATTATATCTGCTAAATCCATTTGGTTCATAACTTCGATTAGTTTCATTGTGTTTATGTTTAGTTTCTGTTTCCATGATCTGTCCATTGGTGAGAGTGGGGTGAAGTCTCCCACTATTATTGTGTGAGGTTCAATCTGTGTTTTGAGTTTTAATAAAGTTTCTTTTATGAATGTGGGTGCCCTTGCATTTGTGGCATAGATGTTCAGAACTGAGACTTCCTCTTGGTGGATTTTTCCTTTGATGAGTATGAAGTGCCATTCCCCATCTCTTTTGATAAATTTTAGTTATTTTGATCCATTTTATTGGAATGGATACTCCAGCTTCTTTCTTGGGACCATTTGCTTAGAAAAGTGTTTCTCTCACTTTTTTCCAGCCTTTTACTCTTGGGTGGTGTCTGTCTTTGTCACTGAGGTGTGCTTCTTCTATGCAGCAAAATGCTGGATCCTGCTTATGTATCCAGTCTGTTAGCCTATGGCTTTGTATTGGGGAATTGAATCCACTGATGTTGAGAGATATTAAAGGCCAGTGATTGCTGGACTTCAATAACAACAAAAACAATAGAAAACCCACATACTCACGGAAACTGAACAATCCTCTATTCAATTATGACTTGTTCAGAGAAGAAATAAAGAAAAGAAATTAAGGACTTCTTAAAATTTAATGAAAATGAAGACACAGAATATCCAAACTTATGGTATACAACAAAAGTAGTGCTAAGAGGAAAGTTCATAGGACTAAATGCCCTCATAAAGGACCTGGAGAGATCCTACACTAGCAACTTAACAGCACACTTGAAATCTCTGGAACAAAAAGAAACAAATACACCCAAGAGGAGTAGATGGCAGGAAATAATCAAACTCAGGGCTGAAGTCAACCAATCAGAAACAAAGAGAACAATACAAAGAATCAACAAAATGAAGAGCTGGTTCTTTAAGAAAATCAACAAGATAGATAAACCCTTAGCCAAACACAGAGGCAGTATCCAAATTACAAAATCAGAAATGAAAAGGGAGTCATAACAACAGAAACTGAAGAAATTAAAAAAAAAAATCATTAGCTCTTACTATAAAACTTATGCAACAAAACTGGAAAATCTAGGCGAAATGGATTCATCTAGTTAAATCAAGAACAAGTCAACTATCTAAACAGTCCCATAACCACTAAGGAAATAGAAATAGTCATTAAAAACCTCCCAACCAAAAATAGCCCAGGGTCAGATGGTTTTAGTGTAGAATTCTACCAGACCTTCAAAAAAGAGCTAATACAACACTCCTCAAACTATTCCACAAAATAGAAACAGAAAGAACACTACCTAATTCATTCTATGAAACCACAGTTACTTTGATACCTAAACCCCACAAAGACCCAACAAAGAAAGAGAACTTCAGACCAATCTCACTTATAAACATCGATGCAAAAATACTCAATAAAGTTCTCACAAACTGAATCCAAGAACACATTAAAACCATCATTCACCATGATCAAGTAGGATTCATCCCAGAGATGCAGGAATGGTTCAATATACAAAAATCCATCAACATAAACCACTATATAAACAAACTCAAAGGAAAAATCACATGATCATCTCATTAGATGCTGAACAAAACCTTTGACAAAATTCAACACCCCTTCATGTTAAAAGCATTGGAAAGATCAGGAATTCAAGGCCTACACCTAAACATAGTAAAAGAAATATACAGCAAACCAACAGCCAATATCAAATTAAATAGAGAGATACTTGAAGCAGTACCACTAAAATCAGGCACAAGACAAAGCTGCCCACTCTCTGCCCATCCATTCAATATAGTACTCGAAGCTCTAGCTAGAGCAATAAGAAAACAAAAGGCGATCAAGAGGATACAAATTGGAAAGGAAGAAGTCAAAGTATCCCTATTTGTAGATTGTTGCAGGATTTTCCCTGTCCAATCACATTAGGGCAGTGGGGAGCTTGTGATTGGACAGGGAAAGGGAGGCGGAGCTAAGAGTAGCAGAGACAGCGAGTGTCTCAAAGTAGAAAAGAAGCCAAGATGGAGGTGGACAGAAGGAAGAAGATCCTGATCACACATGGTTTTAACAGCCACAAGTTGCTATGATTTTACAAGGTTAGAAATATTGGGATAAAGCATTTATCATTATCAATTGGCTCTGAAATTACTGTATTGACATCTTGTAAATTATGATTTTATTGATATATAAATCTGATTGGTTAATTAAGCTTTAAGAGTCTTGATTCTACCGGGTTACTGGGTATTGTGTTATGCAACCGCGAGGTTGGCTGTTCTATTTGGTTACTGGAGTGGGACCGCCGCTTTCAGGGGATTGTAACAGAGACAGAACTAGTGGCTATTGGGACAAGTGAGGCAGATAATGCAGGGGCTAGCTCCAGAGAGTTAGCGGAGGCAGCAGGAGCATGAGAACGTGTTCTGACCCCGCAGAGTGCTGGCGGGTTCATTTTTAATATTTCCCGCAACAGTAGATGATAAGATAGTATACAGAAGTGACCCCAAAATTTCTACCAAAGAAACTCTACAGCTGATAAACAACTTCAGCAAAGTTGTATATGGCTGTATATAAAATTAACTCAAAAAAATCAGAAGCCTTTCTTTATACAAATGATAAAGGAGCTGAGAAAGAAAATAGGGAATCAGCACCCTTCACAATAGTCACAAATAATATAAAATATTTTGGCATAACTCTAACCAAACAAGTGAAAGGTCTGTATATGACAAGAACTTCAAGTCTCTGAAGAAAGAAATTAAAGAAGGCCTCAGAAAATGGAAAGATCTCCCATGCTCATGGATTGATAGAATTAATAGTAAAAATGGCCATCTTATCAAAAGCAATCTACAGATTCAATGCAATTCCCATCAAAATTCCAACACAATTCTTCACAGCCATGAAAGAGCAATTCTCAACTTCATATGGAAAAACAAAAAATCCAGGAGAGAGAAAACAATTCTCAACAATAAAAGAACTTCCTGGGGGAATCACCATTCCTAACCTCAAGCTGTACTACAGAATGATAGTGATTTAAAAAAAAACAAAACACAAAAACGCGTGGAATTGGTACAGAGACAAACAGGTTGATCAATGGAATAGAATGGAAGACCCAGAATTAAGCCCACAGACCTATGGACACTTGATCTTTGACAACAAAACCAAAAATATACAGTGACAAAAAGAAAGCATCTTCAACAAATGGTGCTAGTCTGACAGTCTGCATATAGAAGAATGTAAATTGATCCATATTATCTCCTATATAAAGCTCAAGTCCAAGTGGATCAAGAACCTCCACATAAAACCAGATACACTGGATCTAATAGAAGAGAAAGTGGGAAAGAGCCTCAAACACCTTGGCACAGGGGAAATTTTCCTGAACAGAACACCAATGGCTCAGGCTCTAAGACCAACAATTGACAAATGGGACCTCATGAGACTGAAAAGCTTCTGTAAGGCAAAGGACACTATCAATAGGACAAAAGGGCAAACTACAGATTGGGAAAAGGCCTTCACTAACCCTACATCTGTTAGAGGGCTAATATCTAAAATATACAAGAAGTTAGACTCCAATCACCCAAATAACCAAATTAAAGAATGGGGTACAGAGCTAAACAGAGAATTCTCAACAGAGGAATCTCAAATGGCCGAGAAGCACTTAAAGAAATGTTCAATATCCTTAGTCATCAAGGAAATACAAATCAAAACAACCCTGAGCTTCCACCTCACACCAGTCAGAATGGCTAAGATCAAAAATTCAGGGGACAGCAGATGCTGGCAAAGATGTGGAGAAAGAGGAACACTCCTCCATTGCTCTTGGGATTGCAAACTGCTACAACCACTTTGGAAATCAATCTGGCAGTTCCTCAGAAAACTGGAAATAGCTCTACCTGAAGACCCAGCTATACCACTCCAGGGCATATACCCAAAAGATGCCCCACCACACCTTAAGGACATGTGCTCCACTGTGTTCATAGTAGCCTTACTTGTAATATCCAGAAGCTGGAAACAGCCCAGATGTGCCTCAGTGGAAGGATGGATACAGAAATGACATTCACTTATACAATGGAATACTATTCAGCTATTAAAATGCAAAGACATGAATTTTGCAGGCAAAAGGAAGGAACTAGAAAATATCATCCTGAATGGGGTAACCCAGATCCAAAAGGGCATGCATGGTATGTACTCACTGATAAGTGGATATTAGCCAAAAAGTTCAGTAGACCCATGATGTAACTCATATTGGAAGCTTAACAAGAAGGAAGGCCCGAGTGTGGATACCTGAAACCCACTTAGAAGGGGAACAAAATAATCAGTAATCATGGAGGTAGAGTGAGGGAAGAACCAGAGTGGGAGAGGGGGAGGGGAAAAGAGGAGCAGGATCAGGTATGGGTAGAAGCAGGGGTGATGACCAGAGGGCCAGGAGAATGAATCTAAATATGCAGCAGTGGGAGATAGGTGGGGAAGGGGAACCTCTAGAAAGTCTCAGAAACTTGGGATATGAGAGGATATCAGGACTCAGTGGAGATGACATTAGGTGAAATGCCGAACAATGGGGAGATGGAACCAGAAGAGACCACCTCCAGTAGATAGACATGGCCTTCAGTTGAGGCAGGGGACCACCCACCCATCTTCAAAATTTTTAACCCATAATTGTGTTTGTCTAAAGGAAATGCAGGGACAAAAACGGAGCAGAGAATGAAAGAAAGTCGTCCCCCCCTCTCCAGTGACCAGCCCAACTTTAGGATCTATCCCATGAGCACACACCAAATCCTGACACTATTACTGAAGCCATATTGTTCGTGCAGACAGGAGCCTAGCATGGCTGCCCTTTGAGAGGCTCTACCAGAAGTTGACTGAGATAAATGCAGATACTTACAGCCAACCATTGGATTGAAGTCAGGGACCCATATGGAAGAGTAGGGGAAGAACTGAGGAGCTAAAGGGGATTGATTGCAATACCATAGGAAACAAGATGCTCACAGCATTACCCCTGTTCCTGTGGTCCTTACAGTCTTTCTACTCTCTCTTCCTCAACTATTCCCAAGCCTTTGGAGCAGGAACTGTGTTCTAGATGTACCAGTAGGGACTGGTCTTCACGATTCTGCGTTTTTATTGGTTGCGAGTTTCTGTAATGGTTTCCATCTAACAGAGAGTTCCTAATAGAAGAAACAAAGATGACACAGAAATCCCGCAAAGGGTGTTTATCACTCTTATTGATTAGAGAAATGCAAATTAAAACATCTTTGAGCTAACATCTTACACAAGTCTGAATAACTAAGACCAACTGACCAACTGACAACACAGGCTGGCACAGTGTGGGGAAAGGGCGACCCTGGTTCACTGTGGGCAGAAATGCAAGCTGGTGCAGCTAAAAAATGAATCTAGCATAACCCCAAAGGACTCAACAATCTACTTCACAGATACTTGCTCAGCCATGCTCACTGCCAGCCTATTCACAATAGCCAGGAAATGGAAACGACCTAAATGTTCCTCCACTGATAAATGGATAATGAATACACGGAACATATACACAATGGAATATTGTTCAGCTATAAAGAAAATGAAACCATGACCTTTTCAGGCAAATGGACGGACAGAGAAAAGGTATGCCAAGTGAGATAACCCAAACCCAGAAAGCCAAACGCTGCATGTTCTCGTTCGTCTGCGGCTCCCAGCTCCAAGCCTTCAGATGCAAGTGTACAACATGGAGTAGTCACAGAAACTAGGAAAATAAAGGTACAGGGGAGTTAGGGAGGGGGTCTGGGGAGGGGAGTAGCAGAATACAGGCAATATAAAGTGGGAAACAGAAAACCCAGGCAGGGAGCTCCCACTAGGGAGGAGAGGAGGAGAGCAATACAAAAAGAGAAGGATGGAGGAAGGACAAGGAAAACAAAAATTGTTTGATAAAAACTCAAGAGTTCGAGTCTCACCAGAGTTCATGCACCGGCCCAGCCAGCGCCTGTTCGCGCCCCCGCCCTGCCCCGGTTCCCAGCCCTGACTCTGGGGGAAGTCGCGCCAGCAAGAGGTGGGGCAGGAGTTCTTGGATTGGCCGCCCCTGTAGAAGCGATGACAGAATACAAGCTTGTGATGGTGGGTGCTGGAGGCGTGGGAAAGAGTGCCCTGACCATCCAGCTGATCCACAACCACGAGTATGATCCCACTATAGAGGACTCCTACCGGAAACAGGTGGTCAGTGATGAGGAGACGTGTCTACTGGACATCTTAGACACAGCAGGTCAAGAAGAATATAGTGCCATGCGGGACCAGTACATGCTTCCTCTGTGTATTGGCCATCAACAACACCAAGTCCTTTGAAGATATCCATCAGTACAGGGAGCAAGCAGATCAAGCGGTGAAAGAGTCAGATAGTGTGCCAATGGTGCAGGTGGGCAACAAGTGTGAGCTGGTCGCTCGCAATGTTGAGTCTCGGCAGGCCCAAGACCTTGCTCGTAGCTATGGCATCCCCTACACTGAAACATCAGCCAAGACCCGGCAGGGTGTGGAGGATGCCTTCTACGCGCGAGTATGTGAGATTCAGCAGCATACACTGCGGAAACTGAACCTGCCTGATGAGAGTGGTCCTGGCTGCATGAGCTGCATGTGTGTGCTGTCCTGACATCAGGTGAGGCAGGGACCAGCAAGACATCTGGGGCAGCGACCTCAGCTAGCCAGATGAACTTCGTATCAACTTTGATGTCCCTGCTCCCCCAATTCTGCCAATCCCCCTGCCTGCAGTCAGTCATGTCCTTTGTGACCCTCCTGGCACAGGCTCAGGACATGGAGGTGCCGGATGCAGGGAGGAGTTGCTGACAGAAGGAAGGAAAGAGGAGGGAAGGAAGGAAATGATGCTGGAGCCAGGCCAGCCCAGGGATGGTGGACAGATGTGACCAAGACCTTCGCACAGACAATTTGAACAAACTGTCGTGAACTGTCCCTGTTGCCACTGGTACCCAAGTCCTCCACATCTTTCAGTTCCTTCCAGGCACCTATGAGGGGCACACGGTGAATCACAGTAAATTATTTGATGGTCTTGAGAAAAAAAAAGACTCAAAAGAACTCATTATTTTATATTACCAAAAAGTCAAACACTTTATATATACAAATTACATATATTAAGAAAAGGTATTAGGGCTGACAAAGTTCCCCACAAGAATCGCAGACTAGCAAAAATTCCAGGACCACACATATGAATAGAAAGGTTGATCGGGGTAGTCTAAGTAACTATCAAAACAACAGGGATTATGGATGCTATCCTCAATTGCTAATCAGAGATTCAAGGCAAGCACTTATTGCTGAAAACACTGCATATTTAGGACACAGGTCTCATATTATTCAGATGGATCTAACCTGAGAGCCTTCCTGTGGTCTAGCTTCATTGGTACCAGAAAACATTCTTCAAGCTGACAAGAGATGGAAGCAATTAAGAGTTCTACCCAGCGTCAATGCATATGAAACTGTCCTAGTCACTGTTCTATTACTGTGACACCATGTGAAGACAAACCATGACCAAGGCAACTCTCATAAAAGAAAGTACTGAACTGGGGGCTGGCTTACAGTTTCAGAGGTTTAGTCCATTATCATCGTACTGTGGAGCATGGTGGCATGGGTGGTGCTGGAGCAGTAGCTGAGAGAGACATATCTGGCCTGGAGAGAGAGAGAGAGAGAGAGAGAGAGAGAGAGAGAGAGAGAGAGAGAGAGAGAGAGAGAGAGATTGGTATGGGAAAGTTCATAGCGCTAAGTGCCCTCAAAAAGAAACTAGGGAGATCTCATACTAGCAATTTAACAGCACACTTTAAATCTCTAGAACAAAAGAAGCAAACATATCCAAGAGGAGTAGATGGCAGGAAATAACCAATCTCGGGGCTGAAATCAATAAAATACAAACAAAGAGAACAATACAAAGAATCATTGAAGCAAAGAGTTATTTTTTTGAGAAAATCAATGAGACAAACCCTTATCCAAAGTAAAAGTCAGAGAAAGAATATCCAAATTATCAAAATCAGAAACAAAAAGAGGGACATCATAGCAGACACCAAGGTATCCAAAGAAGCTTTAGTTCATACTTCAAAAACCTATACTCCACAAAATTAGAAAATCTAAAAGAAATGTACAAATTTCTTGATACCTCTTACCAAAGTCAAATCAAGATCAGATAAGCAATAGACCTGTAATCTCTAAGAAAATAGAAGCAAGCATTAAAAGTCTCCTGACCAAAAATATATAAGTCCAGGGCCAGACAGTTTCAGTATAGAATTCAAACAGACTTTCAAAGAAGAGCTAATACTAATACTCCTCAAATTATTCCACAAAATAGAAAAAGAAGGAAGATTGTCAAATTCAGTTTATGAAGCCTCAATCATCCTGATACCCAAACCTCACAAAAATGCATCAAAGAGAATTACAGACCAATTTCTGCAGAAAGAATCTCTTATAAACATCACCTGTCATTAAAAAAGCTGATGGCCAATGAGCTGAGGCAGGAAACAGGAGGTGGGACAGTGGCAGGAGGAGAGAGGATTCTAGAAAGCAGTAAGAAATAAAAGAAAGGCACAGGGAGAGCTGAGAAAGACAAGGTGAGAAACAGACCAAGAGGATGGACATAAACCAGCAGGGAGATGCTAAGAAGGAGATGTGAAGACGCCAGCCAACCGGAGCTGGAGGAGAGGGGACCAACCACGTGGTAGACAGAATAGTTGAAATGGGTTAAATAGATTATGAGCTAGTCAGGGAATGAGACAAAGCTTATGGACTAGGCATAATAATAACTAGTCTCAGAGTCATTGTTGATGTGAACTAAGGGGCCAGAAGGAAAAATGGATTTAAAAATTAGTTTTACAAATTTCCCTTATAGACATTGATGCAAAAATACTAAATAAAATATTTACAAACCAAATCCCAAAACATCATCCACCATGATTGAATAGGCTTCATCCCAGAGATGCAGAGATGGTTCAACATAGAAAAAAAATCTGTCAATGAAATCCATCATATAGGGGCTGGAGAGATAACTCAGTGGTTAAGAGCACTGACTGCTCTTCCAGGAGTCCTGAGTTCAATTCCCAGCAACCACATGGTGGCTCACAACCATCTGTAATGGGATCTGATGCCCTCTTCTGGTGTATCTGAAGACAGCGACAGTGTCCTCATATACATGAAATAAATAAATAATTCTTTTAAAAAAGAAATTCATCATATAAACAAACTGAAAGGGAAAAGGCAATGACAACAAAACAAACAAGCAAACAAAACAAAAACAAAAAACACGATCATGCTGAAAAGGCCTTTGAGAAAATACAACACCTCTTCATAATAAAAGTATTGGAGAAAGTAGGAATACAAAGACAAACCTAAATATAATAAAGGAAACCTACAGCAAGTCTATAGTCCATGTAAAATTAAATTGAGAGTGCTAGGGTCCGTGAATCCCTGAAGAACGATACCCCAGACTCAAATAGTATGCAAAAGCAAAGAATGATTATTCTTCATGCAGGGGCCCAATTCCATCAGGATGGAAGGACCCTGACTGAATTCAAAGATTCAGTTTTAAAGCCAAAAAAGAAGAACAGTAGGGAGGAGTAGGTGACCTATATCTTGATTGGTGGGTTCGATCTCTGGGGGTCTGGGTAATGCTATGATTCAGACTAACTATTGCTTCATGACAAAGAAAGGTAGCTCTTGACCTCTTGGCCACAAGTTTGACTAACTGTCCTTTTACAAGCTGGGGAGGGGTCTCTTTTACATAAGCCTGCAGTTGTTCCAGTTACTGACTTGCCCAGTTCTGGAAGTAGAAACTAAAGCCTGGTCTCCTGAATTGCTAGTTTTGCAGCCTGTCTCAGGCCAATTCACTCCTTTAAAGAGAAATTCAAAAGCAATTCCACTAAAATCAGAGCTGTCTGCTCTCTCCATATCTAGTCAATGTAGTATTTGAAGTTCTAGCTAGAGCAATAAGACAACTGAAGGAGATCAAGGGGCTACAGATTGAAAGTGAAGAAGTTAAAGTATTCCTATTTGCAATATATACATAAGTGATCCCCCCCAAAAAAAATCTATCAGGAGACTCCTACCGCTGATAAACAAATTCAGCAAAGTGGCTGGATACAGGATTAACTCAAAAAAATCAGTATCCCTCCTATATACAAATGATAAAAGGGCTGAGAAAGAAATTATGAACACAACATCCCTTATAATAACCACAAATAATATAAAATATCTTAGTGTAACTCTAACCAAACAAGTAAAAGACCTGTATGACAAGGACTTCAAGTCTTTGAAGAAAGAAATTGAAGAAGATATCAGAGGATGGGAAATTTCATGAATTGGTAGGATTAACATAATGAAAATGGCCATCTTACCAAAAGTAATCTACAAATTCAACACAATCCCCATTAAAATCCCAACACAATTCTTTACAGATCTTAAAAGAGCAATTCTCAACTTCATATGGAAAAAACAAAAATCTCAGAATAGCTAAAAATAAATAAATAAATAAATAAATACCATCCTATAGAATAGGAGAACTTCCAGAAATATCACCATCTCTGATCTCAAGCTGTACTACAGAGAAATAGTAATTTAAAAAAGTATGGTATTGGCATAGAAACAGACTTTGGATTGTCTGTATTATACAAAGAAAAAAGAAAACATCTTCAGCAGTGGTGCTGGTCTAACTGAATGTGGGCATGTAAAGAATGTGAGTAGATCCATTTTTACCACCCTGCACAAAACTCACATCCCAGTGGATCAAAGACATAAAACCAGATCCATTGAACCTGATAGAAGAGAAATTGAGGAGTATCCTTCAATGAGTTGGTACAGGAGACAACTTCCTGAACAGAAGACCAACAGCTCAGGCACTAAGATCAACAATTAATAAATGGAATCTCAAGAAACTGAAAAGCTTCTATAAAGCAAAGGACCCTTTTTTTTTTAAAGATACTTGCCCCTTCAACATATGGGCACAGGGGAGAATTTCCTGAATAGAACTCCAATAGCTTA
Organism: Tokudaia tokunoshimensis; assembly: GCA_036184795.1. Classification (NCBI taxonomy): domain Eukaryota; kingdom Metazoa; phylum Chordata; class Mammalia; order Rodentia; family Muridae; genus Tokudaia; species Tokudaia tokunoshimensis. The sequence goes on along the minus strand of BTHU01000008.1, from coordinate 31,459,492 downwards.
TGCTCTAAGATCAAGAATTGACAAATGGGACCTCATTAAATTACAAAGTTTTTACAAGGCAAAAGACACTGTCAAAAAGACAAAGCGGCAACCAACTAACTGGGAAATGATCTTTACCAACCCTACATCCGACAGAGGGCTAATATCCAATATATACAAAGAACTCAAGAAGTTAAACTCCAGAGAGGCAAGTAACCCTATTAAAAAATGGGATACAGAGCTAAACAAAGAGTTCTCACCTGAAGAATATCTAATGGCTGAGAAGCACCTAAAGAGATGTTCATCATCCTTAGTCATTAGGGAAATGCAAATCAAAACAACCCTGAGGTTCCACCTCACACCAGTCAGAATGGCTAAGATCAAAAACACAGGAGACAGCAGTTGTTGGCGAGGATGTGGAGAAAGAGGAACACTCCTCCACTGCTGGTGGGATTGCAAGTTGGTACAACCACTCTGGAAAGCAGTCTGGCGGTTCCTCAGAAAACTGGGCATGACACTCCCAGAGGATCCGGCTATACCACTCCTGGGCATATACCCAGAGGCTTTACCTGCATGCAATAAGGACACATGCTCCACTATGTTCATAGCAGCCTTATTTATAATAGCCAGAAGCTGGAAAGAACCCAGATGTTCCTCAACGGAGGAATGGATTCAGAAGATGTGGTATATTTACACAATGGAATACTACTCTGCAATTAAAAACAATGAATTCACGAAATTCCTAGGCAAATGGTCAGAACTTGAAAATATCATCCTTAGTGAGGTAACCCAATCACAAAAGAACACACATGGTATGCAGTCACTGATAAGGGGATATTAACCCAGAATCTCAGAATACCCTAGACACAATTTGCATATCAATAGATTTCCAAGAAGATGGAAGGAGAGACCCCTGGTCCTGGAAAGACTGGATGTAGGGGAATGCCAAGACAGAGAAGCAAGCGGGGGTTGAATGGGGAAAAGAGGGAGGGAAGGGGACTTATGGGACTTTCGGGGAGGGAGGAAATGGGAAAGGGGAAATGATTTGGAATGTAAATAAAAAAACTTAGAAAATTAAAAAAAAGGCAAGTATCTTTATTGTTTTTAATTTTATTTTATTTTCTAAGTTTTTTTTTTAATGGAAACTCTCAGGAATCTGTGCTAAGACTCCTAGCAACGTGGGATATTGAGCCCGAACTGGCCATCTCCTGAAACCAGGCAAGACTTCCAGTGGAGGGTTAGGACACCAACCCAATCACAAAACCTTTTATCTACAATTTGCCCTGCTTACAAGATATGCTGGGGTTGACTGAGTGGTAGTGGCACACACCTTTGATTCAAGCACTCAGAAGGCAGAGGCAGATAAATCTCTAATTTCAAGGCCAGTCTGGTCTACAGAGCAAGTTCCAGGATAGCCAGGGCTACAGAGAGAAGCCATGTCTCGGAAATAGATAGTTAGATAGATAGATAGATAGATAGATAGATAGATAGATAGATAGATAGATAGATAGATAGATAGATAGATGTATAAAGGTAGTGTAGAAATTGTAGGAGTGGCCAGCCAATAACTGGCCCAGTTTAAGAACCATACCATGAGAGGGAGCCCACCCCTGAGAGGGCCAGAACGCAGAGGCTGGACAGCACAGAGACCTAGGATAGAAAATGATTCCTAATGAAGTTCTGCTATACTCATAGGTTGCTGCCTAGCCCAGTTGTCATCAGAGAGGCTTCTCCTAGCAACTGATGGGAACAGATGCAGAGACCCAGAGCCAAACATTAGGTGGAGTTCTGAGAATTCTTTGGAAGAGGGGACAAGAATTGTAGAAGCCAGAGGGGTCAAGGGCACCACAAGAAAATCCACAGAATCCACCAACTTGGGTTCATAGGGGCTCACAGAGACTGAATTGTCAAGCAGAAGCCTTCATGGGACTGACCTAGGCCCTCTGCATATGCAATACTGCTGTGAAGCTTGCAATTCCTGTGGGACTCCTAACTGTGGAAGCAGGGGCTGTCCCTGACTCTTTTGCCTGCTTTTGGAGCTCTTTCCTCTTACTGGATTGCCTAGTGTAGCCTCAATATGAGGGGAGGTACCTAGTCTTACTGCAACTTGGTATGTCGCGGTCGGTTGACTTCCATGGAAGAGAGGTCTGCTCTTATCTGAAAGGAATCAGAGGAGAAATAGGGCCTGTTCTCATTCAAACCAGCACAGAGAAGGTCTAGCAAGAATGTATAACCAATTAAATTAGGAAAAGAAAGCCAAAAACAGTGTAGGAAGGAATCTGGTTGTAGGCTTTTGAAAGAGCCTCAACGAGCTAGAGGAATAGTGAGTGAGGAAATCCATAGATCGACCTGATAAAACAGGGTTTGATGTTTAGGACTCAGAGGCAGCCTGCAGAGAATAAAAGATCAGAGCTAAAGCCTAGAAGGACAGGACTGCAAATATGAGCGGAAGCTTCAGGACCCAGCCTACAGAGGAAGTACCCTGCAAGAGGGACACAACGAAGGAGCCAGTCTTATTGGGGATTGGGACCTCTTTAGCTCTCTGACAACAGCTTTATTTCTTCATAGTCTCCACTTTTCAATGATGTCAGAATTATTTGCCAATTTGGAAACTATCTTTGAGTCAATTATTTTTACAGCCTTTACGATTATGCTAGTGAATCAGCTCTGTGTAAGACAAGATGAACTGGTTTTAGCATTTTAAGATTGCACTCTTCTCTGAGAACTGGGAGATTCTATAAGCTGGGAATTCTGGACAATTCTTTTCTCTTTTTTTCTGAAGAAAACAAAATAAAAACATGATGCCATGATAAGAATTTTCAACACATTAGAACTAGAAGAGAAATACTTCAACGTAACAAAATCTGTATTTGAAAAGTTCACAGCTAACCTCAAACTCAATGGTTTCTGAAAGAATGGGATCTTGTGCTCTGAGATCAGGCATAAGACAGAAGTGCCCAGTTTTGCTAAGCCTCCTCAACATAGAATTATTCTACCTCAATGGGTAAATGAAGGTGAAGGGGTGTGTCCACATTGGAAAGGGAGAAATTAGATTATCTTTGGTCACAGATGACATGATTTTTTAAGAGTTTACAAAACACTAAACCAGGGGATGAAAACTATTAAAAGTAATATGTATAATCTGCTAAGTGTCAAGATACAAAGATTAAGACTCAAAAATCACTTGTGTTTTTGTCCATTAGCAATTATCAACCAGAAAGGAATTCCTTTACCATTTTTTAGGCATGTGTGTGAATGTGTATGCCATAGGGAGGGGTGTGCACCAGCGGAAGGACAACCTGGAGTGTCACCTTCAGAAATATCATCCACACCTTATTGCCCTAGAGCTCAGCAATTAAACTAGACTGGTTGGCCATCGAGCCTTGGGGATCCTCCCTCTCCCTGCCTCTGCAGTGCTGTGATAACAGGCATAAGCTACCACACTGAGTATCTTTGTTTGTGTTTTGAAACAGGGTCTCACAACATTGCCTAGATTAGCCTCGAACTCACTAAGTAGACCAGGCCTCAAATTCTTAGAGATCTGCCTAACTCTGCCTCCAAAATGCTGGGATTAAAGGCATGTGCCACCATGCCCTGATTACATTCAGTCTTTTTACATGGTTCTAAGGATCAAACTCAGATCCCTGAGTTTCAAGGTGTGATGGTTTGTGTATGCTTGACCCAGGGGGTGGCACTATTAGGAAGTGTGGCCATGTTGGAGTAGGTGAGTCGCTGTGGGCATGAGTTTAAGACCCTCACCCTAGGTGCCCAGAAGCTTCTACTAGCAGTCTTCAGATGAAGATGTAAACTCTCAGTTCCACCTGCCCCATACCTGCCTGGATGTTGCCATGCTCCCACCTTGATGATAATGGACTGAACCTGTGAACCTATAAGCCAGTTCCAACTAAATGTTGTCCTTTATAAGACTTGGCTTGGTCATGGTCATGGTGTCTGTTCACAACAGTAAAACCCTAAGACACAAGGTAAACCCCCTTACCAACAGAGCTCTCTTCTCAGCCTCCTCAAAAAAAGTTTTTTAAGGTCTCACAATAGCATCTTGAGGAATGCTATTCCTAAAACACCTAGAAATATATTTGTGATCTTGGAGAGGAGGTCAATGAGAGAAGGAGGAGGGGGAGGGGAGAGGAGAGAAAAACAGTGGTGCTAAGGATGTAGTTCAGTAGGCAGAATTCTTACCTAGCATGAAGCCTTGGGTACAATCCTCAGAACCGTGTAAGATAGACATGACATGATAGAAAACTTCTGTAAATCTAGCACTCAGACTGCAGAGGCAGGAGGATCTTCAGCTAGGGATTTGAAGCCTTGGAGCAGGGTTTTAGGGAAATGGGGGAGAGAGAGAGAGAGACAGAGAGAGAAATTTTGGGTATATTAACAAAAACTGAAAGCAGAGAGACTCAGATATTTGTACACAAATGTTCATAGCCAAAATGTACCAACAATCCAAGTTTTCACCATGAGATGAATACATAAATTAAAAGTTTTATAAATATACAATAAAATAATGCCAAGCAAGAGGAATGAAAATCTGATCCATGATAGAATAGGAATGAGATTTGAAAACGTTGTGCTAAGTGAAACAAGTCAGACACACAAAGACAAATGATATAGCACTCCAATCACATGGGTACCATGAGTCAGCAAACTCACAGAGACAGGAAGTAGGACATAACGCCGTTGAACTCTGCGATCAAACAGCAGCTTAAATAGTATGTTACATCATATATATTCTACTACAATTTTAAAAAGGAAAACAAAGTCCCTTACTAGTCTGCAAGTTTTCTAATTTAACAATACACCACAACTATTTTCCTTTCAATAGAATCAATTCATTTTTTGCAGTACCATACATTACAGAAATAAACATGGAGCAGCGCCTTGGAAGTCCGCTTCGGAATCCCACTTTATTAGCTTCCAGCTGCTTTACAAGTCTCTCCAGTCGCAGCCTCTGGGATCATCTCCTCACCACCTTCGGCTCCTAGGGCCAGCCAGCAACGTCTTAAGCCCCATACACCGTCTTAGCCCCACATGATCAGCCATGACCTCTCAGATTTGTCAGAATTATTCCACCGAAGTGGAAGCTGCCATGAACCGCCTGGTCCACTTGCACCCGCGGGCCTCCTACACCTACCTCTCTCCGGGCTTCTCTTTTGATCGCGATGACGTGGCTCTGGAGGGCGTAGGCCACTCTTTCAAGAATCTTCCGAGAATCAGCTGAGAAGCACGAGGGCACAAGTGTCTCCTCAGTTGCGGGGGGGGGGGGGTACACTCTTCGAGGATGTGCAGAAGCCATCTCAAGATGAACGGGGTAAAACCCGGGAGGCCTTGGAAGCTGCCTTGGCCCTGGAGAAGAACCTGAACCAGGCTTGGATTTGCATGCCCTGGGTTCTGCCCGCACAGATCCTCATTTCTGTGACTTCTTGGAAAGTCACTTCCTGGATGAGGAGGCAAAGCTCATCAAGTAGATGGGCGACCACCTGACCAACCTCCGCAGGTTGGCAGGGCCACAACCAGATCGGCGTGCCCCAGGCATCTCTGCGCGAGTATCTCTTTGAGAGCCTCACTCTCAAGCACGACTAGGAAGTCTCTGTGCTTTCCAAGGGGGCTCTCGCTCCTCTGCTCTGTACCAGTCCGCCTCGGGACCTCCACCGGAATGAACCTCTCAAGCCGCTAGGCAGCTTTGTAGCCGCTCTGGAGCCTCTCTCAAGTCTTGGACCAAGTAAAAAGGAAGCTTTTTGAGACAGCAAAAAAAGAAAGGGAGAGAGAGAGAAAGAGAGAGAGAGAGAGAGAGAGAGAGAGAGAGAGAGAGAGAGAGAGAGAGAGAGAGAGAGAGAAGGAGGAGGAGGAGGAGGAGGAGGAAGAAGAAAGAAAGAAAGAAAGAAAGAAAGAAAGAAAGAAAGAAAGAAAGAAAGAAAGAAAGAAGGAGAAAGAAAGATTATGTATAACCATTGCCCAGCACTGACAACTATTAATAATACTCTGCTATGCCTGCAGGCAGGAGCCTAGCATAACCATCATCAGAGAGGCTTCACCCAGCAACTGATGGAAACAGATTCAGAGTCCCATAGCCAAGCATTAGGCAGAGTTTGGGGAGTCCTGTGGAAGAGGGAGAAGAATTGTAGGAGTCAGAGAGGTCAAGCACACACACACACACACACACACACACACTCACACTCTACAGAATCAAATAACCTGGGCCCACAGAGGTTCATAGAGACTGAAAGACCAACCAGAGAGCCTATGTAGGACTGACCAGGGCCTTCTGCACACATGTAACAGTTGTGTAGCTTGTTCTTCATGTGGAACTCCTAACATTGGAGTAGAGGCTGCCACTGACTCTGTTCCCTGCCTTTGGGACCCTTTTCCCCTACTGGGCTGCCTAGTCTAGTAGATGTACCTAGCCTTACAGCAAGCTGATATGTAAGACTGGTTGATAACCACAGGAGGCCTCTCCTTTTCTGAAGAGAAAGGGTGAAAGAGCCAGTGGGAGGGGTGTCATGGAGAAGCGCTGGAAGGAGAGAAGGGAGGGGAAATGGAGATTGAGATGTAAAGCAAACTACATAATTAATTTTAAAAATAAATAAACATGTCATAGGATGAACATGCTGTAGTATGTTCACTCCCACGCTGACACATTTGCTGTTATAAATAATGCTGCCGTGCTATTTAAGGTTCTTGGGGCTGCAGAGATGGCTCAGCAGTTAAGAACACAAGCCCTGCTCTTGCAGAAAACCCAAGTATGGTTACCAGCACATATGTTAAGATGGCTTACAACAAGCTGTTACTCCAGCTTCAGGGAATTTGATGCCCACTTCTGACCTATGAGAGCAATACATACACCACAAACATACACACACACACACACACACACACACACACACACACACACACTTAAAAATAAAGACAGACCTTAAAAAATATGAAGTTCATTCTTATTAAGCCAGGTGTGGTGGTGCACATTAGTCATTTCAGGGCACCATGACTGAGAGGGTGATAAAAGCTTTACGATCATAACAAACTGAAGGCTAGCTTGGGTTATATGAAACCTTGTTTCAAAAAACAACTATTACCCACTAGTTCCTTATAGTTGGAAACCTAAAAGCTGTGGCTTCCAGATTAACAGGCAAGGTGAATATTATAGATTTTCTTCCAGCCTGTTTTCAAGTTTGGTTTGTTGATATTATAAACCAAGAGGGAAGTTGTTCTGTACTTGTTGGAATAGAGATTTAGCTACACTTAACCAAAATCTCAGCTAGCCAAGACTTACACAGAACATTTTCTTTTTCTTTCACATAACAGTCTGGAGATGGTCACTGAGAGACTCATACAGGCCAGTCCATGAAATCATTAGAAGATCCCTCCTACACTACTATACCCTTGACTATAGCTCCTGGTCCAAGGTTAGCCTACTACCTTGTCACCAATGAGAGAAAGGAATGAGGATGGACTCATCCCTTTCCTTTTAGGATATTTGCCACAAGTTCCCTGTCTTCTAGCCTTAGTTCAGTGCCCTGAACTTAGTTATCTAACTCCTCCTTGGGAAAAATGGTACTTGTGGGTAGCCATGTGCCCAGTTAGTAGCATGATGACCAAGGGGAGACTGGATAGCAATCTACTTGTGTTTAAAAGATCGTTACTGTGTGTGTGTGTGTGTGTGTGTGTGTGTGTGTGTGTGTGTGTGTGTGTGTGTTTGTCATGTATGTGCAGGTGCCTATGGAGGCTAGGAAATGACTTTGATTCACTGGAGCTGTGGTTGCAGGCAGTTGTGAGCTTTGCCCTCAGATGCTGGAAACCAAGCTTCTAGAAAATCATCCAGCACTCGACTGCTGACCTGCTTCTCCAGTCCCAATCTTACAAGCTTTTTAACGCAGTTATGCTAGTAACATCTGCCAAAATCAACCATTTCCCGTGTCATCTTCTATTCCGTTTTTAGTTAGAACATAAAATAATGAATTTCCTATGACAGTTTCATACCTAGGTAGCATTGGAGCTCGCTCAGTGTTTGCCGGGTCCTCTCCCTCCCCCTCCCACAGCTCTCCCATGTAATCCTGCCTGAAAGCAAGCAATTATTTGCCTTCCTTCTCCCTATTATCCTCTCACGTTTCTCCTTTCCCCCTCCTTTAGATCCCCTCCCATATTCCACATAATCTCCCTTCATGTTTTTTGCTTATTTATTTAAATCCTACATCTGAGGAAACATGAGCATCGCTTGTCCTTCTGAGACTGAAAAGACCACGCTTCGTTTGTTAAAGTCCACACAAGGACCTACCAGATACTAGTCTGTTATATTTCTTTGTGTTATTTGGGATTTTTAAAATTATTACTTATTTTTATTTTATGTGTATGTATATCTTTGTACATACTGCATGTATGTCCACGTACAAATTGTGCAGTACCTGAAGAGGAAATTAGGTACTAAGGGACTGGAGTCATAAATAGTTGTGAGATGCCGTGTGGGTGTTAGGAATTGAACCCAGGACTTCAGGAAGAGTAGCCAGTGTTCCTAACTGCTGTACCACCCCTTCATCCTTACTTCTGTTTTGTGAGAGTTTGTGAAGCCCAGATTGCCCTTAAGCTTGAAGTCCCTTGGCCTCTAGCTCCTGAATGGTAAGATTATACAAATATGTGTCACCACCTGGGAGTTCACTCTTTATCAGAAAGCAATTTAGTAATAATTCATATTTCAAAGTTGATTTCTTGATGCTTGTTACCTATTTTATTGAAATGGTTTGATTTTCATTAAAACTGTTGATCAATGACAGTCAAAGGTATACTTTAAAAACTGGTGTGTCTTAATATCTGGATGCTAAATTTGAGGCAGAGATCCTTTTCTAAGTTCAGATTTGTCAATGTTAAGAAGGATCTCTCTCAGGGCTGGGGAGGTAGCTCCATTGGTAAAGTGCTTATGGGGCAAGAATGGGGGCTTGAGTTCAGATCCCCAGGATTCATATAAGATGCTGGGCGTGAGCGGGCCACACATCCCCGTAATCTCTATGCAGAGAGGACAGGATCCCTGAGGTTTGCTTGGCCCATAATCTACACTTGATATTAGCCAAAAGGCCGAGAAGTGATTTGGCCCATAATCTAACTGAATAGGTGAACCATCTTCAGGGTCAGTGAGTGACTTCATCCCAAACATTAGGTGCAAAGTGGGAGAACACACCCAACATGAACCTAGCCTCCACATGTACATACACACATGAACATGCACACATTACACACACACACACACACACACACACACAGTCTCTAGGCTGAGGATGCAGTTCAATTTGGCATTTTCCTAACTTGTACAAAACCCAGTGTTCAACCACTAGAACTATATAAACCAGACATAGGGGTACACACCTGTAATCCCAGGACTTGTGAGGTTGAAGCAAGAGGATCAGAAACCCAAGGTCATCTTTGGCTACATGATAAGGTAGAGGCATGCCTGGGTTACATAAGACCCTGCCTCAAAAACACAATGAAACTTTCAAAGCATCTTTGCCAACCGGTAGCTGTCTCCATAAAACTGCACACGTTTGTCTCAAGATCTTAGCCTATGAGGATAATAAAGCATTACTGAGCAGAAAGGATCTGGCGGCCAAGCGCAGCCTCTCCCTGGCTGATGACTGTGTAGGGCTACTCCCTTCCTTCTATTTCAAAATCTGCAGGTGTGGACACACTCCAGGATAGGACCTGATACCTTCCTCTAAGTATTAGTTCCCAAGCTGAGAATATAGATTTTTATAATACCCTTTTTGAAAACAGAGCAGCTTTTCCTAGGTTCCTCCGCTAGTACCCCTCCCTGGTTCTTACTCGAGTGTGAAGAGAACTTTAGTGCTGACATTTCTTTGGAGGGTAAAAGGGGCAGCGATGGTGCAAAATATCAGTCTCTTAGCTACAAGTGCTACAGATAGCAGCAAATATTGCAGCATCTTAAACACCACAATGAAAGCATGGTCCAAGATAGGAAGGGAACTCGTCTCACACTAATCCAGAACTGTGCTCACCTGGCAGATTTTTGTCAAATGTGCACAAAGCAGATTGATTGGATGGATGGATGGATGGAGGGAGGGAGGGAGGGAGGGATGGAGGGATGGATGGAGGGATGGGTGGGTGGGTGTATTTAGAAAAGAACAGAATAGAAAAGAAGATGCCCATTTATCACCCACTGGAGTCTCCCTTGGCAGATGAGTGGTCAGTGGCTACTTGTCCCACATGTTGGCTGCTTCCCCTGGCTGGAGAAATTCAGAGCTATTCCCTCTCAGAGCGAATATTCCCTCCCTTCCTCCCAAGCCAGAAATCACTTTGCATAACAGGAAGTTTCCATAAGTATTACACCTGGAAGATCCAGGAACCTGTGCTTCAGGATCACAGTTTTTAGGGTGTGACTGTGGTCCCTGAGAGCCTCTCTGAAGCAGGGAACTCTCTGAAGCAGAGAAAAGGTGCTTGGAAGAAAAGTGCAGTGTGGAGCCACCTGCGGTCTTGCTAACAGCAGGGTTAGAGCCATCAGGGGGTTGCCAGCTCCTGCAGCGGGCGGGGCCGGGCGGGGCGGGGTGCGGACGCCTGCACCTCCTGGGCACCCGCGGTCACTCGTATGACCGAAGCTGGCAAGCGGACATCTCTGAGGATCGGAAAAGGTAGGATGTCCCGCTGGGTCAGGGGCTCAAGGCCGGGAGAAAGGGAGGCACCACCTGGGAAGGGAGGCGTGGATGGGGAGTCGGATCCTCAGGAAGGAGACGAATAAGCGCTCACGCAGATAGAGGGAAGTTGCTGCGGTGCAGAGGGGAACCTATTGCCTAGGAAGCCGTTTGTTAGCCCCTTCGGGGCTAGGAGTCGTCCTCTTCACCCGCCCCCAGGGGAGTTGCTCCTCTGCACTGTCCCCGGGGTCATGGAATGATTCGGGTCCATAGCGTTACCGCGACTAGGTGCGAAGCCCGGCATTCATTCCGTCTCAGTGGAGCCGGGGATCCACCTTAGGTGGCGTGCCTATTAAGGAGACCTCGAGTTGTTTTCAGGCTGCCAGACTGACTCGTGTTCAGTTGCACACCATCTGTCGCTGCTTGTGAGCTAAGGGTCCACAGATACAGGAACCAGATACATTCCTTAGGCCAGGAAGTCTGATAATGAGAGACGGTTGATAACAGCACCTCCAGCCGTCATTTGTCCAGCTTCTAAAAGCAAAGAGTAACTCAAAGAGTTGGCCTTAGTAAGGAGAGCCTGAAAGTGGGGAGGACCTGTCTGAATCCAGAGGGACTAAGTAGAGACAAGGCCCACCCTAATGGAAAAAAAAGATCTATACTTCAGCACGGAAAGGTGGGGCTTCATAAAATGGAATTTGAAAAGCTTAAGAGCAGTTGCGGTGCCTAAAGTCTCAGCAACGGCTGCTTCGGTTGCTTCGTTCCATTCCATTTCGGTTCTCTTTGGAGCCTCTTTTCCTCCCCTGTCGCCCTAGCTGGGTTCTGTTTGACTTTGGACTTAGCATAGTCATCAAAGCTGAGAAGGCAGATGCGTTTTATCTACCTACACACCTATCTAGCTACTATGGTTTATTGTTTACAAGCAGCCTGTGCCTTCTCTTTTTGCCAACTCGTGCTTTCTACTCAGTAGAGACTGGATTTTGAACCCTAAAGAAGCAGCTCTTTATGACAGTTTGTTGGCTTAATAATAATGTGGTCACCTGCTGTTCTAGAGTCTCTGGAAAAGACGAGAGAAGGATAGTATAGTTGCACTAAATAGGAACCATTGTTTTTTACAAAGGATGGGCAGCGAGCAAGGTATTATCTGGTTGCACGGTATCTGTAATAGTATTGCAGAAACCAAACGTTCTTCCTTCTTACCAAAGAACTTCAATTTGCTCTTGCTTAGGAAGGTGGAAACCGGTACCATGGCTACACTTTCTTTTGTATTCTGTGGTCTTTTCCCTGCCTTTTTTGGTGGATGCTGCTTCTGATGGCCAAGGTGAAGCTGTTGAATCTCATGGGATGCATCTGTTACTTTATCCGGGGTCTTCCCTGGAATGCTCTTGGCTATAGCTATGACAATCTTGGCAAATGTCACTTCGAGGCGAGCACTGGACAGGAGAGAGATTAAGAGGACTTCTGATTCTTGCCATTACTTCAGGATGGTTTCAGTTGCATGCTCAATTGTACTAAGTACAGACACCATGTCTGTTATGTGTTAAGCATGGTCAAGGGACGATCAAAGGTTATCACTTTTTGCTTGTTGAACACAGTAGGAAGGACAGCTTTACCACTTGGAAAGCTACCTTCATATCTGAAATACCTGAGATTGCAAAGCTTTTTAATTATAGGGAAATTCAAGTCACTGGTATGTTAACAAAAAAATAGGTAGCTATATAAAAACATTTCATTTCCATATGTTTTTATAGATGGTCATAAGACAAACAATAAATTACTTACAACATTATGCCATACTTCAGTGGAACAATCAGAGGCCACACATGCGTACTGAACTCTGAACTTCTCTACCCTCTTAACCACCCAGTTCTCTCTCCCTAGCCTTCTCTAGAACTGGAAATAAAAACAGATTAAAGTTTAACTCTTTGGGCTTCTTTTACTGACATCCTTTAAAAGTAGGTGAGCACAAGGCCCATATTCAGAGGCCAGAAGAAAATTGAAAAGATCTATTGGTCACCTACATGTGGTGCAGAGTTACACTGATACCGTGTGGCAAGCCATGGTGTTTTGCTGCCAGGAGTTGGATTTCATAAGGCATCATCAGTATATAGTGGGTAGGATAGCAAAATGGTGATTTATAGACCAAGGAGTGATTTATATACTGGAAGATAAGGGTAGGGTCTCTATTCCCTAGGCAAAGAAACTGAAATCAAGTCATTTTGTACCGTCTAGTGCTGTCCAGTTATGAAACGGTAGAGGCGGGGCTCCAACCAGAATGTTTTCCAGAATACCACAGTTCATACTAGGTTATTTTGTATTATTATTTTTTAAGTTTTATGATAGATTATACTTTGTTTCTCCTTAACATTCATATTTATTTTGTATATATTATTTATTCTTTGAGAATTTCACAAATACATACAATGTATTTTGGTCATATCCATCCCACAATTTCCTCCCTCTAACTCATCCTGGACCACAACACACACACACACACACACACACACACACACACACACACACAATTTCCCTCCCAATCTCATCTCTTATCTCCTTTAAAAAAAATCCTCTAAATCAAATCAATATTCCAACTAGTCCTATGACTGTGGAGCCATCCACTGGAGTATAAACAATCTACCAGGAGCCACAGCCCTGAAGGAACAAATAACTGTCCCTCCCCATGAGTAGCCCAGTAGCCACTGACTGCCAATAGCTCCTCAGCTAAGGATGGTATCTCATGTGTCCCTCTGCTGTATATTCTGGAATGTTGATTGTCTTGATCTTGAGCAGGTCTTCAAGTTCTACACAGATAACCAGTTACTGTGAATTCATGAGTAGCAGCAATTAAAAAAAAATCAGTTCTCAGAGCTTTCCCTAACTTTGGGCTCTTACAAACTTCCTGCCATTTCTTCTACAATGTCCCCTGTACCCTGGGTGGGGAGAGAGGTTATACAGACACACATTTAATACTGAGCACTGCATGGTCGTCTGTTCTTTGTATCTTAACCAACTGTGTGTCTCTTCACTAATCACTGTCCACACAAAAAAGTAGCTTCTCAGATGAGAGTTGCAATATGAACTAATTTATGGGTATGAATGAAAGTTTTTAGAAGCCAGTTGATATTTAACTTAATAATAGCAGTAGACTTTCCCCTAGGGCTTATGGCCTAGGCTTATGATACCAAGCATGAACTTCCCACTATGGAGTGATCCTTATATCCAATAAAAAGCAGTCAGTTAGCTCCACAGCATCCACACCACTACGGCAACATTGGTAATATCCATCCAGGTCAATCCTTACTGTTATTCTCCAGAGTTCACAGCTGAACAAAACTGTCAGTGACTTTTCTCCCCTGGTAGAATGCATAGAATTTTCCAGCACTGTGAAAGCTAGCCAGCAAGAAGAAAACATCGGTCCGGTACTGACTTAAATAGCCTACAACCAAAGCGTGTGAGGTCTCCAGCAATAGGGTCTTACCAACAGGTGCTGATGGGTAATCAAGAACAATGGCATAGCTTGTATTGTTTTAGGGATGACTGCTGAGATGTTCCTGCCTAACACAAGGGTATTCCACGTAAGCACTGGGATTTTTAGTTTATAACTTATTGCTTCTAGAAGGAGCATCATCCCTCCATCTAGGGCACTTTGAGTCAAACTTTTTTTTTCAATGAGCTTTCAAAATAGTAGGTTTCCATAGGACTTTTTCAAACCTCCTTAGTGTTAGTTACCCCACCCTCAACCCTTCCCTCTGCAATCCCATCCCCCCCCTTAATTAACGCCTCCCATTATTCCCCCTTTTCCCTTCATATCACCTGTGTTCTACTTTAAGATTTTCCCAAACCCCCTTGGCAATTGCCCATTTCTAGTATTCTGGCTTTTACAAGCACCCCAAGTTAGACATGCAAATCTAAGTCTAAGCTGAATCCACATATGAGAGCAAGCACGTAGCATTTGTCCTTTTAGGCCGGAGTCACCTCACTTAATCTAATATTTTCCAGTTTCGTAAATTTTCCTGCGTGTTTTGCAATTTCATTTTTCTTTACAGATGGATAAAATTCTATTGTGTATATATACATATTTTCATTATGCAATTCATTAGTTGGTGGGCATCTAGGTGAGTCCATTCCTTGGCTTTTGTGATTAGAACAGCAAGGAGTGTGGATAAGCAGGTAACCCTGTCCTTGTTTGGAGAGGCCTTTGGGAATATACCTTGGAGCGGCATGGCTGTCTCATATGATATATCCCTCTCAAGTTTTTTGAGGAGCCTGAATACTGACTTCCAAAGTGACTTCACCGATTTATACTCCACCAATAGTGTGAGCATTCCCCCTTCCCCACAGCCTTGCTGGCATTTGTTGTATTGTTTTGTTTTGTTTTCTTGATTTCAGCTATTCTAAATGGGATAAGATGAGATCTCAATACACTTAATTTTCATTTCTCTGATTGCTAGAGATGCTTTTAAAAATGTTTATTAGTCATTTACATTTATCATTTTGAGAACTCTGTTTAGTTCCATAGTTCATTTTTTTAAGTTGGATTGTTTGCTTTTTGTTTGTTTGTTTGTTGTTTTACATTCTACATCTTAATCGCCTGTCAGATATATAGTGGCAAACATTCTTTTTCTCATTCTGCAGGCTATCGCTTTAGTTGATTAACAGTTGACTCCATAGTATAGAAGATTTTTAATTTCGTGAGGCCCCACTTGTTGGTTGTTGATCTTATTTACTGTAAGGCCAAGGTCCTATTCAAAAAAGCCTTGCCTGAGTCTATATCCTGAATCAGACTTGCTTTTTTTTTCTTTTTTCTTCTAGAAGTTTCAGAGTTTGGGGTATAGTTTTAAAGTCTTTGGTATGCATGGAAATCATTTTTGAACATGATGAGAAGTAACAAACTTTCGGGGCTGGAAAGATGGCTCAGAAGTTAAGAGCACTTGTTACTCTTGTAGAGGATTTGGGTTTGGTTCCCAGGACCCACAAACTGGCTCACAACCATCCATAATCTCAGTGCCTGGGGATCCAAGGCCTCCTTCTGGCCTCTGCAGGCAATGCATGGATGTGATGCACATACGTACAGGCAAAACACTAATACATGTAAAATAAAATAATCATTTACTCAAACTGTAAAAGAATCAATTTCCGTTCTTCTACAGGTAGACATCCAATTTTCCCAGCGCCATTTTTTGAAGAGACTGTCTTTTCTTCAATGTGCATTTTCGTTAGCTTTATCAAAAACTAGGTGGCTAATTGTATTTAGACTAATGTCTGGATCTTTAGTCAGTTCCTTTGACCAATTTGTCTATTCGATGGCAGTGTCCAGCTGGTTTTATCACTGTGACACTTTAAGTGTCCGTGATTCGCCAAAACAATGATACCCTGGACTCAAATAGCATGCAAACACAAATAGTCTTTTATTCTGCAGAAGTCCACCATGCTGGGGTCTCCCATTACTGACATAGAGAGATAGATAATTAAGTGAGCTTGCAGGCTCCATTTAAAGCACTTTGTTTTTCCGAGGTGGATGAGCTTTATCATTATCTCTAGGCATTCTAGAGCCATTACCGGGGCCTGGGGGCTGGAAACTGTTGTTGAGGAATCCCAGGGTAGGTGGCCTTACCTTGCTCTATCCATCCCTAGGCATTCCAGAACCATTACCGGAGTGTAGAGGTCCGAGTCTGGGGTTGTTTTTATTAGTAATTGACTTGCCAGGGCTTGCCTAGTTCTTAGGCCTAGTCTCCTAAACCCCAATTTGAAGCCTGTCATAGAGTCAGCCTAGCCTTGTCACTTCCCCTTTCAGTTTTGGGCCATCCCAAATCCTTGAGATGTTTAATAAATCTGTTCCTTAACAAGGCTAACTAAAGCACTGACTATGTAGGGACCACAAGTCAAAGCTAACAACAGTAGGATTTGTCTTATAGTCTCTTTCTGACTAAGGCCATGGATTCTTTGACCACCCCTGAATGATCAACATAGTAACAAGATTTCTCATCTAAGGTTGCATAAAGTCCTCCCTGCTGGAGGAACAGCAGGACTAGGCCTCTTCTGTAAGACAACTTATGCCAGGGAGGACAGGGAATCCTGCAGGACCAGGATGGACTTTTTGTCTTCTGTATATCTGCACCTATCGCCCTTTGTAGGGCCTTGTAATTTTTATCTTGGAGTATTAGGGCTGAGGTGCCTATACTAGCAGCTCCGGCCAGCTCTATCCCAAGGAGAGAACCAAGTAACACAGCAGGAATGGACACCCTTTCAACCCAATTTTTTAGAGGTGCTAGCTGGTTGATGACATCCTCCCCAGAGAAATAAGTCATTCTAGGTACAAATGTACTAGAACATAAAAATCCTGAATCATATTTCCATAAACGTATGGAGTAAGCCCCAAGGTGCAAGCCCATCAAGAATTTCTGGAGGCAGCATGTATCCTGCAACAGTAGGGGTTACAGTGCAGTCGCAGAGGTGGGAATAGGCTACCTGTACCTTCTTTCCAATGCAGAGTCCCTGTCTGATAACCAACAGTTCTGTGTTAAAGTCTGGGGAGAGAGGAGTTAAGAACCTGCTGTCCAATCAGCCTTCTTGCTGGCCACTGTGAACTTGATTACAAGGTTATTGTATCACCCCCTGGGGTACCCAGATAGTAAGGGGGGTAGTGGCTGGTGCAGCACAGTGAAAGCAGCCAGCAAGCAGGGTTAGGAGCGCTGGAGTCAGTTTCAGCAGA
Organism: Tokudaia tokunoshimensis; assembly: GCA_036184795.1. NCBI lineage: Eukaryota > Metazoa > Chordata > Mammalia > Rodentia > Muridae > Tokudaia > Tokudaia tokunoshimensis. Next base: position 31,442,158 of record BTHU01000008.1, on the reverse strand, counting down.
TCGACAGGGTGTGGGGTGACCTTCCATCTATCGTACTTATGGCAGTTTGTGTTGTGATCATAAAAAGAGAAATAGGTGTAAGAATATGTTCTATGGGGTGTGGTGAGGTGTCGGGAAGGGGGTGTCTCAGAGGGCCCATGCCGAGGCATCCCTTCTCCTCCCCCCCCAGGGACCAGACACACAATGGTATAGTATAGAAGAGTTTATTCAGGGCATGGGGAGGGGAGTTAAGAGAGTAGTAGAGGCAGAGAAAGACAGAGAGAAGGAGAGAGTAGAGAAGTAGAGGCCGGCCATGATCACGTGGAGAGGGGAGAGGGGAAGGGAAGGGGGAAGGGAAGAGCCCAAGAGAGCAAGAGAGTAAGGGAATAAGAGAGAAGAAGAGAGAGAGGAGTGGGTAAGTAGCTCCTTTTATAATGGGCCAGGCCTACCTGGCTGTTGCCAGGTAACTGTGGGGGTGGAGTCCAGACCTCAACTGCTGGATGGCTTAACATGGGAGTGGTGTATCCGCGTCCTGATCCTGTCCACCATAACAGCCATAGGCGTGGTCAGGATCACAGTGTGAGGTTCCAGAGTCTTGTGGTTATGTCTCCTAATCCAGACTTTGTCACCTGGTTCAAAGCAGTGGGGTTGGCGGAGGAGCAGACTGGAGGGGCAGACTCGTAAGCCTGGCAGATGGCAGACCAGAGTTGCTTCTGGACCCTGTGGAGGGCTTCCAAGGATTTTCATGGGAGGGGGGCCTCCAATATAGGATCTCAAAGGAGGGGGAGACCTAAAGTATAGGGGGTGTTCCTAGCCCTATATAAAGCATAAGGTAGGAGAGATGACCAGTCACCACCAGTTTCAAGGGTTAATTTGGTCAAGGCCTCCTTCAGGGTTCGATTCATCCTCTATTTGGCCTGAGTGCTGGGGTCTGTATGTATAATGTAATTTCCAACTGGGCCCCAGAACCTATGCTAGAGATTGAGTTACCTGAGAGATGAAGGTTGGTCCACTGTCAGACCCAAGTAGGGTAGGCAAACCATACCTGGGTATGATGTCTTCCAGAAACTTCTTTGCCATTACTTTGGCAGTCTCCTTCTTTGTAGGGTAGGCTACTACCCATCCTGAAAAGATATCTATAAAAACTAGCAAATACTTATCTCCATATGCTCCTGGTTTTATTTCTGTATAATCTATTTCCCAATTAGCCCCTGGCCGTTGACCCCTGATTCCAGTTCCTGGAGCAGTTCCTTGCCTGGGGCCTGAGGAGTTCATAGCCTGGCAGGTGGTACAGTCTGAGATTACCTGATCAATCAGGTGTCCTAAGTCAAATATTTTGTGCCTTGCCCCTCACAGCAATTCCTTCAATTTTCAGTGACCCAGGTATGAATGAAGCTTGATGCATCTGATGAATGAGTTGCTTAGCAAACTCCTTAGGTAGGATGGTGCAGCCTTCAGAGGTCAGCAACCATCCATTTCTTCTGTAAACTCCTTGGCATTTTGCCTGATATCAACAGTATATTCAGGGATGGCTAGGAGCGCAGGGGGCTGACAGAGCTACCAGGACGCCGGCAGTGGAAGTTTGGGCGGCCTCCCTTTCCGCTTTATCAGCTAGCCTGTTCCCTCGGGCTATTTCTGATGTTCCTTTCTGATGCCCGGGACAATGAATTATGGCCACTTTGAGAGGAAGTCATGATGCCTCCAATAAAGCAAATATTCCTCCCTTATTTTTGATGGTTTTTCCTTCAGCAGTCAATAATCCCATCTGCTGTCAGTGTAAATGTTAGCTGTGGCTCCTTTTGCCTGTTTTAAAGCCTGGGTTAGAACCTTTAGTTCAGCTTTCTGGGCTGAAGTTCCCAGCGGCAAAGCGGTTGTCCAAATAACAGAGTCCAAGTCCATTACTGCCGCCCCTGCATACCTGATTCCATTCTGGATGAAGCTGCTCCCATCCGTAAAGTAGATATACCAAGAAGGCCACAAACTTGGATATTTTAACTATGCAACTTGCCACTTGGCTGAAACCATCCATCAGCTCTGGTAGTTTTCTGGAGTTCTGAGAACCATTCACAGATAGAATCATATCATCTACAAATGGGGAAAAGTTGACTTCTTTCTTTCCTATTCGTATCCGTGTGTGCGTGTGTGTGTGTGTGTGTGTGTGTGTGTGTGTGTGTGTGTGTGTGTCTGGTCTAATCACTCTAGCTAAGGCTTTAAGCTCTGTAATGAATAGAAGTGGTGAGTGTGAGAACCTTTGCCCTATCCCAGTCTCAGTAGGAATACTTTTCAGTTTCTCTCTATTTAACAAATTGGTGATGACTATAGGGTTGGTGTACGTGACCTTTAGTATGTTGAGATATGTTCTCTCCACCACTAGCCTTTCAATGGTTTTTCTCTCAAGGTTATGTTGAATTTTGTTAAAGTTTTTTCTGTGTATACTGAGATGATCATGTGATTTGTTTTTAGTTCACTTATGTGATAAATCACACGTATTAATTGGTTACATTTATTGATCTCTGAATCCATAGACTACAAAGTGGTCATGGGGAGTGCCCTTTGTGATGTATTCTTGACTTCAGTTTGCAAGTGTTATAGTGTGAATTTTTGTGTCTATGTTTATCAGGAAAATTTGTCAATAATTCATTTTTGGTATCAGGGCGATATTAAGGCAGTGTTTGATCAGAAGGGGAAAGCGCTAGTTCCACTGGCCCAGAGTACAAGTTAGGGCTGAGCGGAGATACAAGTTATACAACGAAATCTCTTGCATGGTTATTTTTTCAATCTTTCTGCTCCAAGCTAAGCTCATTGATTTTAACCAGTTCTGTTCTCTGATAGATTCTCACCCCATCTGCTGAGCAGTTTTCTGTGATAGCTAAGGCAATCTATAGGGTCAAAGAGCCAGGAAAAGAACACCCTGACCTTGACTTGACCCCAAGCCAAAACCAGGGCCAAGAAAAACAATCCCACTAATGCCTGAGTTTGCCTCAGGATCAGACCACAAAATTCCATCAATCCCAGGCCACCCTGGAAACTCGCCCCTCCCTGGAAAGAATCCTTATATAAAGCCTGTTTTCTGCTCAGTTTCTCACCCATCTAGAGACAGCCACCCTACTGGGTTTTTCCTCTCAGTAAATCTCTCGTGTGAGGTTTGCTGTGTGGTGTGACTTTGTGGTATTCCTGGGCTCCCAATTGCCAGGATACCTCTTGGAGCAGAGCTATTAGACTTGCTCTGGGGGAAACCTTCCCCTCCCAGAGTAGAGATGTAACACTTCTGTGGGAGAAGCGTTTCCCTCCAGAGCTGTTACATTTACACAATCTCTCTGCTCAACTGCACTTGCTGTGACCCCCACCCCCACCCCGCTGGCATTGGCAGCATCGAGAGGTTGTCTGTGCTTTCCAGTTTCGAGGTTCCCCACTGGGGTGCTCATCATGGTGGTCCCAATGGCAGTTGCTGGGGACCCCATGTATAAAAAATGAAGCTTTTGTGGATTTTCTGGGAGAAATCTGATAGCACGGTGTGCAGCCAACTTCAGAGTCTGCCTATTCTGCAGAAGCAGGGGCTGCCGAGTTGGCTGTTGCCCCAGCAGGTCCACCAATAGTAGAGAAGTGTACTGAAGAGCTGATCAAGTGGATCCTAGAGGATCAGGTGGATCTTAGAGGCTGAACAGCAGCTAATAGCATTCTAAAATATTCCTGGTCCCTGGTTTCCCTAAGAATAATCAGCCATTCCTTGCAACTTCTTTAAACTCCTCCATCTCACCCAGAAGTCTGCTTCTTTTTAACACAGGGTCTCACTATTGAGCCAGGCTAACACTTTCAATCCTCCGGCTTGGCTTCCCAACTGGAAGAAATTAATCATTTTGATTTCATTCTTAATGAAACTGGATCATACAAAAACATTAAAATATTCAGTGTAACATAAAGTCAGTTGTTAGAAGTAATCTTGATATAAACTGTTTGACGGACACTGGACACTTACTCTGGATTCACCTCTTAGGAGCTAATTTATAGTTTTTTTGCTTAGCCTATTGTATTTCCAACTTTGCTTGGTGTCTTAGGAAAAATAATTTAGAGCTGCACATATTCTCAAAGATTACCAAATCCAATCTTATGTTTCAAAGATGAAAACTAAGTTTAGGGAGAATTAAACAAATTCCTCACAATGCTTCCTCAAATCTATTTCTTTAAAAAACAGGGATTAAAGACCAGGTCCCCCTGGTGTTAACACTGTTGCTCCTTCTGACATGTTAGGATGGGACAGAAAGGAAGACAGGGCCAGGATTCCTATCCCCTTAAAGAGCATATCTCAAATGTCCTCTCAATACCACCTCCCTGTGAAACCAGCCTTCAACACATTAGATTCTAACTGTCGCAGACACAGACAGGCGCATAGCTGTCCAGCATTTAAAGCTGTATTCTGTTCTTTACTCTGCTCCTACTTTTTGTTAGTTAGTTAGTTAGTTAGTCAGTTAGTCAGTTAGTTAGTTAGTTAGTTTTTCGAGACAGAGTTTCTCTGTCCTGGCTATCCCTGGCTGTCCTGGAACTCACTCTGTAAACCAGTCTGACCTTGAACTCACAGAGGTGAGCCTGCCTCTGCCTCCTGAGTGCTGGGATTAGAGGCGTGTGCTGCCACCACCACTTGGCTCTGTTCCTACTTTAAAACTGCTGGAAGGCTTCGGTGTGTTTTCTTTCCCATTGAAAATCATGAACTTATATCTAAAAGCAAGATTTCGGAGCAGTTAAATTTCTTTAAACACATGAACAACTAATTCCGTTAGGGCAAACACTTGTAAACACCGAATGGATTCAGTAGGTTGACCTTTATATACTAATCTGTTTACATAAATGTAGCAATAATAATTAGAAAGAAGAAGATCATCAGTTTCAGAGGGAGTGGAGGTGATGTGAGGGTTGGAGGGAGGAAAAAATGATGTAAGTACAGTACACTAAATTAAAATGGATAAATAAAATATGTGCTACCCAAATATAGTGGAATAAGTACTAATAGTTAATGGGTAGTAAGTACTAATCCCGAATAAATTAAGACCTTTGGAGATATTAAACAGTTTGCCAAAGGAAGATCATTTAAAATAGAAAGACATAATTAGAGATGGGGCATTTGACCAGCCCTGGAAGCCTCCAGAAGACTTTCTAGAAGAAGCAAGGTCTGAGTTTTAAAAACTGAGTTCCAGTGAGTCAGGTGGAAAGAAATGGAAAGAACACACACGGTGGCAAGAATAACAAGGAATCTGGAAGGTTCATGGAGAACAGGTCAGGGAATGGAAAAAAATCCATCCTGAATGAATTCCATGCAGCAGACCACCTCATGTGGTAGGCAGTGCATGAACTTTACCCTTGATTGCAGTACAGTCAGATTTATTATAGGTTGTGACTAGGCAGAAGGAAGTTTGATGAGGGCGGGGTAGGATTTGAGGCATTGCAAGTAACCAAGACAAGAAAAGAACTGAGAAATGAAACAAGGCTATTGCTGATGATAGAAAGGAAAAAGAATGCTAGAATATTCAGGGAAACAAAATCAGCAGCAGTTGAGTGTGGGGAAATATGGCGATAGGAACTGTAAGATAAGAACTGCCGGAATCCTGGCTTCTTGAGTCCTCAAGTTTGGAATATGAGTAGAGAAACCAGCCTGGTGTCAGGAGAGATGGTAAATTTAGTCTGGGACATATCGGTTCTGAAGGGTCTAAGAAACATCTATGTACTTTTATCGGTCACATTAGCAGAGTGTTAGATTATGAATCTGATGAGGTCAGGCTATGGACAAGACAACAGGAATCATCAACATAGAAACAACACTTAATCTATAGCTATACATTCTTGTAAAGGAACAGAAAATGGAAGTAAGCTTGCATATAACAAATGACCAGTGAGCGGGAAAATTTAGCAGAGCAGCCTGCAGAATGAGAGAGAAATTTTCCAGCTATTCATCCAACAAGGGTTTAACATACAAAATAAAGCAAAGAGCTCAAAAAAACTAACACCAAAAGAACAAGGACCATGCCAAGCCTGCTGGCACATGCCTGTAGCCCCAACACTTAGGAGACAGGAAGAGGAGGATGTAATGAGTTCAAAGCCACATAGTGAGTTCCAGATCTGGTGGACTACATAATATCCTGTCTCAAAGCAGACAACATTAAAGCTACCTTGTCTAGGCTCAATGAGGGAAGATGTGCCTAGTCCTAATGCAACCTGCTATTCCAAGGCAGGTGGGTATACATGGGAGTTCCTCCCTTCTCTGAGGAGAAATGGGAGAGGGATGGGAGGAGAGGAGAGGGAGGGACTGGGAGGAGAAGAGGGAGAAGCTGCAATCCAGATATAAAGTAAATAAATAATTTTTTTAAAAGACAGACAAAAATAGTAATGCTATGCAGTCAATAAATGGACAAATGAACCTAACAGATTAGGGTCTCAGAGACATGTGTATTAACAGCCTGGGAATTTGACTTGATGCCTTTAGAGAGAACGTTCAATTATCACTGCCTTTCTACTAAATTCAAGGTAGTCTTTGAGAGAGAGAGAGAGAGAGAGAGAATACTAAGATCAAACTATCAAACTAGGCAGGAACTGAGCCCTCCTTGTTCATAGAAGTTTTGTTCCAAATGATGATAAGCAGATTCAGATTGATTAGTCTAGTCTTTCTCCCTCCTATTGTGTTGTTCTTGAAGGGATATAGCAATGATGGTAGTAGCTGCTGAGTTTTAGAGGACAGGGCACTCTAGACCTACTTCAATGGGTCACACTATTGAGAGCAGGGATGGGCCTTGATGGACTTTACAACCATGGTCATATATGCACATCATTCAGTGAGCAGCAATTATCCACACCACACCTGCACTCTGTCACTAAGCAGCTCCCAGAACAGGGCTAGGTTACAACCAGCGGGGCTGGGTGTACCTCAGATTGAATTTGAACAGAAAACACTGAGTTCTTGCAAAAATGGATAGACTCAAAGTAAAAATAATAAGTAAAATAATTAATTAAACTAATCAATTATTCACCAAACAAACCAAACAGACACTCCATGCCCATTCCGAAAATATGCTCAGCCTCCACACTCTTGGATGTGAGGACATGAAACTGTATTTGTTCCCTTTCGTGAGTTCAGCTACTGGAAAGCATCAGACAGCAGGTTTACTTAAACAAGTATACCTCTCTGATCATAGAAACCCAGGTCTCTCTCTGTTGATACTGGGACCAGGTTTGAAGTCACCAGATTAAAGAGGAAAGGTCCATTAATTAAAACACTTACTCTAGTTTATTCTTCGTTATTTTCAGCTAATACTCCAAGATTCCCCCAAAGATGGCATGTGATGGTTAGCTACTCTTCATTGATTAGTAGATCCAATTTAGAATCACATAGGCATTCAAGGTGTGCTTCTTTGAGGGCACTCCATCAGGTTAACTGACAGGAGGGAACACAGTCATCCTGAATGTGCAGGGCACCAGCCAGAGCTCCATGAGATGGGTAAGGATACCTGGAGAGCACCGACGTTCTTCTTCTCTGCTTCCTGCCTCACCATGTCTTAACCTGCTCTGCTCTGCTATACCCTGCCTGCATAACAGACTGAAGCCCCTTTGCAAAATAACCCTCCCTCCCCTAAGTCGGCTATAGCAGACATTCTGTTTCAGCAACGAGAAAGCTAATACAGTAGGAGTTTCCGCCCCAGTTTTAAGAACGCCGAGAAGTAGAAATCTAGGGAACTTGACCAAAGGTTTTGACAGCAGAGTGGCAAAACCAAGATTGAGTACAGACCTGACATTCTACACAGCATGCTCCCTGGGAACCCAGCTGCCTTCAGGAAATAAGATGCACCTATTCTGACTCAACGCTTCACTTGAATCTATTTTATCTCAGGCTTCCTCCACCATGTATGAGGTAGTATATATTCTTTCCCAGAGATTCTTGGGCATCTAGGATCACAAAGTCTGTCTGATTTGACATTTCACTATACTCTTTTGTCAAGTTCCAGATTTCAAGGTCCTAGTAGGTCCATGGGAGATGATGACTCATGATCTTTCTTGCTAAATGAGGTGAGAGAGCAAGGATGACAAAAATAGGTAATCTTATTCCTGCACTGATCTGCCATATCGGTGAACAGCTGCTAATGTCTGCCAGGCTTTAATAGCATGGGCCCTTCCTGGAACTCCACCCATATTAACTGACTAATGTTTGCTTGTTTTTCAAGGAAGTTTTTGAGTCATTTCCCTTCAGTGACAGGTATTAACTCCCATTATTTTCACACTCTCTAGACTCTTAAAAAGCTTTTATTACATATGTCATGCTGACATGACTAATCACACATCACCACAGCTAGAACAGATTGAAAGCAAGGTCCTCCCTTGAAGAGTCACAGAGTAGAAGAGTTCAAGTGTAGAAGGCTAGACCTGCAAACATGAGGGTCTGAGTTCATAGCCCTAAAACAGAAATTCACACATGATAGCATGCACCTGTAATCCAGGGGCTCTTATGATGACATGGGAGGTGAAGACAGGAGAGTCCCTAGAAACTAGAGGGCCAGCTAGCCTGGTGTTAAGGAAACAAGAAACCTTCTCTCAAACAAGGTCAAAGGAGAAACTGAAACACAAGATTGTTTTATACACATACACACACACAAGCACACAGGCATGCACACATACATGCACAAAAAGAGGAGAAAGGAGAGAGACAGAGGAGGAAGAGAGGTTTAATTAAAAAAAACATAGAACTAGACAATTCATTGTGGGGAAGAATCTTCTTTTCAACAGATGGCTGAGACACATGCCATTGCCATGAAAGAATGAAACTGGAACCCTAGTTTATTAACACATACAAAAGGCAATTCAAAATGAATCATTCACGTGATATAGGCACTGAAATACAAAGCTCTTAGAGGAAAGCATAGGAGTAAATTTTTCGTGACCTCTGGTTAAATGATGGGTTTTGGGGATATGACACCAAAAATAAAACCAAAAAATTAAGAGAGAGAGAGAGATTCAACCATAAAAAGTAAAAAAATAAAAATAAAAATAAAAATATCCATGTGTGGTATCTCAAGCCTTTACTCCCATAACTCATGAAGCAGAAGCAAGCATATGTCTGTGAGTTCGAGTCCAGCCTGGACTACATAGTGAGTTCTAGGTCAACAAGGGCTACATAATGAGACCCTTTCTCAAATAAATGAATGAATGAATGAATAAATAAATAAGATGAAAATTTCCATATTATCAAGGATACCATTAAGAAAGTAAAAGCACAGCCTGGTGGTGGTGGCCACACCTTTAATCCCAGCACTTTGAGGCAGAGGCAGGCAGGTCTCTGAGTTCAAGGGCAACCTGATCTAGAGTCAGGACAGCCAGGGCCATACAGAGAAACCCTGTCTGAAAAAGAAAAAAAAGAAAAGGAAAGGAAAGAAAGAAAGGAAGGAAGGAAGGAAGGAAGGAAGGAAGGAAGGAAGGAAGGAAAGAAGGAAGAAAGAAAGAAAGAAAGAAAGAAAGAAAGAAAGAAAGAAAGAAAGAAAGAAAGGAGAAAACATAACTTACATAGTGAAGAAAATATCTATTGTCATTTTTCTGACTTGTATGTTTCCAAAACATATTAAAATTCAACAATAAATGATAACCCAATCACAAGCAGACAATGCAGCTGAAAGAACTCTCCACAGAAGACATAAACACATGAGAAGCACATAAAACACACAGATTCCCAGCGTTACCAGCCGCTAAGAAAACAGAGCAAAAGCTAGATACATCTTCATCCCGATTTAGGATCTAAACCATAAAGACAAATTGTACTCACTAGCAAGGATATGGAGACACTGGGGACCTCGGACATTGCTGGTGGGATTGCAAAATGGGGACGCCACCTGGGAAAAGCCCAAGAGTCCTCCAAAATGTTAAAGGTGGGATTGAGGAATTAGTGGAGTGGTAGCAACTCAAAGCCTCAGATGCCCCTAACACCAGGAAAGGAAACGAACAAAAAAAAAAAATTAAAGAGTTATCATTTGAGTTGCAGGGGTGCTAGCACATAATTCAAAGAGTTAGGGAAAACAGGCATGGTCAGAGGAAGGAAGGCTGGGACCAAACAAGAATTAATTATTGTTATTATTATTATTATTAATTATTATTGTTATTTTCAGGACAGGGTTTCTCTGTGTAGCCCTGGCTATCCTGGAACTTGCTCTGTAGACCAGGCTAGACTCAGAGATACCTTCCAAATGCTGGAACTTAAGGTGTGTCATCACGCCCAGATAGTGAAGAATTTTTTTAAAAAAACTAATTCTATTAACTTGAGAATTTCATATAACACATTTTGATCATATTCTCCCTGCAGCTCCATCTCTTCCCAGATCCTCCCCTACCTCTCTACCCACCCAATTTCATGTAAAGATGGTTTTTGTTAGCGTTGTCATGATGTCCTTTAAAGTTAATCCCAATTGATTGACATAGTAGCTTTAGAGTTCATGTCAAAAATTTTGGGGGCTGGAGAGATGGCTCAGCAGTTAAGAGCACTGACTGCACTTCCAAAGGTCCTGAGTTCAAATCCCAGCAACCACATGGTGGCTCACAACCATCCAAAACAAGATCTGACGCCCTCTTCTGGAGTGTCTGAAAACAGCTACAGTGTACTCACATAACAATAAAAATTTTGATTGGGATTAGCAGACAAGTTCTTACCCTACATGTGACAGCCTCTTCCATTTCATAATAAATCTCTGTGCTCGGTTTTTGAACAGACCACATTTTAGGTACTGTTTCAGTGGTTTTTTTTTTTCTTTAAGTAAAGGACTAGAGCTACTGGTTTTGCGTGCTTCCTTGTGAATAGGTTTCTCCCAAAGTCTATTCTTGACTTGGTGTCAGTTGTATACAGCCCCAGTCTTGGGAGATACATAGGCTGCAAAGGCAGATGGAATTTTTTTATTTTAATTTTAATTTTTTATCATATTCAACACAATATATATTTTTATACCAATCATAAAAATAATGGACATGTTATTAAATGAACATAAAAAGATAAAGTGTTTTTGTTTGTTTGTTCATTTTGTTTTAGTAGAGCTTAAAATCTTGGCTCTTACTATGGTAGAAATCCAAAATAAGAACAATTACTAAGCATTGGAGTTCATTGTAATAAGGCTGTACTTCAATGTTCCTCACATCACCAAAGGATTTTACCTCCATAGTAGCTAAGAGTTGACAGTTCTGCTGCCCCAAGGAATGAATTGTAGGGACAATTATTTGGATACAAATCTCCTGCTATGGTCAAAGCTATTTGACTTGAGTTATTGTCAATTCTCAGCCCACAGAGAACAGGTTACATTCATTTAAGGAATGGTGTGTGTATTAAGATGGTCTATCCATGAAGTCATTCATCAACTGTTTCAATGAACAATGGTTCTGCTTAGAGGGTGGCACAGATATTAGGTGAGGGTAAGATTCTGGTTCACTGGCAGTGATGACTTTGAAAAGCATTCATCTCAGAAAAAAGAGTAACGTATAAGGTCCTCTTCTTCAAAATTGATACAATAATTATAAATATCAAGCAAAACATTCAGTATCATTCTTTGTTGTTCTCTTACAAGCCATCTCCCAAATTAATTTTCTACATTTCTTTTGGCTTTATAAATAATTTTGAAATATATAAGCTGTTCTGAAAACCATAGTATAATGTAAAAACATCAAATAAACAATCCTACTTATAGAGAGGCTGAGTAGAAGCATGATTTCAAGACCATTAATGTGGTACACAGCAAGACACTGTCATGTATAAAGAAACAGAAAGTGTATATGAATCGTACATTATTGGACATATCTCTCCAATTACCAAATTAGAGAGACCACTGGGTGACAGCCAACAAATTTCTAATTCCTCATATCTTTAAATTTCAATCAATTAGATATGTTGGTAATATTAATGTTCATATTAAGATATATTAAGGAAAAGTGATTGTTACTTCCTGTTATTTTTGTTGTTAGAGGTGGAATTATGTTTGTGTGGATTTGTTGAAAGATTACCTTCTACTTTTTCTAGGGTGTAGTTTCCCTCGTGTTATCCATCTATTATCCTTTACAGGGCTGGATTTGTCGAAAGATATTGTGTAAATTTGGTTTGGTCATGGAATATCTTGTTTTCTCCATCTATGGTAATTGAGAGTTTTGCTGGGTATAGTAGCCTGGGCTGGCATTTGTGTTCTCTTAGGGTGTGTATGAGATCTGCCCAGGATCTTCTAGCTTTCATAGTCTCTGGTGCAAAGTCTGGTGTAATTCTGTTAGGTCTGACTTTATATGTTACTTGACCTGTTTCCCTTACTGCTTTTAATATTCTTTGTTTTGTGCATTTGGTGTTTTGATTATTATGTGACAGGAGGAATTTCTTTTTTGGTCCAGTCTATTTGGAGTTCTGTAGGCTTCTTGTATGTTCATGGGCATCTCTTTCTTTAGGTTAGGGAATTTTTCTTCTATAATTTTGTTGAAGATATTTACTGGCCCTTTAAGTTGGAAATCTTCACTGTCTTCTATACCTATAATCCTTAGGTTTGGTCTGGCAGATGAAATTTTAAAAGAGAAGTATGTTAGTTGGTTAGATCATAAGTTTGGGTTCCTTGAATTATCCTAATGTGGGAAGGAATAAAAAAGTCAAAGAAAGATTTTTTAAGGTATTCATGATGTCCAATGCAGACAAGGTAAACCCTAACATATAAAAGAATGATTCCACCCCTGCGAAGTAGGCAAACTCTCTTGTATAAGGAGTGTGACGCAGGGACTATAACCCAGAACAGGAGCGGCTCAGAGCACCTCCAACAGTCATCATTGACCTGGTTGTTTGGAATCTTATGAAAGGAATTTCAAACTTTTACTGGTTGACAAGAGTGGACTGTCTCAGACAAGCTGCTAAACTCTTCCACCACAAGAGTTTCTGTCACAGGAAACATTAGGTCACACGGGGGAGGAGGGGATGGAAGAAGGAAAGGGAGAGACTGGCTGCTTAAGAGACTAAACTAGCCAGGCATAGTGGCACACATCTTTTGTCTCAGCACTCTGAGGGCACAGCAGATCTCTGCGAGTTCAAGACCAGCCTGATCTACATAGTTCCAGGACAGCCAAGGCTACACAGTGAGACCCTATCTCAAAAACCAACCAAGCATATAGAAGCAAGGAAAAAAAAAATCCCAACATAATTTGGTCTGAAATGCTCTGGCTGTCCAGTCACCAAGGTTCTAGTCCATGTGCAATGGTTGACACAGTCCTTCTTTCTGGGAACTTTAACTTACAGCTCCTGTTAGCCAAACATTGCATTTTATGAGTGCAGAGAACAAATATCATTCCGTGGGCCCCAATGTGAAGAAAGCTTGTTCCTAAGATTGGATTTAGTAGGCAAGAAAGCAGCCTTCAGGAAGGAGAAGTAGTTGGCAAAGCAATTAAGGGAAAAGAAATTCCTGGACTACATCAAACCACCTTGAATGTAGATCCAGTCTTTCTCCTTTGTCTTCTGTATCTGACATAATGTTTACATGTGACATATAGGGAAGTATTATTTCTAAAGTTATTAAGAATTCAGTGTGGTCTAAGGAAGAGATTATAGAGGTATATACAAAATTGTGAAAGAATCAAGCTTTTTATGGACGAACTAAAGGTAGTAGCTGAGGGAAACGGGTTCTTTTTCATCAACCAAATATGTTATTTATGCATCAGTTTTATTTTAGAACTGTATTTGTAAGTGGTTTTCCTAATTGAAAAAAATTGTCACACAATATGTTCTAATCAGTTTTCCCTCCTCTAACTCCTCCCAGATCCTCCCTACCCACCCAACTCTCTCTCTTTAGAAAACAACAGCAACCAAAAAATAAATAAAAAAATAAAAATAAAAAAAATAGAATGCACACACATGGAAAAAAAACTATAAAAACACAACAGTGGAAACCATAATATATATGCAAAATACCATGAAGACAAAAAAAAATGCCCAAACAAAGCAATATGAGGCACAAAGTCCACGAAAATAGCGCTGCTCCCTCCCCCTCAGGAGCAGGACCCCCTCTAACTTGACCCTGTGCATGCTGCCACAGCCTCTGTGAGTTTATATGTGGGGTGCTAGACTTCTATTTAGCAAATTCAATAATTTTAAATATCGTCTTTTATTTCATGTGACCTTTCTTTATTTACACCCTAACTCTCATAACCTTTTCTGCCACACACAAAGCCTCTAATTTTGTCATAATATATTTTTATTTTAAATGATCTATTAACACAAAATCTTATTTTACTATATAAATTCTACTCTCGTCCAAAAGCATTTCCCATTTTCATTAGCCTTCCTTAGGTAGGAGTCCTTCATCTTTTAAAAATGTTTCTAGAAGCCGGGCGGTGGTGGCGCACGCCTTTAATCCCAGCACTTGGGAGGCAGAGGCAGGAGGATTTCTGAGTTCGAGGCCAGCCTGGTCTACAGAGTGAGTTCCAGGACAGCCAAGGCTACACAGAGAAACCCTGTCTCGAAAAACCACAAAAAACAAAAAACAAAAAAAAAAACAAAAACAAAAAAAAATGTTTCTAGAGCTGCTAAAAAACTCGCCATTACAAAATAGTTGATAAAAATATTCCTCTGGATTGTACAAGAAGGGAGCAGGGACCACTGACAGACGTGATGGATGCTTAGTCGGACTTGGCTTCTTTCTCTTCTTCAGAGGCAGGACTCTGGTTTTCCATCTCTCCGTTTTCTGCAGGCAGATCTGTAGTTTGCAGGTCAGCCTGTTCGCCCTTTGCTCCCCTCTTCCCTTTTATCTGCACTTTTTTGTCTGATGCGTTATCCTTTCCCGCGGCCTTTTTCGGTTTCGCGTCCACCTTGGCAGGGGCGGGCTTGGCCGACAGCCTCGCGGAGCGGCGCTTGGGCTCCGCCCTCGCCGCTCCATCCGTGCTAATTTCCTCTTGGGCATCGTGGCAGCGCGGGGTGGCGTGGGGTGGCGCGGGGTGGGAGATGCGTGCATCGCTGGATCAGTCACGGAGCTGCACTGCCTAACCGCCACCACACGAACTCAATTTTTAACATTTTTGAAGGGGCCACATATTTTGTTATTTTCCTCCTTAGAATATAAAATGAATATAGAGACAACTGCATGACGACAATTGTCATGGATGTATATAACAGCTCACCTGCAGAGAAAATAGTACATAAACAACTATGAACAGTGTGTCAAGATTATATTTATTCTATTTAAGAGAAGGGATACCTTTTCATTGTTGAATTCTCTGTAAGAGATTCCTCGGTAAGTGTGAAAGAAGAGTTTTTAGGAAGTCCACCTAAGCATGTGGGGAAAGCTTCTGTTAAACCTGAGGGGGGTAAAATCATTTCCACGGCTGTCTGACTAAAGCAAGCTGTATGTGGTAGTGCACAAGGGACTGGGGAGGTGTAGGTGACCTCTATCTTAATCTTGGTTCTATCTCTAGGGACATTCCAGAACCATTGCTGGGCTGGGGGGTGGGGGGCACTGGAAACTGCTGCTGGGGAGGTGTAGAAACTGCTGCTGACACATTGTCCTTCCCTCAGGCCAAGTGGCAGGGCAGCTTCTGAGGTCTCCGCTTGCCGGAACTTGCCCAGTTCTTGGAAACAGAGATTTAAGCCTAGTCTCCTGAACTGCTAACTTGAAACCAGTCATGGAATCAGCCTAGCCTTCTCAGGTGTCTATTTGTAAAGATTCTGAAGGAATAGGAGGTGATACGCTGCAAGGAAGCAGGCCTGGTTAACATACGATCTGAGCTATGCACGCACATGACTGACGTGGATCAGAATGACAGCTGAAGTATTTGTAACCGAAGCTAGCTGCCTCAGACCCTGCCTGGCAGGGGCATAGTTTTGTGTCCCATTCTATTCACAGCCCGGTTTGCTCAAGGCCTACACGTTACCTGGAAGTTCAGGATTTTCTAACTGGCAAAGCTGCTTCCACCATTTTAGAAGATGAAGCCATCTTGGTTTCAGAAGGTCAGGAGCCCCCAGCTAATGACCAAAGGGCAGAGCCAGTTTAGAGCCCAAACCACTCACCATCAAGCAAAAACTCTCAAGTTCTAAAATCTAAGGGAGTTTGCCCTGCTGAACTTCAGACTTGCTGGAGACCCACAGCCTACTTCTTCACGGTCCCTCCAGTTGTGATGGTAGTGTCCACACCTATTTCAGAAGGAGATACCTTCTTATTTTTACGTATCACTGGCAGAGGAAAGTTCTGCCTCAGAAAGAATCCTACCGTGAGACTTGCTCAGTCACTTGAGGTGATTACCTGGGACTTAGCCAGTGTTCTGTTGCTGTGAAGAGACACCGAAACCAAAACAACTCTCATAGAAGAAAGCATTTCATTGGCGCTGGTTTACAGTTTCAGAGGTTTCTTCCGTCCTCATCATGGTGGCTCGCAGGCCGACATGGTGCTGAAGGAGGGTGTTCTTTATTTGGCTCTGTAGGCAGCAGGAAGAATCTGGGGGATGGGATAGGCTTTCTGAAACCTCAAAGCTCACCCCCAGTGATGCACTTCCTCCAGCAGGGCCACACCTCCTAATCCTTTCAAACAGTGCCTCTCCATGGTGACCAAGTGCTCAAATCTGTGAGCCTACGAGGGCCATTCTCATTCAAACCACCACAGTGCTGGGACAGGTTAATACTTCAACTCTGTTAGGACAAGGTGAACTCAGTTTGCACGTGAGAAGACATAAGAAGGAACCTGAGGTGGGAATTAGGCAGGGCGAGATATGGTAAAGCACTTCCTTCAAGTTCATGTGCTCAAGTCCTGATTTCCAGTACCTTAGAATGTGCTATGTAGTGATTACATTAAATATGAAGCCATTGGAATGAGCTCTCAGCTAATACAACTAGAGTCTGCATGACAGGAATGTTTGAACTGAGGCACAAACAAAAGGAAGACCATGTGATGAAGACACAGGAGAAAGACGTGTATCTAGAAGATAAGGAAAGAGGCCCCAAACAGAATCAAGACTTTTATTTTGGGTTTTAGTCTTTATAACTGTAAGAAAACAAATTTCTCCTGTTTGCTGCCCTCCTGGCTGTAGTCAGGTTTAATTTCATATAGTGAAACATCCAACAATAAAAAGGAATTATTAGGACTGGGGATGTAGCTCAGTGATAAAGTGCTTGCCTATCCTGTGCAAAGACCAGAATTTCATCCCCAGCCTGGGGGAGGGGTGGTGCTGGTGGAGACAGAATTGTTCATGGCTGTATTGGCTAGTTTTCTGTTGCTGTGAGAAAACACCATGACCAAAAGCAAATCGGGGAAGCAAGAGTTTCTCTGGGCTTATGGTTCCAGAGGGAGGCTTCATAAGGGTGAGCGGTCACGCCGCCACAGTGGGAACTGAGATCCAACTTCAGCCACACATGAGGCAGAGGGCAAACCGGAAGTAGGTGAAGATATGAACTCCCAAAGCCTGCCTCCAGTGACATTCCTCCCACTAGCCAGGTTTCACCAACTAAAAGAGCCCCCAAGCAGTACCACCATCTGGGACAACTGGGGATCAAGTGTTAAATACAGAGCTTATGGAGGGCATTTCTCAGTCAACCCTACACATTCCACTCCCTGGCCCCACAGGCTCATGGCCATGTTATAGTGTAAGATGCATTTAGTTCAACTTCAAAAGTCCCCATAGCCTTCCAGAGTCTCAGCACTGTTTAAAGGTCCAAGGTCTCTTCTGAGACTCATGGTGATCTCTTAACTGTGGTTTGGTTAAAATCAAAAAGAAAATACTTCACAACATAAGACTATACATTACCATTTAAAAAGGAGGAATGGGGGTGGGGTGGGGGTGGGCACTGTGAGAAATCCTGGACCAAAACCTACCAAGGAGTCTTCCTCCTCCCCCTCCTCCTCCTCCACCTCCTCCACCTCTTCTTCTTCTTCCTCTCTCTCTCTCTCTCTCTCTCTCTCTCTCTCTCTCTCTTGGATTAGTTTAGGATTGTAGATTGAGGAAGGGTTAAAAAAGAGAATGGAGGGCTGGTGAGATGGCTCTGCAGTTAAGAGCACTGACTGCTCTTCCAAAGGTCATGAGTTCAAATTCCAGCAACCACATGGTGACTCATTACCATCCTTAACGAAATCTGACTCCCTTTTCTGGAGTGTCTGATACAGCTACAGTGTACTCACACATAATTAATAAATAAATAAATAAATAAATAAATCTTTTTTTAAAAAAAGAGAGAGAGAGAGAGGAGGACAATCAGGCCAAGCCCACCACTCCATCTGTGCTGTTCTCCCAACGCTCTCCCTAGATAACCAAGCAGAGACAGCGGCCTGAACCATGAAGCAGGTTCCCACTGCTGCCCCTTGGAAGAGCTCGTCCCCCCTGCTCCTGCCATACAGCTCCTGACTAGGAACAGACAGCACAGGCATTGAGACAAGGATGTTGAGGTGTCCCTCCGTGAAAGCATGCTCTCATGTTTGTTTTCCTGTTGGTGGAGTTTTCTTTCTGTTGGAAAAGTTCTGCTGTGCACTGGCCACTCTTCCTGTGTATATCACCAGGCATGCTGCTAGAGTATTTATTTAGTACTTATTTTAAAAAAATAGCATACATGATATTGAGGGAAAAAAAACCAAATTTACTAATCAAAAGATTAATTCTTTTTTAAATGAAGCATCCATTTCCCCCTTATTTTAGAGGATGACAGAACAGTGGAAGAGGGAAACCTCAGCTGCAGAGGGGACCACTCAGAGCCTTAACCTACTGGTTATCCAAATTATTCGAGATCTTTTCTTTCTAGTTAAGTTTAGTTAACCATTGTCTGGTTTCTTCTTTACTAAATTTGACTCATCCTATGAATTCTACCGTCTGTTCCACAATGTAGCTCATCTAGTAAAGTCATCTATTCATCTGTGAATGGAAGAAATTCTCCCCTTCCATCTCTACCCAGTCAGATCACGGCGCTCAGCCTTCTATGTAGTATATGTGCTTCAGGCCTGCTGGCACAGGTGTGAACTTTAGACCAAGTAAAAGGCAAGGGCAGGGTTTGGCATCTGGTACCAAGTACACAGATGCAGATAAGAACTCCACCTAAGCATACTCTATTGGGGAGCATGGGGGAATTCTGGAAGGCCAGGGAAAAGGAGATGCCAGTCAGTCTACAAGGCTCTGGCACGCATTTGCAAAGCTGGTTTTTCTGCACCTTTAAAATCAACAAAATGGAGTACAGGGGGGTTGATAATAAAAATCTGAGTTAACCATTAAGCAAAAGAATGAAAGGAGGTTTTGCTGTTGTATCAGAATGAAGATTATGGCAGGTAATTTCTTTCTGCAAAACAGAGTGGGAAAGGATAATGTATAAAACTAGACAAATCTCTTAAAACCAGCCACTTCATGGACCTGAAGACTAACCAAAAGTAAGCAACAAAGTGTGAAGCAATTATTCTTGGAAAGCTTCTATCTTTGGGTAAGAACATTTTGCCCCCAGATGCTTCTATCACCCCCTTGCTCAGCGATGACTTTTAAGTAAGATCAGCTAATCATGAAAATATTGGTACATAAAACTAAATTCCAAGTGTAAAAAATTCTTGGCTTTGCTGCCCATGAGAAATGAACATGTAATGAATACTCAGGGATGAGAAATTTTGAAAAAAAGGCAAGCTTCGCTAGTCTCTCAACACAGTCCGGCCTGTGGTGAACCCCAGACTAACCAGGAATTTAGCAAGGGGAGCTTTGCAATAACGTTATATAGAAGGACTGATAAACTCTCTCTGCACATCTCCTGTGAACACATTAGGGAGACCTGGGAAACCCAGCAACAAGTGAAGGTCAAGGACAACGTGAAAGCCGGTCTTGTCCAACCCATAATCAGATGGTTGACACAGACTGGACGTCATGAGGAATCGAGGGACCGAAGCAAACCCCAGCTCACATAACCGGCTGATGATCTCTAACAACTCGTTATGAAAATAAGGATGCAACCTTTATGAAATCAAACTAATAAATAAAAGATCAAGCATTATAGCTAAATAAAGACAGAATCTGAAAATCATGCAGGTCTCCATAATCCAGGTGAGCCACTATAGAGTCCAGGGTTGCTACAATTAAAACGAACAAGACATAGAAACAGTAAATTATGAGTTGCTACAAGAACCAAAGACACGAGAAGTAGAAAAAAAAATCTCTAAATGGCTTGAATGCTGTATTTAATAGACAAAGACTTCAGTGAAGTTATTTTAAATCTGTTCAGAGAACTAAAACTCTTCAAAGGATTAAAAGAGAATACAATGAACACAACTCAACAAATAAGATGCCTACATAGAGAAATGCAAACTACAAGGGTGGAAATTCTAACACTGAAAAGTACGATCACCGAAATTAAGAACTCATTAGAGAGCTGGAGAGATGGCTCAGTGGTAAAGCGCACTGACTGCTCTTCCAGAGGTCCTGAGTTCAATTCCCAGCAACCACATGGTGGCTCACAACCATCTCTTACGGGATCTGACATCCTCTTCTGACAACTACAGTGTACATAAAATAAACGAATAAGTCTTTAAAAAAAAAACTCCTTAGAGCAGGGCCTTACAGCAATGTACTCCTGTGATGTTAGAACTTGGTAAGCTGAGGCAGGAGGTTGGTAAGTTCAAAACCAGCCTGGACTATAAAGTGAGACCTGTCTCAAAGGTACCGGAAGAAGGAAGAGAAATAGGGGGTGGGGGGCGGTTAGGGGCAAGAAGGAAGGGAACAAAAAAATCAAGTAACTTGAAAAAAATAAAATAATCTAGTTTGAAGAGCAGGGGTGAAAAAGAATGGAGACAGCAAATCACAAGAAAATATTAAGTTTACCCACATACATGCCACACGAGCTCCAAAAGAAGAAAGGGAGGAATGAAGAAATGCTGTGTGAAAAAACCTTCCAAATCTCATGAAAAACTTTACCTTATAGACCCAGGCTCAGCCGGCCTATAGTCTAGCCAAAATTGTGAATTTCAGATTCATAGAGAGAACCTCTCTCAAAAAGCCAGGAAAGGATACTATAAACTTAAGATTAAAGATATGACAGTGTGGGGTAAAGCCTGAGCCTGAGTCCTCACGGCTAATGGAAGATGAATTTTTGAGCTAGTAAGGGTCACCTCTAAAGCTATCTTCCTTTTTTGCAAGATGCCCCATGCCCTAGCCCCAGAGAGAGACAGAGACAGAGACAGAGAGATCCAACATTGACCTCTGGTCGTTATATACCCATGTGCATATATCATGCACAGAAAGGAAAGAGGGAGAGAAGAGAGGGAGAGATAGGTCTGAAAGAGAATATGAATGAATGAATGAATGAATATCTGAGGAAGATAAACTGACTGGCAAAGGCATTCCTCTCCCAAAGATAGGCAATGAAGCCTAGAGCGGATGGATGACTGCTTCTTCAAATGTAGATAAGCAAGAGAAAGAAAACTTAACATGAACAAAGAAACACTAGCCAAGCCACAGAATAACACCCACAGAAAAGTCATTGCAAAGAAATGGAGAGCTATGAATTACCAGAGCACATATCCAAATAACTGCTTTAAGGAAGCAAGGTAAGCTACAAGAGAACAGTAAATATAAGGTCAAACCAGGAAGTCCAACAAGAAGAATGAGATGGGAAGAGGCCCCGCCCCGAGTCATTAGTCCCACCCACCACCACAGCCAGCAGGCCCAGCCGTCAAGTAGCAGGTTGTGTGATGGTGTAAGTCGTCAGGCCTGGGTCATAACTCCAGCAGCAGTGGTTAAGCGATCAGCTTCGTTAGAGGTCAATTAGACCAAAACACTCAAGAAGCACCTGTATCAGACATGTGACCTGGATAAAAGCCCAGGTGGAGGGACACCCCTGTCGGCACCACGACAGTCACAAAGAGAAGACAGTGATACAGAAAGAAAAGGTTGGAGCAGGATTTTGCTGCAATGTCAATCTCCATTGCTGGTTCTGATTAACGTAAGCAGTCAAGAACCATTTATTCATTACATATCATGAACGTGAGCAGTGAGTCTGCATGACCATGTCAAGAATCTCTGCCCTCCCCTCCCCTCCCCTCCATCCTCCATATTCTCTCAGTCACCACCAACTTCCTCTGGAAAAATAACATTTTTTTTTCTGCATATATCTTAGCTAACATTCAGAAATTTTGATAAATGGAATAACAGCACATCGTGTCTGCTCCAGTTAAGAACCTTCTACAGGATGAGTATGGACACCATCATTGGTGTGAAGTCCACACCAGACCGTCTGCAGTTTTGTGAATGTGGCATTGTGCTTGCACTTTAACCAGCAGCTTTTATGATGCTGTAAATCGCATCTTTTGTCCGTTGCTTATAAATTTGTAACGGCTGGGGTTCGAGAGATGGATCAGCAGTTAAAGAGCACTGGGTGCTCTTCCAGAGGACGTGGGACTGATTCCTAGCACTGACACGGCAGCTTAAAACTGTCTGTAACTCCATTTCCAGAGAACCAAGCTTTCTCTTAGATATGAATGCAGGTAGAATATCAATACACAAAAAAATAAGTAAAGTTAAATTTGAAAAAAAAAACAGTAAAAATATATGTAAAAGCTTTATAATTGACAGTCACTGAATAGCTACAAGTTTCCTGATTTATCTCCATTTCTTACTTTTTTAAAAAGATTTATGTATTATATGTAAGTACACTGTAGCTGTCTTCAGACACTCCAGAAGAGGGCATCAGATCTCATTATGGATGGTTGTGAGCCACCATGTGGTTGCTGGGATTTGAACTCAGGACCTTTGGAAAAGCAATCAGTGCTCTTAACTGCTGAGCCATCTCTCCAGCCCCCCGGACTTTTTTTTTAAATTACATTTGTGTTTCTTGTGAGTGTATGTGCCATGGTGTGCCTCTGGAGATGAGAGGACATGTAGAAGTGGGTCCTACTTCTTCCACCGAGACTGGACGCCGGTGGTCAGGCTCAGCAGCAAGCACCCTTTACTAGTTGAACCATCTTACCAGCCCCCTTTGCATCTTTTAGACATAAAAATGCCTACACAGAGCTGGCCCCGCCCCTTGTCTGCCGTAAGGTGGTGTGAGCACAGGAGAGATGGCTTCCCCACAACCCCTTGCCAGTTGCAGAAATCGGTAAAGCAGGCTATGTGCCTGGACTGGCCAGCACAGTAGAGCTGGCCCTGGTGGTGCCAGTGCAGGTGAGCCAGCCCCGAGAATATGAGAGTGGGAATGCTCATCCTGCCCCTTATTGGCTGGGGCACTTGGGTAAGTTAGCCGGGCAGTGCTGGAGAGCTGGCCCTAGCAATGTGGGTATGGGAGAACTGGTGGGCTGACCAACTTAGCTACTACTCAGACCCAGATCCAGGGCTTTGGGTTGACTCACCCCAACATCTACCCCATCTATGAACTACTGGGGCATGTGACGGGGCCAGTCCTGCAGATCCAAAGCTGCAGGACTCCCTAACACAGATCAACAGCAAGATATCTGAGAGGAGGGCAGATACAGATACAAAGGGTCAGGGAGATGAGTGGGATTGGAGTGCATGATGTGAAATTCACCAAGAATCAATAAAAAGTTTTTAAAAATGACTGCATAGTAAACTTTCTTTTCCCCAATTCTCTCCTTCACATCTGTGCCTAGGAAAGTATCTTGCCACTGAATCAACAGATACTTACCTGGCCTCCATTTCTCCCCACCAATTTTATTTATTTTCAGTCCTGGGGCTGGCGGTTTTCTCCCCAACCCTAAATTACCTGGCGGACAATAATATATAGTGATTTAAAGGCTTCTCACATAGAAAGACTTGGTCCTGTTGGTATGGCTTATGATCAATTCTGCTTCTTGCCAAAGCGGGGAGGGGATGATGTTTTTGAGGCAGGGTTTCATGTAGCCTAAGCGGGCCTTTCCTTTACTAGGAAGGTGAGGATGGCCTCGAACTTCTGATCCTCTGGCTTCCACCTCCCAAGTGCTAGGACTATAGGCATGCAGTGCACCACTATGCCTGGCTCAAAATATAGAGAGAGTGGAAAGACTTATTTTCTATCATGTAAAACAGCTGGGTGTGTTATGTATCCTTGTGATTTCAGTGCTAGGGAGAAAGGCAGATTCATATAGCTCACTGGCAGGCCAGCTAGCAGAGCGTATTTAGTGGGCTCCAGGACAACAAGAAGTCCTGTGTTAGAGTAAGGTGGATAGTATCCCTCAGAAGTAATGTCCTCTGGCCTCTATGCACATACCCACTCCTGCCTGTCTCTGTCTCACACACACACACACACACACACACACACCTATATGTGTCTATATGTACGTATATGTCTTCATCATTCAGTCACCTAACAGCAGCCCTCATCTTTTAGGCATCCTGGAACACTGATGGCAAACTTCAAGGGCCATGCTCTCCCAGGGAGCTTCTTTCTAATATTTGGGCTGTGGTGGTCAGTGAAGTACCCACTGAAGTACTTTCACCAAAAGGGCTTGAAGAAGAACAGACTGAGCCATCAGCAACAGCGCATTGAGATCATTGAAGGTGCAGTGAAGACTCTGTTTGCAGTCATTGGTAAGAACAGAGGTCATTTTGCCTATGCTATCTCCGCTTCACATCCAGAACCTTCAACCTACCTCCCCCCCCATTCTGTGAAATAGATGTCTCACTGGCAGGGATAATGGGACAAGGTCTTAGATGACTGCTAGTCTGTTTTATTTTAATATCCATGTGTACGAAGCTTTATATTAATTGTTAATAGACCCTCTTCTTGTATACACTATGAATAACTACCAAGTAAACTAGTTTTTGCCCTATGAAGTTATAGGAACAGAACAAATACTATGTGAAAAACAAAAAATGCAAATAAGAATTGGGTGGGGGGGATTTTTTTTAAAGCAATTCAAAGTTCTAAATAGGGTTTAGTTGAAATTAAATCGCCATTCCCCAAATAGTCTTTGCCTAGATCTCAGAGTAATTAACAACCACTCATTGGTATATCCTCCACACAAAAGTCTCAAGGAGTTCCCAGGAGAGGTATCCACAGGGTGGCCAACAAGACAGGCAACAAAGGCCACAGAGGGGCTGAGGGATTTTAGCCCCACCTCTTTCTCATCAAATCCCCCACCGAGTGCCTCAGGGTCCGGCAGTGAGCTCCTCCTGGAGTCACACGGGCTCACCACTCACCAGAGGCTCACCACTCACCAGAGTCGCACACAGTCACACATGGAGGGAGCTCACTCTCAGGTTGCCTGCCACTTCTCCTTGGCCACTGCTGTCTGGGTGTGAAGCAGTGACATAAGACCCTCTAGCAAGCAAGACTTAAGCACCTGCCAGATTCAGCCAAGACTTCTTGCATGTACCAGAGCTCTTTGTAGAGCTCACGAGTACCACGCAACTTAGTGGTAAGAAGACACTGCCTTTAAAAAAAAAAACAGCTAATATTCTGGCTGGGTCAATGTGACATTGTTCAGGGCTTCCATTCTAGTATCAGTGGACCATTCCACAAACCCCCTGATCCCTTATAAGTGAATGCAAATTTGAATGACTTCCAGGCTTCCCCCAAAATATTTTAGGTACTAAGCATAAAGGCAAATCTGCCTTTCAAATGTGATTAAAAAGTAGAAGGAAGGGGGCTGGAGAAATGGCTCAGTGGTTAAGAGCACTGACTGCTCTTCCAGAGGTCCTGAGTTCAATTCCCAGCAACCACATGGTGGCTCACGACCATCTGTAATTGGATCCAACACTCTCTTCTGGTGTGTCTATAAACATCTACAGTATACTCATATATAAAAACAAATCTTAAAAGAAAAAAAAAAAGTAGAAGGGACAAAAGTCACGCATGGTACAGGCTTGCAATCCCAGAGTCACAGGGACAGAATTTAAAGCCAGCCTGGGCTTAACAGTGCGACCATCTCAAAAAGTGAAACCTAAACAAAGCAGAAAGTGACAAGATCCATGAGCTACCCAAAAGGCACAGCTCCATCAGTCTGGCCTCTCTTCAGACACCATGGCCACAGTGTGAGGCCTCATGTTTACCAGTGTCTTAAAGAGTCCTGTGCTGAGGGAGGGTACCCACGCTGTGGCAGCCCCAACACATACCCAGGAGCTGCTGTGCTCCGAGTGTCTCAGTCACACCAGCAGCTGAGGGGAGATGTCCTGCTTATCTCTGCAGTGGGCCAGAGTCCCTGGAGACCAGTATGTCCCATTTCCATCACTGCTTCTGCCCTATACTCAACCCCTAAAGGAGCACCCAGGGACAGCTGTTTCCATACACTTTAAAGAAAATCTCTGTATCGAAGTAGTGTTCAAGTCGGTCTGCTGACCTGTGGGCAGCTGTCATCCATCCCCGGACCCGTCCCTATCTCCCGGCAATCTTTGTGTTTCATGTTTGCTACCCCTCCCACCTCAGGTTTCACGTTTACTTCCTGGCAGGGATCCTGGCAGAGCAGTTTGTTCCTGACGGACCTCACCTGCACCTCTACCAAGCAAATGAGTGGACCAAGCTGATGAACTGGCAGCACAGCACCATGTACCTGTTCTTCGGCATCTCGGGAATCATGGACATGCTCACCTACCTCTACTTCAACATCGTGCCCCTGGGGTTGGACAGAGTGGTTTTGGCTATGGCCGTATTCATTGAAGGTAACTTGGCTAGAGAAAGGGAAAGAAACCTAGAAAAGCTGACCCTATGAGAGGTCAAAACCTAAAAGACAAGAAACACCAACACACGAAGACCTTCCTCAATTCTCAAGACTTCCAATGCCAAAACAGGGTTGGGTCCTATGCTCTGGGAGATCCAGCTAGCATGGTCCATAATGAAGCTGAGAAAGCTTGAGGTCCAACCTGAAAACGTGTGTGTGTACATATGCATGCAGGCATCTGTGTATGTATGCATGTATGTATGGTATGTATGTATGTATGGTATGTATGTATGTATGTATGTTCAATCATTCAACTTCCTACAAACCAGCACCATGGCTAAAATACTACACCTGCTCCATCTTGCCTTTCAATGGAATCTGCGGACAGACACATTCTTTTATATTATCAACAGACCCACAAAACCAGCAGTCTGCAAATGCTTGCTGCCAACCATGGCCTGGCAGCCAAAGGCTGAAGAATCTTAAATCAATTTGAGACAAATGCAGAGAAAAGATTCCAGTAATTGGGAAGGGCCAGAGTCAATGTTCTTAGGCAGGTTTCTGATGGATGTCATTGGTTCCCACAGGTTTTCTCTTCTACTTCCACGTTCACAACCGACCTCCACTGGACCAGCACATCCACTCACTCCTGCTATTCAGTTTGTTTGGAGCAACTATCAGTATCTCTCTGGAGGTTGTCCTTCGGGATAATATTGTGCTGGAGCTTTTCCGAACCAGTCTCCTTATTTTGCAGGGAACCTGGTTCTGGCAGGTGATTATCCACACCCAATATGGTCTGGGTTGAAAAGCCCCTTGGAGATGCCCAGAGAAATCCCGAACGTGGCTTGTTGCCTGAAAATGCAGTAATTACTTCCGGGGGCGGGGGATGTCTGTCTGGAACAGCACTATTATTGTTCTGTCTGGATGACCTCTGTATCCAGACACTACTACTCGACCTATGAAACTTTTCTCTGCTAATAGCTTGCAGGTATACTGGCTACATACCTGTATTTACTAAATGGAAGTCCTCAAGTTTAGCTCATTTTAAATCAGCCTATACAACCAAACTTAACTAAGAGGAACATTCCTGTGTGTGAGGGCTTTTGGTATAACTGAATTGTAGAAACTGTGAGACAGCGTACGACACACTGCTAGCCATGAAGACAACTGGTTACTTGTCAGACAACCTACCAGAAAAATCTTCCTCTCTTCCTCCAGATTGGATTTGTCCTGTTCCCACCATTCGGAACGCCAGAATGGGACCAGAAGGACATGGACAACATCATGTTCATCACCATGTGCTTCTGCTGGCACTATCTGGTTGCTATCTGCATCACAGCCATCAACTACTCCCTTGTTTACTGGTATGTTTGAAACACATTTTGTGCAAGTTCTCTCTTCCTAACTAGGACCTAGGGTGGCTAACTTCTACTACTTAATGACTGCCAACGTCTTGCTAAACACTGTACAAAGTATTCTTCATCTGTAGGGAAGTCACCACAAGTCTTACTTGCCAGTGAGTCTAAGGCTAAGTTAAATTGCCTGATTGGGTCATAGCAAACCTGTTTTAAGTGCAAGTCTAAAAGTCTAAGCTAGTGAATGAAAGGGAAATCCTCAAAGTAGAAATCAGTCTGGGCTGAAGTCCCTACTGTCACTAGTTTGGTGATCCTATCACCTATTTCAAGACTTGTTTTGCTTACTTCCTAAATATACAGACATCAAAATATGTACCAGAGTAGAAAGTGCTTTCTATGTACCTCTGAGCATAATAAAAATATAAGTACTACTGACCCCTGCACTTACTGTCACAGGCACCACAGAAAACAAGACACACGTTGACCTCTGACTCATCACTGTACTGTGTACTGGCTTTGCTGGTGGTGGTGTTTTAACAAATGGGGAAACAAGGCTTCAAAAGGCTAAATAATTTTACCAGCTCATAAAGGGAAAGCAAAGATGAAATGTGGCATGTGTTCTTATAGAAGTCTGTCTGTGGAAGCTGCCGCTGCCTCCCACCCTACCCCGCCCCACCCCATCCCGTTCTCATCTCCCTACACCCAAAGCAGATATACTTCACCCAGAAAGAACCCCGCCCCCCCGTGACAAAAAAAAAAAAAGAGGGGGGTTTCTTCTAGCTCTATTTCCTGGTCTGTAAAACAGCTAGATGACAAGAGGCCTGAATCTGGTCTCAAGAATATGTGGGTCACTACTAAGTCCCTTTTTCTACTGTGAACAGAACACTAAGAAGTCAGATATGTAGACTTTGTATCACTGTTTTAATTGACACCTGGAAAAGGCTCTGCCATTCTTTACAGCCAGGAGTTATTGAACAGAAGACTTCCATGGCTAATCTAATGGTTCTTATGGTATGTCTACTACAGCTTTCTGACTCGGGTGAAGAGACATGCAGAAGGAGAAATCATTGGGATTCAGAAGCTGAAGTCTGATCACACTTACCAGGCAACCCTTTTGAGTGGCTCGGATGAGGAGTGACACCAGGCTTGGGGGAGTGGAGACCTCACACCCTTTTTAAACAAATGCTGGAAAGGATGCAGCCTGTCTTTGGAACTCCAAGACTTGCCTTATGTGCTCCTGTCCCCAGGGCTCTTAAGGCTTGCCTGATTCGCTTCTAGGGCTCCATATGCTGCATCCTTCATCTACTACAAAGCCAGAGGCTCAAATACAGGAACTTAGACCTCAAGTGGATTTTATGCACCATGTTATTGGAATATTTAAGCAGAGTATAACTTAAAATCTGTATTAGAGTAGTAACCATCCACACAGAAAAATGAACACCTTCCAGAAGGAAGCCTGTCCTTGTAGAGGAATGACTTTAAGACTTTGAACACTAACACTAGGAAGTGACCATGTGGATGAAGCAAGCCAGACATGCTTCACATGCTGCTTCTGATAACTTGCCCCTCTTCTCTCATATCAAGCAGGTACTTTCTTCTCAGAAATGTACCAGAAGTTAGCTCAGTGTCTTCAATGCACAGCCAAGACTCTAACAGATTTTAAATAAAAAAGCAACTCACGGGCTTTGGTAGTTTCAGTGTTGTCTTTTTAAATATTCTCTAATCAGTCATACCAGAGTACTGCATTTTAGCCTTGATCAAAGATAAAATTAGGTGAAAGATAAATTCCTTAAATCAAGTAGCTAGTTCGTAGCTCAGCTGAGAACTGAAATTCTGCTGATCCTCAACATTATCCTATTGAGGAGCATCTCGGAGGTACAGCAAGTCTGTACCTCCAAGATGCAGAAAAAAAAAATCAGGTTATGAAAAGCTTCCAATTTTAAAAGAGCTAAAACCAAAATGTAATGATTTTGAATTCTTAAAACACAGACTTGATACTCTACTGTTGGTCCTGCACAGGCTTTGTTTTGTGAGGTTTGTTTAGTTTTTATAACTTTCCTCAACAGGTTATTTATTAAACACTGAAATGTCTGCAAGAATTAATTAGAATTAATCAAGGCACTGACAGTGTGGTGTAAGAGGATTCCTGAGGCTATCACAGGCAGGGTGTTGGACACTTGCAAAAAACAGTGCAGGGGCAAGCCGGCATGGAACCACACACCTTAATCCCAGCACGTGGGGAGCAGAGGCAACTAATCTAAGTTCAAGGTCAGTGTGACCTACAAATTAACTATCAGGACAGCCACAGTATTTTGAAACCTTGTCTCCAAAAACAAAACAAAACAAGCAAACGCGGTGCAGGTGCTGGAGAAACTGCTCGGCTGGTAAGAGCACCTACAGCTTTTCCAGAGGACCCAGGGTTGACTCCAAGCCTGGCAGCTCACTACTGTCTCTAACTGCCGTTCCTGACTCTCTGCTATTCTCTTCTCACCTCCACAGGGATCAGGTGCAAACGCGGTGCACATACATGCAGGCAACACACGCACATGCACAAAATTAAAACTAATCTAAAAAAAAAATAGTAATACACATATACCACAGAGGAACAGGGGAGAAATGGAGAGCTGGCCCTTTAGAGAAGGTATATTCAGACTTAGTAGTATGTATAAAGCCACACAAGAACATGGAAAACTAAACACACACATTAGTTCCAGTGAGGAAAGGCTTCTGTGCTGGTTGAATTTGAAGGGTCTTCAAGACCAAGTAACACCTTTCACTTGTACAACCTTCTGGGATGCTGGGACACACTGTGTCTCGGTGAACTCTCACTATCCCCTGTAATTTAAGCATAAGAATGAAATCCTCTGAGGTTGGTCAGATCAAACAGCTACAAAGTAGAAAAATCAATCATCACTGTGACTTGGAAGCCTGGTGTCTTTTTCATAATCCACACCCTGTTTTTTCACAAACACCCACAAAGAGAAAGTTCTTCAGATTCGTTAGAAGAAATACTGAACTTTCATGAAAGGCTAACTAGCTGGCCTTGTAGAAAATCACATACAGGGAGGGATTAAGAATTTGAAAATACTAGGTATTAGAGAACTCCTGCACTCCCTTTTCAAAGGTCTTTTTGATTTGCCAGCTGAGTAGGAGCTCAAACACATTTAACGAATACTGGAAGACCCATTCACCAGCAACAATACAAAATTAGTTCTTTTCTTAGGTCCAAGTTGGAAAAGGAACATTTTCTGGTTTTATTTTCATAGAAAAAGATGCAAAGATGCACTTGAGACTTTTTATATTGGCAGAACAGAGAAACAGTATTCTTGAGGGACTGACAATTATTAAATATAAAACATTACAATTTATTTTTGTGGGGCTGGAGAGATGGCTCTGCAGTTAAGAACACTATTGACTACCCTTCCAGAGGTCCTGAGTTCAATTCCCAGCAACAACATGGTGGCTCCCAACCATCTGTAATGGGATCCAATGTCCTCCTTTGGTATGTTTGAAGACAGCTACAGTGTACTTGTATACGTAAAATAAATAATCCTTTAAAAAATTATTTTTGTATCACTAAGGTTTAGGATACCTTCATTGAATAACCAACCCTAGCAAAACATTCTTAGATAGTGTTAAAGTATAAGCTATGGGGCTGGAGAGTTGGTACTTCCTGCTTTTCTAGAAGACCAGAACTGTTACCAACACCTACATCTAGACAACCTCTTCTGACTTTCCACCAGCCCCTGCACATATATATGTGTGGATATATAATATATGCATACAAATATGCAGATACAACTAGATAAAAATAAATCCTAAAGTATAAGCTAATCAGAATGCTTGTCACTAAATCTTGTCTTAGACATATAGTCTGAATTATTTTACCAATCTATCAATCAGAAGCTCAAAGGACAAATGACTGCCTGGAACTTTTAGAGGTCTACATATGAAAAAAGCATATGTGTTAATATACTAGTGGCTATTGCTGTAGGCAACTCTAATAAGAGGTCTGTAATCTTTACTATTCCAACAACAGACTAGAAAGTACCCAAACCAGACTTTTCTGGGGAGTCAACCTCACAAAGTAGAACCTCAAAATAGACCTGCATTTTACATCTGTGCTCTCCAGGATGCACATATCCAACATACTTACACATACAGGCAGTCAGGTGACCCAGTACATAAAAGCTTGGGGTAAACCCGAGGCTAAATTTGAGTTACTTTTATGGGACTTGCTAAGTAAAATCAGAAGAGGTTTAACCAAGAGTAAATATCTGAGAGAATATGGCCTACTTTCTCTTATTGTTGTCTAGAAACTATCATTGTTTTCTGTGTAAAATATATCCCAAAATTCTCACATCAGCTCTATTCCCCTGCTGTCCTCTTCCCTCAACAGTCAGTCCTGATGCCAGTCCTTAGGCACACATAAAGAGGGCAGTTCCATCTCATCCTGTCTCCTGTGGATTGAGAGCTAGGCCCGCCACCCAACTACCTACCTTCAAGTTTCACAACACATCCCAGCAAGTTTTCCTTAAGAATGCAGCACATGTCACCAGAGGCCATGTGGAAGGCCACGGTCTGTGCTCCAGCTGACTGTAAAGGGCAGGGAAGCTGCTTCTGCAGTGCTATCAATGGCTGTGAAAGTAATTGAGAGAGACATGGAAGGCTCCTGTGACAACCCACGCCAGAGTCCCTCCCTACCACAAACCGGTGACAGCCTGAAGGGTAAGCCATTGAAAAGAACTCTCAAGGAGTGTGAAGGAATGCTGAGGTGTGGCCCTCCATAGCTAATGGTTCCTGGTGGGAATGTGGGAGGGGAGGGACCCAGTTCTGAGGGGTGAGCCACTGGGAGGTTGACTGTGATCCAGTAAGTATGTGGACAACACAAACTGGACCTGTTTTCTATTTTATTTTATTTGGGACGGGGGAGGGGTTGGCCATAAGGGTCAGGGAACAGACATGGAAGGGCTGGGAAATGAGCGTGATTAGGATACATGATGTGAAATTCCCAAAGAATCAATAAAAATATGTTGGGAAAGAGTTCAGCACAAAGAGACTGTGACTTAGGAAGGTTCTAACTTTTTTTTTTTTAACAGTTCTAAGACAGGGTCTAACATAGCACCCAGGTGGGCCTCTAGTCAGCTGACATGAGCTGAGCATGGGTCTGAAGTCTTTATCTTCCAGCTTTTACTTCTGGAGTGGCAGGGATTCCATTATAGGCCCATGTGATTCTACCATCTCATTTTTAGGAGTGCTGGGGCTCCAACCCATGCCTGTGGTAGCTAGCTCGCACTTTCTCTTGCCACCCAGTTTCACCTCCGGCACCGGGACTGACTCAGAATTCCAAGACCAGGCACTCTAATTCCCCCTCAGATTTATATCTTCTCACCATTAAAGAGGGATGCCAGTTATATCTGACAAAATTGCTGTAAGATTCAAAGGCAACTGTAAAGCCACTCTGTAGCCAAAGCTACTTTTAATTTTTTCTGTCTCTCAGCAGCTTGCCAAGTGAAGCCGTGTCAATACACCACCCATGTAAGCCGGCGTCTCCATTCGACACGTCCCCAGTTGTTTTCCCGTAAAAGATAATGATTAAAGGCCCAGACATTAAAGATACAGTTTTAATAATTTGGATACTTTCACAAAGAGACAGGGAAGCCCTATCCCTGCAGAAAGGTTTTCCCACCCACCCCTGCACCACAGCAAGACATGTAAGATACAATCAGTACAAAAAGTACTTGGACTTGGTAAAGTACCTTCTGAGCTCTGTCTGTGGCTGATGGGAGCTGATAAGTATGAAATGGCCAGGAATAAAAACATCACTCACTCATTTCCCCTCAAGATGGCACTGCCAGGCAGTGCCTACCCCTACCCCACACCTCCATCATTTCTTCTGTTCCAATCATGTGGCCAGCTCCAAGGGTCTGGTTTGCAATGGCTGTTCTATAGCAAGGAGAATGTGCAATGTCTGGGCTGTAAGCAAGTGCACTGAGAGCAGCATCCCACCGGATTCCCCTACTCTCCTGTCCAACAGCTCTGAAGTTCCATGTGAACAGGCTTGTCGAGGACAATGCCCACAGAGAAGATACAGGCACAACCAAGATTCAGACACCCATATTTAGTACACGGTGCTGAACTAGTCCACTTGAGGGGGTCCATGCTACCTCACGGCCTACATTTTCTTACTGTATAACCTCTCCACTATCAAGTAAGCCGCCAACCTATTTAAGTCTTGCCATGTTTTCATTCTGGTTGTAGGGGTAAGTGATCAGTTTAGGGGCACTAAAGCCCAGGTTTCTATTTGATAAAAGACATATAGTAGGTTCTTTAAAAAAATAAGTTACACAAAAATTTTCTGGACACAAAACTCACATCTCAACAAGTCACCAAGAGAATCAGAAACTAAAAAGTCAAATCCTCACATAGAATGAGGCTTATTCCCTGCCGGCCCACTCAGCAACCGGCAGGCCTGCTCCCTGGGCATCCAACACTCGGGGGAACCTGGCTTGTGTGACTGTGACCTCCCAAGACTCTGATGGTCTCTTTTCTTGGACTAGACAGCTCATCCCTGGACCCCTAAAAAGGGATCCTGTCAGGGCTTCACCCTCGAGTGTGGCAGCAGAATCTAGGCATAGTTGCCATCACCCTCCAGCACCCTGCCTCAAGCAGGGCAGCTCAGAAGGATGATGCAGCCTCCCTGCTCCCTTTCTGTCAGCCGAGGTGCACCGGGCCTGGTCTCTCAGAGAAGCCGCCTTTCTTCCCGGTCACAGTTGCTCAGGTGCTTGTTTAGGAGATGGAGCTGTGGTCACAACAACAGTGGACACCGCTCTGGAGGAGCCAGAAGCTGTGCCCTGCTGCAGATGGGGAGCTGGGACAGTCTGGATGCGCACCTGCTTACAAAGAGATGAGGTCTCATCAGTGCACTGCGCTGTTCATCAATTAAGAAAACAGACAAGCCTGAACTCGTCAACAGTCTGCATTAGACCTTACCTGTGTAGCCTGACCTTGCTGCTGAAGCTGCTGCAACTGCTGGGCAGTGAGGAAACTCACTGGCTTATTGCCAGCAATGAGCTTAGTGCCTGCTGGCATGGTTGTGAGGATGATGTTGCGACCCAGCCCACTGAGACTGTGAAAGGGAAACAGAGGTAAGTATGACCACATCACTCAGGCTCAGACGGAGGCTACATACTGCATGAAGGACAATGGAAAGGCCTGATGCCCAGGAAAAATCTTTTGGATTTCAAATGCCATCTCATACTAGGACATTTCCTCTAACCTTCCTTGGCAGGAAGTTATATCCAGAGTAATGGATAAAATGGCCTAAACTCCATACTCAGCCCAGGAAGAGTCAGGCACTACCAGGAAGCATGTATCCCTGGCAAGAAACTCTCCCAGTTGGACAAGAACTCAGAGTATCACAGAGGGTACAGGTGTGAGTCAGTCTCAGCAACCCAGTAAATGCCTGTCTCTTAGGAAAGAAAGGGCCACCCCACATCCCAAAACAGCTTTATCATGATAAGGAATGCCAGAATGACTGCAAGAGTCTTTTATTCCTGTTTAAGTCAAAGCCAGAGAAAACCAACATTCACTAAACTATCTTAAGCTTGGTCTCAAATATCGGGAGGATCCCTTACACCACATGCCAGCATCCTGCACCTCCTCGTTTTCTACCACTCAATATATACTGCTTTATTACCTCTGTCGGATTCTTCTCCCTACTTTACAATATAGGCTAGGCACAGAATAGCTCAGCTCTTTTGTGTCTTAATCATTGCATCCAAAACAGTACTGGGGATTCAATGTGCATTGCTGATGAAAATGTCAGATGCCAACCACCTTCCCATTCTGTAACAACTGTGTTTGCTACTCTACAAACAGCACTCACTTGGCTCCAAGGTTGCCTTTGATGATGGGGGCTGTGACCACGCTCTTGCCCTTCATTGGCTGGCTAATCACAGAGAGAGGAACTGTGATTCTGGTAGGCAGCTTCCCCTATAAAGAAAACAATTAGCTTTGTGGGAAGGGATGGGATACAACAAAACAGCTAGTGTCCGCGGGGAAGAAGTGAGCGCACTACAGACACTCCCAGCCCTCATTGCCCCAAGGCCCAACATTCCACAGAGCCCAAGCAACTCCAATAGACTGGCTTAGAACAGGTTATATGTCACTTGTTCTACTACCTAAAGAGCAGCAACCACCTGTCATGAGGGGCTCAGGCTTCTAGTTTTCCTTAATGTTTAGAAGGAACTTTAGACTTAGAGAGGGGGGGGAGAGAGAGAGAGAGAGTGAGTGTCTCCCAGGCTGGCCCTCAATTCAGTCTTCCTGCCTCAACTTCTCCAGTGTAGGACTACACGCATGCACCACACACTCAGCTAACAGCCTGGGACTTTTAAACAATGCTGGCAACTCCATTTTGTGTTATGTGTGTAACTAGAAGCCTTTGGGGACAAAGGGTGCAATAGTATAGTTTCAATATGAAATGCCCCCCATGGCTCATACACTGACGGCTGGGTAGACGAATCTGAAAGACTATAGACACTTTCAGGAAAGGTGAGGCCCAGCTGGAGAAGTAGCAAGGAGTGTGACCCTGAAGGCTAGCTTGATCCATCCCTCAGTTGCTGCTTCACTGGATGCTTTCTCTCATGAGCTGAGTAGCCTCTGAGACATGCTCCTACAACTATCATTCTCTGCGTCATCACTGGCCCACAATCAACAGAGCAGAAGTCTAGGGCTGAAACCTCTGTGACCATGACCTAAATTCTCTCCCTAAGTTGTTTATGACAGGATTTTGACACAGTAATATAAAATCTGACAGAGTATAATTCGTAAAAATTTATTATGTTTAAGTATAAATGTGTGTATGCGCACAACGCATGTGCCTAATGCCAGTGAGAATCACAAGAGGGCACTGAATCTACTGAACTTCAGTTATAAATGGTTATGAGCCACAATGGGGATGCTGGGTCCTCTGGGAATAATTCTTTATATACTGCTGGATTTGTATGAACTTTTCTATCTAGATTCATGAAGGATGCTGCTCTACAGCTTTTCTTCATTGCAATGTCTACATCTGCTTCTGGTGTGAGGATGCTGCTGACCTCACAGACTAATGAAGTCATTCTGCTACTTCTACAAAAAAAATTAGACTCTTGTGACATTACTTCTTTCATAAGCATTTGGTAGAATCGGCCATGGAAACTCTTGACTAGTTATATTTCCTATAGTAAGTATTAGCTCAATGTATGAGAAATAAGTCAATTGAAATGACCCACTTCTTCTGTATGTGACTTTTCATTTTGTATTTATCACAGAAACAAACAACTCTGTACCTGAACCACAAAGTGTGTGTTCACCTGGCAGTCCCAGATGCTGAACCACTTGGATTGGTGAATCCTATTTGTCTGGGTGTCCATAACACATGATATAGTGCTGGACACTCAGCAACTCTATGGTGAGGAAGGACAGAGGATCTCTAGTGTTAAAGAGAAAATGGACAGCACCCCAGCGGAATGCAGGCTCACCTGGTCAGGAAGCAGGACAATCTGATAAAAACAAGTCACATTTCTCCAGAGATAAGGAAGGTTAGTTAGGGGACACTAATAACAAACTTGGCCAAGTGGAAAAAAAAAATCTAACCCCAAAGTTAATAAGGTCCAAGAAGAAAAAGAGACTCGGAGAGAATGTATACATGGGGGAGCACAGAGGTCCAACAGCCCAGGGGGTTGGAGAAAGAAAGAGCCACTGTACCCTTAGGTGCCTAGTTTCTGATGTTGGTTAGTAATAAAGGTTAATATATTTTCATCCTTGCCTAAATAAGGCACATGTAAAAAACCTTGAAAGTATTAAAATACTGATAAAAGTAATCAAGAGAATACCAAATACAAGAGAGCAAACTGGGCTCAGTAACTCAGGAACTAAGGTGCTCTGATCTACGTAAAGCTCAGGTCAGCCAGGAACATAGCAAATTCACCAAGAAAGAAAAAGAAACAAAAACCAAACCTAAGGTAAGATCAAAGGAAATATTTTTCCCTGTAGTATGGCTGAAAGCCAAAGCCTTGAGCCCACTAGGCAACCACACTACCACTGAGCTACATCCCCAGTTCCAAACTACAAGAAAATTCTTCCTATGCACATAAAAATATGTAGCTGACAGTCTTTTTGGCAGCACAGTTAGAGTGTCAAAACTTTGAATCCACATATCTTAAACACTTGCAGTAGACCACTGCTGCGGCACAGTGGAAACAGACCCCTCAACAGAGGCTGATGTACTACTACATCACTAAAAAGGACATGGTCAGTATCTGAGTATGGCCTACAATGACACCCAAGACATTCTTAACTACATGTATACACATGGAATGCTCAGAAAAAGGGCAGGAAGGAAAAAAATACATTATTCATTAGCTCTTGTAAGAACAGAACACCAGAAGGTAAAGGAAATTTTGAACTTTACCCTATACTTCTGATACTGTTCTTTGGTTTTGGTTTTTTTGGGGGGTTGGGGGTGGGAATATCAAGACAGGGTTTTCTCTATGCATCTTTGGCTGTCCTGAAACTAATTCTGTAGATCAGGCTGGCTTCAGACTTAAGAGCTCCACCTGTCTCTGCTTTCCACATGTGCACTACCGCTTGGTTCTTTGTAATCTTTATGGATGTTTATATATGCTATACTTTTGTAAATTGCATTCCAAAACAGACTAAATCTGTATGTCAAATGGAGTGATCCGGATAGTTCTCAGTCTCTTAAAAAAACCTAAACAGCTTTCCCAGGCTGGCCTTAGCAATACACGCCTGCAATCCCAGTACCTGATGGACAGAGACAGAAAGAGCAATGAATGACTAAGGAGCAAGAGTCCAGACCAGCTTAGACACACAGCAAATTCTAAGCCAGCCTGGGCTATGTAGCAAACCCTGTTCTCCTGGCTTGTTTTATACCACCTTAACACAAACTAAGTGTCATCTGAAAGGAGAGAACCGCATCTGAGAAAAATGCCTCCAAAGATCCAGCTATAAAACATTGACTTAGTTATTGACAGGGAGGCCCCAGCCCATTTTGGGTGGTTCCATCCCTGAGCTGGTGGTAGTTAGTTCTGGCATCTAAAGAAAGCAGGTTAAGCGAGCCCTTCTGTGGCCTCTAGGGTCCTCTCCTGTTTGAATTCCTGTCCCAGCTTCCTTCAATTATGGACAGAAATGTGAAAGTGTAAGCTAAATAAAATACACCCTGTCCTCCCCAAGTTGCTTTTGGTCATGGTGTTTCATCACAGCAAAAGAACCCCTAACTAAGACACCTATCTCCTCCCAGAAAATAGTGTCTTGAACAGAGGGCTAAAGTCTTTACCATCAACATTACTCACAGACTGGGATGTGGACACAACTGTAGTGTTAACAGGAACCTGTCGCACAGTGGGGGCTCCAGTCCCGATGCTGATGGGGGTGCTTGTTGCCCCGGAAGCCACAGCCACAGTCTTAGACACAGTGGCATTTATACTGGGTAAGGACACCGCTGAAGAATGGACAGTTCCAGACCCACCAGCAACAGAGGCTCCTTGCTTTGCATGTGCTGCAACAGTAATGGTTTGGCCTGCTTTAGGAGGCATCACTCCCAGGCCCTGCACAATGCGGATTGTGGCAGCAGGTTTTGCTTCTGAAGAGGCCACTGTGTTCTTTCCCTTCTGCTCTGCCACACTCACACCAAGAGCTGGCATCAAGCGAAAAGCTGAATTCGAAGTCTCTGTTGGCTTGAGATCAGGAGTTACTTTGACCACGGTAGTACCTGCTGGAGCTGATGAGGGAACACTGGCCGAAGGGGCCTTGGCAGGGCTGTCAGCTGTGTGGACAGGGTTGGAAGTAACATGCAAGGTAGCAGAGATGCCTTTACCTGCAGTGCCACTTCCTGCCCCAAAGAGATCCTGAGTCAGTTTGACTGTGGTAACCTGAGACTTGGCCAATGTGGCCATCATGTCTGGAGTGATTCTCAAAACAGTCTGGCCCTTGGCATCTGTGGTGATGGAAGAAGGCGGCAGGCGCAGGACATCCTTACCCTGGATACGGAAGTTGGTAGCTGTGAGTGGGATGCTGTTGCCTGTCTGGGGCTTCACACCAAGTTGTCCAGTGATTGACACCTAGATGGGAAAACAGTACAAAGAGGTGATTCACAGTGCTAAGCTGGCCAAGCAGCAGGATTACACAACATCTACTCATGGGCATACACTTTAAACAAAAGTAAAGAAAAATGTAATAAACCATATACCCTTTACCCAGCTTCAATTATCATTACTATGTCGATCTTATCTGTCCTTTCCTGGCTTTAGGAAGCAATGGAAGAGATTGAGCTGGAATTTTGGCAGAGTTATCAGCAAAAGCATGGGTAATACATGAGGTTTAATAAAGCAGACATACCCTCACAAAGGATGTTAAGTCCAGGGCCTTACCACTGAGCTAGATCCACCAGCCCACCCCACAAGAACTGGGATATTTTAAAAGTATATCAAGATACATTATTTTGGGGTTCCTTCCAGTCTGGGCCGGTACCCTGAGCAGTCTCCAAAGCCAATCCCACAACACCCAGAGGAAGCTCCACTCCTAGGCACTCTAACACGCCCAGGGTCATAGGATCAGAGGTAAGGGAGGACACATCTGTCAACACCGGGAGTTACTGAGACCAGCAGGACCCAGGCAGGAAGGAACCCCACCCAACCAGTGGCACGAGTTCCTTCAGGTTTGTCTGGGCCGGTGCCCTGAGCAGACTTCAGGCGCAAACTCCACAGCCAGACCCACCAACACCCAGAGGAAGCTCCACTCCCAGGCGCTTTTACAGGACCAGGATCACGGGATCACGGGATCCTAGGATCCCAGGAGTTTGGTCACACCAGGATCTCAAGAGTCCCAAAGGCAGCTTGACTCCCAGGAGCTCGAACACACCCAGGATCCCAGAATCACAGGATCCCAGAGACAGCTTGACTCTGAGGAGTTCTGACACAACCAGGATCACAGGAAGGACAGGCTCCAGTCAGATATATCAAGGGAAGGTAGCACTAGAGATAACCAGATGGTGGGAGGCAAGCATAAGAACATAAGCAACAGAAACCAAGGTAACTTGGTATAATCAGAACCCAATTCTTCCACCATAGCAAGTCCTGGATACACCATCACACCAGAAAAGCAAGATTCGAATCTAAAAATCACTTCTCATGATGATGATAGAAGACTTTAAGAAGGACATAAATAACTCCCTTAAAGAAATACAGGAGAACACAGGTAAACAGGTGGAAGCCCTTAAAGAGGAAACACAAAAATCCCTTAAAGAATTACAGGAAAACACAATCAAACAGGCAAAGGAAATGAACAAAACCATCCAGGATCTAAAAATGGAACTAGAAACAATAAGAAAATCACAAAGTAAGACAACCCTAGAAAGCTAGAAAACCTAGGAAAGAGATCAGGAGTCATAGATGCAAGCATCACCAACAATACAAGAGACAGAAGAGAAAATCTCAGGTGCAGAAGATACCATAGAAAACATTGACACAACAGCCAAAGAAAATACAAAAAGCAAAAAGCTCCTGACCCAAAACATCCAGGAAATCCAGGACACAATGAGAAGACCAAACCTAAGGATTATAGACAACCTAAAGAAAGAGATGTCCATGAACATACAAGAAGCCTACAGAACTCCAAATAAGACTGGACCAGAAACGAAATTCCTCCTGTCAC
This sequence comes from Tokudaia tokunoshimensis, assembly GCA_036184795.1. NCBI lineage: Eukaryota > Metazoa > Chordata > Mammalia > Rodentia > Muridae > Tokudaia > Tokudaia tokunoshimensis. The sequence goes on along the minus strand of BTHU01000008.1, from coordinate 31,400,565 downwards.
ATAATAATCAAAACACCAAATGCACAAAACAAAGAATCTTAAAACCACTGCCTGGCTTGATACTTTTTTTTTGAATGGCCAGTATTGTTTGTACTTGTTTTTTATAGCAGTGATTCAGTAGAAAGGACACTGAGAGAAAGGCATGAGTAGAACAAAGTGGTTAGGCTATTACTTATTGGGCACTGTGGAGCTGGGAAGTGATGAATCCAGGGAGTCTGACTCCAGAACCCTTTCTTGGAGCTGGTACATCACACTGTTGCTCAAAATAGGTGGGCTTGTTGTAAATAGATGAATTTAAGATACCAGAGGATGGTGGGGCGATGGGAAAGGTCAGGCCAGTATGTGTGAGCTGATAGTACTTGCCACATACTGATGGCATTGTGATTAGTGTTTTTAACTTGAGAAAAAAAAAAAACCTTTGCTGAGCTGCATATGTATGTCTCCCTCCCCCCTTCTAAATATATGTGTGTGTGTGTGTGACAAAATAATGTATCTTTTGTTTGTTTGTTTTTGTTTTTAGTAGAAGCTTAAAATCTTGACTCTTACTGTGGTATAAACCCAGAATAAGAACAATTTTTAGACATTGGAGTTCATTGTAATAAGACTGTACTTCGCCGGGCGGTGGTGGCGCACTCCTTTAATCCCAGCACTTGGGAGGCAGAGGCAGGAGGATTTCTGAGTTCAAGGCCAGCCTGGTCTACAGAGTGAGTTCCAGGACAGCCAGGGCTATACAGAGAAACACTGTCTCAAAAAAACAAAACAGCAACAACAACAAAAAAAAAAACCAAAAAGCATCAAATATGATTGCTTCATGATTCACCTGCACACAACACTCCAAATTCTATGCCATCTTCAGTAGCAACATTTCTTTTTAAATTACTCATTTATTTATTTCTGATTCCTCATCTGCCATTCCCTTAACAATCCATATCCTCATCCAAGTCACATCTACTTAACAGTCACACAGTCTCATCAATACTTTGTACCATAGCCCACCCAGGTGCTGCCCAATCTGCAGGAATACACTAATCTCTGTGTCCCGTATTGTCCACACTCCAACTTTATCCCCTTCTCGTAAATGATAACACTGTACCTACCCATCCCATCCAGAACCCACAGGAAGACTTTTTAGTTTCCCATTCAAGCTACCAGCAAACCGCACAAGCTACATTCACTTCTTACCACATCTGACAAATGCCCTTCATACCTCCCACCTGGTCTGCTGCAACTGCTCTACATAGTCTCCTTGGTTTTATTCTTGTTCCCCCAAGTGCACTGTATCCAGTAGCTAGGAATTAACTACAAACCACATCCACAATCTGCCTGTGGCTCACCATCACATTAAGTCAGAATCAAGCAAAGGTCAGCATAACGTAAGCACTATCAACCTTCCCACAGGCACTGCTTGTGCACTAAGGGGAACCGGTGACTCGGTGTGACACTGGTCCAGAGTTTCTTATCTTGCAGGTCTACACAGAAGGTATTCTATTTCCAGGTCACCACTGTGTGGCACAGCAGCTTCATTCATCTCCTTCAAATCTCACCTCTTCAGAAGCCACTTCCCATCATCATGGCTAACATAACACACGATATTCAATCTTCCATCTGTACTCAAATCACAGTGCTTCTTATTATCTGATGCTGACCTGTTATCTCCCTTTGACATGTGAGCTCCACAAAGGGCTTTAGCCTGTCTAACACATGCCTAAATTCCCCACAGACAACATGTGACTGTTGAATGAAATGTTGTTTTGTCATCGTGTGGTTCCCCTTCTTCCTCTACACAATGGTATAACAGCAACATCTACCCACAGTCATGTGGGGTAAAGCACACGAGAGGCTCTACTCTAGTCCGAGATGGCAACTGGCTTCACAAGTTTTCTTTACCCTGAGCCAGGGTTCTCTGTGTGGCTTTAACTGTCCTGAAAACCGCTCTGCAGCAGACCAGGCTGGCCTAGAACTTGGAGATCCACCTGCCTCTGCCTTCCAAGTGCTGGGATAAAAAGCACATGCCACCACTGCCCAGTGGCTTCACAAGTGCAAAGATCATACTTGCATATTCACAGTGAATGAAAAAAACAAATATATATTCCACCTTTACAAATGACAAACTGAAAACCCTGTAGTAAAGTATGCCATGGGAGCTAACTGCATAAACCCAGGGAAACTGAAACGTAACCCCAAACCTCAGCTACCGAATGTTGAAATACAAGGAAAGAGAAGAACTCTGCCTTTGAAGGGTCAGGGTGGGGTACTCACCTGATAAATCTCCAAAACAGGAGTCAAAGATAACAAATCCTTTCCAAAAGGCACCCAAACTATTTGGCAACACCCCACACCATCAGTCATTTGCTTTAGCTTTAGGACACCATGTAGAGTCAGGTTCCCCTACCTGCTTGATGATGTTCTGTCCTGTGACATTCTGAATGACGGCTGTTGTGGAGGCACTTGGAGCAGAGTTCCCAGGAGAACTCATGGCTGTCTTGCTCACGGGGCTGACTGCAGCAGGAAGATTCGTCACCGTAAGCCCTGTCTGCCCAGGCCGTTGCACAGAGGCTGCCGCAGTTTGTCCCTTGACTGGAACTGTTGCCATAACTGCCTAGTTCAGGTTGTGAAATCAAGAGGCCAATTAAACACCAAAATGCTTCCAGCCAAGCAAGCAGGGGCCCTACTTGAATGGACACTGCATTCCTATATTTGTACAATGTTTGCAATGTTTTACATTTAACATCCTACTTCATTTCCTAATGCTGAAAACAAATGGGATTCTTTGGTTTTACATATAGGGAAGGAAAATGAGACAAAAACAGGACTCTGTCCTGAGTCACAAAGGTATGGCACAGTGGGAACTTAAAAGCACAACCTTTGAAATCTCATTCCACTTCTACAGAGCCCTGGTCCAAGAGTGACGGTCTTGTTTCCAACATATAAAACAGAGTACCTAAAAGTACCTTCCCAGGTTTGAACATTTTCCCTGAAGCTTTGCACATTAAGTGAGTTATTTCAATAAGCTTCATTGTCAACACCAACAATATGTGACTTCCAGGTCTTCAAGCTCTGCTCGTGTTGACTCACTAGCCTACCACTAGGTCCACATTGTCCTGTATCCCAATGACAAGCAGCATCCATTTACCTGGGGTACGACTTTGGTTTGGGTAGCAGTGACTGGCACACGAATCTGTGGTCCTGCTGACATCTGGGGTAGCGGCTGTGCTGGTCCTACTGACTGCTGGGAAACAGCAGGAAGGCTGGGCTGGGCTACCACCCGAACCTGGGGTAGTCCTGCTGAGCTGGAATGGCTGACAACCCGAGCAGTGGCCTGAGAACTGGGTGGAGTCTGGATGGAAGCTGGGGAAAGCATAGTTCCTAGCTGTGGCATTGTTGGTGAGGACACCAGAAGAACACTGAGGAAAATCGACAGGAAAAAAAACAAAAACTCAGGATGTAAATACAAAAGGACTTTGGAGGGAAAGAACAAGAGCAGAAACCAAGGTGCTTACCCTGAGCTGGACTTGGCTGGCTCAGAGACAGTGGTGGAGCCGCTTCTGCTCACCGCTGACACAGGAGGAGGAGAGATGGGGGTGGGCAATGCTGGCGTGGTGGGGGTCACGGGCGTGACTGGGGTAGGTGGCATGCTGGAGTCACTGACGCTCATCTGGCTTTGCTCGGAAGGACCACTAAGGCCCTTCATGGAGCCCTCCTTGTTACTAGACTTCTAGAGAAGAAAAAGAACATCTACCTCAGGCATCATGAAAGAAGGCTCCTGAGGCACTGGGTCATGTAAACGGCAAGTATCTAGGCTGAGCTACCTTATCACAAACTCTCTAAAGGAAATGCTCTTATGAGGTGACTCACCACCTTGGATGGCGGCTTGGGTTTTTGTTGAAGAGCTTTTCTGGCTTTAGCTGCTGCTGCTTGAGCTTGATGAATCCGTTCTATAAACAAGGATGTTATACAGTTTAGGAAATTTGACTTTGGTATGCTAAAAACCAAGGCCTCTCCAAGCAGAAGCTGTAATACCACTCACTTCTCAGGAGACTAAGGCAGGAAAACAGTACGGTCTAGGTCAGCCTATCTCAGATCAAATCAAAACAAAACAAAACATAGATCGTGATTTGCACAACTGTAAGCCCGGAACTGGGGTGGGAAAGGTAGATCATCTCAAGTTCAAAGCCAGCTTGGCCCACATAGCGAGTTCCACACATAGCCATAGCTGGCTAAACAGCAAGAACCTTTCTCAAAAACAAGGTAAGATAACCAAGGCCTTGTTGGTGGACTGGATTCTTGTTCCATAACCCTATTCTGAATGCCAACAGAGTGATAGATATGGAAGCGAAAGGCAGATGCCCCCCATCTAGTCAGCATATCGAAGGCCTCATACCAAACTCTTCCTCACTCCGGTCGCGATGCAGGTAGATCCACAGCTTCCGACCAATGTCATATTTCACACAAGGGTCTTTCTCATAATGCAATCGATCCAGTGCGCCACTCACTACTGTGTTCACCTAAGACAGACGAAAGGGAGGTGTGGGACAACTCCAACCGATAGCTGTCAAAATCAGAGATCTCAGCCTAGCTCTGCCCTACCACTGGCTCATTAATCACTTTGGAAAGAGTTGTGTACAGCTAGGATACTAGCTGATCTCCACCGTAAGGATCTGATGAACTAATAACTGTAGCGCCCTTTCCTGTTACAGAATGAGGAGGGCTGGAGAGCTGACCCAGCAGTTAAGAGCACTTGTTGCTCTTCCAGAGGACCAGTGCTTGGTTCCCAGGCCCCGGATCAGATGGCTCAATCCCTGATAACTCCAAGAGATCCCATGCCTTCTTCTGGGCTCCATGGACACCTACACTCATATGGAGGCATACATTAACATAGACACGGGTACACAAAAAATTAAAAAAAAAAAAAAGACGTCTTGCTCTTGCCTTCTTGCTCCCACTGTCCCCTCTCTCTCCACATGCTCGTGGCTACCTCTACTATTCCTCTTCTTTTCCTCCCTCCTTCCCTCTTTCTCCCTCCCTCACTCTCTCTCTGTCTTTCTCTCTGCCTTTTTCTGTCCTACTACCCTCTTAAGTCCCCTCCCCATGCCCTGAAAAAACTCTATTCTACTTAAAAAAAAAAAAGACAGTTGTGAATTACCATGTGGATACTGGAAATCAAACCTGGGTCTTCTGAAAGAACAGTATTCTTCTTAGCCACTAAGCCATTTCTCTACCCACCTGGCTGTAGTATTTTTAATGGGTTTGTTTTATTATTCTTATTCTTATTTTGTGCATGATGTGAGTACAGGCATACATTTGCCAAAGCACATGTGTGGAGGTCAGATGGTCACGGGTGGTTCTCACTATTACTGTACTGGCTGGTTGTGTCAACTTGACTGGCACAAGCTAGACTCATCAGAGAGGAAGGAGCCTCACTTGAGAAAATGCCTCCATGAGATCCACTTGTAAGGCATTTTCTCAATTAGTGATCAACAGGGGAAGGCTCAGCCCATTGTGAGTGGTACCATCCCTGGGCTGGTGGTCCAGGGTTATGTAAGAAAGCAGGCCGAGCAAGTCAGGGGAAGCACCCCTCCATTGCTTCTGCAACAGTTCCTACCTCCAAGTTCCAGCTCTGCTTGAGTTCCTGTCCTGACTCCTTTGGTGATAAACAACCATGTGGAAGTGTAAGCTAAATAAACCCTTTCTTCCCCAACTTGCTTTATGGTCATGGTGATTCACCGCAGCAATAGAACCCCTAAGACAATTACCACCTACCTTGTTTCTGAGGCACAGTCTCTCTTGCTGTTTCTGCCTCATTGTGTATTCCAGGCTAGCTAGACCACAGGTTCTAGGTAAATCTCCCGAAGTATTAGTATTAAAGATCAGCCACCTCATCCAGCATCATGTGTAGACTCTTACCCACTGAACATTCAGGAGTCTGCTGTCTAGGCTTCAAGTTCAAAATCCTCCTACTTCAGCCTCCCAAGGTAGCTGGTATTATAGGTACATGCCATCATGCCTAGCTAGTTTTTATTCATTTGATTTGGGGTGGGGGTCCAGTTTGAGACAAAGTTTCTCCGTGTAGCTCAAGTCCTCAAACCTGCCTTTGCCTCCCAGGTGCTGGGATTAAAGACATGCACCACTACGCCCAACTTATTCATTCTTTTTTTTTCCCTTTTTTTAAGATTTTATGGTAGGAAAACACATATAGCTCATTGGTAAAGCATGTTCCTGATGTGTACAACCCTCAGTAGAGCAAGAAAAAAAAGGTGTAACTTACATTTCCTAATAGTTTTTCTCAAATACATTCTGAAATGAAGCCAAGAAGAGCTATTTCTCTAACTCACCTGAGTACTGGTGACATCTGGAGCAAGAAACTGAGAGTCCTTGAGCAGTTCACAGATCTCTGCCCGAGTGCCTTCTCCATTAGGCAGCCGAGCTGCAGCATCCCGAACTGACAGTAGAAAATGCAAAATCCAGGAGTCAAGCAAAGCTTCCAATGAATGACAACATCTCCTGACCTGTTCTGGAGGGGTTGAGCTCACTAGGATTATGGTTCCTGAGCCTCACCTGACTGGTCAGGGGCACACTGCCCTCTACTGGCCATCAACACTGCACTGCACCTTCCTACACGTTTAACACACCTATGGCAAAAAAATAGGTCCATGGATACCTTAGAATAGAGTGGTTCTCATCCCCAAACAGAACATCACACTCCCTTCTCCCAAGGAATGTTGTAGAAGAGAGGGTGAGAAGATTTTAAGAGACAGAGGTTAAGGAGAACTGATAGGAAACAGTACCTTTTGGACGTGAGAGGAGTTGTTCTCCTAACTCTCAAAAGCTGTGGTCACTACACAAGACCTGCACAAGATCTATCTAGTCACTATCCAGCACGAATGGGAGGGATTTGAAAGGTTCCATTTCTAGTTGCAAAGCTGCAGGAGTCATGGCAGCAAGCTGGAGATAATGTCAGTTTTGTTTTGAGGAGGGTAGATTACCCATGCTACAGCAGACAGTCCTACACCAACACCATACCCAGATGCATGCAGATGACACTAACTGAACTTAGTAGGATACACACAAACATATATAATATCCATTTTTAGTGAAAAAGCTGGGAGGGTGTCTGGCAGGAGGGACCAGGGGACAGTGGAGGAGGGAGTAAAGAGTGGATTAGATCAAAATAATGCATCCATGTATACAGGGAAGATGAAAGATGACCCAGTAGTTCTATAAGCTTATAAGAAAAGTAAATTAGCACTTCTTTCAATTATCAAAAAACGTAAACCACATGTTTACATTTCTGTGCTATTACAACAGAAATCAAATACTTTTCATGCTACAAGTGTAATATACAAAATCACTTACACTGACCCCCATTTGAAGTTACAGAAATTGAAACACCTGCTACTGGGTCTTATCACTCATTATCATTAGCAAAAACATAGTTTTGCATTTAGATATTAATAACAACTTAATAATTACTGAAACATGACTGCCATTTTCTATAACTCTAAGTATTTTAAGAATTAAAATGCAAGGGGCTGGAGAGCTGGCTCAGCAGTTAAGAACACTGACTACTCTTCCAGAGGTCCTGAGTTCAATACCCAGGAACCATAAGGTGGGACACAACCAGGTGTAAAGGGATCTGATGCCCTCCTCTGGTGTGTCTGAAGACAGCTACAGTGTGCTCGTATATGTAAAATACATAATTCTTTACCTTTACCACTACCACCACCCCACCCCCACCATCAAAAAGAGAATTTAAATGCAAGTGGACTGTGGTGGTGTACACCTTTAATCCTAACACTCAGGAGGTAGATACAGGTAAATCTCTTGAGTTCAAGACCAGCCTGGTCTATAGATTAAGTTCCTGAACAGCCAAGGCTGCACAGAGAAATCCTATCTAGTGGTTTGGGGGGGGTGAGGGGGGATTCAAATGCATAATTTTAATTCTGGGAAGGAGTCCATAGGCCTACTCATGGTACAAAGAATTCCTTGTTCTTTCATTTTCTGAGACAACGTCATTATGTGGCTTCAAATTCACTGTGTAGCCTAAGCAGCCCTCAAATTTACAACAGTCCTTTAGCCTCAGCATCCTAAGAACTGGTGTCACAGGTATGTGTCACTGCTCTCAGGGGAAAGCATCCTTTGAGAAAGCATAATCCTACACTTGGTGTAACTACTAGCTTGTGAGCAGTTCATCGAAATGAAGATGACTCCAGAGAGAAGCAGTGACTCCTGGCACCAATCTATCAGGGCAAAATCCACCTGTCATCTCTCAGCTTTACTCTTCTATCCTATCAATGGATGGAGTGAGCAAGGGGGTGGGGTTTTGTAGTACCGAAGTATCGATTTAATGTGAGGAAAGCCTTGGGTACAAATAAGAAAGCCCGGTAATAAATACATGCCACATACCAAGAGACAGAATGGTGACATAGGCAGGCCGGTCAGAGCGCAGCAGTGAGTGCTCCCGAGCCTTGTTGAGGGAGGTCTCCTTGTCAAACACGCCCTTCACTGGCCCCACCACAGACTCAAAGCCATGCATGCGAAAGGTGAACGCCTTATGAGGTTGGCTGTACCTGTAACGCTCCTACCAAAAAAAAGGCAAAAAATTGCTACCTCAGAATTAGTGGAGTTCTCCCTAGAACTCTCTTAGGTGGATCAAATGAGATGTCAATACAAGGAGGAAATGAGCAACCCCTCAAAGAACAGTGACCAGCCACAGTAGAAAAGGCAGTCCTCACAAACGGTCACCCAAAAAACGGCAAGAAAGTAAAAGACATTTTGCTACCTGGAAGAAAAGACAGTCAAAAGTTTTCTTACCCTTTCACCAAACTATTTCTACCCCAACGAATAGCCTCAGCCAATGAACTATCTGGACTGAAGGATCTGCACACCCAAGGAGCTGAGATCAAGGAAAGTCAGACTCAGTGCTTCTGTGTTTACAACTTCTAAGGAGATCTTACCTGCTCTTGAAAAACCCGTTTCTCCTCTCCTGTGCTAGGCCGAACCACATAGTCAGTTCTTCTGGAACATAAAGAATTCTGTATCATCTCTGAGAGCAAGAAGGTCCATTAGCCCTTTCTTGGCACCTAGAATGATTCCCTTGGCAGCGTGGTAGAATGTCCTTTCATAAGAACTCAACTTCTGCTCAGTCTGTTCTCCAGCTTCTACCATAGAAGCCCTACTGATTTCCCATATTACCCCATTCTTAGTATCCTTGAGTGTTTGGAATAAACAGAAAGAGGGTGGCATCTTCACTTGCTATTTTCAGTACTGTTGAAAGTTAGCTCAATTTAATAACAAAAAAGTCACTCTTGGGAGGAACAAAGCACTTCAAGTCATGAGTGGGTTTTCTGCCTTCCAAAGAACGCAGAATTTGCCAGGCACTAGTGGTGCACGCCTTTAATCCCAGCACCTGGGAAGCATAGGCAGGTGGATTTCTGAGTTTGAGGCCAGCCTGGTCTACAGAGTGAGTTCCAGGACAGCCAGGGCTACACAGAGAAATCCTATCTCAAAAAAAAGAAAAGAAAAAAAAAAACAGAATTTGAGTTCTAAACCCCCATTATGTGAATGGATATGTGTAGAGTGTGTGTTGGGGGGATTACACTAAGGCTGGTCCTCTGCACTGTAATGTGATAGGAAAATAAGATGACTTGGAATGAAGAACACGGTACTGCGAGTCAAGGACATGAGCGTTGTGGCTCTTTACGGGCAGACCACCTATGTTTAGAGACCACCGCAGTCAGGAGCCGTTCTTACTGAGAACGTGCCCTCCTCAAGGATGGTAAGGCACATGAGCCAGTGGACTTCTGGTCTCAAAGGTCCATTACAGCTCTAACACGCCAGAAGACCCAGAGCAACAATGTCACCACATGGCTTCACGGGAAACCACCCACCACAAGAACAATATACTCACACTCGAGGGACAGGGGTCATAGCATCGGAGCTGTCTTCATTTTCCTGCTCAAGAAAGGGAAAACATTACCAGGTAAATAGGCTAAAGAATTTTCACTAACTTAAGGACTCTAAAAACCCAAATAATGAGAAAGTAAGAGGCACACCTTACAGAAGGCCTGGTCTTTGGTTTCTAGCCACAGGTGGAAGAGAGCCGCTAATTCCTTTTCATTATCTTGAGATTGACCTATGGGGTGAAGGTGGAGCACACACAAAAAGTAAGAAATGTAGAGGATTACTCAGAATCCTGCCTTCTCTTCACCAGCTCTGCCTATGCCAGAAAGAACATGTCAGAACCTGCCATTAGCCCTTCCCACACGCTCACGCCACTCTCCTCACTGCCTGGGGAAGCTCCAGGATGCCATCATTTTTCAGATCTTTCACTTGACAAGTATTTATAGAGCAGCCACTGTGCAGCAGGCACGGGCGTCAAGCTGGAACCATGACACGAATTCACTTTCTGTCCTCAGAGGTCACATCAAGTGAGTAATGAGGTCATATAAACAACCAATTCTGGAAGAGGTAATGCTACAGAAGTTTACACCAGGGAAGAACCCTGCTCTTGTACGTGAGAAAACTCACTCTTCACACTGGCACAGCAGTAAAAAGACCAGAGGCAGAAGCCTAAGGCTGTACCCTATCTAGAAGAAACTACTTCCTCTGTGACCTCTTCCTGAGTCACTTTACTCAGATTCCTACCGGAGTATCTGGCTCATGATGGCACCCACGTCTCTTACGCAGCTAGAACCGCCATGGGATCAGGACCACACAGGCAGGCTATGTCAGAAAGGCCAGCTCTGCCCTCAACATACAATCAAAAGCTACCTCAGTGATCTGCACTCTGGCCTTGCAGTACACCCTAACTCAGGCACTGGGTGAGTGCCAGAGAAACAAGCAGCGGGCAGAGGACACCAGTGAGTACACGATGAAGAGCCGGCACAGCCACGGCCACCGTCCTCACAGGTCCCGTGTTCACACACAGCGTCTCCCTGCTCTCCACCCTCCTCACCTGCAGCGAACGTGAGCCCGCTGCTGTGGAGCACTCTCTCCCTTCCCCCTACTGTGACAAGAGTTGCAGCTCCTTCTCAGAAACGCTATGACACATTTCCCCGCTTGCCTGGATCTCCAACAACTCCTCTCAATCTTCCCATCATTGATTCCTCTCATTAAAAAAAAAAAAGAGGAGAGAGAGGAAAACAAAATAAAACAAACCTCTTCGAGGCCTAGACTACTTACCAAGCAATTTCCACTGCTGGGTTTTCTCTTTGAATTCAACAAATGGAGAGAAACTGGAAGGAACCGCTGCAAGAAAAAGATGGCATGAACAAGCATAGCCCCAGCCCTAATACGACACAAACCCTAAGGTCTGGGAGAGCTTGAGCTGGTTATTGTTGATGCTTTGTTTGTTTATTTCTGTTTGTCAGGAAAGACACCTAGGATGTGTTGATGCAAATGCATTATCGGACAAATTTAGTGCAAGAATTTAGACAAAAGAGGGAAAACATGATAAAATTTCACAGACAAGACCCCACCTCGGCTTTCTCCAGCAAGATACTGTAGAGCAGGCAACACCAACTCAGCCCAGTTGGGGGCAGCAGAGAACCAGCTGTTGAGGGAGCTGGCTGGAGAAGACTGCCAGTCCAACACTCTATCCTCCAGCTGAGGGAGAGGAAAAGATGGACCATAATTACGTTTCTGTTTTTACCAGCAATTCCAAGATGTCAGAGCAGGGTGTATATATCCAGTTTGCCAACTTCCTAAATTAGCTGCAGTGCTGTACAAGGAACCCAGCTGAGTTCTACTGCCCACAAGTACTGTCTGTTTTATCAAGGTGACACAAGCTAAGTCATCTACGAAGAAAGCCTTTCTTGAGGGACTTCCTCCATCTGATTTCTGTGGGCAAGTATGTGAGGCATTTTCTTGATCAATAATTGCTATGGGAGGTCCTAGACCACCATGTGTATTGCCACCCCTGGCCAGGTGGTCCTGGGTGCTCTAGAGAGCAAGCCAGTAAGCAGCACTCTGCCATGTTCCTACCTGGACGTCCATTAGGTGGACTGTAAGCTGAAATAAACTCTTTCCTCCCCAAGTTGCTTTGTCTACGATCTTTACCACAGCAACAGAAAGCAAGCAGAACCAGAGCTAGAGACCACTCAAGAGCACGGCAACTGCAAAACTACAGCATTTCTAAAACTCTTACCATAGGAAGGCTAGCCTGACTTTCCAGCAGCAAGATCTCTAACAGAAGAGAGAAAAAACTGGAAGATATTTCATTGATTCCAAGGCAAGGCTTGATGTCTTCCAAGGGTCTAACAAGGAAGGAAGAAAATGTAAGTGTTTGATGTCTGGGCCCCACACAGTAGAAGACAAGAGCCAATTCCTCCAAGTTGTCTTCTGACTTCTACATATGTAACAAATACACATGCACCTACACACACACACAAACACACACACAAACACACAAACATTACAAAGTTTTGACTTTTTTAATGTAGGAACAATCAGAATGACAAAGAACACATGCTATATTGATTCAGGTTGACTGAGACTCCTTGTAAGCATAAGAGCTCAAGAGCTTAGGAAAAGAGAACATGGTACATCTTCCCCAGCAAGATCTCAGAGCTCAGCATGTATAGTCAACTCAAGTCGCAAGACTGGGCTCTGCTCATGCTTAACTCACCCCCACCCCCACCCTGCCCAGTGCAGTTGGCTGGTTCTATCTGCCTCACTCACTCTTCCTTGATAGACGATATTGCCAGGGGAGAGGGGGCCTGTGAGAGAGTTGGGACCCCTTCAGTATTGCTCAGGGGCTCAGCCAGATCCTCTGCCTCCGACTTAATCAACTTTATTTTCTTCTTTTTCTTCTCCTCCTTTTCCTTCACCTTTTTTTTAAGAACAGCCAAATCATATAAAGCTGGGAATGGGGGAAACACACACACATACAAGTCACAAAACTGCATCATGAAGCAAGAGGTCTTAGCTACAAACCCTTCCCCAAAGCCTGTCTAAAGACTCAGTAATAAGATACTTAGTTTTTTTGAAAACCAAACTCAATGGGTGACTTCTAATTTAACATCTAATAATATGCTGTGCTGATTTGGCTTGATTTCATTTTATTCAAGTGTCCATGTGTATAGTACATGTGCATCTATATGCATATTCATGTGTAGGTGTGTATGTGTGTGCATGTGGAGACCATATATTGACATAGAGCATCTTTCTCAATCACTCTCTCTCCTGAAGCAGAGTCTCTCTCTCGTCTAGCTAGACTACTTGCTGAAGAGGTCCTATCTTGGTCTCCAGAGCACTGGGATTAGAGAAGGCTATGACACCTAGCTTTTACCTGGGTGCTGGGAATACAAACTCAGGTCTTCACCCTTGCACAGAAAGGACTATATCCATTGAGACCTCTCCCTCAGGCCTGCTGTGCTAATTTTAAATTCAGAGGGCAATTACAAAGCAAGGGTGGTAAACATAAAGAAGACTACAGTTCCATTTATTTTTGTCACATAGAGACAATATGCCATACAATTTAACATCAAGTCAGGTATCTAAGGGGGGACCCATAGTCTTTTACCTGCTAGGGAGCCCTTCCTGCCGGCATTTACTCGAGTCATGATGTCACTGAGGGTCAGGTCCCCTGTCAAAAGGTCTGGGTGATCCTAGATATGACATCAAAGATCTGGTTATAAAGGTCTAAAAAAGAACCCAAAATTGATGGTGTCTGTGCCAATTTACCTAATAAATACAGCATGACAGGGATACCTGAGGGAATCATGTTAAATTAAAATATACAAAAATACCAACTACTTCCTGCTCTTCACTGGTGAAAAGCCTAGCTCCCCTTCCTGCTCTAGGGTAGCTGCATTTCATAAAGCCCCTCTGCATCATTTCATATGCCCGTACAATAGACTTAATACGATTACAGCTTACAAGTCTGAAAATAGGGTTCTGAGAACATAGGAGAAGACAGAACTCAACTTTCGCCCCCTGCTCTTCCTACATCACCTCTCTCAGATGGCTGGCTGTCCTCTGCACTGTTTCTCTCCACTCTGATGTATCATATGGAAATGATAATGAAATAGCACGAAGTTTGATTCTTGGCTCTGCTATAAACTCAGCCTCTGGGAATGGGAGGGGAGGCCGTGATTCTCACACACCAGTGTAACCACAAGACTGAATGAAGCACACACTGTCAACCATGCCTTGTAAAGCCAAAGCACTTGACTGGCTTCTCATACCTCTTATGTTAAGTAGCCATTCTTTCTGCTCCTGTCTTTGAGAGTGATAAATAACAAAAAAAAAAAAACCCCACAACCCAGGCAGTGACTAACAAACACTGTCTCAGGACAAATCAGAGGCATTGCACTCAAGATTTCGAATGGCCACTCCCACCACAGTCTTACTGGTTGATGTTTCCGCTTCTCATGGTGCTTCTTTAACATTAACTTCAGGTCACTGTCCCCCAGGTCTATTTTATCTGAAAGTAAATGAACCAAACCACACGGACCAAGTCATTCACTACGATGGAGTCAGACATTCAAAGGCACAGTAGGTCGCACTGCACTGCTTCTGGTCCTGTGTACTCTAAGCAGCACAAGTCTTCGTAATGTCCCGGAATCAGCATGCCACCATTTTTTTTTTTTTATACATGAACCAATAAATGGTTTCAGTTGCTTAGCAGACTCATAAGCACACCCAGGAGGCTAGGCTTTGCTTCCTATTCCAAATTCAAGTTCTTTTTTTGTCTTTAGAACCTATACTAAATTGCTATGGGTCTGGTTACACATTCTACTGCTAGTTCAAGCACGATTTTGCTTTCTTTAACCAAAAACAACTGATCGGTTAATGAGAATGATTGCAAAACAAAGGAAAGCAGGGATAGACGCCTGCTCAGTACCACGGTTCTCCACATCTCCCCCTTAAGTAGCACTGCTGTTTGGTGTCAGGCAAGAATGCAGTCCCCACTTCCCTAAGGAGCTCTGACTTTTCTACACCATGATGTCGTGGAACTGCAGGAGAATCCGCTCAGTCTCACCTGCAGTTTTCATATCCGTGGTGGAAAGCGTGGGCACCACCCTCAGGGGCACCGCAGGACTAGGAGAACGTGCTGGAGAGCTTGGAAGCCATGAGCTGAGATCTTCAAAAGAAAATTTTTCTTGTAAATCCAACGTGGCTGTGGACTCCAATAGGGGAGATTGGGTAAGTGGCCATTTGGGTTCAACAGGGCTAAGCCAACAACATGGAGGCCAGGGTTCCACATTCCTTTCTGACCCTTCCCCAGATGAGCTGGAGCACACATTTAAACGGCTCTTCCAGGAGAGAGACTTCAACAGAGTGATGGGGTCGCATTGCAGCAGGCCAACAGTCACTACTACTCTCCTGTAAGGGGAAAAGCAGTTCTCTCAAGTGGCACAGTGGGACCAGAGGCCTACTGTGCCCAGACCCTGTCCTGCAGGGATCTGTCCAAGACATTCCATCTAACCTCGGTGCCACATAGCACAAGAATTAAAAGGGCATGGCGTCACTCTGAACAGTGTCTCAACAACTCAACCACCAGCTGCTGCTAAGCCCCATTCTTCACCCCCCCCCAAACAAGACAGAGAGCCCCTTTACTGGGAAATACATGGCTACCACTGGCTCCAAAACCCTAGACTCCCAGAAATACCCAAGGACACTCACCCTCCTCATCAGAGGACAAGGCAGTGTCGCCACATTCCTCCTTCACTTCCCTCAAGACTTTCAGGTAACGTTGCTGGGTCCGCCACTCCCGCTCCTCAGGACTTCGGGATGGTGAATGGTGCTTGTGTCGAAAGGGAAGAGCCGGGCCGCTCCTGCGCGCCATCTCCAAGAGATCCTATGGAGACCAAATGAGGTGCCAGGTCGTCACCACTCTTGCTTTCTGGACAGTCTGTAAGTCCATGTTTTACTCTCTTCAATGTTAAAAAAGTCCAACTTTCCCCTCCAAATGACATAGAAATATACAGATACATGATTATATGCAGTAAAAAGTACCTAAAGTTTGATCATTCATGATGTAAAACACAAAATCTGAAATTTCTTGAGTACCAACACAACATCACAAAGTAAAACAGGCTGCACTGTATCATGTGTCACAGATTGAAGCCCACACACAATAAATGAACACTGATAATACAGTATACAATTACCTTCAGGCTCCATGAGTTGCATATTAAACCTAATTTTGTTTACAACTATGTCTTACCCCCCAAAAAATACACAAGTATTCCAAAACTCTGAAAAAATTCTAAAATCCAAAATATTTCTGGGGGCTGGAGAGATGGCTCAGAGGTTAAGAGCACCGACTTCTCTACCAGAAGTCCTGAGTTCAATTCCCAGCAATCACATGGTGGCTCACAACCAATGGGATCTGATGCCCTCTTCTTGTGTGTCTGAAGACAGTACCAATGTACTCACATATGTAAAATAAATAAATCTTTATAACAAAAAAGACTTCTGGTTGTAAGCATTTCAAGTATGAAACACTCAGCCTGAGTTACATGGTGAAAAACACTTCATTTTAGTAGTGACCTGCTTCACTCGGAATTAATATTTATACTAAACATCTAGGTATTTGTATACAAAGTCTCAAAGAACAACTTAAAAAACTCATTAGAGGGCCAGTGAGGTGGCTCAGAAGGTAGACACTTGCCGTCAAGCCTGGCAAACACTCCCGCACGCTGTCCTCTCTGCGCCACACGTGCTCTGCATAGGCACACGCACACCTACACATAAGCACTCACTCGAAGTAACCTCTGCAGGGAGCCTGAGGCCACCAAATTCTATGCTCTGCATATATGTGACAAAATCAGGTCAGTCTGTACTTCACATCAATTCCAAAGCATCCTAGATATCCTCAAAACCCAGGAGGAGTCTGAAACCCTTTGCTTTTCTTTGTAAATACTGATTCTAGGAAGAGCTTTGTTTTTCATGTTTTAACATCTCTGAAATCTAAAAACCTTCTCATAAGAGGACAAGAGACTGCCCACTTGGCACACCATGCTGAATACCTAGCTCCAAGCATTACTTACACTCCTGGAAGCAAGAATCTGCTTTAGCAGCCGGTGGAAATACTGCTGTTGGGAGTTGAGATACCGCTTGTACTGTGACTTGAAGCAGAGCTGACGATACTTGACCACCTCAGGGTTAAAGTGTCCATCTTAAAAACACAGAGGTACAACTGTGTATCCATCAGTCCACACACATGTAGTGAGTATATAAGCAATGTGGTTGTAGCACAGAAAGAAAACGTGACTATTTAGGAAAGACACCCAAGACAAGAAAGAGAGAAACCCCAAAATAACAGAACAGTAAATATAAATAATAAAAACAAAAACAAACAACTCAATTAAGGTTACTCATAGTAACCACAGTAACACAATTTTCTTCAGCAAAACTAGAAGTGAAATACAGCATCAAGTCAGAGAAATACACAAAAATCTCTAGCTTCACCTCTGTATCTTGTTTGTATACTTACCACACAGTAACACTGTGAAGGGTGCACAGCAGCACTACCCATTTCGATAAGGACCCTTATGTAACCTTCCAAATCCTGCCAGGGTTCCTACTGTTTTGCCTTAGGGAAGACAGTGTATTGCCACCAGAGATCTATGCCATAATCAAAGAGATTGCTAATACCAAAGATGAACTTGTATTTAAACTACTAACCCATCGAAGGAAGAAAAGCAGCTGTATATGGCAGTGTGCCTGACACCCCAGCTATCTGGAAGGTCAGGCAGGATTATAAGACCAGGTTAGGGCCACTCTGGACAACCAAGTGAGAACTGGCTCTTACAAAAATGAAGAGTTTGGGGCTGCAACCCAGCGGTAGAATATTCACCTAGCATGTACATGAGCCTTCAAATACTCATTTAAAATAATCCTCAGAATAACAAGAGATTTGAAATGATAGGCCTGCTCTCCGGTCTTTAGCCACAATCACATATTCCAGTTTAACAAGACTCAAGGAGCTAACACTGCCCCTTCAGACCAATCTGCCAAAACAAAGACACCTAAGAACAATGGAAGAAGAGGCTTCTGGTCTTCTCCACTGGTCAGAGAACAAACTGATCTAAGGGTGACTCCAATTGCCTGCAGTGTCTGAAGTAATAGCTGATTCAGGCAAAGATCACTGGGGGAGGGGGACCGTAGAAGAAATGAAAGCTTCTGAGAAACAAATCTTGATCCCAAAGCGCCACCCAAAAAAATGACTTAATTAAAATATCCCCTATATTTAAGAATTGTAGCAAGACATTGTGGTCCATGCCCTTACCACATGGACACAGGACAAGGAGACAGGTGGGTGGATCACTATGATTTTAAGGCCAGCATGGTGGAAACTTTACCAAGTGAACACAGGTGGCCACAACGGTAGGAAAGGGGTACCTTGTGCCTCTTGAGATGGTACAGTGGGAAGGAAGATTTCCCACATAACACTGTTACCAAAAGCACTTGACACACCTAATATGGAAGCAATAAGACAAATTTCCAGAAAGTAAAAATGTTACAACAGAAATCAGCTCTATAAACACAACAAAACCTGCCAGTGTCCAGAAAAGAAACAAACAAACAAAATCCTCCATACACACAATAGACACAAATCAAAACACACTGCATGCCCCCTGAGTATGTTATGGTTTTAAACAGCAACTTACAAAGACATTTCAGGAGCAGTTAATAAATGTAGGGGCTGGAGAGATGACTCAGTGGTTAAGAGCTCTGACTGCTCTTCCAGAGGTCCTGAGTTCAATTCCCAGCAACCACGTGGCGGCTCACAAACATCTATAAAGGAATCTGATGCCCCTCTTCTGAAATGTCTGAAGGCAGCTACAGTGTACTCATATACATAAACTAAATAATTCTTTTAAAAAAGGAGAAGAAGAAGAAGAAGAGGAGGAGGAGGAGGAGGAGGAGGAGGAGCACTGACTGCTCTTCCAGAGGTCCTGAGTTCAATTCCCAGCAACCACATGGTGGCTCACAACCATCTGTAAAGGGATCTAATGGGATCTTCTGATGTTTCTGAAGACAGTGACAGACATACTAAATAAATAAATCTTTTAAAAAAGAAAGAAAGAAAACAAATTCAAGGAGTAGTCTATATTACTTGCTCAGTGTAAATTCTTTTACAGACAACTAACAGTGCTAGATTATGTGGGGGATGTCCTTTGTGAAAAGATCTATATGCTAAGACAGTAGTGATGGCTTGTGGGTAGAATCCAAGCAAGCTAAAGCAAGAGGACTATCACAAACTCAAAGCCAGCCCAGGCTACACAGTGAGACCCATCTTTAAAAGATAAAGATGCACACAGTTGTAAGATGTCATGCTTCTCTGCAGAAAAAAGTGAACGGGGCTGGTGAGATGGCTCAGTGGTTAAGAGCACTGACGGCTCTTACAAAGGTCCTGAGTTCAAATCCCAGCAACCACATGGTGGCTCACAACCATCTGTAATGAAATCTGGCACCCTCTTCTGATATGTCTGAAGACAGCCTCAGTGTATTTACATATAACAATAAATAAAATCTTAAAAAAAAAAAAACCAAAATAATTTAAAAAAAAAAGAAAAAAGTGAACGACAAGCTAGTATCTATCTTTCTCTCTTTTTTAAAACTAGTCATAAAGATCTTTTGGGTGCTGGCAATGTTTTATTTCTTATGACGGTTACACAGCTGAGTTCTATCGTAAATCAATACACTCTTATTTTTTAAAAATAGCATAGGCTGCAAATAAATACAGAAAACCACTATCCTCAGATGCCACAGCAGTCCATGAAAATGAAGATCATAAAAGCATGTGTATAGTAAGTGAACGCGTGCGCAACCCGATCACAAACAAAACACTGAGCTACAGACCTCGGAAGAGCTTCTGGGCGATGTGCAGAGGGTTCCCAAAGCGGAAGTTCTCCCCACTGAAGAGGGCCAGGATGAGCTCATTATGCTGCTCTACACTGTCTGTAGGAAACTGAGGCAGAAACTGCTGGAGATGTTCACGCTGAGAGTCACTGAGTACTTCCTGCCATGTGGAGAGGCTGACGACATCAAAGAATATCTCGGGCTGGGAGAATGTGAGGAAAAAGCAACAGAGAAAGAGATAAATCGTTAAGGTTTTGTTTGTCAGTGCAGTCCATTTCACAGAACATAAAACTTACCATTTTATCACTATTAGGAACACGGTTCAGGAGTTTTAAGTCTATTCACATTACTTATGCAGTAATGCAGTCCTGAAGTTTTTAAACAGACTAAAATTCTAATGATTTCTGACTCAATTCAGAGATTAACTGGTTATGTATTCCCAGCACTTAGGAGGCAGAAGCAGGAGGAATGTGAGTTCAAGTCCAGCCTGGGCTACTTGGCAAGCTCCTATTTCAAAACAAAATAAGAGCTTATTAAAGATAGTACACAAATTACAATATAGCAGTACATGATAATCCAGGGGAAATTATCTCAAGAGAAAAGCTGTAAGGAAGCCACCTCTGCCAACCAGGGTATGATGGCAGCCATGTGAATTCAACTTAAAGTGCGCAGCAGGAAAAAAGTAATTGAGGTGGAGTGGGGTGTCTAAGAAGAAAGGACTACAAAATGAAAAGCAGCAGCCGGACTTCAGTTTTTTAATTAATGCATAGTTTATTTTGAGATTGTAGCTTTGGCTGTTCGGAACTCATTCTGTAGACCAGACGGCTTTGAACTCACACAGATCAACCTGTCTCTGCCTCCTAAGTGCTGGAATTAAAGGTGTCCGTGCACCTAGTCCAGCACAGACTTCATTTTTAATTCAGTAGCTACATACTGGATGTCTATGTAGTGAATAACAAGCTTAGCACACAATTACAAAGAAGTTTAAGAACTACAAAAGTATACAGAAGAAGTACATAGCTCAAAAAAGTCTACCCTAGATAATGTTAAGGTAGTTACTAAACAGATCAGAAAAGGGAAACATGCTGGAAGAGTTAGAACAAAATCATAGAAGCAAAAGAACTAACAGCAAAGAAGAGTGACTCTCATGGGGGAATTGAAGGTAAGACAGAAGAGGACACCTAGGGACTTACATGGTATCATTCTGTACTACCCTAGGTGGTTAACTACACAGTTCTGGGGGAGGAGAAACCTATTGTTTTATGGTGGTGTTTTGTTTTTAAGATGATCTTGAACTAGTGAGCTGAAGGGATCTTCCTGCCTCAGCTCCAGAGTAGGTAAATACACTGGGGAATGCAATTCACTCCTAGACAGGAATGTTTTATCACTGCTTAAAATATATACATGTATATAAATGTGCTAATATATAGGTATTTATTTTACTCTTGTCTGTGACTTGTTTTAATTAGCAACTTCAGAAAATGTTTCATTGGGTCAAGGAAAGGGAAGGTATAATATTAGAAAGAAGGACATGTAAGCCTGTTAGGTAATTAATGACTACCCCAACAACGTAACAGAGCCATGGAAATTTAAACAGGAAGCTACATGGCAACTCGACCACAAAATACCCTTTCATGAATGTATCCCAATCACCTTAGCCTCAATATCTAATATCTTCTCCTAAAATCTTGTTTTTCCATTCAATTTTAGTTTTAGTATCTAAGATGTTTGGCACAAACAAGGTACATAATAAAATAAGCACCTGATAATAGAACAGATCTCATAAAGAAACTTCCGTGAAAGTAACATGTAGATTATATCTTATACTGTCTTCCTTAATCAGAATACTAACTACACTATGCTTTTAAACATAATAAGGGAACGCTGCTGAAATGTGGACAATAAAGCAAGGAAGGCGGCGGGCAGAGGAAAGGGGGTCAGAAGATGGGGAATGAAACACTTGCAACAATGTTACTACTCACATCCTCCAGCAGGTCTTCAGGCAGACTAACCCTGGTACCGCCCAGGAGGCAGTCCTCCATGATCCCTGTACTGTGACCATCTCCACAAGGACCAAGTTCTAGGGGATCTGTCAGCATGTGATCCAAGGAATCCATTGTTTCTTCTCCACAGGTACACTACATAAAATACACCCTGAGACAAAAAATCAGAGGTCAGGTGGATGCTAGCATTCAATCTCAAGTCTTTTGTTTTTTAAAAGCAGAGGGCAGGGTCTCATTCTATATCCCAAAATGGCCTAGAATTCACTATACAGTCTAGGCTGGCCTCAAACATGCAACAATCATCCTCCTGTCTCAGCATTCCTACAGTAGATTACAGAGTAAGTAACCATGGCTGGTTCCAATCTCCTTTTACATCATGTCCTTTTCTCTAATCATACAGCTATCCTTCAACACTCCACTTTCATCAAAGTTTCAAGTCTTACCTAACCTAGTAAGACTTCTCAAAATGCTTCTACAACAACTTCTAAATTCTTAAGTTTCTTTCTATTTTTTGTTTGTTTGGTTTGGTTTTGGTTTTTCGAGACAGGGTTTCTCTGTATAGCCCTGGCTGGCCTCGAGCTCAGAATCCACCCGTCTCTGCCTCCCAAGTGCTGGGATTAAAGGCGTGCGCCACCACTGCCCCACTAATTCTTAAGTTTCTTACACTTTAATTTTATATTAGAGTAAGACCCAGGAATTGAGTGGTAACCAGGGATGGTCAATCAAATGCATAATCCCAGTAGTTGGGAGGGTAAAGCAAGAGGATCACAAGTTTCCGGCCTGCCTGGGGTATGACACTCAGCCTTGTCTCAAAAAAACAAAAAATAAATGACAGACCAAGGTCCACAACTACAAGTTCCAAGGTCAATAATCTATTTGAACAATTATAAATCCACAGGCAGGATTGGCAAGACACCTTAGTGGATAAGAGTGTGTGCCACACAAACTTAATGACCTGAGTTTGATCCCTAGACACCCCCCTACCACCACCACCATAGAAGGAAAGAACCTACACAGGAATGCTATGGCTATCTGCACACATACACACACATGCTGATGGTATTTAATCTAAGATTGTTTTTAAAAGCCATGAATTCCACTAACATTAGTAAAACACAGATACTAATTTATATAAATTATCTCTCAAGTCTTGTTTTTTAAAGCAGGGAGTAGGGTCTCAATCTGAGTAATTCTTACAGCTGTTCTTATTATACCTATTATACAGATGCTAATTGAAGATCAAAGTTGGGAAATAGCTTACCCAAATCTAGGTTGGACTGCCTGCAGCTGTTAACATCATATACAATACTTCTTACACACTCTCAATTTAAATTGTAAAAACTTGATAAGATTTTATTCATCCACATAAATTCCTAGGGCTCCAATCACCAGACTGTTATTAGTTGTCAATGGCCAATCTGACCTTTAGATCCATGTAAATAAATGCATGCTTCCTCTTTCCTGTAGTAACTGAACAAGGCTGGCCATTCTTTTTAGAAAACTAAATACAAGATTGTATTTAGAGAGCATCTTCCAAAGCTAGACTCATGTATGAAGCTGAGGCCGCGGTTCTAAACAGTGCTAACACACAGTGAACTTGAACTCATCACTCTACCTCAGTGGTTCTCAGTCATCCTAATGCTGCGACCCTTTAACACAGTTCCTCGAGTTGTGGTGACTCCCCCCCAACCATGAAACCGCTTCTGCTGCTACTTCATAACTGCAATTTTACTGTTACGAATCGTAATGTAGCTATCTGTTTTTTCCAATGGTCTTAGATGACCAGTCTGAAAAGTTCACCCAACCCCCACTCCAGAAGGGTCACGACCCAGTTTGAGAACAAGTGCTCTACATGTACTGAACTCTTATCACTATTACTGACAAATAGACCAACAAGCACACAAAAATGGGAAGATCGACCAGATTTCTACCCTTGGGCAGTCACTTATCTGTGTGACATCTTACCTCACCAGGTGTCAGGCTCCTTACCTGTAGTTAAGGAGGAGCTGGACCAGGGCTTCCCCACCATTATTTCTCCTCTTAGGATCTTACAGGGAATAATCTCTAGCTAAATGAGTTTAGGTAACAATGAAGATACTCCCCACTTCCCAAGTTCTCAAATGATAAAGAGCAAGCCTGTAATATACCTAGAATGAAGCTCTTTTTCTGCAAAATGATTTCAAGTTCTGACAGTATTTCAGACCAAGGCATGCTAGGGCGAGTGTCACACGGACACAACTGTGTGGTCCCCAGGTAACTGTGCGCTCACATCTTCTGAGAAATGAGGACATCCTGAATGCATGTGGCGCCTAAATAACTGAGTTAAAGTGAGAAAGGAGCAAGACACTGGCACTTAACAAAACTTAGGGAGAGAGAGAGAGAGAGAGGCAGGCAAACATAGAAGCAACCTGATGCTTACAATAAAATCCTCTTACCGTTAGTGGCATAGACAGCGTGCAAAGTCAGTTACCTCATCTGACAGGTGCACAATGTACACAACTCGCTCAGAAGCTTCTTCCAATACCGACGGTTGGTTAAGCTAAACGTACTATCTAGTGACAACCTCTGCCTTGCCACTTATTCTGCACAAGAACTCAAAATACAAAACATGGGCGCTACGAGCCGGAACCCCGGAAGCCGCAGATTTCTAAGTGTTGGGGTGTCCGGGACTTCCTCGCTAGACCAGGAAGGCCTCTTCTCTGCACCTGGGCTAGCCCACCCTCCAGACCCTCACGAGTAACCAGCAAGCAAGGATCTCCGGCTGCAGCCCCACGTCGCCAGCCCCACCTGCGCGCAGCGCGCCGCGGCCCCGCCCCACCCCCACACAGCCTCACCCTAACCCTCGCCCACCCGGTTGCCGCACGCCACGCGTGGGGCCCGCCGCGTACCCACGGCGACGGAGATCTCGGAGCCTCACTTCGCCCATTCTCCCCGGTTCTCCCCTTCTCCCTGCTTCTTCCCGTCCCCCGGCACCCACCAAACCCGACGCCCGGGCCCGCCCTCACCTCATCAGAATCCGCGGGTCTTACCCGGGGCTCGTCCGGCCGTGGCTTCAGAACGCGCTCGCTCCCGCAAGGCGTCTGGGTACGCGCACGTTCCGGGCTCCGGCAGCGGAAGGGGCGGGACCTGTGGGGAGAAACCTAACGACGGGGCGGGGCTGGCCGTATTGGGCAAGACGGGCAGGGGCGGAGCCTGTGGCAGCACCTGAACAGCGCCGACGAGTCTGATAGCACGTTGTACACCGGTGCGTAGGAGGCAAGTTCTATTCTGTGCGGGCTCTTCTTTCAGGAGTTTTGGAGGACAAAGCAATGTCGCTTTTTGTCAGCTGCGAAGCAATAGCACAGTCTGACCAGACGCCGTGCTAACAACCACTTCTTGTGTGACAAAGTTTTTCCTAGGGAGACTCACTCAGCACAAGTCTACTCAACATAGGATCCGACGACAAATCAAAATACCGATACCACCGAAGTCCAACTTGGTGAACTACCGTTGGGATCACTTACAGACGTATAGGTGAGGCTTTACTTAGCAAGAGCAGAAATGACTTAGCTGCAAAACCAAGGCTCACCCCAGCATGAGTGACAATAACTCACAAGAGCTGGAAACCTGGAACACACTGCACAGCCTACAAGCAGCTGGACAGGTTGCAGTGAGCCTCTTCCAGGTGCCTCAGTGGGTCTAAACCTCTTTCCAGGCAGCTCAGCTGGTTTCTGCTGCCTCCAGGTAGCTGGTCTGGCCTCAGAGTTGACTTTGTACCTTTTTCCCTCTCAGAGTCCTCAGCTAGCTTCCATCTGAGGGGTCTCTCAGCTTATTCTGGCAGAGAGGGGCCTAGAGAATCTGATCAGTTTTGGGGACTTACTGAAGCTATTTTGAGTTACTTACCTTCCTGTTTAAAGAGCTTCCCTGCAGGAGAAGAAAACTGTTAGACACCACAACTCTGTTGGGAAAGTTTTGCTGAGGCCACCACACAGTGGAGGAACTTTTGAAGGTTTGAAGGTTGGCCAAATATAACACAGACTCTAGCCCATGTCTCCAAGTCCACACAACTTGCAGAAAGTGCAAACATCGAAAACTTACTCTTCTAACTCATCATTACGCCTGCTTTTCTCTAAGGCCATCTTATTTAGAATGTCTTCTCAAGTATTCTACAGTTTCACCCTCTGGTCCTGCGTAGATAATCCACAGTTCCTTCGGTTTAATAAACATGTCAGGGGAGCAGGACATTCCTCAATGAGAAAAAAGTGCTTTCCAAATAAAGCCAAATCTTTCCACCCCCCACTGGCTCTACAGATGTCCTTAGATCCTGTTGGAATTAGAAACCACCAGTTAGAAATGGCAGTGCACCCGGGCAGTGGTGGCGCATGCCTTTAATCCCAGCACTTGGGAGGCAGAGGCAGGTTGATTTCTGAGTTCGAGGCCAGCCTGGTCTACAGAGTGAGTTCCAGGACAGCCAGGGCTACACAGAGAAACCCTGTCTCGAAAAACAAAAAAAAAAAAAAAAGAAATGGCAGTGCAGAATCATCCTGGGTGGCCGGACAAGAGAACATCAAAACATTACAAACTGCCATTTTCATTAGCCCTTGTTTTTAGAGCAGTTTTAGGGTCATAGCAAAATTTAACAAAGCATAGGTTTACCTCAAATCCCACACACTTGCACTCTTCACCCACATGAGTGGTACATATTTCAAATAATTGATAGACCTATGATATCGTTTCACTGTCCACCCCAAAATTAAATCTATGCCCCACCTACTCATCCTTACAATTCCTTTCCCCTTCTCCCTCCCTCCCACAACCACTGTTTGTTAAGTGTCTCCATCACTTAGCCATCAAACTCGCCACCTTCCTGCCTTAGACCTCCAAGTACTGACATTATCATGAATGCCACCACTGTTGGCAGAGACTGGATCTTTTTTCCAACTAGATAGTACTTAACAGAGTCTGGTTTTGGTAGTGGGGATGGAGTGCAGGCACTCTGTCACTGAGCCCCACCCCAAAACCTTGTATTGTTTTAATATTAATTTGAGCTTCCCTGGTGGTGACAGGTGTAGAGCATATTTTCACATGTTCATTTATTTGTGTATATTCTTTGTGAAGAAATCGTTGTGCCGTTTTTCACTAGGGCTGTTTGTTTCTCTTGTTGAGTTTATGTTCTTTGTGTTCTTTGGCTAACAGTCCTTTATCAGGCACATCATCTGGAAACATTGTTTTCCTAGGTCTGCCTCTCCATCTCTTGCTCTCACTCTCTTGAATTCTGTCTTGGTGGTGAACACCTTTAAGCTGTGGGGCTTTTGTTTTTGTATTTTGGTTGGTTGATTGGTTTAGTTTTGTTTTTTTGTTTTGTTTTTTTTGTTTTGTTTTGTTTTTTGTTTTTTTTTGTTTGTTTGTTTGTTTGTTTTGAGGCAGGGTTTCTCTGTGTAGCCCTGGCTGTCCTGGAACTCACTCTGTAGACCAGGCTGGCCTCGAACTCAGAAATCCGCCTGCCTCTGCCTCCCAAGTGCTGGGATTAAAGGCGTGTGCCACCACTGCCCAGCTTTGTGCAATATTTAAAAGAAAATATTTAACCATATCAGTGGTCCCTATGTACACATGCACAAGTAAGAAACATGCTTATTAAAAAAATATTTATTATTTTTTTACACCTGCTGGATAGCACAAGACTATTAACACTATAACTCACTGAATATACAGTAAATGTTCACATTTAAATAACAAGAAAGAATCAATACTTTCAACCAATGGGCCAGCTTCAACTTCTCATTAGGTGCTTTTTAGCTCTAGATATTTTAAGAATTTTTTGAAAGGATAATTCCAGGTCAGAAAATAATTCAAGAACATCAAAACAGAAAGGTCTTTCCAGAAAAATAGGAATGTTACATGATGAAATAACCATTTTTCTGGGCACAAACTAAACAATAAAAATGTAAAAAAAAATCTACATCCAACCCACTTCAAAATATTCCCACTGTAATCAATGCAGTCTACAGTGTCAATGTGTCTGGGAGGGAGAAATCACTGTAGAAACCGTGGCCACATGTTTCCCAGATTGGGCTGTCAGAGGGATTATACTCTGCCATCTCTTCTGTCACCTCGGGATAAATTCATAAAATACCTGATCTTAGAACAGTGACGGCATATGTTCTGGAATTTACTTATTCCATATAAGGACCAAAACAGGGGAAAGAGATGAAGAGGTCCTTCAACAGTATTGTCCTCTGTGTATTTAAAAGTTAAAAATAACTGGCATAAAACTGACATTCCTTCAGTGATTGGCTTTATTTTAATCACTGGGTTATTCCTGAGAAGAGGGGAGACACCTTGCTGGCTCACATTAAAGAGAATCCAACAGGTCAAATTTATTTATTTACTTGTGTAGTTTTTTCAGGTCAGGGGTCTTCTGTGTGTGGCCCTGGCTGTCCTTAGACTCTTTGTAGGAGTGGCCTCCAACTCAAAGACAGGCCTGCTTCAGCCTCCCAAGTGCTAGATTAAAGGTGTGCACTCCCATGCCCTGCTCCAGCCGGGCAAATATAAATTACAAAACCTCAAACTGTACCTTTGATATGATCTAGTGTGATTTACTTTCTAAGTCTCTCTGGATGAGACCCTGGGATAGTTACAACACTACAGGACTTTTGGAAAACCCGAGACAGTTACAGTCATTACACCATAGGACTTTGGGGACCAGAGTCATTATACCACAGGACTTTGGGGACCAGAGTCTTACATTTTGTGACTGGAATCAGCATTTCATTTTGAGATTATTGTTACATTTTTGTTGGCAAAGATACAGAGTCCATTTCAGTTTCCACACATTTTTGAGGTAATTTTCCCAGGTTCTTTTCATGCCCAAATCTTCAGACATAGTCTATGAATGAGATCCCAAGAGGAAAGTGCAGGATCTACATAATAAATAAAGTGACTTCAAAACAAATGATTACTTTTCAGGAAGGCATCTTTACCACCCAGAAGTTACTCTATTTCATAAACCACAGACCCAGTTTTTCCTTAGAAATGTAAATAAAATAAATTAGTTAACTTCATTTGAAATGAACTTAGGTCTCCCTGATCTGGAGTGATAAATTCACTCTACAATAATTATTTTTAAATATATGTCACAAAAGTTGTTAAAATACAGGCTTTAAAGATGTCTTATGGGTACAACTGGAATGCGTAGTAAAAAAGGGAAACACTTCCCCACTAGATTCACAGCAAACATGACTCCCAAACAGGAACACATAGAAGACCACTATCACACAGACAACTGCGTTCCTCTCAGAACTAACTGCGCTAATATTCCTTCACACCCATCCCTTTATCTCAGCCTATTACAATGGTCCCTTTATTTTTATTTTTGCCCTCAGTGGGAAGTTGGTCATCTTATATCAAGGTCTGGGTGAGTTACAATAGGCTTAAAGTGTAAAATGCTTAGAAGTAAGAAAGGCCACCTTTCTACCCAACCTTAAAGAATCTTCATTTTTAAGACAGCATCGAAAGTACTAAAATACGCACAATGCTGTGAACCAGAGTGCAAGGTGGGGGCTGGAGTTGTAGCTCAGTGGTGGGGAACCTGCCTAGCATGCAAGAGGCCCTGGGGTTTGATTCCTAGCATCACACACAAAAGTGTTATACAAAAACACCTGTATGTATGAGTAAGGAACTTACCCTTTACAAGTGAACAGTGTGTGGATCCTGCAAGGTAGGACAAGGCTTCAGTTCTCTCTCTCTCTCTCTCTCTTTCTCTCTCTCTCTCTCTGTCTCTCCTTAAGTGTATATGTATTTGTATATATATGTCTGTACATATATATACAATTTATATATTTTTCGTAGAACTGTATCTCCTTCTTAAACACAGCTATATATAACCAGAAGCCTGGAGGCAGAGCTTTAACAAAGGGGCTCAAATCCTGTTCAGATCACGCAACCTTTTGTCTTCCCAGGAATCTGTGCTTGTGGAACGAGAGGCCAGATCTGCCTGGGGTCAGCATTTGTGGGGAGACCTGCTGCTGCCCTTTTGTGGGGAGACCTGCTGCTGCCCAGTAGGTTTTCCAAAACTAGATAGTTTAAAAACAACTGCCTTGACAGTACCTGACTGTAGTCCCAGCTACTTGGTAGGTTAAGGCAGGAGGATCCAATGAGTCCATGAGCTCAGGGCTATTCTGGGCAGCAGAGTGAGAACCCATATAGGAGAGAAGGAGGGAGGGAAGGAGGGAGGGAGAGAGGGAGGGAAGGAGAGAGAGAGAGAGAGAGATCAGCAATAAGAAAAATTTAGATGACAGTTTCATTCAGAACACCACCATCAAACCTTTATCTTATTTTAATTTTTCCCCCAATAAGCTGCCTTTGTTAAAACTACTGAAAACTCAAATGCATGAGATATAGTGGTCCTGCCCTAATCACACCCATGAAATAAATGTTCCTTCTCTTTTGATGCCATAGCTTGGATTTCAGAAGACCCGTGGCCACAGACTTGGTACATCCTGTTTCCACCTTTGGTATGAACATAATACCAGCCACTGGGTATTTCCACGAGGGGAAAGTAAGGCTTGTCAGTGTATCCAAAACAAAACGAAACGAACAACGAGCTCAAGAGGAGGGCACGAGTTTCTCCGTCGGGAAGTTAACTTTCCCCGGAAAGAGCTGCACTCCATGGCAGAAATCCCAAGGGTTTGAAGAGTCAATTGAGTAAAGATGACCTTGGCAAAAATCACCCCTGGTCTATGTGTGTCAAAACTGCAGTTTCCAAACTCTTGCGAGAGTAATAAATCTTTAAAAAGAGGTCGAGGTGTTTGGAGCTTCAGATTCCGAATGAGAAATTGTGGTGTGAGCTCTGGACTCCAGCTGCAGGATGAAGGCTACGGCTTGGTGATGTGCACTTCACTGCCCCCGTTCCCATTGGTGGTAGTTGTGATGATGTACTGTGTGGTTTGCTGTTGGCTGGGGCCTGTGGAGTCCAGGGAGTCACTGTGTGCAGAGGGCTGAACTTGGACTGCTCCGGAGAGAGCAGCAGCTTGCTTTTCCTCCAGTTCTGTTTGACTTTCTGATAACACATAGTGACCCTAGAGCAGAAGAAAAAGATCTTTGACAAGAACTGGGGTCGGGAAGAGAGCGAGGAAACTACTACAAGAGAGGAGGAGCACATGTTCAAAGCGAGCTACAAGTGGACCCAACAGGTGCCTACAAGAGATGTTTGACCTCTGACCTCTGTGGAGGATGGATAGGTCATAGGCTCCAAAAGTAGTTCAAATGAACACTGTTTCTGTGTTATCAGAGAGTTTAGAAATTCGTTTTGTTAATCAAGTGTTAAAACTCATCCAGAATGAATTGAAAACGTCATAAGGTCTCTGTAAAAGGGCAGACTGGTATCTAAGATAGGTCTTCAACATTGATGGTTCCCAGATAATAGAATTTCAAAGCCCAATAACATTTAAAATGATACTAGATGGGGCTGAGGAGATAACTCTGTCAGTTAAGTCTTTGCCACAGAAGCATAAAGAGCTGTTCAATTCCTAGGACTGGACCCAGTCACAAAGGGTATTCTGTGCCCCAGTGTTAGGGAGGAAAACAGAAGTAGATCCTTGGACCCCAAAGAATCCTAAATTTTATTTTTCCAAGTAAGGACATTTAGAATATACTAAAGCAAAGGCTAGAGAGGTGGCTCAGCAGCTAAGGGCTTATGTCCTTTGTCCATAGAACAGTTCTGTTCCCCACCTCTGTAACCTAGCTCCAGAGGATCTGATGCCCCTGCTGATCTCCGCAGGTATCTGCATTTACATGCATGTATCGCCCATAGACACATAATTATATTTTGGTTGGTTAGTTGGTTGGTTTGTTGGTTTTTAAACAGCATTTCTCTGCGTAGTCTTGGCTGTGCTGGAACTTGTTCTGTAGACCAGGCTGGCCTTGAACTCAGAGATCCACCTACCTTTGCCTCTCTAGTACTGGTAGTAAAGGTGTGTGCCATCACTGCCCCCCCCACACCTCAACTGCAATTTCTCCCCCTCCCCTCCCCCTAGTATCTTCCTCCCACACTTCCCCTCTCCCCCAGATTCACCCCCAACTCTGCCTCCCCTCAGACAAGAGTAGACCTCCCAGGGATCAAACATGGCATAAACAAGCTACAATAAGACCAGGTACATACCATCACATCAAGGCTGGAAAAGACAACCCAGTGGGAGGGAAAAGGTCCCAAAGCAGACAAAAGAGTCAGAGACAGCCCCCACTCCCACTGTAAGGAATCCCACAACAACAGCTATTCAGCACTAACATATGCAGAGGACCTGGGCCAGACCCCTACAGGCTACCTGATCTCTAATCCTTCGTTTCCTTCCTCCAAAAGACACTCGGCCAACCATTTGGCTGTGGAACTTTGCATCTGCTCCTATTGGTTGCTGGGTCTCTCTGATAATGATTGTGCTGGGCTCTTGTCCCAGAACTGCAGACAGGACAAATTCTAGGTTGGAATTTGGGTTGGTGTCCCAATCAGCTTGAGACCTTACCTGGTTACAGGAGATGGCAGTTCAGGTCCCATGTCCCTCATTACTAGGAGTCTCTGCTAGGGTTACTCTCATAGATTCCACTGAGTTCCTGCTACACTAGGTTTCTACCTCACTCCCAAAATGTTCCCCATTCCAGTTTCTCCCAGCATTATCTCTCCCTTCCCCCATCAGATCCTTCCTGTTCCCAACCCCACCCACCCTCAGTCCACAGGTGAAATCTATGCTATTTCCCCTTCCCAGGGAGGTTCTTCCCCTTCCCCTCCTCCTACTTAAGCCTTTCTTGCTACTTAGTCTCTCTGGGTCTGTGGATTGTAGCATTATCATCTTTTAATTTACAGTCAATATCCACTTATAAATGAGTACATACCATGTTTGTCTTTCCAGGTCTGGGTTACCTCACTCAGGATGATTTTTTTCTAGTTCCATCCATTTGCTTGTAAATTACAAGATGTCATTGTTTTTAACACCTAAGTAATACTCCATTGTGTAAATGTACCAAATTTTCTTTATCCATTCTTCAGTTGAAGAACATCTTGGTTGTTTCCAGTTTCTGGTTATTATGAATAAAGCTGCTATGAACATAGGTAAGCAAGTGTCCCTATGGTGGGATGGAGTATCCTTTGGGTATATGCCCAGGATGGGTATAGCTGGGTCGTGAGGTAGATTGATTCCCAATTTCCTGAGAAACCACCATATTGATTTCTAAAGTGATTGAACAAGTTTCCACTCCCACCAGAAGTGTAAGTGTTCCTTTTGCTGCACATCCTTGCCAGCATGAGCTGTCTGTCACTTGTGGTTTTGATCTTAGCTGTTCTGAAAAATGTAAGATGGAATCTCAAAGTCATTTTGACTTGCATTTTCCTAATTGCTA
This sequence comes from Tokudaia tokunoshimensis, assembly GCA_036184795.1. Lineage (NCBI taxonomy): Eukaryota > Metazoa > Chordata > Mammalia > Rodentia > Muridae > Tokudaia > Tokudaia tokunoshimensis. The sequence goes on along the minus strand of BTHU01000008.1, from coordinate 31,367,380 downwards.
AGGATGCTGTACATTTCTTTGTTTCTTGGCCACTTGAGATCCCTCTGTTGAGAATTCTGTTTAGCTATATACTCCATTTTTTAATTGGGTTATTTGATTTTTTTGTTGTGTATTTTCTTGGGTTCTTTATATATTTTGGAAAATAGCCCTCTGTAAGATGTGGGTTAGTGAAAATATTTTCCCATTCTGTGAGCTGTCATCTTGTCCTATTGATGGTGTCCTTTACCTTACAGATTGCCAGTTTCATGAGGTCCCATTTGTTAATTATTGATATTAAGTGCCTGAGCTGTTGGTGATGTTCTGTTCAGGAAGTTGTCTCCTGTACCAATGAGTTCAAGGATATTCCCCACTTTCTCTTCTATCAGATTCAGTGTATCTAGTTTACACTGAGGTCTTTGATCCACATGGACTTGAGTTTTGCTCAGGGTGATAGATATGAATCCATTTGCATTCTTCTATATACCAACATACTGTTAGACCAGCACCATTTGTTAAAGATGCTTTCATTTTCCATTGTAATTTTGGCTTCTTTGTTAAAAAATCAGATGTCTATAGGTGTGTAGATTTACATCTGTTTGATTCAATTCCATTGGTTAAACTGTTTTTATACCAATACCATGCAGTTTTTATTATAGCTTTGTGGTAAGCTTGAAATCGGTGGATTCCTCTGGAAATTGATACCTCTGGAAGTTCTATTGTACAGAATTGATTTAGCTATCCTGGGTTGTTTTACCATGTGAATTTTCAAGGTCTGTAAAGAATTGTGTTGAAATTTTGATAGGGATTGCATTGAATCTGTAGACTGCTTTCAGTAGGATGGCCATTTTTACTATGTTAATCCTACAAACCAAGAGCATGAATTTCTTCTGAATTTTTTCAATTTCCTTCTCCAAAGACTTTTTTAAAAATGTATTTATTTATTATATGTGAGTACACTGTAACTGTCTTCAGACACACCAGAAGAGGGCTTCAGATCTCATTACGGATGGTTGTGAGCCACCATGTGGTTGCTGGGGGCTTGTACTCAGGACCTTCAGAAGAGCAATCAGGGCTCTTAACCACTGAACAATGTCTCCAGTTCTCTCCAAAGACTTAAAGTATTAATCAAACAAGTCTTTTACTTGCTTGGTTAGAATTACCCCAAGATATTTTATATTATTTGTGAGCATTGTGAAGGGTGTTGTTCCTGTCTTCTTTCTCAGCCGGAATGTTGTTTGTATATAGAGGGGCTACTGGAATTTGTTTATTTATTTACTTATTCATCTATTTATTTTAGTTAATATTATATACAGCCACTTCACTGAAGTGTTTATCAACTGTAGGAATACCATGGTATAATTTTTGGAGTCACTCATGTATACTATCATATCTTCGAATAGTGATACTTTTGACTTCTTCCTTTCAAATTTGTATCCCCTTGATCTCCTTTAGTTGTCTTATTGCTCTAGCTAGAAACTGAACTACTATATTGAACAGATATTAAGTTTCTCTCCATTTAATTTGATGTTGGCTATCAGCTTGCCAATATATTGTCTTATCATGTTTAGGTATGTCCCTTGTATCCTGATCTCTCCAAGACTTTTATCATAAAGGGGTGTTATATTCTGTCAAAGGCTTTTTCAGCATCTAATGAGAAGATCATAGGTTTTTTTTTCTTTCAGTTTGTTTATATGGTGGATTACTTTGACAAATTTTTGTATGTTGAAGCATTCCTACATCTCTGGGATGAAGCCAACTTGATCATGGGTGATCTTTTTGATATGCTCCTGGATTTAATTTGCAAGGTTTTTTTTTGTTTGTTTGTTTGGTTTTGGTTTTTTGTTTTTGTTTTGTTTTGTTTTAGTTTGGTTTTGGTTTTTCAAGACAGGGTTTCTCTGTGTAGCCCTGGCTGTCCTGGAACTCCCTCTGTAGACCAGGCTGGCCTCGAACTCAGAAATCCGCCTGCCTCTGCCTCCCAAGTGCTGGGATTAAAGGCATGCGCCACCACTGCCTGGCATTTACAAGTATTTTAATGGATCTTTTTGCATCAATGTTCATGAAGAAAATTAGTCTGTAATTATTTCTTTGTTGAATCTTTGTGTGGTTGGTTGTCAGGGTCACTTTGGTCTCAGAAAATGACTTGGCAATGCTCCTTCTTTTTCTATTTTGTGGACTAATTTGAGGAGTATTAACATTAGCTCTTATTAGTATTAACATTAGAAAATCTGGCAGAATTCTGCAATAAAACCATCTGGTCCTGAGCTTTTTTTTTTTGGTTAGGAGACTTTTAATGACTGCATCTATTCCCACATAGGTCTATTTAAATTGTTTATCTGATCTTGATTTAACTTTGGTAGGCAGTATTTACCAAAAAATTCACCCGTTTCTTTTAGATTTTCCAATTTTGTGGAGTATATATTTTTGAAGTATGACCTAATGATTCTTTGCTTTTTTTGTTGTTAAGATTTAAATATTCTATATATGTGAGTACACTGTTGCTGTCTTCAGACACACCAGAAGAGGACATCAGATCCCATTACAGATGGTTGTGAGCCACCATGTGTTTGTTGGAAATTGAAACCAGGACCTCTGGAAGAGCAGTCAGTGCTCTTAACTGCTGAGCCATCTCTCCAGCCCTTAGGTTTCTTTAGTGTCTGTTGTTATGCTCTCCTTTTCGTTTCTGATTTTGTTAATTTGGACATTGTCTCTCTGCCTTTTAGTTAGTTTGGATAAGGGTTTATCTATCTTGTTTACTTTCTCAAAGAACCAACTCTGTTTCGTTGATTCCTTGTGTTGGTCTCATTTCTATTTTATTGATTTCAGACCTCAGTTTGATTATTTTGTGCCATCTACTCCTCTTGGGTGTGTTTGCTTCTTTTTGTTCTAGAGCTTTCAGGTGTGCTGTTAAGTTGCTAGTATGTGATCTCTCTAGTTTCTTAGTGCTATGAACTTTCCTCTTATCACTGCTTTCATCTTGTCCCATAAGTTTGGGTATGCTGTGCTTCCATTTTCACTGAATTTTAGAAGTCTATAATTTCTTTATTTCTGCCTTGACCCAGTGGTCGGTCAGTAAGGAGTTTAGTTTCCACAATTTTGTATGCTCTCTGTTTTTTATTCTGTGGTGGTCTGAGAGGAAATGGGGTTATTTCAATTCCTTGTATCTGTTGAGACTTGCTTTATGACCATGTATGTGATTAAATTTGGAGAAGGTTCCATGAGGTACTAAGAAGGTATATTCTTCTGTGTTAGGGTAAAATATTCTATAGCTATTGTTGGGTCTGTTAGCGCCATTGTCTCTCTGTCTCATTTTGTCTGGATGTCCTATCCACTGGTGAGAGTATTGAAGTCTCCCACTATTAACATGTGGGGCTTGATGTGTGATTTAAGCTTTAGTAATGTTTCTTTTATAATGTGGGTACCTTGTGTTTGGGGCATAGATATTAAGAACTGAAATGTCATCTTGGTAGTTTTTTACTTTGGTAAGTATGAAATGCCTTTCTCTATCTCTTTTGAATAATTTTGATTGGAAGTCTATTTTGTTAGATATTATAATTTATACGCCAGCTTGCTTCTTGTGTCCATTCACCTAGAAAATCTGTTTCCAACCCTTTACTCTGAGGTAATGTCTTTGCTGTTGAGGTATATTTCTTGTATGCAGCAGTGGATGCTGCTTTTGCATCCATTTTGCTAGTCTGTGTCTTTTTATTGAGGAATGGAACCCATTGATATTGAGAGATATTAATGACCAATGATTGACTGTTAATGTCTGTTGTGCTTGGTGGTGGTATGCGTGTGTGTTTTCTTCCTCTTTTTTTTGCTGGTGTGAAATTATTTATCATTTGTTCTCTTTGGTGTAGTTAACTTCCTTAGGCTGGAGATCTAGTACTTTCTATAGGACTGGGTTTATGGATTGATATCATTTAAATTTGATGTTGTCATGGAATATCTTGTTTTCTCCATCTATGGTGATTAAAAGGTTTGCTGGGTATAGTAGTCTCTCCTGGCATCTGTGGTCTCTTAGTGTTTGCAAGACATCTGTCTAGGCCCTTCTGGCTTTTAGATTCTCTATTGAGAAGCTGGGTGTAATTCTAACAGGTCTACCTTTATATGTTACTTGGCCTTTTTCTCTCGTAGCTTTTAATATTCCATCTTTGTTCTGTATGTTTAGTGTTTTGATTCTTCTGTGACAAGGGGATTTTCTTTTCTGGTCCAATCTATTTGGTGCTCTGCAAGCTTCTTAAATCTTTATAGACATGTCCTTTTTTAGGTTAGGAAATTTTTCTTCTGTCATTTTTTTATAAATATACTTTCTGGGTTATTAATCTGAGATTCTTCTCCTTCTTTTATTCTTACTATTCTTAGGTTTGGTCTTTACATTGTGTTACAGATTTCCTGAATGTTTTATATTCTATAATGATATTTACATCTGTAGTTCCCATTAGCTTCCCTAGATTTCCATTTCCATAATTAACTCAATTTGTGTTTTCTTTATTACTTCTTTTTCCATTTTCAAGCCTTGAATGGTTTCCTTCAATTGTTTATTTCTTCTTGGCTTTCTTGGCATTCTTTAAGGGATTTATTGATTTTCTCCAATTTTTTTGTGTGTTTTCCTTTCTTTCTTTCTTTCTTTCTTTCTTTCTTTCTTTCTTTCAGGATTTATTTTATGAGTATACTATAACTGTCTTCAGACACACTAAAAGAGGGCATTGGATCCTATTACAGATGGTTGTGAGTCACCATGTGGTTGCTGGGAATTGAACTCAGGACCTCTGGAAGAACAGTCAGTGTTCTTAACTGCTAAGCCATCCCTCCAGCCCCTTTCCTTGATTTCTTTACAGGGTTTTTTGTTTTGTTTTGTTTGTTTTTGTTTTTTTCATTTCCTCTTTAAAGACCTGTATCATCTTCATAAAGTTGTTTTTAAGGTTAATTTCCTGTGCTTCAACTGTGTTCGAATATCCAGGTCTTACCTTTGTAGAAACCTGGCCCCTGGTGGTGCCACATCACCCTGGCTGTTGTTGATTATGTTCTTACACTGGTGCTTAGGCATCTGGGTTATGGATGGTTACAGGTCTATGAACTGATTTCTGAGTTTGTCTTTGTTGGATGGGTGTTTGTACCTTGGTTTCTGTTTCCTCTTTGGTCTTTTGGTCTTTGTGACCTGGATTTCTGGCAACTGGCCTGACTTGCGTCTGTCTGATCCAGTAGGAAGTCTCTGTCGAGCTTGGGGGCTGGACTTCTGGGGGCTAGCTTGACTTCCGGTGCAGCAGGGAGTCTCTGCCAGATTTAGGGGGTGCAATACAGTGATGATAATGGGAGTAGGGACTGGGTGAACTGAGAGAGTGAAGGAAGTCCTCTGCTGGGCTGCCTATCTATCTTCTGTTGGCCACTCGGTGGTCCAGCAAGGAGTCTCTGCCTGAGTTCACCTATCCTTTTGGCTGGCTTGCTTGGCCTACCCCAGTTTTTCTGACTGGTGTGGCCTGCACCTGAGCAGCTGTTCTTCTGACTATTGGAGCCTGCACCTGGACAGTGGAAATCGACCCAAGTTGAGGCCAGTGGCACTGCAGCAGGAGGACAGCAGAGGGACAGGACAAGTGGGGTGGGGTGGGGACAGACAGTGGAATGGGTCTTTGGGAACTGAATCTAGGGAGTGGGGCAGTTTAGCTGGCAGGTGGGTCACTTCTGACTGGCATGGCCTGCACCTGGCACACTGAAACCTTCTTAAGGCAGCCTGTGGCTCCATGTTTGTGCAAGCAGTACCCTAAGCCAGATTTCCCTGCACCTCTCCTGACTTTGCCCCAACTTGGCTTTCATAGTGAAACCCTGTCTCAAATACATACACACACACACACACACACACACACACACACACACACACACCATAAATGATTCATTATATTATTCTCTCCCAGCTAAAGTCTTGTAATATTTATAAAAAGTGTTAGATCTGGTAGGTTCGTTGTAGTTAGGAGCTGAATTGACATTCACTGGGCACTAGTCTACTCAGCAATTCACTAGCAATAAAGATCCAGCTTTCAAATCATCAGCTGTGAAAAAACTGACCTAATCACCAATTAAATGAAACAGGAGGCCTGGGGAGGTAACTCAATGGTAGATGACCTACCCAGCAAGCCACTATGTACAAGGTCCTGGGTTCTAATTCCAGCACTTCAAAGAAAGGGAGGGAGGAGGAGAGGGAGGGAGGGAGGGAGGGAGGGAAGACAGACCATAACCAAGCTGTAACACAGCCCTGGCAGGATGACTTACCGAAGTCACTGCTTTCACTTGCCCAGAAGTAACAGGGGTTGCCACCCCACTATCTGTGATCACAAACTGACCTGGAGGCAGGGTCATCATTTGAATTTCAGATGCTGAAAGCAGGAAATAAACAAAACTTAGTGGTCTTAGATATTAGTGTAAATGCTAAAAGAAACAAATGCTTCTCTGCCTATATTATGGGATTATATACCAATAAAGTCATCATAACTGAAAATACAGTTAAGTGGAATGCATTTAATACACATAAATTGCCAGGTATTATAATGCACACCTTTAATCCCAATACTAGGGTGGCAGAGGCAGGAGGGTCCCTATGAGTTGGAGGCTAGCCTTGCCTCCAAAGTAGTTCTAAGACAGTCAAGGTTACAATGTAAGAACCTGTTTCAAAAAAAAATTTTTGCATATATAAATTTCCAAGCATTATAGCTTAGCCTATCCTACCCTTGGCATATTCATAAACTGTGTATTAGCTACAGGGACAACCCTGTCAACACAAAGCCCACTTTATAATAAAAAATAAAAGTGTTGATGGCAGCTATACGCCTAGCTACTCAAAGCTAAAGGTGAATCAATCACTTGAGCCAAAGAGAAAGAAGGCTTAAGGTGAATGGCCCAGAACACCAGAGCAGCAAAATGAGATCACTGTCTGTAAAGCAGAAGCCCAAAATGGTGTATGACTGTGTTCTTGCCCCACAAACAGTAATCCTATGCTGAAAATCCTAAATGCACCGGACCTGGTGGCACGGGTCTATTACCCAAGCACTCAGGAGGCTAACACAGAAGGACCCCTTTTTTTTTTTGAGATAGGGACCCATGTATGCCACTATAGCCTCAAACTTACTATGAAGCTAAAAGAATAACCCTGAACTTCTGGTTGCCCTAACTCTCACCTCCTGAGATTACGGGCACTTGGTGCCATCCTCAATTGAGGCTGTGCTAAACCCAGGGAGTCCTGAATGCTTCCAGCTGAGCTATGTCCCCAGTCTGGGCTACACAGTATATTTGAGACTGGCTTGAGCTATATAGGACCAAATAGCCCAAAGAAAGATCCCAAGAAATCCCAAGTCCTAAGCTCGAGACCATCCATACCTGCCAGTGCTCATATTCCCAGGGACAGTTCCCACGATTTCCTACATTTGCAAGATCTTAAAATGGTGTGATTTCTTTTACTCTCTTTTTCCCTCTTTCTTTCTTTTTTTTGTTTATGGTTTTTTGTTGTTATTATTTTTGTTTTTGTTTGTTTGGTAGCCCTGACTGTCCTGGAACTAGCTCTGTAGACTAGAGTGACCTTGAACTCAGAACCTGCCTCTGCCTCCCAAGTGCTAGGATTAAAGGTGTGTGCCACCACGCCTGGCCTGATGTGAACAGACCTCTAATGATAATTACATGCGTGTGAAGAGACTAGTACAGAGGGATCATATAAGAAACAACCAGTGCTTCCTCAGTCAAAGTGTCTTCCAAATATTCACAAAAACAAACTTTTTAAACTTTGAACTGAGTTATAAAAGTTCACTTTTTCTGGCTTGGTATTTTTATCTTTTACATTCAGATATGAATTCATGGCACAAATGTCTTTACAGCTACCTAGGATCACAAGTGAATATTCAATGTTAATATTCCACTAAAATGAAAGAGAGATGAGTAGGCGGTCGACTGATGCCAGCTCTGGGCAGTGACAGTGGGTGAGCCTGGGACACTGTCTTCCCAGCACAGGAAAGGGTTGCGGGTGAAAACTGCAGGTGCGGGGTGAACAGTCAAAGATGAGGTCACCTGAACATCCATAAAGGTAACGAATGCAGCAGGTCCAAGCATGTCATGGCTATGTATGCATGTAAACACCAGGAGCACAAAATAATACTGAGACACGCACAACCACTAGCCATCTGGGATATTACAACATAAGGAAACTGCCTTGCTATTTTGAAATACAGTAAAATAAGTAATGAATCTGGCATTTAAAGTATTTAATTCTGCTTTTCCTATGCAAGCTGTATCTTAATTTTATGATTATGACATTTTTTTCTTTTCTTTCTTATCTTGCTTTGCTTTCATTGTTATTTTGAGATCTGGTTTCACTATGTAGCTTTCTAACCTCAGCTAACTATGTAGACCAGGCTGGTTTCAAATTCACAGAGATCCCCTGCCTCTGCCTCTGCAACTGAAGGCATATTCTCATTTCTCTATTTGTGACAATATCTTTCTAGGTAGCCTTGCATGGCCTGGCAATCCTCCTGCTTCTCTGCTTACCAAGTGCTAAGATTACAGGCTGAGATTACAGGTATGTGCTATACCATACCTAGTACAATTTTTGTTTTCTCTTTATAAAACGTTTCTACCTTGGGCTGGAGAGTTGGCTCAGCAGTTAAGAGCACTGACGCTCTTCCAGAGGTCCTGAGTTCAATTCCTAGCAACTACATGGTGGCTCACAACCATCTGAAATGGGATCTGATGTCCTCTTCTGCTCTGTCTGAAGACAGCTACAGTGTACTCATTATATATATATATATATATATATATATATATATATATATATATATTAAAGAAATTAAAAAAAAGTTTCTACCTAATAAATAGGAATGACAGAACCAAATTAGAGTATCACAACTTCCCTAGTCCTGATGAGGCAAAGAAGCTAGAGAATAAACACTAGTGGCTTTGAACATTACAGAAGAGAAGTGGCCCAACCCTTCACCCCCACCCTACACCAGCCAAGTCCCCTGGGGGAAAAGGGGATTAGCCTGGTTAATCCTCTAGATCTAGCTGGTCTATTGGAAACAAGTAGAAGAGAGTACATCAAGGGATAGCACAGGGATACCACTGGCAAAACCCAGTGTGAGGAATACAGGGCACATGACTGGCTGGTCTCTCCAGCAGACACAGCAGCTGCCCAGGGAGGGTGAGAAGGTGTGGAGAGACAGTTGAAGATGCAGTCAGCTGCAAGGATGGCCCTTACTTAGAACTCAGTTCAAACAAGAAACTCAAATACCTTTCTCAAATGATCAAAGGAATATGAATTCTTACTGGGTACTGGAACTATATTTGAAGATGTTAAAGAATTATTTCCATTTAGCTTTAGGCTGAATAATAGCAATAGCATGATTTTTTTTTTCCCCAATGTTTTGGGCTAGGTATATTTTGGGCTCAGTAATAGAGCAAGTACTTAGCCTTGTGTGCCAAACAACAAACAAAAAGAGGTCTTCGAGGGGTTTTTCATTTATTCTCTCTTTAGTGTTTGTTGTTGTTATTGGTGTGTGTGTCTGTGTGTCTCTCTGTGTGTGTCTGTTTCTCTGTGTGTAATATATACATGTATGCTAGAGCAAGACATCAGGTGTCTGCCTCTGTGCCTCTATTACTTTCAACTTATCACTTATAACAGTCTCTCATTGAACTTGAAACTCACTTGTCACCAGGCTGCTCCAGCAGTCTGCCTGTATCCACTTCTTAACTCAGATAACAGGCATGAGCAGCCACGCCCAGCTTTTATTTGGGTACCAGGGATTTGAACTTAGATCCTCATATTTGTGTAGCAAATACTCTCACCCACTAAGACATTTCCCCAGCCTCCTCTCCTTTTTTTGGAGACAAGGTCTCATGTAGCCCAGGCTGGCCTCAAACTTGTTATGTAGCAGAGGATGACCTTGAATGCCCAAGTCTCCTCCTGCACCTTCCAAGTTCTTGGAATTCGTCACCACACTCAGTCTTTTCATTTTAGATACACACTAAAATGTTTAGAGCAAAAGGATGTAATGAGTAAATTACCTGTCAGGAGTGGGGAAGAGAGGTCGGCAAGGCTTGGCAGGACTTGGGAACTGCTGACATCAAATGGAGGGTACAGAAGGTTCCTATCCTATGCTTTCTGCTGTCATAATTATGGGATGTCTTCCTAATAAATCATTTCAGTTGCAGAATATTTTTTTCAGATTATAATGCTAATTCCTGAAATGATTACTATAGGTGTTATGACATTTCACTTCCTTAAACTGAGTATAGATGTCAGTCTATCTGCCAGGCTCTCTAGGTCACCTGTAAGCAACCTGGGGTACCTGTAAATGACTTTCATCCATGCTCCTGTGGGCGACCCCAGTACACTCACCAAGCTAGATTTGAGCGTAATAACTTTTGTCTGTTAATGTCCTATCTGGGGTAAATAGACAGTTCCTCACATGTCTCCAGGAAAAGTCGCACAGCACAGCTGGCACCTGAACAGGGACTGGCAGAACCCAAGATGAGGTAAGAGGAGCAGGTATGGCACAGCAGTCAGTGTGACTGGAGCTGTCCGGGGAGCCTGCACCTGTGGGAGCCTTCCCAATATGGCTACCTGCTCCCATGACAGGTGGGATGATGTGCCTCTTTGCTATAGTATACTAACTGCACATACATGAAAAGATATATATCCAAAACCAAGCTATTTGAGAGTGGTGTACCTTGGGAGTGAGTGAAGAGCAGAACTCAGGAAAACCATCTTCTCCTACTTAATCCAGAGTAGCACATCTGATAAATGAGGTCTACCACTTAAGAACAGGAATCCTCTCTCCCTCAAATAGCTGATGTATCAGAGAATATACTACAGTCCTTGATCGTAACATGTTGGGGATAAGAACATAAACAGGTGGTGAGGGCTGTCGTATGGTCTTTGCTCTGGGTGATAAGACATATAGCTGGGGCTGAGCTATCTGCCCATGTAGGGCAGAATTACAGTGGAGAAAAATCAACTGCATGTCCTCCTCAGCATTCACCTCTAGTCTTGTGGGAATGTGGGAAAGGATAGATGAGACAGAGAGGAGTTGAAGTTGGCTTGCTGTATTTTACAGCTGATGGAATGCATGGGAAAGCGAATCCAAAAATTCAGAACCTGTGAGAAGAATTAAGCCTTCAAGAAGGAGGAGAAAAGGATGGAAATGATAGAAGAGCCCTCTGGTCTGACCTGTAGTACAGAGGAAGATTTGATTCAGCATGTGGATGGGCAGACTTAATAACGGCCACTATGGGAAACCACAATGACCAAGAACTACTCTGCCTCTGAACTGGACTGGGAAAGATGTTTTTCTAAAGATTGATTGATTGATTGATTGATTGATTGATTATATGTAAGTACACTGTACCTGTCTTCAGATACACCAGAAGAGGGCATCAGATCTCATTACAGATGGTTGTGAGCTACCACAGTTGCTGGGATTTGAACTTAGGACCTTCAGGATAGCAGTCAGTGCTCTTAACGGCTAAGCCATCTCTCCAGCCCTTTTTTTTTTGGGGGGGGGGGTGAAGGGGGCAAGACTTTTAAACAAGGAATGAAAGAGCCTGTCTCAGGCTGGCTCATGGAACTGCAGGATGTGGGGACAGATGGGATCCATCTGAGGGCTACAGACAAAAAGAAGCTAAGTAATAACACTGTCGTCCTTCCTTGAGACAAAGGCTGAATAATGCAAGACAGTGAAGGTAAATAGGTGTCTCACAGACTGGCTCATACAGGCCACCAGGGACACATGGTACTGGCTGGGCTTCCCATGAACATCAGGAACCAGAGGACAATAGCGGAAGGAGAGTTGTTACTAAAGAAACTGGGTATGAGAGTGGTACAGCTGGATGCTCAGTTCTCTGGGCCACATTCTACCGTGTTCATCAGAGAGTTAATTCAGCATGGGCTCTGGACTGGTATAGAGTTTTAGTGGCTTTGCTGTGTCCCATGGTGAGATATGATACTGATGAAGGAGAAAGCTCTGGCAGAACTGAATGACCTAGTCCAGCACCCCAGGAACCTGTTGAGTCACTCAAATGCAAACGCACAAAGATTTGCATCAAGATGACATTCCTAGGGAAAAAGTTGATAGTAAATCAAATTAGTGTTAGTGAGCCAGGAAGGCTTTAAAGCCACAGCAGCTGCTCACAGAAGACATATAAAAAAAAAAAAGGTGAAAAAGATCAAGTTTGTTCTAGGGGAAAACAGTTATCTATGTAAAATATGCTACATAAATTGTTCCCCTGAAAGAGAGTATACTGGATGAGGAGATTATCACACAGCCTTGACTCTTTCAGCAGCCAGCTGGGTCCAATGCAGAGGCATCAGCCACAGTGCTGGCCTGTCAGAACTGGAAAGTCAGCTCCCCACTTAGGCCTGAATCTAAGAAGCACTGAGACGCCTGGGCTGGGGATCCCATGAAGCAGCATTACCCCTGGAAAAGAAGACTGGAAAATATCTTTGTGGGTTTCCACCGAGGCAGGGAATCATTGTGGACACCCACTGAGGCCGATGGAGTAGTGTCCTCCTCTCTGATGCTGCTGCTTCCAACACAGACAGCTCTTCCACAACTGATGCCAGGGATGGAATGCTTCCTACACTACACCTTCGTAATGTTTCTTCTTAGTAACCCCTTAGTCACTCAAGACCAGTTCTTAGTGTGAACAGTAACAGGTCTTAGAGATCCTGCAACCTACTCATAAAAAAATGTTGTATAAAGCTGACCTGGAGTAGCTCAGATTTGGAAAGCATCTTAATGACCATGAAAAGAGCAGCTGAAGAGTCTGAATGAGGACAAGTTGTATGGGTGGGGAAGAACATTTCTGGGAGCTGTGGATTACTGAATAAAAGCCCAGTATGAGTTCTTTGCCAGGAAGGTTCCTAGAGATACGCACACACACTGTAAGGGTATTGCCACTACCGTTGCTTTCATGCCGAAAGTAGGTGGTAAGAGCCTACTGCTTAAAATACTGTACTTCTTGCCTCTAGGGCACAGAAAAATGTGGCTGGCATAGGTTGGAAGCTCCCACTCCGCTAGCTGGCTTTCACTGTTCTGACTGCATGTAAGGCCCACTACAGTGGAAGGAACTTATGTCTGACATTATAATCCAGGACAAAACTGACTGGGGAGATCACTGACCCACGCAGGGAAGTAACGATATAAATAAATGTGGTGTGTCTGTCAACATGCTTTTAAACATTTGTGCTTATGCCCAAATATTTCTACTGCTGTCAGCCTCAGATGTGGAGGAAAATCCTTTTTTACAGTTGCTAGTGGTTACTGCAGAGAATCCAAACTCCTCAGAATAAGTGACTATTGGTGTGTCACACAGGTGCAGTGGCTCAGCAATAAATGAAAGAAAATAATCAGACATCGCTATTGTCCTCTCCAAGACTCAGGACACATAGTGGATAATGAGTAGAAAGGGCATAAGAGCTGGTCAAATGCCTGAGTGTGTGTAGCCTTTTCCTCTTCTCTGGTGACACAAGGGAGACTCGTGAGACTTGAAAAGCCAAGAAAATGCACAGAGCTAAAGAAGTGTGGTGGTTACAAGCTCACAGGGCCTCTCCTCTTAGTCACAAAAGCAGTGAAAATTGCTGGCAAGAAACTCTCTCCAATAGAGCTGACTATAATCTGGGCAGAGAATTCCAGGGTTCCACCTTTTGTGAGTTGTCTCCATGCTAAAATGGGCATTGGTGGTGCAGATGCTTCCAGATGCTTCCAAGTCCCTGTAAGTAACCAGACAGCCGTCCTCCTGCAGGTACTCTGAACAAACTCATTGGTTTACGAACCTAGAGCTCGGTGGGATCACTTCTTTGAGCTGTTGTTGGTGCCCTATCTGGGGTGAGTAGAAATTTGTTCATGTCTCCCCAGGAGAAGTCACAGAGCATCAAGCACGAAGTTATCAACTCTCACCTCTGACTGCCAGCCTGTTCATACTTCCCCAGCATGAACCTCTGGATTTCAGAACATACTTCTCAGATATGTCAACCTGTCTGCTACATGATAATCTCAAGGCCTTTAGGAGATGCAATACAGTGAGGTGATTTAGCATGTAAGCTCTTGAGCCAGAACTCTCGGATTCCAGTCTTCTGTTGACAAGTTAAGTCTCTTGGACAAGTTGTTATATGTATATTGCTTTATGTATAAAGTGCAAATAATCACTGCACTTATATCATAATTATAAATACCAATTTTGATATACCTGGGTTAGAATCATTCCTGCCACAAAGGAAGATCTGAATGAAGTTGTATGAGGTTACTTAATGATGTAGTGTAAGGTCAATGTTAATTTTTACATATTGTGGTCTGAATGAGAATGGCCCTGATAAGCTAGTACATTTGAATACTTGGTCCCCAGTTGGTAGAACTCTTTGGGAAGGATTAGGAGGCATGTCTTGTTAGAGGAGGTGCATCATGGGGGATGCTATTCCCAGTTAGCTACTCTTGCCCCACGGCTGTTTCAACATATAGGCTCTCAGCTACTGCTCCAGCAGGGTGTCTGACTGCAGCCACACTCCCCACCGTGATGGCCATGGACTCTCACCCTCAGAAACTGTAATCCCAAAGTAAATGCTTTCTTATATAAGTTGCCTTGGTCATGGTGTTTTGTCATAACAACAGAAAAGTAACTAAGACACATATACCCAGGGTCAAGCACAGTGACTATTACATAAATGGACATTTAATGAGACCCTGGGTTTGATTCCCAATACAAAATATATACAAATATACATATATACATAGAAAAGGAATGAAACATTGCCATCAATATATCCTCTCTCCATCTAATCCATACCTTAAGTCACTGCTTCCAGTAACATACTTCCAGTAACATACTTAACATCTCTGAAAATATAACACTGGCACTCTGAGGTCTAAACACTGCCCTGACTTTTCTGAGATGCATTCACATACACATACCAGAGAGTACTGAAAATGAGCAACTGATACTTCAATTCAAAAATCTATTATAAAGCTGACGAAATGAAGACACACGGCCAGAGATTCCCCCACCCAACGACTGTCCCCTTCTCCTTACAATAACCACGGAAGGAGTTCCAAGCATTGGGGAGGTATGTGTGTTGTACAGAGGAATTCTGCTGCTGCTGCAGAGCCTGCCCTTGTGTGGAAGAACTGCCTTGGATATGGGAGGGACTGAGCCCTTGCTGTACCTGCTGAGCAGAGGGGCTCAATGGCTGCCCAGCTACCTAGGGAGAAAGAGAAAACACAGGGAGGAAACTGAGAGATTCCAGGAGACTTAAGACTCGTAAATTAATACTTTAAATAAGAGCAGGATTCATGAAAAGCAATCATAACTCGAAAACTCTATATTGTTTTCCAAGGGCAATCTACAAAGATATTAAAACAATGGATTTCAATTAAGTTGCTGGAAAAGCAAATGCATGTAAGTATATAATTGCTTAAATTAACTAAGCTTAAACCAAGGAAGGTGAAACAGCTTATCTGGTCACAAAGGTAACCATTTGTGTTTAGAAACACAGCCCAGAAGTCCTGGTTTTCATTGAGCGGCCTTGGCCAGTCCACCCAGAGTAATGTCCTTGTGTCCCAGTTCAGCAGAATTACTCCCTCCTCTGAATTTCCACACCTCCCTTTATATCCCAGTGACAGGCTCAACCTTACTCCAAGTCACAGAAGCAACTGAAAGCTCTGGCTGTGGAAAGTTTTGTTTTGTTTTTAGGATCTTAAACCACAGAGCTCCACCGGGAAGCCAGTAACTTAATGCAAGGCCGTTTGCAATAACGACATAAAAAGTGGGGGCAACAGTAGAACTGATAAGGTACAAATATAGTGGCATCACTCAGTGACCGAGGGCAATGAGTTCACTGTTATTAATCTGATAGCCCCTGATGTCACCTGAACTCTTTGCATCTCTATAGAGAAACGTACCTGGGATGCTGACGGAGCTGCAGGGGTGGGCTCTGTAACCTGGATGTGCTGCACCTGGATGGCATGCTGCGTGTAGGTCTGAGGATCATGCAGTTGGCCAACATCCACTGTGGACTGCTGAGACTGATGTGGGGAAGTGGCCTGGAGGGAAAAAAAGAACGGATTCCAAAACAGATGTGTACTTACTGAAGGTAGAAGAGATCCCCAGAGAGAAAGCTCACCTAAAAATAATATTCCCTGACAGGCAAAACTGGCGAGAAGTTTTGAGTTTCAGGCCAGCTGGGGCTATACAGTGAGACCCTGTTGTCAAAACAATAAGTCAAAGTCAGGCATGGTGGTGCATGTCTTTAATCCAGCATTCAGGAGGCAGAGGCAGGCAGATTTCTGAGTTTGAGGCCAGCCTGGTCTACTAGCGAACTCCAGGCCAGACAAGGCTACACGGTGAGACCCCATATTAAAACAAACAAACAAAAAAACCAAAATAAATAAATCAAGAAAGGAATGGTGGATGCCGGGTGACAGTGATACCTACCAATTTCCATACATTTAAAACTGTATTGGAGCCGGGCGGTGGTGGCGCACGCCTTTAATCCTAGCACTTGGGAGGCAGAGGCAGGCGGATTTCTGAGTTCGAGGCCAGCCTGGTCTACAGAGCGAGTTCCAGGACAGCCAGGGCTATGCAGAGAAACCCTGTCTCGAAAAAACCAAAAAAAAAAAAAAAAAAAACAAAACAACTGTATTGGTTTTCAATTCATGAGACTAAATTATTTGAAAGTGACAATGTTCACTCATGTTTTAAGTCCACTTCCTCATAGCACATATTACACATATATATATTACTTGCGTACACCTCTCACTGAAATAAATTATTCAATACCATGTAGGTATTTCTCAAACTGGCTCATTATGAGACAGCCAGGATACGAAGGAACAACTCAGAAAGAGGAGTCACTAGAGCTGTACTGGCTGGTTGTGTATATGGGGGCTGAGACCTTCCATCTACAGTAGAAACGTCTTACTCTTCTAAGTCCAGAGCCATCATGAGGGGCAGAGGGAAGAAGGCAGTGGAGATGCTATTCTCCTACTGCCTCAGACTCAGCACTTCTATGCAGCTGCACCTTACATAGAGCCAAGGATGCTTTTGACTCCTGCTACCATGCTGGCCACTGGCAATAAGGTGTTCATGCAGGTAAGAAGAGATAAGTGTCATAGTACCGGAGCCACCTGCACCACTTGCAACTGTATGTGCTGAGGTTGCTGCAGCCCAGATGCTGACTGAGACACAGGGATATACTGAATCCTTTGGTAGTCCCCCTGAGGTGTTCGGTAATCCGTTGTTAAGGTCTGGGACAGTTCTGTCATTGCCTGAGTTAGCAGGTCTGTTGTCTAGAAAAAAAGCAATCACAAAACACATTAGTAACAACACTGTAGCAATCTCAATGCTCTTAAATCCTGCTACAACTAGGTTAGGCATGGGGGGGGGGGAATCAAGGAAATATAGACTGGCCTGAGGGCCTGACTCTGACCCAGTGGATCTGCTGCTCATTTCACCACTGAGAAGGAAAGCATTAAGAATGTCCTGCTCCTCCTTTGGCAGAGAGATTTAGATGGCACCAGCAAGGAGACCCAAGCATAAGCATAACGCTATAAGCAGCAAGCTGAGGGTAAGTAGCCCTATTTGCAAAAAGTTGATAAGTAACCGGCATGGCCTTGTTGGAAAGAGAGGAGGGGCAGTGAGGGGAATAGAACACTCTTCCAAGTCACCCACTTACCACCACAGTCTCTCCAGTGGCACTATCTGTCGTTAAAACAGCTGGGGTGGCACTGATCACAGCAGTCGTCAGTGGCGTGTGGACGGTGCTGGGAAGCTGGGCGTACTCCGGATGTTTTTTTCGAATGTGCTGCACCATCTTCGTCTGGAAAACGAAGGAAAAATAAACAATTACTGCAACTAAAGCAGGAAAGGCGTAAATTTAAGGCCAGCCTGGGCTAGATACCAAGACCTTGTCCCAAAACAAAGCAAAAAGAACAATGACCGCGTGGTGGTTTGAATATGCTTGGCCCAGAGAGAGTGGCACTATTAGGAGGTGTGGCAATGTTTGAGTGGGCATGGTTTTGTTGGAGGATGTGTGTCACTGTGTAGGTGGGCTTTGAGGTCCTATGCTCAATCTCCACGCAGTGTGGAAGAGAGCCTCCTCCTGGTTGCCTGCAGAAAACAGTCTCTTTCTACCTGCTTTGGAATCAAGATGAAGGGGGTATAAGTCCTGTTCCCTAATTGGTTCTTGTTTTGTCAGTAAAGAAGACCGAGGGCCAATTGTTGGGCAGAAAGTACAGGCGGGACTTCCGGGTCCCTGGAGGAAAAGGCAGACGAAAGGAAAGAGAGGAGTCTTTCTGCCACCTTTTAAAGGAAAAAGAATGAAGCAACCATGTGAGGTCTCTGGGAGAGCTTGGGCCTGTGACCTCCACTATAGACCGGTGGCCAATGATGTGTGGCAGGGGCCAGGTGGGACTAGCCACTAAGTTAGGGCAGGTGAAGAGATGGAAATAACAAATTGGTAAGGGCATGTTTATCCAGGCAGGAGATATCTGTGCCCAGTAATTGTGCCAAGAAGGCAAATTGTAAAGGAATTAACTGTGTGAGTGTAGGCGGAGTCAGAGGTCTCAGGTGGGAGCGGTTAGTGCGGTCACCTCTGGGAGCTAAAGCCGGGTAGAACAAAAGGGAAGTTGGGAGGGGCTGGTGGTAGCTTTAAATCAACAGACAACAGATGTAGATCTCTCAGCTCCTTCTCCAGCACCATGTCTGCCTGGACGCCGCCATGCTTCCTGCCATGATGATAATGGACTGGACTTCTGAAACTATAAGCCAGCCCCAATTAAATGTTGTCCTTTATAAGAGTTACCTTGGTCATGGTGTCTGTTCACAGCAATGGAAACCCTTATCAAGACGGACCAGAATTAGCAACCTCTCTCCCATGCAATTGTTCCAAAAGTTCTTAAAGTATTTCATTTGATGCCTTTAAAAATGTTCTCTGTCGGGCTGCAGAAGCTCAGTGGTTAAGAGCACTGACTGCTCTTCCAGAGGTCCTGAGTTCAATTCCCAGTAACCATCTGTATTGGGATCTGATGACCTCTCCTGGTATGTCTGAAGACAGCTACTGGGTACTCACATAAAATAAATAAATAAATCTTAAAAAAAAAGTTTTCTGTCTTGCAAGGGTGTGGAGAAGTGTTGGTTCTTGTTGTTTGTTTGTTTATTTGTTTGTTTGTTTTAGCCAGCACAATGGCTTATATACATAAGGCCCACCTCCTTGGGAATCTAAGGCAGAAAAGATGACTTGAGCCCGGGAGTTTGAGGCCAACCTGGGAAACACAGAGAGATTCCCATCTCCTAAATGCAATAAAGAAATCAAAGCAGCACTGACTACACTTGGGAATCTATCACATTGTCAAAGCAAAACAGGATGTGGGGGAGAAGACAGGAGGAAGAGGGATTATAAAAACACTTACATGACTCTATACCATCAAGCAGCACCCAAAACCTCATATTTGTTCCCAATCCCCATCAATGCCTGAAACAATCAAGACACTCGTGGTGTCCCCAGAAGTGGGATACCCACTGAAGTGACCCCCTTTTCAAAAACTTGCATCTCAGTTCCTGTATAGGGATTCTACAGGATGAGCTCGTAAACTGTGAGCAAAGTACACTCAAATTCAAGGTACAAACAGACCAAGAGGAAAGAAGCTGAGTGCTCAGACTGGTAAACAGCAGTAATTTGGAGGAGTACAAATTGCTCCATTCCCATTCCCATAAGTGGTCCCTACTTATACAAGTCTCCTTCAGCCAATCAATTCACCATGCAGGACACCTGGATGAGAAGGCTATCTATTAAGACATCCTCATGTAGAGGCTCTGACATCACACTTGGTCAGAGCCAGCACCATACCTTGCTGCTGTACTGCTTGGAGCAGTGTGGGCAGCAGACAGGAGGGGTGGCGATGGTACCCGTCAGCTGGGTGTGGGTGCTCAGCATAGGGTCGGGCTCTCCAGGGCCAGCAGGACGAAGTTTCCGAATGCTTGGTGGAAGTTCAGCTCCGGGATGGTTCTTCAGAATATGGGCTTTGCGCTTGCTGGCACTCTTATAAACCTGCAAGTTTAAATATTTGACCATGAAAGCAATGCACATTCTACCTTCTTGCTTAAAACAAAGTAAGAAATTTCAATCTAAGAATAGGAGAAAAAAATGCATCAATATTGGACAAAATAAAACATATCAACAAGCATGGTATATGGTGGGCCATGCCTGTAATCTCGGCTCTCAGGAGACATCTAGTCTAGGGCCATCTTGGAGTACTCAGTGAGTCTAAGCCAAAGTGAACTAGAGTGAAACCCTGTCCTAGAATTAGAAGGCTGTCAGGCTTGGTGGCACACACCTTTAATCCCAGCTTTTAGGAGGCAGAGGTCATTCTGGTCTACAAAGTGAGTTCCAGGTAGCCAGGACTCTGTTAAACAGAGAAACTCTGTCTTGAAAAATGAAGGTGGGTGGAAGTGAAAGTTTGGGGATTTAGCTCATTGGTAGAGCACTTGCCTAGTAAGCACAAGGCCCTCAGCTCTAAAAAAAAAAAGAAAGAGAAAGAGAGAGAGAGAGAGACAGAGAGAGAGAGAAGGAGGGAGGGAGGAAGGAAGGAAAGAAGGGGGGAAAAAAGGATAAGAAGAGAATCTGGGTATAGCGTTCTCTACTTATAATCCTAGTTCTCAAGAAGCAAGGACAAATGGATAAAGTAAGAATCTAATATAGATATGCCAGGTAATTTCCTTGAATTTTCTGTATAAAAATTTTGGTAGTTTGAAGTAAATTTTCTATATAAGATAGTGTGGTGGTTTGAATATGCTTGGCCCAGGGAGTGGCACTATTAGGAGGTGTGGCTTTCTTGGGGAAAGTGTGTCACTGTGGGGGTGGGCTTCAAGACCCTCCCCTAGCCACATGGGAGACAGTCTTCTTTTGTTTGCCTTCAGAAGAAGTAGAACTTTCAGCTCCTCCAGCACCATGCCTGCCTGGACATTGCCATGCCTCCCACCATGACGATAACAGACTGAACCTCTGAGCCTGTAAGCTAGCCCCAATGAAATGTTGTCGTTAATAAGAGTTGCCTTGGTCACGGTGTCTCTTCACAGCAATGGAAACTCTAAGACAAACAGTAACTGTAAAAATGCTCTTCACCCAAAATGTAAAAGGTACACACCACAGACAGCAGCCCTGTCTTGTGTAACTGCAATAATAAAAGCAGAGAATTTGGGGTGGAGAGATGGCTCAGCGATTAAGAATACTGACTGCTCTACCAGAGGTCCTGAGTTCAATTCCCAGCAACCTCATGGTGGCTCACAACCACCTCTAATTGGATCTGATGCCCTCTTCTAGTATGTCTGAAGACAGAAACAGTGTACTCACATATATAAAATAAATAAATCTTAAAAAAAAAAAAGCAGAGAATTCCACCACAAACCTTTTCACCTAGGAACCCTGATCTACTATGTAGCTTGTAAGCTGACAGACTATTTTACATCTTTTTTGGAGATTTCAAATGAATTCATATTCTAGGTAATAAATATTCTCTATTGTAAAAAGTAACAGTCAGAGGGATAATAAGAAAACAAAGTGAATGAATTCTTCAAAAAATGGCTTACTTTTTTTTGTTTGTTTGTTTTGTTTTTTCGAGACAGGATTTTTCTGTATAGCCCTGGCTGTCCTGGAACTCACTCTGTAAACCAGGCTGGCCTCGAACTCAGAAATCTGTCTACCTCTGCCTCCCAACGTGCTGGGATTAAAGGCATGAGCCACCACTGTCCCACCACATTTAAAGTTTTAATTAAAAAATTTTTATAAAACTATTATATGTGCACATGTATATTTGCATACATGCACATATAAGTGCAAACGCCCAGAAGAAAGTATAGTATCCCCTGGAGCTGAGGTTACAGGCAGTTTGTGAACCATCTGATGTGGGTGATGCAACTTAAACTCAGGTCCCCTGGAAGAGAAATGCTCTGAACCACAGAACCATCTCCAGCCCCTAAAATTTTACTTTTTATTTAAAAGTGTAGGTATGTGCACATGCATGTGTGTGTCTGTCTGTCTCTGCCAGTCTATAAGTGTACCATGTTTGTGTAGTTCCTATGAAAGAAAGGAGAGGGTATCATGTTCCTTAGAGCTGGAATTGCAAGAGGTTGAGCTGCTCAGTATAAGTATTGGGAGAGAATCCTTGACAACAGCTGTAAGCTCTTTTGTTATTGTTGTTGTTTTAAGATTTATTTATTTTAGACACACACCAGGAGAGGGCATCAGATCCCATTACAGATGGTTGTGAGCCACCATGTGGTTGCTGGGAATTGAACTCAGGACTCTGGAAGAGCAGACAGTGCTCTTAACTGCTGAGCCATCTCTCCAGGCCCAGTTGTAAGCTCTTGCTCTTGACCACAGAGCCATCTCTACAACTGTGGCTTACAATGAGGCTGCCTTTCAGCCTTTTCTGTCTAAGTGCTGAAAAGCCCTGGTAGGCATCCATCCTTGGCCTAATGCCACCCCCAAGCCCCAGCAGCCAAGCCAGGAGGAAGATTTTGCTTTTACCTTATCACAATACTGACAGAAGTAATCGCGATTGGGTTTTATGATGGGTAGGGTTAGCTCAGGAACCTCTTCTATCTTCATGTCCGGATGCCTCTTTGATAAGTGATTTACCTGAAAGAGAGAAAGAGAGACAGACACACAGGGAGTGAACCATTACAAACCAAAGTTAAACACTCTGAAACTGATGGCTAAAGGTTAAAACTCTGAAGCAAATGCTCAAAACAGTAAGGCTTATGCCAGAGACACTAGACACCAAAGTATCCATGGACCCTGTCAAGAGGAGTTAACAATAAACCATTCAGCAAATAACTGAAGGCAGCCAGTCACCTGGAGGACCACCAGCAGTCTGTCTAGAAGAACAGTCATTAGAGAAAGGAAAATTGCCGAGCATGAGTTTCCTGACAAATTAATCTGATGTAAACCTGACTTTCATTTTTCAACTGTCTTACTAGGACTGCTGAATGGATACAAAATAAGGTTCTAATTTTAAGTACTAAGACTTTCTAACTACCTTAGTAGAAATATATGGTCTGACTCAGCTGAAAGCAATAAATTGTCCTGATAATTCCCCTAAGCTGGGCCACACTCTCCACTTTGAAGGGAAGTGTCCTTATGTCACTATTTCCAACTCGACAAAGATGCAACTAATAGGGAACACTGGGGAGGAAGGGGAATAAAGACCCCACCAGAGAGAATGAGTCAACAAATGAGAGGAGGAAAAATCAAATGAGACAAGACCAAGAGATCAAGGTAAAGAAAAACAAACTAATAATAAAAAGTGATAGAGGTCTAGGGATGTGGCTCAATGGCAGAGCACATGCCAAATGGGGGTAAGGCCCCTGGTTCCCAGCATCAAATCGGGGAAAGAAAGGGCATGGAAACGGTCTTTTAAAAGGTTGTCAAAAAGTGATTCTGAAGGGCAAAGGGAGACAGAAAGAAGAGAAGAGAAGCTTAAGCCAGGGGCTGCTTGCTTTTCTTCTTTCCTAGCCACTGACTGATACATCCACAAATCTAATTTGGTAAGGCTCCTTGCCACTGACAAAAGGGGTGGATCTGGAGACAGTTTCCTGTCTGGTCCAGCACTGACCAGCATGCCTCGCCTCCGGAAGCCCATCATACACAGGCGGCACTTGAACGTGAAGCTGTCGTAGTCTGTGGATGTGATTCGTGGTTTGAAGGTCTTGGAACGGCTGATGCGGTCAGCTTTCTTGGCCTCCCTTTCAGGGTTATGCATCCTTTGCATGTGCTCCCGGAGTTTGTCTTTTCGCTATTTGGAGAATTTTTGTTAAAAAGGGGTAGGGGCAAGGATAGAAAAATTTTAGTTGGAGAGTAGTTTTACAAAAACAACACCAATTCTTTGGAAACCCACTGGCCATTCCAGCCCGAAACCCAGGTAGGTTTCTACAAATCTTCACCTCTTCATCCTCTCCTCAAATCCATTCCCAAGTTTCATCCCCAGCTTTGTAGTAGATCGCCTACTACAGCTCCTGCCTACCATGCCCGGTGGGTAACACATATCTTCCTTCTGTAGTTGTTTGAAAGAAAATGGCCCTAGGTTCACAGGAAGTGGCACAATTAGAAGGTGTGGCCTTGCTGGAGTAGGTGTAGCTTTGTTGGAGGAAGTGGGTTTCTGGGGCCAGCTCTGAGGTCTCAGAAGCTTAAGATAGGCCTAGTGGCTCATTCACTTCTGCTGCCTGCAGATCCAGATATAGAACTCTTAGCTACCTTTCCAGCACCATGCCTGCCTGTGTGCCAGCAAGCTTCCCACCATGATGACAATGGATTAAATTTCTGAACTGTATGTAAGCCAGCCCTAGTGAAATGTTTTCCTTTATAAGAGTTGCCACTCTTTGTCATAATGTCTCTTTACAGCAATAAAATCCTAACTAAGACACCTCCAAACTTTCTTCCCCCCACTCACCAATTTATCCCAGTCCCCATCTCCAGCAAGCATTCCCTGGGAACCCACTAGCTAAGCCTACCAGAGAAGCAAGTAGGAGGGCAAAGCAGGTAGGTGGGCTTCAGAGCATCCCTCTCCCTTCTCTCTGCCATGCCCAATCCCCCAGTCTCACCCCCAGCTCTGTAGCCAACTATATGTTGTGGCCTCTCCTCACTTTTTGCCTTCATTCCCAGGGGACGAAGCAGACCCAGGTGGAACATCCTGCTTTCCTCCCACTTGTGGACCCCCTCAGCCCCTACTTTCCATCCCATCTCCATTCCTAAGTGTTAGCCCACAATACACAATACATAGAAATACATTTTACCAGGAACCCCCAGTGGCCACACCTAGCAGGATCCCAGAAGAAATCCCTACCAAGCAACGCACAGCCACCATAACCCACATCCCTAAGAAACAGAGAGGGCAACAGAAACTAACAACCTCCAAACAAAACCAAGACCAGATATCAGCACCTAGAATTCCAATCTTCCCAAGCCCAGACACCTAGACACCAGCATAAAGCACCATCAGTACCAATCAGGACAATGTGTCTCTGCTAGAGCCCAGCAGCCCTGCCACAGCAGACTCTGAGAACTGCAACATAGCTGAAGCACAAGAAAAAGATTAATAGCAGGCTTGATGAATACAATAGAGCTCCTTAAAAAGGAAATAATAAAGTCCTTAAAGAAATCTATGAAAATACAAACAACAGTGGAAGGGATTGAATAAAACAGCTTAAGACCTGAAAGTGGAAACAGAATCAATAAAGGAGACCCAGCTGAGGTAACTCTGGGTTGAAAAATTTAGGAACTCAATCAGGAACCTCAGAGGAAGCCTTGCCAACAGAAATCAACAGATAGAAGAGAGAGTCTCAGACACTGAAGACACGATAGAGGAAACAGACACCACAGTCAAAGAAAACTCCTGGCACAAAACATACAGGAAATCTGGGACACAATGAAAAGACCAAATCTAAGACTAATAGGACTAGAAGAAGACAAAACCTGGATCAAAGGCACAGAAAATATATTCCATGAAATCACAGAAGAAAATGTCTCCAATCTGAAGAAGGAGGTGCTAACAAGGTACAAGAAGCATAAAGAACACCAAATAGACAGGACCGGAAAAGAAATTCCCCTCCACACATAATAATCAAAACATTACGTGTACAGAACAAAGAAACAGTATTAAAAGCTGCAAGGAGAAAAGGCATTCCTCTGTCTCCCCCTTAGCCTAGCTACATAAGAGCTATGGCAGCGCCACCAGCAGAAGGTCCCTAAGGGGACTCACAACAAGCATTTCACTCAGAGACAAAGAAATGACCCAGATGAGTGGTGTCAGCCAGGTGAAATCGTCGGACTCTGAAAGTAGACTTCACTCCAGGACTAAGATCAAGTGGAGAGACATTACCCCTCACTGAAGTAACTCCACACGGCAAGGCTACCAAGTGGAAGGAGGAGCAGAGAGGAAGGAAGAACGGATGTTGTGTTGTCTCGGATACTGTGATAAGAACTGTGGGACCCGCCTGCATAGACAACTGCAAGGGTTTTCTCAGAAGGGCCACAGCACAGCAGCAGACTTGTTCCCTGCTGAGTCTGAAAGGGCACTGCAGTCATGGCGGCTGTGGTGCCCACTTGGCCAAGGCAAAGGAAGACTACACAGACCCCCCTCCCAGCTCTGCTCCAATGGAGTCAGCCAAAGGAGGGACTGGCAGCAGTCTGAAAGGTGAGGCCAGGGTGGCTGCCATGCTGTGCTGGGTCTGGTGGAAAGATGCCAGCACATTCTCCCTCCCTCCCACTCAGTCGCCAGCTCTCTTCCTGACTGCCAGAGCTACTGGCCAACTCCAGACTTGCCACAAGGTGCAGCCTTCAAGCATTCTGGGCTCACACTGTAGTCAGAGAACTTGGGGTTCCAGATTCCCAGGTAAGTTCCCATTCACCACTCAGAACAGAGCTCCGGTGGGTGCAACAATAACTGCTTGTGTCCCAGACCCTCTTTTCAGACTCTCATTTCTACATCTTTCTCCATGATTAAGTTCTCAGTCAAGCCAGGACATCCCTTATTCTCTAACTGTCAGAGTAGCTTTGACCCCCAGCTCCAACCCTATCTAACAGGATTGAATGAAATTAAAGACAAAACTGAAGCAGAAGGATTTGGTTTCTTCTTAATTCTTTTTTGCTCTTCAAGTTTGCATTACATGTGTTTTATTTGTAGAAGGAAACCTGCATGTCATGGTGCATGCATGGATGTCAGAGGACAACTTGCAAGAGTCAGTTCTTAGTATGTGGCCCCAGGGACTGAACTCAGGTT
Organism: Tokudaia tokunoshimensis; assembly: GCA_036184795.1. Classification (NCBI taxonomy): domain Eukaryota; kingdom Metazoa; phylum Chordata; class Mammalia; order Rodentia; family Muridae; genus Tokudaia; species Tokudaia tokunoshimensis. Next base: position 31,340,606 of record BTHU01000008.1, on the reverse strand, counting down.
GTTAGTTTTGGCAACAGATGCCTTTATCCACTGAGCCATTTGGCTGGCCCAACTCTTTTTGTTTTTAACCTTCTTAAACATTAAAATAATAACTGGCATAAAAAGTAGTCAAAAAGTTATTAAGTCATGCCTAGTGGCCCATGTCTAGGATCCCAACACTAATGGAGCAGAGGGAGGAGGAGCAGTGGCTCAAGGCCAGCCTGAACAACATATCCCACTTGAGGCTACACAAGACCCTTTCTCAAAGTAGCACAAATAACAGAGAGCTGAGTGGACAGAACAGATGGACTGGCAAATGCTAGACCACGGCACAGGGATTTCTTTAGAAAGTTTTTGGAGCTGGAGATGTAGTTGGTTGGTAGAGTCTGTGACTAATATACACAAAACCCTAAGTTCAAACCCCATATCTAGCATAGAAGGTGTGGAGGGGCAAGAGGAAAGAGGAGGGAAGGAAAGGGAAAAAGAAGAGATGGGGCGGGAGAAAAAGAAGGAAAAAGGAGAGAATTGGAGAGGAAAGATGAAATGTAACAGAAAAGTGTGAAGGGGAAAGGTGTGGGTTAGAGTGCCGTGCAGCATGTGGTGATTTCACAGGCTGTAATTCTAACAGGAGCTGAGAGGATGCGGCACACAGGAACAGGATGGGGAAATGGGGAGAGGAAAGGAAAGGAAAGGGGAGGGGAGGAGAGAAAGGCAAGAGGAAAGGAAGGGGAGGGAAGGAGAGGGGGAGAAGGGGGAGGGGAGGAGAGGAGAGGGAGTGGAGAGGAAAGGGAAAGGAGAGATGAGACTATGGTGATGTGTGCCTGTAATCCCAAGACTTGGAGGGTAAAAGCACAAGAATAAGTTTTGAAGCTAGCCTGGTCTACATAGAAAACATTGGGAGAGAAAAAAAAAGAAAAAGGAAGGTGGGAGGAAAGTAAGTTTGGAGGGAGGGAGGGAGGGAGGGAGGGAAGAGAGAGGCAGTCAGGGAGGGATGGAAAAAAGGAAGGAAGGAAGGAAAAAGAAAAGAAAATAGGAAAACCGCCATCCAACTTATACTGTTTACGTTGGGGTTCTTTAAAACTCGTATGTCCAAGCATGCATGTACACAAGGCACAGTTTGCATGTACAGACAGAGGATAACCCATGGAGTCGGTTCTCTCCTTCCACCACATGTTCCAGGGATCAAACAAAGGTTGTTAACGCAGTGGCAAGCAGTCCCGCCCACTGCCACATCCATCTCAGCCGCCCATGTTGGTTTTTGAGACAAGGTCTCACTCTATACCCAGGCTGGCCCTTAGTTTGCTACATAGCTTAAGTTGGCCTCCAACTCATGGCAATCCCCCTGTATCAGCCTCCTGAATACTGAGATTCCAGGTAAATGCTGCCGTACATAGCTCATAGTGGAATTCCTCAGAGATTTCAATCATGATGATATACTGTAAGCCATCACAAATATAATCCATAATTAATCTATAATGGACGTACCACAAAGCTTAAGCCTTTTCTCTTTAATGTTCACACTCCATAGGGACATACCTCTCATTTTCCCAAGAATCCATTTCAGTTTCTTCTTCTTCTTCTTCCTTATTTAATTTTATTGATCATTAGTGTGGCGAGGACATTCAAGTACCACGAGCACACATGAAGGGCCAAGGACAACTTTGATGGGTAGCTTCTCTCTGTTTACCATGGGATCTGGGTATCGAACTCAGATTCTCAGGTTTGTGTGTCAAGTGCCTTTAGCCACTGAACTGTCACACTGGCTTTCTTTCAGTCTGTCTCATAAGTGACTACAGCAGTGTTTAGCGGTGACTGTCACTAACAAATGCTGAGTTTCCTGCAGACTTCCCCTTGGTGTCTTCTTAATTCCGGGGCAGGTTGCCGGTTTGGGTTTTACTTTGCTTTCACTTGGGTTCACTCTGTAGCACAAACTGGCTAGCCATTTACTACATAGCTCAGGCTAGCCTCAAATTCAAGCTCCTGCCTCAGCTTCCTGAAGATTGGGATTCCATGCCAAGCTATGTATATTTCATCAGAGTTCTCAAAATCATTACATTCTCTAGAGTAATCCGACGCTCAGACCTGTCCCCTCTAACATCTCTACTGAGAAGATCCTGCTGCTTAGATGACTTACCTGCAGGCTCTTATCTGACTAAATGATCAACAACGAGAAAGACCTCCTGATTTAAGCAGTATGTAAATGTACTGGTCTCTTTCGACTCCCTCTATAGCAATTTAGTTCTGATAACCATCACTTAGGACATATGCACAAAGCCATGAAACAAGCAGGTGTCTGTCCTGAGCCTGACTTGATCCTGGGCAGGCCAGTCCCCTCCAGCTTCAGGGTGGTTTCCTACCTTAAACTGCTTTCCGCAGGTGGAACACAGGAAGTCCTTGCGGTCAGAATGCCGGAGCATGTGCAGTCTCAGTTTGTCGGGGCGACAGAAGGCCTTGTCACACTCCGTACACTGGTAGATCTTTTCAGAGTGGAAGCTTCGCACGTGCTTTTTCACCTGGCAGTAAAGACCAGGGGATGCTCAGGCCAAAAGAAAGGAGCGGAGGTGGCTACGACGCTAGAGGGAGCCCACGCACCACTGAGGACTTTAGCAGCCTGGCCAGTCATCCAGTCTCAAGGGAGGACTGCCCTCAGTAACACACACTGTCCTGGTCACAAAGAAACAGAACAGGCCAGAAAGCCCCATGAATCTGGACCTCCCAGGTGACTTAAAGCATAAAAGTAAGAGCACTATCTTGATCTTTTGTACCATCTTCTTCTTTTTTAAGGCTAAAGGCAGGATGGCTTTGGATTTAAATGAATCTTGCTAAAAATTACCTATAAGAAAACAAAAGTCATTTGTCCTCATTTTTGTCTCTACACATGTAGAGGTAACTGCTTCCTTAGTAGCTGATCCTCTCATCTCTTCCTATTAAAGCAGGTCTGGGATGCAGCTCAGTGTAACATAACTGCCTGCAGTCAGGCACGCTCTAGGTTCAATCTCAGTTCTGGAAGAAAAGGGTCAAGTTCTGAAGAACGAAAGATAGAAATCAGGTGACATTGGCGATAGCACTTCATGAGCACAGTCCTGACTGCCATCCTCCCGTTACTTTCAGATAATGTTATAGCTTCTCCCTGGAATCAACTCCAGTACTTGGGTGGGAGTGAGGACAGAGAAAGACAGGCTCTGAACTCTCTTAGCTATAAATAATAAATGAAAAAGCGCTTTGGGAGAAGCTAAAGCTCAATAGAACAGTGTGTACTTAGCATTTAGGATACTCTGAACTCAATAGCCAGCACTGAAGTGAAAAAGAAACAAGCAAGGAAGCTACAGCCAGAAGCTGAGTAGAAAGTCCACCAAGCTAGTCCTTCAAAGCATTTGGATTCACTAACGCTAGAGTTCCTTTTGCCATTACATTGTGCCTTAACAACTTTCCTAACTGTACAAAGAAAAACTTTCTAACATCCTCACGGGCAGAGAGCTAAGATTAAATCCCACCCTCCTTTTGCTTTTGCAATTTTTAGAGAATATATATACATACATATGTATATGTATATACATATGTATGTATATATATACATACACATATATATGTGTATATATTTGGTTTTATGAGACAGGGTTTCTCTGTGTAGTCTTGGTTGTTCCAGAACTGGCTCTATAGACCCGGGTGGCCTTAAATTTATGGAGATCCACCTGCCTCTGCCTCCCAAGCACTGGGAATAAAGGCGTGAGTCACTGTGCCCAACAATTTAAAGAATATTTATATGATATATTGTGATTTAATTATTTACGGAATAAAAAATATTATCAGTTAAAATGAAATCAGGGATGCTCTGGAATTTTTCTATCCCCACTCTGCCCCAGTCCTACAGGAGAGAGAGTCAGTGCCTGGCACAGCGTGTCATAGACCAGCTCTCTGCTTCCTTCCAAATGCACAGCCTTACTGAAACAAGAGAGAAAGCAGAATGGTGGGGAGATGTTTCCCATCCAGAAATGAAGGAAGATGTGTTGCTGACTCTGTGCGCCTTCATGAGTAACGGATACTTGGCAAAGATGGTTTAAGACTTTAAAAAAAATAACCAGATGTAGTGTTTCAAGATGAATTTTATATTTATTTCTAGTGCACGTGTGCAATGATGCACATGTGGCGATCAGAGGAGAATTGCAGGGGTAGCTCTCATGTGGGTTCCAGGGATTGAACTCAGATCATGGCTTGGCAGCAAGCGCCTTTACCCCTTTATCCACTTGGCTATCTTGCCAGCACAAGATGTGGTGTTTACTACTAGAAATATAACTTAAGACATTTGAGTAACACTGATCTAAACAGCTAAGGAAAATAATACTCTGTATGTGAAAAGTAGTTTGAAAAGTATTGCAAAGTTATTTTAAAAAAAGGATGAAAAGGCAGGAGCTGGACAGTGTGTCTCTGTTTTCCAAAAATTGAAGTTTCTTTTATGAGAAGATGGAAGCAGACAGGAATGTCAGTCACAGACACTCACCTGGATAAAATCTGGGAACCGTTTCTTACAAGTTGGGCAGGTGAAGTAGCCATCATTGACATGAATGGCCACATGATCTTTCAACAAATCAAGGCGGTCAAAGGATTCTGGGCAAAAAATGCAAGAGTAAGTCTTCTGGTCCGAATGGAGCTTCATGTGGCTCTCCAAGGAGGCGCTGCTGATGAAGCCCTTGTTACAGAGATCACAGGTCAACGGGCAGTTCCCCTCCCGCCCATGGAAGCGCAAGTGTTGGTCCAGTTTGTCCTTTTCCCGGAAGGCCTTCCCACACTGCAGACATTTAAAAGGCCGGAAGGACTTCCGGATAAACAGATGCTGAAGAGCTGCATTCTGAAAGACACAAACAGGGCCGCGTGCTGAGGAGACCCAGAGTGACTCCTGCAGTTGAGAGAAGCTGAGCTCAAGGACACAGGGGAAGTGAGAAGGGCTGAGGCTGAAGCGGGCCCAAAAGTCTGTTGTGAAGAAACAGTTTCAGGGTTTCACTTTATATTCATATGTGCGTACTTCCTTTGGAAAGGATTTAAGTAAATTTCAAAACGTTTTCTTTTTTTTTTTTTTTTGGAGATAGGATCTCACTATATAGATACCTCTGGCTATGCTACCAGTCAGTCACAGAGATGCCCCTGCCTCTGCATCTCAAGTGCTAGGATTAAAGGCATGTGGCACTACACCCTGCTCAAAACTTGTCTTCAATAGAAAACTAAAAGAAAAAAGAAAAAGGAAGGAAGGAAGGAAGGAAGGAAGGAAGGAAGGCCCAGAACAGAACAGAAATTGGAGACTGGAGGACACTTGGGTGAGTGACACAGGCGTGTGAGAGCAGAGCGTGACATCAGTCAAAGCCCTCCATGAGAGAATGTGCAACAGATGAAATCAGATCACAGTGACACAGGAGAAACTGATGGCAGTCAGGCCTCCCCGGGGAGGCAGGCAAAGAAACAGGCAGGGGGTTCCTTTGGCCGTAAGGCATTAAGTCAGTGTATTTTTCAATATATGTATTACTGATCTCAATTTAAGAAAATGAGCACAATGGGAAATGGAGATTTATGTGAATGTATTTGTTCATGGGGTATGACGTGAACACATCATAAATGGAAAATATGTATTTGGGTTCTTCGAGAATGCGAAGGACTGGCTCCCATGGTAGTTCTAGACAAAGCTAACCTCACTGCTGTGCTTCCGGTCTAAACAGGTCAATTTTGCTCTTCCCTTTTCAGGACAGATTGCCCTTCTGTGGCGGGTTATCTGTCTTGTAAATCCATGCAATTGACACAGGGAATCCAAGTCAAAGTACATAGACGCTCAGTGGAATCTGTCACAGCTGCTGACAAACAACTGGGACCCCACCAAGAGTAGAGCCCCACAAAAATCTCTCACACAGAGAAAACAGATTCAATACTTAGTTGTGCCACAAGGATGACTCATTCCTAAGTTCCTCAAAGCACAGAAGCAAAGGTCTAGATGACTTTATGGTGGGGAAATTCTTCAGCATATACCTGTGAGTGGGCGTGCCTGGACAGCTATAAGGAAGTCACTGAAAGATCAATAGGGATTATCATGCATCATCTGTGCCATGAAGAAAATGGAGAGGTCAGCGTACTTTCAATTGCTATCAGAAGCACCTTGAAAATTAAATTTAATGTGAAGTAATTATGGGGAAAAGCAAAATATTTATTTTTGATCTACTGAAATTTCTGAACATGGTCCAATTCACATACCAGGAAACCGTCTCTCCCAGCTTATCCGACAAGCCTCAGGGAGGTATTTACTGCACTACCTAGTCATTTATTTTGAATGGTAAACAACAATTCTGTTGTCTTCCTAAGCTGACTGAGCTGCAGGAGGTATGGGAGGGGCGCACCGTATATTATTCCCTTTTGAATCTAGATCCTTTAATACACTGCTTAGTCACAGGAAATCTCACATATTGGCTTGAAAATGAATAAATTGTATTTCAAATAAAACTCTAGCGTTATTGCTGGGTTCTTTCCGACAGTATCTACAGAGATCCTGAAGAACGATCTTTTCCAAATCAGTGGCGGCTGCTCTCATTTTCTCAAGCTGCTTGGCCCATTATCCTGACACACATTTGGCAAAAAGGTTCTTCCTATTTTCCTCTACTTTCAGAATGTTATGGGAAGATGCCAGAAAAACAGATGCTCTCCTAAGGTTCAGTGAAGATTTGGGATTTAGAGCATGTCTTCCATGTAAGAAGCACTTCCTTGATCCAGCCTTGGTCAAATTTCCAAGAACAGACCTGCTGCACAATCGCACAGGGGGTTCCATCTTTCCTGCGTTCTAAGTCCACAGCTCAGCTCTGTGTCGCTCCAGTGAGCTCCTCAGTCTCCTGTCAGTTCTGATTAGCATGAGTACCTTCGGACACTTGGTTTTAACAGAGCAGCCACCTGGCTCCCCTTCCTTAGCTCCACTGCAACTCTTATCATCTGTGTCGTTTCCATGGAGCCCGGAACACTGAGTGCTCAAGAGCTGGCCTGATTCTATCTGAGCTAGTGGATCTCATGTTGCAAGGGAATAGGTACTGGGCTACCCCACCCTTGGCCCACTTGCCGGCTACTTCCGCTCTAAGGGAGTTCCTCTCATGCACAGCCACACCTGGGCCACTTCTAGAAGAACCCATCACAACCAGGGAGGCTGGGCACAGATGCATAGGGTCTTCTAATCCCTAAATTCCCCGTGCTCAGTGCCATACCACATGGTACATTAACTGCTCTGGGGATGCCAAAGTAGTAGCCCCCTTCTAAACTCCATTGCACTACAGTGAATTCTGAGAGAAGACTCTTCATTTGTAAAATGTTTCTAAAGTTTGAAATTAATAGCTAAGGGAACTCACACTATTAACTCACTGTCACATTGTTCTGATGATGAGACTAAACAGAAAAGAATCAGCTTGTTTGTTGGGTTTCAGCTGATTAAAAAAAAATAATAATAATGATAATAATTCTTCAGTTTATCGTGCACCCAGCTTTCAAAACTTTTAGTGGGTTAACAACACACCTCTCTCCACTCTCCTTCTAATACCCAAACCAGGGCCACGACACTAGCTGCACTGCCCCATAACAGCACCAAAAGTATCTGTGTCTGTGCCTCCCATCCTATGGTTGACTTCCTATGGAGTTATCTACCTCCCACAAGAGACAGTTTTTCAAGTGCCTGTCTCCTCCTATCTACAAATGATTTCCTGACTTCCCTTTAGTTCTTCTCAGTTCCTAGAGCAGTCCCGGGCTGCACTTGCATATCTGACAGAGAACTGCAAATCACTTTCTGCTAACACTGGCTCCTTATTAGACTAAAAGCCCTAGAGTGCCAAGCTCTGTTGGTTGCCCAGACACAGCTGACTGTGCAGTCCAAGTCCAGCACCAGAGTACACATCACTGAAATTGCTTCAGAGCTAGCAGGGGCCTCAGAGATCACTTTGTCCTCACCTTTGTTTGCACAGGAGGAATCTACAGCCCACAATTTACTAATTTATCTATTTGCAAATAAAATCTTATCATTCATTAATTTGCATTTACAGGGGCATCCAAATTGTGTTTTCCACCATTTAGTAAGCACAGTGTGCAAAGAAGAGCAGGTGAGCAAGCACTTAAATAACATTCTGGGTATGTGAGACACAGGAAATGAACCTACCTGCAGCTCCAGCTGAGCAGGCAGCATTAGAGGAGAGAAAAACAGTTACATTACCAATTGGATTGGAAGATTTCCCTTCAGTTGGTCATTACCAATCTGGATAAAAAGATGAAAAAATATGTAGCCCTACTTTTTAGAATGTGTGAGAGGAAAAAAAAACCAAGACAGATCAACTAAGATTGACCTCTAAAGGCTACACACAGTGGCTTTTGCTTTGATGCAAGGAACCTTGTGCAGGAGCCATACCCCGCCTCTTTTAAGAACCAAAGTGCTCAAACAGCCACTTGGCTACAGGTATGCACCTAGTTATTATTTTCCCTTCAAAACAATGGAATGGAGCAAGCACTTCCCTGAACTTGGTAAAGCACACGTGATAAGAGCTGGGCAGGAGGACAAGCACAGACTGGGAAGTAATACATAGGATGGATCAGAAAACATCCGCTCATACAACTTCTCCTTCCGGCATATAGTTATGAAATTCTTGAAGTTTGACAGAGTGATCTGAAAGTTGTATGTATTTTGATTACAGGACCCTCATAAAGGATATTTAAACAGTTTTCAGAGTCCTTCAGGTCTGTCATGTGACTAAAAGTGTGTAAATGTATTGTTAAATGAAATGCATTTCCAAGGTCCCTTTTGCCTATAAACAGACCAAAAGAGGGAACAGACCCAATCTCTCTCTCGTTCACTGCAGGATCCCAAGCCAGGAGCCACCGCACCTACCTCCAAGGCACACCTTGGATGCCTCCACTAGTCACTGTCAGAAAGAAAGAAGAAAAACCAAACAAACCTAAGCTAGTGTAACCATCCATCTAGAAAAGGCTAGAGAGTTGAATGGTGTATGTGTGCGCGTTTATGTACAAGTCAAGTATCAACAAATCTTTTACATGGCTGCCACAAGCAGACACAGACATTACACAAAACCATATTACTTTCCATATGCACCTCCTGCAGTTCCTAACTCAGGTTCAAATACAGCCCACAAAATAATAAAAGAAACACATTGGAAACAGCAGTCCAAGAGCCTCTGCAGTCTCGCAGTCTAAAGCCGAGACAGTCCACACAGTAACCCGCTAACCAACTCCTGAATGTACAACTCTGCTCAGCCGTGCCGGGCGTGTTCCCTCAGCCTGCCCCATTAACTGAGGCAGGTCCCTTCTCAGGGACACTTGCTAGTTTCCCCTGGAAACCACAAATAACCAATTTAGTTATCCATAATTTCCTTGAGAGCTATGATTAGGACACAGATTAGAATGGCTGGAAATACAAACATTTTAGGTTGGAAAGTATAGCCTGGGGGAAAAGAGTCCCTGCTTAGCCTACACAAGGCCTTTGGTTTAATCTACAGCACCAAAAAGAAAAAGAAAGGAAAAAATTAAGCAAAATACAAATAATTATTGTAATTAAATAAACCTAAGTCCCTATTTTGAAACTCTGAGATCAGGAATATAGGGAACTGTTGTACTTTAAGTACATTGGTCCATGAACTTCCCAAACCCAGGCCTGTATTGACTGAATCTAGGACAGCCACGTCAGCTTGCCATGAACACAATCACTGAGAAAAAGCACTTGGGCAAAATAAGGCACCATAAAGAGCACATGAAAGGCCAGCTGCAAGATTTCGAAGTGACTGATCATCAGGCTGGGCCACAGAGCCCTGAGAGAACTGTCCAGAAGAGAAGGGTAACCAGCCAGTCAGGGAGTGTGCGCAGTTCCCCACTTACTCGGATGCGTTTGGCCCTGCGCATGTCATCGGCTGTCAACGTGGTCTGGGTAGGCACTAGGCTCTCTTCTTGCTGTGGCTGCAGGTGCAAGGTGTGAGTTTCTGGCTCCTGCTCCAGAGAAGATGGGGTTTCCTGTGGCAGCTGAGGAACTGAGATAGACGCTTGTTCTGGCTGATCTAGTCCATTCAGAGCAGCTGGTTCCGCCTCGTCAAACTGTTCCTTTGTGGGGAAATGCAGCAAGTCCTGAATTTTGCAAACACCAGGAATTACCACCCTATCTACATGAAGATCAGTGATACAGAGGCTATTTATTGGCTCAAATTCAGAATCAGTGGTATTCATTTACTTAAGAGATAGGGTCTTGCTACATTTTCTAGGCTGGCCCCAAACTCCTAGGTGCAAGCAGTCCTCCTATATCAGCTTTCTGAGTGGCTAGGACTGTGGAACATGCCACCGAACTCAGCTATGACTTTTTAAAAAAGGATTAGCACTATGGAGCTGAAATAATACCCTCCCCCTCTGAGAAAGTTGACAGGTGAATGTATCCAGAATGCAAAAACTGTAAAACATCCCTGGTCACAGAACAAGGAAACTGATAATTTTTCCGATACAACTCTAATGGTTTAAGTTAATTAAGTCAAGTCTTCCTAAAACACCTCCAGTCAATTTTAAATTTTTAGCACAGTAAAGTTAAATCTGTAAGTAACACTTGAAAATGTGCTCTTTGTCCTGTTCCAATCCTGCTTTAGTTAACGGGACAACACTCTCATAAGACAGAATTATAAACATCGGCATGGCTGAGTGGACAGGAGCTCCTCTGAGCCCAGTACCTGTGTCCCGTCACAGCTGAGTGTGGGCAGTACCTCCTCAGAGCCCAGTACCTGTGTCCCATCACAGCTGAGTGTGGGCAGTACCTCCTCAGAGCCCAGTACCTGTGTCCCATCACAGCTGAGTGTGGGCAGTACCTCCTCAGAGCCCAGTACCTGTGTCCCGTCACAGCTGAGTGTGGGCAGTACCTCCTCAGAGCCCAATACCTGTGTCCCGTCACAGCTGAGTGTGGGCAGTACCTCCTCAGAGCCCAGTACCTGTGTCCCATCACAGCTGAGTGTGGGCAGTACCTCCTCAGAGCCCAGTACCTGTGTCCCATCACAGCTGAGTGTGGGCAGTACCTCCTCAGAGCCCAGTACCTGTGTCCCGTCGTCACTCTTTTCCCCATTTTCACTGGTGATTTCCAAACGGATAAATTTTGGAGGACGCCCCGGCCTTCGGCCAGGGCCAAATCTCCTCTTGCCTCGACCCCTTCCTCTCCCTCTTGTTCTGGGGACAAGAGATAGGGTTATAAACAGTCATCACTTGGCACCCCATGCATTATCCCCTCAGAGTTCGTACAGGGTCCAGAGTTTATCACTTCCCTGGTTCTTCTCTTTGATGGAGAGCACTTTTATGCTAATGTGTGCTCTCTACACATCCCAGCTTTGCTCTACAGCACAGAGATGCCATATAATTATTGGGAGGAATAAGAGCAATAAAAATAAAAGCACTGATAACACTTTGCCTCTGAAAAGAGATGAGAAATGCAAACAGGACAGACATGCTTACCCCAGGCCCTCCCACGACTCAGCTCGTTCTTCTTTGTCCTTTGCACTAGGTCTAGCTCCTTCTCAGAACTGTGGCTAAATTCAAATCACAGTCTTGTTTTCCACAGCTTTCTAGACAGTCCAAATTTCTCACCCAACTGTTCCATAACAGGTCAAGTCACCATCAATTAAAACAGTCCCCTTTAACTGATTCCAAATACTCAAAACACCCCTATCAGATCAGACTCCTGGGTTAGGGTTGTAGCTCAGTTGGTAGAGTGCTTGCCTAGCATCCCCAGGACTGCATTTGCCAGGTGTGGTGGCATGCAATTGTAATGTCAACACTCAGGAAGTAAAGCAGGAAAATCAGAAGTTCAAGATCATCCTCAGCCACGTGGCAAGTTCAAGGCTAGCCTGGACTACATCAAACCATATCTCAAAACAATGAGATGGAGGGAGGGAGGAAAGAGAGCAAGGAGAGAGAGAGAGAGAGACAAAGACAGAGATTGCATTATAGTCAGCAATAGAACACTTGCCCATCATGTATGAGGCCTTGGCTAAGGCAGGAAGCAGAGCAGCTAGACTCAGAAAGAACATCATACATTTATTTTGAAAGACCTATGTGATGGCTTGCTTTGACTGTCAACCTGACCAGACTGAGAAGCACCCAGGACATTAACAAAGCACACCTCTGTGTGTGACTATTCCAGAGAGTTTACTACGTGGGAGAGAGTGCTCTAAATGCAGACAGCACTACCTCACAAATTGGGGGTCTCGATGTTAACACAGGCGTCATTTACTGCTGTCTGGCACTGAGGTGAGCGGCTCTGCTCCACCACACTCTTTTCACCACAAGAACAAAATGATCCTCTCCCCCTTGGATTATTTTCTCATTTATTTTCTCATAGCAATGAGGAGCTAATACATGTGTGGCGTGCATATAATATCAATTGGGTCATGCTTCACTCTTCCATACAGTTATTTAACAAATACATATTTTCCAGGAATTTTCTTTTCCATTTGCCTTTTTCTGAGGTGTCTTACTACATTGTCCAGGCCAGCCTCAAACTCCTGAGCTGAAGGGAACATCCTGCCTCTGTCTCCAACTGACCTGTGACTACAGGTACCCAACACCTCACCTGGACTTCAGGAACTTTTTAAAATTCTTTTTTATGGAAAATTCTGAATATAGACAAATGGAGAGAGAAGAATAATGAGCCAATATATTGATACTCAACTTTTTTTTTTTGGTTTTTTTTGGGTTTTTTTCGAGACAGGGTTTCTCTGTGTAGCCCTGGCTGTCCTGGAACTCACTCTGTAGACCAGGCTGACCTCAAACTCAGAAATCCTCCTGCCTCTGCCTCCCAAGTGCTAGGATTAAAGGCGTGCGCCACCACCGCCCGGCGATACTCAACTTTAAGACATACTGATGACCAAGCTTATGCTATCTTTATCCCCACTACCTCCTCATAAATTACCCATTAGTTATCCTTTATCAGAAAATATTTCAATAAGCATCTCTGAATCTTAACAACTCGAAATATGCTTGCATGAATATAAAGATACAATGTTATTATTACACCTAAAAACATAATAGTTGCTCATGATTAATAGCAGCTAGTGAACATTTTACCTATGTGTCATATGCTGTGCCAAGCACTGAAGACATCACAATGGATGTGACAGTTCTTACCCTTGGAAATCTGGTAGAGACTGTAGACGAGCAAACCAAAAGTCATAACGTAGTATAAAATGCTTCAATGAAGCCATGTACACACTTTTAGGGATAGTCAAGCCTGAGTGACTTGAATCTCATTGAACTGTCCCCTTCCAAGACATTCACTCCCATGGTCCTATCCTAGGCCTTGCCATTTTAGTATAAAGCTCCATATCCCATCCATGCATTGAACACCAGAAAGTATCTCTTGGTTCTCCATATCATGCCATCTAGTCCCTGAATCCAGCCTCTCATGCCCACTTCCAACCCTGCCCTTTCTTTTTCCATAGCAGGCTCTCCCAGGACGATCATCATAATCACTGTTTGCTTGGGTCCCCACCCCTATTGCCGCTTCTTTATTTTCCTTGTGTTGAGGTGTGTAATTAAGCCACAAGCCTGTGTCATTAAGCTCCCTGCACTATCTCTACTAGTCTTCTCGTGGCTGGAAAACAGCACACATGCTTGCCCTGATCGCTTTCCTATTTTGTGACCCTGAACCTGAGGTGGGCACTCAGTATTGCAGGCAATTAGATGGCTCCTCCCCAGAATACCTTCTTTCCCATGTTCTTAAATGTGGTCTGATGCCACCACCTATGCCTCCAAAGTCTATAGAAGTGGACCTGTTCCATTACCACTGCCTTTTTCTAAGAAAGTCTTATCCTCCACTTGACCTGTTCAGTAACTTCATTCAAGACTTGGTTTTTATTCTTACCCCAGTATTAGCTAGACTGATATTCTCATTTCTATCCATAATGGTCTTTTGAAACCCCAACATTACAACTTTCTCTGGCCAGGACTTCCTAAAGACCACCTGTCACATGTAAAGTTTAAACTTTGTACCACCTCGCAGCAGCACTATCAGACCCAGCCACTGCCTCCTCCATGACTCTCCCCTGTCTCTTTTCAATATAGTGGAATTAAGCATAGAAGAAATCATAGTGCTCAGAAAGGTGTGAAAATCAGAAATGCATATTACTACAAATGTATATGTGGTCTTAAGGATTCTTGATGCAGGAGGGCTGGAGCAATGCCTTTGTGAGAACCCTGTCAGAAACAGCAGGCCAGCTCCCCACGACCAAGGATGGGGGCTCACAGCCAGACTGAAACTTTACATTCCACCCAGGACTGCCTGGGGGAGGACAGATAAGGAAACAGATTGAAACAGAGAATTCCCCTGCCTAGAGTGAGGACAGAGAGAGAAGTGACAAAAAAGACAATGCCAGGAAATACCACAAATACCACAAGGTGGGCAGGACAGGACCAAATGGTGGAGACAACCTCCCCATTCAAGTTGACCAATAATTTTAAAGTTGTTCAGGGTAACCAATCACAGTCGTCCAACTCAGGCGACCGCTGAACTCCCCGCCAAAATGTTTATAAAAAGGGTATGCTTTGCGAGCTCCGGGTCTCCTCTTGCCTGCGTGCTGGGGGACCCCAATGTATGTTAGAACAATAAACCTCTTGCAGATTGCAGCAGTTCTGGTGTCTGTGGCCTTATTGAATGGGGGGCCTTCTGATGGACTCTTACACCTTAGTGGTTAAGAACATTGACTGCTCTTCTAGAAGATCCAGATTTAATCCCCAGCACCTACATTTCAGCTAATAAGGGTTTGTAACTCCAATTCCAGATTATCTGACACCCTCTTTTGGGCTCCACCGGTGCATACATATGGTGCACAGATATGCATTCAGTCAAAGTACCCACTGATGTAAAATAAAATAATAAGTAGTAAAAGAAAAAATCCCAACTGAGAATCTAGTTAAAGGAGAGTTAACCAGGATAAAAGGATCTCTCAATATAGGTATGGGTTATTCTGGAAAAAAAAAAGCAAATAAAAAAGTCATGTCCCCAAGGTATTCATCAGCCTACCTGGTTACCTGTACATACATGCATCTGTGTATGTATGTACACACACACACACACACACACACACACTCTCATTCACTTTCACACATTCACAAATGATTTCAAACCATTAAGAACCAAGTGTGTGATCGCTGCCTCCCGTGCCCACCTGGTAAACACATCTAGTTTCTCATCATGAGAATTGAGGTGCTGCTGCAGCTGCTCTGAGCTGATAAACCGCCGATTGCACTCATAGCACGGCCAATTCTTTTCTTGCTCTCGAAGAACTGTAGCCAGGGAAGAGAAATCATAATTTATGGCTGATGATCAACAGACACCAGGAAGATGCAGTTCCTGCTATCTCCTCCATTCTTATCTCACTGTAGACAGTAGCTGCTATTTGCATTAATTTCTTGTTATAAAAACAAAGGCTAAAATTTGGCCGAGAAGTGGATTTTAGGATCTTGTTTTTTAAGCATTTATGTACGACATCAAAAGACCCGTACTATCAAAACCACCCTCTCTTATCCCCTCAACATATAAAAAATTTAAGATCTTTACTTAGACAACTTCTTGTTTCAGATCCAAGATTCATAATTAAGGATATATCTTATCACAACCAAAGCCAGTGGTCAATAAAATCTAACAAAATGTCCAACTGTATCTCCAAAGGCTGAATATATGCATACCCCATGACCCAGTATCAATTCCTTTCCCAGCTGTACACACAATCAGAGTGTGCACAGATGCCTCCTAAAATAATATGCATAAGAAGACATCCAGGTATAGTCTTGCCCACAGCTGTATGATGGAAAAGCTCCGATAGCCTTTATGCCTGGTCCTTTGGAGGTAACCTCTAAGTCACTGGAATTTCCTGAATGACAGGAGGTTCGTTGTTACTCTCTGGGAGTCCCTCACCCTACCTGACTTTATTCTGACATGTCTCAAGGTAGGAGCTGCTGAGGTTAGGAAAAACGTGACCTTGTGATTAGATAGTTGGTGTTTTGAGCTTACATCAGGAGGGAAGGGAAGTTAGAGACAGAGTTCAGTCACATGGTCAACCATTCCATTAGTCATGCCTATGTAATAAAGCTTCAATAAAAGCTCTGGACAACAAAGCTGAGCTTTTATGTTTGGGTTCAACAGTTCAGTGCCCCAGGAGGGCTTATGTCCTGAGGAAGTATGTCTCTGCACTTGACTCGTTCTGATATATATCTTTTATTTAAAAACTCTAATCACTCATTTTAGTACTTTCCTGAGTCCAGAGAGTCACTCCAATAAATTAGGAAGCCTACAGGGGTACAGGGATCCCTAAATTGTGGATAGAAGTATTAGTGGCATGGGAACCCCAGGATCCTAGAGCTCCTGTCTGAAGTGATTCTTGTGGAAGAACATGCCTTTAACTGATGAGATGTTACCTAATTCTGAATACTTAACATCATAACTACATCACACAACTAAATCTATAACAAGTAGACAAACGGTTATATAGTCATAAGTAGAATACCCAACAGCAATGGTAATATACAAATTTATATAAACAATGCGGATGCATCTCAAAACTATGTTCACCTAGAGGTCAGGAGTTTGGCTCAGTGGTAGACTGTTTGCTGAGCAAGCCCAAAGCCATAGGTTCAGTTCCCAGCTCCAGAAACAAAGAAAACACTACGTTCAAGCAAAAGATGCCCAAACATAAAAAAATAAAATAAAAAAGTGCATGTTATCGTATCATTGTGTTCATACACAATTCATTAATAAGCAATTAGTGTGTGATATTGGAAATCAGGACAGTACACTTGGGGATCTACACAGGTGTGTTCCTGTGAAAACTAACCAAGCTGTATACACTTCATTATTTGTGTATCTCTCTGTAGGTAGAATATACTTCAGTTACATTTACATTTACAAAAACAAGGTCAGTGTTTGCTTTGTTATCTATTTAGGTATGATTAATTCCAGATAAGAATCTTCCTCTGACACTAAAGTCCTAATTTGATAGCAGGAAGTTTTCATTATATTAAATACTATTTTCTAGCACTAGAAATATAAACCTCATTTTAATTTGATCCTAGGATTAAATGGAGATGTGTAGCTCTGAGAAACCTACTCTCATCTCTTGTGAGATATACTGAGATGGGAAAAAATCAGATGCTACGTGTAAAATAGGCACACACAAAAGTCCAAGCACCTTTCCTCTCCTCTTCAGATATGTCGTGGATTTTCTGATTCACGAATTCAGCATAGGATGCAGCATACCACACCTGGAAGAAGCAAGGACATCAATAAGAACCAACAGATATCACCCACTGTGCTTCGCATGCTGAAATTACTTCTCCTGCTTACATCAAACAATCTGGGCATTTCATTAACATATCCATTAGCAGCAACGGCCACACCGTGAGCCTCTACCATACCCATCTGGCAGATGATCACGGGGCATCGAGGATCCAGATGATCTATCTGCCTGTTTCCTTCTTCCTTCTTAAAAAGTGATCTTGCTATTTAAAGAAATTCACAAAGCTTACATTCATAGTATCTTTACCTAAATAAAACAGCCTTTTAGAACTCTACATTTAAATAGGGTTTTTATACAGCTGTAATCATAGATGCTGTCCCTCAGGTTAGTGATGGGATCACGGATACTGTATCAAATGTTCCTGTTCCCTGGTCTTCCTACCCAATTCTGCTTCTGTTCACTCTCCATGGCTGTCTCCAGCCCTGCCTACAAAACTTTTACAAGTTGCTGCTGCTCAAAGCTTAGTCTAAACCCTGAATCTTCTTATTTCCTTTCTGGTATCACACCCATTTTCAACCAACTCTTGTGCTGATAACTAACTCCTAAACCTTTTTCTTCTGCTTTATCTTCATTCCTAGAGACTCATATATCCCAGGCTGGCCTCGAACTCAGTTAAGTTGAGAATGGCCTTGTCTCTCTGGTCCTCCTGCTTCTATCTCCTAAATGCTAGGGTTATAGGATTATGTACCATATATGGTTTATGCAGGATTGAAGATTGAGGCCAGGAACTTGTGCATATATTCCCCAGTCCTTTCATAGTTTTATCTTTAGACAAGGTTTTACTAAGTTGCTCAGACTGGCCTCCAACTTGTAATTCTCCCGCCTCAGTCTGCTGAGTAGCACTGACTACAAGTGTGCACTACCGTGCTCAGCTTTCATCCCTAATATTTAGGCAAGAATGGTTTTGCTGTCGGTTTGATTTTGAAGTGCTGGGAATGCAACCCTCTTGTATATGCTAGCAAACTGCTTTACCACTGCCAGAACTTGCCATCTCAAGTTCTCAATGTCCTATCTCCCAACAGGTACTCAGACATAAAACCTAAAACATGTCTTCTATTTCTCCATTTGTTTTTTTTTTTTTTTTCGAGACAGGGTTTCTCTGTGTAGCCCTGGCTGTCCTAGAACTCACTTTGTAGACCAGGCTGGCCTCGAACTCAGAAATCCTCCTGCCTCTGCCTCCCAATATTTCTCCATTTGTTTCAGTAATCTTTAGCAAGGTCTGTCCTCAGATGTGACACACTACCTATTCAGTGTTTGAGCTACCAGATTTGTGCCAACACCATTTCTTGCCTAGATTACCACCTGGCCTACTAACTAGCCTCCCTTCTTCTTTGAAATTCCCAGCCACAATGACGGAGGTTGTGGTGGTGGTGGTGGTAGTCGTCGTCGTCTTCTTCCTCTTCCTCCTCCTCCTCTTCTTCTTCTTCTTCTTCTTCTTCTTCTTCTTCTTCTTCTTCTTCTTCTTCTCCTTCTTCTATTTAGTTTATATGTATGAGTATTTTGTCTTCATATCACATGTGCCTTGCCTGAAAAAAGATTATCAAAAACCATGGAACTAGAGGTTGTGAGCCATGTGGTTGCAAGAAATTGAGCCTGGGTCCTCTGTAAGAATGGCAAGTGCTCTTAACCTCTGAGCCATCTCTCAAGCCCCATGGAGGTCTTCTTAAAACAAAACTCGATTTTGTTGTGTGGGTTTCCATTTGACTTCTCACTGTATGATAAATCTGAAAGGCTTAATGATAATCCCCAAAGAACTCTGTGATCTCCCCAATACATCGCTACATACCTCAGCCCTGTCACTACCTACCAATGGGCCAAGATGGCCTGCTTTTGGCTACCCGAGCATGCAGCATACTTCCCAGCCTGGGGCTGGACTCCAGGAGTGCAGTGTGGTGTTGGTCCCTCTAGGTCTGCATCCTCACCCTTCACCTCTTAGCAAGCCTTCTATCCAGTATGTACAAATTGGTCCCTGTTCTGTTACTCACTCTTTTCGCACTGTGACACTTATTCATTTGATATTGTTTGTTATACATCTTCCTGTTCACCTCTCCCTTAGATTCAAGTCTGCTAAACACAGGGAAAGCCTGCTTTTCCTTAATGTAGGAAACACACCTGAAGTTCACTATGTATTAACTTCTAAATGAGTTAATCATGCATAGTTTTTATGTGCATTAAATATATAAGTGTAGTTGTACAAGAGGACTTCTGTATAACAACGTTCTGTAGACTGTGTTCCACAGTTCCTTAACTATACCACTCTGGGTTAGATTATTTTATGAAGTTAGCCGTTTTCCTATTACAAATTCTGTCCTAATCCATCAGTTTCAAGACATATGTTTTTCCATCTCAGAAATCAGAATATAGCTGGGCACAGTGGCATATATCTAGAACGTCAGCACTTGGGAGAGGATGAGGCTGGGCTGCAGAAACCCTGTCTCAACAAAACAACCCCTTCCAAACATCCACCCCCCCTCCCCAAATTGGGCACTTTGCTGTTCTTGAAAGAGGAATCAGAAGCTATCATACTCACACCCTGGCCCCTACCAGCCTTCATGCAACTAATGTCAGTAGCCTGCTCCTCACTTCTGCACAAGCTGGGTCTGACCCTGTGGGCTGTCCCCACCTCCTACTGGGCTCAGAAACTGTAAACAATTGCTAAACAATGCAAGTGAAGACTGGAGGAAAAAAACTGTCATTTCTCTCTGGAAGAGAAATTTCAATACAAGGTTGGTGAGCATCTACAGGCACCAAGCAGAACTGTCAAAGTTCCTGCTGATTTGATCAGAAAGCTCATTAATTTCCATGCGATGTTCAATTCAGAATAAATGCAAACCAACAGGACAGTGCAGTGTGAAGACTTGCAGACAGAATAGCAGTGATGTGGGAAAATACCCAAGAATGTAACACTTACTTTGAAAATACTCAGGGTGTCCAGCATGGTGGGATAACCTGAAATCCCAGCACTGGGAGGCTAAGATAAGATAGCCAGTTAGTTTGAAGATAGCCTGGGCTACATAATGAGTTCCAGGCCAGCCAGGCCTACATAGTGAGACCCTATATTAAAATATATATATATATTTGGGGCTAACTGTGCCTTGTTTCTCATGCACCAGTGGGGCATAACTTTTAATTAAGCTCTAATCAAATGTAAAGTAGCTCCCTGGATGAGGATGAACCAATCATTTTATTGATTTTATGAATGGACTACAATAGAAAAACTAATGACAATTTTCTTTTTTTTTTTTAAATTAATCTATTTATTTTAGGTATGTGAGTACACTGTTGCTGTCTTCAGACACACCAGAAGAGGGCGTCATATCCCACTCCTGATGGTTGTAAGCCACCATGTGGTTGCTGGGATTTGAACTCAGAACCTTTAGAAGAGCAGTCAGTGCTCTTAACCGCTGAGCCATCTCTCCAGTGACAATTTTCTTAATGGAGCATCTTAATAGCTGTTATGTCTTAGAGTCAGGAAACACAGTATTACCATGTTCTAATATAACTAGTTCTTTCTGTTTTCACAACTGTTTGCTCAGATTATCTTTGAGAGCTCTTGAACTTTTTTTTTTGTATTGGTTCAGAAATATTCATACTCTATAATGTAATGCTGTAATCAAAGTCTCTGCTTTATTTTGGTGGTGGTGGTGGTGGTGGTGGTGGTGGTGTGTATGCACACCCGCACAAGGAGGGCAGGGATATGTGAACAAAGAGGTTAGGAGAAAGTCTCTCAGGAGCTGGTTCTCTATTGCCACCTTGTGGATCCAGGGACTGAATTCAAGTCATCAGGCCTGTGTAAGTGCTTGTCTCTACCCACAGAACCACCTCAGCAGCCCTGGTTTTAAAACCTTCACCTTCCTTTTCTGCTAATTTAAACTAACAAAGATAGGAACTCATACTTCGCTGGTTTATATCTTTGTCTTCTGCTGTGTTGAGGATTCGCCCCAGAGAGCCACACACAGCAGGCAAGCCTCCACCAAGCTGTATCTTGAGTGCTTTACGAATTTTTTAAATTACTGAGAAATTATTTAAAAATGTCTTTACTATTTGTTTCTTCCAATTGAGCTCTATTCCTGCAGTTCTCCACCAGCATCTAGTGAGGCCGGACATACAGAACACTGCTCCTGCTTTCACATCCAAACATGTGTGTGATTACAAAGACCTCTTCCATTTAACTGCCAACAGCATCCTGTTTTGATTGGTTGATTGAGCCCTCTCTCTCTCTCTCTCTCTCTCTCTCTCTCTCTCTCTCTCTCTCTCTCTCCTCTCTCTCTCTCAGGGTCTCACCATGTAGCCCTGCTGCCCTGTAGTTACAGCCTGGCACTGAACTCTGCCTCCCAATGCTGAGATTAAAGCCATGCACCACCATGCCCAGCCTTGTTTTGTTCTTTGTACTGCTAGGTATCAAGCCCAGAGCATTGCCTATGCTAGGAACGGTCTCTACCCCTGAGCCAGGTTCCTAACCTTGGCTATTTATTACCGTTTTTTTTGGATCTGCCCGTCATCACCCCCACAGCTCCATCTGCTGTTTCAAAGAGAGAGAGAACTGGGGGTGCAGTTCAGCAGCTCTCCACCCAGACCCAGGGGGGAGGGGGAGGGGGGGAGGGAGAGCGGGTGAGACATCTTTCAGTAACTAAGCGGTTTTTCTCATCCTTTCAGGTCTTTTTATTACAAAATGTACTGGAAGCTACTCTTGGTAGTATAAACCTGTAATCCCAGAAGCTAGGAGAAGGGAGCAGGAGACCAGGGATTCAGGGTTACTCGTTAGCTACATAGTGTGAGTTAGAAGCCAGTCAGAACTATGGGAGGCCCTGTCTCTATGGTTCCTGATAGACTGCCCACAATCCAGGGGATGGATGTCCACCCCCACAGCACAAGCCAGAATCAATGTGTTATTAATTGTTTTTTAAAAGATACAAATGTGGGGGGTAGGGAGATGCGGGCAGCTCTGGAATGAGCTAACGGGAGGAAGCTGGAGTAAGGATGACCAAAGTACACTGCGTGGATTACCAAAGAATTAATAAAAATGTTTTCAAAGACCCTAACGCAAAACAGACAAAACTTCTGTGTCAGTTGAGCACAGTGGAACATGCCTATAATATCAGTATGAGGGAGACTAGGCTAGGCATGTTTTAACCTAAGGGCAGCCTGAGCTGTGCAGGGGAGCCATAGGCCCGGGGTGTAGTTGATGGGTGACTGTCATGTAAAAGACGGAAATTCAACCCCTGGCAGTGCAAAAGAGAAAAAACAAAAACAAAAACAAAAAACCAGAATGTTCATGACATAGAGAGTCATAGCACAATTTTTATTATGTCATTGAGTTCATAAATAAATTCTAACAATTATCCTCAAAAATTATTTCTGAAATCAGAAGCCAGCACATAAAATTCTTTGAAAAAATTAAATTTTTAGATAAAGAAATCTTAGGCATACATCTGAATCTCACTTTATAAAATCTCCCATTTCACAAGTAACTCTTCCTCAGTACATACACTGGCGCTGGCAAAGTTGGCCTCCCCTACACCAGTCTCCCCCACAGAGAGGGCCTCCCCCACGCTTCACACCCCGGTGTAGGCCCCTGACAAACATAAAAATGGCCTATCCCCATTCTATTTCATTGACAAGATTATTAAAAGTCTACAGTGCACAGTACAGTCGGCCCTGCTTGTGCAGGGTTCCACCAACAATAGAATGAAAATACATGAATAACATCACCATCTGTGCTGAAGCCCATACATTAGGCATAATAACTATGTACATAGCATTTATCATGCAGTAGATATTATAAATAGCCTAGAAATTATCTGAAATGTGCATGAGGACATGCATGGGCTCTATGCATACACACATGTAAGAGATTTGAGCATCATCAGATTTTTGTAACTGTGAAGGGGAGGGATCCTGGAAGCAGCAGGAAGGCTGGAGTCACTCAGTAATAGAGGAATTATCAGCAAAGAGCCCTACTCATCACCCTGGCTGGCGGGCAGCTGCAGTCCAGTTCTGTACCTTCAGTTCCTGCTTGGGCTCCACGTTCTTTATGGTTGTATAATACACATGGTGGCCATATTGGTAAGCTACCAGGTTCTGTTCTAGGTGGTTCTGGGCTGGGCGCACAAACATCATCCAGTTACAAAGGGTCTCATCGGACAACTCAAACCACAGGTCTTCATGCAAATCCCTGTCTTTTCTGTCTCCTTTATCAAGAGAAACCTGTAACCAAAGAGAAGGTGAGCTGAACTGGGGTCCTCGAGAAAGGCAATACACTTCTTAACTGCAGAGCCATCGCTCCAGCCTGATGAAGAAGCATGCTTTCCTTTTAAATCTATTTTTATTTTGTTTTATGCCTGTGCCTGAGTGTTTGTCCATGTATCACATGTACACAGTAACCCACAGAGGTAGAAGCAGCATCAGATCACTTGGAGCTGTAGTTATAGACCGTTGTGAGCTGCCATGAAGGTGCTGGGACAAAAGCCTGTCCCTCTACAAGAGCACAAGTTCTCCTGACTGCTGAACTGTGTGTCCACCTCTGCCATTCTGTGAACTATTCTTCAGCGCAGAGACCACCACAGGTCAGACCCATTCCAACTGCTCCAGCTTACACAGAGCAGCCTCAGCCTCAGCCTCAGCCACAGACGTCTCCGTATTCTAGTTAAAGTCTTTCTTTTGGACACAGGGTCTGGATGTGTAGCCCAGGCTACGCTGGAATTCACAATCCTCCTGCTTCAGCCTCACAATTGCTGGGATTATAGGTGTGTATCACCATACCAGCTCTAAAATAAAAACGTTTTTTTTCAGATAGGTTCTCATGTAGCTCAGGATGGCCTCAAACCCACTATGTAGTCAAGGATGACCTTTAACTTCTGATCCTCCTGGTGCCTCCCTCTTGAATGCTGGTATTACTGGGCAGATGAGCATTCGACCAAGTTGCATCTCCGGCCCTCCATCATTTTGTTCAGAAGAGAAGATGCAGTTAGCACAGTGGCATGTGCCTTTCATGTCAGCACTTGAAATCTGTACGTCTGAGGCTAGCTTGGTCTACATAGAGAGTTCCAGTACAGCCAGGACTACACAGAAACGCTCTATCTCAAAAAAAATTTTTTTTTAATTAAAATAAACAAAAGAGAAAGTACACCAAGCCCCCTATTGAGAGTTTAACTTTATGTTCTCCCTGGTCCCCCAAAAAATTCATGTGGGAATCCTATAACCCTGATTCCTCAGATGTGACTACTTTGGAGTGAAGACCTCTGAAGGGATGACTAGGCTAACGCAGTGTCACCAGGGCCGGCGGTAATCCATTGAGAGGGAGCATGGACACAAACATATGGGCGGGAGAAAACAGCCTGCCAACATCTTCGCCGTGGCCTGGCAGTCTTCTGAGCTTCGAGAAGTACATTTCCATTATTTAAGCTACCCAGCAGGTACATGCAGTGTGCACATGTGTGTGCATGCATGTGCAGACCAGAGCATGAAACTGGGAATCTTTTGTTGTTGCTGTTTTTTGAGACAGGGTCTCTCTGTGGAGCTCTGACTGTCCTGGAACTCACTCTGTAGACCAGGTTGGCCTCGAACTCAGAAATCCACCTACTTCTGCCTTCCGAGTGCCAGGATTAAAGACGTGTGCCACTGCCCAGCTTCCTCGACAGCTCTTCATTTTATTCCCTCAGGCATCTTTTTGATTCAGTCTAGCTAGCCAGCTCCAAGGATCCTGTCTCCACTTTCAGATTACTGGAATGTCTGGTGGGTCATCATACCTACTAGGCTTTTGGTTGTTGTTGTTGCTGTTAGTATTATTTATTTTATATGCGTCAGTGTTTTGCCTGCATGTATGTACACCACATGAGTGCCTGGTGCATGTGGATCCCAGAAGGCAGCACTGGATCATTTAGGACTAGAGTTCTACGTGTTGTGAGCTGCCAAATGGGTGCTGAGGAGCTGAACTCTGCTCCCATGCTTGCATGGGGAATGTTTTGTCTCCCCCCAGAACCCTGTATTGTTTTAAGATGAAAGCCCAGTATTAGTACCTATAGCTCCCAAAAACTATCTATCTCCAAACACTTATGCAATGTCTTAAGCAGATGCCATTACCATCTCTAGTTCACTGAGGATGCAGAGCAAGCGTCCATATAAGCAACTTAAAGCATGAAAACAAAACTAGCAAACAGCTGGTATGACCTGGAAAAAAGAGACTCAGGGCAAATATAAGGGCCTGTTGGAAAGTCTTAACAGAACAAGTGCAGTGGGGGAAAGCCCAAGTTACCTTGAGATGAATGTAGCAATCTTTCAGCTCTGATCCCCTGACCAGCGGCCCCTCCACTGGGCCAAACTGGGTGCGCTTGGGAATCCGTCTTTTGGAGAACACTCCTCCAAGGAACCTGTCTATGTAGAGCACCAGAGGCAGACTTGCTCTTGCCCGGGTGAGCACAGGCCGGTTAGGGATCGGGTGCAAGGGGCCATGCTTGGGGCACACAGAAGAGTGTGCATTGTTACACTCCTCACACCCTGCAAGAGAAAGAAAGCTTAAAGAAAAGTCAGATGCCTTGACACCTCTTGAAACAATGAAAAAGGTGCTGACCTAAAAATAATCCCAAACCTAGGCTTTCAGGCCAAATTCAGTTAACTCCTACAAGGATACCAGCAATCCACTTTAAAGTATTACCTTTCATAGCCCAGTGAGAATACTGTAGGTCCCCCCTAATATCATGCTAATCCCCTTATGCCTGCTAAAAGTAATATGCAACTCATGACAAGTCCCTGCTGGACAGTGGTTCCAAACAGTAGACACAATTTACAAGTCAATTATAAGAAAACAATGAAAAGCTTGTTAGTTAGATGTTGTAAAATCTGATGAGACAAAATTATTTTAATAAAGCTGTTGTAGAATCAACCCTGACAGTACGGTTTAATCTACTTCCTCCCAGTGAGTTTGAGAAGCTATAACACAGGGGCAGTCTCAGGCAAACAGAGAATGCTATTCACTTCAGGTTTCATGGCCTGAGGTGCTAAAATGAGTCTCCTCAGAATCCCGCCTTTCTTACTCAGCACCATTAGGGCATACATTTTCAATCGATGATGGAATTCTGAATTTGCCTCAAGCCAGGAATGCTCCCTCCCTTTTCAAGAGGAGCCCAGATACTCAGGGTCACCAATCAGACAAGCAGCCAGGCCAGACAGAGTTCATACTCATCACACACACACCCCCCTCTGGCTATGGTATACCTGGGTTAGGTATTTGAAATTTCCACAATTCTCAAGTAATGCAGAGTGATTTTGTATTAATATTTATAAGATAAATAAATTTCAGTGCATTTGATTAAGGAGCTGTCTTGAAAACTTATTCAAAGAAAAACAAAACTAAGTTCTTTGTCATGTGGGGCTTAGATATGGAGCTGAGTAGTACCCCAACCAGACATGAGGGTGGTACAAAGCCATGCACTTGCTCACTCAGGAGAATGAGGTCAGTCTGCCACGTGGGCAGGAAAAGCCACAGAAAGAAACAGTGAACTGGAAGGGAAACATGGAAGTCTGAGCAGGCAGGATAGAAGGACAATTCAGGGTGCAGCATTCCACCCAGAACTGCCGTGAGCTCTTCCAAGGCACTCAAGGTTATAACCTTCAGAAAGAAGCCAGCCTAGAAAGGCTGTGGAGTGCGTTGTACAGCAATGCCTGGAAACCTCTAAGTATTCTCAAACATTCCATGAAAGAGACACAGCAACACAGCGCAGAGGCCCGACCTAGGCCAACTCACTGTAGCTGTTAAGAGCCAGCCCCCAGTGTGGGTGCCTGGTTGCCCACTCCTTGACCCTGGGAGGGCAACTAACCTCTTCTGGGTTTCAGGTTCTTTATCAGTAAAAACAAAAAATAAAACAAGAGTCGGGACCTCCCTCTATGAGCTGCTGGGAAGACAGAGATGATGTGCCGATGTATGCGACAGGCATTGCTGTGCATATGACCACACGTGCACACATCTTCCCAGCAGAGTCCAATGCCTACACTTACACAAATCATGGGGGTCAAAAGGCCGGGGTGGGTCAGGCTGCCAGTCATCCACATCTGTGTCTTCAGCATCCTCTTCTTCCTCTTCTTCTGTATCCTCATCCTCATCCTCTTCTTCTTCCTCTTCCTCTTTTGCGTCTAGTCTGGCAATGGGGTTCTGCAGAGTTGCCAGAGCATCGGAAGCATCCACACTCTCAATGGAAGGCAGCACCTGGTCATGTAAGGTAATGAGGCTCGGACTGAAGCTTAAGGACAGAGCAAGCGGGCATCTCCTTTAAGCAAACGAGGACCCGCATGCATGCACAACAAATACATCTTGACAGAATACAGTTTTTTACACTAGTTTTTTGCCAGGCTCTGGAAAAAAACAGGTTATATCCATGGGCAACTTTTTCCAAGAGTCTAACTTCCTTTCAGATGTCTAATGTCCTTGGCTTTTAAGCTCAATTCTCCCTCTCACCATCTGCCTCATACCTGGGCAGACTGAGACAACGTTGACACACACCAGTAGTAAGAGGTTCAAATCTAGTTCCATTCCTCACTTGCACAAGACATGCCACATAAGCTTAGCGGACCTGCCCTACCTCCCAAGAGACTTCAGATGCACGCAAGCATCTTTCCATTGCCTCCTGCAGGGGTTACTTGCGAAACCTTCAGTCTTTTTATCTGAATGAAATCTGGGGTCCCTCCTTCCTTTTAAAAGTGACTATACCATGCAGGGAAAGGAACATATGGCATTTTCAATTACTTTGCTTTTCTAGGAACTTGTGTTTGTGTGATGTATACACAAGTAAGTGCGTGAGTGGGTACACTTGCCTCACTGTGCATATATGCAAGTCAGATATCAACATTGGATTGTTGCTTTTTTTTTTTATCACTTTCCATTTTTTAAAAATCATTATTACATGTTCTATGAAAGCAGGTGCCCACAGAGGCCAGAGGTGCTGGATCCCTCTTGGAGCTGGAGTTATAAGCAGTGTGAGTCACCTGATATGAGTGCTGGGATTTGAACTTGGATCCTCTAGCAGAGTAGTATATGCTCTGAACCACTGAGCCATCTCTCTTGCCACATTTTATTTTTTGATGCAGGTCTATTGCTGACCTTGAGCTCATGAATTCAGCTGCACCGGCTGGCTAACAGGGCCATGTTATCTGCTTGTTTCTGACCCTGCAGCACTGGGGTTACAGGCACACAGCACCATGCCCATTTATATGTGCATTCTGAGAACCCACACTCCAGTTCCCATGCTTAGACAACAAGCATTTTTCCCACTGAGCCATCTCCCCAGCCCAGCATGTTATTTTTCAAAGGCAGAATTACTATGTTGCCCAGACAAGCTCTCCAAGTTCAAGTGACCCTCCGGCCTCCCAAGTACCTGGGACTACTCATTCCCTTTACTGTTTTGCTTTGTTTTGTTTTGTTTTGTCTTCAGTTCTGGGAAGAGAAGGCAGAGCTTTCTGCATATGAGGCAAATGTTCTAGCACTAAGTACATCCCCACTTCACTTTTCAAACTAAATACAGGGTATAACACGTGGTTAGGACAACTTCATAGCTGATAGCTCTCCTTTGAAACACTCTGAAAGGCTTAAGTGTTTTGGAAAGAATGAAAGACGTGAATATTCCCTGTGCTTAAGTCAGTGTTGCAGAGAAGCAAACATTTAGGTGGCATACAAGATTAATGTTGCTTACCACGCATGCAGAAAATAAATGGCACCCTGCAAAATGAGTGTTACATGCTATACATAACCCTAAGTTCCTTTTAGCCAGTATCCTCTCTTCTGACCATATTAAACCCATGTTCTTAGTCATTTAACCATTTAACTATGCTGCTCCTTTTTTCTTTATCTGTCCATACGCTGGTTTCCTCTGCTAGGATGCTATTCCCTTGTCTCCCTTCAGAACGCAACCATGTTCCACAGCCAGCCACACCTCATACCTTGACCTTCCTGTGTTCTGAACATCTACTGCAACTGGAGACACAGTCCACTTATCCAACAGTTCTGGGCCTCAATTCCTCTCCAGATAGCCAGAACATTTGAGAAGAGGTTATCATATCTGCCTATACACATCTTCTGCTACTCAGAACCTAGGCCTTTCCCCCTGAGGTTCAGTAGAAAAGTCTAATGTTTCTGTCATGTGATACAAATATTCATGAACTCAAAATTCCTAATTTATTCTACCATTTTTCATACAGCCAAACTTCCAGCTCCTTGGTCATCTTGCCTGTTTATTCCCTAGTGAGTTGCACATGTCTTTGAGCACAGCATCAGGACCATACTAGCATATGACAGCCACCTTTCTACTGCCAACTTAGTAAACGACATTACTTAGTAAACTTGACTCACAGATACCCAGTCTTGCTTTGTAGTTCAGGCTGCCCTTTAACTTGTGAGCCTCTTGCCACTGCCTCCTAAAATCTGAAATTATGGGCATATACTACTGTCTTATTTAGGATTTTATTGCTGTGAACAAACACCATGACCAAGGCAACTCTTATAAGATTTAACTCTTATAACTCCTACATTTAACTGGGGCTTGCTTACAGGTTTAGATGTTCAGTCCATTATCATCAAGGTGGGAGCCTGGCAGCATCCAGGCAGGCATGGCGCAGGTGGAGCTGACAGTTCTATATTTTCATCTGAAATCTGCTAGGAGAAGACTGGCTTCCAGGCAGCTAGGATGGGGGGCGGTCTTAAAACCCACACCCACAGTGACACACCTTCTCCAAAAAGACCACACCTATTCCATCAGGGCCATACCTCCTAATAGTGCCACTCTTTGGGCTGAGCATATTCAAACCATCACAGCCACCAAACCTGGCAACTCTTTTTTTAAGAGCCCCACATAGACAGACATGTTTATACATGACTTTAATTCCAGTACTCAGCAGACAGACACTGGCAGAACTCAGTGAGTTCAAGGGCAGCCTACTCTATACAATGAGTATGGACAGCCATGGATCTAGAGAGAAACCTTGTTTCAAACAACAAAGAGACCCATTAGAATGGTCTTGAACTCATGATTCTTGACACCACCTCCCAAGTAGCTGGGATAACAGGCATGCACCTGCATGCTTGGCCTGTATTTGTTTGAACATGCAGTCATTTAACCTAGACTTTTACACAACATTCTATCTCTGTACCTCTGAGTCTTTCAGAACGTTTTTTTTAAATGGGGGGAGGGGAGGGAAGTAGGAAGATATTGTGCCTTAGCCCCAGCACAGACTAGGTGCCTCCTGAAGGTGGGGAGAGAACGGGGTGGGGGAGTTCTGGCAGTGCAACCTCCTCAGCCTCCTCAGCACATCCAGAAGGAAGGAAGCAACTTCGTTCCTACTCATCACCTTGGGCCGTTTACTACTCCACCTTCTCTACACCACTTAAGCTAGATGCCAGTGTTAGCGACGAATGTTATCTCCACAGAAGCACTACATACACACACACACACCTCAGTTCCTCATAGAGCCTGCATCTGTGCAGAACCCACCAAAAAGATGCACTCACAACTCAGAGTCACTCTAAAGCTACAGTGAGACACGTCTTCTGGTTCGGCAAGGTTGCTGCTGGCTTCTGGACCCTGCTGAGAAAACAGTCATGACAACCTTCCCGCACCCACACTTCAGTGTTAGCTTTGAGGGCTGCTGCTGAAGCAGCTGTGAACACAGAATACTCAAAGCCCAGCAAGCACTGCCGGAAAAGCAGGGAAAGTACCAAAGAGCATTTCTAGGTTAAGAGCCGTCTCTACATGGACAGCACGGACCTGAGCACACAGTGGGATGCTCTGCAGCTTAGTTTAATTCAAATCCCCCTGGCGGTTACTGAGCTAGGTAAGCATCTAAGTTCCTTTGAGATGAGGTAGTCTCAGCCCCCAAGCTGCAGACATGAAATTCAAGTTCTTCCACTACTTGGCTTTTCCACTATGTCACAACAGCCCCTGTGGAATTTAGTCTGTTCAAGGAAGGCAGCAGCCGATGTAAACACCCCCTGCTCTGCCCGGCCCTTGAATACTAGGCAACAAGCTAAATACACTCCTCCTGGTAATGGCCAGGCAGCGGTAAGTGACCCGTGTGTGCCTGCTTTACACAGAAGAAAAGAATTTAAAAGGAAGCTGCTAGTCCTGTACATTTCACCACTGTACAATCAAACACAGTGAAAGGAAAAAGAATTTGCTAAACTTACTGTACACTTTCTTCTTCCTACTTAATGCCACCCTGTGATTAATTCCAAATCTATGTGATGCATTTCAGGACAAGATTCATCTGAGATGTGAAACAGGAAATGACACTGGACAGCAATGAGTAGACAGAATGGTTTGTGGCTCCTACTGAGCCCAATTATCAAGAAAGCATATTTTCCTCTCTCTGTGTGGGAAGTCACACATGCTAATTTTGGGGAATCAAGAGGAGTGGGCGCTTCCATGTCTGTGGGCCACCGCTACCTCTGTTACAGACAAAGACAAAGGAGTGAGCACAGAAGAGCTTCAAACAGATCTTCCCACCAGTAAGAACAGAGAAAGAGGTCTTTCAGCTAAGGCGGGGGGGGGGGGGGAGAGACAGAGAGAGGGAGAGAGAGAGAGAGAGAGGAAGAAAGAGGAGGAGGAGGAGGAGGAAGGAAGGAAGGAAGGAAGGAAGAGAGAGAGACAGAGAGAGGGGTACTGTGTACTCTGCATGTACAGGGCCCTGAACTTGACCCCAGCATGAAGAACAAGCCCAAGCAAGACTCTAAGCCAACACCTACAGTCACACTGTTTTATAATGCCAGGGTTCACAGAGCTATCTAAGTACAATTTTCCTTTCATACAAAACATAAAAGGACCAGATTGTTTTGGGAGATGGGAGAAGATGAAGGGCCCTTTGAGGTGTAAATGGAAACAAAACCATCAATTAAAGCATGCCTGAATAGTCAAACAACAAAATGCCATTTGTCCATCAGATTGTCAAGATCTGAGAGGAACGAAAGCACACCAGAGGTAGGGATGAAACAGACATCTGCACACGGTTGACAGGGATATAAACTTCTTCAATAGCCAAGAGCAATCTACAAAGAATCGTCAAAATGGTTTTCTTAAACAAGACATGGATGGCTCAGCCCATGAGAAGCTGAGGCAGGAGAATATCACACTCAAGGCCAGCCTAGGCTACAATGCTAACCCACTACCTCAAAAAATCAAAAACCTGTTTTCTCACTCATAAAAACAAATCTCAAATGCATCAATCAAACAGAACAATGCAACAAATCCCATACCCTTGCCATTTAAATTCAGAACATTAACTGGTCTCTCACCCTCTTCACCTTTCACTAGATTACTGTGAAGCAAAACATACACATTTAATAGACTATCATCTTTAAATAGTTCAGTGTGTGTGTGTGTGTGTGTGTGTGTGTACTTATTTCTATACAGTGACCTTTATAGTTTACATATTATCATTTCTAAGAACTTACTGTTTTTTAGTGTAATTAAGAATCCTTTAGTGTTGCTATTTTTCCCAATTGTGTTTTTATACTTGGTTCAATATTACCAGGATCCAAATGAAACCCACATACAGCACTTATTACACTGATACATCCAAGTCTCTTAGTTCCCCTCCTCTTCTTTTCCCTTTCGATTATTTGTGGGAAAAGTCAGGGGACAAAGCTCAGTGGTAGAATGCTAGTACAAACGAAAACAAACACTCAGCAACAAAATCCAAACAGGCTGTCTGGATGGGATGTGGCTCCACTCACACGGTGTTTGCCTCACATGCACAGAAGACAGGGCTCCATCCCCAGGACACATACAGTAAGTGTGATGATGATGCATGCCTGGGATCCCAGTGTGGAGGAAGTGAAGGCAGGAAGATCAGAAGTTCAAAATCATCTTCAGCTACATGAGTTCAAGCCTAGCAGCTTAGAATATATGAGACCCTGTCTCAAAATCAAAATTTCATTTTGATTTCATTTCATTTCTCCTGCAGTCCACAGTAGATTTCACCAGTCAGTCTTAGACATCTTTTGACTCATCAGTTTGTCTGCCATGCATCCTGTCAGCTGCAGAACACGCAACAGACTTGGTCTGATTCAGGTTTGATTTTCTGGGATGAGCACCACATGATATGACACATGAGAAAGTATACAACACTAGGAGACATATAATGAGCAGCTATCCCTCCTCAGTCACAGGAAAGCCAAGGTACTTGCTACCATCTGGTCTGTCCATCAAACACTCATCAGTCTCCTTCAGGCTGCTATTGACAGCAACCACCCAGAGCTATACTTCATCAGGGAATGAAAAGGGTGCTGTGTTTATTGTCTAGAAAAGAAATTCCTCTCTCAAGTAACTGTCAAGGACTCCCTAAGCATAAAACCCAGGAGGGTTGGTGTGAGTGCTTCAGTCTGTCTGTCTGTCTCTCTCTTCCTTCCATCTTGCCTTTCTCTTGCCTTGCCATGTAACTCAATCTGGCTTAGAACCTGTGACTCTCCAGCCTCTGCCTCCCAAGTGCTAGTGTTATAGAGGCACCAGGTCAATAACAACAACAATAAAAAAAACAACAACCCCTTATGATCATTCTTTTATTGGAAACTTGAACTGTGTGACTGATACAATGAGTCACTACTATTTTGCTCAGGCTAGTCTTAACCAGGTGAACTCACCTGATCCTCCTGTCTCATCGACCTCAGTGGTATAAGCTCACCTTTTAAAACTTCCCTAACCATGCACTCTTTATTAGCAGGTTATTCCAATATACTGACTGCAATGTGTTAGTATTGTGTTCTGTTTTGCTTTCTTTTCATTAAAGAAGTTAGAGAATGTACATACAAAACCCAAACGTCCAAGGTGGCATAAGGGTAGAAGGACACTGAAGGAACATGACAGCCACTATATCACTACCACATGTCACAAAGGGCTTTTCATTACCTGTTGAGCTGTGGCATCCTGTTGGACATAAGCTACCTGGGCTGGATCTGTAAACAGAGTCTAGAGAAAAACAAACATATCGATAGATTAGACTTCTCATCTATACAGGAAAAAATGACTCTGCTAAGCACCAAGATAACTCTCTTAGGAGAGTTACCTTGACTCGTAGCTAGTAATCCTTCATTAATGCAGGAGATAAAGACAGTATACTTGCACCTGGCTACAGTCTTTCATTCACAAGGCTCCAGAGACTGAAGAAGCAGCCATCCCAAAAGGCTAACAGACTTTAGTGTTCTACGCTCAAGCAAAGCCCCTCTTGAGGGTGAATGTCACAGCTAATTAAAAAGGCACGTCATGATAATATAAAGACATGCCATGAACAGAGTGCACTGCTCAGGCTGAAATCTACTCACAGAGACCTGCGAGCGGGCGAAAACAGATTTGAGAGGTAGGAGCGCACCAGAGTGTCAGGAACCCGGGTTGATAAGCTATTACAATAGGAACACGTGTTTATCATCAGAAAAGTAGAAAGAACATAAATTGAATATATATCCCATGGATTCTTTTTTTTTGATAAAGCCAGTGGGTACAATAATGACAACTAGGCAGCTTGACCATGTAAACACATAACAACTAGAAAAGGAGAATTTCCGTAAGTTACAGCTAAGATGTGGTCAGTATCTCCAATCCAAAGAAAGTCACTTGGTCAAATCTTTTGAAAGACTTTGGTTGCTCAAGACTTTCATAAACCTATGGAAATAAAAACTGGTTAAATCTGAATTCCAGAGGAACTGGTGCAAGAAGTTGAGATTTCTTCACTCTGACATTTTAAAAATTATGGAAATTCAGACATTTACTTAACATTATAATAAACTAGCACTTACATACAGGCCATTCTTTACACAGACTCTGGATGTACTTCAATACAGTCAGAGGACTAACATTAAGCCCAGGCATTCTCTAACAGTACCACATGAACATCTGACAATTTCATCTCTGTATAAACTGGAAATGTATTCATGAGGTGAATTTCATTTTCTTTCATAGAAGTGATATGAGCCTCTTGGTGAATTATAACACAAGGACAATTTGATGACAAGGATCCTACTATAAAAATACGCATTTAAAAAGATGAGGGGCTGGAGAGATGGCTCAGTGGTTAAGAGTGAAGGCTGCTCTTTTAGAGTGGAATTCCCAGCATGCACATGGTAGTTCACGACCATCTATAATGGGATCTGATGCCCTCTTCTGGTGTGCAGGTGTACATGCAGATAGAGTGCTCATATACAATAAATAAAACAAATCTTCAAAAAAAAAAAAAAAAACAAAAAAGAACCCTGAACAAACAAACAACAAATGAAGCCAAGCACGGTGGTCCATGCTTTTTTTTTTTTTTCTTTTTTTTTTTTTTTTGATTTTTTGAGACAGGGTTTCTCTGTGTAGCCCTGGCTGTCCTGGAACTCACTTTGTAGACCAGGCTGGCCTCGAACTCAGAAATCCTCCTGCCTCTGCCTCCCAAGTGCTGGGATTAAAGGCGTGCGCCACCACCGCCCGGCTTTTTTTTTTTTTAAAGATTTATTTATTATGTGTAAGTACACTGTAACTGTTTTCAGATTCCAGAAGAGGGCGTAAGATCTCTTTAGGGATGGTTGTGAGCCACCATGTGGGTGCTGGGATTTGAACTCATGACCTTTGGAAGAGCAGTCAGTGCTCTTACCTGCTGAGCCATCTCTCCAGCCCCGGTACATGCTTTTAATCTAAGCACTCAGGATGCAGAGGCAGGCAGATCTCTGTAAGTTCAAGGTCAGCATGATCTACATAATAGTGAGTTCCAACTCAGCCAGGGCTCTGTAGAGAAATCCTGTCTCAAAAAAAAAGTTTCGGGGCTGACGCTCCAGGTCACTGATAGAGCAGGCACCTAGCATGCATAAAGGTCTGGGTTAACATGCAACACGAAATGAAGAAATGACAATAGTACAATTGCTGCATATTGACTATAGCATCAGCCTTAATTAGTATGTGTGAGCATGATTTGTGGGACCTGTGAACTTGTACTCTATGAAACACATGTATACATGTAACATATTATAAACACTTTGTAAAGTACCAAAAACATTTGTGGAATAGTTGTATCTTTAAAAACTCCAAGTTAGTGGCAAAAACTAAAGGCTATCTTGTAAAGCTTTTGTGAATATATGACATGGCTTCTATTATAGTCCTATAACCAGTAAGTTACTAAAGACAACAGCATGAGCTGGCAGTAGGATGCTTTGCTCACACATTTAACTGAAATGATCTGTATGCTTTCAGTGAGCCAACTTTGATTTA
The DNA here is from genome assembly GCA_036184795.1 of Tokudaia tokunoshimensis. Classification (NCBI taxonomy): domain Eukaryota; kingdom Metazoa; phylum Chordata; class Mammalia; order Rodentia; family Muridae; genus Tokudaia; species Tokudaia tokunoshimensis. The sequence continues at coordinate 31,304,095 of BTHU01000008.1, read as the reverse complement.
GCTATACACTATGTAATAATATACAGAACAAATGCTTGGTTCTGGATACTCAGTAAAGGTAACAAATTGACAACCACCTCAGTGGTCACTGGAGACAAAGGCTGACATGAGACTGGGGTTCTAACTCATTTCTGCATTTAATTTAAATAAATGCACCATCTCTTTCATTGCCAAATTCATTATCCACTCCTTGATAGCATAAATCTTATCTGAATGTTTACCGAATCAAAACATCTAGGACAACAACTGACACATAGTAAACATAAGTAATTGGCATATTAATTAATAAACAAGTCAAAAACAATTCTTCACATGCCTGTGCAGCTTCCACAGGGTGGATATACACCAGTGTGTGCTCTGGGCCGTCCACTGACGTGTAGGAGGCACCATCTGCTGTATACACCACCTGCTGGGGTGGACGGACTTGGTCGTCAGTGTATACAATCTGAGCCACAGTTCCGGCATCCGGAACAAAGTGCACCTGGGGAAAAAGCAGTCAAGTATGTAGCATGTGTCTTTATAAAGTAAAATCAAACTCACAAAGGCATATGGCCAACCAAGCACAGCTGAGCTGAAACACCCCTAACGCCAGGAAAAGAAGCCTGACGTGCCTTCATCCTTGCCAAGCTAGGGCCCAGAAGGCAGGATGCTTAATGTCAGAGAGCTGACTTGAATTCTTTTGCCTTAAAAGCACAATGCAAATAGATAACTTCTGGTGACTCATGAGGGGGCAATTAATTGATCCTTGAAAAGCAACTGTAGATTTCTGAATGACACCACTGTTAAAATACAAAACACACCACTTTGTGATATAGGCCTAAAAGTAATTGCTTTCAACACATCATAAAAATTCTATTTTATAATGAATACTGCTTTTCAGCAGACACATTAAAATAAGGTCACTTTCACTCCTACATGCTGTTTCATATGTGAAGGACATACTACATGGAGCAAATCAGGAAATGTCACTGAACCAATGGATGTGGTGCAACTCCTCCTCACTGGCTAAGTAAAAAAGTAGAAAACCTTAATGAAGTACTTTTAAGTGGTTCTGGCCAAGTAGTTCAGCTGTCCACAGGGAAGTAGTGTTTGTGTGTGTCCTAAGACCTAGAGAACTAAAAGAACTGAGCTGTATAAAGTTCTCTCCACGTGGTTGGCAATGGAAGACTGACTCTGCGGAGGCCCCAGCGTGGCATATGTATGCCTCATCCTTGACACGGAAAGTCCACAGGTGGATAACCACAGCACACATCTGGGGCAGCAATAACGGATGTGCTGACGTCCTGGCTGGCATCCGTATTCTCTCACTGGCTTGCCAATGGTCCTAATGTCTCTATGGCAATTTTCTCCAGTGGGAAATAATAGATTTCACAGATGACACATAAACTAACTAAATGCCCAGAAAGAATGCTAGAGGCCAAGTATAATTGAGCACCACAGGAATACAACAGGTTTCCTGCATTAGTCTGTCTTCTGTATACTTTCAACTTAACTGGAGATGAAGCATATGTGTGGGAATTAGGCTCACAGCACAGCACCTCAGCTTTCACTGCTGCAAGGTAATCTTGTGACTTAGAGTTTCCAACTTTCTCATTCATACCAAAGGCCATTCATACCAAAGAATTTTAAATTCATACCATTTAAAATGGGGGACAGACATTTTCCTCAAAAAAAGGAGAAGGTCTAGCTTTTCCACTTGTCCTCACTTAGTCTATAATAAGAATTTATAGAATTATGGAGCAGAAAAGACTGAAGATAAAGAATACAGGGGGATCCTGACCGCAGATCCCCACAGGCAGGGACCCTGATCAAAATACAGAACCTCACAAAAACATTTTCTCCCCCCTCAACCCCTCAAAGTCTCACTATGTAGCCCTGACTGCTTAGAATTCACTAAGTAGACCAGACTGTCCTTGAAGTCATAGTGCTCAACTGCCCCACTCCTCACCTTTTCACCTACTTTTGGTTAAACATAGTATATAAATTAATGAAAGTAGTCATCAAAACAGTTTCCATGAGAAAAGCAGTGTTCTCAATTATTCTGCTGAAAGCATCTCTGGAATTACTTTCTCTAAATTTTAAGCCTTTAAGTCACTATATCATCATGATTGCTTACTACGGTGTTGATCATTTCTTAAGTTAAGTAATATTTGCACATTTAAATCTTTCAAGGTTAACTTTCTGATTTTGACAATGGTACTATGGTTATACAATTTAGTGAAAAACTGGATCAAAACCTCCTGTTTATCATATTGCTTAAAACTGAGTTTATGTGCCTATCTTGCTTCCCATTATCACTTGGAAGGCAGAAACAGGCAGATGTCTATGAGTTCGAGGCCAGTCTAGACTATATAAAGAGTTTGAGGCTAGATAAAGCTGTGTCTTAAGAGAGAAGATAGGTCACTTACTTTACAAACATTCATTACTCATGGAGAACTGAAACCCTTCACTGGCTAAGGTAAAAGTAGCCAGCAAAGGCTTGAGGGTTTCAGGATCACAGCACAGATAAGGAGGGCAGTAAAGCAATTTCTAGCAGCAAGGTAGAGAGGTGAGACCTACAGGGTAGATGAGCAGCCAAGTGCTAATGCATTCCTCCTTCTCCAAGCAAGTTCTCACATCCACTCCCCAACAGTCACACTCACTACAGAGACAGAGACACCGCTATGTCTTTAGCTGTCGGCAGCTACCCAACTGAAACACTGCTGCCAATAGTGCGCAGAAAGAGGCTGTCCTTCACCTGTGCAGTGCTCTGTTCGTGGTCTGCAGACGTTGGCCACACATGAGCGCTTTCATCTTTGGGATCCATCTTGTCCTTGTTGGACAGCTCCAAGACTGGCCCACCTACAGCAGCAGCGCTGGACAGGGACCACTCATCTGTGTTGTATGCCCTGTACACATGTGCTCACACAGGGTGGGAAGGTCTCTGCAGCACCCTGAGAAAAGACAGGAAAGGAACCAAGCTTTAAGTGGATGCTTATGTCTTAATAAATTAGTTTCAACCACAAAGGGGAAAGAAAAGGTTTTGCTAAAAGGTAACATACCTCAGCAAAGGGTAAGAATAATGCATTATTTGTGGTAATAATATAAAATAATGCATACCTGCTATATTTTGGACAATTATTAGATCTATACATATGTATATACATGGGAACTATATACAGAATGCAAGCCTCATTATAAATATTGAAGGCAATCAGTTCTTTTGAGAAAAATTATTTTCCTGTGTAAAGAACAGGTTTATGCGCTAATCTGATTGATGTACAGTCCAAATTTGTTTTTGTTTTTTTTGTTTTGGTTTGGTTTGGTTTTTGTTTTTTTGAGACATGGCTTTTCTGTGTATCCCTTTGGCTTCCTGGAACTGACTCAGTAGACCAGGCTAGTCTCAAACTAAGACAGATCCAACTGCCTCTGCCTCCTGAGTGCTAGGATTAAAGGTGTGTGCCGCCACCACTAGGCAGGCTAGTTAGTTCAGGATTCTCCTGGTAGACATGACCTCACGCACACTATCATTTCTACTCAAAATGAAGAGCAGAATAATAAAAATGGCAAAACAAAGGATAAACTGTTCATGAAAGAAACTGAATTTCTTAGCTCACACTCTTCCGTTCTTCCAGGTCAGTACAGGAGTAAAAAGTGAGTAGTCGAGTCCTTCCAAACACCAAGTCTGTGTTTTGAGACTCTGCTTTCTAAGATAAGACTCTTTTTTAATTATTTATTTGTTTTATGCAAGTACACTATAGCTCTCTTCAGGAAACATCAGAAGAGGGCACCAAATCCCATTACACATGGTTGTGAGCCACTATGCGGTTGCTAGAAATTGAACACAGGACTTCTAGAAGAGCAGTGAGTGCTCTTAATACAGCCCCAAGATAAGACTCTTTAAAAGATTATTTTTACCTTTTGGGCGGGAAAGGGTTCAAGACAGGGTTTCTCTGTGTAGCCCCTGCTGTCCTGAAACTCACTCTATGGATCAGACTGACCTCAGAAATAAACCTGTTCTCTGCCTCCCAAGTGCTGGAATTAAAGGCATGTGCCACCACCGGCTTTAAAAAATTATTTTTAGGGTCCAGAGAGATGGCTTAGTGGTTAAGAACATTGGCTGCTCTTTCAGAGGTCCTAGGTTCAAATCCCAGCACCCATATGGCAGCTCACAACTGTCTGTAACTCTAAGTTGAGAGGATTCCCAATGCCTCAGAAAGCCATCCATGTAGTCAAAACACCAATGCACATAAAAATAAATAAAATTTTAAAAACAACTTATTTTTTAAAAGATTTACTTATTTGTATGTATAATTATTTGCCTGTATGTATACTACATGTGTGCCTAGTGCCTGAGGAGGCCAGAGGTGGCCATTATAGTCTCTAAAATTGGAGTTACAGATAGTTGTGAGCTTCTATATAGGTGCTGGGAACTGAACGCAGGTGTCCTCTGCAAGAGCAGCAAGTGATCTTAACCACTAATCCATCTCTCCAGCCCAGGAAGACAGACTCTTTTTAAGGTGATGCTCTTCCCTTTTGATGAGAAACATAAAACACTGGCATCCCACATCAAACGACATTCATCATGCTTGATCCACTTCTAGTCATTTCCACCAAAGTAGAGAGGGAAAGGCAGCAGGCAGACAGGAAAGAGTGCTGGGCAGCATCCACCAGAGTCTTCCCCATTATTCATAAAAATGTGATGAGAGGCACGTTCCTATACCACACATACTCCAATCTCTACAGCAAAATAAAGCCCAATGAAGGATACCATAATGCCCTGTTCCTAACGAACTCAGGAACTGTCATGTGCGAACCGCACAGCAGCTACCTTCATGAAAGCCTGGGAATAGCCTGTTTCTGCCTTCCTCAACCCAGCCCCACACTGCCCCACCATATTCAGTGGTACCCGAAACACTGGAAATGGCAAGGTGGCTAGAGTCTTCATAACCCCCCACACCCATGTGAAAGCCAGGCCCATGTGGTGGAAGCCTGCATTCTCAGCATGTGGAAAGTAGAGATGGGAGCCACACTCCAGCCTGCATGTCTACACTGCAAGAGTTTCCACTGCACCATCCCTGCAGTCACACTTTTCTCTTCTCACCTCAAGCGTTTTAGAGTAAGTTGCAAACACTGCTTCTTTGCTTTTTTTTTTTTTTTTTTTTAATGACATCTTGCTAAATTACCCAGACTAAGGTGGGTGGTGGAGGTGTATAGCTTTGATCCCAGGACTTGAGAGGCAGAGGCAGGCAGAACTCTGTGAGTTCGAGGCCAGTCTGATCTAGAAAGTGGGTTCCAGGACAGCCAGAGCTATTACACAGAGAAACCCTGTCTAGGAAAAAAAATTGCCCAGGCTAGTATCAAAATCCTGGGGCTCGAATAGTCCTCTTGTATTGATCTCCTGAAATGACCAGAGCTCCGTCATCCACCTTACTTTACTCCACATTCCTAACTAGTTCCTAAAACTGAGAACACTGTCTTGGAGGCACGAGACCATAGTCAAAATCCCGCAGTCAGAACCATGCAGGTGAGACTGGAGAAGCAATTCTACTTTGCTACACACTTCCTAGGATTTCATCAACTGTCAATTTTACTGTCCTTAACAGCCAAAGGAACAACGGTTTCCTCCCCGGCTCTGGTGTAATCTGGCATCAAACACTGCTCCATGTGTGTGCTCCGTGTATGAATTTACTGTGTGTGCTCCGTGTATGAACTTACTGTGTGTGCTCCGTGTATGAACTTACTATGTGTTCTCCCCTCATGTGTGCTGTGTGTGCTCCCTGTGTATGAGCTACCTGTGTGTGCTCCCTGTGTATGAGCTACCTGTGTGTGCTCACTGCCATGTCCCTCTGTCCACTTCATTCAAATAGCTTCCTATTCCTGGTCTTCAGTGATACAGGTCTTCAGTTCATCCGAAATTTCTCCGAGGTTAGATTCGAGATACAAATGTTTAGCAAAAATATCGCAAAAGATATGCAGTAGGTATCCTTCTCATATCAGAATTAGAGAATCTTTTTATATTCAGATGCCCCTAGCCATGGGAGTACTTGGACCAGGCAGTTCTACTGATGTCCTTGCAGACTGTACACAACCCCACATGCCTCCTCTTAGTTTTAATTTCTAGAAAGATGTTTTGTACTTTGACGGAAAGGTGGAACCCAGGACCTCACAGGTGTTAAGCAAGCAATTCACACTAAGCCCAGACTGTTTTATTTCTTTCATTTATTTCTAGTTTAATAAATATTAAATAAAATTACCTGAAAATTAAGAGTACAAACAGATACGGTGGACAGACACTCTCCCCAGAGTCTCTTAGTCACTCTTCAGAAACAATTCCTAGAATCAGTTTCTTGTTTTTCCTTCCAAAGGCACTGTATTCACATACAAGCAAATACATATACAATATATTTATATTGCCCCAGCCACAAACAAATGAATGATTGACCTTACAAGGTAAGAATTCTTCTAGAGTGTTTGTTCTGTGACAACCTACCCTGGACACTGCTCCATCCACATACATTTTCTTAATTTTTTTATTCCAGCTGCATAATTTCTTTGTATGAATATATTATGATTTATTCTCCTACCCTTATGTTGATAAATGTCTAGGTTTTGGGAACCTATGAGATAGCTCAGTCCATACAGTGCTTACCTTGTAAACACAAAGACAGGGTTCAATCCCCAGAAACCATATAAGGAGTCAGTGTTGTAGTTGGTAAGTTCTAGGTCAGTGAAAGACGGAGTCAGGTAGTCAGTTTCTGGGGACTGACCCCTGAGGTTGCCCTCTAGCCTCCACAAGCAAGGGGACATCTATACACCCCCATATATACCAACCCTCACACACAGATGAGTACTGGGAAAGCCATGCGCTGTCTACCTGGCCATTTAGGTTTGCTCTGATCTTTTACCATGATGTCATGATGGCAATTAACTCTAGACATATTCTGGGGTTATGGCGATTAGTGTCTCATAATCTTTTTTCCAAGAAGAAGTGCAGCAGTTGAACTTCACTGGTCCTCACCTACCCTGCACCCAGTCCTCCGAGTGCACCTGAGGCATAGAGCTGGAGAGTATTAACAAGCACCTGAGACAGCCTCGGCTGAGAGAAGCGTGGGAAGGGTGTGGGCACCCAACCTGGGTTTAGTAGCAAGTTAGCTAACCTTGAGCAAATCTCAAAAGGTCTCTTTCTCTGTAGAATGGAGGCCATGTGATTACTGACAGACACCATAAAGCAGTGGGTGAAAAGTGCTTTAGCATGATGCTTGCTACAAACAAGCAATCACTTTTCACTTTTCAAAAGTTATTCAAATGTGTTCCAGTCTGCTCCCTGCTTATCGTAAGCCTCTAAGTTCCTTAAAAACAAGGAGTATGTTTTGTTAACTGCTGACACGAGGAAGAACTTGGTGCTTTTTCTTGAGTGAAGACATCCTACTGTAAGAATGTTTAACCCAGAGGTGTGCTGAGATCACTTCCTAAAGGAGATGAAATGTAACAGATGTTAGGAAGAAAGCAAACACCAAAAGGAGCAGGACAATCACTCCGATCTGAAGTGTCTTTGTTAAACTTCACTGGATCAAGAAATGGCGCATGATGTAGAACATCTGCAACCGCATAGAGCAGGGCTGGGAGGGAGCTGAGGAGGACTCACTTCTTAGCATGTACACAGGGGAGAGACATGGACTCACTTCTTAGCATGTACACAGGGGAGAGACATGGACTCACTTCTTAGCATGTACACAGGGGAGAGACATGGACTCACTTCTTAGCATGTACACAGGGGAAAGACATGGACTCACTTCTTAGCATGCACACAGGGGAGAGACATGGAGTCACTTCTTAGCATGTACACAGGGGAGAGACATGGACTCACTTCTTAGCATGTACACAGGGGAGAGACATGGACTCACTTCTTAGCATGCACACAGGGGAGAGACATGGAGCAACCGATCTGCTGCTAGGAAAAATAGCAATAACCTTTAGCAATGAGGATGAGACTCACTGCCCACAAAGGCAGGTCCCAGTAAGTTCCGAACACTGGTAACAAACACAGCATAGTGTGGTAGCAGGAAATAAACATTTGATCTTTGTCCCCTTTATCTGGCAGGTAAATCTTAAGTCCCTGGCTCCTACAAAGGGTGCTAATGACACAGCTGATGTTGGCAGCTTGGGGAGGTTCACGATGGGTGCTGTTGACAAGACAATATGAAAAGAAAGATGGTGGATTCAGCCCTTTGAAGTTGCCATCTGTTCAACCTCTTCCAACACCCTCCTCTCCATCATTTTTTAGTTCCCATCCTGCCATCCACCCATTGTTCTGTACTAAACTCTTAAAAAGTGTGTAGGGAATGACACAGATAACAGACTAAAGATTAAATTTAGCACCAAAGGCCAAAAATGACATTTTAGTCAGCTTTAGGATAGCTCCCAGGAAGAAGTATGTCTGGAGGGGGCAGGACACCCTCCCCCGACCTCTTGCTCTCTGTATACAATCATCTGGAGTTCACTGGCATCTTTTGTACTATCTTTTACAAGCCAGTAAACACCAAGAGTTCCCAGAGGTCTATGAGCCACTCTAGTGAAGAAATGAAAGTCCAGACTCGGGGTGGGGAATGTGAGCTTAGAACAGGCCATCAGAAACACAGGTAGGACAACGGCAGCTGTTACTGCCATCTCAAATAGGCAGCAGCCTTGAGGACTGAGCCACCAACCTAGGGAGCTAAGCCATCACCAGGAAACCAGCATCCCAACTGGACTGCATTTAGTTGTTTTTTGTTTTGTTTTGTTTTGTTTTTCTTTTTCTTTTTTTTGAGACAGGATTTCTCTGTGTAGCCCTGGCTGACTTGGAACTCACTCTGTAGACCAGGCTAGCCTTGAACTCAGAAATCCACCTGCCTCTGCCTCCCATGTGCTGGGACCAAGGCCCATGCTGGTTCTTTTTTCTTCATGATATACAATTGTATCTCTTGGCATCAGCATCTTAAATTCAATAAAACATGGAACTATTTGTGATCACACAGCATAATGGCAAACATTCAAGAAATAGTCACAAGGCTTTTCACCTCTGGTGAACACAGAATACATTTTTAGTACATGGTAAGCACTGAAGAGAAAGCGTTCTCCATAGCTCTGTCCCATAGGACACAGCATCTAATGGGAGAGCTAAGAACCAACTTCTCTGTTCATTGCACATGACACCTACATGGTGGGGACTGTGGAAAAATGACATTTCTGGAGTGCTCAGCCTCTCACTCCACTTCTCAGTTCCATCTGAGCCCCCTTCCTGTCACCACCCACTGTGTCATCCTTCATCATCTGTCCTCTCAGTCACATCACCAAAGGCCAGTCTTAGCTAATGCAACTACTCCAGAACCTTCTGAGAGTCGCGAAGAAGCTTACCTCCACTGTCTACAACTGCTACAGAAAGGTTACAAGGAATCCAATTCTGTGGTGTAAAACAGCAGACCTGGCTTCACTACTTATAAATTCCAGGGGTTGGGGATGCAAATCAATTAGCCAAGTGCTTGTCCAGCACACACACAAAGCCCTAAAGTCAGTTCCTAGCACTGCACAAAACTAGGCACGGGAGTACATGCCTATACTCACAGCACTCAGAGGGTAGAGGCAGGAGGATCAGAGGTTTAAGGTCCTCCTCCACTGCACAGTGAGAAGGAGGTCAGCCTAGGCTACATGAGACCCGTCCTCAAAAGAAAAAAGGAAAAAGAAATTCCATGCTCATGGTTCTCAATTACACTCTGATAACAGAAGATCATGAAATAATACCATTTCCCTAGATATAATAATTTTTTTAAAGATTTATTTATTTTATACATATGAGTACACCACCGGTGGTCTCTTCAGACACACCAGAAGAGGGCACCAGACCCCATTACAGATGGTTGTGAGCCACCATATGGTTGCTGGGATTTGAACTCAGGACCTCTAGAAGAGCAGTCAGTGCTCTTAACAGCTGAACCATCTCTCCAGCCCGATATAATAATTTTTTAATCATTTGAAAAGCAAGGCCAATCAAAAAGGATACATGCAAGCCTGACAACCTGAGTTCTGTCCCTGAAATCCACTTAAAGGTGAGAAGAGAGCAGCAACTCAACCAGCTGTCCCCTGACTGCCAGGAATGGACCATGGTGTATTCACACTCTCACAGACACACATTTAAACACATGCACACACACTCATAGATATATATACATACTACTCACATACATACAATAACATTAAAAAAAACAACCATTTTTAAAAAGTAAATATGGTGGTGCTGAAGAGATGGCTCAGTGGTTAAGAACACTTACTGCACTAGCAGAGGACCTGGGTTCTATTCCCAGCACCCACAAGGTGGCTCACAACCATCTGTAACTCCAGTTCTAGGGGACCCATTGCTCTCTTTTAGCTTCCTTGGATACCAATCACATGTCATCTACATACGCACATGCAGGTAAAACACTAGTATACATGAAACAAAATAAATACATATTGAAAAATAATAAAAGATAACGGTGCTAGAGAGAGGGCTCAGTCCATAATGCTCCTGCCACTGTGCATTTACAAATGGTTAGGTGGTACTCTTTCTCCATATTTTTCCATAGTAAAAAGTTGAAATAAAAAATTCATAGATAATCACTATCTCACTTCTCCACGGTGCAGATGGAATGTTGCTGGGCTCTTTTCTCACAACAACCAGGAATCAATGCATGGCTACCAAGAAGCAGGAGTTGACACGGTCAAGAACAACCCTGCCTCCCAACCCTTCCTCCTCCCAGCCAAATTGGCACTGTTCGCTCACTACCATGGCATTTGCACAGAGCTGGAGTCAGGGGAAAGACAATGACCTCAGGAAACAAGGCAGTTACCTAAGGTATTGCCACTGAAGAGGTTTTTAAGAAGAAAGGAGGCAGTATAGGCCATGCTGCCCACCTGGCCAGGAGCCAGCTTCCACGCTTCCACCCTGCCCGGTTTCTTATTTCAGAGAATCTCGGACTTTGGAGCTACACTTATTTCTTAGATCCCTGACTACTGACCTTATTCTCAAGGATTTTGTTGTAGCTGTTTCTTTTTTATGCAAGATTTAAGGAAACTTCGTGTCACAGTTTGAATGTGCAATGCCCCACTCCCCAACAGGCTCCTGTGTTTGACTACTTGGTCTCCAGTTGGCAGTGCTGTTTCAGAACTTTAGAATGGGGGACCCAGCCAAAGGACATAGGTCAGCGGGACCAGAACTTAAGGCTTTACAGGTTGGCCCTGTTCCTGTTCTTTGCTTCTTGATCTGCTGAGATACAAGCAGGCCACCTGCTGCCAGGCACGCCTCCCACATAGAGCCATCTGCAAAATGCCTCGCCCACCATGATGTCCCTCCACTACACTTTGTATTCCCTGAAACCTCGGCCAAATCAATCCTTCCTTCTCTATGTTGCTTCTTGTCAGATATCAGGTCAAACTAAGGGGAAAAAAGTAAGTCACAGTAGCAGCTCCTACTAAATGCAGTTTTCTTGGGGACAGAGCCCTGTAGGAGTGGCCAGAGAGAAGCAGTGGGTTCAGTGCCAGTCACAAGGACAAGACATTAAAGATAAATAACTCAAATTCATCTCAGTCAGAATCCAAGGAGCTCACAGTGATCAGATCAGCTCTTTTAGTGCCCACACCAACCCAAAGAAGTTGGTTAAATCTCAGGTTCAGAAAATGTATGTTAGCACACAGTTACGAGCCAGGCAGACGATGGAGATGAATAAGAAGCGCCACGTTAAAGCTCACTACAAGTGCAACCAACATAAAGAGCCTTTGTTCTGTTCACATTTGGGACGTGAGTTAAACTTTTACACTTAACTGGTTCCTGGAACAAATAACTTTAGAATTCAGGAAAGAAAATGTACTGAGCTTAGTTCTAACTGGTGAAGGAAACTGAAGCAGAAATGCAATAGACAAACAGAACAATTCAAATTCCAGTACTAATTCCTTATTTTTGCTATGAACTACAAGCCTATTTGATTCTTCCAATATGTGCAGGATAGTTTCATGTCATAAGCTTCTTGACATAAGCTAGCATTGTTTTGGGAGAGGAAACCTCAACTGAGAAAATACTTCCTCCAGATTGGCCTGTGGGCAAGCCTGTGGTGCATTTTCTTAGATTGATGGTTGGTGTGGGAGGACCTTGTGCTGGTGGTTCTGAAATGTGTAAGAAAACAGACTGAAGCGGGACATGGTAGCCCATCCCTTAAATCCCAGCACTGAGGAGGCAGAGGTAGGCAGCTCTCTGCTTTGAAGGTCGGCACTGAGGAGGCAGAGGCAGGCAGCTCTCTGCTTTGAAGGTCAGCACTCAGGAGGCAGAGGTAGGCAGCTCTCTGCTTTGAAGGTCGGCACTGAGGAGGCAGAGGTAGGCAGCTCTCTGCTTTGAAGGTCGGCACTGAGGAGGCAGAGGCAGGCAGCTCTCTGCTTTGAAGGTCGGCACTCAGGAGGCAGAGGTAGGCAGCTCTCTGCTTTGAAGGCCAGCACTGAGGAGGCAGAGGTAGGCAGCTCTCTGCTTTGAAGGCCAGCACTCAGGAGGCAGAGGCAGGCAGCTCTCTGCTTTGAAGGTCAGCACTCAGGAGGCAGAGGTAGGCAGCTCTCTGCTTTGAAGGCCAGCACTGAGGAGGCAGAGGCAGGCAGCTCTCTGCTTTGAAGGCCGGCACTGAGGAGGCAGAGGTAGGCAGCTCTCTGCTTTGAAGGCCGGCACTGAGGAGGCAGAGGTAGGCAGCTCTCTGCTTTGAAGGCCAGCACTGAGGAGGCAGAGGTAGGCAGCTCTCTGCTTTGAAGGTCGGCCTGGTCTACAGAGCAAGTCCCAGCAGAGCCAGGGCTACAGAGAAACCCGGTCTTGAAAAAAGAAAGAAGGAAGGAAGGGAGGGAGGGAGGGAGGGAGGGAGGGAAGGAGGGAGGGAAGGAGGGAGGGAGGGAGGGAGGGGGAAGGGGAGGGAAGGGGAAAAAGGGAAGGAAAGGGAAAGGAAGGGAAGGGAGGGGAGGGGAGAAAGGAAGGAAGGACAGACGGACAGACGGACTGCTGTTGAAAAGTGGGAATGAGTAGTCACATGTTTATACAACAAATATCAATACCCTCCTGCCCACTGAGGTTTTCCAAGTGCCTTGAGAGAGCCTGCTTCATCTGCTCTTCACCTCAAGAGCTGAAAAGCTCTATTCTTGGTGAGAGTCTGGAGAGAGGTTATCACCTCTAGTAACCCAACAGCCCACTGTTCTTGTTGGGGTAGCCTAGTCCCTCCACCTGTAGAGCATGGTGGTCCACCACCATAGATAGCAATTTAACTCCAACTAATGAGCTACAGGAAGCCTAGAAGCAGAGGAGGCTAAAATAGTTCTCTAAATGCAGCAGAAAATAAAATGTAGACAATTTTAGCTAGGATATATATGCCTGAACAGCTGTAGGCTGAAATCATAAAGGATTTCAGAAAATTCAAAAACAGAAGAAAGTGGCGGCTCACGCCTTTAAGTCCAGCACTTGGAAGGCAGAAGCAGGTGGATCTCTAAGAGTTCAAGGACAGTCTAGTCTACAGAGCAAGATCTAGGATAGCCAGGGCTACAACAGAGAAACTCTTGTCTCAAAAAACTGAGTGGGTACAGATATTGCTTAGTGAGAGAATATTTGCCTACAGGGTTTGATCCCTGGTACTGCAGGGAGAAGAGAAACTATGCCTTTGACTAATAAAATTGTATAGTTGCTGGGGTTTTTTTTCTCTTTCTTTTTCTTTTTTTTTCCAAGACAGGGTGTCCCTGTGTAGTATCCCTGGCTGTCCTGGAACTCCCTCTGTAGACCAGGCTGGCCTCAAACTCAGAAATCCGCCTGCCTCTTCTTCCCAAGTAAACGTGGGACTAAACGCGTGTGCCACCACTGCCTGGCTTGGACTATTTCTATATAAGCAGAAATGTCTCAAGTTAAGAGGAGTAAGAACACTGGGCAGTGGTGGCACACGCCTTTAATCCCAGCACTTGGAGGCAGAGGCAGGTGGATTTCTGACTTTGAGGCCAGCCTGGTCTACAGAGTGAGCTCCAGGACAGCCAGGACTACACAGAGAAACCCTGTCTCAAAACAAACAAACAAACAAAAAAGAGGAGTAAGAACACAACAGTAAGGGCTGTTGCATGTATCTACTAAGGGCACATTTAACAACAGCTATAAATGTCAACAATGGAACTAAAAAAACGACTGCTCCAATTGTAAAAACAACAAAACCGCATCAGAAATAAAGTTTTATGTCATTGGTTGATGGGCATTCAGAAAAGAGTTCAGACACTGGTGAATAAGGAAAGGCAGATCAATTTTGGAGTAAATGGCCTTTTGATTTTATGACAGCGAGCAGTTTCAACTCTAAAATGGTTGCTGCATAATGCAGCTTAAAGAAATGTCCCTTGGGGCTACTGTTGCTCCTGCAGAAGTCCGACAACTACACGGCAGCTCACCGCCTGCACCTCCAGTATTGGAGCTGAGATATCCTCAGGCCACCACAGGAACCTGAACACATATGGTGCACACAAACTCATGTTGGCAAACACATAGACAAAATAAAAACTAAATAAAGAGATTAAGGAAGGAAGGGAGGGAGGGAAGGAGGGAGGGAGGGAGGGAGGGAGGGAGGGAGGAAGGAAGGAAGGAAGGAAGGAAGGAAGGAAGGAAGGAAGGAAGGAAGGAAGGCGGGCGGCTTGCTCACCAGGCTAGAGAGATGCCTTAGTGACTATGAACACTCGCTCTTGCAGAGGACCTTGGTTTGGCTCCCAATCATTCATATGACTCACAACCATCCATAATTTGTAATTCCAGATGTTTTGCCTTCTTTTGGCTTCTGCAGGCATCTCACATACATGATATATTTACATACATGCAGGCAAAACACTTATACACTTATACACATAAAATAAAAATCTTTATTTATTTTATTTATTTATTTATTTTTATTTTTTAATTTATTTATTTATTTATTTATTTATTTTTTTTTTTTTTTTTGGTTTTTTGAGACAGGGTTTCTCTGTGTAGCCCTGGCTGTCCTGGAACTCATTCTGTAGACCAGGCTGGCCTCAAACTCAGAAATCCGCCTGTCTCTGCCTCCCAAGTGCTGGAACTAAAGGCATGCACCACCACTGCCCAGCAAAATAAAAATCTTAAAATGGAAGAAAAAATGTTCCTAATTGGTTTTTCTGACCACCACCAAGAAAGATATGATGTAACCACAAGAGGGTTGAACTATGATTTAAAAACAAACAACAACGACACAGGCAGACTGGAAAGCAGAGAAGAGAAGCAGGGGCAGGTAGACGTGAAATGCTCTAAACAAGGTTGGGGGGCGGCACTCCCTCTCCTTGCAGAGCCATAGCTCCTTGCTTTCCATGTGCAGAAAAGGATTCTAGGATCACAAACTAAGGCTTTTTCTTCTAAGGAAGGTCCTTTTTCTCCTGTTAGAATAAGAGCACTCCTTTCTTCCCACCTCAAAAGAGAAAGCAAGTCAATCTTTCCTGTTAACCAGGGAATGTGGACTTTCCCCTTCTTGTTCAAATAAGAACTTTTCATGTACCAAAAACAAAGGTGACTCCTCCCGTTTCATTTGATATCTGCTCATGAGGCAGTAGGGCTCCATCAAGTCCTTCAAAGAAATCTCTACCATTCACTCAAAGAAAAGAAAAACCCAGGTGATGAGGCTTGTTGGGGGTCTGGGCTGTCAAGCCTACATGAAAATCCTTGGGAGTTCAAAAGGGCTCCGTGTGAGTTCTAAGGGATGACAAACCTTGATGTCTGCCTTTGCTGGTTCATAAAGAGTAGCTGCTTGGCTGATAAGCTGTGAGGGCAATTTCAAAGAGAAAGCTGTCAGGGGCCTCCCCTGCTCTCAGGAGCTGCTAGGTAGAGCCTCAAAGCAGCAGTGAGTGTGTGTCTGCAGAGCAGCAAACTACCTAGAGCATCTGAGTCGGGACAAATTCACCATGGCACCCTCACACAGGAAACCCTGTCTTTCTTCTGGGCCCACTGTCCTGACAGGCTATAACCACGGTTCCTCAAGGCCTGAGTGTTCTATGGCTGGTCTGTTGCCTAGAGGGGTCCACCTGAGGGCCAGCCCTTCCAGTGTAGAGGGACAATTTCAAAGTGTATTTGAGTGACCTTGGACCTCAGCTTCTGTGTGTTCAGGGACTTGAGACTACCAAACACGCCATTCCCCCAGTCACCCGGGTTCAAACCTCCTGCTAGGTCCCAAGCTCTGGAATGCTGCCCCGCCCTCCCCTCCCCCACCCTGCTCTTACTGACTTCCCCAGCCTGTTCACCAGTAGGTTCTCTGCCTCTCAGCAGCCCTGCTGACCGACTTCCCATCCCATATCAAGAAAGCATGCAGGAAACTGAATGTGGTTTCAAATGTGTGTGCTGTGGTCAACACTTCTGTTATGTCTGTGTTTACCAGAAACTTTTGAACTTCCCAATGCCAGTACAGGTCATCCCTGACAAGAGCAACATTGCCTTATGACCTAATTGAAAACCATAAAAAAAAAAAAAATGGCCTCGGCAGGCAACAGAACACACTGCTTTTGTCAAGGGCCTGAGTTCAGTTCCCAGCACCTACAGATCAAGTGGCTCACCACTCCTGTACTTGCAGCTCCACGAGGATCCAAATCCTCTACGCTGGACAGTGACCCACAAATACAGACATGCACACAATTTAAAAATAGTTAATTAAGACAAAGTGACGAAGGATCTAAGTAAACATTTTCCTCCAATATTTACAAATGGGCAATCACATATAAAAAGATATTTAAGAGCTGAAGGCATAGGTCAGTGGAACAGCAGGAACTTGAAGGCACAGCATGACTGAAGGTCCTACATTCAATTTTCAACACTAACACACACATACACACAGTATCTCAAAGGAAATAAACACAAAATCCCCAAAGGGATGATGTGCTGAGAGATGTTACATAACTGAGCCTTTGCAAACAAGATAGCAGGATAATCCTAGCAGGGGGGGGGGGGTTTCTAGGAGATCAAAGACAGCAAGTGTGTGTGTGTGTGTGTGTGTACACACATAGAAACTGTATCAAAACAAAAATAAAAAGAAGAAAAGAAAAACAGTAAGTGAACAAAGCCAGCCACAAAAGACTGCTTACTCTCTCTTTAAAGTCCAGAACTGGTAAGTGCTCACAGACAAACAGTAGATAAGTGACTGCTACAGGCAGGAATCAGGAGGGGGAGGAGCTAAGGAGTACATGTTTCTCTGAGGTGATGAAAATGTTCTAAAAACAAACATGTATGTGGATATAGTTTTAAGTAAACACTGAATTAGAAAAAAAATTCTGGTAGTATAGAATTGTTTTAAATAAAAAGTAAGGGTGGAGAGATGACTCAGCAGTTAAGAGTACCTCCAACTGTTCTTCTGAAGGTCCTGAGTTCAAATCCCAACAACCACATGGTGGCTCACAACCATCTGTAACTAGATCTGATGCCCTATTCTGGAGTGTCTGAAGACAGCTACAGTGTACTTACATATAATACATAAATCTTTAAAAATATATATAAATATAAACAAACAAACAAACAGTGTAAGTCACCCTCTCCCTTCCTCCCCTATCTCTAGATGTGGCCACTGTGGATACTCTCTTGTGAGTCCTCCCACTGTTACACAAACCCAACACACAGAAAACAACTGTGTCTCTAAGCACATGCTTAAGTAGAGCCATACACCAGGAGCCACACTTTAACATGCTGTGGGCATCTTTTAAGACCTTTTTTTTTTGAGACAGGGTTTCTCTGTGTAGCCCTGGCTGTCCTGGAACTCACTCTGTAGACCAGGCTGGCCTCAAACTCAGAAATCCTCCTGCCTCTGCCTCCCAAGTGCTGGGATTAAAGGCGTTCGCCACCACTGCCCTGCTTCTTTTAAGACACTTAAAAGTATTTTTAGTAAATATCACTTAGCACGGTAGATATATCAAAAAAGTACTCAAATAATTACCTACTGAAGGAAATGTTTGGTGGTGGTGATTGCAGGGTCAGCCCCAACACCTGGCAAGCACGCTACCACTGGACTACATCCTCTCTCAGTATTTTCATTTTTACCCTTTTGGGGAGTGGAGGTATTTTCAAGACAGGGTTTCTCTGTGTAGCCCTGGCTGTCCTGGAACTCACTCTGTAGACCAGGCTGGCCTTGATCTCACAGAGATCTGCCTGCCTCTGCCTCCCACCACTCAGCTTCACTTTTACCCTTATTTTTTTTAAGATTTAAAATATGTATGCATGGATTATTTGTGATGCAGAAAAGCCATCCATACATTCAAACATAAGGAACATCTGAGGAGCTGGGCAGCTTACTCCAGAGACTGACAGGGGAGCATCTCTAGAACCCAGGAGTTTGTGGCCCCCTTCAGCAGTGTAGGGAGGCCCTGCCTGGCTAAAAATTATGCAAAATAAAGCCAGGCACAGTGGAACATGCCTGTGGTCCCAGCACTTGGGAGGAACCTAGTCTAAAAAATTTTCAAAATAAAAATAACTTAGTCAAAACACTAGTCATACTCATGTTCACTGTTCATGTTGTGTACAGGTGTTTGTGGGGGAGAGAGGATGTTAGTATGTGTTGGTGGGGATGTTTGGGGGGGCAGCAGTCAAAGGTGGGTATTTTCCTCATTGTTCCTATCTTATTATTTGAAACAGGGTCCTTCACTGAACTAGAGCTCATCGATTCAACTGGTTGGGCAGGAGGCCCCCAGGTTCCTCCATCAGCAGCACTGGTGCTGTGCTGTATTCCGGGCCTGGGCCGCAGTGCCCTGCTGAGATGTGGGTGCAGGGACAGACTCGGGCTCTCATGCTTGTGCAGCATGTGACTTACTGCCTAGGCCGTGTCCCCAAGCCCACTTCACTTGGATTTATTTTTAGCAGGCACGGCCTTGGACCCAGGTTCTGGTGCCAGTGCTCCCTGTGAGCTGTGCCCTAGCTCCATGGTGACTATTCTTTAATTTCTTTACAGCTCTAGGCGCTTTCTGAACCTTTTGCTTTTCTGTCTGTTTTCATTTTGGAAACAGGTCTCACTATGGAGTGCAGGCTGCCTTTGAACTCACTATCCTCCTGTTTCCACCCCCTGAGTACCAGGATTATAGGTGTGTGATACCATGCCCAGCTTCAAATTCTTTTTTAATGGTGTTTAGTCTAGGCTTCATTTGTCTGTTTTATGACAAGGTCCCATCAAGATCCCAAGATGACCTTAAACTGAGCGTGTAGCAGAGAGTGACCCTGAATCCTGACCCTCCTCATCATCAGGTAAGTGCCAGGATGGCTTAGGAAGGACTAGACAGTGACAGCTAAAACCGAGCAGGCCTTTGTTTCTATACGACTGATGCACACTGTGCTGTAAACAGTCCTGCAGTAGCTAAAACACGGCAGTAAGTAGACATTTTTATTGGATTAAATTTCAAAGTCGAACATTATCCAGGCCTCCTGTAAACCCCTGCCAGTTTCACGCCTTCCCCATTCAAGAGGAAACCCTTTATGGATACTGATTGGTCTTTCTTTGTTTGCTTTCGGTGCTAGAGACCAAACTCTGCCTCAGCAACACTAAGTATTCACCCTACACCTGAGCCTCACCTTGGGCAACAGTGACCTCCAAGGAGCACTGAGCTGGCTGAAGCCTGGTCCACCCTGTATCCTGCATTGTATGTCTGGGCTCCACACTTCACCCAGGACCTTCCTCAACCATTCACCCCATCATATGGTTTTTGAGACAGGGTCTCTCACGGAACCCAGAGCCCACAGGTTGACTGCCCAACAGGCCAGCTAGTGACATTCAGCAATCCACTTGTCTCTGCCCGACCCAGCTCTGGGGTTATAGGCACAGGCGGCTGTTCTGCACGTGGGTACTCAAGGACTTTACCCATTGAGCCATCCTGCCAATTTCCAAACTCTCACTTCAAAAATGGAACATTTCTTTCCTTCTTTTTGCTCAAATTTGCTCCCATTTCAGCTCCCAGCTGACGAACTTGTCTCACATATAACTGGGAAAGAGACGCTTTGGGGAGATCTTCCCTCTGCTTCCCCACACTTAGTCCTATTCACACTCATTAACCTTCCAATTACAGTGCAGGAAACATCCCAGGTCAAAACCAAAGTCTAGTCACCCAACCAGGTGGCTCCGGGGCCAGGCCTTCTTGGACCCTGAAGACCTCTTCCTTGTCTCTTCTACAGTATCGGTTTCTTTCCTTATAGGAACATTCACATCGGCAAATAGCCGATGTCTTCTATTTTTATTGAAATAGAATAGACTATTCTATTTCTTCTAGAAATAGAATATTTCTATTTCTAGAGTCTTCTATTTTTATTGAAAAATAAAAGCCAGGCTTTGTGGTACATGCCTCTACACCCAATATTTAGGAGGACAGACAGACAGACAGACAAACAGATATTACATGTACACATAGGGTATTTGGGTATGAGAGCTGGGTTTTAGTTTAGTAATAGAGCATTTGCCCAGCATGCATGAGGCCCTTGGTCAGATCTGATCCTAAGTTCTAGGAAAACAAGGTTGAGGATTTCTAGACTTACATTGTATTCCAATAAAATATTTACAATGAACAAAGTTTCACTTGCACCTAGCTTCCCACCCAACTACCTGTGTATCTGTCTACTCTTCTCTCATGTACTGCTACCTATAGTCCATCTCCACTGCCTCATTTAAGACTATACACTTAAAAAAAAAGTCTCATATATGCCAGGCTTGCCTGGAACTCACTATGTAGCCAAGAATGACCGTGAGTTCCTGATCCCCATACCCCTATTTCTCAAGTGCCAAGATCCTAGGCATGTGCCACAAGTGGTTTATGCAGTCCTAGGTGTAAGGCAAACACTTTTGCAATTGAGAATACAACCTCAGCCAAAAATACACCTTTTCAAATGCATGTGCCAAAGGCAAGGCTACACCACACCCCTCACCCCACTGGGCCTTTCAGTGGCATCTGCAACCTCCTTAGAGCCCTGTCATTGCATTGATCCTGTCTCAAGGGCTTCCTCCTACATCAAGAGCATCTGCTTCACAGACCCTCTGCTGGCTGCCGCTGTGTTGCTTGGGCTCTCTCCAGGTCCCCCCTCCCTGTAGCTTTATACCCTCTCCAGGCTCACCTGCCCCAAAGACAAGTGCAATGCTTTGACAATATTACAGAAAAACTCACTGTTTTACATCATTCAGATGCCAAAATTGTGATTACCTCCTTGAATGGCCATTTTGCACACTCTCACCTGACTCTCCTTTAACACCCCATTAGGCATTACCATCAATTAAAAGGACTGGAGATGTGGGGATGTGGCTCAGTGGCAGAGCACTTACTTACCCTGTATGAGGCCCTGGGTTCTATCCTTGGCACTGCTGGAAAAGAAAAGAAAAGGAAAGGAAAGGAAAAGAAAAGAAAGGAAAAGAAAAGGCAGGAAGCCAAGCCTGGTGGTGCATGCATTTAATCCCAACAGAGCCAAAACTCTGTGAGTTTGAGGCCACCATGGTCTACATAGTAAGTTCCAGAACAACCAAGGCTATACAGAGAGACTATGTCTCAAAAAAAATTATTAAAATTACCTACAGCTGCCACCACAGTGAAGAAATTGTATGTGTATGACATCAAGATTTATATCTGAGCTTGAATGAACCAGAAAGGGTAAAAAAAAAAAAACCACTAAGGGGGCAGGACAAAGTATTTCTGAAAGGATTTGAATTCTTGCCATCTATACAATTGAAAAGGTACAGAGAATTCACCTGTTCTTATTATGAAAAATTAAACTCAAAATCCATTCTTTTGAATACAAAGAATAGGCCGGAAGCCAGATACAGGAAAATAATTCTTTAAAAAGTGTGACTGTCATACTACAAGGCAGTCACGGGTGATTACTGGCTTAAGTGTTTCCTCACCCACAACCTGTGACACTCTGTTCAGCACTGCAAGGTCTGTTGAGCATCTCCACACCCCATTAGTGGTCTCTACACCCACAGTGGTAAAAAGCAGGTTGCAGCTAGCATGAGCAAGTCCAAGGTGTGGTCTACTACAATGCAAGCCTCCTATCTAGTCACCCAGTGCCTCCAATCTGCTCAGTGAACAGGAAAGGCCAAAGACCCAGGACGAAAATGATATTTATTGGAAATCACACAATAGCAGTCTGTCCTTGTGTAGCTGTAAGTCCTTATGTAATTCTTTGTGCCTTAACAAGCTTTTCTAATAGCCTGCCACTGACCAAACTTGTTCTTCCTTCAGCTCTGTCACTGCCACATACCACTGCTGGAGGAAGCGCCACAACTGGAGGCAGGGCAGGTGAGTTAAGTCTCCACAACTGAACCTTTCCCGTACAGATGCTAACAGCACAGTTGTCCCTACTACAGAACGGTGAAAGTAAGAAATAAATACAACAGGGCTATAGTATGTATGGCTCAGAGGCATGGCTTAGCATGCACAAAGGTTCAATCCCTAGCACCAAAATAAAAAGTAAATTAAAATAGAATTATATAACTGAAAAACTATAGGAAGCACATAATGTATAACTGATACACGGAAGCCCACAAAAAGGCCCCTTGTCATCCGTGTGGTTGCTAATAAAACTGCTAATAGACCTAATAATTCATGGTCATCCTAAGATTAAAAGGATTGAGAAGAGCCATAAGAAAAAATATACCACAGAGCCTTTTCGCTCTTACATAGGCAACACATCCCTCAAATTCAAGGCATACAAGCTATGAACTATAAACTCCCCACTAAAAGTAAATAACAAGACAGAGGGCTGGAGTAGCTCAGTGGCAGAGCACCCGCCTAGCTTGTATGAGGTCCTGGGTTTGGTTCCCCAGGACATCTTTAACAAAAATAAAATTGAACATAAGTGTGGGGACTTCAACGTCAGCAAAATAATGGCACACTCAGTGAGCTCAAAATCTAATGCCAGGCGACGTTTTTCAGGCCATGTTGCTGATTACACAAGAATGAGTCTCTTAATGACATTCTAGTTTCTATTATCCTCATTGTGGTAGGATAGCTTCATTTTCTCAACTTTAGTCTACATTTTGATATAGGAAGATAAGAACAAATGATGAGACTTTAGAGAAACTAGAGCCTTCATATGCTGTTGGTGATTAAAATACTGTAGGCTCTTTGGTAAAGAGTCTGGCAATTGATCAAAAGTCTAAACAGCTATCAAATGACACACTGATTCCTTATGAAGATATAACAAACCCTAGTGGAGTAACATAATTCCCCAAAGAACTTGTCCATAAATATTCATAGTGTTAGTCATAAGAGCTAAAAACTGGAAACAATCCAAATACCCATCAACTAATAAATGAATAAAATATAGAATATCTATATACATGCCCATAAAAAGGAATGAATAATTGGGAGATTAAGGCAAAAGGCTAGCAAGTTCGAGGCCAGCCAGGTCTTCACTGACAGGTCATATCTCAAAACAAAAATCAAAACCAAAAGAAAACCACAGCTACGCATGCTCCTACAGCAATACTAATTAAACTCAGTGGGGTACCAAAAGCTAAACAATGAAAGGAAGGATTAAAAGGTAAGGAGGAAAGAAGGAGGAAGGGAAGAAGGGAAGGAGAGGGAAGGAGAGAGAGCTACATCACTGAGCCAGACTCCAGCTTTTGGTTCCGGGGCTTGTTTTTTTTTTGTTGTTGTTTTTTGTTCTATGGTGTTGTTGCTGTTGTTGTCATTGTCCTTGTTGTAGTTTAAGACAGGGTCTTACTCAGTACCCCAAGCTAGTCTGGAACTTATGCAAGACTCCAACCTTGGCCTCTTAAGTGCTGAAATTACATGCATCAACCACCCAGTCCAGCTCCAAGGTCTAGTCATAATTAAAAAGATGGAAGTTGCCGGGCGGTGGTGGCACACTCCTTTAATCCCAGCACTTGGGAGGCAGAGGCAGGCGGATTTCTGAGTTCGAGGCCAGCTTGGTCTACAGAGAGAGTTCCAGGACAGCCAGGGCTACACAGAAAGACCCTGTCTCGGAAAAACCAAAAAAAAAAAAAAAAAAGACAGAAGTTTAAACAATATAAACTTTCACAAAGAGGAAACGTGTAACTTATAAGAGTTCCAGGACAATGCTCAGGTGTGGTGCCCATGAGGAGGGAGGGGCAAAACAAAACACAGACCTGGGGAGATGACTCAGTGGGTAAAGTAAAGTCTCTTGCTATGCAAGATAAGGACTAACCCTAGGATCCACATGATGCCCAGAGCAGTTCTGCAATCCCAGTGCTCCTTCAAGATTCAAAGAGGAGGAGAATCCACAGGAGCTCACGGGCCAACTAGCCTGGTGTGTTTAGTATCAAGCAAGGCAGTTGGTGCAGGGCAGTGGTGGCGCACGCCTTTAATCCTAGCACTTGGGAGGCAGAGGCAGGCGAATTTCTGAGTTCAAGGCCAGCCTGGTCTACAGAGTGAGTTCCAGGACAGCCAGGGCTACACAGAGAAACCCTGTCTCAAGAAACCAAAAATAATAATAATAATAATAATAATAATAGCAAGGCAGCTGGCAAGGACTGACCCCAAGGCCATCCTATGACCACATGTACACCATGTTGGCACTCACACAGGCAAAGATATTTTTTTAAGAATCAAACAGGAGTTAAAGACACAGCCCAGTGATGAAGAGCACTGCTGTTCTCCCAAAGATCCCAGGTTCAGTTCCCAGCACCAACATGGAAGCTCACAACTGCCTGTAACTCTAGTTCCCGGGGAAACCTACCCTCTTATCCAGCCTCTGAGGGCAGCAGGCACCGAGTGGTATACAGACATATATACACATGCAGGCAAAACACTCACATACATAAAATAATTAAGTAAGTCTAAAGGGAAAAAAAAGAGAAAAGAAATAAAAAGCATCAATTAGAATTGTCTAAACCTGGTCTGAAAGGTGGAAATCTTAAACCTCATCTTGCTGGTCTACCAAGAGTTTCAAGATTCATAAACCAGTTTTTCTGACTTTAAACAAGGAGCTGGTGAAAGGTGAATTTCAAGGCCTGACCCGTGAAGAATCTCTTGTAATCAGTTGCTCATCGAGAAAAAAAGCACAGAAATCTTTGTAAATCTCCAGGTGATCCTTATGTAATAAACCAGATCTAACTCCAACACAGCAGGGAAAGAAAAATGCAGTCATTTGAAAAGTAACTTGAGGACTCCATACAAGGATGCCAAGATCCGCAGGGCGAAGAGAGCTCAGAATTCCTAGCCATCTTAACAATGTGAATAAATATCCTTAGGCAAACTTCCAAAGGTCAGAGCTCCCACTTTAAAAAAAAAAAGAAAGACGAAAGAAAGAAAGAAAGAAAGGAAGGAAGGAAGGAAGGAAGGAAGGAAGGAAGGAAGGAAGGAAGGAAGGAAAGAAAGAAAGAAAGAAAGAAAGAAAGAAAGAAAGAAAGAAAGAAAGAAAGAAAGAAAGAAAGAAAGAAAACTTGGACAGTATAAAAAGCTCAGCAGGTAAAAAGGCACTTGAAACCAAGCCTATCACCTGAGTTCAATATCTGGAGCCCACACCAATAGAAGGACAGAACCAGCTCTTGCAAGTTGTCCTTTGATCTGAACATTGCACACACACACACACACACACACACACACACACACACACACACACGAGTTAAAATAAAACCTTTTTTGTTGCTAAGCAATAACTAGCAAGAACATGTACATCTTCCTTCAAGATGCAACTCACCAGATTCTTTCATCTGGGAGTCTTTGTGTCTTTGAACCCTGGAGGAAGGAGGAGTGAACTCTCTTTACCAGCCAGGTTGTTCTCTCGTTTACTTTTCAGCTTTCCTTTACTACATGGAAACAAGCAAATCAGTATCAGACACCTATGTGAATATCTAAAGTGAACTTTGACAATAAACACAAACTCACAGAAATCACCTGAAGACTAAAAACTAACTGTAAATTACTAAGTGACTAATACTAGGTCCCCCTGTTATTAACTACAGATAGATTTACAAAGTTCCACCACTTTCCCTCCAGCTCCCTCCTGAACAGCAGCATCACCTGTAGACAACTTGCAGGCAGACAGATGTCACCTGTGGCGTGGGTATGCCTCTGCATGGACTGCCACATGCTTCCCCCACCCCCTTGTCTCTAGCTCCCTCAGTAAAGTAGCAGTCACAGTAACTAAGAAACGTAGAAGTGGGTGGGTCTTCTGCAGTCTGAAAAGCTGCAGGTGACTATACCTCAAACATTACCCACCTAACACCTCTGATAAAATCCTAGACAATGGAGACAGAGGCACAGTCTGAAGTAGCAACTGTTTCCTCAGTAAATTCACTCTAACTTAACTGCTGAAAAAATAGAGTCTTGTGTTCAGAAACTGACTGCGGACTAAGAAGCTAATTGGTACTAGTTTGAACTCATTCCCTTTACAGCTAATTCACTGCCCATGTAGACGTCTAATGAGGGCTTTACCTGTTTTCCACTGCCAGATTTTCATTCTGCAACTCATGTGAAACGGGTAAAGTAAGTGTTTTATTAACAAGGTGATACATTCAGATAGATGACATTCACTGCTTTTTAAAACTCTTTGTCTGAGGTTAGGGATATGTGGTAGACACTTGCCTGAAATGCACAAGGCCTTGGATTCTATCTCCGACACAGCAAAAAAGAACAAAAACCAACATAAAAAAAAAACCTCTATCTTGGGAGCTGACGAGATGACTCAGTCAGTGAAGTACTCGCCAAGTGAGCATGAAAACCAGCCTTCAGCTATCTCACACCTAGCTTAAAAGGCCAGGCATGGTGACACACACCTGTAACCCCAGCACTGGGGAGGCAGGCAGACAGGACCAATGGAGCTTGTTGGCTAGCTAGTCTTGTTGAATTGGTGACCTCCAGGATTCAAGAGACCTTGACTCAGAAAAGGTGCAAAGTGATAAGTACCTAATGTTCCCTTTTGCTCCCCCACCAATTTGCATGTCTCACACATACACACACACACACACACACACACATTCACAGAAAACCTCTCTCATACCAGCGTGTAATTACGGTCTCTAATAATACTAAACTCGCCCCTCCTCCATCCTAGTAAAGCTCCTACAGTGTCCACCAGTCTCTGATCTGGTGCTCAGATATGGAAACCAGGATCCACCCCACCCCTATACTGTGTCATTATGTAGCCCAACTGTCCTGGAACTCCAGACCATCCCGCCTCAGCCTCCAGAGGTCTGGCCTAAGAGGAGTGTACTGCAGCCCCTGGTTATCACCAGGGCATTTCTTAAAGTGTTTTCTCAGCATGGAATAGTGGGAAAGTAACAGACTGGAAAACCAGCAAGGTTTCATTATCTTCACACCTGAAATAATACCTTTCCTAACTCACAATGTCATTGGTAACATAAAGCAGAATTTTTGTTATTTTATACCTTGAGAGTAGAAAGTGTGCTGCGACTCAGTTCTGGTAAATCTAAATTGTGCCTTGTCCAGAAAAGTCCTCCTTCATTATTTAACAATTGATTTGGGAATAAATGTCTTTTTACTAGAGATATGAGTTTTCAAATACCTGATTCATTTCACCAGAAAATGTTTAACTTCAAAATAATGACAGAATTTTTAAATGATTACTCTTTTTTTTTTCCTGCATGAAGAGGCATTTAGAAATCAGCTCTCCCAGCCAGTGGCCCTGTGGGCAAGCCTGGCCTGAGGCTGACTGCAAGGCCCGATGGTTGAAGGTGCAGGCCGCCGCCTCTGCTGACTTCCACATGGTGCCTGCCTTCTGTGCAGGTGGCAGCTCCAGCTTGGACTCATGGATGCCTGCACTGAGTTAAATGAGATCGCAAAACCCGAATCCCTTGACAGATGCAGCTCCTTTATTTTAAAAATCAGCATAATCACAGTTCCACTGGCTCCAAATGCAGACTGTGGAAAGTCAGTTACCTGAGTAAACGAGGAGTGGGCAGTAATAACAGAGCTGCTGCCATTACTGAGCAGCCTGCAGGTGCCAGGCACTGTGAAATGCCCTTTAAATATCAGCTTTCAAGAAGCCCTCACCACAACCAAGAACGGCTGCTTGGCCAAGCTCAAAACACTACATGGGGCTTCAGTCAGACCCATTACCACAGAGCTTGGACCTCTTTCCCCACTGCAGCAAGAGCTCTCACCTAGACAGGCCGCCAGGGCCCAGCGTGGTTTGCATTTACTGCTGTCTCCCAGCTTCCACCAGATGATGCAATCACAAAGCTAGACTGCGTCTCAAGGAAGGCACAGGAGGTTGTAATTTACTCAGCCCACAAAGAGCTTTAATTGAGCAAATTGCTCAAAAGCCAGAGAGCTAAGTAACTACAAAGCCATAGTGAAGGGTTCCCATTGGGGAAGGAAGGAAAGAGGGGGGTGGGTGGGTGGGTGTGTGTGTGTGTGTGTGTGTGTGTGTGTGGATGTGTGTACTGGAACATACACAAGCTAGCTGGTCTTTTAAAGAGATAGCTTTGTGTGTGTGTGTGTGTAGGAACATGCACAAGATAGCTGGTCTTTTAAAGCCATTACTGAAGGGTTCCCATTGGGTAAGAAAAGAGAGAGGGTAGGGGCGTGTGTGTGTGTGTGTGTGTGTGTGTGTGTGTGTGTGTGTGTGCCCTTGTGATGGCCATCACAGACCAATCTCAGGTACTGTCCAGCTTTTTAGTGTTCCTAAGACGAGCTTTCTCATTGGCCTGGAGCACACCAACAGTGAGCTTCACAGATTCTCTTGTCTTAGTCATGCCTTGGCCTCCTTGTCGCTGGGATTACAAACTCCACCAGTGTCTAGCTTTATTATCTACTGTCCTAATAATGTTGCTTTCCAGGTAGCTCTACCAAAAAACCATACTCCTACCAGTCTGTATGAAGATCACTACTGTTCAGCATCCTTAGGATTTGGAATTGCCTACTTCACTTGGATGTGTGGGAATATGTCATTGTGGATTTAATTTGTTTCTTCAGTTAAGCACAAGGCTGAACAGACATAAATATATGGATTTGGTTCTCACTCTCCAAGGGCCTGTTGGAGACTTTTGCCTGTCCCATGCGCATGCAGCACCTTGCTTAAGGAGTCTCTTCTCTAAGCAGAGGCTGGCTATGCACCTACTTTGCTACATGAACTTCCAGAAGCTTTCTCATTATGCTCTTCACCTGCTTCCTGGGTGTTTGAATATGTATGAGCCTATTTCTGGACTGCTTATGGTATTCAATTGATATATCATTATTAATTTGTCAAAAGCAGCATTATGTTGAAGTATCAGTTCTTGGTCTCCGGCAAAGAAGTTTCCCAATTTTTCTTTCAAGAGTAATCTGCCCCCTTTTAGAAGCAGTTTGTCCACTTCTTCATTTCTGCTGTGGCTACACAAAGCACATAAACGTTTCCAGAGGTTTGACATCTTTGCAACACTGGACAGTCCTTGAACTTCTGTGGTTCCGTATTACTCAAAGTCACTCTAGAGAGCTTTTAGATTTTTTTTCTACAAAATCTTACACATATTTTGTTGAGTATATCTTCAGGGGTAGGACTATACAACAGCAAGAGAATCTTGCCTGGCCCATGCTAAGGGCTGCATTTGATCAACAGTACCACAAATATATGTATCTGCTACAGTTTACAACTGTTGAAAACCATGGATCTGAAGGTGGGGTATGAAAAAAATATTTTTGTAAGAGGAAAAGATGTCTTAGTTAAAACTGTCATAAAGAAATGTTGGGCATGGTGGCACATGCCTTTAACTCCAGCACTAGAGAGGCAGAGGTAGAAGCAGGCAAGAAACTGTAAATTGAAGGCCTGCCTGAATTTAAGAGTTCCAGGCCAGCCAAGACTACAGAGTGAGACCATGTCTTAAAACAACATCAACAAAATGTCCCCTAAAGGCCTATGTGTTTAAGGCTTGGTTCTCAGCATAGCACTACTGGGAGGTGGTGAACATTAAGAAGTCAGGTCACTGGGAGAAGGTGCCCTTGAAGGAGAATATGGGACACTGGACTTTTTCTTCACTCTCTGGTCATAAGGCCCTACCAATATGCTCTCACTGTGAAAGGCTGTGGCCAGTTGGTCCTAGAGAGGAAACTCCAAAACTATTAGTCAAACTTTTCTCTTTATGAGTTGATTATATCCAGTATTTGCTCTAGGGATGAAAAGTTGGGACTTGAGATAGTTATCATAAATATGAATATTACTTTACTAAAGCTTTTAAATCAAAGTCTACCAAAACAGTGATTTAATCCTAGAATTACTGTTTTGTTGAAGACATTTAAAAGAACCTAAATGTCACATTAAAAAGTATTCTAAGCCAAGCACTGGTAGCACATGCCTTTAATCCCAGCAATAGGGAGACAGAGGCAAGGAGAATCTCTGAGTTTGACAGCAGCCTGGTCTACAGAGCAAGTTCCAGGACAGCCAGGGTCACAACCAAACCCCTGTCCCAAAACCAAACGAAAAAAAGAAAAACATTCTAAGGCCAGGTGTGGAGGCACACACCTTTAGTCCTAGCACTTGGAAGGCAAAGGAAGCCGATCTCTGTGAGTTTGAGGCCAGATTGGTCTACACAGTGAATTCCAGGACAGCCAGTGCTAGATTAAGAGATCTTGTCTCAAAAACAAAGTACTCTAAACTTCAATGTTCAGTGGTCCTTACATTTATCAATAATGGATTAATTAAAATCCAGGAGTTGCATGATTGCCTCTCAGAGGTCTAAGCTATTGCTGAAGATACCACACACTAAGGGAAAGGGGAAAGAGATGTAATTATAACTTACTTAAGAATATATTAAAAGCCGGGCGGTGGTGGCGCACGCCTTTAATCCTAGCACTTGGGAGGCAGAGGCAGGTGGATTTCTGAGTTCGAGGCCAGCCTGGTCTACAGAGCGAGTTCCAGGACAGCCAGGGCTATACAGAGAAACCCTGTCTCGAAAAACCAAAAAAAAAAAAAAAAAAAGAATATATTAAAAATAAAGTAAAATCTAGAGGCTGGAGAGCTAGGGGTGTGGCTCAATGAAGAGCCTAGCCTGAGTTCCATCTTCAGCATCTCACACATACATACATGCACACTTCACACATGCACAAACAGACATGCACAAACACATATGCACATGCACACACGCACACAGAAATCCAGAATGATTTTCAAGTCATCAACCTCAAGAGAAAAAGAGATGAATAAATGACGACAAGACTGAAACTCATTAATACACACCACCACTTTCTAGGATTGAGAATGCAGAGTTCTTTTATCTAGTGGCTGCCTCCTCACTCTAGTCTGGTTCAACGAATCTGTCACCTTTTGCTTTTTGTAAAATTGAACATTCTATTGATGGCATGTTTTAAGGTTTTGAGGTTTTATTTGGTTTTGGTTTTGAGACAGGGGCTCACAAAGCAATGCTTGTTGGTCTCCAACTCACTTGTGACATGGCTGTCCTCGGATTCACAGAGACCCACCTGCCTCTGTCCCCTGAGTACTGAGCAATGCTGGTTGGTCTCCAACTCACTTGTGACATGGCTGTCCTCAGATTCACAGAGACCCACCTGCTTCTGTCCCCTGAGTACTGAGCAATGCTGGTTGGTCTCCAACTCACTTGTAGACATGGCTGTCCTCAAATTCACAGAGACCCACCTGCCTCTGTCCCCTGAGTACTGAGCAATGCTGGTTGGTCTCCAACTCACTTGTGACATGGCTGTCCTCAAATTCACAGAGACCCACCTGCCTCTGTCCCCTGAGTACTGAGCAATGCTGGTTGGTCTCCAACTCACTTGTGACATGGCTGTCCTCGGATTCACAGAGACCCACCTGCCTCTGTCCCCTGAGTACTGAGCAATGCTGGTTGGTCTCCAACTCACTTGTAGACATGGCTGTCCTCAGATTCACAGAGACCCACCTGCCTCTGTCCCCTGAGTACTGAGATTAAAGTGTGTACCACCATGTGCCCAGCACACATTAAGAGTTAAATGTAAAGTTGAAAAGTTGGTCAAAGGGGGATGAAGCAACAGCTCAGCAGTCAGGACTACTTACTGCGAGGCCCACAGGCGCAGACAGGCAGAAGACAGCCAGAGGTCTACCTACCGAGTGGTTCACCTACAGCAGGTGCTACTACAATGAGCCCATATGCGGTGGAAAGACGGAAGAGAAAGAGAAGCAGAACATTCTGTGCAGTGAAGTTTGTGCACACTGAAGGGAGGCAGAATTGAAGACTCAGAGGTAGTGAGGAACAGCCTGCTGTGAATAGCTACAATGAATGTCACCTCAACGGTCCTGGCCCATGCTGCAGCTGAGGGCAATGCCTGGGTCCATGGCCCTGTGACAGCAGGGGTCTGTGTCAATGTCCATGGCCCATGTTATCACCAAAGGCCATGCCGACATCCCTGGTCTGGGCTGCCTCCTGGGGCCATGTTTATGTCCAAGGCCTGCACAGAGCTGGTCTTGCCCCTTGCTGGCTGTACTACTCTGGAGAGCGCTCCCCACCTTACCTGGACAGCACAGTAGAGCTGGCCCTGGAGAGCCATCCCAGGGTGTGAGCACAGGAGAGCAGGTCCTGCCGCTCATCTGCCTTTTGTTTGTTTTGTTCTTTTATCTTATTTCATTTTATTTTGTTTTCTTTCAGGGGGAGGTTGCAAAGGCAGAGGGCACTTATGAAGAGACGGGAAGTGGGATTGGGGTACATGATGCAAAATTCACAAAGAATCAATAAAAAGACTTTCGGTTTTTGTTTTGTTTTTTAAAGAAAGTGCTTACTGGGCTGGAGAGATGGCTCAGCAGTTAGGAGCACTCACTGCTCTTCTAGAGGTCCTGAGTTCAATTCCCAGCAATCAAATGGTGGCTCACAACCATCTGTAATGGGATCCGATGCCCTCTATTGGTGTGTCTGAGGACGGCAACAGTGTACTCATATACATGAAATAAATAAATCATTAAAAAGAAAAAAGAAGCCGGGCAGTGGTGGCGCACGCCTTTAATCCCAGCACTTGGGAGGCAGAGGTAGGCGGATTTCTGAGTTAGAGGCCAGCCTGGTCTACAAAGTGAGTTCCAGCCAGGGCTACACAGAGAAACCCTGTCTCGAAAAAACCAAAAAAAGAAAGAAAGAAAAAGAAAAAAGAAAAAGAAAGTGCTTCCTGCTCTTGCAGAGAACAGGGGTCTGGTTCCCAGCACCCACATGGTGGCTCACAACCATCCCTAACTCCAATTCCAAGAGATCTAACACCCTCTTCTGACTTCCAAGGGCACTTCTGCACATAGTGCTGACATACACGCAGGTAAAACACGTATACACATTTTTAAAAAGCTAGCCAGATATACTATAAACTCTAGTTACAGGACATGAGAAATCAAGGCTGCACTGAGCTTCAACTCAGCAACTAGCTGTCAAAGTGCTGCAAGGTACTTCGTAGGCCGCTAGGGGAGAAGAGTCATTAACAGTCTTCCTCCCTTGGTTGTAGGTTCTGCATGCTACACTATCAACCTCCCAGGCAACATGTATCCACTGTGCAACAGTGTATGACAGTTACAGGAATAACCAACTGCTTTGTGTTTGGATTTGAGGCCTGCTCCACAGGAGAGAATTCCTGCCAGGTACTATAAACCTGGTCAAAAGCCTAATGCTACAGGAATCCCAGGCTGTAGGGAAGAAGCTACTAGTGTTATGCTAAATAAATGTATTGTGTCCATCAAATTGTCTTCTAAATATATATATTTATGCCCACAGACTAGTGTTGCTATCAGCTCTGGTCAAAATAACGTTTTTGTGCAGTAGGTAATAAGTTACTGAAGAGACTCCTAACTGGCTGAAGTGCTAAGAATAAGTAATTGCTGAATACTAAGTCATAAATAAGATATCTTTAACATACATATTCTTCTTTTCTCTCTCCCTCTACCCACCTCCCCACCCCCAACACAACACGCACGCGCGCACACACACACACACACACACACACACACACACACACGCACAAACCTTCAGAAAACATCAAAGAAGAAGGGATGGAGGATGCGGGAGAAACAGTTCACTGGTTACAAGCACTTACTGCTTGCTCTTGCAGAGAATCAGAGCTCAGTTCCCAGCATCCACACAGTGACTCACAATTGTCTGTAACTTCAGTCCTAGAGGATCAGACGCCCTCTTCTGCCTTTCACTAGCACCAGGCACACACGTGGTTCATATACATACACTCATACATATAAAATAAAACTCTTTTTAATTTAAGGAATACATGGTGGAGAGCCATCGACAAAGACGGCTTTTGTCCACAGCCTCTAGCTTCCACATGTACACACAGACACATGCACCCGTGCACATGATACCGCAAAGACAGACAAAATAGATCTCATTTTGATATTAAGTTCAAACAATTAGCTGAATATGCATTAATTCAGTAACATTTGACACAACTGTTAGGAAGTGGTTCGAAGACTAAGACAGTCTTCAAAGGAATACGTGGGGGTTTGTGAGAGCTATCATAACCACTAGAAAAACCAAACACACCTACAAATTAGCACTATTAGCTGACACTAGAAGAGCCTAAAGACAATAAGCACACAGTATTATTGCTACTTGAGAACACCCCACCCCATCAGGCTAAGGCTGAGTTGGTCAATAAAAATACAGGCGTCACATAATTTGGAAGTTTCCAGTAACCATGATGTTTAACCGCAGAAACAGGTGAAATTATGTTATCTAACTGCATAACCCACATATATTTTCATACTAAATCTCAAAACTTGATGTGCACATTGACATTACTTCACATACTTCAGAAGTTCAGCAGACACAAGCTACTGACTAATAGGATACTATATATGCTGCCGAAAGGGAACATAGCAGGAGAAACGCTGCAGAAATCACCTCAGAGTCCCTAACACTGGAAGAGAGCACAGAGGACAAGTTGGAGTGAGTTCTCTCCTTCCACCTTGCAGGTCTCTGGACTGAGTGCAGGTCTCAGGCTTGGTACCAGGTGCCTTTAGCAGCTAAGCCATCTCTCCAGCCCCTCACTCTAATTCAGAAGTAAATGAGTTAAACTTTAAAAATAACCAGCAGTAACCAGCTATTTCATCAGATCGCCCATAACCTTCTGGTCAAAGCCCTATGCAGTATTGATTTTATGACACTGTTTTCAGCACATTTTAACTAGTCTTGCTGTTACTTGAGATTAACTATAACTTTCTTCTTCCCTAACCAATTCCTCACACACATATCACCCTTAATTCAC
The DNA here is from genome assembly GCA_036184795.1 of Tokudaia tokunoshimensis. Taxonomy (NCBI): domain Eukaryota; kingdom Metazoa; phylum Chordata; class Mammalia; order Rodentia; family Muridae; genus Tokudaia; species Tokudaia tokunoshimensis. The sequence goes on along the minus strand of BTHU01000008.1, from coordinate 31,268,953 downwards.
TAAACCATTTAAAGTTATTTAAAAAAAATTGCCTCAGGAGCTGTGGAGATGCTCAAGGTTTAATAAGAGCACTTGCTGCTCTTGCAGGGGATGTGGCCTCGGGTCCCAGCACCTATAGAGACTTACAACCATTTGGAACTGCAGTTCCAAAAAATCTCACACCCTCTTCTGGCCTCTAGGGATACCAGATATGTATGTAGTACATACATTCATAAACACACAAAAAATAATAATCTTTAGAAGAAGGGGAAGAGGAGAAGGAGGAGCAGGAGGAGGAAGAAGAGGAGGAAGAAGAAGAGGAGGAACTTCCTCCTACAACCTGAACAGACTTTTGTCACCCAGGTATGAGCAACAGGAAGACAACAAAAGATCTCAGAAAGAGGGGAGAAAGGATTATATTTCAGAAGGAGCACCATGGTGCAAACTCACAGAAGCTACAGGAAATAAAGTAGAGTTGAACAAACTCAGTCTTGGCGTTACAGTGGTATTTCAAAAGGACAGGAACCAGATAGCCTTCTACCACTTACATGATGATTTAACTCAACCACAAAAGCAGTAAGGAAAGTGTCTACAGCATGGACCAAAGCACCCTATTCACTCTCCCACTTCTACCCCACCTGGCCCCAGGAGAACTGCTGTAGAACCACTCTGCAAAAATCTGGTTGGCCCAAGCATTTGGGGGGGGGGGCATGCACTGGGGACTGAACTCAAGGCCTTACACACCCCAGACACACTCTGCCACTGACATTTCAGTTTTCTTAACTCATTAGGCTTAATTTCCACTTATTAGTCTGACAGAGTATCATCTACCATAAACAGAAATAAGTTCTGTATGTAGGAAAGCAGATAGCTGGACTGAGAGTGTCTACACTCCTAGGAGAATATGTATTTGAATGGCAGTAACCACTGGCACTCAAGTTTAATAAACTACACAGGATGCTTACTAGTTTTCACCATATAATCTCTACCAAATGACATCATGCAGTCACCAAGTATTTACTACTGCATAAAATGTAAACGTACTGAGGAAATGGAAATTACAACTCAGTGCTTCTCAGTTCTCAGTTGTACCTGGTGTCCAGAAGCCTATCCTTTTCTATTGTTTTTGCTTTTACTCATGTGTATGTATGTGTTTACCGGCCTTTGACTGCATACCAAGAGACCAAGTATCTTCCTCAATCACTCTCCACCTTACTTTCTAAAACTAAGACATTCAGGAACCTACATCTCACCCAGTTAGTCTGACTGGTGGAGCACCAAGTCCCCAAGATCAGCAGGTCTCCATCTCCAAGGGTTGTGTCACAGGCACGCTGTGCCACAGCTGGCTTTAATGAGGATACCAGGAATTAGAATTCAGCTCCTCATGTTTGCACCAAGCCAACTCACTGGCCCCAAAGTTTTGCTGGTTTCTCTGTGTAGCCCTGGCTGTCCTGGAACTCAACTCTGTAGATCCGTTAGCTTACGTTTCACCAGTGCTGAGATTAAAGGTGTGTACCAACTTTTTTCTTTTTTAATTGTTGGGGGTAGGGTACCAGGGGACTCTGTGGAGTTGGTTCTCTCCTTCCCATCATTATGTGGGTTCCTGAGAACAAACTCTGGGAACTGGGCTTTCCAGGCAGGCAGTTTTACCTGCTGAGCAGCGTCTCACAGACCCAGGTTTTGCTTTAAGGAGGTAAAATGAGCCAGATGTGCTGGCATACACCTTTAAGCCCAAGAGGTGGGAGTAGGCAGATGTCTTTTGAGTTTCAGGCCAGCCTGGGTCTATCTGTTTGGACTAAAACTGCACAGCGAGACTCTCAGGAGAGCAAAGCAGAGCCTGCAGTAGCAGGGCTTGACTTTAAGCTCCTTCAATCCCAGCAGACACAAGCAGCTCGGAGAGTTCCAGGCCAGCCAGCACTGCATGTCTCAAAATAAATAATTTTCTAAGTAAAATGAATAGGAAAATGACTCTTTTAGTTCATAGGACTTCATGTGGCAAATCACCAGTGAAGTACTTAAGCACCCATCTACACTTAAAATAGATACTAAGCAACACAAGGTGCGCTCACACAATTATTTGTGTACATTTGTCCTTGCATGCAAAGACCTAAAACACACCAATATATTAGCAAGGATTTTATCTAGTCATATTTTTGAGCTTTTTACTTCTTATGCTGTTTCTAGAGAATCATGTGTTACTGTTAAAAGGGAAAAGAAAAAAAAAGGGGGGCAAGAAACTGGCCGGTGCAATTTGAGGTTATATTGGAAGTGGCCTTCCATAATCACTCAATAAAAAGCATTTAGGGGCTTTGAAGACAGAGTCTTGCCTCATTTGGACATGCTCACCTACATCCAGGCCTGCAATACAATGTACGAATTACTTTTGGTGGATCATGTTACAAATCATTACAAAATTAATCTGAAAAAAAGACCCTTAAGGAAAAAACTACCTCAGAAGGTAGATGTTATTGTAATAATTGAGTTACAAGGTGGAAAAAAAAAAAAAACCTTGATCCAAAATAAAAATGTAAACCTACTAAATGACAGGGAATCGTTCTCGTGAAAATAGTTCATTTTGTGTCAATTTCACTTCATTTTGTAAAAAGTAAACCTAGTAAAGTTACTAAATATACCTGATGGCGCAAACATTGTATGTTACTTTGTCCCCAACCTATCCCGATTTCATTTTCTCAACTCTAGAGCAACAAATAAGTACAGTTCATGGGTGCAGAAGGTATTGTAGTGGCCCCAGCAAAAGGGATGGGTACAAAAGAATACAATGTAATGCTGCACACCCTCGGGCCCACAAAGAGCTTACTGTTGCAGTGGCGCGAACAGGACAGAAAGCGAGGCTAATCAAGAGTACCTTTTGCTTTTAATGAAAAGTAGATACATTTGTCCTTAAACACAAGACTAGTGAAAGATGTGCAGGCAAGCTCTTAAGGATTCAGGGGTATGGGACTTTAGCTGGGTGGATTTCATCAGTAACACCACAAAACCAACCCCTACTTTCTGGTTTAAGTGTACACACATATATATTGGTTGAAAATGGGTTGAAATCCAACTAATCCACCTAACAAGGCTAAAATAAATGGCACCCGAATTCAGTAGCCTTCGTTTGCCGTGAAGGCAGAACGCAACTATGCCATTTTACCTAGTACCTATTCAACCTGGCTACTGAGATTTCTCGTTTTAATATTAGCTCAATGAGAGCCCGACTCCCTAAGAGACCGCCTCGCTCGCCAGTTTTCTTGGTCCTCGGCCTCCGCCCTACCCAGCCCGCCATTGCGTTTGCAGACCGACCCGCAGAAGCGGTCCCCACACCTTTGCGGATGGGGTGGCTGAGAATCGCGGGCCGGGATACACGCACGAGAACCCACGGCCACGCGCTCCACCACCACCGGCACGGGTCCCGGCCCGCGGACACCCGCCCGCCCAACCGCCGCCCGGCGCGCAGGCAGCCCAACCGCCGTCCCGGCCCAACCAACGCGGGAGGGGAGAGAGGAGCGCACGGCCGGCCGGGCATGCGAGCCGTTCGGGGGGCACGGGACAGGCTGCGCGCCGGGGAGTCGAGGCGGGCGGCGCCGAAGCCCACGCTGTACGCGGGGCCCGGACGGCTTCCCGGAGGGGACTCTCCCCTCTCCACGAAGAAGGTGCAGATGGTTTGACCCCCCACCCCGAGCGAGGTGCCTCGTCCCAGCCCCGGCTGGACTGTACCATCGGGCGGTGCCGCCGGGATTGCTCCCCCCACCACTACCATCAGTTCCCCCCCCACCCGGGTCCGCGGTCGGTTGGCCCCGGCCGGGCGCTGAGACGCAGAAAGAGCTGGGCGCCATTTTGGGTGGGACTAAGCAAAGACGAAACACTCTCCCAGGCGATGGGATACTCTGGACCCCGGTTTATCCGGTTCCCTTAATCCTTTAGGTACTTACACGACGTTGGGTGAGGGGAGCTGGAAGATCAGTGGGTCCCGGATCCTCTCTCCCTAGGGGTGATGGAAATCAAACCCCCCCGCCGCCTCCAGGTGGTTCTTCCCGCCGCAGAGTGGGAGCAGCATAAAAGGCGGGGTCTTATTAGCATAATCTGCCTGGCAACCTGATCTCAACGTTATGTGATTGGCTGAACTCTGAAAGTCCCATGCTGTTCCTAGAGACCAGGAACGCTGAGCCGAACGGACAAGCCCAGATTTAAGAGTCATGACGAAAATCCTGGGACGCTAATTCAGTCGGCAGAGAAGTCAAAAGGAGATTCACACAATGGCCCAATGACTGAAGGCCTCTTTATTTCGTGCTCTGCAGTTCACGTAAAACCCAATAGAAGAGCGAGTCTCTGGCGGTGCTCGCCTGCGTTTGTACTCTAAGCCAATCAGAAAGCCCCGCTGTTTGCATTCAGGGTCAAGGCCCATCTAAGAACCGTGGCGGGCAAGTGAAGGGGCACGGTTCAGCATGCTTGAGCGTCCAATGTGGAAGACCCAATGCACACCCGAGTTCCCGGCCCACCTGTCTCACACACACGGGTCCTGGGAAGCTCTCGAGGTGTGGGCCGTGCATCTACCCGCCCCAGGGCGGATTTGCACAGAAGGCGCGCGCCCGGGGCCTCAGCGCGACTGGGACACGCCTTTCCGGGACTACAGAAACCGGTTAAACAGACTGCGCCCCGCGGGCCCAGGAGTGGCTTTCCAGACACAAGGGAGCTGGGTCATCAGACTTTGCGGTCCCTTTAGAGCGCCTACACCACATCTCTCTTTGCCACCGTTTACAGTTCTGGAAAAGCGTTTTTCAGAAGCAATCGGGGTGAGGATGTGTCTCAGAGTGCTTGCCTGATAGACAATCCTGTGCTCAAGCCCCAGCACCACATAACCCTGGAGTTGTGGTGCACCCAGAAGGTGGAGGCAGTAGGAGCAGCAGTTAAAGGCCAGCTCAAGCTACTTGAGACCGGGGTGAAATGTAGTCAACACTGAACAAAAATGACAGAGCTCTCTTAACTCAGGACATCCACATCGTACTGTCCCTTAAGACTGCCTCCTCGGTTTTTTGTTTGTTTGTTCAGGTTTTTTTGTTTTGTTTTGATTTTTCGAAACAGGTTTTCTCTGTGTAGCCCTGGCTGTCCTGGAACTCACTCTGTAGACCAGGCTGGCCTCGAATTTAGAAATCCGCCGGCCTCTGCCTCCCAAGTGCTGGGATTAAAGGCGTGCACTGCCTGGCAAGACTGCCTTCTCAAAGTTCAGCCAGGTGTGTAGAAACAAGCTCAGGCTTTGAAATCAGACCAGCTGGGAACTCCCCCACTGAAAACAGGAATAGCAACCAAATGCCAGAGACCTTCACTCTGTGACTGCAGGGAATATTTTCATTGCCCCTGACCTGTACTTTGCTGTGTTGCTTTGAAGGTTAAATAAGATCATACTTTAAAATTCTCTTCCAACACTGACTGGAACGTTAAGAAACAGAAATGTTAGTGATGATAAAGCCTATAGAGAGACAGCTTGATAATCCAGACTCCTAATCCCAGTTCTCCAGTGCAAAAGCAGAGTTGTTTGAGGGTCATGCGGCCTACACAATTCTAGGCCAGCCAGCAGTAAACAACAAAATTCAGTTTCCAAACAAAACCCCCTACAAAACTACTGGCTAGCCAAGAAAAAAGAAATATCAGAAGCCAGGCAGGGTGGCGCATGCCTTTAATCCTAGCACTTGGGAGGCAGAAAGAGGCAGATTTCTGAGTTCAAGGCCAGCTGGTCTACAGAGTGAGTTCCAGGACATCCAGGGCTCTACAGAGAAACCCTTTCTCAAAAAAAAAAAAAAGAAAAAAGAAAAAAATGAAAAATACCAGGAAACAAAAGACTCGAGAATAGAGAACATCCTCAGGAAGATAAACTAAAATCCATTCGACTATATTGCCTACAGTTTTATTTAAATGACTGAGAACAGTGAAAAGCTGAGGCCAGTTTTTAAAACTCAAAAGACAGGGCAGCCTAGGAAGGCAGGACTTAATGAAGAATCCGTGATTTGTTCTTCCATAGACCCCCTTTGGGAGCAGCACTGGACGTGGAATAAAGGCCATCAGTCAGCAGACCCTGCTGAACCCAGTAGAAAAGAGAGCTGAAAGGGAGACAGACAAGCTGGGCTCCCATCTGTCATGTGCAGCACTATTCTCTACTCTCTGGGTCTATTAACGAGAAGCCATTTGCTTCTGGAATGTTTTGTAGTGGCTAGAGAAGTCTGGAATGATGGCTCAGCGATGCGAGTCCGACCCAACGCCAGAGGTAGATGGGTCCTCCGTGGCCTCGGAAGGCTGCCGTGCCCTGGACCAATGGCCTCTAGAGATCCTTTTGAGATTTAACAATATTATAGCTTCTCTGATGGATTAAGAGTCCTAGAGGTCAGGTTATCAGAGATGACAAGAGAGAAAACTCAACAAGAGAAATGGGATTATCTGTCTAACTGAGACTTAAGCAAATGCTCTAAAAACCTCCTTCGTTTTTCATAACCAGAATAAGGTTACTGTGATAGATGAGGAAGCCCATTTTTATTTCTGTATATTTCTTTATCCTAATGTCTTAGGAATGTCTTCTTTGCAGTTGTCTTCATTCCTGTTTGTGTATGTACATGTGTGTACTGTTAGGACTCAAACCCAGAACAAATGGCTAACTGAGGCACTCATTAATGTATCAAAGCAGACAGTGGCCACCATGTTCTGCCTTCATCCTTCAGTCCCTACGTGTTATGTGGTATGGTTGGCATACCGCTCCTCCTACCCTAAACTCCAACCTAGAGACTGGGCTGCCCTTCCCCAGATAATCCAGTCATTTTGGTTACCAGTCCTTTCTGGCCAGCCTTTTCCTCTCTGGCCGGGTCTCCTTGCCCAGGCTACCTGCTTCTAGGTCGGTGCCTCCCTTCCCTCTCTCCTCATCTCCCAGATGACTCTGCCTCTCTTATCTACAATAAACTTTCTCCTACAGACCTAGAAGCGGTCATGTCTTTCCATTTTTATTTTTTTTCATTTGCGAACCTGTGTGTGTGTGTGTGTGTGTGTGTGTGTGTACACGCTCTATAGTTGTGTGCAGGTATGCCTATGGCGGCCAGAGATCAGCTTCAACTGTTGTTCCTCAGGATAGCTACCTATCGTATTTTTTTAAAGATTTGTTCATTTTATATGTGATTACACTGTCACTGTCTTCAGACACACCAGAAGAAGGCATCAGATCCCATTACAGATGGTTGTGAGCCATCACGCGCTTGCCGGGAATCGAACTCAGGACCTCTGGAAAAGCAGTCACTGCTCTTAACCACTGAACCATCTCTCCAGCCCCCAATCTTATTTATCAAAGTAGATTTTCTACCTGGGACCTGGGACTTACAGTCTGGCAAGTGAGTCCCAAGGATCACTCCTGCCTCTGTCTCCCCAGTGCTGAGGATTACAAGTAGACACACGTGTGTCATGCTTTTGTGTTTCATTTTGGTTTGGTTTTTTTTGTTTATTTTTTTTTAAGGTAGGGTTTCTCTGTGTAGCCCTGGCTGTCCTGGAACTCTCTCTATAGACAAGGCTGGCCTCAAACTCACAGAGATCCACCTGCCTCTGCCTCCTGTGAGGGTCGGGACTAAAGGCCTGTGCCTCCACTGCCCCACCCCATGTCATGCTTTTTATGTGGGCTCTGAGTTATGTGCTCCTTAGTTATCTCCCTAGCCCTAAAACATTATGTTCCTACAGTACAGGCGCCTGAGCTTGGTGCCTCACACCAGACAGGCAAGTGCCTTACCACTGGGCCAGATCCTAGCCCTCTTTTTGATGTTTAATTTACAGGTAGGGTCTCATTAAGTTGCCCAGGCTGGTCTTGAACCCACTCTATCAGGGTAGCCAGAATTGTAGGCCTGTACTATCTAGCCTGTTCCAAAGCTTTGATAGACACAAATACCTCAATGATGCACAAGCCGACCAACTTTTTAAATCAACTGTCTGATGTCTCAAAAACTTATTCATTCATTTATTTATTTATTGTACACATACTAAAATTTTCGGTGCAGGAAGCATGCATGGAATGTGTGCCATGAGCCACTGTTCTAAGCAGTGGAGATAGGAGAGAACAGAAAAGCGCTGTCATTAAGCTTCCAGTTAGATGGAGGCAAGAACAAAGTTCACAGATAACTCCGAGTGATGGTGTTACAAGGAAAACAATGCAGGGAAATGGAAAGGATAGGGAACGCCAGTTGTTGAAATGTGTGCCCCAGAGTCCCCAGCTTGGTTTAGATTTTGTTTGGTTGTTTGGGTTTCTTTTCTCTGGTTGTTTTGGTTTTGTTCCACCTTTTTCCCCCTCTAAAACAAGGTAACTATGCATGTAGTAGCCCTAGCTGGCCTTGAACTCACTTTGTAGACCAGGTTAGCCTCAAACCCACAGAGATCCTACTGCTTCTGCCTCCCCAGTGCTGAGAATAAAAATATGTGCCACTCTGCCATCTGGGCAATGGCTCTGTTGATAGAGGATTTTCTCTGCAAAAAACAGGGACCTGAATTTAATTCCCAGAGCCCACGTAAAAAAATCCCCAGTGCCTCCATAAAAGCCAGACATAGCAGTATATGATCATAATTCCAGCAATGGGGCCAAGAATTCAGGAGGATTCATTCCTAGACTCTCTGATGGACTGCAAACTAATGAGAAACCCTGTCTCAAAAGACATAAATGGCATTCCTAAAGATGGCATTCAAGGTTGTCCTCCAGCTTCCATAAATGGCACACATAAGTACTTTTACACACACACACACACACACACACGCGCGCACTTTTAACAAGAAGTCCTCATAAAATACTAATAAGAATGGGGACTAGATTAAGGCAAAAAGGAAACCGACCATGTTACAATTTGAGGGGACATTCCAGCCTGTAAAGATAGCCTAAAAGTCTCCCACACACACATACACACATACAGGTAAAATACGCTTTTATCACGTACAGGACACATTGAAATAGAGCATCACCTCTGAACACAGAAGAGCAGGCTGTGGCTTTCTATAAGCTCCCAACAGAACTTAAACCATGGTCTCAAAAGAGTTCCTTCTCCAGGTGTTGGTGGTGCATGCCTTTAATCCCAGCACTTGGGAGTCAGAGTCAGGTGGATCTCTGTGAGTTCAAGACCAAGCTGGTCTACAGAGAGAGTTCTAGGACAGCTAAGGCTATTAGAAAGACACTCTCTATCAAAAAACAAAAAACAAAAAGAGTTCCTTCACCAGAAGGAAGGAGGGAGGAGAGACAGAGACAGTGTGCGTGCAAAACCTGATTCCATAGGACTTTGCCAGCATCATCATCTGAAACTATACATTCCTTGCCTTACAGCCTGGGTTTGGTTTCATTTGTCCAATAGACCTAGGTCAGGGGCTGTGCACGACTCAGTCTACCTCCATCTTCTTACTCTGCAAAGAATCAATTAAGGCTTGCCATTCCATTGGGTAAAAGCGCTTATAGACATTGACATTATTCCCAATCTGTTTTGGGGTGTTTTGACAGTAATTCTTCTCATCCCGGGCCATGGTCTTACAGTCCTCCCCATGATTCTCCACCATGTAATAAAGATAGTCAATGAGGTCCTGAGACAAGGTATTTCCTTTCTTCTCTGGAAGGCTGGCTTCTGCCTCCAGGTCATTTCCGTGGGTCTCTCCTCCATATCTTCTCCATTGCCTTTACCTTCTTCTTACAGAGGGGAACCTTCTTGATGGGGTCCATGGCCAACCCCATCTTTGCCAGGTTCTGCCACACGGATTTGGCGTGGTCCCAGGCATGTTGGATGTGGGAGCACACGATCCGTGGCACTGCCTTCCAACCGAGCATTCGGGTTCAGACATTTTCAGTTGACATTGAAATCGGGTTTCTGCCTCTGAGTCTTTCCCTTAGTCTTGGGCATCACGCAAATTGCCACAGCAGCAGCTCAAACTCCCGAATCACACTCTCAGAACCTCGTGTTAATAGTCGATCACCTAAAAGTTAAAGGGGAGAAATTATGAGGCCAATGAGATGTTTCAGCAGTAAAGACGTTTGCCATGCAAGCCTGATGACCTGAGTTGGATTCCTGGTACCCATGTCATCAAGGTGGAAGGAGAGACTCAGACTCCACAAAGTTATCCACTGACTTCCACATGTGTGCTCTTGCAGGCATAGCATGATACAAAACCCCTTCTCTATCATGCTCACACAATAAAGAATTTCAACCATGGCATGTATGCATTCAACTATTCTTTCATTGTAGAAGTGTTCATTGAGGGCTTACTATATATGCCAGGAGGCACTGCATTAGATGATTTGTGATGGAGCAGAAAAACCCATGGCTTTCTGGAGCTTCCCCTCTATCAGTCTGAGGAGGAGTGAGAAAGACTGGGATTGCTGGAATACAGGGCAAAAGTCAAAGTCACTGAAAACAGGGGAAATAGTCAGGAGACACCATACAGACCTTTGAAGCAATGCTATTGTTAGACATTTTGAATGCATTTTAAACAAGGAAATGAACTTTTACCCCCACCCCCTCCCTGGCTTTAAGACAATCTAGCTGTTGCAGGGTGCTCGTTTTAGTTGGGGGTGGGGGTGCAAAGTAAGAGATGAGACAAGGAGTCTCTCTTTTGCTTTAAGCAGGAAATGATTGATGATCTCACACAAAGGGGAAGGGAGGACGGCTGGGGAGACTTACAAATGGACTGTATACAGGACTGGGGAGTGGTGGCTGCTAATGATCAAGCTTGATTCACAAAGTTAGACCTGAGTGACTATATAGGGATGCATTAACTGAGAGAGCTGAGGAGAGAAATGGCTAGAAAAGCCACTGTTCTCTTCCGCTCAGGACAAATCTGAAAACTTTTGTCCTGTCTTGGGTGTCCTGTCTCAAAAAAGTGAATGAATGAATGAATGAATGAATGTTTTTCAAATTAAGGAAGCAGACCATGGTTGCTGAAATTCAAGGGAAAGACTAGGTTTAGAAACACAATTTTAGTACTCACCAGATTTATTGATTGATTGATTTAGAAATTTTCTCTAAACCAAGGTGCCCTCTAATTCCCCTGTATAGCTGAGGATGACCTTGAACTTCTGAACCTGCACTTCCCACAGACCCATTTTTGCAGCTCCAGGGCCTCCTGCATGATTGCATGATCAGCAAGCTCTCCCCCAACAGGATTACATCCCCAGCCCTATTCACCAAGTTGCAAATTGTGTTCAATCGTGGCTGGAGAAGTAGGTCAGTAGTAGAGTGTCTCGTATACAGGATTAGATGAGAACCTATTAGACACAGACATTGACTGATGATTAGATGTGGGATGGAGGTGCAGGAAGACCAGAGTGTCAGGATCCATCTCTGTGGACTCTGTGGAGCTACTGAATTCAGAGACGGGCAGTGGGAAACTGAGCAGGGCTCGGCGTGTGGTCCATTCCAGTCAGTTTCTGTAATCCCAGCACTTAGGAGCCTGAAGGGAGAAGATCTTTAGTTTAAGGTCAGTCTAGGCTACACAGTACCACCTCAAAATGGGGAGGGGCCTAGTAACTAGTAAAGGCATTGTTCCCCATGTCTTATACTCCCACAAATTCAGGATAGGACAGAGGAATCACTTGAGCTCTGGGGTTCAAGATCAACCCAGGCAAAAATCCCTGTATCCAAAAATCCTGTTAGGTGCTGGGGAGATGGCTCAGTGATGAACCTGTAGTTTTTCCAGCACCCACATACAAGAGCTCACAAATGCCTGTAACCTCAGTTTAGGAGATCCAGCCGCCTTTTCCGGCCTCTCTTGCCACTTGCACTTATGTGTATTTACCCACACATAGACACACATGAATATGCCAGTATTTGTTTTTCGAGACAAGGCCTCACTATGCAGTCCTGGCTGACCTGGGACTCACTATGTAGACCACGTTGGCCTTGAACTTACAGAAACCAACCTACCTCTGTTGGGTTGCTGGGATTTAAGACGCGCCCCACCACACCTGGCTCATCATTAATGTTTTTAAATTCAATTAAAACGGCTGAGCAGGCCAATAAAACAGGAGAACCAAGAGAGGACAGTGCCTAAGAAACCAGGGGGACATAGTGTTTTGAGGGAGATGTAGCTGTCAGCTACAGCAAATGTTACTGAGAGATAAAAAGGAAGACAGGCTGGTCCCTTGGTTAATGGCACCCTCAGGGGGGAATTAGGAAACACAGGGAGATGGCTGAGAGAAGCCTAAGGATGGTGAAAGACATCTGTCGCCAACTGTAGGACAGATAAGACACACTACCAGCCAATCAACTAACCTTCTCCCCCACACATCCCCACCCCCATCTCCAGTGCATTGCTCAAATCAACTAACCTGGGCAGGTGTGGAAGCAGGAAGAATTAGAGTTCCAGGTCAGCTACCAGGCAAGCCCCTGGAGAGACAAGAACTGGAAGGAGGGAGAGAGGCAGAGAGAGAAAGGAGGAATAAGGAGAGAAGGAAGGAGCCACATATGCTATTTATAAAGAATTCTTTCTTTAATGTATTACAAAGCTAGTATAAGAAGCTGGCCCGCATGCATGGTACTCTGAGGATTCCCAGCACAAACCCAGCAACCTCAACAACACAAAGCCATAGAGCCACCTGGGGAAAGGGAAAGCTCTGACTGGGGAAGGAAAGAGGAAGACCGGAGAAAAACGTCCCTGGGCAGGGACCATGGTCATGGTTAAAGTCTTGGCCAATCATGGTGGTATATGCCTGTAATCCACTCAGGAGGTTGGGGCAGACTTTGAGCACAAGTGAGCACATGGCAACACACCACTCTATTTCAAAAAACAACAACAACAACCAACCAACCAAACAAACAAACCAACTCCAAAATGTAGCTGGGCATAATGTCATATAATGTGCTGGGAGTACTTGGGAGCAGGAGACCTGAGCATAGTCCTGTGTTTGGATCTTACCCAGGCTATATAGCAAGACTCTTTCTTAGCAAAAGAACAAAGCAAAGGTTTTTGTTTTTTTTTTTTTTTCAAACAATATCAGTGGATGCTAACACCATGGAGTAAAATGTTGACACTTCTGTATCAACACAGTCGGCACCAAATCCTCCACAGAAGAGACTTATTTTTCTTATGGGAAGCTGACATCAGAAACAAGAACTCCAGCATGGTAGGCAGGCTTTCTAATGTTGAGCGGTGCCTCATAAAAGATATTTCTTAGCTATAAAAGGAAAAGGAGTGGCTTCACAGCAAGAAATTTAGCAGATAACTAACTACCTTCTATGATCAAAGCTGCCACGCTAAGTGAGGGTGGGTGGTTTCCAACTGCTGAACAGGCTAAGGTAGGAGGATAGCTTGAGACCAGGACTAGCCTGGGCAACATAGCAAGAGCAGGACTAACCTGGGCAACATAGCAAGACCTCTAATTTAACATGCTCTGGAATGGACAATAGATTCTGTGAGCTTCTGCAGCTGATCCTTTGAGAACCATGCAAACATCACTTCTGAGACATAGCTACCCAAAACTAGCAACTGGAATCTAGTTATAAGAAAATAAAAGACAACCCCAAACTAGGGGACATTCTATATAATAACTGGCCTGCTCACTTCTTTAAAATATTAATGGATCCTTCTGTGGCTCGTATGCTTAATGATTAGGCTTTTATGCCACATGCGAGACCTCCTTCAAGCTGTATTATGTGGGAGCATGACTCATCTGACACGGAAGATGTGTTAAGATAATAAAAGACAAAGCCCAAGAAACCGCTCCCGATTAAAGAGACTAAAAATACATAATTTAATGCATACTCTGAATTGGATCAGACCAGGAACATGCACGGGTAAACATACATGCATCTGTCTACACAAAACAAATGTAAGAAGATGTAAAAGAAAAGAAGGGAGCTGAGAATTAGTTCAGTTGGTAGAGTGCTTGCTTAGCATGCACAGTGCCCTGGGCTCCAGCCCAGCACTGTGCCCACCAGGGGTGTGGGGTGTGGGGCACACCTCTAACCCAGCAGTCAGGAGGATCTGGAGTCCCAGACCAGAAGAAGAAGAAGAAGAAGAAGAAGAAGAAGAAGAAGAAGAGGAGGAGGAGGAGGAGGAGGAGGAGGAGGAGGAGGAGGAGGAGGAGGAAGAAGAAAAAGCCGGGTAGTAGTGGCACATTCCCAGCACTTGGGAGGCAGAGGCAGGTGGATTTCTAAGTTCAAGGCCAGCCTGGTCTACAGAGTGAATTCTAGGACAGCCAGGGCTACACAGAGAAACCCTGTCTCAGGGAAAAAAAAAAAAAAAGAGTCCCTGACCGTTATTGGCAATGTATCGACTTTAAGGCTGGCCTGGAATACAATAGGAGAGAGAGAATGTGGGAACACAAAGACATGGATTGTGGTGAGGACCTGTGGAGACAGTCATGGAGAACACAGTGCATTCAGGCCTCTGCTGTCTCTAGAACTCAGAGAATAAACTCCTGTTGTTTCAACCCATCTCATCTGTGGTGATCTTTTTATCTTATAATTTCTTATAGTTAGATAGGTCTTACAATGAGATGTGTCTTCACTGTGTAACTCTACCTCGCTTGGACCTCACTATGTAGACCAGGCTGGCCTTGAACTCACAGAGATCTGCTTGTGTCCCCCTCCCAAGTGCTGGGATTAAAGGTTGGTGCTATCTTGTTTAGCCTCTGGTACATTTTTATGCCTGTTGTCATAAATTAATTCCACATTTCAAGGTAAGTATTGCAGCTGGTGAGATAGCTTACTGGGCAAAGGCACTTGCTGCCAAGCCTGAATTGAATCCCCGGGACCCACATAATGAAAGGAGCAAAATGACTCCCACAGATTGTCCTCTGATGTCCATACATGCACCATGATGGGTGCACACACACACGTACACATACACACACACATATACATACACACACACATGCACACAAAATAAAATGTAACAAAAACTTCCAAAAAAACAGAAAAAAGTGAAAACTGTATCACTGAGCAGATGAAAATCACTCCCATGAGTGGCAAGAGTAATAAAATCAGACACGGTAAAGAGGCTCACCAGGATCAAGCCCACTTTGTGCCCTTACTTGAAGACATAAATGGTAACCGAGGGCTCACAACAGAGCCAGGGAATAAAAACACATCAGCCGTCAACATATCCTCCTAACAGATGCAGCAAAAAAGAGTCAGCCTGGACTCACCAATGAGCTGCCTACAATTACACTCAGACCCTGGCCAGTTAGGCTGTTAAGCTTGGCAGAACGTACCTTCATCTGCTAAACCATCTCAAGTGCCCACTAGCTTTTTACAAAATGTATTTAGGTATTTTTGCCTACATGTACGTCTGTGCACCACATGAGTGTCTGATGCCCAGATGAGGGTTTCTAATCATCTGGAACTAGGGTTACCTTGAGCTGCCATGTGGGTACTGGGAACTGAACCCACATCCTCTGGAAGAGCAGTCAGTGCTCTTAACTTCTGAGCTGTCTCTGTAGGGGCCTTATTGGCTTTTTTTTTTTTTTTTAGTGTGGGTTCTGGGGATTGAATTGAATTCAAGTTCTGAGGATTACAAAACAAGCATGTTACCAGCTAGCTATCTCTCCAGCCCTAAAATCACCATTCTCAAAAATAGAAAAGACTGCCAAAAACGAAACAAAACAAAACAAAAAACCCTGGTATTATGAGATGTTTGCTTTTGTTTGTGGCCCAGATACCAGAGATTTTTAAAGTCACTGTAAAAGATAGGAATAGCCAAAGTGTTTTTCCTGCTTCCATATATTCAATGCAAAGGCTTCTGAAACCCCAGCACATACCCAGCACATTTTCAGTAGATACCAGATAGGGACACTCCAATTCAGTTCTGGCATAATCTACCTGGAGGTAGGGACAGAACCCATAGGCTGAAGGCTCAGTTCCTAAGATACCTCCCACCTCAGACACCGTTCAGAGTTCTCATAAATCATCACTGGGTTCAATTTGCTAAAATGGTTCACAGAACTCAAGAGGGTTACAATTGTTAGCTTAGAGGTTAGGAGGCTGAGTCAGGAGGTTCACTGTGAGATCTAGACCAGCCAGAACCATTGTAAGAGACCATACATCAAATAATAACAACAAAACTTACTAGATTGGACAGACACGCACAAAGAATAGATGCACAGGCAAAGGGCATGAGTAAAGATTGGGACCTGCTCATCCCCTCTTGATCCACAGCCCTCTAATAACCTCCATACATTCAGAAAACCAAAACCCTGAACCAGCACCCTTGGGGGTTTTGTGGAGGTTTCATGGTGTAGGCGGGTTGATTAATGATTATGTCATTGGCCATTGGTGGTCAATTTAATCTTTAGTGAGTGGTTTAGTTCCTCTCATTACTTCAGACATGGGAAGTGGGCCTGAAAGTCCCAGTAGTATTGGTCTTCTTAGAGGCCCGTCCCCATCCTGAAGCAACTAAATCCCCCATTTATCTTCTTGGCATCTGAGCCATTTGCCATCTCCCCTACACACTCGAAGGGCTTCAGGACTAATGTGTCAGGAAACAGGCAAAACCCAGACACATTTATGTCACAATAGCATGTCACAAAACTGGATCGTGATCATCACAGTCATAAATGTTGGGAGAAGAGTTATAAAGACCAGAAGAAACCTGGGAAATTAGGCCGTAGAGAGAAGCCCCAAAGACTTCCAGTCAAGTTGCCTCTCTGTCCATCAAACAGAGTCAAAATTTACAAACAAGAAGCACATGAAATGGAAAAGAACTTCCCATCAAATATTTTACTTCAAGACACACCTCTGTGGGAAAGATTTGCTCTGTTTTAAGAAATTAAAGAATTGCCTGAGTCTAGGATCAAATTTAAAGTCAATTTTAAAACAAAGCAAAACTAAAAGGTCTTTTGGGCTGAGATTCGGTAGGAAAGATTTTTAGACCTTGATTCAGATGTCGGTACGGGGGACACTGTCTTCTTCCTGTATACTAACAAGTTTGGCAGGTTTATGCGTGCAGGCAATGGCAACCCCTAGATAGCTTTAGATGGAGGCTGTCACCTTAAAAATCAAACAGGATTAGAGAGATGGGACTTACTGTCCCCATCCCCTAACGATTAAGCTGATCTCCAATAGGCAGTGATCTAATCAACTAAGCCTCCATAAGGAGACCTTCATAGAAACCCAAAAGGATAGAATTTGGCTAGCCAGTATAAGCGAGCATGTGGAAGTTCTTAGAGGGTGGTCCGTCCTCCTACCTTACCCTCTTACAAGTCATCATCCAGAGTTTACCAGTATCCTTGGTAGTATCTCATCAAGTGACACAATAGAACCAAGGTGGAGTTGTGGGAATGCCAGCTTAGAACCGGCTATCAGAAACGCAGGTGAACCATCCCAGGACTGTGGTTGGCATCTTCAGTGGGCAGCAGCCTGGAGGAGTGAGTCCTCAGCCTGTGGGATCTGAGGTGTCTTTTGGTAGATAGCATCTGACATGGGCTGGATTTGAAAATTCTGGTACAGAAATGCCTGCTTGCTTGCTTGCTTGGTATGTATGCTGAAGGTCCTATACATTTGTCACAAAAGTCTACTGCATTATATAAGAGTATGACAGGAGAAACTGACTTCGGAGGTTTCTTCAATATATCTTCAGAACTGTTCATTCTGTTTGTAGTGATCTCATTTGAAGGTGGGTTATGTGGGAAAAGCCTTCATCAGAAATATGTCATTGATTCTTGAGAATCAACAACACAGAAGGGAAACTGAGGCAAGGAAGATCCTCAAGAAATAGAGGGGACATAAGAAGGAAAAGGACCCCTTCAACTTTCCTAGTTCTGGTCTCTCACCCTGACTAGCCTACCCAGAGGCGTCTTCAATACGGGCCAGACCACCAGCAGAACTCGATTTCCCTTCTTGAGAGAAAACCAAAAACTTAAGTGTTAAAGATGGCTAATGAGAGGCTGGAGAAATGGCTCAGCGGTTGATAACAGTTCTCCCAGGGGACTCAGGTTCAACTCCCAGCATACACACATACACATACCGCCTGGCAGCTCACAGCCGTCTATAACTCCAGTTCCAGGGGATCCAACAGCCCCATACAGTCAAAACATCAATCACACACATAAAATAAATGATTTTTTTAAATACAGATAATGAACTACTGCATGAGTCCAATCTCCCTGTAACATACTAAGTGTTGATGGTCTCTTTGATGTTATAGCTGTGGTGTTATAGCTCTGCTATCCTTCCCACCTCCAATAGTCTCCCTTCCAAGAATAGAAAAAGGAACGTGGCAGTACATACTTCATCTAACACCTAAATTTAGGTTCAGATGAAGTAGCTTTGAAGCCATCAGATCACTCGGACAGCTAGTGCTGAGACCCTTTGGTGTGTTTCTCTCCTAACACCCGCACTTGACTCCTTCCAGTGCACCTTGCCTTTCTGCTCAGCCTTGAAACTCCCTAAGGTTTCTTTATTCTGAGTCATTCCAGGAGTCTTTTCTGTGACACCCAGAACCCAGCTACACTTGAACAGAGTTCCCCATCTCCAAAGGGGATTCCTCAAGCACCCAGCAGGCAACAGCCTGCTGAATTTCCTGCTGCCTGTGACAAAGCCTTAGCCTGTGAGAAATGCCAGAGAGGATCCAGCTCAAATAAAACCCTCAGCATTTAAAGCTCTCAGCATTTAAAAACCTCATACAGAAAAAGACATTTATGAATCCAGTGAATGAGGAAAACCCCTTAGCTAAGGCAACACCTTCTAGATTTGAGGAGATTGTATACAGGAGAGAAAGACCATCTGTGGGCTGGATATAACCGAGTATTCTTTCCTTCCCCAAAAAGATAGTCTCTCTATGTATTTTCTTACCTCCTTCTGTCTGGCTGAAAATTAGAACTTGGGCCTCCTGTGTGCACAAAAAAGCATTTGTACAGCTGGTCTACCTCCTCAGGTCACCAACCATCATCTTGAATCCCACCACCCATTTTGTATTTAAGAATCCATACAATCCAGAAATGGTTGGTGGGAGCCTCTAATCCCAGCACTCAGGAGGCAGAGGCAGGTGTATTTCTGTGAATTTTAGGTCAGTGTGGTGTATAGAGAGAGTTTCCGGCCAGCCAGAGCTTCACAGTGGGATCCTGTCTCAAAAATTAGAAGAAAGAATCCATGGACAAACGATAAACACGGAGGCGTGTCAGCTCTAGGCAACACTGCGCACTCGCAGGTCTAAAGAGCTTTAGGACGGCGGGAAAGCTATTTCATTGTCAAGCCTCCTTAGCTAGAACCAATACCTCATTAAAGATAAAAACCTTCGTACTTACTGGGAAGGAACCCTACGTATGTAGTGAATGCAGTAATCTCCAGCCAAAAGAAAAACTTCCTTGTTCATCAGCTAATGCGTACAAGGAAGAATTTTGAACGTCATAGGCACGAAAAGGCTTTTTGTAAAGAAGGCATGAGTAGGGCTAGGGATATAACTCAACAGTAGAGTGCTTATCTAGCATGCTTCTCCCTTTTGATCATCAGCAACATACACACACACACACACACACACACACACACACGGACACCAGAGACTTCATAATGGAGACAAATCCTGCATGTGTAAGGAAGGCAAGAAATCACTCAATATCAAATTGGATCTCACTTGAAATTCATACTTGTGGTATGCCCTATAAAATTTGTCTTATTTTGTCTTAGTTTGGTTATGGGCCAATAGCTTGGGCCTATAATCCCAGCACTTGGCAAGTCTAGGCAGGAACATAGTGAAGGCCTGGGCTACCGGAGAGTCTATCTCAAAATGAGCCAAATCAAACCAAAACACAGTAATGAATGTGGTAGGATCTTGAGGAAATAATGAAACAGTGACACTCATCCAGACGAAGCACCCTGTGAATGCACTGACAGTCCTTGTGCAGTCGAACTGATTCTTTTGCATGCAAGAACCATCCTAGTAACTCTAAAGTCCTGGTGGCCCATGCCTTTAATCCTAGCCCTTGAGAGGCAAAGTCAGGTGGATCTCTGTGAGTTCCAGGAAAACCTGGTCTGTATAAGGAGTTCCAGGACAGCCAGAGCTTTGTAGTGAGACCCTGTCTTGAAACGAACAAACCATACATGTTTAACACATACTATGAATGTAAAAGGTATGCAAAACCTTCTTTTAGGTGCTGCTTTGAGTTTGAGTACTGAAAACAAAGAAAAAACTGATTTTAGTGATTGAGGGACAACTCAGAATTTATACCACATTGAATACAAGTGAACATACACTCACTAAAACCTCACAAATACTTTGGACTTATGAAAATTTCAGCAGGAATTCATATTTCATAACATAATAGACACAAGACTTTCTTCTTTCTTTTTATCTTTCTCTCTCTCTCTTCCTTCCTTCCTTTCTTTCTTTTTCCTTTGAGGGAGTCTCATGTAGCCCAGGCTGACCTCAAAGTTGCTATGTAGATGAAGATGACTTTGAACTTCTGATCCTCCTGCCTCCGTTGTCCAATTGCTGGGATTACAGATATGAGCCACTAACTCTGATTTTTGTATGGTGCTAGGAATCAAACCAGGGTTTCATTCATGTCAAAGCTAACTCTCCACCCTCTATGTATTTTTAATAAGAAAAAATTTTTTTTCAGAAAATAAATACTAGACAAGAAAAATCTTTCACAACAAACATCATTAACGCTATTTGTGGTGGTGGGAAGACAGAGTCTTATGAAGCCCAGACTGCCTCAAACTTTAAAAATATATGTTTATTTAAAATCATGTATATGTTGTACATGTAGGTTTATACACACATGAGGGTACAGATACCCTTAAAGTCCAGAAGAGGGTGTTGGAGCCTCAAGAGCTAAAGTTACAAGTGATTGTGAGCTGCCTGACCTGGGTGCTAGGAATCAAACTCTGGTTCTTTGCAAGAATACAAGACCAAGCCAGAGGAAGCAAGCCAGTAAGAAACATCCCTCCATGGCCTCTGTATCAGCTCCTGCTTCCTGACCTGCTTGAGTTCCAGTCCTGACTTCCTTTGGTGATGAACAGCAATATGGAAGTATAAGCTAAATAAACCCTTTCCTCCCCAACTTGCTTCTTGGTCATGATGTTTGTGCAGGAATAGAAACCCTGACTAAGACAAGGGGTTAGTTACAAGAACAGAAATAACTCAAAGACAGTTGTATCACTATAAATTCTCTCTTATAGAACCCAAGACTACCAGCCCAGGGATGGCACCACCCACAATAGGCCCTCCCCTCTTGATCACTAATTGAGAAAATGCCTTACAGTTGGATCTCATGGAGGCATTTCCTCACCTGAAGCTCCTTTCTCTGTGATAACTCCAGCCTGTGTCAAGTTGACACACAAAACCAGCCAGTACACCCCTCATCCATACTTCTATAGTAACCCAAATGAACTCAATGATTCTCCAAGTTGGGTATCAGTACTTTGAACTGTTGTGGGTTCCCTATCCAGGGTGAGTAGACATACGTGTTACTTTTCCCCTCCTCCCCAAATTTTGTTATACAAAATAGTTGTTGTAGAGTTGTTGTACAATGAAATGGATGAATCCAAAAACCATAGGATTAGAAAAGAAAAACAAGGTTTTAAGCTGAAAGGAAAAGTATCCTTCTGGACCCTTAAGACCAAGTTCTCAGCAGGGAGGAGATTTGCCCCAGGGGGACAGAGGGCAGAAGATAAAAGACAAAGACAGGAGATGGGGGGTGGGGAGGGAGAAGGAGTCAGGAGTATTTGTCCCAGAAGATAAAGGGCTGCCTCTGGATAGACAGAAGACAGACATGGCCCATAGGCAAATGACAGTTTATAAAGGTACAAGAGGAAACCTGGGTTAGGATGAGGTGTTTAATTTTTGGGAGGCATGTTAAATAGGGCAGCCAAAGGGGCCTTTAAATGCTGGACTTCAATACTTTGATAGCTTGACCTCAGTAGTCAGTCTCAGGAGGAGGAAGAGGCCAAATAAGGAACTAGACCTTGGCGGCTAGCTTTAGGAATGTAATCTAAGGGTTTTTAGCAAGGCAGAGGGAATTGGGGAGAAGGGCAAGGTCTGCCTGAGCTATGCTCGCAGCCACGCTTGAGCTGACCAGAGCCCCTTCACCTAGAATGCACAAGGCCACAGATTCCTGACCCTCAGCCTTCATTAACCAGGTGCAGTGACACAGGCTTGTAGCTCCAGCACTTTGTCAGAGAGAGAGAGAGAGAGAGAGAGAGAGAGAGAGAGAGGGAGGGAGGGAGGGAGGGAGAGAGAGAGAGAGAGAGAGAGAGAGAGAGAGAGAATGAACATGTGGTATATACCTGTAATTCCAACACTGGAGAGTCTCAGGCCAGGCCAGGCCAGCCTGGACTACGTAGTCAGTTAGTTTTGTAAAAATCAATTCCTAAAAGAATCTGTATAGAGTATGAGGATGAGACTATAGAGATAAGAGCCTTGAGCCCATTCAAATCAGAAAGCCACAGAGAAGAGACGTTCATATTATTAAATTACATGAAGGCATAAGACTCTACCATGCAGCTCAACTTTATATGAATTTCATGAGTGATCTGGAGAAAGTCTGGCATCTTCTTCATTGATTGCCTCCTATTATCTCAGCCCTTGTACTCTTAAGTATTAACAGAGAAATGAAGGTCTGAGTCCCTTAAAGACTCACACATGGATGTTCACACGACTTTTGTTTATAGCAGCTCAAAACTTGAACACCCCATTAACAGCTGAAGGAAAAGAAAGGCAAATGACCAAAGGTAAAATGTAGACATTTAAGAAGTTGGTGATGTAGCTTGTTTTTAGAGAGGGGGCTGCTGGAGAGATGGCTCAGTGATTAAGAGCACTGACTACTTTTCTAGAGGACCTGGATTCAATTCTCAGCACCCACATGGAAGCTCACAACTGTCTGTAACTCCAAGATGTGACATCCTCACACAGACATACATATAGGCAAAACACCAAAACACATAAAATGAAAATATATATTTTTTTTTAAAAGAGAGAGAATTAGAGAGATTGCAATGCATGGTGGGAGGAAAAAAATAGGCAAATTTCTTGGATTGAGGAGACATGTATGGGCATTCATAGCTCAGGATATTTGTTATGCAGGGACCTCATAGAGAGCCAAAATGCCACAGAAAGATGGGCTTCTCAGAAACAGTGGGGAGCGGAGGGGCATGGGGAGCCCTGAGCATGTGTTCTCAGTGAATGAGTGGTATTGACTGTGCCAGCCATGTTTAGGACCCCAGAGCCTTAAACCCATGGGAAAAATGACAAAGCCTTCCCCGGCCTAGGTTGAGGCTTGGAGGGAAATGGCAAATCCCTCCTGTCTGGTCTGTGTGTGGATATTAATAGTGTATTGAGAAAATGTCCACCATAGTGTTCTCCTCCTGGGTGCTTACAGCATGAAGACTGCTCCCCTACAAGAGTACTCCTACAAAGATTAGCTAAACCTGTGTGCTTGATACAGCTGCGTCCCATAAACCATGCCCCCTTGTTTATCTGTATACAATAACCCTGCCTCCTTCTTCACCTGTATCAGTCACTCTGCCTCTGTTCAACTCTATAATAAACACCCTGAGCTGCCAGGGTTCTGAGGTTTCTCCAGCAGAGAGTCCAGACCACCTGGACTTTCTGTCCAGCTTTCTGTCCGTGTGTCCATCTGTCTCTCTTCAATCCTTCACCTTTCCTAGTCAAATCTTAGTCCCTGGAACCATGCAAGGACTTGGCAGCGAACAAGGCAAATAAGACAGACACAGAGTCACAGAAAATATATGAGCACAAAAATTTCTCACAGAGAGATGGTCTATTTCAGCAATAATTAAGAAAGCCCAAGCTGGGCAGTGGTGGCGCATGCCTTTAATTCCAGCACTTGGGAGGCAGAGGCAGGAGGATTTCTGAGTTCGAGGCCAGCCTGGTCTACAGAGTAAGTTCCAGGACAGCCAGGGCTACACAGAGAAACCCTGTCTCGAAAAAACAAAAAAAGAAAAATAAAAAGAAAGAAAGCTCAAAAGTCCGGTTATTTCCCTGGGAAATATCTTGCAGATTCCTGTTAAATGTTAAAAAGTATGGTCACATAAATATTGAGAAAGATGAGGGACAAGCAAGCTGGAATACCCCACCAGAGGGAATGTGTGATAGCACGAGAGATTAGGAAACACTTGACACCTTTGTGGATGTGTATTTGTGTGTGTTCATGTGAGTACAGCTGCCCTGGGAGACCAGATTCTCCTGACTCTAGCATTAGAAACAATTGGGATTCACACTACTTGAGTGCTTGGGAAGCAAGCTCAGGTCCCACGGAAGAGCAAGAAGCACTCTCGGCTGCAGAGCCGTCTCTCCAAGGCCCCATTTAGCAGCTTCTTAAGCCAGTACTTTCCCCTATGCCTCAGTCCCACTAATGTGCATTTACAAAAGAGACACAGAAGTACCCGGCCATATAAAGATGTGTATATGAATGTTTATAAAAGTTTTATTTTGTAGCTATGTGGTAGCACATGCCTGTAATCCCAGTTCTTGGGAGGTAGAAGGAGAATCAGGAGTCAAGGTCATTCTTGGCTACATTTGGAGCTGAGACCAGCCTGGGCATGGTGAGATCCTGTTTCAGTACATACTAGGGGTTGGAGAGATGGGTCGGTGGTTAAGAACATTGTTTGCTTTTGCAGACGACCCAGTTTCTGTTCCTAGCACCCACATGACAGCTCATAACCATCTGTAACTTCAGTCCTAGGGGATCCGGAGCCTTTTTATGGTCTCTTAGGGCATCAGGCACACATGGTACAGGACATACATGCAGGCAAAAACAAGCATACACATAAAATAAATAAATAAAAATAAAAAGTTTAAATAATAAATAAACATTTAAGAGTCTTATTTGTAATAACTCCAAATCGGAATGTCCATTAACAGTTAACTGAGAATTATGTAGCCATATATTACAGTACTTTTTAAGCAGTGAAGGCAAATTAGTGGTTTATGTATGCAATAGCATAGATTAAACTCAAAATGATTATGCTAAATAAAACCAGCATGACTCCCACAAAGTTCCTTACAGTATGATTCTATTTAAGTAAATAAATGTAAACTGATTAGTAGCAATAATAAACAGATCAAAGATTGCCTGAGCAGTGAGGATGTCAGGGGAGGGGCTAAACAAATTCAGAAGAAAATTTTGACTAGGGATAAGTATGTTCCTTTTCTCAACTGCAGCGACAGACCCACGATGTGTACATGTTCCAAACCCTATTAAGCTGCTTATTAGAAACATGTGCAGTTTAAGGCATTCTCTACCCCTAAGCGTGCAAGCGTTCTGTTTTAAGATTTCTGAGAATTATAATAAGCTAAGGATAGAATAAAAATAATTTAGAATTAAATCTCCATTTGTAATACAATTAAGACTTAAGATGTCTTAAACTGCACCTCAATTTTATAAGACACTAGAAGATATTAGGAGCTGGAAAGATGACTCGGTGGTTAAATGCACTTGCTGCTTTTATAGAGAACTTGGGGTTCCACTTCTAGCACCCAGATTGGGTGGCTCAGAATTTCCTGTAACTTCAGCCCTAGGGGATAGAATTTTTTTTTCTGGCTTCTATAGGCACCTGCATGCCCATATTGCATTCATTCATTCTCTCTCTCTTCCTCTCTCTCTCAGCACATACACACACACACACACACACACACACCACACATATACACACACAGGCCCCAAATCTTCAAAAAGATTTGTGTGTATGTATGTATGTGTGTGTGTGTGGTCACACTTGTGGAAGCCAGAGGTCAATAGTGAGTAGCTTCCTCAATCACTTTCTATCTTTAAAAAAAAAAAATGTTTATTTGGATGCTGGTGTGGAGGTCATCGGACAATTTTGGGGAGTTAGTTCTCTTCTTCTACCCTGTGGGTCACAGGGATCACACGCTGCTTTGGCAGCAAGAACATCTACCCACCGAGACATCTCACCTTCACTCACTGAACATAAAGCCCATCGACTGGACTAGAACAGCTGTCCAGTGCGGGCTTGGGATCCTCTACCCAGTACCTCCAGTACTGAGAACACAGCTGTTTTTGTTATTGTTGTTTAATGTGAGTATGGGGATTGAACTCAAATCCTCAGGCTTCTGTGGTATTTTATCCACCAAGCCATGTCCCCTAAGTACTATATATTTTGAATAAGAAGAAAGGTCATCAGATCATAGAAATTGGATCCAAAAGCTATAACAACAAAAATGGCACTAGATGTCTATGTTTTTAAGATCTAGTTTATTTTTAACTAGGGAAGCTGGTATGTGCAGTAAATTCTGGAGCCCACAGAGATACAAGGTCCTTTGGAGCTAGAGTCATAGATGGTTGTGAGCCAGGGCTACACAGAGAAAATAATATATGATTTATAATGTATGATATATAATACAATATAATATACTATTCAATACATAATTACTATATAACATACAAGATATATGTATATATATGTATACACACACACACACACACACACAAGATATATCATCTAGGTTTTACTATCTCTTCTAGATATGGTGATGACCTTTTTACCAAGATTTGAAGCCAAGGAACCATAATTGGTTATGGAGTCTAAATTGGATACAGAAATTTGTTTGTTTGTTTGGCTTTTTGCTTGTTTTTTGAGATAGGATTTCTTTGTGTAACAGCCATGACTGTCCCGGAACTTGATTTGTAGATCAAGCTGGCCTTGAACTCACAGAGATCCTCCTGTCTCTGCCTCCTGAGTGCTAGGATTAAAGGCATTCTCTACCATGCCTGCCTATAGAAAGAATATTTTTAATTAAATGTAAATAGTTATTTTGACTATATATGCTATAAACTTTGATGAACAGTATATTTCAATATGTGCTATAGAGATCAAAGAATAATTTTTTTTCACAAAAATGTTTATGATGATAAGAATTGGACCAGTGGCATGATGCATATTGAACACATATTGTGCCACTAACTGATAGCCCCAGCTCCCTAAAAATTTCTTAGGCATTCTGTTCAGTGGTAAAATAAATAATATAAATGTCCAAATTCTCATTAAAAGGTCTTTAAACTTTATGCATCATAGAAGTTGAAATTAAGGGAATTAAGTGTCATTTTATAGTTCTTAGAGAGAAGAAAATTAAGACCAGCAGCATCTACCTTAGTAGAGATAAATGTGTTCGTGTTGGGAGCAATAGGGAACAGTCCAATCTCCTTGGAAAGCAATATAGTAACATCAACTAATGGTAATTATGCTTATAAGAATATAAATGCTAGATTAGACATCTATGTTGATCCAAAATATGGCATTCTAACAAGCTAATTATTTAAGCTAGTGATCCTTTGTGAACAGCATATCAGGAAGAGACTTTACTTTGACATCCCGTTATCTACCTAAATGCAGACTCTCCAAAGGATACAGTTACTTTTGGTTCCTTCCCTGAGTTTTCATTAACTAACCCCGTATCTTCAGGAATCAAGACTAAAGACTGTAATCACAACTGGACAGGTTTTTCACAAGCCATTGACTATCTCCTAGGCCCATTCACTTCCCAAATGCAATCCTTCTTTAACTGCTGTCTAGCCTGGACTTCATTTATTCTTCTAATATTACTCTCTCCACTCCTCAAATTGGTCATCTTTCCCATCTCCCTCTCCCCACAAAGAAGGCAATAGAATTATGTAAACCTCATTGGTTAGTGGGTAATGGCCCTTCTGCAGTTGTTCCTCGTGCATGTTAATAGATGTGTTTATCTTTTTCTCCTATTAATCTTCCATTGTTGCCTTATTCCAGCATTGGAAAAAATAGGGTACACTTTCTCTTTGCCCTATATCTATATAATCATTCAATTCACCTGGAACAAGGAAAGCACCAATACAGGACATTTAATGAATCTTTTTTTTTTCCGCAACAGGATGGATGAAGTTAGAGATAACCAAACGATAAAAATGCTAAGAAAGTTCTGCTGATTAAAGATACTGAACTATTGCTTTCTCCATGGGCTTGGGACGACTTCCAGGGGATACTGTTGAGTGAAAAGGGCAAAACAGAAAAACATATTGCATGAATCAATGTTCTGCTGGAGAAACAGCTACATGGAGACTTCTGGAACGCCTTAGGGGCTAGGGCAGGGGGGTGGGGGGACGGGGCAGCAAATCTGAAGTGCTGACGGCCACAGGTCAGAGTTGGCGCAGCAGCTGATCCCTCCACTACTATATTTTCTTCTTCCCAAATGTCTTAGTTCTGCTGTTAAGGACTTACCTGTTTCTGGTTCGTTGGTTGGTTGGTGGGCGGGTGTTATGATGGATCTAGGGCACTCTATGTACCAGGCAAGCATTCTGCTACTGTGCTACATCCTCAGGGCCTCTGAGCATCTTCCAGCTCATTGAATAAGACCCACAGAGATGACGGACCGAGAATACTCAAAGTCAACTGATTGTGACTTTAATCACATATCCAAACACCTTCACAGCAACACCAAAGCAAGCAGGTGATGGAATAACCGAATAGGCATGCTTGTTTCTCCACAACTTGCCGTCGGAGGTATAATGCTTCTTTTGTTCCCTTCGAACTTGACCTTACCTACAAGGCCAACAAACGATTGTTTCATTTTTTATAAACAAATAATGAGAAACCCTGCGTCATACCTTCCACACTAGCTTCCTCTTATCTGTGGTACCACTTTGTACAGCTTTGGTCAACCGCACCTACTGATAGCAGAGTTCGAGGGAGTTCTTCCCAGTTTCACGGCTAGAGGAGTGGTTTTTACTGTAGCCACTTAAGCGCGCAACTAAGTTTTCTTTCCTAATTAAGCAGATAACCTCCCTCTTCCCATTTAAAGGGAGCACCAAGTACAAATTCTATGAACAATTGTTCCCTGAATAGTGATCATAATCATCAGAAAATGTGTCTACAATCTCTTTGGATCTATGTGATGCCCTAGTTGTGAAGATTGCACTTCAGAGAGAAGCAGTTAGCATTTCTTCCCCAGGCACGATGAGTTTGTGTCATTTCTTGTCTGGGGTCCAGTTCCCTTGTCAAAGCTACTTGGGATCCTCTCGGCAGCCCCCACTGACAGCTGGAAAGGCAAATGAGCTGCCTGTGTTTCTTTTCTGTTTTCGACCTTGGTGGTAGCACCTAAGGAACATTTCAGTTTCTGTTTTTGTGTGTTAGAGTAGCTAGGGTGCTGGGTGTTTCTTGGAGGTCCCTTTTAGCCCTAAGTCCAGAGTATAGTTAAATGTAAAGGAATTTATTTGTTTGTTTTTTCGAGACAGGGTTTCTCTATATAGCCTTGGCTATCCTGGAACTCACTCTGTAGACCAGGCTGGCCTCAAACTCAGAAATTCACCTGCCTCTGCCTCCCAAGTGCTGGGATTAAAGGCTTGCGCCACCACCGCCCGGCTGTAAAGGAATTTAAAACTTTGTGTACAAGAGTGGGAGCTGGGAAGTAGAAAATGACTCAGCAGTTAAGAGGACAGAGAAGCCGGATTTGGTTCCAGGCACCTGCAGGGAAGCTCACAACAGTCTGTAACTCCAGTTCCAGGGTATCCACACTATCATCTGACCTCTGAAGACATCGGCACCCCATGGTGTAACAGACACACAAGTGGACAAGATACTCATACACATAAAATAAACAAATGAAGAAATCTTAAAAATAAACAGAATAAAGCAGGAGCTGGTGAGATGGCTCAGCTGGTAAAAGAGTTTGTTGCTTGGGCCTGACAAGCCCAGTTCAGTGGCCCAGAACCCAGGAAAAAAGAGTAGCAACTCCTGAAAGCTGACCTCTGTCCTCCACATGCATGCTGGGACATGCGTGTGCCTGCAGAAACACACGCGCGCGCGCGCGCACACACACACACACTAAATGAAAATAAACATTTTTTTTTAAAACAAAGACAGCTGGGCAATGATGGCTCAACCTTTAATCCCAACATTCGGGAGGCAGAGACAGTTGGATCTCAGTAAGTTTGAAACCTGCCTCGTCTACAGAGCGAGTTCCAGGACAGTTAAGTCTGTCTGCACAGAGAAACCCTGCTGGGGGAGTGGGGGGCCCTGAGCAGAGGTCAGCTTTCCCCTCTGAGTCTGATTTTGGCGCCAGCTCTAGCTGAACAATGATGAGGAAATGACAGAAGGAAATGACAGGGACAGAATGGAAAGACAGCTGCAGGATCTGGTCCCCTGGTTTGATTGTTTCCTTTCCAAACAAAGTAGAAAGGCAGAACTAGGGAGCAAACCGGAAAAGAACAGAAACTTCAGGAGGGTGGGCCGAGGATATGATTGACAGGTTTCACAGAGATGGCTGCCAGAGACCAAACTTTCTGTGGGCTCAAGAGATGACTCAGAGGTTAAGAGATCTAAGAGGTTAAGAGCTTCAGGAGGAATCTGGTTCAATTCCCAGCACCCACATGGCAGTTCGCAGCTGTCTGTAACCCCAGCTCTAGAGGATCTGACACAGATACACATCCAAGCAAAACACATAAAAAATAAAAAGGCATCATCAAAAAAAAATTTTTTTAACGGAAAAAAAAGAAAAAGAAAACACTTTCTAGGAATTCTCACCAAGGAAGCATATAGATAGCTACCTTTTTTTTTTTTAAGGTTTATTTAAATTTTAGTTTTTGAAGCTCAGTGAAGGACAAGCTGTCTCTATTTTGAGTAATTCTCTGTTTTTGTATAAAGCCCCACTGCCTGCCCAGCCTTGTCTTTGCCATACAGATCTGTTCGAGCCACAGGAAATTGCAAATATAGAGGCTGACCAAATGTTAAACAAGGTGAACAATAAGCCGAGAGAGAGAAAAGAAATATTTTTTTTTTTTTTAGAAAACCAAACTCTAAGCCAAATACAGCAGAGATTAAAATCCACGGGAACAGGGCCCTGAATATTTATGGGTAATCCTTGAATAATCCTTAGAAATAGATATCACTGATGCAAATCAGATGAAAAGGATTGGATGGATTTTCCCCTCACATATGGCAACAAAGCCTGTGTGGGGACTAAAAAGGCAGTGACGCTCTTAGCAGGGTCGTGGATGCACAGTTCTGGAGACACAGGAAATAAAGTGACATCAGTCACAGAAGTAACCCTTCTGCTCCAAGGACCACACTCCTCTGGTTATTAGGAGTAGAAGGCAGGGCTGGGAGCATGGTCTGTGCAGAGAGAGCACTTGCCTAGGATGTGCGAGACCTTGGGCTTCATCCCAGTGTTATGAAATAAAGGAAAGAAAAATCAAGGGACAGAAAGCAAGGGACCCACTGTGAGTTAATGACTAGAGAGACTCGGTGTTTAATGTTTGTTTTTTCCGAGACAGTCATGGATCTCACTCTGTAGGCCAGGCCTGCCTGAAACTCACAGAGATCCTCTTGCCTCTGCCTTTGCCTCTGCCTCCAGAGAGCACAGAAGCACTTCAGAGTTTGTTTTTTTAGTTATTAAAGCTTTTTGCTCCTCAGCAAACAAGAGCCGGATCCTCCATGCAGTTCAATTTAAATAAGACCTTTTGCCCTTAACATCTTTTGTTATTTACCTTAACTCAATAGTCCTGGAAAGCAAAAAGGGTTTCACTGTGTAGCCCTGGCTGTCCTGCAACTCACTCTGTAGACCAGGCTGGCCTCGAACTCAGAAATCTGCCTGCCTCTGCCTCCCAAGTTCAGGGACTAAAGTCATGTGCCACCACTGCCCGGCAATTGTATGTTTCTTGATCACATTAAAATAGTTCTCAGAAAGCTTGAGAGCTAAGCAAACATCTTTATTTTCAAATTCCAATATGACACAATTAAATTTTATTATTATTATTATTTTAGCCAGGAAGAAACATTAGTCATTAACACCAAAAAATATACTCAATGCTGGGGACTAGGTCTCTAGAGAAAATATCTTTAGCTTTGTTTCTTCACCAAAAAAAGTCACATACATAAACATCTCAACAACTCATCATAAAATCCACCCATAAGCAACATGTCTAAGTTCAAAAGTCAAGAAAATAAGCTCCTTGCTTACGAATTCCTCTAAAACTTACGGAAAATACTATGTTCAAGGTCACTTGTCATTTCTTTTGATGAGTGAATTCAAAATTTCTAGTATTTCTAGTATTGGCTGTAAACTTGCTTGCTTTCTTCCCTCCCTCCTTTCCCCTGCCCTCCCCTCCCTCTTTACTGCCTTCCCCCTTCCTTCCCTTCCTCTTCCCTCCCCTCCCTTTCCTTTTCTTCTTTTCTTCTCTTTTCTTTTTGGAGACAGAGTTTCTCTGTGTAGGCTTGACAGTCCTCAAATTTACCCTGCAGACCAGGTTGTCCTCGAACTCACAGAGATCCACCTGCCTCTGCCTTCCAAGTCCTGGGATTAAAGGCACATGCCTCCAGCCCCACACAGTAAACTTTCTTAATACAGCAAAATAATTTTTTTCTTCCCTTTCTTTTCTTCTTTTTTTGGGGGGGTGGTGTGTGTGTGTGTTACTAGTTGTCATTTTAAGACAAGGTCTTATGTACCCATTCTGGCCTGTGCTGTGTGGTTAAGGATGACCTTCAACCCCTGATCCCCAACACCTCCACCTCCCATATGCTGGGATTACAGGCACCTGTGATCACTTTTCTATTCCTTTGTGATGTAGGGGTTCAGACCCAGGGCTTCTATGCATGCTAGGAAAGTGTTTGCTTTCCAAGACTTAGTATGAATAGCATCATGTGTGGGGACTCTGTTTAAAATGTGGACTGTGATTCAGAGCATCTAGGCTAAGATTTGGACATCTGCACGTCCAATAAAGTTCAGGGTGATCCTGTTTGTCCAGGGGCCAAAGATCATCAGACAAGTTCACTCACTAGCATCCGGGAAAGGCTGACCAGTGAACACCACCGGCACTGGTCTGCCACACTTAGGGACTGTGGAACACATTTACTAGAATAATGCCATCACAACTGCTGAAAGGCCTGAAGCTGGTTTCCACAGGCATCATGAAGACACTCCACATTCCTGAGTTTTCATTTCTTTCATTACCCCCAGGCATAATCTGGTGTTACAGGAGCTTAAAAAATGCTATCCTTCGGGTACAGATGTAGATAGAGAGTGATGATGTAACCGGGCAGTAGTGGCTTAATCCCAACACTTCAGAGGCAAAGACAGGCGATTTCTGTGAGTTTGAGACCAGCCTATTTACACAGGGAAACCTTGTCTTGAAAACTCAAATCATCATCATCAACATTATCATTGTCTTAGTCAGGGTTTCTATTCCTGCATAAACATCATGACCAAGAAGCAAGTTGGAGAGGAAAGGGTTTATTCAGCTTACACTTCCAGTTGCTGTTAATCACCAAAGGAGGTCAGGACTGGAACTCAAGCAGGTCAGGAAGCGGGAGCTGATGCGGAGACCATGGAGGGATGTTACTTACTGGCTTGATTCCTCTGCCTTGCTCAGTTTGCTTTCTTATACAATTCAAGACTACCAGCCCAGGGATGGCACCACCCACAAGGGGCCCTCCCCTCTTGATCACTAATCGAGAAAATGCCCCACAGCTGGATCTCATGGAGGCATTTCCTCACCTGAAGCTCCTTTCTTTGTGATAACTCCAGCTTGTGTCAAGTTGACACAAAACCAGCCAGTACAATCATCATCATCAACATCAATTTACTAGTTATTGAGCCATTTGTACATTTTAAATGCCAATTAATGGAAGACTACAGAGAAGCGAGCTGGGTTTCTCACTGTATCCCTGGCTGTCCTGAAACTTTCTGTAGACCAGGTTGTCCTCGAACTCAGAGATCCATCTGCCTCTGTCTCTGGAGCGCTGGGATTTAAAGATGTGAACCATCCAAGTCCAGTTATCATGATTTTTTTTTAAAAAAACAATACACACTTTTAACCACTGAACCTTCTCTGACACCCCCTGTCTGTTTTTATCTAAATTCATTTTAACTCACACAGTTGTTTTCATTGTAACACAGGGTGGCTTTACAATCCTCCTGCCTCTGACTCCCAAGCACTGGAACTACATCCCTGTGCCACCAGGCCCAGCTACAACAGATGACTTTTGAAACAATGACCAAGAGCATCATCAATTTCTATCTGCATCTGTACCTGGAGGACCAGCGTTAAAGTTTCAAGGTGAAGCCAAACAAGCCCTTTTCATTTGGTGTTTTGGAGTAGAATGTCACCATGTTGTCCAGGCCGGCTAAGAACTCACGGTGTAACCCACACTGCTCTCGGACTCATTAGCTCAGCTTCCAAAAGGCCAGGGGAACAGACATGTGCCATTGTGTCCAGTTGGGCTCAGTATTTCTCAACTCTGAATATCAATCATAGCTAGTCATAGGAGAGCATAAAATAAATATTTTTAAAGAACAAGGAAGTAATAGCAGAATATGCAAAGAGGAAAAATGTCAAGGTCCCCAGAACTCTCTATGTAGACCAGGATGGCTTCAAATTCATAGAAATCTGCCTGTCTCTGCCTCCCCAGTGCTGGGGCTAAAAGGGTGTTCCACCCCACCTAGCTATGGAATATTTATTTGCAAGACTTTTGGTAAAGTCACAGAGTTGCGATTGTTTTGAATATGTTACTTAACAATAAATGTCATTAATATGTATATTTTCTGATGTTAGTGCATTGGCTTTCTGTGGAACTACTTGATAGCTGCATAAGTTTTTAATTTAATTTTTTTTGGGGGGGGTCAAACCCTGGGCCTCTGCATATTATCATTCAGCTACATACACAGCCTTCCATTTTTTTAAACTAAATTTTTAAATCTGTGTGTGTGTGCTTGTATGTGTGTGTCTGTGTCTCTGGGTGTGCATACAAGTGTTTGGGGACCCACAGAAACTAGAAGGGATTAGCCGTTCCCTTGCATTTGTTAGCTGCTCTGTATATGTACTTCGATACGAACTCGGGTCTTCTGCTAGACCAAGCTCTTGACGGCTGAGCCATCTCTCCTGCCCCCTAGTTTGTGTGTTTGTTTTAAACCAATTCATAACAGTAAAAGATCTCATTGTTTATGGTGTGCCATAGGGTACTTGGATCCACGTCCATTGTGCAGTGTTCAAATGGGGAAATACCTACTTCCTTAAACATTCATCATTGCCTTATTGTGAAAACATTCAAAAATCCTTTCTTTCAAACATTTAATATTTTGTATTTGTCAAACATTTAATATTTTGTATTTGTCACAAAATGTTTCAGATATGCAAAAAGTTGTAAATAATCATAAAATGAACACCATACCAGCACCGAGATTATAAAATAAAATATCAAATATCATGGGTCTAGGGCTAGGTGCAGCTCAGTGATAGAGTGTGTGTTCAGCACATAGAAGGCCCTAGATTCAGTCCTCATCAGAGAGGGACAGAGACAGAGATGAGTGCGTGGGTGGGTGGGTGGGTGGTGGGGCAGGAGAGTGTTACCAAGAAAGTCTTACTCTTTGTGTAATCCTCCTCACTTGCATTTCTCTCCTTCTCTGTCTTACTTAACCACTTTCTGGAAGTTGGTGACTGTTCAGCAGTACATTTGAAATACGTTCAGCACATAATATATTCACGTGTGTGTGGTTCTAAATAATATATAATACTATTCACAGCCTTCAATCCTTCTTCTGCTTGCTTTCTGGGCGTGTTTGTGGAATTTGCCCATGTTGGTTACTCATATTTGCTATATCATATCCCGTCAAATAAACACTTAATATTTGCTTTTGTGTTCTCCAGTTGTCCAATATTTAGGTGGTTTGAAGCCACCTAAATAAATAAATAAAATATCCCTCAGCATACCGTATTTGTTCCATGTTTAGGATCATTCCCAAGTATAGGTATCAGAAGTAAGCTTTTGAGCCTCAGGAGACATTTTGTCACACTGCTTTCCAAAAGGACTATGCAGGTTTTATGTTGTGTACATACATACATACATATACACACACACACATGCACACATCCAAATGAACATATGAGATGGGGGGGTGGGGAGAGGCAATCTGTGTTCAGTTCACTTTCCCGGTTTTCATTCAGTCCAGGACTCCTAAGCACCACCCTCACTTAAGATGTGTCTTTCCATCTCACCTGCCTTAATCCAGATAATCTTTCATAGATGTGCCCAGAGATGTGTTTCCATGCCGATTTGGAGTCTCATTAAGTTGGCAATTCCTTGTGCTGCATCTTCACAGGACTGTGGTTGGAAGCTGGAACTGGCGTTGACAGAGGGACCAGAGAGTAGGCTGACTTCTTTACAATAATCCACTCTCATGGTAACTATTCCAGTCCCCCAGGTCTAGCCAGTCCCCAGGAGATGCCATCAATCCTGAGGCCAAGCTGCCAGTGACCTCGTTACTTCCTGCAGGCTACTCAGATGAGAGACTCCACCTCCTTCCAGCACACCTAACAGGAGTGAGTGCTCAGCCTGCAGCACACGAAATGTTGTGGGTCAAAGCGCATATCAAAAGCCTAGCACTTTACTTATTTATTTTCTGGAGTATTCATCAAACTCAGGACCCTGCATGTACCAGGAAAGTGCTCTGCCACTGGGCTATTGTCCCAGCCCCTTCCTGTGTTTATTTTATAAGCTGTGGGTTGGACTCAGGGTCTTGTACGTGCTAGGCAAGCATTCTGCACTTGCACCTTTAGCTCCACTCTTTATGCTTTTCTTAAAACAATAACCGTCAGGACAGCCAGAGCTACACAGAGAAACCCTGTCTTAAAAAAACAAAACTGTCTATATATTTCTTGAATTTTATCAGAAATATTTTTCATGTAAATCTTCAACTTTATCAGAAAATGCTTATAATTCCACTTTCAATGAACTTAGAATTATTTTTATGCTTACCATTTTATCTGTATAATTTTCCATGATAATCTTCAATTTTAACATGTTTTTCTATAATATTTCTCTAAGTTTATCAGAAATATTTTCCATGTAAATCTTCAACTTTATCAGAAAATGTTTATAATTCCACTTTCAATCAACTTAGGAATACTTTTATGCCTACCATTATTATATCTATATAAAATTTTCCACGATAATCTTCAAATTTAACATGTTTTTCTACATTTTTCTACAATTTTATCAGAAATTTATTTTCCACATAAATCCTTAAGTCTATCATAAAATGTTTCTATTTAATTTTTCAATTAATTTAGCAATGTTTTTATGCCTACCATTTACTCTTTAATTTTCCATGAAAATTGTCAATTTTAACGTGTTTTTCTATATATCTCTTCTATTTTATCAGAAATATCTTCCATGTAAATCTTCAATTTTATCATAAAATGTTTTTACTTCCTTTTTCAATAAAAGAACATGCTTTTCAAAATAAATTAAAAAAAATCGTTAGAAAAACCAAAACGACAGAAAACAATAGCCAGCAGTTCAACTTTTAATGACCAATAAAAACCTTTCAAAAAAACCAAAACAAAAAGAACCCCTTCAAACTGGACAGGGATAGTGTACGCAGAAGCAGGCACGTCTCTGTAAATTTAAAGCCAGGCTAGCCTGGTCTTCATAGTGAGTTCCACTACAGCCAGGGAGTTATAGGGAGACTCTGCCTGGAAAAACAAAACAAAACAATAAACAAAAACAACCACAAACAAATAGCAACAATAACAGCAAAACCTTTTAAATTACATTCACTATACTGCCCAATATTATAAAAATCGACACTCAATTATTATTTCAGTATTTTGTTGCTTTGTTTTGTTTGTTTTTGCGTTGGTCTGTCTTTTTGTTTTTCAGGTTTTATTTCCCTGATAGGTTCTGTCTGTATAGCCCAGGCTGTCCTGGAACTCACACTGTCAGCCAGGCTAGCCTCAGACCTAGGATTAAAGGCATGAACCACCAGCACCCAGCTTATTTTACTTTTTCTAAATTTTTAATTAATTATTTATTTTGGTTTTTCGAGACAGGGTTTCTCTGTATAATCCTGGCTGTCCTGGAACTCACTCTGTAAACCAGGCTGGCCTCGAACTCAGAAATCTGCCTGCCTCTGCTTCCCAAGTACTGGGATTAAAGGCATGCACCACCAGTGCCCAGCTATTTTTTTTTTTAAACCACAACAACAAACCCCTTGCTGTGTAATGCAGGCTAGCCCTGAATTTCTGATCCTTCTATGGAAGCCTCCAAAATGCTGGGATTATCAGCGTGCACTGCCATATCCACTGACTTGTTATTTCTCAATGAATTTCTTCTGTTCTAAAGCATGGACACTTCTACAGTCTTAAAATAAAGGCTGACCTTTAAAAAAACGTCAAGATGTAGGCTGACTGAATCAGTGGTTCCACTTGGGAAAGAGTAAAAATAATCATTCATTTGCCATCCTTACACCTCCACCAACAGGAAGAAAGACGGAGGAATTAAGTAGAAGTCTTGGAAACCTTATTGAAGGAATATTGCTCTTGACAGGTCAAAGCAGCTATCAATCTAGCAGGAGGTTTGTGTTGAACACTCACTTCCCAATCAGGCCTGAAGCACATGCTAGAGTGTGTAAGGATAAATAAATGGCCTTTCAGACAGAGGAGGAGGTAAGTAGTGAGACATCAAGCTACAGGTGTCCAGTCAGGTCTCTTGGGATCTGCTAAGGAAAATGGATTTTCTTGTACAGCAACTGACAGCCTTAAACTTATTTGTTCCTTTACCTTGGGTCAACCTCTAAGTCAGTAGCCATCTTTAAAATGCACAGAGAGGGCTGGGGAAGTGTAGTTCAGTGGTGAAACACTACCATAGTATGTGTGAGAGCCGGGGTTTGAATCCTGGCACTGCAGGATATAAAATAATCAAAGAAGACAGCGTTTGGGGACAGGCATAGTGGCTGCTTCTATAATGCTGACACTGAAGAGACTGAGGCAGGAGGATCAGATCAAGGACTGCCTGGGCTACACAGTGAGATCCTGTCTCAAAACACGTACATATGGGGCTGGAGAGATGACTCAGCAGTTAAGAGCACTGACCACTCTTCCTAGAGGACCTGGGTTCAACTCCCAGCACCCACACAGCAGCTCACAACTGTCTGCAACTCCAAGATCTGAGACCCCCACCAGACATGCATGCAGGCAAAACACCGATGTACATAAAA
Source organism: Tokudaia tokunoshimensis (assembly GCA_036184795.1). Taxonomy (NCBI): domain Eukaryota; kingdom Metazoa; phylum Chordata; class Mammalia; order Rodentia; family Muridae; genus Tokudaia; species Tokudaia tokunoshimensis. Next base: position 31,230,055 of record BTHU01000008.1, on the reverse strand, counting down.
TAGAGACAAATAAGCTATTAAATACACATACATAAATACACAAGCTAGTTAATGAAAATTATTTTTAAAAGACTGATTTGAGACAGCAATGTAGCTCAGTAACAGAGCACTTCTCCATGGTACACAGTGGTCCCAAAAGTAAACAAACCATACAGAAATATCTTGTATTGCTGTTGTCTTATTTGCAATGTAAATGGCAAAAATGCCATTTTTCTTTACCTTACAAAACACGGCGCAACAGCAAGGTAATTAAGGTGGCGTAGGAACCAGATTGGGTCAAGGAAAGGTTTGTGGAGAGCAGACACTGAGAGACTGATTGATTGACCTAGTTTAGGAAAGATGTGAGGCAAGTCTGATGTTACAAGGCATCGTGCCACGTTCTGTGGGAAGACACAGCCCCTGGCGTCAAGGATGAATGAGAGAGAATGCCAGACTCCATGCTTGCTTCTCCCTGCATCCCTCCCCGTGAGATGGTGGCACCGAGAGACATGTACAACAGAAGATGGGCTTTTATTAAAAATCCTGGTGTGTATAAAATTCCAGAAAAGGGACATTTTTGCTTTATCCTTTCAACCTATGTCATTTCCCATCTCTTCCTGGAATCAATTTGAACCCCAGACTCCGGTGTTATAACAGATCATGCAAAACAAGGCGACAGGAGCTATGGGAGCGATGAGCGAGCGCAGAGGCTGCCTGGACTTGTCAGCAGGTGCGATTTCAGAAACTGCTTGCTGACTCAGAGGGAAGAGGGAAGTAAAACTCTCCTCCAGTTTTGCGGCTGCCCAAAGAACTCTGCAAGACTGTCAAGGCCGCGGTGATGGGAGCCTCTACCAGGGCCAGCTTGCTCATTTACCACATTTGCTAAGTCTAGACTGAAGTCTCATCTCAAACTAGAAAGACGCAAACGAGTCATGTGAGTCATTTCGGGGCTTGATATCCTGAACTGGGTGACAAAACGACCAGCCACTCTTTCCCTGGCCCGAGGCCCCATTATTCACCTGATTTATTGCAAGATCATAGTCTGGGTTGGAAAAAAGGCCACTGCAGCATCCTGGTGCCCCGCACCCATCCTTGATCAAGAAAGCAAATGCCCAGCAAGAGCTCATCCCATGGTAGAAAGATGATGGGATGTAGAATCAGATTAGGATGAATGCTGAATGCTGGCTTTGTTGGGGCAGAGTGGCTGCCTGCAAGTTAGTTAATCTTTTACAAACACAGGTTTCTCACTCCTGAGATGCGATCTCTCTCCTCTCTTTCCTCTCCTCTTCTCTCTCTCTCTCTCTCTCTCTCTCACACACACACACACACACACACACACACACACACACACACACAAAGACTTGTGTGTGAATGTCCATACCTATTCATAGCTAAGCAGCAGAAATATGCTAAGTGAAAGAAGCCAGATGAAGAAGAACACAGCTTGGGAGTCCATTTACATAGAAAAGACAGCATCCCCCAGCTGGGGACAAGGGACCAAGAGTGACAGCACATGCATTGAGGAACCATTACTAAAAATGGTGAGATCTTGTGGTATACTGTATACTGTAATGAAGCCTTTAGGGTTGGGTGGCAGCAGGATGGCTCTGTGTGAAGATTCCCAGCACCCAGCTTGATGACTTGAGCTGGAACCCCAGAATCTACTACATGGTGTAAGGAGAGCTGGGTCCTTGGAGTTGTTCCACGTGTATGCTGTGGAGATCAAAACAATGAGATGGTTAAAAGAAAAACTAAAAACTGACCAGTATGCAGTAAGTGCTCAGTGCTATAATGGGCAATGCAATGATATAGCAAACATTCTAGAAGCATTTGTTGGTAAGCAAGCATTACTTTCAGCATGATATATGCCCTAACTTGGTTTCACCTCTCCCTTCTTTCTTCCTTTTCTCACTCTCTTTTCTTTCCTCCCCTACTTTCTTCCTTCCTGTGCTGGGACTTTGAGCATACTAAGAACTACACTACTTTATATATATGTATATATATATATATATATATATATATATATATATATGTGAGTGTTTTATATATATACACATAAGTTTTATATATATACATAAGTTATATATATAATATACAAAATTTATATATACTTATTTTTGCATATGAGTATTTTCCACATATATATAAGTGTACTTCCTGCATACCTAGCACCTGTGGAGACCCTGGAACTGGAGTTACAAACAGTTGTAAACTACCATATGGATGCTGGAAACTGAACCCAGGTCCTCTGGCCAGAGTGCCACATGCTCTTACCATGGAGTCATCTTTTCTCCAGCTCCTTATACTATTTATCTCTTATTTTTTACCACTTTGGCTATACATTATTTTTAAATATACAAAGAGCATAAATTTATTTCTACTTATTTAGTTTCAGATTCTGGAAAGTCCGAGATCATGGTGCTGGCAAATTCAGCATCTGGTGAGGGCTACTCTACTTCTCCATGCTGCAGAAGGGGCAGGCAAAAGGGACCAGTTTCACATTTTTCCCATATCTATTTGCCATCTGTACAGCTTTTAATCTATGGTGTTGACTGAAATCACTGTGTTTATTTATGAACTTACTAAGTTCAAAATGCTGGAGTCTGGACTCAGTTTCGGAACTCATAGTGAGGCTTTGGAACTGATCTCTAACACAGTAAAAACCAAACAGGCCAGTGAGTGTGACCTGTGTCACCATGGTAATGGAGAAATAGTAAATTTTGCTGGAAGTTACACACTGTGAAAGCATGCTCAGAAGGCTAAAGGTCCAGTCTGAAACTAGATGGTGTTGCCTAAGGAGGGCTTGCTTCCTCGAAGTGACAATGACAGAGATGAGGGAGCTGGCTTCAGCTAGTGACAAGGGAGAAGTTCTTGTTGATGTTATCAGGACCTAATGACATCCAACAGTGAGAAGCAGATCATTTGCCGCTCTGGTTGTCGGAGTCAACCTTGGAGAGAGGGGCCTAAAATGAGGCGGACTGAAGTCTCGTGCAATAGCCAACTTTATTCAGAGCATCAGACAGTTTATACTCTGAGGGTTAAGAAGAATCACCTGAGTAAAGCGTACACTTACCAGAACAAGCCACACATGGCAAAAACATGTTTTCTTATAGAGGCACATGAAGAGCAACAGCTAAAGTCAATTCACGCCTATCCACTACACCTGGGAGGAGCATGGAAACACATTCCAAGAATAATTCCATGTTTTGAAGAAACCGAGGTCTCTCTCTCTCTCTCTCTCTCTCTCTCTCTCTCTCTCTCTCTCTCTCTCTCTCTCTCTCTCTCTCTCTCCCTCTCTCCCTCTCTCCCTCTCTCCCTCCCTCTGTCCCTCCCTCTCCCTCTCTCCCTCTCTCCCTCCCTCTCTCCCTCTCTCCCTCCCTCTTTCCGTCTCTCCCCCCCTCCTTTTTTTTTCAAAAGCTTTGAGAATTCTCTTCACCTGACTCCATCCTTGTACCCATTTCCAACAGTAGATCTCTTGTAATCCCACTTTCCCTTCAGATGTGCAAACAATGGAGATGGGTGCCTGCTTAAGCTTATCACAAAAGCTTGAGTCTGCTTCTGCTGCTTTTCACCAGTACCAGAAGTGCACTGCCCGGATGCCCAGAGACGGTCTGCCAAGAGGACTTAGGGGTCTGGCTCACCAGACCTGGACAGGCATGAGATAGTGTGACTTGGAAGTTCAGAGCTAAACAAAAGATAGTGAAAAGATACTTCTGCCTCAGGGAATAGAGTGGGGCATTATGCCTAGTGTGTGCCCTGTGTGTGCCCCTGAAGTTTGTGCGTGTGTGTGTGTACATACATACACATACACATACATATACACATAAACATATACATTTCTAGTAGTGGGTCATGGAAATGGGAACTTAGGACAGTTGATGTGGTCAAATCAGGATGACCCTCCCATGTGAAGGGTATGGGTCCCACTGAAGACCAGCGGTCATCAAAGGCCAATAAGAGGGACTGAAGAGATGGCTCAGTGGTTAAGATCACTTTCTGCTTTTGCAGAGGACCCAAGTTCAATTCCCAGTACCTACCCAGTACCCACATGATCGCTCATAATCATTCATAACTGCAATTCCAGGAGATCAGATGCTCTCTTCTGGCCTCTACAGGCACTAGACTTACATGTGGTACACATCCATGTGTGCAAGCAAAACCCTCAGTCACATAAATAAAAATAAATCTTATTTTTAAAAAGGCTAATGGGAGTGGGCAGGGAGAAAATCTCAGCAGGTAAAGTGCGCACAGCATGAGGACCTCGTATTGTGATGTTGACTTGAAGTCTTTTGGGAATGCAAATATTGGAGGGATTCCTGGTGCTTCCTCTCCAGCCAATCCAGCCAATTGGTGAGCTTCAGGTTCAGTGAGATGCTCTGTCTCAAAAAGCAAACAAACACACAAACTAAGGTAGAAAACAATAGAAGATGCAAAGTACATAACACTGAATTCTGGCCTCCATATGCACACACATACATGCACATGGATCTACATACACACATATGTACACATCCAAATGCACACATGAGAGAGAGAGAGAGAGAGAGAGAGAGATCATACAGCAGCCAGGAAAGACCATACAACACTTCTATTATAAGTACAAATATTTCAGGAGCACTTGTTTGTCCCATTTCATAGAAAAGAAGCTAGAGGTACAGAAGGTAGCATGGGTCAAGCATTAGTTTGGATCTGAGGAGCTGGAAGTCTAACTCAATATAGAACACTTTCCTATCAGGAATAAAGCCCAGGGTCAATCTCCGGCACCGCCAACAGCGTCAATAACTAAGACCAGACATTTTTCTTCTTAAACATCTTTTTGTTTTGTTTGAGAGGAGATCTCTCTCTCTATAGCTTTGACTGGCCTGGAGCTTGGAATGTAGATGAGGTTGGCCTGAATTCGCACCTACCCCCCCCCCCCCAGCAGTGGGATCAAGGGCATACATAACCATACCAAGCAATTGGCTTTTCCTTTTGAGTAAAATTGTCCTGACATTTATGACTCTGCCCAAGAGGTGACAAAGAAAGTTTTACTTTTGTCAAGTTAGTGACATCCCAACAATAGGGAAAATCATGGGGAAACAAAATTATCTTTCCTTCTTAGGTGAGGGAGGGAGACAGGGCTGCATTGGGTACTAGGGCTCCCAGGCTCAGTTTGTCCATGTGCTGGCTTTTGAACATTCATTAAACTGGGTCAATAAGGATTAAACATTTTCAAAAGATCTCACTTTCTGACCCCAGCAGTCAATGAATATTATCTTTGGTAGCTACACTGTTTGGGGACACTGTCCTAAGGGACAGGAAGATCAGCTTGCAGCCCCATCCTCTAACCCTGGGGTTGCCAGCTGGGGCGTGAAATGGTACAGCAGGTCAGCATCTTGGCTTCCTCTCAATCTCCATAAACTCTGGTCTGTCTTTTCCAAGCTGTGGACACCTGTCCCTCCACATGCTTGGTCCAAATGGCCATTTTCTCTTCGCTTAGATTGTCCTCCCTCCCTCCCTTTCTCCCTCTTCCTTCCTTCCTTTCTTCTCTTTCCTTATTTCCTTCCTTCTCTTTCGGTCTGCCTGTCTGTTTTTAACTTTTCAAGACAGGATTTCTCTGTATAGCCAACTTTCCTGGAACTTACTTTGTAGATCAGGCTGGCCTCGAACTCAGAAATCCACCTGCCTCTGCTCCCCAGGTGCTTAGGATCAAAGGTGTGCACCAGCACCACCTGGCTCCCCCTTTCTATTTCTCTTTTCTTTTCTTGACCAACTCGTCTTCTCTGTTACCATTCCCTGTCTCCTCTCCCCTTTCTCCTCTTCCCATCCCCTCTCTTCCTCTTTCTCTCCTCCCCCTCCCCCTCTCTCCCTTTCTTTTTTTTTTCTTTTTCTTTTTCTTTTCATTTTTCTTTTTTTGAGACAGCTTCTTGAGATATTTCAGAGGCTGGCCTTCAACTTCAGCCTCTCCAGCAGATGGGGCCACAGTGCATTGCCATGCCAGGGCCCCTGTGCTCTTCCCCTCCTCTTCTTTTTAATTTTATTTTTGTTAAAACAAAAAACAAAAAACAAAAAAAGCAAGCAGTTCATTATGTAGCTCTTGCTGGCCTCAAACTCACCACGCCTAAGCTCCTTTCTTGACTCTTGTGTTTGTCTAGCAATGACTCGTTCTGCCTGGCACTTTTGCTCTCTACTGGAAGGAGAAAGGTAGAATGAAAACTCAGGACAAGCCAGCTGGGGTGGCATGCATATGCAATCCTGCTCAGAGTCTCTGGGGTTCACTGGCCAGTCAACCTAGCTAGCCTACTGGGCAACTTCCAGGCCAGGAAGAGTCCCTGCCTCTAAAAAGAGAACTGACATGCTAGGCTGTCCTCTGGCTTCACCTATATCATACATGAACTCTCTCTGTCTGTCTCTGTCTCTGTCTCTGTGTCTCTCCCTCCCTCCTGCCCTCCTTCTTCAACCTCCTTTGTGTTGGGGATCAAACCAGGGTCTTGCAAGCTAGCCAGGGTTCCTAGTGCCAGCTACTCTCTCAATCCCAAGATGGTGCCATAAAAACTCATACTTTGCTTCCTTTTGTTATTGTCCCAGGGTTTTGTTTTGTTTTGTTTTGTTTTGTTTTTTCCCCAAGATTTTGTTTTGTTTTGAGACAGGATTCTCTGTGTCACTCTGGCTGTCCTGGAACTCTCTCTGTAGACCAGGCAGGCCTCAAACTTGGAGATCTGCCTCTGCCTCCCAAGTGCTAGGATTAAAGGTGTGTGCCACCACTGCCTGGTTCTTTTCTTTTCTCTTTTTGTCTGTCTTTCTTTTCTTCCTTTCTTCCTTCCCCCTTCCTTTTTTTTTCTTTTTTTAACATTTATTAACTTATTGTATGTGTGTGTGCACCCCAACATGTATGTAGAGGTCAGAGGACAACCTGTAGAAGTGAATGTGAATTCTTACCTTCTACCACATGGAATCCAGGGATTAAACTGGATTATCAGGTTTGACAGCAAGTGCCTTTATCCACTGAGCTATCTCACTGGCTTAATAGTGGTTTTGATGAAACGCTTAAAAAAAGAAACAAACAAACACAGAAACAAAGAAAGAAAGAACTCTCCTAATGTATTTCAACATCTCACAGACATAAAATTAAATGAAAAAATAGTAATCTGGTGGTATATACCTATAATTCTAGCTATTTAGAGACAGAGGTGAGGTTGTTGGTGGTGGTAGGAGGAGGTCTTAAGAGTATGAGGCCAGCCTGGGCTATACACCCTGGTTCTCATCTCCAAACAAACAGCCACTCCCTCCCCCTACAAGTGCAATATAATTCATTGTGATTTTCAAGGCACACATGTGTTCTGTTCACAAGTGCAGGCATATGTCAGAAGAAGCACTTAAAACGTATAGAGAGCATTGGCATTCTTGTTAATGGTCACTCCTGGGAGGAAGGGGCAGTGATGACAGGGGACTTCAGCTATAGCTGGGGGAAGGAAGGGAGGGCGGGGCAGGAAGGAGGAAGGGATGGATGGAGTGAGGGAAAGAGAGGACAAACGAAAGAAAGAGAAGAGGGAATGTTCAAAGCAAAGGAGACAATTTAGGAATTATTAATCCATTCTGAATGTGTTGAATGATGGCTATTAGTCTCTTTTCTGCTTGTCTTTATTGAAGAAATTTATTTTTCCTCGCACTAGTGGAAGACCCCTTTAATCCCAGCACTGGGGACACAGAGGCAGGGGGATCTTTGAGTTTGAAGCCAGCCTGATCTACAAAATGAATTCCAGGACAGCCAAGGCTATACAGAGAGATCCTGTCTTAAAACTCACCCCCTCAAAATAATATTTTACTTTTGTGTGTCTGCTTCTATGGAAGTCAGAATATGGAACTCAGAAGACAATCTGTGTCTTCTTCTGTTCTCCACTTTATTTTTTGAGATAGGGTCTCTCACTGGATATGGAGCTGACCAGCTGGCCTGACTGTCTCCATCTCCCCGGCCCTGGGATTATGGGTGTGTATCACCATAACTGGCTCTGTGTAATTATCTATTTTATGTGCTGGGGATTTGAATTCTGGTCCTCATGTTTGTAAAGCAAGCACTTTACACACTGAACAATCCTCCCAGTCCAACTCCCAAACCTATTTCCTCACCCCACCCCCATAAGAGGCACTTCAGAGCTGGGAATGATGGTACATACCTGTAAAAGTGGCCCTCAGGGGTGGAAGCAACTGCAAATTCATACTGAAGCTCTGTCTCCAAAAATAAAGCAGAACCAGTTTGAGCCCAGAGCTGAAAACCTGGAGAAAGCACAAAGGGTTACCAATAGTAACCAGTCAACTTAACAGAAATAATCACCACCAATGTGTTTGGCATACACCTTATTCATCTTTTTATTCATCTGAACATACATAGGCAGTTTTAAAACTGCTGGATGACTTAGTCATGGTTTCTATTCCTGGACAAAACATCATGACCAAGAAGCAAGTTGGAGAGGAAAGGGTTTATTCAACTTGCATTTCCACATTGCTATTCATCACCAAAGGAAGTCAGGACTGGAACTCAAGCAGATCAGGAAGCAGGAGCTGATGCAGAGGCCATGGAGGGATGTTCCTTACTGGCTTGCTTCCCCCGGCTTGCTCAGCTTGCTTTCTTATAGAACCCAAGAATACCAGCCCAGAGATGGTACCATGCACAAGGGGCCCTCCCCAATTGATCACTAATTGAGAAAATGCCTGACATTTGGATCTCATGGAGGTAGCATTTCCTCATCTGAAGCTCCTTTCTCTGTGATAACTCCAGCTTGTGTCAAGTTGACACACAACCAGCCAGTATACTTGGGTTACCTGCTGGCAGCTGGGTTAGACTGCCTTTGGCCCAGGTGTCAAACAGCAGGCTTCATACAAACAAAACAATTTCCAACCCCTTTTATTATTGAAGCTTCTGGTTCACAGACTTGCCCTTCACGAAAGATCTGCTGTGTAGTGTGTAAATATTTAATTTAATCCACATCCACTTAGGCCTTCTGGTGTTTGTTATTCATTTATATTTCACCATGCTACACAGTGCCAAATGTGTCTGCCAACTCACTCCATTCCATTTATTTGAAGAAAGGAAGAAAGGAAGGAAGTGGCGGGAGGGGGGGAATCAGAATAATCTGTTGGTATTGCACAGATACCAAATCAACAACACTTTTCCTTATCATATATTTGGCTTAAAATTATATGTGTTTTTTCTCTTACCTAAATAACAGATGAGGATTTTTTTTTTACATTCTTTGAGTTTTTTAACTGTCTAATTTCCTTACTTTGAGTGCTAAATCCAAAGATAGGTTTTGAATACTCAAGAGTCTGGGTTTGGTGCCTAACATGTATAACCATTACCTTTCCTGTCTATTATCATAGCCACTAGCCACATGTGGCCCTGTAAGTCATTTCTGGTCTTCCCTAGAGATAGCTATTTTTTTTTCTTATTTTTTTGGTCAACATAGGACACCAAACCTAGGGTTCAGGCCCTTGAGCAAGGTAGGAGAGTACCGTACCACTGAGACATCTCCTGGGTACATACTTTGAAATCCAAACTTTGATCTTTTCTCAAGCAAACAATTCAGGGCATTATTTTGTCTTGTGAGTCTGAGCAACAGCCACGCAGAGAACCTCCTAGTCAGCCTGATATCAGGAGAGGAAATCGGCAGACTCTGTTGTTTACCCTGCTACTGAGCTAGGCTGTGTTGTGCATTTTTTTTTTTTAATTTTTTATTTTAGACAGTTCTCACTATGTAGCACAGGATAGGATTGAACTTTCTATCTTCCTGCCTCAATCTTCTGAATGATGAAATTATAAGCGCATCCCACCATAGCTGCTTTTAAATGAGTATTTTTAAATTATTAACATTAAACCACATGCATACACTCAACAGCTCCTGGGTGAAGATCGGAGGACAAGTTTCAGCCATCCAGTCTTTGATTCTAACATGTGAGTTCCCAGGACCAAACTCAACTCAGATGGTCAAGATTGGTGGCAAGCATCCTTACCCACTGAGCCATCTTGTCCCTCCCCACTTTTGGATATCGTATCAATCTGTAGTCCTAACTGGTCTGGTACATACTATATAGCCTAGGCTAACCTTAAAGAAAGCACCTCTCCTGCCCTAAGCTCCTGAGTGCTGGGATTGTAACAGTGTGTCATCATGTTGGACACTCAATGGATCTGTTCTTGCTGTTTCTTGAAACAGGTCTCAAGCAGTTTGAATGACCAGGCTGGTCTTGAACTGTTTCTTATTTGTTTTTGTTTTTTTAGACAGGGTCTCAATATGTTGCCCGGGCTAGCCTGATTCATAGAGATCCACTGGCCAGTGCTGGGATTAAGATATGTGCCACTGTGCCCAGCTGGTCTAGAACTCTTGATCCTCTGCCCCTACTTCCCAAGTGTCAGAATTATAGGTGTGCACTGCCACACCCAGCCCTCTACCTGCACTTTTCTCACATGGGTGATTTTTTTTTTCCAGTTCTGGGTATCAAGCCCAGGGCCTCACAGATACTATGCAAGCACACACCATGGACAGTCATACCCCCAGATGATACTTTCAATTTATATTGGAGTTATACATTGTCAAAGTGCATCTGCATTTCCTTTCTGAAAAGTAAGTTAATGACTGTCATTAATGCAGCATATAGACAGCAGGAATTGCCCAGTAAGTATTACGTGCTTTTATAAGGGCAGTAAATGGTTACAGCACAGAATCACCCTACAAGGGCATTCTCTACTGAAAGATGGGGCAAGCTGAGAGCACCTGCTACTTTTTGCAGTAAGGAAAAACAATTAGCAAATGAAATTGCCAGTGAAAATATCTTTCTGAAAGTCATGAGAGATTGTAGTTATTGCTTAGTGCTAGAAAGCATGTTTAGCTTGGGTGGGGTCCTGGGCTTCATCCCAGTTGCCTGACAAAAAGTAGACTAAACCAAACCACACCGGACTCCTGACATTTCCTAAGTGACTCCTCTGGTGCTGGTCAACGGTTTTGTTCTCCTGTATTTTTCCATTGACTTTTACCAAGGTGGGCTGTTCTAGAATGACTCAATATGCCATTTAAGCCTTAAATCACCTCATTTTATTAGAACACCTACAAAGTATTTATGATTTCAATTAATAAAAGTATGTCCTTTGCAATAATTGCCTTGGACCATAAGCACACAGTTAAAAACCCTCAGGAAGTTATACTCAGGAACTGTAAAACCCTTCAGCAAATGACAAATGTGTGTGTTAGGCATCCAGCCATCTCAAATAATTTTAAAGTTGCTTTCACAAAATACTCTCAGCCAGAGAGGTCAACTGACAAAGGAAGAAATGCTCTGCCAAACTGCAAAGGAAGCCATGCTGGGGCTTCACCAAGATTGGAGAGGAGAGGCAATTCCGTAAACAAGGTGATCCAGAGTGAAACCTCTCTTTAGGGGAAACTTGAGTACATAGGTGGATGTACTCCTTCAAATCTCAGAGGGCACAGGGCTGCCAGGGGCGGGGAGAGGACAGCAGTTACTGGGTAACAGAAATCCCAAACCGCCAAGGTATCTATCTAATTAGCATGGTCAACTTGTAACAAGTGTTCTTTGAAGAGAAGAGGTAACTTCAGACCACCCACCACTATCCCACCGCTACCCCAGGAGCTCCAGACATAGTTTAGTACACACTTGCAGAGTTTCCTAGGTAATTGCGAGATTGGCCTGTTTTAATCTGTGTCTTCCTCTGAACTGTAGGCACACACTAGTGTGATGTGCTGTTAGTTACCAGGGCCTTTTCTCAGCCCTCAGGGGGCTAATCATCACCAGCTCCTCATCTTTGCCTCTTTGTGTTAGCAATAATGAGCTCAGGGAGAGGTTCTGAGGAGCTGCGCTGATTTTAATCAGCCATGCAGAGTCACTAGCTACAAGCAATCTCATTTGTTGAATATAGTTTTATGGCAATGCTCAGATTCCCTGAAAAAGAACAGTTGTGGGCTTATAAAAACCATATTCCCAGGCCCCACCCAGGCCCCAGTCAATTAGAATAGTTAGATGTCCTAGGAATCTGCATAAGCTTTCTTTGTAACTCTTAGATACATTAAATTTTAAGATTGAATAGATGGAAGATTTTGTTTTGTTTTGTTTTCTGAGACCGGATTTCTCTATGTAACCCTAGATATTTTGGAACTTGCTCTGCAGACCAGGCTAACCTAGAACTCAGAGATTCATCTGCCTCTGCCCCACCTCACCTGACCCCCCAGTGCTGGTATTAAAGGCCACCAGCACACAGCTAGATGAAAGAATTTTTTTTAAAGTTTTTTTTAATATGCTTTTTACTATAAAGAATCAAGTTAGAAATTCAGCAAAATCTCTGGATCAGAATAAAGGAAAAACAAATAGCTATGCAATAATTCAGTGCCAGAAACAGCAGGAATAGGCACAGTTTGAGGACTTCTAGAGCATTCAGTGAACTGGCAAGCCCTTAGTGGTGATTAGCTCTTAATGTCAAGCTAGTTTCAACTTCAAATGCTGTCTTCTATGGACCGAGGGAATTGCTCAACGGTAGAGAGCTTGTTTAGTGTGTAAAAGACCTGGGGTTCCATTTCCAATACTGTGAAACAAACAAAATTGTGTTCAGGTAGTTGGGAGAATCAGTAAGTTTTAATGTCTTATTTCCAGTGTGTATGTGTGAGTGTGTGTGTGTGTGTTGCGTTCATGAGTGTGGAGATGTGCATGCAGAGGTCAGAGTATGACATTGAGAGTTTCCCTCTCTCTCTGTCCATCTTATTGCCTTGAGCCAGGATCTGTCACTGAACTGGAAGCTCACCCATTTTGACTAGCCAGGCTAGTCAGTGAGCTCTCAAGATCCACTTGTCTTCCTCCTCTGGCAATGCTGGGGTTACAGGCACTTACAGTCTTCCTGGACTTTACACTGGTACAGGGAGTTTGAACTCCGGGTCCTAGTGTTTGCCAAACAAATACTCTTAAGCATTTACAGCCTCCTCACATCCATTTCTTTTTTAGAACATGAAAATAGGAAGAAAAAAAAAGGTTTTGTTTTTGCTTTTTTTGAGACAGGGTTTCTCTGTATAACCCTGGCTTTGTAGACCAGAAAATAGAAATTTCTATCCCATGTATTACAGAATGGTTTTTATAAATGTGGATTAGACAAGAAAGCCATTTATAAACAATAAATTTACAGCCATTAAGTCTAGGGAGTAGAGAATTGTATTATTCTTCACCGACTAATGCTTTTTCATAAATAAAAAAAAGCCACAAATTCAATATTCTCCTCTGTGAATTAGGACCATGTCTGAATCACGAGCGAACTCTCCTGTGGAGCAATCCATTCATTGTCTTTGCAATTGCGTTAACCACGTGGTAATTTACACTGATTGTGGAGATGCCCATAAGATGAGTTACTGAGGACCACTCATAAGTATGGATACAATGTAAACCCTCATCTCTCTCCTCATTTTTCTCCATATTGGTTCTTTTATGCTCTTCATTTAATGTTATTTATTTGGTTTTTAAAATTAGTTGCAGAATAGAAAATGTCAAAAAGTATACAAAGCTACAAAGGAAAACATCACTTTCTCTTTCCACACCTCCTTGTTTAGTCCCCACCCCTTTCACAGAAAATCATGATTATTGATTTTGTGTGTATACTTTCAGACTTAATCCTATTTATACACAGATATGAATGTATATATTCTCCTACTTTTATTTTTTTCCTCACATATGCTAGAAAGGACTCTACTACAGAGACTCCCCTTTTAGTTAAAAGTAAGTATTGCACTTATTTTGTTTTGTGTGCTTATATGTGAGTGTGTGGAGGTCAGAGGTCAACCTGCCCGAATTGATACTCTCCTACCCTGTGGGCCCTAAGCATGGAATTCAGGTTGTCAGGCTTGACAAGAAGTGTCTAGTACTCCCAAAGCAGTCTCCTTGCCCACCCTTCCACCCTTGCTATTAATTTTTTTTAACTCAGTGGTAGCATCCTACACACAAGTTCTGTGCTTTCTTGCTTCATTTAACAATACATCTCGAAAACCTTTCCTTAATAGAACCTTCCAAAGTTTTGAAGTAAGGTCTGGATATGTAGATCAGGCTGGCCTTGAACTTTGGATCTTCCTATCTCAGCCTCTGGACATTACTAGGAATACAGAAGTGTCCCGACATGTCCCTACTCCTCAGTCTTCTGTAATTTTATATTTGAGGTGAGTTTATTATACAGATGTGCTACCTACCATTCATGGTTGGCTTCCACCTCTTCGCTTTTGTTATAGTGTGATCTTTATTCATTAGCAACCATTTGTATGAGTGTATTGTAGGATAAAGTCCACATGGCTTGTTTTCTAGCCTCTGAATATTTTTAGTTGATGTTTTTGAGACGATTCCAAAATTATGCACATCTTTCTTCTAAATCTGTACACAATGCATATAGTCTTTACAGACCTGAATACAGCAGGATTACATTCCTGTCTTTTTGTTCTTGCAAATCAGATCTGCTAGAACTGTAAAGCAATTTTTAAATGGCCTAATAACTGCTTCAAAAATAAGACTTATTAAAAATAATGGCCTACCGTTAATGGAAGAATATTACATTTCTGAACACTGATTTTCGGTTATTTTGCACCACTAAATTTTAGACTTCTTTTATTCTTTAACACGTGTTCTTTTTATTGATTTCCCTCTTAGTGGAAGTGTTTGATTAAGGCCAAAGTTGCTGAATACACAATAATAAAAGCAATTATAAACAAGGAGCATAATGGGGAAATATTATATTAACTGTCAAGAATGCATGGTGGTTAAGTGTTCTAATTTAAAGCATTTTATTTCAGGCTGGAGATAGCATAGTAGTTAAGAGCACTGGATGATCCTCCAGAGAAGCTAGGCTCTGTTCCCAACATCCATCTGATGGCTCAGAACTATCGGTAACTCAAGTTCCAAGAGATCTGAACTGCCTCTGACCACTGCAGGCACCACATATGCATAGTACACAGGTAGGCATGCAGATAAAATACTCATACATATAACATGTTTTAAAGTATTTTTAAAATGTTCATTTCAAGTGACTGGGGAGATGGTTAGAGCATTTGCAGAGGATCCAGGGTCTATTCTCAGAACCTACAAGACAGCTCACAAATCATTTGTAACTCCAGTTCCAGGGTATCTGATGCCCTCTTCTTGCCTCTACAGGTACCAGGCATACATGTGGCACACATACATAGTACATACAAAAGGGGTACTCATACACATAAAATTAAAATAAATACATTTTAGAATATTTCATTGCATTATCAGATCATGTGTCTCAATTTTATACTTTAAGAAGTGTAATCACAATAAAAATGTAGAGTATTTGCTGCTGTTTTTTTCAAACACACTATTTTAGTCCAGGCTAGCCTTGAACTTGATATATATATATGTGTGTGTGTGTGTGTGTGTGTGTGTGTGTGTGTTTTTCCAAAAGATGACCTCCCGATTTTCTGGGCTGCTACCTTCCAAGTGCCAGGATTATAGGTGTGTGAGACCATATTGGACATCCAATAGAAAATATTTTTAGCTCCCAAAACATTTTATAATTGACCAGCATTTAAGGGAGTGGTTCATAACCTGTGGGTTGTGACCCCTTTGGCAAACCTGTATCTCCAAAAATATTTACATTACGATTCCTAACAGAAGCAAAATTATAGTTACAAAGTAGCAAACAAAAATAATTTCCTGGTTGGGGGTCAGCACAACAAAAGGACCTGTGCTGAGGGCACTGCATTAGGAAGGTGGACAGCCACGGCTCTAAGTGATCAACAATTGCGTGAAATTTTGAAAAATTTCCAGTTGTTTTAAATTTTTTTTTTAGATGGTATCTGGCCGTGTTGTCCAGGCTGAGCTCAAAATCATAACCCTCTTGCTTCAGTCTTCTGAGTACAGTTTCATGCCCTGCCTTACAGTTGATTAATTCCCAAGTGACTGGAAGAGATTACGTGTCGAGGAGAATAAACACTAACTCCAAGGCCATTTTAAAGGACGTATCGGATCCTCTCAAAACAAATGGCACCGATATGCTTTGGTAAGAAGTAAAGTTCCTGCCAGGCATGGGGTGCCTGCCTTTTATCCCAGCACTCGGGAGGCAGAGGCAGGTGGATCTCTGAGTTCCAGGCCACTCCGGTCTACAAAGTGAATTCCAGGATAGCCAGGGCTACACAGAGAAACCTTGTCTCGAAAAATTACAAAAATCAACAAGCAGGTAGAATTCCCATAATGGAAACCCGCAACCACCCTCCGAAGCTCACTATAATGAATTGTCTCTTTGTGCTGTTTTCGGCTGGAGCGCTCACCTGGCCCACATGACCTTTTACCGGGTCTGTTCAAACAGGAGTAAAATAGACTCCGAGAAAAAATTATCAGTGCTGGCAGTTCCTCAAGGGGATGCCTAAAAAGAAGGTGAGTAGGATGAGAAACTAAGACAGAGGTCTTGGACAGCACAAATAGTAGATGGTGGTGACTTACCGTCGGTCAGTTATGACCAACATAAAGCCTAATTCACAGAGAACAGGAGAACTCCCGACTGAACGCCGGAGAACTGTTTATCAGGGAGAAGCAAGCTGGCGTGGAGAAGAAGAGCTGAATGGGAAGCTGTTCTGTATCAATTTTTAAAGACAAAAATTCTCCTATCTCCCGCTGCCTAAGTCCCTGTGGAGTCAGCCCCATAGCTACTGAAAGCTTCAGCCTGAAGCTGACTGGAGAAGCAGCCAAGAGCCGGAGGGTAAAACCACCAACACGGAAGAGTAGCTCCTCCATGGAAGGACGGGCCATACCCATACGGCAGACTTTATGACCCGGAAGTGCTAGCATCTTCTTATCTGGCCACACTGACTTGATCTTGAGACATCCCAACCTCATGTGTCGCCACCAAACGTGTAGTTCTCCATACTCGTGCCTCAAAGTCTGCCTTTACTGCTCTCCATGCAAGTCATTTGCAAAATAATTTCTATCAGATTTGAAAGGTTGTTCTTTTTTTTTTTTTAAAGCATACTTATTTATTTTCATGCGTGTTGGCGTTTTGCCTGCATGTGTTTCTGTGAGAGGGTGTTGTTGGATGCCCTGGAACTGGAGTTAGGAACGGTTGTCAGCTGCTATGTCTGGGGTGCTGGGAATTGAACATTTGCCCAATCTACAGCTCTCCTCAGTTGGAATGAAATCTATATTACCATCGTAGTCAAACTGGAAAGAACTCAAGCCTCCTGAAGCGTTTGTCATGTAAAATGTACCAGGAGGTTTTAAAAGCTGATGCTGGAGTATGTTTCTGGCCCACTGGATGCTGAACTCTCTCTCTCTTTTTTTAATCTCAAAATAGAACAGCCATCATCATAGTCCCTGCAGGGCAGGCGTCCAGGGGCTGTTCTGAATGCTGCTGACTGCGCTTTTGAGGGGGTGTGCCAGAAAGCATGAAGCTGAAGTAGCTCTCCCCAGCAGTCAGGACACACGGAGCCACAGGAAGCTCTCCAGAGCTGCGACACCAGGCCACTGTTTAATATGGAAGTTTAGAATAGGCTTTCGTAGTACCTGGTTAATCTTAATTGTCAATTAAGACACCTGGGCAGGAGGAACCCCTACTAAAGAACTGTTTCCATCAGATCGGCTTGTGGCTGTGTCTTCGGGATATTTTGATTGATCGGGAGGGCTCTGATGTGTTCTGACTTCTGCAGATACCTGCATTACAGACAGGCCTGGGCTGATCTAAAAAACTAGCTAAGCATGGTTCCTAATTCAGTTCTTGCCTTGAGCTCCTTCCTACCTGTCTTCCCTCTAAGATGGTCTAAAACCCCTGAGCTGAAATAAACCTTTCTCCCCCAAGTTGTTCTTGATCATGATGTTTATCACGGCAACAGAAAGCAAGTTAGGATAGGCAGCACACATCTGGATTAATACTCAGTAGGCAGCTCTAGAAAGAGGCAGAACTGAGTTCAAATCCTGAGTTTCACTTACTTTTTTATGTAATGAAGAACACATTATTTCATTTTTTAAAGCTCCAGAACATTTTGTGAGTATGAAATTTGCCATTAACATTTTGGCAGTTAGGGGGCTGGAGAGATGGCTCAGCAGTTAAACTTGTCTTTGTAGAGAGGATAAAGAGTTTGGTTCCAGCACTGGCAACTAGTTGCTAACAATTGCTTGTAACGCTAGTTCCGGGGTTTCTGACACTCTCTTTTGGACTTCTTGGGCACCTATACTAAACATGAACATGTTCCCACAAAATAACCTAAATAGACATTAAATTAAAATTAAAATATGGGGCTGGAGAGATGGTTTGGGGATGAGAACACTCGCTGTTCTTGCAAAGGACTCAGGTCTAGTTCCAGCACCTACATGATATCTTACAGGCATCTGTAACAACCAGTTCTGGGAAATCAACGGCCTGTTCTGTCTCCTGCACACACCAGGCATGCATGCAGTGCTCCTATATACAGGCAGTCAAAGCACTCATACACATAAATAAGAATAAAATATTTTAAAAAGGTTTTAAGTAAACTATTAAAAAAAGAAGTTGGCAGTTAATATTCGATGCTCTCAGATACCTTGAGAAAGGGGTGTTTCCTTGTGGGCTGTTGTGATCATTATGGCTCCTGAAATCTGTAATTCCACTGTCAGCTAATATGTGTCTTATAGTTTTTTGAGATAAACTTGCCTATCTTGGGTTGGTACTTTTTATGTGTGTATGTGTGCATGGTAATGGGATTTAAACCACATGCTACCACAACAAATGAAGCATCAAATCAAATGTGTGTTTATTAGGCAAATGCTCTACTACTGAACTGCATTCCCAGTCTACCTGTGTGTAACAAGAACTCATATTGTAGCCCAGATTGGCATTGGATTTCTGATTCCTGAATCAGCCAAAGTGCTAGCATTATAGGCATATGCCAACACTTCTGGTTCTAAAGCATATTTAATAGCTCCCAAACAGGAGGATCATTGGAAAGGTAGACCAGGATAACTAACACATTCCTCTGCATCACACACACACACACACACACACACACACACACACATATATATACACATACATTCACACATACACACCCATGCACACACCCATGCACACACATGCACACACATGCACATACACACATAAATGTACACACACATACATGCACACACACATACACACATGCACACACACACACACACGTACTCACAAATAAAATAAAATAAAATAACAAGTGGGCTGGAGAGATGGCTCAGTGGTTAAGAGCACTGACTGCTCTTCCAGAGAACCTGGGTTCAATTCTCAGCACCCATGTGATGGCTCAGAACCATTTGTAACTCAAGTTCCAGGAAATCTGACATCTCCTTCTGGCCTCCAAGAGCATCAGGCATGCACATGGTGCACAGACATACATGCAGGTAAAACACCCCGTATGCCATACAATAAAAATATTTTAATATAAAATGTAATAAACAATAAAAATGGTTTAATATAAACACAGCCAACAAATAACCTACTGATCATATAAGCCAAATTAAAAAAAAAATTCCACCTTATCTTCAAGTTGAAGATTTACTAAGGCGATTTAAGCACAGGAATTTCATAAGCTCTACTTAAGCCATGTATATTCAATGATCACAGAATAAACTAAAAGACAAGGGTTGCAGGGGTGACGTTAGTTAGACTAGTAAGTGCCAAATTAAACAGAACACTGAGATAGCACGAGGAATGTGGTCCACTGCTTACTTTACCAAGGAGACTTTCCTGTTTGATATTCATTCCTTTATCTACCCTTCCCCCACAGTGACTCCCTCAATACCCTAGAGTGCCTAGATGGCTTAAGAAATGGAGTACATTCTATTGCCACCTTTTCCTCCCACCCCATCCCCTGGCTATTGATTGGGGAGAACACGTGACCTAAATTGTTCAGCTAGAAAAATCTCAGGACTTGGTCAGAAGGCTGTGAAAAAGCTGTCTCTCATGTATAATCTCCTGTGAGGAGACAGGGCAGGGCCTGAAGGTGCTCACAGCCTGCCCCACCAGGCACTGCCATACCAAGAGGTGTCACATCAGGAGGACATGGGGATCATAATAAAGATGCAGATGGACTGGCTGGTGAGGTGGCCCAGCAGATAAAGGTGTTTACTGCCAAGCCTGGCTGTTTGAGTTTGACTCTGGGGACTCACATGATGGAAGGAGAGACCATTCCTGGAGTTGTTTTCCGACCTTCACATCTTCACGTGTTCACCATAAATGAGTATGTGTTCTGAGGAACACACACACACACACACACACACACACTAAATGTGACAAATTATATTTATCTATTTGTTTATTTATTTACCGTGTATGAGTGTTTTGCCTGTGCCTGGGGAGGCCAAAAGACAGCATCAGATCCCCTGGAACTAGAGTTACAGATGGTTGTGGGCCTTGATGTAGGTGCTGGACACTGAACCTGGGTCCCCTGGAAGAGCAGCCAGTGCTCTTAACTGCTGAGCCAGCTCTCCAGTCCCTACAATAATTTTATGTTTTTAGATGTAAACAAAAATGCCAGTGGGAATCAAGCCTGTTTTCTTCCCCTTCAAGTACGACTTTCTCAACAAGTAAGTCTCTAAATCTGATTTCTTGCTATTTTCCTACTACCGAGGATTGAACCCAGGATTGGACCAATGAGCTACGCCTCAGCATGTAGTCCTGTTTAAGTCAGTGTGAGTAGACTTTTCTGTTATTTATACTGAAACATCTAATGAGACAGGGCTAGCTATGATTTTAAGGAATTTATTCTGAAAGAATTATAATGGCTAGCACACAAAAAAATTTCAAAGTGTTATAGCTATTACATGGATGGAAGCATTAGTATTTCAATGGAGAGTATAGCAACTACCCTGCCTATTTAACCATGAATTGTTAATAAGACACACAACAACAAAAGGGGAGGGACCCATTGTTCCCCATATTATAAGTGGAAAACATGTTCCATATAAAAATATAATATATTGAGAAGACTAAAGACTATAATCTTACTATCCAGAAAAAATAATATGTTGGTTTATTTTCTTCTAGTTTACTTTAAATGCATAATTTAAATTACTGTATGTATGCAATTTACATTATGTTTTAAAATAATTGATCATATCTTCCTGATTACGGTGACTTACTCCTATAATCCTAGCACTAAGATGCAGAAGCAGGAGGAGCAGAAGTTTGAGGACAGCTTGGGTTTTATAGTATGCTCAGAGACAGCCTGGTTACAAAGTAGGACTAGTGTCTCAGGGAAAGCAAGGACTAGGGTGGAAACTTATTTGCATAGTGCTTGCCCAACTCTGGGCTCTGTCTTCAACTTCAAAATAAGTTAGTAAATAACCTCTCAAATGCATTTTAAAACATTTATTCTTTAGATTATTTTCCTAGAACAGAGTCCTAGGAATGAGGTGAGTGAGTTGTACAGGGTACATATGAATATGAAACTAGAGAATGTATACAAAAGAAATTTGTAAATTGAAAATCAATGCTCAAATGAACTATTATTGTCCTATTGCCATCTCTAGCCCCTAACTCTTTCTACTCTCCCAAATAATGATCTGATTCCCTATCATTCTGCTCCAAGAACTTACTAAGTACTGTGTACTGAGCTAAACACATATAGCTGACATTCCTTTTCTTGGGTTGAGGTAAACAAGGTCTATCCTCCATTCCCAAAATCTCAATGACAAACTGAGATATGAGGCCAGAGTTCACTGTGGGGACTCAGGGAGTTTATCACGCTTCCTTACAGAGGGTAGAAAAGAGGTTACTAATGGGGGGGGTGTCTTTCCCCAGTAGGCTACAACTGGAGACCTTTGACCCAGCAGGAGGAAGGCTTCCCTGAAAAAGCTGTAACAGCTCAAGTAGAGACTTCCCTCCTGTAGGGTAACAGTTTCCTCCCAGATTGAAACATTGTATCCTTCAGGAAAACTCCTTAAGCAATTTAAAACAGCTTCAGGATATCCTTGAAAGAGACCGGATACAGTAAGCCCCTCTGGTCAGAGGGAGAAAAAAAAAAACAAAAAAACAAAACAAAACAAAACAAAAAACCCAACAACAACAAAAAACCAAAAAAACCAAAGCCGGGAGTCCCCCTTAGACAGAAGGAGGCTGAGCTGAGCTGCAAAGACTGAGACCAAAACTGCCTGGAAGAGTTTATGCTATCCGAGGCACCTGGAAAGGACACTTTCCAACCTGTGGAACTGCCTGTAGGTTGTGCAGTGTGCTCCAGGTTTCCAGCTGTGGATGACCTGTCCCAGCTGTGTGAGCTGTCACCCATGCTGGGGTGCGCCTTAGTGATGTAGCTGTCTTTGAGTCATTTCTGTTCCTCTAAGTAACCCCTTACATACACTCCTATAAGTAACCCCAATAAAACTCATTAGGTCACCAAATTGGATTTTAGTGACATATTCATACTTTGGTCTGTCATGGGTTTCCTATCTAGGGTGTGTATTGGGTCTCCCCAGGAAAAGGTTTGTCATATAACACCTCCCTTCTCCACCCCTAGGCACTCTTAACTTTTCTCTAAGGCTAAGTGCAGTTAAGGCAAAGTCTCATAATCAGGTAGTAGGAAGATGGTTATAACTTAAGTGAGGGTCTTAGGACCCTTCCCACTCATCCACGATGGGATGATGGTATGGAAACAGACAAACCCAGCTGGGATAATCCTTTTGAAGCCGATTTAGCTGAACTCATCAAGATGGCAGTTGCTTGGTTAGGAGGATAGTTACACAATATCATCAGGTTTAATGTTTATGAAACCCTGTTTAAAAGGTGATAGATAGCATTCTATTTTATAAAAAGAAATGTCAGATCGTCAGTGGTTGCACACACCTTTAATCCCAGCACTCAGGAGGCAGAGGCAGGTAGATCTCTGTGAGTTCAAAGTCAGCCTGGTCTACAAAGTGAGTTCCAGGACAGCCAGGGCTTTTACACAAAGAAAGCCTGTCTGGTGTGTTGGTGGAGGCAGTGCCAATTTTCATTAAAGATACATATGACCAGGAGTGACAGAGCAGGGACAGAGATCCTGAAATGACCTGAATCTAAAGTTTACCCGCTGTCCCACTATGCATTCCACACAACTCTCAGCTCAACTAAACCCATAGTCCTTGCGATTTCTTCACTAGGGGCCTTTTCTAGGTCCTGTCATTCACAGGATTACCATTTCCATCCTGATTCAGATTCTTATTACGAGGTCCCTAGGTTACTGCAATCTCTTATACAATTTCCCTAATCTGTTCTTTGGCCCAGAGTCATCCTTCTAAACCGCACATCTGGCAGTCATTAACGGTTTTATATAGCTGTCGAAATAAATGGCAAATTTTTTGTCCCTAAGGATTCCTCCTCCTCCTCTTCTTCATTCATGTCATGCTGCTTTCATGTCTCATGTCAATGTCTGTACAGATGGCTTTGTTCCATTTTAAGTTCTACATTTGTAAGGCATGATTAGCAGGTTAGAAAGTATGTAGTGATATAAGAATAGCAAGAGTATCTAGAAACATCATGGTGGTCAAAATAGTTAAAGAAGGGGTCATATTTATATCAAAGGAGGAGGCCAAATGGAGAGTGGCAGTGCCTTCAGATGTATGAGGAATATCTGATCAACTGACAAAAATGTGGAGGCTGGGCATGTGGCTTTGTTGATAGAATAGTTGCCTAACACACACAAAACCCTAGGTTCAATCGCCAATACCATATAAACCAGGTGTGGTAGCACATACCTGTAATTCCAGCACTGAGATAACATGGAGGCAGGAGGATAATACATTCTCAGCTACACAGTCAGTTCTAGCCACAGGAGGATAAATGAGACCCTTTCTCAAAAAAACCCAAACCGAAACCCAAACCAAACAACCAAACAAAAAACAAAAACAAAACAAAACAACAAAAAACCTCACCAAAACCAAACCGAAACCCAAACCAAACAACCAAACAAAAGACAAAAACAAAACAAAACAACAAAAAACCTCAACAAACCAAATCAAAACAACCCTGTAAGTTTTAGTCAATAGAACTGTGAGTTTTCCCGTTCTTTCATTTCATAAGTTGTAACTTCACTGTTTCTGTTTTGAGTGAGGTCTTGAGACATTGCCCAGGATAGCCTGGAACTTCTGGGATCAAGTGATTCTCATCTCTCAGTCTTTCTTCCCACAAGATTATTGGTGTTCAATTCTGAGCCAAGCTTCATTATGGATATTGTAGAAAGGACTTCTGCACAGAATAGAAAGATGACCTAAATGTTTTCAAATTCTTTATCTGGGCATCTCAAATGGAGAGGCTTCACAGTAGTGTTTCTGAAAAGCAAGAAACATAAAGAGATCGCCAACAATAAAAATTTACAGTGGAGGCAGCTCCTAGCATCGAGATTTTCTCGTCCCTTCCCCCCCTTTTTTTTAAAAAAAAAATTGGTTATTTTATTTATTTACATTTCAAATGTTATCCCCTTTCCCAGTCTCCCTACGCAACCATTCTTTACCATCTTCCTCCCCCTATTTATATGAGGGTTTCCCCCACCCACCCACTCCCACCTCATTGCCCTAGCATCCCCTATGCTGGGCGCATCGAGCCTCTACAGTTCCAAAGGCCTCCCCTCCCATTGATAGCATCGAGATTTTCATCAGCGGTTTACAGTTCTGCACTAGAGGCTGAAGAATCATTCTACGGAGGAAAAAAAAAAGCACATACATACAACATAGTGTTGTGATCATAAAAAGAGAAATAGGCATAAGAATATGTTCTATGGGCGTGTGGGGGTGCCTCAGTGGGCCTATGCTGAGGCATCTCTTCCTCTTGAGGGAACAGATACGCGATGGTATAGTATAGAATAGAGTTTATTCAGGGCATGGGGAGGAGAGTTAAGGGGGTAGTAGAGGCCGGCCATGACCGGAGAGAGGGAGGAGGGGAGGGGGGAAGGGAAGAGCCTAAGAGAGCAAGAGAGAAGCTAAGAGAGTAAGAGAGGCGAGAGAAGCGAAGCGAGAGAGGAGAGGGGGGGCAAGAGGGGAGGGGTGGGGGGGGAGAGAAGAGGGGAGGGGAGGGGAGAAGGGAGGGGAGAGGGGGAGAGAAGAGGGGAAGGGAGGAGAGAGGGGAGGGGAAGGGAGGGGAAGAGGGGGGAGAGAGAGAGGGGAGAGGGAGGGGAGGGGGCAGGGGAGGGGGGAGAGAGAGAGAGAGAGAGAGAGAGAGAGAGAGGAGGGGCCAAGCAGCCCTGGGCCAGGCCTACCTGGCTGTTGCCAGGTAACTATGGGGTGGAGCTTAGACAGAATCCTAACACATAGGACATTATTATGAGCATCTGAGAAAAATAAGCAAAGCACAGAGGTCGAACAAACCAATTAGAGCAGGCATGACATAGCTCCTTTCAAAGGAGACTTGGGAACAACAGCAGATAAAGGAAGCTAACCAGACTGGCCAACCCACCTGGACCTCTCCGGTCCAGATCACTTAGAGCCAGAGGCAGGTTTTCTGTAGAGGTCAGCCAACACTAAGCTTCAAGGCTGCCTCAGTTCTTTAGTTTGTTTGCTTTTCTAAATGCTTAATTAGAGCTGGAGCAGAGTTGACCAAGATGCCTTGAAAACCAACCCAACCCACACCTGTTTGCTTTAAACCTGCAAGACAGCTTAGTAGTGGACCGAAGCAGTATGTTCACGGTGTTATTTCCAAGCGTTTGATGTCAGGCATACCTAGATTATTCTCGGATGGATTCTAACCTGTTCTGGCCATGTTATCTGTGAAAACAAAGTGTTCACCTGTTTATTCTTGGGCCTCAAATTTGGGGCTCTGCCCTGGTAGAAAGTATTTGATATTTGTCTTGTTTGACAAATCCTTGTTTTGGTTGAGACCAGCAGGAATTAGAAGAAAGGCTTTGTGAATTAAAATCTTCACATCTTAATTATCCATTCACGTGGTAAAGCTGTGACTCCAGTGAGGCCAAACCTGTTTTGCTCTAAGCAGCTTCCATTGTCTCCTGGAGGAGTCAGCCCACCTGCCCAGCCCCAGTGGCAGACAGAACACAGAGGCCGGCTAAGCCTGAGAGAAAGATAGGCGAGCAAGATAACTTTCTAACGCCTCTCGAGTCACACTTTTAATTAGCAGTAATCACTCCTGGGAGAAACCTCATTGGCTGTGATCCTGTCAGAGCGCAGAGCTATGAGTCATCTTTATAGTGGTTTCTCTGTTTATTATTAGAAGTGTGATTTTGCAGAATATCACAAAGCCATATTAAAATGCAAGAGGAAAGAAAGGCAAGCCATTGATACATTTTCATGTGCCCACTGAGGGATTTATCCAAGTATCTTTTGACAAATCAAAAACCAGGCAGGGAGCTCCAGGGGGCATCTCTAAGAGATGACTGTACTCGTTGACTCTCCTCACTGAACAGCCACTTATACTTTCATTTCCTACAAGTAGCTTTTATCCTTACAAGGAGACAGCTAATGATCAAGACTCCAAGGCCAGTGATCCTTTCCTAGTCTTCACATGACTTGACTTTGTCTAGTTGCCAGGTCTCTGCTACTCTGCTTGATATCGATTGGATAGAAAAATGACATCTTCCTGGTTTCTTTCTGGTCTTCTCATTGCTGTGCCCATTAGCTATCTTACCGACTTAAGTGATAAATGTTGTGTGGGTAACACTCCCAGTGCTGACCCTGATTCCAATTGCCCTCTGAGCATCCTTCTCTAAGTAGCTTAGCATCCCAGGTACCATCCCTGGAATTTCACTCCACCTTCTCCCATCCCATAATCACACTTTCTCCATTTCTGTCAACGGTGGCAGTGGTGGCAGTGGCGGCAGCAGTAGCAGCAGCACATTGTCCTAGCTACTATGTTTAAATATTTTCTTTTTTTTTTAAAGATTTTATTTATTTAATATATATGATGAGTATACTGTAGCTGTCTTCAGACACATCAGAAGAGGGCATCAGATCCCATTACAGATGGTTGTGAGCCACCATGCAGTTGCTGGGAATTGAACTCAGGACCTCTGGAAGAGCAGTCTTAACCACTAAGCCATCTCTGTAGCCCAATGTTTAAATATCTGAAGTCCTTGTTATCCCTCATTTTTATCTTCATTGTATGCATGATTTCTCAGGCAGCGACTGGCCAAGACAAGAGATTTTCCCTCTGTACCTGTCTCCATTCAATCCCAGTGCATCTCTGTCAGCTCTATGCCCGTTCCCTTCCCTGGAGTTACAGCACATGTCTGCCTCCCCTCCAGCAGCCTCTACTTGATTGCTCTTGTTGCTGTCACATTCATTCTGATTTAAACAACAACAACAACAGCAACTCTGGAGACTGGGGAGATGGTTCAGAGGTTTAGAGCATTGGCTGTTCTTCCAGAGATCCAGAGTTCAATTCCCAGCACCGACATGGCAACTCGCAACTGTCTATAATGGGATCTGATGACCTCTTCTGCTGTGCAGGTGACCAAGCACCCATATACATAAAATACATAAATAAAATAAATCTAAACAACAACAAAAACCCCTCAGCTCTTACTGTCTTGGGTAAACCCATCAACCCTGCTGTCTTAGCTATATTACAAACTCTCTTCTCCAGTATAGTGTGACCTGCTCACTCATTCCTTTACACACTTGGTTGCTTCCCAGGGCCACACTTTCCCAGGCCCAGCTACATTGTTGTTTCTATGCAGTTCAGGCTGGTGTCAGACTTGTGACTCTCCTGCTCTGCTTCCTAAATGCTGAGATTTTACAGGCCCCTTGCGACGAACCTCAAAAAAATTCTTTTTTAATTGGAAACTTATACTTGCTGTTTTTTTTAACTTTCTAGGTTGAATATTAAATCTATTAAATTATCAAACATTACATTATGAAATACATCTTGAGCATGGAGGGGTCATCGCTTTGTGTTTGCAGAAGGGTGGGGCAGGCACCCTTTGACTCTGGAACTGAAGGGCAACCTCAGCAGCATAGAGATACTGCTTCTTCGAACAAGATATCTCTATATTACTATCATATTTTTGTTATAGAGCAACTAACAATGAAAAGATGAGAATGATAGTGACTTTAACGTTTTACAGTTAGATAAAATGTACTTTCTGATAATTCTTACATGCCCTTGTTGTCTCAGCACAGGTCATGCTTGTGGATGCTTCCGATGGAACAGTCCTGTTTAACAGCTCGTGGAACCATTGGAGGACGGGGATTAGATGGGAATGGGTTACAGTCCTTGGCCACTGCTGGTGGCCTCCACACATCTGCTTCTGTCTATACATTGCTTTCTTCCTGATTATCTTTGACTGCCTCAGTATTTAAGATTTGGTTGGCGCATTGTTTTCCTTTTGGGTAATTTGGTAATTGTCTTTTTCCTTCCTGAATTTAGAACCCCTTCGTGTCCACACAGAGAGCTGATGCACACCCCTGCTACACTATTTGTAGACAGAATATAACCATTTATTCATACCACAAGCCTCTGAAGGGAGCTAGCTCTACAGTCTAGCATAGGGATTATTACTAAGCAGTATTCCAAAACTATATGCTAGGCCAGAGGCATAGCTCAGTGGTACAGCATGCGCTTAGCATGGATGAAGCCCTGGGTTCCATGCCAGGCACCCTTCCAAAATTGTCGAATGGATGTGTAACTAATTGAGCAGTTCAGGCTGGTCTCAGACTTGTGACTCTGCTTCCCAAATGCTGAGATTTTGCAGGCCCCTTGCTATGAACCTCAAAAAAAAATTATTTTTAAAAATTGGAAACTTATATTTGCTGATTTTTTTTTTAGCTTTCTAGGTTGAACATTAAATTATAAAACATAAGTTAGGGACACATAAGTATCCCTATGCGGAAAGTCCTAACCGGCATAAGAGGAAAACTGAAGATTCTCAATATGAGAATGGGAAGGAGGAAGTTAGTCACACATGTGTTGAGGATCTCAGCCAGAAATTATGAAAGCGATGGCGTGTGAAATTTCCTGGACTTGTACAGCAAGCGTGTACACAGGATGCACATAAGTGATGTCAGGGAAGAATACAAAAGCACAGAAGAAGCCATTCACCATATCCAAGAATTGAGAAACCAGTACACTACTTGGAAGCACTCTTTCTTCTTCTTTTTTTATAACCACCTCCCTTTTTAATTCTTAAATTCTTTCCATTCTTACATTTATCAACAAACAAAAATAAAATTCATGAGTCAAAAAAACCAAAAAACAAAAGCAAAAAAAAAAAAAACCAAAAACCAAACAAAACTAAAAACAGGGAAAAGCATGTGAAAGGAAATATGGATCCTGGCATTAACAGCTGAACAGAGAATGTGATCTTCGTTTAAATTCTTAGTGGATGATAAAGTGTACAAACTGAACACTTACAAATTATTTAAAACCTGGAATCACTGACCAGAAATTTTACACAGTTGGATCATGGGAAGAGGGTTAAGAATGAACCCAAAAGGAGCAAATGCACACTGATCTTAAAAATTTGGGGATGTAGCTGAAGATAGAGTGTGCTTAAAAGACACAGTGTGCCTAGTGTGCTGGAAACCCTGTGTTCAGTTCCCAGACTTAAATAAAACAAAACAAAATAAAATACTAGTAATTAGAATTTCCTAGCTTCATAAATATATGCATATTCTGATTTCCTTAGATTACCTCAGCCTTAGAGAGTCCGAATTTCTGTAGTTGTGGTCCTTTGTAATAAAATTCATAGTTGAATCTGAAAAGCATCTTCATTCGGGAGCAACAGTCATAGATAGTCTGCATTCTCCATATGTGTAGGATATACACAGATGAACGAAGACTCCTGCACAAGTTAGAAATAGAGCCATGAACTTTGGGCCTTTTTAAAACAAAGAAATGTATATGCCTTAAATGTACATGGAAGAGAAAGTCTGATTCTTATGCAAATAGAAGAAAAAGATTATCTTAGGGCCTTTTACTTTTTGTGCACAAAAGATAATAAAGGATTTAGAGATGGCACTCTTAAACCTTGGCGACTGACACGAACACATTTGGGATGAAAACTTACTGTATGAGAGCTGCAAGAGTAGGTACACTCCAACCGCATCAGGTAATAAAAACAGTAGCATTTTTAGAGTCCAGAATGTGGGCGATGTGTTAATGACTTTTCATGAACACTCTTTAATGTCCTGAAAATGCACATAAACTTTTTCCAGCACCAACTTGCTTAAGGCTGAAGACCCCTTATGTCATTTCCTAAATTCGTTTTCCCCCTCCCACACATTAGATGCCTTTACTATTTCTTCATGAGGTCAGGGAGACAGAGAAGAGAGGGGAGGATCCAGAAAGGGAGGGCAAGATCTTCATTGCCTTCATCTGTTCTAAGGGCCACTAATCCTGTCACAAAATGCCCCCATCCATGACCTCAACTATACTTAGTTACCTTTCAAAGGTCCCACTGACAAGTGCCACATTTCTTCTGTGTATAAATGAGAGCAAAGGTAAATTCAGCACTAAACTCATGCCAGTTCTAGGACCTCTGGATTGAATACTAACATTTATCAGCTGAGGTCCCCATTTGGAGACGCACTGGGCATAATACATGTCTTGTCATTGATGTGAGAGACATGGAGACCTAGTCAGGGGAAAGTGCCAAGGTAGGATACAGCCCTCTCAGCGTTCTGAGGTGGGTGAAATGACTTCTGCGTTAGGTGTTTCCTGTAGGTGGATAATGGAGGATTGTGGGAATGGAGCAGGAGCAGGCCCAGGAAGGGCTATGCAATGGAAAGGTGCCTGGCATCCATTGAGAATGAGGCAGAGCCAGTTTGACCACAGCGGGACTGCTCACGTTGGCATGTAGTTGCAGAATGCATCTGTAAAATACAGGGTTCTTACTGTCCCACTCTGCCCACTATAGACGCCACCGTCTCTCCCTCTCTACCAAGATGTTTCCTGCGGAGAGGAACTTGCTTCTCGATTTGGTTGAAGCTAAAGAAATGAGTCCAGGTCTCTGCAGAGGGTGGTACATAAATCACCCGCTACGGAAAGGAAACAAAGCCAGCAGAGCCCTTGTGATGGAGAGGACAAGGGTGCCAGTTGTGAACTGGGGCAGCAGGCCGCTTTCCCAGGAACCAAGATGCTGGGGAGCTTGAAAAGAGAGAGAAAGCGTGTCTTTTGCTTTAGAGATCTTAAACTGAAGAAAAATGATGCCAGAATCCTGTCCTGAAACACATGAGAAGGGGAGCCTTGTGTTTCAGTGGCCTGGCGCCACTGGCCTCGGCGGAAGGCCTCTCTGTGCTGCAGGGGTTGTGACGAGGAGGAGGGGCTGGGAAAGGACCTAAGGAGCAGAGGTCAACAGTGTGAAGACACTGCGGGGTTCAGGGGCGAAACAAGGGCGCAGCGGTCTGGGGTGGGGGAAGAGCGCGCCTCGTGCAGCGCTAGGGAGAGCAGAATGCTGGCGATCATCCTCCCGGGCGACGGGGACGGTCCCCTGCAAACCGTCCGGAACTCCCAACAATTCATCCTGTTTTTAATTAAAACATTTTCCAGAGCCCCAAAGAGGGCAGTACCCAAAGGAATATGAAAAATATCCCGCAGGGTTGGGGGAGTGGGGCGTGCCCGAATCCCGAGGCTGAAGGTGGATAATGTAGAGCCACCCCAATAGATAACCAAACGGGAGCCTCCCGCCCTCGGAACAGCGGCCCACGGTCTACCCGCGAATACTCCTGCGCCCCCAGCCTCAGGTCCAGAGCGGGGGCGGGGCTGGCCGTGGCTTGGGGCGGGGCCATGAGGGGGCACGCGCTGGGCGGAGAGGGGAGCCGGTGCATCCATGCTCTGATTGGACCTGGGCTAAACAAGGGGCGGCATCTTAGGCCAGTTATGCCGGCTCGTATTGGATCCTGTCGAAGAAGGGCATGGTTTTGTGAAGTCAGTTCCGGTCGGTGTAAAACCCCCGGGGCGGCGGCGAACGGGCTTCAGACGCTTCTAGGTCGCGGTAGGGAAGCGCACTGCTTTGGCAGTGCGTGAGTAGGGGAGAGCCCAGCGCCACAGCGACCCGGAGAGGGATGGCGGCCACCGGGACCGCGGCCGCTGCTGCCACTGGCAAGCTTCTTGTCCTGCTGTTGCTCGGGCTCACGGCGCCCGCTGCGGCTCTGGCTGGCTACATCGAGGTGAGGACCAGGCGAGCGCCGGAGCGGCGTCTCCTCCGGTCGCCCGGGAGCGCGGCCTGTGGGCGGGCGTGGGACTGTGACCGGGGGCGCAGCGCGAGGTTCGGCGTAGCGGCGGGTTGCCTTCCTCCCCCCACCCCGCCTGCGCGCCCCAGCTTTGCGCAGAGCTTAGCGCCGAGGTCTGGCTGCCTCCGTCGCCGCAGAGGCCAAATGAAAGGCGTCGGGGCTGCGGGGCTGTCCCAGCCCCCTACCCGCCAGCGGCGCCGCCGCATCCTCGGGGACACCGCACCGCACGCCCTCCCTCCCCCGGGGCCGTGCGCGCCTCGGCCGTGCGCCCCGCGGCGCTCTAAATGGGGCGGCCCGCACAGTGTCCCTGCTACCCGCAGCGGTCGGGGGCTCTGGGCTTCGGGCTCGCACCTGACTGTCGGCGCGCAGCCGTCGTTGACCAGGTGGACTTGGCAGCGGGGATGCGGCTCCAGCCCTGGCGAGTGGCCGAGATGCCGAGGGAGCCGGGAGAGGAGGCGCCGCCAGGGCAGCGGGGCGCTCTGCGCCCTCCCCTGCCTTCCAGCCGTTTACACAAGTCTGGCAAACTAGGGAGCCCGGCTTTCCTGCTCCCGGGGGACGTTGAGCCTTTAGGGAAGCTATCCACCAATACGTTTGGAAACCTTTCAGGAGGTACTTTACTTGGGTCAGGATCACAGTGATTGCTCTGCACCAGAGGTCACCCCCTAACCCCCCCCCCAACCTGGTGAAGTCGTCTAGAGTCCCAGGTGGTTGGCGGGAGTTCAGGGTGCTGGAAGAGGCAGGATGTCGGGTGTGGAACCGGTACTGCGGCTTGCTCTGCACCTAGCCTCCCCGCAGGAACCCTCTGTCGCCTAGGGAGACGTGGGACTTTATTTTTACTTACTTTCTCGAAATAGTGCTTGAACTGTAGGACTGGAATGTGTGTTTCTGGTGTAGTTTATTTCTTCTTGTGCCTGCTCGTTGTATAAAAAACAAAACAAAAAATCACCGTGGCTTGCTGTATGTTGCGCTAGTGTCAGAGATTGCATATGATTAAATAGGCATGACCTGAGAACGTTCTGATTAAAAATCCGGCTCAGAATGAATTCATTTCTACAGAATGTGTAAATATTTCTTCTGGTAAAAAGATCTAATGAGAAAAAACCCCTCAGGATGGAACTGCTCAAAACAATCTTTGTATTCATCTTGCTTGAAACTTTTTGACTGAGGTGGGAAAAAAGATAAGTCTTAAGTAGAAACAGTTAATGTTTATACACACGAACTTTTAGATTCTTTCAGCTTCCACACAGTAAGGCTGTATCTATGATCCCTGATAAGATGCCACTGGGAAACAACTACATTGAGCAGGATAAGAAGAGAAGGGGTAGGGGTGGGGAGACCGAGTTTTATCTTTTAGGTGGGACTTAATGGGTCAGTGTCAAAAACCATTGTTCACACTCCACCTCACTTCCCAGTGGTGTGAGAAACTTTAGGTACTAGAGAATTCACAACAAAGGATTCATCAGTTTTAAAGAATCCATTTAATATTTAATGTCTCCAGGGGGGAAAATACCAATATCAGAATTAGTTATTATGAATTAATTTTGACTGTTCGCCACACTGTTCAGTTGAAAAGTTTGGCTAAACAAAATAACATTTTTTGCAGAATGCTTTTAAATGAAGTTTGTGGACTTTTCGCTTCCTAGGAACAATATTTTTGTTCACTCTGTCATTGTCTCAAGTGGTCTTTCCTTTTGCTGACTGGCAGAATTTTATTCACGTGTGTACTCTTTGTTTATTTGCTGTCAGGCAAAGGATTGCTAAAGCCTTAATTCAGATGAGAATGGTTTAAATCATGATGTCTTTGAGAAGGCCCTTATTGAAATTAGCCAAGGGGATTTCCTGCCAAATCCCTGATCAAGTTGCTTGGCACAGAATTATTGATTGGCGGATCTTTAGTGTTGCTTGGTGTTGACTAAGTTAATCTTTTGCACCTGTTTTTTTAAAACACCTCTCTGCTTTGGGCACTTCCTTTCATAAATCCCAGGGCTTGTTCTCTTGTGTGCAAGTCCCAAGTGTGTGCCCAAACTGCTCCCTTTACTATGGATGTTTAAGCTTCTGAAAGCCAGAACTTGAATTTACTCTGCTACACCTGAAAGTGATCCTTTGGTGAGCAGTGTCCAGGAAACTCAAGAATGACAACTGAGGATGAAACTGCTCTCTGAGACACTTGTGAAAGGTGGTGCCGTATCAGGGTAATGCTTCTATTAAAAGGTGCATTTTAAAGACACTGCTGGCAACAAAGGAACTAAACTAAGTTTATCAGTCTGGTCCTCTTCTGTAGAAGAATTTATTTCATTCCCATCTAAACTAAGCAGTCAACATAATAGGACTTAAATGGTTGAGGAAGGAATTCTTCATTGGCGTTTATATTTGAAAGTTAGGGGAAAAGACTTTAAAATATTTTAAAAGATGTATTATTTATGCATGTGTGTATCTGTGTTAAGATATGTGTGCCCTTGGAGGCCAAAGGAGGTTTTGGATTCTCTGGAGCTAGAGCTACAAGGGATTGTGAGCCACTTGATATAGGTTATGGGCTTCAGGTATCACTTTGAAAGAGTGGGAAGTTCTTTCAAATACTAAGTCTCTCCAGTTCCCTCTTTAAAATACTCTAGAGAGGAGATGGTTAAGAGCACTGACTGCTCTTCCAAAGGTCCTGAGTTCAAATCCCAGCAACCCACATGGTGGCTCACAACCATCTGTAATGAGCTCTGACACTTTCTTCTGGTGTGTCTAAAGACAGCTACAGTGTACTTACATATAATAATAAATCTTTGGACTGGAGAGAGCAAAGATCCTAAGTTCAATTCCCAGCAACCACATGATGGCTCACAACCATCTGTACAGCTACAGTGTACTCATATACATAAAATAAATAAATAAATCTTTAAAAAATATTCTAAAGATACATTCATTTATTTTGTGTATGAGGCCACTGTGGTGGTCATAGGACAACATATAAAGTATGGGAGTCGCTTCTCTCCTCCTACTGTGTAGGTCCTATAGAGCAAACTCAATTGGTCAGGCATGGCAACGCTGCCTCTGTCCACCGAGGCGTCACACTGCTGGGAAACTCTGAAGTCACTGAATTTTCTGAATCTGTTTTATTTTGTTTTGTTTTTCCAAACAGGGTTTCTCTGTAGACCAGGTTGGCCTTGAACTCAGAGATCCACCTGCCTCTGCCTCCTTAGTGCAGGGATTAAAGGTATATACTGCCACCAACCAGCCCAGAATCTGCTTTTAAAAGCCTCTTTTTTGAGATAAAATGCTAATCAGCTATTTTTCTATGAAAATGTAGCTTCTGAATTGAGATGTGCTATGAAGTGTAACACACACCAGAATGTGAAGACTTAATATGAAAAAATTAAAGTATCTCAATTTTTGTATTAGTGCATTGGCTAACATGCCTTTCCATTATTTTTCAGTTTCTTTGTGCTCTGATGTGGCTGCTAGACAGTTGAATAAACACTACCTATGCAAGCCTTTATCTTTCTCTTGCACGCATTTTGCTCACCGCTGGTCCTCCATGCATTGTTAGCACAGTTGCTGAGTACATTGCCATGTGTCCCCAGTAGTCTCATTTCAAGTTGTTGGCATGAGTTCTAGTTTTGTGTGTGTGGGTTTTTTTTTTTGGGGGGGGGGGTGGGGGGGGTAATGTGTGCCGGTGGCCTTTTTTTTTTCTCCTTAAAGCACAGTTTCGAATGCTATTTTTTCCCTTGTTACCTTTTTCTTCAATTCAAATTGTTTTAGAAATAATTTCAAGCCTACAGAAATGCAAACTTGTGCAGACAACTCTCGTGGAATTTACCTGCACTCTGTCGACATTCTGACTATTTAGAATTGGCTCTCATGTGTCTGGTTGTAGCTCTGTGGCAGAGTGCCCAGCACCCTGGAGTGGGGCAAGAATTTATCACTTGTTCTGTTACCATTATTGTATTTGTTGCTGATCTGCCTGGAAGTCAGTTGTGGGCCCCACCCTCTTTGCCTCTGAAGACCCAGAGCAAAGCATTCTCTTACACAACATCAGGACAGTTATGATCTGGGAGAGTCAATATTGATACATTATTCTGGGTTCTGTCTGTGTATCAGTCTGTTAGAACTATTGACATTAGTATGTGAAAGGTTATGTAATTTTTCCAAATTCAAAGATCAGTTGTTTAACTTATCTGATAGTGTTTCGACTTTTGAAAATCAATACATAACTTTTCACGATTCTTTATTTACTGTTACTGAATTCTCAGGATTTCACATTTCTTGCTTACTCGAGATGTATGGTCTTGTCCACCCCCACCCCACTTGAGGCTGTGGAGTGCTGCCTGGGACTACCAGCATGTCACCACCACACCCGGCTTGCAGTTTTTCCCTTTGAAAGCAACAAAAGAAAAATTGTATAGATGGTGAATAGTCATTGTAAGCTTTTAAAAAACATAACAGAAAATAAATGAAAAATAGCTTGAAATTGTATCATTCAAGGAAGCCTGGAAAACATTTTGGTGATGTTTATATTTCCAGATATAGGATGTGTAGAAGTTTTATAAAAGTGGCACACATTATGTATTGACCCTGATATCAGCACTTACTTTTAATTCTCTTAAAATGAACTACTTACAGAAAAATAACATCTCTGTGTGACTAAGGCGGGGCTAGTCTTAGCTCAGATCGCAGTTGCTATGGAGGGCCAGCTGAGAAGAGGATTCTAAATCGCCTCTAATTCAATTTTCATGTTGGTTTTTAGTGAGACAAACTAGGTTACTTCAAAACTTAATTGAGTTTAGTATACTGTACCTTGATTTATAGCTTAAATTGGAAAGTAGACCGTGTAGGTGCATTCAGATAGAAGGGGTTCCAGTCCTGTATATCAAGCATAACAAATAATTACTTTTCTGTTCTTTTGTTTTGAGAAGTGAGGTTTGTTTGTTTGTTTTTGAGGCAGGATCTCACTATGTACCATGTAGTTTTGGCTAGCCTGGAGCCTTGTTATGTAGACCAGGCTGGCCTTAAAGTCACAGAGCTCTGTCTGAAGGCATGCTACTACAGTCAGCTGAGAAGTGAATCTTAAGACTATATAAAAACATGCTAGACAAGCATTCTACTCCTGACATCTCTACAACTGCAATCTAGCTGAAGTTGTTTTTAAATGAGGCGGTCTTAAACACAGCTGTAACCTATCGTTTTTATTATTACTATTACCATATGTCTGTGGTAGAGCCTGAATGTGTGTCTGTACCACATGTGCTCCTGTACCTGAAGATGCCACATTAGGGTGCCAGATCCCTGGGAACTAGGTGGCTGTGAGTCAGTTTGTGTGTGCCAGGTATTGAACCTGGGTCCTCCTGAAGAGTGACCAATGCTCTTAACCACAAGTCATCTCTCCAGCTCCTGTAATCTGATTCTAAAATAGGAAGATTAGAAAGCTGACTATGCATTTATTACTTGTCCAGCTAGTACTAACCTTATTGGTTCAGTACTGAATACCAAGTGGAGCAGCAGTGGAAGCAGTGTCAGATGCTTCCTGCAGTCCAGGTACACTGCATGGGATTAAGGATTTCATTGACTGCATCAGGGATGCTATTTTCCAAAGGGCCTCAGGTAACTAAGGAAACTAGCAGATGAATGTCGCTCCCACACCAGGTTAGTCTGGTGAAATAGGTGTTCTTACTACCACCTAAAAAGTGAGTCTAGTAGATGCCAAGGTTTGAAGATCATGCAGTCTGGTCAGGACTGAAAACTTCTTATTCTCAGTTCAGTGCTCCTTTCCTTCCTCTCTGTCAGGGAGTTTCCCTGTTGTTATAGGCTGTAGGTTTCTGTAAATTCAAGCAATTTGTTATGGACTGGCACATACCAAACTTAACTCTTTGAAGTCATTGTTATCTTACCATTTTACATTTTCCCGATTATAAAGACCTTTTAGTATAAGCTCTTTTTAATAGTAAGCTTGTTTTATCTTTGTATTTTTTAAAGATTTACTTACTTATGCATCTGTGTTCTGCATGTATGTCTGCATGATAGAAGAGGGCATCATATCTCATTATAGATGGTTGTGAGCCACTATGCGGTTGCTGGGAATTGAACTCAGGACCTTTGGACAAGCAGCCAGTGCTCTTAACCACCCAACCATCTCTCCAGTCATTATCTTTGTATTCTTGAAGCCATTATCTTTGTATTCTAACAAGAAAACAATTAAGACATAATCCCCTGTGTGGGGGTGGAGTGGGGGGCAGTGGTGGGTTGTATCAATCGAGGGGTATGTCATTATTCAGCGAAGAAGCTGCCAACTCCAGATGTATTTTACAAATCTTGATCAGTGTGCTGTGTAATTAGTAGATTGAGGTTCAGAAAAAAAAAGTTACTTAGATTTTGGTATGGGACAGCAATAAGGCTAGCTTATTAATTGAGCAATTCACCATCAACCTTTTTACTTGGCCTTTCTGAGACTCACTTCTCTGAGGACGGTAATGTCCAGAGGGAGAGGAAATTACCTAGTATGTCTCCTTTTGTGGTGAAGAAACGTTTCCTAGTTGGGTGGCACAAGACTGACCATTCAAGGCTCCTCTGTAGAGCAGAGGGATAGTTCCACTTCGATAGTCTTAGGTCTCTAGGACCTGCTTTGGAGGAGAATGGAGCAGCCTTGAATCATATTGGGCTTGGTTTGAAGAGATAATGTTGGTAGCAACCCAGTGCCTGTCTGTTACTAGCGCACTCTCCACTTGGGAAGCTCTGTACATGAGTTGGCTTAAAGAGAAACAAGTAATTCCTACCTACTGAGTTATTCTGGGTTAAAAGTTATCTGATGAGCTTTATCATGTTACCCTGTTCCACTTCCTTTTAAATACAAGTGTGTGCACGCATGCCTGGTGTGGAAGCCAGAGGTCAGCCTCAGGAATTTTCCTGTTGTTCACCTTAGTTTTGAGATAAGGTCTCTGACTACACCAGAGCTAGGCTTCCTGGCTGGCTTGCCAGCAAACTTCAGGCTCTGCCTCTGTTCTCCCGTCCCAAGGAGAACTGATTATAGATGTCAGTATTATACCTGACGTGGGTGCTGAGGGAGAGAACTCA
This sequence comes from Tokudaia tokunoshimensis, assembly GCA_036184795.1. Taxonomy (NCBI): domain Eukaryota; kingdom Metazoa; phylum Chordata; class Mammalia; order Rodentia; family Muridae; genus Tokudaia; species Tokudaia tokunoshimensis. Next base: position 31,190,917 of record BTHU01000008.1, on the reverse strand, counting down.
GGTCCTGGTGCACGCGTGGCGGATGACTTTCACTGACATTATACTTCATTTTTGAGAGACATCACCCACAACAGAATGGTTGGAAGAATATAAATGAATGGACTTGAAGAAGGAAATGAAGATTTAGTAGTGTGGTAAGACCATAACTGTTGTCAAATACATTTTTTTTCCTGCTGGAATGCTAAATTTATGACTTGGGAGGGCAGAAATAGGATTTTATTTTAAGAGATGAAATGTTAGAGCAGCATTTATTTTACCTCCTTTAATTAATCACAGCAAAGCTTCTTTGAAAATACGTGTACCCAACATCTATTTTTGTTTATCTTAACATTTATAGTGCTTGCTTTAGACTTAAAAGCAATTAGCTAGGCTTGGTAGCATACTCCTGTAATCTCAGCACTCCAAAGGCTGAGGCAGGAGGATAGGAAGTTAAAAGCCCATAAGATCACACCTCTGTGATTTCAGGACTTAGGGAATGGAAGCAGGAGGATTAGGGGCTCAGGGCCAGCCTGGGCTACGAACAGCAAAACTAAGACTCACAAACTTCAGACAGAAATGAAGCATTACTAAGGAAGTAGTTTTTTTTAACTTCCCAGAAGTAACTCTTCTCTCGAGCTTGATCATTTAGCATTCCTAGTCCTCTCTATGTTTTCATAAAACTTCCTGGGGTTTAATGAGTTGTAATTTTTTTTTTCATTGATGCAGGACTCATTATTTGAGCCTACTGTGAGGATTTCATGAGGTCAGAATGTCAAGTACCTGCTCCCTGGCTGTCCTCCTTAACCAGGCTTTCCTAAGCCTTTTGTTGTTGTTAACATTTTTGGAGAGGGAGAGAGATTGCATTTGTCCACATGTGTGCACAGCAGGACTCAGGTCTCTTTCAGCATGTGGATCCTTAGGCCTTACACTCAACAGCAAGTGTAGGAGAGGAAACCTTGAACTATGTTATGTTTGAAGAAACCCGAGTCTCATTGTGTAGCCCTGGAACTCACAGATGTCCACCTGCCACTGCCTCTCCCTCAAAGATGGGCAGTGCTCAGTTCTACATGAACTTTTGATCACTTGCTTTTACTTCTCTTTGCTAGAATTACAACTGTGCGCTACCGTGCCTGGTTTATATGTTCGTTGGTGGGGATGGAACCTGGGGCCTTGACCATGCTAGGCACATTCTCTGCCAACTTGAGATACGGCCCTAGCTGTCTGTTGCTTATTTTTGAGCGTTTAAAACTTGCAAATACACAAAAGAAAGTAGCCAAGCATGTTGTCATGAATCACTCCAAGGTCGGAAGAGCAGAGCCACACCTTCTTTCTGTCCTCCAGAAGTAGCCACGCCCCAGCTCTTACACATTTATTCTTTGCCTTTCTTTATAGTTTTAACAGATGTCCTCATTAAAATTTCTTTTTTTTTAAGATTCATGTAAATGGAATTACTCAATGTATTCCTGAGTATTTGGTTTCTTTCACTAAACATGTTTTTGAGGGTTGTTTGCATTGAGCACAATTGTGACTCACTGGCTTCTGTTGCTGTTCTATATGAATAAAGCCACAGTTTACTTTGCCCTTGGACAGTCCGGCCGTTTTCACTTGGAGTTAAGATGTGCTTTCTCTCTGTGGCTTTACTAAAAATATTTTTGTTTGTTTTCTTAGGCTCTGGAGATTGAACCCAGGCCTCTAGCCTGCTACACATGCACTCTACAGTTGAACTAATCAATAGACACCACCCCCCTCCCCCCAAAGGATTTTTTTTTTCTTTTTCTTTTTTTGGTTTTTTTGAGACGGTTTCTCTGTGTAGCCCTGGCTGTCCTGGAACTCACTCTGTAGACCAGGCTGGCTTCAAACTCAGAAATCTGCCTGCCTCTGCCTCTCAAGCGCTGGGATTAAAGGCCTGTGCCACCACTGCCCTGCAGGATTTTTTTCTTAAGGTTTATTTATTTTCTGTGTATTAGTGTTCTGCCTGCATGTCTGTGCAAAAGTGCCAGATCCTTGAAACTGGAGTTAGACAGTTGTGAGCTGCCAAGTAGGTGCTGGGAATTGAACTTGGGTCCTCTGGAAGAGTAGCCAGTGTTCTTAACTGCTATCTTTCCTGCCCCATCAAAGGATTTATTTTTAGATTTTATGTATATGAGTGTCTTGCCTGTATGTATATATGTATGTGCACCCTCTCTGCCTGGTGCCCTGTGATGCCAGAAGAGGGTATAGGGTTCCTTGGAACTTGAGGTATAGCTAGTTACAAGCTGCAGGTGGATGCTGGGACTTGTCCTTTGCAGGAACAAGTGCTCTTAACCACTGACCCATCTCTTCAACCTACCCCCTACTCTTTTGATACTGTCTCTTGAAGAAGCTCTGCGTTCTCTAGGTATCCAACACACACCACATAGATGGCGAGCCTGCTGTTATTGTCAGGGTTGTTCTTTCCATCTCTAACTGGGGTGGTGCTGTGAATGTTGCACTTTACACCTGCTAGGCTGGGGTTTTCTGACTGACAGTCTCAGCCTTTTGGTTTTTTTATTTTGAGGCAGGGTCTTGATGATGAGGTACCCAGACCTTGAACCTGTGATTTTCCCGCCTCAGCCTCCTCAGTGCTAGAATTGCAGTCCCGTGCCACTGGAAGTCTTTCCTCTTTGCTCTACTATGCCACTTTTGTTAGGTTTTTTTTTTTAATTTGTGAATCTGTTTTAAATCTCACATTCCATTGACCTCTCTGCTCTTGCTCTAAGTAATAAGTGTTACATTTGCTAGAATGAGCCCTTGCATCTTGTTTTTTCCTCTATATTTTTTAAACCCACTTTCTTTGTTTGCTACATGTCACCAAAAACATATCTTTTGGAATTTGTTTGGGATTGTACCAAGTTTATCGATTAAGTCAATTGCAGTTTGATATTGTAAAATTGTCCTTTTGTCCAACAACTTTTGCTTATGTCCAAATTGGAAAAATTTACTTGTAACTTTGAAATTTCTTGGGGGTGGGATATATTCTATGATTGGTGACTGCTTTTTTTTTTAAAAAATAACCAGTCCATTTAAACATTTCTTTTTTCCCCTTTTTTCTTAATTGCACTGGTTAGAGACCTCTAGTAAATGTTCTATGTATTGCACCTGTTAGAGATGGTAGAATACCTATTATTGGTCTAAGAATGAAGCTGTGGTTATCATTGATCTGATACTTGAAGGGCCCACCTTGTGTCAGATAAGAGGTCTTTATGGAGTTATAAATGGTTGTGAGCCATCATGGGGTTGGTGGGAGTCGAACCTGGGTCCTCTAGGAGAGCAGCCAGTGCTTTGCAGTGAGCTAATCTCCAGCCCTGCGCGTGTCCCTTATTTCTCTATCCCCAGACTATTGTGGTGGCACCGTCCTCCTTTCACTCCCACCTTGTTTACTTACTGTTTTGGATTCGGTTTGCTAAAGTTTTGTCTAGGATTTCACCTCCATGCCCCCAAAATGGGTTTGACATATAACCAGTCAAGTCAAAACAAGCCTTCATATTCCTTTATTTCCAGCTATGTGGGGTTTTTTGGCTGTCTTTGCTATTTTAAACTTAATTGTATTGTGGTCAGAATGTTTGGTCTGTTTGTTGTCTTTGAAATTTCTTGAAATGTGCACTTTTAAAAATTGTTTATTTTATGCATTGGCGCTTTGCCTGCATGTCTGTCTGTCTGTCTGTTCGAGGGTGTTGGATCCCCTGGACCTAGATTATAGACAATTGTTAGCTGCCCTGTGGGTGTTGGGAACTGAACCCTGGTCCTCTGGAAGAGTAGCAAGTACTCTTGATCTGAGCCATCACTCTAGCCCCCAAACATGCATTATTGATGATTTTTTTCTTGTGTTCACAAAGAGAAGGCATACATTTTGTTTACATATGTTCTAGTCTTATTTTCATGTTGTTTAGGTTATTACTCTGTGTGTGTGTATAGTAACTGAAAAAGGCATATTTTTAAATTTTTTTCATTATTTAAGATTTATTTTTATCTGTGTATGTGTATGTATGCCATGTGTGTACAGGTGCCCAAGGAGGCCAGAGAGAGCATTGGATCCCCTGGAGTCATGACGCACTTGGAGACTGCTGGACATAGGTGCTGGGTACCAACTTGGGCCCCCTGGAGGAATACTAATCATTTTTAATCACTGAAGCATCTCTCTAGCCCTGCTACTTCTGTGATTTATGTACTCCCTTTCCCCCTTTATTCTGACAAGTTTTGTTTTCTCTTTCTGGAAGAAAAAATTCCCTCATAATTTAAAAACTCATTTTACTTATTAATGTTTTTTGCCTTTGTCAACTTAAAAAAATATCTGTTGCACATGTGCAAATATGTGCTTATGTATGCATGTGTCTGTAGACACATGTGCTAGAGGTCAGCCTCAAGTGTCATTTCTTAGGAGCTGTCATCTTGACTTGAGATAGGCTTCCTAACTGGGGCCCTGGGTTTAAAGTTTAGGGTAGGCTGGCTAGTTGGTAAGTCCTAGGGATTCTCCTAGCTTGGCTCTGCAGTGCTGGGACTACAAGTATGTGTTATATGAGTTCTCATGATTCAACAAGTGTTCCTCATGCTTGAAAACAAGATTCAAGAAGAGCTTTAGCCTGAGGAAGGCCCACAAATCCTCTTTAAAGAATTATCTTATCCTAACAGCTAATCCTAATAAGTGACTTAAAACCTTCATTTAACAGGCCAGAGAGATGGCTCAGCGGTTAATAGTACCGACTGCTCTTCCAAAGGTCCTGAGTTCAAATACCAGCAACCACATGGTGACTCACAACCATCCGTAATGAGATCTGACTCCCTCTTCTGGAGTGTCTGAAGACAGCTACAGTGTACTAGAAAAAACAAACCCTTCATTAACCAGAAAAAAAATATGATCTTTTTGTTTTGTTTTTGTTTTCTTTTTTTTGAGACATGGTTTCTTTGTGTAGACTTGACTGTCTTCGAACTAGCTCTGTAGACAGATTGGCCTTGAATTTACAGAGAGCTGCCTTCCTCTGCCTCCCTAGTGCTTAAAGGTGTGTCCCCCTCCCCATTCCAAAATATGATCTTTAAGATAAAAGAGAGCAGGGGTATGGTATTTACTATGTGAGCCTGGACAACTGAGCTTGATCCCCAGAACCCACAAAGCTGGAAGGAGAGAAATAATCCTAGTAAGTTATTTGACTTGCACAGACACAACCACAACAATTTAAAGTGATAAATAGAAATTCTATTACAAACCTGTTTTAACAACAATGAAAATTAAGATGACTTAGCAGGTAAAGGTTCCTGCCACTGAGCCTTCATGACCTGCAGGACGCACGTGGTAGGAGACAACAGACTCTCGAAGTTGTCCTCTGGCATCCGCCTTGTACTATGGCACACGCATGCCTATCCACATATACATAACACATGCATAGTAAAAATGTTTAATTAAAAAAAAGATACAGTAAGTCCATTCCTGGTATTGAATGTTTCAAATCACGTACATGAATCAATTATTGACTGAACCATCTCCCCAAACCCTCCATCAATAATGTTTTCATTCTTTAAAAAAAAGTTTGTTGAGTCTTGCCTTTAGATATTTTACTGCTATGTATTTAGGTGTGAATTTTTTATTCTGTTGTGTTCTGTTTTGCAATTTTAAGACAGTCTTGTGTAGCCCAGGCTTGCCTTGAACTCACCTAGCTGAGGGTAACAGCACATGGATCCTCTTGCCTCTGCTACCTAGTGGCTGGATTGCAAGTGTCCACCATCACCTGGTTTTTAGGTGTGAGTTCTGATTGTGGAGGTCTTTAAATCTGAGATTTGGTGGCTTTCATTGCTTTCAGGAAGTTCTCAGCCATTAGCTCTTTTATTGTTTTTTTTTGGTTTGTTTGTTTTTGTTTTTCGAGACAGGGTTTCTCTGTGTAGCCCTGGCTGTCCTGGAACTCACGCTGTAGACCAGGCTGGCCTCGAACTCAGAAATCCGCCTGCCTCTGCCTCCTGAGTGCTGGGATTAAAGACGTGTGCCACCACTGCCCGGCCATTAGCTCTTTTAAAATGTCTAAATATCAATTTAAATACTGCTTCTTCCCAATTATCTCTTTTCCTATAGGACTCCAAAAATATCTCAAAACATTGCCCCACTGAATGTTGCAATTTTTTTTTCTTTGAGTCAAAAAGTCATGTAGGCCAGGCTGGTCTCATCTCTGTGCTGCACAATGTAATAACTGAGATGAATGAAAAATATGCTTCTGTGGGGGCAAATGATAGCCAATGCCTAGTCCCTGGGTTTTGGGTTTTGTTTTGTTGTTTGTTTGTTTTTGAGACAGGATTTCTCTGTAACCTTGGCTGTTCTGGAGCTCACACTGTAGACCAGGTTGGTCTCGAACTCTTGAGATCTGTCTGCCTCTGCCTTCTGAGTGCTGGGATTAAAGGTGTGTGCCACTATCACCCAGCCCTGTTTCCACCTATCATAACCCCCTTCTTACTGATTATAGAGGTTTATTTCATACTAAGTCTACATGTCATCTAGAAAATGCAAACATTCTTTAAATTACCCAATTCAAAATCCACATCTTTGAGTTTGTAGTAAAATATATATAATAGAACATGTATCATTTTAAAACTAAACTTTTTATTGTCAGCAAGAACATTTATAGTGAGATCGGTCCTCCTATTGTTTTGTGTATGGATATATATTCATATGTGTGTGAGTGCATGTGTTCCTCAGTCACCTTCCACCTTGGTTTTTGAGACAAGGTCTCATTGGCTTGCCAAGTAGGCTAAGTTGGCTGGCAGTGAGCCCCAGAGATCTGACCATCCCCACATCTGCTCTGTGGGGTTTATACTGTATGCTACCCACACCTGGCATTTTTTTATGTGAGTTCTGGGGATGAAACTCAGTTCTATATTCTGTGCAATACTAACATTGCTTACCAAGCTCTCTCACCAACCCTCTTAAAATTTTAAGCACACAATACACTGTTAGGTATTGGCTAGGGTTGTATAGTGGATCTCTAGAATTTCTGAATAGTCTATAAGGAAACTTCTACCTGTTGAATACCTTTTCTCCCTTTCATCTTCTGGTTACTGCAATTTCTATAATTTTACTATTTCAGATGACATACGCTAGTCAAATCACTAAGTATTTGCTCTCTGACTAGTTCTGGCTGGTTTATGCTTACGGAACAGTGTGTCCCCTGCTCATTACATAGACAGTTTCCTCCTTCCACTCTCATCCATCGGCCCCTTTTTGGTTTTACTCTTGGTCTCCCTGCCAGCACTCACCTAGCTATGGGACTACAGGTCTAAATGGATAGTTATCTCGTTTGCTTGTCCTTGTAGATGTAGCATAGTGGGGTACACTGCCTTGTATGCTGTCTCTGCAGTGAGCAGTGTCTCTTCCGGATCATGCTCTAGTTTCCCTTGGCTATGTAGCTGTATGTGAGATGATAGGCCTTTGGTAATTCTGTTTTCATTTTTGAGACATTGTTAAACTGTTTTACACAGTGACTGTACATGTCACATTTCCATTAGCAGTGTGCAAGGGTTGCAGGTTCTCATTATCCTTGGTGGTAGTTCTTTCCCTCAGGGTTAGTAGTTTTTGGTAGCAGGCATCCTCATTGTATAGAGCAGCATCTCGCTGTGGTGTGGGTTTGCATAAGTCCTATAACTAGTGGTGCTGAATGTCCTTTTTTCGTGTTGGCTTTTCTTTGAAGAAATGTCTTTTCAAAATGTTTGTTTTACATCTAGACAGTTTCATGCTGTTGGATTGCAAAAGTTCCTTTTATTTTTCTGGGTGTGAATCAGAGCAGTGACTTGAAGTACTCCCCTCCCATGTCTTTTCACACTTGGCGTAGTGTTCTTTGATGTACAACGTTTTTAAAATTGATAAAGGGAAGCTTTTGTGTTTCTTCCCTGTAGTTATCTGTCTTAATGTCATATCTGAGAAGTTATGAAGCTTTTCCTGTAACATTTCTGAGAGTTGTAGCTTCGAGCTTGCTTAAGGTGTTCATCGTTTTGAGTTAATTTGTGAGAGTGTGTGTACATGTATACCTGAAGAAATGCAAGGATGGTGTCCAGTTCCTTCCTCTGAGAAACAGGGTCTCGGAATCTGAGGCTCACTGCTTCAGCTAAGCTGCTGGCCAGCCCCTGAGATCCAGCTGCCCATCCTCCCAAAGCTGGGCTACAGGTGCAGGTGGCCGTGTCCATGCGGTTGCCGGGGATGGACGGAGCACATGTCCCTTTGCTTTCCCAGAGCGTGCTCGCACCCGCTGACTCATCTCCCCAGGCCCTTGAATATGTTTTTATATGTAATTTAAGGTAGGGTTCCTATTTCATTCTCACAAGACCATTTGTTTTAAAGACTCTGCCCTTTTCTTATTATATGATCTTGGCAATCTTGTCAAAAATCAGTTGGCCATATATATAAAGGTTTATTTCTGAACTGCTCCTTCTCAAGATTGTGAGATTCCATAATGACCTTTGTGGTGGCTTTTCTATTCTGTTGAGATTTTGATGGGCAATTACACTGAGTCTGCAGATTGCTTTGGGTAGCGGTGTTATCTTAACAGTATTAAGATTTTTTCAGTCTTGAGAATGAATCCAGGGCCACATACAATCTAAGCATACACATTGTCATTGAGTTACATCCTGTGCCTAAATGCTAACATCTTTAAATTAATTATTATAGTAATTTTGTAATCGACAGGATCCTTTAGATAGATTTCAGCTTATACTTTGCCTTTTGGGTTTGCCAATTTTTTTCATTAGATTGTCAGCTCTCTTTACTCTGAGGCCTAGTATGTTAAATTTAGGTTAAGAAAAGAAAAAATATGCAGCTTGCAAATAGTGTGGCCTGTCCCTATTTTGTTTTGTCCTCACCATGTTGAACTTAACTGTAATTAAGTTCTAGGTACATATTTTCATGTTTAAGTAATAGTTTTAATCTAAAAAGTTGTTACCAGGTTTTGAAGAAATGAGGACATCTGACAGCAGGGGCCAGGTAGCAACAGCCTCCTTTAGTTGGTGAAGAAATGCTGTGATCCACCTATCCTGTTTTCTATTTGTTATGTATAGACGGCTGGCTTTTCAACCCTTGTTAAAAAGGAAGGGGGAGAAAACTGGTTGAGAAATGGTCTCTTGACATTTATAATGGTCTATATATATAATGGTCTATATAATGGACCCTATGAAAGGTCTGTTTCAAAATGTGCACTAGTGCCCTGAACTCTGTGTACTGTTTTTTCCTGAAATAAGCGCGCACACACACACACACACACACAACCCTCCCTATACATATATAGGTGTTTATGTGTGTGTATCTATGTTACAGCTTAATTAATAAATTAGGCACAGCAATTACACTATAATAAGCAGGATAGTTTTAACAATTCTGTAATCAAGATGGCATGAGTATATCTTACTGAACTGAGCTCATCCTTTGTAATAGTGTAATTTGGTATGTGAAAGAAGGGTTGTATAATGTGCATGTCTGGTTTACATAAGGATCTAGGTTTAATGTACACCCCCCCCAAAAAAAATGAATGGAGGGAGGGAGGAAGCAGGAAAAAGCAGGCTTGAGTTGCAACCATCATGACTTTTGTGTCTAGATGTGAACAGTAAAGGTTACTGGAGCATGCATACTGTGGTGCTGGAATAGTTTGACAGCTGAGACAGCTACTAAATGACTTAGGTAGGTAGTAACATAGGACAAAGGAATGATTTGTGCCATAGGTGTGGGGCAGAGTGAAATTTTATTTTGTAACTTAGAATGGTAAGCAACTCAGAACTTATTGTTTATTTCTAGAATTTTCCATTTGGGCCATGGTTCTCTGTAGATAATAGAAACCATGAAAAATGTAACTTAGAGTAATGAACTGCTGGTAATTTTTCTCATTCCATAGTACATTTACTTGTTGAGCATGCTAGGCACGTGCACTACCTGAGCTGTAATTTATAGCACAGCCTTTGCTAACTCCTTTACCCACCTTTAACCAATATTTCTGTTTAACTTTACATGTTTTTTTTTGTTTGTTTGTTTTTTTCTTTAGTGCAACCTTGTTGTAGTTAGCTTTAGCTGTCACCTGAGAAGAGAGTCTATAAGAGATCGCCCATATCAGATGGCATTGTGGGCGGGCGTGTGGGGGATTGTCTTGATTGCTAATGGATGTGGGAGGGCTCAGCCCTAATGAACTGCACTGTCCAGGCAGTTGGTCCTGGGCTTTGTAAAAACACTAGCCAAGCCTGTGCTTGTGAGTAATCCATGGTTTCTGCTGTACTTCCCAGGCTGCAAGTGAGTCCGAGGTGAGAGGTGATTCTGCATGGAATAGCAAGCAGGCCTGCTTTTTCAGGTTCTTTCTTTGAATTCTTGCTTTGATTGCCCTCAATGATGGATGGACTGTGATCTGGAATTGTAAGCCAAATAAATCCTTTCCTCCCTTAAGTTGCTTTTGGTTAAAGTGTTGTTATCATAATAGGAGGAAACTAGAACAAATCTTTCCCTCTGTCTTTTATAGAAACTGTTAGAGGAAAGGTTATTTGAGGTTTTGCTAGCTTCCTTGGGATCTGCATTAATAAACATCTTGTTGCGTATTGTATTGAATGATTATTCTTGTGAATTGATAAAAGTCAAAGAGGCCGAATGGTGTTTAGTGTTTTTTAAAGCAATAGAAATAATACTCAGGACAGAATAAAATATCTTTAGCATTGATGTAAAAGATTGACTCAAGCCTGATAAGCAGAACTGCTGTTTGTGAATTTGTGTGTATTGCGGGTGAAGAAGCTGAACCCGTCAGAATATGTACAGACGAGGCAACCATCATAGTCCATTAATGCCGGCCTCAACTGGAAAGAAGTTTTTATTTTTACTTTTTATGTGCTGAGGATGGAACCTAGGTCCTCATACCTACCAGGCATGTACTAAACCACTGAGGAAAAAATATTCAGAAGGAATGAACTGTAAGAAGAGAGAAGGAAGACGGAGGCTTGGTCTAGGAAATCTAGAGTGGAAACAGCGGATTACAAATGGGGAATTACTCAGTTCACTAAGAGCTGGCTCTGGTGATGGGCACAAAGGCCACAGCAAGGCACAGTACCAAATATTGGGAATCTAGGGAGAAGTAGGCCTGCACAGAAGGGTCAGATTGGCTTTGGTTTCTCAGTAGCAGTGCCAGAATCCCTCAAATTCTGAGGGAGAATGTAATTTCCAGCCACAATTTAGTGCTTATGTATATGACCCATAAAGTGCATATATAAAATAAAAGGCCTGTTGAAATGTTATGTTTGAAGTTTTCTATTTTTAGGTGTTTTCAGAGAAAGCTGTCTGCTCCTAAAATGGAAGCCAGTTAAGAAAGACAAAACAATGAGGAAACCAGACAAAGCACTCTTGAGGACTAACAGCCTCAGGCCTGGAGAAGAGTGGCTCCTGTTGAGGTGGGGCTGTGGAGAGAGGGTGGAGTGTTGGCTTCAGGAAAGAAAAGAAAAGAAAGAAAGAGAAAGAAAAGGAAAGGAAAGAAAGGAAGGGAAAGAAAAGGAGGGAGGGAGAAAGAAAAAAGAAAAGAAAGGCAGTAGACCTCAGTGTATGCGCTGCAGAGCATTGTGGACCTTTCTGGCAGTGTCAGGTCTTTCTTTTGGGCACCAAGCAGGTAAAAGGAAAGATAAAATTGGTAATTCCAATTTAGTAGTACGAATAAGAATGGCTGGGCTCATATATTTGAATGCATAGTCATCAGGGAGTGGTACTATTTAAGAAGGATTAGGAGGTGCAGCCTTCTTGGTGGAAGAATGTCACTGGAGATGGGCTTTGAGGTTTCAAAAGCCCAAGCCAGACCCAGTTCTCCCTTATCTGCTGCCTGTGGACAGATCAGGATATAGAACTCTCAGCTACCGCTCCAACACCGTATCTGCCTGCATATTGCCATGATGATAATTGAATAAGCCTCTGAAACTGTAGGCTGAACGGCTGACAGCCTTCAGGTACTACCTCTGAGGGTTGTTTGTGTTGGCGGGGAACTATGTGATGTGAGTGTGTGTCTAGTATATCGATCCTGATCAAACCACGTATGTAAGAAAGTCATTCGGCAAACATTATGGTTTTCAAAATTGAAGATTGTCATCCTGTATGGATTTCTTTTTTATTTATTTAGTCACTTATTTTAGCATAGATTTCTTTTAAAAGATGCTTTTTAACTAGTGTGTGTGTGTGTGTGTGTCTGAATTTGGGCCACATACATACAAGTTCCTGTGGAGGTAAGAAGCGGGTATTAGATCTCTGGAGTTGGAACTGCAATGGTTGTGCAGTGGCTGCCTGAGGTAGGTGCCAGAACTCTGCATGAGTATTAAGTGCTGTTAAAACATCTCTTCAGCACACATTTCTCATATGCTGATATAGATGCTAATGCTGTGTTTACTTAGAAATCACTGCTGACTGTAGTTTAGGGAAATATATAAAACAAAATTCAAGAGCTCTGGGTTTAGAGTCTGAATGTGTTCTGGGAATCAGAACAGAGTTGATTACCTGCTATATGCTGGTACTCTTGCTAGATGAAGGTTAGAAAGAGTTACTGAAGGGCCAGTGCTGATGTGGCAGGCGCATGAGGGAGGCTGGGAGGAGCCTTTACTTGGATTGGACTGAAGCAGGTTTTGAGGGTATCCACTGAGCAGAGTCCTGAGAGTGAGCACACGTCTGCTTTAGGGGGACCAGGGAAAGAGAGTCACAGGTGAGGACTTGGAACCAGGCACTTTGACTTGGGCCTACACTGAAAATGATCTGGACCGTGTGTAGGAATGGTCTCAGTCAGGTTCTGTCGCCCTGTGGGCCTTGTAGGTCATAGTCATGTTGTTGAAGTCTTAGAGCTAACTGGTGTTTCTGGGATGCAGAATTGGGTGGAGACAGGATCCTGGAGGGTGAAGACTGACCAGCTCCCTGGTGGCCACCTGAATGGCTTCTCTAAAGTGCTGTTGTACTGTCTGTTGAGTAGGGTGTTTATGTGTCTCCATCCTTACTTATTCCTTTTAATATTGCCTCTAAGTTTTCCTGTTCCTCTTTATGCATTTATTTAGTAGTTAGGTGGCATGTACCAAGAAAGGCTAATTAATGGCCCATTCAGCAAGCAGTGAACATACTGACTTATGGAGTGTATTAGCTTTATTACTTTATTTTTTTAATTGCTGATAATTACAGTAATGCACATGGGCGTTGGTCCAAGGCAGGGAGAATTATTGTTTGAAAGCAGATCTGGTGCATGCTGATGGTGCAGTCTGTTTACTTTTAAATTTAAATGCTTCATAAATCATGAGAAAGATGTCTTTTGACTTGCTTTGAACTTGAAGAAGGTGGAACACTTTCACATATTTCTTATTCTCCCAGTTTTAATGGACATTAAAAGTTAAAATTTATTAATCAAGATTTATATATAATATTGCTTGCAGTTAGGGAAATATGTAATAGAACTGTTTGAACATTTAATTTCTCTTTTAAAAAGTGAACTTCTCTCTGTCCTATGAAAATCATTTAGTCATTTTAAAAAAATCTTTTTTAGTTACAAAGAAAGATACAGATTATTTACCCAAGAAGACGCTTGGGAATAAAGATTTAGGTTTGTGACTTCTAGTATTTGTTTTTTCTTTTTTTATAATTTTTATTTTTTATTACATTCAATACAGTATTTTTATACCAATCATAAAAATGATGGACATGTTATTAAGTGAACATAAAAAGATACAGTCTTTTTGTTTGTTTGTTTTGTTTTTAGTAGAGCTTAAAATCTTGACTTTTACTATGGTACAAACCCAAAATAAGAACAATTTTTAGACATTGGAGTTCATTGTAATAAGGCTGTACTTCAATGTCCCTCACATCACCAAAGGATTTTACCTCCATAGTAGCTAAGCTAAGAGTTGACAGTTCTGCTGCCCCAAGGAATGAATTGTAGGCACAGTTATTTGGATACAGATTTCCTGCTATGGTCAAAGTTATTTGACTTGAGTGATTGTCATCATTCTCAGCCCACAGGGAACAGCCCACATTTAAGAAATGTTTCGTGTATTAAGATGATCTCTCCATGAAGTCATTCATCAACTCTTTCAATGAACAATGGTTCTGCTTGGAGGGTGGCACAGACATTAGGTGAGAGTAAGATTCTGGTTCATTGGCTGTGATGATTTTGAAAAGCATTCATCTGAGAAAAAGAGTAACTTATAAGGTCATCTTCAAAATTGGTACAATAATTATAAATATCAAGCAAAACATCAGTATTTGTTTTTTTTATAATTTTTAAAATATTTATTTTGTTGACTGCAATGTGTATGTGGCAACCAGAGGACCACTTGAGAGTCTGTTCTAACCTTTCATCGTGTGGGCCTCAGGGATCAATTCAGCTTAGCAGCAGATGACTTTACCTCTGACCACCTCACAAGCCCAATAAGAACGTTTTAGGTAGAGAAGGTTGCAGTTACTTCACATTATAAAAAGGGCTACCTACTTATCGGTGATGTCATTATGACTTTTTAATAACAAAGTGTGAAAAGTCTCAGATTTCTGGACACTCAGTCTAGAGAGATGGCAACAGTGAACGTATAGCCTTGCATGCCAGTGTACATACCCGGGTGCAAGGTGTGCATCCCCTCAGCACAGCTTTTAGCCATGGTGTGGTGCTGAAGGCTGAACCCAGAACCTCATGCAGTTTAGGCAGACATTCTGCCACTTAGCTTATGTCTCCCTAGTAGGTGTCTGGGAACTTTAGATTTAAAGACCAGTAAAATTAGTCCGAGGGCTGAGGAGATGGCTGCTCTTGCAAAAGACCATACTCAATTCCCCGCACCCACATGGCAGCTGAAACCGGTTTTTAACTCCAGTTCCAGGGGGATCTGACCCCCCTTTTTCTGCAGTTAATGTGTGTGCATGGCACATATACATGCAAGCAAAAGACGCATACATCTGAAAATAGATAACAAAAAATGATCCTGTATGTGAAATCATCAGTGTTTCAAGATACATGGATTAGTTTTCTTTTTCTTCTTTCTTTTTTTTTTTTCCCCAAGGTCATTATTTGTTACTTTTAAAGACTTATTTGTGACTGGACTCAGATTTAGAAGTAGAAGCTTTCGGCGAGGACAGCTTTCATCTCTTGGCAATCTCTTCCTGGTGCTTTTCTTTGGCTTCCTTCATTCTCTTGGCCAAAAGTTTAGCACATTCTGCAGCCTCCTCGTTTTTCTTAGTGCGTTGTTTCTTCAGAGCAATATGTTGGCGTTTGTGTTGCAGGACACGTGGAGTAACAAGACGCTGAATCTTGGGTGCTGTGGTTCTGGGCTTCTTACCTTCTTGGTTTAAGGGCTTTCTGACAACATATTGGTGTACGTCATCATCTTTGGAGAGATTAAAAAGCTTTTGGATTCTACTAGCTCTTTTAGGTTCCAACCAACGAGGCACAGTAGTATCTGTCAGTCCAGGAATATCCTTCTCTCCTTTGTTTTCAATAACCAAGTTGAGAACACTGATTGGCATCTACAATGCATCCATGAACAGACTTGTGCTTCCTCTCTCCAGTTCTCCTTGGTCTATAACAAGAATGCCCCTTACTCAACAGCAGGCGCACTCTGCCATGGGTCAGAATGCCTTGCTTCATGGGAAAACCTTGTTTGTCATTTTCTCCCCTGATCCGGACCACATAACCCTTCCACTCTTCACCAAGAGCATCTGCAGCTACTTCTGTGGCCATGTGCTTCTCACAGAACATATGAAGCTTGCGTTCGTCTTCTACTCCAGTGAGTTTCTGACAGTCAGTGGCAGGGAAGGAGATATTCAGCTTCATCTTGACACAGCTGGCCGCCTAGGAGGCCTGGATTAGTTTTCTTACCCCTTCCCAGCTGTATTACAAGTGAACCGATGTGGAGCCAGTTTCAAATCTCTGATACACTCTCATTCATATTAAGTCTTGACACTGTGTAGTTAAATATTTTTTGGCTAAAACGGAATGTTGGGTAGTTTCTCAACATTGATAAAATCTCCAAGTTACTCATTTTAGTAGAATTATGTGGTAAGTGGAATATTTTAAGGAATATGATTTATAAGAACTTAAAAGATGCTTACAATTCCTAGATTGTCAGTGATCTGATTCATATAAAAACAAAACACCCTAGAGCATCAGATCATCCAGAGATTGCTTATAACTTAAGAGGATTGCCAGGCTTGTGTTTGGATATTCTGTAGAAAACTCTCCATCATCTCTATTATGTGTCTCACTAAGAATAATTTAGATTGAACACATTTCATTATAAAATACTTAATGCATAGCATCTCCTAAGCGTTTGTTACTTGAAATCACTTCTCTCCTTTAAGTACATTCAGTTCTGTACATTCTCTCTAACCCTGCACATGCAGCTCTTAGTAATAGCCCAAGTAATGCTAGTGTCAGTGCGTTAAAAGATTAAGCCCGGCCCACACGATTTAGATAATACTGTATAGATACAGGAGCCCCTTGGCTTCTTGATCGCCGCAGTTAGCTGGCATGCTTTGCAGAGTTCGGCAAATGGCTGCTGTGTCATCATAGGGAAATGTGATTGACTGAGTTTCCGAGAGGTAGTCCCTGGGAAGTTCTGGGAAAGTCAGTGTGAACAAAAGCCTCACCCTTTAGATCGTAGGTTTTTTACCTATTTTATAAACTAAAACTCATTTATATTGCACCAAAGTAAAAAATATTAGAAGATGAAGGAGGATTAACTTCTCGTAAGATTTTGTAGCTAAAAAGTAGATGGAAGTATCCTTATGGAAACAAATTGGGGCTGAATATGATCAAAGTACTTCATGAATATGTGTGAAGTTTACAAAAAAGGTAAAACCATAAAGAAGTAACTTTCAAGACTGTTGTTAAAATTGTGTGTGTGTGTGGGGCTGGAAAGATGGCTCAGCGGTTAAGAGCACTGACTGCTCTTCCAAAGGTCCTGAGTTCAAATCCCAGCAACCACATGGTGCCTCACAGCCATCCGTAATGAGATCTGACGCCCTCTTCTGGGGTGTCTGAAGACAGTTACAGTGTATTTATATATGACAATAAATAAATCTTTAAAAAATTGTGTGTGTGTGTGGTGTATATGGTGGTGACCCCCATAGTGCTGGTGTGGGGTCAGAGAACAAATTGGACTCATTCCACCCTTATACAGACTTTGGGTATTGAACTTGGATTATTTAACTTGTGTGGCAAGCACTTGCCGGCTGAGCCATCTCACCAGGCCTGTGATATCTCAGTCTCGGATGTGCCTTGGTGGTAGGAGCAGGTTCATCTTGACCTCACTTGTGAATCAGCTGGAAAGTGGTTCAGAGTCAGGAAGCAAGCAGCTCTGGTAGTTTTCTTTAAAAATGGCAGGGCTGTTCATATAAATATTTTATTACCGAGTTCCCACAAAATAGAGTATGGAGCAGTAATGGAACCTGTTTTTTTTTTTAAATCCATTTCCAAATTTAATAAATTAGAAAAATGTCTTTTAAACCAGTTTGATGCCAGCCTTTTTTTTTTGGAAAGATGGATAAACACACGGGGCCCACATGTGTTCTTCACTTGATTGCCTCTCACTTAAGCCCAGTTGTTTGTAATTGCAGCCAGAGAGAATGAAATCTTCAGGAGCACAGTGATAATGACGCTTGTTCTGCCGCAGGAATTGCACGTAGTGCTTTTGTGCATCATCTTAATCCCCATTACAGGTCTGAGAGGAGTAGGCATATTAGTAGCCTTGTTCTACAGATGAAGAAATTTAAATCCTGATAATGATGCTTATAAATACTTGAACTCCTTTTGTGTGCTAAACAATATTTCAAACACTTTGTATTAAAAGGTATTTTAAGACATTTATTTATGGAAGGTCTGTTATATTTCTTTGGTGAATATATAAAGCTCATGTAATATCATAAAAGATTTTGTTTTGTTTTAAATAATATATGTGTTTCTGGGGGTTGAGGGCAGGTTTACGGAGGAATATGGATATGTACTCTTGGGGAAACCAGAGGCTCACTTTGGGTGTTACTCCTCTGTAGTTAATGTGCCCTGCCCCACTTTTTGAAACAGGGTCTCACTAAAACCCAGGCTCACCAGTTCAGCTTGGCAGGAATCTTCCTGTCTACTTCCCCACTGCTGGGGTTACAAGCCCCTGCTGTTGCGTAGCCCTTCTCATGCTAGCTGTTAAGCTTAGATCCTCATGCTTACAAGGCAGTCACTTTATTAACTAAGTCATTCTTCCCAGTTCGGCTGTGCCCCACTACAGCCCCCTAATCTCACACTGTAGCCCACACTGGCCTTGAACTTGTAATCTCTTAATTCATTCCTGTCCCTCACCTGCCCCAAGTGCTATGACTTCAGATATGAGTTACCATGTTTGGCTTATCTTTTAAGGGTTATTTTTTCTAACTTTTATGTGTGTGGATATGTGTCTGTTCACCATGTATGTGCATGGTGCCTGTGGAGGCCAGAAGAGGGCATTGGATCCCTTGGCACTGGAGTAACAACCATGAGCTACCATGGGAGTGCTAGGAATTCAGTTGGAGTTCTCTGGAAGAAAAACCGATGCGCTTAGCTGTGGTACCATCTCTCCGATATAATGAGAGGTTTCCTGACCTCTCATTATAGAAAAGTAGGCTTGGGGGCTCGTTACCCTTGAGGGGAGGTAGTGTATAGGCAGCTGATGACAAAACTGGACTTAAGTATTTAGTGCCACCTCATGGAGCCCTTCTGAGGAGGTAGAGTGCAGGGAGATGGCTGTTTATCTAAGACAAGTCCTTCATAGATCTCTACACCACACCTAGAAGTAAATTTCTTAGACTTCCTGTGTTATGATAGCAACTGGGCAGGAATGGAAACCAATTTTAAGCATGACTTTTTTTGAACAATTTTCTTTATGAAAGACTCAGTTTCCATTCTTGTATAAGGTAAAAGTCAGACTTTTAATTATGGTGCTTGGATTTTTACCAGTATAATCCAGTTGGACAAATGACCATGTTCCTATAAAACGCCTTGGAGATGGTCTGAACCATTTTCAATTTTGGAAATGATACTTTATTTCTCCTTTAAGTTTTAAGGTTCTTAATAAAAGTTAGGTTATTTGTACAAACTATTATGTCTGAAAACAACATCTAACAGTTGATATGCATCAGTCTAAGAATAATAACTTTTAATGTTTCATATTTTTCCCTATACCTGGTTTACCTAGGTAATAGGTAATAATTAATTGGAGTATAATAAAGGCCAAGAACTTTGAGATGTAGCCTAGAAAATGGCTCAGTGTTTGAAGATGTGAGGACCCACGATCCGAGTTCCAGCCCTGAGTCTCATTTGGTAGGAGAGTCAACTCATGAAGATTGGCCTCTGACCTCCACATATGTACCATGGCATGCACATTCACACACCTTTCTCCTGTGCAGTGGATAAATGTAAAAACTTTCAACTGTAATGCCATTATTAAACATTTTCTTTCTATGTCTATAAATGTATGTCTACTTGTGTGTACACCATATACATGCAGAGACTATAGGAAGGCATCTGATCTCCTAAAGTTACAGTTATAAGCGACCATATGGGTGCTGGGAACTGAACCCATGAACCCAGGTCCTGTGTGAGAGCAGCAAGTCGTCTTATCCACTGAGCAATCTCTCTGGCCTTATCAAATGTTATTTTGAAAGGCAAGTTTGTCTCCCCCCCCCCCCATATTGCCTAAGAGTTCTCTTATTTTGTCAACTAGTTGAAATGTTTGAAGATTGAAGTTAGCCTCATGCTATTGAAGGTGATGTGAAGGTTCTCAACCTCTATAGGTCAAGACCCCTTGAAGGTTGTCGAATGACCTTTTCACAGGGGTTGCATATCAGATATCCTGCATATTAGGTATTTACATTATGATTCATAATAGTAGTAAAACTATAGTTATGAAGTATAAATGAAATAATTTTATGATTGGGCTGGTCACAAAATGAAGAACTGTATTAAAGGATTGAAGTATTAGGAAGATTGAGAGCCAGTGTTCTAAACCATAGTTACTTTTCTTGTTGTTCCTACAAAATAACTTGACAAAGACAATTTAAAAAAAAAAAAAAAGAAGTGTATTTTTGGCTAATATTTTTTGAGGGCACAGAACATTATGATAGATACCATGTGTTAAGAGTAGCTCTAGGTGAACTGGAGAGATGTTTCAGTGATTAAGAGCACTGGCTGCACTTCCAGAAGTCCTGAGTTCAATTCCCATCAACCACATGGTGGCTCACAACCATCTCTAATGGGATCTGATGCCTCTCCTAGCTATCAGGTGTACATGCAGATTGCATTCATATAAATAAGTGTTTAAAAAAAAAAAGAAAAGTAGCTCTAGCTGTGAGAGCAGGATTTTGGGACTTGGGATTACATTGGCTTCTTAGAAAACAAAGGTAAATGCTGTGCTATGCCATCTCTGTTCTTTTTCTGACACCCCTGCCTATGAAATGTGCACATTGTGGGTATGACCTCCCAGACATGCCTAGAGGTGGCATCTAAACGTCAAATTGACAGGTTTGACCAGTCACACTTTCAACAGCAACCGAAGTGTTTCGTATGTATAATATCTATCATGTGCTATATTGGGACATTTGCTTTTCAGGAGTTGAGTATGCTCTGGTAATCTTTACTGGTTGTCTGATCTACAAGTGTGTCTTTTCCTTCCCTCACTCCTTTTACTCTCCTCCCCTCCCCTTTTTTGAGGTAGGGTCTATCTGTGTTGCCCACCCTTGCCTCAAACTTTTGGACTCAAACAATCCTTCCACTCCAGCCTTCCCAGGAGCTGGGATATAGGTACATGGTACCAGACCCAGCTTGTCTTGTCTTTTTCACAGATTGGATTTGTAAAATTGAAACTATGCCCTCCAGAGTGGGATCCGGACAGCTTGATCAAGATTAAAACAAAACCACTTGGTTGTTTTGGTGATGCTGGGATTTAACCCACTGGTTGCGCATGTTGATTGGGTGCTATTTTGATAAGCTACATCAGCTCTCAAATAGTTTTACTTTGAGTGTTTTAGGCCTTAAGTAAAGTTGACAATACTGCAGAATTCTCTTATGCCCAGCAGTGGAATTTATATCTTGAATAACCCATAGATCGAGTACAGGAGCTTGTGTTGGCACGGCTTATGCAAATGATTGCTCTGGTTTCCCCCACCAATGGCCTTTTCCTGTTCAAGCTTCCACATTGCATTCGCTTGTTGTTTGTGCTTGATCTTTCCTGATTTGTAACAGTTCTGTTTTTTTTCCCTGACCTGTTTCCTTTAATGTCTTGTTGCTGGTGAAATGCACACTAGTGTCTGGTTAGTGTTTTCACTCCCAATTGTCTTCCTTTTTGTAGTTAGTAATAGCCTGGGAGAGATTTTTTTCCTTGCTTATTATATTTTTAAAATTTGCATACAATATAGTTTAATTATATCCTTTCCTTTTTCCCAGCTCTTTCCAGATTTATTTCCAACCTAACTTGATGTTTTTTCTCCTGAGACAAATAAGTAAATCTTTGTTGAAAAGTCTGTGAACATATATTTAAATTGTTATATTTAGAGATTGGGTTTCACTGGCTGTCCTAGAACTCTGTGTAGATCAGGGTGGTCTCAAACTCAGAGAGATCTGTCTGCATCTGCCCAAGGTGTGTCCCACCACTACCTGGTGACCATGAAGGTTTATTCAATACTTGAAGAGGAATGAAATAATATCTTCAAGTTTTTTTCGTTTTTCTTTTTGAAAATGGTATAAGAGCATTTGAATAAGCATGTTTTTTACCACTAGCCTGTAAGCCTAGCTAGATGCTGCAGAGATCTGGTTCATACTTTGTGAGAACTGAGCTGTTGGCTCTAAAGTGGTGCAGTGTTCACTATGCAGAGCCTTTCTGTCTAAGGAAACCTCACTTCTGCAGCTGTAGGAGAAAACCTTGTCAGTTCAGTTAGCTCTTTATCAAACTGAAAGGCCAGATTTGATTTGGGGGCAGTAGCTTCAGTGAGGAAAGAAGTAACTGCTCCATACCAGCTCCGAGGTAGGAGAACTGCACCGGTCCCAGCAACTTTGAGAAGGGAGACAGTTTATGAGCTCCAGCCAGGGTTTGGGCTCCTGAAGTGATATTAAGGACGGACTTGTTGCAGGCCCAGACTTATGTTTCAGATATTGTCTGAAAATGCTTCAAGCTTCTTCAGATTATTAGGAGCACTGTCTACTAAGTTGAATTTCTTTCCTTAGCTGAATTCTTTCTGAGCCAAATTAATAAAATGGGATTTCTTATTAAGAATGAATTATTAAGTAAGTGGAGGCACTGGCTAGGAAATCAGTTGATGCAGTTTATTTTCAAAGCCTTGAAAGTGCTGCCACGTGTGTGTATGGATTACAGGGACTGCTTAAGTGCCAGTGTGTGGGCGGGGGCATTAATTTTCTTTCGTAAAGGATTCCAAGTTCACAGGATATCAGAAGTGCTGACTTGGCAGTGAAGTCCCATTTGTAACATGTTAGTTTAGGAAGCGGATTGATTTATATGTTGAAGTAATGGGTCAAGGCACTGTCGGTGCTTAAGAAAATGGCGAGCACATTAAATAACAGCATTTCCAAGTAAAGAAGTACAAACATCATACAATAGTGACCCTGTCACACTCTGGGTGAGGTTGGGGTATGTTTGATTAGTTGATTCCTATATGTGGCCCACAGAGGCCTTTTATATTTCAGAGGATACTGTCTTGAGAGTCTCTCATGACCACAAGGATTAATCTTTCTGAACTCAGAAGTGAATCACTGTATCCTATTAGCTGTCTGGATTGATTCCAGTTACTCTCTTTGTTGGTGGTAACTGATGTGAGATCTGGCTGTTTTGCTCTCCTTCCTGTTGCTTTAACCTCTGATACTTTAGACTCTTTAGGGAAGATAACACTGACCATCTCACTGCAGAAATCAAATGCACTTACACTGATGCATTGACCTCCGCGGTTGACCCATTAACTGAGCATTTATACAGTTGAAACTCTTGTGGTCTTTTAGCCAGCAACCATAATGAGTAACATGTGGAACATAGTCTTGGCTGATAAATGCACTAGAATCGACCATTTCAATGTTGTGGCTCAGTGAGCCTACACAACTAATCAACATTTCTTACCCCTGTTCATTCTGAGAACTTAAGGGCAAACTCTTCTCCTCTCCTTCCAATGTTCTGTATGATTAGATGTGGTACCCTAAATCCTATTTATTAGGTGTCTTCAATGTTAGATTCATGCAAGACCATATATAGTTGAAACATTGCTAAGAATTCTTTTACTTCAAATTTGTTTTTTTTTCTTTTTAAATTTTTATTTTAATTTTATGTATATGGGTGTTTTACTTGCATATAAGGCTGTGTGCTACCTATATGTCTAGTGCTTGCAGAGGCCAGAAGATGTCCATTTCCTGAGAATTGAAGTTACAAATAGTTGTGACCTACTATGTGGGTGCTGGGAGTTGAACCTTGGTCCTTTTAACTGTTAGTCCATCTCTCCAGTTCCTTGGTGTTTATTTTTTCTTGCTATGCTTACTTTATACATTAAGCTTTCTTAGGGCATGGAGAAAGCATGTATACAGTTCAGTCTACTTCATAGTTTTAGGCATCTACTGTGGGTCCAGGAACATAACTTCCATGGATAAAGGACTGCTGTAACACTATGCACAGAGGCTTGTGTTCTTCAAGGACACATTGCTTGAGAGGATGCTAAATACTATTTCTCGCCTGTTTCTGAGCTGTTACTAGTTCTTGTCATAAAACATGGATATTGCCAAAGAATGGCTGGAATATTTTTTATGCAGAATTAGGTAAATTCGTTTACGAGATCTTTTCATCCCTTTCTTTTCTATTTGATAAAGTTAGGATCTTGCTTTGTTGAGCAAACTGGTTCCAAACTCATGGACTTCTGCCTCAGCCTTTTGATGAACCAGGACAATAGACACATGCATAGCTTATGAAATTCTTTTCAGTGTTCTGTTTGTATGACTAAGGCTGCCACATACTGAATATTGTTAATTACTGTTATATTATTATGCTATAACAAAGTGCCTGAGACAATCATCTTTTAAAAAAGAAATGATTATATGGCCATACAAGTTTGGCAGCTTCAGTTCATGCTCTGTTTTGCTAATCCTGTGACTTTTGAGCATCATGGTGTGAGCTTCTTCTTGCTGTACCACACCTTAGCCCAAGCTACCACTCCTTTTCTGTTGGCCCCTACACTTCTAGCATTCTGAGCCCTTCCCTTGCTTACTTACAAGTCTACTTTTACTGTGTAACCAGCAGAGAGACATTGGGAACTACAGCTCTGTGTTTAAATCTCTCAGCAGCGGTGAAGGCTGAGATCCCTCCAGTGCCAGACTGTGTAGACCTGGCTGTCTACTGCTTCCTTCATTAGCTCTCTACTCTAATGGAGGTCACATTCTTCCTAATGTTCACTCAGTGCTGGGTTATTTTCCTCTTTAGAACTGTGAATCTATCTAGTTCCTTTTTTTAGTGAATTTTGATTTGACACTAGATGGAGTACTAAGGAAGTATACTCATTAAATATAGTTACTTGATGGAGATTTTTTTGTTGTATGAGTGAATTAAGGAAATTATTTGGCATTTTAGCTGTTCTCTGCTCTCACGATTTGCCTGTGAAGGAGTGAGTAGCTTATATTAGACTTGATGGTAGTCAGGTTCGGGATATTCCGAGTGTTCAGTAGAGGTTAAATTTCCCATTTCACTTTATCATATATACCCAAAAGTCATTTTTAAAATCTGTCACACTTCCTTCAGCACAGGTTTGTTAGAGTACCACAGGCTTATCATCTCAACCACTCAGTACACTGAGACACGAAAAGTTCAAGACCTGCTTGGGCAAAGTGACTTTCAGGACAAGCCTTGAGTAACTTAGCAAGATGCTATCTCAAAATAAAAAATGTAAAAAGAGGTATAGATATAGCTCAGTAGTTCAGGGCTAGCATGCGTGAGACCCTAGATTGATTTTCCAGTACCAGAGTGGGGTAAAGGCAAAAAGTAAATATCTGAGATTGTAAAATATTTTTAAAAAGAGATACCTGCCCCCTTCATTGATACTGAACCATACCTATTCCTACCACATTTAGCTTGAGCCACGCCAGTAGAGGTCCTGGTTAGAGACTATGGCTGTCTTAATACTCAGACGCTCTAATTTACAGACACTCGTTGTGGATCTCATATGTCAGTCAGTATAAACCTGTTCATATATAGGGATTTATAAAGTTGAATTTATCTTTTATTTGTCTGGAAATGCTTACTTTCAAACTTGACGGAACTTCAATTCTGTGTAGTTTTTGGTAGTTCTTTTATGTCCCCCTGTCCCCTCAGGTGGGTGGCAGTTGAGTGGATGAAAGGGTCACAACACACATGGAAGTCATCTCTCTCCTTCCATCATGTAGGTCCTGGGGATCAAACGCAGTCGTCAGGCTTTGGCAGTAAAGTGCCTTTACCTGCTAAACCATCTTGCCAGCTTGGTGACATCCCCCCCCCACCTCCACCCCCACCCCCACTTCATCAGAATCTTCCTACAGGACTCTTCAGCACTTTCCAACTGTACTGAGTAATCTAATTAATTGTAAGACAGTTGATCCTGTATGAGTGTTAAATGACTGCCTTTGCAGATCTTTTGAATAAATCCGGGACCTCTGGTTCATCTTTTGATAGGCTCTTGCTGCCAATGCTGGAACGGGCTTTGCTGTAGCTGAACCTCAGATCGCAATGTTCTGTGGGAAGCTGAATATGCACGTGAACATTCAGACTGGGAAGTGGGAGCCTGACCCAACAGGCACCAAGAGCTGCCTCGGCACGAAGGAAGAGGTTCTTCAGTACTGCCAGGAGGTAAGAGTCTGCCAGACAGCTCCTCCCTTTTCTGGGTCAGGGCTGCATGTGTTCCCCTGCCCAAGACCCTAGTACTAAGAGCTCGAGCTCGAGCCCCTTTTGTTTCTAAGTATGTGTGGTATAATTTAGATCTTGCAGAGGTTTTGCTTCTTGATACCCAGTCTGATTTGTTTTAGGTTGAAAGCCTGCTGCATTTACCTTACATGTAGAGTCCATTTTTAAATGTAATCTATGGGAGGAGTCAGAAATATAAGCTATTAAAAGACAACTAGCCTTTGTCCTAGCTGCTTGCACTGGAACTGGAGGGAGCAGGTGCAGCCCTCACATGCAGAACGATGATGGGGAATTTGTGGGTCTGTATATACTGCAGAAATGCTCAGGGAACAACCACATCATTGGTACCAAGGGACCCCAGGTCCATCAAGATGAATACAGCTGAGGTTGACAAGGTCACAGGCAGGTTTAATGACTAGTTTATCACAAAATAGGCAAGTCAAATGTTCTCCCTTTGGCTAAGGCTAATGATGATGTCTCAGAAAACTTTGGAGGAAATTCTATAATATCTGTTATAAAAGTGAAAAAAGACAGTAGTTCCGTATATTTTTATTTTGTTGTTAGAATGTGGAATAGTGTAGTAGAACTTGAGGTTGACGTAGCATACGGGTGGTCTCGGAAGTACTTACCCATCTGCAGGCAGGTTTATTGTGTGGATTTTGTTGTTCTTAAACAGATATACCCAGAGCTGCAGATCACGAATGTGATGGAAGCAAACCAGCCAGTCAATATTGATAGCTGGTGCAGAAGAGACAAAAAGCAGTGCAAGAGTCACATTGTTATACCATTCAAGTGTCTTGGTAAGTGCTTTTGGTTGCCTTTTAGAAGTGCCTCCCCAGTCCTTGAACGTTGCTCTTGGATCCCAGGAAAGTATCTGCATCTGTTAAAGTTAATGGAGGGATTTTTCCTGAGTTCTTGTTGCTTCCTTGTGTTTGGTGGTAGCCTCTGTCTCTGAGCCTGACTGCTTCTCCCATTGTGAACCTCTTTTTCCCTCTAGAGGATGAGCCTTTCACAGGACACCAAACAGAAGCATTGCCTGCAGGGCAGTGCAGAATTGTCCTTAACATTAACCATTTGAAATCAGTGGTAAGAAAGATAGTTGAGGAGCAGCACTTAGGAAGCAGCCAAGGAAAAGGGTCCTGTGTTGTGTCCCTGCAGTTCTTGTTCACATTTGCACTGTTAGTCAGATCAGGCAATGGGTAGTTCTCTGCAGAGGGAACCTGACTCATAGCATGTGGCCAGGCGCCAGGGCCAGATGCTGTGTGGACCCATCATTCTCAAGGGCTTTACCCAAGTGTTGTCATTCAGTCACTGGTGCGATAACCTTTAGTGCCAGTGTGAACAAAGCCGTGAGTGAGTGTGTCCCTCAGAAATAGGGTTGTTACTTAGTGAATGTAGGTTTTTTAACCCTTTGTTGCCTGACATGGGAATGGTTAACCATAATATTATATATAGTCTGGGTGATTCAAGAACAGATTGGATTTCAGATGCTAGTAAGGGTGAAACAGTTGTGCTTGGTCCAGTCATATTAACACAGGTAAGGCAGTTACACTGACACCTGTGGCGATCTTTAGATCTAATATGAGCCATCTGTTAAATTTATTCTTCTCCCTCGCTCCATTAAAACTTTCCCTTGAAATACACACATCAGCATAATGGAGTCTGTTGCTTTTATTAGACTCACATGTAGCGAGAAAGTATTGCCAAGAGGAAGAATTAGACCCAAGCGGAGACCATGCAGCAGTCCTTGTGCTGTACAGCATTCCTCAGCAGGAAGGAGGGCCATTGTGTATGCTTGGTCATCTCCTTTAACTCTGGACATCTTGCTGTGTAGTATGGAGTATGGAAAATATTTGTATGGTATGGTTTTCCCATCCATTAGGTTCTGAGAAATCTACCTGTAAAGTTCTCAAAGTGTAACTGAAACAACACTCAGTGTGTATGTGATTCCAGCAGCTTCAGGTTTGTGGGGTTTTGTTTTTGTTGTTGTTTGAGCCTTGAAGCTGTGACTGTAGCCTTGGCTGTCCTGGAACTCTGTGAAGACCAGTTTGGCCTAGAACTCGAGAGATCCACCTTCCTCACAAGCTCTGGGGTTAAATGCTTGTGACACCACTGCCCAGCTTAGTTGGATTGTTCTTAGTCTTTCAACAACCTTCTGTCTTTATCACTGTGTTTTTAATGGTTTCTGTGATTAAAAAGTAAGTCCCATGAACATTGCCAGAGGTGAAATGAAAGTCGTAGCGTTTGATCTGAGTGCATTGTGGAGCTTGGTTGTCCAGTGTCCTGCATGGACTGAGGTGATAGGCCCTGATAGTAAGCTGTTATTGGACCTAACCACTTATCTTTAAAAGCTGTGTTGGTTTAGTGGTTTGATAAAACAAGCAAAGAAACAAAACCATTCAGACATGCAGGGTACTGAGAATCAGAAAACTTCTGGCTTATACCTCCTTCCATCAGATTGCTACTTTGTTCACTTTTTGTCTGGACTGTGGCTGCAAATCTTCATGTTTCTCAGTCATGTTCTCAGTTTGTTGGCTTCAGTGATATAAGATGATCAAATTATGTCCTAGCATAAAATTCTATGGCTTCTATTCCTTATCCAGGTAAAGAATGTTGAAGCTCTTCACTAAGTATGGCTTAAAAACTCCATGATTTGATCCTCCTTCAGGCCTGCCGTCTCAACTACTCTCTGGCCCTTGCTTTATACTGCGCCAACATAGGATAGCTTGGGTTTGTCTCTTGCCATCTTGCCAGCCCTGGTTTATGTATTTTTGAGAGCAGTGCCAGAACTTATATTATTATTAGGAGTTGTGTGATGTCAGCTTGTTATGTGGCTGTGAGAACTTGTCAGTTGGGTCAGATGTTGCCTGCGTTCATGTCGTCATATGCTGGCTGCCCACATATGGCCTCTGAGTGTGCTCCTTTCTGTTGCTATTTCCTGTGCCTGTTTAGCATGTCTTCATCTTCAAGGAAATGTTTTCTGGTATAAAAAAATGCCCATCCTATGGTTTTTCTCTTCTGAAGTCAGCCATTTTTTCAGGAATTAGCCTTGAGTGGGAATTTCTTTGAGTGGTAATTATATTTAGCTGAGATATGGACATGAGTTTTAGCTTAGTTCTGTCAAGGCTGTTACTGTTTCTTGGCCCATTTGTTAAACAGAGCTAAGAAACTTGTGTTACATATACATGGACCTACGTCTTCGTTTTCGTATTGACCGCTGTATGTATTAAAAACAATGGGCTCAATGGGTAAAGTGGTTGCTGCAAAAACCCACAAAAAAGCTAGACATGGCAACATGTGTCTTTAACCCTCTAGCTGAGGGTGGGCTTGGGATGTAGCCTGATCTCCCCAGGCCTCGCTGGACAGCCAGCCTTCACCAAAACAGTGAGCTCTGCCTTAAGTGAGAGAGACTCTGTCTTATAACATAGGGTGAGGAGAGACGAAGGCCTCTAATGTGACCTCTGGCCTGAGTGTATGCACATACATGAGTTCACCACACAGAAACACAGATGTGTTCATAGTGAGAGCGCCAGTTCTAATATTCTGCTTGATGTATCCTATCAGTCTCTGCTTCTTTCAGATTAAATTTGAAAAGATCAGTTTATCTGCTAAATAATCTACCCCTTTGAAAAATTAAGTTAAATGGTTTCTACTGTAGTAATAACGACTATTACTAGGTTTTTTTTTCCAGTATGTGTGAGGAGGTCAGAGGGCAACTTGTAGATTTCTCCCTCCACTGTGGGGGGAGGATTCTCTGAGCCCAAACCCAGACAACAAGCTTTCTCAGTGTAAATACCTTCCCCTGCTGAGTCATCTCACTGGCTCCTTTTGATAATTCTTTTTACATTGTAAGTCAAAAGTGAGAATCCTATACCCTTACTTACCAGAAGAGTCACAGTGGGGTCCTTTTACATATACTGAGATGAATATTGTATATTAAAGCAAAGAGATATGATAGGAAAGAGGATGTTTGACTAAAGCCTGAAATCTCTTTTAGATAAAGCCTAGAAAGTGGCTTTTTGAATTTGAGGTCAGGCTGGTCTATATAGTTCCAGGCCAGCCAGGGCTACATAGAGACATCTATCTCATCTTTAAAAAAAAAAAAAAAAAGTCAGATATTGGAACCCAGGGCCTCATAACATGCGCATGACATGGGAACTATAGGACGTGGAAAGAACCCGCTCCCAAAGTTGTCTTCTCACTACCGCACATATTCACTCTTTCACACACATACCACTCTAACACACAAAGTAATAATAAATATACATTTTTTTTTTGAAAAGCTACACCACTGTCCTCTTGGGAGGCAGAGGCAGGAGAACCTACCATGAAAATCTGATTTTTATTGAGTTCCAGGACAGTTAGGGCTACATGGAGAGACCCTGTCTCAAAACAAAAATCCCAAAAAGCTTCTGCCTAGTAAACTGGAAAGAGATGGAGAGAATGAATGAAAAGTGGTTATATATTTTATTATATACCTCTGCTAATTGGTTTGGATGTCCTAGAGTTCTTAGTTCCATTTCTCTTTTTAAGATTTAATTTTTAATTAGGGGTAAGAGTAATGTACACACAAATACAGGTGCCAGTGGAAGTTGGTCATCCCAGCTGAGTAACAGGTGGTTGTGAGCCTGGAGCTGGGAGCTGGGAGCTGGGCTCAGGTCCTCTGTGAGCAGTATATGCTCTTGACCATCTCTAACCCAACTCTTTTTTCCTCTCTCCCCTGTTTAATGTGTTTTGCCTGCATGCCTGTGTTTGCCACATTGGTGCCTGATTCCTCCTTCAGAAGCCAGAAGAGGGCATCAGATTCCCTGGAACTGAAGTTATAAACAAGTGTGAGCCACTCTGTGGGTGCTGAGAACTGACTGAGTCCTAGAAAAGCAACAAGTCCTCCCCACAGCTGTTTCATCTTTCCAGCCCCCTCTCCCATTTTGTTTTATTGTTGCTGTTTTGTGGATTTGAAAGTTGAATGTGTGTCTGGGTTCATGCAGTGCTCTACACAGTCTACTGTCTGCCCTACCTGCTGTTGTGATGTTTTGTGCTTACTGGTTTTGCTAGGTTGAGAACAAGAATTTTGTTTTCTTCCTTTGTTTTTGTTTTTTGTTTTGTTTTCAGGGTATATATAACCTAGGCTACCTTCAAACTTGGTATATAACTAGGGCTAATCTTGAGTTTCTAATCCTTTGTCCCCAGCTCCTTTGTTCAGGGATTATGAGCACATGCCATATATCTGGTTTTCCTTTTTTCCATCCCCCCCCCCCCAGTACTAGAGACGGAACCTGAGCTTCTTGCATGCTGAGCAAGCACTTTATTAATTGAGCTATATATATCTCCAGTGCCAAAAACAATGTCTTGATCACAAATTGAAGGTGAGCTGCTAGCAGGATTTGTATCGGGTCTAGTGTTGCAGTGTCTGTAGATACCTGTTCACAGCATCTCTCATCTGTACTGTCACCAAGTGTGACTCCTTTAGATGATATGTGGTATATTTAGTTAGAAGGTGCAGTTCAGACTTTCCCTGCCTCACAGTGAGCCTTTGGTTATCCATAAAACATTATAAATAGAATCAATGATGAATGGAAAAGGTGAAACTTAGGCTGTCTCTGGGGGACAAGTTTAGTCATATCTGATATTATATGGCTTGTGCATCTTTATAGGTATTCCTTTGCAAGTCTTTTAGCCTTTGAATTTACTGTAGCCACTAAACATTCTCTCTCTTGCCAGAATAGTCCTTATGCAAGGTCAGTGTTTCTGTAGCCAACCCCACAGAGCCATGCTAATCTCAAAGATGTTTACCAATGGATCTACCAGGCAGATCTCATTTTGCAGTTTTTCTGCCACCTAGCTAGAGCCTCCAGGAACCCCCTCTTTCTTGCAACTGACAGTATGTCTGCTGTAGATTTATTTAAATGTGTAGTAGTGTTGGGGGCTTACCCAAGCGATAAACAGCCTTTGTTGTTGTAAAAGAGATTTCGGAGCCTCAGGAAAGGGGTTAAAACCTGGAAGACATCATTACTTGACTGGACTGAGTTGGAGGTAACTCAGCTACAGTTTATCTGAATCAGGGTGGGTTCTGTTTATGGTCTGTGTGTTGGGTGCACCAACCAGTGCATTTCTGTGTTTGTATAAGGACTTAGGAAATTATATGCTGCTGTACTTACTGTACTGGAAGTAGGTAAGTTGAGCATTGTTATAGATTTGATGTAAACTTTTCAAGTAAGACAAAACATTTCAGTGTTTGTAAAATTTGATCAGTAATGATCTGCTTAGGTAAGTTTTCCCCATAGAGTCTTCTAGCAAATGCTAAGAAAAGCAAGGGGCAGCGAAATGATGGAGCTGGTGCTGAAATTCAGATGCTCTCCCTCCAAGTTCACTATGTGGACATAGTGAACTTTATTTTATTTTAATAAAAGGAGCTTGCAATAGATGCCAGAAGTAAAATTGGTCAATTCCAGTTTCTGTATTCAGTTAGCCCTAATGAGCATTTTGTTATATAAATGCCAAGTTTTCTTCCAGTGCACATATATATGCTTAAATCTTTTTTTTCTAAATGGGATAAGAATGCATAGAGTTTTTGAATTGACCTTGGTCAGCTATTATATGCTACTTTTAGGGTTATGCATGTCATTGCCTGAGACAGACCTGGCCTTAGGCTAACCAACTTGAAGGAAGAGTGAATAGGGATACAGGGTAAATTTTTTTGCTTTTGTTTGATGATACTGTTTTGTTCTGTTGAGACAGGTCTCACTGTGTAGCCGTGACCACCACCACCCTGAACCCAGTGCTAGGATTAAAGATGTGTATGCTGCTATTTCCAACATTTGCTTACTGATGTTTAAAAATTATATTAAGCCATGGTAGAAAATCCATGTTAAATACAACTGTATTTCTTTTTTTTTTTTTAAAGATTTATTTATTTATTATATGTAAATACACTGTAGCTGTCTTCAGACACCAGAAGAGGGCGTCAGATCCATGTGGGTGCTGGGATTTGAACTCGTGACCTTTGGAAGAGCAGTCGATGCTCTTATCCACTGAGCCATCTCTCCAGCCCCACAACTGTATTTCTTATGATGATAGTATTCTATCATGCGTAGGTATCAGCATCTAATTCATTCTTTGATGACTATCCTATTTTTATATTAATAACACTGGTAATGTTATTAATACAAAACATTTGTTTTATTACTTAGGGTAAAATTTTAAGAATTTAGCTTACAGTAAGGCTCATGACTTTGATCCCAGCATTCAGGAGGCAGAGGCAAAGGCAGGTGGGTTACTATGAGTTTGAGGTCAGCCTGGTTTACATAGCAAGTTCCAGGCTAGCCAGGGCTATACAAAGTGAGGGTTTGTCTCAACTCCCTGTCTCCCCAAAATAGGAGTTTAGTGTATTTGCAAATTTAACTTTATTCTCTCTCTTTTTAAAAAGAGATTGATTCATTTATTGAATAGCAAAAGAATGGTGGTGTTTAATTTATAGCACCATAAGACTTGATATTTATGAAATTTTTTAAATTTTAATACTGAAATATTTCAAACATCCTGAAAAGTTAAAACAAGACAGTATTCGTGGACATGCCATCCCTGCTTCAGGCCTTTAATGTTTTACCATGGTTTCTCTCCCTCACCCCCATGGGCAGAAAAGTTTCAAAGCCTGGCCCTTCATTTGTTTTACTCCTTTCCTGGCAAGTAACCACTACCGGAGTGCATTTGACTTCATTTTGGAGTTTATCCAAAATGTTATATAAGTAGATAAGGTTAGCACAGTTAAACCTGATATGTAATATTCCATTATATAGACATTATTTGTTTAGGGTTTCTATAGAATATATATGAAGTGATGAAATTGCGGATTAATTTTTTCTGATGTTGCAATTATATATAAAAAGGTAGAGGTTACAAATTAAAGTGCATTAAAGCTTACTGTATACAGTCTCACCTAGGCCTTGAGGATCCTGAAAGATAGCACCATTGTATAACTTAGATTGACATTTCTTCTTTTCTGTCTAATAAGAGATTAATAATGTTGTGAACCTAGTTGTCGTGTATAACATTGTTTCTGTGTAGGGAGACTTCTTACTTCCTACTGAAATGTATGATAAAGGCACCTGCTCTATCCCTTGTTCTGTTGACATGAAAGAACACCTTGACCAAGGCAACTCTTAAAAAGGAAGCATTTAATTGGGGCTGGTTACAGTTTCGGAGGAGCAATCCATTGTCATCATAGCAGAAAGGATGGCAGCTCACAGGCAGACATGGTGCTGAAGAGGGAGGAGCTGGGGGTTCTGCCTCCAGATCTGCATGCAGCAGGAAGAAAGGGCCTGACTGGGGCTCTTGAAACCTCAAAGTCTACCTCTAGTGATACACTTCCTCCAGCAAGCCCACACCTCCTAATCTTTCTTGAGTGGTGCTACTCCCTAATGACCAAGCATTCGAATATATGAGCCCATGGGAGCCACATGTGTGTACATCAAAATCACCTGGAAAGCAAGTTAGTGAGTCCATCCATACAAGGCTTAACCAGAATCTCTGAACAGTTACACATACGTGCGCGCATGTGTGCTCACACACACGCTCTTATTCTGTCTCTGTCTCTGTCTGTCTGTCTGTCTGTCTGTCTCTCTCTCTCTCTCTCAATTATGGATAATTAATAAACATCTAAATACTTAAATTAGAAATGATATTAATCTTCACATCCATCTTTCCATCTGTGTGACAGTCAGTGCAGGAACCCCCATCATTATATTGGAATAAAGGCAGACTGCCTTCCATCCCTTCAAAGCTGAGACCTAAAGATAAAAAAACAGTGAACACCTCTACCTTTTACCTATATTTGTACATTTTTGCCTGATTTCTTCCAGCCCCTGAGTGCCTTCCACATACACTTTGGTTGCTAAATTATTTGAAAATAAGTTGGGACATTAAAACAGCTTGCTTCTAAAAACAGGAACAATCTATTGTATAATGATAATGCAGTCGCTACCCTTTTAAGAAATTTCCCTAAATGTTAAAATAATCTTCATAGTTTGCTTTTTAATAAAGAATCACACATTATATTTGACCAGGAGAGATTCTCAGTCTTTTAAATCTCAAATTACTGTATAATTTGAGTCCAGACCATTTGTTTAATAAACTGTTCCTGGGGGCTGGAAAGATGGTTCACGCAACAGTTAAGAACACTTAACTGCTCTTGGTAGAAGACCAGAGTGGGATTCCCAATTCCCATATCGGGTAACTCAAAGCTGCCTGTAACTCTAGTTCCAGGGGGCGTCTGTGCTCATCTGCACCCCTGTGTATATAAATAGCCTCATGCACATTAAAAAAATCTTTTGAAATGTAGAATATGTCAGAATTTGGATTTGTTTTGTTATTACATTCAAATTGGCAGGCATGCTATAGATGATACTGATATACTTGATGATGATACTGATACTCAGCTTGTCTTGAATTGGAACATTAGCTTGATCACTAAGTTTTGGTAGTTTCCCACTGCTCTTTTGTGATTAATCATCCACTTAAAATTTTACCCGTATCAGTTGTTCCAATAATTTTGTTCAGCATACTGGTCATGAGGTGTGTCACGTGAGGTGGTCACGGAGGGGGGTCTTGTCACATCTCCCAGAAAGGTATTGCAGTAGTTTCTGCACAGGATTATATCCAGAAAATGTTACTGCCAAAGTCGCAGGTGGGTTCGGGAGTTCTTCCGGTGCCCACGTGTGCTTATGTATGCCTGGATGTGCAGCTATCTGTAAACATTAGGAGGATCTGAAGGCTGTTCTCACTCTGAATCACAACCAAATTTGCTTCTGACAAAGGCTTTTTGTTTCTCCCAGTGGGTGAATTTGTAAGTGATGTTCTGCTAGTTCCAGAAAACTGCCAGTTTTTCCACCAAGAACGGATGGAGGTGTGTGAGAAGCACCAGCGCTGGCACACCTTAGTCAAGGAGGTAAGAGCTCATGTGGAGCGGGCGGTCACCAGCTGTCAGCAGAGGAGCGCTCCACCAGCACCAGGGTGGTTTTTTTTTTTTTGAACTCTGTAGCTCTAGCTGGCCTGGTACTTGATATATATAGCTCAGACAGACCTGGAACTCATCACAATCCTTCAGCTTTATCCTCCCTCATGCTGTAATTAAGAGGGGTGTGTTCCACCACACCTAGATATTTCTGTGTTAAATTACAAATACCTAGAAGGAGGCCAGAGAGAGGGCTAAGTGGTTAGGTGCTTCCTGCCCTCTCCGAGGACCCAAACTCTGTTCCCAGCACCCATGTTGCGTGACACACGACCACCTGTAGTTCCAGGTCCCTGGATCTCACGCTCTCTCACCTGGCATCCACAGGCACCTGCATGTTTGTGGCAGACACATAAATAAAGATAATAAAAAGATACTTGGGAGACTAGCAGCCATCCTTTGTACAGAGGGCGGGTACAGCAGAGCAAGTCTGGTTTCTAGAGTTAAAACTGTTAGTGATGAGCTAAGAATATGAACTGGTAGCAGGGTTCCTGCGTAACATGTTTGAAGCCTTCTCGGTTCAATTTATTCCTAGCACTGTCACAAAAGGAACAGAAAAGACTTTACTGGTATTTCCTCCTTCATTTGGGCTGGGATAAAGCTTATCAAAATAGCAATTTTCTAGTATGTGCAAGCCTTGGGTTTGATCCCTAGCACCATAGAATGGGGTGAGAGGTGTTAAAGAAGGTTGAATCAAAGGTCACATATGTCCTCAGCAGAGCTCCCAAGAAGTCATCCTGGCTCCTCACTGCAGAACTAGCCAGAAAACCTAGGTGTGCGTATGCACACAAGCATGGCAGGCAAGCCTGGGTGTGCACAGGCACACAAGCATGGCAGGCAAGCCTGGGTTCCACTTCATTCTTCTGGTAGAGAGGACCACCGTTTCTTATGCTGATCCTCCAGTTAGATTAGTCCTCCAGTAATGTGCCTTTGGTCAGATTCTTGATGATTTGTTATCCCAGGAGTAATGGCATTGGATAGCCTTAACTTGTTAATTCCTGAAACTCTTTAAATTGTTCCTTAGATCTTAAGTTTGGTCTTTCAGTTGTTTTTGTCTAAGATGAAATTATAAATTAAGAAAACCTTCAAGTCTTCTTAAAATAATAGTATGATAACTTCTTGACGGAACAGTTAACCTGTCCAGAAGAGAATGCATTACCACCTAAGATTTCTTTTGGATGAAGCTAGGGCTCAAGGGAGCTTATGAAAATGTCCTGATGTGATCTGTGGATTTCTTGTAGGCGTGTCTGACTGAGGGGATGACCTTATATAGCTATGGCATGCTGCTGCCCTGTGGGGTCGACCAGTTCCATGGCACCGAGTATGTGTGCTGCCCTCAGACAAAGATTGTTGACTCTGACTCGACTATGTCCAAAGAAGAGGAGGAAGAGGAAGAAGAAGATGAAGAGGATGAAGAGGAAGACTATGATCTTGATAAAAGGTTAATTTGTTTAAAGTGATAGACTCATTTTGTCTGGTTTTATTTGATTTGGGAGAGGTGGGGGGACTTTAAATCTGTGTTTGTGAGACAGGGGTCTCACTTTGTAGCCTTAGCTGGCCTGGAACTCCTTATACAGACCAGGCTGGTCTTGGACCAGAGATCTTCTTGCCTTTGTCTCCAGAGTTCTGGGATTAACGTTTTATGTCACCATGGCAGGCCTGGTTTTTAGCGTTTCTGTAAAAGTGGCTGTAGGTCCCTCATTGCTAGATAAGATAAAGTTCAGTGTCTTAGGTTTCATTTCTTTTCTTTTTTTTTTCTGAATACAAAGAAGGATTTATTGATATTGAATATGCTGTAAGGGATAGCAGGCTGGAAAATCTTAGTTAGGTCTCTGCCTCTGTGATAAAACAGTGACCACAACTAGGCTTTATCTCACCTCACAGCTTTCCGTCCTTCATGAAGGGAGGGCAGGACCTGGATGTGGGACTGAAGACCTTGAAGGAGTGCTGCTTACTAGCTTGCTCAGTTTACTTTCTTATGCACTCCAAGACCACATGTCTAGGGTGACAACCACCCACAGCGGACTAGGCCCTTTGAAATCAATCATTAAGAGAATGCCCTATAGACTTGCCTATGGGCAAGCTTGATTAAGGAGGCATTTTATCAATTGAGATTTCTCTTCCCAGAGAAAGCTTGTTGTCAGGTGACAAAACCCAACCACCAGGACAGGAGTATCCCCTTGAGCTGAATTTCGTCTAGCTTTTTATTTTAGTCATAACTGAATATATGAAAACCTGTGGCTTTTCTCTTTCCATCAATTTGGACCACATTATTTTTTTAATTACTTATTATTTTACATATATGAGTGTTTTGTCTGCGTACATGTATGTGCCCTGTGTGTATGCCTATGTTCTTGAAGTCTGAAGAGGATGCAGGATCCCTTGGAGCTAGAGTTAGAAGTAGTTGTGAACCTCCATATAAGTGTTGGGAATTGAACCCAGGTCCTCTGCAAGAGCGTAAGAGCTCTTACCTGAGGTCCAGCGCCTGGGCCACATTATTTCTTACCGGTTAATGCAATTCTGTATTGACATAAAGCTGGGCTGAGGCTTTGTTCTTACAGTTACATGTGAGATGAGCTTATTTCCTTCCTATCTCTGTTTTTGTGTTTCAGAATAGGGAAAGGGAATCAGGCTTTGTGCATAGAAATTGCTACTAACTTTGCTTTTTGGCTTATGACCTCTAGTGAATTTCCTACTGAAGCAGATTTGGAAGACTTCACAGAAGCAGCTGCAGATGAGGAAGATGAGGATGAGGAAGAAGGGGAGGAAGTGGTGGAAGACCGTGATTACTACTACGACTCCTTTAAAGGAGATGATTACAATGAGGAGAACCCAACTGAACCCAGCAGCGATGGCACCATTTCAGACAAGGAGATTGCTCATGATGTTAAAGGTAACACAGTATAAAGCCATGGCTTTAAAATCCACGTTTCTTTACCTGGCACTTGTATTGCATTCACCACTCAGCACGGGTAAGTCTCAGAAGGCAAAGCAGTGTCTGCGCCATCAGTGACAGTGGCACACCCAGAGAGATTCCGAGTGCAGCCAGAAAGCAGGGTTTGGCATTCTAAGGATTGCATTAGAAAATCAGCAGCAACCCTTCAGGTTCCTCCACAGCCAGTTTAAGATGTGCTGTCCTCCCAGGGCGCTTCCCACTCCAGGGCTCTTTAGGAGCCAGCTCTCAAGAGCCCAGTGACTTGCTTGGTTTTTCCTTCCCCGTGTATGTTCCTGTCTATAGTCTTCCCTTCTTGTCAGGCATTTCTAGTGGGTACGATGAAATTGAAAAGAAGAGGCTATGATAGTTTAGAGCCATTATATACTGCTGATCGTATGTTTGAAAGGGTGTCAGACCTGAAGAATTAGTAAGGACTCAGCTGGAGGAAAAGACTTGACTGGTGTAGAAGTGTGCGATTTATTTGGAGATTGTGACCGTGGAAACACTGATCCTTTGAAGGTGCTTCAGCCCCTGCTGCAGGTATTGCCATTTAAATGGCCTTTCTTCTCACATTGACTCCTTTGATCCTTGGAGCCATCAGAGCAAACAAAGCAGGCACCTGTCTCCACTGCACAGGTCACAAATGTGAGGCTCACAAGGAGACCCTTTATGTCAGCCTGTGGTGCGAATCTAGACTCGGTGCAAAACCAAAACAAGCAAAGTTATCTTTCTCTCTAGTTCTCTTCATCCCATGGAAAGTGATTCTGTTTGCCTGCATTGGTGAGGTTGGTCAGGGCCTTCTGGGCCAGTTGTGGCTCCAGCCTTGCCCCGGCTGGCCTGGAGCACTGTGAAGCATTTCAAGCACTGCCTCTGCCCTGTTGACACTCTGACCATTTTCACACAGCTGTCTGCTCCCAGGAGGCCATGACGGGGCCCTGCCGGGCTGTGATGCCTCGTTGGTACTTCGACCTCTCCAAGGGAAAGTGCATACGCTTTATATATGGCGGCTGCGGCGGCAACAGGAACAATTTTGAGTCTGAGGATTATTGTATGGCTGTGTGTAAAGCGATGAGTAAGTCCCGCCTTGTGCTGGCCCTGCACAGCAGTGCCACCCTGTCCAGCCTTCTGTCTCTCCTGGCCGTCCTTGTGACTGCATCTGTCATGTTTATGCCGACTCAGGTGTTTGCTGTCAGTCGTTTCCCCCTCATCTTTGTGCTTTCTAGACCAAGGCTTTGCTTTCCTCTTGGCAGTTGTAAGCTCAGTTTTTGCTGTCCTGTGCTCCCTGTGTGTCTATTGATGGTTGGTGGTGGTAGTGTGCCCACTCTGTGCTGTGGGTGGCACAACC
Organism: Tokudaia tokunoshimensis; assembly: GCA_036184795.1. Classification (NCBI taxonomy): domain Eukaryota; kingdom Metazoa; phylum Chordata; class Mammalia; order Rodentia; family Muridae; genus Tokudaia; species Tokudaia tokunoshimensis. Next base: position 31,150,774 of record BTHU01000008.1, on the reverse strand, counting down.
AGGGGCTCATTCTTTTTGTGGGCCTTGGAGTTCATAGGCTGTGGGGGTGGGGATTAGTGTCAGTAGGGAAGGCAGCCGGGTCCTCTGTCGGCTGGACAGAGAGGTACCGTAGACCCACTACATGATAGCACTGAGCATGCTCAAGCATGTGCCTTGGGTCTTGCCTCTTTTTCTATCTTTGACCTAACCTTTTGCTGACCCCTGTGCTACATGCTACCTGTTAGATTACCTATCGTCAAAAGGAATGACAACAGGAATACTTGTGGGATTCCAGAATATTGGAGCACCTTGTTTTGTGCATTCTAGTGGGAAGAAATCTGTGCTTTAAACGTCTTGACTCAGCCTTGTCGGTGCTGTGGTCACATGGGTTGTGCAGGGCCTTAGGAAGTGAGTGCACTTCTGTTTGTGTATGATTTGCTTTCGGAGGAAGGGCAACGTTTCAGTTGCATTGGACTTATGTTAAACATAGAGAAAGTTTTTCTTTTCTCATAGGTACTGCTTCCTGTGTTAAGACTCTGTCTTGTGGCATTAACTCATGTGCTAGGAATATCCTCAGACCAGGCAGTTTGCCTTGGTTTCTGCTCTGGAACTCATTGGAATGAGTTGCTGCCTGTCCCTGGTGTTTGCTGTAGCCTCTTATGGCTTTTTATTCAGATATCTTCACTGCTTTTTCAAAGATGTTTAAGATTTTAATCTGGTGTGGTGTGCTTTTATTGCTTCCATTCCCGATACACTAGGGAAAGGCTGTTTTTATTTAATAATCTTGAAAAGGTAAAGAATGAGCCATTGCAACTCCCATCACAGACTTAGAGATAAGAATTTTTGTGATGTTTACTGCTTTTAAAAATGACCTAGCTAAAGAATATCAAAACATTGTTTTGGACTAATGTTTAAGGAGTTGAGACCCTTTAGTTATCTCAATGAATATGGAGATACTGTCTCTGCCTAAAGCTCAGACAATGCTTTGAAACCAAATGAAGTTTCCTTTGCACCAGGAGAGCCCTGTTGAGAAGTACCTGTATGCGTACTTCAGGGCTCTTAGCTGGGGAGCCTGGAATACGTATGGATACCAGGTTTTCTGTGATCACATCGTGTGACCTGAGGGAGTCTGAGATGAGTGGAGGCTAAGTTTATCCTGATTCTGACCTGGTCATGTCTCTAGAAGTAAGTCTCCAGAACGGTGCTTTTCCTTTCTAGTTTCTAGGAATGTTTAGACCCACTGTACATCTTCCTAGCCCAGAGACAGAAACCATCCATGCAGCATGAATGCTTTTATACTTCTGATGATCGGATAGAATAGATTTGAAAATTGTCACCAAACTTTGAGTAAACACTAGAAGAATATAATTTCCTAAGAAATATACTGTAATTTTGTTGATCTGAAAGCTAGATACTGAGATCCTTTTTAAATTACAAAGAGACAAAATATCACAAAAGTATACTTATAAGGCTTACTAAGTAAAGGGAGGCAAGGAAAGTTGCATCTGATAGTTTTGTGGAGTGGTTGGCTATTTTCTAGTTTTATTTTTTTTAATTAGTTGCATATTTTAAGGGATTAAAACTATGCAAAGTAAACTTGCCCACCCACAGTCCATTGTGCACATAGTAGCCTTGGGGGCAGGAACAGCTCATGCCTAAGCGGCAGTGAGGTAAGAGGTTTCTGTTTTAATGACTCTGTGCTCTGGAGGACACCTGGAAGCATCCTCTGTCAGCGTCATGAATCAAGACCACCATGTATCTTCTCATCAGTAGAAGATGTCCCCATCAAATATAGAAATTTAGCTTAACCTCCATTAGCCTTGTTACTGGACAGAGGCGTGAGAGCCCTTCAGGGATGCTGAACTAACATGGTTTGGACTTTGTCCACTCAACCTATATGCAAGTAATATGCACTTGAACTAGTTTCCCAAAGTTAAGACCCAGAGATTTCCATACGAGAGATAGGATCCTGATCCTTAAAAATGGGCAACGCCTTTGTGGAAATGACTCCATGAGGTCTAATTTCAATCCTGGCTTATACTACATACTATTAGGAATAAACATGGTGGCCTTATTAGGTTTTTAGGTTTCAAGTTCTGAAGGGAAGATTGTAGAAACTGGTCCTTTTTTTTGTCCTACAATTAATTATAGGTAAATGCCTCATGAGTGCTGAAGATGCTAGGGCTTTGGGCTGCCAATAAATTACTGTACTAGCATGGACTGACATGGTTAGTGAATATTATGCAAAGAAGATTGCCCACTGCAATGAAGCACTCTGTGCTTTTCTTGAAAAACCCCAAGACAAATTGAATCCATCTCGTGGGTCTTGTTCTTGACTATTTGCCTGATTGCCAAGGAGAATTCCCTTTGTGACTTTTTTTCAGTTCCCCCGACTCCCCTGCCTACCAATGATGTTGATGTGTATTTTGAGACCTCAGCTGATGATAATGAGCACGCCCGCTTCCAGAAGGCTAAGGAACAGCTGGAAATTCGACATCGCAACCGAATGGACAGGGTAAACATTACCAGTTCATACTGTTTATATTGGTTTGGGTTTGTAGTGCTAGGGATTGTATCCAGGACCTAGTGCACACTGGGCAAGTACTCTGTAAGGCATGTTTTTATAGTTGAAGAGAGGGACGTTGTTGGCTAAAATGCCACTGGGTTCTGGAGAGCTACCTCCTAGGCAGATGACTCTCTTTTCTTCACCTACTGCCTCTCATGTGATAACATTACTTTCAATGGCATTGCAGATACTTCTGAACACTTTTTGGGCACTCGCTACTCTGTTTTGCTATTGTTGACTTTAAATTTTATTTTCAAAAATCCATTTTTTGTCACCATTAAAATTGAAGACTTGGGTTTTAAAACTGTAAAAGTAAATTAGATGAAGTAAAACAGTTATTAATACTTTCTAATTGCAGAGGCAAGAGTCTTAAGTCTCAGGGATGTTTCTCTACTTGGAGGCATTCTAAAAAAGTAGGGAGATTTTATAGTTCATCCTCCATGATCATGTGTAACCTAATTCAGGCTGGCCTTGCCTGGGGGCTTAGGATGTAGCTTACTTTTAAGAGTACTTGCTTAGCATGCATAAAGCCCTGGGCTCGGTCCCAAGCACCACGTATACCAGGTTAGAGGGACACAGCTGTTATCCCTGCACTGTGGACAAGGCAGCAGGAAGATCAAAACTTGAAGGTCATCCTTGACTACACTGAGAGCGGAAGGCCAGGTTGGACTACATAGGACTGTCTCAGAACAGCAATAGTAATAGGGATTGCTTGCTGGACTTGTGTCTTCTACACTGGACTTATCCTTAGTGAACTGCTCATTATTCCATTTTCCTATTATTTCTGATAGAAACAGGCATTACTCTTTAGTTTTTAAGTGAAGAGAGAATAAGCATAAAGAATTTAACTTGCCTAAGGTATGTAACAAGAAGATCATGGTATGGAGGGGATCTGGGAATGACTGAGGCCTAGAAACAAACTTCTGAGCGACAATCTGGACTCAGGGATCATATGATACGGTTTCCTCTTGCACAACTTCCGGCATTGGATTCAGCACCCAGCAGTATTTTTAGAAAATGGGGAAGTTGTTTCAGAGGATTGTTTTGATCTTTGTTCTAGGTGAAGAAGGAATGGGAAGAAGCAGAACTGCAGGCCAAGAACCTCCCCAAGGCAGAGAGACAGACCCTCATTCAGGTGGGACGCTTTCGGGGGACAGAGGGTCCAGCCTGGCCTGGGGACATACAGTCAGAGTGGAGTCCCGGGGAATCTGGATGTGACGCCTCCTTCTAGTCAGGGATTGAAATTACAAGGAAGTTGTCTCTGTCCCTCTCCCCTTCCCCTTCCCCTTCCTTTCTCCTCTCTTCCCCATTTCAGTTTCACCACTAGTATTTTTTACTTGTGGTAGAAAGAAACCAAACCCTCTCCCAGAGCACACCTAACTTGTGCAGGGAGTAACCTTGGCTCAGCTGTTGGTTAATTCTGCTTTCTTGGCAAAAGCCCGTCAGCTTGTTCATGGGCTGTGGCTTGTTTTTCAACACTACTGGATTAAAGAGAAACTGGCAAACTCATTGCCAAAGCAAAAGGCAGAAAACAAAGATCTTTAATGCAAGTTTATTCCTTGCTTTGTAAAAAAAAAAAGTAACTTCAAAATCATAGCAATAGATTGCACACTTCTGTAGAAGGGGGAAGGGGTTAGCATTAGAGTAGCAGTTTATAAGACTGATTTGGTTCTGAAAAGTGAATCATGTTATTCCTTTAACTTGTGAGTTGGGCAGTTTTGGGAATTCAACAAAACCTCACCTGGTCTAAGCATACATTTTAAGGTAGGTATATGTCAGGTTAGCTCTTTCCAAGTATCCTGGAGGACCTTGGCTTGTTTTAATTAGTCACTCAAAGTCTCAGAGCTGTAATTTTTTTTTTTAAGATTTTATTTTATATATATGATGAGTACAGTGTCTTCAGACACGCCAGAAGAGGGCGTCAGATCCCATCACAGATAGTTGTGAGCTGCCATGTGGTTGCTGGGAATTGAACTCAGGACCTTTGGAAGAGCAACCTTAAGCTGCCAGTAAGTATGGCCAGGCAGCTCACAGATAATGTTCCCATCACACTCTGGTAGGTGCGACTCAGTGTGAGCCAGCATGTTACTGAACTGTGGTTTGTTTTAAAACATGAGCCCTGTTGGTTACTGGCTTCAGGATTTAGGAGTTGGTGGTTTTTTAGAACATGGAAAAGATGATTGTGGACATTGAAAATCCAGATGTTGAAATTGCAAACTTAGTAATGTCAGCTATAGAAACACGAGAATCTCTCTAACACAGAAATGTAATTGGGTTTTTTATGAATGGAAGCATCTTAATGGAAATAAGAGATTGTGTACCTAGCCCTTGTGCCACTGAATCTGTTACTGTCTTACTGAAGCACAGAGGCACTAGGCAAAAGAAAAGCAACGGGTTCTGAGGGTGTGAGCTTATTAGACTTCCTACAGATGCCACAGATTATTTGTTCTTTTTTTCTTGGCTTAGCATTTCCAAGCTATGGTTAAAGCTTTAGAGAAGGAAGCAGCCAGTGAGAAGCAGCAGCTTGTGGAAACCCATTTGGCCCGAGTAGAAGCCATGCTGAATGACCGCCGGCGCATAGCTCTGGAAAATTACCTGGCTGCCCTGCAGTCTGACCCACCTCGGGTGAGTTGGGGTCAGAGCAGAACCACAGACAAGTCATGTTTGTTCTTAGTGTTGCCTGCTTAAAGTGTGTACTTGGAAGACAGAGGCAGGAGAGTCTCAAGCCTGAGGCTAGCCTACTAAACAAACAGAAAGAGTTGGGTAAGCTAATTCCTAGGAGAACTCTTGAGTTAAGTGGTCTCAAGCTTTTTCTAATGCTTAAATCAAAGCTGCTTTGCTTTGAGGGTCCTAGAAAGTAATGGATAGGAAGCTGGTGAGATGGCACGGGATAAAGTCACTTGCTGCACAAGCCTGAGAGCCAAAGTTCCAACTCCAGAACCCACATAAGGTGGAAGAAGAGAGGACAGAATTCCCCAGACTTCTCCATGCATGCTGTGAACTGTCCTCCCCCAATATTTTGAATTTTCTGGTCTTGCAGCCACATCGAATTCTTCAAGCTCTTCGTCGTTATGTCCGAGCTGAGAACAAAGATCGCCTGCACACCATTCGTCATTACCAACACGTGTTGGCTGTTGACCCAGAAAAGGCCGCCCAGATGAAATCCCAGGTAAGCTAGACAGATTCCCAGCAGGTGCAGAAATATGCTGCTGGCTGTGCTTGTCGTTAAAAGACATTTTATACGTGAGTTGGGGTTTTGTCAGAAGACAAGCCAGTTCCCAAATCAGGTTTTTATGTCAGTTCATTTGATTCAGTTTATCACCTGAATTAGTGTAATTCCCTTTTCTAGGCAAATGCATTGTGTAGGTCTTAAAAGCTGATCTTGACTCACTGCTTGGGACACTTGCCTATTGTGTTTGAGTCCCAGGATTTGATCTCTAGAGCCACAAAACAAGATACTTTATTCCTGTTGTAGCCTTTGAAGTTTTTATTCAGACAGACATTTCTGAGTTTGTCTTGTGCTGAGCCCAGCTTTACCCCACTGTCATTTGTCCATGGTTTTTTTTTTTGTTTGTTTGTTTCTTTACTACTGTCTTTATATTTGTAGAAAGTGAACTGTTGCACATTCTAATCGTCTATTGGCTTTTCAGAGGGCTGTGTAACACCATCATGATCCTCATTTTATCCTCCTGTTTTAACGTGAAGCTGCCTGGACTGTGAGTGCTCTGTGCACTCCAGAAACCTTCCCAGCTTCTTACAGTGAGATCATACAGTAATTTACCTGAAGTCTTAGGAATACTGCAGCTGGGTTTCACTCCTTTGTTGGGCAGAATCTTGTATGTGTTATCATGTACATGCTGAAATTCCATGATGCAAAGTTGGATTCGTTGTGTACAGCTCACAGAGTAATAGAAAATTAATTTTGTTAATTATGAAGATGAAGAATTACTTTCCGGAGCTGGAGAGATGGCTCAGAGGTTAAGAGCACTGACTGCTCTTCCGGAGAACCTGAATTCAGTTCCCACATGGTGGCTGAAACCATCTGTAATGGGATCTGATGCCCTCTTCGGGTGTGTCTGAAGACAGCCACAGTGTACTCACATTCATAAAATAAATAAATCTTTTAAAATTTACTTTCCTCCAAGATACAGAGTTCACATTAGTAGTTGAACTAATTAAGAGAGAATTAAAGAATTTTGATGTGTAAAGAGTGGGACTATGGGAAGGGATGTTTTTGGGGCCCTGGGAGCAGCTAGTGGGGAGTGAAGGTTTCACTTTACACTAGATAGAGTGGAAGAGGGAAATACCAAGAGCTGGGGACTACCTCTGGAGGATAGGCAGGAAAATGAATCCTTGACCCAAATCCTTTATTATATTTGTATTGTATCTTTAAAAACACTACTATATATTATATATAATAATGAAATGGAAGGGCATTGTATTTGGTGTTTTTGTTGTTGTTATTATTATTATTATTATTATGCTAAAGGTAGAATCTGGGGCCTTACACATGCTAGGCAAGTACTCTATAGCTGAGCTACACATCACTGTGCCTGATCAGTATAGAAATAACTTTAGCAAGTTCTTGAGACAGAAGCTCCACAGCAGCTAAATGGAGAGTTAGAGTCAGTCCATCCTAGCCATTCTGCGGGCAGACTGCTGGGGTTGTAAGTCTGTTCTCAGCTTGTGATTCCAACAAAATGGGGCCACTGAATTGCATTGACTTGGGCCTGTTCCCTGTGCTGCCTGAGCACTCGCCTTGCTGCATGATTAATATCCCTTATTTAAAATAGTCAGGGCTGGAAGTGTTTCTGATTGGTAACTTAAAAAGTGTTTGCTGTGTACATAATAAGACTCTTGGGGGCTGGATGGTTAAGAGCACTGGCTGCTCTCCTAAAAGACCCGGGTTTGATATGTAGCACCCATGGAGCAGCTCACAACCATTCATAACTCCAGTTCCAGGGGATCTGATGCCCCCTACTGGCCTCTGGAGGAACAAATTGGTACGCAGACATATATGTAGGCAGAACACCCATACATATAAAGTAAAATAAATCTCGTAAAATATTTTTCTTGGGTGTGACTCAAGTTTAAGCCTGAAATTGATTTATGTTTCATATATACCTTATAGACTGAAATTCATGTCGTGTGATATTTTCAGTGCTTCTGTGTTTTGTCCCTGCCACTTAGGCTCTTTAGCTCTAAGGTTTCTTTCGTGATTAATTCCGACTGTTCCATCCTGCAGTTCTTATCCTGTCACAGGGCCCTAATTCCTCTGAGGAGGTTAATGGTATCTGCATGTGCACAGACTCTGGAAGCACACTGCAATTCCATTTGCATTTTTTGCCAAGGCACTCACACTTGTGCTTTCCCATCAGTATATTTGATTGGCAGAATGGCAAATAGAAAATTAAATTACTGTCATCTTTCTTTTAAAGGTCAGAAGCATATCAATCTACAGTAAAAGCATCTTTAATTTTTCTTCCATTTCAACCCTTCATGTTAATGGCCTCAGGGCCACGCAGTGCACTGGCTTTGAGTGCCTTCGTTAGGAGAAGCTCAGCGAGTGCAGGCCTCAGCCTGAGTGGGTGACAGGGCTGTGAGTTAAATGTTGACTGCTGCAGCAGAACTCCCCTGTATCTTTGGGGCATGTCACCTTTTCTACTTTGGATGCCTTTGTTCTTATCATTGGATTAACAACCTTTGCATTCAGAAAAGTATTGAGCTACATGGATAAATCTTTCTTCAACACTTACTTAAAAATGAGTTATTTGTGCCTTCTCTTTTTTTTTTTTAAAGAATCATAATTTAAAGGGGAGCAAATTAGTCCTGACCTTAGCCATGTATTTTAGGCAGTTGCTTTACTAAAGCAAGTCCATGAGCAGCCGTGCCTTCCCACCATAGTTTCAGTGTCTGTCTACCTGCTCTAATTTTACCAGTTGAAAACAGTGGCTGACACTTTCCCCCCTCCTCCTCAGACTCAGCAAACATTCACTAAGGTCTGCTACCTCCAAACCAGGGCTTCTGCTCAGTACTCAGTGATTTTAGTAACGATTGTCTTGTATACAATCTACATCAACTGACTAGTGAACTTGTTTGTGTTTTATTTTTAATTTTTAAATGTATTTATTTTATGTGGATGAGTGTTTTGCCACCATGTGTGCCTGGTGCCTGTTGAGGCCAGAAAGAGGCTGTTTAGGATCCCCTGCACCTAGAGTTAACGGCCAGTTGTGAACTCCCATGTGGGTTTTACACAGGTCCTCTACAAGAGCTGCAAATGCCCTGACCACTGAGGATCTCTCTAGCTCCTCAGGACCGTATTTTGAAAGTGACTGTCGCTTTAACTTATAGCTGTCTCTGTAGACTGAGTGACTGCATCACTCACATGCTGTGCTCTCGTAGGCTTTCCTGCTCTGCTGTGTTGAGTAGGAGAGAGAGCCTTCGGGTTTCTGGAACTCTATGTGGGGTGGTTTTCCTCCTGACTTATAAGACCTCTCCTGATAATGTGCTTCTAGGTGATGACACACCTCCATGTGATTGAAGAAAGAAGGAACCAAAGTCTTTCTCTGCTGTACAAAGTTCCTTATGTGGCTCAAGAAATTCAAGAGGAAATTGGTGGGTACTAATTGTATCAAAGCCAGACTGCTGAGGCTGAGGAGTGATGGCCGGCTAGGATGAAATATGTAGGGAGTAGGCAAGGCTGGTGAGGTGGGCTTCAGCACACCGAGGTTTCAGAAAGCCCGGAATTGACATGACAAGGCTGAGGAGTCTCCAAAGACAGGCATACTGGCTTGGAGCCACAGAGCCTTGAATTTCACTGACCTTCACTCTTATTAGCGGAAGAAACTCTAGGGTGTGAAATTGCAGGGGCCTGGGAAGTTTCCTGTTACCAGTTTACCCTGTAGTCATTATATATCTTTTCATCTTCTGCTGTGTGCTCCAGGGTAAAATGGTTTACCCGTAGACAGTATCTGCTAGAATTCCTGTTACTATAGTAAAGATAGACAGTGAAAGAATTCAAAGGTGTGTAGTTGTCGTTGTATATGATGAGTCCTCTAGAGATGGACCACATGTCCTATAAAGTCAGGCAGTAGGCAGGAGCTAGACATAGGCAGGAGGTGGGTTGCAGACTAGAGGGCTCTTGCCAGGTCTTAGTCCTATGTCTAGACCTGCTTCTAACAGTTGCTTATCTGCTTCTGTTGTGCTTTTATTAGATGAACTCCTTCAGGAGCAGCGAGCAGATATGGACCAATTTACCTCCTCCATCTCAGAGAACCCTGTGGATGTCCGGGTGAGCTCTGAGGAGAGTGAGGAGATCCCGCCGTTCCACCCTTTCCATCCCTTCCCATCCTTGTCTGAGAATGAAGGTATGTATGGTCCTCAGAGCCATCCCTAGGAGCAGAGAAGAAGAGCATAAAATTAGAAAATTGGAATACATTTCTTAAAACCTGATTGAGTTGGGGAGGTTGTGTTGTGAGAGGCAGGGAAAGGTGAGGCATGAATTCCCTAAGCACCTCCTATGTGTAGATATTTTGCTGGATTCTATGAGGAAGTAATACACTTTAATATCATTAGGAAATCAGGAATATTTCTCACATCTTGTAGCAAGCCTTCTGGTTATGTGATGTCCCTTACATGAGGGGATCCCTTTGAGTTGAACAGAACCTTCATGTTGGTTATATTACATCATTATCTTTTCCTAACAGTCTTGGGAGGCAGATTAGGGGGAGAGGCTGAACGGTGCCCTGACTGGCTCAGGGTCACATCTCTGAAGTGACTTGAGTGGGAAGTTGTATCCTTTGATTCATAGGCATGTTTTTCTTGGTGATTCTCGGTATCTAAAAGTGTCCCTGAAAATCATGAGTCTGTACCAAAAATAAACAAGCTGCTGAGACTTGTGCCCTAAGACTAGTTTGTATAATCAGATTCTATTTCCTGCTGTTTCTGATGGTGAGGGTGGTAAGGATAAAAATGGCCCGTGGCTTTGCAGACCTAACCACGTTCCAGCTTCAGTTAAGCATTTTGCTTGGCCGCCTTTTATTCAATTCTCAGAACACTCTTTGAAGGTAGATACTGTGAGTGTCCCATTTGGAGAATCCAAGGCTTGAACAGATTAAAGTACTTGTCCAGAGTGTCATGTAGCTTAGATTCTAAGTGTGTTTGGATCCACACTGACAGTTCAGTTCCTGTAGCTTCTGGGATAGTCACATGACTGATTAAATATAGTAGCCTAGTGAAGGTACCAGACCAGTGGAAAGGTGTGCATGCAGGTAGTTTTTAGACTTCAACAGCAACGCCTTTGGAACTAGTTAGCTCAGAGGTTCGACTCCATGCACCCGACCTTCCTATACTGAATACCTAAGAAATGAACGGGTAGAGTGTCACCCCACTGCTAATTCCCACGCCACAGATCCCCACCCTCCGTGAGGTCGTGGGGTGGCCATGCAGGTACAGCTTCTCTCTGCTTTGTTGGGGACTGGAGCATTACAGGGGAGCTATATCTGTCAGGAACCACAATACCAACTTCAGTTTTTACTGTTTTCTTAAAAAAAAAAAAAAAGAATAAGAATAGTTTTATGAGGTAAGCTAAATAATATGGGACTCTTCCAAATGTCTCTTAAATGGCCGGATCCTGACTTCCCACTTCTCTCTCCTCAGGAACACAGGTAGCCATTTGCTATCTAGATCATGGTCAGTTTGTTTATGGGTATCTCAGGCGTGGTTTTTAAGGAAAATGCCTTTGGTCACATTATAGAGAGGAACTTAGAAGGAAACCATTTTCTTTCTTAATCTCCTTTTGTGCTATTTTGTTTTTTATTGTTTTCCTTTCTGCTAGACACTCAGCCGGAGTTGTACCACCCAATGAAAAAAGGTTGGTTTGTCAAAGACGTTCCCTAAGACCTCCATTCCTTCTCACTTCCCCAGTGTGTTGGAAGTTTCATTTTCTGTTTCATACCACCGTCTGACTTTCCCCGCCTCATTTCCTCAGCCATGGCTGTGAGTGGAGCTAGAGTAGCCTGCCTCCGTGTTACTAACAAGCCCCCTGCTTGCCTAGTCTAGTGGCCCAAGAAACAGGTGCTTTCCTAAGTCTTTGTCTGGGTAAATGTCAAAAAAGGATGTTCAGTTTAACGAAATTGTTGTTTGTAGCTAGTTTGTGTAAGGATATGCTTAACTTTTACAGTCAGGTAGACTGTCATTTCCCGATCTCTTTCCCCTATTATTACCCTTTTGCTGTCTTATCTTCCGTCCATGCCGCTCTCTCATGTTCCTGAGTGATGGCATTCCTAAAACACAAGATGCTGTTGGTTAAAGAGATAGAAACAGATGAACAGGCTTCAAAAACACTGTGCGGACAGCACTGTGCCAGCCGAGTTACCTTGTTTACCCACCAACCTCCCTGTTGGGCAGGATTTTTGGTTCAGTTTTATAGTCTAAGCAGTTGAAAAAGCCTCTGAGATAGCATGTGTTGCTTCCCAAATCTGCAAGTTAAGAAGTTAGAGGATCGGGCCGGGCGATGGTGGCGCACGCCTTTAATCCCAGCACTTGGGAGGCAGAGGCAGGAGGATTTCTGAGTTCGAGGCCAGCCTGGTCTACAGAGCGAGTTCCAGGACAGCCAGGGCTACACAGAGAAACCCTGTCTCGAAAAACCAAAAAAAAAAGAAGTTAGAGGATCAAGGTCTGGACTCAAGGCTGTCTTCTCGGCCCATGTGGTTTCTGTTGCCTGAGTTGCTAGTGAGAGCTACAGAATCTTCGAAATGATTAGACAGTCCCCTCTCTTGAGTCATGGTTAGTAGTGTATACTCTCTTGGCTTTGGTAGTGTGGTCATGGCTGTACCAAGAGAGATTTCCCTGGCTCAGAATTTGATGTTCTAATTTATACCATATTTTACTCTTAGGATCAAAAGGTGTGATTTATCTCTTTTGAAATTTTTTTGCATTCAACTGTCCCTCCTCTTCTTGGAAGTCACTGTGCTAATATGCATGTCAGGTGTACATCTTAGGTACTAAGCTATACTGTCTTTAGCTTTCTTACTTTTAAAAAAATGTGTTGGGACAACATAACTACTAACTTTGGTCTCTTAAAGTCGTTTCTGCGCATTATGAAACCAAACTAAGTTTAGTCAGAAACACAATATTGGGATAGCATGGACCAAAGCAAGCCTTTAGATGAGTTGATTTAGTATTTCTTCGTGTTCTGAGAGTCTTGCCCTTATGACTTAAAACTCTGAGGAGAGCATGAGGCGGGAAGTGCTCAGAATTAGAAGTTAGTAGTCCCGACTATGAGCAGCCGTGCTAAGGAGGGCCAGCACCTTCTAAATCCTCTTTCTGGGATTGTAGGCAGGCAGCGCTGTTTCCTCTGAGACACAAATAACTGGTATCAGGTTATGCTTTTCTTTTGAAGTAAATGCTTTAGAAAAAAAATGCATCACTTTGGCTACAGTGTAATGAGTTAATAAATTAACTAGGCTCCAAGCTCGGCAGCCTCGTGGCTATTATTAATCACTCCTGCTGGACTGTGTTAAGAAAACAAGCCTAGTTGTGAAGTGAAAGACTTCTCTGTGGCTGGGCTTTGGATCATTGCCTGCCTTTGGCATCTCCAGGACATAAGTGCTGAATGTAAACTTAGGTTGGAATCCACTCACTTGCAGGCAGTTACCTTAGCATGTCAAGTTGGCTGCCAAGTCTCTTGATAAAGGATTCAAATCATCGATATATATAAACTAAATATGTTCTTATTAATAAGAAACGTGATAGCCAGGAATCACATGGTTGAAGCTAAAAATAAAAGGGATTTTTCTTTCTACGTCTGAGTCCAGACATGGTGTGTATTTGGATGCTGTTGTCTATGTGCCACACAGGAGCGATGTTGGCTCAAGCCATTTCTGACTTGGAAAAAGGACAGGTGCTGTTCTTGCTCCTTTCACCTTGGTTAAAATTCTCCATGTGGATAAACTGCTTTCTTCCGTTCACCTGGGCTTACCTACAATTTGAGATGGAACTCTAGGATCAGGTCTTGAGAGTTCAGACATCCAGTGGGAGACATAGCAGGAGATAAGATAATTACAAACTATATGTTAACTGCTACGACCTAGAAGCGTCTCCCTAGAGAACCTGAAGCTTGAAGGGCAAATAGGAGGACTTGAGGGTAGAAGGTGGCAGAGGTTTTCTTTCTTCTGAAGCAGAAACAGTTTTTTTTGGAGTAAACTATTACGCTCAAAGCACACATGCATCTGTTCAGTAGGCTCCAGGTACCAAAGAACTGTGTGGTTGCACAGCAAGTGCTCATAGAGTTGCATGTAAGGGATGAAACATGTTTATATTCTGGACACCCTCAGGCTCAGCTTCTCTCCAAAGCTTACATCCCATTCCTTCAGGTGGGAGACCAGGAAGCTCTTTGTCTTCCTTCATTATATGCATCACTCTTTTGAAAATGCTTTTACCATTCATCCTTGCAAAGCACAGTGCATCCTCAACATGCCAATGCAGTGACTGTTTACAGAGCTTTGGGGGTATTTGGTAAGAAGCTTTCTGGCCCTCAGGCAGGGATTCGCTGCTTCTGAGAGACTGGCCTAAAGTGGGCTGCTGAGAAACTCAACTGAACATTTTCTACACAGGATCTGGAATGGCAGAGCAAGAAGGGGGACTGATCGGTGCAGAAGAAAAAGTGATTAACAGTAAGAATAAAATGGATGAAAATATGGTGAGCCGCTTGTCTGTCTCTTGCATAGCACACTTCCTTCTGTGCAGTGGGGCAAAAGACATGGTGTTAGTACGTCCAGGCCCGTGTGTGCCAGTCTGACACTAGTAGATGATAGGGGGCAGCCACGCCCACAGATTTCAGATGAGGGGACCAGTGAAGCTGCTTTTTTTTTCTTCTTAGTATACGGTAGAAAAAATCATACCTGTAACAAAATGTATATGTCAGAGGCTATTTTCAAGTAAGTAAATATTTATTAGGTGGAGAATTGAGTAAAACTGAGTTTTTTGTTTTGTTTTACATCTCCTTTTGTTCTTCTGGTGTTTTCTCTCCATTTAGATCATTTAATTGCCTTCAGCTGAACTAGATTTTTTTTTTTTTAGTTGCTCGAGTGTGTGTGTGTGTGTGTGTGTGTGTAGGTGGCGTCACATGCATGCCGTGGTATGCAGACAGATTAGAGGACGATTAGGAGTCATTCTCTCCTTTCCGTGTAGATCCCAAGGACCAAACTGAAATTGTCAGATTTGCTGGCAGGCACCTTTACCTACTGAGTGTTTGCTGGGCCTGAGTTAGTGTTTAAATGTTTGTCAGTTGTCTGTCCTGAGCTTTGTCACCGCCACAGTTACTTCGAGGAAAGTTCAGGTAAAGAGCCTCACTAGGGCTGGAGGAGCCACCATACAGCACGTCTGCCCTGCACTTAGTGGAGTTGGATCAGTGTGATGGAAGAACACAGCTTCCCATCGCCCCGTAGCATTGTAAAGAAGTGACATTTATGTTCATTTCCCTCCCACTCACTGAGTAAATGCTGGTATTTGTGGCTTTCAGGTCATTGACGAGACTCTGGATGTTAAGGAAATGATTTTCAATGCCGAGAGAGTTGGTGGCCTTGAGGAAGAGCCGGTATGTGTTTACTCCAGAATGGAAGGGCTGACTTCATTCATGTCTTTCTCTTTTCAGCCATCTTAGTCCAAGTGGAAGTGAGAGACCCGTGGTATTTTCAGTTACCAAGGGACTCTCGTCCCGTTTTCCCATATTTCCGAGTAAGAATGCAAAAAATAAATATGTCCATGTAGATCAGAAAAGTGGGCAGCCTCCCTGATACGGTGACAAAGCAGGACCTGTGTGTTGCCCTGAGCTCGTGAAACCAGCTGAGAGGCACATGGCCCTCTTGCGCTGTCCAGGCCGGCACTGGACTTTCTTATGTGCTTTGTTGTTTTAGGAATCCGTGGGACCTTTAAGGGAGGACTTCAGTTTGAGCAGCAATGCCCTTATTGGCTTGCTGGTTATCGCAGTGGCCATTGCTACAGTCATCGTTATCAGCCTGGTGATGCTGAGGAAGAGGCAGTACGGCACCATCAGCCACGGGATTGTAGAGGTAAGGACGGGGCCACCTTCTCCCTATGACCCAAGCTGGTGAGGGCTTGCTCTGCACCATCAGCCACGGGTGAGTGGCCAGGACCAGAACTGTAAGTAATTCAAAGGTCTGGATTACTGAGTGTTGGGCACATTGCTGTTTTCCTTTGTATTAATCATTGGGTTATTAGGTCACGTTTTGAAGATGAACCATTGCTGAGTTATGTTGCTCTTGTTTCAAGGGACTGTCACCCACTTTCAGCATAAGCTTTTAATCACTTAAATAGGTCAATGCCAGGGGGGGTCATAATATATGCTTCAGGAAGTAAGAAGGTTTGTCAGTATTTTCTTGGAATGTGTTTTTCAGAGAGCCACTTGTCACTGTGGCTTCCAAGAAACTTGTCCTTTAAAAGTTCAGTAACTTACAGCGTACTTGAGTTTCACTTGGGTGCTCAGATACCTGATGGTGGGTGAGTGTATGTGCTGCCCACCTGCTTATGGGGATTGAACCAGGAGTCCTGAATGTGCTAGATATGTTGTCTGTGAAACTCTTAACGGTTAGATGGGGACAAAAAGCAAGTGCAAGCTGTTTGTGTCTGTATCTGCTGATGCAGAATTGGAGTAGTTTGCAGCTGAGTTTTTAGTGGATGGTGGAAAATGTTTAGTTTCTTGCTTCTTGGTTATATAAATACATTTAAGGAATGTAATACACTGTAGAAGAGTACTGGAGCTATGCACGTATCGTGGAACCTGACCTCTGCTATAGAGATTGAGCTGCAAATGAATAGAGACCATCTGCCCCCTTTCCTTTTCTCGTAACTGAGCATGACATGACTTGGCCTCTATCCCAGAAATTAATTGGTTGGAAGCCACTTGTTCCTGGGGCTACCAAGAAACTGGTCCTTTAAAAGTTCAGTAAAGGGCTGGAGAGGTGGTTCAGTGGTTAAGAGCACTGACTGCTCTTCCAAAGGTCCTGAGTTCAATTCCCAGCAACCACATGGTGGCTCACAACCATCTGTAATGGGGATCTGATGCTCTCTTCTGGAGTGTCTGAAGACAGCTACAGTGTACTCATGTAAAATAAGTAGATAAATAGATCTTAAAAACAACAACAAAAAAGTTCAGTAAATGTGTGCTTCAGTTTCACAGCAACTTGAAAAAGAGAACAGTACTGCCACCTTGTGTTAAAAAATGAGACAAAAATAGGGATCCCAAGGGCCAAACTGAAATTGTCAAGTTTGTCAACAGACTGTTTCACTGGGACCAAGCTTTCAGAAAGAAGCATTACCTCTCTGACCTCCTCCTTTCCTTCCCTATGTCCTTGATACCAGCTCTTGTTTGATCTGTCCAGTTAAAAAGGACGCTGGGCTGCGTTGAGTCCCGTGGGATTGGACAGTGAATAGCCTGGTGTCCTGATGCTGCAGGCCTCTTCAGTATCCCACAGTGACCTGCAGTCCTTGTTCCTACAGGTTGACCCAATGCTCACCCCAGAAGAGCGTCACCTGAACAAGATGCAGAACCATGGATATGAAAACCCAACCTACAAATACCTGGAGCAGATGCAGATTTAAGCCCAGCGTGTGACACCCTGGCTGAGGATGCTGCAGGGGCTGGAAGAGGCTCAGCGCTCGTGCTTGGCTGCTGACCACCAGTGGTGCCAGAGGCCTCATCCTACATCCTGCTCTCCTGAATTGTTAGGACTATAAAGTACTACTGTAGGATTGCAATTTCCATTCTTTTAAATGGGTTAAAAAGATGTTAATATAACAATATATGATATATAAACCTTAAGTGAAATGAAAAAAAGATCTATTGCAGATATCTGATGGATGTAGTTTTCTTTTTTTAAATTAGAAATGCCACTTCTATTGTATTTGTCTCACACATGCTCTATATAAATGGGAAATGTTGATTTTTTTTTGGTGATACACTATATACACAGGCTGTTCCCATTATGTAAGTCAGTTCTTCAGGCTCATTTGCTGTGCTGGTTTTACTATTACTTGTTTTTAATGTATAAAGGCAGTATTTCCCTTTTCAGGTTGCTGAGAAATGTTAAGTGGAGCTGAAGTACATTGTATACAGTTACTGACTGTTTTAGGCATCGTCTCTTTGGAAGCCTAGTGTTTCCAGTGCTGGGTGTCTGGGTGCTTCTGTAAGCAGGGCTAAGGTACCTTGAGCTAGCCGGATGCAAACATGGATCCACTGTGCTTTCCTTCAAATCCCGTTCTTCCACAGCAACTAGCCCATAGTCAGTCTGTTCTTCCACAGTTGTGTAAGGTAGCTTTTTCCTAGCCACTTTCCTTACCAGGCGCATCCAAGTGTGCACCCACCTCCTCATTGGACGTCTCCCTCCCATGCACTGACCCTCTGCCTGCCTTTGTACCTCACTCACCCCCACCGCTCTCCAGCCCCTTGGATGTCCGCTCAGAGAACACCATAATAAACATGGCTGAGGACCCAGGAGAGTTCACAGGACGCTTCATCATATGAGAGGACAATGTTCTGGGTTGCACATGAAATTGGATCTGTAGGCACTGTGGAAATGTTGAAATTTGTCTCCTTCATACGAATCTGTGGTGGTGTGTAGCCACAGTTGATGCTCCCAGCCTTCAATGCTTTGTTGCTTGTTTTGATTTAATCTGAAGGTTCTCGTAACCTCTTGTTTTTGTTTGTTTGTTTTGTATTTTGTATTTTTCTGTGATTTACCTCCCCTACCCCCCCTTGGCCCTAGCCATGTCTCTTCCCACTATGCACAGATTGAAACTTCACCTACAAACTCCTTAGTATGATCTGTGGAGAATGTACAGAACTTAACTACATCAATAAACACTTTAACTTCCCCTGAGCACCTTGTGTTACCGACCACGGCACCGACCTGTGATGATGAAGCTTTCTAGTCCTGCTTTTGGGGATGAAGGGTATCCTCCTCCTGTGAAGAGTTGCTAGCCTATATTCCAGTGGCCATAGTAAGTTAAACCAAGAGCTTCGTTTTCATTCAAAAAAAATGAAAAGGAAAAAGTGGCTGGAGTGATGGCTCATTGGTTAAGAGCACAGAGGACTCAGGTTGGGGTCTCAGACCCATCTAACTCTAGTTCCAGGGGATCTGGCATCCACTTCCGGCCTCCATGCTAGTAAAACAGTCATACACGTAACTCCCACACACCCCCAAGAAGCTGGGTGTTGTGGAATTAATCTCAGCACTTTGGAGGGAGGGGTTGCTGACACAGAAGGACTGATGAGTTGAAGGCCATTGTTGGCCATGTAGCAAGACCCTGTCTTAAGAGCAAAGAAAGATGAAGGAAAGCCCACCTGTGGCAGTTTGCAAAATTTAAGTCAGGACTTCTTCCCAGTGTTGAGAATAATGTTACTAGAGCTTATGGCTGGATTTTCAGGAAGCTGTCATGTCAGCTGTGTCTGAGTGTAAGTAACCTGCCACTAGGCGGCCCTGTGCTCAGCGACTTTACAGTCAACACCGTCCGGCTGCTTCTATGATGTCCCCTCAGGTTGCTGCCCAAGAGAGTCACAAAGAGGGACCTTTATGTTTGAAGTGGCTTTAAAGAGGTATCACTGGGCCCTCTATGGCTGTCTGGGAAGCTACTGTGCTATCCATTATCTAATTCAAAATGCAGCTTTGTTTATTTGGTGCCTATTGTCTGCCCACAGATTCTCAAGTACTGTGTGGCTTGGTCATCTTTGCAAGCCAACCCCCGTCCAATTCTATCCAACTGATCAGCTCTCAGAACTTGTAACCAGCACTCTGTTGACAATGGACTACTCCTGGGTGTTCAGAGCTTGTGAGAGGAGAGTGTATAACCCACAGTGGACTAGCACAGCTACGGTGGAGGTTGGGTCAGAAGGCAAGAATCACTGCAGCCAGGCCTGTGTGCCTCTCACCCTCTACAGCTTTGCTTTGCATTCAGCAAGGCGTTGACTCGCTTAATTGAATTTGCCTTAAACTGTAGAGGTAGTTGCGTTTATGGTAGCCATATAGTGATTAAATTTCGTAAGGAAACACCCACAGGAACTGCCCTTTGACCTCACCCGAGTAGTGCGGCTCCCTCATGGGCACAAAGAGAAACTTACTCATCTCCTGGTTTCTGCTTGGCTGACTAAGCTGTGACCTCTGGGGAATGTGGCCCTACCCACCCTGCAGTGAACCTCGGGTGCTGGCTGGTATTGAGTGCGAAGGGCCTACCTGCCTGGCAGCTCTCAAGTTGCAAACCCAAGCCCAATGGCTGAGACCTGTGCCAGCCCCAGCTACGTAGGTGATGTGCGGTGGTTTCGGTTGCTGTGACGATCGATGCTCTTATTTTAGAAGACGCAGAGTGCAGTGAGTCCCTGAGGTTCCAGAGGATCCAGGGGGGCATATCCATAGAAACATACTGTCAGATTCTTAGGAGAGGTCATGAACAAGGGCAGAGCAAAAAGAAGTAAAGGGGTCATCTTGATTGTAGCTGAAACATGACCACAGAGTCACCTGTACCTAATGACACAGCCAGAGTCTGATTCTGACAAAAAGGAGTATTCCCCTTCATTTATAAAATGGAGAGACCGATGTCTCTTGCCCTTTTGCCTATGAAATAGAGATGTCTGTTTGTTTGTTTTTGGGTTTTGTGCTGTTTTTTGTTTGTTTGTTTGTTTTTTGAGACAGGATTTCTCTGTGTAGCCCTGACTGTCCTGGAACTCACTCTGTAAGACCAGGCTCAGAAATCCACCTGCCTCTGCCTCTTAAGTGCTGGGATTAAAGGCATGCGCCACCACTGCCGGTCTAGGGATGTCTTTCTATTATTCCCTTTGTGTTCTTAGTCACAGACATCCTTAGTCAGTTCTTCTGTCAAGCAGCCAAGAGATTAGGCATAAATTACATTTTCCCTAAAACCTTTGAAATAGATTAGAAAGGAGGACTTGAGAAGTCTGTAGATTTCTGGCCAAGAAAATCCAGATCTGGGTAACAATTTTAAAGTCAAAATATTGGGTCACAGCGGTGCACTCCTATAATGCCAGCACTTGGGAGGCTGAGGCAGGAGGACTACTTCAAGGCCAGCCGGGTTTTCATAGTTCAAGACCAATTTGAACTACATAGGAGACCCTGTGTCAAAATATGTATGTATTTGTGTATATGTTTATGTATGGATGGTACCTATACATGGAAGTTTGCAATTGATGTCAAATGTCTTCCTCAATTGCTTTCTCCGCCTTAAAAAAATTCTGTATATATACTGTATTTATGTGTATGTGTATTTATATTATGTGTATGTGTATATATGCTGTATTTGTGTATGTCTGCAGAGAACATCAGACACCCAGGAACTGGAGTTACAGGGTTTGGAAACTGTCCAACATGGATGCTAGAAACTGAATCCCAGTCTCTTGGAAGAGCAACAAATACTCTTATAACTGCTCTAGCCCAATCCAATTAGTCTCTCACTAAACAGGGATCTCCCCTAGCTAGACAAATCAGCAGGCCTGGGAATCCTTTACCTCCCAGGGCTGGAATTACAAGTGGGTGCGCTTTGCCCAGCCTCTGGCCTTTGTGTGAGTCCTGGGAACTGACGTCAGATGCTCACACTCCCACAATAAGCACACTGACAACCATTTTCTCAGCCTAACCTCATCCAATGGCATTTTTTTAGGAAGCAGCACCCTGTAGATATTTACAGTTATTTCTAAATTATGTATGTATCAAATCCAAAATGGAAACCTGGGAGACAGAAAAAAGATGAAATAATTTTTCCCACCAAATAATTCATTTTATAAGGAGGAGATAAAGCCTTTAGGATCCAGATATTGCGTGTGTGTGTGTGTGTGTGTGTAAAGCTACATAGATCAGGCTAGCCTCAAGCTCACAGCCATCCGCCTCCCCAGTGCTGGGATTACAGGTTTAGTCCTGGCACCGCATGCACCTGGCCAGAATGATTGTTTATGTCCTCCTCCTTGTGTGAGGTGCGTCCCTGAAGCGCATGCTCTCCCTGTCTCTCTGCCCATTCTTGATTCAGGTCTCCTTGCTTTATATCTACAGCTACAGCCCACTTTTTCTCCTAGGATGTGACCTTCATCGTTTTGGTAGTCCTGACAGGTGAGTACTGGTTAACTGTCTTGTAAGATATTCCATCGTTACAACATCACAGTGTGTTTTATGTTTGTCTTATAAAAGCCTCCCTGGTGGGTTTGGGTTTTTTACTTTAATTTCTTTGGGATCAAACCCAAGATACACTGTCTTAGGGTTTTCCTGCTGTGAACAGACACCATGACCAAGGCAACTCTTATAAGGACAACATTTAATTGGGGCTGGCTTACAGGTTCAGAGGTTCAGTCCATTATCATCAAGGTGGGAGCATGGCACCATCCAGGTAGGCATGGTACAGGAGAAGCTGAGAGGTCTACATCTTCATCTGAAGGCTGCTAGCTGAATACTGACTTCCAGGCAGCTAGGACAAGGGTATTAAAGCCCACACCCACAGTGACACACCTACTCCAACAAGGCTACACCTCCTAATAGTGCCACTCCCTGGGCCAAGCATATACAAACCATCACACTAAGCAAATGCTGCTCTCTGAGCTAGAGTTCTATCATGGATGATCACAGACCCCCCCCCCCCCCCAAAAAAGTCATCATTCACATAATGTAGTTGGTAGTGACCTTGATTATCTGGGTAGCCTGGTGGTTTCAGATTTATCTCCTTTCAAAGTTACATTACCCCTTCCCCACAATGCTGTCCTTGGAAAGATACTGTTACTTGTAGCTTACACTTAAAAGAGTAGGGAGTTAAGCTCTCTCTGTTATAGCTTTAAAGAGGAGAGGGGTTGAGACAGGGTCTCATGTAGTCATCGGACCTCAAGATTTGTTACATAGCCAAGAGAGATCCTTAGATGTTTAACTCTGTTCCCCTTGCCACCACTTCTCTAGTACTAGAATTGTAGGTATGTGCCACCACTCCCGGTTCATATAGCTTCAAGGTCAACCTTGAAACTTCATGCTTGACTGGTGGACTCTGTCAAGCCTGGGTCCCGAATGTCTCCCTAAGGGCCTGTTTGTCAGGCTTCACCTCCAGCATGTGATACTGTTGAGACCTAGTATGAGGAAGTTAGGCCCTTGGGGAAGTGCCCTTGGGAGATACATTGGGGCTGCAGCCCCTTCCCTTCCCACACTGCTGCACCTTTGTGGTCTCTAGGACCCCGCTTTCCAATGTGATGGGCTGTCTCACCACAAGGCCAAGTGACTGTGGACTGAAAGAGCCAACAAAAATAGTTCTTCCTCTTTCTAAGCTGTTCACTTGGCATTTTGTCACAATGGTGCCAAGCTGACCAATGCTCTCTCTTACAACTTTTGAACTTGTATTTTGATACCGTGAAGTAGAGCAGTTGGAAAGCCTGGTCCTAAGGTCGGTTTGTTGCAATACTGTACTTAATGATCATCCAAACTAAAAGCATTTATTGTAGATAATGGTGGTAGTCCACGGGTAGCATGTGTGTCAGAACTTAGATCACACACACACACATCTGACTGTGGCCGTGATTCTGCAGTGTACTATTTGCTTCTCTGTTGATGTTATAAAGTACCCAGACACAACCACTGCGAGGAAAAAGGCTTTGTTCTGGTTCACAGTTCCTGAGGTGATGAAGCCCATCGTGGTGGGGAAGGCGTGGACAGAGATGGGGTCAGGTTATGAAACCTCGAAGTGCAGCCACTCCTGGGTCCATGCCTTTAATTCTGGCACTCAGGAAGCAGAGGCAGATGCATTTCTTGTAATTCAAGGCCAGCCAGAGCTACATAGTGACACTGTATCAACAAATAAATCCTCAAGGCTTGATCCCAATGCCATACTGCCTTCAGCCATGCTCCACCGCCTAAAGTTCCTATAACTTTTCTACCTAGCACCATTATTAGTTGGGAGCCAAATCTCCCACCACGTGAGCTCATGGGAGCATTTCATATTTAAACTGCAACACTCCATAAAAGCTATCTTCTTATTTTCTAAGGCAGGGCAGTGCTGGTGATGGAACACGCTTGGAGGAGTGCCTGATTAGCATATGTGAAACCCTGGGTTCCATCACCGGCAGCACCACATAAAATAAGGCACACGCCTGTATTCAGAGAAGGCAGGAAGATCAGAAGTTTAAGGTTATCCTTAGCTATCTATGTAGGGGGCTTGAGGGCAGTCTGGGCTAAAGGTGCATTCTCAAAAGAAAAAAAAATTACAAAGATAAACTAGAAAAATGGCTCAGTGGTTAAGATCACAGACTGCTCATGCAAAGGATCCACGTTCGGTTCCTAGGACCTTGATTGAGCAACTGACAACTGCTCCTAATTCCAGCCCGGGGGACCCAGCATTTCTAGCTTCTGTAGGCACCCAAGGCTTAAGATTTCAAAAGACTTCATGCCATTCCTGTTTGCAGCTCTCAGCTGCTGCCCTGCTTTTAGAGATCTGATACCGTGGACTCGAACCTCTGAAAGCATAAGCCCAATTAAATGCGTTCTTTTCTAAGTTGCTTTGGCCATGGTGGTTTGTCAGCAGCAATAGAAAAGTAAGTTGAGTATTTGGAAGCTCAACAATCTTAAACACTGCATCATGAAGTGACTCTGTAAAGTGTTTTCGTGGTCAAGTCCAATCTACCCTAAAAATATAGTGAAGCTCTCAGGAAGCAGGTTTCTCTGAGTTGGAGGCTAGCCTGGTCTACATAGTGAGGTCCAGGCATGACTACTAGTGAAATCCTCTCCCTCCTCCTCTTCCCCTTCCTCCCTCCCCGCCTCTGTGCATGTGCGTGTGCGTGTGTGTGCGTGTGTGTGTGTGTGTGTATGTGTGTTTAACAATACAGAAAAGCTGAGCTCTATAGTGTTGACTTGTTAGTCCCAGCTACTTGAGACACTGGGCAGGACTTGGAGGCCACTGTGGGCAACTTAGTGAGATCTAATCACAGTAATAATACAGATGCTACCCTTGGCTTTGTGTTTTGGAACTTAACTGTACAGAACAGGCCAGCATGGAACCCACCAAGAGCTGTGTGCCCTGACTTCTGAGTGCTGGGATCAAAGGTGTGGCCACCACACCTTGGGGCGTTTAATTGTTAAGCCTTATTAGCCTCATTAGTTATACACACTTTCAGGTGGACCTCCATTGGCTGCCTGAAATCAAGATAGATAGCACTAACTCCTTTTGAAAATGCTTGTTCCACACACATACCTGTTGCTGTTGACTGTATCCTTATCTCACCAAGGCCATTTGACCCCAGCTTGGCAGTACTGAGAGGTGATGGAATCTTTAAGAGAGGTCTAGTGGGGAGACCTTAGATCGCTAAGGGGATGCCCTGAAGGAGATCATGGGGCTTTGGCTTACTCATTTTTCTCTCCCTGGCTTGTCAGGGTAAGCAATTTTGCTACCTTTTTTCTTTGTAAGTTGCTATTCAGGTATTTATTACAGTGCTAGAAAGCTGCCCAACATACTTATGATTAAGCTCAATTTATTAATTGCATACAGTAAGAGATTGACAAGAATGGAACAGGTACAGCTGCTGTAGTAATGCCAATGTTCTCTCATTACTGTGCTTCCCCCTTTCTCTTGAGACAATGTGACACAGTCCAGAGCCTGTGTGATGTAATGGAGTGAGGTAAATCGTGCAGGCACTGAGACACTAAGGGTTACTTTAACACAAGCCTTGAGATAGTGACAGTTGCTCTGAGAATTACAATAGCTACTAAGTAACTTAATGGGAAAGTGGTACATACAGCATTGATACTGTGAAGCATGGGCTGGGATTGTAGCTAGGTTGGTAGCCCGCCTGCCTAGTAAGGAGGAAACCCTGGCCTCAATTCCCAGCACCACATGAACGAGCCGCAGCGATGTGCTCCTGTAACTACAGCCCCTGAATGGTATCGAGAGGAGAAGCTGGTCACCTTCAGCTATATAGCAGATTTGAGGCTAGCCTGGGCTATCTGAAACCCTATATGAATAAATACAATTTTAAAACAAGTAAAAGGATTCATATCCTAGGTGGGATGGAATAGAATAATTTGAAATTTCATTAAACTACTCACAATGGTATATGATTTAAAATGATTTTTTTGTTTGTTTGTAGAATTTTTTGTTTCGTATTTTCAGACCAAAGTTGACCAAGGGTAACTGAGACGTCTGAAAGTGAACTCAGGACAAGGTGGAGCTACTATAAAGATAGCTCCAGGGTCTTTATGATTTAAACACATGGGGGTTAGAGAGAAGGCTCAGTGGCTAAGAGTGCCGGTTGCTCTTCCAGAGGACCTGGGTTCAGTTCCCAGAACTGCTTTGGTAGGTTCCAGTCCCACGGTATCCAACAGGCCCCTCTGGCCTCTTCAGGGCTCCAGACATACGTGTATGATGCACAGACATACACAGACAGAATATCCATAAATAATACATCTGTGGGGTGTGTGTGTGTGTGTGTGTGTGTTAAATAGGAATTTAAAAAAAACTATTTGGCCATGTTTTTATCGAATGATAAGCATTTTAACCTAAGCACTGATAGAAGCATGTGAGCGAATGACTCAGTGGACTTTGCTTTTAATGAAATCCCATGTGGCACTGCGGACCAGGCAGTAGGTTGGCCGGAGCCACACACACTGCCCTGAAGGAAGGAGGATGAGCTCAGGTGTGCCAATGAGGTAGACAGGACAGCAAACGTCAGGGAAGGAGAGCATCGAGTAGCCCAGAGTGAGACGCTTCGAAATAGGCTCTGAGTACATCCCAAGCAGACATTTCAGATGTGTTCACAGTCTCTTTGCTGTGGCAGAGAGGAAGGGCTTATTTTGGTCCATGCTTTCAGAGCTTCCAACCTGTGGTTCTCAACCTTCTTAAAGCTTCAACCTTTTGGTACAGTTCCCCATGTGGTGGTGAGGACCAGCCGTACTATTATTTCATTGCTTCTACATAACTATTTTGTTACTGTTATAAATCGCAATGTAAGTATCTGGCATGCGACCTCCCCAAAGGGGTCAAGACCTACAGATAGAGAAGCACTGTTCCGGCCCGTGGCGGTTTGACTGTTGTGCTTGTGGCCTGAGGCAGCATAATAAATACATCAAGTTGGGAGTGTATGGTAGAGGAAATCTGTCCCGTCTTCACTGCTTCCTGTTCACTGGACTGTGAAAGAGAGACAGCCCGAGTCCCAGTATTCCCTTCAAGGTCCCAGCCCTCCCAATAGCACCGCAGGCTAAAGACACACCTCAGCCCAAGGGCCTTTGGTGCCTTGGCATTTACACAGCCTTGGACTCACTCTGGCTTTTGAGTTGCCCTCTGAATTCATGGTTTACCTTTACAGAGGTCGCAAGCCCAGTGAGACATGCCAGGAGAGACTTCCAAGAGGAAGCAAAGAAAGGGTTCAGGTGCTCAGCTAATCTGCTTTTTGAGAGTAAAGGAAGACACCCCTGGTGGTGCGGGCTGAAATGGCATCCTGGCTGAGGTCTAGATTCTGGACTCTGCATGATGAACTGTAGTGGTAGGAGCTGTGGGAGCTTTCAATGCGGTTTTCAGTGTGTTCGGTCTTATTCTTGGCTGTTCCTGCCCTTTTTGCCTCTCTGACTCTCTTAAGACAGAGTGACTTTAGGGTCATTTAATAATCCCCTCCCCTGAAGAGTAAAACAAGAAGAATTAATGAAGTGTGAGATGGGAAGGCAGGGTGGAGGAGAAAGTGTAGGGCAGGATAACTAACGCTACAGACTTCTGAAAAGGCCATATGCAAACTGAATATTGTAGAAACTTTCTAAAATACATATGCATGTGGATCCTTTTTAAAGATTTATTTATGTATTTATATAATGTGTATGAGTACACTGTAGCTGTCTTCAGACACGCCAGAAGAGATTATCAGATCAAATTGTAGTTGGCTGTGAGCTACCATGTGGTTGCTGGGAATTGAACTCAGGACCTCTGGAAGAGCAGTCAGTGCTCTTAACCACTCCAGCCCCCATGCGTGTGGATCTTAAAGGATTTACTCTATAACAGGACAACAAAACCTATCCTAGATACCATAGGGTACCAAATGAAAGATACAGCATGCTGGTGATGGTGACATACACCTTGAATCACCACAGTATTTGGGAGGCAGAGGCAAGAGCCCTGGTTTCCATAGCGAGCTTCAGGCCAACCAAGGCTACTTAAGACCTTGTCTCAAAAATAAAAGGTCAAAATAAAGGTCAAATTATTGGTCCACGGGGTTCTGTGGACCCCAAACATAGGCTATTCTGCGGAGCTGCGAAGAGTTTCCAGCCTTTGGGGGAAGGGTTCGCCCCCCCCCACCTATATATTTTTGGAGACCCCCATTAAACTTTGAGCCTTGAACAGAAAATTAGTTTTGGCTTCATGTTTCTCTCTCTCTCTCTTGTTTTTTTTTTGTTTTTTGGTTTTTCGAGACAGGGTTTCTCTGTGTAGCCCTGGCTGTCCTGGAACTCACTTAGACCAGGCTGGCCTCGAACTCAGAAATCTGCTTGCCTCTGCCTCCCAAGTGCTGGGATTAAAGGCATGCGCCACCACTGCCCAGCTGAGTATGCAGCTCTAAATGGGACATCTATATCATATACAGAGACCTCTCCTAAAGCTCTGGGATCATCGTAGAAGAGGGAGTATAAAGATTGTAGAAGCCAGAGGCTGTAGATGGCTATTGCAACACAGTGTTTTCTGGACACACACACACAACAGGGCTATTGCACATATGAGTTCACAACAGTTGTGATTTGCATGCATAAGAACCTCCTGAAGATGAAACCAGACAAAATCTCAGTATGGAGGAGAGAGGTCATGAGGTCCCACCCATTGCTGAGGAGTTAATTGGCAATTGATGTCTCTTGGTAGAAGGAGAGGCCATTCCCTTCAGGGATGCAACCTCAGTCTGCCCATGCTCAGTAGATGCCTCTATACCCGTGCACATTTTGGCAGCATGAAGTGGACTCAGTGGAATAGAAAACCAGACACATGAAATTTGGAGGTGAGAATACTGGGGAGGAGAGTTAGCAGAAGGGAAATAATGGGGGATAAACTTGTCTAAAACACATTAATTTAATGTATATGAGCACCCTGTCACTGACACTCCAGAAGAGGGCATCGGATACCACTACAGATGATTGTGAGCCACCATGTGGTTGCTGGGAATTGAACTTAGTACCTCTGGAAGAGCAGCCAGTGCTCTTAAACACAGTCATCTCTCTGGCCCTGACTAAAACACATTTTATGCATTTAAAAAAATACTCAAAGGGCTAGAGAGATGGCTCAGAGGTTAAGAACACTGGCTGCTCTTCCAGAGGTCATGAGTTCAATTCCCAGCAACCGCACAGTGGCTTACAACCATCTATAATGTGATCTGATGCCCTCTTCTGGCATGCAGGTGTACATGCAGATAGAGTACCCATATACATAAAATAAGTAAATTGTAAAAAAATAAAAATTCTTAACTAGGAAAAAAAATTCCGCTCTCCCCATTCCTTGCTCACATCAGAGTGTTCTGTTGTTTGTTAACTGATTAGGGGACAAAGCTCCAGTAAGAATGAATTCTCTGACCTCTTCTGGAAGAAATTACCTGTTGCCTTTATTTTTAAAAAACAAAGGTTAAGTGAGCTTGAGAGATGGCTCAGCAGTTAAAAGTACTGCTCCTAAAGAGGACCTGGGCCCCACATCAGGGTTCACAACCATTGGTAACTCCAGTTCCAGGGGATCTGGTACTGTCTTCTGGCATCTGTGGTCAGCAAGCACACACATGGTACACATACATACATGCAGGCAAAACATTAAAAATTTTTTTTAAATCTAAAAAAAAAAAGTAAAACTGAAAAGCTAAGATCAAAAACCAAAGAGACTGGAGAGATGGCTCATTGGATAACAACACTGGCTGCGTTTCCTAGAGGTCCTGAGTTCAATTCTCAGCAACTACATGGAGGCTCACAACCATCTGTAATGGGATCTGATGCCCTCTTCTGGTGTGTCTGGAAGATAGCAACAGTTTAAAAGATAAACAGTGAGGGCTGGGGCAGTACTTGCCCACCATGCCGGAGACCTCAGGTTTAATCCTCAGTGTTGCTGGAGCAACAAAGTCATATGAGAGAAAATTACAGAGTTGCCGTTGTGTGTTCCTACATTGTAAATGGAAGTCTCCATTGGAACTTGTGAAGGGCCTTATTTCTTCTAAAGGTTCCGGTTTCCTGAGACCTTGGTTGTTCTTCTGAGTTACAGCACACAGCTTGGCATAAGTGTGGCCCTGGGTTTGGCCTCCAGCACCAATATAAAAATAAATAACAACCCCTACCTTTCTTATTGAAAGTCCAAGAAACAATGACCAAGGGACCAAAACATAGACTTTGACATTTCAAGCAGGGTGGGGGTGACTTAAGTCTTTAAACCCAGAACTGGGGAGGCAGAGGCAGAGGCAGAGGCAGAGGCAGAGGCAGAAGCAGATAAATCACTGTAAGTTCAAGGCTAGTCTGATCTACAGATTCCAGGACAGCCAAGGCTACACAGAAGCTCTGTCTGGGGAGAGGGGGTGAGGGTGGGGCACAACTACGACGATGACAGGCGATGATGGCGGCATTTCATTCTCTAAATGACATCAGGATATATTAAAGAAATGACTGATGGGTAGTGTGAGCAATGTACACTGTAAATGTGGAGTCTGAGATGCTTGGGACTGAGTCAGGCATCTTCACATCCGTGAATGTGGAATGTAGACGGAAGTGAATGTAGGTGAACTCAGCAGCTGAAAGCGAAAGCTGTATGCGACTCTCATGGCTCAAAGAGAAGATAGTTAAACATACATATGCTTCGACTGTCAGTGAAGCAAGGAAATGGTTTAAATCGATGTCAGTGAAGCAAGAAGTCATTTAAATCTCCATAGCCCTACCTGTAAAAGCAATGGATTGTGCTGGGAGTGTAGCTCAGTGGTGCAGCATTTGCCCCTCGAATAGGAAGCTCTGGACTCAAGCCCCACACTGAAAAAGAGAAAGAAAAACAAACAAACACCAAAAAACAAAAGTAGTAAAACAAAACCAATTAGTCTGCAACAGTTTGGATATAAAGAGGGTACTACATGGCCGGAACTCCATGGTGCTGTTGAGAGGCGGGACTCGTAGTGGCGCAGGCCTTTAAACCCTGAACTCCCGAGGCAGAGGCAGACTGATCTCTGAGTCTAGCCTGGTCCACAGATCAAGTTCCAGGACAGCCATGGCTACACACAAATCAGTCTCAAAAAAAAAGAAAAAGAAAGGAAAAATTTAAAAAGAAGTAAAAAGAGAGGCGGTGGAAATTTTAAGAAAGGGATTGTGGGACTCTAGCCTTTCTCTCTTTCTGGCCTTGAGATGACCATTTCTGGTCTACAACCGGCTTCCACCATGCTGGACCATGCCACTCCAGGTCCCAAAGCAATGCAGCCAACGGAGCATGTGCTGAAACAGTCAAAGTCTTTGTAAGTTGATTATGTCGGGCGTTTGTTCACAGTGCTGGAAAGCTACTGGATACCCTTGGAAGATATGAAGGAATCAACCCTTTAAACCAGTTATTGAAGTGAAATATGAGCAGAGGTTTCCTTCCTACCTTCCTGCCTTCTGTGTGTGTGTGTGCTAATATAAGCAGATATTCTGAAGTCTCACTTTCTAAGTATTCAACAAGTCAATTAGCAAGAATGATGGATTCAATATTACTGTTCCCACTTCCTAATGAATTTAGAATTGAAGTATAGAGCTTATACTCAGAGACAGGAGGCAATCAGATAGGAATACGTATTTAAAAAAAAAAAGCAAAAGAACCCACTCCCTGTGAAATCAGTTCTCTCCAAAGAAAAGAAGCAAACCTTTGGGCCTACAAGATGGCTCACTGAATAAAGGGTGCTTGCAGCCAAGCCTAATGGTCTGAATTTGATCCCTCAAAGCCACATAGTGGGAAGAGAGAACAAATTTCAGTAGGTTGTTCTTTGCCCTTAACATGTGTGTCACTGAGGCCCACACAGACACGCAAAAGTAAATAAATGAATGTATAAAGACAGAAAAAAAAATAAGCCTTTGTCTGGTGTGTTTCTGAACAGGATGGCTTTTAGGGAAAACCAAAGTCCCAGGAGCCCAGTGAAAAAACTCCAGCATGACAGACATTTTCATGAGAGTCTTCACAGAAAACAAATGGAGGAACTGTGGTTAAACATTGTAGAGGGAAGGATAAAAACAAGTCAGCCAGGCAGTGGTGGTGCACTCAGGAGGTAGAGGCTCTCTATGAGTTTGAGGCTAACTGGGTCTACACAGTAAGTTCCAGGACAGTCAGAACTAACACTGTCTTGAAATAAACCCTGTCTTCAAAAAGAAAAAAAAAGTAGATGTTAGTGTACAGATATTCAGGTACAGATTACTAAACTAAGTAAAGCCAAAGAAGTAATCAGAAAAATGGTACAGCAGTTTCTCATAGCCATAAGAGAAGAGGTTACTTTGGGGACAGGTGAAGATGTGTGACTTGAAGGGAAGTGATGAGGTTCTCAGGTTGTCAGGCATGGCGGCACACGTCTTTAATCCCAACATGCAGGAGGAAACTCTGTGAGTTCCAGGCCAGCCTGGGCTACATAGTGAGACTCTTTCTCAAACTCACTCACTCTACAGGTCAAGCACAACCCTGTTTTGAAAGAGAAAAATACACTTTTAAGCATCAATATCCACAGGTGGAAAATTCCACACCTGGGATGGACTACACACACACTTAGTTGTACATAAAATTGCACTCAGCTACACAGATAAGATATATGAAGAGTCAATGAGTCCTGTCCTTAAGATATGATCTTAATTCCATATGCAGATATTCTGAAAGCCCAGAAAATTCTGGGCCCAGGTATTTCCGATGAGGGAGAGAGATGACCTGCATTGTCTTATGCTGCTATCCATCACAGGGCTGTTGCCTTACAGTTAGCCGGTGGGTGTGGTGTAGACTGTATCCGTCTTATGCTTAAATGTTAACCACATTTATTCTTGAAAAGTTATGTGATAACAGAAAACTGGGAAGTGTTGTCATTTTTTGCACACTCACCTTTTAATAACAATGACTCATTGTGTGTGCGGGGAAGACAGACGATAACCCCTGCCTTTGGGAGGTTTGTGTTTTGAGAACACAGACGCACTCTGGATGCACTCTGTCTTGGACTGTGATCCCAGTGGATTGGAACTGGGAGGAGGACCATGATTCTGTCGATGGAATGCTTACCTACAATGGAAGAGCGCCTGAGATTCCGCAGCGCCACCAAGGAAACAAATGGACCTGAGTGGAGCAAAGTGGATAAAGAAAGCCTTCTGGGACTTTTAGGAGGGGATTTTTAGGAGGGGAGGATGGGAGCCTGGGCAGGGCAGAGCAGAAGGCAGAGTAGATAGATTGCAAGCATAGTTTGGAAGTGGATCCGTCAGGCTATTGATTAGTGCGTTTGTTGTTTGTAGGTGGGTGGAATCGGTAAGGAAAGAAGAGAGCAATGCTTCTAGCACGGGCTGACTGAATGGAAACCACTGAGCGAGAGTCATCCAAAGCCACCGCCATGCAAAGCCACAGACAACGAGACTTTGCTCAGAAATGCTGTTCTTCATGCACAGAGAAGCCCCATAGCCCACCTCAGGCCTCTGGAACTTTTGCACTTAGTTCATAGAACTACATAGGTGTCTAACCCAGGGAAGGCACTCACGTGGCAATTTGAACACAGTGCATTCATTACAGATGTCAGCCTTCCTAGGAATCACTGTGTAGGATCAAGACACTGAGTACACTCTGTCCATGACAGAAGTTTAGCCTTACACTAATTAAGTTCAATCCATTTGGCTTAATCCCCATAAAATTACAGTATGCTTTTGTTTCTAAACTGTGACTGAGAAACAACTCAACCACAGCTCGGGCAGGGGCTTAATAAACTGATAGTTAGCTTCGTGAACTGTCATCAGGCATTCCATTTTGCAACAGCAGTTTGAGAGTCAGGAGGAAAATAAAAACGTTCTATAAGCTGGGCAGTAGTTTCAGGGGGGAGGAGATTTGTTACGCTGGGGAAGAATGTCACAGATGTGATGTGCCAGATGACAGTTGGGCCTCACCAGGGGTATGCAAAGTGGTTATGGTAAACAGGGAGGGCTGGAGGGTTTGACCAAGTGGCTTGCCAAAGCAGGGGGGTTCTGTGAAAGGCGACAGGCACACTTATCATGGAGGTATTTGCAGAGTTGGTGCTTGTAAGTGCAGGGTTGCCACACAAGTCAGCTTGCACAGGTTAGCCAGTAGCACTGTGTCAGACAGACCCTTCTTACTCTAGGAGACACAAAGACGTTCTTTACGGGTGAGGGGTCTGTAGCTTGTTCTGCTCATTCTAAATCTCTCCTACACATCTTTACTGCTGCAGGGTTTTCCTCTTCCTTGAAGGAGCGGCACTCCTTCCTGGTCCTTCTGTCTTAAGAGTCTTGGTGACTTTAAACTTGAGCTAGGTCTACATGCCGTGACTCCCACTGCCCTTATTATCACCAGTTTAAGCAGGTGATTTAGCCCGAGTCAGGCCCACATATGCCCACCTTCTAAGTGACTTGCCCCAAGGACAAGAGTGAGTTGGAGAAACCCTCGAAAGGTCCTAGGAATGTGAACTCAAACCCAGGAAGAAAGCTATAGCAGCTCTGGACTAAGCTGGTCCAGCACAGGGAGGGGCATGGTTGTGCACTGAGGAAGGCATGTGGTGAAAGTTGGCTCATTTGGTTCTGAGTTAGCCTTGTACAGTGAGAGATGAGAAGGACTGAAGACTTTGTGCATGCGTGTGTGTATGAGTGTGTGTGTGTGTGTGTGTGTGTGTGTGTGTGTGTGTGTGTGTGTGTGTAATGCTGGGTATCAAACTCATAATCACTCAAATGAGATGTACTCTAAGCTAGGCAGTGGTGGCGCATGCCTTTAATCCCAGCACTTGGGAGGCAGAGGCAGAGGCAGGCAGATTTCTGAGTTCAAGGCCAGCCTGGTCTACAGAGTGAGTTCCAGGACAGCCAGGGCTACACAGAGAAACCATGGCTCGAGAAAAAGCAAGAGAGAGTGAGAGAGAGAGAGAGAGAGAGAGAGAGAGAGGTGCTCTATCACTGAGCTCCATCTCAGGTTTTTGGGGTTTTAGACTAGCTACTGTTGGGGTTCTTCATTGACAATTTAGAGACAAAAGTACTTAACATCATGTATATTTTTATTTTATTTATTTGTTGAGGCAGGGCTCACTATGTAGATCAGACTGGCCTGTGTGCTGCCACCACACCCGCCTTATATATACTTACTTTATAAGGATTAAACCAAACAGGTTTAAGATGTTAGCATAAAGTTTACTTTGTCCTATTGTTGGTCAGAGAGATGTTGTAGACATGCGCATAGGGTGTGCATGACACAGGAGGGTGCCTCTTCTGCTGGATTTACAACAGATTTATGGCATTGCCTTACAGTCAAATGACCACATGGGTGCCTTTCACAGAGATACACATTTAGCTTTCTGAGATAAAGGATGAAACTGTAAGGAGCTGGGAAAGAAAAGGAGTCATTCTTTTCTCAAGAGAATAGCAGGTTCAGACCCACGAGTGAGTCCCTTCTGGTCTTTGCTGCCTCCAATCCGGCTAACTTTCAGTCATTCACTCATTAAAGGTTGTTTGTTCCAGTGGTAATCCAAAGCAGGGAGTTATTTTTCAATATGCTCCGTTTGGCTTTGGAATGCTTTGCATGCAGTATGGCAACAGATTTATTTCCCTGTGCATTACATTGTCATAACGTAGACTTGGAGGACTCTGGTCAGTAAGACACAATAGTGCAATGATAGAGGTTCAGAAAGACCTGGCTCACAACGGGGAGGAGCCCTCTGCCCATCCTAATAGGCCAAGTCTATGTCAGTAGACTGCCTTTGGTCTAATATCCCCAGAGTTGTTACATCACTTATATCCAGAGTACATCGGCAGGGGGCTCCTGCTTGATGTAGCTGCAGGACACAGACTCATAGAGATGTTATTTTAAGAAAGGGTGGGATCTAGGTGGAAACTTGGGGCTTGTTAATTTCAAAGTAGGGGTTTTCATTCTGCTCATTCTTGTTTCCCAAGAGCTGGGGCAGCACACACTATGAGCTCAGTAGTTTTGGTTCATTAGGCAAGACCGCAGAATATCAGTGGAGAAATACCCAGGTGATTGCTGAAGTAGAGAGAGCACCTTTGATGTCTGTGCTGGGAAGGCAGGTTTCCCTAAAGAAGGAAAGTGTAGGCCCTACAGGGTGACTCAGCCAGTAAGGGCTCTTACTGCTTAGTCTGATGATCATCCCTAGAACCCACAAGGCGGAAGGAGAGACCACACATCTTGCAAGTTGTCCTCAAACCACAAATAAACAACAACAACAACAATAACAACAACAAATTAAATGAAGGGAGTGCAGAAAAAAATGAGGGAGGTTGAAGAGCGATCGGTTCGGTTCGTCTAGGGATCCGAAAGGATTACGAAAATACAGAAAAGGCGCTTTTCAAGACGGGATGTGCAGTCTGTAATTGATGGGGCAAACGGCTGGAGGAAGACTCTGAGGACCTGCAGTCATTTCTTTGGGCACAGGCCACTGACAGTGGCTCCAACAGCGTAGAGGCTGCTACTGTCCCCAGGAAGGGACATGACACACGAGGAAGGCCAGGTCTTATAGCAGCTGGCTACGTTATTGGAGGGACAATAACGGAGACACCGGCAAGGTAAGATGATTGATCGCAGGGAAAGGTCCAGGGGCGAGAGATTAACATTGTGTTAGAGGTGGTGGAGAGGTGGCCGCTATCAAAGGGCCGAGCTGAAGGGCCGTGCTCCAGGAGAAAGAGCCTCCTGTGACAAAGAGGAAAAAAGAGCCAGAACTTTGTGGTGCTCCTATTCGGGATTCTGGCAGGAGAGGAGGAGCTTCCTGGGGGACACGGCGGGAGGCGGGACCGGCCGCAACAGGTGTGCGGGCGCCCGTGCTGGCTGGCTGGCGGGGCGGGGCGACCCGGGAGGCCACACCCTGAAACTACCTGCGCGGGGAGGAAGGATGAGAACGGGAGCCTCCGCCGCCGACCGGGCGCGCTGGGCCTGCCCCGGAACTTGGCCCGTGCCTACCCTCGCACCCTTCGTTCCTCGTGTCCCCAACACCCCGCGGGCCATGGTAGTCGGCTGCCTGCAGGGACCACGAGTCTGAGACCGGCGATCGGGCTGCGGAGACCATGGGGAGCAATCGGGGCCGCAAGGCCGGAGGGGGCTCGCAGGACTTCAGCGGGGGACTCAAGTACAACTCCCGGCTAGAGGTAGGCGAGGGCTGGGGACCCGGGGCCGGTCGTCCACAGTCCCGATCCGCGCGCACCGTCACCTGCGCGGGCCCTCGGTTTCGCCCGAGCTCCGCTCTACGACCCGTGGGTGGCCGGAGCTCGGGTGCACAGGTGGAATTTCCTGTTCGGTGGGTGCCTGGCCGCTGGTGGCAGGGCGGGGCCGGTCGGACCTCGGCCCCAGATCTGCCTCGCTCCGGCCACCGAGGAGGCGGGAAGCCCCAGGGCCCGGAGGCGTCCGGGGGTCGGGGGGCACTCCTCCTGCCTCCTGTCCTCTCGCTTCTCTCTTGATGGCTGGAAAAGGGGACCTTCGTGGGGGCCCCCATTGCTCTGGGCTATCAATGCTCGGAGTGAGTGACCTGGGCTATGGGAAGGACAAGTTGGAGATTTGTCTGTCCTTGGCCTCTGCAGAAATTCGTTTTAGTCTTCCTGGTCAAAGGCGCTTTGGATCTTTTGTAAGGTGTGAACTCAGAGCAGAGCTTTGTCCACACAGTGTGGAGCCGAGGGTTTGTTGGCCCTTGAGAAGGTGACTGTCTGGGGAGTGGTGAAGCCTGTGTCCTGAGCTTTCTGGAGGAAGCCTTTAGTAACCTGGGAACAGAAGTCATGAGAAGTCTCTTGAAAGACCTCAGAAGCATTTCACTTTGCAGTACACAGTGTGGGGTGGGGGTAGGGCGTTAGTTACCTTACTGAAAGACACGCACGGACGGGGGCGGGGTGGTACAGTGGGACCAGCGGCCAGGCATTTTTCAGAACCGCAGCAATAGGCTGGTGAGCGAGGCTTATTGCTCTGGCGGAGGCAGTTTCCTGGAGTCGAGCTTCCCCTTCCGCCACTTTTTCATGCACTCCTTATCTAGTGACTTGGAGAAGAGCAGATTTCGGGGACCGTGAGCCGGAACTCTGCTACCTTCTTCACTTCTCACCCCTTGTAACCAGAAGTTTCCCCCCAACCCCACCAAGGCTTCTGCCCTGCTGTGAGATGCCACCAGCTGCCGCCGTCTCTTTCTTTCTGTAATTGGGGTGTTTGTGAGTCCTTAGTAATTAATTGACGGCTTGGGGCTCGGGCCTCCTCGGCAGGTAGCCTGCTGTTTGGTGTTTGGTCTTCAGGGCTGTTTTTCTCTCCATTCTCCGTTTGCCCTTCCTGACTTCCCTTTTGAAGACTGATGCTGTTACTGAAAGTGGGTCCTCTGGTGACTGAACTCAGTCTCCTATTTAGGCTACGTACCCCCCTACCCCCGCCACCCGGGGGGGGGCGGACGCACAAAGTTTCTCCTCGACCCAGGGTGGGGCTCACAGTTCCGGTCCCTGGGCTCCTGCTAGATTACTATTCATCAGTACCTCCACTTTGCCATCCTCCTAGGTCCTTATTCATCTCCATTCCTTGGGTTTCTCCTACTCACTTCTGCAGGCTTCTTTTGCCTGTGTGGCTCATTCTGTCTTTTTTTCCAGTTTGGCTGAACGACCCCTGTACCAGTGCTGGACCAGGCACTCACTGCCCAAAGGGGCTCTCAGAGAGCAATAGGATGTGACTGGTTCCTTTAAGAAACTTAGTCTTTCGGGACGTGTGAACAGACACACACACACACACACACACAGTTCGACACAATGCAGTGTGTCCTCAAAAGAGTAGCCGCAGCTCACTTTTCTATCTCCAGGAAATCTTCAAGTACGACTTCCAACCCAGGCTTGAGTGTTCCAGGCTGCATCACCCAGGAGTGTCTGTTTATGGTTGGGGTCTGCAGATCTGCCTTGACACCTCCTCTGACCAGTCTGTGTGGTTGCTGCCTCGTGGGTAACTTCTGTCACAGAGACTGGCTGAGGTCTGGCTGGGTCCCAGGGGCACCACTACCACAGCTTTTAAGTTCTGACTTGTCTGTCTCCTTCCCAAGGCTGATTATGTTGGTCCCTCGTGGCTCCCACAGAGGGTAAGAGTTATTTCTCTGTGTTTTTTTCCCCCTGTCGTATGTATCCTGGGACTGTGTGAGCCCTGCCCAGGTATGAGCAGGTGTGCAGATACCAGTTGTTATGGCCGTTAGTGAGAATGGAGAAGTCAGTCTCACTGATTGGTTAGGTCAAACTTAACCAAACTGTTGTATGTTTGATGGTGACTGTGAAGTTGCATATATGCATATGAAATATGCATATATGTTTAGTAATGATCTCCTTAGATAAGACTGAGTGTTCCCCAACAATGGAGAGACACGTTGGGTCAATACTAGGTGTTTGGGAGCTAGGCCTTACAGCCCTGAATATTTAGAGTCATCTGCTAATTGCTCAAACACTCACCCATTCGTTCAGTCACTCATTTGTATAACAGGTATTTACTAAGTACCTGACCAAGCACTTGCCATGTCACAGTCCCTGCCTTCCTTGTCACCATGGGTACTGTGGACAAGCACAGAGTGAGCATTTAGAAGGACATCTGTCTGGCCCAAGCTGGTTACCAGGGCAGATGAATTGGGCTGCAGGCTTCTGTGATGTAGTAGTGACAAGGGAAGACAACATGGAATCAAGACCCGGGGCCACCGCTGCCTAGCCAGGTGATAGGAGACGCTATCTGATCCTAGTAAGCCTGTTTTTCTGGCTATGAAATGGGCTGGCAATGTGACCCTGGTTTATTCCTAAGACTCAAAGGAGTACTTTGCATAGGAAACCTTTGTACATCCATAGTGGCTTTCAGGTCAAATAATCAGGTTTCTTTTTTTGTTTTGTTTGTTTATTTATTTGAGTTTAAAAGGCCCTGAGACCAATAGGAAGGTGATATATTTGGGGGTGCAAATTGGAGGGAATCTCCACCTTACGTGGGTTCCTGACTTTGCAGAAGTCCTGGGCTGCCTGGCTGAGCTCCATGCAGAGAGGGTGCTCTGGGGAGCCACACCCCCAGCCATCTGCAGTACAGACCATCTTGCTGAACCCTCTCACCTTTCACTTCACCCTCTCTCCAGCTTCTATGACCAGAAATGAGTGGCCTGCTCACTCCAATTCCCTCGGATTCTTTCCTTTCAGCGGGCAAAGTGCACCTGTAGAAAGCACTAAGGACTAGATGCTGGGTGACAGAGACGGAGGAGGCAGGCAGCGGCACTGGGTCTGGGTGTTGGTGGGTGCGGACCAGCAGATGCGGTCAGAGGAAAGGAAGGCTGTTTTCTCCAGTGGCTAATAGAAGACCCACCCTTCACTCTACCCCATCCTACCAATCTCATTTAGGAGTCTGGAAAGCTGAGGCAGAGGAGGAGTGTGCCGGAGTCTCCTGCTCCCAGTGGGCTTGCTTAGGGCCAGCTGTGGCTAAGCTGTCATTATCACAGGCTACAGAAGGAGAAGCGATTTTGTTTCCTCTCTTACCTGGTCTCTGTGGGGAGAGGCCTCAGGGTGCTGTGGTCCCAGAGTTCCCCTGGTGTCTGTTTTGTTCTCTAGTGTGTGGTTCTACCCAGGCTGTTGGTTTTTCTCTCCTAAATCATGAAGTGTGTTATTGAAATGGGAGAGAGAACCGGACAGAGTCTGGAGAGAGGCCACATCTTAAAGATGTTATCAGGCTCCCTGTGGTGACCATGGGGCATGATCATGTGCAGCATTAAGTTTTGCTGCTAGTACTTGGTAGCTTACACTATCGTCTGAGAGGTCACAACGTTCCTCTGTATCCAAGGGGGATTGCTTCATGGATGTCAGAATCTAAGGGGTTCATGCCCCTTAGGTAAGGTGACATTGTACAGCCCTGATTAGATTCACAGTAGGGAGACATTCTGAGAACTTTGTCATTAGGCAGTCTGGTCAATGTGTAGACCTTGATTGTATAAGGTGACATGTTGTAGCCTATCACATACTGGAGCTATATGCTGTTGTATGTGATAGTTTTTTTGTTTTGTGGAGTGTGACATTCATATAGAATCCAAATACAGCTTCCACATACTTTAGGTCATCTCTAAATTACTTATATTATATAATACCATTAAATAATCGTTATATTAGAGATAAATGTCTGTACCTGTTCCCTACAGATACAGTTTTTATTTAGTTATTATTTCTATTTGTTAGTAGTTGTTTGTAGTGCTAAAGGTTAAACCCAGACCTTGCTCAGTCCTGACTGAGCAATACTTGGGTTCTGGGTAGCCCAGGTTGTCCTGGAACTCGCTCTGTCCTCGAGCGAGAGATCCACCTGCCTCTGCCTCCCAAGTACTGGAATTAAAGGCATGTGCCACCACCGCCCTTCCCTGTCAGACACCTTTTCTAAGTTTTTGTGTGTGTGTGTGTGTGTGTGTGTGTGTGTGTGTGTGTGGTTTTTCGAGACAGGGTTTCTCTGTGTAGCCTTGGCTGTCCTGGAACTCACTCTGTAGACCAGGCTGTCCTCGAACTCAGAAATCCTCCTGCCTCTGCCTCCCAAGTGCTGGGATTAAAGGCGTGCGCCACCACCGCCCGGCTAGACACCTTTTCTAGAATCAGGTCCGTACTGAAAATTCCTCCAGGCACTTGTCTTCCTTCTTTGCTCATTCGACCTGAGCTTAAAGATCCGTAGTGTTTTCTCTGGAGTTTTTGTGACTGTTGTCTAACTGGTTGGAATCTCAGATCCTTTTGTTCGTCTGTGACCCCTGCTGGTGATGGTTTATACTGACTATCATGATGGTGATGGGGGAAAGGGTAGAGGATTCCATTTCTACCCTTGCCTCATTCAGTACCTAGCTTCAGTCCGTTGTCTTGCTCGCAGTGGTGTTGGCGTGGAAAAACTAGAAGCATGGTTTACAGACGAAAACTCTGGGGGCCCAAAGACCTTGTGTAAACTGCCCAAAGGCAGTGGGTGGAAGAGAAAGATTTCAGACCTTGATCTGTGTGACTTCAAAGCCCATGAGCTTAACCACAATGCTGTAATAAAACTGGGTTCCAAAGACAGGGGTGATTGATGCGTATCCCCAGCAAATCCCAGAACACATCATTAGGGCGTTGTGAGCACATAAAAAAAAAAAAGAAGTGATCACCAGGCGCCAGTCCAGTGCACCTAAGTCATCTCACTCCAAACCTGTCTGGTTTTCCTTTTGATGGGCTGACTTAGCGAGGAGACCAAGAGCACAGCAGAAGTGATTGCAACGTGACTTCATTGAAATATACCTTCATTAAATGTCATAGCGCAATTTTAAACTGAAAAACAATTCATCCAACCCAAGCTGACAAATCAGCTCAGTTTCTTTCCTTTGCCTCATCCCAGCCCTTAGCTGGTGTGTGAATGTTATCTAGTATGTTGTCCTGCACAAGTCTAGCAAAGGCAACGCTGCGAACCTGACTCTGGGCCCCATGGAGGACTGGGGACTGACAGTCTTAAGGTCTGGTAGGCTTGTGAATGACTGAGCATTATGCTAAGGAGGGTCCCTGTGGGCAGTGACCTTTGGGCTGGTCTCCCCCTTTCCCCCCATTTCCTTCTGTGCCTTTTCCTCTTTAGTGGCAATTCCATCAGGACATTCAGACTTGGGACATTGGCCTCTTGGCTTCTGGAGGTGACAGTAAGCTTGGGAGGGAAAGGCCATGCCACTGATGGTTTAGCAATGACTCAGATGGAGCTAGCTGGCCCTCTGGGTGGATTGTCGAAACAGAACATGTCCATCTGGGTCTGGAGGAAAGGCTGCCCACATGACACCATTCTCCCAGATGGAAACAGAAACCACCTCCCTCCGTGGCCCGGGGTAAGGAGCCTACTCCACCCAGTACATCCAGAGGTTTGAAGTGATTTTACCATAGGCCAGGCTTGTCATTTATCAAGTGACTTTTTTTTTAATCCCCCCCCCACCATATTTATCTAGATGTGTTAAAAGAATATTTTGGAGGACCAGTGAGATAGCTCAGCAGGTAAAAATCACTTGTCAAACAAGCCTCAGGGTCATAGTTTTATCCTTGAAACTCACAGAAACTATCCATGTAATGACTTTATCTGTAACCCTAGCATTCCTCCTGTGAGATGGGATGTAGAGATAGAAAAATTGCCCAGAAGCTAGAAAGCCAGCTAACCCTCAGCGTATCACATTGCAGAGAGAGAGAGAGCGCGCGAGCAAGATCTTGCCAAAGTAAGGTAGGAGGAGAGAACTGTCCCCTGAAGTTGCACGCTCTAACCTCCACATGCACCTGCACCATAACACAGGCACATCCACACACACATCATACACCCCACACTAACAAGTAAAAAATAAAATATTATTAGAAGGCTAAGAAGGTTTGGTATACATTTAAAGGAAATATGCTCAAACCTGATAGTATTTTTATTTTGTTGTTTTTTTTAAATTAGATTTCTTTCGTTTATGTGCGGGTGTCTCATCAGTATGTGTAGTGTGTGCGGGCTGACTGCCTATGGAGATGGTGGTGAGCCGCCCTTTGGGTGCTGGGTGTTGAGCCCAGGTCTTCTGCAAGAGCAATAGGTGCTCTTCTGAACTGCTGAGCCGTCTCTCCAGCCAGGCAGAATTTTTAAATGGGAGGAAGTGCTCTAATTTGCTGTTGTTCATGCTCCATCCCTCCCTCCGTCGTCCTCCCTCCCTCTCTCTGTTTTGTTTGTTTGTCTCAACATGGTCTCACTATGGAGATCTGGCTATCCTGGACCTCACTGTGTAGACCAGGCTGGCCTTGAACTCACAGACACCCACCTGCCTCTGCCTCCAGCGTGCTGGATACTTATGTTCTCTTTAAGGGTTGTTTGTGAATACAAAAGTTAGGGGAGGGCTTTAAAGTCAGGCAGTATAGAAAGAAGCAGATTAGAAAGTGAAATTTTTTTTCTCTGAAATTTGTTCCCCGGGGTATTGCTTTAAAAGTTTAAAAATGATTTTCATCTATGTGTATGCGTGTGCATCCCTGTGTACATAGACACGTATGTGCAGGTGTTCTCAGAGGCAGAAGAGGGCATCTGATCCTCTGGAGTTACCGATGTGGGTGCTCACCGGTGAGCCATCTCTCCAGCCCCTGTTCCCTGAGGCTTTAATCCTGTAAGAAGTGCTATAGTTGTTTTCTGGAGCGCCGCTTTGGCCTGCATATGTATAGAGGTCATTTATGGGAGTCAGTTCTCTCCTACCACGTGGGTACCAGGGATTGAACTCAGGCT
Organism: Tokudaia tokunoshimensis; assembly: GCA_036184795.1. Classification (NCBI taxonomy): domain Eukaryota; kingdom Metazoa; phylum Chordata; class Mammalia; order Rodentia; family Muridae; genus Tokudaia; species Tokudaia tokunoshimensis. Next base: position 31,106,844 of record BTHU01000008.1, on the reverse strand, counting down.
GTCAGGCTTGCCAGCAAGTATCTTTATCCACTGGTCTTTATTAAATATCTTTTGTTTTGGTTGTTTTTGTTTTTAATGTCCGTTTTTTTCCCTTATTAATCTATTCACCTACTCTACATCCTAGTGGCAGACTTTCCTCCTTGCTCTCCTTCCTGTCTCTCCGTCACACCTCCCCTCTCCCAGCCCCCTCTCTCCTTCTCTGAGAAGGGGGCGGGGCTTCTCATGGCTTTCAACCGGGCCCAGCAAGCTGCAGTAGGACCAGGCGCCTCTCCTTTCACTGAGCCTAGACAAGGCAGCCCAGCCAGAGTAAAAGGGGCCAAAGGCAGGCAACAGAGTCAGAGGCAGCTCCTGCTCCTGTTGCCTGGGGTCCCATCTGTCACACATGCGCAGGGGGCCCAGCTCCATTACATGTGTGCTCTTCGGTTGGTGGTTCAGTCTCTGTGACCCCCATGGGCCCAGGTTAATTGATTCTGTTCGTTTTCTCGTCGTATCCTTGACCACTCTGGCTCCTCCAATCCTTCTTCTTCTTCTTCCATAAGATTCCCTGGGCTCTGCCTAATGTTTGGCTGTGGGTCTCTTAAACCGTGCGGAAACTGTAGAGCTAAACCATAGCTCCTCTCTTTCCCTCTCCTATCATGTTGAGAGTCTAGGAAGGGATCTGTCCCAGAGAGTTCATCTGATGGGTCTTAATAAAGGACAAGAATCAGTCATAACTGTCCGTATCTGTTCTGCAGATCTAATCACCACTGATTGAAAATGTTGGAAGAAAAAAGTACACCTGTATAGGCTTTTCTTGCTTTTATTCTCTGAAACATATAACATATCATCAGTTTGCATATATTTATATCTAGAGATGATTTGAGGTGATCTGAGGTATACAGAAGGATGTATATAAATCCTATGCAAACAGTACTTCATTTTATACAAGTGACTTGACCTGGGGACTTACAGATTCTGTCATCCAGTGAAACCTGGAATCTGTCCTCTGTGGCTGGGGACCAGTACCTATTCCAGATGAATATGACTTCTGTTTCAGTCCGTCTTGGTTTTTCTTCGTTGGTTACCGACTCTTTGAGAGGATGTTTTGGTTCATCATGCAAGCTCTCCCTTGGTGCTGTGTTATTCCTTCTTCCTTTCTTTTGATTTAGATAAGCATCTTGTATGAGCTAGTGGATGTTTAGTGGGAATGCATCTATCAGGCTGAGGGTTGTGCCTGACCCCCGGCAGCACCGTGGAACCCACTGGGTCAGATGATTTGTGCTATGCTGTCGTATTCAGATCACGTTCGTGGGAATATGACTAATGAGAAGGTTAAGCCAGGAGGCCAGAGGTTTGAAAAACATTCTGTTTGACTGATTGGGGGAATCAAGCATGGTTAGCCAGAGAAAGCAGAGGGAAGAACACACACAAACACGGAGTGACTCCGGCGCTGCCCCGAGCCAGAGAAATCAGACTGCTTGGGTCGTAGCGCTAGGAGCAAAGAAGCCGATCACACTGGAGAGAGGAAGGCCTTGTGATGTTGATATCCAGTGAGAATGAGATTTCCCGGAGAAGCAAACAGCTCTGGGATTGAGAGCAGGGATGTCCGCTCAAATCTGCTAACCCACTCTGAGGATGAAACTCCGAAGATCCTCTGAGCTGCCTCCTGAGAGTCTGGCTTGTAATTATGAACTCAATGAAAAGGGTTTCCTTGTTTGCATGTTCAACCCTTTCACTCGAGCCCATCTCAGATCTGCAGCTTAATTAGGGGCCCGGGAGCCACGGAGCACATGTTTCTGAATCTTACTAATTTGCGGAGGCTTGAGGGTTTTGTCTGCAGATCCCCAGGGCCTCCCAAGGCACAAGCAAACTATGGTATCTATATGCTATGCATTGTCCCTCAGTCATAGAAAAGAAAGTCACTGATCTCTTGGTAGAAACAAGGCCTTGATACACTAAACTTTGTGTAGTGGGGAAAAAAAGCCAACACTCCCCAAATTCTGCATGTGGTGTATCTAGATACCATTTATTTTAAAAATAATCCAGCAGTGAAGTTTAAATACATTAGTGACTGAGGGACTGAGGAACTTGGGGGGACAGGAAGAAGGTAGGTGTGGTTTAAAAAGACAACGGGCTGGGTGTGGTGGCACACTCCTTTAATGGACTCCTGAGTCAGAGACAGGCTGAACTCTGTGAGTTTGAGGCCAGCCTGGTCTATATAATGAGTGTCAGGACAGCTAGGACTATGTAGAAAGACTCTGCCTCAAACCCCCCCCCCCAAAAAAAAAGACAATGGGAGGGAAGCAGGACACAGCCTTGTCCCTATTGGGCACAGGGATTGACCCCAGTCGTAGAGCACATGTAAAGATACACACGTACAAGTGTGGCAGGCGACCTGGGTGAGTTCTGTAGAGTATATCAATGCCACATGAGTACAACAGGCAAAGTCCACAAAGCGCTTCATTAATTCTTACATCTTTGCGGAAATCTAAATTATCTCAACAAAAATTGCAGTAATAAGAGACGCACTAGTCGGTGAAATTGGGTTGTAGATTCAGTGAAAAGTCAGGGGAACAAAAGGAATGAAAGGATGTTAGGAGATGCTTGTCACACCTCTCCTGCTCTTTCTGTTGTTTAGCTTGATTTGGGGGGTGGGGTCGGGTGGGTTACACTTGGCCACGCTGGGCAGAGAGGGTGGTCTGGTGGTGGGGTCATGTCTCGATCTCCAGCCAGTGCTTCCTTCCTCCCCCCAGATCAAAGAGTCACGTGATAAGTCTCGGTGGGATTGAGGATGGAGGCTGTGAGGGAGGGGCGGTAGAAGAGACCTCTCTGCTTCCCAGGCTTGGGCTCCTTTTTTTTGGTTTGTTTTTTGATGAGCACCCCACACCACACCTGGGCTTGGTCCCTCTTGGGCCTGTCAGGTCTTCTCTGGGTGGTGAATGCATGGTGGGCGGGGAAATAAAATCAAAGACACAGTAGAGAGGCCCCTGTCATTAGCTGGAATTAGCTAATTATGTTCTCTAAGGGGTCATTAGCCTAGTTTTAAGAGCGGGAGACTGAGGCCCAATGAGAAGTTTTTGCCCCACGAGCTGAGGGGGGCTCAGCCCAGAATCCCAATCTGGGTCACACCCACTCCATCCCACAAAAAATAAAAAGGAAAGGATTTATGTCAGGCAGCCCTCCCCACACTGCGTTTCTTCTCTTCTGAGAAGGAAGGTGTCTTGTGGCTGGGATGCACGGCTTCTGTCCCCAGGCTGTGTTGACAGCGGCCACCGTGGGCTTCAGTTTATCGGGGAGGCATAGTAGAGACATAGGAGGAGCCTGCTGTTCCCAGGCAGAGAGTCACTTTTCTATGTGTTGTGGACAGAGCCGGGTAGGTCCCGGGGACTTGCCCTCTCGATCAGATCAGGTATGGAGACCTTCTGTTTACTTTACTCTGTGACAGCTACTGGCCTTCTGTTGGTGTTGTGTTCTGATGGGCTGTAGTTGATACACGGACAGAAATTCTGCATCCAGCATTCACGTCTGTCTTATGGGACCGTGGAAGTCAGTGATAGGGTCAGAGAGCAAAGATGGGGTTCTGCGTGGGAAAATGGTGAAAGGGTTGGGGGAGGCCCCCCACCATTGTGGCTAGGTGACTGAGACTGGCTGAGTGAATGGGGAGTGTGTGTTTCCCGTAGCCCCAGGGAATTTGGGGATGATGCCTTAACTATTATGGGAGGGCCCCCATGGCAGGAGGTACAGCCAACCCACACCACAGGTACCTTGTGGCCTGGGTGGCTTAAAAATAGACTGGCTGGAGCTGGTAAGCCAGGCTGCTTCCTTCACCAGTGGTGAGAAGTGGGTGAGCCTGGCTGCCGAGAAACTGGGAAGTGTGGGTGGAGTTTCTCAGGTGTCAACTGCCCAAGTGACCCAGGCACTTGTTACAACATTTCCAGATCCCAGGCGCCGCCCCTATACAATATCCCAGGGTCTGCAGACTGGGAGAGAGGTGGGGGAATCCCGATGCTGAATGAGCAATGTGTTTGTTCTAGATCATTTCTTACTAGACAAGTCTGGGGAATGGCTGGCTGGTGTGTTCAACAGGGACCAGAGGCGCCTGGGAGCCCAGAGGTGGGCTTTTTGGTTGATCAAATGCGGTGGCTAATGGCTGGGTGGGAGGTGGAGGTTTCTTTCCTTCTCTTGTTTTGCAAAGTTCCTCTTTGGATGAGAGGTTCCTGGGTTCTGGACTGTAATGGTTGGGTGGAGTCTGACATTGGTAGCATGTTGGTGGCCAGCTGATTCACTGGAGAAAGTCCCCAACAGGACTGTTCTGGCTGGACAGTCTTGGGAGATGTTGTAGTCCCAGTAGCCATTCTGGTTTCCTAGTACATATGAAAGTTAATTTCCCCCTTTATTCTACTAAATCTAAAAAACAAAAATCAAAAAAACCCCAAAAAACGAAACAACAAACAAACAAACCCAAACAAACAAAAACAATCAAAAAACCAACGTACCAACTTAATAAAGAACACTCTTACTAGCCCGGCAGTGATGGTGCATGCCTTTAATCCCAGCATTTGGGAGGCAGAGGCAGGCGGATTTCTGAGTTTGAGGCCAGCCTGGTCTACAGAGTGAGTTCCAGGACAGCCAGGGCTACACAGAGAAACCCTGTCTCGAAAAACCAAAACCAAACTAAAACAAAACAAAAAAACCCAACAAACCAAAAAACAAAACACTCTTGCTAAAAGATGTAAATGACTGTTTGAGCCTGGATAAAAATGGTGCCCACGAATTGAAGGTGACCTCGCCTTTGGTTTGTAAGTAGCACCATATCTTAAGTGGAGTGCAATAAAATGAGCTATGCCAGCAATCAGCAACTTGACCTCTGGCTTTTCTCTGACTCCACCTCTGTTGTCTCTCAGAGCTGCCCATGTCCCCAGGTTCAGTTCTCTCCGGCTAACAACAAACCCCGGGTTCCGTTTCAGGGTTCATTCTCTATTCTGTTGACTGAGGTGGTCTCTAACTCTGTGGCATTTCTGGGGACTCCGGCCAGGATGCCCAGAGCTGACCGGCAAGGTTATGGGTAAGCCATACTTGAGCGAGCGGATGTCTTCAAAGTACTGTAGCCTGTCTTCTTGCCTCGCCGGCCACCCCAGTGCTCAGTCACCTCCGTCTTGCTTTCGGTTCTTGCTTTGAGAGTCACAGGGAGATTTTACAGCTCTCAGCCCAGTGGTGGTGAGATCATGGAACTGAAATCTGTCCCACCTGTTGAGTGGATACACTGAGTCACAGATTAAGTGAACACTGTCTGCCACAAATCAGTGACAGTTGGCAGAGGCTCATGCATCAGCCACCCTTGACTTAGTCGCAGATCTGAGCCACACACCTGTGTTCCCAAAAAGATGACATCACCACCTCTGCCCCTTGACCTTGATCTCCGGCTGCAGAGACAGGTTTGTTCCTATCATGTGACTGCCCTTCACCCTCCCTGAGAGTCTGAGTAACCTCTTCAGGTTTCCATGATTGATTCCTCCTGTCTTTCCAGCATGTCACACCCAACTTGTAAGATAGGAGTCTGGAGTGAAGGTTTATTTTATTTAGTTTTCTACGATTCTGGTGGAATCTTTTCTGAATCTTGTTGAGTGTGATGAGGACTTGGCAGGGAGTGAACGAATTCAACCAGATCAGACCAGAATAGAAAATGGTTAAGTTTGCAAAGCATACTGGTAGGATGTAACAGGGATAAAAAGAACAGTAATGTAAGAAGCACCTGCCTCGCCAGGCAGTGCTGGCGCACGCCTTTAATCCCAGCACTTGGGAGGCAGAGGTAGGCAGATTTCTGAGTTTGAGGCCAGTCTGGTCTACAGAATGAGTTCCAGGACAGCCAGGGGTACACAGAGAAACCCTGTCTCTAAAAACAAAAACAAAAACAAAAACAACCCCTCCCCCCCCAAAAAAAACCCAAACAGCTCCTGCCTTGGGCAGTTTGCTGCACAGGTGGGTGGTTTCAGTTTGAGAGCCATCTGAAGCCCACCAACTGTAAATGAGGGCAGTCGTGACTGGTTGATATTTGACTCGGTGAAATCTGGGTTTACAGGCAACGTCTGTAGTGCAGGACCGTGGTTGACCACGTTTAGCCTGGCCAGTTCCCATTTCTTCCTTGGCACAGTTAAGGGTGCTCTCTGGACCAGGCTTACATTACTTAAATTCCCTGATAGGGACATTCCTTTCTGGTGTCTAAGTGGTGACATCCTCTCTACAGTTAGTAGTATTGTTGTTGTCTCTAAGTATAAAATCACTTACTAGTTGCTTTCTTTCTAACAGGGACCATGCTCTGAGTTAACTACGTCAAATTCTTGCTTTGACTTGCTGGTCTCAGAACCAGGGATACTGTGAACCTCAGATAGGCTGTACCCTTATGATGTGTCTGAACCAGGAGAGGGAGCCTCTCAATGAGAGGATGCTTTAGCTGATTCGAACAGGATGCTTGGTTCAACATTTAGCTTTCAACCGTGGTTTGTTTCCTACATGATGGAGTAAGGTGGTTGCGAGGTTCTTGTTTACATAAGCAAATAAACTATACAAATAAGGATTTTATTTGTTGTTTTGAAGAGCTCTGGTCTTGAGGACCAGTGTGCTTGAAATAATAGAAAAATGTGGTTTCCAGAGAGATGGGTCACTCAGTAAAAGTGCCTGAGTTTGGGTCCTCAGCACCCACAGCTGCGTGAGCAGGGGATGGGCTGATCCCCAGAGCTTGGTGGCCAGTGCCGTGAGATAGGCGAGCTCCAGACTTGGTGATTTTTGTTTGTTTGTTTGTTTTAAGAAAAACAAAAACAAGGTGAGAGTGACGAGGAAGACACCAGATGTCTTCTGGCATTCACGTTTGAACATACATGTGTACCCACACGCATAGGCACCTGCGAGCATATGTGTACATACATATACACATCACACACTCCAAAGAAAGAAAGAAACTATTTCCTTCAGGGTTTCTGTACTCTTCCTTTCCTGGTTTCGGGACCAGGCTCCCTCTCACTCCAGGAAGTTGAAAGGGAATAGATACTCTGAGGTCATGCTTGCCACCTGAGCCCAGGGCTTTCCCCTCTCGTGCCCCCAGGGTTTGTACTGGGTTACACACTTCAAGTCACTCCGTTCTCTTGTTTTCCTGGAAATTACCCTGTGCTCCGTTGTCTCGGTGCCCTGGGGCCATGTTATGTTTCTGGCTACTCCTGCCGGCACCAAACTGGAGCTTGTGGATAAGGAAGAGGCCACCATAGTTACGAGGCTTTTGTTTGCGGTAAGCAAGCACCTGGCTTCGCAGCCCTGTGCCCTGTTTGTACACCTGCAGGTATGTTTACATCTAAGGAATAGAAAGAGACAGGCACGGGTGTACTTTCTCTTCTGTTGTCTCTGGCTGTATAGAGATCATGTGTGAAATTGCAGCAGGGTGTGTAGGGCTCTCTGCCTACCTTCTTCCTCCTCATTCGGTCCCCGCACCGGACTCTGGGGCCAAGCACACACTTGCCGGAAGTCCTGCCCCTGGTGGGAAGAGCTTGGCTCTTGCCCCAGTGTGTCTGATTTACTATCTTTGAGACCTTGGTCAGGCCGCTCCCTCTCATTCGGCCTCAGTTTCCTCTTCAATAAATTGATGGAGTTATGTAAGAGGATCTCTCCCATGCTGGAAAATGGAGGCAGAAAGCTGTGGTTATGAAAAAAAAAAAAGGAGCAAGCAAGTTACTGATTAAACAGTTGTTTCTGGGTTGAGAAGAACCCCAGAACTCTATTTGCTCCTTCAAGTCTGAAAGGCGATCTCGCAGGGAGGCAGAAATTAAATTCTGGATCTTCCTCAAGTGCTATGCAATTTTGTAGAAGCGTTGTCTGTCCCTGTAAATTAGGGTAACAATGCCAGTCTTGAAAAATTCCTAGGATTATTGTGAGGGTTTGGGAAGAAAATAGGTGGGAAACTACTCTATAGATTTAAAATACATCTAAACACAATGACCTTTCTCTCTCTCTCTCTCTCTCTAAATTAGCTTTTATCTTATTTTTTTAAAGATTTGTTTATTTATTTATTACATGTAAGTACACTGTAGCTGTCTTCAGACACACCAGAAGAGGGCATTCGGTCTTGTTACAAATGGTTATGAGCCACCATTTGGTTGCTGGGATTTGAACTCAGGACCTCTGGAAGAGCAGTCAGTGCTCTGAACTGCTGAGCCATCTCTCCAGCCCCCATAATGACTTTTCTAAATGATATCTCTCATACACAGTCTCTTCAGATTGTGTAGCTGAAACCTTTGTGGGTTTTTTCCCCCATTTCTGTGTGTCTTCATGTATGTAGGTGTACATGAATGTGTGTGTACACATGGATGTGCACACATGCATGTGAAGGTTCAGAGGTCAACATCAGATGTCTTCCCCAGTTTCTCTCCAACTTAAAGATTTATTTAGTTGTATGTGTGAGTGTTTTGTCTGCGTGTATAGATGTGCACCGTGTGCATGCAGTTCCTGTGGAGGCCAGAAAAGGGTGTCAGCTCCACCCAAAAGTGGTGTTGGAGTTGGTTGTGAGCCTGTTTATGGGCGCCAGAAACCAAACCTAGGTCTTCTGCAAGAGCAGCAAGTGCTTTTAACCAGTGGGCCATCTCTCTAGTCTCCCTCTACTCTGTTTTTTGAGACAGGTTCTGTCACTGAAACTGCAGCTCACCAGTTCTGCTAGACTCCCACACCAGTGAGACCCGGACACCATCTTGTCTCAACCCCAATGGTTTTGTGTGTGTGCCGAGAATCTAGACTGATCCGGGTCATCTCGTTAACACAGCAAGCACTTAGTCCACCGGTCCTCCTCCCTAGCCGGTTTTTCATTTTTAAACATTATTAGACAACCGAGGCCCATTCTATATCTATAGAAAGCTTATTTCCTGAAAGAGAAAAGTAAAAAACCAGCTAAACAAAAATAGTTGTATTCTAAAAAAGAGCAAGAAGATAGTGACTTCAGATTAATTAACAAAAGCTGCTCAAGTGGTTACTCTTCAAGGAATAAAATATTCTTGGAAATGAAATATCTGATTTTTGGAACAAAGCGTCATCTGTATAATTAGCCCTGATGTCATATCCTGGGGGCCCTCCAGTTTTGCTCTCTTTCAAGGGCTTTGCATTTACGTATGAATTTCACATTCAGCCAGTTAGTGTTTATAGAGAACACACTGGGATTTTGATCAAGATTGTATTGAGTCATGAACACATTTGAGATTAGATACCTTATCAATAGGGAGTCTTCCAGGCTGAGAACAGAGCACATCACCCAGCTCACTGGTCTCTGGAGTTTCTCCCATTGACCTTCTGTATGAATGTCCTTTGTCAGACTTGCCTCTGAGGAGTTTGTCTTTGTGAACTATTGTAACTGGTAACCTTCACTATTACTTTCCAGTTGTTCCTTGCCGAAATACAGAAATACAGTAGATTTTTGTTCATTGATCTTAACATTTTTTAAAAGACTTATTTATTTATTTATTTATTATATAAGTACACTGTAGCTGTCTTCAGACACACCAGAAGAGGGCATCAGATCTCATTACGGATGGCTGTGAGCCACCATGTGGTTGCTGGGATTTGAACTCAGGACCTCTGAAAGAGCAGTCAGTGTTCTTAACTGCTGAGTCAACTCTCCAGTCCTGTTCATTGATCTTAATAAATTCTGCCACCTTCTTGCTAAATGATTTCAATAACTTTTCTTTAAATTTTTTAAGTTACATTGATCAATTGCTCCGTGAGGGTGTGTGTACGTGGCACAGTGGTGTGTGGCGGTCAAAGGACAGCTTGCAGGAGTCAGTTCTCTTCTTCTACTACGTGGTTCTAAGGCTAGAACTCAGGTACTCAGTCTTGGTGGCAAAGAGCCTTTACCTGCTGGGTCATCTCAATGGCTCACAAACATCATGATGATCACACAAGGACAGATGGAACCCATTAGTCTGGAAATAAAGATATAGCTAATTGCATGAACATGTGACAAAGTTGGCACTGAGGAGAAATGATAGTTTGCCAATAAAAGATGATAGATTTATTGGAGATCTGTCCGTGAAATGAAAAGGACTTTATCCATTCCTTATATCATGAAAACAAAGACCCACAGTAACTCTTAGATATATAGGCCCAAACGTAAAACCTGAAACTATAAAACTTCTAGAAGAAAATGTAGAGGGAAATTCGAGCCACAGTCAGTAAAGGAAATATTTGACAGGTTGGGCATCCTCAAATAAAAAACCCCACACTCATCAGGAACCTTGCTAAGAAGTTAAAACACAAGCCACAAGGGAGAAAAGTCTTTGAGAAGTGTATAAAGAGCTTGCATCTAGAATATATGTTAAGAATTCTCAAATCCAAGGACAGGAACATAAGAAAGGCATTGAAAGAACAGGCAGAAGATTAGAGAAAACATTTCAGCCAAGAAATAAAGCACATGGCTGCGGCTTACATGGAAAGTCGCTCAGTGTTACCAACCATCAGAGAAAAGCCATTTAAAGCCACAGTGATAAACCACATGCATCTATGAAAACTCAGGACTGGCTGCCCTAATTTGCTTTCCACTGCTGTGAGAAACACCACAACCCAAAGCAGTGTGGACAGGAAGAGGGTTCAGTTGGTATGCACGTCCCAGTCCCAGTCTGTCATTGAATTGGAACAAGGACCATGACTTTCTCCTCATGGCTAACTCTCTCTCTCTCTCTCTCTCTCTTTCTTTCCTTTTGTTTTTTTTTTTAAAGATTTATTTTATGTATATGAGTACACTGTAGCTGTCTTCAGACACACTGGAAGAGGGCATCGGATTCCATTACAGATAGTTGTGAGCCACCATGTGGTTGCTGGGAGTTGAACTCAGGACTTCTGGAAGAGCACACAGTGCTCTTAACTGCTGAGCCATCTCTCCAGCCCTCAACCCAAGACTATCTACCCAAGGATAGCACCACCCACAGTGGGCTGGGTCCACTCATATCAACCAGCAACCAAGAAAATGCCATACAGACATGTCACAGGCCAATCTGATGGAGGCATTATCTCAGTTCAGGGTCCCTTCTCCCAGGTGGCTCTAGTTTGTGTCCAGTTACATAAACCAACCAGCCCGTTGGCCATACCAAGTACTAGGTAGGGTGTGAACATCTAGAATTTCCACAGTTGCTGATGAGAATATAAAATGGCACATCCACTCTGTGAAACACTTCGGTGGCTCCTCAATTCAACCCATCTTACGGATGCACCATTCTACAGTGAGAGTGTCGCCCTACAGAGATAGATGTGTAGTCTAATACAAAAATTTCTTACAGGGGTGTTTGTACCTATTGAGTAATTCATTAACATAGTGTGGTGGTTTGAGTTGTTCTCATTTTCTCAGGGATTTCCATGTGCGGTCACCAAAGCCATGTGCCATTCCCAATTCGATCTCTTGCTTTGCTTTCCGCTTATGCGTGGAGATATAAATCCTCAGCTTAAACTTCTAGCTGCTACCCTTGCCTGCTACATTGTTTCCTTGCTGTGATGGTGATGGACTCCTCTTATACCTAGGAAACTGGAATAAACCCTTCCTTCTACAAGGTGCTTTGGCCACATTGTTCTATGAGAGGACTAGAAATGAAACTAATACATGTTGAACTCTAGAAAGAGGAAATGACTCTTTTTTTTTTTTAATTTTCCGAGACAGGGTTTCTCTGCATAGTCCTGGCTGTCCTGGAACTTGCTCTGTAGACCAGGCTGGCCTCGAACTCAGAAATCCGCCTGCCTCTGCCTCCCAAGTGCTAGGATTAAAGGCGTGCGCCACCACCACCCGGCTAGGAAATGACTCTTAAGTGACAGTAAGTAGTGGTTGCTTGGAGACAGGAGAGGGAGTCAGGGAAGAACAGGAGGGAGGGCCTAGAAGGAAACTTTTAAAGGAGGTTCCATGTTCGTTATTTTGACTGTGATGCTGGTTTCACAAGTATAAATATGTTTGTGTTTGCTAGCTTTTCATTGCTGTGACCAGACTACCTGACAGAAGTCAGCTCCACCCACTTTGATAGGCTCCATCTATCAAAGGTCCTATAGCCTACTATCTGGGGAACAACCACTGAAAACACAAGCCTGTGGGGGACACTTTAGATCCAAACATAACAATGCTCCAAGCTAGAAGGTTTAAACAGGCACTGTTGACTGTATGTCATGTGGCTTCAGGGAAATTGTTTCAAAAGGCTTGTTGAAGTAAGCTTAGAACACTCCCAGAAAAAGCTAAATGATGTAAATCACAGGGAGGGAATACAAGACAGAGGTGTCATACACTCCACCATTGGTGTTCTGAAGTGTTATCATGATGTACTGAGCTATTTTATACTTTGTCTTTATCTTGCTCACCATTTGTGAGTCCTTTGAACTTGAGATTTGTTTGTATCTTCAGATCGTCCTTGGACACGGCCTTTTGTTATTTCATTGGCAATGTGTTCTCTGCCAGCTCAGAAGTGGACTCCAGCTTCCTTCCTCTCTGTGGTTGTTTGAATAAAAATGCCCTCCATTGGCTAATATAGTTGAATACTTGCTCAACTACATTGCACACACACACACACACACAAATAAAAGGAGAAATAAAAAACTATATTTAAAACTATGTAAACATCAAAACTTTTCCTTCTCAGAAAGCTTCTTAAAGTGGAATAAACTTCAGACAGAATGGCTCCACGATTGCAATCCCAGAACTCAGAGACCAAGGCAGGAGAATCATTGAGTTCAAGCCTATCCTGGGCTAAATAGTGAGTTCCAGGTCAGCCTAGGCTACAGAGTTATGAACTTTGCTCACAAAATCAATAAAAAGCAAAACCAAAAACAAACAAAAAAAGAGAATCAAAATGAAAATAGAATGAACTATAAGAGATGAAGATGGAATTTTAAGGAACAGAGGCTTCAGAGCAAGACAAAGGCAAAGGATGTTCTCTGGTCATGGGGAAGGACATTCATAACAGGTATAAGAAATGACAGAGGGCACTGGGAGGGGGCCTCACAGGGAGAAAACGAAGTGAGTTATTTGACTGACTTCATATGTGGAAGGTTGAGGAGACTATTACAAGGTCTTAGCATTTATGTTCAAACTTGAGTATATTGGTATAAACAAATTATATAGGAGAGAAAACAATAGTGAGTGAAATAGTCTAATAAAAAGACCAAGAAGATTTATGTATGTATGTATGTATGTATTTATTTATTTATTTATTCACTCATTCATGGTATGCAAGTTTGGGCATATTTTTTTTTAATTGTTTGTTTGGTTTGGGAGAGTTGTTTTGTTTTGAGACAGGGTTTTGCTATGTATATGTAGTCCAGGCTGGCCTGCTGTTTGCCATGTAGTCCAGGCTGGCTTCAAAGTGGCAGTCCTACTGTCCCTTGCCTGCTGAGTGCTAGGGTTACAAATGTACATCATCACTCCTTGTTGTATATAAATTTTTAAAACCTTGATTCTACACCTTTGGGAGGATGGAGGAGAAAAAGGAAGGAAGGAGACTATGATTTATGTTAAAAAGTTAGTAAATCTAGGCTCAGCAGTAAAGAGCGCTCGCTGTTTTTCCAGAGGGCCTAAATTTGTCTCTCAGCACCCACCTCAGGAGGTTTACAGATGCATGCAACTCTAGCTCCAGTTGATCTGACAGCCTTTTGTAGCCTCCTTGGGTACTTACACTCACATGAACATAACTACACACAGATACACACACTTACACAAACTTTTTAAAAGTTGGCTAGGCAAAGTTAGAGAGATGGTTCAGCGGTTAAGAGCACTGGCTGCTCTTCCAGAGGTCCTGAGTTTAATTCCCAGCAACCACATGGTGGCTCACAACCATCTGTAATGAGATCTGATGTCCTCTTCTGGTGTGTCTGAAGACAGTGACATTATATATATGTTGGAGGATATTTCCTGTCCAATCACATTAGGGCAGCAGAAGTCCTGTGATTGGACAGGAAAGGGGAGGCAGAGCTAGGAGTTGGGGAAAGAGACAGAGGTCACAGGAGGGGAAGAGGAATATCGACTGATATAAACTTATCAAAAGGTTAGAAATATTGGGATAAAGTTTTTATCATTGTCAATTGGGTCTAGGATTACTGTAATGGCATCTTGTAATTGTGTGTTTATAATATACATAAATCTAATTGGCTAACTAATTAGGATTAAGAGTCGTGTATTTCAGGGTTATTGGGTGATGAACTGACAGACTGTGGGATGAGTGTGTGGGGCAGTGTGTGGAAGCAAGAGGAACTTGGGATCCTATGACGGAGAGATGACTAACAGAGGGACCTCTGAGTGAGAAGGCCCAGCGGAGGCCCTATGGCCCCTCAGGGCCAGAGAGTTTGTGGGCCTAAAGACCAGCAGCTCCAGAGAGTTGGCGGTGGATCCAGACAGGAGCTCTGCAGCTCTCCATTATCAGGATGGCAGATCACAGAAGTGTGGTCCTAACCCGTGGAGAGTTCTCAGGTTCTATAGAGGGCTAGCAGGAGCCCTGTGGCCCAGTGCTGCCACAGAGAGTTGGGGGGGGAGGGAATCACTTTTAATATTTCCTGAAATATTAATGTATGTATGTTGCATGTAGTTTTAAGGTACAACCTTTGCTCCGGGACCCGCCATGCTACAGCCCCCACCTGGCTTCCCTTGAATCCTCAGGCAAAAGACACACACACATAGTTTGTTCCTTTACAACTTGCCTTCTTGGCACAATTGCTGGGTGCTGATATCTCCCATCTGGAAAAGCATGCCCTTATCAATTTATTATCTCCATCTCTCCATCTGCCCTAAACTTCAAGGGCTAGTCCCACCTAGCTCCTGTCAAACATCCCTGGCCACCCGCCTGTAGTAGTGACCGCAGGCCCCAGCTCCCCCGAGATCTCACATGGTTGCTGTGTTCTTCTCCCTCCAAAGCATGGCAGAAACTCCTCTCTTTTCTTGCGCCTGCCTTTTCCTCCTGGGACCTGGAAGTCCTGCCTGTACCTTCCACCCAGGAATTAGCTCCTGGCCTTCTTTACTGACAAATCAAGAACCATTTGGGAAACAGGACCTCAGCATCAGAACCATCCCCTATAGGTGTATGCCTTTAATCCCACCTCCCAGGAGACATAGAGACAGGGGTATCCCTAAGAATTTGAGGTCAGTCTGTCCTATATAGTGACTTCTGGAAGAAGTAGAATGAAGTATTTTTAAGTGCTTGCCTCTGAGATGTGCATCTGTGGGATCTATTGAGTAAAGGCTTGAGACTTTGAGATATAAATATTCTAATGTGGCAGGGAGCGGGGCCGATCGTATCAATGCTAACACTGTGATGACGTGACACGTCAAATGTTGGCTCAGGCAGTGGTGTATGTGAAGACTCTTGCTGCTCTGGGTGTTGAGAGGAAGAGATGCATGAGTGCTTAGCTCTGAGACACCTAAACTGCTCTCCTATGTCCCAAGACCAAGGGAACATTGAGTTAGAGGAAGGTGAAAGCATGCAAGAGCTGGAAGATGCTCAGGAGGGCTGCCGTACGCCATCTTTAGGCAAGACACGGCCATTGCAATCATGGTCCTATGAAGGCCGTGTCTAGCTGCCATGGGTCCCCGCAGTCAGCGGTCAGTGGTTGGGCGTGGTTGGAGGAGGAGCTGCGGGCCCTACTTCTTGTTCCTGAATGTACATCCAACAGTCTCAGGGAAAGGAGAAGTCATTGTCTTCACTTGTTTGCCCATTGGTGACTCCCAAGTCTCCAATGGATAATTCCCATCCAAGGGTCACACACACACACACACACACACACACACACACACACACACACACACACGGCATTGGTTAGAGTAAGTGGGTCACAAAATGAAAACAAAAAGCCATAAATCTGGGAATGAGACTGCAAGGAAGAAAAGGGAGATTGATGGATGGGAGGGAGAAAAAAGAGGGTGTGGGAAGAGAGTCCTCAGAATGTATCATATTTATGGGTGAAATTTTTGAAGAGCAGTCATCGAGATGGCCCAGCAGTTAAATGCCTCTGTCACCAAGCCTAACAACCTGAATTTAGTCCTTGGAGCCCACGTGGTGGAAGTAGAAGAGCCGACTTCCGAAAGTTGTCCTCTGATCTTCATGGCAGACAGACAGACAGACAGACACACACACACACACACACACACACACACACACAAAGAAGACATGTTTGTTGTTGGAGCTTGACATACAGATCTGAGGTGACAGCAGGTGTGTCTCAGAGACCTGAAACAGTTCTGCAGCTGACGTAGTTGGGGTGGGGCCATTGCTTTCTTTGCAGTCTCAGAATGGGCAATTTCCATCTTGCTCACAGACTCCTGGCCTAGGTGACCAAGGGTACTGTGCACTGGGTTACAGTAGAGGCTGGCCTCAGAAGTCCCTGCAGAAGGTCCACAGTGCCACTTGTGTTCCTGGACTGCTTTCTCTGCCTATACCTGGCAGCCACTTATGCCAAAGACATTTTACACAAGTCCAGATCCTCAGCGCTGGGTGTAGAGACTCTTGAAGTCTTAAACTTGTTTGGTTTTATCTTGAGGCAGGGCTTCATGTAGCTCAGGCTGCCTTCACACGCCTTATGTAGCTGAAGCTGGTCTTGAACTCGTACTCCTTTGCCTTCACGTCCCAAGTGCCCGCCAGCCAATGGGGAATGGGTAGAAGCACCTCCGTTTCTTCCGCTGGGGTGGTGATTTGCATCTTGGGAGAGGTGGCAACCCTTGATAGAGTCCCTGCATTCCTGGGTGAAGCCCCTTCTCCATTGCGCATTCCGGTTCCCTCAAGCTCCCAAATGTCGCTGAACTTGAGTGGGAAGCCATTGTGAATGCG
The DNA here is from genome assembly GCA_036184795.1 of Tokudaia tokunoshimensis. Classification (NCBI taxonomy): domain Eukaryota; kingdom Metazoa; phylum Chordata; class Mammalia; order Rodentia; family Muridae; genus Tokudaia; species Tokudaia tokunoshimensis. The sequence goes on along the minus strand of BTHU01000008.1, from coordinate 31,090,060 downwards.
TTTCTGAGTCCTGGAACTTTTTTTTTTGTATTTAGAACATGAATGGCTTTGAAGAGGGCGTGGAGTTCCTACCAGCAAACAATACCAAGAAAGTGGAGAAGCAAGGCCCCAGGCGCTGGGTGGTCCTGGTGGTCGTTCTTCTCAGCTTCCTCTTGCTCTCGCTCATGGCTGGCCTGCTGGTGTGGCACTTCCATTGTGAGTACAGTGGCTTTGGAAGGTGACATAGTGGCAGCTCTCCCTCTTCCCTCAGTGGGCAGGCCAAAGGGCCACCTATGATGGACAGGAGAGAACAGGATCAGGGATGAGGGGGAATGGGAGGAGAGGGCCACGTGGGAAAGGCCCAGTGAGGGTCCCTGAGCCATTTCAGACCATGATGGTGAGTGATGGGGGGCAGGGGCTGGTCAGATCTGGCCCCTCCTGGCATTTTTCCCTCCTAGCTGAGGGTGGCAGGGTAGGCCTGGTGGAGCCATATGGTGACGATCCATCATCCATTCTCATTCTTTGCCTCTGGCAGACTGGAATATGCAGGTCCAAAAGGTCTTCAATGGCCATCTGAGGATCACAAATGAGAACTTTCTGGATGCATATGAGAACTCCACCTCTGAGGAGTTTATCAGCCTGGCCAGCCAGGTGAAGGAAGCGGTGAGTCTAGTACAGGGGATGTCCTTAGTCCTGCCCCAGCACCCTGCCATGTACAAAGGACTCGTCTCGTCTCTGCTCCCAGATTCCCGGGCTGGGGCTGGGCTGGGGCCCCGGAGCAGTCTAGGGAAGGGGTCGTTTCTCCTTTTTGACCAGCTTTAAGCCTTGTCTCTTCCTCTCAGCTGAAGCTTCTGTACAGTGAAGTCCCTGTCCTGGGTCCCTACCACAAGAAATCGGTTGTAACTGCCTTCAGGTGGGTGCTGGAGGTTGGCGTTGTGGCATGGGCTTTGACTGTCTGGGAAGAGGGTCAATGTGTCTGTCCTTTGTGCAAGTGACTTAGAATGCCTGGCCCTTCTGTCTCCAAGGCGGGGACAGGAGCTGCTCGGTGCATTAAATTCATAAAGACATTGGTTTTCCAGATTTGGATTTGATGGAGTTGGGGTGTCCAGGAAGGGTGTGTGCAAACTTCATTTGCTGCCATTGTCTTTCTGTGGCACTGGGGGTGGAATCCGTCACCTCACTCATGTCAGACAAACTACCAATGACTCCAGTGCCCCTGCCTCCATGATCTGAGACACGCTTTCACTGTGTTGCCTACACTGGCCTCAGACTTGTGGACTTGCGTGATCCTCCTGCCTCAGCTTCCTGAGTAACTGGGACTGTGGGCTTTAGTCACTGTGCCTGGCTCCGAGTGTATGTGTGTAGTCCCGAGAGTTGATCACCGGGCCTTATTGATGCTAAGCACTCTATTGCTGAGCAGACAACCTCTTCTTTCACTCTTTTTGGAAACATCACCTCCTCGAATGGCTCAGGCTGCCATCGGGCTTGTAGTCCGCTTGGCTCAGTATCTGGAGTTGAAGGTCTGTGCTGCCACACCCAGCTCCAAAGTACCTTTATTTTGCTTGTTCGGTTGAAGCTTCTGTCATACGGGGTAGCAGGTGGATTCTCACCCCTGTCTCAAATCAGCATTCGGAGCCAGGGTGGTCCTACCGAGGTGCTGTGAGCTCAAGGCTAGCCCAGGCTTCCTCCTCACTCGTAAACTTGAGCTGGCCCCAGGACATATCTGCAGGGCTAATGCCTCTCAGAGTAGCCTGAGCTGCCTTGCGTGCGTGCGTGCGTGTGCGTGTGCGTGTGCGTGTGTGTGTGTGTGTGTGTGTGTGTGTGACTGTCGTATAGAGTGTAGGTCTCAGGAGCTCCCTCCCCATCTTAGGCTCTCCCCTGTCTCCCCCCAGTGAGGGCAGTGTCATCGCCTACTACTGGTCAGAGTTCAGCATCCCCCCACACCTGGAGGAAGAGGTTGATCGTGCCATGGCTGTGGAAAGAGTTGTCACTTTGCCGCCCCGAGCACGGGCACTGAAATCCTTCGTGCTGACCTCCGTGGTGGCCTTCCGTGAGTAAGGGGCAGACCAGGGTGGGAATGTGCGGGCCAGACTGGAGAGGGGTGGGGCTGGGAGATCCACACTCACAGGCCCGGGTGTCCCGGGGGACTCTGCTTTCTGACTGGCACCTCCCTTCGGGTAATAAGGAGGCAAGAGTAAGGGAACGGATTGTCTGGGTAAATGCTTGCTTTCTTGTTCTTTAGCCATTGACCCCAGGATGCTGCAGAGGACTCAGGACAGTAAGTATCATGCTGACCTCTGCTGGGGAAGAAAGGTGTCTTGCTAGATGCCCCTTAAGCCAAGGGGTCCCCAGAAGTCAGATAGTACCGATGGACAAGCATCTCTTCTTTTTCCCTTCCCCTCCAAAGCCCGCTTCCTTGTCTGAGCTCTCAGTGATTTGAGACGTGCTGGGGGTGGAGCTAGGCTCGGGGCGGGGCCTGCAGGGACCACTCCTTCGTTCTGTCTCGTCTTTCCCCGCAGACAGCTGCAAATTTGCTCTGCACGCCCGTGGTGTGGCAGAGACGCGCTTCACCACCCCCGGCTTCCCTAACAGTCCCTACCCGGCTCATGCCCGCTGCCAGTGGGTCCTGCGGGGGGACGCCGACTCTGTACTGAGCCTCACCTTCCAAAGCTTTGACGTGGCTCCCTGTGATGAGTATGGCAGTGACCTGGTCACAGTGTATGATAGCCTGAGCCCCATGGAGCCCCACGCTGTGGTGCGGTGAGTGTCCCGGAAAGCAGGGGCGGCGCTGGCTCGGGGAACCCGGCCCTTGCTGGGCTGAACCATTTGAACGGATTGTGGTATAGGTTTGGGGTATAGTTGGTGACATTTGGCCCCAGGCCACTGTGAAATAGACAGTGGAGGGCAGGCATGGGATGCATCTTCGTAAGCTCCAGAGAGCGGGCGAGGAGACCCTTGGCTTTGTCGGAGATAACGCCGACGTACCTCCAGCAGAGAAGCGTGGGCTTCCCTGTTTCCAGAAAGGCGGGATTATGGTAAAGCAAGTATAGGCAGGCCTGTAGTTCAGGAGACAGTTTCCACTGAAAAGGTTGTTACAGTTCCCAAGCAGACGGGACCTGGTATAGCACAGCTCAGCACAGCACAGCTCATCTCTGTGTACTGAGTAACACCGGAAGCGCCAGGTCTGCTGGGAGGCAGTGGGAGGAAGGGAGACTGTGAAGGCTCATTTAGAAAAGGAAGCCAACACGGGGAACGGGCCTCCAATCGGCTCATTGGGATCATCTCAGCGAACTCTGATGCCAGGACTGCTCCTAGCTGGCTGCTACCGGGCCCCACATGTGACAGCCTGATGGGGAGGGTTTGGGGGCTCTGACTGGCTGGTAGGTTTTCTGAAAGGTGTTGGTAGGCGACTCTAGTTGGTAGTAGTCTGTAGGGATTGGTTGGTACCCGGAAGGCAAAGTCTCGGCTGTCAGAGCATCAGAATTGCAGAAAATAAAAGAATCATTAATATACCTGTTGGGAGGGGTAGGGGTAGCCCAAGATGGGTGCCCCAGAAAGCCCCATGTTAAAGTGGAGTTCTTTTCACCCTTTCCAGGGTGTTGGGAATGGTCAGCCTCTCCTTGTTGCAGGTCAAAGCCTTCTATCCATCTTGACCCAAACTAGGACAGAGCCATCTTTTGCCACAGCTGGACAAGACTAAGCCCTTTTCTCATTTCTCTATAAACATTTTCCCATCTGTTAATTGTGCAAAAATAGAAATACTCCCCTTCCTCCAAAAAGTCTAAAGGCAGGCATGGTGGTTTGAACTGAGTCCTAGCATTCAGAAAACTGATGCAGGAGGATTGTCTTGGCTACCTAGTGAGTTCTAGAACAGTGTGGGCTAAGAGTGTGAGATCCTCTTTCTTTGTCTCACACATGTGAAAAACCAATAATAATAATAATAATAATAATAATAAATTTTCTAGAAGGGGAAAAATTAGCAGGAAAGTGACTCTGACTGTCTTAGTTTCTTTTGGGTCACTGTGATAAGACACCCTGAGAACAGCCACTTAAGGGAGAAAGACTTTACCTCACTCACAGTTCACCATGGTGGGAAGTCACATTGGCGAAAGCTGGAGGGAGCTGGTTGCATTGTATCCACAATCAAGAAGCAGAGAGTGATGAATGTCTGGTATCTCTCCCTCCATTTTGTACAGTCCAGGGTCCCCACCAGGAAATGGCATCACAGCTGTCCCACCCTATTGTCACATCTCCTTTGCAGGTCCAAAGGGTGATTCTAGATTTTATTAGGTTGATAACTCTAATCATCAGTGACCCCTCTTCTCTCACCTAAGATCAACCACTGCTAGGTTGGACCTGACTTGGTGTTTGTGTGTGTGGTTTTAGGAGGGATTATACTGTATTAGCTTGTTTTGTTGTTTTTTGTTTTGTTTTTGCTTTTGAGACAGGAGAGCTCTATTTAGACTGATGGTTCTCACTGTGCGACTTGCAGAAGGCACAAGATACTCTGTCTGCGCTGTAGCCACTAAAATCAGTAATACTGATTAAATTTATACCTGATCAATAATTTAGAACACTAAAATAAAGAGAAGGAAGTTTTATCTTGGCATGGTGGTGTGTGCCTGTGACTCCAGACTCAGGAGACTGAGGCAGAAGGATGAGGATTTGAGGCTAATCTGGGCACCACGCAGAAAGACCTGTTTCCCAAAACGGTCTTCCTTTGTAGCCTAGGCTAGCCTTGAACTCACAATCTCCATACGTCAGCCTCCCATTGCTGGGGCTTCAGCTGTGCTCTTGTGTGTTCAGGTCCAGGGTCAGAAGTGGGGTCCTCTGACCTCTCTACTTGGGAGCTCAGTTGCGTGTATGAAAGGTCTGTTTTTTTGTGTGTCTCTGTCACTTACTCTGTCTCTCTGCCTTGCAGGCTGTGTGGCACCTACTCGCCCTCCTACAACCTGACTTTCCTCTCCTCCCAGAACGTCTTCCTTGTCACGCTGATAACCAACACTGACCGGCGACATCCTGGCTTTGAGGCCACTTTCTTCCAGCTTCCCAAGATGAGCAGTAAGAATGACCGGGGCCAGTGTCGGGCGGGCTCAGACCACAGACAGGGGCAGGTCTCAGAGGAACTCCTGAGCCCAGGAGCTTGGCAGACTGGCCCTTCTGTGGACAGGTTGGAAATGGAGACCAAAGGCCATTTTGCCTTCTCTTTTGGAATTTTTAATTTTTCGGGGGGGGGGGCGCAGGCAGGGTGTTGAGATAGGGTCTTAGTGTATAGTTCTGACTGTCCTGGAACTCACTAGGTAGAAGAGGCTGCCTCAACTCATGGAGATCTGCTTGTCTCTGGGATTAAAGGCATGTACCACCATGCCCAGCTATTGGAACCCCCTCCCCCTTTTAAATTTTATTTATTTCTATGTGCATTGGTGTTCTGCCTGCAATATCTGTGCAAGTGTGCCAGATCCTCTGGAACTGGAGTTATAGACAGTTGTGAGGCACCATGTGGATGCTGGGAATTAAACTCAGGTCTTCTGGAAGAGCAGCCAGTGCTCTTAATCGCTGAGCCATCTCTCCAGCCCCAAGGAACCACTTTTAAAAGCAATTGGCTTTAAGCACATTGCACAGTACAGCGTCCTGTTTGAAGACAGGTGGTGCAAAGCTTGAGTTCCCCTCGGATTGTGCAGATCTTCCCACACCCTCTGCCTCTCTCCTCCCTTTCCTCTTAGGCTGTGGCGGCTATTTGAGTGAAACCCAAGGGACATTTAGCAGCCCCTACTATCCAGGCCACTACCCGCCCAACATCAACTGCACGTGGAATATCAAGGTAGGAGGGGGTGGTGGTGAGTGCCACAGGACTTGAGAAAGAGCAGGAGCCACGTTAACAGGACCCACAGGACTAGAGAGTCTTTGCTGTGGGACTAGCCACATCCAGGCTTCTATGCCCCATCTCTTTGATTGGCAACTGAGAGCACATGGGGTACTTATTTGTCTTCTCTGGGTCAGCTTGCTTCTGGGCAAAGTGAGGCTGAGGATCTGTTTCTAAGAGGTGTTGTCAGGATGACCTCACAGAAAGTGTGAAACAGCAAGCCCTAGCATAGAGGCAGTGCTTCCGGGAGTCTCTCGCATCCTCCAATCGGAGGTCTTTCTTTAAAGATGCTGAGACACCATCCTAGCCTTTCAAAGTCATGGAGTACAAGTCCACACAAGCACTTATGGTTTTCATTTCCAAGATGTAGTTACCTGTGGTCAGTCACGATCTGAAAATGTTAGGTGGAAAACTCCAGAAATAAATATGGTGGGAAGAATGGGCTTGTTCAGTGTGCCTGTGCCGGATGCGCCTCATGACTGTTAGTTACTTGATACCCTTCATGCTATCACACTGACCTCTGTGTATCTCAGGGCTTGTATTCAAGGAACCTTTACTTACTTAGTAACGGCCCCCATATATTAGCTGTTTGGATAAACCACAGAAAAGGTAGAAAGTCCTTCCTGCTGGTGAAAACTGTAAATTTTTGGTTTCACGATAATAGTGATAAAAATCGTTATGTTGAGATTATCATGACTTGTGGACTACTGTGTTAGTGAAATAAGCCAGGCACAAGAAAGACTAGGATCTGGGCTGGAGAGATGGCTCAGCGTTTAAGAGCACTGACTGCTCTTCTGAAGGTCCTGAGTTCAAATCCCAGCAACCACATGGTGACTCACAACCATCTGTAATGAGATCTGATGCCCTCTTCCGGGGTCTCTGAAGACAGCTACAGTGTACTTCCATATAATAAATAAATAAATCTTTAAAAAAACAAAAAGAAAGAAAGACAAGGGTCACATGACCTGACTCATAGGTGGAATCCGTTGGCCTTTTAGAAATTGAGAGAGTGATGGTTACCAGAGAGGTTGGGAGAGTAGGGGGAAGGGGTGGGAGAAACTGATTAAGGTTTGGAGGATGATGTTCAGTTAGACAGGAGCCAGGCACTCTGCCATGTATTGCAGAGGGACTAACTAAAGGTACCAGTAACTAACTACTATAGACCTCAAAAAGCCAGGCAAGTTTTCACTATTTAAAAAACATCATAAATGTTCAAGGAGGTAAATATGTTTAAATCTGATTTAAGGATTATGTAATAATAATGTGTATAATTTTTATGGTTTTATATATCAGTTAAAATAACTAAAACTTAAAAATAGGAGAGCCATTCATCATATCTATGTATGTATCTATGAAAGAGGAAAGGTCATAGCGTGTATGGGGTTCATTCAGGACCCTGCTCCATCCTGTTCCATTGCCCTCCCGTGGATGTCCTTTGTGTTGAGAAGTACCAGAGAAGCCAGAGTCCCCAAAGCGTGTCTCTGTCCAGGTGCCCAACAACCGGAACGTGAAGGTGCGCTTCAAACTCTTCTATCTGGTGGACCCCAACGTACCAGTGGGCTCCTGCACCAAGGACTACGTGGAGATCAACGGGGAGAAGTGAGCCGCTCCCAGGGGTGCAACCACTATTCTGGGTGCTGGGAGGGCTGGTCCCAGGCACCCCTAGTTGTCTGGTTGCCGCCGAATCTCCCTCAGCCTCACTCTTGCCTCTAGGTTCTGTGGTGAGAAGTCCCAGTTTGTGGTGAGCAGTAACAGCAGCAAGATTACAGTCCACTTCCGGTCCGATCACTCCTACACGGACACCGGGTTCCTAGCTGAGTACCTCTCCTACGACTCCAATGACCGTGCGTCAACCAATGCGGCTGCCGACGGGTGGTGGGATTGGTGCAGAAGTGCTCTGTTCTGTCCTGCTCTGTGCTTCCTCCGAGAGGACCGAGTGTCACATGCATCTCACTGTCGTAGCTTTAGAGGAAAGCAAATCTGTTTACGCAAAAAAAACCCAAAAAACCAAAAACCAAAAAAAAAAAAAACCAAAAAACCATCTGGGTTAGGGGTGCTGGCTGTGTATTGAGAGAGGCTGCGAGGCTCTGGGTTCGCTCCCCAGCACAAGAACAAGGGAATGAGAGCAAGTGGCTGGTCCATCCTGTGCCTCTCATGGCTGCTTCCCACAGTGACACAAAGGAGCCCTAGACCTTCCTCACCAACTTCCTGGGGCCACACCTCTTTGGTTCAGCGTCACAGTGACTTTGGTGATCTGTGCTTTCCTTGAGAACCTATTAGCACTTTTAGGATTAATTTGGAATATTGAAACATTGGAAAACACTGTTAGCTATGTGAACAGCGATTCGTTGGCCTAGAGAGTTCTGATTGAGTGTCCTGTATCTAAAATATCTGGGACTTGAAGTGTAGTGGACTTCAGATTTCAAAATTTTGCATATACACAGTGGATCTTGGAAATGCACCCTAAGTTTAAACATGAAATCTGGAGCTGCAGAGAGAGCTGAGAGGGTAGAGTTCTTGCTGCCCAGCATGAGAATCTGCATTTGGATCCCTGTCCCCCCAGTGAAACTGGGTTGTGTACCTGTAACTCAGAGCCGGGGAGGCAGACCCGGGAGGGCGAGGACTGGCCTGGATAGCTGAATCACGTGCTCCAGGTTCAATGAGAAGGCTTGATTGACAAAAAGGTGGAGAGTGACTGAGGAACACAGACAGATGTCCACCCATGGGCACAGGAACATGTACACATACCGCCAACCACACATACGTACACAAAACGGGGCTCATCAGAGCATCGCATCAGCACACCTGTGTTTTCTCCAGTCACATGAGGTCAGGGATGTCCCTTCCTACCCGTGACCTCCTGTCAGCTCTGAGAAAGCCTCAGGTCTGCAGCCTTTCTGGGCCTCGGTGTTCAGGCTGGGGGATTGCTCAAGCTGACACTTTTGATCTCAACCCTTTGGAATCACGGAATAACCCTTTGGAAGGCACTTTAAGTACTGAAAGTCGAATTTTATTTAAAATGTAACTGCACGGGCTGGAGAGATTGTAGGGGTCTCGGACACCCCAAGATCAAGTTCTCAGACCAAAGGGAGTTTATTTGCCCCAGAGAGATAAAGGGCAGGGAATAAGAGACAAAGAAAGACAGCCAATAGAGGATGAGGAAGAGGGGAACAAGGGGCTTGGGGGGGTGATATTTGCCCTGGAGGGACAAAGGGCTGTTCTAGACTGAGAGGAGACAGATGTGTCCCATAGGCAAACGGTGGTTTATAAATGTAGAAAAGGAAACCCCATCTGAGGAAGAGGTGTTTAATTTTAATTGGGCCTGTTAATTAGGTGAGCCAAAGAGGGCTTTTGATTGTTGGACCTTGGTAGTCAGCCTCAGGAGGAGGAAGTAGCTAAATGAGGGAGTGGACCTTTGGGGCTAACTTTAGGAATGTTAACGGTTTTTAGTAAGGGAGAAGGAAAGGGGTAAAAGGACAGAATCTGTCTGAGGTGTCTGCCATGCTCAGGCCTGTGTCTGCCGTCCTCGGGTCTGTTAGAGCCCTCTCAGAGATGGCTTAGTGATTAAAAGCACTTGTGGCTTTTGCAGAAGACCCAGATATGGTTTTCAGCACTCACAAGAACAAATTCCAGAGGATATACCGCCCTCTTCTGGCCTCCATGGGTACTACATGCATGTGGTGCATAGACAGAAATGCAGGCAAAACACCAACAAACATAAAACGAAAACCATTAAGACCTTAAAAACTCAATGCAACTGGATGGCTTCCAAAAGTCTTCCTGTATGACTGGTTAGCTTTGATGTGAGGACGTACTTGAGACTGAACTTGTGTTTATGTGGGGGCAGAGACTCTCCCGGCTCCGTCCTCCGCCCAAGGAACAATTGTCAGGGAGCTGTTTCAGGAATGTTGAACTTCAGATCAAGTGTTAGCATGAAGGAAATACTGATGTCGTTTTCACTTGTCTACCACACACACCCCATGGACGCACTACTCTGTGGTGCCACAGGCAGTGTGCCGAGTCACAGGCCTCTGTCTGGGGAAACAGGACAGTGGAGGGCCACGCATGCAGCAGGCTTCTCTCCTCCATGGCTATACTCTGTGCAGTGGGTGGTCAGGGCCACCCATTCTGGAGGCTGTTACACAAATTCCCCTTGTCAGATTTGGTTCTCAGTGTCTACAGCTGCTTGCAGGCTGATGTCTTCGTGGGGCTGTGAGGGAAGGGGGAGCAGCCGTGGTCTTCATCCCTCTCTCTGCATCCCTACAGCGTGCCCAGGGATGTTCATGTGCAAAACTGGACGGTGCATCAGCAGGAATCTGCGCTGCGACGGTTGGGCCGACTGCCCGGACTACAGTGATGAGCGTTACTGCCGTGAGTCCTGCTCTAGCCCGCCCCAGGATCCCCTTTCTCCCACCATGCCCTGTCCCCTCCTCCTCTTCCTCTCTCCTACCCTTTTCTTGTCTAGTGGCATGACCTCCTCCTTCCCTTGTTCTGCGCAATCCATCCTGGCAGAAAGACACGAGGCAATGAGGCCCTGGTCTCACCCTTGTCCCCTCCCCTCCCAACCCTTGCCCACGCCATTGGAAATCTTGGCCAGCGGACGAGTGTTTGTCAGCACTGACAGCTAGCCGTGCAGAGTAGCCCACTGTCTTCCAAATAAGACAGCATCCTGGCAACTGGGACTGCCCAGGCTGCCCCTGGGAGCCCGCAGCTAACTCTAGTTCTCCCATAACAGGATGCAACACCACCTACCAGTTCATGTGCAAGAACCAGTTCTGCAAACCCCTCTTCTGGGTCTGTGACAGTGTCAACGACTGTGGGGATGGCAGTGACGAGGAGGGATGCAGTGAGTACCTCGGGGTGGGGTGGGGGGCTGCTCTGGCTCCCCAGTCAGGGCATGCCAGAGGTTGCTAAGGAACTGCGTCTCCATAGGTTGTCCTGATGGAAATTTCAAGTGTTCCAATGGGAAGTGTCTCCCTCAGAGTCAGAAGTGTGATGGGAAGGACAACTGTGGAGATGGGTCTGACGAGGCCTCATGTGACAGCGGTAAGACCCAGGCCTGACTGCCTTCCCGTGGGGATGGCCACTCTTCCCGCTAAAACTACACCCCAAGGTAGAAACCTGTATCAGGCTCTATGGAGTGCTCGCAGAGATTATAAACCCAAATTTCCTGCGTATTAAGTCTGTGGAGAAACGTCCAGAAGGTGGAGAAGCTGTAGCAGGGCTGAAAGGACAGTGGACGAGGGTGTGATGAATGGGGTCAGCAAGGTGGTGACATGGCATGTCTGTCCTCTCCCGTGAACAGTGAATGTCGTCTCTTGCACCAAATATACCTACCGCTGCCAAAATGGCCTCTGTTTGAGCAAGGGCAACCCTGAGTGTGACGGGACGAAAGACTGCAGCGATGGCTCGGATGAGAATAACTGTGGTAAGCAGGGCAGCTGTGCATGGTGGGCCACGGTGTTCACTGTGCAAGGTACACATCTGGGAGAGCACCCAGGGGTGGAGATCTTACCAGAACCTCACTCACACAGTCCAATACCCACTCAGAGGGCACATCTGCTTGGAGGAGAGGAAGACTTCGCCACTTGGCACAAACACACAGCTCTGTGGGAAGCCAGCATGTGATCTCCTCTGGGGACATAGCTAACATGCTGGTTGCTCCATAGACAGACAGATAGCCACGGGTGAGCCACTTGGAGGAGAAAGAGCCCAGGGGCCCAAGCTTCATCCTCACCAACCCATGCCTTAAGCCTGTGTGTCCTAGAGGAGCCGGCTGGATTGCCCTCCTCTCTCCATGCACTGTGCTCTGAGCTGTGTCCCTTAGCAAGGGATAGCACATCAAGCCTGTGGAAGCAGTGGGTGTCTAGAGCCCGGATGCACTTGCGCAGTATAGCATGGGGTTGGGTGAGCGGGATGGGGGAGGATGGCGGATCTGTGAGGCTTAGGGACACTTCTGCTCTAGTGTTGCTGCGCATGCCCAGTGGAGATTCCTGAGCCGAGTCTCCCCATGCAATGTCACTTTGATGTTGAGTGGCTGCACTTTGGTTCTCTGTCCCCTCTCCAGACTGTGGGCTGCGATCCTTTACCAAGCAGGCTCGCGTGGTTGGTGGCACGAATGCAGATGAAGGCGAGTGGCCCTGGCAGGTGAGCCTCCATGCCCTGGGCCAGGGCCACTTGTGTGGGGCCTCGCTCATCTCTCCTGACTGGCTGGTCTCTGCAGCTCATTGCTTTCAGGATGACAGAAATTTCAAGTAAGTATCCAGGTGTGCAGGGCGGTGTCCTGTGTCTGAATCTTGCCAGGGTAAGCTAGCACTACAGCAAGGTGATGGAGGGAGGAGTGGGCATCCCAGACAGGGCTTTCTACATAGCCCTGGTTGTTCTGGTATTCACTCTGTAGACCAGGGTGGCCTGGAACTCACAGAGATCTACCTGCCTCTGCCTTTTTTAAAATTTATTTATTAAGTGTAAGTACTCTGTAGCTGTCTTCAGACACACCAGAAGAGAACATTATATCTTGTTATGGATGGTTGTGAGCCACCATGTGGTTGCTGGGACTTGAATTCAGGACCTCTTGGAAGAGCAGTCAGTGCTCTTAACCACTGAGTCATCTCTCCAGCCCCCAAAGATTTATTTATTTTTTATATGTAAGTACACTGTAGTTGTTTTCAGACACACAGAAGATGGTATCTGATCTCATTACAAATGAATGTGAGCCACAGTGTGGTTGCTGGGATTTGAACTCAGGACCTCCGAAAGAGCAGTCAGTGCTTTTAACCGCTGAGCCAACTCTCCGGCTGCCTCTGCCTTTCAAGTGCTGGGATTAAAGGCGTGCTGCACCATGCCCCACAGTCAGGTCCACTGTGTGCCACCCCTAACAAATTAGACAGTTCTATATGTGCCCCTACGTTACAGATACTGGCGCTTGGAGAGAAAAGGGCATTTGTCTAGGTTTGCACAGCTCAGTGGTAGAGCCAGACCTGAGCTATTTGGTTACTTCCTGCTTCCATGGCTCCTCGGGATTGGTTGATGATGAGCCTTGATTGAGTCTAAGGTCTGGCTTTGGGGCAGGTTACTCTCTTTCTAGGCCTTGATGATGTGATACACTGAGTTCTCACCCTTAGAGTTGGGAGAGCTAAAGGTGATAATTTACCTGTGGCCCAGCACTGTACCTAGCACACAGTAGGTGTGTGTCTACAGGGAGGGCTCAAACTGGTTTCTCAGGACAAGGCAGTCGGGTGTCAGAGTCTTCAAGGTCAAAGAAGTAGCAGAAACAGGAAGGTCGGTTTGAGGCTGGGGCTACTTGTGCCTGAGCCAAGGCGCTCTGGCCATTAGCTCTAAGAGGATACAGACACGGGGGAGTTTCCTTCTGCAGTAGGCAGCTGACCAGCCTTTTGCATAGGGGAGACTTCCGACAGGAAGTAGAATTAGTCCATTTCCATATTCAGTTTCGTCTCCTGAAACTTTCCCTTTGCACTTCCTGTCTGCTCACCCCAACTCCCACCCTGCAGGGTTTGGTTGCCTAAGCTGTGAGGTCAAAGTGTGCTCCATTCCCTCCCACCCCCCCCAACCCCCATGCTGGGCTTGTCACCGCCCTGTCCTCTGTGGGATGCTCGGATTTGTTCTCACGCCTCTCATCTCTGGTACACTCTGAACTTGACCCTAGGGCTTTTCTTGGAACATCATAGATGACCATTCATGGTTGAGTGAATGAACAAATAGGTGGACGGATTCGTTATTGGGATAGATAGATATGAGGATAGAGAAGGGCCGGGAGGACATTAGGAAGGGGAAGGCCTTGGGCTGCAGCGACGGCTCAGTGGTTAAGAGAATGCGCGTCTAGAGGACAAGAGTTGAAGTCCTAGTATCCGTATTGGGTGGTTTGCTACTGCCTATGACACCAGCTTTGGGAGGAAGGGGAGGGACCCAACACCTCGTACTAGTAAGAGAGTGTCCCTCTGCCTCCTGTTACCCTGCTGCTGCTCAAGGCCTTGTTTATGGTGGGTAGCCTTCTGAGTCTTGGTGAGAGATTGGGGCACTGCCTGTGCATTCCCAGCTACCCACAGACCTGTGACTTCTCTGCCTCCCCTGTGCCATCCCAGGTACTCAGACTACACGATGTGGACGGCCTTCCTCGGCCTGCTTGACCAGAGCAAGCGAAGAGCCTCTGGGGTGCAGGAGCTCAAGCTCAAACGCATCATCACCCACCCTTCCTTCAATGACTTCACCTTCGACTATGACATCGCCTTGCTGGAGCTGGAGAAGCCTGTGGAGTACAGCACCGTGGTGCGCCCCATCTGCCTGCCTGATGCTACCCATGTCTTCCCTGCTGGCAAGACCATCTGGGTCACAGGCTGGGGGCTCACGCAAGAGGGAGGTGAGCTTCAGGCCCGGACCAGACCCTGCAGAGAGCCCTAGGCCTTCCTGCAAGGTCATGGTGCTTGCACACCTGCAACCTTTTGGTGGCTGGGCTGCACAGTCCAACCTGGCTTCAGGGCTGGTGGCTTGCTTGCTCAACGTCCCGGCGCCTGGCAGGATGAAGCTGTCGGGTGGAAAGGAAAAGGAGGCTCCGAGTAAAGGCTCCGAGGGTAGGGTTTGCAGGTTGGGGTCTTGATTGAAGCCCTGACTCTGCCACTGAGCTGCCTGAGCGGACAGTTGCTTAATCTATTAACCGCGGTTATTCATCTGCAAAAGCGAGTCCAATGAGTGTGAACTCAGGTACTCCTTTTCTACGTGGATAAGCTTTTGAGCTGGGCCCCCATGTTTCCCATTGTGGGTCCTTGTGCCCTGTGGACCCAGATTGGTGTAGTTCATGGTGAACATTCATTCATACAGAAAGTAAAACCCTGACACACGGGGTTGCCTTACGGGCAGAGTCATCGTGGCGTTTGGTGGGATTTTCGGTGTTTGCCGTTTCCCAGCCATCTCCTACCTTGCTGTATACCTGACCCATCCGCAGCAGTTTCGCTGTGCAGTCTTGGTTACTTTTAATGGCTGCACGATCCCCTGCCGTGTGTTGTCGGCTACTGACCTATTTATCCGTCAGCCGCAGGCTCTTGGGTTATTTCCAAGCACTGCTTGTAAACTTGGCCAGCGGGGAGTATCTCCAGTGCGTGTCCCCATGGAGACCGGCTTGGCCGCCCAGGCGCTGCCTGCCTCAGTCCCCGGCTTTCTGTCTCCCCAGGCACTGGAGCGCTGATCCTGCAGAAGGGGGAGATCCGCGTCATCAACCAGACTACCTGCGAGGACCTCATGCCGCAGCAGATCACCCCACGAATGATGTGTGTGGGCTTCCTCAGTGGGGGTGTGGACTCCTGTCAGGTGCGTGGGGCTAACGGGAGAGGCAGAGCTGGACGGGGAGGGACCTCGGAAGGCCGAAGCTGCTGGGCAGTGGTGGCGCATGCCTGGAATCCCAGCACTTGGGAGGCAGAGGCAGACGGATTTCTGAGTTCGAGGCCAGCCTGGTCTACAGAGAGAGTTCCAGGACAGCCAGGGCTATACAGAGAAACCCTGTCTCGAAGAAGAAAAAAAAAGAAAAAGAAAAGAAAGGCCGAAGTTGGGGAATGGCCAGACCAGGGAGAGGAAGGGCCTTACAGAATGCCAAAGGAAAGAGGCAGGGTAGGGAACGAGAAAGGCGGGGCAAGGGAAGCGGAGGAGGGGGCCCTAGCTAGGCTGGAGATGGGGGTAGGTGGGGCTGGGGAGAGTCTGGGCAGGAGTAAGCAGGAGTCAAGGGGAGGTCAAGCTGCCAGGAGAGGTCAGTTGGCCATGGGAGAGGCCAGTTTGGCTGAAGCAGCTACTAAGAGTTTAGGTAAGGGCCTCATGCATGGGATTTGCTTTTGCGTAGGGTGACTCCGGTGGTCCCTTGTCCAGCGTGGAGAAAGATGGGCGAATCTTCCAGGCTGGTGTGGTGAGCTGGGGTGAAGGCTGCGCTCAGAGGAACAAGCCAGGCGTGTACACAAGGCTCCCTGTAGTTCGGGACTGGATCAAAGAGCAAACTGGGGTATAGCAGGATGGACAGACAGCCGACCACGAGCGGTGCCCCGGCGTGCACACCTGGAGACCGGAGAGGAGCACTGAGGACATTTATTCTGTGGCCTCTCCCCCACAACCCAGACTGTGAACTGCATCCCTAGGGTTCAGAGTTCTTCCCTGAGCTTCCAAAGCGGGGCCCCTCAGGAGGGGAGAGAGAACTTCTGTGCTAGTGGCCCAGCCGCGGGCAAGGATTTGATGGACACCTTCCCCTCTAGCCCTGAGCTGGGTGAAGATGATTTCCTGGAGAGCCGCTTCCCAGCGCCAAAGGAAAACACTCGTTGAGCTCCTGGGAGCCCTATGGGTGGAGGGGCTCAGGGTCACTCTTTTCAGGAAGCTCCAGCCCTAGGGACCCCAGAAAAGAGTGACTTCTAAGGCTGAAATTGTTTTTGCTGGTGCCAGGGGTGGGTATTTGAGAGTAAAACATTTTATTTCTTTTTAGGAAATTTGTTTTTCTTGCTATACTACTATACCTCCCCCCTCCCCCATCCCTTCTATGAACAGTTCCCTTTGTGCTAAACTGGAACTAAGTTTCCCTTAGCACAGACCCTGGTGCAATACTGGGTGCAGACCACAGTGCCTTGTCTTCCCTGGGCCAAGGGCTGTCTGTCCTTGGTTATAACAAGTGCTCACTTATAAGCCAGGGCCCTGACTGCGACAGAGCATGGGTCAGGAGGGAGTTAGGGGGAGTGGAATCATGTAGAAAGAGGGAACTGTGACTGTCCAGGCCTGACCCTGACCTCGCCCTATGGGGGGGTGAGAGGACAGGCGGTGATAGTCATGGTGACATGTCAGAGGAAGAAGAAGGTGCAAAGTGTTGTGGGTTTGCTTTCGGGGCACAGGTGGTTACACATGCTGTTACATGTGCTGTGTGTACACATATATATGCATACACAGGGTGTGCATGAACACAGGGCCCAGCATGGGATGGGTAGATGAGTTCCAGTTGGAGAAATGATGTTGCATTAGTGATGGGTACCTATACCTCCTGTGCTGTCCCTCTTTCTACTTTATAAAATATTCTCAACTTAGTTGGAATGGCCCAGGGTAGTGGGCTGTAGATCTGGGGAGAGGTTAGAGATCTTTTCAAAAGGCCCTTAGAAGGCTCCTTGGGCCCTGTATGGGCTGAGGCTGAAGAAGGAGTGGCCTCTGGTAGGCTGGGAGGTGACTGTGTCATGAAGGAAGCTGACTCTGCCCGTCACTTTCCCCCAGCTCATGTCTCCCAGTGACGCTCCTGGACGATGCTGTTACCACCGGACTTTGTTAACACGAAGTTAAGACAGTCGTTCTGGCTGCTCCTGTGGTATTTGCACTGTGTCTCTGATTCTAGCTAGAGTATTCTCCTGGAAGACTCACCATGTAAGCGACATTCCTGTCCTCCTGACATGGTTGCTCCTTCCTAGTGATATGGGACAGAAGGATTGAGCCAGGGACTATGTTAAATGTGGGGTTGCAGGGCACATATGTGGGCTGATTCCGTGTGTGTGTGTGTGTGTGTGTGTGTGTGTATGTGTGTAGCCAGCTCACACACGTGATGTCAGGGAGGCTGGTGCAGCCTGGGCCACCCACATAGCACCTCAGTGTCCACCGTAGCTGCCGTCCACAGTCAGAACTCTCTCCAGCAGCAAACACGTAGGCAGGGCTGCCTGATCTTGCTGCCTCTAGCCCCACTGTCCTAGGTTAATGGAGTCACTGCACTATATTACACCTGGGAACTAGCGCCCTTCGGGGCCTCTCTCCTCCTCTCCAGTGGAGCTTTGTGCAGGAGCTTTGAGATCCTGCAGAATTGACAGGCTCAACTCCCTTCTCTTTACACAGAGCTCCTGAGACCTCATTTTGGAGGCTACTCTGGAGGCCTTTAGAGGATTACCAATGTGGTTCAGAGCTGGAGAAGCATTGTTAGCTGGGGTTCATGTTATTCTGGCTTGCTATGGACTAGTGGTCGTCGAGGGTCCCATGTGGTACCCTGAGCAGGGTCTGATGCTCTTGATCCCATGGTGCTAGGTGAATCCTGAAAACCCTCTTGGAGAGGCAGTCACATTAAATCCCTAGGAAATCAACCAAACGTTGAGGCCTCCAAAAAAAAAAAAAAAAAAAAAAAAAAACCCAACAAAAACAAACAAACAAAAAAAAAAACGATTATGGAGGGCTGACAAGACGGTTCAGTGGGTAAAAGTGGGTGCTGCCAAGTCTCACAACCCGAAATCTTTCCTTAGGATCCACAGAGTGGAAGGAAAGAGGACACAGTAAAAAGGAGAAGGCCTCCCTCGGGCTGCCCTTTGCACTGTCTACCTGTGCTATGGCAGACACACAGAGAAATGCACGAAAACAGCCAATAAAATTATATAAAGATTATGAAGCCAGGTCTGGCCTTTCTGTTGACAAATTAAAACAGGCTAAAGACCCTGAGCCGGCAGGAACCCATCACTGATAGGGACGAGCAGGTTCTACACTCCATTCCTGCCTTTGGACAAGGGTCTACGCACTTGACTTCACCCCATGGATTCTGTAGCCAGCCTTGCGCCCTGTGCCGTTCCCTAGACAGCCCGGTGTGGGGTGAAGGATGACCGGGCCGGCAGGCTGTCAGGAGTGGTCGGTCAGACTTGGTGTCTAATATCTAACCACCTAGCTTCTGTCACGTCGCACAGATGAGTCACCTTAAGAGCCGGCGCTGTAGGGTCACTTGGCTTGTAGCTGGGTCTGTAAGAGGCGGAGGCGGAGGCAACGCAGAGCTCCTCCCTGTTCACAGAAAACTGCAGCTGGGCTTCTGGAGACAGTCCAGTATTAGCTGGCCGCATCAGCTTAGCGCGCACGATGGAGTCTGTTCCCTGGCTGGCCATCTTATGCTGGCAATCTCAAAGCCATTCATTTTCCGGTTCCTCCCAAACTGCCTTGAATCTCAATTATTTTAGTCACTGATCAAAACCTTAGAAGCTCAACGGACAAACTCAGATCCCGTTTGCTCCTGCTTCCATCAAGTTTCTGCAGGAGACACCGGGAGATAGGTTAGAGAACAAAAACCTAACAGAAGAGGGAAGGTTTCAAATCCCAGATCTAGGATTAGGACGCCAGAGTCACTGCGCAGAACCGGCTGGTAAATGGCCTTTCAGGTTTTTGTCCACAAGGTGGCGATGTTGTGCTGTCGCAGAAGTGAGAGCCCCTCATGGGGTGGGGTCTCTAGTTCTAATTACCCTTCAGTGAAGTAGAATCGGGGCCTGTCTCAGCATCCAAGGGGCCCCAGCACAGTCTTTCTCTAGTCAGTCTTCCAGCCCTCTGTCTGCAGGCAGGTCCTGCTGACCCTCGGCATTAGAATTCAGACAGCTCATTTACCAGGCAGGCTTGGAGCACACGTGTGACTTCAGTCAGATGATGTTTCTATCCCGTGAAACATAACAGGTGCCTGTCACAGCTTAGCTTGGGGCTTACCACACATGGGCATGTCTGTACACACACACACACACACACACACACACACTGTAGGGGTGGGTGGTATGAGGTACGTTGAGGTTAGAGTATGTCAGAAGACCAGGGTGTGGCACAGGGCACCTCCTCTGAACACAGGTGACACAGCCCCACAGCCAGTACACAGAAGCCCCTCACTATCTATTGTGCTGATACAATGTCCGCTCCAGCCTGCTCTTGTGTGTATAGACTACCACTGTTCCACAAAGAAAGAGACTAACACTCGGACTGAATGAAGGTGGTTCATACTCCTCACACAAGTCTGTAAATGATTTAATTCGGGGGCCTTCTTTTTTCTGTATGTCAGAGATACTGCCTCAGGGTAGCTGAGAGACGTGAATCAGCATGTAGGAACCATTTTTCCAGGCATGGGTCGCCCTGAGCTTTCTAAGTCAGGAGGTTCATTTCGAGGCTGGGCCTTGCTCTAGGCTAGTCATACATATGCCTACCTTTGGCTTTGCCAGCCTGGACAGAATAGGGGTCCATCTATCAAGTAGGCGACCTTGGAAGCACCCCAATTTTCAGATTAAGGATGGTGGTTGGGGGGAGGAGTAAACAGATATCTCAGGCCAGGCTACTTGAAGTGGGGTTACAGCGAGCAGGGGATTCTGGGAAGCTCCTGTATAGCCCTGGGAATGACAAGAGCAAACCCCATCAGAGCAGGCTATCTCTCTCCTGGTTTTAGATCTTAGTGCATAAAGGATGGTGCAGGCTGGAGAGATGGCTCAGAGGTTAAGAGCACTGGCTACTCTTCCAGAGGTTCTGAGTTCAATTCCCAGCACCCACATGGTGGCTCACAACCATCTCTAATGGGATCAAATGCCCCCTCTTCTAGTGTGTGTCTGAAGACAGCTACAGTGCACTCATATAAAATAAACACATAAATCTTAAAAATAAAAGGATGCTCCAGGCTGCTCTTCCATTGAGGGACAAGTGTGACTCTGGCAGGTGCAGAGGTGACAGGTGCTTGCAACCCCCCGGCCAGCAAGTCCCAGTGACAGCTGTGGCCCAGCTCTGCTCTGAGATGACTCCTTTGAGCTCATGACAGAGACAGTGGCAAGAGGGACATAGGAAGCAAGCAGCCCCGCTGCACACAGAATGACCGTCCAATGTCCTGCCCCAAGCAGATGTGTATGTCACACTGATGGCTGCTGGATTTGAAGGCCTGCAGAGAGAATATTGAATGGAGACTCCCATCTCAGGGTTTCCACTCGCCTCATCCTGCTCCCCACGTCATCCTGGGCCTGCAGCTGAACGCTATGCCCTTTCCACTCACCCCTCCGTTTCCTAAAAAGCCCGTGTTTCCAGGCGTAGGCGGAGAGGCTCCATTGTGGGTCTGCTCCATTGTCTCAGCGGGAGGGCCCTGCTTTCCTGGGGCGTGGGCTCAACTTTCCTTTCCTCTTAGCTCATATGCTTCCCCCACACACTGTCTTCGCCTTCGAGGTTATCTTAGCTTCTTCCACCACACCCGAGATCCATGACAGCTTATCCCCGAGTCAGCTTTCTGCCGCTCCGCTCCATATGGTCCTGCTTAACTCAACAGGGTAATTCCTCAGGTCGGGCCAGAACTCCAGGAACATGGTGTGCAGGGGTAGAGGCACTGAAAGGAGTTCCTCCAGGGAAGGGCGGAGGTCCCCTCAAACAGGAGGATATTCAGAGGCCAGTTCATAAAGGAGTGCACACCATAGCCCTCCCTTATGGAGGGTCATAGCCTAGACAGTCTAAAGGACAACACAGGGACATAGACTCAGGAGAAAAAGGAAATCTGTTTGGAAAATTTAACCGTGGTAAAACAAAATGAAACACCGAGTTATTCACATAAGCCGTGGCAGGAGGAAAGACCTTTTGCTCGTTAACTCAGCATGGTGCCCACTGGGATTGGGACTGTGGGCACTTGATGCAGGATGCCAGGTTGACTCGAAGTTAGGGGACAACTTAAGCTGTCAAACTCGGTGGGTGGCGACTGGACCTTGTGGACCAAGCCATCTCCCTGGCTGTGTGCAGGGACGTTTATACAACCCTTCAGCTTTTCACTGTAATGTATTTCCCGAGGTAACCTTTAGACATGGAAGAACACTAGCCTCCACTTTAGGAGGAGAGAACCTTAACCTAGGGGTTCCCTAGCCGGCCACCGGGGAAGACGTTGACAGACTTCAAGTTGTGAGAGGAGACGGGCTTCTTGGATGGAGGACTCACTGTACTTCCATTCTGTTTGTCCCTCTGTCCTTGTCCAGTGGGATTAGTGTCCCTCTGGGTCCTCTGCTGGGCTTTAGAGATGAACAGGACCTGAGTCCATCTGCTCAACTGTGTGAGTGGCAGGGACAACCAGAGGCATGTGGCAAGCACCTTGTATCTCCTGTTTCATTCTGCACATGTCCAGGAAGTGGATCAACCATTCCTGCTGCATAGGACAATCAGCTAGAGATGCCCTGTGAGTGCCCTGCTCACGATTTCTCGGCAAAGGGAGTATGTCCTAGGGCTGTCTGGGCAGCATTGGGGTTCTGACCCTCTCTGAAGGCTAGGCCACGTCCACCTGGGGCTCTAAATTGCCAGGACTCTTTTGCCAGATAATAAACGCACGGGCGGAGGCACATGTGGAAAAGGCGAAACGAAACGTTCACTAGCTGGGCTGCCCTTTGCCGCGCCTTTGGCTACCTCCAGTACCTCCTGGGCATTTCCCATTCGCAGGGGCCAAACCATCTGCTTCCTCTTACTCCTCTGCCCGGGGCAGTATGGATGGAGAAGCGGTTCCTTGAGCTCTTGGCTATGGGCAGCAGAACACCACGTTCCATCCTGAAGTTCAGAACTAGTCCCTGTTCCTCACCAGCCTCCCCTGAGCCCTAAACTTCTGTGGAAAACTGGCCTCAGGAGATGCTTCTGCAAAGGGAACAGAGTCCACGATGCAGGTACCTGCCTTGAGCCAGGCTGGGAAAGAGATGGTTAGAAATCCTGATGGGGACAGGAGATGGATGTCGCTGCACCTAGGGCGGTCCCCCTTGTCAGATTTCTCGATTCCAAAGATCAACATGCCAACCATGTAGATGGGTTTCACTCTGTACCCGAGAAACAAGAATTTTCATGGAACTGGGGTAACGGAACCAAACAACTCCCATTTTGTTATTAAGGTATTTGGGAAAAAAAGTCGTGACATTTGGACAGTTTGTACAAGTTCATTAGGTGCTGAAACAGAAAAATTTTAATTGGATTTTAAATGTTTTGTAAGGACAAATACAGAAAGTTCACTTTAGTTCCTACCTTGCAGTTCATTCCAGGTGAGAACACAAGGGGGCGCTCACACACTGTATTTAAGTGCGGTCAGTGCGCTGCAGTGAGATAGAAGCGTGGTTCCGAAGGAAGCTTTGGACAGCTTCCGCCCAAGCAATTATGGCAACCACGGATGTCGACCACCTGTGTCCCCATAAAGGGTGACATTGGACTTGTGTGTCATTGTGAGGGCGACCTTCCATGACTGGCTGTATCAGCTTTCTATGCTGGAGACTCAGGCCTGTGTGTGAACCGATGGAGGTGGCACAGGCCGCCTGTTGTTTTCAGCACAGCAGGGAACCGGGGAGACCCCTTCTAAGACCCAGTGATTCCTGAGCTCTAGAACTGAAGCTCCAACACTGTTCACGCGGAAGGAGCTTCACTGCTGCGACAGAGGCAGTTAGGGTTGGAGATGCAGGCTTCTGCTGGGTGTAGTGATGGAGATCTTTAATTTCGGCACTTGGCATGCAAAGGAAGGTGGATCTCTATGTGTTTGAAGCTAGACTGGTTTACATAGTGAGGACCTGTCTTTAAACAAACAAAGATACAAGCTTCCTTGGCTGATGCCTTGGTTGGAGTTAGTCTGTGGGAGGCCAGGAAAGTGGGTGCATGGTGCATGGTCACTGCTATGGAGAATTAAGCATTTTAATTCCCTTCCTTCCTTCCTTCCTTCCTTCCTTCCTTCCTTCCTTCCTTCCTTCCTTCCTTCCTTCCTTCCTTCTTTCCTTCCACGGTGGTTTTATTACATCTTAGAGCCAGGCCTCTAAGGGGAATCAGCTGAACACAGTATTAACAAGGTACAATTAAGAGTAGGTACAAACCCTTCTCATATCAAGGCTGAATGAGGCAACTGAGGAGGAGGAAACGGCCCTAAGAAGTTGGCAAAGGAATCAGAGCCGCCCCCATTCCCTTTGTTAGGAGTCCTGCAGGGACACCACACCGCCGACAAGTATAACATACAGAGGTCCAAGCACAGACCCACGCAGTCTCAATGGTTTGCCGCTTCAGTCTGTGAGGCCCCAGGAGCCTGCTTAGTTGATTCTGTGGGTTGAGTTCTCCTGGTGTCCTTTCCTCATTCCCTCCCCCCCACCCCCCCTTCCCTGAGCTCCTAAGAACGTGACGGGATTCTCCAATTTGGGCTCTCTCCACCTGATGTTTGGTTGTGGGCCTCTGTGTCTGCTTCCATCAAGCATTCTTTTAAAAAGACATTTTGATTCAGTTGGGATGTATATGTGTGTGTATGTGTGTGTGTCTGTGTACACTGTGGGTCCCAAGGATAGAACTCTGTCAGTCTGCGTGGAAAATGCCTTTACCATTCAATGGGCCCTTCCTTTTCCTATGGAAGTATTCCTCAGGTCAGGGCGGGCACCGCTTGGATTTCATTCTATTTAACTTATCTGGAAACCTTTGCGCCCTCAAGCATTTCTTCTCTAAGGTTAAGTAATTCTAACACTTTTAGAGCCGCTTTTCTAGCCTCTCTGCTCATTTACTAGGGAAGCTGAAGATATGGCACACGCACATATAAACCAAGCATCTCCTGACATCCATCATTCCTAGTACTGGAGCCTTCAAAGAACAATGAAGAGTCAGGAGGAGTCTGACTGCTCTGTGAAAAGGTTCGAAGTGGTGTGTCTTCCTTGCTGAGGGCTCAAATGGCTGAGAAGGAGGAAGTATACTGAGGGTCACAACACACTCCCTTCCCCCCTTTCAAAGACAGGCTCTGGGTATGTTGCCCAGACAGTTCTTGGAACTCCTGGGCTTAAGTGACTCTTCTGTTGCAGCCTCCAAGTCCCTGGGATTTGTGGCATATGCCATGTTAGTTGGCTTCTTGTTGACTTCTGCGATGGTGGCCCAAGTTCCCAAAGCTTTATGTTCCCATCTCCTTATTTAGTCAACTCAAGAGACACGTGCTGATTTCTTACCGGGTACCAGGCCTGTTTTCCCCAAGCACTGGGGTACGGCTGTGAACTACATGGGAAGAGGGGCACAGGGAGGAGCATGACTCTCATGTTGGACCCAGCATCCTGAGTGCAACTGTACCAGCTACTCATTGTACCAAGCTAACTGCTACCATGAGGTGCTCATTGTACCAAGCTAACTGCTACCATGAGGTGCTCGAAACATTTGACAAACAGCAGCAGTGGCCAGGTGGACCAGATTTAAAAGGCCCAGATGATTTGAACACTTCTCAAAAGGTAAACGTGGCATACACATACATATATGTGTATGTGTATATATATGTGTGTATATATATATCTGTATATATCTATGTCTGTCTGTCTGTCTGTCTCTATCTATCTATCTATCTATCTATCTATCTATCTATCTATCTATCTATCTATCTATCTATCTATCTATCTATCTATCTATCTATCTATCTAAAATATGGGGAAAATGCTCCAGTATCTTTAGCCAGCAGGGAGATACAAATCAAAAGTACATTGGGATTCTACTTCACTCCAGTCATAAGGTGACCAAAAAAACTAGTAAATTCTGGCAATGATATAGGAGAAAAGAGATCCTGGCACATGACCTGGCATGAAGTTAGTGTGGAAGTTTCTCAAAAAACTCGAATGAACTACCCTATGGGACAGCTGTGCCACTTCTGAGTACATCCAAAGGAATCCATTGGCCCAAATACAGATGATAGATACCTGTCCTCCAATGTCTACGGCAGTACTGCCCATAGTAGTCAAGTAACAGAATCAGCTTGAGCACCTACCGACAGATGAATGGATAAAAAAATGTAATATTCGCATGCGCGCGCGTGCGCACCCACACACACACACAACTAGCGTATCGACAACTAGCCCATACAATGGGCATCATGTAAGTAAGATAACTTATCCCCAGAAAGACAAACACTGCAGTCTGTGGTACCCACTCCAGAGTGGTAGACTGTTGTCTAGTATGCTGTAGGCTCTATCCTCAGCGTGGCAACTAATCAATCATACCTGGAGCCAGGACATACTTCAGATATCTCTGCACGTGGAAACAAAACTAAGACCTGAAAATAGAGACAATTAAGGGGCTGGGGAGAGGGATGTGCAGAGGTGAAGAAAGAGGATGTGAGTCGTGATCATAACAAGGCATGGTATAATCACATATGAAAATGCTACTGTTAAAGTCATTAGTAAGTGCAATTAGTATGCTAATTAAGGACGGAAAAGATGGCTCAGTAGGTAAGCACATGGGCTGCTCTTCCAGAAGGTCCTATTCCCAGCACCCACATGGCAACTTACGATCATCTGTAATTATAGTTCTACAAGATTCAATGCCCTCTTCTGGCCTCTTCATGCATGCTGGGCACACAT
Source organism: Tokudaia tokunoshimensis (assembly GCA_036184795.1). Classification (NCBI taxonomy): domain Eukaryota; kingdom Metazoa; phylum Chordata; class Mammalia; order Rodentia; family Muridae; genus Tokudaia; species Tokudaia tokunoshimensis. The sequence goes on along the minus strand of BTHU01000008.1, from coordinate 31,064,149 downwards.
ATCCATAAGAGGCAAAAGACTCATAAGTATAAAAAAATTAAAAAAAAATTAGGAGCACAAGTGTTTCACCACACCACCACCACCACACCACACCACCACCACACCACCACCACCATCACCTCCACCACACCACATCACACCACCTCCACCACAACACCACCACTACACCACACCACCTCCACCACCACACCACCACCACACCACCACCACTACCACCACATCACACCACACCACCTCCACCACCACCACCTCCACCACCACCACACCACCATACCACCACCACCGCCACCACACCACACCACCACCACCACACCACACCACCACCACACCACCACCACCACCACCACCACCACACCACACCACCACACCACCACCACCACCACACCACCACCACCACACCACACCACCACCACACCACACCACCACCACACCACCACCACCACACCACACCACCCCCACCCCCAGCTTCAGGTACACAAAATGAGCATGTTTGGTGCCATATATCCTGGCTCAATAGAGTCACATAACCTAGACAGTCTTGATTCTCTCCTTGGAATCAGTAAATAACCACGGCAGGTGACTGCTGTAGCAAGAGGGCCAGATTTCTGTATTGACACCTTCAGCACACTCAGACGTGGCCTCTTGGAACACCGGGCAGGAGCCTATGTCCCAGAACTCTGGTTCCCTCTGCCCACGGTGGGTAATTGGGCAGAGGAGCAGCTTGGTGTTTGCCCTGCTCATCCTCTTCGATGCAAATGGGAAGGGAAGTAGAACACTCACAGCACACACTAAGGGCTGGGGCATGCAAAGACTGGGCATGAGGGTCCTGGAGGAGGGAGAGCCAGCACACTGGAGACTCCTGACCGCACTCAGGGCCTCAGAGCCAACGCAGGGATGGGATGTGACTGGACAGGGTGCTGCAGGTGATAGCATGGAGAACCCCGAGAAAGGAAGGGTGGGCTCACTGGGCTGGGCTGATCTTACTAGGCTTGGGAAAACTTTTGGTCCAGTGGCTGTCCCAGTCTGCTAGTAGTCAGACCTGAGAGTGAAGCCTTACCAGGGCCTGATAGTTCAGGAGCACTGCAAGGCCACAGAGGGGACTTGATTAGGAAAGTCCTTCCTCAGCTCTCCTACTTGTCACAGAGAGATGTGACATGTACATACGGATGTGCATGAAGATGTGCACAGGTTAGGGGATCCTTACAATGTGCAATTTAGTCCAAAGTGAATCTCTGTAGAGACCCCCTGCTGGATGAGTTTGCCCACACAGTAGGTTAGAATTCTCACACGAGTCACACAGAGGTGGGATGTTGTGGACCAAAGCTCTGGAGAAACTACAAACGTAGCAGCAAGGGCTGCGCACTAGAGGAGCATTGTTCCATCTACATATACCCTCCTGCTTAAACCTCAACCCTTCCTAGTCTCCCCGGGCACTCAGGCCGCTGCTTTACAAAGTTGCTTCATGTGTACTGGATGAACAGCACGGGCATTGAAGGAATACGTGTGTGTGCATTCAGGGACGAGCAGTAATAGCTGTTTGCCTAGCCAGCGGTCCTGTACCATGGGCATCCTACTCTGAGCAAACAACTAGCCTGCAGGGTAGTTTAAATGACATTTAAATGCTGTTAAAATAAGAACTCTGGATACTGAGAACAAGGCCCAACACTTCAAAAACTTCAATCTATATTCCTGACTGTATTAACTCACTTGCTGGCTTCTTCTGGGAAGAACAGGCCTCTGAGTATGTGCAGGAAGACACCCACTGAGCCTGGAAACAAACTCCCTCTGTCGCCTGTCTCACATTCTAAACCTCCCAGCAATGCCCGCTTTTAGCTTTTGTTCTGGATAATGCACCTGCCTGGCCACGGATTAAGCAGGGTAGTAAGTGAATGTGTGTGTTGGCACTGTCCCCTAAGAGTGTCTGTGACACTCTTATCTCCTCCTTAGTGACTGTGGTTAACTGTCACTTTTGGTCACTTAACTGCACTCAGCTTACAAACACATCTTCCTTAAGCACTTCCTCACCTATATATTCCATTTCCTTTTTTTTTCTTTTGTGGGAACTATCTTTTATTGGGGGAGGGTTCATCAATCCTTCTTGGCCGCCGCCTTCCTCATGGCCGCTGCCTTCCTCATGGCCGCCGCCTTCCTCTTGGCCGCCCGCACACTGCTCAGCTCCTCCGCCTTCTCCTGGAGCGGATGTGCATGTCCACCCTCTTCTTGATGAACTTGAGTGCACTTCTCCTTGGATACTTTGAGCAACTCCATGGCGCGCCGCTCGCAGGCCACGAAGCCGCACACCTCCCGGATCATGTCCCGCACGACCTTGGTGTGCTCGGTGCGCTGGCTGTGTCTCGGCCTGCTGACGTTCTTCGTCACCTTGTGGCACTTGTTGAGGCCCACGGCCGTGGGGTAGCGCAGGGCTATGGCTGATGCTCTCCTATGGCGGCCGGGAAGCCCATTTCCATTTCTTTATTTCTGACCCTGCTCCCCACCCTCTCAGGACAGACAACTCTACCGGGACAAGATCTGTGCTTGCAAGCCCAGTACCTGCTTTTTGAAAGGTAGTCTAATGTTTATGACTAGAAAATGACTTGCAAGAAGCCACTGCGAATGTTTGGGATAAGCAATCCCATAAACCCAATTCAGTGGATGAATTCTGCTAGAAAGCAAGTACATTAATAAGCTAAATACTGTACAACCATCCTAAGGAGGAGGGACACTTTCCTCAGCCTAAAACGAGCTCCTTCCTTTGCCCAGCAGTGATGGTGTTCTGCGATGTGCATGTGCACTCCCCCTCTAAGTTGCACCATAGTCCTCTTGCAGACTCCCAGTCAGAGCTCATTCTTAAGTCTGCTTTCATTTGGACAGTTTCCTTTAAAAGGCAAAGCCAGGTTGCAGTGGAGTAGGCCACAGGTATAGAATGGATACGGCAGGTGTCGCTCACCCACCGTTGGGAGTCAAGACCCACAGGTAAGTTCAGCCAACCCGCTAACTGCTGCTCCTCTGGCAGCCCTGTTCCTTTTTTCTTGGGCTGTAACTTTAACTCTGACGGACTCAAGTCTGCGATGTGCTCCCTCAAATCTCGTTCTTAAGTCTTTCTAGAGTTCTCTGATTCTGATCTTTTGCTCAGTTAATGTGATTAGTTTTTCTACCAATTTCTCTTTGAGACAGTGCCTCAGAAAACCCAAGCTAGCCTTAAACTCCTCCTTCTAGGTACCAGGTCTTCAACTCCTCCCGACCCTCCTCCTAGGTGCTGGGATTACGGGCAGGTGTTGCAGCTCTGAACAACTTTGGCTTGGCCCTAGCCAAGCTTATAACACAATTCTCAATTCCTCTCATTCAGAAATGCCAAAGTCCAGCAAATTACATTCCACCTTTTCAGCACTCCATCCTAAGCTCAGAATGGATCTCCGAAGCACCCTCCTTTGACCGTACAAACCTTTTTTTCAAGAGCCCACTAAAGCGATGGCTCCTTCCCTCGTTGTCCCGTCAGTCAGGTTGCTACTACTACAATGTTCAGTCTTTTTTTTTTTTTTTTTTTTTGGTGTGTGTGTGTGTTTTTCCAGTCTTAGTTCTTTTTTTCCTTTTTAAAATTATTTACTTTAGAAGCCATCGCCTCCAAAAGACCAAGAGGGTTCATGCATTCTGTTCCGTCATCCACGGGCCCGCAAGCCATCCGTGAATTGGTCAATGACAAGGAACAAAGACACAGCATATGGTTGACGTGAGGGGAGTACTACCCAAGTGCAGGAGGCTCCCATGACAAGGGAGGTGTGGACTGTGATGTTTGAGGAAGTGGTGGGAAAGTTCAAGATGCTTCTGAACAGGCTAAGAGCACTAGTTTTAAGGATTAAAGGCCAGTCTATGATACACAGCAAGATGAGAGCCAGCAGACACACTCCCTCTCTCTTAAAAAAATGTTTTACTGGAGGATCCTACTATGTATATATGTTTGGATCTTGAAGAGAACATTTCTGCCCTTGCCCTCAAACTAGACAGAGTCTGGGGAATCTTATGTGGTTGTGTTCTATAGCAACTTTTCCAAAGGATAATCTCCAGATGACAAGAATCAAAGGTGATTCACTTGAAGGTGGTCGAATACTAGCTGCGTAAAGTGGGGTGGGTAAATATTGATCCTGCCTACATTCTCAAGTTCTCTGGTAAATGAGACTTACTCATTCAGTAAATAACTTTTGATCAGAAACAGCAAAAGGGCTTAAGATCAGGGACTTGGGAAGGGGCCAAAGCCACCAGGTCATGATACAAAGGTAACATGAAAAAGTCCCTGAAATAGCCCAAGAAAATGGAAAAGGAGATAAGATTTTCAAACAGAGGCAGAAAGAGAAACTCCAGGGGCTAAAAACAAAGATGGCAGGGAAGGGCTTTCTGACCACAGGTGGAATTAAGAGATCTGGCAAAAATGTAAACAAAGCAATTCCTTCTATGAGGGGACGGTGACCACTCTTCATTCCTAGTTAAACATCAAGATTCTCTGCCACATTATCTTTTGCTTCCTATTGCTGGAACAAAGTGTGGTTTTGGAGCCTGCTGTATACTGATAATAAACTTTCATGGATTAAAAAAAGCAGATAAAAATATGGCCGTGAGAAAAACTAGGCAGGGACTGGAAATGAGGGGTCCTGTATGTGAGTACGGTCCACTCTGTCTACACCTCTGACCCTAGCTGACAGAATCCTTGTTGACTGAGCTCACTGCAGTCATTTTCTTTGAGGCCCCTGTGAACTACTTCTGCAACAAGCTGCTTTCCTGTTTCCCATCTGTCAGTCACCACTGAAAGAGTAGCAAAGTATCTCTACCTAATCAATATTAAATATGAAACAATTTCAGAAAAAAAATATCAGAGGCAACCACCATCCAATGAGTAGCTTTACCCAGGAACCTGGCTTCCCCAACTGCCCTCCTTATATTATTTCCCTCCGGGGTGTGGGCGTGGTGTGATGGGATCTGCACGTACATACGTACACTGACAGATGCTCTCACTCTGTCTCCAGTCTGCACACACTCAGGAACCAGTCCCTCCTGCTAGTCACCAGTCAATGACACCAGCAGGAGACTTATTTCATAAAACATCAGTAAGATATTTTAATGAGAAAAAAACCAAAAACAAATCTTAGTCTCATGTTTCTATCCAAAGACACTCAAGACTAAAGTTTCCCTGTCCATCCCTTCTAACTGCAACTTTGTGACCATTAATAAATGCCAGTTTAAAGATTTAAAAAAAAATTAAACCTTTTTTAAAAAGATTAAGCAATCAGGCTAGCAAAAGGTACTCAATACATACTTTTTCTCATATCAAACAAGCTAATATTTCAGTACAGTATAACTATACAGAATATATACAATACACGTATGTTCACAAAGCAAACACTAGGCTCAGAACAGATTTGAAAAAACATGATATTCACATTGATTACAATAACTCTAAAAATGATTGTAACGTTGAAACGGCACTTAGTTTACAAAAAAGTCACAAAAATATATATATATATGTTGTCACCAAGAACCATGGTTTCTGTAAAATACTAATAGCCAGATACTAGTTTATAAAACGTGAAGTTATGACACTGTGTACATTTTTTTTATTTAGGAAATCAAAACAAAAACTTAAGATCATTTTTGATATTGTAGAAAGTCAAACATGCCAAGTAATTTAGCTATGGCCACTGTCACCAAGTAAAGCTATACTTGAATGAGATGACAACTGGTACAGGCTGGTGAAGTGGGGACTGGCACAGTTGGAGTATTGTTGTAGGAGAGCAGTGGAGAACATGGGACACCCCTCCATGGAACTGCTTCCACATTCTCTCCTCATCGGTTCCTTCTTTGGCCTGTCTCCCAGATGCCAGTCTCCCAAGAGTCGCAATGCTCTACCTGGCAGGGTAGGTAGGAAGCTTCCCTGACCTCCGTGTGCTGCCAGCTGCAGGCAAATATTAAAGCATGCATCAGCTACATGGAACACCTGGCCACCGGCTGGCAGACTGGTACAGTCTCTTTCTAGCCTGCTTGTATTAGAAAGGACCTCAGTTTTAAATGGGGCCAGACTTATATATTAGCCCTATAAAATAGTGAGCTACTATAGCAGCAAGTACGAAATCACAGGAGCAAAACCACAACTTTATTTAAAAAGTTAATTTGTTACACCAAAGTAATTGTTTTCACCTTTAAATCTGTTTCCTCTCACCAGACGTCTCTTTCCCTATCACTGAACTCTCTGATTTATTACCTCAATCTGACTTTCTTATTACGGTTCTGAAAAAAGATACTCCTAAGCCTGGAAAATCTTTAGTTTACTCTTAAAAATGGGAATACAGGAATTTTAAAGTTAAAAAAAAAGTTTGTTCTAAAAGTCTCTTTCACAAATATATATATTTAAATATTAAAATACCTAAGATTTTTATAAAATGGCTTTTGAAAAGACAGCAGAGGCCACACACCATCCTTCAAGTTGAACGTAAGGTGCCACAAGGGTGCCTTAACAAAGAGGCAGGCAATATCCAGCTGATGCAACAGGAGACACCAGTATCAATAAACTAAATACATCATTGGAACTTGAGTCAAAACCAGATTTTACCCTATCAGAGGACTGTTGTTTCTTTAAGCAATACCTTCATATCTAAGCATTAGAAGCCATCGTTTTGTGTAAACAAAATAATAAGTTTATGACCTCACTTCTAAATACCCAACACCACTCTCTCTAGGGGGCAGAAAAGCAGTATAACCTTCAAAACTGCAACGCATTCTCAGTATCAAAGACCTTCCATATCAGCTGTCGACTGGGGAAGCGCTACCTAACATGACGAACCCATAGTGAGGACACTCACATACTGATCACAGAAAAGGGTCTCTCTGGAAAACAGAAGTGCAGACAACGCTTCCCCAACACTGCCACCTCTCCTGCTGCAGACACAGGCTGACGCCTCCGCAGGCCATGTGCTTTGGTAATGAACACTCATTCACAGGACGACTTTTCAACCTCTAGGTATAGTCAGACTGGCATTTGAGAAAACAAGGAATTCAATAAAAGTCATGACACTATAGCTCCTCAAATGGTTATTGGTGATTTTACTAGTAAATCATCACAACTGAGCCCAGGGCTTTTAGGCTTAACAAAGCTTAATAACTTAGAAATAAAGAATTTAATTTTATAAATTAGGCACTTAAAAAACTTATTTTTTCTTTCATTTTTAATTAATAAAAACATAATTTTTAATGTTTTTCAATCATGGTCTGAACTCCTAAGTTTTTCATAAACTGTTATGTATACAGGAAGCCTGGTGTCTGCTGGAACCGGCCTGGGTCTCACTCAGAGGGAACACTACTAAAGCTGAAGAAGCTGTTAAAGCAACATTACTGTTCAGACACTGCCAAAGCAAGGTTCCAGCAGCCCTGTCTGAACCCTATAGTGACTACTTCCAAAGCCATGAACTATCATTTCTATTATAAAAATAGAAATATGATATGGGGAAAGCATCTCACTCATCACTTCAGTATACATTAACAAAAAAAAAAAAAAAGTCTAATTTCGGGTAGTAGTTGGTACTGTTCAACACAGCCAGTTTCTAGGTTGCAGCAAAAATCTCAATTATGTTTAACCCAGAGTGAAACATCTATAGCCTATTTCTTGACTGGCCTGAGGACTGGCTCGATTCCACTTCATTGTTTATCTGAACCATTGCTATTTTGGTAAGTTTGTTTTGCTGAAGATTTTCACGTAAAAATTATCCCATGTTACCACATTCTGTCAAAAATGAAAGAGGGATAAATACTAGCATAAGTGAAATAAGAAATCTTAATTTTGATGATCTTATTTAAAAACATGTATTTAGTCATAAATACTCCTCATAGCTGTGTTTACAATAATAGCATCTCTCCATTCTCTCACTTTTGTTCCACTGCCTTTTGGTTTCTACATGCTCTCTTAGTAACTATGAAAATATAAAAAGGTATCTGATGTCAACACTTGCAGTGAAAACCCATCTTCCTCCCCTACCTTTGGGATGCTTGCTCCATATATGAGCTTTCCTAGTTCCTTCCCCTATCCCTAGTTAAGAACTCAAAAATCATTCCTTCACATAGATGTAGACTTCAGAGTTTGAAGGCCCTTTGGGCAGACGAGTGATGCAGTACAGTGGAAGTTTCCAATCTGCCTGTTCATTACATCTACAAATCAAAATCTCTTCAGTTAAAGTTGAGGACTGTTCATTTGCCATCATAAGAAATCATTCTCTGTGGTCCTGGTAGAGAATCGCCATCTGCATAACATTGTATGGTCATACACCTCATAGGAAATTCAAAGCTAACAGACTAAAGCATAATCTGAAAATGGACACACTCTGCATAAGTGGCTTCTATTAATTAGACTAAGAGAATAAAACAGGAGTCTTTAAAAAAAAAAGTGAAAGACTTAATATAGCTTCCAAAGGAACAGGGATCAGCTTTACAACAGGAGACCCTGGCTCAGCAGTTAGGAGGTAACTGGGTTACCAATGACTCAGCCAATCAGGGGCCCTGACTACTTCACTCTATTTAGGAAAACATTTTAACAAAACACAAGTATTTTTTGTTTGTTTGTTTTTAATAACAAAGGGATTGTACCTTAACACGGATCCTATTTAGTGGGACCTAAAATGTCCAAGCACAGACCGAAATGAAGCCACTTAAATATTTTAGTACATTTTGTCTTAACAAAACTGTGAACTTAAAAAACCAAACACCATACCTCAAAAACCCAAAATAAAACCTAGTAATAAAATGAACTGTGGTTAAACTTGAAATTAAACTCAAAATAAAAATTAGGGTTGTTTAAAATGGCCAATTAAGAGACACTCACATATTTGTGGATAATAACATTTATCTACATCCATTTCTTGGAAAATTCAAATGCACAAAGTAAAGGTTACTGTCAAATTCCCGTTTTTTGAGTTAGGGACTTACTGACACGATGCTCTGAAGACTGGAGTTTGGAAACGCAAAGGCTGAAACAACTAACAACGTGGTGAGAACTTTACTTCTAAAGCACATCCTATTTGGTAGTGGGAAAAAAACTGAAAACAAAGTTTTTCTTATATAAATGCTTAGTTTTTTAAAAAGTAATTTATCTAGCATTCTAAAATTTAAGCCCTTTAAATATCACAAAGTTACCCTCGTAGGTCTTACAAAAGATAGCTACCTTTAAATATTCTAAACAAGAATGCTTCTCTGTTTAGTTTACCCTGGTGGTTTCTAGGACGGGATCATAACTGGCTCTCATCTCTTCACAATGTTTTCCATATGTTCTGGTGAAAAGTATACATCCAGGCATTCCTCTCTTAAATCAACTTTAAATAAACTTTAAATATTACTATATATACAATTATCTCTTGCAGTTGTATTTCCTATAACAGACCCATAAACAATATGTCCTCAAAAATGTAGAGTTTCATTGGAACAGAAAAAGGCCTTTATATCATTTTATATTAAACACTGGTCAGGTAACTTTATTAAAAAATTTGGGCAGTAGGCAACTAACCATTTGTGTATTCATAGTATATTCAAATCTTTCATTAAGGTTGACTACAAGATTTATCACTAGTAGTGAAAATCCATAGTGAGGTGTGTCTTTCACAGAAGGCTACCAGGGCTGTCCTAACTCAGAACTCTTAGGATAGGGTGTACTGAAACACTTTCAACCAAAAAAAAAAACTCAAAAGAATTCCTCAAATCAATTAATCTCCAATTTACGCTTATTTCTTCCTTTTCCATTTTTCTAGCTCTTAACAATAAAAACAAGACAAAACAACCCAATCTAGAACCAAGAACATTTACCATACTAAAATAGGATTCTAATGAGTTTTAGGATTTATTTATTAGTAGGCACAATTTTCAAAGATCATATATGATAATAAAATAAAAATTACTGACTTTTCTCGTTGATTTTTCCGAAAGTCACACACTTATGCTTGGGAGCAGATAAGCTCATGAGTCGGGCAAAAAAACTGAAAATAAAGGGTGGGGCTGTATCAGTATCAGAGCATGTGCCATGATATATAAAGTCCTGGGTTCAACTCTCAGTATTAAGAAGAAAAAAGGACAGAGATAGAAATTAAATTGCAAAATTAATAAATTTTAAAGAAACAAATTACTATAATATAAAAAGTAAGTAAGGTCTGGCATTGGGATAAAAGTCAGATCATGTGTTTGACTAAGACTATATAGTCTGATCTGGGTATAGTGATATGTGTCTATAATATATAATGTTAGCAAAGGTTGTGGGGGAACTGAGGCAAGAGAATGATGAGTTCTGGACCAATGTGGACTACCTATGATCCTGTCACAACACAAAGGATTATAACCAAAATCAAACAAAAAAACTTTACATTGCTTTTATCTTTTAACCCTATCAGGGGCTATCATAATGATAAGCATTGGGGCTATTTTCTCTATAAAAAAAATTACACAAAAGTTCATTATTCATGGATTCATGAATACTTCAGATCAATGAGGCTTTAATGGCAGCAGATAAAAAAGTGTATCCCAATCTAGAGTATCATATAAATGTTATCATCTGAATAGCAAAGTTTTTAGATTCTAGTCTTAACCATCCCTCCTCCAATTTCTGAGCCCCAGATGATCATTTTACAACCTCTTATCTTTTACATTATTGCTTTCATCCCATGAAAACTATAGTATCTGCTTTTAACAAACTTGGCAATACCTCAAAATATTTTGGAATAAGGACATTATATTGTTGTCATATGTGATCTTGTAAACAATCTTAATTGGGTTAAGAATGTAGCCTCAAAACAGAATTCTTTTATTTTGTCCAAAACAGCACAGCATCAACATCCTCAACAATACATAAACCTATATATAAAATATAGAATATCTTCAATATTTTTCTTTTATATGGCAGCACAATAGTATATGCAAGTGAAAGTGCTGTTGGTGGGACATGAGGATACTTCTCTGAGCAATGTCCTAGTTAGCCAGGTGTCAGCGTTCAATGACCAGTAAGAGAAACGGTATGAAGAGAGTTCCTGCAAAGCTGGGTGTACGTACCTCGTTCTGCACCTGCCATTCCGTGTGCAGCCTGACTCTTCTCACTCACACCTTTTAGCCTTTGGAGTGGTAAGGTACAGGAAATGCCTGCCTGATACTAATTTTTCACCATGAAAATTCAAAATGACTTAAAAAAAGAATATACTGGATTTCAGAAGTTATTTACCTTCATCTGAAAAAAAAAAACTACTGTAAATACTTCCAAAATTATAGGGTTTATAACAGCCCGCATTTAGGAGTAAACATTTACTTAGGCATTGTCACATTATTTAGTAACTTCTCATTAGCCCTCTTAGGAAGGTCAGCAACAACCTGACTTCTTTTGTTATTTGCTGCTGCCCACTTTTAACAATGGGGGGAAGAACTGCTGAGTTCTAAGTCAGCTGCTTTTCCTTAAGTCTCAAAGTTTATGTTCTGTCAGTGTTACCTTATTGTATACATACAGAAGCAATCTCTCAGCTATGAAAAAACAAAACAAAACAAAGAACCCTCCAGTTTCAGGGCTTACAAAGGGAACCCTTCTCTAAAAAATTAAATTTAAACATATGAGACCAAGCACAGGCACTTTCCAAAAAACCAAAACCCAGGCCAATCACAGAATTACTCAATAGTTATAGACGACAGCTCTGCCTTAGGGGGGTCCTCTCTGGGAGCCTCGGCATGAGCACTGGTCTTGGGCTGCTCTTGCAGTCCCTCCTCCTTTTCTGCAAGCCCACCAAGAGACCCCAGGGGGAAAGTGCTTTCACAATTCTGGGTTGAGGAGACCTGTGAAATCACAGGCATTTGAACAGAAGAGTTGCTTTCAAAAGGATGTTCTCCAAGATCATACTGAACAAGGGTCTCTTCTTGCTCCTGGTTTAAGTAGTCCGGTACTAAGAAATCACTAAATGAGAGGCAAAGGATAAAATACAAAATTAATTTTCAAACTATAATAAAGAGATATCATCTATAAAACAAGTCTGGGACTTTTCACTAATTATTCAATGAAATTAATAAATAAGCTTCCCCAAATATCAACTGAAGCCATTCAGTAGAACCAAAGTGCATCCCATCTCCCTATGGGCAATAAAAAAGATTAATGATTACTTCCAGTGATTCTCTGGACATTTCAGAGGCCTTTCTGGATCTACATATAGGAGTCTGTATAAAATGTAAGTGGCATTTCATCATGTGAATAAGCTGAGTAAAAGGTTTATATAAACCTATCTCTGTATTTCTACCTACATAGAGGTCAGCTAAGAAGCTCAGTCCTTTATGCATACACGACCTTACATACATTCTACTATGTGAAGCTGAAAGACGTAGAAATAAGGTTTTCACCTTACTAAGTATGGAGACAGTAATACATTTTAGTAAGATTTTAGAAGTATCTCTTATTACATTTGGAGTAACCACTTAATAACTTGAATATTCAGTATTATTAGACAAATTAAAATCTGTTTGTTTGCAAAGTAATTTCTAATGTCTTGTGTATATTTACTAAAAAAGTCTTCATGGGTTAGAGAAGAGTAGTATAAGAAACAGGGCCCTCTATGGGAAAGATACATAAGAGTGGTGAAAGTGGATATTTAATTCCTCAACATCTACGTCTAATAAGTACAATCTAGCTTTAGTGACATAACCATACATTCAGAATCAGAACTGATTAAGTGAAATGAATACCTGGTCTGGAGAGAAAAATAAAATCTATACATGAATAGTTTAGAACTGAAAAGATGTTTTTGTTTTTTTTTTAAAAAGGTTAGTTTAAAACTGTAAGGGTTTAGAAGGATTTTATGTTTTGAGAAACTAAGGATTCCTACAGAGGTGGAATTCTAACGTAGTATTAAAAAACACACACAATAGAGTTTTATGTCTACAGGAGGACTTAGATACTATCCTGTTAAAGCTTGTGTTTTTTCTTCAGCTAAACTTCAAATGATACCTTACATGCTCAATCAGCAGCAGAGCTAGAAATAGATTTGTATTCACTTGGATAACCTGTAAGTCACAAATACATTATTATAGTGAATCAGTAACGCTAAAAAGCCAGAGCACTAAACTAAGAAAATAGGAGACTTACTGGATCTAACCACATCCATGGTGTCAAACAATGTTTTCTGATAAATGGATACTCCTTTACATAAGACTTTATTATTTATTTATTTATTCATTTGGTTTTTCCAGATATGGTTTCTCTGTGTAGCGCTGGCTGTCCTATAGACCAGCCTGGCCTGGAACTCAGAGATCTGCCTGCCTCGGGGATTAAAAGCATGCACTAAGCCTGGATATATAAATTTTAAAAAGAACTCTGCTAACATTTATAGTCTGACCTGCACTCTACTAAGATATACATGACATGGTATATCTGGTAATAAGACCTAGTTAAATTTAGTGTATTTTATATCTGTATGATATATAGTATATAGAAATTTAACTACACAAAAACAAAAACCCAAGAGGACAAATAGTCTTCTGTGGGGATATTTTTACTATTTATTTTATAGGAAATATTTTAAATACCAACAATATGGTATGACTTTATAACTTAGGAGACCTACCAAAATTTCATCAGATTAGGAGATCAGAGTATGTGTAGTGGCAATTTAAAATGAATGTGACTAATTAGCTGACAACCTGATAATAACACAGCAGGCTGCCCTACAAGCAGGACGAGTTTAGAAAGCAGTTTTTCCTGACGGGTTTCCGCTGTGCACCTCACCTGCTCTGGAAGTAGTTTGCTAGCTCTGATGCTTCATGGTTCAGACTCCTCAGGTGCACGATTAAATTTCCAGAGTTGGTGAACATGGCGCCACATGTTTTGCACTCGTAAATCCGAGGCTTGCGGATAATGTGCCGGGAAACCCTCATATGGTGTTTATACTCCCCGAAGGAAGTGAAAGTGGCACTACATATCTGGCACCGGAAACAGCGTTTACCTTCATGCTTTAGGCGATGCATCTTTAGCGAGTAAGCCCTGGTAAACTTTTTTCCACAGCAGTCACACTGAAATGGTTTAATTCCTATAAAACAAAACAGCAAAATATCATCTGAAAAATAAAATAGACTGACAGGTCATAAAATCATACATTTCTGAATAACAATTTTATAACAATAATTAAGAGAAAAAAATGCCAATAAGATAGATTCAACATTATTTCTGAGGTGGTTCAGAATATGTGAAGTCACGACTGCTTTAAAGAAGGGCAAGATAGGGAAGAGGCAGTGAGGTAAGATATATTGAATTATTTTCTGAATGTTCTTCTAAATGACGTATTTTCCATACTTCAAAAATTAATTATCCAGCCGGGCGGTGGTGGCGCACGCCTTTAATCCCAGCACTTGGGAGGCAGAGGCAGGCGGATTTCTGAGTTCGAGGTCAGCCTGGTCTACAGAGCGAGTTCCAGGACAGCCAGGGCTACACAGAGAAACCCTGTCTCGAAAACCCCCCCAAAAAAAAAAATTAATTATCCTAGTTAGCTTTAACTGTCAACATGACAACAGCCCAGAGTCCTATCAGAATGCAGTCTCAACTGAGGAGCTGCCAGAGATGGGATTACCTGCATCTGTTGGGGACTGTCTGGATTACTAATTGGTGTAGGAAAGCCCAGCCCACTGCAGTTAGTACCACTCTCCAGCAGGCGGTTCTGAACTAGATGAAAAAACTAGGTAAGTACGAGCTGTAGTGAGTCAGCAAGCAGCATTCCTCCATGGTTTCTGTGTCAGTCTGTGCTCAGATTTCCCTACATAGTGGACTGTGATCTATACGATGAAATAAACCCATTCTCCCCTAAGTTTTATGACACCAATGGAGAGGAAATTAAAACATAAATTATTTCATTTGTTTGTGGAACTGGGATGCACTTTAGGGCCTGTGCATACTAGGCAAGGGTCTCACCACTGAACCAAATCTTTAGCTATAAAACAATTTATACACCCTAAATCCCCAATAACAACATGTATTTCATTAGAGAGATTTACACTCAAGTGTAATGATCACTTGTCTGTGATGGTTAGTGTTGTCAATTCAGCAAAATGTAGAATCACCTGGAAGATGGGCCTCTGGGTTTATCTTTGTTAAAGTTAGCTGATGTGGGAAGATCACATTAATTGCTGGTGGGCTCTTTCCCTGGACTGTATCAACAAGAGGGCAAGAAGAATACTCCCACACATGCATTACTCATTGCCCTCTGTTCTTGACTGGGCTGATATGACTGGTCCTTTCAAGTTCCTGCTGCTATGATTCCTTTGCCAAGATGGACTTATTGTAACTTGGAATTGTGAGCCAAACAAACCCTTTCTCCTTTAAGTTGCTTTTCTTAGGAGATTTTATTACAGCAACAGAAAAACTAAGATACCATTTTAGACAGAAATTTAAAAAAAAAGAAAAAAATTCTAACATCTCTGTATGTAACAATCATGATAGGTTCATTAAATAATAATTAGCTTTTGAATACTTAATATTATTAGATATTAATAAGGGAGTTACAAAGAATATTAACAGTTTCATCATAGTTACTATCACAACTTGGGGGGTAAGGAGGCTAAAACTGCAGAACACAACACAACCTGTGGACTTAATAAGGTCACAGGGAAGTGGCTCTAGGACAGAGACTCTGAGACCATGGAGACCCGGATAGGAGATGCAGTTGACAGCAGCAGTCATGGCCTCTCAGCCTTCAGGTCAGGGTTTTACTGTGTACCTGGGTATCAGCACTATGCACGAACTTCACTGAAATTTCTTACACACCCATCTGACGTATTTTTTTCCTATTCCCAGAAGACACTACAAAGCTGACTAACCAAAAGCAGACGGTGATAGAAACAAAATAGGAAATCCTTTAAGCAGGCTTTTTAATTTGACGAAAATTTCAAACTTACAGATAAGTTCAAAGAATCACCTATGTATAATTTTTAACTCTACTTGCACTTGCGGAACACATACCTAATATATCCAGTATGTTTTAACTTATACATTTACCATACATAACTGCCTCTAAGGTTTAATCAGAATACTGTATACCTATGGTAAAATATTCTAGTTTTCCAACATTTCAAAAAGAGACCATAGTTAGCCAATCTGGTCTCATCTGACTTCGAGGACTACACATTTCTTTTCTGCTCTGTAATGTACCTCCCTCATCCCACCTAGCCTCCACTTCCTTTTCCCACTCCCTAAACTCCTTTCCCCTTGCTTAGAGGGAATGGAGTCTTTCTATTATACAGTCCAGGCTGGCCTCAAATTCTAGATCTTTGTGCCTCAGTCTTGAGTGGTGGGATTAAAGGCATGTGTCACTATGCCTGGCACAAACTCTTTACTTTCCATTTTAATCAGGATTGCACAGGAACATGTTTTGGCACACCCCCTTACACAACAGCACTGAAGGTAGTGACATTACCTGAGTGGATAAGCATGTGCTGTTTTAGATTCTGAATACGGGTGAAGCGAACCCCACAGGTCGGACACTGAAAAGGTCTGTCGGGACCATTTGGACTTGGTCGTTCTGTACTGCTGGTAGAAGGAGCAATGTAGAGTTGATAGGGATACTGAACATTTTCCAATCTAAAAAAATAAACCGAAAAAGGCAACGAGGCTCTGATGTTTAAGTTGAATACACATTTCTGTAGCCCAATTCTTAAATGAACAAAGGAAGCAACAAAGACTTTGAAAAACAGATTTTCATTTAGAAAAATTTATAAAGTACGTGATTGTCCAGAATGTCTAGCATCTTTAAGTGTGGACATAAAACACAAAACATATCCTAAGCTGTTTTACCTCAGATACCCTTCAATCTCTTGAATTCCCTCCTTTCTTCTGCTGTTTTAATTTAGACCCTTATTATTCCCCCCCTTTAAAATCTTGGAACAACTGTCTTTAGAATAAATTCTCAACCCCCACAAAAAGTGTTTAAAACTACTCATATATGAACTTTCTCTTCCCAGTCTAATTTCTGATCATATTTTCCATGCCTCAAAATATACTTTATACTAAATAATTCCTCTACTGTGCTTATCTGATGTTTTCACCCACTGAACTTCTTCTATAAGCTTACCTTCTTTGCTTAGGTTGTATCCAATTCATTTTATAAAATGTAATTGATTTATCCTCCTCTTCCTGTAAGCCTGAAATTGGTCTACTGCTTAAGTAGGTAACAGAGGCAAACCCCCTGCCTATCTACCATCAACCTCTTTACTTCCCTGAAAACTCATGGAGCTCTCAAGAGAAAAGGCTTTTTATTTCATTTCTGTACTCCCATGACTTAGCAAAGTATTTAATAAAGAACAGACAACTTGATTACTATTTAAAAAATTTAAATTGAGGAATAAGGGCACTTATGCTTAATTATGCTTTTACTAATTTATTCAAGTGATTTTGGTTTATAATCTTCCAGGGTTATCTACTCAAGAATAACACATCTTTGAATCCTTCAAGTTTTCAGCAAGTATAGGTATTAAGACTACTCTGCACTCTATCTGAGGAGCAATTCTTCCAGTGGAACCTATATTCAGTAGTAAGAGACAAACAATAAATAGTTGGGGACCAGAGAGAGGGTAGAGAATTAAATTAGGAAGACCCCCACAGTGAATGAGTGCTGGTTTAAGCTGGGTAGTCAATGAAGGCCTCCTCAACAACTGACACCAAGACAATGATCTGAAGGTCAGAAGGGGCTGGAAAAATGGCTCAGTTGTTAAGAGCACTGGATGCTCTTCCAGGACTTGGGTTTGAGTCCCATCACCCATATAGTGCCTCACAACCATCTGAAACTCTAGTTCCAGGGGATATAATGCGCTCTAATAGCTTCTGCAGGCCAGGTACCAGACAGAAATGTGGTACACAGTACACAAACATATATGCAGACAAAAACACCCGTACACATTAAATTATAAAAAAAATTTAAGACTCAAGAGTAGAGATGAAAGGAGAAAACATCTTATGAAACAGAAAGGCTCAAAGGGAGGAACGAATCTGGAGCGCTATAGGAACTGATGAGAGTTGGTAAACTTGGATTACGCAGAACATTATAAAAACTAAGAAATTTAGATTCTGTTTGTTTGTTTTTTGAGAAAGGGTTTCTCTGTATAGTCCTGCTGTTCTGGAACTCATTTTGTATATCAGGATATCCACCTGCCTCTGCCTTTCAACTGCTGGTATTAAAGGTGTGTGCCAGCACTGCCTAGCAGGACTTTAGATTTCAAGTAAAAACCATGACATCTTAGTTAAAGATAAAATGATCTGGTAGTACATGGAGAATGGACTTAAGAAGCAGAAGAATGAAATCAGGGACCAACCGGGCGGTGGTGGCGCACGCCTTTAATCCTAGCACTTGGGAGGCAGAGGCAGGCGGATTTCTGAGTTCAAGGGCAGCCTGGTCTACAGAGTGGGTTCCAGGACAGCCAGGACTATGCAGAGAAACCCTGTCTCGAAAAACAAAACAAAACAAAACAAAAAAAAAAAAAAAAAAGAAATCAGGGACCAATAATTTCCAAACTACTAGAGTAGTAAGGAGAAAAACTGCAGTTACTTGACCCAGCGTAGCAGTAGTACAGAGGAAAAGTGAACTAGGGAGTCTGAACACGGATTGAAAGGACTTAAAGACTAGTTTCAGGGCGATTAAGTGAGAAGTGAAGGAAAAAGGATAATGCATAGTTCTCAGAGGCTGAATGAAGACAAGACCTTTGAAATCACATATGGCATCTAGAGCTATACTTGGCAAAGATGAGAGCAATCATTCTGTATATAAGGTTAGGGGACTACGCAGTTTTGGAAATGTGAAAAATTGTACTCAAGTTTCAATCAAGTTCTTACACAAGTTTGAATTGAGAGCTATAAGCACAGTCTTCATGAGGAAAGGATATACTACATTGGCACTAACCTGTCATCATCATCTGCATGAGCATTGGTGCTAGAAGTGCTCTGAAGTGTAGGCAATCCTTCAGTGACTCCTTCATCTACTGAGCCTGCAAAAAGAATTGTTAAAAGGAACAGTTGTTAAGGTTTGGTGCAAATAATCCAAGATGTTAACTGCAAGTCACATATCCAATCCTCTAACTTACCTAGTGCTCACATCTTATTAAAGTGCAGTGATGTTTTACACACACACACACACACTCTCACACGGTTTTTCAAGACAGGGTTTCTCTGTGTAGCCTTGGTTGTCCTGGAACTCACGCTGCAGACCAGGCTAATCTTGAACTCACAGAGTTTCACCTGCCTCTGTCTCCCAAGTACTAGGATTAAAAGTGTGTGCGACCACCACCTGGTTATAATAAACTACCTGGTTATATTTTATTTTTGATTAAATGTTCATGTGATTTAAAAGTAAATCATACACGGCTAGCAAGATGATTTAATAAATGTAGCTTCAACATTTAAAATTTCCAGGTATATTTCTTTCATAGGAACTTGGGAAAATAAGCAGAACAATTTAAATGCAAACTGAAATCCACATAAAATTAAATACTGATACTTATTTAAGAAAGCATTGTTAATTTGTATCTTTTAAGAGTCACTTTATTGTCACAAGTTTTACAGACAATTTAAAGGACAACGGTCGGGTCTGAGAGATGGTTCAGCAGTTAAGAGCACTGGCTGTTCTTCGAGGAGTCCTGGGTTCAATTTCCAATACTCACATGGTGGCTCTAAACTCCAGTTTAGCATTGTCTAGTTATAAACTTGAACTATGCATTCATACATATTCATATACTGTATATATTCTTGCAGCTTCTTCATCTACTGTAGGCATATTCGCATTGCTATAACTAGTTTATTTTCACTGTTAGAGAATATTTATAACCTATTCCCTTGTGAGGGAAGTATGGGATTTTCTATGAACTCTGCTGCTGAGAATGCTCTTATAGAAGTAACTTAATGCACATGTGTAGTAGAATTCAAATCCCTGCTCTATTGCACAGGTAATTATATACTTCCCTAGTTTTTACTGGTTGGTTATCTTAGTCATTTCACATACCCTGGGCTGGGGATGTAAATCAAATGCTTAACATGCAGAAAGCCCTGGGTTCTGTCCTTAACAATTCCTTCTCCCAGCTCCTGGGGCAGGATATAACTTACCAAAGTCTAGCAAAACTTCTACAACTTTTCACATAACACAAGGATGGCTGACTGCCTGAACTCCCTTTCCTATTGGCTTTGATTCTATAGCAAATTTTCTGATATTTTGTTTGATTGGGCCTGCAGATATTTACTGCTCTGTAGTGTAAATAATGCTTATTTATATTTCTTCAGGCTTTGCCTGTTTGTTCTTAAATATGAGACTTATTTATGCTTACTTTTCCTGATGGAGGCCATCCTTGAGATTTTCTTGTAATGATTTAGTTAACTTAAAAAAAAAAAAAAACCTGCCCACCTGAAAACATCTTCACTTTATTTTTGAGTCAGGGTCTCATGGAGCAGAAGTTGGCAAAGACCTATGCCCAAGCCCTCAGAAGGTGAAGGCAGGAGGATTACAACTTTTTATCTTTTTGATACTTGAACCCTCTGTATCCTGGGCTGCCTATGAACTTACATTCCTGCCTGGACCTCCTGAGTACTGGGATTACAGAGTAGGCCACTCTGCCTGGTTCTCTGCAGTGCTGGTGATTAAACCTGTATGCTAGGCAAGCACTCTACCAATTGAGCTACACTCCAATCCTTCATTTTCCCTATTGAACTCACTGTATGTAGCAATCTAGATTGGCAGTTACTTTTCTTAGAACAACATCCCACAGGGTTCTGATGTTCTCTCCCTTATATATTCATATGTTTTCCCGCACCCTTTCTCTAATACAGTCTCTACTTTTCCTATCTCTTCACAAAACATTAAAATGATTTGTTTTTAGACTCTCAACTCTTTTGCTAAATCCAACCTGCTGCCAAATAAATATTCACCGAGATTTTAATTTTGTTTTTAGCTAGAATTTTTCTCCTAAACCTGCTGTTACTTTGTGTATAATTTACTGCTCTCCAGTCATTGTTCAAACCTGTTAACTGGACTTAGTAAGCACATTTGTTAGAAACTCTTCAATGGCTTTCTGGTCCCTTTTACTCCAGGTTTCTGTCATCTTTTCCTTGTCAGTGTGTCTTTTTTGCCTTGTTCCCTGACTTTTAAAATCATTTATAAGGGATCAATTTATTGAGGCTGAAGCAAATATTTATGATCTCTTCCAAAGGTTTATGCTTGCTTCTGCTAGGTTCTTGAATGTGACTTGTAATTGCTTGGCTTGTCCATATGTTGTAAAACCAAGATGATTGTATGTGCAATCAGGAAGTGGCCCCCACCTTTCTCTTGGATATACATGTAATTGTGTGTGTAGGCCAGAGGTAGACACCTCACTCCTCCTTGAATGCACTCTTATATACTGAACTCAGCAAAGTCTCTCACTTGAAACCAGAACTCACCAATTCAACTAGTATAGTTAGCCAGCTTGTTCTGGAAGTGTGTGGGGGAGAGTGTCCTGTCTTCTAAGCAATTACATATATGTCTCTATGCTTGGCTGGTTTTATGTGGATGCTGGGGGGATCTGAACTCTGGCAAATGCTTTACTCACTGAACTATGTCCTCAGTTCCCTCCTTCCTTTCGGTCTGCCCACAGCCAAAGGACTGTTGTATAGTCCTGGAGGTTCAAGGACAAGCAGCAGTTTTAGTTCTAGTGATTCAGTCTTTTAAGGTGAGAAACCTCTCTAAGACTGATACACTTGCACTTCCCTGAATAGAAATCTGGTTTCTATACCCTTTCCTCTGTGTTTGGAAAGTCCTCAACACTCACATACCACCTTCAGAGTCTATTACTAGTTGTGCTTTTCTTAATAATAATTAATAATTATTAATTAATTAATAATTAGGAGGCCCTTTCAGTGTGGCTCTTATCTGGCCCCTGCTGGCCGTGAGTTCCTTATGTAGTAAAGGTTGGCCTTTTAACTTCTGAGCCTCCTGCTTCCACTTCTTCTTAAGTGCTGGGAGAACAGGCATGTTGCTATCATGCCAAGCTGAAAATCTGCTCATTTTTAACTCTCAACAGCAAGTTTTGATTTGCAATAGAAGACCTCACTTAATCTCTCCCGAGAAAGGAAAAGAGGAGGAGCAGAAAAGACCCAGGAGGAACTTCTAGAGCTAGAGAAGCTTCTAGAGAAAGCTTTAAAAACAACCTCTTCCAGAAAAGAAGAAAAACAGGCATGCTGTCTCACCAGGCCCCACTTAAACCTTCCTGTTCTAACTTTGCCTTTTCACCTTGTGGTGGACTTAACTCTGTGTTTCTGCTTTCAAGTCTCTAGACTGTGGAAGTGGGTTCCTCCCTATGGCTGTTTTGGGTTCTTATTTTACCAGTACAGACTCTACTTCCATTTCTATCAGTTTACTTATGAGAGCTCCTGAACTCTGCTGTAGCCTACTATAATCGTTCTATAAATAACACACACATATGTGCATATACACACATACATTTACTGTGTGCTGAGGGATATGAATGGTAATATTAATGATTAAAACTGGAATCAAAGAACATATATTCACCTTATCAATTACCAGTATAGATGAGGCCATTTGGTAAATTGCTGCCAATGAAGCTGCTGTATCTTGTGACACTATCATTACTTGATAAATTCAGACACTGTCTTTAGTACAGTGTGTTAAGGACAAGAGGGCTGAAGATCTAGTGGTAGAAAACTTTTGCATGTACAAAGCCCTACCTACATTCACTGCCTAGTGTCAAAATGAGCAAGGGAAAAAGAGGGGAGGGAAAGAAAAACAAGTAGCCTTAACTCTCAGGACTAGATCAGACTCTCTTAGGATTAGGCCTAGTACCCTTAGCTATCCCATAGTGTTAGACATAACCTCACAAGGCATCAACAGAGAGTTACAATGTGACTCTTATTAAATGCAAAAACGGGTAAAGTGTACCTTGCAGACAGAACAAGATGACTACAGTCACAAAAGTATCCACATCCTTCTCCTTTCTTAGCTAGTAAGTTATGGACACTGTAGACTCATTTTAGTCTGCACTTTTAGAAGATATTTATTGAGTTCAGTCATAAAATTATGCCTGCTTTCTGGTATCCATGGTACTAAGCAAACCACTTCCTGGAACACTCCCTAAAATCACCTACCTCAGGCTTAAATCCTCTGCTAACTCCTACAAGTACCAACTTACAAAAAACCAAAACCCTAGAAGCGTTGTGGTGTGATCTCCCTTGTTGCAAAGGAGAAATAAAGTTGCTCACTACAGCTGGTCTGTGGTGATAGGACTGACAGAAATAGTAGTCTAAGAGATTCTCTAGTTGCCATGCATCCTGAGATACTGAAGATTGAAGATCGTTTTTGGGATGCAAAGAGCTCTTGCCTGGAAGGTAAATTTATGAGCCAAGCTCAAGCACTTCAGTGACCGCCCTTTGCTGTTGGGTTTTGTTTCCTGTAAATAAGGTCTTTTAGGAGCATGTTGGCTATCTAATTAGACACAAATTGTTCTTTGGTGAAACTGTTTTGTAGTCTTTTCAAAGACTTTTAATTTAATAGATAGCCAGTTACAACTGGGAATTTAACTTATGATTAGCCCTTACAAGCTGATATCATTGTGCTTCAAAAGATCTGTATGCTTCCTAAACTCTATCACAAACAGGTTTCAACAAACAAGAGCAGCTTTGGAAATATTTTACAAAGCAGTTTTTTTTGGTCCTCTGGAAACGATGACTGAGTAAATTTGCCCTCAGTCACTGTAATTTTAATGAATTATAGAGTACAGAACTCCTTTGCTAGATCAGTGAACTGCAGCTTTTCTAAAGTCATACATATTTGTCCTTGGTGAGTATAGGTAATTGAAACTTTAAGATAAATAATGAAGCCATCACATCTAAGATTCTTTTTTTTTCTTAAAATGTCCTACAAATTAAAAGCCTGTGTTTAAAAACAAAAACAAAAACTGACAACAAAACTTAGGCTGACAAGATGGCTCAGTGGGTATAGGAGTTCGCCACCATGGAGGACAACCTGTGTTCCAGTTCCAGAAGTTACACTGTAGAAAGGGAGAACTGACTCCCATAAGTTGTCCTCTAACCTGCATATGTGCCATAAATAAATGTAAACAACAACAAACCCAAAAAACTATTTTACCTGTGTGTACATAAATGCAGTAATCACAAAGGCCAGACGAGGGCCCTGGAGGCCTGGAGCTGGAGTTGGTAGGAAGTGGTGCTGACACTGAATCCAAGCCTTCAGAAGAGTAGGAAGCATTCTTAATCCTGAACTACCTTGCCAGCCCTAGCCTTATCTTTCTGAATAATAAGATAACATAACAGTATTTCTTTTCTTTTTAGATTTGTTATCATTATTGCTTCTATTTACACCATGTGGAAGGTATTTAAGATTTTATAATCTTTCACTTGAATAAAATTCATCGGTAGTCAAATTTTTACTACTTCAGAATTTCAGAATGACTATATTAGGTACAAATTTATCAGGCAGTAGAATGATAAACTATCACTTTAATATCTTCTTTAATGAATTAAAGTAAAATGAAAGGCTTGTAGAAATGTTCTTCTGAAATATAGAGAACAAAGTACCAAGAGTAGAACATTCATTGACTACCCACAACATCAGAGGAATTTACTTTTTTGTTCATTATGGATTTATTTTCATGTAGCAATCTGCAGATGTAAGAGGTTTAGAGTAATTAGTACACTTGATATAAAGGCAGAAAAAAATCCACTTGGAGTATATGAGATATTCGGGTCAGATATTCCGATATTCATGCTATGGAATCCACAATTATACAAGTAAAAACTAAATTAAAAGTTCTGTCTACTTATATTCATAAGTTTTCTATATAACCATGTTTAGTAAGATTGTAAGGCAAAATATGAACTAAGTACATATACTTGGAAGTAATGAATAAAAATTTCAGTGTAGTTTAAGGTATTTAGTTAAATATTTGGATTTCTAAATTTTCAAATATTATTTAGAAGGTACTAAGATAGTTTTAAGACTAAAGACTCAAAATAGCTATGATTTGTGCACATTAAATACTTATTAGTTATATTTATTCAAATTACTCAAAAAATTTTGAATCAAACTCAAGTACATAAAACTGTTTCGGGCTTGAGAGATGGCTCAGTGGTTAAGAGCACTGACTGCTCTTCCAGAGTCCTGAGTTCAAATCCCAGCAACCACCTGATGGCTCACAACTGTCTGTAACGGGATCTGATGATGCCCTCTTCTGGTGTGCCTGAAGACAGCAACAGTATATTCATATAAATAAAAATTAAAAAATAAAAATAAACCTGTTTCCCAAAAGTTGATTTCCAACCTTGGCTATTTAAGAACAAGACCTTATTTGCAAATGAGGCCTCTGTGGATCTACTCAAGTTAAAATGTCGTCATGTAGGACTAGGTGAGGTCCTGTGTGCCATGACTGTTCTCTTCATAAGGACAGATTTAAAGACAGATCTGGACACACAAAGAATGGCATGCTAAGACAGAATAATAAAACTCTAATTTATAGGAATGTACATGATGGTTGGCAACTGTCAGAACTTGATGAAGAAAGAAAGGATTCTTCCTGAAAACCTTTAAAGGGAACAAAGATCTTCTGGTACCTTATTTTGGAGTTTTTGCCTTCTGAACTGTGAGAAAATAGATTTGTAGTGTTTTAAATTACAAAGTCTGTGGTACTTTGCTGTAACAGCCTGGAAACTCAGCAGTGGGTTAAAACACAAGAAATTAACAAAGCTACTATGGTCTTGGCTTTTTAACCTTTAGAGAAATCTTTACGACTGACTTTTTTTTAAACTCACTTTCGAACCCCGAATATAGGGATCTCTCAAGGGTTTTGGCTCTCACCCAGTTTCTTAAAGTCCCAAATTTGCAAACATCACCAATCCCACCTTTTGATTTGTGGCCTGACATTGTTTGGTCAGATTCAAGCAAAATTTACATATAACTGGTCTTGCTGATTATGTTTAAAATGAGGTTCCTACCTTCTCCCACCAATATTCATATTGCAGTTACTGTATTTAGATAAAAAAAATTCTATTCATTTAATAATTGTCAAATTTATGCCCTTAAGAAAGAAAGAAAAAATAACAGCACAGATTACAAACCGTAAGATATATCTCGATTCAGACAAGATGCTATGAAATGAAATCCTGTTACTCAGAAACAGTGAATACAATAGAAACAATTATTTCATCCTGAGTATTTAAATCCCTTTTTCTCACTGCACATACTCAATATTATGAAATTGTATTGATTCATTTATAAATTATTATAATTAAAAAATAGTTTTAGTCTCTTTATACTAATTGCTCTAACAGGTTTTTGAGCCAAATCTCTTGCATACCAATACCAAAAGCAAGCTAATTCTCATGTATCTGCATACTTTAAAATTCTTTAAGACAGGGTTTTTAAGATTAATCTATCTATGGTGGGCAATGCTCTTGCATGTTCACTATCCACTATGTTTTATTACTGTTGTTGTCATTTTTGAGATAGGGTCTTACTATGTAGAATAACAGCTGGCCTCAAACTCAGAGATCCACCTACCTACATTTACCTCCTTGGTACTGGGGTTAAGGCACATGGTACCAAACCTAGTACTACTCTGCTCTAATTCTGCTCAAAGCCGTCACGCACTCAACAAATAGTCATTTTTTCAGATTCTCTGTGGCTAAAAAAAGATCACATGGTATAGACTAACAGTTTTTAAAGAGCCCCTAGGAAACCTTAATAGTCCATTCATGATTACAAGTACTATCCTTTTCTAGAACCTAAATCTCAAGATGAAGTGAACTTTTTTAATAACTACAAAGCAAATAAGCCTACAGATAAACTGATAAAAATGGGAAACTATATATATAAGAGCCTAGAACACTGATTACATTGTAGATCCACAATACCAGTTCTGGACTTTTTTTTTTTTTTTTGGTTTTTCGAGACAGGGTTTCTCTGTGTAGCCTTGGCTGTCCTGGAACTCACTTTGTAGACCAGGCTGGCCTCGAACTCAGAAATCCTCCTGCCTCTGCCTCCCAAGTGCTGGGATTAAAGGCGTGCGCCACCACCGCCCGGCAGTTCTGGACTTTCTATTCTAGATCATATCATGTAATTAAAAGTAAGATCCTGTTTGAAGGGATCTGTTACCTACAGTTGAATGGAACTAGTGTTCAAGGCTCTCCACAATTTGTTCTTACCAGCTCCTTTGGACTTCACACTCATTCCCCACTGATCCACATATATCCCTGCTTTTCTGTATATCCCTTTATCACTTTGCACTAGATTTTTTTTTTTTTTTGAGACAGGGTTTCTCTGTATAGCCCTGGCTGTCCTGGAACTCACTCTGTAGACCAGGCTAGCCTCGAACTCAGAAATCCACCTGCCTCTGCCTCCCAAGTGCCAGGATTAAAGGTGTGTGCCACCACTGCCCTGCTGCACTAGACTCATTATTATTATAACAACGCCTTTTAACTTGTCTAGCACAGGACTTTTACTAGTTTTTTGTAGTAACTTATTGATATATCTGCTTCTCCATTTGGGCTAGTATCCCCTTTGTTGTAAGAACAATGCCATCTCTTTACACAGCACTGTATTTTAAGAACAGTGTCATGTTTGGCACACTGTTTAAGTTTTCAATAAATATTTTTATGTTTTTACATTTATATGTTAATTTTGAGAGAGAGGGAGAAAAAGCCTGCAAGATTTGTCTCAAGATTTGTGTAAGAAAAAGCCTCTTTGTAATCAAAGAGGTTCCAGGGCTCAAACTTAGGTTCTCAGATATTAGCAAATGCCCTTACCCATTTAAAAAAGAAGAAAACAACAAGTAGATCCCCCACCCCACATACAGGGTCTAATACAACTCAGACCTTGACTATGTAGCTGAGAATGGTAGTGTGCTACTATTCTTCTTGGCTAGTGCTAGTATTATAGCCCATATCATTAGTTAAAGAAGTGCCTAACTTCTTACGTAGATTTTCAAAGTCTGTCTTCTTTTGTATTGAAAGTATTCATAGCTGGGTTTGGTGGTATATTCTTGTTATCCCAACACCCAGGAATCTGAGGCAAGAGGATCACCAGTTTAAGACCAACCTGGACTACAATGCAAGACCCTGTTTCTTTAAACAAACAAAAGGTAATTCACAATTTTTATTTCTACTTTTGTCCCTTATATCCTATTGAACTTTGTTCTTAATGTGTAACTTGTTTAAACACATGCATAAAACTTATAGTGCTAATACTATTTTAAAAAATACCCAATCATCAGCCAGGTGTGGTGGCTTGTGCCTTTAATCCCAGTACTCTGCAAGCAGAGGTAGGTTGGACCTCTGTGAGTTCCAGGGCAGCTACAGTTATTCACTGAAACCCGGCTCCAAAATAAACAAACAAATTCAATTGTGTTTTAACTCTATTTTAAAAATGGTTTCTATAGGACTAAGTGCATAAAATAAAAACTTAAATGTTAGAACTGACCATAAAAGCAATAAAAAATATAGGAAGCATTATACCTATAGAGGAAGACTGTGGACTAATCAGAAGGTCCTCTTGAACTGGTTCACTTCCGGGCACCGTCTGCTGATCACTCAGTGAGCTCTGTGATGCACTAACAGGCTGGGACACTTCCTCATGGACCTCCTCATCACTTAATCTTTCTACTTTGACCCGGACATCTTCTTCTGTACCTACAGGCAAGGCAGTTTTTGTGCTCTCACAAGTCACATAGTCAGCCACTCTTCTACCTGCCTCGGATGGGCCAGGCAATTCTAAAGTCCGGGTATTTTCTGCCTGCTTTGCTTTTTCAGGCTGAATCCTTCGATCTATTCCAAAAGGGAAAGTCCATGGAAAAGCTAAAGAAGAGTCAACTGGCTGATTTCTATTTTCTGCATAGGAAGCTGAAGAATTCAATACCTGGGGGGAACTTGTTTGGGTGCTACATTTTACAGGACTCTCGGGAGACATAACAATGTAGCTTTTGCGTTTTCTCCGGGACTCTCGGCAGACAGGAATGGTCCTTTCCACAGCACTGCACTCTGAAGACACTGGAGAAATGCTTCCATCTTGAGTAGTAAAATTGCAGTTGGAACTATTTTCTTGTCCAGCATCTAGACCCTTTTCTGGTTGGCTATTAGGTGTATTCCACAAAATACTTGATTTCATGAACTCTGAGCATGTACTGGCAACACTAAACATTTGCATATAGCTGGCTGCAGCTAGAACATCAATAATATTTTCCGTGTTAATTGACAGAGTGGCTGTGTAAGCGTATTCTAAAAGAGGTATAAAGCCAGTCACTGTAACATGATGCAGATCCAACACATTTTTGTTCTCATCCTCTGTTTGGCCCACAAGTTTGGTTCGAAAGAAATCACTGCAAGCTGCTAGTACCACCTTGTGAGCCCGGAAGATTTTGTCCTGGACCCGGATAGTGATGTCACAGAAATGTCCATCATTTCGTAGCATGTTTAGCTTTCCCAGCATTTCCTGGCTATGGGAAGAGGAGCTGTGAGTAAATGTTTTCACACCCATCTTTTTTCCCTCTCTTCTATTGATGCTCTTCAAGGATGCAATGAATCAGAATTATCCTAAAAAATACAGAAAACAAAACATCAAATGACAGCTTAATAGCTGAAATGAACTATTTATACTATTTTCATGTAGGCACTGTGTCAAATAAAAAGCCTAAAATAAGATACTGAGAGAGAAAAACTTCAGGTATGGAATGTATTAAAAATACATTTTCTACTCTGTTGTGATATCAAATTCCTATAATCCTAGTACTATGAAGGTTGAGGCAGTAGCTGCCACAAGTTCAAGGACCTCCTGTGCTATACAGTAAGTCTGAGGCCAGCTTGGGCTATAGGGCAAGATCCTGTGTCATAAAAAAATGAAGGCACTAATGATAAAAATATACTCTCAATTACTATATTAATGAGAGGCATTTTAAAACATTAGTTGAATGACAATTACAGAGTGCTTTTATGTGCCAGAAACTACTGTAAATACTTAACACATGATTATCTTTTGACTGTCAAAGACACTTTGGTCAGTAGGTATATAACTATTTCTCCTTCTAAATGTGAACATGCAGCAAATATTGGTAGGCAAGCATTATATAATAATTCTATCAAATATTTGATTCAGATAAATGTATAGCAGGAAATGAGAAGAGAAAAAGAAAGAAAAGATTTCAAGATTTTCAAAAAGTCTGAGTAATCTAATGACAGGAGAAAAAACTGTTCCCTGTTTGGCATCATGATAAAGGATAACATGAAATGGACCCTGTACCAAGAAGGTAAGAGAAATGATGCCATAGAAATAATGACCTTGGGGCTGGAGAGATGGCTCAGTGGTTAAGAGCACTGACTGCTCTTCCGAAGGTCCTGAGTTCAAATCCCAGCAACCACATGATGGCTCACAACCATCCATAATGAGATCTGACGCCCTCTTCTGGTGTGTCTGAAGACAGCTACAGTGTACTTACATACAATAATAAATAAATCTTAAAATGACCTTGACCAAATTCAAACCTGCTTTAGGAACACTTATTCTGCTATATGGATTAAAGGAGAAGAAAGTCAATTAAGATCATTAAAGACAACAACCAAAGAAACCCTGCACCACATATTCTTAAATACAAGTAGCAACAGGAAGACATAGTAGTAGTGCATGCCTGTGATGCTAAGCTAGCATGTTGGAGGCAGCAGCATTAAGAAAATTACCACAAGTTTAAGGCCAGCCTGACACTCATGATGAGTTCCAACCCAACAAGAGGTACATAGCAAGATTCTGTCTCAAAAACTCAAAACAACACTCCCAAACCCAAACTTAAAAACAAACAAAACCCAAAGTAATCACAAAGAGATAATATAATTAGGACTGATCTAGGCACAAAATAATTTAATGGATTTGATAATTTCTCTCTCATACAAACAGGTCATTGCAGTATGTCAGTAAACTGGCCACCTATTTTAAACCTGGGCCATCAAGAGTGACTGCTAGTCATGTGATTGAGAGCAGAAGAATGACTTCAGAGCAAATGACATTCATGACCCAGGGACAATCTGCATGACACACAGGCATTAAAAAAATAAACATCATAGCTTGAAAACGTGCAACAGATTGCTAAAATGAAACCACTTCAAACATGATTTGGGTGGATGCCCTGGTACTGTATCACCCTTCCAAGTAAGTACAAGACTATTTTTGCAAGGAGGAAGTGGAAAACTTCTCCAACCTGGTGTTACCTCTATTTTCCACAATCAAAGAGCTAGAAATTAGAAAAGAAGTTTTGCCAATAATCAGTACGTTTTGAATTCCAAACTCCATTCAACTCTTTTCTTCTTTCTTAAAAGGAAAAAATAGTGATTGCCCTCAACCACATGATCCCAATCAAAGTATTCACTCTTGATGGCCAAACTTAAAAAGCAGAAGCATGCTTTCTCTTTATCTTGGGCCTATTATACTTGGAAGAGCTCTAAAGGACATGAGTCTGATTTTAAAGTCAGCCAAGATGAGGAGATAAACCACTATTTTTTCCAGTAGTACGTAACAGCAAGGGTGGAGTGATTAAAAATATAGGATGGAACCACAATACTGGACTGGCATCTTGATTACATCATGTAGTGATATAAACCTTAACCTTGTACTTTACTTTCTTCAGCAGTACAACAGGAATAATAGAACCTATATCACAGAATACTGAGGATAATCAAGTACACCTTTCATATAGTAACTAGCAACAGAGAAATACTGTTAGTGTTAGAACAGTAGTAGTAGTCTCTCCCAATTCTAAAAGGCCCAGAAACTACAATTAGCTCTTTGGGATCTTCATGTCTCTGAGTCCTCAGCTCTGAGATCACAGGTACATGACACCATGACCAACATTTTATGTGGGTGTTGGTAAGTGGAACTCAGATCCACATGCTTGTTTAATAAGCACTTTGCCACTGAATTATCTTTTTCTGTTTCTATCTTAAGAATATGGCAGCCGGGCAGTGGTGGCGCACGCCTTTAATCCCAGCACTTGGGAGGCAGAGGCAGGAGGATTTCTGAGTTCGAGGCCAGCCTGGTCTACACAGTGAGTTCCAGGACAGCCAGGGCTACACAGAGAAACCCTGTCTCAAAAAAAAAAAAAAAAAAAAAAAAAGAATATGTGTAGGGGATTGGTCTGTGATCAAATGCTAAATTTTGTACTCCCAAGATCTGGTTGCTCCAAGACAAGCAGATTCTCATGTATACCAACTTTTGTTGTGTGAACCTTGCTTCCCAAGTTAATTGGTCAATAAAGGCTAAAGCTGGTGATTGGGCAATACACAGAGGTAGGCAGGTTTTCAGTTACCTGTCTGAAGGTCTCAGGCAGGGGAGAGGAAGAAAGGACAGGGAGGAGGACGCCTCCATGAGAGGAGATGAACCATGAGCAAGTGGCTAAGCAGCAAATAACAAGGAATGTATATCTGGGATGGAATTTAGAATAGTTCCAAAACCTGCCCAATCTAGGCTTATAGCTTGTGAATAAAATGTTTAGATTGTGTGTCTTTTTTTAAATATTTATTTTTATTTATATGAGTACACTGCAGCTGTCTTCAGACACACACCAGCAGAGTGCATCAGATCTCGTTATAGATGGTTGCCAACCACCATGTGGTTGCTGGGAATTGAACTCAGGACCTCTGGAAGAGCAGTTAGTGCTCTTAACTACTGAGCCATTTCTCCAGTCCCCAGACTGTATCTTTTATACAGGCTGGCTAGAATGTATAATTCATTTACAATACAGTGTTATAAACTATCTTGTACATGTTGTGTGTAGACATAGGTTTTTAGTTTTTGTAGGTATATACATAACCTCAAACAACGTCTGCCCATAAGACATAATGCCTTTACTAGAGTGCACATCCTGGTAGAAGACTTAACATCCATACTGACTCCTAACATGCCTTCTACATCCTGTATTCACATGTAGCAGTCTAGAAGAGGACTTTTTTTTCAAAGATTTATTTTTTTATTGGATATCTTATTTATTTACATTTCAAATGTTATTCCCTTTCCAGGTTTCCCCTCTGGAAACCCCCTATTCTAGCGCTCCCCCCCACCCCCGCTTCTATGAGGGTGCTCTCCCACCCACCCACTCCCACCTCACCGCATTCCCCTACACTGGCACATTGAGCCTCTCGGGACCAAGGGCCTCTCCTCCCACTGATGCCTCCTACATATGCGGCTGGAACCATGGGTCCCTCCATGTGTATGTACTATTTGGTTGGTGGTTTGGTCCCTGGGAGCTCTGGGGTCTGGTTGGTTGATATTCTTGTCTTCCTGTGGGGTTGCAAACCCCTTCAGTTCCTTCAGTCCTTTCCCTAGCTCCTCCATTGGGGGTCCCCACGCTCAGTCCAATGGTTGGCTGTGAGCATCCACATCTGTATTGGTCAGGCTCTGGCAGAGCCTCTCAGGAGCCAGCTAGATCAGGCTCCTGTCAGCAAGCACTTCTTGGCATATCTGATAGTGTCTGGGTTTGGTGGCTGTATATGGGATGGATCCCCAGGTGGGACAGTCTCTAGATAGTCTTTCCTTCAGTCTCTGCTCTATTCTTTGTCCCCTCAATTCCTTTAGACACGAGCGAATCTGGGTTAAAAATCTGAAGATGAGTGGGTGGCCCCATCCCTTAAGGGCGGGGGGGGGGCTTGCCTAACCTCTGGATATGGTCTCTACAGGTTCTCCTTCCCCTTTCTTGGGCATTTCAGTTAATCTCATCCCTGTTGGGTGCTGGGAGCCTCTTGTTTTCCTGGTATCTGGGACTTTCTGGTGGCTACCCCAAGCTCACCATCCCCCATTGCTACACACCTCTGTTCAATTTCCTGACCCTCTGTATACCATCCCCATGTCCTCCCATACCTGATTCTTCCCCTCTTTTTCCCCCACCCCTTTTTTTCTTCCCAAGTCCCTCCCACCCTCTACCTCCTGTGAGTATTTTTTTCCCCCTTCTAAGAAGGACTGAAGCATCCATACTTTGGGTCTTTCTTCTTGAGCTTCATATAGTCTGTGAGCTGTATTACGGGTATTCAGAGCTTTTTGCCTAATATCCACTTATCAGTGAGTACATATACCATGTGTGTTTTTTTGTGACTGGGTCCCCTCACTCAGGATGATATTTTCTAGTTCCATCCATCTGCCTGTGAATTTCATGAAGTCATTGCTTTTAATAGCTGAGTAGTACTCCATTGTGTAAATGTACCACATTTTTTGTATCCATTCCTCTGCTGAAGGAATCTGGGTTCTTTCCAGCTTCTGGCTATTATAAGGCTGCTGTGAACACAGTGGAGCATGTGTCCTTGTAATTTGTTGGAGCATCTTCTGGGTATATGGCCAAGAGTAGTATAGCTGGGTCCTCAGTTAGTACTGTGTCCAATTTTCTGAGGAACCACCAGATTGATTTCCAGAGTGGTTGTAAAAGCTAGCAATCCCACCAACAATGGAGGAGTGTTCCTCTTTCTCCACATCCTCGCCAGCGTCTGCTGTCAACTGAGTTTTTGATCTTAGCCATTTATGTATGCGAGCACACTGTTGCTGTTTTCAGATACACCAGAAGAGGGCATCAGATCACATTACAGATAGTTGTGAGCCATCATGTGGTTGCTGGGAAATGAACTCAGGACCCCTGGAGGAGCAGTCAGCGCTCTTAACCTCTGAGCCATCTCTCCAGCCCTAGAACAGGACTTTTAACTGAGGCTGCCCAAACCGCAAGCCAGGTTGCAGTTATCTACTGACAGAACACCAAGAATCAAGCTTTAGAAACACTGCAAAATAACAGGATGGATTAAACACACACACACACACACACACACACACACACACACACACACACACACACACACACACACGCAACCAAGGAAAGCTGCCCTTTTACTACCAGCCACTGAGAGCCTGGCTATTCATTTCCTCAGTCACTCCTGAGTAAGGCTAAAAGGATCAGGAGGAACCAGTAGCGGAGGAAGTTAATAAAGAATGATTCTGGCTTTCCTTACAAGGAGGAGATATCCTTCCTTCCAGTCAACAAAGGAACTATCTTAGCAGACTACATAATTCTTCTATGTAGGATGTACACCTCTTCACAATCTCCATATTCCTTTTATCTACTTTTCAATCCATGAATTGAATTATAAACCTTCAGTAAAAACTGCTTAATTGGAAGGCCTGTCAGTCCTCAAGAATATCTAAGGTCGCCGGGCGGTGGTGGCGCACGCCTTTAATCCCAGCACTTGGGAGGCAGAGGCAGGAGGATTTCTGAGTTCGAGGCCAGCCTGGTCTACAAAGTGAGTTCCAGGACAGCCAGGGCTACACAGAGAAACCCTGTCTCGAAAAAAAAAAAAAAAAACAAAAAAACAAAACCAAAGAATATCTAAGGTCAACCTCCTCCTTACTCATTCAGTTGACTGAATACTTATCTGGATAGATTTGGCAAATGGACACACTCATATCTCAATACAAACAATACAAGTGTTTATTCAATGCTATTGACACCTTTTGGTGCTGCCTAGAAGCCTTTCCCCATGAAACAAAAAATACTTCAGAAATCAACCATGAATTCCTACAAGAGATAATCCACAGATCTGTTCGCTACCCAAAACTCTCCAAAGTTATAATGGTATAGTCTCTGTTTCAAAAATAATCCAACAGGTCTCATAAGGTTTTGGATATCATCTTTATATTCTGTGTATAACTCTCAATCTTCAGGAAAAATTGGAAAGCTCCATTCTATCTTAAAATACCTTATCAAGTCATCTCTGCAGGTTCAACAAGTGGGGTCCTAACTCAATACTTCCTTCTCTCCCTCTCTCCCTCTCTCCCTCCCTCTCTCTCTCTCACTCTCACTCAACATTCTCAAGGCATGATGGTTAGTGCTGTCAACGTGACAGAATATAGAATCACTTAAACAATGGGACTTTGGGTATGCTTATGAGGAGTTATTTTGGTTGCATAAAGGTGAGAAGTCCTGCTCACTGTGGATGATGGCATTCCCTAGTTGTTGGGACTGTACAAATAAATGTAAAAAGTAAACTGGGCAACAGCACACATTCTTTGTACTGATTCTTGATCGTAGATGGTATGTTACTAGCTGCTTCAAGCTCCTGCCACCTAACCTTCCCTGTTAGGACTGACTATACTCTTGAACTGTAAGCCAGAATAAACCCTTTGTCC
Organism: Tokudaia tokunoshimensis; assembly: GCA_036184795.1. Lineage (NCBI taxonomy): Eukaryota > Metazoa > Chordata > Mammalia > Rodentia > Muridae > Tokudaia > Tokudaia tokunoshimensis. Next base: position 31,027,949 of record BTHU01000008.1, on the reverse strand, counting down.
CTTAAGTTGCTTTTATAATATTAATTTGTCACAGCAACAGGAAAGAAAATAAAGATGAGTACCTTTGTGCTTAAGCCCTTTCAAGTTATTCTACCACAGGTTTTTTCTTAACACTGGGGTCTTAGTTAGGGTTTTACTGCGGTGAACAGACACCATGGCCAAGGCAACTCTTATAAGGACAATATTTAATTGGGGCTGGCTTACAGGTTCAGAGGTTCAATCCATTATCATTAAGGTGGGAGCATGGCAGAGTCCAAGCAAGCATGGTGCAAGAGGAGCTGAGAGTTCTATATCTTCACTTGAAGGCTGCTAGTGGAAGACTGACTGTCAGGCAGCTAGGATGAGGGTCTTAAGTCCATGTCCACAGTGACACACCTATTCCAATAAGGCCACACCTCCTAATAATGTCACTCCCTGAGCCAAACATAGACAAATCACAACTGGTATCCATACCAACCATCTCTTAGGAAACCACCTGCCTGGTCTTTGTAGCTTGATTCTTAGAAGCCTGATCAGAGTTCTAAGCTGGTCAACATTTTCTAGCACCCTCCTCATATCTCACCCAAGATCTTATAATCAAACCTGGAGATTGTATCCTCTTAAAGGACCACCTACAATGACAACCAGCCTTTCCAACCAAGGGAAGGGTTAGTCTCAATGCAGACAGGATTCCTGTCTCAGATCTCTTAACACAGCTAACCTTTCACACTATACAAACAAATCTACAGATGACCTGCTCCTCTTCAAAGAGGTAAAATGCCCATTATGTCTGAAAGAGCAGGAAAGACTTTCCACTTGGGTATTACTCTAAATACTTCAGTAGTCTGCCCAAGGATCAGACTATTCAGAATGCTCTAACTCTAGCCTGGAACAAATATCTTCAGGGGCATTTCTAAGACTAAGTACACTTCCAAGAAATTTAACCTTGGATTTAAAAACTGCTGAGTGGGTTGGAACGATTTCTCAGCTGTTACAAGCACTGGCTGTACTTCCATAAAACCTGGGTTTGGTCCCCAGGACCCACATGACAGCTCACACTTTCAGTAACTCCAGTCCCTAAGGATCAGGTGTCCTTTTCTAGCCTCTTGCATGCATTTAGTGCATACACATGTAAGTAGGTAATATGCCCACATAAACAAATAATAAAATAATAAAAAATAAAAACTATGACTATAATGTTTAAATTTTAAACAATCCTTTTTTGCTTTTCCTGTTTTTCTCCTGGGTCAGTGTATCAGAGCTCCGTATCTCCAGCTATGTGGTAATCATTTTTTTACTTAGACTATGACTTTGACTATTTCTACCATCTACCCTGAACTTCTTTTATTCATTGTAGGAATTGCCTGCCCTTTGTTATCACAAGTTACTCCACTCTGTACTACAAAGCTAACCAAAAAGGCATAAAAGCATGAACTACACAAAATCACTTTAGTTCTAGATTACTGGGTTTATGTTTTCACATCCGTGTCTACAAGACTCATCCTGGGCTGGAGAAATGGCTCAGCAATCAGGAGTACTTGTCGTTCTTAGAGAGGACCCAGATTTAGTTCTTAGATTCAGTTCCCAGAACCCACACTATAACTATAACCCAGAACAACCACCTATAACTCTAGTTCCAAGGGATCCAATAACACCTTCTGGCTTTCTTGGGCACCAGGCAGACATGTGGTACATACACATGGATATATGTAAGCAAAACACTTATGCACATAAAATAAACATATCCTTTTTAAAAGTGTAAAATAAAAAAAAAAGGGCATCTCATGATAAATAATTTTGACTGGGTAACTATTAACACCATCTTTCACATTCAAACAACATTCATTGACATTATTGTTATTCATGTAAAGGATCAAATTATCAATGATAAATCCCTACCAATACTCAGACCAATAATCTGAACTAAAATAAATTCAAGCACAGAATTTATGGGTAAGATAGTGGATTGAAGTCCCACCAATAAGACTCAACGAAAGAGGCAAGATAAAAAACACAATAATCTTTATTCCTGTAAGAGACAGTATCTGTAAATTTGTTAGGTCAAGTGCAATCTCCATGGAATGCAGGCAGGAGTGGCTGGGAATCAACTGAACCAAGAGGTCCCAATGAAGGCAGTAGAAACTGCTGGGGTAGTGCTTCTCCTGTACACATACCAAGCCTGTGGGGTCAGCTGCATGAGCAAGGGCTCAACATCTACTGATGTTGTGAAGCTGGATACCCAAGAAGTTGCAGCCAAGGTGGAAGATTAGGAAACGTCCCTGAGAATCCCCAGACGAGGGCTTAACACTCCCTACCCCATCCCCAGGTCATCATTATAGAACACTCAAGGGCAGAACTGCAGTAGAACCAAGAGCTGGCTGGGACCCTGGGCTCTCCATAGCTGCCCTGGTTGTGGAAACTGGCTGAAGTGAGTCACTCTGACAAGACTGGTGGTCCTTAAAGTCATCAAGAGCTCCTGCCCATGCCTAGCCCTAACAGCATCATCCAGAGAGCACTAAGGAGGAGCAGAATCACACACTCAGCGCAGTACAGCTGTGCCAGAAACTTACTTGAAAGCTTAACTGGTCTAAATTCCCTGGTCAGTACACACCCCAAATCTGGTTTTATGAGTTTGAACTGGAATTGCAAATTGAACACCTCCATGACTCAAAACTCATCCCCCAACGAAGAACACTGATGCAAAAAAATTTAATCTATTATTACACTTTATCTCTTGGTTTAGTATTCTTAGTCTTTTTAAAAGATATTTTAAACTTCACTCTTGCATATCTCACAATAGTCTTGCTTTAGTTTAAAATTACTTGGTTAGGCTTTAGGACTGTTCTATCCAGTTTCTAGCTGGGCATCTCTATTCCTATGCACAACTCATATACTTCCTTATTCCTATCTATCTTTATACTGCTGAACCCAAAACTCCCATAGTTTTAACAATCTGTAAAATCTGTAGATCAGAACAGGATCTTAAGCTTCCTCTCTAAGCTTTTCTCCTGCTGTGATTTTTTTTCAAAGTTGATTAATACTTATCTCTATTCTCACACTCATCCTTCTTTCTCCCTCTTGAATCTTAGTGACTAAAGTTCTATCATACATCATACTATCCTTATCCTTGTTCCTTTAGCCTCCAACTGCTTAAAAAAAAAACAAAACAACAACAACATAAGAACCCAGAGGGATTGGTGGGGGACTACTGTTGTTTCCTGGCTGGTATGGTAACTGTATAATGAGAATAGTTAAGAGCTGTGGTTGTCCCTGCAGTTAAAATTCTACCTTGAGAGAAGATATACAGGAAGCACCAGGCACTCTGGGCCCTTGGTATGAGATTATAACTTCTGAACCATATATATCTCAACTCTTTTACAATCTAGCCCCACTGAAGGAATACAGCTAATAAGAAGTCTGGTCAGCCGGGCAGTGGTGGTGCATGCCTGTAATCCCAGCACTTGGGAGGCAGAGAGGCAGGTGGATTTCTGAGTTCGAGGCCAGCCTGGTCTACAGAGTGAGTTCCAGGACAGTCAGGAGGGCTACACAGAGAAACTCTGTCTTGAAAAACCAAATGAATGAATGAATGAATGGTCAATGAAATAATCCTAACACAGTAATATGAAAAATAAGAAAAACTAAGAAAACTGAATTCCTACCAAAGTTACTAATCCCATGGTATTGGCATTCATTGATAGTGAATTAGATGAAATTCCAAATAACAATAAAATATAATTATACACCTGAGTAAGAACAGTGAGCAAGTAACTATGCCACATACTCTGAATACTACCTTTGCACTTGAAATTAACTCTACCAAATATTTGAAACCCACTACTTTAAAATTCAGTCTCACTGAAAATTTCAGGCCATAGTCACAGTGAAGGCCTGATCCTAACCCTGTCCCTCTCGGGCACCAATATAACCTGAATGGCATCTAGCCCACTTCCCAATAGAGACCCTTGCTCCTCTCTGAAACTTCAAGCTGAATGTCTACACTTATATTTTTCTTAGCATTCTAGTTTCTTAAACTCCAACCCGAATGACCCATTATCTTTTGCAATCTAGTAATTTTCTAGTCCCAAATTCCAAACTCTTCCACATTCCATACTGCAAACCAGTTCCAAAAACATAAGAACCACATGGTCAGGTTTATCACATCAACATTGTGATACAACTAGTACTTCTGAGCACCAATGTTTTGTAACAAGCAACTTAAGAGAGGATTTATTTTGGCTTACACTTTGAGGGAAAGGTATATTCAAAATGCTTAGAAGTAAATGAAAATGAAAACCAATACCTTTTAAGATCCCATGAAAGTTGTTATACAGAAGGAAATCCATAAGTGACTACATTAAAAAAGAAAAAGAACATAAAACCCAAATGGTTTTACCGAAATGGATGGGTAAAGCACTTGCTTGTCTGATAACTGAGTTTCATCTCCAAAACTCACATAAAGGTGATAGAGGAGAAACAACTCTTCACACCGTCCTTGGGCCTCTACACACACACACACACACACACACACACACACACACACACACACACAAACATAGCAACTGTGTGCCCCTCCCTGCCCCAGGATAAAATATTTTTTAAAAACAGAGTGATTTCAAATAAATAATTTAGTGTTCCAAGGGTCTTAAAAAAATGAATAAAAAAAAAAACCAAAAAACCCCAATCAAGATCAGGGCAGTAACTGATGAAATTGAAATGAGGAAGAAAATATAAACCACTTAAACAAAGAAATGGTTCTTTATCCTAGCACTTGGGAGGCAGAGGCAGCCAGATCTGTGTGAGTTTGAGGTCAGTCTGGTTTACATAGTGAGTTCCAGGACAGCCAGAGCTATGAATAGAGACCCTATCCCAAGGACAATAATAATAAATAAACAAATAAATGAATGAATAAATAATGTTCCAAAAAGAGTAACAAGATAAAAAACTCATAGCCAAGCTAATCACCAAAAGAAAGAGAAGACAATTAAGATGTGAAAAGGGAGGCATTACAATGAATTCCAATTAAATTTTTAATAAAAATCATCAAAACTTAAATTCCAAACACTTGGAAAATCTAAAAGAAATGGATGGCTCATGCAACCAAGATGGGTCAGACAAATTCAATCAATAGACTAGTAAAAAGCAGTATAATTGAAGAAATAATTTCAAAGAAAAATCTTCCCTGGGAGTGGAGAGATGGCTTATCCTTCAAAAGCACTTGAAAGTAGACCATAAAGATAGGTCTACATTACAGTGGCATTAAATACATTTATACTGGGAGACAATAATCACTAACCAAAACTCCAAATATTTTTTCACCATTTCAAATTGCAACTCAGTACCCACTAAGCAACAATTTGGTCCTCCCTTCACCTGGCTCCTAGAAGACACTTCTAGTTTCTGCCTCTAAGTTTATAATTCAAGGTTTTCAAATAGTCAGTTACATATGTTCTCCTAATTGTTCCATACTCCAGCTCATCAAACTTTCCCTGCTCTCTAAGACTGAGTAATTCACAGTGTTGTGTGAGTATATCACATTTGGTTTGCCCATTAATGAGCTCTGCTCAAATTCAGACTTTAGGAAAAGTGCTTTGAAGAACACCTTGCATTCCTATAGCCTTCTAATATACTTGACTGAAGTCCACTCAAAGATCAAATTCTAACATTTCAGTACATTTTCAGAACAGTGGCTACTTTAAATGGTTACATTTCTTTCTTTTCCAAGTTACTGGTCTCACTTGTATTTTTATTATTTTAGCCATGACATATACGACTGACTGATTTTCAAGTATGTGATATATTTTCATGGACAAGGTTGCTTTTTAAAAAATTATGCTGATAGTGTGACAAATGTTATCATTTTGACAATGAATTTTAAGTGTATAGTTCGGTGATTTAAATATGTTCACACTTTTACATAAGCAGTACTTCTCCCCCTCCCCACAAAACAGGGTTTCTCTGTATAGCCCTGGCTATCCTGGAACTCATTTTTGCAGACCAGGATGGCTTCAAACTAAATGATTTTCCTGCCTCTGCCCTCTGGGTGATGGAATTAAAGGTACGCTCTACCATACTCAGCCTAAGTGTGACCACTTCTACCTTTTTTTAAAACTTCAGGAAACAAAACTAAGTAATAACACAGACTCATGGTTATGCCTAAAGAATTTTACCAGGTGTATATAGGAAGTACATTTAACTCACTTAAATCAAATTCTCATTCTCTCATTCTCCATCTCTCTCAGTATGCTGGAATTAAAGGCATGTGCTACCACATCTGGCACATTTTTTTTTCCTGTAAAACAATGTATTATCATCTGTGTGCATGTTATGTGTGGGAAGGCATGTTACAGAGGTTAAGAGAAGAACTCTGTGAAGTCAGTCTCTCTGGCTACATTCATATGGGTTCTAGAGATAGCACTCAAGTTGTCAGGCTTGAGTAGTAAATGCTGCCATCTCAACAGCACAAAATTGTCATTTTTATATAATTAATATACATTCAACCTCATTTTTAAAAAACTGAACTTTGACAATAAGAAATCTTTGTTATTTACTCCACAGATAATATCACAAAGAGAAGTACATGAATAAAAACTCCACACAGTTTAATGTTAGAACTAATTTATACAATCTGATATCATTATTATCATAGATGCTTATAGTTAATATGGATGAACAATTATCATATGCTTCCTCTTTTAAAAAAAAATTAATGCTGGGGAGTGGATACATGGTTTGGAAGTTAAAAGCATTTGTTGCTCTTGGAGAGAACCTGGGTTTGATTCCCAGAATCCATATGGCAGCTCACAGTCATGTTTAACTGCAGTTCAGGAGATCCAACATCCTTTTCTGGCCTCTATGAGTATATGAGTATCAGGCATATACTCAGTGCACAAGCATACATGCAGGCAAAACAGCCATACACATAAAGCAATAAAACTAACAATGTTTTTATTCAGGCTAAGCATGGTGGCATATGCCTTTAATTCTAGTATTCAGGAATCAGAGAGCTGATCTACAAAGCAAGAGCTCAGTGGGTACACACAGTGTTCTGCTAACATGTGCATGACCCTAAGTTGAATCCCCTGCATTGCAAAAATAATAACAATGATAATAAGCACAGCCAAAAGTAGAATTCTAATAATCACAAACATTCCAATAACTAATAATTACCACAACTAATAACAATACTATATATTAGTAATGGTTCTTTTAAAAAATTAAGCTAGGAAACCCAATTCTTGAAGCTCTAATTTACCTACAACTAATTAAAAGATGGCAATCACAAAAGTTTGGGTAATATTTGCTCATTTGTGGACAGTGATTAAACTGATCAAGAACAGGACTTCAAGTAGCTGCTTTGAAAAATCACTAGTCTGCAGATACAGACAACTACAGAGAAAACATTCTGCTTTGATAAGGAATTTGATTGAATCTTAGACATAAGCTTAGCTAAATTAGTAATTTAGCAGAACTGGGAGAGGAACTCAGATTACTTGGTTTCTGGAGTCTACAGCTTTGTACAAAACTCAAGTTAAAACTAGAACCTAAGTGCTGGGAAGTTGACTCAGTGGGTAGGGTCCTTACCTGAGGTCAGATCCCTAGCAACCATGGTGGGAACTGGGAGTATGGGAGAAGCTGGCTGTCTCTGCAAGCACCTAAAACCCTAGAGTGGGACAGAGACAGAAGGACTGTTGGAGCTTGGTGCCACCTGCCTACCTGTCACCTTCCTTGAAAAACCTCATCTTAAGGGGAATAATGCAGAGAATAGAGGCCACACCCTGGTGACTTCCTCTGACCTGCACGCACGCACGCACGCACGCACGCACGCACACTTGCATGCATAAAATGAAATGAAAGGCAGAAATAGCAAGATTAATAAAGAATGGGGGAAAAGTAGTAAGCATGCTGCCCTGTCAATAAATATATAGCATGAATGATTGAGATACTCTCAAGACCTCTTACAACATATGAAGATGTGGTATCTACACGGGAATTATGGATAGTCAAAGAATAGCATCAATGACAGAGGCACATAAACATATTAGAACAGTATTAAAGCAAGTTAAAGCTATTAAAACAATATGCATGATGGTTCACGCCTTTAATCCCAGCACAAAGGATAGGCACAGATCTATGTGAGTTCAAGGCCATTTCATGGGCCTTTCAGGACAACCAGGACTACACAGAGACTCTGTCTCAAAACAAAAACAGCACACACCCTCCTCCCAACTGGTATTCTAACTGGTGAGTTTTCCCAAACTTAAATTCTCTACTGTCATTTAAATAAAACAATCACTGGAGTCCAGACATTTACTAGCTCATGCCTTTTCATGTTAGACAACTATTAAGCCTTAGTGCTTTACAGAACTTCTATAAACTGAAACATTTAATATTGTTTTTAAGATACAAGATTCTTTTTTTTCCCTGGGGGTGGGGTGGGGTGGGGTGAGGGTTCAAGACAGCCTCAGCTGTCCTGACCAGGCTGACCCAACTCTGTTTCTTGAGTATAGGGATTAATGGCATGTGCCACCACTGTTCAAGATACAAGATGCTTAACACAAGAAAATTATTATTTCTAACTATCCCAGCAAGGAAATGAAGACTCAGAAGAAATGAGGGCTGGCAAGATGGCTCAATGGATAAAGGCCTCTGCAAGCAAGCCTGATGACCTGAAACACACTTCCAGAACCTATGCATATGGTAGAGATCCAACTTCTGTCAAGTTGTCCTCAGACCTTCATATGCATACCTATAGCACTCATGTGCATGGAACACACATACACACAATGCAAAGAAAAAAAGAAAAGAAAGCAAAAGAAATGTCACAAGAACAGTAATAGCAAATTATATTTGATGCTAGGCTTTTCTATACACACACACACACACACACACACACACGCACACAAGTTATCAGCTCCGAGCTCCTTTTAGATGCTTTTAGGGTTCCACTTATCCCTAATACTCTAATATGAATTCTACTTCAGTAAAACCAACTCTGGGCCTTCATTCTTTAAATATAACATATACATTTCTAGTTCTCAACTTCTGGCATCCTTTTTGGAAATTGTACTTGAATGCTCTCACTAGGTTAAATTCTATTCTTTTGCTCTCTCTATCCCACATTAGTGCAATGCCTTCTATTTCTGTGTCATTTTCCATTTATAATGTGTCTTAGTCACTGTTCTACTGCTAGAAGAAATACCATGACCAAGACGACTTATAAAAGGATATATTTAATTGGGGGCTTGTTTACAGTTTCAGAGGATTACTCCATGATCATCATGGAGAGAGCATGATGGCAGGCAGGCAAAAGGCTGGAGTAGTCGTAGAGTGCTAGCATCTGATTTGAAAGTTGCAGGGGACAGGGTGGGGCTAGAGACTGGGGACTGGGCCTGGCATCGACTTTTGTAACCTCAAAGTCTATCTCCAGTGACATAACTCCTCCAACAAGGCCACACCTCCTAACCCTTCCCACACAGTTCTACTAAATGGGACCAGGCATTCAAACACATGGGGACCATTCTCTTTCGAACCACCACATGATGTGTTTTCAAATTATCCACATCTTTAAAAACTTATGACATGCCGGGCGGTGGTGGCGCATGCCTTTAATCCCAGCACTTGGGAGGCAGAGGCAGGAGGATTTCTGAGTTCGAGGCCAGCCTGGTCTACAAAGTGAGTTCCAGGACAGCCAGGGCTACACAGAGAAACCCTGTCTTGAAAAACCAAAAAACAAACAAACAAACAAAAAAACCCAAAAAAAACCTTATGACATCATTGTGAAACTGATAACTTTGTCTTTCAATTAAATCCCACCCTAATTTTATTACGAGGCTATTGCTTTCTCTCCATAGAACTCCTGAGACAGTTGTATCTGGATGCAACATATTATCAATGTAGTTTACCAGCTCTGTCTTCTCCACAGATAATTATGATTAACCATATATGTTCCCAGCACAGATTCCTTTAAAACCATTTTCTAAGTGCCTTAGTGGGGTATAATTGATAAGACAATGAGGTACTCCTACTTGAAATATACAATTTAAGATTGGTATGGTTTACCTATAAGAATACCAGCAGAGGTTTTCACTTAAAAAAAAAAAGGAAAAGAAATTATCTTATTTTCTGGAACAAGGTTTCACTATGTAGCCCTTGGCTGGCCTGGAGCTTATTATGTAGACCAGGTTAGCCTCAAACTCAGAGATCTGACTGCTTGTGCTTCCTGACTGTTTAGATAAAGGCACATGCCATCATGTCTGGCTCAAAACTCGTACTTTTTTTTTTTTTCATTTTCTTCTGTTTATTACCTTCAGGTAAACAGATCAAAGATAGTTTAGTAATGAGGGTAGAAATAACAGAAAGAAAATCTGGGAAAAGCTATAATGAACAACCAGGGTACTGTGACATTCCAGAGGCCAAGTAGATTGTATATTTCAAAGAGTGATTAATACAATCAAATGCTGATAGGGCAAAGATATAAAGCAAAGTTTGTTTTTGTTTTTAACACAACCAGTGGACAGTCACTAAGAACTAATAAAAGCATAAAAAGAAGCACGGGAATTAGAAACAAAACTACAATGGCAAAAAAATCATACCCAGGGGACCAGAGATGACCTGATTGGTAAAGTGCAAGGATGAGGACCAAAGTCTGGATCCCAGAACCCAGACAAAAGCAAGGTTGGTGGCATGCATCTGTAATCCCACAGTAGGGTGTGTGGTGGAAACAGATGACTACCTGAAGTTCATTGGCCAGGTGGTCTAGATAAACTGGTGACCTCTAGATCCAGTGAGAACCTGTCTCAAAAATTAGGACGCGGGGGCTGGACAGATGACTCAGTGGTTAAGAGCACTGACTGCTCTTCCAAAGGTCCTGAGTTCAAATCCCAGCAACCACATGGTGCCTCACAACCATCCGTAATAAGATCTGACGCCCTCTTCTGGTGTGTCTTAAGACAGCTACAGTGCACCTACATATAACAATAAATATACTTACATATAACAATAAATAAATCTTTAAAAAAAATTAGGACAAAGGGATGATGGCTCAGTAGTAGTTAAGAGCTCTTGCAGAGGATCCAGGTCCAATTCACAGCATCTACATGGCAGTTCACAACTGCCCAGGACATCTAAAATCCATTTCTGATTTCCATGGGTACCATGCACACATGCGGTAAGACATCCTTGTAAGAAAAACAGGGAGACATGCAAGTACCTGCAATCCCAACACTTGGGAGGTTGAAATAGGAGTGTTGCATATGTCAGCATGGACTAGAGTGAGACTGTCTCCAACCAACCAACCAACCAACCGACTGACCAACCAACCCACTGACCAGCCAACTGACCCACCCACCCACCCACCCACTCAACCAACCCACTAACCAACCAACCCAAACCAGAAGGATGGCCAGGAGCCACTGACAACTCAATTGAAATCAGAGATCAAAACTGGAAGCAAGAATGACCTAAGGCTTTCTGAGTTACATTTAAGCTACATTTCATAAACTAAAGAAATGATTCTTTTATTCAAAACAGTGACAATAATCACTAATAACAAGTGCCTAGGAATATTTAAATTATTTTTTCACATTACAGAATTTCATTTCATATAACCATGAGATAGACATTTAGAATCTTAATTTTATCAGTAAAGAAAATGAAGTGTACCAAGAAAAAAAAATTAAAAGCCTCAGGAGCACCTTGTTTTTTCAGAGGGTCCAAGTTCAGCTTTTAGCACTCACATAGCTCACACAGCATATTCTTCCCGTTCTAAGGGATTCAACACCCACTTCTGGCCTCTTGGGCACCAGGATTTACTCCAGAATAAGTAAATCTTCTGGTCAAGAGCATCTAAGGCACTGTTAAATGAAGAAGTTAATGTAGCATTCAAGCAAGAATATAATTCAAACTTAATGTTTATTTGTATTTATTTATTTACTCACTCCACATCCGGGTCAGACTCTCAACCTTTTCCTCCCAGTCCCATCCTCACAAGTCCCTCCCCCCACTACCCTCTTTCCTAAGACATCAAGTTAGAGCAGAACTAGGTACATCCTCCTCCATTGTGGCCTGACTAGTTGTCAGTCCAGCTAGTAGAAAGGGATCAGTAGCTCCAACTGTTAGGAGACCCTCATGAAGACTAAGCACACATCTGCTTCAAAAGTGTAGGGGGCCTAGGTCCAGCCCCTATACACTCTTTGGTTGGTGGTTCAGATTCTGTGAGCCTCCATGGGCTCAGGTTAGTTGACTTTGTAGGTCTTCTGTGGTGCTCTTGACTCCTCCAGCTTACTCAATTCTATCTCCAACTCTTCCACAAGACACCTCCTCACCCCCACCCCCCATCTCTTGCTCGTCGGCCTGCTCCACAGGTGGCTGTGGGTCTCTGCATCTGTTTCCATCAGCTGCTGAAAGAGGCCTCTCTTTGTACTTTTAAAGGCAAACATACTTGCAGTCACTACTGACTAAACTAAGCAGTGGTATAATACCTGCAATCTTAACACTGGGGAAACTGAGGTAGAAGGACTGCCAGGAGTTTGTGGCTACATACTGAGTTCAAAAATAGTCTCTATATACTACACAATGAAAACCAATCTCAACAAACCAGCATTAATACCAACAACCTACCCATGACTAAGACTAAAGATTTTCAGCTCATGATGTAAAATGAAGTATTTTTAGTATAAAGAACAACAAACAACAAGCAACTTCTCCAAGACTTTCAGTTTAATCTAGATAACTTTTAGTCAATCCTTATTTAGTGGGAGAACTATTTGTTTCATAATGAATGTAGAGGCATTTAAAACAAAAACATTTCATAAAACTAACATGAATTATGTTCTATAAGATGTCAGGAAACCACAGGGAGAATTTTTTTTTTTTTTTTTTTTTTTGGTTTTTCAAGACAGGGTTTCTCTGTATAGCCCTGGCTGTCCTGGAACTCACTCTGTAGACTAGCAGGCCTCAGACTCAGAAATCTGCCTGCCTCTGCCTCCCAAGTGCTGGGATTAAAGGCGTGTGCCATCATTGTCCAGTGAGAAATTATTTTTGATACATGTAATAGTTATAAGGGTATTATAATTATTTTTAGGAGCTTAATTAAGAGTCTCTTAAATAATGAGGAAAACTCCCTTTACAAGTCTAGGAGGGGCTAGAGAGGGGTTGGTGGTTAAGAGCTCTCTTAACCCCTGCTGCTTGCGAACCTGAGTTTAATTCCTACCACCTATGGAAGGTGGCTCACAACTACTTATAACTATATTCACATGCTCATATATCCTTCCACCAATATATTTTTTTTAAAAACTTTAAAAGGACCTAGAAGTTTCAGAGGATTACTGTACATAAAGACAAAATTTATTCATTTTTAATCAGTTGTCAATACTTTTAATTCTTTGAGAACTTCATATAGTTTGATCATATTCACCCTAACTCCTCCCATATCCACCCTCATCTGCCTACCCACCCAACTTTCAGTTTTCTTTCCATTTTCTGTGAGTTCAGTTTATATTGCCTAACTACTCTCAGAAGTGAGACCTGCCCTGTAGTGTGGTCAACCTACCAAGAGTCTTAACATTAAAGAAAACCACCCAATGGCTGTCAAATATCACAACTCCTCAGGTAGTGGTGGAATTTTGCCTGGTTTAATCTTGTGCAGATCTTGGTCATGCTGTCACACCACTGAGTTTATATGAACACCTATCCTGTTGTGTCCAGAAAGTACTATTTCCTTGAAGTCAGCCACCATCTTTGGCTGGCTCTTACAATTTTTCTGCACCCTCTTTGTAGAAGATCCCAAGCTTTGAGAGGTAAAAATATATACCTCTCATTTAGGGCTGACATCTCTTATTCTTTGTACACTGATTGTGTGGGGGTCTCTGTTAACTGCCATAATACTAGAGGAGTGAAGGTGGTTGTTTTGAAGGACTCAAACTTTATCACAGTTTTGAGACAGGACCTCATGCAACAACCCAGGATGGCCAAAACTGGCTTAGGTCTAGGATGACCTTAATCCTCTTGCTTCCAACTCTAAAGTGCTGACATTACAGGTTCATCATGCCTGTCACTACCACAATTACACAGTGCAATTGTCTCACAGCTGGGACGGTACTCTTCTCCACTGAGCTACAGTCCCTACAATACTGGTTTTTAATTAAGAATAGCTATTTAATCATCCCCCCTCACATATTACTGTGAAAAATTTCAAATATAGTGAAAAAATTAAAAACCCTTATAGCTGCTTATCTATATAGCCATCCATGCCTAGCTAGATTCTATCATCAACACTCTGTAATATATACTTTTTTTCTTCATAAACCTATCCATTTATCAATCCATCTTGATTTCTAATATCACCCCACAGGTAAATCCTGATACAGGGTCAGGCCTCCCATATTTCTTAGAAAGGGAAAATCTAAGAATTTATAATACATATGACGAGGATTTGTGACTTCTGGCATACAGTTTCAGTGTTTCAATACTATAATGTAAGTCATGTAGTTCTTTATGTATAGTGACTGAAAATAAGCTCACTGTCATGGCTTGTTACACTCAGTTGTGAGATATAGAAAGTAGGTAAGAACTTTGAAAATACACTAGAATTTAAAACCTAAGTATACCAGTCACTAGCTGTGACATCTAATACCATTTAATTCTCTAGAAGAGAATTAATATCTAGAATATTTTTTTTACTTGCAAAATAAAATATAAGTGTTAAAATAAGTTTTTAATTGAGATGATTCACAAAATGTTTAATGCAGCTGGTATACAGGAAGGGTATAACAAATGCTAGCAATTACAATCCTCTTATTAGCCCACCAACATACTACAAAAGGCTGTAGTTGCTGCATGGCTACATAGACCTACTTTAGACAATCACTGAGCTCTCTGAAAACTATGTGAGCACAGTATTTCAGATCACATAATTATGGATTTTTACTAAATTTGTCTAATCCAAATAAAATGTGCTATTTTCACTAATCACATGTCCAAGAGGCCTTTATATCTACAGACAGCATATAAATGCCAGTTTTATTGTGTAGTATAAAAGCAAATATTCATAAAATCTCTATCAATTACATTCAGCTTTAAAGATGATTGGGAGTGTAAGGAAGGTCAAAGTTTCCTGTCTACCAAGTCTCAGGAATCCTGCTACCTTTACCCATGCACCAAATCCAGGGCTCCCAGCTCTCCATGCTAGAGATCTGAACCCAGGCTTGCATGCTTGCTACAGGAGGTACTTTATCACAAAGCCAATACCCATCCCATAGAACAGGATTTTTTTCAAGTAAGAGTTGCATTTTTTTCTTTCATAAATTGTTACTTAAATTATGACACCTGCAGAGGCAAGCTTCAAAAGTACTTCTCTGAAAATTTTCAAAGATTAGCCAAAGGAATCTGGGTGTAACTGTAATACTTAAAAGTTCTACTATGTGGCTTCACATAGTAGAACTACTGTAACCCTCTGACACTTGGGCCAATAAGTGGGGCCTTGACTTGGGCCCTTGAGTGAAATTTCTTAAGTTTTTTTTTTTTAAGGTTTTATTTATGAGTACACTGTAACAGTCTTCAAACACACCAGAAGAAGGCATCAGATCCCATTACAGATAGTTGTGAGCCACCATGTGGTTGCTGGGAATTGAACTCAAGGCCTCAGGAAGAGCAGTTAGTGCTCTTAACCACTGAGCCATCTCTCTAGCCCTTGAGTAAAGTCTTTAAAGACATAGTTTTTGTAACATTATTTTGAACTATGTATGTATTTTATATATTCAAAACTAAAACTCTGGGATGGAGAGAGGGCTTACCATCCATGCAGAGGACACAGTATCTAATATGGGAGCTGACCAACCAACTGTAACTTTAGTTCCAGGGATTCAAACACCCTCTTCTGGTCTCTGAGGGCACCAGATCCACATGTGGAACAGAGATACATATGCAGGCAAAACACTTATACACATGAAAATTTTTAAATCTTAAAAGAATTTCTTAAATAAGTGTCCGACTTTAATAAAAATCTGTAGTATTGGTACTGCAATTTTTGAAAATGATTTAGAGTAGGATGCAAATAAACATATTCTTGTTAGCAAGATCTTTTTTTGACAAAAGAAGAATCAAAGATGAAAAGGTCTGTCCTGCTAATTTCAATTGGATATATCTGTCACACTATGAACTCATGATTAAACAAATGCAAAGTGGCTGGGTGTGGTGGCCACACCTTTAATCCCAGCACTGGAGAGGAGGAATTAGGAGGATTTCTGTGAGTTCCAGAGCAGCCAGGGCTATAGTGAGACCCTGTCTAAGTAAGTAAATTCTTAGTTCTAGCCTTTCAAGATCTGGTAGAAATGATTATGCCAAACTTTCAGATCTTTGTTTGTATACAGCATTTTTCACAGAAATAACCAAGACTCCCTGGATAATCAGCTCTTTGCACTGCAAAAGCAGCCTAGGATACCCTGTACCAGAAAGTGTTCACCACTTTAAACAAGCAGTCACATTTAACATTATCAACTGTGTAGTGTCCCGACACTATAACATATACAATATGAGGTACAGGGCATCACCCATTTAAATATTCTTGCCAAATAAGGTTTCACTTAAACTAATGAAATCTTTGTTCCAGGGATGTCCAATCTTTTGACAAGATACTATCACTATTATCTACAAAGTTTTCAAAGAAATTGTGCAATCGATGAAGCTGAGTGCACACACACAAAAACTAGTATTTTCAGTTTATAACTTTGTGTTGGGCTGTATTCACAGATATCCCTGTCTTTGGCTACAACCATGGACCAGCAGTTGGCCAGGTCTAGAACCAAACTTACTTAACAAGAGCAGTAAACGAACTGACACTCAGAGGACAAGGTCAAAGTTCAAATACAGAGCCATATTCTACAGAACAACTGGTCAGTTAAGTGCCCAGAAAATGGAGAACCACCCTTTTCAACAAAAGGGTGGTTCTAAGTATACTCAAATCACCAAACACAACTCAAAATCTTGATTGACCACAGCTGTGGAGACACTTTGGGACTACTGAGTAAATTTGAATACACAATGAACATTGATAATTTTACTTGGTATTTTTAGGAAATATTTAAGAATCAAACATGGAGCCTGGCAGCGGCAGTGGTGGTGGTTGAAGCCATAGCGCATACCTTTATTCCTAGTGCTTACGGAGTTCAAGGCTAGTCAGTCTACAGAGTGAGTTCCAGGCCAGTCAGAGCTACACAGGGAAATGCTGTTTCAAAAAAACAAAACAAAAAACAAACAAAATCAAACATGGTGGAAAAGAACCTACTCCCATCCGGCACTTAGGAGGAAGAGGCAGACTGTCTCAACAGCAACAGCAGCAACAACAACAAAAACTGGCAACAATATGGAGGAAAAGGTTGACCACTAATCTGGTACTGATGTTCACTGTATTTTCCCTGACAACTTCTGTGAAACTGAAAACTTCCAGGCCATAAAAGAAATTATATTACTACTGAGCAATAGAGCGGAAAAAGACACCTTACCCAGGAACTGTCTCTGGGTTCAATTGTCAAGATACTACTTGGGTAACCTAGGGCAAGTTACAACTACTATTACTAAGTTCCTGTCAATTCTATAAAATTCAAAAGTAACTATATCATCAGGTTCTAATGTGGTATATTTACACAATGGAATACTACTCTGCAATTAAAAACAATGAATTCATGAAATTCCTAGGCAAATGGTCAGAACTGGAAAATATCATCCTTAGTGAGGTAACCCAATCACAAAAGAACACACAAGGTATGCAGTCACTGATAAGGGGATATTAACCCAGAATCTCGGAATACTCAAGACACAATTCACATATCAATAGATGTCCAAGAAGATGGAAGGAGAGACCCCTGGTCCTGGAAAGACTGGATGTAGGGGAATGCCAGGACAGAGAAGCGAGAGGGGGTTGAATGGGGAACAGAGGGAGGGAAGGGGGCTTATGGGACTTTCGGGGAGGGAGGAAATGGGAAATCATTTGGAATGTAAATAAAAAAACTTAGAAAATAAAATTAAAAAAAAAGAAAAGAATAAGACCACAGATCTAACAAAGCAAAGTACTGTTGCACAAAGTAAACCTGGTTTTTGTAATTAATAAATACAAATCATCATAAAATACCAATGGATTAAGAAAATACTCCTTTTTACATTACACGGGGAGAACAAAGACATAAATGAATATTATAAATCAACTGGAAATCAAAGTAAATAGGGAGGAACAAAAAAAAAATTTCAAGATCTATGTAGTATTTTTTTTAAATCAAGAATTACCAAAAAGGCAAAAGGAAATATCAAATCTTTATCCAGCCTCTGGTATCTATTATATTGTACAGTTTTTGGTATTAACTTACCTCTGCAAAAAATGCTAATAAGCGGAAGTTGAGAATTTTTCGAAAAAAACACATTCAACAGATTAGTATGCTTATATGCTTTAAAAGTAGTTTTGGTCTTTATTTCTGTAAGTTCCGTGAAAGTACATGAACATCGCGGTTTTCAATAGATTCTGGTTAAGGTTTACAAAAATCAAACAGATGCAATTTTCTTTAATCAGTTATAACTTAGTTGTCATTTCACTTGCAGGTAACCCCTTGCTTTTTGTTAGGCCGACAGTAAAAAGACCAGATACAGAGTGATCCTCAGGTAGGTGGGAGGGGGAAGAAATGTTTGCATTCTCTTCCTCATTTCTTTTTAAGAAAAGTAGCGTTCAAACACGGGGGAGTGGGGCAGCCTGGGAGAAGGAGGAACAAACAGGCTCTAGGGCTGGCGCGTAGACCAGGTGAGCGGGTAATAAACACCCCGCCAGCACAGCATTTGCTGTTGGGCGGATTTTCTTGCAGATATATTCCCCTGGAAGATCTGGGTGACTGCTTCAGGTCCACTGGGACCAAGGCCAGTCCCCCTCCAAGGATTGCCAATGAGGGGGACCCTGGGGGTGCCTCTCGGCACGAATCAGGGTGACAAACCAGGTTTCCTTTACCTCCCGCATCTAAGTGGGTGACAAGTGGTGTCAGTCCCCGCGCTGGCCCGCCGTCTCCCCACTGGCCCTTCCCTCCCGTTACCTGCGGGCGGCGGTGCGGGGGCCCGGAGGCCTGCAACTGCTCCTCCTCTTCCCCGCCAGGCTGGGGCGGCGAGGTGGCGGCGGCGGCGGTGGCGGTGGCGGTGGCGGCAACCCGGGGGGGAGGGGGCGGAGCGCGCGACTGGCTCCTCTCCTCCCCCGGGAGGCTCCAGGGACCCTATCTCGGGCCGCCGCGCCTAGGCCAGTGTGCAGCCTGGGACTGGGCGCGCATGGCGGCGCCGCTCACCCGCGTGGCCGCGAGGTGCGAGAGTGCGCGGCGCGAGGAGGAGAGCGCCCGGCGCCCGTGGGCCTGAGGGGAGGAGCGAGGGGCCCAGCCCGCTGCGCACAGGCGGCCGTTGGGGGCGGTTGGCCGAGGGCGGGCGATGGCTCGCGCTGGCCCGGCGGGGCGGGGTGGGGAAGGGGCAAGGGACTGAGGGAAGAGGAGGGGAAGCTGGGAGGGAGCCGCCGCAGCGCGCGTGCGGGCGCCGCCGTAGCCGCTCGTTTCACTCCAGCCTGTTTGGGGGCACTTTGTTTGTGTCCCACAATGCTCTGCGCGGACGGACGGCCTAGGGAAGGGAGGGGCGGGGCCGGGCTGAAGGCGGTGCGCGGCTATTGCGCAAGCGTAGTGCGAGCTGTCCTTAGCCTGCGGTGCGAGCCAGACGCCGAAGCTCGGCGGGCCTTGACCCAGTCTGTGCACTTGTCTGTGTGCTTCTTATGCATGAGCGCCATGAGGCCTATCCAGTTTGTCCTCCCGTAGTCGTGGTCTGATCCTGCGCCGAAGAAAGCAAGCGTTAGGACGATTTGCTTTTCCTGGAGCTAAAAACCGAAACTGTCTTTCTCTGGTGCTTTCTGTAGCAGCGAGGCGCTCCAGCCTTTCTCTGTCGGGAAAGGAATCTGGGTGGTGTGGCCATTTTTCACACGTGGAAACTGAGGCCTATCAGGGCGTGACCACGAGGGCCTCTGAGAACCTGGGGGCTCCCCTGTTTTCTCCCCGATGGACAGCGATCCCTCGCAAGGGTTGCTACAGAGTGTGTTGGCACGTCTAGCATCCTCGTAGTACTTTGAGGTTGCCATAGCATTTTTCTGATTACCATGGCAGGAAGTGCAGTTCTGCAATGACCAGAAAAATATTGGCTCCCATGTCTTTCTTCTTTCCCCAACACACACTGGCTTCTAAAACCTAAAGCAACTGTGAACTAACTATTCCTTCCCTAACTGTGAAAGCCACTCTAGTACACAGTCTCTTCGCTGCCCTTGGGGAAGGGAAAGTGCGGATCACCGAAAATTGACTTACTGTCTAGAGGGTTACAGTCTGAGTTTCGGTCGCTGTAAAATCAACCTTTAGGATATTTAAACACCCTAAGGTGTGGCTTCCTCAGACTTCAGGGAATCAGACCTGGCGATTGGGGGCGGAAGGGGTACTCCTGGAGGCAAGTGGGATTGCGCCTCAGAAGAGGAGGAGGGCAGGATGCCAGTCAAAACTGCTACAATTTGGGTGCTGGGTATTTGCATATGCTGTATACCTACACCTCCAGCTTTTAAACCGAAAGATTTCTTTGTGCAAGGTAGGTTGATCTCCCAACTGATTAGACACTTGGCCGCCTCTGACTTAAACCACCCTCTACCAAGCACGAGAGAGAGCACCCTAAGCAACGAAATCTTTCAAAATAAAGGCAACGAAATCAAAGTCTCTGCTCCAACAAAATTTCAAGTATTAGAAGGTATTTAATCCTTGACAACCTAATCTACAGGTTTCTTAATATTATTCTATCATGTTTTTTATTATTCCATTTCAGTGATGAGCAAAATCAGGAAGCAAATTGGACCTGGTTTTACACTGAGATTTAAAGAATCTTACTAACTAGGGAGGTGCCTGAGCTAAAGGCCCTTGGTGGAGTATGTACTGAAAACATATGTTATGGAAACAACTGGAGAAGAACCTAGTGGGAATAAAGTAGACAAATAAAGCCTGTTTCTTAGTCTATTTAATAGGACAGTCAAAAGAGCATTCAATTGGACATTTCTAATTGTGACTCAAGGGACAGAAATGGCGTTTAATATTCATAGGACAGGCAGAACTCTGGAGTGTGTGCACGGTGTGTGTGTGTGTGTGTGGTGGGGAGCTTTCATTCTCTTGTCTCCTCTCCTTTTTTCCCCTAAGCTCTATTTCTCATTTTGTCTCTAAAAATGCTATCCTCCCAGCCCATCTCCACTGTAGGTCTGAAGAATTTATTAAGCAACAGGTGGCTGATGGTCTCTTAAAGGCAAAGTTCTAGATACTTGGAGAGGGTGTGAGAGAAAATGCAAAGCTTAGCTATAGCTGGAACCCTCTTCTGTATTTTGGTTTTGGGCAGGATCAGTTTCTGTGGCCTCTCAGCCTCCCACCTTTTTTCCTCCCGAGCTAGCAGAGACTTGCCCTCGGGTTGCTCGA
The DNA here is from genome assembly GCA_036184795.1 of Tokudaia tokunoshimensis. Taxonomy (NCBI): domain Eukaryota; kingdom Metazoa; phylum Chordata; class Mammalia; order Rodentia; family Muridae; genus Tokudaia; species Tokudaia tokunoshimensis. Next base: position 31,006,479 of record BTHU01000008.1, on the reverse strand, counting down.
ATAGGTAGACCTTTCTTTGACACTGGGTTGAATAATTCTGCTGGGAGGATTTTGTGAAATCGGAATCCTGTACACAGGTGAAACAAACAAACTAGACAGTATGAGGAACTCTTAATTATTAACCCAGTGTAGATGGTTCGGAGGAATTCAAATTCCAGAAGGGATTATTTTATCCATGAGCTGTTTGGGAAACTCATTTCTGGAAAAAAAAAAAAAGTACTTTCTCATGGTAGACCCTTAACTGCTGAATGGAAACTTAGTAGTTTAGACCAAACCATATTTCAGAGAAAGAATGCTTTATACTCATCAGAAAGGGTTCTAGTCTGACTGGAATTATTTCATCAAGAGCCCATTACAAGTTAGACTTATTTCTTTATTAACTCCTTCCAACTATATAAACAAAAAACCGATCTCTTTTCCTTACCATGAAATGTGCCAGTCTCTAATGTTCCCCTTAGTTAGGTAGGTCAACTTTGCCACTTTCCTACCCTACTTCAAACCAACCCAATTGAACTATTCCTGTTAAAAATGCTCATTCCCACTGCCACTGTCCTAAAATATAGCAGATGGTTTCCAGTTGTAATAATTCCTACCTGGTTCACTGCCCCCCTTCTCTTCACTGTCCAAGTGGAAGCCAGAATTGTAATGCTCTGCAACTATGTCATTCAACAGCCAACAATTTCTGTTGTTCTCAGGTAAAGTCCCAAGCTCTTACCGTGACTTTTTTAACACTACCGTCTGGGCCCTTCCTTGTCTTTTTCAGGAAACATGACAGTTGCAGAGTTATTTTTTCACCTATAAAATACGATGGTCTTTCTTGAATAACATTATTTCCTCTGAGTAGAAATATTCCATTCTTTGGATATTTTTTCTACATCTTTGGATCTCTTCTTTTACATATCCGATAGTTTTATGATTTTATATTTTGATAGTTCTATTATGTTATACTTTGAATAATATAAAATATATTTGAGACATAACTATATTGTATATAATATGTGTAAATTGTCATGTGGTATTTGGGCTCATTGAGAAGCTAACTCTGGAAAGGGGTTGCCTCCCCATCCTTGTTTAAGATGCAAGCATGTTTTTCTCATAGTATCCTCTAAAGCCCTTTGTCTGTTGATGGACACACATACCTCTGTAACACCGGGAGAAGAAAACAGCATAACCCAAGAGTGACAGCACCATGACTTTGAAAACCGCTCTAAGGTAAACCATTTCTAACAGAGGTTATTATTGTCTACCACATGACATTAAAATGCATGAGTGGGAATAGAAAACTGGAAGTCCAGCTGACTGCTTCAGTTGTCCCATCGGTTTCAGCCAGATGGTGTTAAAGGTCCAATTTGATGATGTTACCTTTTTGCTGCTATCTGTTCTTTTACTGGGAAGCGTCACCTGAAGGGACACTTTACTTTCTCAGTCAGGAACTGGCTGACTTGATGGGGTTTTCCCAGTCAATTTCTGCTGGATGTTTTGAGTGTCTGACTGGACGATGTTTTGGTGTCTCTCTGCTACTTGCTGTTCTATTTATTTTTGCTTTGTGTGCTATATACTTACTAAACTTGCTCATTCAAAACAGAAAGTCCAGCTTTTGTTTATCATCTTCAGACCATACCAGATAATAATACATACATACTCTATATACTGTATCTATAATATATATATCATTTATGTGTACCAGTTTTATTAAAATACAACGTACATACTACATAATCCACACATTTAAGGTGAGCTATTTAGAGATTCTTAATATTTCACAGAGTTGTACAACCATCACCATAGTCAATTTTTAAACTTTCTCATCACCCAAAATGAAATCCAGACCTATTAGCTATTAGTGTCTCTACCTCAGCTCTACAGTCCTGAGCAACCACTGACCTAGCTGCTTTCTGTTTATCCACATTCACGTGTATTATTTTTCCAGTTTGTTGAGTTATGCTGTACTTGATTCGTACATGTTTAAGGTCTCTATTTTATTTGCCTCTTTTGGATGTAACCGACTGTGTTGTGTTTTTTGCCACAATGTCAATTTTGACATTTGACACATATAACAGGCTCCCTTCCCTCCTGTTCTTTTGTGTGAATCAGTAGTGTGATCTAGATGTTTTATCAGATTCAATTTTGATTTAGGGCAAGATTACTTCATAGGTGGCTGTGCACTTTTCCATTAGGCAATACACAAATGTGTGCTTGTCTTTTTCTATTTGTAATGTTAGCAGTCACTGATGAGTAATGCTTTTATCAACGAATTTATTAGGCGTTTTTAAGTGGTGATATAATTCTATTAATCTTATTTTATTAGTTACAAAGGAAATGGCTCCTCTTTTGTTGGTTGATTATCTAATAGTCTGAGTAGGAAAGGGGGACAAGGGCTCCGTTCTTCCCCTATTAGCAAATATCCCTCAGCTCTGACTACTTCTTTCTTGCAACTACTATTATACTAACTCAAAGCCCTTGGTCTGAACTCTTAAGACCTATCTAAGTCATCAGGACCTTTAAGGTCCTGCCTGATCTTGTCCCTCCCTAGTTTTCCAGACTCCTTTCAGGTCATATAGCTCATTCATACTGGCCCATTTTCATCTCCAACATCAAAATCTTTCCTGTCTCAGGGTATTTGTACATGAACCTTCTGAAGTGGAAACTTAAGGGTTCTTTGGAAAGGCAGTTGTGTTTGATGGTGTTTTGCTATGGCAAACAAGTGAAGGAACATTCCACTGAAGTGGACACAGGTGAAAGGACGTTCTGCTAAAAGGACTCATGAAAGGTTGCCTGATGAAAGATGAAGGATTCTTCACTGACACTCATGTATTGATCCGCCTTACATTTTGTAGTTGAGCTCTATTTTTTGGGATTCCATAGAGAGAAACACACCAAAAAACTTCTGGTGGTGTGCTGTAGTTTCTTGCTGCTTCAATGGACTTGGGGTGATTGGCAGAGTGATGACAGCCAAGATGCATGTGCTGAGGCAAGATGTGTTGAGGCAAGACCAATGAAGGACACATGATGATTGGAGGGAGTATAAAAAGAACTCAATGGACAGTGGTGGAGGCTTACTTAGCTAGGCTTGCTCACAGAGTTAATTGTGTAACGCTTGTTGGGCTCAAGTCTTCGCTGATCTTCCACTTCACTGAGAGAGGCACAGCTGAGAACAACTCCTGGCATTCCTGCTGGTTCCTCCTGCTGCTGACTCCAGCCCAGGCTGAGGCCTGGCTGTCTCTGCTAGGTAGTGCCACCTTTGCTGATTCATGTTTGCTATCCTGACTCTACCAAATTGGACTTCTGGTATATCTGTGAAATCTTTGCGAATGGATCAAGCTGCCACTGCAGACCTGTAAACTGAACTGCCGATTTCCAGACAGCACAGATGGGAGTTGCTCCAAAGAATCATTTCTAAACAGGTCTACTTCCCCCATATCCTTTCTTTTCCAGTACATCTGGTGGGTGGTGGGCTAAAAGAGAGGTTAAAGTGTTTAAGAACCATCATTAAAATTAGGGTTTGAAAAATTAAACTTACAAACTCCTCTATCTCTAAACCTTTCTCTGATTTTCCCCTTCCTTATTTCATTGTATGTGTCAGTAGGTTTATGCCTGTTGTGTGTATGTGGTATTTGCATATTTATTCACACGTATGTGGGTAGGTAAATATGCAAGATGCTTTTCTATGCTCTGCTATTCACTGTAAACATATGAAATAGATATTATAGTTACCTGTGTGACAAATAAGGAAACTGAAGAGAGATTAAGACATTTTCCCAAGATCATGTGATATTAAGTATCAAAATAGAATTTAAATATAAGTAATTTGGGGGGGCTGGAGAGATGACTCAGTGGTTAAGCGCACTGACTGCTCTTCCAGAGGTCCTATGTTCAATTCTCCCAGCAATCACGTGGGGGCTCACACCATCTGTAATGGGATCCGATGCCCTCGTCTGGTGTCTGAAGACAGTGACAGTGTCTAAATAAAATAAATAAATACATACTTTTAAAAAATAAAAGTGAGATTTATTTATTTATTTAAAAAATATAAGTAATTTGTCTTCAGAACCCAAGATATCAGATATAATCCTAGTGTACTGTAATCCACAGGAACACACAACACAAACGTATATGTATGGGCAAGTTCATACTCGAAGGTTTCCTGGCTTAGTCCATTTGAATCCTTATCTCCCAATCAATCAATCAATCAATCAGTCAACTGGAATTAAGGCAGCCAAGGTACCATCAAAGCGTACAGCTTCCATTCCAAACCTGAGGGTGAAAAGTGCAGCTTCCAGGAGGATAATTCATAAAAAGCACAGCACACATACTTCTTTCCTCCTTCCTGTCCTTTTCCTCCTTCCTTATTTTATTTCTTTTTTTAAATGGGGCATTACTTTGCAGCCCAGGCTATTAAACCCTGGGCTAAAGTGAATTTTTTTTAATGTCAATAAGCTATTAACTACAGATATATGCCACCTTGCCTGACTGTATGCATATTTTTGTCCACGTTTCTCATTTCAGAAATTCTCTTGTCTAACATAGTACAGTTTCTCCACATAAAACAGAAACCCTACATCCTCATTGTGAAACAATGAAGAGACATGACCAGCTACTGTACTTAGCACTGTGTCCTAAATCTCTGTTAATGAGATATGATTGCATGTCATTTTTCAACTTAAGATAGACAAATTTAATGACCTTAGAAACTGTAAAAATCACAGGTTTGGGTTTTTATTTTGTCTTGTCTTACTTTTTGGCTCAAAGTTTCTGAAGTCATCTTATGTTATGCAAGAAATTAGCTTGGAGCAATGCTTGCTTCCAAAAGCCATAAGCAAAGTAGTCCTAAAAGCAACTGAAGAGTTGTGCCTCTGTTTCCTCCAGACTGTACCTGACCACCTTCATCTTGTATCAGAGTAGCCGTGACCTCCCATGGGCAGTGAGATTGGAGATGAGTATTCTCTTTTGAAAGGAGGGAAAGCTCATAGAGCTTATTTAATGGGGCTCAGAAGGCTCATGAATCTTCATGAGATTTTCCCAAAGTCCCTCCACTGTCCAAGGTTATAGAGGATGTGAAAAGCTGACTGGGGGTTGGGAACTCCTTGATAGTACAGTTTCTCATAAGTTGCAGAAGGGACTCTTCAGGGCTCTAGCTGCCTGTATTTACCCAGGGGACTTCCTGCTGGTATTGCTGCCTGTGTCACTCATGCTCCCATGAGTAATACCAATACAATCCCTGTTCCCAATCTGGATTCAGATGGAAACCTGTCTTTGGTCTGTTAGTGCCTGTTCTATGTAGGTGAATAGTTTCCCCAGGAAAATTATCATGATACCTTGCATATGAACAGGAACTGACCGACTCACAGATGAGTACAGGATGGAAGAAATCCTGGGGTGGCATCTTTCCTCCATGCAATATAGAATGGTTTGCTTACAAACTGTAATTACATTTCCATGATCCCTATTGTAGGTGGTGAGACACTCAACTGAGACTTATCTGTCTGTCCAGAGGCAATTGGCCCATCTCCAGGAACCTGACCTGGAAATAGATATACAGGAGGCATTCTCCTTATTAGCAGGAACTGTGTCTAAGAAGGAGAAAGGGATGAAAGTGCTCAATTTCCAATTTTTTTACAGCCAGAGAGTGGCAAGTTTAAGAGTTTAAGGGAAATCAGACAAATCAGGGTCACTTGGTAACAGTTGGGGGAGGGAATAAAAAGACAAATGCTGTGTTTATGAACCTCTGAAAGACCTTGAAGCCTGAACAGTCCACTGAAAAGACTAATCTCTAAAAAGTGCAGATGATCCCCACAGTATCAGCTACTGAGGGAGAAGAACTTGTGGGCTGGTAACCACCCCAGGTGCTCCCCCAATGAGTTGCTGGTAGGTAGGTGAAGGGCATACAGAATAGCCAGAGGCCCTCACTTAGATGGGATTTCCTTGCTATTGTGAAGGCCTTAGATGTTGGAGCTAGGTACTGTTATGATCATAAAAAGAGAAGGAGGTTTAGAGAATATGGTATGCTGCGGTGTGGGGGAAGGGGGGGGCCCAGCGGGCCCATGCAGAGGCATCCCTTTTCCCAAGGGACCAGACACAGACATGGTATAGAGTTTATTCAGGGTAGAGGATGGGAGTTAATGGGGTAGTGGAGGCAGAGAGAGTACAGAGATAGAGAAGTAGAGGGGTAGAGAGGTAGAGGCCGGCCATGACCACGTGGAGAGGGGGGGGGAGGGGAGGAGAGCCCAAGAGGGGTAGAGGAGCAAGAGAGCAAGAGCAGGAGCAATAAGAGAGATAAGAGGAAGAGGAGGGGCCAGCAGCCCCTTTTATAGTGAGCTAGGCCTACCTGGCTGTTGCCATGTAACTGTGGGGAGGGGCATACCTGGCTGTTGCCAGGTACTGGTGGGGTGAACCTTAGACAGAACCCTAACAGGTACACCTTTATCCACAGCAACCACCCAAAGCAGCAGGTTTGATGGAAACAGAGCAGTGCATGTAGAAAAGATTAGTTTGCTGTGTACATCTCTCATCAGTGTGAGAGTATACAGCATGTGCACAAACTACTCAGATACATCTTCCATACATTAATGGAAGTTTTCACTTGAATATATAAGCTATTAAGGCAAACATGCATACTTGGGTGAGATGGGGCACAGACCATAACCCTTCAGTAGCCAATTATGATTGGCAAAGAAACCAGGCAGCAGTAAACTGCACTATAAAAAGGTAAATAGAGAATGTTTGTGGTCATATCGAGCATGCCCAGTCTCATCTAAATAAAGCTGGGCTTCTCTTCCACAACAGGGCATTCAGCACCACTCTTGATGGGACAAATGACACAAGTGGTTCGATAGATATTTTGATGCTATATTGGCCCTTCCTGACTTGCTTTTAGCAACTCCTTAGCTACTAGGTCCCAAGACCATTTTGCACTTGCTTGGAAATGATGGCACTAGCACTTCCTAGATCCAGTCCACCCACTGTGAAAAGGTTTCATAATATAATGCTAACTCCTAGGTGTGTTGCAGCCTTGGAACAACATCCAGAACAGTGAAAACAAGTTAACGAGTCTGGACAAAGCCACCCTGTGTGAATGTAACAGAGCATTCTAAAAGCTCTAAGGTTATTGGTGCCAGTGAGGGAGTGGGCTGCCTCTTTATATGTTGTTGTACAAGGAAGCCCCTTATCCCCACCCTACCACATACAAGTTATTGCCACTGCTTTTGGTTATACACTAGAACTAATGGAAAGTTTCTATTGCTGAAGACCCCATAGAGGACTCTTGTACAGCACAGAGAAATCAAGACTAGGATCGTGCTGGAAGTTTCCTTCTAATGGCTAGCTTTTATAGTGCCTGAAGGTGCTATGCAGGTGCTGGGATGGAATTATTACTAAAGGTCCTGCTCAACTATGGACCCAGCATGTTATCACCACACCTGGCAATATGTGCCTATTGGTACAATATTGGCATGATTGTTCTGGGTGTAATTAACTATCTTCTGGTTGGACTTAAAGTCCACTCCACAGGAGAGAGTTCATGTTTCATATTACAACCACGGGCAAAAAATTATGGGCAGGAATATGGTGGTGGAGTGGGGAAGCTGCTGTTATTGCTTTGTTAAACAGATGTAATGTACTATAAACTTTCTTCCTAAACACCTGTTTATACCTGTAGATCACCCCTCATGACAGCTGCAGGTAATAGAACTTATTTCCATAGTTATTGTGGAAACTCATAATTTGTTGAACTTCTGAGATGATCCCTATATAATCCCTGTATCATTACCTCTAAGGCTCAAGAAGCTGGTGTGGAAAGAACCAGAAGAAAAGATATATTAGATACGTGTTTCTTTTGGGTTTGACATGATCAACTTGAATCATAGTAATGTGGAGAGCCTTTGGGCCTGCTTCTAGAAACTTGGCAGGAATTTGACCTTGGGCCCGAACAAGGAAGTAGGCCTCAGGAAGGAATTCGACTTTGGGCTAGAACTCGGAAGTAGGCTCAAGATGAATACAGCTGAGGAATGTGTTCTATGTATCTTGATGGTTCTGGTCCAGACTCTGAATACAGTAATCTTGGGACCTTCTGCCTGTGCTTGGTTTGGTCCTTACCTACCCAGCATATATGCTTTCTTTGTTCCTTGACTACTTTGTTTTGCCTTAGGACTGACCTTATTCTTTGTATGTACCTAGAATGATATAAAAGCAGACTAGAAAAAAATAAACCTGCTTCAGCCTCAGAACTGGCTGGGGTCTTGCTACAGTTTTGTCTAATTGTCTTTTTTTTCTTTTTAATTCTCACTCCCTCACTGGAGAACCCGTTGACTGACTGAGTTGGCTTGGTCAAAGTAATATGATTATCCACAGGAAAGTCTCATGACAGTAGGCTTGTGTGGTTCATGGGGCACCTGAGGTTCATAAAATGTATTAGCCTTCATGAGAACCTCATGAGCACCCTTCCCTCCTTGTGATACAATCTAGGGGGTCTTGACTGTTTGTTTTCTCTGCCAGTTAAAGAATTAAAAGGCAGGAAAAAAAAATCTGGAGCATGACAAGTAGCAATAGAGAAGTCTAACCCTGCCCATAGCAGCAGACAGAATCAGCTGCTGAAGAAAGGTATTTACTGGGGATGAGGGAACGCACACAGGCAGCAGGCACGCAGAGAAAAAGACCCCTCTGCAAAGCAGAGCGGGATGAAGGAAACTGGAAAAAAAAATCTAGTCTCTTTGGAGGCTGGGTTTTTTGTTTTTGTTTTTAAGTCTCTGAAAAGTTTTCCTCCCCTAATTGAAGGTTGCTTAATTTGAAAGAAGATAGGATGGTTGATTGGCCCACAACTGTTGGGTAACCTTTAGAAGGAGGAAAAAAAAATCCTACAATGCCTCCGTAATTGGTGGTGGGTGTGTTTGTGTGTTTGTTTGAAACAGGGTTTCTTTTTATACCCCTGGCTGTCCTGGAACTCACTCTGTAGACCAGGTTGGCTTCAAACTCACAGAGATCTGTCTGCTACTGCCTCCCAAATGTTGGAATTAAAAACATGTGTGCCACCACTGCTCATCCAATGCCCTTTATTTAAAATTGCCAGGTCAGGAGGGTGATGAAGAAGCTGGCCACCTTGGAAGGTTGCCACCTTTAGTACTTACCTATGGCCTCTGTCCCTTCTATCTGCCTACTAGGAAATCAGTCTAACTCTTAAGTCTCTTTCTTTTATTTTTATTTTTTTTTTTTTGTTTTTTTTTGAGACAGGGTTTCTCTGTGTAGCCCTGGCTGTCCTGGAACTCACTTTGTAGACCAGGCTGGCCTCGAACTCAGAAATCCTCCTGCCTCTGCCTCCCAAGTGCTGGGATTAAAGGCGTGCGCCACCACCGCCCAGCTAAGTCTCTTTCTATAACTTGAGGTTATATAGAAAGTTGAAGGTTGAGTTAGTGAATCTTCAGTAGTGTAATTGCCTATAAGTCACTCGGAGGACTCCTCAATGGTAAAGATTTTTTGTAAATTGTTCATAATGCCTATGAGACTGGTCAGCCGTATAGCTGCTTGTATATAGATAGCATGGTCTTCTCCTGCCATACCCTATCAACTATGTTACTTCTCTCCTCTTACCTTTTATTGAATCTCTTACATTTTATAATCAACTTAGAGTCAAGTCTCTTATTTTAGTCTGTGTGTCTTTTGTTGTTGTTGTTGTTGCTTGACTTTCTCTGGGGAGACAAAAAGAAACCAGGCCAGCCCGCTCTACAGAGATTTTTAGGACAGCCAAGGCTAGGCAGAGAAACCCTGATTCAAACAAACAAACAAACAAACAACAAACAAACAGTGTCCAGTTGCCCGGGACATTTCCTGGTGGCATAGATGCCTTTGAGTCACCCATATTTCTTCAACTAACCCTAATAAACTCATTGATTTCCCATGCTTGAATTAGACAGAATCCTTTCTTTGGCATATTGATGTCCTCCCTATCAGGTGTGAATAAGTTTCTTTTTGTCTTATAGTTAATATAGTGATATAATTAACGGGATATGAAGGGAGAAGACCATGCTACCTTACTATGGATTTTACAATTCTGTTTGACACCTTCTATGTCAGCTTGCTTCGTTTTTGATATGGATATGAGGATCAGAGTTCATATTTGAGCATGGGTGTCTGATAAACGGTGCATGAGCTTATGTACTTGTATATTTGAAGGGGATGGGGGGGCCTTCATCTGCTAGCCAATAGCTGAATTTTACCAACCAATTTGATGAGTAGTTCTAATTTGGTTTCCATTAGGGAAGTAGGCAAAGGACTAGTAAAATCAACGGAGAGTAGTGATCAAAGACATAAATGTTGAATGCTTAATGTGTTTCGTGATGTAGTGTGCTGGCTAGTTTTACGTCATCTAGACACAAGCTAAAAGTCATGTGAGAGGTGGGAGCCTCAATTTAGGAAATGTCTCCATAAGATCTGGCTGTAGGCAAGCCTGTAGGGCATTTTCTTAGTGAATGATGGGAAAGGGCCCAGCCCATTGTGGGTGAGGCCATCTTTGGACTGATAGTCCTGGGTTCTATAAGAAAGCAGGCTGGGGGGCTGGAGAGATGACTCAGCAGTTAAGAGCACTGACTGCTCTTCCAAAGGTCCTGAGTTCAAATCCCAGCAACCACATGGTGGCTCACAACCATCCATAATGAGATCTCACCCTCTTCTGGTTTGTCTGAAGACAGCTACAGTGTACTTAGATAAGTAATATTTATAATATTAATTTATAATAATATTTATTTAAATACTTAAATAAATCTTTTTTAAAAGGACATAAATAACTCGCTTAAAGAAATAGAGGAGAACACAGGTAAATAGCTAGAAGCCCTTAAAGAGGAAACACAAAAATCTCTTAAAGAATTACAGGAAAACACAACCAAACAGCTGAAGGAATTGAGCAAAACCATCCAAGATCTAAAAATGGAAATAGAAACAATAAAGAAATCACAAGGGAGACGGCCCTGGAGATAGAAAACCTAGGAAAGAGATAAGGAGTTATAGATGCAAGCATCACCAATAGAATACAAGATATAGAAGAGAAAATTTCAGATGCAGAAGATACCATAGAAAACATTGACACAACAGTCAAAGAAAATGCAAAATGCTAAAAGCCCCTAATCCAAAGCATCCAGGAAATCCAAGACACAATGAGAAAACCAAACCTAAGGATAATAGGTATAGAAGAACGTGAAGATTCCCAACTTAAAGGACCAGTAAATATCTTCAATAAAATTATAGAAGAAAGCTTCCCTAAGCTAAAGAAGGAGTTGCCCATAAACATACAAGAAGTCTACAGAACTCCAAATAGATTGAACCAGGAAAGAAATTACTCCTGTCACATAATAGTCAAAACACAAAACAAAGAATATTACAAGCAGTAAGGGAAGAAAGTCAAGTAACATATAAAGTCAGACCTATCAGAATTATACCAGACTTCTCACCAGAATCTGTGAAAGCTAGAAGATCCTGGGTAGATGTTATACAGATCCTAAAAGAACACAAATTCCAGCCTAGGCTACTATACCCAGAAAATCTCTTAATTACCACAGATGGAGAAACCAAGGTTTTCCATGACAAAACCAAATTTACACAATATTTCTCCACAATACAGTCCTACTGAGGATAATAGATGGAATATGCCAACACAAGGAGGGAAACTACATCCTAGAAAAAGCAAGAAAGTAGTCTTTCAACAAACCAAAAAGAAGATAGCCACACAAACATAAAAATAACATAAAAAATAACAAGAAGCAACAATCATTATTCCTTAATATCTCTTAACATCAATGGACTCAATTCCCCAATAAAAAGACATAGAATAACAGACTGGATATGTAAACAGGACAGCATTTTGCTGTATACAGGAAACACACCTTAGAGTAAAGGGCTGGAAAACAATTTTCCAAGCAAATGGTCCCAGGAAAGTAGCTGGAGTAGTCATTCTTATATCTAATAAAAGCAACTTTCAACCAAAAGTTATCAAAAAGGATAAGCAAGGACACTTCATACTCATCAAAGGAAAAATCTACCAAGAACTCTCAATTCTGAACATTTATGTTCCAAATGCAAGGGCACCCACATTCATAAAAGAAACTTTACTAAAGCTCAAAGCACACATTACACCTCACACAATAATAGTGTGAGACTTCAACACTCCACTCGTATCAATGGACAGATCATGGAAACATAAACTAAACAGACACATTGAAACTAACAGAAGTTATGGACCACATGGATTTAACAACATTTAGAACATTTCATCCTAAAACAAAAGAATATACCTTCTTCTCAGCACCTCATGGTACCTTCTCCAAAACTGACCATATAATCAGTTACAAAACAGGTTGAAATAATCCCATGCATCCTATCAGACTAAGGCTAGTCTTCAATAGCAACAAAAACAACAGAAGGCCCATATACACATGGAAGCTGAACAACACTGTATTAGGGTTCTCTAGAGTCACAGAACGTATGGGTAGTCTCTACATAGTTAGCCAATTTGTCTATATCTTACAGTTTGTAGTCCAACTCCCCAACAATGATCAGCAGCAGCTGTGGATGGAAGTCCAAGGATCTAGCAGTTGTTCAGTCCCACGAGGCAAGCAGTCATGGAAGAGTGAGAGTAAATCTTCCTTCTTCCAATGTCCTTATATAGGTCTCCAACAGAGGGTGTGCCACCGTGCCTTTAATCCCAGATGACCTTGAATTTGGAGATCTCCTTGTCTTAATCTTCAATCTTCTGGAATTCATAGCCACTATGCTTCAAAATCTCCATGCCAAGATCCAGGTCAGAAACTTGTATCTCTGAGCCTCCAGATTAGGATCATAGGTGAGCCTTCCAATTCTTGATTAGTTCATTCCAGATATAGTCAAGTAGACAACCAGGAATAGCCACTACAAATACCCTATTCAATGATAACTTGGTCAAGGAAGAAATAAAGAAAGAAATTAAAGACTTTAGAATTTAATGAAAACAAAGGTACAACATACCCAATCTTATGGGACACAATGAAAGAAGTGCTAAGAGGAAAACTCATAGCTCTGAGTGTCTCCAAAAAGAAACTGTAGAGAGCATACACTAGCAGCTTAGCAGCACACCTGAAAGCTCTAGAACAAAAAGAAGTAAATACACCTAAGAGGAGTAGACGGCAGGAAGTAATCAAACTCAGGGCTGAAATCAACCAAGTAGAAACAAAAACTATACAAAGAATCAACAAAACGAGAAGCTGGTTCTTTGAGAAAATCAAAAAGATAGATAAACCCTTAGCCAGACTAACCAGAGGGCACAGAGACAGTATCCAAATTAACAAAATCAGAAATGAAAAGGGAGCCAGGCGGTGGTGGCGCACGCCTTTAATCCCAGCGCTTGGGAGGCAGAGGCAGGTGGATTTCTGAGTTCGAGGCTAGCCTGGTCTACAGAATGAGTTCCAGGATAGCCAGGGCTACACAGAGAAACCCTGCCTTGAAAAACCAAAAAAAAAAAAGAAAAAAAAAAAAAGAAATGAAAAGGGAGATATAACAACAGAAACTGAGGAAATTCAAAAAATCATCAGATCCTACTACAAAAGCCTATATCTGAGAAAACTGGAAACTCTGGATGAAATGGACAGTTTTCTAGACAGATACCAAATACCAAAGTTAAATCAGGATCAGATAAACCGTCTAAACAGTCCCATAACCCGTAAAGAAATAGGGGCGGTCATTAAAAGTCTCCCAACCAAAAAGGCCCAGGACCAGATGGTTTTAATGCAGAATTCTATCACACCTTCCAAGAAGACCTAATACCAATACTCTTCAAACTATTACACAAAATAGAAACAGAAGGAACACTACCCAATTCATTCTATGAAGCCATAGTTACGCTGAGTATTCTCCCTTGGAGAAATCACAGAGTGATTTCTGTCTAAACAGGAACTTGTCCCAATTTCCTTTCATAGAGGACTTCATGAGAGATTTTTTTCTACTTCTATCATGTTTAATGTTCCAAATAGATTTTAAAAACTGGTTGAGTGCATATTACTTTTAGCTTCAGAAGATATCAAGTAATTTTTTAAAGATTTATTTATTTATTTTATGTATATGAGTACACCATTGTTCTCTTCAGAAATACCAGGAGAGGATATCAGATCCCATTACAGATGGTTTCGAGTCACCATGTGGTTGCTGGGATTTGAACTCAGGACCTCTGGAAGAGCAGCTGGTGCTCTTAACTGCTGAGCCATCTCTCCAGTCCTGATATCATGTATATTTAAGGGGCATTTAACTATTATAAATTATTTCGATGACTTAAAAAATGTCAATACAGAGTTGTATATTTTAAAATAAATTTTATTAGTTTAATAAAAGAGAAAATAATACAAAAAAGGTTGAGTGGAGGGGGCAGATTAGGACAAGGAATACAAGATACAGATGTCACTGATCTAGAACTTGCATCTTTTGGAGGAGGATAATTAAGTTCATGGCATGACTAGAAAATTTCATTAGCACCTATTTCACAATTCTCTTTCTTAAGAATGGAATACATGCCGAGTGAGGTGGTGCATACCTTTAATTCTAGTATTTGGGAAGCACAGCAGAGAGATCTCTGTGAGTTCAAGGCCAACCAGGTCTATATATTTTCCTGACCAGCCTGAGCCTACATGGTGAGACCCTGAAAAAGAATGGAATGTTTTATGTTTGTACCAGGATTCTGCCAGGAGCATCTTCTGTAATACCCAATCCTCTCAAAATTTTCACTGAACTTGGAAGCAGAGTTAGTTGCTGAGAGCAAGATCAGAGTTGTGGGCCATGGCTTGACCTTTGTAAGATTGCTGGTCGTGTGCAAGAACAGTGGCAAGAATTGGAAAGGTGGCACCTGATGTATTCTCAGACTCACAGAGGTCTTGCAGAGGTTGAAAACAGTCTATTGGTGAAGCATCAATCTGGAGATTTTAACCAAAATCTTATCATGGCCACCATCTATTGATGATATCAGAAAATGTGCTAATCCCCTTACATTCACTATTCTATTAATTCTGATAACATTTAGATAAATATTATTATGTATTTATTGAATGTACCATTGTATAATGTATATGATATTGTATATATTGCAATCTATGTAGAAATATTTACTGGAGGTAAAATGAAGACTTACGATAGATTGTTCATATCTACTTAGTAAATGGCAGGGCTGAGATGCCCCCCTCTACCTCTGCTTTACTTTAAAGTTCCTGTTCACCCTGGGTACCATACCTATCACAGACATGTATTAGAAAAGCAGTGTTGGATTAGGTCCAGACTTGAGTGTCTGCAGAGATAGGTGAGGCAAAATAAAGGAAGTCTACAATGTTGGGTTCATGAAGTAGAGTCTTCAAGTATGCAGTGTGGATTCTAGACACCATAGAGATGACATGAGGTGAATAAGGCTCCTGAAAGCAAGTGGGAAAACAGAAGAACTGGACATGTGTGTAAAATGTAGCTATGCAAGGAGGCTGACCAGTGTTTGTGGAGTTTTGTTCTTGTGTTTGGTACTGGAGTTTGAATCCAGGGCTTCACGCATGATCGGCATCTACACTGCCCCTGAATATCCTTTCCTTCCTTCTTTTTTCTGCTTCTTCTTTTCCTTCCTTTTTAAAGAGTTATCGTGTGTGTGTGTGTGTGTACCAGTGGAAGTCACCCAGTGTTGGTGCTGGGAGCCAAGCCCAGGTCCTCTGCATGAACAGTACATCTCTTAACTGCTAAAGTATCTAGAGTTTCTTTTTAAGATTTTTATTTTGAAACAACAGTCTTGTAAAGTTGTCCAGGCTAACCTCGAACTTGTGATCTTCTGCGGAATGAGTACCCGGAATTCTAGGCCCATGACCCTATGTCTGATTAGTGACGGGCAGCTTTAGCATCATGGCAGACTGAACAATTGATCTGTGCTAACCTTCCTCTATTTCAGGAACAGTAGAAATGAAGCTCTTAAGGGCAAGAAGAGAAAGGAACAAAAACCTGGATTTGTAAACTTGATGCTTTGCCCATGGAAATACCAAAAATTAAAGTAGGAGGGAAGGGGCAGGAGGAGAGAGAGAGAAAGGGAGGAGTGATCTTCAGCATCTTTCTTCCCCACTCTCTGCTTCAGCTCTGCTTCTGTCATAAGCAGCTGCACTTCTTTTCTTTTCTTTCTTTTTTTTTTTTTTGGTTTTTCGAGACAGGGTTTCTCTGTGTAGCTCTGGCTGTCCTGGAACTCACTCTGTAGACCAGGCTGGCCTCGAACATCAGAAATCTGCCTGCCTCTGCCTCCCAAGTGCTAGGATTAAAGGCGTGCGCCACCACGACCCGGCCGCAGCTGCACTTCTTTCTGACTGGTGTCCCTGTTGGGTGTCCCCACCCCCATGACTCCACCTCTTGCTGGGCTCAGACAACTCTTTCTTTTTCTTACCACTCTGACTTTGGTTCTATGAACAGTAACAGATTTCCAATAGAAAATGAACATTTGTTAGTAGGAATTGTAAGATATAATTCTTAACCCAGGCCTGGTAGCATGTGCCCGCAGTGTCCATATTTAGGAGACTGAGGCAGGAGAATGGTAATTATGGTCAAGGAGTGACTTCATAGTGAGTCATAGGCTTCACTGGGCCACATCGTAAGAGGAGAGTGAGAAAGCAAATGAGATAGAAGGGAGAGAGAGAGAGAGAGAGAGAGAGAGAGAGAGAGAGAGAGAGAGAGAGAGAGAGAGAGTTGGGGAAGGGTGGGAATTCTGCATGGATCATATCTTTATGCATATCTGTCCAAGGATGTTTATATACTGAACAGCCTTGGGAAGTAAAAATACTGTCTCTCTCTAGAGAAACAGGCTTAGTGTTCTTTATAATAGATTCGGTTCCCTAAACCCATGGTCTTCTTGGCATAACTCAGTGCCTCTGCATGCGGTAATGTTAAATGACTCTCTGTATGTCATTCTGTGAGAACTGAGCTTGGTGAAGTAGAATAATGAAGAAAAAAAAAGCTCATTATATCCATGTACAAAAATGTCATTGAAACCCATTTTTTCTACAATTAATGAACACTGATATTTTTTTTTTTGAGTGCTAATTCTCTGGTTACTGAAATTATTATGGGATAAGCTGTCCTTCATCTTGGACCCAGGAGTTATCGTGTCTTCTCTCAGAACCCACAAAACACTAACAGGTTACTTAGTTACCTTTCTAATTAGTAAAATCTCTGATCCTTCACAGATTTGTCAGGCATTTCTTGTTTTTGTGTCCATGTGATAACCACCTCTAAAAATAGTCCTTCCATCAAATCTGTCTCAGTGAATTCTGCTTCCGGCTGGGTTTTGACTGAGATATCTAGACACTTTGAAGTCTTAAGGGACATGCTGTGTTTGACTTTCATTGTGTCAACTTAGCTAGGCTGTGATGCTCAGTTATTTGGTCAAACACTAGTCTAGGTACTGCTGTGAAGATAGATGTGATTGACATTTTATTTACTTATTCGTTATTTATTTTTGTCTGGATGCTTTGTATGTGCCAATATGAGTGTACACATACCATGGTGTATGTGTGGAGGCCAGAGAACCTTGGGTATTGGTCTTCACTTTCCTCTGTTTGAGTCAATGTCTCTTTTTCTGCTGCAAATACTAGACTATATGGCTCAAAAGCCTCCAAGCCTGTTTGTGCCTTCCATCTCTGCACAGAAGCACTGGGCCAGACTATGGTCGCTTTATGCATTCAGCTTTTCCTGTGTTCTGGGTGTTTGAGCTCAGGCCCTCACATTTATGTGGTGTTCTAGTCTCCTTTCACTGCTGTAATAAAGCACTCTAACCAAAAGCAACTTAGGGGAGGGAAAGATTTAGTACATTTCCAGATCACAGTTCACTGAGGGAAATCAAGGCAGGAACTTAAAGCAGAAACTACTGAGGAATTCTGGGACTGGCTCCCGCCCAGGGTCACGCTTAGCTACCTCTTTTCATCCAGCCCAGGATCACCTGCCCGTGGATGACATCACTTAACACCGAACCTAGCCCTCCTACATCAATTAACAATCAGAACATCCCATGCCCACAGGCAACCAGATCTAGGCAGTTCCTCAATCAAAGCTTTCCTCTCAGATAGCCATGGGCTGTCAAGTTGAGAATGAAAGCTAACTAGGACACACCACAAACGCTTTTGTCCACTGAGCTATCACCATAGTGTATTTTATTTATGTTTTCTGTTTGTACAGTATGTGTGCACATGTGTGTAGGGGGTGATGCGGCTAAGCTAGAGGTTAATATCAGGTGCTTCCTCTGTTATTCACCTTAATTATCCTTCTGTAGTGTGTGTGTGTGTGTGTGTGTGTGTGTGTGTGTGTGTGTGTGTGTGTGAGAGAGAGAGAGAGAGAGAGAGAGAGAGAGAGAGAGAGAGAGAGGTGTGTGGTACTTGCATATGAGTGTGTGGAAATATGCACCTCTATGCCTGAACGTGGAGGATGGAGTTAGACATTGAGCGACTTCCTCCATTGTCCCCACCTTTTGCCTGAGATGCAGTCTCTTCCTGAGGTGGAAGCTTGTTTCAGCAGGCATGTTGGCTGACCAGTGAGCTTTCAGGATCAGGAGTTAGAGGTCAGCCATGCCAAGATTTTCTGTTTTAATCAAGTATATAAATGTAGGATCTGGTAAGATGGCCTGGTCAGTAAAATATTCATTTACAAGCATGAGGACCTGAGTTTGGATCCTACATAAAAACCTGTATATGTCTATAACCGTGGTGCTGGGGAAGGGCAGAGATAGGCAGACCCCTGCACGTCCATGGCTAGACAGCCAGCCTAGGCAATTTGGAAACACTGGACCCTGACTCAAAAAAAAAAAAAAAAAGTAAGGTGGAGGGCTGGGAGACAGCTACGTGGGTATGAGCGCTGGTTCTCCAAGCATGAAGACCAGAACTGAAATCTACTGCAATCATATAAAAGCTTGGCATGGCTGTGGGTACCTGCAACCCCAGCACTAGGGGATGGAGACAGGGGATTCCAAGAGCTCACTGGTCAGACAACACGCCTGCTGAAGCAAACTTCCACCTCAGGAAGAGACTGCATCTCAGGCAAAAGGTGGGGACAATAGAGGAAGATACCCAATGTCTAGTTCCAGTCTCTACATTCATACATAGAGATGCATGTCTCTACACAGTAACAAGCAAGTAACACACACACACACCAGAAAGTTAAGGTGAATAACAGAGGAAGCACCTGATATTAACCTCTAGCTTACAGCTGCATCCACACACGTGTACCCATATACTGCACACACAGAAAACATAAATAAAATACACTACGGTGATAACTCAGTGGACAAAAGCATTTGTGATGTGTCCTAGTTAGCTTTCATTCTCAACTTGACAGCCCATAGCTATCTGAGAGGAAAGCCTTGACTGCGGCCTATCACCCAGTTAGTTCATATTCTGGTTTGCTTTCTGTTGCTGTGATAAACACCACAGACAACTTGGAAAGGAAAGGGTTTATTTCAGTTTATACTTCATCCCATCCCTGAGGGACGTCAAGGCAGGAATTCAAGCAAGAACTGAAACAGAAACTATGGAAGAAAGCTATCTGCTTGCTACTTCTTACCGTCTGCTCAGCTAGCTTTTTGTACAGTTCAGGACCCCTTGCCTAGGGATGGAACCATCCACAGTGGGCTGGGCCTTTCTATATCAGTTAGCAATCAAGAAAATGCTCCAGAATCATGTTCACAGTAGAACATGGCTATCTCCCCTGCTGAAACTTACTCAGATAACTCTGGGTTGTATCAAGTTGACAGCTGAGGCTAACTAGGATGAAGGCCTCCAGGGATAAAAC
Organism: Tokudaia tokunoshimensis; assembly: GCA_036184795.1. Classification (NCBI taxonomy): domain Eukaryota; kingdom Metazoa; phylum Chordata; class Mammalia; order Rodentia; family Muridae; genus Tokudaia; species Tokudaia tokunoshimensis. The sequence continues at coordinate 30,986,694 of BTHU01000008.1, read as the reverse complement.
ACATTTCCTGAAGGGGAAGAAATTCTCCAAGACTGCAACATAGAAATCCTGCCTGCTGGTCTGCCCAACAGATTTTAGACGTGACAGTCTCCACACTTATGTGAGCTGACACCTTAACATAAATATCTCTCTGGCTATATGTGTATCCTTTGGGTTCTGTCTCCCTGGAGAACCCTGACTAAATTAGGCTGCTACAGAATTTAGTGAGTATCCTGTGAACACAGTGTCAATGTCTCCAAATGCTGGATAGGAGAGAGCCCATGACAGCAATTACATTGAAGGTATTGTCATTTGATGCATAAGATTTCTCTCCCTCCCACAACCCTTTTCTCACTTGAGACAGGGTTTCTCTTTGTAGCACTGGATACCCTGGAACTCATTGTGTATGCTATACTGGTCTCAGACTCCCAGAGATCTACCTGCCTCCTGAGTACTGGGATTAAAGGCATGTGCCACCATACCCAGTATGAGTATGACCCAATTCCTCAGGAATCATCCAGATAGAACCGGCTGACTGGATAGGAAAGATTTCTGTCGGAAATAGAGGACGGGGTATAGGAACTTGATAACGAGTCCCTCTGATCAAAGGGTAGAACATAGCAGCACTTGCTTTTTGCTTTTGTTTTTTGTTGTTGTTGTTGTTGTTGTTCTTTTCTGTAAACAAGATTTCCAAATGATTGACCTTAAATATAAAGAATTTAGGATTTTGATTTGTCACAGAAGAAGCATCTTTTTTGCTTTTGGAAAGCATCCACACTTATCTTTAGTTGATTTATTCTCATCAACTTATTATATGCAAAGCTGAGCGGGCAAGGCCCATATGGTTTGATTTTGATGTCACATAGAGGAGCTGTTCTCTTGCTTAAATTGCCCAGTGGGAGAATTATATTTATTTCTAATTATAGAATTTTACATTTAGATGTTAATTCCCTTAAACTTCTCTTTTCTGTCCAGTGGACTTTCCAATCTCTCTGCATACCATGCATTTCCCAAACTCCATCTCGAATAGCTGTCTGCTCCCACCTCCCGCCCCAAGCCCTACCTCGGCCCCACACCCCACTACTGTCAGTACATTCTACCAGAGCTCTTACCTCTACACTAGACCCACTTTCCTTCTAAGTTTCTCATTTCAGTGAGTTATTCCTCTGTTTGCCAAGTTTTCCTGGCTAGAAAGCCAAGCATTCCCATCACCTAAATCTAGCTACTCACTAGGCTTATGAGTCTTTTCCATCAACATTTCTCGACTGTATTACTCTCCATGATTCCCTTACCTGAGCCCATGCCTTTCATCAGTTCTATAAGATTCTAAGATTGGAGGGTTGACCCTCTCTTGTGCTTTTCTCACCAGGTAATCAGGGACATTGCCCTAAGGATAAGGCACAAACTCCCATTAGCGAATAAGTGTTACTTTTATGAATCTAGTCTGTGTCTTCACTCTTTATTTCAACATCTGTCCCTACCGATTTCATGTATTTTACCATTTCCTCATGTTCTTTTTACTGTCTGTGCCTCCACATGTCTGGCTACTTCATACTCATTAAGACTCAGGTTAGTGACTAACTCCTGTGGTTCCATGTTTGGTTTCCAACTGGCGGTACTGTTTTGGGAAGTGATGTAATTTTAGGAGGTGGGGTCAAATGGGAGGAAGTAGTTCATGTGGGCCGTGTCTTGGAAGGTTCTGTTTGGTCTCTGATTCCTTCTTATTCTCTGCCTTCTGCCTGCTGTGATGTAGGGAACCTTCTTTACTGCGATCAGTGATATGACCCAGTGGGTAAGGATCTTGCCATGCAAACCTGGGAACCTGAGTTCAATCCCTAGAACCCACATAAAGATAGATGTAGAGAACCAACAACACACAGAGTTGTATTCTGACCTCCACACAGTACATTTGTAGCCCCCCACCAGTACATACATGTACAAATAATGTAAAAATATTTTAAAAGTCCACATTGTGGAAACACCATACCTCTGCCATGATTGTTAGGATTCTAAGTTCTGCCCCACGGTTACCTGGCAACAGTCAGGTATGCTCCTCCCCACCATTACCTGACAACAGCCAGGTAGGTCTGGTCCACTATAAAAGGGGATGCTCGGCCCCTCCTATCTCTCTTGCCTCTCTTATTCTCTGTCAGCTTCTCTCTTGCCCTTCTTGGACTCTCCTCTCCTCCCCCCTCTCCATGTGGTCATGGCCGGCCTCTGCTTCTCTACTCTCTCCTTCTCTCTGCCTTTCTCTGCCTCTACTACCCTCTTAACTCCCTTCCCCATGCCCTGAATAAACTCTATTCTATACTATACCTGCGTTTGTCTGGTTCCTCAGGGGGAAGGGATGCGTCCGCATGGGCCCACTGAGGCACCCCCTTCCCCCACACTGCTCTAGAACATATTCTCTTGTCTATTTCTCTTTTTATGATCACAACAATGATGATTTATGGAAATCATGAGTCAAATAAACCCTTCTTCCTTTTAAGATGGCTTTGTCAAGCATTCAGTCACAGTGTCAAGAAAGTCAACTAATTCATCCATGTCCTCTCATAGTGTTTCCATATCTTTCTTGTCTGAATTAATTGTTTCTACGTGTGTCCTTCCTTAACCTCCCCATGCCCACCAGTGTGTCATTCCTCATCCCATGGACTGTCTTCTCATTTTACTCCCTTGATTTTCCAAGCAGAAATGGTCTTATTTCCAGTGTTTGTCTGGTCCCTCAGGGGGATGCCTCGACATGGGCCCACTGAGGCACTTCCTTCCCCCACACTGCTGTAGAACATATTCTCTTGTCTATTTCTCTTTTTATGATCACAACGATGATTTATGTAAATCATGAGCCAAATAAACCCTTCTTCCTTTTAAGATGGCTTTGTCAAGATGTAGCTCATTATGGTCTTGAACTCTCGATGTAGCTAAGGATGGACTTAAACTGATCCTCCTGCTTCATCCTTGAAAGCTGATGTTATAGACATACTTGGCTCTGATTGAAAGTCTTTTATGACAGAGTCTTATTTTAGGTGTTTTCTCTGGAAGCCAGGAAATGTCGAGTTGCCATTTTGATGATATTCAATACATTTGGTTGAATAAAGAAAAATAAAGCTAAGTGATTCTTAATAGGTGGTAAAATTTACCAGTTTACCTAGGCTATTATTTTCTCTTCTCTTTGTGACAACCCTGGCTGTCTTGGAATTTGCTTTGTAGACCAGGTTGGGCTCAGATTCACAGAGATCTGCCTATCTCTGCCTCCCAAGTGCTAGGATTAAAAATGTGTGACACCAAGCCTGACAAATTTAGCCAGATTTTTAAAAAAAAGAGACTGATGGCACTATGTGTATCAAAGTCTAGTCCAACCAAAACTGTTAACACTCTCTAGATCTGCCCAGCATTTCACACAGAAACTCCAGATCCCTTCAACAGCAGTTCCCTTTCTATATGCTCTTAGCTGATGGTAATCATTTTTCTTCTGTTTCTATCAATTGCCAGTTTTAAGTAACTCATGTAAGTATAATTATATACTATTAATCTTTAGGTGTTTAATTCTCTCAGCCTATTTTCATAATGTATACGGGCCAGTTATAGAACATCATTCTTTGTTAAGTTTGGATGTATTTCACTGAAACGTATACTACTTTCGTTTACCCACTCATGCTGATAGACATGGGTTATGTCTACCTTTTGGCTATTGCAAACATTGCTGCTACGAACACTGATGTATTAGTGTGTGGCTGAGGCTCTGCTTTCAATCATTTGGTGTATATACCTAGAAGTAGAACTGCTGGATAATATGGCAAGTGTGTGCTTAGCTTTTTGTTCAGCCACCATTCTATTTTCTAGAAAAAAAAAATAGGGTAGATCTTTCCTACACATCCGAAAAAACTCATGCATAGCAATAGCAGGTCTTGCAATCCATCAACGTCATTCTTTTCCCATTTTTCTCTTTTTTTTTCAGAAACTTTTATTTATTGAGACATTCTCATGCCTCCAGTTTTATCCATGCATGTTTTCTCCAGTCCTTCATTGAATGGTCTTTGGTGCCATTGTTTTTATTTTTATTATTATAATTATTTTTGTGTACAAAGAAGATCTAGCCATGTAGCCACAGGCTGTCAAAATTATAATGCTTGTGCTTCAGCTCCAAGATGCATATAGGCAAAATATTCATATATATGGAATACAAATATCTTTAAAAATTTTATGTGGAGTGTATGCTATATGTGTACAGGCTCATGTGGAGACCAGAGAGGATGACAGATCCCCTGGAGCTGGAGTTACAGGTGGCTGTCAGCTGTCTAACATGAGCTCTGGGAGCTGAGCCATCTCTACAGAGTCACTGATAAAGACTAATCATTGTCATTTTGCTATTTGTTTTTATATGGATGAGAGCATTTTTGGGGGGGGGGGGCAGGGGGTGGGTGGGTGGATAGCCTTGGCTGTTCTGGAATTCACTTTGTAGACCAGGCTAACCATGAACTTAGGGACCAGACTGTCTCTTCCTCCTGGGTAGTGGGATATTAGAGGCAAGTATTACCACACCCAGCTGCTTTTATTGCTCCTGATAAATTTTGTTCCTGCCTTCTCTTGTATTTACTTAATGATTTGGATTCCTTTTTTGTTTCCTTTTGTATATATTCTAACACAATATTTTATGGTGACTGTAGTTGTATAGCACCCCCAAATTATAATGATTTGATCTTATTTCCAATCATATACAAAAGCCCTCTGCAGATCTGCCCTCCCGCCTCAATGTTATTGATATAATAAACTGCATTTTTGTATGCTTATATTAGCTACTTAGGTGTGCTACAACAAAATAACACAAATTGGTTTATCCATGAGAAATTGGTTGTCTCACAGGTGAGAAGCCAGTAGGACTAGCCAGTAGGATTGTGCCCTTCTGAGGCTACAAGAGAAAAGCTTAAATGGAAGAATGAAATGAAGAGGAAGGCTTGACTGCTCCTAGGTATGGTGTAGGAGAAAGTTTGTTGTAGATGAAGGGAAGAGCATAGGTACAGGCAGAGACATCTGGGGGAATCCAGAGCGAAAGACCCCGAGCTGGGTCATGTGACCCCGAACGGGGTCATGTGAGGAGAGGGGGAAGAGGGGAGCCAGACCGAGAGGCCAGGAAGGTAAAGGGTAGATTAAAGGTGTGGGAGGGGGCAGATAAATAAAAATGGTTGGATTATATAGGGAAGGAAGGTCAGTTGGGGAAGGGTAGCCTAGCCCATGGGCTGGATACCTTAGGATATGTGGTGGGGCATACCAACCATACTCTGTAAGAGGTAGGGACTGAGGGATGCTGGGAGAACCTGGCGCGCCAGGTCCACTTTCATATATCAAATAGGCACCTCCGCCATTTGTCTGGGTTTGGAACCTAACAAGGCTGTTCTGTAGTCTCCTGGCAACCCTTGTTCTTTGGCATGTGGAAAGTTCCTTTGATACGGGCCTTCATTCTGACTCTTGTTGTTCTTCATGTGGTAGCCTCCTGTGTGCTTGTCTCCAATGGATGTTCCTCTGACACCTGCCTTCCTTCTGATTCTCATTCTTCATGTGGTAGCCTCCTGTGTGCTTGTCTCCAATGGATGTTCCTCTGACACCTGCCTTCCTTTTGATTCTCATTCTTCATGTGGTAGCCTCCTGTGTGCTTGTCTCCCATGCTTGCTTGCTTGCTTGCTTGCTTGCTTGCTTTCTTTCTTTCTTTCTTTCTTTCTTTCTTTCTTTCTTTCTTTCTTTCTTTCTTTCTTTCTTTCTTTCCTTCTTTCTTTCTTTCTTTTTTTTTTAATTAGGACAATAGTCACAGTAGATTCAGAGCTCCCACTGCATTGTGACCTCATCTTAACTTATGGTGTCTGTAATGATGTAACCCATAGCTAGACACATTTGGATGTATTGAAAGTTGGAGCTTCAAGATAGGGATTTGAGGACAGCATACATAATTCACACCCAGTACTCAATAACATACCTTTATTAAAAATGTTTAACTTTGTCTTTAAAGTTCTTTGGTGAACGCTGGGTCTCACACCCAGGACTGCCTGCCTGCTCAACAGTAAGTCATACCGTCCTATTAGAAGTATTTCACCATATAACTATGAGTTTCTACCTAACATCCTTTAATTCTTTTTTTTAAAAAAAGATTTATTTATTTATTGTATGTAAGGTCACTGTAACTGTTTTCAGACACCCCAGAAGAGGGCATCAGATCTCATTACTGATGGTTGTGAGCCACCATGTGGTTACTGGGATTTGAACTCAGGACCTTAGGAAGAGCAGTCAATGCTCTTAACCACCGAGCCATCTCTCCAGCCCCATCCTTTAATTCTAACATAGTGGACTCCCTTTAGCAATTATAGGGCCTGTTAGGTGGTAATGAACTTTGTCAGCTTCTGTTTGATAACATAATGAATGCCTTGGCACTTCATTTTTGAGGAAACAATTTACAGGATTGTTAGTTGACAGTTTTTAATCTTTCACAACTTTAAATGTCATTCTGCATCCTCCTGGCCTCTAAGAATTTTGGTGTGAGATCGGGTGGTGTTTATTGAACCATGTGTTGAACCACTCTCTTGCTGCTCTCAGTGGACTTTGACTTGAAAGTCTGACTTACAAAGTGTCTTGATGCCAGTTTGTCATACTTAGTATGCATCTGGTTTCTTTGCAGTCATCAGATAAATGCACTTCATCAAACGCGTGGCGCTTTGGCCATGATTTGTTTAACTACCCTCTGCTCCCCCCACCACCAGATGTCTGTAAATTTCCTTAGTCTCTGTTCACTTTACTTCATTCCTTTTTCTTTCTGTTTTTGAAAACGTGTAATTTCAGATGACCCGTCTCTACTTTGCTCCTTCTTTTTTTCTGTTTGCTCAGACAGGCTGCCAGTTCCTTCTCGTGAAAACTTCATTTCAATCCTGACGCTTTGTAGCTCCAGAGTTTCTGTTTGGTTTTGTTTTATTCTTTCCCATCTCTTGGTTAATATTAAAACTTCAGCAATGCATCATATGCCCTCATCTGCTCAGGCTACATTAGCAGAATAATATAAAAGTTAGACGTTCAATTTCCCAGCCAAAATATTGGCTGTCATGGTATTTGGTATGAGGTCAATGCCTGTGTGTTGGTCCACGGCTATCGTTTTTATTTGTCTGCACATGTCAGAAGGGTGAGAGAGGCTCTCATGGGCCTCTTCTCTAAGGCCACTAATTTCATGACACGGCATGTTCATGGTCTAATTACCTCCCAAAGGCCCAGTTCCCATATCATAACCTGAGGTGTTAGGAATTCAGCTATGAGGTTTGGATAGACATACACTTCCAAACCACTGCATTCTTTTTCTGTTTTCCTTTGTTTCTTGGTCCACGTTTGCTTTTAACCCTTGAATCATATTTCAATTTTTTTTAATAGTAAATCTGGTGTCTGGGTTTCCTCACAGACATCGTTCTTTTTTTTTTTTTCGATGCTTTCCTATTCTTTGTATGGCTTGGCCCTTTGGTTGATATTGTTGGGAATTAAAGTATGGTGACTCTGGAAACCAAATTCTTCTCCTGGCCCAGGGTTTGCACTTTTGTTTTTCACAGTCTGAAGGCTGTCATAGTCTGTTTGTTTGAGAGTTTTCTTAGTTACATTTGTAGAAGGTATCTTTTGCTGTGTTTAATCAATGAATTCTTGACTTCCTTTGGTCATATTTCGACAAAGAGTTTCCTGAAAGGAGAGTTCCCAGTATTTAAAGGGTCCTTCTGTGCTGAGGCATTTCTTCCACCTGGATTCAGCACTGCCTGTGCCTCCAAACCAGCCTGAAGAACGACAATGTCTTCTTGAGTCTCTCCTGACCTAGGACCTTGTTTGTACATTCATGTAGCGTCCTAAACCTTCTCATACACAGCTGTTTCAAATATTTAAACTCCAACTTTCCTAGACGAGAATGAAGCTTGTCTTCTATCCATTTATTTCTACCTGTAATACCTTTTAAGAAAAGTGCCTTTACTCACTGAGCTGTCCACCAACTGTTTGTTCCAGCAGTCTGTGGATCCACAATCCCTTTATAGCAGTAGTTCTCAACCACAACCATAAAATTATTTTCTTTGCTACTTCATAACTATAATTTTGCTAATGCTATGAATCGTAACATAAATATCTATGTTTCTCATTGGTCCCAGGTGACCCATATGAAAGGGTCATTTGAGCTGGGCAGTGGTGGTGCATACCTTTAATCCCAGCACTTGGGAGGAAGAGGCAGGCAGATTTCTGAGTTTGAGGCCAGCCTGGTCTACAGAGTGAGTTCCAGGATAGCCAGGGCTACACAGAGAAACCCTATCTTGAAAATAAAAAAAAAAAGGGTCATTTGACCCCCCAAAGGGGTCTTGACCCACACAGGTCGAGAGCCACTACCTTAAGGGCTTAAGAGTAGTGACTTCCATTTTTCCTGTTCGAATTTTGAGTTAGACAAGACAGAGACAAGCTCCTTGTATCAGTCTTCAAGTGTCTTCCATACGGTTTAGAATAATTATACATAATCTCTCTCTCTCTCTCTCTCTCTCTCTCTCTCTCTCTCTCTCTCTCTCTCTCTCACACACACACACACACACACACACACACACACGAACACACAAGATCTGCTTTTTCCCTGTGATTCAAGGGAGACACCTATATCCAGGTTCACTTCTGTACCAAAGCTACCGCCATGCTGGGAACAGAGGGATGAGTGGGTGGTGTCTAGTGATAAGGTACAAAACACTCTTGTCACCATTTAATTAGTGACTGTAACCTAGCTTCCAGAGCTCTACCAGATCCATTAAAATCGTTCTGCATCCCTATGTTTCTACAGGAGAGTAAGCTGCAGAACGTTCTAGTCTGCTTTGGCTGATGTCTCCCTTGTCAACATTATTTTGCTTCCATTTGTGCTGTCACCAAGGGCACCACAGGAACATGGCAAGTGACACAAATGTACGGTCATAAAACAACATGACAGCAAAGTCGGTCTCAGCTCTTTAGAGCATCTCAGATGGAGCTTGGTTGGTGAATTACAAAGAAGAATCTCCAAGGACACAGTTGAGAGCAGATAAGGTTGTGAGGTGTAAGTCCTGTCTAGGTAGTAAATTGCAGAGGAGCCAGGGCTTGCTGACAGTGTGGGCCGCTGCAGTCACAGACTGTGAGCCGTTGAGTCTGATTTCTGGATGCGAACTTAATCCCAGCTCATGAATGGTCTTAACCGGCCAGAAGTGACCAAGTAGAAGAGCATGCGAAAAGAACGGGATGACTTGTTCTGGAAGCACATTAGAGACTCCCCTCAGGATTCAAAGCCCTGTCTCATTCACTCTATTCCTCAGGATGCTTTTCATATCAGCATGTCCTAGCATGCCTGGGGTTTGCAATTTTATCTCAGAAGTGACTTTTGGAGGTAAGCTTTTGAACTGTTTCTGTCTCTCCAATTCTGTACTATTTTCTCTTTTGTATCATCTCCCTTTTCCTCTCAAGTTCCTTCTTTAGTTTATCCTAATTTGCTTTCTACCCCTCAGTGACATATGCTTCAAAGCATAACCTGCCAAGAAAATTCATACTAGGGTAGACATGGCTAATAAGCACAAATATAAACATTTTAAGAAACTATTTACATTTGAACAGAAGTTTATATTTCAGGCTAAAAGAAGAAAAGGTCTCATTGTAAAACTACGTAGCAAATACTCCAGAGGAAAGAGAATTTTTGAGAGAACCTTCTCAACACTCAGAATTTCTTTTGTTTTCTAAATATAATCTAATCTAGATGGTCAGTATAAGGAAAGTCCAAGTCAAAACAGGCTTCAGAAAAACACATTCCTTCTCCTGGTATAAAAAGAAACCCTGGGCACATTCCAGTTATGACATCATTGGAATCATGGTCCTTCCTACCAAAGACACAGGGGACAGCCACTTTGCTTTAGAAAAAGAAAGTAGCTATTAAAGAGATTTAGAACTCTTTCATTGCAGATAATAGGGAGCCTTGTTAAACTAAATTAAATTGTAAAAAATCCTTTAGGGGAAGGACTTAGAAATGTCGTTCTCTGAATTTGATACAAGCATTGTAAAACCTAATTCCCTTTAGTTAGGGTTACTATTGCTGTGATGAAACACCATGACCAAAAGCAAATTGGGGAGGAAAAGGTTTATTTGACTTGCATTTTCATATCCCTGTTTATCATTGAAGGAAGTCAAGACAGAAATCAAACAGTGCAGAAGCCCAGAGGCAGAGGCAGAGGCTGAAGCAGAGGCCAGTGCTGCCTACTGCCCATCATAGCCTGCATTATTGTAGAACCCAGGATCACCAGCCAAGGGATGGTCCCACCCATAGTGGGCTGGGTCCTCCACCATCAGCCATTAATTTAGAAAATGCTCTCCAGGCTTGCCCATAGCCTGATCTTTTGGGGGTATTTTTGTAACTGAGGCTCCCTCCTCTGTTTTGAGTTTAGTTTGTGTCAAGTTGACATAAAACTACCCTGCACAACTCCCAACTACTATAGTGGCCTGCATTGGGCTCTCACAAGACCTATCCTATCAAGGACAGGTTAACAGAGCGGAAGGACTTACCCTTTAATTCTGAACTATTGGTTTTGATAGTTTGGGGGAGAGGTGAAATCACTGACTTTAGTTGTGTACCCAGTACTGAGTCTACTCAGATCCAATTGATAACTCCACACCATGGTCACACAGACAGCATTTAATCTGGTTAATCTTGGTGAGTCACAAAACAAGATGAGTAGACTTGAATGAGAGAGAGAGAGAGAGAGAGAGAGAGAGAGAGAGAGAGAGAGAGAGAGAGAGAGAGAGGAGGGAGCAGGGGGGATGGAGAGAGAGAGATTTGTTAGAAAGAAGAAAGGTAATGGTGAGGTGGGTAAGTGAGATTGGTCAGCATGCATTGCATGGACACTCAAAATTTTCCATGTATACATTTTTAGGTTTTGTTTGTTTTTGAGACAATTTATCTGTGTAGCCCTGATTGTTCTGGACCTCATTCTGTAGACCAGGCTGACCTCAAACTCAAGAGATCTGCCTGCCTCTGCCTCCCAAATGCTGGATTAAAGGTATGCACTATCACTGCCTGACCAAATTTTTATTAGTTAATCAATAATGAAAAAGTCCCAACAATCAATAAAGAAAATGACACGTAAGCTTTTATATAAGCCATTGTTAGCCTGTGAGCAAGGCTGAATACAGAGACTCAGAGGGCTCCTCTTCATTTCCTGACCTAGCTTGGCTTTTTTTTTTCTTTTTTTCTTTTCCTCACACAGCTTTAAGCCATATGTTAGAGGAGTATCTTTTCTCCTGGTTTAGCAATCCTGATAGAAAGCACTTCTTCTTCATTCAGAGATCCCTCTAAGGGAGATTATATTGCTTTGTCCAGGACACATGTCTAACTCTCATTCAGTCACTGAGTAGTAGCAGACGCCATTTTAGGGACTATGCTCAGAAATAGACACCAAGCAACTTAAGTCATAATCTGAAGCTAAGGAGTTATATTTTTAATCACATAAACCATCCTTCTTACACTGCATCTTCCATTAAGCCCACTCAACAGCTTTTTCTCATCTCATCTAGTCTCCTGTTCATGACCTCAAAGGCTAACAATATTCCCCATAGTGGTCAGGTCGAGTAGTAACTTAATGTCTGCATTCTACTTTCTCAGCTTGGCTATCTTTCTTTGAGTGTGTTGTTTAAGCTAGCTGGTAAAAGATGAGAGCAGAAGGTTGGGACTTGAATTTCATGAATTGTTTAGCTTCATTTGGAATGAGAATAAAGCTCCCTCGACTAAAGTGTCTCTACTCAGCCATCTGAGCCAGAGGCTTAGCAAATGTCTGCTTCATCTGTGATCACTGGAGGTCAGAGCAAGAGACTGTAGCTGGTTCATGTCATTTAAACCTACTACCATCACCTAAACTCACTGGCAGTGTTCTCTTGAGAACTAGAGGCTGCTATTGGTTACTGTGCACACATGGAGTGTTTAGAATGTCCAGACGAGTTTGCTAGCAAGCTAGAAGCATAGCCTACAAACGTGCAACCCCCCCCCATTCCATCTATCCAGAAAATGTCTCCCTGACACCACTAGGATGTAAACTCCCCTAAACTTCCTCCTCCTCCTCCTCCTTCTTCTTCTTCTTCAAGATTTATTTATTATATGCAAGTACACTGTAGCTATCTTCAGACACACCAGTAAAGGGCATCAGATCTCATTAAAGATGGTTGTGGGTCATCATGTGGTTGCTGGGATTTGAACTCAGAACCTCTGGAAGAGAAGTCAGTGCTCTTAACCAATGAGCCATTTCTCCAGCCCTCCCCTGAACTTCTGTCTTTAGTTTTCCTTCATCCCCTACTACACTCTCCTCTTTGTAATTGTTAAGTAGATGGTCACTTCTCCAGGGAAATACAGTGCTCAATTCTTCCATAACTCCAGTACCTAGCATGACTGATGACATTTGGAAGGCTCTTAGTATTTATGGAGAGACTAGTAGAGATGGGTCTTAAGGAGTGAGAAACTGGATAACATAGTTATCACTTGGGTTTAGGGGATTTGGAGTCAAATAGCATGCTTTGTCTTCCAATCTGTAGAGCTGGTGTACCTCTGCGTGTTTTTGGTAACTGTTAAGACTGCTCTCTGCTCAGTCAGCCTGGACTCTGTATACAAAGGGCAGCTGGCTCACTGTAGTGGGCTGTGACAGTTCTTAGTTCTCTGCCAGACTCTGAGAGTCTTCAGCAAGTCTGACCCACAGTCTCTCTCTCTCACACAGTCTGGTTGACAGTAACTTAATCCCCTTCCTTGGATTTTCTCTGATCATCTGCCCTGTGTTCTCCTCTTCTCTGTCTACTGCTGTCTGAGCTCCTCATACTTCAGCAACCATGTGGGACTAAAGCAAAAGTGAGTTCATCCACAGAGCATGTGCTTGGGCAGCCAAGTCCCCCAGGTTTGAATAAAATGACCCAATCCATTTGGTATTCACTGGGAAGTCACATAGGGACATGTCCATTCTAGGATGTCCCTCACAAGGGCCAGGTGCTGCTTCAGCTAGATTTGCCTAAGGTCCTTGACTGGTACTCTGAGTGGGAGGCACTAGAGGTCAAACTCTACCTTGCATCTCTCACACCATCCGGCCCCTCCTCCTTTTAGCCATTGGTTTTGATTTGATGATGACTTTCAACTGGAAGTCCCATTCCTAACCCCATTTGGCCTCTTCCCAAATTGGAATCCTCACCTGGACTATAGCTGCAAATTTGAGACTCAAAACAGGCAATGGACAGTTTCATTTTAAAGGGATAAAGAATCAACTCTGGCTAATGAGTTATATTCCAATGTACAATGTCCTCTGATTGTGTTTTATGTGTCAACTCTCTAAACTTGAAAGACACAGTTGTGTAATGTCTGCTCATTAATTGAGAATAATCCCAGTGACGCAGTATTGCATACCAGCCAAGCTTGTCATTCTCATACCCAACAGCTTGCGATTGCAGGGCTGCCCTTGAATGGCAACCTTTCTCAACAACTTGAGGAGCAGAAGCAGAGATGTACCCTGATATCAACAACTTCCCATTCTGAGAGAAAAGGACCCATTTAGATGGAACAAATTTGAGTTTCTTCTCCCTGGAAACTGATGATGCTCCAGCAATTTCCATTGTCCATTGGCCAAATATTAGGTCATGGGACTGTTTCTTCCTAATAACCTTGGGGAATGTAGCTGACCAAAATAGAAAAAAAGTGTGCTTAAAAAAAAAGATTTATTTACTTTATGTATCTGAGTGCTCTATCTGCATGTACACCTGCATGTCAGAAGAGGGCATCAGACCCCATTACAGATGGTTGAGAGCCACCATGTGGTTTCTGGGAATTGAACTCAGGACCTCTGGAAGAGCAATCAGTGCTCTTAACCACTGAGCCATCTCTCCATCTCTTAAAATATACTGAATATTTTAAGTATTAATAAGATCTGAGTACAAGTTTCTGAAAATCTGACTTAAACTGTTTTAGGAAAAATGTTCACTAGCTTATACAGCTGCAGAGTCCTGGAACAGAATGTCTTTAGGACATCTAGATTCTATCAAAAAAAAAAAAATCAAGATTTGGTGTTCTGCATCCCACAGCTCTAGAGAGTTTTTCATGTCCTGTGGCTGAAGAAGCTTCAGATTATGAGAGCTTTATTCTCCTCCATTCCTTCTTGGCAGTAGCTCCAGAGACACAGCCATAGTAGAGATTCTATCGCTGAATCTCACTTGATTAGTCTGTGTCATGGTCCTCATTATGAGCTGACGATGATAGCTAGAGAAAATACAGCTTGCTGATTGGCTAGGCCTGAGCCATTCTTATCTTTGGAATGGGAAAGCACGATTGAATTTTCCACCAGAACCGTGTGAACTAGTCATGGAAGCAGCTGCAGATTCTCCAAGAAAATCCAGATACTGTGATTGTAAAATTAGGGGGCAGATACTGAGCTAGAAAGAAAGAGTGAAGGTACTGTTCTTCCCTCTTAACTTCAGGAATGTCTTGATAGTCTGGTACTTTAAGTTCATGATTTCTCCTAAACCCTGTCCATAATAAAGGTGATTCTTCACTGAATGTCAGTTTTGTGTTGTATGTTATACTCTCTCATAGAGTTGGTTTTTGTTATTGTTTTCCGAAACAGTATTTCTCCGTGTAGCCCTGGCTGTTCTGGAACTCACAGAGCTCCACCTGCCTCTGCTTCCCAGGTGCTGAGATTAAAGGCATGCACCAAATGCCTGGCTCCCAGTGAGTCTCTGTGAATGATGATCTTATCTGATAGGAATGGTTAGTCTCTTTTCTTAATAAGAAAAGGAGGTATTGGGGGTCAAGTGACATGGTCAAAGACTTGAGGACTGAAAGTGGGTCAATATACAGCCCCAGGCCACCTTTACAGACCGAGTTTATTCTCCTGTGGGTATAGCTCAGATTTGCTCGTAGGCAAGATCCTTTACTGCATTTACTAAAAATACAGATTTCCAGGCACTCCCCGCAGCAGGCTTGATTCAGTAATCTAGGTTAACCTTGAGGATCTTTTTTTTCAAGTGTGTGCAACAGATTTTACTAGTGAACAAAGAGGAAATGTATAATCCCAGACTGCCTCTTACAAGTTAAAACTTCCAGAAAGGGTCATGCACCAAACCTAATCCTTGTTTCCTCTTCTCTTCTCCATGGAGAGAACTGCTGTAGCTTCAAAATATGCTTAGTCTATTCTCCAGGACAGCCCTCTAACCTTATTCTTCAAAAAGGAATGGAACAGGCTGAAGGGTTGGGTCCGTGGTTAAGAGAGCTTGCGTTAAAATCACAAGAACCGGAGTTTGGATCCTAACACCCAGGTAAGAAGTCCATCTGAAGGATGCCTGCAACCTGTCTCTGAGAGGGGAGAGTCGGGAGGGCTGCCGGGGCTTGCTGACTCTCAGCCTGTCTGAAAAACTGAGAGCACCAGGTTCAGAGAATAGATGTAGATACTCCTAAGTAAAATACCTAAGTAAAATAGCGAGGTCATGGGCCCCAGTAAGGGAACAATTTTGATTATTTTGCTAAATAGATATAATTTTAAATCGTATACTAGAAATTATACATACAATATTAAAATGGAAAGGATATATGAGATCCGATTGATCATGAGTTACCATATTTTTCTCTTGCTATTTATCTAGGAAACTAAATTGTAGAGCTCTTTGTTGCCCTTTAATGAAATCTCTGGCAAATGTCATTGATTTTTCTGGTTACTCTGACTATGAAAAACCATTCTAGTTTATGAACTAAATAAAATATGTAATTCTGGGGCTGGTGAGATGTGGGACCATGAACGGCAGTCTGTGGCCTGGTTGAGCGGGGCTTACTCCTGAGACACAGTAGAATATTCTACAAGGGACGGAACATGAGCCATGCTTCTAGATACCTAGGCTCCTGACATCAACTCCATACTCCTGACTCCTTAACTCCATAATCCTGTGGCTATTGGGGTTGGCCATCAGTAGGGCCAGGTCCAGTGTTCTAGCTGGACTCCACCCCCACATTCACCCGGCTATAGCCAGGTTTTTCCCGCCCCACAGTTACCTGGCAACAGGCAGTCCACTATAAAAGGGGATGCCAGGCCCCTCCTAGCTCTTTTGCCTCTTTCTCTTGTCTTTCTCTCTTGCCCCCGTGTTCCCCCCTCTCACCATTCTTCTCTCCTCTTTCCACATGGTCATGGCAAGCTCTCACCCCTCTATCTTTTCTTTCTCTCTTTACTTCTCTATCTCTTTTCCTTTTCCTACTTCTCTATAGTAAAGCTTTGAAACCATGGGCTGCCTCTTCTTATCAAAACCTGCCATGTAGGAGCAATGGAACAGGCCTCAGCGTCTCCAGCTGCCAGACCAGACCAAAGACTTCCCTGCCTAGCCAGGCTTCCTCTACAGGTACACAGGGTCGTGCCAGAATGGCCCCGCATTCTGGGCAAGGACCTCCTCCTTAGCTAGGCAGCCTCCCTTCTGTAGGTACACGGGCACCTGCCATCCCTACATGGGTATGCGGCCCCGCCCGTTTTCCCTGCAGTGAGATGGCTCAGTGGTTAAGAGCACTGACTGCTGAGTTCAATTCCCAGCAACCACATGATGGCTCATAACCATCTGTAATGGGATCTGATGCCCTCTTCTGTTTTTTTTTTTTTTTTTTTTTTTGAGACAGGGTTTCTCTGTGTAGCCCTGGCTGTCCTGGAACTCACTCTGTAGACCAGGCTGGCCTTGAACTCAGAAATCCACCTGCCTCTGCCTCCCAAGTGCTGGGATTAATCATGCCCTCTTCTGGTGTGTCTGCAGAAAGCTGTAGTGTACTCACATACATAAATATTAAAAAAATGTAATTCCAAAAATAAAAATCTAGTTCCAAGTAATAGTCAAAGCTTCCAACCTCACTGTGCTGGCTAGTTTAATGTCAACTTGACAGAAATTAGAGTTGTCTGAAAGGAGGGAACCTCATTTGAGAAAAATGTATCGTCTGTAGGGCATTCTCTTAATTAGTGATTGATGGGGGAAGGGCCAGGTCCATTGTAGGTGGTGCCACCCCCAGGCTAGTGGTCCTGAGTTCTAGAAGGAAAAGCAGGCTGGACAAGCCACAGGGAGCAAGGCAATAAGTGCACTCCTCTGTGTCCCTTTCTTTCATCAGCTTCTGCCTTCAGGATCCTGCTCACTTTGAGTTCCAGTCCTAACTTCCTTTTCCTTCAGCAATGAACCCTGTTGTACAAGTGTAACCTGAATAAACCTGTTGATGCCCAGATTTCTTTGGTCACAGTGTTTCATCACAGCAATAGTCACTCACAGACTTAGAGTGCCTTCTTCCCACACTGAGCCTGCAGCAGGTGGAAGGCATAATGGGACTAAGAGTGCAGAGTGTGTCTTACCCACTTTCCCTGACAGCCTTTTGCGCCTCTCCATGAGCTCCTGGTGTGACCTCTGACTCCTTCAGAGGAAGCTGAAGCAGCGAATGGGAGAGGAGCAATGGGAAGTTCCGTTCTGATGGTCTAGCCCTGTTACCGCCTGATATCTAAATATCCTGTGATAAGGCATTTTAAAACTGAATTATTCTAGCATTGGACCCCTTTGCACACTTTTTATTTTGAACACCCATTTTCCATTTCTGAGATTCTTCACCTGCTATTTCATTCAAAGCAGGATAGTATATTTCCCCTCTCTGGTTTCTCGGGGGTCCACCTTTTGAAATCAGTATTTCATGCATATTTCTAGTTTTTGTTTTGTTTTTTATTTATTTATTCTTTAAGTAATCCCTGTTGGCTAGATCTAAGATAACTCCACTGTGGCAATATTGTAGATTTCCCCACTTGCCTTTCTATAGTTAGTCTCTCACCCAGTATACTCCTCATACATTACACACTTCCTACACACACTCCAGGATATGCTATGGGAGAGGGGCTTAAGGAGTGCTTTGATCACTTTTCTGTTGTTGTGAGAAAACACCCTTGCCAAAGCAACTTAAGGAAGGGTTTGCTTTGGCTTGCAATTCGAGGTATCTTCAATCATTGCAGGTAAACCAGGGCAGGAGGACTTTGAAGCAATTGGTCACATTCTATCAAAATAAAGACACAGAGAGAAAGGGCCCACTTACACTGTCCAAGATCTAGCCAGGGAATGACATATTCCCACAACTAAGATGTGTATTCCCACATTAATTAACTTAATCCCTCATAGGGATGCCCAAAGGCCCACTTCCCAGCTCTTTCTAGGTTCTGACGAATTTACTAACATCATCCATCACAAGGAGATACTAAGACTTATTTTAAAGCTACAGAGAGAGATTAGTACACAGTGGAACAGTACACAGGTGAGAGATAAGCCATGGAACAGAATATGAAACCCAGAAGCAAACTCATGCATGTTTGGGCACTCAGTATGTTTTATAATTAGAACTACATGCCAGTCGGAAAATATCATGCTATTAAAACACAGTGCTGGAGAGAGAGATGGCTCAGCAGTTAAGAGCACTGACTGCTCTTCCAAAGGTCCTGAGTTCAAATCCCAGCAACCGTGGCTCACAACCATCCATAATGAGATCTGACTCCCTCTTCTGGAGTGTCTGAAGACAGCTACAGTGTACTTGCATATAATAAAAATAAATAAATCTTAAAACACAGTGCTAGGAAAACTGGTTATTATTTAAAAAAAGTTTCCCTATCTTATTGGTGGACTAAAAGTCCTACAAATGAAAGAGAAAAGCTAAATGTCAGAGGAAAATATATCATCAACAATGTTCATAGGACATATGTGACATTAGAAAAATAGAGGCATACTGGGGGTGGAAGGGTGCAAGGCGGGAAGGGTGGGAGAGAAGGACCAACAGGAACAAGTTAAGTCTGAAATGCCATAATAAAACCCATTGCTTCGTATGCTAATTATACATATTTAATTTGCTTAATAAAGAAAATTCAAATTAGACAAAAACAAAACAAAAACCTTGGGCTATAAAAATATCTCTTAGACCATATACTAAAAGCTTGAGCATTAAAGAAAAAAAGATTAAGATTGTAGTACATTAGGCCAGGCATGAAGGTGGTGAATGCCTTTAATCTCAGCATAGCACTCAGGAGGCAGAGGCAGGCAGATCTCTGAATTGGTCTATGGAGCAAATTCTAGGACAGCCAGGGCTGCACAGAGAAACCCTGTTGGAGGAGGGGAGGAATGGCAACAAAAATTGTAACATATTAAATTAAGCTTGTTTTTTCCTGTTTTATTTTATTATTGTTTTGTTGTTGTTGTTTTTGGTTTTTCAAGACAGTGTTTCCTCTATATAACAGCCCTGGCTGTCCTGGAGCTCACTCTGTAGACCAGGCTGTCCTCAAACTCACAGAAATACATCTGCCTCTGCCTCTCAAGTGCTAGGATTAAAGGTTTGTGCCACTATGCCTGGCTTTATTTTTTTTTAATGTTTTGAAGTAATTTAAAGTATAAACAGGGCTGGGAGACTCCCTTGGTCAATAAAATGCTTGCCTTGTAAAAGAATCTGAGTTGCAGCTGGAACCCCAAGTACAAAAATTGGGCATGGTGGTGTGAGCTCATAATGCTGTGACCTGGGCAACCAGAATAGTGGTGTGTGCTCGAAAGACTCTGGCCAGGGCAACCTATAGAAGGAAGATTTATTTTGGTTTATGTGGTTTATGGTTCCAGAAGGATAAATCCATCGTGAAGGCATGGCAGCAGGCAGGCATAGTGGTAGGGTAGGAAGCTGATACATCCAGCAAGGCTGTACCACCAAAACCCTCCCCAGACAGCTACCAACTGGGGACCAAGTGTTCATGAGACTCTGGTGGGCATTTCTCCTTTAAACCATTCCAGCAGTATACCATGGTGTTATAGTGTTTTTCTAATCTGGTCAGTTAATAAACAGACATATATATATATATATATATATATATATATATATATATATATATATAAGCTGGAGAGATGGCTCAGTGGTTAAGAACACTGACTGCTCTTCCAGAGGTCCTGAGTTCAATTCCCAGCAACCACATGGTGGCTCACAACCATCTGTAAAGGGATCCGATGCCCTCTTGTAGTGTGTCTGAAAACAGCAACAATGATGGTGTACTCACATACATAAAATAAAAAAAAAGTCTTAAAAAAGATTGCTGAGAGAGAGAGAGCGAGAAAGAGAGAGAGAGAGAGAGAGAGAGAGAGAGAGAGAGAGAGAGAGAGAGAGAGAGAGAGAGATTGTACTCACAGTAGGACTACAGCCATCCAACAAAAGGAAGGGCCATGGAGATGTTTGCACAAGAAGCCTCAATTACATTTGCAATGTTTAATTTTTGAAAAAATCTTTAGGAAAATCTCTACATATCTCTCTCTTGTCTTGGTGAAGTGGCTGAGTTTGGTTCTGGGGCCATTAGAGCACATGCTGAGAGTCACTGTTACAAAAATATCTGAAATAATCAATTGAGTAAGCAGGTTTATTTGGCTCATGGTTCAGTTCTCAGTTACATCCCTGTTACATCCCTGTTGCTCTGTGATTGGGTGAGCACAGTATATCATGGTAGGAAGGCATAGCAGAAGAGACCTGTGGTCTCCTAGCTGTCAGGAAACAGAGACAGAAGGACAGGGTTCCACTATCCTTTCCACGCCATGCCAGTGAAGACCTTTCTTTATAAGGTCCCAACTCTTAGAATACCCAATAGCATAATGGGCGGTGGACCAAGCCGTTAACACATGGGCTTGCATGTTATTGTATTTTGATGTGTATGGGTGTTTGGCTTGCATGTATGCTTGTGTACCACATGCATCCTTGGTGTCCACAGAGACCAGAAGAAGGCATCAGATCCTCTGGAACTGGAGTTATCAATGATTGTGAACTGCCATATGGGCAGCGGGGTTGGAGCCTGTACAAATGCTCTTAACTCAGAGCATTTCTACAGCCCCAACACAGGTGTTTGAGGGCACATTTCAAATACAGATGAAATCAGTGAGCTTTGAACAGCGTGTTTGGCTAGAAGCTCCTCACGACTACTTAAAGTCCCAACAGAGGACACAGGAACCACTTAGAAGGAGCTCCCATGAGTCAAAGGGTGCCAAAGTGCCTCAGAAGAACAGCTATTGTATCCTGCACTATCACATGCATAAAGAGTGAGCTCATAACATACACAAAGACCACTGGGGTTGCAGAATTTTCTCTGTCCTATTACATTAGTGCAGAGGAGGCCTGTGATTGGACAGGGAAAAGGGAGGTGAAGCTAAGAGTTGCAGAGACAGGGTAGGAGAAGGAAGATGGCGGTGGGGACATGAACCCACGTGGCATATACCACCGACAAGTAGTTGTGATGTCTTAAGGTTAGAATAACTGGGATAAAGCTTTTATCATTATCAATTGGTTCTGAAATTATTGTATTGGCTTCTTATAAATTGTGATATTATTGATACATAAATCTGATTGGTTAATTGAGCTTTAAGAGTCTTGATTTTACCAGGTTACTGGGTATTGTGATATGCAACTGTGAGGTTGGCGGTTCCATTTAGTTACTGGAATGTGGGATCACCAACTCCATGGGTTTATGGCTGAGGAAGAACTAGTGGCCCCAGGGACAAGCGAATGAGAGCTGGGAAAGCAATGATCAGGTGCAGCAAGGACTTGCTGGGGAGAGTAGCTCCGTGAGATTTCACCAGTACCAGCACTAGCTCAGGAGCGTTCCAGTTCATTTTTTAATATTTCCTCAACACACTGGTCCAAACACCCAGCTCCAAACAATTAACATCTTGTTGCTGAAGACTGATAGGATAATAAATTCTTTTTTTTTTATCCTGGAAATAAATAATGGATGAGAAAACACTTATTTTTATTTTTCTTGGTCATATATGTTTCAGAATAACTACATAGCTGATCCTGTCTATATAGAACAATTGTAATTGATGAATGTAAAAGAAATGATGGAATATTTTAAATTCATAATTTTCAACTTGTAATGAAAAAAATTGATTGATAATAATTGATAGGCAATGTTTATTAGAGTCTAGGGGCTGGAGAGATGGCTCAGCAGTTAAGAGTACTGTCTGCTCTTCCAGAGATCCTGAGTTCAGTTCCCAGCAACCACATGGTGGCTCACAACCATCTGTAATGAGATCTGACGTCCTCTTCTCGAGTGTCTGAAGACAGCTACAGTGTACTCATATACATAAAATAATTCTTAAAAAAAAATGAGGGGGCTGGAGAAATGACTCAGCGGTTAAGAGCACTGACTGCTCTTTCAGAGGTCCTAAATTCAATTCCCAGCAACCACATGGTGACTCATAACCATCTGTAATGGGATCTGGCGCCCTCTTCTGGTTTGTCTGAAGACAGCTATAATTGTACTCATACACATAAAATAAATAAATAAATAAATCTTTAAAAAAGTCATAAGAAAAAAAGAGTCTAAAATTCTTAGCTGTAGTAGATGTGGAGAACATCAAGAGTCAGACTGTTCTCAGATATACCCCATCTTAGCCTTCTTAAAAGTAATACATTATATGAAAATATCACGTGCCTCTTGATATGATGTGGTCGCAATTTTTTCTCTTGTGATTTTTTTTGACTAAACAATTGAACTTCATTTCTTAAAGGCTTTTGGACTTGCTTTTATCTTACATAAAATGTGAGGAATAAAAAGAAGATCTAGATGACGATATAATCAGCTAAATTTAAATTTAAGGTGGAGCACTACAGACCCTTAGTAGGGAACCCAGAGTAGAGCTTCCAGTGGAGAAGATCCAGCCAGGAGCCCAAAGTGGTCTGGGTCCATTGTGGAGGAAGTACTTCTTAGATGCCAAAGGCTCCTAGAGGAAGGTTCCTACTCATAAGGGGAGCCACAGGGATTTATTATTATTATTATTATTATTATTATTATTATTATTATTATTATTCCGAATGCCTAATAAGGTTGATATGGCTTGGGGGATTTGGGGATTGCTTAACTTTGAGGCCTTCAGGAGATAAAGGAACAAAGCCACTTAGCATGTTATCCTTGAAAAGTCCAGGCAGGAGACATCTTTTCTTCTAGGATGATCTCTGATACTGCCAGCCCCCTAAGTTTTCTTTCTCTAACATGTAGAAAGACTGCCAAAGGAGTTTCAGGGCCCAACCCAGAGGTGGTAATAGCTACTATCTGCATTCTGAGCTTTTATCAGCAATTGCTGTTCACACAAGCGAAGTCATGCAAACATTTCCCAGGAGTTTTCTTGAGCGGGGCTTAGTCTGCATGCTTAGCAATGGTCACTGCACTCCTGTGGTCCAGGAACACTCTCTAGCACATGTCTGTCTGTCTCTGAGAGTGGCCTCTGATCTTTTAGGGATGATGGCTGATAGGGCTTGGAAGGTTGTGTTTTTTCCTGTAGTCATTTTTCAGAGGAACAAGATTGATGCCCAGTCTTAGAATGTCCTTTGGTAGGGTCTGAACCAAGTTTAGGCAGCTATAAACCAAAGACATCCCAGTGTTGTGTCCAGAGGGATGGAGATTCTTCCATAAAGTTATTTTTCTTCTGCTTCTCTGAAAACAATAACTTTCTACATGTGTACTGCATGCATAATTTCCTCCTTTCCTCTCACCCGCTCAAGTTCATGACTTCTTTGGAACTGAACAATCTACCAGATGAAGACCCCGGAGGAGTCTGATTCTCCGTCTCAGTAGCCACAGTGTCCTGCCTGCAGGATTTTCTAGTACAACTGTGGCATAAAAGCTTTGGGAGTAGCCAGTTAATATCTGACTGTCCATGAGATTTAACCCATGCCTGACACTGTTCTGGTGACCTGAGACTAGATAGCCCAGGGGCCTGGGGAAAGCCAAATACTATTGTTCTGCTAAGGAAATATAGTAATAAAATGACTCATAATGGCATTCTGCTATTGTGGTGGTTTGAATAGAAATGGCCCTCATAGACAGATGGATTTGAATGCTTGGCCATTAGAGAGAGGCACTATTAGGAAATGTGGCCTTGTTGGAGTAGGAGTGACCGTATTGGAAGAAGTGTATCACCAGAGGTGGATTTAAACACTCAAACCATGCCCAGACCAACTCTCTCTTTCCTGCTACCTGCCAATCCAGATGTAGAACTCTCAGCTACTTCTCTAGAACCATGTCTACCTGTGTGCCACCATGCTTCCCACCAGGACGGTTATGGACTAAATCTCTGAATCTGCAAGCCAGCTTCAATTAAGTGTTTTCCTTTGTAATAGTTGCTGTGGTCATGGTGTCTCTTCACAGCAATAGAGACTCTAACTATACTCATCGATCACTGTCTTGCTCAGCCATCATCAGAGAAGCTTCCTCCTGCAGTAGATGAGAGCAAATACAGAAACTCACAACTGGACAAGGCAGAAAGGGAGAGATATTGGAACACTCAGTCTTAAATGAGATGTCTCCAAATACCTCCCCTCAGTGCTTAAAGAACATTGTGGAACGGGAGCTTGAGAGATTGGGAGAACCAGTGGGAATGGAAGAAAGTGTGAAACTTGACCTTTTAGACACAAAAGGGATGATGCACATACGAATTCACAGATACTGTGGTAGCATGCACAGGGTCTTGCACAGGTCTAAGCCAGATGGGGGCCAGCACTGGGAGGGAAAGTGGACATGGCCCCCATTCCTAACCCAGAAGCTATCTCCAATTGATAGCTGCTCACAAAGGAAAAACTAATTCTATCCAACAGAGTCTCTCTGGGTGTCTTAGTTAGGGTTTTACTGCTGTGGACAGACGCCATGACCAAGGCAAGTCTTATAAATAAAACATTTAATTGGGGCTGGCTTATAGGTTCAGAGGTTCAGTCCATTATCATCAAGGCAGGAAGCATGGCAGCATCCAGGCAGGCAAGGTACAGGAGGAGCTGAGAGTTCTACATCTTCATCTGAAGGCTCCTAGCAGAATACTGGCTTCCAGGCAGCTAGGATGCGGGTCATAAAGCCCATGCCCACAGTGACACACCAACTCCAACAAGGCCACACCTTCAAATAGTGCAACTCCCTGGACCAAGTATCTACAAACCATTACACTGGGTATACGAACCACACTCATGGGCAGACCCCACGCCCAGCGATATGAGCAGCACAAGACAGACCCAATAATATTTTTGGAAGGTATTGGTCTCATGATGCTTTGTATAGGCATTTTTTAAAATCTACTTATATATTATGGTTTTCAATTTTTGTGTTGTATGGGATTACCACGTGTGTAAGTGTATGTGTCTCTGCTCTGTATTTTTTTATACTCCAGCAGAGTGCTAGAGTTAGGTTCCCAGAACCCACAAGGTGGCCCATAACCTCTTGTAACTCCAGTTTCAGGGGATCTGATGACCTCTTCTGGCTTCTTTGGGCACTGTACACACAGGGAAAACATTTATGCACATAAATGAAAATTAAATACAATTCAATATGCATATACTCAAGGCAGGGTAAAGCAGCAACAAGAGGGAGGTTGTGGAATGAAGGGTCTGGGAATCAGAACATTTTGCTGGTGAAAGCAGTTGACTCTGTTGTACATTTATGCACATAAATGAAAATTAAATACAATTCAATATGCATATACTCAAGGCAGGGTAAAGCAGCAACAAGAGGGAGGTTGTGGAATGAAGGGTCTGGGAATCAGAACGTTTTGCTGGTGAAAGCAGTTGACTCTGTTGTACAGGCTCTCCAATTCTGCCTAGCAGGTCCTCATACGACCTGCCATGTCGACTTCTGCAGACTGCCTTCCATTGGGTTGGAACTACATCACACTCTGAGGAAGGACTACTGCAGGACGTGCCTGGCAAACTGGCAGTGAAGTTGGTGTCTGCCCAATGGTTTCCCAAGGGTGGTATTTTGACAAGTTTGACAATGAACTCGATGCAAAGGCAGGCAGGTGGATCCCAGAGTCTTTCATGTTGCTGTGCCATCTCTCATGACTGAAGTGGCTTATTCCAAATCCCACCCACTGTTTTACCAAGCCCATCTCTCCACACTCTCAAGATGGATTTCTCTCTGTGGTCAGTTAGGCCACTGTGTGGTTTCCCCTACTGGATTCCCTTTTGTGGCCGGAGGGCAAACATTTTCTTGCCTGCTGCTTCCAGGAATGTGTGTGCTACACAGGAGGGTTTTATTTTACTTCCCTTGAATGGAATGGCAGTCATCCAGCAGGCCTGGGAGCATGTATAAATAGAGGGACACGTAAACCTGCATTTAATATCCAGAACATAAACCAGCCACCCTGTGTGCTACACCGTCATGTTTTGATTAAAGGCTGCTGACAGCTCCACAGACCTTACCGTGAGGCTCGGCAAACCAACTAATCCCACTGTGGTAGTCCAGGCACAGACGGGCACGTTCACTGCCAGGAACAGCTTCTCTCCAGCCGCCAGCAACTCTGAGCTACCTTTGCCTTTTCTCCTTCAGCTTCTTGTTACCTCTGACTATGGTCGAAGAGGCCGGGTGAACATGGAAGACGGAACTATACATTGAAGCCCAAACCATTGTCTTCTTTTATTCTTGACCTTTTAGTGCCAAACAGTTGGTCTCCAGTGTCTCTTGGACTACAGAGCCATTTCAAAGGGGCCCATTGAAAAGTCCACATTTTTATTTGATTATTTTTCCTTCTTTTCCAGTTCCCACACAGGTGCATCACTTTATGATGTATATGGCATAAAGTAGGAGTCTTTATTTCTTCAAGTCAGATTCTCTATCAATTGCTACAAACCACCTTTCTTCTGTTTATAATCATTAAAACTCTAGTGTCTGTGTAAAGACTGGTCTGCTTCCCTGGATCCTATGTCATTACCTGTCACATCTTCTAGTTTAATCCTCTCCTTCTCTGCTAGTGAAAGCATTTCCATCCACCTAGGCCTTCGTGACTGTTCCCATTCCTGTGTGTCTTTCTCATGATAGCTTGGATTTTTCCTAGTATTTGCTCAGTGATGAATTTATTATATACCATATTTTCTTTATCACCTTGTCGTCTGCTGATTGCAGCAGGTAGATTTTAGATTAGAATATAGATCTCTTGTAGATTAGAATCTCCACAAGGATAGGGGGGTGGTCTGTGTGTCTTTGTAACACAGTGATGAACAGTATGTTTGTTGTTTGGTAACAATCCACTCTTTTTTTTTTTTTAAAGATTTATTTATTGTATGTGAGTACACTCTAGCTGTCTTCAGACACTCCAGAAGAGGGCATCGAATCCCATTACAGGTGGTTGTGAGCCACCATGTGGTTGTTGAGAATTGAACTCAGGACCTCTGGAAGAGCAGTCAGTGCTCTTAGCCACTGAGCCATCTCTGCAGTCCAACCATCCACTCTTGAAAACAAAAACAAAAACAAAAACGAAACCAGAATTCTGAGTGCTTGCTAGTGAATCCAGTGAAATTTCAGGGAAATTCTCTGTCTAGATCCTTGGGAGCTGGGATATGCAATAGTAATTCAAGTTATTCTCAGGCATCCAAGGGAGCCCAGAGCACATCATACCCCTGCGGCCCCAGAGCCACCCAGAATGTCAGCTTGGAACTGAGCTTCCAGGTTGGATTGCTTTCAGTGCTTTTGGTTTCTCAGGATTTCATTTTGTGAACTCAGAAGGCTTCATTTATATGATTGGTATCCTTTAATAGCCTTAATAGTTACTACAAATCGATCAGAAGTAAAAGGCCACTGACTGACATTTTATTAGATATTAAAGAAAATGTTTGTATAAGAACATTTATAGCAAATGTAGGGGTTTTGTGTGTGATGCTAAGGTTTGAAACTAGGGCCTTGTACATGCTAGATTAATGCTCTGTCACTGAGCCAAGCCCCCAGAGCCCCAAATTTAGCCTTTGAGTAGTGCCTTACATATCTAAATATATCATTCCTGATTGTAAAAGTTTTTTAATAGTTGATTTGACTTTGATTTATTTATGTTATTTTTAAGTTTGTGTGTATATTTGTTTACATGAATGTGGACACCCACGGAGGTCAGGAGCATGGAGCCCCTGGAAGCTGAAGTTATAAGCAGTTGAGAGCTGCTTGACATGGCTGCTGGAAACCAACCTCGAGTCCCCTTTGAGAGAAATAAGTGGACTTGACTGCTGAGCCATTTCTCCAGTCCCTGGACTTGACTTTGGAAACATTTTAATGTAATTTTTAGCTATTTTTGACTAATAAGATGGAAATTCCCATATGGTGTTTCTTTTTAGTGTGTGCATATATATGTCTCACACACACACACACAGATTAAAAAAAGGAATTACGTATGCAAACAATGGCAACCTAGCATGAATCTTGTATATGCATATAAAATGACTTCAAAGATAAACCCAAAAGAGAATTGTTAGAAATATATTACATTTGAAAAATAATTCTGGTAGTAATAACTCCCATTCACTGGGTGGGTGCTGGAAATCAAACTTGAGTCCCCTTTGAGAGAAATAAGTGTACTTCACTGCTGAGCCACGTCTCCAGTCCCTGGACTTGATTCTTTGTGGGTTATTAAGTACTCCATCTAAAAAAAAAATCTCACTTGAAGATAAAAACATTCCTGTGAGAGGTACTTTTTTTTTTTTTTAAATGAGTTCTGTTTTAGAGGCAAAAAAAAGTTGAAGGTTATAACCAGGACAGGAATTTGGACTTCTCAGATTCGGAAGTCCACACCCTATCATAAGCCCCATCATGAAGGACAGACACCAGCTAGCTATGGAGCTGGCTACAGGTGAAAGGTATCCCAGGGCTGCTCACATTATACCTCCAGTGTGCCACCTGACTGCCTGTAACATCTGCTGAGTTTTATGGCAAATTTCCAGAGCCAGCAGAAGCAGTTTTTAGGAAGGAGAGGGGTTCCAATTCACAGTTGCTCAAATGTTGGTCTTGGCATTCCTTTGTCACATGAACTGGAGACATTAAATATTAAGAAACCTGTAGTTGAACTATATCGGTACAGGCAAATCAGAGTTCATGTTACTTAGGATGGGATGAGATTTTTTTTTTTGAGACAGGGCTTCATTGTGGAGCCCTGGCTGGCCTGCAACTCACAGATATTCACCTACCTCTGCCTCCTGAGTGATGGAGTTAAAGGTATATGCCATCATGCTCAGTGGATGCCATGACTTAATTGTGCCTATGATAACCCATGTCCTGACTCTATTGGAATGACTATATTTACCCCCAATTTTCTTGTTTTTTTTCTTTAACCCCAGTTTTCAGTGCTAATTTAGTGCAGCGGCATGAACAATGGATCTTATGTACAGGAGATGCGATGAGGGACCCCCTCCCCCCAACGGGAAGAATGATCCTGAAAACAGAGGACGAAAGACAGAGGGCCACACAGACATGGACGTCAAGGAAGGATGCAAAGATGATTTCAGTTAGCAGGCTGGAGAAGATTGAATTAAAATGACTATTTGCATTAGAGTTGTGGCATCTGGCACATAGACTTAAAAAGCTTTGGGTACATGGGAATAAGAAGACTTCATTCTGAGAGAGCTAGAGAAAACTTCAGGGATGAGATGGCATCTGAGCTAATGCTTGAAGCATGGGAAAGACCCTGACAAATGAGAAAGAAGAGTAGTGGTGGAAACACAAGGTAAATGTGGTCTAATGGTCAAGATAAAAGTGTGGCTCTTCTGGAGAATCTTGGTTCAACTCTCAGCACCCACATAGCAGCTCAAAACCATAAGTAACTCCAGTTGCAGGTGATCCAACTGAAGATCTGAGGATTCTGGACTCCAGTGTTGACAGTTGTCCATGCAGTGCATAGACATACATACATAATAAAAAAACTGAAGAGAAGATGTTATTGTTGTTGGTGGTGATGGTAATGATGAAGTGTGTGTGTGTATGCTCTGTGGGTATGTGTGAAGGCAAGAGAATAGTCTTTGAGGTCATTACTCAGATATAATCAACATTCTTTTTAAGACAGGGTCTCTCACTGGTCTTGAGTTTACCAAATAGGCTAGGCTGGCTGCTGGGCCAGTGAGCCTGAGAGATCTATGTATCTCTGCCTCCCAAGCTCTGCCTGGGATTTCAAGCATACCACACCCAGCTTTTAAAAATGCAGGTTCTAGGGATCAAATTCAAGTCCCCATGCTTGAAGACAAACATTTTAGTGACAGAGACAGTTCACTAGCCTAATACTTTAGTTTTAGTACACGATGGTACTGCTGAAGGCTTTTGAGCAGGGGATATTTTTTCTGGAGATGTCTCTCTTTGCATATGCAACACTAGCTTATTCTTTCCTGTCCAGAACGGCTCTTGCAAGGAAAATGAACTTATGCTGTTATTCCTTTCAGTTCCAACTTCTGTTTGATACTCTGCCATTTCTCATGTCTTTCCTTGAACATCTTTGGCAAGAGAAAAAAAAAGTATTATATCATTTGTATTTTCTGCTGAGGTTTAAGTCAAGTATTTGCTTTAACAGTCATTATCAGATGTTTTTTATTCTGGTGAATCAGAAGGCTCATGGAGTAGGCAGTTACCATTGTTGATCAGATGAAAATCCAGGTGAGTTTATGAAGAAAAGAGTTGAGAAAAGAAGCATACAGGCAGAGGTGAGATGAGGGGCAAAGCGTAGCTCAGCACACAATGGCTTGAAAGACATCTCAAAATAGAAGGTGCTTCTCTTGGGATTCACACTCTAGGTTTTGGCAGGTAGCCCATCCTGATCATTATTAATTTCCAGAGTTCATATCAGGCACCACACCCTGGTGTTAAGCTGTTAACCTCCAGAATCGAGGCCGCAGGCACTGGAGAGAATTCCTCTGTCTCAAGCTGTGACTTTGTCAGAATCTTCCATCCAGACATAACACAAAGGGTAAATGTTCCATCTAATCCCATAATTCTGGGATTCTATAAATACTGTGGTGCCTCCTACTCATTTATGACAGGACACACACACCACACATGCACACACGCACACACACACACACACACACACACACAGAGAGAGAGAGAGAGAGAGAGAGAGAGAGAGAGAGAGAGAGAGAGAGAGAGAGAGAGAGAGAGAGAGGAGAACAGATTCTTTTTTTGGTAGTGGGTAATGATTCCATTACTATAGTGTGTGTGTGTGTGTGTGTGTGTGTGTGTGTGTGTGTGTGTGTGTGTGTGTGCTTAGAAGCTTAGGCGTCTCTTTATAGACCTGTTTTCTTCTACTACTTGAAGGAATAAAACCTAAAATAATGTGGACATATCAAGGCATTTCTAGAGCTAGCTTTTCATGATAAAAGTCTGCTCTAGGTTTAGAGGCAGATTTCAGTTCTTAGAGTCAGGAGATCTTTAGAGTTCATCTAGTTTCCCCTGCTATGTGCTATGAATTTACAGTCAAGCCATCAGCAGAGGGCTCCCTCAACCATAGAACCTGGTAGGAATGCTTGGGAGGCTAACCACTATGAGTAAGTAGGTGAAGCTCTGACTGTGAATTTTAAACTTAATATCTCATACAAATCTTAGGAGTGTTCTTTTTATTTCTGTGAAGTACAACATTGATATTTTGATAGGTGTTGCATTAAATATGTAGATCACTGTGGGTTAATATGTATATCACTAATATTAATTCTTCTAACCCATGAGTAGAAAATACTTTTCCATTTTGTGGGTATTGTCTTTAAATTTTTTTGTCAATATTTAATGGCTTTCACTGTAGAGACCTTTCACCTCCTTGGTTAAATAGAATAAGAATAATTAAAATAAATTCTTAGACTTTTTTTTTTTTACTATATTTATTTGTGATGTGTGTGCAGGAATGTGATGACATGTATGTGGAGGCATTTTGGTTGCTGGGAATTGAACTTGGGTCCTCCTGAAGAGCAGCAAGTGCTCTTAACTACAGAACCATCTTTCTAGTCCCCTTCGTTTCTTTCCCTTTCTTCCTTCCTTCTTCCCATTCTTTCTTTCTTAAGGCGATTTGAAATGTGAGCACATTTCTTGATTTTGTATATTTGCTTTGTATCTTGTAACTTTATGTTTCTTAGTTCTAACAGTTCTTTTACTAGAGTTGTTAGGGTGTTCTCTCTGTATGATCAAGTCATCCATAAACAAGGACTATGTGATCTCCTTCCTTCCAACCTGGATGCTCTCTGATTCTTTCTCTTGTTTAGTTACTTTGGCTAGGACTTTCAGTCCTATGCCGAATAGATGCAGTGAAAGTGGATATACTTGTCTTGTTCCTGATCATGGATAACATAATTAAGTGAAATAAGCCTGGCACACAAAGACAAATACCACATGATCTCACTCATATGTGGAATCTAAAGAAGCCAAGCTCATAGGACTATAGACAAGTACAGTGGTTACCAGATGCTGATGATGGGGGAAATGACCTGTTACAGCCAGATAGGAAGAATACTGTTTGGTGTTGGATTACATAGAAGAGTAACTGTGGCCAACAATACTATGTCATGTAATCCAAAATAGCTAAAAGGGGCTGGGGAGATGGCTTAGTGGTAAAGAGCATATACTGTTCCTCCAGAGGACCAGGTTCAATTCCCAGCAACTGTATTAGGTGGCTCACAACCTCCTGTAACCCTAGCTCCAGGCCAGAGTCTTTACCTGTACTCATGTGCACACACTTATGCTTAATTAAAAATATAATAATAAAAATATTTAACAAACAAAACCACAATATAGCTATAAGAGAGGATTTTAAATGTTCTCATTTGCCACAGAAAAGTGACAGATGGTTGAAATGATGGATAAATTAAATATCCTAAGTTGTCCCTTACACAGTGTATAAAGTACCAAACACAACATTGCATTCTCTAAAGATGGCCGACTTAATGAGGGTTTTACTGCTGGGAACAGACACCACGACCAAGGCAACTCTTATAAGAACAACATTTAATTGGGACTGGCTTACAGGTTCAGAGGTTCAGTCCATTATCATTAAGGTGGGAGCATGGCAGCATCCAGGCAGGTATGGGGCAGGTGGAGCTGAGAGTTCTACATCTTCATCTGAAGGCAAAAAGAAGACTGGCTTCCAGGCAGCTAGGAGGAGGGTCTTAAAGCCCATACCCACAGTGACACACTCTGTCCAACAAAGCCACACCTACTCCAAGGTCACACCTCCTCATAGTGCCACTCCCTGGGTCAAGCATATTCAAACCACCACGATAACTATTAGCTCAATTAAAAAAAAAGTCAAAGTACCTTTATAGAGAACCCATCCAGAAAACAGAGCACTTCAGCAAGAAGTTATTTGTCAGTGTTTACATTAATGACTCTGTTTGAATTCCTGGGTCAAGGTCAGCATAATGTTTATGCTCAGTGTAACACACAGCCAAGTTATCCTTCAAAGAAACCAAGAAGCAGGGTAACTGCTTGACCAGCCATTTGAATGTTTCTGGATGGGCCATTTGGCAGCTCCTAATTATCAAATCACAGAGCTGTCAGTCACTGCCCTAGGTCTGGACCAAAGCTCTATGGATGCCAGAACTCTCATTGGCATTTACTCAGAGTCACCCCGCTGACTATAGAGCACCTGGTGGATAAGGCTCCTGTCAGTGGATCTAATGCCCATTCTCTGCTGGGTACAGAGGGCCAACTGCTCTGAGTGAAAATGGAGAGCCCATGTAGTAAAAATATAGGCAGGGAGAAGAAATTGGATACAGATGAAACAATATTTCTCTAAAGGTAGAGTCTCTTGGGGGATATTCTGAATTTCCTCTCTGAAGTCCATACCAATCCAGCATCCAATCTGGCTCTAATTCCTTGGAATTTGCTAGACCGCAGATGTCCAGATTTTTCTATCTAATTCTCCTCTTCCCCATCTCTCTCCATCCGCTTGAGGCTCATAATCAGTGTCCTTTGTTATGACATTATCTGAGATGTGTTGCTGTGAGTTAAGTCCCTTCTTGTTTGCCATCAGGTATGTTTCCATGAGAAAATAGTGAGAAAAGTGTCCCAAATTTCTTGACCACGTTGAAGAGGGACCTTGGTCTTTCATTGTGGGCAGTGAGGACATATCTGATTAATATAGAAGTCTTTCGACCTTTTCAAATTCTAAGGAAAAGGAGGGACCACATTATGATGACCAAATGTTTACTTCCATCAAACAGTACCAAACACAGCAATAAGGTCCAAAAGCCACGAGAAGACTGGCACAGACACGCCGGAGGAAATGGAGGGAAAGCAGGGTTTGTGGGGTCACGGCTCGTCAGCATGACCTGGACAGGCTTCCAGCAAGGAGCATGTCTTCCTCAGGATGGAAAGGTCGATGCATAGAAGCAGAAACCAGGGAAGCCAGAGCGGCCCCGGGGCGGTGGGAAACTCCATGATTCCTGTTTGTCCTGGCTGCTTTCGTTCAGATGGTTCTCATCAACCACGTTCAGATTGATTCCATTTGCAAAACTCTCCTGGCAGCGTCCGTGGATGAGGCTTGGTGGCAAAATTTCTGGCACTTTCTGATCCTGTCCAGGCCTTGTCTTCTTGTGTAGTTTCTTGGCACTTGGGCTGTGCAGCAGAAATTAGCTAAGTGGAGGCTGCAGCTGAACAAAGCCAAATGTAAAACAGAGCCCTGGCAAGCCAAAGCAAGGGAGTTTTTTCAGTGTGGAGGGAGGGAGTGCAGTGGATAGGAAAGCGAGGGGTTTCCTATGGAATGAGGCTCCAAGGAAGATTTGTCATTGTAGTACCTTATTAGCATCCTTGCTAATTATGGAAGGCCAAAGGTTCTATCGCCTGTGTGCTTCGCTCCACTAGTGGGCGCTGTATAAAATGCCTGGGTCCCACTCAGCGCTACCTTCTTGTTTTCTGGTCCTCATGAAGCTCTGTCTCCTCTTACCCTCCTTGTGAGAAGCTCTATCCTGAAGCTTCTCTTGGCTGCTTTTTGGGCCCCCCACCCCGCCCTCGCCCTCGCCCCCAGTCACCTTCCAGTCCACCATTTCCCACGTGTGCCCCAGGTCTACTCTTCCTCTGGAGGGCATTGTGTCTATGTCCCCTTGCTCTTCACATTGCTGCTGCAGGGAGAAATGGCAATTCCTTCTCCTCCTGACAGACTGGGAAGGGGCCACTGCTGCTAGACTCCATCATCATTCTCTGTGTTTCGCCAAGACAGACAGCATGTGTTTTGTTGCTCAGATCCTGCACCTTGCTGTCTGGGGCTTATTTTATTGCCTCACATTACAGTCCATAAACTAACCCTCTCTCTCTCTCTCTCTCTCTCTCTCTCTCTCTCCAGCAAGCACACATAATTACATGCATTCAATGCAGGTTTATAGTAACATAGTTTATTATCCAAAAGATACAAAACAACAGGTGTGAGACATTTCCCCTGCTTTTATCTTCTGTTGTAGTTAGGGTTTCATTGATGTGAAGAGACATCGTGACCACAGCAACCATTAGAAAGGAAAACATTTCACTGGAGTTGGCTTACAGTTCAGAGGTTTGGTCCATTGTTGTTATGGTGGGAAGCATGGCCACACACAGGCAGACATAGTGCTGGAGAAGGAGTTGAGAGTTCTACATCTGGATTGGCAGGAAGTGAACGTAACACTGGTTTGAACTTCTGAGACCTCAAAGCCCACCTCCAGTGACACACCTCCTCCAACAAAGCCATACCTAGACCAATAAGGCTACACCTCCTAATAGTGCCACTCCCTATGGCCCTATGGGGGCCTTTTTAGTCAAACCACATCTCCCATCTCTTTAGTTTTTCTCTTCAGAGGCAGCCCATATTTAAATAAGTTTGCTATCCTTCCCAACATACATGTGCAAAGGAATATATATATATATATTCATGTTTCTATCACTAGTAGCACATTGATTTATTATACTTTAGAAAACTTTTACTTTTGAAATTAAAGTATAATAAAATTTCCCTTACCATTCCCCGACCCTTCTCTTCTACCCACTTGTTCTTTCTCGAATTCATAGACTCTATTTCTTTAATTGTTGTAACACATATATGTGTATTTGTTCTTAAATGTATGAATGTAATGTGCTCAGTCTATATAATTACTTGGATGTGTATGCTTTCGAGGCTGACCACTTGGAAGTTACCACTTGGCATTAAATAACTGTGCTGACTAGCTAGTTTTATGTCAACTTGACATTTATCTGAGAGGAGGGAGGGTACCTCATTGAAAATGCCTCTGTAGGATTAGGGTAGGCAAGCCTGTAGAGCATTTTATCAATAAGTGATTGAGAAGGGAGGGTCCAGACCATTGTGGGTGGTCCTGGGTTTGATAAAAAAAAAAAAGCAGCCTGAGGGCTGGAGAGGTGATTCCATGGTTAAGAGCACTGTCTGTTCTTCCATAGGTCTTGAGTTCAATTCCCAGCAACTGTACAGTGGCTCACAACCATCTATAATGGGATCTGTTGCCCTCTTCTGGCATACAAGTAGACAAGGCACTCATATATTAAAAGAATACATAAATAAATAATATTAAAAACCAAAATAAAATGGGCTGAGCAAGCCATGGGGAGCAAGCCAGTAACCAGTGTTCCTCCATACCCTCTGCATCAGCTCCTGCCTCTAGCTTCCTGCCCTGTTTGAGTTCCTGTCCTGACTTCCTTCAATGATGAGCAAGCAGTGCAGTGGAAGTGTAAGCTGAATAAACCCTTTCCTCTGGGGGCTGGGGAGATGGCTCAGCGGTTAAAAGCACTGACTGCTCTTCCAAAGGTCCTGAGTTCAAATCCCAGCAACTACAAGGTGGCTCACAACCATCTGTACTGGGATCTGATGACCTCTTCTGGTGTGTCTGAAGACAGCAACAGTGTATTCACATACATAAGGTAAATCTTCTTTAACAAACAAACAAACCCTTTCCTCTTCAGCTTTCCTTTTGATCATGGTGTTTCATTGCAGCAAAAGAAACTGAAATTGAGACAACTTTTCTCTCTTAATTTCATGTGCTCCTTTTAAAACTCACCGAGTCCACTCAGCCCAGCTGGTAGATGCATGAGCCATCTACTAGAAATGTGGGTATCCTCTAGGAGTCAAAACCTCAAAAGCAATCAAAACTCTCTGTCCCTCAATAGCTGTCTTAGTTTCTTTTCTATTGCTATGAAGAGACACCATGGTCAAGGCAGCTTTTAGAGAAAAACATTTAACTGGGGGCTTGCTTATAGTTTCAGAGGTTAATTCATTTCCATCATGGAGGGAAGGGTGATGGCAGGCAGACAGGTGGGCAGGCAGGCATGGCACCAGAGCAGTAGTGGAGAGCTCACATCTGATCTGCAGGCAGAGAGAGAGTAAGACTGGGCCTGGTGTGGCCTTTAGAAACCCCAAAGCCTCCCCCAGTGATATACCTCCTTCCACAAGAGCACACCTCCCAATCCATCCCAAAGAGTTTCACTAACTGGGGACCAAGCATTCAAACATATGATCCTGTGAGGGCCATTCTCATTCAAACTACTGCAACAACTATGGATTGTAAATAGCTCTTTGGCTACTGGTGGGGCTTCATAAGCTCTTACTTAACCATGGTGGGACTTGGTTGGTTTGATAACTATACAGGTCTTGTGCAGTCGGTCACAGCCACTGTGAGTTCATGGCAAGCTGTTTATTTTGTTCAGAACCTTACTGGTTTCACCTTTTGAAATGGGTGTACAGTATTTCACTGAATGAACATCTATAAATTTATAATGTAATTAGTCATTCACATATGGGCATCAGGTTGTTTCTAACTGATATTATAAAAAGTAACATCTAATGATCCCCATAACTTATGTTTATTTTCCAATCTTCCCCTCTCCTAGAAGGGAGGACGGTGGTAGAGTTCTATATTTTTGCTAAGCCCAACACTACGAATTAAAGCGCCACACACACAGTCTGTTATTGTGTGTAGTTCCTACTACCCTGCTTTAAGCTCTGGGCAGACCACATTACCAGCCTCCACCCAGAGAATACTGGATTCACGAATGAAGCACACACACACACACACACACACACACAGAGCTCAATTTCAACCCATCTTATTGGCTCAATTGTTGGGTGCTTCTAATCTCCCACACCTAGCATGTCCTTCCCAATACTCTCAGCTCAGCACCTCTTAATCTGCCCTTAGTTTAGTGTCCCGGTTACCTTCTCCTTGTTCAACAGACCAAACTGTCCTCAGCTTAGTTGCGTTTCTAATCTCCTGCCCAGGGAAGCAGCCTATGGAAGCTCCACCTGAGATCTCAGATGGCTGGTCACCTTTCTCCCTCCGATGCATGGAGAAACCCCCTTTCCTCTTCCTGTGTCTTTTAGCCTGCCTGTGGGGATCCGGAAGTACTGCCTCTTTCCTTCCACCCAGCAATTGGCCCCTGACACCTTTATTTATCGATCAAGAACCAACTGGGGAATAGGAATTTAGCATCAGAACCACCCCTACAGTTGGACTTGTGAAGCTTTTTTTGTTTGTTTTGTCCTGCTCTTTCCTTTTCCTAAAAACCTCATTAACACATATTAATTGTGGGCATCATTAATAATGAATCTCATTATAGCATTTCATACATGTATTTAATAAGCATTATCAGTAATCACCTTCTTCTTCCCCCTGTCTTTTCTCCAACAGGCTGTGATACACAGCATTTATGCTACTGATCCTGCTGTTCACTGGGTTAAGTAACTCTACACATTGTTTCTCCTCCACTTCTTACATGCAGGGATTTTGTTGTAGCTGAAATGCTGTTCTAACAAGTCACCTAACTGAATTTTATGTATTAATTCTATAATTTGCCTTACATGTTCACATCCCATCCCTTTATTTATTTATTAAACTTTTTTGTTTGTTTGTTTTTGTTTTTGTTTTTTTGAGACAGGGTTTCTCTATATAGCCCTGACTGTCCTGGACCTCACTGTGTAGACCAGGCTGGCCATGAACTCAGAAATCCAGTTGCCTTTGTCTCCCAAGTGCTGAGATTAAAGGCATGTGTCACCACTGCCAGGCTTATTAAACTTTTTTTTTATTATTTATTTTATTTTATTTTTTTAATTTACATTCCAAATCACTTCCCCTTTCCCGTTTCCTCCCTCCCCGAAAGTCCCATAAGCCCCCTTCCCTCCCTCTTTTCTCCATTCAACCCCCTCTCGTTACTCTGTCCTGGCGTTCCCCTACATCCAGTCTTTCCAGGACCAGGGGTCTCTCCTTCCATCTTCTTAGAAATCTATTGATATGCGGATTGTGTCTAGGGTATTCCGAGATTCTGGGTCAATATCCCCTTATCAGTGACTGCATACCATGTGTGTTCTTTTGTGATTGGGTTACCTCACTAAGGATGATATTTTCAAGATCTGACCATTTGCCTAGGAATTTCGTGAATTCATTGTTTTTAATTGCAGAGTAGTATTCCATTGTGTAGATATACCACATCTTCTGAATCCATTCCTCCGTTGAGGGACATCTGGGTTCTTTCCAGCTTCTGGCTATTATAAATAAGGCTGCTATGAACATAGTGGAGCATGTGTCCTTATTGCATGCAGGTAAAGTCTCTGGGTATAATAAAGAATGTCAATGGGGTATTAGCTGAGTGAAGAAACTAGGATCCACAGAAGCTGAGTTTGTAGGTTGTCAAAGTCATCCACTTGATAATGGCAGAGATAAGACTTGAAACCAGGCGACTTATCTTGTCTTCTTCCTCTCCTCTTTCTCTGCCTCCCTGTCTCTCTGTTTCTCTTTGTCACATCTGTGAAATATGATAGGAGTCTGAAACTTTAGCAAATTCTTCCCAAGATTTGTTTCAATCAACAATTACAGTGAAGTATTCACACAAAAGGAAATATGGACCAATTTATTAATTGATTACATCCATCTGCTAGGACAGTACAATGCCATTTGTCTGGAGTGGAGGACCAGGCTGGAAACCTCTGACTGGAAGCTTGTGTCTAATGAGGAAGCTAGGATGTGGATCTGCAATTAGGGAACAAGGATAGAAGGAAGGAACATACACACGTGGAGGATACACATTGTGCATGCTTACCTATCCATCACTTGCAGAACTTGGGAAGGACTTTTGCACTGATTCATGCCACGTCATGAGATGCTCTACCCAGCAGATGGGGCAATACCCAAAGGCAGGCAAAGGGCTCACAACTGATGGTGTCAAGGCAGAGTGTTAGGCTCTGTGCTCATCTCAGAATGACCTTGTCTCTCAAGGACTCAAGCCCAGATCAGAGAGAGTGTGACTCTTCACTCCCTAATGATGGGGTTTCTCTCCAGCAGCTTCAAAGCTACTGGAATACAGGCAGATTTACCACTTGGGTTTACTGTACGTGCTCAAAGCACTGCTCCTGCTGCTTATGCTGATAAGGAGAACAGAGGGCATGTGTCTGCAGAAGAAAGCTGCATTTTTAGGGGGTACAGCTGGGAGACCCTCAAGTGCAGAGGTAGTGGCTGGGGTGACTGTGGGCCTGACAACTGAACTGGAGACTTTAGGAGGAAGCAGGAGCGGCTGGAAAACTCTGAGGAAAGGTGACAAACCTTGCACCATTTTGTTTGTTTGTTCATTTATTTATTTATTGGATTTGGTAGGGTTTAAAGTTATTTTTATTTTGTGAGTATGAGTGTTTTGCCTGTGTGTGTATCTGAATACTACTTTCAAACCTGGTTTTTAAGGAGGATAGAAGAGGGTGTCTGATCCCACTAGGGTTGGAGTTATAGACAACTGTGAGTCACCACATGGGTCTTCTGCAAGGACATCCAGCGCTCTTAACTGATGAACCATTTCTCCAGCCCTCTCTTTCCTTATTTGTTGCTCATATACTTGTTCTCTGAACACTGCTAACATATGTGAAGAACAGAAACAGTATTCATAGACTTACTTGTTGGAAAAGTCTTACTTGAAGGGGAAGAAACCAGAACTTTGTTCACATCTAAAAAAATAAAAATAAAACTCTTACAGGGATTGGAGAAATGGCTCAGCAGTTAAGATCACTAAGCTGCTCTTCTAGGGGTTCTGGACTCAATTCCCAGTAACCACATGGTAGGTCACAAGCATCTGTAATGCTATCTGATTCCATCTTCTGATGTGCATGCAGACAGAACTCTCATATATATGAAATACATAAATAAACAAATCTTTTTTAAAAAAGTCACTGTGAATAAAGTGAGGATAAGGTTAGAGGTGGTCACATGGACCTGGAGAGGGTTAGGTAGCCCGTGCTGGGGCAAACGATCCATAGCTTCCAAGAAGGAGGCAGTGATGAGAGATACAGAGGTATGGGTACTTCAGGGTCAGTGGATTGGGTGGCTGAGAAAGGAGGGAAAACAGAAGAGGGCCCATAGGTGTAAGAGTTGGGAGGGAGAGAGTGTTGAGTATGAGAGAAAAGATGGAGACATGCCTAGTCATTGCAGACTGGTAGTGAATGCAGCAGGCCTGATTGCAAGGGTGTCCTTAGGCCAATGTCTGGGAACTTGGCTCTTAGAATGGCTTCCAAATAGTTAACTGGTAAGGTGGTTAGACTATATAAGCAATATGAAGGTCTACTAGATTTTGATAGTATTAGGCAGAAGGGGTAACATGAATATTCAACCTTAATTAAGCACTGTATAATCAACTGCCTAATGGACTTCCTAATATAGAAATCTGCTGCTGGGTTTTTGAGGCCAGGGGAGAGTGAATGAATCCTTCACAGAGGGAGCTGGCATAGGCAGGCCACATGTGACTATCCCCAGATTCTGCTTGTGTGTGACCTGCTCATATCATTCAGTAGGGTATCTTTACTGCACTTCTATAACAAACCTTAGTCAGAGTTCAGCTACAGACTGGGTCTTGAGTGCTGGAGAATCTCCAAGAACTGGTGTGTCTTAGGAGGTCCTTGATTCAAAACTTCAGGATTTGCATTTACAAATGAATCAGAACACAGAAGAAACCAAAGCCCAGAGGAACAGATGACATCAGCCAGGAAGGGTGAGGTAGAACCCCTAGGATTCCACAGCTGAGGACTAAACAAAAGGAGACAACATACACAAGAGGGCCAGAACTCAGGCATCGACTGAGGAATGTCTGCTGGATTCAGCACAAGGTCATTAATGACTTTGGCCAGACAGTTCCTGTGGGTAGTTGTAGGGAGAACTAGTTCGTTAGGGGTCGTGAGAGGGAAGCTGTCCTCTCAAGTGTTGGAGGGGCAAAGACATATGAGGGAAGTATACACATATTTTGAAAGGTGGAAGAGAAAGAGACAGTCTTGGAGCACGATCTAGCAATGCAAATGCATGTGAGATGTACCATGTGGTTCATAGAGCATGAAGTCCAGCATCCCCAGCAGGAAGGAGTCCAGTGTCCTGGGGTATCTGGAAAGCAATGTGCTTGCAGAAAGTATTTAGCCCACCCTGAGGATGACAGTGACTTTTAATTCGGGACTTGACTAATGAGCAGAAGATCATAGGAGTGTAGGAAAGCAATATTCTGGAAGAAGGAAGACCATATGTGAATATCTGGAAGGAGAGACAGTCCGTGCTTCAGAAGGATGTGGAGAGCACAGGGGAGTGGGAAGAGATGGCTTCGAAATGACAGGATTCAGTAGACTCGGCCCTGCTGACATTCTAGAACGTGGAATGGTCAGTGGAGGGAGAGATGGGTAGGATGGACTGAGGACCTTGAGGAATTGGTTTGACAGGAGAAACATATCCTTCCATGTAACAAGAACAGTCCCCTCCCCTTTGAACAGTTTTAGGCTGAACAAGGTTGTGCACACCTTTAATTCTAGCACTTGGGAGACAGAGGCAGGCAGATCGCTGTGAGCTCAAGTTCAGCCTGGTTCACAAAGTGAGTTCCAGAACAGCCAGGGCCATGTAGTGAGACAACTATCCCTTTATTTTTTTCTCCTCACAGTGATTTTCTAAACAAGAAGATCATATCCTCTCAGTTTTCTTCTGTAACCCTTCAATGGCTTACCAATACACTAAGGATACAAATCCAATGTCTTGAGAGTTCCCATGGGAAGTGTTGTCTGCTTGCTACCAGCCTCGATTCTCATTCTTTCTCTGGTGAGTTTCTCGTCAGTTTCTTCCCCAACCTTTTTCTCACCTAAGAGCTCCATGCATTGTGTTTGAAGCCTAAGAGGCCCCTCTTAACCTGCCTATGATTGGTCTCTCCTCAGATTATCACTGTGAGGGGCAGGGTGGGGAGGGGGTTTCGTTTTTGTATTTTAAAGATGGTTTCAGCTATAGGTGTAATTCAGGACTAGTGGGGGAGATAGGAGTTCTATAACTTCTGTTTTCTGTGGATGAGGGTGTTTGTATTTTTTTCTACCATGATTTCATTCTCTCAATCTGGCATAACTGTGTGCTAGGAAAACAGGAGGGGACTCTTGCAAATAAGACTCAAAATAGAGAAGGAGATGTCCTTTCAGCATTACAAAACACTGGAGATAGGCTAGCGGGAAGCCAAGAGTGACACTGGGGGAAATCAGTTGTCTTTATGTGTGCTGTGTTGGTTTTGTTCCCTTGTGGGCCTTCCCCTCCCTTCCTTCATTGCTGGGATCTGAAGAGTCATCTCCATTCAACAGTGAGATGCTTGCATGGCTTGCAGATCATGGACAGTCAAGATATAGAGCAAGTGGTAGAAAGCAGAGGGCTTGGTTGATGACATTTACAAATGCTGGGTCATGAGGAAACATGTAAGAACTGATTTGTGTCCCTCACATCAGCTGAATAATCAACTGATAAAGTAGTAGAGTTAACTATTATATCTTCATTATTTATAAAGATTGATATAAATTGTAACATGCTTCTTTATTACAGAATAATGTAGAATTGTGATGTTCTTACTCTCTGCTGGATCTGTTGACAGTGGCTGTTTCTTCTCTATCTACTGTGATAAGAGATACACTGTTGGGTTCTGCTGAGTTCTAGAGTCTAATGCTTCTTATCACAGTGAAATGTGGCAGCATCATGAACTTGAGAATAGTGGAGAAATTGCAAAATCATTTCTCTGGAGACCTAGAGCTAGAGCTGTCTGCTTGGGTCACTGGAACAGTTTCCAGTGGACACCATAGTTTTATAGTGGCACATAGTGCTTTGTAGTATAATTTCACCAGTTGTGTGGATTCCACTTGATTCTATAATGGATATGAGTATTGAGCTGAATGAGTCCAGGTGGGCCTCTGCAGTGGAGGATGAGAAAAAGTCAACAAAGTAGGTGTCCCGAGAGAGGAACCTATGCCTTGGAAAGCATTAGAGTTCCAGTCAGATCTTTTTTTTTTTGGTTTTTTCGAGACGGGGTTTCTCTGTATAGCCCTGGCTGTCCTGGAACTCACTTTGTAGACCAGGCTGGCCTCGAACTCAGAAATCCGCCTGCCTCTGCCTCCCAAGTGCTGGGATTAAAGGCGTGCACCACCACTGCCCGGCTTCCAGTCAGATCTTTATGCTCCTGTTGGATTTGATGATCTGGAGTAGGTATAAAGCCCTACTTTAGGATGAGTCCTGTTGTGCATATATCTGTCACAGGCCTCTTCCATATTAGAAGAATGCATGTAAGGGAAGTTGGCAACCTCAGGAAGGGCTGGATCCACCAACCTGAGGCTGGGGTATTGAGAAGAAAGTCAGTGAAGCAAGGAGGTTGGAATGTTGTTTAGTGTCCTTAAGGTGCTTGAACATGGAGTTTAAATGACCCAGAAAAAGATGCAGCGATATGGGAGTAAAGACAGATGAAGAGAGTACATACATGGGCGTGGTCAAGGACCTGGGAAGCATGAGGATCAAGGATGTGTGGTGGGGCTAGTGAAAGATCTGGAAAGATGGTCAGTTGTGGTCAGGGAGCAGGATATTTGGATTTATGACTTCAGAGGTGGAGAAGCTCTGAGTAATCCCGAAGTCAGGAAGTGGTCTCGGGAGGGGCACTGTTGACCCTTGTCATCACTGGGACCCAGTCTTTGATCCAGACACTGACGAGCTCTTCTTCTCCCCTTTTAGCATCTGATGTACCGCCTCCCTTCCCAGCCTCCCCTTTCTCCTCTTTCTGGTCCCACAAG
The DNA here is from genome assembly GCA_036184795.1 of Tokudaia tokunoshimensis. Classification (NCBI taxonomy): domain Eukaryota; kingdom Metazoa; phylum Chordata; class Mammalia; order Rodentia; family Muridae; genus Tokudaia; species Tokudaia tokunoshimensis. Next base: position 30,941,895 of record BTHU01000008.1, on the reverse strand, counting down.
AGGAACTCAACAGAGTCTTTTCTTACTTCCGGGGAAATTTATTCCACATGTGTCTGATTCACTTGAGTTTACAGAAACTCGAAATCTCTAGTGTCCAAATATCCTTTCAAATCTTTTTTCCCCCTTTTCTTTCTTAGAAACAGGAAGTTGTGTTTGGCTGAGGCCAACACTTTCAATGCCCCTGAGACTTACAAAATGTTTGAAATGAGGAATGGTGAGGTCTGGGTAAGGCTTCTTTACTTTCCCCTTTGCTGGTGCAGTTGTACATCACCTGCCAGGGGAGTGGAGGGGGAATACTAGAGGATTCTGATCTCTTCTCTGAGCCCCAGGTTAGAAGGAAAGTGTTCTAAACGAGGCAGATGTCTTTCTTCTCTGCCTTGGCTTGGAGTTTCGGTGTTTGCATACTGTCATTTTCTCTCTTCTTCCCGCAATTTCTGAGAGGAACCCCTTTCTTTCTTCTGTGGTGTTTCTGGGCTAGTCTGTAACGTTAAGAAAGGATGGATACTTCTTTAGTGGAATGTCAGAGAATCTTCCCATTTAAAGAGCAAACCAGGGAAACATGTGGACCTACCAGAAACACAGACAGGTGCCTGAGAAGGTTCCCAAGCTTTTTTGAGGTAGAAGGGAAGTCTCGGCTCACTCACAGTTTCCTGTTAGTTCTTGCAGTGTGTTAGATAATACTGTTTAGAATATTATCTCTCTCTCTTCTTCAGCCTACATTTCTCTCCTTTCCCATTTTTTTCCTGAGCTGGGGAATCAAAACCCAGGATTTCACTCATGCCAGCCGTGCATTCAACCACAGAGCTACACTCCCAGACCTCCTACAATGTTTTCCCATGCAAAGCACATACATAGTGTTTGTTCCTTTCATGGTTGCCCATAATGAGCCAGCAGAAATATCAGCTTCCATGGGTGACTTCTCTTTTATGTTTCATGCACAGAGAAGTCATGTCGTCCTCCTGCCTTAGGCCACCAAAGCACAGCCAGCCACCGTTTATTTTCCGAAAATGCCAGAGGGAGGGTCGTTTCCCATTTCTCTGCCTTTCGCCTGCTCATTCTGAATGACCTTGAGGTGGCTAAGGATCTGAATGATGATGAAACTAGGGTTGTGGATTGCTGGCAGGGATGACCCCCTTTTCACTTGGGGAATTCCCTTCCCAAACTTTCAGTCTCTGGTCAGGTATTTGGGAATAACAGGCACAGAAGAAACCCCAGGCAAGAATTCACTTAATCTTTTATTTTTATGACCGGGTCTCATTCTGTAGCCCAGACTAGCATTGAATTTTAAGATCCTCTAGTCTCAGCTTCCTGAGTGCTGGGATGGCATAGGTGTACCACTATGACTGATTTTGGATTTACTTAGGGATGAAAATTTGAGAAAGAAAGAACACAACAAACAAACTAACAAAACCTTGCCGCTAATGCACTACCTTTGTAATATTTTGGCCAGGTGCTTGGAATATGCAGATCAATACCTGAGTTACCTGCTGAGTCAGGGCCTTAGGGCCTCCAGTGAGAAAGCCCGGGTACCACTTGCCAGGAGCAACGGGGTAGAAAACACAACCACTCAGCAGAAGACAGTCTTTCCTTCTACGATCTAAAGGGGTGTCTGTGGTTGGTCAGGGACTATAACAGTGTGGTCTCCCTCTGCAGCTCTGTTTGCTGAGTGCTGAGCTGCAGCTGTTGAATTTCCAGACACAAACAAGTATGTATTCTGTGAGCCTTGCTGAGCCCACACAGCAAGGGAGAGCCAAGCCAGATTCCATTCTGCTTTGCACATAAGCAGCTCTGCTGCCAGCTGAACTCCAGGGCAAAAGCTGGGTCTGGTAATGACACAGGCTGGTGGATGGCACAGCTGGCCTGACATGGGCAGTTAGTGAGGACACACTTGTCTTTAACCAATAGGGAGAAAATGAGAAACGGAAGGGCATGAAGACTTGCAGAAACCCACATCGACTGACTTCAGCAACTGATACTTCAGCAAACTGGAGCACACCAAAGGGGGAAAGTCCCTGCGTTTATCACTCAGTGACAACATGCCTGTGTGTACATGTTTGTTTATATTTGGGTAAGCCATGCCTCCTACTCACTAAAAAACTAGACAGACATGAAAAAGGCATCCAGTAGACAAGTAGGTGTCAACTGTCTAGAGACCAGTTGAGAAGGACAGTAATAGCTGCAATGCCACTGGCTTTACCTTGTACCCCAAGGGTCTAAGTTCTTATTTAAACTAGGGCCCCATTTAGCATTATGTCTGTCCCTGTGTCTTGAGAGAAACTTGGAAGCAAGGAAAAAGGGTAATGAAAATGAGGAGGATGTCAATTGAGGTATTTCCCTTGTTTGGCTAGATTGCCATTTCTTTCTTTTCTCTTTTGCATGTCTGTGTCTTTGTGTGTCTGTCTGTGTGTGTGTGTGTGTGTGTGTGTGTGTGTGTGTATTTCTGCATGTGGAAGTCAGAGGTTGATATTAGCTATCTTTCTTGATTGCCCCCCGCTTTCTTTATTGAGGTAAGGCGTCTTGCTAAACCCTGAAACTCGATGACAGTTACTCTAGCTAGACAGTCTGTTGCTCCCTGTCATTGCCTCTTGAGCTTTGGAATTACAGGCAGGCTGCCCAGCCCACTTGGCTTTTTACATGGGTATGGGAGATTTGTACTCCTGGCTGCACACTTGTACATCAGGCACTTTATTCACAGAACCATCTCCTCAACTCCTAGGATTTTATTTTTAATATCCATTTCATCTCATCCATTTGTAACCAAGGACTGAATGCCTTATATGGAAGACTGAGCCAGGGAGCTCTTCTGAATCTTGAGAGAGATGAGGCAGGAAGACAGGATTCTAGAGGCTCTCGGGAAGATTTCCAGTGGGTAAGAGGTAGGGACTGTTGCAGGTTAACAGTGCTCATTGGGAAGCTGGAGTTCAAGAGTGTCAAGATAAGGATGAAGTGAGGTGGGGGTCAGGTGTTGAGCAGGAATGGGTGTCTCTGGAGTTATGGTCCCTAGGCAAAGGGTGTTAGTTCTCTTAAAAGGCTTTTGTTTTCTTAAATGTGCAGGTCAGCACATAAGAGGGCTGAAAGCACAGCTTGCTGAGTGGAGTGATACCATTTCTCCAGAATAACAAGTCCCTGTCTCCAAAACAAACAAACAAACAAACAAACAAACAAACAAACAGGTATGGTGGTACATAGCTGCAATTTCAGCACTTGGGAGGTGGAGATAGGGAACAACCTTGACTACATGGAGAATTTGAGGTTAGCCTGGACTACGTGAGACCCTCTCTCAAAATCAGAAAACATAATGAACATCAGTGAAAACATAGGGACCCCAGAGTACTGAATAGCATAACCTACAGATCAGAATTTTCCCAAATGCAGGGCTCTTGGAATGCAGTCTATAAAACCTCAGCCTTCATATCACCTGGTGGTTGTTGGGAATGTAGATCCATGGCCTGCTCAGCCACTGCGTTGGACTGAGCCCTTTACAAGGCACTGGGGTTTGAGAACCACATTGATGTGCACCACACAGATGAACAGCTGCTTGCATGAGCTGGATTTAGCAGGCCTTTTAGAACCTAAGGCATCAATCACCTTCTCACTGAAAGCTGAAGATACCCAGGGAAGATAGCAGCTGGCCTGTGTGTACTCCAGGTAAGCCATGTTTAACCTTTGTCTTTGGATGCTGAGGCTGTGCTACTTCCAAAGAAGCAATGAACCAGACTAGACAATTTCAGTGGTGTAAGATCACACTTTAGTTCAGAGACATATTTGCATAAATACTTGAAATGGGTCCGCCCTAGCAGGTGGCAGTCTGAGAACAAGTGGCTTTCAATAACCCTGTGATGGACACCGCTGCCCTTTTAGACAATAGATTTTAATACTGAAAACAGCCACGGTCATTTCTGAAGATAGCTTGGAGATATCTATGGAGCTTGCTTTGCCACTCACCACCAACACCCGGCCTTATTCCTCTTAAACAACGATTTCCCCCCCACTGTGAGGTAGATTATTGGGGAAACCAAATAGAAAAAAAAATTCTTCTTTTTCATTTAGCTTTGCTAGTCCTTTGCAAAGAGGCTGGCTCTGAAATATCCCATTTGGATCAATAAGTGCACTTTTACCTTTTAACCTATCCCATCTTCTTGGTCATAAGCAAGGTCCAGTCCACCAGACAGTCAACTTTACAATCTGTTACTCTTATACCCTCTTCTTTCTTCCTTATGAATTAGGCAGTACCCAAAGGGTTGTTGCACTAGGAGGCCTGGAAGGGCCATGCCATCTTGATATGTAGTATCACCTCAGAGGGGACCTTTGTCTGTAATGCCAGTAGCCCAAATCCATAAGCCTAAGACATTTCCACCAAGGGGATCAGAGGGGACATGGCTGACTTCCACAAGGCTTGGCATCCTCAGGTTTCAGAGCCTCATCGCAGATGTCAGAGACCTGACCTGAGGGGTCCCTGCATTCCACAGTCCGCCGCTGCCAGCCACCTCCACATGTGCTAGGACATTCAGACCAGTCCCCCAGCACCCACTCCGCATAGGGCAGTGACTGAATGATGTTGGTGGTTGCTCTTTCTTTGCTGTTCTGCATGCTGAAGTCCATGTCATTGGGGACAAAGAAGGTATATCTGACTTTTGGAGGGAAGACCTCACCAGACACAGTCAGGAGCTGTACTGTAAGAGGTTCAGGTAGGGCCTGGAAGCTCTGCAGCCGCTCCAGGGTAGCCATGGAACCACTGTACTTTAAGATGGTCCCCTTCATCAAGATGTCTTGCTCTATGGCAGAGATGGCCAGGTTGCCATTGAGCAGGTACTGCCCATTGGCTGTCTTCAGTGCCAGGTAGCTGCCATCGTTCCGGACCCCTGGGTGACTCCGTTGTTTCACATCAATGTTTGTGGCACCAGCTGGGATGGTGACAATGTCATTGTAGCCATAACTATGATCAAGACAGAAAAAACTTTGTTAGGGTTGGTGGCTTCCAAGCCTGGAAACTGAAATGGGTCTCCCAGGTGGTGGTGAAGAGACAAAAATATCTAGTAAATAATGAAGTGATTGCCTTGAAGTTCAAAGTAAATTAGATGCTAAGGCAGATAGAGTTGTCTTGGGCATTGGGCTTTCTATGGGTTTCTGCTTCATCTGGCAATCTACTGTAGCGATTGAGGCAGTTAAATGTATTGATCTTGACAGCAATACAGGAGAGCCTAGTGGAAAAGTGCAAGCAACACAGACCCTCTTTGGCTCAAATGAGAACTCGAATGCATTTGCTAATTTGCAGTGGTAAAAGTGGATGTGGTTACCTCCAGACCCAAAGCTCAAACTCTTGTGGAAAAATATGAGCCCTTTCTTCATGCCAGAGCCCAACCAGGAGAGAGGACTGACGTTGTCTCTTTGAGTCAACCTGCATCTAGTATTGATTATTATGGACTTGGGAAGGATGGGAGATAAAGTTTGCTTCTTTGGAGCCACTTGTGCAGTGTGCTCAAATACCAGGAGCACCGTGGTTTTTAGTGATGGATAGTAGTGGGGGAAATGCTTCTAGTGCATTGTTAGCATAGGGCTTTATGTAGGATGTTGAAACCCAATTCCTTGTCCTCCTATGGGAATCTGGACTTACAGAGTTGGGATAAACTATTAAGACAGGCCATCAGCTGGCTTCTTTGCTATTGTTTCTGAGTGTTCAGTCTAAGGTTAGGGGAATCATCCAAGGCCATATGTCTAGGACTCAAGAGGAAGTAACCAAGGTACCCATGATCTGAATAGCCCTTGCTTTTTTTTTTCTTATTTGAGCTTAAATTTGAAAAACACTCCCATTTTTTTCTGGTTCTATTTTTTGAGATATGCACCACCATAACATATGTAAAGAAGAAGATACATGAGGAGGGAGGGAGTGAAGGAGAAAGGGAGAAAAGGAGAGAGAAGGGATGTAGAGAAGGATGGAGCAAGCTTCATTAGGTACAAAACTAGTCAGTATAGGGACAAAAACTCTGAGGTACTGGAGCTGGCTAGAAGGCTTGAATGCTAGAAAGTCATATGAATGCACCTGATACCAGGGAGACAAAGGAAATACTTGGACTTGACCTTATTCTCCAGGACTCTCCAGGAAGTGCAAGGGACAGCAGAGAACAAACAATTACCTGGTACTTAAAGAACCTGGCCCACCATCTAGAGATGCTCTAGGTTTAATCTCTAGCATGGCAGGTAGAAGAGAAGAAGAAGAAGAAGAAGAAGAAGAAGAAGAAGAAGAAGAAGAAGAAGAAGAAGAAGAAGAAGAAGAAGAAGAAGAAGAGGAAGAAGAAAAACAAGAAGAAATCCAAGTTTTCCATCTATCACTAACTCTCAGTGTGACCTTAGAAGAGTCAATTAATCTTTTCCTGTTTCAGTCCCTCAATCCCAAGGTAGGGAATAACAGTTTTGTCCTTGCCTGGTAGAATGAAAGCACTTTGGAGTACTCCAGGAGCTCTAATGCATGTGGGATGCTCTAACACATGTGGGGTGCTTGGGCGTGAGACTCTCTCCTAGCCCTTAGATTCACAAGGCTGCTGAGCCACTGGTGTGCGTCCTCTTCTCTGATGAAGATCTAGTCATGGAGAGCCAGGGCTCATTGGCCTTAGGGTTAGATGTCCTCTCCATAACAGGCCTAGGGGAAATATTTTGCAGCTGAGTCCTGTGTTACTCAGTGTTGCTCTCCTGCTAATTGACTCAGAGCTGACACATCCCATCCACGCAGCCTCCAGCTCTAATGAAATAAAGACTGCCCCATCTCATTCTTTTCTTAGCCAGACCCTGTTCCAAGTGCCTCATGCCTCTCACCTCAGTAAATCTAACAACGACTGTGAGAAGAGGCGACCATTGACATTCTGTACAGAAATGGAGTCTTGAAGTCTTTATAAGACCCCTCACCCATCTACACAACTATTAATTAGCAGCTGTTGTTTAAGCTCGAGGCCATCAGTGCCCAAAGCCCTTTATGTTCCTCTGCTTAGGTACAACCTCTAGGAGACTCACCTGAAGGGGGTGAAAGAACCGGAGACCTTCCTACAGGCAGTGCCTTTGCCCCCACACACCCCACATTTGTCCAGCTTCTTAGGTGAGTTCACCACATGGTCACAGCCAGCCTTAACACATTGCCCCCGGACGCAGATGGACAGAGTATCCGGTCCACACAGAGTGCCATCGATCACCTGGGAAAGGAAAGGTAAGATGGGGCCGGTAGCACACAGAAGTCATCTGCAGGTGGGGGAGGCAACACATGCCTGTCCTTGAATCCCTGTCAGAGTCTGGGGGATTCTTACCTTAGCTTCAAATACTTTGAACTCACTCCTTCCTCGGGCTCGGCAAAATAGCTTGCATCGGTCTCGGGGGGACACTCCCGAATATTTGGGGACCCACTCCAGGAAATTCCCATCCAGGTCAGTGTGGTTGTAGGCATTATATTTCTCACATTGCTGCTCCCTGAAGCTTTTTCCTGAGAAGAGTAAGGATCAGCACGGAGTAACATACCTGCTGAAGCACTATGGTAGAAAAAGATCTGGATCCAGGTCGCCTTCCTCTCTAAGCTTTGGACTCAACCCAAGGACCCAGGCACAAGCCCACTATTTCTAGACATACCTGGGTGGGGCAAGTGTGTGTGTGACCTTTTCTCAAAGGTCCAAGAAAAGGAGCCATCCAGTCTCACACTGGGATTTCTGTTTCAGATACCCTTGCCATCTGTGGATGTGTGATCGATACAGAGCTATGCTTTCAGGACTCTGTTATTTACACTTTATGCTGATTTCTCTAGTAATAATGGACATGTGGCAAAGGCCTAAGCGTACTTCTAGCCCTTGTCTTGCCTCTATAGCTCACTTTCTGTAATTCTGAATATATGGGAGAACTCCATCTGCAGGTACTATAATTACTTCCTACCAGAATTATCTTATTCTTTCGATAATTGGTTTGGTTTGGCATTCATTGTAATGAGTCTGGCACCCCAGCATCCTGGACATTTAAGCATCTCTCTGTGCTATTTCTAATCTACCATGACATCCTCTTCTAAATTCAGGAAAATTTGTCATTTCTGAAGATTGCACATAACTCTCATAATCCCAAGTCCAGGCCTCATACCATGCTTTGGGGACCCAGTATTGAGCTTCCAGTGAGCCTCTCCAGTGCTCATACATGAAGGCCTATGAGCACAGCCTTCAGATCAATCTACCCTTCAGATGTGTTTTCCTTGCACAATCCTGAATGAAGCCTGCTCTTCTCACTGTGGATCTCTCTACCCTTGCTGTGCATCTGAATGGCCCATGGAGACTTCTAAACACAGATGTACAGTGCTGAGCTTGTGAGTTCACTCTGCCGAAGGGTCCTGGCAGTACCTGGAAAAGCATCAGGGTGACCTGATGGGGTAGTTGTCATGGGAAATCCACACATGCTGTTTCAGGTTTTGAGGACCTTTCTGGTCTGGTTTTGGCATGCTGTAACTTCCATTTGGCGCCTTCTGAGCAATTGATGGGGTTTATTATACCTGCCTCATCCTGGCACATAACTTCCTGTCTTACCATAATATCATCATCTGGACCTTCCTTGGCCTTAGCTCTCTGAGTTTTCTTCCCTGATTCCCCATATACCCAGGGTTGCTGCTTTACAGAGTAAACCATGATTACTGTGCAAAAGAGTTCATCATTAGTCATATTGCAGAGTCCTTGGGGACAGAGACCAGGCTGTGTGCATTTATACCTTCTGTATCTATTATAGTTACAGACACAGAGGCACTGACAGGTACTTGATAGAAATGGCTGATCTCAGTGCATGTGAAGCTATAATGTCACGTATCATTCATGTTGACCGTGGAAGCTCTCATTAGTACCAGAGAAAAATTTCTAGAGTGTATACTGTTGATCCTCCCTGTTTAGCAAAACTGCAGAGTCCACAGATTTCCCTCTGAGATACCCAGTCCAATACCAGGGCATCTATCTTGGCAGCTGGGAGAATTTCTCCTAAAGCTTCCCTTGCCTTTTTGTGCTGCCAGGGCTTCCTGGAGCTGCCCAAACTGGCACTGGAGGGGATGGTGGCAAAAAATTTCTAATTCATTTTCCTAAGTTGGCTGCTGCTCCCCCTTTCTACTTTGAATTCATGTGTGTGCTTTCTAGCATGACCGAGGGGGTAGGGATGAGCAAGGGGGAGGTGGAGGTGGTGCTTCTTCTGGGGGAAGGCTCTGTCAGTCAGTTGCTATGGCTCCAAGGGAAGACGGGCAGCTCTTCTCAGAAGGAATGTACCCAGGAATCAATAACACCCAGAAACCCTCCTTCCCGCCTGGGCTGAATGCTGACTGGAGAGACCTTGGAGGTTTGGCTCTGATACTTGCTTTGGAAAAGGCTGCCATCAGCATAGAGAAGGGTTCAGATGCCTCCGCGAGGATTACTACCCTCCACGCAATCCCTCTTCAAAGGTCCCTCTCAGATTTGCTTGGGAGTGACATGCTTTGTCCCTCAACAGTTCAGAAGACCAGGGCAAGAGTAATCTCTTCTTTCATATCACCATCCTCTCCCTAAAGTAAGAACAGTCCTGGGTGCCTGAGGACTGTTCCCAAGCTCACATCTTGCAGAGTCCATGTAAATCTGGATGAGGGCTCAGCCCTGTACCCAGAGGACCCTCTCTCCTCCTCTTGGGACCCCTTGCACCTATACCATCAGCTTCTGGCAGGTAATTACCGTTTGGTGGACATTCCTCTGTGTTGCAGGATTGGTATTTGACTCTCTCACCCAGGCAAAATCTTCCTCCATTCTGAGGTGCTGGATTATCACACTCACGGTTCGAAAATTGTATCCCTCCACCACAGGTGCGTGAACACTGTCCCCAGGGTCCCCAGGGACCCCAGTCTCCATCTACCACAGCCTGCAACACACAGTGACACCAAATCAGGACCAAAGGGGAGCAGGTTTCAGTCCTCCATGCCACCTGGTGGCTTGGGCCTGCCTTCCTCATCTGAATGTACGGAGTTCTGTAAATAATTTCAATTGCTTGGTTAATGATAGCGCAGCTTGCTTGGATGTAGCTTCATGAGCACAGAGGCTGTGCTAAGTTTGTTTGCTGTGACTGTGCAGTATTTATAAACAGCACCTTACGCCATCCAGGTGCCCAACACAATAGCTGCTGAATGAGTGTGAGAGAGTCTTTTATGGGTAAGTTTGGGTCTGGTGCAGGAGGTTTCCATTGGTACCCATGCTGTCCTCAATGGGAGGAGTCTAGAATGCAGTTACCTCACATTCATACGCCCCTAGTAGTGGATCAAGACGACGATTCTTCAAAATAACCAACAGTGCACAACTCCCACAAAGCCTCTCCCAGCTCCAGTATCACTAGTGCCGAGGCTGAGAACCCTTGGTCTAAAGAAAAGGCTCCTCAGAGGTCTTGCCATAATTCTATCAGTCACTGGTTCCAGTGCTAGGCCAGTGCTGGGCCACACACAGAATCACTTCCACATTTACAACTGACTGACAAGAACAAGGCCTTTCCTTTGACAGCGCCTTCAAGGGTTCTAAATTATTTTTTTGTTGTTATTAAAGCAACATTTTGCTCATATAAAAATGAAAGCAGAAGACTATAAAAATAAGTACAGGTAGAAAGAAAGAGAAAGAAAGCAAGCTTTAAAAAATGTGCCACTGTCCAGAAAGAAACCACTCCCACGATTGTCACAGTATCCTCCCATTCTTCTGCTCCAAATATAAAATCCTATAGCAGGGACGCATTCATTTGACAAAGGCATGATACTGCATACAAAGGGTAGTTTCCAATCCTGCCCTTTTCTCTTTCTGCCTCTGAGGTAGGTGGTTGGACACTTCTTCTCTTCCTTCAACACCATGAGAAGAGAATGACTGGGGAGACCAGGAGGTGGCTGAGCAGGTATCCATGCACACTGCACCAGCCCAGGCTTTGGGTGAGAATGTGTGGTTTCCACAGCCCAGGGACACTCCTAAGTCAGCACAAGAGCATGCCACCAAGGACAAGCCTTGGAACGTGCTCGGGCCACCGTGGCGGTTCAGAGCTGGGCAGGACCCAGGCTGTGAAACTCCTCGGATGGTATTTCATCACGGAGGCTCCATGACTTGCAGCAGGAGAAATGTGATCAGCCTTGCTGTTTGGATGTATTAAGAGCAGGGAGAAGAAATGAACCACTTAAAACCCTCACTGGCATTGCTTTAGGGTTTCAGGCAAGTTTCCTCTGTACTGGGCCAAGAGTTCTCTTTCTGGACACAGGCCACTCGGATCCCTTCTCCCTTCCTCTTGGAGTAGGACATTCTTACCATTACACTTACTCTCTGATTTCTACTAAGGAACTCAGCTCAAACATGGCAGGCTATGGATACTCAGCCCTTATGCAATGTTCCTATTCCATGTCATTCTCTATTTATAGTGGGTTCCTCTGGGCTCTCACTTGCTGAGTGCCCACCTTCTGGTCTTCGCGCCTTCACCCATCTGCATGAGCCCTCAAAACAGCTACAAAACAGCACCAAGGAGGAGATGCTAGGTTTCAAGGAGCAAGGCAACATCCCATTGACCATGAGCAAGCCTTAAAGCTCCCCACGTGTGGGGGTAATTCCCATTTGTTCTATTGAAAGATGACTGCCATTTCTGATGTGTAACACTGGCTGCTTGGCCTGGAGCCTCTGAGCTCCTGACTCTCATATGTAGAGCATTTGCCTCCCCTTCCTTCTTTCCCTTCCTCCCTTTATCTCCTCTCCATTTTCCTCACCTTGGGATTCTCCACTTCCAACTTGAGCACACAGCTACCATCCAGGCACAGGCGCCCAGGGCCACAGGGTGTACCATCAGCCCAGAGCAGGCTACCATTCTTTGTGTGGCAAATGGGCTCATCACTATCCCGATGACGGCACCAGAGCTGGACACAGATGTCCTCCACAGAGGTGTTGGGGCAATGTCGGAAATCAGGCCCAAAGATCTGCTTGCACTGCTGGTCCAACTCATAGAGGGTGCTCTGGCCTGGCAGGCCTGTGGGGAGGGGCAGAACCGAGGTGGGGGCATCCAGGAGACAATCTCCTGAGAATAGACCAAACAGATGAGTCAGAACAAGGGCAAGGCTCTGCTCTCAGCTCTGCATGGTCTCCTGCATTGCTCTCCTACACTAAACTCCAATTCTGAACAATGCACTTTAGTGTCTAGGTATCGCAGTGTCTTTATCCCTGATCTAAACATCACCAACATCCAACCATGTACATAGAGCTTGTTTAATTCTGGGCAACTGGAGCAAATGTTTCTGTAGGACAAGTTTTCTTTTGCTGTCCAGAACATGTAGGGCACATTTCCTGTGACATTTAGTATGCATCTTGTGACTGCCAGTCTCTTGCACTATAAAAACACATCCCATGTAAAGTTTAAGAACCCTGACACGCAAAGTAAGCCTGAGTGTTGACATTTGTATGATCTGCTATTTTTTTTTGCATTGACTATATCCCTGCCTCCTCCAGAAGAATCTAGAATATTTACTTCACTGCTTTGTTCAACAGTCTAAACTTCTTTAACTGGACACCCATGTCCTAGATCCTGGCTCTCATATGACCTGCCCACAGTCTTTTTGTCATTTCTGCGCTGCCATTCAGTCTACCACTCCAGCCTGGAACATTCTCTTCTCTGCTCTTTCAAACTACAGTCTTCCATTCCTCTATGTTCTGCTTAAACTCACCACCTCTGGACAACCTTCTCAGACTAATTCCTTCTGCTTTGGAATGAATAAATCCAAGTTAGCCCAGAGCTCAGGCTATGGGAAGATGAGGGCAAGGAGGAGCATTCTGGGAGGATGCTTAGCATGCCTTTCTAGAATGAGGAGCCTCTGAAGTCTTTCCCCACCCTATGGGCTTTGTGAGAAAGCAGCTGCAGGGAGTCCCCAGGCCACAGCAGGTGTCAACAGCCATGAAAGAGGCTCTGGAGCAGATGGGTGGGGAGGAGATGAGGGGAGCTGAGTGGGGCATACCGTGACCATCATCCAGGAGCTCTGTGAGGTAGACAGCACTGCAGGGAGACCAGGGCAGAGTCTTGTTCACGTGGATGAAGAATGGCGCCATCATGTGGTACTTGCCCATGGGCCCAAACAGTCTTACACAGGGCTTAGAATCATCATGAGGCATGCTGAGAACGTGCCCTGGTTAGGAGTGAGGGGAGCAGAGAGCTGTGGTTCATTCCAGCTGTGCATACCTCCAGGTACCCTGTCCTGCCCATATCTTCCCTATGTTGTCAGCAGTGTTGTGTTGATGTCTCTGCAGTTTGTTCCTGTTACCATCCCCCATTGGCATGGCCATGGGGACTCCCTGAACACATTCGTTTTGGGTCTTATTTTCAGTGTCCTACTTTCAAGAAGTCTTTTCAGATTTCAGAGGACCATTGAGACCCCTTTAGTTTTTGACTGAAGAGGATCTCACATTCCCTTTTACTGTCGGCTGTCTAACATGATTCCCTCTTCATAATCCATCTCCCCATGAAGCCTGACTACTTAGCTTCCTTAGATCATCATGGTAACTGAACACTTCTCCCATGTTTTGGCATTCTCTGGGTAAAGCTGCTGATGGCCCAGGACACCAATTTAGCACTTTGGTTTTATGCTCAGAGTAGGAAAGGAGTCGGTAATATCAAGTATAGCATCTATATACATAGAACTACTATGTCACTGGCTACACGTGAGATCGCCTCCTTCTCAGAAGCCAGGCAGCTGCGGACTTGACAGAGGTAGCTTCTGCTGACATCTGAAGCAAGCTCTGGTATGACAAGTCTTACCTAGCTCATGGGCCAGGGTGTAGGCTGCCTGTAGTCCCTCATCCTTGATCACTGAGCAGCTCTTGTTGGGGTCACAGATGGTGCCAACGTCTGCCATCCCCAGGGTGTCACACTGCTCTCCCTTCCCACAGAAGTTCTGTTTGGTGAAAAGAGCATTCTAGGTTATAGGGATAGGCACAGAAACCAGAGGTAAGTGCCCAATATCCTACTTAGCCTTCTGAGAGATAACACCTGATGGTATAAGCATTACTGAACCTCCTAACTTTTTTTTTTAATGGGATAGTCAGCAGAGCTCAGCACCTTGGCATTCCACCTAGCTGTCCTGTCTCCTTGGTTTTTCTGTCTTGGTTGGGACATTGGTTCACCTGTCCTTGTTTTTTTAATCTGGAGAGGGTCCTAAGAAACATATCATTTTTTTTTTTGGTTTTTCGAGACAGGGTTTCTCTGTGTAGCCCTGGCTGTCCTGGAACTCACTTTGTAGACCAGGCTGGCCTCAAACTCAGAAATCCTCCTGCCTCTGCCTCCCAAGTGCTGGGATTAAAGGCGTGCGCCACCACCGCCCGGCTGAAACATATCATTATTAAGATAACACCAACTTTAACACAAGCACCACATGTGCATATGTGTGCACACATGAGTACCCGTGCATGTGTGCGCGCACACACACACACACACACACACTCACACACAGTGGTAGTCAGGGGAAGTGAGTGACAGTTGGCCTGACTGGGACCTCAAAGGCCTGCTTTGGGAGGTAGGTCTTCACAATTGCTCAGAGGCTAGCCCTGCTGTGAGACTGCCTGGGCTTAACTTTGGGCACTACTGCTGTACGGTCTCTCGGTGCCTCTTTTACCTCAGTTGCAAAATGGATATAACGCCACTTCATTTCCAGCCGTGGCTCCTGTGAGGACTGATAGCCTAGACCTGACACACTCAACTGTGCTCGGTGGCCTTCAGGAAAGCTGTTTAAGTCACCACAGGCACCCTCCTATGTGAAAACTCCAGGGATCCCTAGGTGAGCATTCCTATGTCTAACCAGACTGAAGACAGAACCCCTTTCCCATCTCCATTTCCAGACCTCTCCCAGGGCTGCTTTGGCCTGCTGCCTCTTGGTATGACCTCAGCAGACAGCTGGTCACAAACGTTTGGAAAAGTGCCCTTATTAGATTCTTCTTCCCCTTGCAGAGGCCCCACACTTGCCTCATGACCCTCTTCTCATCATTCCAGCAAGAGGCCTCCGGAGTCCAGCTGGGGCCAGCAGGGAGACAGCTCCCATGTCTGGGCAGGCCTCAAAGCCCTCCCTTTGATCTGCCCATCCCATCTTCCGTCTTCCCAGGCTTTCAGAACTAGCCCACACACCTGTCTAGTGAACAAGATGGCAGTGTCATAGTGCTCCGGGTGGCGGTCGCTGGGCTTGTTGAAGCGCCGCTGCCAGCTGCAGAAGTTG
Organism: Tokudaia tokunoshimensis; assembly: GCA_036184795.1. NCBI lineage: Eukaryota > Metazoa > Chordata > Mammalia > Rodentia > Muridae > Tokudaia > Tokudaia tokunoshimensis. The sequence goes on along the minus strand of BTHU01000008.1, from coordinate 30,926,681 downwards.
CGCAGTGTGAGCCCCCCATTGTCCGACACCTCTGGGCCCCATCCTTCCTCTTCCACTATTAGCACTTTTACCACCACGAGGTTGATGGAGTTCCTGATGCTCGGGTGCTTGTAGATTCGGGCTGCCATCGACATCACTGTGAGGACGTGGTTCTACCAGAAGGGGAAACAGTGGGAGAATGCCAATCACTTTCATGGTCTCGGCTGCCCACTCCTACCACCTCATTAGGAGATGCTTATCTTACACATGTCAGGCTCTGGGATGAGCTTTATAGACATGCAGCATCCCATGAGGATTAGCAAAACATTTGAGGACTTGGTGTTATTATCCCAGAAAAAAAGACCAAGTCTCAGTGGCTGGCCCGAGATCACAAAGCTAATGAACCATCATCTGAACCCAGTCCTGTTTGATCACAAAACTTACACATTGAACATCTAGACCAGCTTATGGGTGACCTACTTCCTAGTAATTCATTAAAATTCAACACACATGGTTCTTACATTGCACCAGCAACATTTCAAATGCATCAACAATTGTACATGGAACATGGATGCTGCATTGGAACTACAAATAAAAAATTCTCTTGGGTTGGATGGCTTATTCTGACTGCCCAGGACAGCAACTGGTTCCTTGCCAAGCATCCCCATCTTCCCTGGCTTCTCTCCAGAAGCAACAGTCTGAGGACTTACAGTCAGTGGAATTTCCCTCCTGAGCATTTTCCTGATGTTCACTGGGATAACTTCTACTTTTTAGCATGGAAACTGTTAACTCTGAAAACTTTGCTCTAATAATTACCCTTAGCAACAGCTACTCTGCAGTAGTCATTGGCCATAGTTGACATACCACCTCATTAACTTCTCCTAGTAACTGTAGATCAGGCATTGCCGTTCCACATATGAACGAAAGAGTCATTCAAGTTCAGTAAGTTCTTGAAGATCACAGTACTCTTAAAGCCAAGATGCCAAGCTCAGGTGTGTGTGTCTGAGGTTCACACTCCTTCCTAGACTTCAGCCTTCTGGTTTCTTCATGAAGGGTCCCCACCCCGACTCCCAGTATTTATTCACTTCTACTTAGAGCTTGAGAGAAGTCAGAGAGCCTAATGAGACTCACATGCAGAGGATCCCACCTGTTTGCAGTCCGCCCCCCTCCCCCAGGCCAACTGAAAGGCCTATGATCCTATGTCATTAGTTGGCCTCTGGCCTATCCTTGAGCTGCCAACTGCTTTTTTGCTGGATTCCAAGGCTTTGAGGGGAGGCCAGATGAGAGCTTATTGTCCTGCTATGGGGACCTTGTGGATTATTTTTCAGAGGCAGAGACATCGGGTGACAAGCTGGCATGCCTTGAGCCCACAGTGTGACCAGCTGAGCAGTTGCTTGAATGCTTTGTCTTTTTTTTTTTGCTTCCTGGAGCTTCACCGACCTCAGCTCCTCTCTCTCTGTCCTCCTGTGGTCTAAAAGGTGGGAGAAGAAGGGGAGGGAAAGCTATGGAGGGGACATTCCATTGAGGAAGGCCGTATGTGGGAGTTCCAGATGCATTCCATTATTTGTACATGGGACCTGTCTGTTCATCCCGCAGGTGGTAGACCGGATGTTCCATTATTCCTACAAACAGCTTGGCAAGTTTCTAAGCTCAGGTGACCCAGCATGCCATGCACTCCAGCTTGTTTAGGCTGATGTAAACATCTTATCAGCAAAGCTGCAACTTGGCATTTGTTCCCTGAGTCGGGTGGCTGAGGGGAAATATGCAACCACATCATTATGCAACCGAGGGTGAGTCCTGAGGAATGGTAGCTTGGGAGACAAGTTCCTGGCCAGATCATCCCTGCTTCTTGAGGGAGGACAGACAGTCTCCTGGTCTGTGTAGTGAGGCTAGGATTTGACTGGACAAACCCCCAGGGATTTCTTCTGAAGAAATCTACAACTATCCTTTCAGGATTTTTTCCTCTTGAGTCCCAGTTCTGTGGTATGAAAACTAGGGAGGATGAGGTCTTTTCAAAAACAGTCTAGGGCCAAGATGGCTTCTAGGTGTTCAAGAAGGTGGTTTAAAATGAGGAGTTGAGGATTTGGGGAACTGAGAACGGTCTGTATACTCAAGCTGACCAGGTCAGACCTGACTAAGGCAGAGTGACAGATGATATCCTAATCCTTCAGGGAAAGGCAACAGGCTATGTGGAGAGAGGACAGAATAGGGAACTTAGGAGATCCTTCCAGATACGGAGCTGTGGTCAGGCGGAGAAGGCCAGGGAGTCATTGCCTCCAGGCAACAGCTGACTATGAAGACAGCTTAAGTTCTTTCCCGTTACCGACTATCTCAGAAGATAATCTGCATAGGGGAGGACCACAAAGATTCTGTGGTCCAATGTTCCTTTCAGAAGCCCCACTGAGAGCTCACTGAGAAGCAGGGCATCCCCACTATCTCCCATGGTCAGCTCCATCATCTAGATACAGTGGCAGGAGCTTTGCACCATGGTTCATCTCATAGCTCTCCAGGGATAAGGATTGCTAAGCTTGGGACAAGTATGTCACTTGGAGTCTGTACGCTTCTGATTCCCCATCTGTTCTCTAGGTCCTGAAGGATGGACCTGACATCGATCCAGGGAGCAGGCCCAGGTACCAGTCAAGGCAAAGGTCAAATGGCTTGCTCGATCCACCACCTGGTGTCTATTTATACCTCTCTGCTTACCACACAAGTACAAACTGTGAGCTAAAGAGTAGGAATGAGCTTTTCCCCTATTGAGTGAGGCCCCCTGCTGTTTGGCAGGAATCTTCAGAACTATGTCAGGGTGGTAGGAGGCCATGGTCACCATAGTCAAGGTGAGTCAAGCAACTTAAGTTTCCTCAGGTAAAGGTGGCATTTTTCTGGGGGCCTTCTCAGTACACCCAGAATTCTTTGAGCTACAAGTGAAAACTTCCTTCCCCAGGATCCTGGACGCTCCCGTGGCAGTCAAAGCCTGCCTTTGGGATTCTTGTGGAAGCTGAGCTTTGGCTAAGTACACTAGCAGTGGTTCCTCATCCTGGTACAATGTCACCTGTGCCTTGTAGTACTTTGCTTATTTGCTTCCACACAGTGAGTACTAAGTCCTGTGTGGCGTGCCTGGGGACATCAGAAGAGTGACAATGTATGTCCACATGTGGTGTCCTTTAGTCCTCCTTCCTGGTCTGACTCTAGGGCCTAGGATAGCTCTGTAAGGAGGAAAGGGAGAAGCAAAGGGAGAAGGAAGAGTGAGTCTCACACAGCCATCCTTTATCCCACCTTATTCCGCAAACAGCAAAAGGTGTGGTTGCCAAACCTACCCTTCTTCAGAACTGCCAGAAGCCAACTATAAACATTCTGAGCTGGGGCAGTCTGAAACGATGGTCTCTCTGCCATGTGGGTCAGCAAAGCTGAAAAGCAGTAGGCAGCATTCCAGGATGTGTAGCCACACCATTATGCCTGCTCTGTCACATGCTTTCAATCACCAAAGGCAACTCTAGGAATAGAGCTATGCCTTGCCAAGCACCAGCTATCTACCAGGCCCTGGCTCAGATGTGTTTCATGTTTTGTTACATTCTTAGGACAGTCTTAGGATATGGGAATGACTGCTCCCATTTCCTTGATGAAGAAATCGAGGTACAGAGAGATGGATACTTGCCTTGGAACTCTCAGTTACATCGGTTTTCCTTCTAAGGCTATGTCCCCAGCCACTACACTACCATCAATCTTGGTTGCTACAAGGAAAACCAAACCCAAAGTTTGCAAGCAAATAAGCAAGCTTTGTCATGAACAACACACACCTAAGCACTTACATATTTGTACAGTTTCTTTGGGAAATCGTATCTTTGGTCATTCTGCTGAAGCAAGGGATGGAACAGACTTATTGTTTGGAAGGTGGGCTGAACATGATTAATGTAACATGCCTTTCTCCCATGAAAACTGGCATAACAACAGAACTGATGAAGCCAAGACCTGTGTGTCACCCAAACCAGCACACTATTGACACCAAAAGATGACACTTTGTTTTTATGCTCTAGGATAACTGTAGAGCTAAGGCTTGTGGGGAACATTCACCACAGAAGGTGGTGGACATGAGATGATTGTGATGGCCTCTCCCTAGAATCAGCTCCCAGGACCTTGCATTTGGGACTGTTCTGGTCTGCTTTGAGGAGGAAGAACCACTCCTAGATCCTCCCAGTTGAGAAATAGGGTTAGAAGGTCTGTACTGTTGGAACTCTGCTCTGCTCCAAGTCTACCCAGGGGACACACAGCAGCATCCAAGACGTAGACAAAGTTAGTGGACTCTCCTGAGGTGGTTCCTTCTTTCAGAAAGCACCCCCTTTCCCAACTCTGATAGAAATCACAGCTGCCCAGGCTCCAGTATCCCAGAGTTACTGAAGCAGGACCCAGGTTTAGACCCAGGTTATGCTGACTTCTGCTTGAGGTCCAGGCATGTTGCTCATACAATTTGACTTTCTCTGCGAAAACCACCAAGTCCTGGTACTTTAAGACCTGACTTTTTCAAAGCTACTCCTTCATACAGAAGCCAGTCCTTAACATGTAACCTGCAAGGAGGTTAGGAATTCATTCAGACAGATAGAAGTCACTTTGGTGTGTCTTTGGGTAATGGGGGGGGGGGTTGATGATGATGATGATAAGAATCCCTGATTCTTTAAGAAACTTGAACAAGGTAATTTGCTCTAGTCTAAGCATCTGTGAGACCGTCTTATGATGAGCCCTTAACTATGAACCCAGATAAGAAGGTGGGAGGCAGGGGCCCCTCTTGTGAAGGGATTAAGTGAACTCACTCCCAGAATTCTGGTAAATGTCATTGTCACTTAGCAATGACACCAGTCTGGATCATAGCCAATTCTTTCTTGAAGCTTTAAAGGCAATGGTGGTTTCTTTTCAGAATGGGGCTTGACACTTTGACGAAGTATCTTGAGCCTGCTGGATTTAAGGAGCCATACCACAATGTGGACAGTTGGGAGAGGGTGAATAGAACCACAGATGTTCCTCATGAGAAGATAAAGTATTATGGTACATCAACAAAGAATGCTAGACTTAGGCTTAGGAAACAACCTGGGGTGTGTGTGTGTGTGTGTGTGTGTGTGTGTGTGTGTGTGTGTGTGTGAAATCTAGCTTGCCACACTTACCAGTGTGACCTTAGGAAACTTGCAAGTCCTTTTTAAGCTGTATGTTCTTCCTCTGCCTTCCTCACAAGCATTTTTTGCTGAGGTCATTCATATAAAACCATTCTGTAAGTGGAGTGTGCTCAGAGAGTCGCTGAACCTTCCAGAAACTGGGCTCATTGTGAAACAGTCTCACAGATGCTCAGACCAGAGCACATTACCTTGTCCAAGGTAATGTTTGTTGTTCCTTAGAGAGTCAGGGACTATTATCACCATCAACCCCCCCCAATACCCAAAGACACCCCAAAGCAACTTTTATCTGTATGAATGGATTCTCAGAGCCTCCTTGCAGGTTACATGTTAAGGACTGGCTTCTGTATGAAGGAGTAGCTTTGAACAAGTCAGGTCTTAAAGTACCAGGACTTGGTGGTTTTCACAGAGAAAGTCAAATTGTATGAGCAGCATACCTGGACCTCAAGCAGAAGTCAGCATAACCCGGGTCTGAAGCAGGGTCTGAACCTGCTTCAGTAGCTCTGGGTACTGGAGTCTGGACAGCTGTGGATTTGGAGATGCCAAGTACCTCCTTGAAGGAAATGTTTAACAACTCAATGGTTAAATGAGGAGTTTAGAGAGCTGCTAGGAAAGACATTTTGACTCTGCATTCTGAAAAACTGACTAGTCTTGAAGTTTCTCCATGTTCTTGTTGGTCTTTCTACATTTTGGATTTCAAGCAGATGCCAGGGACCAGTCTAATTTGGGGATGGATATAATTTTTAGTTTTGGGTTTGTTCCTGGAGAAGCCTAGAGTCAGATGTAGTGGTCTTGGTGAATTGGGAAGTCCTCTCTTCACCCTTCTCTACTTCTCTACTACACACTGGGGGAAAAGAGCCAGAAAAAGTGGTTGGTACCTCCTCTTAGGGCAGGCAGAGAATCAAATATGGCATCATCACAAAACAAACCTCAAAGGGCTAATGGCTCAGAGCTGACTTGCAGTGTTTCGAGCAGAGCCAATACCACAAGTCCGTGCGGAGAGCCTGTCCCAGGTTTAATTGGTCTGAGCAGTAGATAGAACAGAGATCACGTGGACTGCTCACCCACAGTCCGTCCTGTCCTCCCCACGTGTCTTTCACTGGACCTTTCTCATCAGGCACACAGGAGGTGGGAAAGGCCGGATGACAAGCAGAAACTGTGCTGTCTCTTTGCCTAGCCACTCTGCAAAGGGAACACCCGTGCCCTTGACACCCACAACAGATTCAGGCACAGGCTGAATCTAGGCTAGCGTAGGGACCCTGATCAAGGACACCATCACTGACAAAGGGTTGACTGGGCTGCTGCAGTGCTGGGATCCCTGGCTGGAGAAACTATGATCTCTGGACAGGTCAGTTTCCTCTAGCTGAACTAACATTTATAGTTCTGTATATTCCAGAAAATGGGACCCTTATCCCTTCTGCTTCTGGTAAGATCTTTGCCCTGTCTTGAGGGAGGAATTGGGAGCACTTCTTGCTGAGTCAGCACCAACTGCATGTAGTAAAGTCTGCTCAGCTACTAGCAATAATGTCTTGGATTCAATTTTTCTGCCTAGGTCTGTTGAAAGCTGATTCTGGGCTGAGGGCGGCTGGGTGGACGAACCTCAGCCCTGGTTCCTTTGAATACAGTAACTGACAAAAGTTCATCCTTCAGTCTTTCTCCCTCCTCTTTTTCACTGAAACTTTAGTTTTCTGGGCTGAGCCCCCAGGCAGAAATTCTGTTCTCCTTCCTTCTTGAGCTGGATGCTGGCATTGCCAAGTTCTGCCGGGGCTGAACGCCAGGTTGGCAAGGTAGCCCATGCCCCTTGATCAGAACCAGCTGGGCGTACAGAAGTTGGACAGCTTCTTTCCAGGTCCGGTTCCCTCTAACGACTTTTACTTACAGGAACCTCAGTTCTGTACGCAAAGACAGTCACAGCCACCGTGTTCCAGCCCTGTTTCCTCTCCTAGGGAGTCTCAGAGAGTCCCAAATAGTAGAGAGTTGCGGGAAGAGGGACCAGGAAGAGCAGGGCTCTTAAAAAAAATGCAGTTTTTAAAAATCTCTCTTTGGGGAAGCAGGTGCCTGGGAACTGCGGGAGACTCAGGATGCCGGCTTGGAAGAGACAGAGCCAGCGCCTCTACTGTAAATTGGAAGGGGTTTAGGGATTGGGAAGTAGGAAGCCGGGATAGCAGAAGTTAATGGAGTTACTGCTGTTTCTCAGAAAGAAGAAAGTCCCCTTTGGGGTTGGGCTTGGGAACGCGAGGGAATTCCTCCCCCCCCCCCCCCGCAGTGGGAAGGGAAGAATTGAAAACCATCGGGAAGCAATAGACTGTTAGACAGGGTCTGCAGAAGGCTCTCGAGTCCTACCTGCAGGTCGGTCCCATAGAAGGCAGCCATGGATGCATCAGCCACCAGAAGTGTTTCCACGAAGCGAGCCTCGGACACAAACCTCTTGCTCCTAGTTTTGGATCCGAAGGGTGGTGGCACTTTGTGGGAGTCTTCTGTCTCTTTGGGCAACCCCTCTTTGTCCTGCTCCTGGTCCTCTTCGCTGTCACTTCTTTCCTGTCCCTGCCCATCACCCATCTCCACCTCCCACTCCAGTCCTTGAGGGAGGGGGAAGACCTCGGCAGCAGCGAGCCCGGGGTCCTCGCGACGCTGTCCGGGTCCCCAGCGCTGCAGGCGATGCGGCTGGTCTAGGGTGTCCCCAGCGCCCTGTGGCTGGATGGTGAACTCCTCGCCTGACAGCAAGAAAGAGCCGCTCAGCCCGCGACACAAGCTCATCGCCGCCAGCGACTCCCGCTCTCCATTCACTGTGCCAGAGAAGAAGCAGCCGCGCAGTCCCGGTTCGCCCCCGGCTGCGGCACTCGAGCCCCCGAGGCGCTCGATCTTGAACTCCGGCGCCAGGAAGCTGGCGTCGGGCGCCAGACGCAGGACGAAGCCCTGGCCGAAGGCGGACAGGTGGAAGGCGAGCTCGCTCGCGCTGCCGGGCAACCGCGTGGGCACCACGAGCTCCGAGGCCTGTGTCCCGGTTCCCGGCCCCGCCGGGGCGCCGCAGACGAGTGGTGGCTGCGGCAGCTGCAAGAGCAGCAGCAGGAGGGGCGGCCACCGGGTGGCGGTGGGGTGGCGGAGCATGGGGGCAGAGTGTTGCGGAGCGCGGGAGAGGGAAGAAGACCGCCGCGCGCGGGCAGGTGCTGGTGGCCCGAGGCGGCCGGGCCGCTCTGTCCAGGAAAAATGATCAATCGGATGGGGAGGCCGACTCGGCTAGCGGCAGCAGGCGCGGCGGTCCCCTGGCGGCCCCTCTGGATCGCGCAGCCCGCTCCTCCTGCGCCCTCCAGCCAACCTAGCAGAACTCCAGCAGCTGGCGTCCCGGGCCGCGAGCGCGCGTCCTCCGCGGCGTCCCGTGCAGTCGCCTCCTTCCTCGGGAAGCACCGAGTGGGCTGCCGAGTCCTTCTTATTTATACTTCCTTCCAGGCTTTGACATAAGAGGTTTATTTTTGATCTCTCACTATTCCCGTTTCCCCTCCCCTGGGGTCAGAGACAGAAACAGAAAAGGAGAGGAGGGGAAAAAAAGGGATGAAATGTAAAACCAATCAGGAGTCAGTGAGCCCCTCCCGATAGTTAAGTAGTTAAGTGTCAACTATAACTTTTTTTTTTCCTTTCTACGTGAAGACCCAGGCCAATTCCTGTAAAGCTGGACAGCCCCTGAAGGCAAGTCCTAGATGGGAGAAATAATAGCTTCTTCTTGTGCTAGAGCCAGGTGCTAGGGACAGTCACACTCTGCACTGGTCTCAGCGACAATATTCAGATTCCTGTACAAACCTGGCAGTGTTAAAAGAGGTTTGTGGGGAAGGTTCCAAAGCCTTTAATGGTCAAATACAAAATGAGAGGTAGGAAGTCATACTGGAATCACACTGTCCATTAAGAACCACCGCAGAACTTTAGAAATGTCATCAGGTCAAGGTTAGCAAGGACGCTTAATTGCTTACTTCTGAGCATAATGGGTTAGAGAGAGGCTACCACCAGGAAGGCAAAATGGATTCAATACCACTAAATTCCCGTTTCCTATGGGAGGAAGTACTTCTCCAGTCTGATGCACAGTTCTGCCAGTTGCCTTGGTGACATGGGGAAAGATGGCCAGGTCCCTTTTATTGTATTGCCCACAGAGCCAAATACATATAAATATGTGGGAAGTTAACTCACTCTGCAATACACCACACCTTCCCGCAGAAGAGAGTGGGATCCAGGAAGCTGATGACTGTCCTAAAGACCACAAAACACAACATTTGTATCCACTCTAGTATCAAGGGTGCAGCTCTGGATTGAATTCAGAATCATGCTCTCAGTACCAGAATAAGTCCTTGCCCCCTGCCCTGTGTCCTTTCTAAGTGGCCAGTCATGGCGGATATAGCATCTGGCAGCTCACCTACCCCCAACTACACAGCTTTTTGCTTATGTGGAGGGTGCCTAAAGTCGAGTTGTTCTTACTTCGTTTAGCTGATCCAATCCATTTCTGTAGCTGTGAAGGACTGACCTATGCAAAAGATTCCTTGGGACTTATCACCTACAAAGAGGAGTCTCTTAAAGTGGCTTGTGTCCCTACAGAACCTAAGGAAAGGTCCCAACAGCCCAACTTCTCTTCACTTTTGTAGCAGTACAAAGGAGTGGTGGAGAACCTTCCAGGTGCAGAATCTCCTTCCTTTCCTATACAGAGCATTGGAAGTTTGGGTGAAACACTCCCAGAGGCAGAGGGAATGGAAAGCATGCTCGTCGCTCAACAGTTTAATATTCCTGGGACAGTGTGACCTGTACGGTTAAATGAGCAATCCCTTTTGCCTCAGGGCTGTGGTGACATTTCAATTACCGGTCTTAGCCATTAAGTCCCTTGTTCAGTATTTTCCAGTGTGGAACTCCCCTTTTATTTTTCCTGGTGGTTGTTCTTTTCTCTCTTGATACAGGGTCTCACTGCATAGCCCAGGCTGGCTTCAGATGTCTTAGTCTCTCACCTTAGCCTCCTGAGTGCTGAGGTCACAGGTATGTGCCGTGACCTCATACCTGACTTTCCACTTCTGGTTTTCAATAGTTGATAGGTCCTTCACTCGTGCATGTGCCTTCTTTCTTCTCTGTGGCCATTCTATTGGAGCGCCCAGCTTCTTCTTTCTCTTTAGATACTAGTGGCTATAACCAGGCTAGGGAAAACTAAGTGTTGCTTGTGTTTTTTTCATTTGGGAAGTCTCTGGAAATTGTAGCTGCTACTGTTGTAAAACAGAAAGAACAACCTTTGGAGACAGACACTGAACTGCGGACTTCATCTTTGCCCCATTTCACCAACAACTACAACTACAACCATACAACAGTTGTTGTCTGGGAAACTCTCCTGGGAGCCATCCTGGCTGCTAGGTAGAGATCTGCTGGGTTCCTCCCTGTGCCCCTATGATAACTTCCAGGGAAGTACCTGCCATTTGCAATGCAACCACAAGATGTCACCCGTACCTTAGTTATGCTTAATCCAAGCCTTGCAGGGTTGGTGGGTGACTTGAAGAGAAGACTCCCCCTCCCAGAAGCTTGGTGGGTTAAGTCCATACAGCAAAGCAAACACTATCCCAACTCACCAGGGAAAATCCCAAATGGGCCGATTATGGAGTTCCTACATTACCATCTTGAGCCTCAAAGAATATAATTGCCAAAAGGCTTGGCAAACTGCAGTGCATGGACTAAGACTGCTTTTGTATATTCCACGTGCTAAATAAAAATGTTTCACATATTTTAAGTGGCAAATACAAAAAAATAAACTATTACTGTTTCACGACCTTGAAAATGTCATGAGGGCGCTGGAGAGATGGCTCAGCAGTTAAGAGCACTGACTGCTCTTCCGGAGGTTCTGAGTTCAATTCCCAGCATACACATGGTGGCCCACAACTATCTGTAATGTGATCTGATGTCATCTTCTGCTGTGTCTGAAGACAGCAACAATGTACTATTTTACATAAAAGAAAAGAAAAAATAAATAAATAAATGTTAAAAAAAGAAAAAACCATGAAATTCAAACCCCAGTGTTTGTAATAAAGTTTACTGGCAAGAGACATTCACAGACCCTTTGGCTGCATTTGAGCGCTACAGGATATGGCTGAATGAGCTTAGAATATTTACTATCTGGCTTTTTCTATAAAAAGGTTGTTGGCTGAATGGAAAACAGGGTTAGTTTGAATTTCTTAAATTTGGAGTGTGGGATGAGATGTCACATTTAGGATTTTTAGCAAGTAAGAAGCGCAAAATAATTTTTTTGCTATGAATATGAATGGGAAATTATTTGAAAAGTTAAGATGTCTTTGTTTTGTCTTTAAATCTATGTTTAACAGCTATTAGTTATTTAATTAGCATTTAAATAATTAATTGCTTTTTATCGGCTTATACTGTAGGTAGGCTTATTGTACATTTTAAGTTGATTTTAGTTTTTTAAAAGTATGTGTAGATTTATTTATTTTATAGGTAAGAGTGTTGTGTCCACATGTATGTATATGGACCACATGTGTGCTCATGGAGGTCAGAAGAAGGCATCAGATCCCCTGGAACTGGAGTTACAGACAGTTGTGAGCCGCCACGTGGTTGCTGAGAATCAAACCGATGACCTCTAGAAAAGCAGCCAATGCTTTTTACTGCTGATCTTTCTCCTCAGTCTCTTTATTTATTTATCTATATAAATAAATAAAATATTCATTTTTGTGTGTGTGTTTGTGTCAGTGTATGTGCATTTGTGCATATTCTACACATGTGTCGAGGTCAGAAGAAGGCACTGAATATCCCACCTTACCATTTTCTGTCTATTCTTTTGAGGCAGGGTTACTCCCTGAGCCTGGGAGTTGCTTTTTCTTGGCTAGGTTGGAAGTCAGCAAACCCCAGAGATTTTCCTGTCTCCACTCACCTTGGAATTGGTTATGAGGGATGTGGGACTTGCATGGTGCTCATGAATATGCAGCAAGTTCTCTCAACTGGTGCACTGGTCTTTGCAGCTCTGAACTTTAAGTTTTTAATTAATTCATACTGTTTCTGTTTATCACAAGTGAGGTGCTTCCACCATACATTTGTGGTGTGCACTAAATTCTGGTAGTCTTTAGGCTTCTGGATCCTTTAGCGGAACATTAGTGGTCAACTAATCCACTTCCGTTTGCATTATGAAGAAGAGGGCAAATGCAAGTTTCAGCGATTTACCCGAAGTTGTGTAAATGATGGTGGCTTTCCAGCCATAAATGCTATGGCACCTTCTACAAGGGAGATAGAGACTGCATCACCCCAAATGTTCTTTTGTAATTTGTGCTTTTCCCTTAACACCGAGTATCAACTGTGGCTGAGGCTTTGTCTTCTAGGCTCATTTTCATTCACTTGGTCTCATTTGCTCCTTAGTAATGATAGCTGCCATCTTTGGAGTGCTTGCTGTTGCTAAACACTGACCCAAGGAGGGAATTACACAGGGGATGTGCAGGCTTGGGGTGCTGATGCAAAGTGCTTAGCGTTCCTTGGATAACAGTTGGTAGACACAGGATTCCTTACCAAAGTCATGCGTGCAAACTGCTAATTAAAGAGAACATTTTTTGGGGAACAACATCTCACACAGAGTTAACCCATTGTATTATAGAGTTAGAAAGGAATGTTGGGATACAATGAACCAATGTCCTTCTTGGGAAGGATGCTTAGAAGTCTCTTTTTTTTTTTCTGGAGCCTGGCCCTTCTGTCAAGGCTTCAAAGAAAGAAAGAAAGAAAGAAAGAAAGAAAGAAAGGAAATGTCTTGTCTCAAAATCCAGCCATAGCCCTTAAACAGAAGTAAGCAAAGTTCATTCTTTCTAAACCTTTATGTGCCACAAGTATATTCATTTTCTGTTATTTAAACTATCATTCGATGGCCACAACTCTACTGGAGTTGTCACTGGAGAAAGGACTTCACAGTCCGTCTCTGTCCTGCCATTGAACACACATCTCAGGCATGCCATGACCCATTTCCAGCATCGATTTTGCATTGACTCACACCTTCTGTTTCCTTCCACACACAGGTTTCTGTGCCTGTAAGTCACGTATAAGAGAGGTCCCACATGTACCTCTATCTTCTCAGTCCTTTCTTAGTCCCAGGTGAAACCTCTGGAATAGAATTCAGAATTTCCAAAGCCATTTGTTCACCCACCCAGCAAAGAACCAGTTACTCTGATTAATTCATACTCTCATCTGGCTTCTGTCGTATGTTCAGACAGTGTCCACAAACGACCTTATGGTGATACTGACTTTTTCTTCCTAACAAGAATTTAATTGATCTAGAGAAACATAGGTACCAATAACCCTGCTTGTGTTTTCCGTGTATGTTAACATGTGCACAAAGTTGCTTAAGAGATGATCCCTGTCTTCCAAGTTACATGCACACAAAAGATTGTCCAGGGCTCCAGATAGAATGCATCCATGATTACAATCTGTGATTACTATGTAATTGACTTCTAAGAGTTTCTTGGATAGTTGAGCAGTATAGGCAATAACTATGGCCGCAATGAGAATAGGCACGTGGCTGCATGCGACCAGAAGGTGGCGCTGCTGGAACTTGATATTTCTAGAAGCAGCTATCTTACCATGAAAGATTATAAAGAGCAGTCCTTCCTAATTTTACAGATTGAAAGCTGAATACCAGATTCCTGACAGGCAGTCATTGAAGGAGGCGAGCTGCCCATCTTATTTAATAGAACCCATGGGCTTTTTATTCCTGCTAACCTTTCTTCACCTCTGTCTATGGTTTTCATTAAGACCAGTGTCTCTCAACTCAAGAGAAGCAGCAAAAGCTGAGATGTTTTCAGTGCCTGAGACCACCTTGGTCTCAAGAATGCCTTGGCTTCCGCACACCCAATTAGTTACTAATGCAAGCAATACAGTTCCCTAAGGTGTCACTATTTATTGCAACCACCAGATGGGAGTCTTGTTACATTTACCTTTTGTAGCTGCTGTAAGAGGGTCTGAAACCTCCATAAACAACGGTCTCATCTCCATATAACCATTTAAGCACACAGACACACACACACACACAGACACACACACACACACACACACACACACACACTCCTGACTTTGTACTCATTTAGTCTTTTTTTTTGAAAGGAGAGGGGAAATGAATGAAAGGAGCTAGGCACTTCAGGATAGAGAACGATTTTTCAGATATGATGAGGTGCTTACTCAAGATGATCAAGGGAAATGAGGTAAAAGCTACTGAGTCATTTATGAATATATTTACTATAAGTTAGAACGTGAAGTGCCATGGCACAAGTATTGGTGTATAAATCACCACCACCACCACCACCACCATCACCATCACCACCACCACCACCACCATCACCACCACCACCACCACCACCACCACCACCACCACCACCACCATCACCATCACCACCACCACCACCACACCACCACCACCACCACCATCACCACACCACCACCACAATCACCATCACCACCACCACCACCACCATCACCACCATCACCACCATCACCACCACCACCACCACCACCATCACCACCACCACCACCACCATCACCATCACCATCACCACCACCACCACCACCATCACCACCATCACCACCACCACCATCACCACCACCACCACCACCACCACCATCACCACCATCACCACCATCACCACCACCACCATCACCATCACCACCACCACCACCACCATCACCATCACCATCACCACCACCACCACCACCATCACCACCATCACCACCACCACCACCACAATCACCATCAACACCACCACCACCACCATCACCACCATCACCACCATCACCACCACCACCACCACCACCATCACCACCACCACCACCACCATCACCACCACCACCATCACCCACCACCACCACCACCATCATGGTCATCATCTGTTCTCTCATGTGGTCTGCGAGAATAATTGTAAAACATCTGGAATAAATCTCACCACCTTTTCACCCAACTCTCAACCCCAGAGTTGCCTGGATCTCTCATCTGATCTTCTGCTTTGAGGGCCAGCAGAGAATCAGTCAGTCAGGAACACTTAGGCTTGATAGTAACAACCACTAGGAATGCTCAAGTTGTAAGAGAGCTGAGGAAAGAGACCCAAGAGAAATAAACAATGAAAGGCTTTCAGGCGCTGTCAGTGCAGCACAGGAGAGTTCAGGGCCACGTGCCCAGTCCTCACAGCTGGGCTGCACATTGCTGCTTGATTCTAGGTGGAACTCTGTAGTTTTAATAGGTCGGTGGAAGTATTCAAGCAATAACAAGAGCTACACATGTAAGAATGTTCAAAAGGAGGATTTCTGAAGTGGATAGGAGATGATATTGTAAGACTCACCTGTTGGAATAATCAAATATTATTGAATAGCAGGACATTCTTTTAATTCTGGGTAGGAAAATCTAGTTTTTGTTATTTGTTGTGTCTTGAGGCATCATGCTTATTGAAAATTCTCCACCTGTCCACCAGTCTTCCTTATGGTGCATGGATTATATTTTCCCCAAACATTTTTCCAGGCAACCCTCCCTGTTTTGGGTCTCATCCTGCTTGCTGTCATTAAAGAATTTTGAAGAGAGGTGTAGACAGCAAAGGGAGATAGGACCTAAGAGATCCCCTTTCTGACAGATATGGAACGAGACTTATGGCAAAGTCATCTGACCAGAGTCACACGGTTGATGGGAGGTTAGGGCTGGACTTTGGGTTCTCAATGCAGGTTGTTTCCATGTCACATCTGTGCAGTGTGCATATCTGTCCATTGACAAGGCTGCTAGCAGAACGTGGCTCATCAGCGTGCAGGGGCTGGACTGATGGATTTCAGCTTTCTTCTTAGCGCAGTGGTGTTGGGGAAAATATTAAAAAAGTAGAACTGGTACATTCCCACCCTTGTGCCTCTGCCCTGGTGTCCTGGCCGGCCATGCTCTGGTGGGCAATGGCTGCCGACCTGATTTTGTCTCATGGAGATTCACTGGCCCGGAGCTCCAGAAACGTCTCCACCCAGCTCGCTAAGTTCCTACTGGAGGGTCGCTACCACGCCAGCCCTGTGCTTCAAATGCCCCATGGGCTTTGTGCTGCACATCTGGCAAACCCACGCTTTGCTGCGTACCTTTCTCTCTTGAACCCAGACGAACCTCTGCATGAAGGAAAACACAACACAAACTTAATTCAGAAACAATGTTAACTCAATCTCTGGGCGCAGCAACCAAAACCTAATCTTGTAAGCCTTATTGAAATCTTATTCCTCTGGTGGCAAATCCTTGTGGATCCGCCATGATACCAGGAAACTCTAGCAGCTACATCTTACTCCTCTACTGTTCCTGTTCCAAAAGAGACCTAACTCTCTCCTGCTTCCTCTCTTCCTCCGTCCAACCCGGAAATCTCGCCTACTCAGCTCCTTTATTCGTTAGGGGATTGGTTCACAAGAACAGCACCAGGCCCATCCACAACATAGTGGATTGTGTGCCTTCATTCTGACCACTTCCTTTTATGATTGTCTTCTTCTAAAAATGAGATGGTTTTCATTTCCTAATTGTATATGTTTGTGTGTGCATGCCTGTGTGCATTTATGTGCACCATATGAATGCAGGCCATAGGATGTTGGATCCCCTGGAGAGTTACAGGTATCTGTGAGTCTTGAAATGGTGCTGGTAAATGAACCCAGGTCTTCCACAAGAACAGTAAGTATTGTTAACTTCTCTCTAGCCCTTTGTGTTTGCTTTCATTAAAAGAATCTTCCATCACAGAAGAATTTGAAGCCTTCTGATATTAGTCATAATTACTGACTACATAGGAGTGCTGTAGTTTACATGAACTCACCGAGAACATGAAGCTGTCTTTTATTTGACTTAAAGGTGATTGGGAAGGGAGCCAGGCCTGAGGACACAGGAAGAGAATGGGGTTTCCAGCCTCAAGAAGTAGAGGAGGAAGGAGGAGGGAGGACCGGATGTGGCTTCTTGAAAAATCAATACAAAGACTTAAATAATATTGAAGCTTCAAATGTTGAAGGTTTTTCTTGGATTATTGAATTATGTATGCGTATAGTTCTTGATTACACTCAAGCTACCTACCCACCCATTTACACACACACACACACACACACACACACACACACACACACACACACACACTCGCACACGCACACGCACACGCACGCACGCATGCACGCGCACACACACACACGCACACGCACGCACACACGCACACGCACGCACACACGCACACGCACGCACGCACGCACGCACACACACACACACGCACACACGCACACACGCACACACTTGAGTGGTGGTAGGAAACAAGACTCACTTTCCTGGCTTCTACTTTGTTCTCTCTTCTCCTTGACTTTATTCACGCTTTTCTTCTTTCTGCATTTTTTTTCTGCCTTTCCTCTCCCAGCAGCTCCCCACCTGTATCTTCAGTTTTAATCATTTCATAAATTGACTTCATACCAGAACTGGTTCTAGACATCGGGACAAAGAAATGCGAAGAGGTATTCCTGATGTTCTGATTGTCTGTTTCATTGAGACGGCCCCTGGTCTTTCTTGAAACAGTCAAGTAACTATCAGATGACATTACGGGTGCAAGAGTGAAGTTGTATGGAAAAGCCCAGAGCAGAGGATGAGAGCTGAGTGAGCGCTGCCCCTGGACGAAATCATTAAGTTATTTGAGCCCAGGAATAGCTGTGCTTTGATGGGAAGAGAGCAGGTTCTGAAAGACCCCATCTGCGTGCCTTTTCCTTTCTTCCTAACTTTAATGAATAGTTTATTAGGCACTAGAAGGAGGAAATTCTCTTAGAAATGTGAAGCTCCATGTGTGTAGACACTCTTTCATACATGAACACTAAAGAACCAGGTGGGCCTGATAAAAGGATATATATTGTAGTGAGCCTGTAATCCCAGCATTAGGGAGGCAGAGGCAGGAGGGTTGAGGTTAGGCTCTATTACGTAGGAAGATTCTGATTAAAAAAAACTAAGGGCTGGGGCTGGAGAGATGACTCAGTGGTTAAGAGCACTGACTGCTCTTCCAGAGATCCTGAGTTCAATTCTCAGCAACCACATGGTGGCTCATGACCATCTGTAATGGGATCTGATGCCTTCTTCTGGTGTGTCGGAAGACAGTTACTCTTATAGATAAAATAAACAAATCTTTATAAAAACCAAAGCAACAACAACAACAACAACAACAACCCAAGGGCTGGAAATGCAGCTCTGTGGTAGAGAACTTGCCTGTCAAGACCCTGAGTTAAATCCTCAGCACTAGGAACAGAAATCAGCTTCACAGGCCTGCAATGCAAGAGACTCCTGAGGAACATTGTTGGAGAAGTTGGGGAGGGGGCAGTGTGTGAATTCTTGGGTCTGCATACTGTGGACTCTCTTCCGGATGCCAATCTAGATGCAGCAAGGGCTTTTAAGCAGGGAAATGACATGGTTGCATTGCAGCCGTCACAAAGACCCTCAACTGGCTAAGGTGCAGAGAATAGGAAACTGGAATTCTTAATCCTAAATGTGGCATCTGTATCAAGTCTCCTCCTCCAAGGCCCAGTGATATTTGTGAAAGAATGGGTGGGAAGACTGTAAGAGCCAGAGGTGGTGGGTGACTAAAAGAAAAGTGTCCTCCAGGCAGTACGAGTGTAGCTGCACATATGAACCTACCACAGTTATGACAATATATACAAGCCCCATGCAAACTCAAGTCAGAACCACTCCCAGCAAGGAGAGGGAGATTGACATGGATGTTTTGCATGCATGTCCATCTGTACACAGTATGTGTGCCTGGTGCCTGTGGAGACCAAACCATCCCTGGGAACTGGAATTACGGGTGGTTGTGAGCTGTCATGTGGGCGCTGGAAATCAAACCTGGGACCTCTGGAAGAGCAACCTGTGCTCGGCACAGCTGACCCATTTCCCCAGTCCCAATTTTCAGCCCCTTGATTTCCAGTGTCTTTGAAGGTGAGAGAATCCATCCCTACAGGACCCATCCATAATGGGGTTGTGGGTCCTTAGTAGTAAATTTTATCTCCACTTCGGGCTTTTGCTTTTGCCTTGGCCCTGTATGAGGTTTGTTCCCATGGTTTACTCACTTTTCTACCTCTGGAGTGAAATGGAGAGACGTGAGGCTGCGAGGAAGGCAGCGTGTAGCCATTAGGTTAGTGCCAAAGAGAGAGCGCCCCAGAGATGAGCATCCTACTGTACAGTTCAAAATGAGCTGCCAAACAAAAGGTGGGAAGGCAGAAACCGACTTACTGCAAGCCTCCCTGTCACAACCTTCTGGTGTCAGGGAAACGCTGGCAGGACAGAGCATGGCTAGCGGGCGGGCTCGCCTGCCTCTCTGTGTCTTGCTTCTTCTGCTCTTCATTGGTGAGAATCAGGCATCTCAGAGCTGTGTACAGCCGGTGTGCTGACAGCAACTCCTCCTCGGAGGCCTTTCTTTCTTCTCCCCCTCCTAAAGACTGTCCTTTCTGGGTACTATGTGAGCTTCTACCATCAGAACTTGGCTTTGAGAAACTATTTGATTCTTTTAAGGTGTAAATAAATGTACACCAATGGGAGCCATTTTCCAGCTGTTCTGACTTTCACATCAGTGTGAATGAAATGCTGGCAACAGGGTTTTGAGAAAAGGGAGTGAAGATGAGGGTCAGGGAAGTGTGAGAGAGCCACAGAAAGCATAGTGGTGGGGGGAGGGGCAGCCAGCGACTGTGTGCACGGAGGCGGGCGGGCAGGCTCTGAGGAGACAGGAGGGAGGATGGGGGGGGGGATGCAAGGAAGTGTTTGCTGCCTCTGGGTTTGCACAGGCTATCTATGCCTTACGCTCTCATTTTACCTAAACGAAGTGATCAAAAATCCACAACTCATCCCAGTTCTTCTTGGCAGAACAAACAAACTTCAGACTCCTTAAGTGAGAGCTGTATCATACTTTCTAATTATGAGTCCCAAATGGTGCTACTCACTCTGCCGATCCGATGTGTCTGTGCTTGTGATAATATGAGTATTGTCTCTGAGGAATAGAATAAGGGACTCAACATTCCAGGAGACTGGAGCATGTAGCTAGTGCCTCCAAATGAAGCAGCGTCAGACAGGGCTGCCTTGGCCCTGGCTTGTGGAGCTCTGGTTGAACTGTGATCCCCTGCTCTGTGATCTTCTCCACCATGGAAGGGTCGGCTCATTGCGCTTATGTCGTGCACAAACCTTTATCATTTTTCAAACATCTAATCAATTTATCTTCCATTGGAGAAGAGTTTTTTCTTTTGACTTTTTTGGGCATGGACAGGGCTGGCTATCTTAAGTCGAAGAACAGGCTTTGGAGGGGCTACCAGGTCCCAAAGCTATGGGTAACATCTATGTGCTTGGGTGTCCTTGCAGGGGGAGGCTCCTCACTGTTTATGATGCTTCCTGAGCTCCCCAAATCATTAAGGATCTTCGAGCTGGAGCCCTGGTGATTCATGTTAATTTCCAATAAGTTGAGTCCTCTCAGTGGTGCAGTGCAGAGAGGGAAATTAAAATAAATACTATGGAAAATACTCTCTTGAACTCCAACTTGAACAGTGCCATTTTATTCTGAAGTTTCACTATAGATTTTTGTAGAAGCTCCAAAGAAGGCAGACTAAGTCACTTTAGACTTTTGTCCTAATTGTTGAGCCAGGCAACTCACTGGATTCTTAGGAATTCCATGTAAGCCAACTTGCATGTGTTTAAGGAGCGTGTGGCTGGGAGGAAGATGTAGAGCTGCCCATGGGTGGATACTGAAGGTAGTGAGCATGGAAACATGAGGAGTCCCTGTGCAGAACTTAAATGTAAAATAAGTGCCTTGGTCCTCATTCTGCTACTCCTTAACAAGGAGATTTGTCTCAGTCATTCGAATTCTATGAGTCTTATTTACTTTTTGCTTAAATTCTTTGCTACTTAAAACACTTATTGTTGTTGTTTATTATTAATGAATGTGTTTATATGTAATGTGTGCATGAGCTATGATGTGTATATGAGAGAGAGAGAGAGAGAGAGAGAGAGAGAGAGAGAGAGAGAGAGAGAGAGAGAGAGAGAGCATGTGTGTGCGCTGTGGTATGCCTGTGGAGGTCAGAACTTCCAGGAGTAGTTTTCTCCTTCCACTATGGTTCTGGGATGGAACTTAGGGCATCAGACTTGCTTAGAAATTTCCTTATCTATTGGGCCATCTTGCTATCCCAAGACTAAGTTTATCTTACCCAAAGGAGAGGTATTAATGACAATGACTTCTATCAGCCCTCTCCACAAAGTATTTATAAGGGTAAAGTGAGAAAATATGTATGAATTCTAAATTACATAGAATTTGTATGTTCCTAGTGTTTTACTAGAAAGAAAGATGGGTTGGTGGAGGAAACTAATTTACTTCTGGAGAATGATGAAAATTTAAGGATTTTCTTTAATTTTTTTTTTTTTTGGTTTTTCGAGACAGGGTTTCTCTGTGTAGCCCTGGCTGTCCTGGAACTCACTTTGTAGACCAGGCTGGCCTCGAACTCAGAAATCCTCCTGCCTCTGCCTCCCAAGTGCTGGGATTAAAGGCTTGCGCCACCACCGCCCGGCTTTAATTTTTAACAATTTCATATATGTATACAATATAGCTTGGTTATATCCATTCTGATTTCCCCTCCCCACTCCCCAGTATGTCCTTTCCTACCACCTTGTCTCTGGAATGGCGGACTTTATCTTGGAGCTTCATCCAATGTCTAGAGGTTGTTCTTCATTACTGTCCGAATGGAGCCTGAGGCTCAAGGTCAAGCCCAATCTCAGAGGCTCTATTGTGGATAGAGGTTGGGGAAAAGGGTATAGTGAATGGGCAGAGGGAACAGGAAAGTGTTTGGTAGGACACTAGTATTGCTTTTGAAGTCTCTAGGTAAGAGTTGAGAACTTATATTTCAGTTCATCTCCACCGAAGGCATCCAGCTAGCTGAAAGCCAAAGGTGTGGTTATATAGCAAACAGACAAGTTCAAAGTAATTGACATTTGGGTGTGTACACATAAAGCTATAAAATAAATCGTTGAGTTGGGGAGCCCGAGCTACGGGGGTGGTGACTGGTATTTAAGACTATATGAGTGGAATTTAGGTCAGAAGAAGGACATAGTCTGGAATTACTTGCTGCGTCTGTGTAAGCCAAAGCAAGACCCTTTGTTCTGATCTAGAATTCAAAGTAACTACTAGTACTGGAAGTGCCAGAGGAACTTCTACTTAAGTTCTTCAACCCAGAGAAAAGAACAGGAGTGGGTGGCTCGGAGGGAAAATAGAGTTAAAAATTTCCTTGAACAATGAAGAATGGACCCAGGCCCAGAGTTATAATTCATAGGGACTTAGATGAACCTCCATATCTGGAAGGAGAGTAGTGGAGGACCCAGTTGTAGAAGCCAGTGGGAGGTCTCTGCTCCATGGTTTAACATTCCCTCAGTCCTCCAAGGTGCTCCTCAACAAGGTTGGGCCAATCTACATCCTGTTTATTTTGCTTTTTTTTTTCTCTTTGGTGTAGAATCTTTGATGAGCAGATGACTGCCTGACGACTTTTCGGGATCTTTGACAAAGAATGATAAAGACATAAAAATACAAGGGATGCATTGATAAGTTCATAAATCCACTTTTATGTTGTGGTGTAAAGCATGGTCTAAATCCCAACTTGGTGAGACAATGATTTATAGTCTCCAATCTGAGAAATCAAAATGCTTCCAGTCATTTTCCAAAAATTTTGTCAAACCAGCACAGTGCTTGCTCCCCTAGTCTCCATGGTATGCTCCTTGGTTCATCTTGGTATTTTGGGAAGGACTCCCAGGATGCCCCAGGCCCACACAGTCATCTTTGGTATTCATGTTAGAAATTCACCAGCCTGTCTCTGAAGGGAGTAAAATATAACCCAATTGTGGCTATCTCAGTGCTTCTTGTATGAACTGATCTCCCTAGAACCTCCTGAAGGAACTGGGCCCAGTCATGCCTATGCTGGAGATCATCATGGAGATTGACACAGAAGGAAAAGGAGCCATGATTTTGATGAGTTTCCCAGGCATGATGGCTGTAGCCCTGTCTCAGGATATGGCTCAACGTAATTAGAAAAGGCCAAGCAAATAGAACCTTTCTGTGTGAGTTCTATATTGGAGGGGCTTCAGTCATCTATAGACAGACATAGGAGAGATGAAGAGGATATCATCTGCAGAAGAAATGGCTTCCATAGAACTGCTCACATGGTAAGAGCTACACAAAGCAGCCAAGCTGCTAGTTGGTTAGGTTAGAACAGGCATTTGGTGTTAAGGTAATATGAAGAGAGGTGAGTTCATGAGCTGGGTAAGGCGGCCGGCTGGCTGGCTTTATACAAACCAGTTTACCCATTTGAACTTGTGATGTCTCAACCATGAAATGAAGGTTCTGGGTGAGGTAATGAGGTAGCAGGCTCCAGTTTGTGTCAGAGAGGTGGGGAGGGGGCACATGGAGAATTGCAAGAGCAGTGTATTGGGGAGCCTACATCATGGGGCAGGTTTACTCCATCTTGTAGGTAAGATAGCTTGTCAATTTTATAGACGTGGATCACTAAGCTGAGCATAGAGTAGGTTTGTTTAATCATTCAGTCAGTATTTACGGAGAGTCTGGTGGGCCCAGGAGTATGCCGGGTCCCGAGGAATAGAATAGTGAGCAAGACACATGAGGTTGCTCTCTCATTCTATCAGAGGTACGTGTGCGTTCGTGTGTGTATGTGTGTGTGTGTGTGTATGTGTGTAAATAACAGAGTGAAGTGAAGATTCAGGGCCAAAGGGATGGCTCAGTGGATAGAGGTGTCTGCACTGGCCTGATGTCTGATGCCTGAGATCCATCCTCAGACCCCACAAGGTGGCAGGAGAGAACAGATTCCTGACAAGTGTTTTGTGACCTCCACATGTCTGCCTTGCTGTCACACATACAAACACTCATGTGTACACTCACAAATAAACGTAATAAGAAAATTCATTTCTAAAAATAGAGAAAAATGCTAGGATCTAAACAAAGTATGCCATCATAACTGCCACATTGTGACACCTAGGTTGGGTGGCTTGGAGACAGCCCTGGGAGGAGCTGAGACTTCAGGAATATTAAAGACCAGACTGAGATGCTTGTTTACAAGTGAAAACACCGTTAGGCTCCTGATCTCTCTCTTGTGTGAGGGGTGTGTGGGGGTGGGGAGAGGTGTTACCTTTTACCTCCCAAGGATAATTATATCATAGGGGACAGAGAGAAGCAAGAGGGTGGTACCTATGGGGTCCTAGCACATGTAAATTGGGCAACTGAAGCCACAAGAGAGTCCCTTGCAGAACTGGGGAGGATGTTTCTATAAGCTTTCTTCCCTTGTCTGTTGGGAATATGGAAAAGTCCAGAAGGCTGTGATGCCAACTGGAGGACTTAGTAAAGCTTGGTAGCAGCGATGATGGTGGTGGTGATGATGATGATGGTGATTGCAGGCAACATCTCTAGTACTAGCAGAAGATAATATTTTAGGAGGCAATCTTTACATATTCTAAACACTGTTGTACCCTTTGGAAGCATTAGTTCTTTAATCTTCACAACTATTGGAGCCCTCCCCCATCTTAACAATGGAGAAACTGAAGCACAGGAAAATATTGTAATGTATCCAAGAATGTGCGGCTGGTATCTGGTGAAAGCTTTGTGATTCTGTTCTCTCTCTCTCTCTCTCTCTCTCTCTCTCTCTCTCTCTCTCTCTCTCTCATTATACATGTAAAGAGTTCCATTGATTTCACATCTATCTATCTATCTATCTATCTATCTATCTATCTATCTATCCATCCATCCATCCATCCATCCATCCATCCATCCATCCATCCACCCACATCCACCTATCTATCTATCTATCTATCTATCTATCTATCTATCTATCTATCTATGTTTCATTACGCCGATCCTGTGCCTTTACCTATGTGACACTGCCGTCTGTAGGCCTCAGTCAAATAGCCATAAATATCTGAAATGGAAGTGTCTTTAGAGGTCAGTGCTTTTCAATGAGGTCCTCTGGCAGAAGACCCCTTACCCAGACTGATCCCTGCTCACTCGACAGACAAGGAAATCTGAACTCTGAGAATCCGATCAGTAGTAAAAGCACTGTGGATTTCAAGTTCTCCTAGTATCTACTTGTCTGTGCTTTCCACCCCCATGTCCCTCTGCCTTGACTTCCTCACTAGAAACCCCTGGCAGAAGTGACTGAATAGAATTGTCTTCCCAACACTAAAGAAGATAATGCACATAAAACTTTTGGTGCAGTGCTCAGCCCGTCGTTAAGTGAGCAGCACATGTCAGCGTCTTTGAATAATTCCACACGGTCGGGTTCCAGACTCAGGTCTGAGCTCTTTGGGCTGTGATTGGGGAAGGGAGATTTGAAGTTCTTGGGAGGGAAAGAGTTTTCCTTTCCCTGGGCTTGCCATGTTGATTGACAGAGGCAGCAAGACTGTGTTCAAGCCCATCATAGTGAATGTAAGATGTGGTTGGAAATCTTGTAACCCATCATCAAAACCGTTGGGTGTAGGAGAGGAACTGCTCGTTCTGAATAAATGACTTTTCATTGCTGAGTTGCTCTTAATTATAGGCCTTCTTTGAACACTCAGACACAAGGCCTTTGTAAAGTGTAATTCCCTTTTACACACATTCTTCCCATATGGCTACTTTCCCTTTCATTTATAGAGCATAAACACCCATCTCTTACTCGTTCACTATAATGAATTTCAGATCCTTTGTCTCAGTTAAGGAGGAGCCTCAGTAGAATTATGGGCATCTGTCAGTATTCCTGCTGCAAGGTCCTGGAGGGCTGGTCTAAGGTTCTTTGTGGCGAGAAGATAATAGACTCTTCAGTGGTGGACATGACTGGAGTTTTTTCTTTGACAATGGAACCTGTTTCCCTGAGTAGCCACTTCTCAATACAACTCCCCAACCTTTTCTCAGCACCTTCTTTATCCTTAAAATGGTCGCACTCCCTTCTTTCTACTGTTCTCTTTCCAATGCAAGCCAGGGCAATTTGTTTCTTCAAAGATTTTTCTGGTTATCAAGAAAGACTAGGCAGGAAAGACTCCCTCCTCTATTGGGTTTCTTTTTTGTTGGGGGGGGGGAAGGAAATTCTGCACAGACTTATTTATTTTATTTTGTGTACACGACTGCTTTTTCTGCATGTGTGCCTGGGCACGCCTGTGCCTACAGAGGTTAGAACGTATCAGACCTCATGTGCTGGAGTTACGGAGTTATTACTCTGAGCCACTGTGGGTTCTGGGAACTGAACCTGGGTTCTCTGCAAGAACAAGCAAGGGCTCTTAGTCACTGCGCTGTATCTCCAGTTCCAGATTCTGCAGAGATACAAGAATCTTGCGGTTTAGTGCCATGCACAGGTGCCCAGTCTTCTCTCCAAGCTGGATGGGAACTTTACAGTATGATTGTGCTTTCTCCAGCGGATCCACACTCAGTCTCCCACTCCAGTGCCTTGCCCTGTACTCAGGTAAGGATCAAAATACATACAGAGGATGCATGGCTTACATTTTCTATTGCCCACCAGTCCCTTGGCTCTCCCTGCTAGGAGACAACTAGCATTTGCTTGTCTATTTCCTTCAGGCATTAGGATGCTAATAAATGTTTATTAAGGGCTTGCCTCCTCTCTTCAAGCCCTGATAACTAGCATTAGCTGTACCTTCACCAGGACCTATTTTGAAAGCCAATTCAATTCCTATGTGGCTGTATAGGGAGATGGAGATACTAAGTGGAAGGACGTTTGCCTTCCCACCTTCCTCTGCTCTTCTCTGTAAGCTCTGGGCTGGGAGCGGGGGAGGGGGAAAGGTTGAAGGTCTCAGTGGCTCAAGACCAGAGACAACCATCAGATAATTAGGAAGAGATGGAGTTTTGAGAGTTTATCATTTTTGTTTTAAAATACAACTTATTTAATTATAAGCTTATATAATTTAGTTTTAAATAAAGGCTGCATTTAACATCTGCCTGGCAGAATTCTTGAAAATCTGGCAGTCTGTCTGAGCCCATCCAGCGCAGCGCTGACCCCACAGGGCAGCCCGTGTGGGCCTGGGTGGCTCTGGGTTCAGGAAGGGCTGGTTGTGTTTCTTAGAGTTGTTCTCCCAACACTTTAAAGGGGCCTCCTCGGTTTGAGGTCTTTTTGGAGACTTGATGGTTAAGAAGCAGGGTGGGGGCTGTTGCAACTGGAGGAAAGAGGTGGGCCTGGAAAAGGAGGTCAGTGCTGTATTGGTTCCTCACTCCCGGATCCAGCTACCTTGGGAAGGCTAAGACTCAGGGAGCTCACAGATGTCCACCCAGGTAGTCATAACTGATGCATCTCCGCACTGGGGTACCTAGGGCAAAAACGAAAAACAAAACAAAAAACCAAAACGTGAGTAGGCTCCAGCGTTCGTCTCTTAGGTCAGCCCACGCCTCCTGCCTCAGAATAACGCCACTCCCTCCCCGCCAAGTGGCTCTTGCTCAGGAGGCGGGACCGAGTTCTCCAGTGGCCCCGGGAGGCTCCAGGCTGCGAGCTCTGGGAGGCTGGGAGGGGAGTAAGGAGAGAGCGCTGACTGGGCAGTCCAAAGAGGAGGGGGCCTTTAATAGGCTCGCCCAGCGCCTAGTTTGCTGCACCGCGAGCTGCCGAGGTTCGCGAAGCAGCCCGGCACCTCGCGTCACTTCTCCACAGCAAATTTTCGCCTGTGCACTTGACAGCGATCGTACTAAAGCTCCCAGAGCGCGCTTTGCGCTGGGAGGAACAGGTAGGAGGCGCGGGCTGCCCTGTGCACGCTCGCTGCTCTGGGAGGAGTCTCCCGGACTTGGTTGGCTGTCCTTTCTGGGAACTGCCCATTGTCCCGGGCGCTGGTGTGTGGGCTACAAGGGGACAGTGCTTGCGGTGGGAGCCGGGCTAAGTCCCATCCCAGAGCGCGTCTGTGCGCGGCCCGGCGCCATGCTTCTACTGGGCATTTCAATCCTGGCTCTTGCCTGGCGACCTGCTGGCAGCTCCGAGCCAGAGTGGGAGGTGGTCGTTCCAATCCGACGGGACCCGGACATCAATGGCCGCCACTACTACAGGAGGGGTACGGAGGACTCCGGGGATCAGGGTCTCATTTTTCAGATCACAGCTTTTCAGCAGGACTTTTATCTACACCTGACGCCGGATGCCCAGTTCCTGGCTCCCGCCTTTGCTACTGAGTATCTAGGTGTCCCCCTGCAGAGGCTCACTGGCAGCTCTCTAGACCTGCGACGCTGCTTCTATTCCGGGTATGTGAACGCGGAGCCAGACTCCTTTGCTGCTGTGAGCCTATGCGGGGGTCTCCGCGGAGCCTTTGGCTACCGAGGTGCGGAGTATGTCATTAGCCCTCTGCCCAACACCAGCGCGCCGGAGGCGCAGCGTCACAGCCAGGGCGCACACCTTCTCCAGCGCCGGGGTGCTCCTGTAGGGCCTTCCGGAGACCCCACCTCTCGCTGCGGGGTGGCCTCTGGCTGGAACCCCGCCATCCTGAGGGCTCTGGACCCTTATAAGCCACGGCGGACGGGCGCGGGGGAGAGCCACAACCGGCGCAGGTCTGGGCGCGCCAAGCGCTTCGTGTCTATACCACGGTACGTGGAGACACTGGTGGTGGCGGACGAGTCAATGGTCAAGTTTCACGGCACGGACTTGGAACATTATCTGCTGACTCTGCTGGCCACGGCGGCGCGACTCTACCGCCACCCCAGCATCCTCAACCCTATCAACATCGTTGTGGTCAAGGTGTTACTCTTAGGAGACCGTGACACTGGGCCCAAGGTCACAGGCAACGCGGCCCTGACTCTCCGCAACTTCTGTGCCTGGCAGAAAAAGCTGAACAAAGTGAGCGACAAACACCCTGAGTACTGGGACACAGCCATCCTCTTCACCAGACAGGTGAGTTGATCTGTCACCTCTTTGGATTCAACCCCATTTTTTCAGGGTCATTGAGTTTAGATCTCCAAAACCCCTTTAAATTGGTTTCTTCTGAATTCTAGCGTTGGAAGTTCTAAATAGAGTCCTCTTCTAGGCTCAGCAGAGCGCTACCTCACGTGTTTCTGGAGAGGTTGGTGGAGATCCTGTTTTTTCCGAAGGTGTTGTCCTGATGCGGCCAATCAGCGCCTTCTGGGTCTGGAGCTGAGGGGCTGGAACCTGGGAAGTTGCCGCCCCTGAGCTGCAGTTTGTCTTCAAGGCCGATAGGAGGCGCTATGAGGATGGTTTTGTAGATGGTGGGAATGGGAACTCCTTTCCCTCTCCTCTGTGGGTGGCTAAGTTTTCTCTGACATCTCCTTAGCAGGCTAACTTTTGCTGGATGGAGTCCTGGAAGGTGATTCAAGGTCAGTGCCTGCTGCATTTCTAGTGGGCAACAAGTCATCCTTCCTCCGTCTTGGGTCTGGGAATCCTGGATTGAGACAGAAGGGATCATTGCAATAGTTTGTGAGTCTGTGAAAGGCAGGACTTAAGTACACACTCCACCACCGCTTCTCCCTACATCCTTTTCTGTTGGGCCTCGTCCATACGATTCTTAGCGTGCAGTCTAGAAAGGCCACCTGTTTGGAACTGGAACCATTTCGTTTGGAGCTTCACTTAGACTTGAGCTGGCGAAATTGCCTTTCAGTTTTCTCTGATCCTTGTTAGTAGATTCTAACCTAGCTGCATTCTCAGTAGTGGAGCTCTAGTCCGAAGGCCCTGCTCCTTCGAGGACAGGACTCCTGCTCTGCCCTTGCTGTGCAAGGTGGTGTGAGCCTAGTCAGGAACATTTGGACATTCCAGCTGCAGGGTCGGAAAGATACTTAAGATGGGACTAGAGCGATGGACCCATATGTGGGACCAGAGCCCTGCCTTCCTTGCATCTTTACCACATCTTCTATCTCAAGAAGCCATTAACCTGTGAATATTTAGATCCCTAAGTGTTGACCTAAAAGTTGGGCGTTGTGAATATCTGGATTCCTGAAATTCTTTACACACTGGAGGAAAAGAGTTATCCAAGTGCCCTGTTTTCTCTGATTTTTGGGGGGCTATGATGTGAATCCCTGCAGTGCTATTATTATTATTATTATTATTATTATTATTATTATTAACCACAGCATTCTGGCCATAGTATAGGTTTCTTTGTTACCTCCATGGCTCTCACTCTCCTTGTTTCTAAATGGCCACTTAGAGTTGGTCTGGCGCCCACGAGCTGGAGCCGGAGTCTTCCACAGTAACCCATTTGGCACAGCTAGTCCTTTCCTGCGCTGGAACTTCCTCCTTTCCCAGCCTCTTCTCCTCCCACCACCTGGTTTCTCTAGGGAGGTCTTTGGCCTGAGCCTTGTTTCCTTGTGCTCATTCTTCCAACTGAGGTCTGTTGAGCAGTCGCAGCCCCAGCCCTAGAAGCCCTGCTTGAGTCACGGGGAAACTGCAGAAGAGGCTTCAGCTTCTGCACCCAGACCAGCTCTGCAGTCAGATTTCTGGGAGAAAGAGCAAAGGCCAAGAACAGGAAATCTTAATGGGTAAAGCAGCTGCTGTACCATCCGCTACCTGAGATGCCCCTGTGGAAGTCACTCTGTGGCTCTCGAGTTAATAGAGCTCAGTCCAGTTAAGGCTGACTTTCGGAACCCACCCTGAGAAGAAGAGCCCCCCCCCCACTGGGAAAGTAGGCCGCGGCATCAGAAGAGATGGCCTTTTTGAAGACACAATCAAACAGCATGGCAGCTTCTGTTTCTCAGTGGTGGCCCCCAGTGGGCCATGTCTTCTGCATAATAGGTAAAATCTGCAGGACCACTTGGTTCAGGAGTGGTGATATGCAGATGTGAGCTTGAGAAGCTGTTTGTCTCTTAGGTATTTAGAGGGTAAAGCTAGAGAGCAGGGAGTCTGTGTTGGCAGGCCCGTCATCAAGGTTCGAGTGTCATGCTTGGATAAACAGCTCCTCCCCCACCTCCTCACCAGCACAGATTTTGGGGCCCTCTGTACTCTCAGAGTCCTAGGAACATCTCATTCCTGAGGCACAACCCCTCCTCCCCCAAATCTCCCTGGGGAAGGTACAGTACTGGATGAGAACACGGGCAAACAGCTGTTCTTTCTAGACCAAGACAAATGTGGTCTCCAGGAACCTTAGCTGTCCGGAAGAGAGAATACATTGATCATAAGAGCAAGTGTTTTGACAATTGGAAGAGTTTCTGTAAGGATTCAGAATAAGCTCGTGGACAAAGAAAGCACATCTGATTTTGCAAAGCAGCCAGCCTCCAGGCTCATAACAACAGGGTGAGGTCAGCCCAGGAACAGATCGAGGCACTGCCGACAATCAGAGCCAGAGTCGTTCTCATTTATTTCTATGAAGAGAGCAGCTCCTCTGGCTTCTCGTTGCACAGGGGCTGCAGATGCCAGGTACTTACTGCTGTGACTCCTTAGGCCCTGATTTGCTGAGTCCTCCCTGTTCTTAGGCCCAGTGCCTCTGCTGCTTCAGTAACCCTTTGTGGTACAAACGGCTTTTGTCCATTCACTCATTCGTCTTCTTGAGCATCTACGACGTCCAGGTACTATTCTGGCTGGAGCTGTCCATACTTATAAGGTGTGGCTCGAGCTCTCCTAGGGATTGTCAGTGTGGAAAAGAGCTGTCAATCACAGCATAATATATTAAGTGCTTCCCTGTGGGGAGCTCCGTGTGTGTGTGATGTGTGTGTGTGTGTGTGTGTGTGTGTGTGTTTTCTCTTCCCAGGACCTGAGACTGCTCTCTAAGAGACTGGGTGCAAAAACAGTCCTGGGGAGCACAGGGGTGGAGAGAAGCCTGTTTCTTTGTTATACTAGGGAGTACAGGAGTGGGGGAGAGAAGCCTGTTTCTGTGTTATACTGGGGAGGATGGGGGTGGGGAGAGAAGCCTGTTTCTGTGTTATACTGGGGAGGACAGGGGTGGGGAGAGAAGCCTGTTTCTGTGTTATACTGGGGAGGACAGGGGTGGGGAGAGAAGCCTGTTTCTGTGTTATAAATGATCTTCTCTTTTTGCTCCATCTGCTTCACTATTTGTCACATTTCCTCTTTTGACATGACTTCCTTTTCCTTTTTATGACTTGCACTTTATGTCTTCCTCCTGTTTTCACTCATTTTATTTCTCTTTGCTCGGTGTCATTTCATGGCGTTGTCCATCCCTTCTTTAACCTTCTCTTTCTTCCTCCTTTGGGATTATCCAGGTGGACTCAACTGACTTATGGCCTTCTTTCCCACTCCCAACTTTCCCCATTCACAACCCCGAAGCCTGGCACTGATTTTGTGGTTTTGGTTTTGAGTGATACCATATTTCATGGGGAGGAGTGGTGTGTGTGTGTGTGTGTGTGTGTGTGTGTGTGTGTTTCTTGGGGAGGGTTAGAGACATTGTGAGTTTTTAAATATGTGTGTGTGTGTGTGTGTGTGCTTGTGCACAAATAAGTGTATCTGGCCCTGGAGGTTAGACATGTAAGATCCCCCTAATGCTGGAGTCGTAGGCAGTTTTGAACTGCTTGACTTGGGAGCTGGGGACTGAACTCAGATCCTCTGCAAGAACAGCGTGTGGTCTTAACCGTTAAGCCATTTTTCCAGACCTTGTGTCGGGCATGGAGTGGGATGTTTTCTACATTGTGCGGAGCTGAATCTTTAAGGAAGCAGAGCCTGATGTTTGGTATGAATCAAGCTCTTGCAGCAGGTAGTGCATTCAGTGTTCAGATTAAAAGCCATGAATTGTAAAACGACGATTCGTGTTTTACACGAACGTGGGAAGAAGGAATTGTTACTGCATCAGGCTCTGTTCTGAAGTCAGACTTTGGAAGCTATCAGAAGAGAGGGACCCTTCTTTACCTTCTCCTTCCCCATACCTTTCATATTCTTACTTTAAATATTCTTACTACACAGCTCAGGTTGGCCTCAAACTCCTCATCCTCCAGCCTCAGCCGCTAGAGTGATGGCTTACTTTCACCCACTCCTTTTATTAAAAACATTATTTATCTTAGGTGCATTTAACTACTTTTCCACATGTGTGTATGAGCATCACATGTGCTCTTGGTACCTTTCTAAGCCAGGAGAAGGCTTTGAATCCTGTGGAACTAGACTTCTGGAAGGTTGTGAGAGACCACGTGGGTCCTGGGAACTGAATCTAGGTCATCTACAAGAGCAGAAAATGCTCTTAACGACTGAGCCATCTCTCCGACTTCACTCCCTTTTAACCACTGGGTTAATTAACAAGACCGATTGCTCCTACCTTAGGAATTGCTTTCTACCTTCCTTTGAATGTCACTGTGGCTGTTTTCTTCCCTCCACACCTCAATGCTCTTCCCACCCTGTCTTGACTCCTTGACTTGCACACGTGGTACAATGGAAAGACCACTGGTTTGGAGTTGATCAGAGCCGAGTTCGAATCTCAGCACGTGGACTTCCTATCAATGGACCGTGAGTCAGCTATTTGAACTCCACTTTCCTCAACTTTAGAAGGCATAATACTCCATTTGTGGGGGCTATTTTGAGGACGAGTTGCTTTCTCATCTAGCATAGCCATCCAATGGAGGCAGCTATCATTTTTATTATCTTAGCTTTTGCTATGTTTCTTGTTCTTCAATGAGTCCATACAGATTCCCTTGCCAAAATGTAAATTTGGGATAGTCTTGATTTAAAAGCATTCTGTCTCATTGCCCTTGCAAGTATATCACACTTGCCTGATTAATACTCTTGTGTTTGTGTGGGGATTATGGGTGCCAGTACTTGCCAGTCCCTTTAAGGCAGGCATCACGTCATAGCTTTGTAGCCCCACACAGGCCCATGTATCTGGTGGTTCATCAAGTAAGTGTATGGAGGGTTCAGGGGAAAGTGTGGGCTGCCTGAAGCTATGGGTACTTGGGTACTTTGCTTCTGCCTGGGGACCATTAATTCAACTTTCAGGTTGTCAGCCTTCAGTGTTGATTTCTTCTTGGCTCTCTGCCGCCAGGCTTTGCCCTAGCGAAAGGTAGGGCCCCATCAGGGAGCATGTTAATCCACCCTGGAGTCAGTAGACAGGGTGCGTAGCCGGGACAAGGTCAGTGTGTCTATGCAGGTGTGAGGCAAGGAGCCAGCAGCTTGCGCAACCAGCATGGCCTATAACAGATGCTGCTGTTAGTATTTAATCTAGCCAGGTCTCTCTCCCTGGGGCTCTCCTTATCAATGGTCACCAGCACTGTCTCGACCTGGTGGCCTAGGGTGGGTGATCTGTTCCTTCTTGAGGACCTTCTGCATCTTCATCTTGGAGTAGATATACTCCAGAAGCAATGAGAAATCCTGGTAGAGCTCATCCCAGGGGGGTTTACTCCTGACCTTTCCACTCTACTCCGCCTGGCCAAGGGATCTTTGCAACCCCTGGATAATCACTTACTTTATGTGGGTCTTTTCTGTAAAACAGGGCTGAGTAATGGCAACTCTTTCAAGAGGAGGATTCAATGAGTGGCCCAGGCAGAGCTCCTGCTACAGCAGCATCTGGGACCCTGTGACAGCTCAGTGATGGGTAGCTGTCATCATAGAGGTGACAAGTACCCTCTCTTGAAGTCCTAGTTTCTAGAGAGGTCCAGCCTTCCTGCAAGTGTTGGCTTTGTTCTTCCTCAGTGAGGCAGTTCCTGTCCTTCGAACTATTCTAGTCTCTTGCAGTAATACCATTTTCTACACCTGGAAGGATTTACATGGTGGTCACACCACACTTGTTAGTGGTACCAGCCCACCTTCTGGGTTTTGCTCTATACCTCTTTAAACTCTGTTGTGTAAGCTCTGAATTGCTAGATTGCACTTCTGGAAAAGCAAATCCATAATTAGAAATTATAAACAAATAGATTTTGTGGTGGACCCAAAACAAATGGTATTACATGGCACAGATTGGGGTGGGAGATGAGTCAGGGGTCCTGTTGATGATTTCCACTAGTAGTCATGGTATCCTTCCTAGTAAGATACAATTTGGAGCAAAGAACACTGCTGCGTTGACCCTACTGTCGAAAGCTATGAATTCAAGACCCTAAGCTTCACTTGATAGTACATGGCCTTCGGTGCGTTACCTCAGCTCATCAGCAAAGTAAGAGACTGGTTCTGATGTTCTGTGACCATTCTGGATGCTAGAACATGGTTCTCATGATGTGCCCTGGCTCACAAACTTGGCTACAGAAGAACACATAGTTTTTTTTCCTGCCAAATTAAAAAAATAACGTGCTCGATTTTTGTGGTTCCCCTTCCCTTCTCCCCTGGGTTGCTGGGAAACGGGGTCTCAGTACACGTATGTGCAGTAGAGGAGGTAAGGAAGAGTGTAAGGAGGACTGTGAGTAGGGAATGTTGGCAGCAATTGTGTGTGGGGAGCAACTTTTGTAAAGAGGGATCTGGCCACCACAAAGTGTCAGGCTTATTTACTTAAAGCACCAAACCTAACTAGGAAAAGTCAGATAAGGAGTACTGGAGGATTAAGTTCTTGGCTAATCTGGGAAAAGCAACTGTGACTGCAAGAGAAATGGCAAATTTCCAGAGTGAACCAGGTAGGGACTGGGCTGAGTGATGCCGTCGTCTTCGGGGCAGAAAGGAATAGGACAGTCTCTGTATTTTAGAGCCGGTGCCTGAGCTAAGGAGGTCAAAACAATTCAAGTGGCTCTGAGTTCATTCAAGAAGGGTGGAGACATTCCATGCCATAAATGAGGCGCCTGTGAACCTTCAAAGCTCTACGTCTTAGATTCGTCATTTGCTTCCTTTATTGGGTGAAGGGGGACAGAACCTCTGCCCTAGCATCACGTCTTCCAACCCCAAAGATGCTGGTGACTGGGGGACCTCTGTCCCCTGCTGCACCCTTCCCCACAGGACTTCGCTGGCTCTCTTTGTTCCTTTTGTTTAATCCATGAAGCTGAGGCTTCTGGACAGAAAGAACAGGTTGCTCCTGGCCGGGAAGGACCTACAGTTGCTTATGTGTAGGAGGGAGGATCCACTTCTTATAAAGGAACGATGTCTTGCTGCAGAGGCTGCTACAGGGGGAGTTAGGATCTCATGTCAGCGTTGGCTCTGCTCTGGTCATTTCTGAGGGGCAGGGTGGGAACAGGCAGCGTGGTGATAGTTGAGGCAGGGGAACCCGTGTTTCTCTGAGACTTATACTGCTCAGCATGCTGTAGCCGGTGCCTTAGCGACTCCTTATAGTTCTAAAAGTAGGTGGTGCTCTGTGTTCTTGCCATAAGCAACAGTGCCGGAAGGAAGGAAGGGGCTGAGCACTTAGACTGGAGAAGGAAGGTCATTGGATAGTTCAAGTTCTAACTGAGAACTGGCTCTCTGCAGGGCAGCAAACTGAGGCATTGAGGGAAAGAGGAGCTTCACCAGAGACACATAGCCACTTAGCACTGGGACCCAGTTCTCTAGGTTCTTATTTCTATCTCTCCCCCCTTCTCTTCTTTGGAGCCTGCCTGAGTGTGAGGGTGGCCTGGTAGCCACAGAATGTGCTTGTCCTATAGGCTTTGGGCTTCAGTCATAGGGCTAACATCTTCAGATCACCACCTCCACCAACTGGGATCCTGCAATTTGGTGTCCAGGGACATATGATGCTTTGGCCTAACCCTTGTTTCATTACTATGTATTTCTTACGTATCTTCCATTTTTCTTCCTGTCCCAAGCTTGTCTGTGATTTTTTTTATTTTCTATATTCTTTATATACATTCCAAATGATTTCCCCTTTCCCGTTTCCTCTTTCCCCAAAAGTCCCATAAGCCCTCTTCCCTCCCCCCTGTTCCCCAGTCAACCCCCTCCCGATTCTCTGTGCTATTTTGGCAGTGGTTGTTTCTTAGGTTTTCAGAGCTCTGGGGAAGGGGGACAGGCTTTCGAGAACATGAAGCCTTTGAAAAGGGAAAGGAACCAGGAAAGGAAAGGAAAGGAAGGGAAGGGAAGGGAAGGGAAGGAAAAGAAGCGAAAGGAATTTGAAGTCTCTAGTGAAGTTCCTGGAAGTGGAAGAGATAGACCATTCACACAGGCAGTAAAACAAAGGTTGGGCATTCATAGTGCTTGTCACTGACCCTGACTGCTTGGGTTCAGGCTGGTCACCCTCATGGTTTTTTCTGGTCAGAAAAACTGTTAACTCATTAGGAGGTGTGACTGTCACCTGCCTGTGGGAAGCCAAGTTTGACTGCTCAGGTGGTAAACTTCTGAGTGCTTTGGATTAAACTTTGCTGATTCTTTCTGTACTATGACCCATGCCTTCTGGCCCCAATAACCCTGTTGCTTCCTACTTCCCCCTAGGATAGCATATACATGTACACACACACACACACACACACACACACATACACACACATACACTCACATACACTCACACACACACATACACTCTCACACACACAAACATAGACACATACACACATACTCAGACACACACACAGACACACACCCACACACTCACACACGCGGACATACACACACACCCAGACGCATACCCACACTCAGATACAGATACAAAGATACACACAGACACACACACATACACACACATACACTCACATACACTCACACACACACATACACTCTCACACACACAAACATAGACACATACACACATACTCAGACACACACACAGACACACACCCACACACTCACACACGCAGACATACACACACACCCAGACGCATACCCACACTCAGATACAGATACAAAGATACACACAGACACACACACAGACACACAGACACACACACACACACACACACACACACACGAAGGGAACAAAATTGAGTAGAGTTCTGCATACATGCTCGCCTTGACCCCTAGATTTCACAGGAGAATATGACATCTTATTCTCAAATATTGCTGAGCCACTGGCTGTGACATCCAAATCCCCAGTCATCTAGACCCTCAGATCATGACTTTTTGATGTGATGTGAGACTCCCCCAAGTATCAGCTTCTTTGTCTGTGGGAGGGGATAACTAGCCATTGCTTTAGTGGACTGCAGTGAGGATGGAATCATGCATGTGAAATGCATGCATGATGTTGGCACTTGGTGAACTGTGGCCATGATTAATTATGTGCCTTAGTTTCCACCATTTACCAAATAGATAAGGTAATATAACTGCCTCCTAAGACGATTGTGAGCACCAAATCTCTGTATGTTTTAAAGACAATGACATAAAGAAGAGTTAACATCCGCCTTCTCAGGGGGAACAAATTGTTCATGAGTCTTTTATCGCATTTCCAACTTCTTAGTTCTCAAGGTTGCTAGACCTGTCCATGCCTATAATGCTGAATAAGGTCTTTGAGATTTCCATCTGTGGAGCCCCGTTTTTCACTTTAGCATCCCCTGGAAATAGTTCCTTATATAGTGTGCAGCTGGGAGGCCTGGCTTCTGCAGCATCCGGCTTCTAGACAAGAAGGAGGGACCCTTCCGCTTAGGTGATGATCTCTGTCTTTTATCCCTAGCAAACCTTGAGCCCACGTTCCCCTTGAGCTTTGATAGCTCATTAAACTGTGTGTACACAGTGGCTCAGGTCCACCTCTTTCTGCTTCCTGTCAGCTCAAGGAAGCCAAGTCTCTGGCGGGCGTAGATCTTTGGCTGGCCAACCTATGGCTGGGAATCTGAACTTAATTCATAGTTGTCCAAAAGTCAACCACTCTACAAAAAATAGAGACTGCTCAGAGCTGCCTGTGGATGGGGATTGTGGTTGCCTCAGGGAGCCGTGATCAGAACCTCACCCTGCTGTGGGAGTCACTGTTTTTCTGACCTTCTCTATATAAAGATGTGGCCCTTGTAGTTTAATTTTGTACCTCCTAATTTCCTCCCACAGGACTTCCCTACCATAAGCCACACAGCTTTCTTCTTGGGGCTACCTCCTTTGGCCTGGGTTGATTCCATGACTAGTTCCATAAGCCTTTAGCTCTGGCTGGCTGGCAACTGCCAACCAATGCCCCTACGATGCCCTTCCTTCCCCCCCCGCCCCCCCATTACAATCTCTAACCGTAGTCTGGTTTTTTGTCTCTTCCATCCGGCAGGACCTATGCGGGGCTACCACCTGTGACACCTTGGGCATGGCTGATGTGGGCACCATGTGTGATCCCAAGAGAAGCTGCTCTGTCATCGAGGACGATGGGCTTCCGTCAGCCTTCACCACTGCTCATGAGCTGGGTAAGGCTGGAAGGGAGGGAAGCTTACCTCTGGGCTTGATCTGGATTTGTGCTGGGGGTGCTTTGGTGGGAGATTTGTATCCGCATCTTCTGGAGATGGAGGGATCCTTTTTTGGGGCCAGAAAGTGCCTTAGTATGGGGTTTCATTTTTTTCTAATTGATGTAGTCCAAGTTGACACTTGGGTGCTTCTTGGAGAATGTGTTAAAGACACATTCCGCCCTTACCTGGCTCACAGCCTGTTGGAGGGGATGGGAGACACAAGCACAGGGTCCGTAGGACATCTACAGAGTAGACAATGCTGAAAACCAGCATAGGGCTTCCTTGCTTCTCCCACTGCCTCTGGCAGCCCCTCTTGCCTGTTCTCAGATCTTTGCTCCTGCCTCCTGAATCATTTTGTTCCACCCTACAGGTCATGTGTTCAACATGCCTCATGACAACGTGAAGGTGTGTGAGGAGGTGTTTGGGAAGCTCAGAGCCAACCACATGATGTCTCCGACGCTCATCCAGATTGACCGTGCCAACCCCTGGTCAGCCTGCAGTGCTGCCATCATCACCGACTTCCTGGACAGCGGGCATGGTAAGCCAGGAGGCAGAGAGGAACACGGATGGCCCAGTGGGAAGGGCTTGGTGGCAATGTTTCCTACCCCTTTAGATGTCCTCTGGACCTGAAAGGTGACAAAGACTTGGGTTCTGACTCAGATCCATTTTCATTATCCCTTGCTTCACTTTCTCTTTGCCATTTACATTATAAGTCAGCCAGGCCTCACCTTTTTCATCTTGTCCAACAAATGTCCTTGGATCTATTCAGGTGACTGCCTCCTGGACCAGCCCAGCAAACCCATCACCCTGCCTGACGACCTGCCGGGCACAAGCTACAGTTTGAGCCAGCAGTGTGAGCTGGCCTTTGGGGTGGGCTCTAAGCCCTGCCCATATATGCAGTACTGTACAAAGCTGTGGTGCACTGGCAAGGCCAAGGGGCAGATGGTGTGCCAGACCCGACATTTCCCCTGGGCAGATGGCACCAGCTGTGGGGAGGGCAAGTTCTGCCTCAAGGGAGCCTGCGTGGAGAGACACAACCCAAACAAGTACCGGGTGAGCTCTAGTGTCAGGGAATGCTGGGAGAGGGATGGGTCTGGACCGCCACTGCCTTGGTTTTGACGGAAGTTGCTGGTCACACTATGACTGTACCACATTGTATTGCAATGCCTCCATTTCTGTCTGTGGTCTCCTCTCTCTCTCTCTCTCTCTCTCTCTCTCTCTCTCTCTCTCTCCCTCCTGTGTGTGTGTGATATATGCATGTGTGTGATGTGTGTGTGTGGTTTATGTGTGTGTGATGTATGTGTATGGAATATGCTTATGTGTGATGAATGTGTGTGTATGAATGTGAATGTATGTGATATGCATGTGTGTATGACTATGTGTGATGTATGCATGTGTGTGGTGTATGCTTATGTGTGATGTATGTCTGTGTATGAATGTAAATGTGTGTGATATGCATGTGTGTATGAGTGTGTGTGATGAATGTGTGTGTGTGTGTGTGTGTGATACATGCATGTGTTTGCCTGTCCAAGTACAATTTGCCAGAGATTCATGTTAGGTTGTTTTCCTCAACTGAGTTTTCACTTTATTTTTTGATACAGGGTCTCTCACTGAATCTAGAACTTTCTAATGAGCCCATGGGTTACACTTATCTCTGTTCTGTTGCTCTGAGGTCACAGGCACCTACCACACCAAACTTATGTGGGTGCTGGAGGTCTGAATGTAGGTCCTATACTTGCATAGCAAACACTTTATCCACTGAACTCCCATGCCACACCCAGTCCCCTATTTTCTTTTTGACATTAAGACTGGAGAAACACTGTAGTGGGCCAGATAATGTCATGAGGCTTTGCATACATGAGATGAAGCTTTGGGCAGGACTGGGGATTCTCAATTCTAAGCCCTGGGCTTTCCCGTGTGGGGAGGAGCTCTGGCATAGAGCTGAAAGTCTTAACGTGAGTACCTCTGTCTCCGGCTCTGTCTCCTCTTCCCTCATCAACCCCTTCCATTCCCGGGGAGGTGGGATCACACAGATGAGCCAGGCATTAAGAATAAGACGCAGCAAACCCTGAGCATGTACTTCAGAGACCTGACACATCCTGAACTCAGACACAGTTGTGCTTCCTTGTTAGATGAAATATAATTGAACAAAAGTTTCCTTCCAGATAAACAAGACTAGCAATTAATCTGGACCAACAGCACCCAAGTCTTCTTTGAATGCAATTCAGAGTTTATATTCTTTAGGCTTTGTGTTAGGGGAGGAAAGTCTTCTGTATTTTCCCAGCAGGAACAAGAAAACTGTCCTTGACCCTGGGGATGAGTGCCCCCCCCTCCTGCCCTGGCCCATGGTGGGGAGAAGGCACAGTGTAGAGGTCAGATGCAAGATGACAGCATTACAAATAAATGTTTTCCAAGTACCTAAGCCAACCACTGTCTGAAAATGGGTGTGGTGCAGAATTATTTTTTTTCAAAATTCTTTTCTGTGACCTAAGAATGTATAGTTAACCAAGTCTACACCTACTTACCAGGCCAAATCTACATTTGGGACTTTAAGAAATATTCATGATGAAAAAACAAAATATAATTCAAGTTGCCAGAGAGACTGAAGTCTAGTCCCCTATCATGGGGAACATTACCTTGTTTAGCCAAAGCCCAGTGGATTATCCTAGAAGTGACTGCAACCTTGAGGGATTCCTTCAGCATTCTCGTTCATAGCATCTGTCTGTCCTGGT
This sequence comes from Tokudaia tokunoshimensis, assembly GCA_036184795.1. NCBI lineage: Eukaryota > Metazoa > Chordata > Mammalia > Rodentia > Muridae > Tokudaia > Tokudaia tokunoshimensis. Next base: position 30,884,723 of record BTHU01000008.1, on the reverse strand, counting down.
GTTATATTGTTCCACTTATTTCTGTCCAGGTTTTTGAATTCCATCGATTCTTCAGTCGGGACCTATAGTGGCTCACATAACTGTCTTTCTCTGTTTCCTTCTCATGACCCCCACTTCTTCCCTGTTGTGCCAAGAGTCTGCAGTCCATTGTCAAAAATCATCTGTGACCCCTCTCCATCTCTCTGGGTCATAGTCTCTTAGATTAGTCACCACCTTGGCTCAGTCCGTTTCTCTGTCCGAATGTGTGCCTACATAGGTGAGTGTGGCTGGGGTCAAATGTGTAATTGTGCTCACTGGTCTCACTTTGACTAAAAAGCCTGGAGACTCAGAAGGGCAGTAACATGTGTGGAGGACAGAGGTCAACCTCAGGTGTCGTGCCTTGTACACACCAGATAAGCTTGTACTGCCGAACCATGTCTCCAGCTCCAAACTACTTCTATGTTTAAATGAATCTTGGCAAGTCCATTTGGACACCTGATAAACATTTTAAACATGGCAGCTATAAAAATGGGCTTCTCACCACATTCCCCAAACCTGCTTTGGCAACTGTACCTTCCACTTGTTTATGCCAAAACCCATTTTCTCATACACTTAACATCTGATACCTCAGCAATTCCCATTGACCCTGTGTTCAGAATTGACTCAGAACCTCATTCCTCACTGCTTCCTTGCTGTCAAACCATTCCAGGCCACATTCCCTCTTACCTGGAATTTGGCAGTCTTTCTGCATCGGCTCTCTGGGTCTTACAGACTGCAATGAACAGAGCACTCAGTGGGATCCATTTAAAATGGGAGTAAGACTCTGCCACTCTCCTGCTTGCACCCTACAGGGCCTTTAGACTCAGCTTGGTAGGAGACAGCCTAGTCTCTGCTTCCACGGCTGCTTCTAGCCTCCTGCATGCTCTGCTGTGATCACCCGGGACCCTCCATGTAGGGCACAGCCTTTCTTAGTCACATCCCTTGCTCTTCCTGCTTGGAATGCTCTTTCCACAATACCTACCTGGCTCATAACCATTGTTCCTTTAGGCAGATGTGTTTCTGGGAACCCAGTAGCTTCTTATACACTTGGCAGATACACACAAACTCCAGCTCATTTTTTTTTTTATGTCCCCCTCGATGGGCTGTAGTGGCTTTTAGGGCAGGGCAGGGATTTGCTGCACCTAGTGTCAGGTGTGTAGTAGGAAGTCAGCAAATTTTCAGTGAATGAATGAATGAATGAATGAATGAATGGAAGGCTCACAGTGAAAGTTTTTGCCCAAATAGATGGAAAAATTGTATCAAATAGATTTTGTCTTAGAAGCTGTAGGTATAGTGTTGTATACTGAAGAGATGCGGTGATAAAAAGACCTGGACATGGTCACTTGATCTTCAGATGGTTACTACTGACCTTAGAGAGAACACTTTAGTTGGTGGTTACCCTTAGGCAGGCTTCAGAGGGGCTCAGATCAGGGAAGAACAGACACAGAGATGACTCTCAGAACATGAAGGAGGGAGTGTTTACACTTCCTGCAAGTAGTTCCGGCAGAGGTCCATGAGTTTGGTCACTCTGTAGATGCTCTGTGAGTGACAGTGGTACTGTCTGGCTGTACAGCTCAGTTGCTTCTCTATGCCCATATGCTCAGGGTGTGAGAAGACATTCTGCTAGCATCCTACAAATAATACAACAAAGATTATAAATCTCCTCTCCTCTTATGAACAAGTGACAACGACCACAAACTCACTTTGTAATTTATCCCAAAGCTGGTTGGTGGCTTGGGGAGGCTTTGTTCTCTCTAACACGTTCTCTTGGCACAAACATTAGCAAGGCTCACATCAAGCTGCGGTTTGAACTTTCTCATAGGCAGCTCCTGATGGAGGTCATAATCAGTTCAGGTTGGTAAAGAGTCAGACTATAGAACGTTTACCCATAAAAGTGTTCAAACACCCACAGCAACATTGTGTATTGGTCTGGCTGGTGGCTGCACCTGACCAATGTTTGGAGACTACTATATCTACACCAACTGCACACAGGAAAGACCTGGAAATCCTTCACGGAGGCAGGCCAGGGGCTCTCATCCATACCACCCAATTCAAATCTGCCATTCAACCTCAGATCTACGTATTTCTGGCTTCATTTCGTGCAGTTGGAGTGTGAGACCTAAGGTGGTTTGGCCATCAGCTAAGCCTAAGGCAGAGGCAGGTGTAAAGCTTGGTTCTCTGGGCTCACAGCCTAAGATGCCTCTTTTCAATTCTCACTTGGAAACAGTTGGTGTTTGCTGATAAATTAGTTTAAGTGTTGGGTGGATCTTGAACATTACAGTTTGTTTGCTTTTCTCTCTCTGTCTCTGTCAGTCTCTCTGTTTCTGTCTCCCTCCTCTCTCCCTTCTCTCTCTCTCTCTCTCTCTCTCTCTCTCTCTCATCTCACGATACAAGGCAGACTTCATTCTAGTAAGGTGGACTGGGAACGGATCGGCTTTTCTGGGAGCTTCCGTAGGTGAGGGACGGGGTGTGGCACCTGGCCCTGGCAGACTGTAACCTGCTCTTCCACACAGGTGGACGGCTCTTGGGCCAAGTGGGAACCTTATGGTCCCTGCTCGCGTACCTGCGGTGGGGGCGTGCAGCTGGCCCGCAGGCAGTGTAGCAACCCCACCCCTGCCAACGGCGGAAAGTACTGCGAGGGAGTAAGAGTCAAATACCGATCTTGCAACTTGGAGCCCTGCCCCAGCTCAGGTGAGATACAGGGCAGCAGTAGTCTGGACCTCTGGGCCGTGTGCCTGGAGGTTACCCTTGGTCACAAATATTTCAGTCATGATCCTAACTCCCAGGAAAGAACTGGAATGAGAAAAGTGCAGACTCCCCTCGGCATCATTCCGTTAGCCATTCACCTTTGGCACTTTTTCGAGCTTAGACTGGGAGACTAATTGACTAGAAGGGTGGGCCTTTAGAAGTCTTCATAGTTTTTATATTACTGACAAACCCATCTTTTAAGTAGGACTCCAGAGCCTATGACCTTGGTGGGAAAATATTACATTTTAATTTTCAATGATGCTTCTATCTAAAGCCTAGTTTCCCTTCGAATTAGAAATTTAGCACTTTTTTTTTGAAACAGGGTTTTACTGTGTATCCCTGGCTGGCCTTGAACTCACAGAGATCTGAGATTAAAGGTGCACTACCAAACACAGCTCAGCACTTTTAAATTAATCTTTTCATCTGAAGCCCAATATTTCCTTCACATAGGCAACAAAGGACAATGGAAGTAGAAATAACTGTGACTTTGTCATCAATTGAAACTATGAATATTTTTTTACACGGTACTTCAATTGTTGAAGAGTTCTCAAAATGCCATTGTGTTCCTCCTTACTTCAAAATCACAGAAATTATTTGCGTTGTCATTGAATTTTTTTTTTTTTTTTGGTTTTTCAAGACAGGGTTTCTCTGTGTAGCCCTGGCTGTCCTGGAACTCACTCTGTAGACCAGGCTGGCCTCGAACTCAGAAATCCGCCTCCCTCTGCCTCCCAAGTGCTGGGATTAAAGGCGTGTGCCACCACTGCCCGGCTGAATTTTTTTTAATGCATTACAAAGAATTCATCCATCAGACATATATTTCAAAGTATATCAGTAGTTGTTTAATTAATATAATTATTGTTAATGATGTAACATTTAACAATATAATGAGAAGAAATTTAATAGGCTGCTGAAGGGTTTCATCATCCAAAAAAATCAGGACACCTGTTAGGAATTTGAGACTAGATGACTGGAAGTGGTAACACATTGCTTATGGGATATCTTATTGTATACTGTGTCTTTTGGTTCCAGGCTGCTTTAATCTTGGGAGGTGGGGCATGTCTACCACACTGTCGTGGAGACAGAGGGCTTTTTAGAGCTAGGCATCCTTGGGAGGATGCTGTCTTTTGTACCTTCCTTGGCTCCTCTTTTCAGTCATCTTTATGTGCTTCCTCCCGTGCAGCCTCTGGCAAGAGCTTCCGGGAAGAGCAATGTGAGGCTTTCAATGGCTACAACCACAGCACCAACCGACTCACTTTAGCTGTGGCATGGGTACCCAAGTACTCAGGCGTGTCACCACGTGACAAGTGTAAGCTCATCTGCCGAGCCAATGGTACTGGCTACTTTTATGTGCTAGCACCTAAGGTGAGTGTGCAGGGACAGAAGACCGGGCAGGGTCTAGCCTTCAGAGGTACATCTCACTGAGCTGCCTCTCTCCACTTCTCTTTTGGGGTTGCTGCAGGTGGTGGATGGTACGCTCTGTACTCCCGACTCCACCTCAGTCTGTGTCCAAGGCAAGTGCATCAAGGCTGGCTGTGATGGGAACCTGGGCTCCAAGAAGAAATTTGACAAATGCGGCGTGTGTGGTGGAGACAATAAGAGCTGCAAGAGAGTGACAGGACTCTTCACCAAGCCTGTGTAAGCTCAGGGGTCTGGAGGATACAGGCAATGGCATGGGTGGTGGTGGTGGAAGTGGAGTTACTCCTAGGCATTGAAAGCTTGGGTTAGACTGAAGTGAATGTAAGAATGTGCATATTATCACTGTTGGCCACTCATACTCTGTTTGGGAGGATAATTCATCCATGTGTTTATATATCCATCCATCAATCCATCCATCCATCCACCCATCCATCCATCCAGCAAATAAAGATGAATGCCAAGATGAATGCATGAAGACACGCCTCAACAGGAGATGAGATTCAGGGAGATGGAAACATTGCTAGCATCTGTCTAACATTCTTGAGCTAAACTGTGCTGGCTAGTTTTATGTCAACTTGACTCAAATTTGAGTTATCAGAGATAAGGGAGCCTCAGCTGAATAAATTACCCCCATAAAATCAGGTGGTAGGGAAGGAGAGCCCAGCCACTTGGGATAGTCATCTTGGGTTCTGTGAAAACAGGCTGAGCAAACCAGAGAGCAGCATCCCTCCATGGCCTCTGCATCAGCTCCTGTCTCCAGGTTCCTGTCCTGCTTGGGTTCCTGTCCTGACTTTCCTGGGTCCAAGTGCTGAAGTTAGAAAGGCCAGATGATCTTTCTGGAGTGGGACTGTCCCCTCTGGACGTGACATCATCTGCTGAGCCCTTAGGGGTGATGCACAGGGCCATCCCCTAGATCCTTTTCTCAGACCTCAGTTGTTGCAGATGCAGTTTTTTTTAAAGCCATTGTTCTGAAGGCCATGCGGAGGGGAGGATACATGAGGAGTTAGAGGAACTTGATGGAGCCTTAACACCCTGTGTAGATGAGGATGCAGGAACCCATAGCAACTAGATGACTTACTTAAAGGGAATTGGTATCTGAGTCAAGACCCCTGACCCAGACTCCAAGGTCATTACTCTGAATGCATCCAATAACCAACCTTGGACTTGAGCACTGTACACTTAAACCTTTGGCCCTCTCCAATCACTGATGCCTAATGAGTCCTCTGTGTCAGGTGCTACGCTCTGTGATTTATGTCCTGTGGGCTTCTTTACACCCCCTACTGCAACAGGTGTATGTGGTTATGAGCTCTAATTTTAGTTGGGCCCTCTCCCATCAATTGCTAATTAAGAAAATGCCCTACAGACTTGCCTACTGCCTGATCTTATGGGGGTATTTATTATTTATTTAGCCGAAGTTCCCTCCTCTCTGATAAATCTAACTTGAGTCAAGTTGACATAAAACCAGCCAGCACAGTGTGGCTCAAGAATTTTAGTGTGTGAGGAAACAGACTTAGAGATGCTGAGACTTATCCAAGACCAACAGCAAGACAAGGGGGAGTTTTGGTAGCCTCAAACTTGTGTTTTTATACTTTGGATCCACCCAAAAGAGACAAATTTACAGGAAGACAAAAAAGATCACAAGGGGGGTTGGAGAGATGGCTCAGAGGTTAAGAGTACTGACTGCTCTTCCGGAGGTCATCCTGAGTTCAAATCCCAGCAACCACATGGTGGCTCACAACCATCCGTAATGAGATCTGATGCCCTCTTCTGGGGTGTCTGAAGACAGCTAAGGTGTACTTACATATAATAGATCTTTAAAAAGAAAAAGATCACAAGGTCCTACAGCCTAGTCGTTCAGTTTACCTCAGGCCCAGCTTTCAGCTTCTGCCTCCTTGACCCTTGAATGGTGTTGGTTAATCATCTTTGCGCTCTGCTACGGTTTTTGTGATGTATCCCAAACCCACAATCAGTTATTACTTTGAAGGATACAAAAGGGCATTAGCTCAGGTGTCTGGATAACGTACAATCTCTTTCCTCCAGGCACGGTTACAATTTTGTAGTGGCCATCCCTGCAGGCGCCTCCAGCATTGACATCCGCCAGCGTGGTTACAAGGGGCTCATTGGGGATGACAACTACCTGGCCCTGAAGAACAGCCAAGGCAAATACCTGCTCAATGGGCACTTTGTGGTATCTGCTGTAGAGCGGGACCTGGTGGTAAAGGGCAGTGTGCTACGCTATAGTGGCACTGGCACTGCTGTGGAGAGCCTGCAGGCTTCCCGACCCATCCTGGAGCCACTAACTGTGGAGGTCCTGTCCGTGGGGAAGATGACACCGCCCCGTGTGCGTTATTCCTTCTATCTGCCCAAAGAGCCTCGGGAAGACAAATCCTCTCGCCCCAAGGATCCTCGGGGTCCCCCAGTGTTGCGCAACAGTGTTCTCAGCCTTTCCAACCAAGTAGAGCAGTCAGACAACAGGGCTTCTGCACGCTGGGTGGCAGGCAGCTGGGGGCCTTGCTCGGTGAGCTGTGGCAATGGCCTACAGAAGCGAGCAGTGGACTGCCGGGACTCGCCAGGGCAGCAAGGAGCCTCTGCTTGCGATGTAGACCATCGGCCAGTGGAGAGGCGAGCCTGTGGGGAACCCTGCCCAACCTGGGAGCTCGGCAACTGGTCGCCCTGTTCTAAGAGCTGTGGCCGTGGATTTAAGAGGCGTCCGCTCAAGTGTGTGGGCCATGGAGGCAGGCTGCTGGCTCGGGACCAGTGTGACCTACGCCGCAAGCCCCAGGAATTAGATTTCTGTGTCTTGAGACCCTGCTGAGGGGCACTGTCTCTTCTACTCCTTTATTCTCTACCCGCTGTTGTGCTGGTGCTGTGGTCAGCTGGAGCAGAGGACAGCGGCCAGTGGTCTGTGTCACACAGTGTCACTCACATCCAGAACAAGGACCGTGGGTCTGGGCGAGAGGTTCCTTCCTCCTTGGACTGGGCAGGGGGAAGCTAACTAACGCACAGTCTACCTCATGCCCTGCTCCTCGGGCCCAGTTGTGGGGAGAGGCTTCAACAGGTGGGTACTGGGCAGAAGGTGCTGAAAGTCAGCTTCCAAGGAACCTGGAAGTTGGGTGCCTTCCAGGCAGAACTTCAGGGACCTTGGCCCCCATAATGGAGGTCACAAGCTGCTGGAAGAGCCATGGCCTGCAGCTTGGCACCCTCAGGCGATGCCGGGATCTCTGAGCTGTCCCTGAACAAGGCAGGGGTCTGGTGGTGCTTTCCGCCTGCTTTCTTTTTGACTGATGTGGACCTAACAGGAAAACTGTTCAGGGGTTACTAGAAGCCAAAGGGACAATGAGATTGGGTTCATTTGGGCGTAATTTCCTTGTTTGCTCATCATCCATGTTGGTCCTCCTTGAAAGACCAGCACTTTGTAACCTGGATGGCCAGGGCATTGGACCCGCTGGAGAAACATTGCTGTGGGCCCTGAGGCTTTAAAGGCATGCCTGAGAAACTATAGAGACCACTTGTTGAACAAGAGAGAGCAACTACGACTCACAGATGCATGCCACGTCAAAGGGGAGATGGTTTGGTGGCTGAAGCAGGGAACACAAAAGCTCTAGAGGGTTCTGCTCTCAGTAGGGATAGGATGAGGAGGGGTTGAACTGTCGGGACTGACCTTGAAGAATGTCATCCTGGGATAGCGAAAGGGAGCTTTGACACCTTTGTCATCTAGAGAGGAACATGTAAGAGAGGCTGATGATGAAGACCATGCTCTGCCCTAGGGACCTTCCAAAGTGACTATAGCCCTGTGCCCACTGAGGGGGAGTGCTTGTGCCTGGGAGGGTGAGGTGCTGAGTACCCACTTGCTGGCAAGCTAGCCTTCTACTCTGGCAGCTCCTGTTGTCTCCTGTGGGTGTGCTACATTACATCTCCCAGCCTTTGCCTCTCTGGTAGGTAAACAGGGTTCATTGTTTGCTACCTCAGATCACGCTCTCTAGGACAGAAGGAACCTGGTGCTTTCACCAGTCTCAGCTGGATGTGCCCAGTCACGGAGATGAGTTTGTGCATGGCGTTCCTGCTTCTCACAGCCTGGCTATCAGCTGGGGCTTTAAATACAGAGTCAGGTAGAGTGTCTTTTTCCTCAGGTTTCTTGGGATCGGGTTTTGGGAAACACTAAGAATCAATACCCTGACCTTGGGACACTCAAGCCAGCCATCAGTTGGGACTACTGGAGACCTATCTGTCATTCTTGTAGACATGACAGTGAAATAGAAATCCAGGCATTTCTTATAGCAGGGTATTTCTTGAAGTCCTGGAAGCTCCAGTATATATAGGGCATCTTCAAAGAATCCATCCAAGACTTTAGTAGAAGACTAGTCAGAGGCAAGACCAAAACCCTTGTCTTCACTGTGGAGGATGAGGGTCTTTGTCAGTCCTTTTACATGTTCCCTAGTTGTCAGGATCCACATACCAGCCAGTGGGCCAGTTTACCCTACCCTACAGTAGTGGTTCTCAACCTCCTAATGCTGCAACTTTTAATATGGTTCCTTATGTTGTGGTGACTCCACCCCTCCAACCATAAAAGTATTTTCATTGCTACTTCATAACTAATTTTTCTACCATTATGAGTCTTAATGTAGATTTCCACGTTTTCCGATGGTCTTAGGCAACTCCTGTGAAAGGGTCGACTGACCTCCAAAGGCGTTGTAACCCACAGGTTGAGAACGGCCACTCTAGCCTATTATTCTAACCCTGGTCTATCTCTGGGCTGGAGACCTAGAACAGAGCTCCTACAGTGGGTAAAGGGCATGCAACCCTCTGAGGCTGGGCTGCAGTCACCGGGGAAGGACAGTGTGGGGTGGGGGTGGGGGGGGGAAAGGAATGAGTACTTCAGAGCTGTAGTGACAAAAGGTCCCCAGGGCCTGAGGCTGAAGGGGAACCTTGCTAGCTGATGAGAGCATGGTGCTTGGTACATCCTGTCCCTGTGAGGAGAGGTGCTGCTGGGCTGGGTAGAAAGGACAGAGGTACAGGCAGGTGTGCAGTGAGGTGCTCTAACAGAGGTGACTGGCCTCTAACAGAGTAGCATTGCTGTCAGCTGTTTTACAAGTTTCAAGGAGGGATGGCAACTCTTGCTCCTGACACATGCCAGGTGTCCACACTCTTTTTCTGTCACAATAGTTTTTTTTTAAATTCTCTTCTTTTGAAAAGAAGTATGACGAAGACAACTTGGGAAGTTTGTCTTGCCTTCGAACATTTTCTGTCAGCCGGTGCTGAGCAGAGATGAGGTGGAGGCACAGGTTTCTAATTGTGGAATAAAAAGTCCAAGTGATGTCTCACACCTATGGAGAAGGATGTTCTGGGGGCTCCAGGAACATCTTCATTGGGTTATGGACCAGTAAGACTTTGGGTTATGGATCCTGTAGTCTCTTCTGCCTATTGTGTGCACTGATGGGAGGATTTAGACCCAAATACCCTCCTCTTATGAACCTCATCATGTTGGGGAGGGGGCTGGAAGGAGCCCAGCTTGGAAGTCAGCTCCAGGAGACTCTAGATACTGTTGCTAGGGCCTCTTTCCCTTTGGGTTTGCTTCTTTTGCATTTTGTGTACTGCAGAAGGATGAGAGGGTCTGGGGACTGGCTGAGAGTGTATACTGTGTATACATGGGAGCTGGCTGCTGAGGTGACAGCGACCTACTCCTAATAAAGTTGGATATATTTAAAACTTGCATCTTGTGTCTGTCTCTGTATCTCATCCACGGGGCGCATTCTTCACGCTGTGGTGCGGTGCCAGAGACAACAGTGCCAATGGCAGCCCCACCCAACTGTGTGAAGTCTCAGATGATCAGGAGGTAGAGCCTAGGCCAAAAGCTAAGGGACAGTGTCATGAGAATCTGCATGTGAGAAGAAGAAAGCCAACCAATGCTAACAAAGAGAACTTGGTCCCAGTGTTTGTGACTGGTGGATGGAGTAACTGGTTATGTGTCTTACAGAAGAGGAGTACAGGTCCAGGCTGAGGCCTTAGAGAGGACCTCTTGGTCTGTATTTGGTGGTGGTGGTGGGGATGAGTCATGAGGACAGGTCAGTATAGTCTAGTACAGGACTTTCAGCTACTCACCTTAAGAGAAAACCTTGTTTCCTAAAGAAAAGATTCATTATGTTGGGAGAATATCTACCTTTTTCTAGTTCCATGTTGGTTTGACAGTTTCAGCAAATATGAAGGCCTGGGATAAGTCTCAAACAACAAACAAACAAACACCCCAAAACATTCAGAAACCTGAGTTGGTCCAGAACTTGAGGTCCTCTCTTAGAATCTCATTTCCTATGTTCAAAGGGAGAAGCATGGTTTGAATCATTCTTTATAGTGCCTTGCACTTCAGTGGTCTTTTGGCCTTTAGGCACAGCTGTGGTTGAGATGTTGGTGATTATCTTATTTTAGTTTGGGATCACAAGTAGATGGTGTGATGGCTATTCCTGGTTGTGAACTTGACTATATCTGGAATGAACTACAATCCAGAAATGGAGGGCACACCTGTGATCCAGATCTTGAGGTTAGAAGACACAGACTTCTTACCTGGATCTCATGACACACACTTTTGATCTAGATCTTGAGGCATAGTGGCCGTGAAAAGCTTAGGCCCAGCCAAGGTAGTACATGCCTTTGGTCCCAGGAGGCTGAGGCAAGCAGATCTGAGTTCAAGGCCAGTCTGAGACAAAGCAAGTTCCAAATCCAGGCTGGTGGTATATACCTTTAATCTGGGCCATATCTTCTTTTGGAGGATTACATAAGGACAATGGAACAAGGAGGGTTTACTTTTTTTTTTTTTGCCTGGTTGCACTACATACTTGCCAGAACATCTGTTGGAACCTACCTCTTCAGGATTCCAGCTTATACAGAAGACCAGCTGAAACAATTAGCCTCATGGGACTGAGTAACTGCTAGATTCGTGGACTTCCCATTCACAGCTGATCATTGTTGGGTTAGTTGGACTGCAGACTGTAAGTCATTACAATAAATTCCCTTAATATACAGATATTCCTTACGTTCTGTGACTCTAGAGAACTCTATTAAAAATGGCTTTGTCTTTTTGACTTTCTGGCTGAGCAAGGCCATGGGGACTAATTTCTCCATGAGCTGGACAGCCTCTTCAGATTTGCTGATGAGGAGGACAGACAGGAGGTTTGCACAAAGCTTCAGCACTTAGGGGTTCTGGGAAAGGGCAGAAGAACCTACAAGACTATGGGATACCAGGGGCCTGCAAAGGGTTTTGGGTCAGTGCCTAAGCTTAATTGATTCCTGTAATAACTTCATACTGTAATAACTTCATAATATTACCCATGACATGGTTATCTTCTTGGGGGTAATTTTTGTTTGCCCTCTGGTTTCCATTGCAGCAATTGCTAGTAGGACTTATCTAAGGTAAAGTTCACTGGAACTGGTGGTTTTGGGGGTGGAGTGGGGTGTCAGCAGTGGAGGAAACAGAAGAGGTTTGGTTCTGCTGTGCAACCAGGCTTGGAGTCTCAGGAGAAGAGCAAAGGTAACGTTGAGGCAAATGGTCCTGAAAGCTGCCTTCCGGAGCAGACAAGTCTGCTGTGTGTGTTTCTAAGCTTTCAAGTGAAGGAAGGAAGGAAGGAAGGAAGGAAGGAAGGAAGGAAGGAAGGAACATTTTCCTAACTTTTCTGGCTCTTGATGAGGGGTAAGAACAGTTTGCTTTGTGATGCATCTGTAGGAAGAAAATGCATCTTTGTCCTAGTAAGGAGGTGTATGTGGGGGTAGTAGCGTGGATAGTTTTACAGAATAGTGTTGACTCTCCAAGCTAAGCTCTGCCTGCCTAGTGAGTCCTGGCAGGCCCCCAGCAGGCTGAGCTGGCAGAGCCAAGGGCATCGTGTATGACCCTAGAGTCTTTCCATTGATCCTGGGCTTGTGCCCAGCCCTCCCTGGGTGAGTGAGTCAGCCTTCAAGCTGGCAAGAAATCCCAGAAGAACGAGTCTCCCTTCAGGCCTTTCAGATGCCACCGTGTCACCTCCCAAGCCACACAGCTCTAGAAGGTTGTAATGAAATGTTCATGCATCCCAAGCAGGAGAGGCTGCTAAGCAGAGCTCTACACAGAGCAAATCCATTTCTCACCCTTGTCAGCCTACCCCATGCCCTGGGCGATTTGTCTCACCCAGATCTGCCCCTGGAGTCTTACTGGGAAGCCCTTCCATTGTTTTGTTCTGGGCTATGGTCAGTAATGCAAATCAAGTTCCAAGTATGGACAGAAATGTGGTTAAGAAGATAGGAGGTATTTCCAAAGGAAGAACCAGAACAGTTTACCTCTGTCCTAAAAAGAACTGTTTGGGAGGAAAGGACGAAGCAGAGGGAGATGGTCAGATATGGGAATCTGAAAACACAAAACAAAAACAACAAACAGCAAAGAAGCAAAAACAACAATAAAAATGTATTTTGGGGAAATTGGAGAGAAGATAGTCCTGGTGAACGGTGGGAGCCTGGTGATGTCAGAGATATATCTCAAATCCTGTTTTTGCTTCCCTGTCTCCTTCCCACCCTGCTACAGTCCCATGCAAAATATGGGGCCTTGGACCCTTGGTCTTTGACTCTGACCAACTGTTTTGATGAACCAGGGCCCTGAGACTATAGTCTCCACAGGAAGACCTTGTCACAGCAAGAGAGTCAGCAAACATGGCAGACTTGCTGTTGAAAGGACAGCCTTTGGGTGTCCCAGGGAAGTGTGGTCAGGATGCTAACCTCTTGGAGTGCCCTTTTTTAGTGAGGTGTGCCAGGTGGGCAGGGGCAGGCTGGGTCATTGGAGGGGCCTCCTTCCAGCTGCTCATCAATGTCCTTTACTTGTCTGTCTCTTAGAGAGGCAGGGAGCCATTTACGCAACCCATTCCCTTGCCCTGAAGAATTTCTTGTAGGGAGCATGTGCCTGATACCAGCCTCCGTGGTCCCCGAGGGGCCCATCAACACACCCTGAACTTGCCCAGGATTCCCATAATGTCTCCTACTAGGAAACCTATTCTCTTAATTGCTTTCTTGGCTTGATTCCCAGTGGTGATGCTGCTGCCATTTCAGGGTTGGGATTTGGCACATGGAAACCTCTTTGCCACCAAATGAACCTTGACTCAGAGAAGCTTGGAAGCCCGGGATAGTCTGAACTACTTTGAGTGACAAAGGATGAGAAAACTGTAAGAAGGGAATCAAACCCTGTGCATAGAGCCCCTATTTCTCCAGAAACATCCAGAACTGTTGCCACCTTCTTTCTTTAAAACGATTGCGAAATATTTGAGATATACAGAAGGTACAAAGAATAATAAACTAAAACCTAGGTACCAACCACACAGTACAAAATATGAAAACACTATTGGGTGCATTGTATATACCCATAATCCTACCAATTAGGAGGCTGAGGTAGGAAGAATATGAGTTTGATGCTAGCCAGTATTACATAGTGAGATCCTGTCTCGAAGAAAAAAGTTCATCATCCAACATCTCAGTCAATCAGTCAGTTAGGTCAGTAAGTAGTTAAGATCCCCAGAGATGCCTCGATGTCTGCCCTTCTCCTGTCACAGCAAATGTTGTCTCCAGTTTGGTGTCTATCCCTCCCTGCTGCATGGATGTATTCCTAAGTAGTGGATAGCCTGCCTTGCATGCTTCTAGCCTGTGGATAGACAGGATAGCATAGCGTGTTACATGCTCTTCCTTCCAAATTACTTTCTTTTCTTTCTGTGTTTGTGGAAATCATTTGTATGCACACAGTTGGCTATAGTGCAGTGTTCTCATGGTCTGATATATTTTCTCAGTGTGTGAATATGAATGTGGATGTGTAGATTGTCTCCAGTAACTCACTGTATAATTCTGCTGTGAACATTCTTATAGGTGCTTTCCAGTGTATGGACTATGTGAGTTTATAGAAATGGTGTTTCTGGACCATGGAGTATGTGTACCTTTAACTTTACTGCTACCTATTTCTAAACAGTTCTTCAAAAGGCTAAAATAAGTTTTTTAAAACCATACCAAAATATTCACCAATTACTTCCTACCCCAGTCTGCCAATCTCTCTCTCTCTCTCTTTCTCCCTCTCTCTCTGTCTCTCTCTTCTCCTTCAGACCCACCTTCTCCTGTCAGCCAAGTTTCCAGGACATATACAGCACACTCAATTTAAGAGTGGGGTGAGGAGAGAGTTGAATAAGGAACGTTTTAGGGTGCCTGGGTGAATAGTTTGCTTAGTCAATAAAATGCAAACTGTAAAACATGAAGAACTGACTCTACTATTCAAAACCTACATTTTTTTTTTAAAAATATAGGCTTGGTAGCATATGCATGAAACCCCAGAGCTGAGGAGGCAGAGATATGCAGGCCTCTGGGGCTCTTTGGCCAGTCATAGAGTTTCTAGATATTGAGACTGTCTCTTAATAAAACAAAACAAAACAAAACAAAAACCACAAAACAACAACAAAGTGAGGTCTCCTGAGAAATGGCACCTGAGGTTGACTTCTGGTTCCTCCATACACATCCACACGTATGTGCACCAACACAAACATATACTGACATACATATATACACACAGACACACACACAGACACACACACACAGATATACACGTATACAGACACACACACACAGAGACACACACAGAGACACACATAGCCATACACATACATGGACAGACAGACAGACACACACAAACACACACACACACATACCACACGCACACACACACACACAGAGAAAACAACTAGCAAAAATGCAGGCAAGGGATAAGAACACCCATGAGTTCTAACTTATGATAGCACTCTAGGCTGGTAACTGAGTAAGTAGTAGCCTTGAAGGTGAAGGGATAGGTGCTGTGAACAGACACTATGACCAAGGCAACTTTTATAAGGACAACATTTAAATTGGGGCTGCCTTACAGGTTCAGAGGTTCAGTCCATTATCATCAAGGTGGGAGCATGGCGGTGTCCAGGCAGACATGGTGCAGGAGGAGCTGAGAGTTCTGCATCTTTATCTGAAGGCTATTAGGAGGAGATCGGTTTCCAGGCAGCTAGGATGAGGATATTAAAGCCCACGCCCACAGTGACACACCTACTCCAAGAATGCCACACCTACTCTAACAAGGCCACATCTCCTAATAGTGCCACTCCCTGGACCAAGCATATACAAACCATCACAGCTAGTGAGGTCTCTTTGATAAGGCTTCCAGACAGGAGCTGTATTAGTTCTTTTTTACACTATTGTAACGAAATACTGGAACATGGACAATTTATGAAGAAAACAAGCTTATTTTGTTTGTAGTTTTGGAGGCTGAGCATTGAAAGAGCTGTACTGGTTTTGGTGATAGTACCCCTAGCTACATTACGTCATGACAGATGACATCATGGTGGTGAACACATGAGAAAGTTCAAATGGCAAGATAAGACAGGGAGCCAGATAATGGAGAGGGACCACTAAACTAACCAGAGTCCCTGGAGAATTATGCTGACTTCTTTTGAGGTTGGTGCTCCCAAGGACCTCTCACCAGGCCCCACCCCTTAAAGACCTCACCATTTTTCACATAACCACATTAGGACCTACACATGGACTGTGGAGAAAACATTCAAGCTGGAGCAGAAATTGAGGCTTTAGGTTATGAGACATAGCTTTCAGGAAACTTAGACAGCAATTGTGAGAATCCAATGAGTTTAGAGATTTAGTGGTATCTTGACTAAAGGTAAGCTTTCAATTTGCCTCAACTAGACTGCTCTAAACAGAGAGATGTTCCTGGGGAGAGAATTTCATAGTTGCTAATTTCAATCTGTGTTCTGTGTTAAATCACTGGATAAAGCCAAGCACGGTGGCACACACCTTTATTCTCAGCATTGAGGAGGCAGAGTTAGGTGGATCCCTGTGTTTGAGGGCCAGCCTCAAACTATAGAGTGAATTCCAGGAGAGTTAGGACAATACAGAGAAACCCTGTCTCAAAAACCCAACCAACCAACCAACTAACCAACCAACCAACCAACTAACCAAGCAAGCAAGCAATCAACCAACCAACTTACCAACCAACTAACCAAGCAAGCAAGCAACCAAGCAACCAACCAACCAAAAAGACCTATCACTGGAGGTTATTCTTCTTATAGCTGTTTCCCTAACATTAAAAAATAACAAAACAAAACAAGCAACAACAATATTATGTCTGGGGCTTTCCCTGTTCCAGTTCCAGGCTCTCATGACTTAACAGGAAGTCTGCCCTCTGGACATTAATGATCTGATTTGGGGTGGTGACTCTCTAATATTCTGGAGACTAAATTTCTCACTTTTTCCTCAGATGTTTACTATGGAAAATATCAGACATAAACTGAAAAAACAATCTTGAAGGAATAAATGGACAGTCACGTGTCTCTTTCTCACAGCTTGTAATCATTATTTTATCATGTCTGATTCATCTCTTTATAGAGAGCTCTTACTTAGACGAGCTAGAAGGTTGCAGGCTGATGGCTGTACTAAGTTCTTTAGATTGTATTTCCTGAGATCAGGGTGTTTGAGATGCAGAAGCTCAAGGCCTGTCTCTCCTTGATGCTGAAAAGTCAAAGGTAAAATAATAGTTGCATTCTGCTTCTGTGAGTGTCCTTTCAGATCCCTTTGAATTTGAGTGGACATTTAAATCCAGTTATTTTTATTTTTTTTATTAATTATTTTATTTTTTTTAAATTTAATTCCAAATCATTTCCCCTTTCCCATTTCCTCCCTCCCCGAAAGTCCCATAAGCCCCCTTCCCTCCCTCTTTTCTCCATTCAACCCCCTCTCGTTTCTCTGTCCTGGCGTTCCCCTACATCCAGTCTTTCCAGGACCAGGGGTCTCTCCTTCCATCTTCTTAGAAATCTATTGATATGCGGATTGTGTCTAGGGTATTCCGAGATTCTGGGTTAATATCCCCTTATCAGTGACTGCATACCATGTGTGTTCTTTTGTGATTGGGTTACCTCACTAAGGATGATATTTTCAAGTTCTGACCATTTGCCTAGGAATTTCGTGAATTCATTGTTTTTAATTGCAGAGTAGTATTCCATTGTGTAGATACACCACATCTTCTGAATCCATTCCTCCATTGAGGGACATCTGGGTTGTTTCCAGCTTCTGACTATTATAAATAAGGCTGCTATAAACATAGTGGAGCATGTGTCCTTATTGCATGCAGGGAAAGCCTCTGGGTATATGCCCAGGAGTGGTATAGCCGGATCCTCTGGGAGTGTCATGCCCAGTTTTCTGAGGAACCGCCAGACTGCTTTCCAGAGTGGTTGTACCAGCTTGCAATTCCACCAGCAGTGGAGGAGTGTTCCTCTTTCTCCACATCCTCGCCAACAACTGCTGTCTCCTGTGTTTTTGATCTTAGCCATTGTGACTGGTGTGAGATGGAATCTCAGGGTTGTTTTGATTTGCATTTCCCTAATGACTAAGGATGATGAACATCTCTTTAGGTGCTTCTCAGCCATTAGATATTCTTCAGGTGAGAACTCTTTGTTTAGCTCTGTACCCCATTTTTTAATAGGGTTACTTGCCTCTCTGGAGTTTAACTTCTTGAGTTCTTTGTATATATTGGATATTAGCCCTCTGTCGGATGTAAAGTTGGTAAAGATCATTTCCCAGTTAGTTGGTTGCCACTTTGTCTTTTTGACAGTGTCTTTTGCCTTGCAAAAACTTTGTAATTTAATGAGGTCCCATTTGTCTATTCTTGATCTTAGAGCATAAGCTATTGGAGTTCTGTTCAGGAAATTCTCCCCTGTGCCCATATGTTCAAGGTTCTTCCCTAGTTTCCCTTCTATTAGTTTCAGTGTGTCTGGTTTTATGTGGAGATCTTTGATCCACTTAGAATTGAGCTTAGTGCAAGCAGATAAGAATGGGTCAATTTGCATTCTTCTGCATGTTGACCTCCAGCTGAGCCAGCACCATTTGTTGAAAAGGCTATCTTTTTTCCACTGGATGGTTTTAGCTCCTTTGTCAAAGATCAAGTGACCATAGGAGTGTGGATTCATTTCTGGGTCTTCAATTCTGTTCCATTGATCTACATGTCTGTCACTGTACCAATACCATGCGGTTTTTAACACTATTGCTCTGTAGTACAGCTTGAGGTCCGGGATACTGATTCCCCCAGAGGTTCTTTTACTCTTGAGAATAGTTTTAGCTATTCTGGGTTTTCTGTTATTCCAGATGAATTTTTGAATTGCTCTTTCTAACTCTATGAAGAATTGAGTTGGGATTTTGATGGGGATTGCATTGAATCTGTGTATTACTTTTGGTAAGATGCTCATTTTTACTATATTAATCCTGCCAATCCATGAGCATGGCAGATTTTTCCATCTTCTGAGGTCTTCTTCAGTTTCTTTCTTCAGAGACTTGAAGTTCTTGTCATACAGATCTTTCACTTGTTTGGTTAGAGTCACGCCAAGATACTTAATATGGTTTGTGGCTATCGTGAAGGGTATCATTTCTCTTACTTCTTTCTCAGCCTACTTATCCTTTGAGTATAGGAAGGCTTCTGATTTGCTTGAGTTGATTTTATATCCGGCCACTTTGCTGAAGTCGTTTATCAGCTGTAGGAGTTCTCTGGTGGAGTTCTTTGGGTCGCTTAAGTATACTATCATATCGTCTGCAAATAGTGATAGTTTGACTTCTTCCTTTCCAATTTGTATCCCTTTGACCTCTTTTTGTTGTCTAATTGCTCTAGCTAGAACTTCAAGTACTATATTGAAAAGATATGGAGAGAGAGGGCAGCCTTGTCTAGTCCCTGATTTTAGTGGGATTGCTTCAAGTTTCTCTCCATTTAGATTGATGCTGGCTACCGGTTTGCTGTAAATTGCTTTTACTATGTTTAGATATGGGCCTTGAATTCCTGATCTTTCCAAGACCTTTAGCATGAAAGGATGCTGAATTTTGTCAAATGCTTTCTCAGCATCTAATGAGATGACCATGTGGTTTTTTTCTTTGAGATTGTTTATGTAGTGGATTACATTGATGGATTTCCTTATAGTGAACCATCCCTGCATCCCTGGGATGAAGCCTACTTGATCGTAGTGAATGATCGTTTTGATATGTTCTTGGATTCGGTTGGCAAGAATGTTATTGAGTATTTTTGCATCGTAAATCCAGTTATTTTTAAGATCCCCCCCCCCATCTTGGATAAGTGTGTGTATGTGTGAGGTTACATTGTATGTGGAGATCAGAGGTTACAGGAGTGGTTTTTCTCCCACTACCATATGGGTCCTGGCAATCAAACTCAGGTTGTTGTACTTAGTGGGCAATCACTTTTACCTGTTGAGTCACTTGAAATTTTTTGTTAGTTTTTCAAGACAGGGTTTCTCTGTGTAGCCTTGGCTGGCCTTGAACTCACAGAGATCTGCCTGCCAGGAATTAAAGGTCTGAGTCACTGTGTTTGACTATTGAGCCATTTTGCTGGTCCCAAATTCAGATGTTTTAAATGAATCTCAGTGGTAGAGCACATGCTTAGCATCCTTGAGGCCCCAAGTTTAATCTCTAGTATCAAAGAAGGAAAAAAGTTTCACCTTCATGTATCCTATAAATATCATGTATGCATCCTCAGTCGTCAGCACAGAGAATATGAAGAACAGTACTCTTACTTCCTTGGGGCTTTTGAGCTAGGGTTGTCTTTCCGTTGACCTTTTTAGCTCAGTATTCCTCGTGAGCTCTTCTTTCCCTCTTAACTTTACTAGCTAGTGTTCCTTGCAGCCCTCTGCTTAGTTCACTTCACATAGTTTCCTAGAGGGTTTCCACACTTGCTCATTGCTTTAGGAAAAGCCAATGGCTCCTGAATGTCTGTACTTAACCTTTTTCAGACCCCCAGGGTTGCACCCCATGCTGTTAGCTGGAGGCTGGGCCCTAGAGGTTGAAGGTATAAATAAGTGGATTATGAGGACAGAGTTGGAGAGACTCCTAGTTTTGGGACTGAAGGTTGAAACAGCCTGCACTGGCTCTGGTGATGGCCCCCCTGGCTACCTTACATCATAGCATCATGCAGGCCATTATACCCCATCTGGAGTATGTCAGACTTGCCTCCTTTGTTTCTAGCTCCATCCCATTTTGATCCCAGCAGTAGGAGTTCCATCCTGAGATCTCTTGGTCCTCTCTCCATCCTTGGTCCCGATATTGCATACATTGCTTGTATTGGCTTGTGCTCTAAGGAGCTGAGACTTAATTGTTCTTGCACTAAGTAAGTGTTTGGTGCACAGTAATAATACAGTAATTGTACTAGTCGGGGTTTTCTAGAGAACAGAAATGATAGAATGAATCTATATATCTAGAAAGGGGATTGAGTAGAAGGGCTTACAGGGTGGACCTGTGAGTCCAAAAATGGCTGCCAAGCAATGGAAAGTGCAAGAATCCAGTAGTCAGTTGTTCAGTCCATGAGGCTGAATGCCTCAGCTGGTTTTCAAAATACACCAGAATGCTAGAGAAGTCAGCTCTACTGCTGGTGAAGGAATGGATTGGTCAGTGAGAGTGAGGGGAA
This sequence comes from Tokudaia tokunoshimensis, assembly GCA_036184795.1. NCBI lineage: Eukaryota > Metazoa > Chordata > Mammalia > Rodentia > Muridae > Tokudaia > Tokudaia tokunoshimensis. The sequence goes on along the minus strand of BTHU01000008.1, from coordinate 30,864,058 downwards.
GCAGGCAAAGAAGAAAGGTTTCCCTCTTCTGTGTGCTTCTATAGGCTGCCACCAGAAGGAGTGGCCCAGATCAAAAGTGGATTTTCCTACCTCAAAAGCTCTCCATTAAAATGACTCTTTTCACTTCAAATGATTTAACTAAGAGAACATCCCTCACAGGTATACCCAGTCATGTGGGATTTAGTTAATTCTAGATGTAGTTAAGTTGACAACCAAGAACAGCTATGACAATAATGACAAGGCTAAACTCCTAAGGTCAACAGTATATTAAGGGTGGTCTTAGGGTTTCTATTGCTGTGACAAAACACCATGTCCAAAAGCAACTTGAGGAGGAAAGTTTATTAGCTTACACTTTCCAACGAAGGGAGTCAGGGTAGAAGAGGCAGGAACAGAGGCAGAGAGCAAGGAGGAACGCTTCTTCCTGTCTTGCTTTCCAAGGCTTGTCCAGCCTGTTTTCTTATACTTCCAAAACCACTGGCCCAGAGGTGGCAACATCCACAGTGGGCTGGACCCTCCCATATCAATCACCAATTAATAAGCTGTCCCACCGACTTGACTACAGGTCAGTATTTGGAGGCATTTCCTCAATTGTGATTTCTTCTTCTCAAATGAATGTGTAAAGCTGACATAAAACTAAGGAAGACAAATACCTGTGTTTATAACTGTTTTGAATTATAGTCTATCATTGCCCCTGCTTATATATGAAGAAACTTACAACCAGAGGAATTAGGGACATTGTTTTTGTGGCTTGTAAGTGGAAGAGTTGGGAATCTGAGTTCCATAGTTATGGAATGAGTTGTTCGATGAGTCCCTTTGTTCAGTTCCTCAAGACATTTGAATGGGAAGCAGGTACAAGCACAGACTAGGAGGCAGTATGACCGGGTTAAGTGTGGGAGTTCTGTGTTATTTATGTGTCACAAACAGAAGCCACTGCAGGACTCTGAGTTGATCTGGAAAGACCTTATAGAGGAAATTGTACTTAAGCTGAGCCTCGAAGAATGAATAAATGTTGTGAGGACAAGGAGGCTCCCTAGATTATTGACTATCACAGGAATGTTGGTTTTCAAAGTCTTGCTATGACTGGATAAATACATGAGAGGCTGAGGGGCTTGAGGGCTTGGTTAGAGTCTGACCAGAAAGGACTCCTGTGCACTGGCAGGAGCCTTTGCTTTGTTAAGCAACAGAGACCCATTTTACATATGTCCTTCGAATCAGATCAGATTTTAATCAGCCCACAACTCTGGCGAGCTGGTGTGAGCCTAATTTGGGATAAGATCAGATGCAACAGAAAGACCATGTTAGAGACTCCTGCAGCAAGCCTGAGTCAACACTTGTGTATGACCAAACTTTTCTCTGGGGAGACACAACACACACGTCTATTCACCCCAGATATGCATCCCATGACAGATCAAAGTCCAGATACCACCAAAGTCCAGCTTGGTGAGTCAGTGAGTTTTATTAGCATTACTTTTAGGAGCAAAAATGACTTGAAGATGGCTGCATCACTAAAGCCCACTACAGCATGGGTGACAGTTCACAAAAGCTGTGAAACCTGAGCACACTGCCTTTAGGCAACTGAACAGGTCTGAGAGTGACTTGGTTGGTCTAAACCTCTTCCAGGTGTCTCAGCTGTTTTCTACACCTTTCAGGACACTTGGCTGGTTTCAGAGTAGTCTTCTTTGTAACTTGGTCTCAACCCTGGCAGGGAGGGGCCTAGTGAATCTGGTCACTTTTAGGGACTTCCTGAAGTTATTTTGCCTTGTTTACCTTGATGCTTATTGGGCTTCCCTGCAGGATGGAAAGTTTCAATCTCTGAGGAAATTGTTATAAAATAACACTGCAGATTATTTCACATTTCAACAACTTCTCTGCTTTTTCAAAGCAATACCCTGTCCCTGAGAGTCTTTACATGTGAATAAACAATGGCCCAGCGAGGGGAGAAGAACAGAAATGCTTAATAACCCTTGGGATGAAGCTTCTAAAACATATTTCCAGAATTTAGTGGGAGAGGGATGACTGACTTGCTGCTGTCCCTCACTTCTTACCATACCTCTCTACACACTGTCTTAATTTCCTCTATCACACCTCCCAGAGCTCTGGTCTTAGTATTTTGTGGTTAGCTTGGCTTTGGGAAAATGTACTAGAAGTCATGGGAAACTGAAAGTCAGGAGGATAGAGAGATCAGAGAATATGTCAGAGAGTGTCTACAAACATTATTGCAAAGGCAACGGGATGATATTTCAAATGTATTTCAGCACAGGTCATATAAACATATTTATTTTTTAATATACCCCCTGTATCTTTCAATTAACCATATGCTGTACATAATATATTTCAATGCTCATATCTCAGAATGAGAATAGCAGAAGCATATGTTAGCTGAGTTCTATTAACTCTAGGGACAATATCACTGAGTTACGAGATATTGTGGCTGCATGTTTCAGTAACATATGTTACCCATAAGGAACCCAGGGCTTTAAGTGGAATATAGTCTGGATTGGGCTGGAGTCAGCCTGAAAAAAATGAACATCTTCAGAATGAGAAGTGCTAAATATTTGGTCAGAAAAGCTTCCTTACGAAACCTGTTTGAATCCCCTTGTTGCTCAGCCTCTATCTGAAATGGAGATTCCCGATGGTTTAGGTCACTGCTCTTTTGTTCCTAACATCTTGAGAAAACTTAACCCACATAATGCCTTACAGATTATTAGATAAATACCTTATTACTGAATGGAATGTTTTCCTGGTTCCTGTGAGTCTGGGGTACTATGTTTGTTTTGTTCTTACTTCTTCATAACCCACCTATTTGGAGATGGGTCCAGTGGCCCGAGCGACTACTCTGATGGTCAGTCTTGATTATTGATTAGATTGGATTGAGTGGTGCCCAAGAAATTAGTGGAGCATACTCCTGGGTGCATCTGTGAAGGTGTGTGTGTGTGTGTGTGTGTGTGTGTGTGTGTGTGAGAGAGAGAGAGAGAGAGAGAGAGACACCTTGAAGAGCCTGGGTGGAATAAAAAGGGAAAGCAGAAAGTCCCACTCTTTGTGTTTTGTCTGTCTGTCTGTCTGTCTGTCTGTCTGTCTGTCTGTCTGTCTGTCTGTCTGATCTTTCTCTCTTCCTGGCTGCCAAGAGGTGAATAATATCCTCTTATACTCTCACTGCCATGTTTTGCTTCATCAAGACCCAGAAAGAAAGGGCCAGCTGACCCCAGATGAAAATCTTTGAAACTACGTGCCCAAACAGATCCATCCTCCTTTAAATTGACTGACTCTCTTGGGCAAGTTATCCGGGGTCAAAACCACAGCTCTGGCAGCTAGAAACGTTGTGGAAAGGACTTATTCTTTGATAGTTCCACTTCCTCAGTTACTAGATGAGGCACAGGCTTTGATCGTCCTCACAGTCTCCCTCCCAAGCATAGACTCATATAGACCCGTTGATTCCTTGCATTCAAAATATCATCTCCAGGGGGATTTTCAAAAGCTTTTGTCTCCTGTGACACAAACAAAAGGAGAGGTGTCATTTTGATTTTGTACTTTGGAAACTTCCATGTTTCTCCACTATGGTTTGGAAGTTCCTTGCCCAAGGCATGTCTACCTGTTTTCCATCTGTGGGTTGTCCTGTAGGAGAACAAATCATTGGGAAATCTCAGCAGCAGGGTTACTACTGCCTCTGGGGCTTCCTTAGCTCCCTCAATGCTATAGGAAGTTTTTGAAGTCAATGACTAGGAAGATGATACTTGTGCTAATTTATTTATCATGCTCTCTCCCATACTTAACAAAGGAGTCCACTTTGAACTCTGTGTTGTGGTCTAGTGGGTAGCTTTCTCTGTTTAAGCCTTGAGGAGGGACATCCAGGCTCCTTTAAGAGGTCTATACTATAGCTATTGCTCTGCTAACAAGAGTTTTCTACACACATATGTTTACTGTGTTTATAGATTGAAAGTTGTGTAAACTACATACAATTTGCCTTCATAACAACTTGAGAAAGTACATTACATTACTAACCCCATTTTTCAGATAAGAAAACCGACTTTTCTAAGACTTGATAAGTGACAAGCACTCTGTAGGGTTTAAGGCTAGGAACAGTTGGGTGGCTTCTCCTGGACTTTGATTCCCACAGAGATTTCTCACCAGCTGGGTTTCTGACTTGGCTGCTTGTGTGGACTCAGTGGTAGTCGGTATCTTCAGTTCAGTTTATGACTGCACGTGGCAGTGTGTGCTCAGAGGCAAAGCATGGCCCTCATCCTTAAAAGGTGTGTGGTCCAGATCAGGGAATTGTGCTTATGTGTATTAGAAAGTGAATAAATTGTACAGGGCTGTCCAGTAGTTTCATAGAGGAAGAGGGAAAGATAATTATAGGTCAAATTTGGAAGCTTGAGAAGAGAGGAGAGATGGCCAGTGGTTTTAGGGAGGGGGGAGGCTACAAAAGGTGATCTTGAGGCTGGGGCCATGCCATTCTCTGTTCCTGTTCTCTTTCTTTTCAATGTTGTGGTCTCTTCACTATATTCAAGGAGTATGGAACCAAGACCGTCCAATGGTGGGACCACGTGTAGAAGCTAGGAAAGGGGTCTTCTGAGGCCTCTTTGTGGTGGTGAGGACCACATCTAGTGGAAGACCATGTGCTTGACAGGCTTTGGGGTGGGAGCTGAGCAGAGTTAAATTCTGGCATGCCCAAAGTCGAGTCTTGATGCTGAACCATCATAGCCATGGAGAGCCAGGTTTCTAAACAAGGGGACAGCATTCTGAAACCATATGCCAGTGACATTTTTAGGTAAGAGAAATTAGGGGAGGAGAGAGGATTATGCTTTGTGCCAGAAATGAGTCTGTGCTAAATGTGTTGGACTCTTTGAAAGCAGCTTTGGAGAACACTCCCACACTGTCACCCCACAGCCTGTCTCCACCAGAACTGTTCCTGGAAGGATCCGGAGTGACAGCAGGGACTTACTTAGCACTGCCAGCCATATTGACTGCTAGTGTCCCATCACTTCTTAGGTCCTTCATAGGGGGCTCCCTCAAAAGTTTAAGGAATTTTGGGGAGCTGATGAGATGATGCTCCACACCCCCCAAATCTAGAGACTCATCTGACCTCAGACCACACCACAGAGCCATGGAGCTGGAAATTACATTGCTTTTCTGGGGCTAAATATGTGAATGACATTTTTTTTAGCCTTTCTTTTTGAAAACTGCCTCTCCAGGAAGGTCAAACACAGTCTAAGAAATAAAATGAGTAACCTAAAAAGAAAGGTAGGGCTGGGCAGTGGTGGTGCATGCCTTTAATCCCAGCACTTGGGAGGCAGAGGCAGGCAGATTTCTGAGTCTGAGGCCAGCCTGGTCTACAGAGTGAATTCCAGGACATCGAGGGCTACACAGAGAAACCCTGTCTTCGGGCAGTGGTGGCGCACACCTTTAATCCCAGCACTTGGGAGGCAGAGGCAGGCGGATTTCTGAGTTTGAGGCCATCCTGGTCTAAAGAGTGAGTTCCAGGACTGCCAGGGCTACCCAGAGAATCCCTGTGTCCAAAAACCAAAAAAAAAAAAAAAAAAAGGAAAGAAAGAAACCCTGTCTCAAAAAAACAAAACAACACCCCCCCCCCAAAAAAAAAGAAGAAAAGAAAGGCAGGAAGACACCTAACTCCAGGGAAAGACCACGACAGAGTATTTAGCAGACAGAGCAAGTGCAAGTTGAAGATTCCAGGACATAAGTGTAAGAGAGGCTTCTCATTCAACACAGAACTCTTTCCTGATGAATCTGAAGCACAGAAACATTCAGAAAAACAGCTTCCCTTTTATTTTAGTATTGTTTATAATTGAAAAGGAAGAGAGAGATATTAAACATCTAACATAAAAGGGAGTTATTTAAATAAATTATGGTCCATTCATAAAATAGAATCCTATGAAGCAGTTAAAAAGAAATCTGGTACAACTGTATATTGGTTTATTGGAGCTGCTGGAAGCTTAAACCAAGGAACAGTTTTTTTTTTTTTTTTTACAATTCTGGAGGCTACGAGCCCACGGTCAAGGAGTCATTAGGCTTGGTTCCTTCTGAGCCCCACTTCACTTGATCTTCACTCTGTGTGTGCCTGTATCTTGTTTATTTCTATCTCCCTCTCCCATTGCATTGCTTTTCCTGGATAGAAATATATGCTGTTATGGCTTGACCCTGGTTTGTTCCTTCAGAAACGTAAGCTGGCTATGCTATTGGGTGCTGGGGCCTTTGAGAAGTAATTTGGTTAGATAACTTTACCAGAGTCCATAGTGGAGCATATTATCGAATCTCAGTTCCATTATAAGAAGAGAAAGACCAGAGGGAGGGGATGCATGCAAACACACACACACACACACACACACACACACACACACACACACACACACACACACGTGCAAACACATGTAATTCCATTTGGCAATGACTTCTCTAAACGGTTGAGTTACATTTGTGATTAGAAAAATGAAACATTTTTTTTTGTAATAGTCAATTAGACAACAAAAGCAACACATTAGGCACAGTGCTTGGCACCTGTGTTCGTTGATTGTATGTCAATTTGACCCCAACTAGAGTCATCAGAAGAAGGAGCCTCAACTGAGAAAACGCTTTCATGAGACTGGGATGTAGCCAAGCTTGTAGGGCATTTTCTTAATTATCAGTTGGTGGGGAATGTCCAGCCTATTGCTTGTGGCATCATTTTGGGGTTAGTGGTCCTGGTTTTGACAAGAAGGTAGGCTGAGGAAGCCATGAGAAGCAAGCCAGTAAGTACCACATGCCCATGGCTACTGCACTAGCTCCTACCTCTAGGTTTCTGCTTTGCTTGTGTTCCTGCCCCAACTTCCTTTGATCATGAACTGTATTGTGGAAGTGTGAACTGAATAAATCCTTTCTTCTTCAAGTTGCTTTGGTCATGGAGTTACATCATAGCAAAAGTAACCCTAAGACAGCACCCAATAAGACTAACAAATGGTAATTACTTTTATTACTATGATAATAAAGAGGAAAAATTCTCACTTGCGAGGTTGGGCCAAGAGACATGATGTTCTTAATCCCAGGGTGTTGTCAGTGAAATACTGTGCACCTCAACTGACTAAATAATGGAGAGCCTATTATGCGTGTGATGCACCCTGCTCAAATCTGCAGAGGAACAAAAGTAGTCAGAGCAAAGCTTGCTCATCTGTACCTTGACAATAGCCAGGTATGAGTTCATCTCTTCACATCTATAAAATCACAGCAGTATTGTGGCTGTTTAATGAGGAAATAAAGTACTTACAATTCAATACATGGCAGTAATCATTGTTATTTGTTTGTCTTTTATAGAAAAACATACCTGGGAAGTAAATTTAGAAGGGAAATATAGATTTAGGAATGTTACAGAAAGTTCCACCAAAGTATTCAGAGTCTGGACATTCCAGGCATCTCTAGAAACAGACAGGAATGGTGACCAAAGTCCATAGACGCTCAAGTCCCTTGTACAGAATGGTGTACTTGCCTGTAACATACTTAACCTTCCTCTGTACCTTTTTTTTAAAGATTTATTTATTTATTTTATGTATATGAGTATATAAAACGTACTGTACTGATGTAGCTGTATTGTAGCTGTACTGATGGTTGTGAACTATGATTGCTGGAAATTTGAATTCAGGACCTCTGCTCGCTTCCGTCTACCCTGCTCGCTCCGGTCGCCTTTGTACCTTTTTTAAAACAGTTATTTCATTACTTTTTTGAGTATTTTATATGTGAGTCCTGTCTTTACATTATTTCCACCCCTCTTGCTCTCCCTTCAGTGTATCTCAGTCCTCAAAATCATGACCTTTTATACATATATAGTGTTGCTCATATATGTGTTTAGGGCTGACTGCTTGGCATTGGATAACCCGTGGAGGGGGGCTTGATCCTGGAGAAGACTGATTCTCTCTCTCTCTCTCTCTCTCTCTCTCTCTCTCTCTCTCTCTCTCTCTCTCTCTCTCTCTCTTTCTCTCTCTCTCTCTCAGAAGCCATTAACTGCCTTTATCTAGGTGTGGGAATTTGGGAGATTTCATCTGTCTTAGTTAATGTTCTATTGTTTTGAAGAGACACCACGGACCAAGACAACTTATAACAGGAAGTATTTAGTTGGGGCTTATAGTTTCAGAGGGATAGATCCTGAGCATCATGGCAGGGAGTGGGACAGCAGGTATGAAGGCATGGAGCTAGTGAGAGCTCACATCCTGACCCAGAGGCAGGAAGCAGAAAGAGAATGAGATAGGGTATGGTGTGGCCTTTTGAAAATGTAAAATCCATCCCCAGTGACACACTTCCTCCAACAAGGCCACATCTTCTAATCCTTCCTAAACTCTATGAGCCTAAGGGAGCTATTCTCATTGAAGCTACTTCATCCTCCATTCAGATTGGCCTGTTTAATGATGTGATTGTGAAAGTCTTGCTTAGGTGACCATATTGTTGAGATTTCATGGGTGCAATTAATTCTCTGTCATTTCTTCTGTACTTTAAACCATAAATTGATGTACCTGTGCACATACCTCACACACACATGCACATACTTAAGAATTAAAAAAAATAATTTCTAGGTTATGTATCATACCTAATATAATGCAAAAATATGCAAATAGTAGTTTATGCTATATTGCTTAGAAAATCAAGAAAAAAGACTGTACATGTTGAATACTTTTTTCTGATTTTTATAAAATATACGCTTGGTTGGATCTGTCAATCCAGATCCTGCAGATATGGAGGGGGATTGCAGCTGTGATATGGAGGTCAGGGCATTGTCTTTCAACATTGGGGATCTGACAGAATATCTCTTCACTGTTCCTTTCTGATGACCATGAGGGTCTTTAACTACAGTTTTAGCACAGAGACAGGTTACAGCTCTGAGGTTCTTGTCTAGTCACAGCTGTTGACTTTTTTTTCTAATTTTATTTTATTTTCTAAGTTTTTTTTTATTTACATTCAAAATCATTTCCCCTTTCCCGTTTCCTCCCTCCCTGAAAGTCCCATAAGCCCCCTTCCCTCCTTCTTTTCCCCATTCAACCCCCTCTCGCTTCTCTGTCCTGGCATTCCCCTACATCCAGTCTTTCCAGGACCAGGGGTCTCTCCTTCCATCTTCTTGGAAATCTATTGATATGCGAATTGTGTCTAGGGTATTCCGAGATTCTGGGTTAATATCCCCTTATCAGTGACTGCATACCATGTGTGTTCTTTTGTGATTGGGTCACCTCACTAAGGATGATATTTTCAAGTTCTGACCATTTACCTAGGAATTTTGTGAATTCACTGTTTTTAATTGCAGAGTAGTATTCCATTATGAAAATATACCACATCTTCTGAATCCATTCCTCTGTTGAGGGACATCTGGGTTCTTTCCAGCTTCTGGCTATTATAAATAAGGCTGCTATGAACATAGTGGAGCATGTGTCCTTATTGCATGCAGGGAAAGCCTCTGGGTATAAGCCCAGGAATGCTATAGCTGGATCCTCCGGAAGTGTCATGCCCAGTTTTCTGAGGAACCGCCAGACTGCTTTCCAGAGTGGTTGTACCAGCTTGCAATTCCACCAGCAGTGGAGGAGTGTTCCTCTTTCTCCACATCCTTGCCAACAACTGCTGTCTCCTGTGTTTTTGATCTTAGCCATTCTGACTGGTGTGAGATGGAATCTCAGGGTTGTTTTGATTTGCATTTCCCTAATGACTAAGGATGATGAACATCTCTTTAGGTGCTTCTCAGCCATTAGATATTCTTCAGGTGAGAACTCTTTGTTTAGCTCTGTACCCCAATTTTTAATAGGGTTACTTGCCTCTCTAGCTGTTTACTTCTTTTTCTCCTCCACTTCCTCATACACTATAGATTCCCATGTTTATGTCTTGAAATGTAGTTCATTTGTAGACCCTAGTCAACCAGTCCTTGGTCATCTCTGCCACAACCATCCTCCGGAGTGATGATAGTGGGGTTCTGCTCCCAAAGTTTTTCCCTGGGCTCATGAATTGGCCCTAGGTTCTTAACTCCATGCCTAGAGTGCAGCTGTGACCACATCTGCTCATGGCCTGTGTTGCCGCTGGAGTCTGAATCCTCAGGTTATTCCTAAGAGACTAAATTAGCAATCCCAGTCGGACAAAACTAAAAAGTACTTGGGCCAGACATAGGGGAATAGTTAGTGTTTTTGTTTTTCCTTTGGGGGGAGTTGTGTGGGATTGGCTTATTAAGTGAATGAGATGAGGGAGGAGGAGTAACATTTCTGCATGTATCACTAATGGTGGATCTTCTGAGAAGGGCATCAAACATTTTTGTAGCTGTGCAAACCTCGTGGTGGGCATTTACGAAAAGCTATGTGCTTTAGCCTCCTACACACCTGGGCTGTATGATGTGCATCCACAGTGCAGCCTGTCCTCTCTAAAGCAATGATGAGCAGCTTGGGAGAAGATGATGGGTGGACAGGAGAAAGCTGTTCCATTAGCAGTGTGCCCTGCTTTATAACAATCTGGTATTTTTAATAAATGGAGGGAACACTCGAAGATAATAATAGCATGATAGAGCTCTGAATAGTGGATGCATCAGTCAGTCACACAGATCTTTGTCATCACCTACTGAGTCTTAAGTTCAGAATCCTAGGTGCTAGGTATTGTTCCTTTGGGGTTTCAGTACTACAGACACATGGGTAATGCGTGGTACTGTGGTGTTAGGATAGCTTTGACCTCACTAGGTGATTAAGAATTTTCAGTACCGTTCTAAACATGTGGGACCTGTCTGTAGTTATTGACTGAATTGTTCCGTGTATGGTAAACAACCTTACTGATAATGCTGGGCAGGGTTTGGTGAATGGGAACTCAGGTGAGAAGCCTGGGGGCAGGAACATACCAGGATGCAGGGTGTGGTGGGTCTGTGGGAAGCTGGGCAGCTGTAAGGGCGAGGGAGGGTGGAGGCACAGGAACTCAATTCAGTCTCCTATGCTATGAACTTCAGGTGACTTTGGGTGAACCCTGCCTCGCCCTGTGTTTGGCTTCCTTATCTGTAAACAGGTTGCGCCTGTCCCTGAGGCTTGCTAAGGGGATTAAGTGAGATAACCTAGGGAAGGTGCTCAGAACACTGAGTGCCTGGCTGGACTGCTATTGCTCTGGGGTGGTGAGCTGCCTGGAGCTCACAAGGACCAGAGGGGAGGAAAAAGCAGGGGTGGGGGTCGGGGGAATCTTCCAAGCTCTCCAGGTCTCATGCTATGTGGGAAGAATCTTCATGGAAAGGGTCAAAGTGATCCATGAAGGTCACTTTGTCAAGGTGTTAGTTTGGGAGGTAACACTTCCCTGACCATCAGCCACAAGGGCCCTTCTGTACAGATCTGACTCTTTCCATGTGAGTTATTTTCAGCCCTGGACATGTAGGCACAGAAGGCGGAGAACTGTGACACAGTTGAAGCTGTCCCTGGGCAGGATCCTTCCTAGAGCAGAGGGCCTGCGGCCCCTCCAGCTTTCTGTGGTGAACAAATCCTGGCCCTTTTTGGACACTCATGTGGGAAATATGAAGTGTGACTTCCCTTGCCCAGAGACGCCTGAGCCAGCTCAGGCTGGCCTTATCTCTCTACTCTGGCCAGTGTTTGTTTGAAGAGAATCAAAGCATGTTCTCTTTCTGTTTTCTTCAAAGCAAAGGAAAGAATGATGCTGGCCACTGCAAGAGGAGAGGAGACTGCGGGCTGTGGGGGGAGGGGTCACAACAGAGCTTCAGCTTTAGCTTCGTTGCTTCTGCTCAAGTTCTAGCTCTTTCCCGGGCTGTCTTTGTGGAATTATTGGACAAGCATTAGGAACTCCAGAGTCAAGGCTCTGCACGGTGCAGCCTCTGAGTTTGGTTCTGAATGGGCATATTGCCTGGAGTTTATGGCGCTCACATTGCTTTTCGTATCTAGAACGTTGCTTATGAAATGTTTAAAATAGTTTAATTTCCTGTATTAGTTTTATCCATTAGGTGGACCCAGTGTGATAAGAAGCTTAACCACATCTATGGTTCACCTTACTTCTTCTCAGCTGCCATCTTTTATCTCCAACACCCCTGATGCACAGAGCACAGAGGAAGCCCTGACTGAGTGATGCCCTGGGTGAAGATGTTTTGTTGACTGGGCATTACTATGCCGAGGTCTCCAAGGCCTTGGACAAAGAGAAACTGGCAAAGCTGTCATCACTGTAGGCCATGCTCAAGAGGATTGGCAAAGCTATTCTGTGGGGTTGTGTGTGTGCGCGTGTGTTTCCCAGTATGAGTGTTTATGAATGAGTGACCAGTGTGTGCAAAGACTAGTTACCGCAGATTTCTCCTCCCAGGTGTTTACAGCCTGAGAATTCTTGCCTTTAGAGATCTCCTACCAAGACCAGCCAACCCCTTCTCCTGTGCTTTGACCCTTCCTGATCCTAGATTTTCCTTTATGTGCATCTACTTTCTTCATTCCTGGGACACCCCTAGTTAGCATTCCAGGACCCAAGCCATGTTGTCATTCAGACCACTTCTTCTCTATAGTGTTTGCAGTCCCATCTGCTTGCAGGTGACAGGCCCTGGCTCTCCTGGAATGCCACACTCCATGTCTGCCCATTTATGCCTTCTCTCTTCCCATCCCTGGGGCCAGTACCACATCCCCTTTCTGGGAAGGCTCCTAATCCTAAACTTTGTCTTCTTTTGTCTCTACTGAGAGTCAGCTTTTAATTTTTTTTTCTAGGCATTTGCCAGAGCTGAGTCCAGCCACTGGGTCAGGAGTAATCTTTTTTTTTGTTTGAGATGCTTCTAGGTGCACTCAGACTATCCTAGGTCCCTGGGTAGCCTCAGCCATAATGAGTAAGGGCAAGGCTTGTGTGTGAACTCTTGAAAGCCATGCTGAGCTGTGATCTGTTGACTCAGATAATCTGTGAACACATCCCCTGGATATTACTTTATGGTGCCTATATTGCTTTTCATATCTAGAACATTGCTTATGAAATGTGTAAAATATTTTAATTCTTTTTTTGTATTACATTTCATGTGGTGTAATACATTTCACATATTAGATGTATTCATCAACTGGAACCCGGTGTGGTATTTCCATATATGCACATGGTTTACACTGGTCAAATTAAACACCTTTCCTCCTCACCTTTCTAATCTAATCTTTCTAATCTCTTGTAATTATGATTCATTATTTTACTTTCTGGTTGACTTCCTCTCCCCTTCCCTTCCCTTCCCTTCCCTTCCCTTCCCTTCCCTTCTCTTCCCTTACTCAACCCTCCCCTCTCTTTTCCTCTTCCCTTCCACATATAGAGAGGACATGATACTTTTGACCACTGGTGTCTGTATTGAACACGAAGTCCTCTAGTCCCATCCATTTTTCTGCAGATGCAGTATCTTATTCTTTACCAATGAATAGCATTTCTTGGTGCATACTCGCTACACCTTCATTATCCATTCATCTGTTGGACTGCTGCCTAGACTCGTTCTGTGTTTAGCTGGTGAGAGCAGTGTGGTAGTAGAGTTGGAAGTACAGTTGTCTTCTTGGGCACTGAATCCATTTCCTTTGGCCATATACCTCAGAGTAGAATATCTGGGTCATGTATATGGTAGATCTGTTTTTAGTTTTTCTAAACAAAACAAAACAAAACAAAACAAAACAAAACAAAACACCCCCAAGCTCTTACTGTCGTCCTATGGTGCTGATTTACATTCCAAACCAAGGAGTTTAAGAGTCGTCCCTCTCCCCCACCCCACATCCTGCCAGATCTGATTAGCTTTGCTTCTCTGATAGTAGTCATTCTAACTGGAGTTAGATAATATCTCACTGTAGTTTTGACTTGCATAAAAAATATTTTTATTGTTGAATATGGTGAATATCCTGTAATCTTAGGCCCTGGGCAGTGGAGATAGTACAGTTGTGCATTTGAGGTCAGCTTGGGCTGCATAGTGTGATGCAGTGTCAAAAAATATTCTTTTTCTATTATGGGTATTTAAAAATATACAACACAGAGATGCTGTAACAAGAGTTTAAGAACTTACTACCAGGATTCAGAGTCTCAACCTCTCTCCCTCTCTTACCCATTCCTTCTTAGATCTGGGTGATAGTGTCCTCTTAACTCACAAACTGTCATGACTCTTTGGATGAAATTGGCACATCCATTTTTGTCACAGTAAACAGGAAGCCAACGCCATTATTATGGTGCATTATGATGGCTCACATTTTAGACTCAGGAGTGACAGTCTCTGAATCCAGTGGCCAGTCACAGCAAGGAAGAACAGCCCCACGCAATGACGAGCTGAGAAGGGCTGTTCCAGCCAGAGTTTTTTCTGTCTTCAGTCAGACAACATCAAACAATGATGAGATTAACCAATTTAGGCAGCTGCTAGGTGTTGGATGTCAGCTGAGGACTAGTTCATTAGTGCCAGCGCTCTCTAATCCTCCACTAGGCCAGGGCCCTATACATCAGGAGCTCTTCCCCAGCCTTGCTAATTTGCCAATGAGTTTATCCAAGAATGCCTTCCATAAGTTACCTACTGGCCTTTGAAAAGGAACGATGTTGTAATTCCTACTAGAAGGCAGTGCCAGGAAAGGTTTGTCTTCCTTGATAACTGATTTTTTTTTTCTAAATAACATCATTGTGTGTTGCTTCTTGTCTTGACAACCAGGAAGATTTCTTCTGAATTGAGGGCTCGTTAGAGTGACTGTTTCACCTGTGATTGCAGTGAACTTATCTCACCAGATTTCCTCTGTATGATTTCTGACTTCCCTCTTATCTTTATAATCCTAGGGCATGGAGGTTATACTGTATATGGGCTTCATTTTCATCTCTTTAAAGTTAGGAGTGGTAGAAAGGAAAAACAAAAGCAAACAGAATTGGACTGTACCTTTCCTGTAGACTCTATAGAGTCTTGCTGGCTGGAAATGCATAGGGTCTAAAGTACCAGTCCAAGATTAATAGTGAGTAAATGCAGGATTATCAGAGCTCTCATGCGTGCAGAGCATTTGTGCTTCATCATGTATGATTTAAGTCTTTAAAAAAGCTTCCTTGAGTCCTGATTCAATTTGTTCTTGATTTATTATATCAGCATACACTCACTTCCACTTTATATATTAGGTGCTATAGGTGGACCAATAAAGATAGACAAACATTTATCTGGAGAAAATTTATAGGTTACTGTTGAATACCAGACGTGTTCATCTGATTATAACACAAGATAAGAAATGTGGGAGTGTTTTCAATAAAAATTTATTGGGTTGAGAGGAGGAAGAACTTACAGTATTTGGAAATGAGGACTGAGAATGACTGGCATGTAAAGCTGCTTCCATTTTTAATTTTTGTTTTCATTGAAAATAGAATCTTCTTTCATACAGTACATCCTGACCACAGTTTTCCCTCTCTCCATGACATCCAGGTCCCCCATCTCTCCTCTCCTCCAGATCCACTCCCCTTCCACTTCCAAGAGACAACAGGCATTCTTAAAGGAGGGGTATAGATATATGAACCTTTTTGTCTACTGTTTTCTTCCTTCTACAGAGGATATAATCAATCATTTCGGACAGAGAAGCTTCTCACACAACCCGGTTAGAAGTTATTCCTATTATGATCATGCCTGTGTTGGAGGTTGATCCCATAGCATCTGGAGATTGAACTCATTTATTCAGAAGGGACATGTACAGGTGGTCATTCAAATCTTCCAGTTCTGTGCCTATGGATTCAATGGATGATAGGCACATAAGCAGTGCACATGAATGGTAAACTAAAACATCTGAGACACACTTGCATCCCTAGGGCAATTCCCACTTGGTTGTGCTATATATTCTCTCTCTTTTTTTAAAATACAATGTTGAATTGGATTTTGTTGATAGTTTCTGCATGTGTGTATTGGCCTATAATTTTTTTCTTTCAGTGTTTGTCTGGCATCATAAATAAATTAGGAAATACTCCTTCTGCTTATGTCTCCTGGAAAAGATGTAACAGAATTGGCATCATTTCTTCATTAGGTGTTTGATAAAGTTCATCAGTGAACTCAGGGGAATTGCTACATGTTTTGGAATGTTACTCACTATTAATTCCATTTATTTAATTAATATGGGTATATTAACATTTTTATTTCTCCTTTAAGGAGTTCATTTCATTGAGGGAATGCATGGATGTAGGGTTGGGCATAGTACTACTTTTAAAAACGTATTCTTTTGAGGATGCTTGAGATAGAGTCAGTGGTTAAGAGAACTGGCTGTTTTCCCAGAGGACCCAGGTTTGCTTCCCAGTAGCCACAGAGTGGTTCACAAATATCTGTAACTCCAATTCTAGGGTAATCTAGTACCCTCTTCTGGCCTCTGTGGATACAGAACTTAAGCAGTGCACATACATACATGCAGACAAACACTCATGAACATAGAATAAAAATAAATAAATATTTTAAAAATTATTCTTTTGAAGCCAAACACTTTGTTATGTGCTTTATGCTGGCCCTGAACTCAAGATCCTTCGGCATCAGCATCCTGAGCGCTAGATGTGCACAGTTACAGATGTTACAGATGTGCATAACCATGCCTGGCTCAGCATTATTGTCCATTGAATGTTCATGGGATCTGAACTAATGTCCCTTTTCCCAGTCTTAATAATGTAAAGTGTGCCCCTTCTCTCTTTCTCTTTGTCTCTCTTAAAGGATGTCTAACTATAATTATTGACTTCATTGGCTTTTTCAAAGAACCAGCCTTTAATTTTCCTTCCTTCCTTCCTTCCTTCCTTCCTTCCTTCCTTCCTTCCTTCCTTCCTTCCTTTCTTTCTTTCTTTCTTTCTTTTGTTTTTTTTAGATGTTTCCGTGCCTTTATTATTAGACCCCAAGCGTGACCCCCAAAAGCCCTGCAGTACATAAGCACAGCTAGAGCATATTGTAGCTCAAGGCTCATTTTCTTTTCTTTTTTTTTTTTATTTTCTATATTCTTTATTTACGTTTCAAATGATTTCCCCTTTCCCGGTTCCCCCCTCCCTGAAAGTCCTCTTCCCTCCCCCTGCTCCACATTTGCCTAAGAATTTCATGAATTCATTGTTTTTAATTGCTGAATAATATTCCATTGTGCAAATATACATGGAAAATATCTCTGATAAAATTGAAGAAATATATAGAAAAACACATTAAGATTGTCTATTTCATGGAAAAATTATACAGATAAAATGGTAGGCATAAAAATATTCCTAAGTTGATTGAAAGTGGAATTATAAACATTTTCTGATAAAATTGAAGATCTACAAGGAAAATATTTCTGATAAAACTCAAGAAATATATAGAAAAACATGTTAAAACTATTTCATGAAAAATTATACAGATAAGATGGTAGGCATAAAAATATTCCTAAATTGATTGAAAGTAGAATTAAAAACATTTTCTGATAAAATTGAAGATCTACAAGGAAAATACTTCTGAAAAAATTCAAGAAATATATAGAAAAGCATGTTAAAACTGACTGTTGGGCTGGAGAGATGGCTCAGAGGTTAAGAGCACTGACTGCTCTTCTGAAGGTCCTGAGTTCAAATCCCAGCAACCACATGGTGGCTCACAACCATCCATAATGAGATCTGATGCCCTCTTCTGGTGTGTCTGAATATAGCTATAGTGTACTCACATATAGTAAATAAATAAATCTTTAAAAAAAAAAACTGACTGTTACCTGGAAAATTATACAGATAAAATGGAAGGTATAAAAATGTTCCTAAGTTGATTGAAAGTAAAATTATAGACATTGTCTGATAAAATTGAAGATTTACTTGGAAAATATTTCTGATAAAATTGAAGAAAAATATAGAAAAACGTTAAAATTGAAGATTATCATAGAAAATAGTACAGTTAAAATGGTAGACATAAAAAACATTACTAAATTGAAAGAGGAATCACAAACATTTTCTGATAAAATTGAAGATTTACATGAAAAATATTTCTGTTAGACTATGTTTTTTGTTGGGGAATTGAGTCCATTGATGTTATAAGATATTAAGGAATAGTGATTGTTGCTTTCTGTTATTTTTGATGTTATTTTTATGTTTGTGTGGTTACTTTCTTTTGGGTTTGTTGGAAAAAGATTACTTTCTTGCTTTTTCTAGGGTGTAGTTTCCCTCCTCATGTTGGCGTTTTCCATCTATTATCCTTTGTAGGGCTGGATTTGTGGAAAGATATTGTGTAAATTTGGTTTTATCATGGAATATCTTGGTTTCTCCATCTATGGTAATTGAGAGTTTTGCTGGGTATAGTAGTTTGGGCTGGCATTTGTGTTCTCTTAGGGTCTGTATGAGATCTGCCCAGGATCTTCTAGCTTTCATCGTCTCAGGTGAGAAGTCTGGTGTAATTCTAATAGGCCTGCCTTTATAGGTTTCTGGACCTTTTCCCCTTACTGCTTTTAATATTCTTTCTTTGTTTAGTGCATTTGGTATTTTGATTATTATGTGCCGGGAGGACTTTCTGGTCTGGTCCAGTCTGTTTGGAGTTCTGTAGGCTTCTTGTATGTTCATGGACATCTCTTTCTTTAAGTTAGGGAAGTTTTCTTCTATAATTTTGTTGAAGATATTTACTGGCCCTTTAAGTTGGAAATCTTCGCTCTCTTCTATACCTATAATCCTTAGGTTTGGTCTTCTCTTTGTGTCCTGGATTTCCAAGATGTTTTGGCTCAGGAGCTTTTTGCATTTTGCATTTTCTTTGACTGTTGAGTCAATGTTTTCTATGGTATCTTCAGCCCCTGAGATTCTTTCTTCTATCTCCTGTATTCTGTTGTTGATGCTTGCATCTATGACTCCTGATTTTCTATCTCCAGAGATGTCTCACTTTGTGATTTCTTTATTGTTTCTACTTCCATTTTTAGATCCTGGATGGTTTTGTTCAGTTCCTTCACTTGTTTGTTTGTGTTTCCCCATAATTCTTTAAGGGATTTTTGTGTTTCCTCTTTAAGGGCCTCTACCTTTTCATCCATGTTCCCCTGTATTTCTTTCAGGGATTTTTGTGTTTCCTCTTTAAGGGCTTTTACATTTGACCCATGTTCTCCTGTATTTCTTTAAGGGAGTTATTTATGTCCGTGTTGACGACCTCTATCAGCATTGTGAGATGAGACTTTAAATCCAACTCTTGCTTTTCCAGTGTGTTGGGATATCCGGGACTTGCTGTGGTGGGAGAACTGGGCTCTGATGTTGCCAAGTAGCCTTGGTTTCTGTTGGTAGGGTTCTTGCACTTGCCTTTCGCCATCTGGTTATCTCTGGTTAGTTGGTCTTGTCTCTGGTAGGAGCTTGCCCCTCCTGTGGGCCTGTAAGACAGTGTCTGTACTCCTGGGTGACCAACTCTCTTTTGGCAAGTTCTGTGCACAGAAGGCTGCGGAGCTGTCTGGTTCCCTGCTGCAAATGGCAGCCGGAAGGGAAGACTCTTGTCCCAGCAGCTCCACTGATCATATGCCCTGTGTGTTCCTAGCTGTACCCCTCCAGAGAGAAGGTGGAGATCTCACCTCTGCACTCAGAAGTGAAATTGCTGCTGGGAGATCACTTTCTCCTGGTGGCTAAGCACAGAAGGCTATGGAACTGTCTGGTTCCCTGTTGCAAATGATGGCTGGAAGGGAAGACTCCTGTCCTAGCTGCTCCAATGATCATATGCCCTGTGCACTCCTAGCTGTACCCCTCCAGAGAGAAGGTGGAGATCTCACCTCTGCACTCAGAAGTGAAATCGCTGCTGGGAGATCACTCTCTCCTGGCCAGCTAAGCACAGAAGGCCTTGGAGCTGCCTGGTTCCCTGCTGCAGATGGAGGCCAGAAGGGAAGACTCCTGTCCCAGCTGCTCCCTCATTTTCTTTAGGAACCTCTACACTCCTTTCTTTCTTTTTTTATTGATGAACATTTAATGAGTCTTTTTGGAGCTTTTTTCCTTAAATGTATTTAAAGTTATATATTTCTTAATTTTGTGTATCTTTTTTTTAGGATATTTTCTTTATTTACATTTCAAATGTTATCCCCTTTTCTGGTTTCCCATCCAAAACCACCCTATCCCATGCCCCCCTCCTCCTGCTCACCAACCCACCCACTCCTAGCATTCCCCTATACTGACTGGGGTATCGGGCCTTCTCAGGACCAAGGGCCTCTCTTCCCTTTGATGTCCAACAAGGCCATTCTCTGCTACATATGCAGTTGGAGCCATGGGTCCCTCCATGTGTACTCTTTGATTGGTGGTTTAGTCCCTGGGACCTCTGGGAGTACTGGTTGGTACATATTATTGTTCCTCCTGCAAGGCTGCAACCTTCTTCAGCTTCTTGGGTCCTCTCTCTAGCTGCTCAATTGGGGACCCTATGCTCATTCTATTGGTTGGCTGTGAGCATGGGTGTTTTGATCCACTTTCCAATAAGGATCAAAGTATCCACACTTTGGTCTTCCTTCATCTTGAACTTCATGTGGTCTGTGAGTTGTATCTTGGGTATTCTGAGCTTTTGGGCTAATATCCACTTATCAGGTGGATACAGTGTGTGTTCTTTTGTGATTGGGTTAGACTCCAGAGAACCAAATAACCGTATTAAAAATTGGATACAAAGCTAAACAAAGAATTCTCAACTGAGGAATACCGTATGGCTGAGAAACACCTAAAGAAATGTTCAACATCTTTAATCATCAGGGAAATGCAAATCAAAACAACCCTGAGATTCTACCTCACACCAGTCAGAATGGTCAAGATCAAAAACTCAGGTGACAGCAAATGCTGGCGAGGATGTTGAGAAAGCAGAACACTCCTCCATTGCTGGTGAAATTGCAAGCTGGTAAAACCACTCTGGAAATAAGTCTGGCAGTTCCTCAGAAAATTGGACATACAACTATCTGAGGACCCAGATATACCTCTCCTGGGCATATATCCAGAAGATGCTCCAACATGTAATAAGGACACATGCTCCACTATGTTCATAGCAGCCTTATTTATAATAACCCACTGATTTTCTATGTTTTGGATCTGCCTATTTCTCATGGAGAGATGTTCAATTCTTCAATAACAAGAGCAACTAATCTTTCATTACTAAATTCTAACAGATTTTTGCTTCATATATTTGACATATTTGAATAAACTAGGACACTGATGGATGTTAACATATCTTTATTCTTTTTTTTTTTTAATTTTCTTGGCGGTACTGAGGATTGAAGTCAGAGCCTCATGCATGTTAACCATGAACTTTACCACTGAGCCACACCCCTAGCCCATCTCCTCTTCTACTTTTAACAGACATGACTCATTATCTTTCCAGTGTGCTTCTTGTGGTCAATATTTTGTTGGTACTTTAATGCAGCCTTTGTCTTTTAATTGGTGTATAGAGGTCATTCATTGATGGGTAAAGGAATTCTTGGTATGGTTGGATTTTAATCTACCGTATTTCTACTGTTTTGTATTTACTGCCCTTAATTTTTTATTTTATTTTTGTTTTATTCATTTTCTTTTGCCTTTTGTGGGTTTAAAACTAGATTGTGTGTGCACTTGTGGGCATGAGCCTATCTGCACATATGTGAGGATAGGTACCTGTGGAGGAGAGAAGATAGCATCAGATCCCTTGGGACTGAGTTACAGGTTGTTGTGAGTCTTTAGACATGGATGTTGGGAATGGAACTCTGGCCCTCTGCAAGAACAATAGATACCTACACTTAACCACTGACTTGTCTATTCTGATCCCTTTTGTGTTTCTTCTTTTTTCTTCTTTTGTGGTTTTAATTGAACATTTTATGTTATTCTTTCTCTTCTTTCTTAACATAAGTTATTCTTCTTTATAAAACTTTTAGTAGTTATGCCACAGTTTGTAACATACATCAATTTAAATTCACCTTCAAATAACTCTGTATCTCTGTAGAAGTGGAATAACACCCCCCTGCCCCTTATATCATAGCCATCATCCATTGTACTCACACACAAATGCTATTTATAATACTTAAAAGTGTATGCATTAGGATAAATAATCAAACATACCATCGTATTATTTTGAGCAAATTTATATGCTAGATCAATAATGCCAAGCAAGAGAAGTCTTTTCCCCCTTTTTGTCTTTTCCTTTCTTTATGTTGATCTGAGTTTCTGAATTATTAATTTTTCTTCTCTCTGGAGAAATTTTTGAAAACGTTCCTTATGAGTGTGTCTGTGGGGAAGACATTCTCTTAATTTTTGTCCGTTGGAGAAAGTCTTTATTATTATTTCAATTTTGAGCAATAACTTCATAGAAATTACTTATAGAATTTGTCATTAGTTACTTTTTTCCTGCGACTGTGATAGAACACCATGACTAAGAGCAACTTAGAGAAGAAAGAGGTCATTCTGGCTCAAGCTTGTGGAGGGATGAGCCCGTGTGATGGGGATGCAAGGCAACAGTTGGACATGGAGGCCAGAATGTGAGCTGAGAGCTCCCCTCCTCAACCATAAGCAAAAGGCAGACAGAGTGCATGGGCTGGAAGTCAAGCGAGATTCTGCACACTGAAAGCCTTCCCCATGGTGTGCTTCCTCCGGCAAAGCCACAGACTGTAAACTTTCCAAAACAGCACCATCAGCCGAGTCTGTGGGAGACATTTCTCACTCAAACTACCATAGGATTCCAGGCACATTTCTTATTTCTGTTTATACCACTTTCTATTACCTCAGTGGTTTATAAGCAGTAGGATACAACTCTTACCTGTGTTTCATGTAGATAAGGTATTTTCTTTTGATGGCTTCTTTGAAGATATTGTTCTCATCTTTGTTTTTCTGCAGTTTTAAAGTAATTTATGTAGAAGCAAGCTTTATTTGTTTGCTTATTTGTTCTTGTCTTGTTTTGTTTCGTTTATCCTGTTTGTCTTTGAACTTTCTGGATCAGCACATAGTTTGGTGTCGTTGATTTAGGGAAATTCTCAGCCATGATCATTTGAAATAGTAAGCAGTTTAAATTCTCCTGATGTCCCATTTTTATGTATGCTGAACATCTCCCGGCTCCCATAATTTTTGGATACTCTGTTAATTTTTCAGTACGTTTCCTTTTTGTTTATTTTTTTTTCAATTTTTACTTTTCTTTTGCAATATTTTTCACGTTTGCAGATCCTTCAACTCTATCCACTCCACACCCACGAACCAGGTAAGCACTGCACTGCCAAGCCTCACCTCTGTCCTCTCTCATTTCTGTTTGGTTCTTTCTTAGGATTCCAATGGCTCTGTTTACACTACCTATTTGTTGTTACTGTCTACCTTGTGTATCGGAGGCTTTACTGTATGAATTAATTGTAGTGAGTTCAAATGCTACAATCAATAATTGCAGCATCCTTGCCAAGTAAGTATGATGCTGATACTGGTCTGCCCTAAAATTTTTCTTTTGCCTTTTACTGTGCTTTGTAACCCCCTCCCCCAATCCTTTTTGAAACAGTGTTCTGATAGGTAGCTAAGTGTCCATACCAGGTTCTTCCTGTCTCTCCTTCTGAAGGGCTACCACCACGTGCATGCACCACCAGTCCTGGGGTTGTGAAAAGGACCTGTAGTCACTGGGCTTCAGTAATTTCAGAAAACAAGGGTGAGGGAAGGTCCCCAGTCTTTCTGGCGAGCTTGTGTGCTTGGACTGAATGCTGCTGGTGCCTCACTGTTGGGGTGGTAGGCTTCTGCCTTCACTTCTCCATCCTAGATAATTGTTCTCATCTTGGGATCGATAGACTCCTGAGCAAAGCCTTTCTATCACAGATAATTATTCTTGTGTTGGGGGGGGGGCTGTTCTGTAGGATTAAGGGTTCCTAGGATTCAAGGTGATAGAAGCTTTGGATCAATGACTTTCCTTTGTGTTTTCAGCTTTAAAAAGTGAGGAGCCAGGTTGGGCATAACGGGGTCCCATGCAGACACTTCTTAGTGCCTATTTTGCCAATGAAAAATCATCCAGCAATCTGACCCAAAAGTCGAAGAGACAGATAAAGTGAAAGCAGAGATGCCAGGCTTTCAACCTGGTCTCAGTCCCCTTGGCAAACAGACTTCTAAATGTCTCTTACAGTTGCTGTAGATGTGCAGTGATAACGTGTGTGGCTTTAATTCAGTCATTCCTAAGTACTTAACGATGTTCAACATACTGTCAATAAGCTCCCTTTCCACCTTATATCTCCCTGGGTAAAAATGTTTCCTTATGTCTTTACCCTGTCTTACTGGTTCATTTGAAAACAGGAATTTTCAACTTGTATTATAATGTCCTTTGCAATAGGAGTTGCCTTTCTTCTTTTTGAATCTATGTGTTTTTTTTTTCATTTCTTATATTGACAAGAATTTCCAGTGTTATGGCAAACGAGGCAGGAAGTAGGGCTGGAGACACACTTGATACACTGGTGAGGCACCTGGTACAACCCTTGCCTAGTGTGTCAGAAGTCCTGAAAAAATTGGGCACACTTTTACACACCTATAATCTCAACACTCAGAAGTTCAGATCACCCTCAGCTACATAAGTTTCAGGCCAGCCTGGGTTGTATGAGGACCTGTCTCAAAACCAGAGGGAAAAAAACTGGTAACAAAACTAGACACCAGACCTTATTCCTGAATTTGGCAGGAGCAGGGGAATACACAGTTAATTTTTATTGTAAAGTTTACTAGGTGACATTGCATGAATTGAGTAAGGCTTTTGTAATCGGAATAAACCCTGCCTGTCAGATGTATCATTTCTTAAAGTATTGTTGAATTCCTTTTGTTTTTATTTTGCTTTGTTGTTTTTTGAGATAGGATCTTGGTATGTAACCCAGGCTTGTCTCAAACTTGTAATCTTCCTGCCTGCATGTCCTCAATGCTGGAATCCCCCTGCCCCCCAAATTGCTACCATGCTCGGCCTGTATTGCCTAATTCTATTTGCTGATACTTCACTGAAGATTGATATTTATATGAACAAGGGATATCAGTGTATAGCTTTGGATCTCTCTTTCTCTTTAGTGATGCTGAAACAACGTAGCAGGTAAAAGTTCTGGTCTCTAAGCCCGCCAACCTGAATTTGATCTCTTGTCTCTGCCTCCTGAATGCTGGGTCTACAGACCTGAGCCATCAAGCTCATCTTTGTTTCCATTTTTCTGTGAACATCTCTGATTTTGGTTCGAAGGGGATGCTAGCATCCTAAAATGGATTGAGCAGCAGCTTTAATGTCTTACTACTGCTGGACTAGAACAGATGTAGTGAGTGTGACTGCTTCTCTACTGAAATCATCTGGGTCTGAAGATTGTCTTTCTGGAGCATGAAAATCACAAATTAAATTTCCTTAATAGTAATAGAATTATTCAAATTACATGTTTGTATTGGGTGAATTATGACAGCTTTGATCTTTCCCGGAACTGGGTCTTTTCATCTAAGTTGTCAGATGTGTGCAGGTGGGGTTGTGTGAGGTGAGTTGTGGTGCTCTGAGTCACTTGCCTTATGTCAGTTATTTGTGCTTTTACTCCTTTTTAATGTGCCAATCTTAAAGGGTTGCAGCTTTGTGGATTTACTGAAGAACTGGCTTTTTGCTTCATTAATTTTATCAATTCTGTGGATTTACGTTCTCCGCTTCATTAATTTTATCAATTCTGTGGATTTACGTTCTCGTCCATATTTTCTCCCTTCTTACAGCTTGTACCTGTGAAGTCCTCAGTGGCCCTTGTGCTGAAGCATATTTTTCAGCTTGGTGCTGGGGAAGTGGTGAAACTTCCTGTGGTGTAGTTGGAGATTTCAGGTCATATGAAGGGTGTGCACTTCAAAAGGGTTATGGGATACCAGTTTCTTGTTCTCTCTCTATTCCCCCTCTCACCTCCCCTGCCTGCCCCACCATTGTCATGGTGTGTGTGTGTGGGGGGGTAGGGTGGAGGGGGTAGGGGATTGCTTCACTAAGTGTTCCCTGACATTATGAGCAGGCTTACCCCAGGCTCAAAACAATTACTTGCCACACCATAACCTCTAAGTCATGAACCAGATTAATCTTTTTTTGTTTATAAGGTTATTGTCTCAGGTATTTTGTTACAATAATGGAAGGCAGACCCACATATCCCTATTATTTCATTTTGGATTATTTTTCTTGTTTTTTTTAAATTTTAATTAATTTTTTTCTTTTAGGTTTTTAAAGTAAGAGCCTAGACTATCAGTTCAAATACATGCACACACATGCACTCACATTCACACACATATACTCTGTCTTATTTTGTAGCCCAGGCCTCATCTTGAACTTTTAATCTTCCTTTCTCAGCCTTTCAAGGGTTGGAATTGTAAATGTGTGCCACAAACCTGAAAAGTCATTAAAAAAGAAAAAAAAGACATCATTCAGCTATGTAAATTTCCCTTGGATCCCTGCTTTAAAGTATTTCCACTCAGTACAACATTTTTTCACTTCTTTGTCCACAGAGCTTCCTGTTTGAAGAACTGTCGATTATTTGTAGATGTGTTGTTTGTTTCCCCATACCTACCTGCTATTGATGTCTAGTTTGAGTCCATTGTTGTTGAGGAATTCGGTGTGATTTCAATGAAAACTTTTTGAGGTTTGTTTCATAGCTCAAAATGTGGCCTATCTTATGACTGAATGCTCTGTAAGCACGGAAGAGAACATGTATTCTCCTTTGTGAGTGGAATGTTGTGTAACTGCTAATCAGATCCTACTGGTTTATGATGGTATTGAACTGTTCTATAGTCTTTATTATTTTTCTTTTCTTTAAATCATTATTTATTTATTAATTATTATCGTGAGTGTGGGCATACATTTGCCATGGCATGGGTACACTGCTGTGCACATATGAAGTTCAGAGACAACGCTGAGGAGTTAATGTCTTCCTTCCACCTTATGAGGCAAAACTATCCTAATCTATCCATCTGTTCATCCGTCCGTCTGTCCGTCCGTCTGTCTGTCTGTCTATCCATCCATTCATCTATATATTTTTACATCTGACCACAGTTTCTCCTCCCTCCTCTCATCCCAGGCCCTCCCCCCTGCCCCCATCCACCTCCCCTATTTCTATTCAGAAAAGTGAAGGCCTCCCATGGATGTCAACCAGCTATGGGATATCAAGTTGCAGTAAGAGTAGGTGCCTTCTCTACTATTAAGGTTAGATGAGGCAATACAATAGGAGAAAAGGGTCCCTCCCAGTGGAGCTGTCTCTGACTCTGTTGCAAGGTCTTTTTGGTGTGGCTGCATTGCACGCTCCAGATAAGCCCATCTCAAGCTTCTAGGTGCTTCTCTTATCTCTGACTTCCACCCTGGCAGAGGAACGTTATGATTGCAGATGCGTGTCTCTGCCTGTTTACAAATCTACTGCTTTGGTCATCTTTCCAGTTTTGAATGAAATGTTAATAGATGATTGTTTTTATACCTCAGCTCTTTTTCCATTTTGAACACAGATGTATTAAATATTTTCTCTATAGACATTAAAAAAAATCCCCCATACTGTGTTTTGTTCTTGATGTTCTCCGGATTCCTCCCCTTACGATTATTTCCTGTTTGGAGGCCTTCCATTAGCTCTTCTTTGGGGTTTGTTGATGACAAACTCTCAGTTCTCATCATGTGACATCTTGACCATCCTCCTCTCCTTCAGGAATGATGTTTCTGTTAGTTCCAGAACTGGGAGTCAGCATCTCATGTTCTTTCAACACTGCTGGGCAGTGCTGGCACATGCCTTTAGTCCTAGCACTTGGGAGCCAGAGGCAGGCAGATTTCCAAGTTAGAGGCTAGCCTGATCTACAGAGTTCCAGGACAGCCAGGGCTACAGAGTGAAACCATATTTTGAAGAAACAAACAAGAAAAAGAAAAAAGGGAAAAGGAAAAAAGGAGAAAAAGAAAGAGAAAAATGTTATCCTTCCTGTGTCTGGTGGGAGAACACTGCCTTCATGCTCTCTCTCCTCCAGCAGGGTCTTACCCTGTATGTAGTTGTCCCACGACAAGCCACTGTGTAGGTGGCTTTGTATTTATCCTTTAAAGCTTGTTCAGGCTCTCAGGTCTATAGTTATGCCTTCTGCTAAATTTGGGAAGTTTTGAGCCAATATTTCTTCAAGTCTTTTTCAGCTCTGCCTCTTTCTTCTCTCAAGACTCTGGTAACATGGATGTTAAGATTTGTTTTGTTACTGTTTCTCATATCCTTGTGTCTTTGTGCATTTTTTGGTCTACTTTCTTTCTGTTGTTAATTTTCTATTGCCCTTTCTTCAGATTTATTTTTTTCTTGATTCTTTGTATCATTTATTTTTTTAAAACTTGCTTAGACCTTCAGATTCTTTAGACAGTCAAGAATCCTTAGGAGTTGCTCATTGAAGCATTTTGATGCTGGTTATTTTGTCAGACACTTCTAAAACCCGATGATACTGATGTTGGTGTCTCTTATGGTTGGAGCCTGAAATGTGCCCCACAGGCTCATTGATTTGAATAGCTGATTGACAGCAGGTGGTGCTGTTTTGGGGGGTGGGTTGTGGAATCTTTGAGATGAGTCACTGAAAGTGGGTCTTGAAGGTTATTGTGCTCATTTGTGGTACAAGAGGCAGCTTGCAGCCTTTTGATTGGCTAATATATGAACAGGCTTCACCTCATGTTCACACTGCCATGCCTTTTCTATCCTGATGGACCACATTTCTTGGAATCTTGAGCCAAAATAAATCCTCCCTTCTGTAAGTCACATCTTTAATTTTTTTGTTATAGTGAGGGGAAAGTAACTATTATACCACCCCTAAATACTGTCTGCCTTTCTCCAGCTTTCAGAGGATTGTATTTTATATATAGAGTCCAGTGCATTAGTCAGGGTTCTCTAGAGGAACAGGACCAATAGGATATAAAAATACATAAAGAATTTACTAAATTAATTTATGTTAAAATAGTAACAACAGTTGTCTCATTCCTGAGAGGCTAAGGACTCAATAGCTGCTTGGTCCTTAAGGCCTGGTCTCTCAGCAGTTGAAACAGTCCCCTAGTGGCTGTCTCATACTGGAGAGGCCTACAGCTCCATAGCTGTTCAGTCCATAGACTTGGTGCCTGAGTAGTCCCCATCTGTCATGGGAAATCTGAAAGGTCTCTGGGAAGGTGTTGGTACTTAGTCTTAGAGCCTGGCAACTCTGTTCCTCTATCATTGAAGGAATGTCTCCAGTAGCAACATGGAAGGCAGAATACGCTAGACAGTAGGCCAAGCCACCAAAAATTAACCTTCCTTTGCCATACTCTCCTGTGTGTTCACGTTCACATGTGTGTGCTTTTGTATTGAGGTGACATTGACATTAGGTGTCTTCCTCAGTTATTTTTCATCATTTTTTTTTCAAGACAGAGACTCTCACTGAATGGAGGGGGTCACTGATTCTGAGAGACTAGTTGGCCAAAGAACTCTGGGGTCCTGTCTTCCTCATTCCTCCCGGCACAAAGGTGTCAACTGTGTGCTTCCCTGACTGGCTTTTTACACAAGTTCTGGGGATCCAAATTAAGATCTCCATGCATGGCAATCACTTTACTGATGAACCCATCTCTCCAGTCCATCAGTATTCCCCCTGATCCCTAACAAAAATGATCATTATGATTTAAATTGTATCTCAGATCCTAGAGAAGGACAGCTTTTATACATTTTAAAATTATTATTAACAATTAAAAATTATTGTATTTTATGTGTTTGTGTGCATGCATATATGTACACCATATATGTCCTTGGTACCACCAGTGTCAGGATATGGCCCCAGGTCCCCTGGGAATGGAGTTATAGATGATTATGAATAACCATATGGGTTCTAGGAACCAAATCCAGGTTCTCTGTAAGAACAACAAGCGCTCTTTACCACTGGGCCATCTCTCCAGCCCCAAATTTAATGTCTGTGTTTTAAGCGTACATGTATTTAACATTTACTATTAGGTATTCTCTAAACATTGTAAACTACTTTCCAAATTCTATTTCATGTAGCCCTTACAATCCCTATGTAGGTACAGCTTATATCTGAGTCCACACAGATCTGAAACTAAGGTTCTGAAAGTAAGGGGAAGGCTGAACCTTGAGACCCTGAGACCAACTCTTGTTCTCTATAGACTGTCTCCAAGTACCTTCCTGGGCTAGTAGGATCCTAACAAGTACTAGTGACCATAGTGTTTTTCTGTCTGGGAGGCCAGACAGACTGCTGACACACTGAAGGGATTTGGCCAGAATCTTCCTTGCTTAATGTCACCGCCACCTTTAAGGATCTCGCTGATACAGGAAGATACTTAGGGCCTGGTTGTAGAGAGTCAGAGTTGGCCCCAGAATCTTAGGGCCATCTCTCCTTTGTTTCCAGTTTTCAAATCTACCTGAGTCATTTCTCTCAAAAAGGATCTATTGTACTCATCTTTTGCAGGGCTTGGAGTTGATTTAAAGTTTGGGCCATCTTATTCAAAGTAGACTGAGTTTGTGCTCTTGAATGTATATCTCTCTACTCCCAAATCTTCATTCCAGAGTTTGAACCCAGGGCCTTGTGACCTGAATTTTGCCTTTTTACTTTTGGGAAAGAGTCTTACATAGTCCAAGGCATCCTTGAACTCACTATGTAGCTGGGAGTGATTCTGAACGTCTAATCCTCCTGTCTCTACTTCATAGTGTAGGATCTGCTGCAGGATGTTTGATCACACTGTGAACCCTGAGATTGTGTTATTTACTGGAAAAACCTGTTTTTAGTTGTAGTATGGCTCAGCCTTAGCCCACACCTTTAATCCAAGAACTTTCTGCTTGAATAGTGGAGACAGGATTAAATGGAGTCAACCGTAGTTCAAGAGGCAGAGCAAGCAACTCATTGACAGGAAGTGACCATGGGATTATTAAGATGAAACCATAGAGAGTAAGAGAGAGTCAGAAGGACAGCCAGTGTGAGAGGGACATTCCTTCTGGGATGGGATTCCTCTGAGGAAGATGGTGAGTTGACTGACTTCTCTGCCTCTCTGAGCTAGCAGGTTCTAACTCCAGCATCTGGCTCCAGCGTCTTCACTGGTAAAATCAAACAATGGAGATTTTGTTAAAAAAAACAAAACAACAAGGATTATGGACTTGTGCCTCTGTGTGTGGTTTCACGTGGTGCTGGGGATCCAACCCAGCATGTTGTGTGTGCTAGGCAAGCACTCTACCAACCGAGCTACATCCCTGGCCCTTACATCTGAGCCTTTAAACAACAGATTAAGAAAGTCCTTGTCCATCCAAGAAGCTCTGTGACTGTGCCCAGGAATGCCTGCAAAAGGCAGTTTCCCCATGCGGACTCTTCAGCTCAGGAGGCCTGGCTTAAAAACAAACACCAAACATTTGTCTTGGACCTTGACCAACTCCACCAATCTGACATTCTCCCTTAAGCACAGTTATGACTCTAAAGTATGTGATAAAGGACAAAAGGGGCAAGCTTCGGACTTCACATCTTTGTCCTGGTAAGAAATAAGATTCCATTTCTGAACTGTTGTCTGTGAGGGGCTTGTCCCTTCGGAGGAGGCAACTTGGGCTGTAGGGAATGCTGAGGAGCCATTTCTTCTTATGCCACACCTGAGGCCTATACAAGAACACAGGCAGGAAGTTGAATTGATAAATTCCCAGGAAGTTAATCTTGTGCAAACAAACACAGGAGTACTTCCTGGTCCTTGTATGTTACAAATTACACCGAATTTGAAATGATGAAAGCAAAGGTATCAGAGGTATACTGGTTCAGTCTCAGCTCTTCCATTTGTAATTGGTGCATCATCTGGAAGGTTCTTGGACATTTTTAGCTCCAGCTTCCTGAGCTGTGAAGTGAGGATAAAAGCGTGTGGCTTGGGGTTGCTTTCCTGAGGATTATGTTAGGCAATAAAAGACTAGTCCTTGGTCCCAGTAAGCACTCAGCCATCAGCCTCTGTGTTAGGCAGGGTTCTCCAGGACAACAGAGCCAATAGGAGGTATCCACTTATCCACCGATGCATACTAGGAGTCATTGGAAGAATCATCTCATATAATTATGGAGGCCAAGAAGTCCTATAATCTGCCATGTTTGAACCAGAGAGCTGGAAAGTTGGCAGGGTAATACAGTCTAAGTTTGAAGGCTTGAGAATTGGGTGGGGTGATGTGTGTGTGTGTGTGTGTGTGTGTGTGTGTGTGTGTGTGTGTCTGTGAGGGGGGAGAGGGAGGGAGAGAGGGAGAGGGAGGGAGGAAGGGAGGAAGAGGGAGAAGGGAAGAAAGAGGGAGAAGGAGGGAGAAGGGGAAAGGGGAGGGGGAGAGAAAGGGGGAAGGAGAAGAAGAAGGAGAGGGAGAGGGAGAGTGAGGGGGAGTGGGAGAGGGAGAGGGAGGGGGAGACTTGTTCAAGTGAAGGAAAAGAGAGAATAAATTTGTTCTTCCTTAGCTCTTGATGGGTTGGGTGATGCCTACTCACATGCGTGAGAGTAAATCTACATTACTCAGTCAACTGACTCAATTTCTAATCTCTTCCAGAAAGGTCTGCATAGACACACCAAGGAATAACATATTAGCCTTCTGGGCACCTCTTAGCCTAGTCACCAGCGCATAAGATTCTCCATCAGAGCCTTTATACTAGACATTTGTGAGTACATGGCAACTTAACTATTTTTGTGCATCTCATTGCCATTTAAGGTTATCCTATGGGTGCAATGTTGCTGCCTCGGAGGAAACTCCATGAGGCACACAGTGTCCATATGTTAAGCCTCCCAGTGCCTTCATCCAAAAACTGCAACATCCAGAGACAGATGCTCATCAAAATTCTGAACTAGACTTAATGCTAATCTCCCTTTATGGTGGCAGGCGATCCATGGCACGGATATTCCAGAGCCATCAGGGGCAGAGATAGGGAGGTGAGGAGACCCAGAAGCAGAGATGGGGAGAGAATACAGGAAGGGTCACGAGCGACATCATACTCTGTGAGCACAGACCACTCTCATCCATGGACACTGAGTTTTTCAGAGATTCACTAGCCTCCTTGCTGTAAATCATTCGAGCCAGTGACTGTCTTTTTAATGGACAAGAAACTTAATAAAGGACACCTGTATGATACTATGTTTTGCTTGTTTTAAACATCGTATTCTTCTGATTATGAATTTCAGAGAGCAGATCCAGTCAGTGAAAATCTAAACTATAAATAACCTGAGGCAAATGGGCACCGTGAGGTGGTAAATGGAATTGGAAAGTGTCATGTTTACAAACTACAGTGTTTAAGTTTGGCACATTGTGTTGGCCTGAGCATTGTGAGGGATGGACAGCCCACAGCAGGCATGGTGCAGTGCCATTGGACACGCTATGTACTATAAGGCAATATTTGCCATGATTCTTTGCCTGTGTCCATATTCCCATGACCATAAATGGCAGGTTGCAGTAGTTCTGTATCTCTTTAGTCCTCTTGTATTTATACAGTCTTTCGACCTTAGGTGAACCTCACTGGCAAGAAAGCCTAGTCCCAGTGCTTTCTTCTGGGATAATATCTTAATACCTGTGGACTCTATGCAATCTTGTCTACTTTCCTCCCTCCCCAGGGCCATGCGTATCTTACTTTTGCACAAGTGAGTTAATACACCCTGCCTCTGTCTCCTAGCATTAAGAATATCAGCAAAGGTTTTCTTAGACTGTATTTATTTATTGTTGTGTGTGTATGTGCATGTGTGTTTATGAGAGAGAGAGAGAGAGAGAGAGAGAGAGAGAGAGAGAGAGAGAGAGAGAGAGAGAGAGATTGAGATTGTGAATAGGGGCATGTGCATCACTTTACTGAGTCAGAACCTTGATGTTTCCACTGCTGCCACTTCTCCTATTTCACACTAGCGGGCAGATGGGCTTCAAAGCTAGCAAGCAGATGCCTTGCTTTTGCTTCCTATCTCTCCTTAATGGTGTTGGGAGGGTCACCTGGCTTCTTCCTGGATTCAGGGATGGAACTCCCATTGTGAAGACCGCAGGCCCAGTGAACTGTCTCCATGACCTACTTTAGGTTTCCAAGTCCTCTAGATTGGATTTAGAAAGAACCTCCAAGGGTGGAGGCAGTAGAGATTGCACAGTGGTATCGATTTTTATTATGCAAGTTCTTCTGCTGAAACCTTAATTCTTGTGTGTGGGTTTTATTTTTTCATTTTAGTTATAGGCCCCCTCACTGCTGAACCCTGGCTAAAGTTTTCCCTTGTTGCCTTCCTGGTGAAAGTCTTCTTCTAAGATCTGTTGTTGAAAGCTTTAAAGAACTTGCCACTAATGAATGCATTAGTCTTTAGTGGGGCTTTCTCACAGGTCAAGATTTAGCTTCAAATGAACCTTTGCCATGGAAACAAGTGGGCATGGCTGATGTGGCTGAAAGCATGAAGGAAGATGCCAGTGAACTGCTTAGGTGGCATGGTTTGAAACCCACAGCAGGACTCAGTGGCCAGTGTCCAGGACAGAGACTCTGGCAGAGCTTCAACAGAGAGGAATGGTAAGGTATCTGGTGTCCAGAGAACTGGAAAGGAGGATGGTACCGGGAGATGGAGGCAGGATGCCAGAGAAGGCTCCGATCCAGGTTGCCGGATTCCTTGAAGTGTCTGGAACAATCAAGCTTATTATCTATCTGGGATTCCCTCTGCATTTACTTTTCTTAATAAACCAGAGCTCTAATGGGGGGTGAATTTCAAAGGACAGGAGGACAGGGCTGAGAAGGAATATGTACGGTTTCCTTTTCCAGACTTCTTGTTAAAATGGCTGGATAAGCCAAGGCCAGTCCTTTTGCCCCTAGCTCTGCTGGTAAAAGTTGGCTATGGTCTGAGGTGTGAGGCTGCCCAGGGAGGAGCCCTGTGCATCCTTCCTGACCTGGCCTGATGCTTGCATACTGGCTCAGATGGAACACACACTTAGTTCTCATGCTGGGCTCCAGGGCAAGTGGCCTCATCTCTCCTGCAGCCTCCACATGGCTCTAGCTGACAATTTATGGGTACACATTAACTCTATTAAAATGGCTCAGCTTTTAGGAAGATCTCTGCTCTGTGGTAGGGCAAGCTGTGATATTTGCAGGGACATATGGTTAGCCTCTTCCTGAGTACAGACTAGGCTCCTGGAGGAAGTCCAGGTTCCTTTCCATCTCAACCGACTGAAAAGCCTTTCTGTGGGGTCTTTACCAAGCAAAGGTACCTCTTTAGCCTCTGGTAACTGCTTTACAGTGTGGCACAGTCCCTGAGATCTATCTGCTTCTTGTACCTGCCCTCCTATTCTGTTTCTGATGGAAGGAAGGAAGGTTTATGATAAATCTAGACCAGAGGTTCTTAAACATAAGAATGTATGAAAATATTGCTGAGTTTTACCCTTAGAGTTTCTCATTGAGTGGGTCTAGGGTATAGAGTACTGTCTGTTTCTAACAAGTCCCTAGGTGTTGGTGATGCTGGAGTCAGGAGCTACCCTTTGGGAAGTATGGTCTTGAGCAGTCCAGAACTGGGCATCTCTTTTGAAAGGTTAGAGATTACTCCAGCTGAAGCAGAGAATTGCTTGACTTCAGGAATAGATAGAGGAAAGGTAGATTTGGGTGAGAAGTTTTTGAGAGAGTTTCTAAGTAGAGATTAAGTGACTAAGAGAGCCAAATTCCAAGTTATTCTGGAATATAGATCACTCAAGATCCAGATAGTGCAGGGAGTAAATTATTACTCTTATTCAATTAAGTACAAATCAGCCTCCAGCTCAGCCTAGGAAGCCAGCAGCAGAATCTGACCCAAGAATGCCACGGGTTGCTTCTGGGCAGATGGCTGTGCCTGTTGTGTTGTTTAGGTTTCCATGGATGAGTGTGTTTGTTCAGTGAGCCTCATGAATGAGCCCATGTTGCTGATGGTGAAGTATCTGATACACAGACTGCCATTTGGAGAGTTTGAGGGACTCCAGTTTTGGCACTCGACTCTCTTTTAGGGACACTTAACTATTGGCTATCTTTCCCTCATTTCCTCCTTCTATCACCTAATCCTCAGAATGAACAGAAAAGCCACCTCTTCATTGCTACCTGTGGTGAAGAGTCAGGTTTAAAGCTACCGCTTCAGAAACCAGCCAGGGTCAAGTGCCCCAAGGTTTGACACAGTGAGTCTGTCTTCTGCACAAGTGGTCAGTGTGAGCATGGGTTAAAAAAAAAAGAGCTGGCATTGTCTTGAAACATGCTTATCAAAGTGAAAGTGAAGGGTGTGGCTCTGTCTGGGGCTGAGAGAACGATGCAGGGATCTGAAGTATTGGTGCTCATGGGACGGAGAGTAGAGAAAATTTGGGCTGAGCCAGTTACTAATCTTTCAGCAGAGCTGAAGAAGCAGGGCGGGCTTGGGCTTGGCCAGGGACAGTGAGTCAGATTGCTGACACCAGGAGAGCACACGGAAAGTTGTCCCTGAGAGAGATGGCCATCTTGAAAAGTGACACTCTGTTGTGAAATGAACTCTCAGAGGTTTGTTGGCCAGGTAGCTGAGGAGGGCCGCATAAGGACACGCTCTTGTAGCAGCTGCCTCTGCCCTCCTCTGCTCTGTCTTGTGCTTCTCTGCATCTATTCTTGCATGTTGGGGTCTGGTGGTAGAGTTTGTGGCCAGAAGGAAGCTGTATGGCGGGAAAGAATGATGCTCAGTTCTGTGTATGTTTTTTTGGGGGGGGGGATACAGTCAGAAATTGCATAGGGAAAAAGAACAAGGCAGAGAATCTACATAGAAAAACCCCATTGATTTGCCTAAGGTAGCTGTGTCTTGGTAGAACTGGGATTTGGACTCCATTTCTCCTACTGACCGATGAGCCTTGCCTGAGCTGCTCCAGGCTTCCTTTTAGTTCCCAGAGTGAGTGGGAGTAAGGGAGGGTGCCATGCTTTTGTGTACAACTCACCGACACCTATATTGTCATTTACACAGGTTGCTTGCTACATATGCCATCAAGGTTAATGAGAGAAGCAGACCCACTGTGAGTTATGGGATGAGACATCCTTTAGCAATGAAACCTGTGCAGGACGGCCAGAACCATGGAGTAGTCAACTGGAGAAGGAAAATCATTGTTGGAGCTTGGGGAAATAGGAGCTGGTGGGAATGTAGACAAGAGGCCAGACCTGTGCAGATGGCCAGGGAGCCTATGGATGGGTGAAAAACACATCTTCACTGTGAAGATGTCCAGGGGAGGTAGTGGTTCATATTCAGAAGAGATGGGTGAGGATGAGGATGGTGAGGACATGCTGCAACCCACCAGACACCTCTGTACCTCTTGTGTGATGGTTTGTATATGCTTAGCCCAGGGAGTGGCACTATTAGGAGGTGTGACCTTGTTGGAGTAGGTATGTCACTGTGGGCATGGGCTGTAAGACTCTCATCCTAGCTGACTGGAAGTCAGTATTTTGCTAGAAGCCTTCAGATGAAGATGTAAAGCTCTCAGCTCTGCCTGTACCATGCCTGCCTGCATGCTGCCATGTTCCTGCCTTGATGATAATTGACTGCACCTCTGAACCTGTAAGCCAGCCCCAATTAAAAGTTTTTCTTTATAAGACTTGCATTGGTCATGGCTACTGTTCACAGCAGTAAAATCCTAACTAGGACACTCTTGTAAGTACATGGGACCATCTTGCGCTGTCCTCTGCCTTACATCTGCTTGTTCTGTTTCTAGGCAACTGTCTAGAATCTACTCAGGGAAAGAGTACCAGGAAAGTCACAGTAAAACTGTGAATGTCTAGGTTGACAGTGTTTTCATCTCCTACCTGTTTTAATTCACCCCTAAAAACCCCCAGTCAAAGAGGTGAGGGGAGAGAGAAAGAGAAACCTAGAGGCTCCAAAAAGCTCTTTGAAAGAACTCTATCTGTAACCCAAATTTACTGTTTTTTCTTTTAAAAGCAACTTTCCTATAGCTAACCTTGAAAAGCCATTGTCCTGAGTGTCACAACCAGGAGATCAAATGCCCTGGTTCAGGACAGTGCTGTGTTCTCAGGCTGTTATTATCAGTGTCTCCTGGCAGTTTCAAGAGCTTGCCACTTTGAATGTCAAATTTCACGTAGTCACATGGCCTTCAGCTCCACACTGAACTTGCTGTTGGAGGTAGATGGTGGAGGGTGGGGGAACCAAGAGTCTGGGAACCAGGACTCCTAGGATGTCCCTGTGACTCCCATCACCCTTCCACTGTCATCCAAGATCCAAGGTGCCACAAATGAAGCAGACATTGTTTTTTTTTATTTTTTTAAATTTTTTTATGCTGTGGGGAAACAAGCAAGACAAATCTGCCCTTAGGAATCTGTCCTTGGGAACTTTCCAGATCTAGTACAAGAAAGATTCCTTTATTTACCATAAAGATCATAAATGTTGGGTTCAAATTTTAACTGAGAATCATTGAGGAGGAATTGAGGGCCTTACTTGGGGGGACAGTGCTGGGGATGGAGCATTTATAAATGACACGGACCACTTCTAAAGTGATTATAAACATCGAGACATTATCTAACCAAAGCAAGGTCAAGAAGGTCTTGGTCCCTAAGCAGTCACTTAATGACAGCTCTTGGATCTCTGGTGTGTGCTTTGGGCCATGGCCCAGGTATAGCTCTGTGGTTCTCAGTGAATACTTGTTGCTCACTCCTGGGTCTGTTCTTCTGTAGGTTACATTAATCCCCTGGCCTTCTTTCTGTCCATTCCTGTTTCTACTGGAGTCCCATTCATTGGCCCATGAGGGTTCTTGAGTTCTTGCTTCAATATCTTTACAGAGAAGATGTGATCTTCTGACCCGTCCAACAGGTCTAGTTATTCAGGGTCCCGAAGAGGTGCTACCTGAGGGTCATGGAGGGGAGAAAGAAAGGAGACCAAGCAAGATTCCATTGTCAAGGCCTCGTTTATTGTCACACAGGTAGCACGTTTTAAGCAGTGGGGATGAGGAAGTTGGGAGGGGGAGCTAGGGGGAAGTGACCTTTGCAAAATGCAAAGGAGGGAGGGGTCAAGGTATTCTTGGCACGAGGAAGCACAAAGGGCATCTGGTGAAGGCATCTGGTGTCTGTGCACGTAGGGACATTCTGCGGTTAAGGGTGGAGCGATCCGTATCGGCAGTTCCTGGGCAGGTCTTTGTTCAACAATCTCATGGTCATAAGACAGCCATGGCTGAATGACCTTGTTTGGCTCCCCACATCTCCCCCTTCTTTGTATAATTGATGGAGAGTCTTTCTTAGGCTACATGATGTGCACCCACAGCCAGCACCTAGAAGAGAGGGGTAGAGCCTCTGTCTTAGGCTACGTGAGGTGCCTCCATGCCCAGCACCTCCAATAGGAGTTTGCTCCCTGGGCAATGGCCTCACGCTACTCCCGTCATGGAGTCACTCTACAGTCCTGGGATCATGCTCTACCGACTGAGTTAGCCAAGCTCTCAGGTGTGCATCTGGCATGTGGCATCATGATACTCCCGTCATGGACGTCTCCATAGCTTTTTATACCAAGGGTTTCGGTAGTCTGCGGCCAGGATCGAGAAACTGAGGCCAGCAGAGGGGGTGCCCAAGGGCCCCTTGTAGGCACCCGGGTCATTATCTCTGACCTCTAGACGATGGTAATGCACTGAAACTGGCTTGTTGGTGAAAGCGGCATCCACCTGTGACTTGACAAAAAGAGTTAATTTTTGGAAGGTCCACAGCCCAAAAGAAATGAGCAGGAGAAGGCCCACCAAAGGTCCCAAAAGACTAGGTAACAGAGTAGAGAGCCAAGGGGATGTAGAGAACCAGTTTTGATACCATGATTCTTTTTTCTCTTTCTTTCTTGCAGTTTCCTAGACTTTCCCTGACCTTTTTTAGGCTATCTTCAACCAATCCTGTCTTGTCTGCATAAAAGCAGCATTCTTCTTTAAGGGCAGTGCATAACCCACCTTGTTGTAAAAAGAGCAAATCTAAACCTCTTCTGTTTTGTAACACTACCTCAGAGAGGGATGTAACAGAATCTTTAAGATTCTTTAGTCCTAACTGTAGCTCTTGTCAGTCTCTATCAACCACCGAGCTGAGCTGCGCATACTGCTGACTAGAAGTGACCAAGGAGGCAATTCCTGTTCCGGCCCCTGTGACTCCCAAACCAAGGAGTATAGCCAGGGTGACTGCTGTTATAGGTTCTCTCTTTTGTCTGGACAAATGAGTTCCCCTTTCCCAAAAATTAAGGAGCTCATTAGAATCATGAATGGTCAATCTAGGGAGGAGCTTGACAAACACACAATATTCTCTATTCTCTAAAAAGGCAGCTGAAACTATAAAAGTGGTCAATCCCAAGGAGCAAGCAAGATAGGAATCATTAGAAACAACAACGTATTGAAAGGAGGCATTAATTACAATAGTTTGATTGCAAACCTCAATCAGGGCCTTGGGGGGCAGCATATCATGTCCCAGAAGGCACAAGCCTAGGCCAGAAATTTGGCCAAGGGTGAGTCCTTGCTTCTCTGGAGGACTCCGCCGCAGAAGTGAGGTATCATTAGTGGGTAATAATTCTCCAAAGCTTGCAATTCCTTTGTAAAAGGGTGGGGAGGGTGAATAACAGACCCAACATTCCTCTAAAATAACTTCATGTATGGCTTGCATCGAAGCATTAGCTAATGATAGCACAAGCTCAGTAGATGAGGGAGGACCCATAGGTAGAGTAGGCTGAAACAAAGGATTGGGTGTTCGGGTATCTGGGATAGTGGGTGTTGCAGGGACCTGGTTTCCAGATACTCACATGCTCGGGCAATGGAGCGGTTGCGATGACCTCCCGGGCAGACATAAAGTCCCCAGGGAAGGAACCTTAAGTGTTTTTGCCTGCCTTCAGTGGAGCACCCGGGGGACCAGTTAGAATCCGAAAGCTCGGGCGCGCTTTTTTGAGGGACAAAGGTGTCAGGGGTACCCCAATCTGCACTAGCTCCCCGAGCAAGCTGGTGAGCAACCACCTCATTGGGGCTACACATCATCATCCCCATTTGAGAGAGAATGTCTCTCCCCCAAAGATTGACAGGGAGGCCCTCAACAATAAAAGTCTGCACAGTGCCGGAAATTCCCCTCTGAATCTTTCCATGTCAACAACTTTGAACTTTGTAAGGTATTTTTAGACTGGCCAATGCCTTGTAAATGAGTCATCGAGGGCTGGAGAGGCCAGGCAGAAGGCCAGGAGCTCAAATTAAGAACTGTGGTGTCAGCTCCCGTATCTATAACACCATCAAACTTTCGCCCGTCCAACGTAAGGCACAAGGAGGGACGCTCCTTAGAGAGTTGCTGGACCCAGTAGACATCAGAGGAACCAGGTTGGCTATCTCCTCTGAGCCCTCCCATGTGAGCACCAGAGGAATCAAGTAGGAGAGGGAGCGCCTGGGCTACTCTCTGACCAGGGAGAATGGTGACCGGGCCCTTTTCTGCCTTAAAACTTTTATCTCTCCAGTGCAGTCTGCGTCCACAAGCGACGGGTGGACACTGAGACCCTGCATGGTAGCTGAGGCATGCCCTATAATGAGAAAAAATGTGCCAGATGGCGGGGGTCCAAAAATTCCTGTGGAGAGAACCTAAACACCATCTTGGGGGTGTGTGATCATCTGTGGGTAGGGGCCCTGCACCAGGGCCCCTTGGCCGTTTCCCTAGACCACAGGGAGGGCCTGCCCATTAGCATCAGTTCTAGACTGACATTCCTTGGCCCAATGACGGCCATTCCTACAGTGAGGACTAACTCCTGGCGCAGTAGGCTTAGGGGCCCCTTGGCCAATGACGGGATTAAATGGCTGGGTGGGGTTGAGAGCGCTACATTCTTTAGCAAAGTGACCAGGCTGCCCACATCTAAAGCATGTTTTGCCTCTAGGGCGGCCAGAATCTCCAGGTTTTTGGAACACAGCCCCAATAGCTAAACTGATAGACTTGGACACTTGATGTGAGAAGGAGTCAACATCATTGCAAAGTTTAATCATTCCTGTAATATCAAGATCTTTGGTCTTGCCTCATAACGCTGCTTTGCACACAGAGTTAGCGTTTTCAAGAACAAGCTGCTTAACGAGGAGCCCCTCACTTCACTTTGACCTAGGAAATTGAGCGTAGGGTTCCTGGGCCCCCTGGACTATTTTAGTTAAGGGGGTGGTGAGGGCTCCTGTAGCAGGAACCGCTCTCCAGGCAGATAAGGCGGGCCTGTGCTGTTTGAGCGAGTACGCCCGGGGACAATCCTAATTGTTTTTCCTCGGAGGCAAATGGGCCCCTCCCACACAACTTGTCCGCTGTCCAAGAGGCGGTCCTGCATAGAGGGTTTTTTCTGTTCCTAGCAGCCAGACTCTCGGCCCGATCTATGAATTCAGATTTCCAAGTTAAATATTGCCCTCTGGTAAGGACAGATTGTACCACCTTAGTCCATTCACTAGGAGTCAGATATCCGGACCCCGCGAGTCCTTCTAAAACGGACAAGGTAAAGGGTGCAGTTAAACCATAATTTTTAACAGCTGAGTGTAATTCTTTGATATGTTTAAGTTTCTTGTATACGGGACGTAAGGTCTCGTATTCGGGTCCCCAGCTTTTAAAAGCTTATTAATATCCTTACCAACTTTATTCCACGTAAGTGGGTATATATCAGAGCTGCTTAAAACCAGCTAATGACATTTTTCATCAACAAAACAAAAGAACTTAATTAAATCTTTTTTCTTAACTCTTATTCCTCTCTCCCTGAGCAAACGCTTGATTTCTCCTATAAAACAAGCTTCCTTAGACGATTGTTTCCCCATGACAATCGGACGACAATTATTTGGCCAAACTCACCTCCTTTTCCAGCGACGCACGAGCGATGCGGCGTGAAAGGTCCTCGATTCCTTTTCCCGGGGTTCCTCCGTCGTCCAGTAGTTGGCCGTGCTTTGGGTTCCTGTTCAGGCGCCACTTGACCCGTCCAGCAGGTCTAGTTATTCAGGGTCCCGAAGAGGCGCTACCTGAGGGTCATGGGGGGGAGAAAGAAAGGAGACCAAGCAAGATTCCTTTGTCAAGGCCTCGTTTATTGTCACACAGGTAGCACGTTTTAAGCAGTGGGGATGAGGAAGTTGGGAGGGGGAGCTAGGGGGAAGTGACCTTTGCAAAATGCAAAGGAGGGAGGGGTCAAGGTATTCTTGGCACGAGGAAGCACAAAGGGCATCTGGTGAAGGCATCTGGTATCTGTGCACGTAGGGACATTCTGCGGTTAAGGGTGGAGCGATCCGTATCGGCAGCTCCTGGGCAGGGCTTTGTTCAACAATCTCATGGTCATAAGACAGCCATGGCTGAATGACCTTGTTTGGCTCCCCACAATCTTCTCTCCCCAGGAGATGATTGGATCTTAACTAAGGGAAAATCTTTCTTCTCTGTTCCTTCCTGGTATTCAGTGCATGGGTCCCACTTGCAGTGATATCTGATGACAT
The DNA here is from genome assembly GCA_036184795.1 of Tokudaia tokunoshimensis. Classification (NCBI taxonomy): domain Eukaryota; kingdom Metazoa; phylum Chordata; class Mammalia; order Rodentia; family Muridae; genus Tokudaia; species Tokudaia tokunoshimensis. The sequence goes on along the minus strand of BTHU01000008.1, from coordinate 30,820,940 downwards.
CATACAGAAGATTAGACACAGCCACCTTTCTAGTAGCAAGATTCTGTGGGAAGACACATTTGAGCAGAGATGAGAGCTTAGAATACGTTCATTTATTTCCCTGCAGCATCCTCAAGATTGCATATGGCCAGCCCTCTATCCATATTTCCCAACATGGCGTCAGGGGTTTGCAGAAATGCTAAGGTGAGGAGACCCCCAGTGTCTCAGAAAGTGGCAGCAACTGCATTTCTACTGTAGGGAGCTTGAGGCTAGGAGTATAAAAGTCCTTGTTGGGCAAATGTTGGCTTTAGAGAAAAGACTGTTGGTCCAGTGGCACTGTTTGCCATTGATATTTGCTTGGTATCCACAAGTGGCTCTCTTGTGACCAAGAACAACAAACTGTGGTCCAGCAGAGACATCGTTCATGGACGTGTGCATGGTGTCTGTAACCATGTAGAGCGGGGCAAAGGTCAAGAGAAGGAATGAGACAGGGCTAAGCCACCATCCAGGTTGATGGTTGTGGAACTATGGATACTATAAGAGCATTGGCTTTGAGCTGTGACAGTCTTCCATCTAATGAAAGCTTCCTAGAAAGCTGTATATAATAGAAAGGAAAGCCAGGAGGGAGGTGGAGGGCCTGTGGAATCTCCACTAGGTACAAAGTCAGATCTGGGATTCTAGACCTCCTCCTTGCCTTGACCTAAAGGAGAAACTCCTCCCTCTCCCTGTCCCTCTCCCTGTCCCTCTCCTTCTCCCTCTCCTTCTCCTTCTCCCTCTCCCTCCTCCTTCCCCCTTCCCTTATAATACCTTATCCATAACCATGATCTCACTCTGTCTCCTAGCTGGCCTAAATCTCTATACACCCAGGCTGGGCTCAAACTCACCATCTTTCTCCCGTATCCCCAGTTCCTTAGTGCTGGTATTTAGGAGTGAGCTTCAAGCTGGACACTGATGTCTTACAATTAGAAAAGGACATTGAATGGATAGGAGCTGACATTTAGCTTGGATCTGAATCTCTCTCTTTTTTTTTCTGAGATTATGAAGCCTGAAGGTGATATTCTTCTTTTAGGCCCCTGCACCTCTGTTTTGCTGAGGTCAAAAAGTTTGACCATGCTATGGATAATACAGAAGGCTCTGAGGACTCTGGGAGTGTTAAGTGTGTTGTGTACTCAATAGTCTGCCTAGGGGTGGAGGGAGCAGATACACCGAGAGGGGCTGCTGTGTATAGCAGAATGGTGTGTGAGGTATGGCTGTGTGGGTGTCTGTGTGGGGTCTGAGTGGGGAGGAGGCCACAGATGGGGTGTGCACATCCTGTGTGTGGTCCTTCTGGCCTTGAAGCCCCCAGGAGGCTCTGGTTTGGAGTCACTGGGCGTTGGAGGCTCTTGGGTTGCTTCCAGCAGGGCTAGTTGGTGTTGAAGGGACTGTCTGATGGTTGTGGGAAGGGCACCAGTCTGCCTGGTCTCTGAGGTGACTGATTTCCTCTGTGTCTCTGGGAGTGGACAGTAGTGTCACAAATTGCGTGGGAAAAAGGGCTGCCTGGGGCGGGGCCCAGGCCAGCATGGGTGTAGACTGGGAGGGGCTGGAGAGGGAGGTGGATGCCTGAGTCTTTGGAGAATAAGGAGCAAAGGATTTGAAAGTCAGGATAAAGCATTTCCCTAGCACTTGGCTCTCTTCATCTATTAAAATTAAAGCCAGGCCTCTCCTGGAACGTTCCATTTGAGATTCTTCTGGGAAATTCAAAAGATTGGGGAGGAGTGGGTGGTGAGTTGGACTTTTCTGCCTCAGTTGATAGTATACATGCTGGGCTGGGTCACACGGCAGTTTGGTATTTGTTTTAGTTTTGAGTCTTCACTGAGTTCCAGGCCTTGACTTAAGGGATATGTAAAATAGAGTCATAGTCCAATGGAGAATGCAGATAAATAAACAGACGGTGATGTGATAACTCAGGCTGGAGAATGTCAATTGTAAATATGCATGCACAGTTGATATGCTTGGAGGTGTGTGTGTGTGTGTGCCCGCACGTGTGTTGTTACTGGGATTTTCACAAAGACAGATCTAGATATACCTATTGATCCATCACCTATCTATAAAAATGACTATTTTCTTACACAGATCAAGTCATACATTATTAACTGGGATGGATTCTGAGAAGTATCTTGTTAAGCAATTATGCTGTGATCTGAGTACCAATGCCTAAGTGATACAGATTCATCACTCCACAAGGCCTCAAGGCCATCAAAAGACACAACAAACTCAAGATGTATGAGGCTGCTGCTGTCATTCTATACTCTGTTTTATAGCAAACTTAAGTTAGTGTTTACAAAATGGAGTACACCCAAAAGCAACAGTTCAAAGCACAATCTAGTTACAAACAAACCAACAAGTGATAGGATTATATTCTCTGGGACCTACACACTAGCAGTACAGTTGGTTTGTTTATACTAACATCATCACAGATATGTGAGTAATTGGTTTCCTTATGAGATCACCATGGCTACAATGTTACTAGGCAACGGAGACGCTTGTGCTGTCTTCTAGTACCACCACGGCGCATGTTGTTTGCCATGGAATGAGACCTTATTTGTAGTGCATGACTCTTGTTTGTAAGTATGTTGAACTGTGGGTGAGCTTGAAACACTTTACCACTCTCCTTTACCAGATCAAATATTCTTGCAGGAATTCCTGCAACCAAGTTATGACTGCAACTCAGACAGTCTTCCTTAATGGTCTTCTTTTAATAAGTCTATCCATAGAGGTGAATCCAAGGCACAAGAGGAGATTAGAGATAAGGGCATTTAACTTTGCTCCTAGGACCCAAGAGAGCCTCCCCGGAGGAGGAATCAAATTGCAAAGACTAGAGCTCCCAGGCTGAATTGCATCTGTGTGTGAGTGTGCTGGGATGCAGGTGTTCAGAAGGAGGATTCAGAACTGTCCATGGCAAGGGTGTGAAAGAAGGAAGGCACCTCATTTTTGGCCAGTCAAGAGCAGGTCAGTGCAGCCCAAGCTCTCTCATCTTACACCGAGGAAGGCAGGGTCAAGGCCCCAAACATGTGCACGGCTGCTATCAACTGACTGTACTCCAGGCTCCAGTCTCTCCTCATGATGACAGCCGTGCAGATGTAGCCAGCACCGGGAGGGAGGGCGTCCACCAGGGAGAGGGAGGGGGGCTGGAGCCAGTCTATTTCCCAGCAGTGATACCACCCCAGCCATCAGCTTCTTGCCAGCAGGGTCAGCACAGGCATGGTGAGAGGGAGGTGGAGGAGCTGTCTGCGCTGTTGCTCAACCTCTCGCACGTGGAGCCCGATGGCCTGGGTCAGCTGCTATCTGGGTCTTGTTTAACATCCCTCCTCCTGTGAGCCCTGCTCTCTGGCCCATCTGTCCAGCTGATGAGAAGGTCTGCAGGCAAGGAATGCTGTTCTTCCAGGTCTAGCCATATTTCTCTAGCCAAACAGATGCGCAGAACAAATAAACAGGCCGGCAAGTCGTAGAGGGGTTGTGTTAGGCTTAGTTGAGACATGCTGTCCTTTTTGAAAGCTGTTGATGTGCTTAAGAGACCAACATCTGGAGTCAGACCATATCTGGCTGTATATTAAGACTGAGACTCTTAGCCCATTCTCAGTGATAGCGTCTAAATGGTGTACTCTTTGAGGAGTCCCAAGATTGTCACCCGCCACAGACTTAACTGAGTCCTTCCTCCTGGACTTTGGACCCTTAAGTGTGAGTTCTTTTTCTGCCTCAGGATTCATAACTGTGCAGGTTAGACTAGGTGACAGAAGGCCCTTCAGGAATTGCAAGCTGTGCAGTCTAGATTTTGTGTGTGTCTAGATTTTGTTTATTGTATCTTCCCCTTCTTTTTTTAGCAGAGGCAAGCTTTTGGATATAGTCCCAGGGATTTGCTGCTGTTGGGAGGACCTAGGGGACTGTTCTACCATCAGAACTTTATCATTTTGGGGTGGGGAAGGATCTATACTCAGCAATGGAACAGACCAGGATTTGGGAACACTACCTGTCTTTGGCAGGTCCTTGGATGAGATCTTTAACATATTTGGCCTTGGTCTTCCTCTCAGTAGAGTGAAAACAGCAAGCCCAACAGCTCTTGGGGTTTTGTGATGATTCTCCCAATGCAATTCAACCCCTCAATTCTCATTTCTTCCCTAGTCTGACCTCAAGTCTCTTCTTGCAGGGAAACCACACCCAGCTTGCCTGGCCCTTTCCTGTTCTTTCCTCAGAAGCCTCCTCTTTCCCAGCCAACTTGACCATTCACCCAGTTTGCTGAGAATCTTCCCAACCTAGGCAAATGGAACATCCCTACCTCTCACCCAAACCTGCAGACAAAGGCTTGAAGACCTTAGCTGAAACGCTCTTCCCTCACTCTATGCTCTGCTTTGCAGAGTGGCTGACTTGCAACTGGTTCTGTAAATGTTACAATCGCCTCCCGTCTGATCCTTAGTGCTTCTGCCTGGGCTGAAATGCTGTGTGGAAGCCACTGGTTGTTCCTGCTCAAGCCACACACACCTGCCCTTGAGCTGCCAAGGAGGAAGGGAAGAGAAATTGTGTGCACCATTTGGTTTTGACTTGAGACTCCTAGAATTCAGTGTATCTGGGGTTTCTCAATCCTTTAAGACACTTGAATGCTGAGTAGCAATTTCTTACACATCCCTTGACTTATGCTAGCCAAGCATTCTTCCAGCTAAGCCATGCCTCCAGCTCATTATCTGTAAAGTCATAATTTCTCTTAATCAATCCTTTCCTGACAATTGGCCACCATTTCTATGCATAAAAGTGGCCACAAATGCCTGTCATCAATGTTACTTCCTCTGAGCAATTTCTGTTGCTCTCTTCTTATATTGTGCAGAGAGGTTGTGAGTTGGTTCGGGGAAATGGAACCACATAGTGTACCTTTTCAGATTTTCCTCCCTTTGAAAATCACTTGTCATATTCTTTTAATGATCAGGGCTCAAGTTTAAATATTCAATGATATTGTGGTGGTTTGAATATGGTTGGCCCAGGGAGTGGCATTATTAGGAGGTGTCTTAGTCAGGGTCTCTATTTCTGCACAAATATCATGACCAAGAAGCAAGTTGGGGAGGAAAAGGTTTATTGAGCTTACACTTCCATGCTGCTGTTCATCACTAAAGGAAGTCAGGACTGGAACTCAAGCAGGTCAGGAAGCAGGAGTTGATGCAGAGGCCATGGAGGGATGTTTCTTACTGGCTTGCTTCCCCTGGCTTGCTCAGCCTGCTCTCTTATAGAACCCAAGAATACCAGCCCAGGGATGGTACCATCCACAAGGGGCCCTCCCCCCTTTATCTCTAATTGAGAAAATGTCCCACAGTTAGATTTCATGGAGGCCCTTCCCCAACTGAAGCTCCTTTCTCTGTGATAACTCCAGCCTGTGTCAAGTTGACACACAAAACCAGTCAGTACAATTGACCCCTTGTCCACTTGACACACAAACACATCACTATTAAGCCTCAAACCTTACTTTCTTATTCATCCCCAAGATCTAAATAACTTTAAAAGTACCACAGTCTTTACGTATTAAAAATTCAATCCCTTTAAAAGGTCCAATATCTTTTAAAATTCAAAGTCTTTTAAAAATTCAAAGTCTCTTAACTGTGGGCTTCACTAAAATACTTTCTTCCTTCAAGAGGGAAAAATATCAGGGCACAGTCACAATCAAAAGCAAAACTCAAACTCCAATGGTTCAATGTCTGGGATCGAAGTCACGATCTTCCGGGCTCCTCCAAGGGCTTGGGTCACGTCTCCAGCTCTGCCCTTTGTAGCACACAGCTTGTCTTCTAGGCTTCAGCTACCTGTACTCCACTGCTGCTGCTGTTCTTGGTGGTTATCACATGGCACTGGCAACTCCAAATCACTGCTGTCTTCCGCTGTAACTAGGCTTCACCAATAGCCTCTCATAGGCTCTCTTCATGGTGCCAAGCCTCAGCTCCTATGCATAACCCCTTCAGTACTGGGCCATCAATTGCAACTGAGGTGCATCTTCACCAGTGGCCTACCATGGCCTCTCACAGTGTTGAGCCTCAGCTGCTCTTCATGACACCTTCATGCCTTCAAAACCAGTACCACCTGGGTGACTCTTACACAGTACCAAGTCCAGCCACAGCACAAAGTACAACCATGGCTATCTCTGGAACACAGCCTCTGTGCTTTCAGAAAACACTTCCCAGAAGATTTCACCTCAGTGATGCAAGTCTCTTCTTAATCACCGCTAATTTCTTAGCTCCAGCTAACCAGCATCAATAGTCCCAGTAACAACAAAGGTTTGCTTTAGTGGTTCTGGTATTGTGTCAATCACAGCTGATTCTTCAGCCCCAGCTAACCAAAACCACAGAATCTTCACAATTAAAACATGGCCCTGATAAGAGTCTTTAATCTCCCCTCTGAAATTTCACAAGCCAGGCCTCCATCATATGCACTGTTCTTAACATTATCTTCCAAGTTCCTACAGAATGTTCCACAGAGCTCTTAACATCCTAATGGCTCTTCTAGCTCAAAGTTCCAAAGTCTTTCCACAGTCCTCCCCAAAACATGGTCAGGTTGTCACAGGAATACCCCACTATGCTGGTACCAATTTGTCTTAGTCAGGGTTTCTATTCCTGTGCAAATATCATGACCAAGAAGCAAGTTGGGGAGGAAAGGGTTTATTGAGCTTACACTTCCATGCTGCTGTTCATCACCAAAGGAAGTCAGGACTGGAACTCAAGCAGGTCAGGAAGCAGGAGCTGATGCAGAGGCCATGGAGGGATGTTCCTTACTGGCTTGCTTCCCCTGACTTGCTCAGCCTGCTCTCTTATGGAACCCAAGAATACCAGCCCAGGGATGGTACCACCCACAATGGGCCCTCCCACCTTGATCACTAATTGAGAAAATGCCTTTCAGCTGGATCTCATGGAGGCATTTCCCCAACTAAAGCTCCTTTCTCTGTGATAACTCTAGCCTGTGTCAAGTTGACACACAAAACCAGCCAGTACAGGAGGTATGGCTTTGCTGGAGGAAGTATGTCACTGTGGGGGTGGACTTAGAGACCTTCCTCCTAGCCCCGTGGGAGCCAGTCTTATTTTGACTCCTCCATCACCATGTCTCCTAGACACTGCCAGGCTTCCTGCCTTGATGATAATGGACTGAACCTTGAAACCTGTAATGTAAGCCAGACCCAATTAAATGTTATCTTTTATAAGAATTGCCTTGGTCATGGTGTTCACAACAATGGAAACCCTAAGACAGATATCAAGACCATCCTTTTCATTTTGCATTTAAAAAATAGTTATATTTCCAGGAGTGGCTATCTATGCTTATAATTCTAGCTCTTAGGAGGCCAAGGTAGGAGAATTAATATCATGAGCTTGAGGCCAACCTGGATCCCATACTGAGTTATAGACCATCCAGGGCTTTGTGAGAGATCATGCCTTAAAAATAAAACAAATTGGTTTTGTTGAAGAAAAAATGATGTCTAAAAACTACACTTTATTTTGGTGCATGCATGTATGTACAAGTGCATGTGCATTTAGAGGACAGAAGACAACTTTAGGTGTCATTTTCAGGTGCCAGTTACCTGTTTGTCTGTCTGTCTATCTATCTATCTATCTATCTATCTATCTATCTATCTATCTATCTATCTATCTATCTATCTATCTTTCATTCATTCATTTGTTCATTCATTCATTCTTGAGACAATGTCTCTTACTCATTTTGATAAGTAGGTTAATAATTTGCCTGGCCAAGCAAGCACAGGGATCCATCCGTCTGTATTTCCCCAAGCACACGCTGCTACATCTGGCTTTAACAAAACAAACGACAAACAAACAGGAAAACTAGGGTTCTGGTGACTGAAGTCAGGTTCTTATGCTTGTGACCCTCATCTTCTCCCATGATCCCCTTTTCCTTGCTTTTTTTTTGTGGTAAGGACACTTTGCAGAAGATTCTAACAAAATTCTAAGTACACAGTTCAGTATTTTGACTGTTAGGCACACTGCTGAAGAGCCGATCTCTGCCCTAGTTATTCCTCATTGGGCAACAGCTTTCCATTTTGCTTTCCCCTTGTCCTTGGCAACTGCCACTCTTTCTTTGCTTCTAGAAATTTGACTGTTTCAGTTAGCATACATAAATGTTTGTGTATATACATATATATGTATATATGCTATATATAGCCAGAGTATAAATGGAATCATGGAGCACTTGTCTTTCTGGGACTAGCTTATTTGTCTCAACATATTATCTTCCAGGTTCATTTTCCTACCAAAAGCTGGTAGGATTTCCTTCTCTATTTTTATCTATCTATCTATCTATCTATCTATCTATCTATCTATCTATCTATCATCTATCTATCTATCTATCTATCTATCTATCTATCTATCTATCTATCTATCCATCCATCCATCCATCCATCCATCCATCCATCCATCCATCCATCCATCTATCTATCTATCTATCTATCTATCTATCTATCTATCTATCTATCTATCTATCTATCTTAGGTTGCAGGTAGCCCAGGTTGGTCCCGGACTGTCTATGTATTCAAGGATGACCTTGAATTCTGATCCTCCTGATATCACTTCTCCAGTGCTGGGGTTATAGGTGTGAGTCATGATGTCCAGTTTTAGGAGATTTTTCTTTCTAAAGGCAAAATGATTACCCTCCATTTCCTTCTGTATCTATTATTGGATACCCTGCTTCTTTGCTACATGTGCTGGATGGATTTGCCTATGGCTTTATCTTGTAGAATCAGAGGAGATGATTCTGGAATATGTGTAGAGATGTGTTTTGAACCTCTTTGGCATTCAAAAAGGACCAGCATTGAAAATGTACCTTTACAAGAAAAGGATTAGCTCTTAATTAGTCGGCACTGGAAAGACCTGCGAGGAAATGACAGACCTTTTGCTTCTCCCTCATCTTTGCTTCCTGACTTCGGGCCAGTGTTTTGTTTCTGAATCCTAAAGTTGGAGGATGAAAGAAAGGAGAGTAGAGACTTATCCTGTTGCTTTTACACTTTGACCATTTCCCAGGCAAAGGATATAGGGAAGGCTAAAGACATAGAATCCTTTACCATCCATGTATTTCTGCTTTCTTCTGTTTGGTCTCTTCAGTGATGTGCAGGAATCTTGACAGATCTTGTGTGGCTCTGATGCCCCGAGCTTTCTTCAACAGAACTATGGCTGTCCCAGACACAGAAAGCAAAACTTCTCAAGTATCTCCCATTTATACAAAGGTCAGAGATAATACCATATCTCCAGGTTTTCAAAGACATCAACCTCTCACCAGAGGGCCTGGAAGAGGCACATTTTAACAGAATCTAGTCCCAGGGTGAAGCCAGCCGGAGGAGTGGCATTTGTGGTGACCACATTGATCGTGGGCCCCTGTCACTTAAATCCCAGGATAACTGCATTGTTGGGACTGGCCCTCATCACTGAAGACAAGAACTGTTGTTACCTTTCCATTCCAGAATCTGGAGCGCAGTGTTGAAAGGCCCACTGAAGTGTATAACTTCGATGTCGCAGGCAGATGATCATTACCAGCTATTCCTGACCCAGAGTTCTCCTCCCCACTCCTCTTCCCTGGGGGACAGTGAGCAGAGCTGCATTCCTTCACTATCACGCTTCCTTCCAGAGGCTGACATGGATCTGTGTGAAAGCAGTCCAGGCTGGTGGGAACTGCACTCCCAGAAGGAACCTGACTTATTTCAGAAGTTTATCTCCTGGCGTTTGTTTCTCCAAAATAAAAGACTCCAGCAAGACGGTGAAGAGGGAACCCAAGTGTGTGGAGCCAAACAGACACAGACTCAGCCTATTTCAGGGGCTGGAAAAGGGATGCTGTTCTCACAGTTTGGGAGAAGAACAAACAGGTCTGGAAAGCAAACATGTCTGGCTTCCTCAGGATCATTAGTTAGTTACAGATGAATCTACTGCCACTCGGAGTTACCAGGTGGTCCCCTACAGTGACCCTGTAAACAGGGCAGCACACATGAGTGTGACAAGCTGGATATTATGACTGACAACTCCATTAGATAAGATGACATTTAATAAGGGAATAAAGGACAGAGGTCTCCCTCCCTCCCTCCCTCCCTCCCTCCCTCCCTCCTTCCCTCCCTCCCTCCCTCTCTCATTCCCTCCCTCCTTCCGTCCCTCCCCACTCCCTCCCTCCATCCCTCCCTCCCTCATTCCCTCCCTCATTCCCTCATTTCCTCCTTCCCTCCCTCCCTCCCTCCCTTTCTCCATCCCTTTCTCTTTTCCTCTATCCCCTCACCTCTGTGTATGCACACAGATTTAAGTGAGGGCTTAACTGTACATTGTTGAATCTTCATACTTGTTTCATGTGGATGTCTGGTTTGAGGCGAGAGGGGCAGCAGATGGAGGTCAGAAAGGGGAGGCGATCTAGAGGCATAGAATAGCTCTAACAAGATATATGCAGAACACAGGTGATTTGGAAACTGATTTTCAGTTTCCTTCCAGCTAAAGGAGGCTGGAAAATTCTTTTTGTTTTTGTATTTGTACATGTGGGGTGTATATGTACATGTGTAAGCATGTATGTGTAGGCCTGGCAGGTCTTTCTAGATTCTTCTCTATTTTATTCAGCAGGGGTTCTCAGTGAACTAAGAGTTCTCCAATTCTGTCTAGCTTAGCTAGCCAGCTAGTCCTGGGAATCCCTTGTCTGAAGGCTTGGCCTCACAGGTGACTGACACTTGCTTGGCATTTACATGGGTCTAGGGGATCTGAACTCCAGTCCTTGTGGTTACATGGTGAGTGTTTAACTCACTGAGCTATATCCCCAGCCTCCGTGAAAATTGTTTGTCTAATTAAAGGGGTAGATGCTTTTTTATATTTTTAGTGCTGAGGAGATGGAGTTTTCTCTTTCTTTCCTTGTTTGGTTCTTTTGATGTGGTGATTTGCCAAACCTCCTAAATAAAAAGAGTCCTTCTGCTGGGTTCCGGATGCAGGGAGATAGCCAAGCCCTTGGGAGGTGGTGGTAGCAGAGAGGCTTAGGTGGCCCTGGGGTCTTCTCTGGCTCTGAAGTCCTGTACCCATACCAAGGGGGTCAGATTCCTGCCCACCCATTTGGAATAGCTACTCTTTATTTTTATTTTCAGTCTGGGGTTCTTTTAGTACCCCCTTTCCTCCCTTTCAACTATGTCCAGTAAAACTGGTATGTGGGAGGCTTGGGAGTGGCTCACTGCCATCCCATCGCATCCTGCCAAGTGAATTCGGAGACTCCCCTTTCTATCTCATCCTGTATTCCTTCTCCAAGGCACCACAGCTCTTCTACATGCTGCCATCAGGGTACTATGTATGTGTGCGTGCATACTACATGTGCGCATGTGCAATAGACCTGACTTCGGTAGGGCATTTTGTAAGTTTTGTAAAACTTCCTAGAGAAAGGATGGCCCTTTTGTGGCCTCATGAGCTGCTCGAATACTTGCTTGACTCCTGACCCTTTTAGTTACAAAGACAGAAAGTGAACTCTACAACTTCTTTAACCAGCAGTAAGTGTGGCTTTTTGACTCTCCTTTGAGCATTTTGAACATTTATTCCTCTTTTTACCCAATTTTAGCTACTGAGGGGGCAGTTGAATTGTAGTGGGAGGGATCCTGGCGCATTAGGTGGGCAGTGGTGGTGCACACTTTTAATCTTGACTACTTGCGAGGCAGAGGCAGGAGGATCACTGTGAGTTTGAAGCCAGCCTTGTCTACACAGCTAGTTCCAGAACAGCCAGGGCTATTGACTTTAAAACCAAACCAACCAAACAAAAAATTGGCACGCAGGGCTTCTAGACAGTGCTTGGGGTGAAGCCTGCTTAAAGCATTCACTACTCAGAGTGGCCCGGTGCTCACTGATTGAATACACTGAACTGTGACCAGCTGGGAACTTGGTGGGCTTTTATAGGAGAGCAAGATGAGCCAAGGAGCCAAGGAGGAAAGGTGACATTTATTAAGGATTGGAAAGGCTTTGCATACCATGGAGGGGATAAATGGAAGACTTTATTCAAATGGCTTTTATTAGAAGGATAAGAAGAGATTGTTGATTCTGTCATGGACATAGAACATGGGATAAGCTTCATTTTTTATGTCCCTTTTAAAAATTTTAAACTCTGTTATTTCTCATACCATAGATTTTGACCATATTCCTTCCCATTCTCCAGGTCCTCCTAGATCCTCAGGACTCCCTTACCCACCTAATGTTATGTTCTCTCTCTCTCTTTCTCAAAGCAGCACACACACAGACACACAGACACACACACACACACACACACACACACACACACACACCCAAGTAAGCAAATAAACAAAACTCCAATAAGACCAAAAAAAAAAAAATCAAATCAAAACCAAAATGAAATGGGACAAAAAATGCATATAAAAAGCCATTTTGTGTTGGTCAACTATTCCTGGGCATGAGGCCTGCCTTGGCGTGCACTTGACACACCCAGTGACATGCCACTGAAAAGAACCGGCTTTCCTCTCCCAGCAGATATCAATTGCAAATAGCTTCTTGGTTAGGTGAGACTTGGTGTCCACTCTCTCCCCTTTTAGGAACATGTCTTAAGACAGTAAGACGTGAATATTAGATACCAACTTTAGAGTTGTCTAAATAAGCTTCTTGACTAGGGACATAGGAAATATTTTAGGGAGACCACTTCTAAGTCACATTTCTAACCAAAGAGAAGAAGAGCTTCAGCTCCATGAGAAGCAAATGGGAATGATGAACCAGGAAAACTGGGGTCAGATGACAGGGGATGGTCCATGATGATGCTTGTATTTAAAGGGATGAGAACTAACAGAAAGACAAGCCACAGGATGGGTCTGGAGTGATGGCTCCTGGCATTGGCTAGACTTCTACAGGACCCAGGTTCTGTTCATAGTTACAGGATGACGAACTGCTGTCTGCAATCTCCAACTCTAGGGATCTGACACCTTCATCTGTCTTCCTTTGGCACTGTAGGGTACACAGGCATACATATACAATACACTCATACATATACAATACAATAATCTTCAAAAAATAAAAAAGAGGGCAACTCACCACAGTCTCAACTTTCTAAGATTAGTGTGATCAAATCCTAGGGAGGAGAGTCCTGGTTCACGTGTGGCATGAGAAAACCTAGGTCACTGCAGTACCCTCATAAGTTCATTATCTAACACTAAGACTTTGGATTTGTTTGTTATACCACTGACTCTGGCTTCTCCCATTATTCCTATGCAGCCCACGCCTTGCTTGCTTAGCATCCTCTAGTGCCATAGACTTGACTACTGGAACAGTCCTGGACAGCTGGTTTTCTTGGCCTCACTTGACCATTCTATACATATGTGGAAGTCAGGATGTCCTAAGTTAGCTGAGATTAGACACAGCAAAGAGATTTACAAGAAAGCGGTAACATTCCGTAAGGAGAAAATGCAAAAAGCATTTCTTTCCAGTTCTGGATCCAGTGATTAATGAGATTTTCATTTTTTTTTTTTTTTACAAATCCAATTTGTAAAATTTTCTAAAACTGTCTGTTGAGGCTTCGTGGATAATCACACTGTGGCTTCTTACTCTAGGGAGGTATTGGGACATCTTGGCCACGACTGTGTCCGCACAGCAGGCTGTGAGAAACATGTCAACCTTCGTAAGATTCTATTGTAAATTCACCCATTTGCTCTGAACCATCTGTTTCCCTGGGGGACCGTGGAGTGGGGGCCTCTCTCATTATAATTCTCTTGTGACTTTTTCAGATGCTCGATTTTGGGTGGTCAAAAGGATGGGGTTTAAGAATGGGTATTTTCTTTTTTCCTCTGTGAGAAACCGAAAGGTTTGTACTGCAATGATTCTTGGTCTTAGTTAATTTAAGGACAAATATTGGCTGTGCACAGACACACAAGGCCATGAGCTAACAGGATGAGCTGATCTGATACAGTCCTGAAGGATGGGCCTAAAAAGTGAATAATTAAAAAAAATGTACTTAGGAACCAAAGGTTTCAGAAGGACAATGGCAGGCATTATTCCTGCATTAAAAATTGTTCTTGGTGTGGAGTAACTGGTCCACAATGTCCACATTAGCTCTGTAGCCTCGGTTTCACTGTTGAGGGAGGGGGCAGGCTTGGCTCTCAGCCAGTGTTTGTCATCCCCATAGCAGGCTCCCATGTCTTCTGGGTGGGCCTCTGTCTTTTGTGGCATGTGTGCCCCTGCATCTAGACCACTTCTGAACTCCCCTTAGAGAATGTACCCAGGAGCTGTTCAGTGGGGTAAGAGGCCGTGGACGTCTTCGGGCCTAATTTGTTCCGCTTCCCTTCAGTCCTTCAGGGCTTCAGCCCTCATTTATTTGTTTGCATTTGGGAGTAGGAGGAAAAGCCAATGACAGACCTCTCATGGTCGTCTATGCAGTTCCAGGAATTGGACATGAAAGTTGCCATTGTTTTAGCGAGCGACCTCCAAAGGCATAAACCGTCCAAGCCATAAGAAGAACAATAGCAGTGATTCTTCCTGGTATGGAGTTCAAACGGCTTGACTTGAGCCTGGGTGTCCATTTTGTTAGAATTGAATGTGCACTGAATTTGAGGTGGGTATATTTATTTTTAAACGTCATATGGCTGTAATGAAAACCAGCTGTCTCAGCAACAAGTACATGGCTTTCCCATAGAAAGCCTCGTAGTCGTAGTCAAACCACGGGGGTTTCATGTGTCGGGATGTTTCCTGCTTGAACTTAGCTGTGTTCTACCCTTTATCTTTCAGCCCTGAAGCCCTGATCACAGACCTAATGATGCCTTCTCTCCTTCTGCGCTTGTGGCACCTATTGGCACGTTCATTTGGTGGTCACAGATGTGGGGTCTCTCCTACACTTACTTAAGAAGGTGAGAGTGGGGAGTTCCCCACATGAGAAAGGTGGTTTTCATTCATTTTGAGGCTGGTGGTGGTGGTGAGGTGGGGTGGGGGGTGAGACCCAATTTTCTAACTGCTGCAGATGCTTAACTCTAGCTCCAAACTGGGGACATTATTATAATTGCCAAGAGAACATTCCCTCCCATGTAAGGGCGCCTGCAGTTGCCTTTTCGCAAGAGTGGAACTGAATTAAAATCCTTGCTTGAGGCTTGGGTGAATAGCTTGGTAGTAGAGTGATAACTCTGGGTTCAGTCTCCAATACTGCCCCCCCCCGTATCCTTTCTTGTGTAGGCCGATGAGCAGGGGGCAGTGGGAGGACAGGCAACACAGCAGAATGGAGAGAGGCCAGCAGACGGCGTTGGACCGGCCGCCATGACTGGTTTGGCTGAGGACGTTGCTGAGGAATGATTTAGTAGGTGCCTCCTTCTGCCTGCACGGAGGGTGCGAGGGGACAATGGAATGCACTTCTTTTCTGCAACAGGAGGCTCTTGGCTGAGACACTTCCTAGTTATTAAAAATGGGGCAATGAAGTGAACTCTAAGTGCAAACTCCCACGCAGGAAAATTCAGAAGAAACCACTAGGGGCAAGAAGATGCAATAGATACTGCAGGGAGAAAGGAAAGATAAAAAGTTGGAGTGAAGAAAGGAGGAGTGTCGAGAGTGCATGGGGGTGAGCGGGCATCCTGAGGAGTAGATAGATGACCAGGGACACTCAAGGAGAGCCCAAGATGACCTTGCTCCCTGTCCTCTGCTGAGAGGGAAGAGTCTGTGGGGACACCGAATTCCTAGGTCGGCCAGAGAAATAGCAAGAATGCGGTGGGAGAGTACAGTGAGTGCTAGGTCACTGGACAGTGCTGAACCTGTGGGAAATAGTGGTTCAGAAAGATTCTAGAAAGTTCTGCAGAGCCAATTCAGAGAATACCGTAAGGGGGTTTCTTGACCTTCTGCTGGGGCTGGGGGCATGCTCTGTGGGACCAGAGGGTGTCACAGGTGAGGGCCCACAACTATGTTTTCTTCCCATGTAGCGATTCATCTTCTGGTTCCCACAGCTCTTGACTTTCTCATATATTTTTGCTGTTGGTTCTCAGCGTAATGAATTGCTTCTATTGTTGTTCCATTCTGTTTACTGTATTTTCTCATTATTCACAAGACTGTGAGATTCTTAGGGACAAAGAGAACATTTGGTATTTCTTTTGTGCCATTTACAGCCCTTAGGCTGGTGTGCAAACGGAAGGTGTGGAAGGGTCTAGGACAAAGGATGACTTCATAAAAAGCCTTCTCTTTTGTGCTCTCTTTTATTTCCATTCTCCACCCTCTGTTCTCTCCTTATTCCCTTCCCCCTCTCTCCTATCCTCTTCCCCTTCCCTCCTCTACCCTCCCCTCCCCTCCCTTCCATTTCTTTTCTGTTGCTGTGGTAAAATGCCCAGACAAAGGCAACTTCAGGAAGAAAGGGTTTATTTTGTCTTTCAGTTGCGAAGTGATAGAAAGTGTTCACCATGGTGTGGGAGGTATGGCAACAGTCGGGGAAATCATGGCTGCCGGGGAAGAAGCTGGGTGATGACATTTCCATGAACACACAGGGAACAGAGAGAACAGGAAGCAGGACTGGATATAAACCCTCAAAGCCCACCTCCAATGACCTACTTCCCCAAGCAAAGGCCCGCCTCTTCCCAAACAGCACCACCAACTGGGAACCAAGTCTTCAATTGCAGGAGCTTATATGGGGCAGGCAGGGGGGTGGGAGGGTGGGGATGTGGGGGGGTGGAAGGGTGGAAGGGGAGGCATTTCTCTTTCAAAGCACTACACTTCTCTTCCCTTCCCTGCCAAGGGTCAATCAGAACTTGAGCCTGGGTCTCTGCTTCCTTAGTGACTTGTCTTGATTGGCACATACCCATTTGATGGCTGTCAGATGGTGCTTCAGATTCAAACAAGGAGGATATAGGTGACAGGCCCAGAGTGAATTGTTCATTCACTTTATGGACTTTTGCAGAGTATCTGCCATGGTGGCGTGGTTGGAACTGATGCTTACAGTAGTTTGCCTTTTAATTAATTAATTAATTAATTAATTAATTTAAATCTAGACTGTTTCATATGGGGAAAAGTTTTAAAATATCACATTCAATTCTGCTTTAGTATAAAAGTAAATTCATAACAGAAAAATTAAGATGGTGCAGAGATTTTCTATACATTCTTCCCCTACACACACACACGAGAGAGAGAGAGAGAGAGAGAGAGAGAGAGAGAGAGAGAGAGAGAGAGAGAGAGAGAGAAGATATTTTTGAATATATGTGTTTGCATGTTTATGGGTCTGCATGTTTGCACATGATGTGGAGGTTTTAGTATCATATATATATGTATATATATATGATTATCTATCTGTCTATCTGTCTGTCTATCTATCTATCTATCTATCTATCTATCTATCTATCTATCTATCTATCTGTCTATCTATCTATCTTTTTCACTGTATTTACTAAAGCAGGGTAACTAGCTGAACTCAGAGATTATTAATTTGTTCAGTCTAGCTAGCCGCCTGCCCTCTAAAAATCCCCATTTCCATCTAATATATACTAGGATTACATGCTGGCTGCTGTAACTGATGACTTTTACTTGGGTGCTGGGGACCTGAACTGCTGTCCTCACACCTGTGTAGTATGCACAGTGGCCACTAAGTCATCTCTCTAGCACCTTAAGGGAGCCTATATAGGTAGCTGGTTATCACCCAAAGTTCATAGGTTACCCTGAAGTTGGTGTTGAGCATTCCACGCATTTAAGCAAATCTATGATGTTTATATCCACAGATATAACCATCCTTTTGCTCTGCCCTTTAACTCTCCTCTCCCAACTCTACACAACCTCTGTCTCCACAGTTTTGTCTTTTCCAGAGTACAGTAGAGTTAGAGCCGGATAACAAGTAGCTTTTCCTGGTTGGTGGCTTCTTCCTCCTCTTCCTCCTCCTCTTCTCTCCTCCTCCTTCTTTTTATTCTCGTCTCCTCCTTCTCTATCACATTCCTCCATGTCTTTTCACAGCTTGGTAGCTCGCTTTGTTTTAGTGCAAAGCATTGTTCCATTGTCAAAGACAACAGAGATCCATCCACTTACTGAAATTCAATCACCTTGGTAGTTTAACAAGTTTGGAAATTATCAATAAAACTGATATTAACATCTATGTACTGGTCTCTGGTCTCTGAGTTTTTGATGCAGTTCAATTCACACCAGTAAGTATAAGAGGTGCATCATGTGAGGGAAGGTTTTACATTTACAGAAACTGTTAAGCTGTCTTCCACAGTGGAAAGTCTTCATTGCTTCTCACCTTGGTAGTTGTTCTGAGTTTTTGGATATTCTAAAATGTGTATAATCGTTTCTTCTTTTAATTTGCTACTCTTTCCATATATTTATTTTGAGTTTCTTTTCATATATACACTTATTAATGGCTTACATTCTTTGGTGAGGTGTTTCTTTAGCGTTCTCTCTCTCTCTCTCTCTGCCCTTTCTAAATTAGATTGTTAGTTTTTCTTTTGTTGAATGTATTTCAAAAGTCATAAAAGCTGAAGACAAAGTTGGGGCCACTCAGCTAAATGGAATAGTCCTCAGCATGCGTGAGGGCTTCTGGCTTCTATGACAGCTCCTAGAGGTTTTAGAGTTTTGTATTGGTCAGTGAATTTAAACACCTTTTTGTGCCCCCTGAAACTCTCTGTTCACTTCCTAAGAGCCTCTCCTTTAAGCTACCACTCCCTTTTGTTCTGAGACAGGTTTTACTATCTAGATCAGGCTGGCCCTGGTCTTCCTGCCTCACTTCTGCATGGCTGGGATCACAGGTGTCTACCACTTGTCTAAGCCCGCCTCCTTTCCAACACTCTATCTCCCTCAAGGGAAAGAAAGAAAACAGATTATAGGCAGCTTGCAACATATGTAGGTTCTTCTATTTAGTAGATCTGGAAGGAAAGTATTTAACTCTAATATTGCTGATCCTGTGAGACCCAGGCCAGCAGGGTATTCTGCAGTGTTCTGGTTATTTGACTCAGAGAGATGTATTTCAATAGATGTATCTCTGTCTCACAGTTCTTGCCGCCCATCCTCCCCTAAGCCTTACCCTTGGCTTCCCTCCTGTTCTGTCTGACTAAAGAATAAACCGAGCTGGAGCTGCCTTTTGAACCCTTTTGGTCAAGACTTCATGTCCAGTACTTCTAAAATGTTGACAAAGTTCTGGAAGTGACTGCCGTTGGTTTCCTGGTATGTTCTGTGCCCGTGGAACGCTGTGAAGAAACTGAACACAACAGTTTTGTGAAACTCTGCAGCCCATCTGCACCATCACGGAGGTTCTGCCTCAGTGACCTTAGAAGAATTCAGATCCAGTTTGCATTTAGGGACTGATGGCCAATTTCTTTCAAAATCATATGCTGACTTCATACATGGGGGAGGGGGAGACTTGGCTTTCACTCCTAGTTGCCTTTAGTTTTGGCTTTCCTTTTGATGTGTGCTGCACTTTAGACACTTTCTTCTAAGATCTCAAAAATTTAATTTTGGTTATTGTGGCTAAGTTGGCTTTTATGTACCATGACCCCGAGGAGCCAGGAATCTATTATTGCAACATAGAGGCCTTCTGCAAAACAGGACGTTTATCTTCTAGGCATCGGATAACTGCTGTCTCCAGCAGTGAGAGTTATCAGTATGCCACAGCTGCTGTCCGCTCAGCTTGAAGGATGGGGTTGAGGGAGGATTGGGGTGCCATCCAAGATGGGGTGGTGGGGACAGTGGTTAATAACAATTTAGGGACTGGAGAGACAGCTCAGTCAGTAAGAGTATTTGCAGTGCAGGGAAGAGGCCCTGAGTTTGGATTCCAGCATGTAAGGTGTGCCCATGTTGTATGAGTGAAATGTCAGTGTTGTGGAGGGGAGAATGGAGGTTGTTGGGGCTTGCTTACCACTGGTCCAGCTAGTTTCAGTGAGAGACCTCATCTTCCTCTTGCCTCTGAATGTACACACATAGGCTTTTGTACCCATATGTGCATACAGACTACATATACATGTGTCATCACCCCCCACCAATAGTAACAACAGCAGCAACGAAAACAACATAAAACAAAGCTCCCAGTTTTCACCAGGAAGCCACTAGACCACAGTAGTGCCAGAGCTGTGGGTTTCTGTTTAAGCAACAATGAAGCCCATTGGTCACAGAAAATAGCAAAATGAGATTGTTACCGATTCCAAGCTGCCAACTAATTTCTGATTAGAGACTACCAATCAGAATTCGCCATCTCACCTCTACTAGGAACAAACTGGGATAAATGCTTAGCAACAGTCAATGAAGCTTTTGCATTCAGCTATGGAAGTCACTCTCCCTGTTGCTAAAGCTAAGCTCTCAGGTCCTCTTCCAGTTCTGAGGGCTAGCCTGTGCACAAATGGTTCAGTTCTTTGCTCAGATAAATGATGTTAAGTTCAATTTGCCTATAGTTTTTCTTTGAACAGAGGCAGCATTGTTTCCTCCTTTGAGCTGTACAGAGAAGTAGCTGTTAATAAAATTATATAATGTATTATTAAGGAAGGTTATGAAATAATAAACTAAATGTCATTAATTTATGAGCAGAGAGGGAACTACATAAAGAGGGCAATGGTTTGGATAGGTATCCCCCACTGGCCTATGTGTTGAAGGCCTGGATGCAGTGACAATTTTGGAATTTTGGTTTCTTTGAAAAAACACAGAGATATGAGTATGGTTTTGTTTTAATCCCAGGTGTAGGATATGGGACTGCTTTAGATTGAGTGTGATTTTGGTTGGTTGTTGTTTGCTGTTGGTCAGTTTGTTAAGTAGCCGTGTGTAAAAAAGAAACAAGAAGAGGAGGGTGGGGACCAGATATCCTGCTGACAAAGATCAAACTTACCCCAAGGAACTTGACACTCCTAATCAGCAGGAAGTAGTCTAGCAATAACATCACTCCCTTTATGACCCCTTACTTTATTTCGGGATCTCTTTTCTTTCCTCCCTATCACTTTTTCTCTCTTATTTAGTGTTAGGGGGTTGAAAGGATGGGAGAAAAAGGGTGGAAGAAAGAAGAACCCACAAAGTAGTCAAGAACAGCTACACTTAGTCACCATCCTATGGTATTATTGGGAGCTGGAGAAACCTCTAGAAGTAGGGCTAAATGGGAGGCAGTTCAGTTCCTAGGGGAGTGCCCTTAGAAAGGATCTTGGGACCTTGACTTCTTCTCTTTCTTCTTTTTTTCCTGGCAATCATGGGGTGGACAAAATTCCTCTTCTGCACATTCCTACTATGTTATTCTACCTCTTCACAGGCTCCAAAGCAATGTACCAACTGACCATGGGGTGAAACCTTCTAAATAGTGAGTCAAAATACATATTTTCCCTTTTTCCCTCCCTCTCTCTCTCCTTCCCTTCCTCCTTAACTCTCTCCTTCCTTCCTCCTCCCCCTTTCATTTCCTCCATCCCTGAACCTTTCCTATCCTTAAGTTGACTTATCTTGGGTATCTTACAGTAGTGGGCACTGAACTAACATACTACAATGGGGGTTATAGAATGACAGAAGTCGCTCCATTATCACACTAGAGCTCCTTGAAGAATCACTGGATGATAGAAATAGAACACAGGCTGGAGAGCGG